>CM041292.1:211462190-216262190 GCA_023052935.1 Piezodorus guildinii | reverse complement strand
CAAAACAATACGTTCTCTACTCTAGGATAACGGACAGCGGGTTGGATAACGTTGTTAAATTGTAAATTTGGAACAATCTTGAAAGGAAAAACTATGAATGAGGAAGAATTTTTGACTGATTACAATCCTGAGATGGAGCCAATACAAATCAAAGACCTGGAAAACAGCACTTTTTGTAATTAATTCATTTATAATAACTGACAAACGTCTCACATGGAATCCGCACAATAGACTGAAACGACAAGAAACTGCTCGCCGCTTTTGATTACATCAACACTTATTTGACAAACGCTCTAACCTTCCACTTAATTACAAAAGACTCCTCTACATGACTATCATAAGGCCTATATGAACTTACGGAGTAGAGCTTTGGAGATCAACTAAACCATCAAATTCTTCCCGTATCCAATCCTTACGTAAACTCCTCAACGCTCCTTACTTTGTCACAGATAAACTCATCCATAAAGACCTAATTATTCCATTTGTTGCTGATCTGGCCCGAACCAGATACCACTCCTTCCATAACAAACTCCTCTCCCATTCTAACCCACAAGTTTCAATCCTTGTTCCCTCTTCGATACCTGATAATCCTCCGAGGCGTCTGAAAAGAAGATGGCCTCGAGACCGTCTGGTTTAGAATAGTTACAGGAGTGCTACCATTGGGTAGTTCTTCTACAAGTTTATTTCATGTCATTTTTCTATTATCATATTTACTTGTTGTATATTTAAGTACAGTTGTTAATTTCAATAAATAATACTTTTTTTTAAAATATAATAATAATTATTTCTTCCATACCTTTCTCTACTTTGGAAAACTATTAGAAGATATTTATTCACTTTTTTTCTTAGCACACATGGTATAATACACAACCCAAATGTTTATAATAGGAATTCTTAGTTTATAGTGTCAGGATGTAGAAGAACTGGAGTTCTCAAATAGTGGTGGTTTCTACGGTAGTCAGACATCAAACATCAATCTTTCAACTGATTTTTCTATTGAGATTGTAACAGTTGATTGTTATAATAATAACAACTACCGGGATCAAATTTTCCCGAACCATTATTATATTATGAGCAGAGAAATTCCTAAATTTAGATGCATGAGAATTTCTAACCCACCACCAGCGACAAAAGAACGCATTTTCGCTCTCCCAGGCAGGCTAAAAGGGGAGAATTCAGTAAAGGAAATAGAGCTATTGGTAGGAAATATGAGGAATGACTCCTCTTTTACCTGTCGGTCAACTTCGAACAGGAACCCCTAAAGCGATGGAGACTTGACGTTTGCTTATCTCGATCTCAGACAATCCTTGCAATATAAAATCTTCAATGATCCTTAGTTTTTCGCAAATAAACTCATCTTTAACCACCTTAACGTTTTATATATTTCTGATTTGGCCTGAACCAGGTAGGTACCATTCCAATCCTGAACAATAATTTTATGATCAATTCTACTCCTACTCTAACCTAGTATTTTTATCCTTGCAAACTCTTCGATTCCTGATAATCCTTATCAGATGCAGCTGAATGAAGTTGGTTGGGTAACCTTCGAGGTTCGAGTGGCCGCCATCCAACCCTACTTTTTCTTAATATTCATTTCCCGGTCAACCATTGATTTTCAATGAAGTAATTATTGGAGTGCTCAAATTTACGTGATGCATTTAATAATAAAGTTGTTAATTTCAATTAGTGTAATTAAAAAAATTATTATATCTTTTATTGTTGTTTGATTATTAATTTAACATCAATTTATACATCCCATCCTAGCACTTTCCTATCTACTTATGCTGATGACACGTGTGTTCTATCAGTAGATAATGTTCCAGTTACTGCCTCCCACATTCTTCAATCCCACATACGAGACCTAGAAGTATGGTGTCAGAATCTGGGAATAAAAATAAATTCCAATAAATCCCACCTAATAACCTTTACCCTTCGTCGTAAACCTATGACATCTGGGCAAAGTGCAAAAATATATATTTTTTTTTTTTTGCAATTTTTACTATCACTTACTATATATAGTAAGGGGAAGTATTGCGATCGTGAAAATTTTCTAATTCCAGTTTTCAACGGAAATACACGTTTTAGGGTCCCCTGAGTCCAAATAACCAAGTTCCGCAAAAAGGTCTGTGTGTGTGGTAACTCCCGGGCGGAAACGGTAAGTCCTAGGAAACTGAAATTTCATATTTAAAACAAATATACGCCCGAGACGTGAAAAAACGTTTTTCATCAAAATGAGCTTACCAGAAGAGGCACTTTATACCATGCATTTTGCACCTTTTTTCGATTTTCTCAAAAACGGTTCCGACGATTTTTATTAAACTCGCTATATCGATGTAAAATTTAATGGGCTTTAATATCATGTAGGTTTCATTCGGATTAAAATGGTCTGACAGGGCTTAAATGCCGATATTTTAATACCTTTAATTTTGTAGATTCAATAAAAATAACTATATTATCTTTTTAACGCTGATGAAAAACAGGTAAATATATAAATTGAATGAATTCGATACCCAACTAAAGGAGAAAACAGAAAAAATATTTTTTTTAATGCAATTTTCGTTTTTGAACATAAGAGCAGTAATATACATGTATAATATACCGTTGGAAAGCTAAAGATTTTAGAAAAAATATCATCTCATACACAAGCTTTTAAAAGTTAATAGAGAGTGATGAAATGGACATAAACCTAACTGATTATTTTAGATAATAATATAATAGATTTTTTAATAAAACATATGTTTCTATATAAATTCGATTTAATTATTCCCTTAATAGTTCGACGTATTTTTATCTTTAACTGTTTAAAATTCTTTTATTGATTTTAAAAATGGAGGTAAGTGAAAGTCGTGTGTTGCCTGCACCAGATTTTTTTATTTTTTAATATAAGTACAGTAAAATAGATGTATAATAAAGCGTTGGAAAGCTAAATGTTTTTGAAAAAACATTACTTAATACACAAAGTTGTGAAATGTAATATAAGGTGACCAATAGGGAATAAACGTATTACTGATTAACAATTTAATATAGTTTTAATATTTAATCTTAATCATATGTTTACAACGAAAATGAATACACGTTTTATTGAAATCAACTTAAAATATTTTTAAAATTGAAGTATTTTTAATAGTTTTTAAATTGATTTTGAAAGTCGAGGTAAGTGAAAGTCGTGTGTTGCCCGCACCAGATTTTTTAATGCTTACATAGCAGTCAGGGTTTCATCAAATTTGAAAAAATTAAATTTCCCGTTACCTGTGTTTCACACTAAAATAACAAACAAATAAACTTGACTAATCAGTGAAGAATCAAAATCAATCAATCTAAATGCAAACATGTCACCTTTACCCTTTGAAGACAATCCTGCCCTCCAGTTCTCTTTAACTCCATTCCGCTCCCTTTCTCCGACACAGTCCGGTATCTTGGCTTCCTTCTAGACAAAAGACTAACTTGGAACCCACATACTAGACTTAAACGACAAGAACTTAATCGAAGATTTGGCCAATTATACAGACTACTCAATAGAAATTCTAAACTATCCAAAGAAAACAAACTGCCCAACAGTATACTTCAATAACACTCCTCTTGTCCCGGTTGAACAGATCCGATACCTAGGACTGCACCTGGACAAACGTCTTACTTGGAACCCTCATACAAGACTGAAAAGACAAGAAACTGCCCGAAGTTTTCGACTACTTCAACACTTACTAGACAAACGCTCTAATCTTCCACTTAGGTACAAAAGGCTCATCTACAGGACTATCATAAGACCGATATGGACTTACGGAGTAGAGATTTGGGGCTCTACTAAACCATCGAATTCTTCCCTTCTCCAATCCTTCGAAAAATCCGCAATGCTCCTTATTTTGTCACAAATAAACTCATCCATAAAGACCTTAACGTTCCCTTGGTTCCTCTACAATCTCTGATAATCCTACAAGGCGTCTGAAAATAAGATGGCCCCGAGACCTTCTAGTTTAATATAGTTTTTGGAGAGCTGCCCCACATGTAAATCCATGACATTTGTATCTTGTATCTCATTTACTGGATGTATATCATTATGCAGTTGTAAATAGCTATAAATCTATTTTTAAAAAAACATCGATTTTATTCTACAGTGACTAATCGGACTACGCTTCAGTGGGTCCTAAATTTCGCCTATTCAGGTTTAATTAAGATGATGATCTTTAACGAGTACCTGATGTCACACAGATCCATTTTAAGTTGCCTCTGAAGGACGGCATGACCAAGGATTTTATACTCCCCTTAATTTTTTTGCCAGGAGTCGAAGTGGACTGCGAAAAATATTTGTTGGGATATTTAGATAATTGTAATTATTTAACAAATAAAGTCTATTTTATTTCTAGAAACTGATACAGTTTTAAATAATTTGTTTTTTCGAAATTTAATTGAACAAGTGCAATGAAAGCTCACAAAAAAATATGTATATATAGAACTCCATTCCTGAGCAAAATGAAACAGGACTACTTCGGTCATGTAACCGTGCCCTCTCTGGGGTCAGCCGAAATGATCAATCAATTTGCCAGGGGACACATTCCACTCAGAGCACCTGGACTCATCGAAAACACTTGGGGTCCCGAACCTAATGGAAGCTGTCCATCTGAATCATTTTAATAGAGTTGTGGTAGGGATTGTGTCGTAATCGTTTTGGGCTAACCCTCTTCCTCCATCACAAACGCCCCTACAATTTTACCTCTCACTGTCCCTTCTGATGTATACTCCCTTTTCTAGATCAATTATTTGCCTAATTCATTTTTTTTCTTAACGAATAAATACTTTTATTAACCTAGTAAACAAAATAATTATAATATATCTCGCTCTATATAAAATGAAAACGCGTTTCTTGGTTTCCCCGAATCCCTTCTAAACCACGAGACGGATTTTGTTACGGTTTTCACTAACTTCTAAGGCATACTTTTCTAAAGATTTTTAAGTAAAATGCATTAAACAAAATGTTTTCTTTAGAAGGGAAAATTAAATTTTCTGTAATTAAAGTATTAAAAAGAAATTATTAAAATATGAGTAGTCAGTAGCTAGGGATTATAAGCTCATCGTAACGAAAAAGGCACTTGGCTAGAAAATATTATTTTTGTTATATACAATCTAATCATTGTTGTTTTTAATCGTCGTCAGAAATTAGAAACATAAATTGTTAAAAGAATCAAAATTGGTTCAGTTTATTTGTTTGTTATATAAATTAAACGGTCCCTATTTTATTCGATTTATTGCTATTTTATAATTCAAATGAGCTTTAACTAAATAAATTATAAAAGTTTAATTTATTTTCCATAGCAGTCCCATTTAGTATACAGCAGAACAACTGTTTTCATGAAATGGTCTAAAATTATAAATAATTAATAACTATTTTAGGTTATGTATTTATTACAACTTTCAATTTATTTTAACAACTTACCAGCGACTTATTATGTAATATTATTTCTAAAATCTTTAGTATTATATGGAAATATATAACCTGTAAGATACTGTACGTTGGCAACACTGAATCTCAAACACTCTTCGTTGCAAGTAACAAAAATTAAAACAGTCCTTAAAATATGAAAATCGGGCATATCCTGCCCACACACTTACTGGACAAACGACAAGAAACTGCTCGATGTTTTCGGCTACTCCAACACTTACTGGACAAACGACAAGAAACTACTCGATGTTTTCGGCTACTCCAACACTTACTGGACAAACGACAAGAAACTGCTCGACATTTTCGGCTACTTCAACACTTACTGGACAAACGACAAGAAACTGCTCGACATTTTCGGCTACTTCAACACTTGCTGGACAAACGACAAGAAACTGCTCGACATTTTCGGCTACTCCAACACTTACTGGACAAACGACAAGAAACTGCTCGACATTTTCGGCTACTTCAACACTTACTGGACAAACGACAAGAAACTACTCGACGTTTTCGGCTACTTCAACACTTACTGGACAAACGACAAGAAACTACTCGATGTTTTCGGCTACTTCAACACTTACTGGACAAACGACAAGAAACTACTCGACGTTTTCGGCTACTTCAACACTTACTGGACAAACGACAAGAAACTACTCGATGTTTTCGGCTTCTTCAACACTTACTGGACAAACGACAAGAAACTACTCGATGTTTTCGGCTACTTCAACACTTACTGGACAAACGACAAGAAACTACTCGATGTTTTCGGCTACTTCAACACTTACTGGACAAACGACAAGAAACTACTCGATGTTTTCGGCTACTTCAACACTTACTGGACAAACGACAAGAAACTACTCGATGTTTTCGGCTACTTCAACACTTACTGGACAAACGACAAGAAACTACTCGATGTTTTCGGCTACTTCAACACTTACTGGACAAACGACAAGAAACTACTCGATGTTTTCGGCTACTTCAACACTTACTGGACAAACGACAAGAAACTACTCGATGTTTTCGGCTACTTCAACACTTACTGGACAAACGACAAGAAACTACTCGATGTTTTCGGCTACTTCAACACTTACTGGACAAACGACAAGAAACTACTCGATGTTTTCGGCTACTTCAACACTTACTGGACAAACGACAAGAAACTACTCGATGTTTTCGGCTACTCCAACACTTACTGGACAAACGACAAGAAACTACTCGATGTTTTCGGCTACTTCAACACTTACTGGACAAACACTCAAACCTTCCGCTTCACTACAATATACTCATCTACACGACTTTCATAAGGCCTATCTGGACCTAATGAGTTGAGATTTCGTTCTCTATTAAACCATCAAACTCTTGCTGTATCCAATCGTTAAAAATCAAAAATCCTTAACGCTCCTTACTTTGTCACGAATAAAATCATCCACAATAACATTAATATTCCATATGTTGCTGATTTGGCCCGTACCAGATATCGCTACTTCTATGAAAAACTCTACTCCCACTCTAACCCATTAGTTTCAATTCTCGCATCCTCTTCAATTCCTATTAATCAACCGAGGCGTCTAAAAAGAAGATGGTCTCGAGACCTTCTTGTTTAGACACACTACTAAAGAGTGCTGCCAATGGGCAGTTTCTCTTATTTATTTTTTAATGTATTTTATCATAAATCAGCATATTTACTTGTTGTAAATTTTAATTGTTCCCAATCATTCAACCCAAAATCCTTCGAAAAATCCTGAATGCTCCTTATTTCGTCACGTATCAACTCATCCATAAAGACCTAAATGTTCCCTATGTTGCTGACTTGGGACGAACCAGGTACCACTCCTTTCATGACAAATCCCATTTCTACTCTAATGCACTACTTTCAAACCTTGCTTCCTCTACGATCCCTGATAATCTTCCGAGGAGTCTGGAAAGAAGATGGCTCCGAAACTTCTGATTTAGGATAGTTTTTGCAGATGTACCAACGGGTAGTATCACAACATATGAATCATGACAGTATGATCTTGTATCACATTTACTGTTTGTATTTTATTATACAGTTGTAAATATCAATAAATATATGCTAGCAAAAAAAATTATGTTTATTCTCTACTCCATAATGTTGAGGGATCACTTGTAGCTGGGTGGCTAGCATAACAGCCTCCTACACCAAAGGTCATGGGTTCAAACCCGCAGGTGGTCCTAGGATTTTTTAATAGGAGTAAAAAATCCTTAGTTATGCCGTCCTTCGGGGGGGACGTTAAATGGGGGTTCCATGCCTGTGCGATGTCAGGTACTCGTTAAAGATCCCTATCCTAATAAAACCCGGATCGGCAAAAATTAGGACTTCCACTGTAGCATCGTCCGATTAGCCATAGTAGCATAAAGTGACGTTAAATCAATAAATAAACAAAACCATAGTGTTGAAAATTTAGCAAAACGTAATTTGTGCCTGTTGCTTTTATAATCGTGTTTGGTATGTCTTTTTCAATTTCTGCTAGCAATTGTATCTATACTAGGTACCTAAGGACCTCCCTAGAAATGATTAGCTTATGTTAACTTCCATAACACTTGACTTGTATCAATTAACCATTTCTCTCCAGCAGTTTTATTTACTTCACTTAGGTTTGATAAGATAAAATACATTATCTGCGTTGAGTAAAAAATAATAATATTTAAGAAAAATATAAATCACAAACGTAATGATATAAAGCACAAATTTCGATGATGAATTCATAAATCAAGGTCATGTTAGTTTTGTAGGTATTACTTACGCACTATAAACATTGCTGGGAAGTGGATTCCTGATTTTTCACTAACAAAATACAAATAATGCTAATTTTCAGTCAATACAGAATACTAAAAATATACTATAAATGAATAATAAAGATATAGAAAATATGAATAATGGATGTACAGATTAATATTCTTGAGCTATGTTAATTCGAAGGCCGAGTAAACACAATGTTTTCTGAAATGGATCTTACTTCAGATTGTAAATTTAATACAGTTATAACTTTTACGTAATCTGGCATATAGTAACAATGACGATATCAATCAAATGTTTATATACGAACTGTGTATACAAAGAGTTCCTGCCACGCAAGCAAAAGCTTGCCTAATTTTACTTTAAAAATAGCAGTATAACTTCCGAAGTTTTAACATTTTATTTGTTTATATAAATGACAGTATTCTATATTTGATAATTTTTGTTCAGATATATTACAATTTGTCTTAAATGGACAATTATAAGAATGCTATAAGATCACATTCTTACAATAGTTACAGAATATATATCGGTAAAGTCACATTGCATAAGAAAAATAAATAAAAAACTAAATATATGTATATAGAAAGTAACAAAATGTAAAAACTAAATAAATACAAGGTTAACAAATAAATGAACAAAACATAAACACACTCATACCTATATGCAATATTTACAATATACTGCGGAACCCTGGACATAGTTTGTTGCTTCACTTACGAAGGAAAAGCAGAATTCCAGCGCCTTCAGAGGTGAGAGCGAAATCTATGGAATGACTCTCTCTAATAGAAACGTTAATTTTTCCACCTCTTTTTGTTTTGTTTTTTTGTTTTTAGTGCCACCTAAATAAGCTTTACTTATGGATTTCTTTGACTGGCCCATTGGTTCGGTAACCCGTTGCAGATTAATATATATTCGGTATATGTAAATAGAAGGTTAAATATGGGATGGAAAATATTGGAGCTTAAATAAATTCTTTATCCTGTCCACAAGTTCATTTTAACTCTTTCCCACTTCACTGTTCCGACACTGTATCTGGGTGTCCTACTAGACGAAAGGGTAACCTGGAACCCGCACACTCGACTTAAAGACAAGAGCTCAACAGAAGATACGTACAGTTATATAGACTACTTAACAGAACATTAAAACTTTTCGTTGGAAACCAACATTTATTTTACAAGACTATTCTCAAACCTATGCGGACTTGCGGAATTGAACTATGGGGAACTACTAAATTTTCGAACATCAAACGTGTCCAATCCTTTCAGCCCAAAGTTCTTAGAACAATATTTATTGCTCCCTATTATGTTACAAACAAGACCTTACATCATGAACTCAAGATCCCTTATGTCCTTGATCTCATCCCATCCAAATTCTCAACTTTCCACCAGAAACTTACTCTTTTTCCTAATCCCTGTCTAGTACCAACCGTCCTTACAAACCTCCTCGTAGGTTGAGAAGACAGTGGCCCAGAGATCTCTTATAGATATGCAATTGGAGTGCTTGCCAACTTCTCCACTCATGCCTGAGAGTGTGTGGCTCTAGCGCCCTAACTCAATCTCCACTGGCTACACTGGTGACGCGACTGACTGAGAGGCGCTGGGAACTCCTGGTTTTATGCCTCTCCATACACATCTGGGTGTAGGGGTTCCATTCGGGATTCCCAGAGGCAGTATGTAAATATTGTAAAAATATATAAGTATGAATGTGGCCAAGATTTTATTTACTTTATTTTATTTTTCTTTCCATTTGTTATTTAAGTTTACTTATTTTATTTTATTAGTTTGTTTTACTTTGTACATATGGAATTAATGACTTCTTTTAGCTCCAATACTTATTACCCAAGATAGTGGCAGATTGTATTATTTCTCGATAAAGCAATATTTAAAAAAAAAATCTTTGAATGTCAGCTATCTCCATCATTGAAGGCTAGAGTCCTGGAAACTTGTGTGTACCCAGTAATTTCATATGGCTTGCACAGGTTGTCTACGATTAGTTAAAAAACCTACGGAAAACTGTAAGGACACGGCTTCAGTTCTCAACAAGCATATTAAATTGTAAAAGAAAGTCTGTAATAGAAAAATACAATATTTATTGCAATTTACAACTGTACTTGTATAATACAACAAGTAAATGTGATAGAAGACAAATGACATGAAACAGACTTGAAGAAAAACTACCCAATAGCAGAACTTCTGTAACTTTTCTAAACTAGAATGTCTCGAGACCAACTTCTTTTCAGACGCCTCGGAGGATTGTCAGGAATGGAAGAGGAAGCAAGGATTGAAACTAATGGGTTAGAATGGAAGAAAAAGCAAGGATAGAAATTAATGGGTTAGAGTGGAAGAGGAGTTTGATATCAGATAAGGAGTGATATCTGGTTCGGGCTCGATCAAAGTAAGGAGCGTTGAGGATTTTACGAAGGATTTTGGACTGTACGGATTGGATCCGGGTAGAATTCGAGGGTTTAGTAGAGCCCCAAAGCTCAACTCCGCAAGTCCATATAGGCCTAATGATAGTCATGTAGAGGAGTATTTTGTCGTTAAGTGGATGTTTAGAGCGCTTGTCAAGTAAGTGTTGAAGTAATCGAAAACGGCGAGCAGTTTCATGTTGTTTTAGCCTAGTCTGCGGATCCCTTGTGAGACGTTTGTCAAGCAGGAGACCTAGATAGCGGATCTGTTCGACTGGGACAAGTCGAATATTATTAAAGGATACTGTAGGACAGGAGGTCATTGGTTTACGACGGAGGGTAAAGGTTATTTGGTGGGATTTTTCTGAATTTATTTTAATTCTCCAATTCTGACACCATACTTGAAGGTCTCTGATGTAGGATTGTAGGGTTTGAGAGGCAATAGTAAGATCGTTATTGACTGATAACACACAAGTGTCATCAGCATAGGTAGAAAGGAAAGTGTTAGGATTGGTTGGGATGTCAGCTGTATAGACTGTGAAGAGAATGTGTCCGAGGATAATGTCTTGTGGGACGCCAGCGGACTAAACAAAAAGGGATGAATAGGAACTATTGTGATTTATTTGGAAAGATCTGTCAGTGAGATAGGACTGGATGATGAGGAAGTATGTTGGAGGGAGGAATTTTCGGAGTTCGTACAGCAGTCCTGGGTGCCAGACTCGGTCAAAGGCCTGTTCTACGTCGAGAAAGGCTCCAGCGCAGTACAATCCGTGCTCCAAAGCAGAGGAGATTACATCCACAAAACGATGACATTGTTGGATAGTGGAATGGGATGTTCGGAAGCCAAACTGATGATCGAGGATAATATTATTAGAATCAAGGATGGGATAGATACGTTTTAGAAGCAGTTTTTCCCATGATGCATAAAAGAGAGATAGGGCGGTAAGAGGACAGATATTCTGGTGGCTTTTTGGGTATATGTTTCATTTTTACTGTGGATAATTTCCAGGAGTCAGGAAAATATGTCATTATAAATGTAGGTGAGGAATAAGATGGCTTTTCGTGAACGAAGTTTTAAAATTTGGTATGTGATTAGGTTGGACCCAGGAGATTTGCGGGAAGGCAGCCTATGAATAATGCTGGAAATTTCTGAAGGATGGAAAGCTTTAGGCGGAAGAAATAGTTCTGCTTTAATACATTCAAGGTGATCATTAATGACAATTAAACTTGGACTGGCAAAATTTAGGACTCCTACTGTAGTATCATAAAGGGACGTTAAATAAATAAACAAATAATCTACAACAATCAGTTAGTTTCATCGGCTTTTCATCAGTCTTTATTAACCGTGTATTGGATAATATTTTTCTAAAATCTTTAGCAATCCGACGGTATATTATACTTCTACATTACATAAATATTTTTGGACAAACATTAACATAAACATACAACTGGATTATGTTTAAGGAAGAAATATAAGAACATCAGCCCTAAGTTTTCTATCTCAAATATTGCTTAACTTATTCCGGTTACTAGGAATATAATAATGATACAATTTTATTTTGGGAAAATAGATGATTAATTGCCTTAAACAAGGAAGGCTCCAAAGAAAATTTCAGTTGACTCTATTACTCATATGTTGTCTTATTTTTCCTGACTCATCTGAAACATGAGAACATCTACAAATTGAGTTCATTGTCGAATGGAATAAATTCGTACGCGCTGTTTGGGCTAACAATGTATCCTGTTACGGATGTGTTGAGTTTCAGTCGTTGAGACTTCTAGAGGCATGAGATTCATGACTCAGGGGCACTTCGTACCTCCACACTACGCGCTGTTTAGTTTCTTAGTTAATTCAACGTCACTTAATATTAGTGTGGCTATTGGACGATGGTACCATCGGATGATGGTACGGTGGGAGTCCTGTATTTTGCCAGATTTAATTAGGATGGGGATCTCTAACGAGTACATGATATCACACAGACTCGAGAATGCCAATACGTCCCCATTTAAGAACGGGAGTTATCCTTAGATCCCTTTAAAAAAGCTTAGCGCTATCTGCCGAGTTTGAAACGACTACCTTGGGGATATAAGGCTGTTATGCAAGCCAATATAAGAATAAAGGGAAAATTTACACCTGTACAATTACAATAAAGACATGTAGTATACTTGAGATTAGTACAAGAAAAATATCACGATATAAATTTTAAAAAAATAACCATTGGCGGCACTCCAAAGATATTCTGAATCAAAAAGTGACTTCTTTCAAGACGTCTTCAGGAATTAAAGAGAAAGCAGTGATCGGAACTAATGGTTTAGAATGAAAATGTAAAATGGGAGGAATGGTACCTGGTAAAGAAATGATTTGAATTTCATTTTGACCTAAATTTTAGGCCTTCATCGGGGTTAAGAAAGAACCGGTTAAGAATCAATAAAAAATTTCAATATAAAAATACGGAGTAGAGCTATGGGCTCTACTTTTTTTTTTTTTTTTTTTCCACCCCTACCTCGCCTTTGAAGGCTATACGGGGGTTCTCTCGGGCCAGGGGGTGAGGGCGGGGGTTATATGCTGAGATAAAATCCCCCAGCACGAGAGTCGAACTCGTAATTATTTGGTTATAACTTTTCGGTTATCTGTTGTTAGGCAACGCATGCTCACAGCCACGCGCGCTAACACGCTCGGCCACCCCACTCCCTACCACAAAAATAGTATGGAGGGGAGGGGGGGGCTCTACTAAACCATCGAATTCCTCTCGTATCTAATCCCTACAATCCAAAATCCTTCGGAAAATCCTCAATTCTCCTTATTTTGTCACAAACACACTCATTCATAAAGACCTTAATATTCCATATGTTGCTGACTTAGCCCAAACCAGGTACCATTTCATCCATGAAAAACTCCATTCCTACTACAATCCATTAGTTTCAATCCTTGCTTCCTCTTCAATCCCTGATAATCCTCCGAGGCGTCTGAAAAGAAAATGGCCACGGGACCTTCTAGTTTAGAGTGTTTTTAGAGTGCTGCCACTGGGTAGTGTCTCTACATGTTTTTCATGACAGTTTTACATATTACCATCACATTTACTAGATGTATTTCTATTTAATACAGTTGTAAATATCAATAAATATGTTTAATAAAAAAAAAAAAAAAATATAGATATATATATATATATATATATATATATATATATCAAAAATAGTTTCTATTATCATTATTTTTAATTGTGTTTAATTTATTATTTTATGAACCTCTTACAAGTTTCAAAGAACCTTATTGAATTAATTTTCCAAATTTGTCGAACAGTCACGTCAATCAGTTGAGTATTACTGAAAGTTGTTTTAGAAGATGATTCTTTTTCAAATTTAACTGCATCAAGAGTTGCCTTAAGTAATAACGGAATACAGAATTCAGGCCTAAAAACTTTTAATGAACCTCCCATCTTGAAATCCATTTTAAAATTTTTATTTGTTTTCTCCTTTAATTTATTATCAGAATCCATTATATTTCATGCTTTCACGTTTTCAATTTCTGCTTTAATTGAAAGATGGTGAATTATTCAGAATAAAAAAAATTAAAAGTTGTTAAAAAGGATAAATTATGAAAAGTTTCCTTTTAACCATTGTCAGAGTATTTTAATGTGAATTAAATCTGCATAATGTCAAAGATTATTTAATCATACATTTATACAATGATTTTTTTATCAAAACGTTAGTGCTTTTCTTGAGGAAATGGTTAAAATGGGTAAATTACCATATTTTATAATGGCACTTCTGGTAAGCCAAATATGATTAAATAAAAGTACCTGAAAGTGTCATATCACATATTTTTATCTTGATTGGGAAATTCCAGATTTGTATGTTCTTCCATTTTTTGTTAATCGCATCCACCTAATGTTATTTTGAATGAATGAAAGAAAACTAATTTTTATTCTGGAACACTTTGTCCCCCTAAGAATAAAATACAGTAAACAGAAGAAGTCCAATTTTTTTGTCTTTATTTAATACATAATGATTTAATCCTAGAAGGTTGAAATGGCAGTGGCCCCGAGACATATTGTAAAACATCTATTCTGGACACTGGTCAGATTCTCCTCTCATGTGCGGCGTGATTGAGGCTGTGGCGCCCTCACTTAGCTTCCGCTGGCTCTCACCAGTGATGCGGCTGAGATGGAGGCGCTGGGATCCTTTGGACTCTGCTTGGCCTTCCCCAAGTGGGGGGACAAACCCCGTCCGGGGTTCCCGAGCTGATTGTAAATATTGTACATAGGTATGAATGTGACATGTTTTGTTTATTTATTTGTTAACTTCATTTATTTGTATTTATTTTGTCTACAATTTTTTTTATTTTATACGTTTATTTATTTTGTTTATATTGTATGAATGAGATCCTGTAGCACTA
Source organism: Piezodorus guildinii (assembly GCA_023052935.1). Taxonomy (NCBI): domain Eukaryota; kingdom Metazoa; phylum Arthropoda; class Insecta; order Hemiptera; family Pentatomidae; genus Piezodorus; species Piezodorus guildinii. Next base: position 216,247,195 of record CM041292.1, on the reverse strand, counting down.
TTTTTATTGTCTATTATGACAAATTGTAATATATACGAATAAAAAAATAAAAAAAATTATTTGATCAAATAGTAAATTATTTAAAGACTACCATTGGGTTTTATATATGTCCCACTGGGTGTCCACGAAGTACCAAACAGTTTTTCCCCATGGAAACATGTATATGGCTGTCCCACTGGTATTCTGGACCTCTGGGGCTAGTGCCGGCTGACACTGCTAGGTGCTAGTACATACTACAGGAGTTACTACTTCCTATCTATTATATCTTTTTTTTTATGTTTTTGTTGTTATCGACCAAAAATAGTTAAACGAAAAGCAGGAAAAAATTTTTTTTTTCCTGATTTAGTGTTCTGGTAAGTTTTTTTTTTGAGGATTTAATTTTTCAATTAGAACTTAGTTTTTTATATATTTGTTCATAAAGTTTGTTGATACCTTATAAAATCCTATTATCTTACAGTTCAGATTTTTTTTTTTAATGAGAGAGAATAATAGCAATAGGATACAAATTACCCTTCAGAAAATACATACGGGACAATATGACCCAGCTATGAAATACCACTAGGACATATATGTCCCACCTGTTTTTTCCTCACCCCAACCATAAAATTGTTTTCCTTCGTTTTTAAAATTAAAAGAAGCTACCTAAACTGGAAAACATCAAAATCAGAAAATTGGTATTCAAGGGGTTAATATAAATAAAATACGAAAATAAAAACAGTAACAACATCGAATGAGTTTTTTATTTATTTTTTTTTTTTATTGAGATATATTACAATTTGTTACAAAATGAACAATAATAAAATTGATAAGAGACCACATTCATACTATATATACAGAAAATAATAATAATGGTCAAATTTCATAAAATATAACATAAATTCAAATATATACAATAAAATAATAATAATAAATAAAAAACAAAACAAATCGAAACATAAACCTATTATTGAGATAAATAAAAAGTTGGCAAATAAATAAACATCTTACACACAATCATAACTATATACAATATATACAATTGCTAAAGGGACCCCAGCAAGCGCTTTTTCCTCCACTTGTGGAGGAAAAAGCGGAATCCAAGAGATCCCAGCACCTCTATCTCAGCCGCATCACTGGTCTGAGCCAGTGGAGGCTGAGTTAGGGCGCTGTAGCCACAAACATACCGTACATAAGTGGAGGATCTGACCATTGTCAGAACTCCAGGTTAAATGTTTACAATAGGTCTCGTGGCCACTGCCGTTTCAATCTTCGAGGAGGATTGTAGGGATGGGTGGTGCTGGATAGGGATTGTGCTAGAGGGTTAGGATGATGACTAAGGTTCTGATGAAATTTGGAAAATTTAGATGGTACCAGGTCTAAAATAAACGGAATTTTAAGGTCGTGGTGTAGGGTAGAGTTGGCAACGTAATAGGGAGCATTAACTATTGTTCGGAGGACTTTGGATTGGAAGGATTGGATGCGCTTGATGTTAGAATGTTTAGCTGTCCCCCACAGTTCAAGTCCGTAGGTCCATATAGGTTTCAGTACTGTCTTGTATATTAGTAATTTATTGTCAACTGTAAGATGAGATTTTCTGTTTAGTAGTCTGTATAACTGGCCGAATCTGCGGTTGAGTTCTTTTCTTTTTAGTCTTGTATGTGGGTTCCACGTCGGTCTTTTGTCTAGTAAAAAGCCGAGATACCGGACCGTGTCTGAGGAAGGAAGCGGTATGGAATTGAAATTAACCGTTGGACAGGATTTGCGTCGAAGGGTGAATGTGACGTGAGTGCATTTGCTTTCGTTCCCCTTAATGCGCCAAGCATTGCACCAGTCTTCGACAAGGGAAAGGTGCTTTTGGAGACTTAGCGATGCTGCTTCAGGATCGGAATTGGATGACAAAATGGCGGTATCATCAGCAAATGTTGCCAGAAAGGTATCGGGATCGGTAGGGATATCGGCGGTGTAGAGGATGTAGAGGACGGGTCCTAAGACGCTGCCTTGAGGAACACCGGCCTCAACAGTATAATGTTTGGAAAATTCGGAACCACTGCGAACTCGGAAGGAGCGGTTTGATAAATAGGATCGGATGATTAGGTATAAGGATTGAGGTAAACGGGTTTTGAGCTTAAAGAGCAGTCCCGGGTGCCACACCCGGTCAAAAGCTTGAGCTATGTCCAGAAAGGCACCCGAACAATACTCCTTGCACTCAAGGGCGGAGGAAATGTGGTCTACAACTCGGAGGCCTTGGTGAACCGTGGAATGTTGAGGACGAAATCCAAACTGATGTGAAGGAAAATTGTGAAATTTGGCTAGGATTCGTTTTAATAGGAGTTTTTCGAAGATTTTGGAGAGGATCGGGAGCAGGCTAATAGGTATGTAAGATGAAGTGCTGTGGGAAGGTTTGCCTGGTTTTAGGAAAAGGATGATAGTTGAATGTTTCCATATGAGAGAGAAATAGGTAGTGCGTAGGATACAGTTATAGAGATATGCAAGAAATGTAATGGCTTTGGGAGGAAGTTGTCTTAAGATCTGAGGAGTAAGGAGGTCGTATCCTGGGGATTTACGGAGAGGAAGCTTTTTAAGAAGATATTTAACCTTAGATGGATTTACTGCTTTAGGTGGTAAGGATAGTGGTATTGGTGACATAAGGAACTCTTCAACTGTTGCAGTATGGGTTGTATTGAGCTCAGGATGAGGAGTGAAAACTTTGGAAAGGCGCTGTGCGAATTCCTCGGCTTTATCCTTGTCGGAAGCAGCCCAGGAACTATCACAGCGCCGGAGAGGGTGGGAAATGGTGTGGGATTTTAGAATTCTCTTCGTGACATTCCATAGGGGATTGTCACGAGTCGAGAGAGAGGAGAGGTAGGAATTGTAGGATTGGGAACGGAATATCGCCAACTCCCGCTTCAATTTTCTACAAAGAAAGTTGTAAGAGCGGCGATCTTCTGGGTGGCGGGTGCGTTGCCATAATGATCTGGCTCGGCGTTTGGTGTTGATGAGGTCCTTCAGGTGTTGTGGTAAATGGCTTTTGTTAGGAATTCTTTGGGATTGTTTGGAAGAGGAGGCAGTCCAGGCAGCTTGTTGAATCGTGGTTGTAAAGGAATATACGGCATCATCAAGGTCAGTTTGGGTTTTGAGAGGTACTCTGAGGTCAATACCATTGGTGAGGATTTCGCGGAAGAGGTTCCAGTTGACAGGGCCTCTAATGAATGACGGTGGGAAAGGTTTCGGAATAGGAGTTATGGATACATTTAGGATTAATGGACTATGATCAGAGGATAGTTCATCAAAGCGAGTTACGGAATAGTTCAGGGAGCCTAATCCGCTGTGGATGAAGAAGTCGAGGATGTCAGGATTATCGTTAGGATCTGTCGGCCAGTAGGTAGGAGAATCGGGAGGTAGGAGATGAAAGCGTCGAGTGTTGAGTGCAGACTGCAACGTCCGTCCACGAGAATTGGTGGTTCTAGAACCCCACTGTTGATTCTTTGCGTTTAAGTCGGCACCCAAAATGAAGTGATTTCCCAAGGAGTTGAGGAAGGATCCAAATTGGGCAGAGGAAATGGGATGTTTAGGAGGGCAGTATGCTGATGCGATGATAAGCGGAAAGGAAAAGGTTTTGATTACAATGGAAGTTGCTTGTAGGTAATCGTGGGCGGGAAGTGGGTGTATGTGATGGGAGAGGGATCGGCGGACAATGACAGCAGTACCGGCATAGGCTTTGCCGTCTGGATGGTCTGTCCGGTATGTTATGTATTCTGGTATTTTGAAGTACTGTTTAGTGGTTAGTCTAGTTTCAGTAATGAGTGCAACATCAACGTTTTTGTCTTGCAGTACGGCTGTTAGTTCGTCAGTGTGAGTTCTAACACCATTTGCGTTCCAAAGGAGAATGGATAAGGAATTAGGTGAGGTCATTTATGGTTTTTGTAAGGCAGGAATGAGATTTGATACAAGGTTCGTAAGGAGTGATATTAGAGGCATAACAAGGGATTTCATTTCGGAGATAAAGGATGTCATCAAACTGGTAAGGTCTGTGGCGTTTGAAGGAGGAGGAATATGAGAGATTTGTGGTGGATTAGGATTCTTAGGATTGGTTACATTTTGAGAACGAGGTATATGTGGAATGGATTGAGGTATATTTATTAGTTCCGGCAGGGCCACGGCTTCGGTACTTTGATTCCCACCTCCAAGTAGGTGGGCAAATGATACATTGGCATCAATAAGTTTTGAGGGTTCTTTTCTGGTGCTTGCATGTCTTGTTGTTTCATCCAGTACTTGAGGTTTTTGAAACCTGGTCCTGAGTTCCTTATAGATTTGGCATCCTTTATAGTTGGCCGGGTGGTCCTTGAGGCAGTGAGCACATACAGCTGGTGTTGATTTTGGTTTTGTACACTCCACAGACTTGTGCTGTTCACCGCATTTCACGCATCGAGGTATGTGATGACAATAACTTTTAGTATGACCATATGCTTGACAATTATGGCACTGAATTATCTCTCTCTGGAATAGTACAATCTATTGAGGTCATAAATTTTTTCAACTCCTTCAGCTGGTTCCAAATCCACAAAAAAGAGAGGTAGAGGAATTTTATCCTTTAGGACGTTAGTGACTTGCCGCACTTTATAGCCCATCTCCGTTAGTTCTTCTTTAATAGCTTCAACTGGTGTCGAGGGGTGTAAGTTTCTGATTACAACCCTTAAAGAATGAGTTTAGTAATATATTATCAAAGTCATGATTTCTCATACATGTGCGGAAGATATATTTTTTTGATGAGGTGAATAATAATTGGTGTTTGAAAGTGGTTAGGGATGACACTGTATGGAGGGAGATGGGTAAAGAGTTCCAAAGTGTGGTAGCTCGGATGATAAAGGAATTTTCAAAGGATGCTGTTCTATGAGAGGGAAGGTATAGATCGCTAGCTATCTTATAACTTATTGGAATGCTTAATATAGTTGAATTAATTTTATTCAGTCAATAGTTCCTATTCATCCCTTTTTGTTCAGTCCGCTGGCGTCCCACAAGGCAGTATCCTCGGACCCATTCTCTTCAACGTCTATACAGCTGACACCCCAACCAATCCTAACACTTTCCTTTCCACGTATGTGTGTTATCAGTCAATAACGATCCAACTATTGCCTCTCAAAACCTACAATCCCACATAACAGACCTCCAGATATGGTGTCAGAATTGGAGAATGAAAATAAATTCAGACAAATCCACCAAATTACCTTTACCCTCCGTCGTAAACCAATGACATCCTGTCCTACTGTATCCTTTAATAATATTCCGCTTGTCCCTGCTGAACAGATCCGCTACCTAGGTCTCCTCCTTGACAAACGTCTCCATGGAATCCGCACACAAGACTGAAACGAGAAGAAACTGCTCGCCGATTTCGATTACTTCAACACTTACTTGACAAACGCTCTAACCTTCCACTTAACTACAAAAGACTCCTCTACATGATTATCATCAGGCCTATATGAACTTACGGAGTTGAGCTTTGGGGCTCTACTAAACCATCGAATTCTTCCCGTATCCAATCCTTACAATCCAAAATCCTTCGTAAAATCCTTAACGCTCCTTACTTTGTCACAAATAAAATCATCCATAAAGACCTAAATGTTCCATATGTTACTGATTTGGCCCGAACTAGATATCAATCCTTCTATGACAAACTCCATTCCCACCCCAACCCACTAGTTTCAACCTTGCTTCCTCTTCGATTCCTGATAATCCTCCGAGGCGTCTGAAAAGAAGATGGACTCGAGACCATCTTGTTTAAATATTTTTATTGAAATTTACAACTGTATTCAGTAAAATATAAAACTATCTAAGGAAAAGTATTGCGAATAATGGGGGAAGTTGTATTACATTGTTATTCAATGTTAATAATAGTAACAAGAAACTGAGGACGAGATATTGGTAGTCCAAACCAACGACTGAAGGGTAGTCCAGGTCGAATAGTGGATAGGAACAGTTTAAGAATCATAATCAGAGAGAGAGGAGTCGGAAAGAGCCATGGTGGAGGACAAAGCCAAAAAGTGACGTGTAAGATTTTTAGTTTATTTGTTTATTCGTTTAACTTCACTTGTATACTGCTATGGCTAATCGGAGGATGGTACGGTGGGAGTCCTAAATTTTTCCTATCCAGGTTTTTAACGAGTACCTGACATCCACAGGCTCAGGACGACCTTTTAAGGTTCCCTCCGAAGGACGGCATAACTAAGTATTTTTTACTCCTAGGGCCACCCGCGGTTTGAACCACCGTGGGTTTGAACGCATAGAAAGCAGTTATGCTAACCACTACGCTATGGGTGGCACCTCTTGTAAGATGAATTCTATGTTCTGTGAAATGCGGCAGCCAAATTGGAGTCCTAATGTCCACTTCAGGTAACTCTTTTTATAATATTTGGTGACAACGTTAATAGTTATCAGTCATCATGTATTCTTAATCATACTTCAATGCATTAAGGGAATAAAGTATATTTGTTATGGATATGTATTAGTAATAATATAACATATATGTAATAATAATAAATTTTGGTGTTCGTACTCGTTATTGTAAAAAAAAATATTTTATTTATTCAAAAGTTACAAAATATCGATAATAACACTTTAAAAGACAATAATGACAATCTTGATAATAACAATATGGCTATACTAGATCTGACATAGATTACGTACCGTAATTACCGCGAGGACTTGAAGAGAGAGAGTGTAAGTGCTCCCTGGGAGAAGGGACAGGGTATATATAGGTTAATAGGACTGCTGAATAAGATTCAAGGAATATGGTGTGATCTGCAGGTGCACTATGGCCTCATGGTGGCGTGACTCCTCCGTCCTTATGAGAGTGAAGCCCACTGAACTCTAAATTTAAGGATTTGGGACGGTTTGTCTATTCTGTAAATATTGAAACCAAGCTCTGGCTCTGCCATCAAAACATTCAGGTGGTTGAGGATGGGTACTTGGATTATCATTTGAAGGATTAGAACACAGTAATTCCAGTTTACAATACTGACGATAAAGATTATAGCATAAAAGATATAAACATATTACATAAAATATATAAGAAATAAATTGGGATACAGTTATATCATAAGGTTCTAATTCTTCTATTTCTATATTACTTAAGTCTATTTGTTGTAATTCCTCAAAAGTAAAATTTGTTGATACAATAGTTTTATTATTAACAGAATGATAGGAAATAAAAGGAATATTTACATTGTCAACATAAGAAAGTGGTACATTTATATTTACAAATTTCTCATTTTCATTAAGATTAAGGAGGCTAGTAGATGGTAGATGATACATTTGTGTGTTTGTTACACTAGTTGTTACATTGCTAATATTAAAGGTTAAATATTGGTGTAATGTGGGTATAAGTTTGATTATAGGGTTTGTTCTCATTTCTACAGCTTTACAATCATTTAATTCTATATTCTTACATAATTCTAAAATACATTTGTCCTTAATCTCTATCATGTCTTTACAGTAATGATGATTATTGAATTTAATACAATTTCCATTGTAAAACGAATTTTTAAATCTAATGATTAGTTGTTCTTTAATCTTTAGAGTAATGACTCTATTATTCCTTGTAACTGGATATGACATAGCATAATAAGTTGTTTTTGGCAATGATTTCAAAGGGATTTTAATAAAATAATAAATTAATCCTGTATCTGATAGGGAACAAAATGTGGAGCTAAGTAACCAGTTTAATTCTACATTTTCTGTGATTGGTTCTCCGAACGGTATGTTTAATTGTTCTAGTTCTCTAGTCGTTAATATGCTTGGATGGGTAATTCCTAATTTACATTGTTCTAAGGAAAATTCTATATCATTTAATTGATTTTCTACTAAATCTAATACGGCTAATAAATCATGATACATTAACTTAGTAAGAGCTAAATCTGTAAAATTATTTATTTTTTCTATACTATCCTTATATTTATTTAAAACAATTATTTCTTTATTAAGTTTAGATGTTAATTCTTTATTTAATCCTAATCTAACATTTTCATTATGCTCTATGTGATACATATTTCTCTCGATTTTATTTAAAATATTATCATACTTTTCTTTGTCATCGGCGTCCATATTGCCGGTGAGCCAACTAATAGCATTGCCTACTCCGTTAATTAAACCTCTTTTTGATCGGTTATTCCGATTTATATTTACAATATGATTAATTTTTTCTAATATCTTGTTATATTTTTGTTCAATAATATTATGCAAAGTTTTATATTCATTACTAATTGTTAATACGTCAATGCTAATCTTAAGGGTTTGAATTTCTCTTGTTAAATTTGTAAGATTCTTATAATGTAAAAATGTGTACCAATCTTCAATTATAAAAGATGGATTAATTTGTACGATGGATGCTCCTGGTCCGTCAGATAAATCTTGTATTAGTAGGGTCTGTATCTGAACCGTAAGCGCTGCGATCAGAAGATACTTGAAACAATTCGTCGTCGAACTCAAAGTCATCTTGGCTGACTCCTGTAACATTAGACGTTTCTATTTCTTTTATGACATTCTCAATATCTTCATCAGTTATTTCTGGGTTTTTTTGACTTGTACTAGGTTTATTATTATTATTATTTGATTTATTCTTCTTAGTGACCTTTTTCGGTCGTTTGACTTGATCAGGGTGGAGTTTTTTCTTTCTACCTTTATTTCTATTTTGAAATCTTTTATCAACATACTTTCCTTTTTCGTATTTAGGATCTATTTTCTTTTTCTGTTGTCTCTTTATATACACATCTTCCGGGATTTCTACGTCTTCTCTATTTTCATTTAACTTGCCTATTTTTCTCTCTTTATTTTGTTCTATACCTTTCTTAGTTATTTCGAAAAGCTGCTTCATTTTCCGATGGTACTCATGAACAAGATATTCTTTTATTTCCGGGGATTCATTATAAGTTTCATTAGTGATACCGAAAGTTATTTCGTTAGGGGTCATTTTAAGATCTTGATTAAGGGAATTATTATATGCTGTCGTTGCTTGCTCTAACTTATCTTCCTCTTTATCATCTTTGTTTTCTATGTTTATAAGTCTTAAAATTTCTAATAACGAAGAGCTTGCTCGATTAAGCAATCCAAGAGAGTTAGGGTGATTGGGGGTAGTATAATGTAATTCAATATTTAAGTAGTTTAGAAAATCTTTAAACAAGTTATTGTCGAATTCTCTTCCGTTGTCACATGATATTTTTTGGGGTTTTGGAAAATATGCTAAATATTTTTTCAATACTTTCATGCTTTCTATGGCATTATAACTCGTTGCGTAATAAGAAAATATTCTTTTGGAAAAAGTATCTACTATTAAATAAATGTAATAATTACTCATGTGTAAGGTATCAATCATTAAATCTGTAAAGGGTTTCTCAGGTGTGGGAGTAATTTTAAATTTTTGTTTTATAGGTCTTCTATCGTATTTGCCTTTTCCACATGTGTCACATTTGTTTATAATTTCTGTGATATGATCTTTCATATTGGGCCAATAAAATTTGGTTTTCAAAACTAAATATGTTTTCATTTATACCTCTGTGGCATGTCTTGGCGATATGATAATCAAGGATAAGTAATTTCTGGTCTTCCGTGTTCTTTACATCTGGCAATAGTTTATAATATCTTTTAATTCTATTTGTGGGAAATTTTTCTCTAATGAGTGATGCAACTTTATTAAATAATGCATTATACCAATTATTTTCACTTTCTATAGAATCTGATATGGGTGAGCAGTATATGCCGTAAGTTATATTTGGTCTTAAGATTTCTAAAAGTTTTTCTTCTATTTCAAAATCTTTTTCATGATAAGGCCAAGTAAATTCAATTGTTGTTCTTTGCTTATTATTGAATATTGTTTCGCGTTGAATTTTCGCGTGTCCCTTTTTTATTATTATTTGATTTTTCTCAACATTTACTGGTCTAGATTTATCATCAACTATTAAGATTCTGTTATCGGAGGATTCTGTGGAGTGCTGCGTTGCTAAAGAAGATATATCATCTTGAATTATTTCTTGGTGTTCACCATTATTATTTTCTTCTATGTTTTCATCATTATTAATTCCTTCTAAGTTTTCATTGTTAGCTTCTTCTTGGGTTTCTTCTATTCCCATTTCTTGTAATAAATCTACGATTTCTTGTGAATAGTTATTAGGAGAATTTTCTGTATGAAAAATATCAAATTCTGGTTCTTTTAATTTCCTTTCTTCAATAGGGTAACGGGATAAATGATCGGCGACTTTATTAGCCTTTCCTTCAATGTATTTTATGTCATATTCGAAATCTTCTAACAATAATTTCCATCTAATTAATCTGGCGTTCTGTGTTTTACACGTTCTTAAATATTCTAAAGGTTTGTGATCTGAATATATGAAAAATTTTCTACCGTATAAGTAGGGTCGAAAATGATTGCAAGCCCAAATAATGGCTAAACATTCCTTTTCCGTTGTTGAGTAATTTTGTTCTGCTTTATTAAGTGTTCTGGATGCAAAACATACAGGGAGTTCTTTTCCATCTTTCTTCTGTGCTAATACTGCACCAATGGCGAAATTACTTGCGTCAGTTGTTAAGAAAAAGTCCTGATTGAAATCTGGAATTTGCAAAATGGGGCTACTACATACAAGTTGTTTCAATTTCTCAAAAGCGTTTTCATATAACTCTGGTTTGATTTCTTTTTGATCTTTTCGAAGACATCTCGTTAATGGGGAAGCTATCTTTGCGTAATTTGGTATCATTTTCCTATAGAAACCAGTTAATCCTAAAAAGCTTTTAATTTCTTTTTCATTTTTAGGGAGTTTAAAATCTTTTACTGCTTTTATCTTTTCTGGATTAGGTTCTATGCCGCGTTCGCTGATAATATGTCCGAGGAATAACAATTCTTTCTTGCAAAATTCTGTCTTATCGAGCTGAATCTTTAAGTTATGTTTTTCTAACTTTTTAAGAGTTTCTTCTAAATGTTTCCAATGATCTTTGTAATTTTCAGAAAAAATTATAATATCGTCCATATAGACTAAAACGTTAATAGAATCTGAAAAAATGATATTCATGGCTCTTTGAAACGTTGCTGGGGCATTACTGAGTCCAAATGGCATGCGAAGGAATTCAAAGTGGCCTTGATCTGTAGAAAATGCTGTTTTTGGGATAGAACTTTCTTCGACTTTTATTTGATGGAGGCCTGAGCAAAGGTCCATTGCTGTAAATATCGTCGCTTTTCCTAATTTGCCTAAAAGGTCTTCAATATTAGGAATGGGGAATTTATCCGGGGTTGTTTCTCGATTTAATTTCCTGTAATCAATCACCATTCGTATTTTTCTTTTTCCTGATGCGTCTGGCTTTTTCGGGACAATCCAAACGGGAGAATTGTAAGGGGAATTGCTGGGTCTTATTATTTTGGATTCTAACATCTTTTTAATTTCTTCCTTAATATTTTCTTTGAATTGGTGGGGATATCTGTAATTTTTCGAATATATCGGGTCTTCGGTTTTTGTTTTAATCTTATGCTCCAATAAATCAGTGGCTGAAAGGGGATCATTTTCAGTCTTAAATACTGATGGATATTTCGATAATAATTTAATTAAATTTGATTTTTCTTGAGGAGGTATATGGTCGGTTCTGATTAGTTGGGGGATTTGTTTTATTATTTCATGGTTTCCTTTTTTATTAGAATCTGTTAATTCTACTTCTTCTTTTTGCAAATAGTATAAAGGTAAATATATGGTTTCGTTAACTTTACTGTCGATTATTATATTTTGATCATAGATGCCAGGTTTAATTTTAATCTTATCATCTTCATAGTCAATAAAATATAGATTTTTATTTTGTTCTACTTTTATCTGATTTTCGCCTTCTTTCAAAACTAATTTTAAAACTTCGTCTTCCATAATAAAATCAAACTCTGTATAGCGAGTTTTTATTTTGTTGGTTTCGAAATCGATATTAAATTTCATTTCCCTCATTGTCTCATTTCCTAGTAGTATTTCGTAATTGGGACTGAAATTAAATAGATAAAATTTTATTTTTTCGGGGTTTTTAAGAAAATTATTTCTGCAATAAACTGAAATAGATTCCGTGCCAAGTTCTTCTCCGGTTGCTGTTTTTATTGTAAAATTTTCTTTTTCTCTTTCAACATCTGGTGGTACAATGTCTGGTCTTATATAATTCTTCCAAGATCCGGTATCAATAAGCCATTTACGATTCGCGTGGTCTTTAACATAAGGCAGTTGGCTTTTATTCTCTTCTTTTATGTGTTTTGATTGTCTGGCGGGCCTTTCTCTAAAAAAGAATTATTTGGATCTAATTTTTCTAATTTCTCTCTTAATTCTCTGATTTCTTGGTCTTTCGGGTCTTCTTGCTGAATTTGGAAATTAGGCTGTTTCGGTTTATTCCCGAATGCGCTAACTGTTCTCATGGATACAGTTGGATTTTCATCTTTCTTATTATTATTATAATTTTGATTCCGGTATCGACCTGAACCGTTGAAATACCTTTGTTGTTCTTGACGGGGCCATTGTTGGTAATAATTATTATTATTATTATTCTGCCGGTAGTCTTGTGGAGGTTCTTGTTGTCGATATTGATGCTCTTGTCTTTGATTATGTGGGTTATACGGGTTATTGGGATTTTGCCAATTATTAAATCGTTTGTGATGTTTTTTATCGAACTTTTTCTTATGGTCGAAGCCTCTTTTGTAATCATGTTCTCCGGGTCTTCTCATATTTCCCGAATTTATGAGGTCATCGAAGAGTAGATGGTTCTCATTCTGAATTAAATTTCTCAAATCATCTAATGTTCTTAACTTTTCTGCTTTAGTCATAAGATATGTTCTTATGTGAAGGGGCATGTTAGTGTAAAAAAAATAAAGAATACTTTTCTCTAATGCGCTAATAATTGTTTCTCTATTTGGTGTGTTTTCTATCCGATGTTTAGAAATTATTAAAGTGCGGATCTTATCAATTCTTTGAAGGAAATCAAGAGGGTGTTCCTTATGATGTATTTTGTTATTAAATAATTCATGCGATAATTGTTCAATTGAGCGGCTGTCTCTGAAGGTTCTTTCGAGATAATTTAGTAATTCTTCAACACGACTAAATTCGCACGTTGTATTTATATAATCAGCTTCATCCGTAAGTTTTGCTAAAAGTTTACTTAATAATCTTTGTTCGTTTAGTTCCTTAAACGAGTTGTCCGGTTTACACACGATTTGGTAAACTTGTCTACAAACTGTCACGAATTTTAACAGATTGTGTGGATTTCCATTAAAATTAGGGATATGATCGTAGTCTGCCGATTTAATTTGAAAGCTTGCCATATTTGTAGTTAATATTAAATTATTTACTCGCAGGATTAAAGAATCTAAATAATCATCAGACATAAAATTACAATAGTAAAGGAAATTAACTTACAAAAATTGAGTACGCTGTCAAAATAATCTTCGACGGGGTGTGAAGATCTGTCCTTGAGCTGGATACCTGACGACAGTGAAGTCCGGCCAAGGTTGAGTGCAGATAAGAGACTTTGCCTGCGTTGCGAGATGCTCGGGGTGAGTGAACTCGTCCAGAATCTGAAGATCTCGAAGTTGGTAGTCCTCGGTAGGTAAGCCAAAATCTTGAGTCTTCACAGGTGAGGAATCCTAGGCGGTAGTCCTAATTCTGGATTTGCGGAAAAAGTTCGGATCTGCGGAAACTCGGTTCTTAAAACTGCGATAAAAATATGCAGTCCCGATTTGGGCGCCAATTTTTGTGTTCGTACTCGTTATTGTAAAAAAAATATTTTATTTATTCAAAAGTTACAAAATATCGATAATAACACTTTAAAAGACAATAATGACAATCTTGATAATAACAATATGGCTATACTAGATCTGACATAGATTACGTACCGTAATTACCGCGAGGACTTGAAGAGAGAGAGTGTAAGTGCTCCCTGGGAGAAGGGACAGGGTATATATAGGTTAATAGGACTGCTGAATAAGATTCAAGGAATATGGTGTGATCTGCAGGTGCACTATGGCCTCATGGTGGCGTGACTATATCTTTAATTAAAACCTGGTATTATTTAATCTTACTATCCATGCAATCTGTATATTGGTAATCACATCTTTGAAAAGGAATTCCAATGATTTTGTGCTATACGATAATTATATGATACACTTTCCTCTATCCGCTACCCTGAGGAGCTCATAGAAATATATAAAATACATTAATAAATGCCTTTTTCAAATATAAATCATAATAAAAAAGTGATAACATATGTCAAAAAAAGAGTAATATAAAATGAGTAGAGGTACAGTTTTTTATAAACAGCTTACAACTAATACTAACTAACAATTATTTTAACTTAAACTTAAACGTCTTTTTAAACCCCATTAAGACAGATTTTGTGGTTTTCTCACACAAAAAAAGCAAAAAATCAACACCACCGAGAAATCAAATGCAATACCTAGGTATGAAATTAAATAGACTTCTGAAAAATTGCACACATCTATACCAGAAGATAAGGACGGTTAGAAGACAATCAGGCTGAAACTGGGGTCTATAAATGTATTATTTGGCTAGCACTATTATACGGAGCCCCACCGTTCATCCTTGTTTATTTTTTTAACGTCACTTTATGCTACTATAGATAATCGGACGATGCTACAGTGGGACTCCTAAATTTTGCCTATCCAAGTTTTATTAGGATAGGGATCTTTAACGAGTACCTGAAATCTCACAGGCTTGGGACCACCTTTTAACTTCCCTTCCGAAGGACAGAATAACTAAGGATTTTTTACTCCCATTAAAAAATCCTAGGACCACCTGCGGGTTTGAACCCGTGACCTTGCGCATAGGAGCCTTTTATGCTAGCCACCCAGCTACAATTGATCCCATCGTTCATCCTTAAAATACTTAAACAATCTCCTCTTTCAAACCCTGACTCCAGCACCACCAGCAGGATACAGCAAGAAGGAACTAGAACAACCAAGGTGTATTACCTCACACTATTATGGACAAAAATGTTTATAAATAAGGTATTTAGTTATAGTTTACATCTGTCGATTACAACCAAAAAAGTATGTCTCAGCACTTCAAGTATAAATAGAACCGCAAAATATTGTAAATGACCGAACATCCATAAAATGAAGCCATAGGCTTTGGAAAATAAAAAAATATCGTTTAATTCTTTACAACCATCCATATATTTAATTCATTTTTAAAATTAGGTACATCCTCAACACTCCTTACTTTGTCTCCAATAAATTCATCCATAAAGACCTTAATGTTCTATATGTTTTGCCAATTTCGCCAGAACCAGGCATCAATCATGAAAAACTTTAATTTATTTTCTTTTTTTAATTTTTCTGGAAGTTTTTCTTAATATTAACAATTAAATGAGCACACCTTAAGTTCCTTTTGTCAATCAATTACTTTATTTCATAAGCATTCACATCTATCAACGTTTCGGGGCTGTTTCCCCATTTTCAAGACTTATTTAAAAAAAAACACTTTTTCACATATAACCAACCCATCACTTCGTTCTCATGGGTGTTCATTGGCTTACTAAAAAACTTCATTCATACTCTAAGCCACTAGTTTCAAACATTGCTTCCTCTTTCGTTCCTAATAATCTTTCGAGGCATCTGAAAAGATGGCCTGAAGACCTTCTGGTTTAGATTACCAAATAGAGCGCTAACAGAGGGCAGTTTCTCTATATGTCTTTTATCTTATCCTATTTACTAGATGAATAATTCCAACACTAATTTGATTAAATAATATATTTTAAAAAAAATTCGATAAGAATTATAGGTATTTTACCAGAACTATGAATTACAACTTGACTAAGTAATATTATAGCTATAGACTTAAAAAAACTTCGGGATACTATAGAATTTTTTTTATTTTATTTATATTTTATTAGGAGATAATACAATCTGCCACCTTCTGGGGCAATGAGTATTACAGATATAAGAAATCATTCATTAAATGTGTACATTGGAAATAAAATTAAAATAAATAATTAATAAAGATTAAACAAAGAAGAAAAAAAAAAAATATATATACTCTATAGAAACAGAATCTGCTCAATAATTTTATTATCTGACCAGTTTAACAATTTTATAGACACAATATTTGTACAAATATACATATACATATATGTGTATAAATGTTTACGTATACATATACATATGATAAAGCATTCTGTAGATCTCGAGACCCGCTCTTGGCATTCACCGCGTGCCTTATGAACGAACACATGAAAGCCCACAGTGAACACAAGGAGACGGGTCATACGTACTATCTTTCTTCGTGATGTCTTCAGCTTTAGATGTTGATAGTAGGCAAGTCTTGTATTTTTTTTTTTTTTAATTCTTCGTTTCTTGAACTGAAAATATCGGTGTTAGTTCATTAAATGGAGTATTACAACAATTTTACATTTCATTTTTGACAGCTATTGGATACTCTTAAGGAATAACTTACAACAGTACAACAAAATGTATAAACATCTTTTTATGTTCAAGTGTACAAAAATTTTCAGATGGAATAATAATAATGAAGATAGTGAAAGCTTATTTAATGCTATAAAGAATGACAATTATATATTATATTAACTAATAAATTAGTAAGTTACTTATAAATATTTATAAAGTAGTATTTCATTCAGTCCGATACGGGACAATGGTATTAGTAGTAGGATATTTCTCTCCCATCATATTTACATAAGAACAAATAAATAATTACAATAAATCAGAAATACTAGGAAAAAATGCATAGTAAATTAAAATGTACAATATTTACAATAAGCCAGGGGAACCCAAAAGTTAAAAAAAACAAAACAACTAATTTATGCATTTTTTACAAAAGTAACAGCATACATTTTATACAATGGTGAGTTAATAAGGAGATAAAAACAGTCTAAAAGAGCTTAAATGCCAATATTTTAAATTTTCTTCCTTTAAAACATCTTTAATTTTAAAGATGTAAATAAATAATCATTTTATCCTCTTAAAATTGGTAAACAATTAATGAATATACAAGTTCAATAGATATGATTAACAACTAAAGGAGAAAAGAGCAACAATAAAATAAAATAAAATCATATATATTTATACATACACAAAAATTGTATCCTATATACAAAGATGTAAAACGTAATACCAACTTATTGGGTAGTATTTCATGGTGTCCCATACAGGACAATGATTCCAGTAATAGTAGATATTCCCATTCTTATTTACATTAAAAAAAAAAAATACTAGTAAAAAAAGTTATAATGAATTACTATGTGTAATATTGACAATCAACCAGGAAAACCCATAACCTAGCTTGTCCCCCCACATGCAGAGAGACAAGCAAAACTCAGGACATCCCATATTAAGCACATCACATGTATCGAAACGCGTAGTTTAAAAGCTAAACTGTAGCTAAGAATAACGCCTTTGTTAGGATTGGAGAATCGATTTAAATATTCACATTTACAATAGATCTCTGGATCATTGCTGTTTCAACCATCGCACAGTGGACAGTATGACCGATTTAGGAGGACAAAATTCTGAAACTTGTCTATATTTAATCTTTGGGGGTCCCATATTACGGAAAAAAAATTATAAGAAAAAATGATAAAAACTAATTAATTTGTTGACACGATTGGCGAGCGCACAGTGGTCTAACATCAAATTTATTTGCTAAAATCTAAAACTTCACTTTATTTTACGTTTGAAGTCCCAGAATACGGGGAAAATATTACAAAAAATCTAATTATGGCTTGGAGGTTGCCAAAACCTGAAAATAGATGCATTTTATATCATTTAGGAAATTCTTGAAATTATAGATTGTAAAACTTTTGATCCGGAGTGTTGTGTCTGAAAAAAATTATGTATCAACCAAAACGCAAAAAATCTTTGTAATACTTAAAGACTAGAGGGATTGATGAAACAAATCCTACAAAGAAATCCTTGGGGTAACATGGGGGTCATATTGTTTTTCGTTATTGAATAGAGGCTTACATTTACAAATTGCTAAATTAACTCTACAGGTGAGATTGCAATGTATATTCAATAGCGAGTTTCAGCAATGCCCATTGTTAAATATAAGCAAAAAGACTGCAATATGGCGGGAAATATTAGTATTAAGGGTCTTGCTAACTAAGAATAAACAGATGAAGCACTGGAAAATTGCAAACTTTTATTTATTCATTTAATTGCAGTTTTAGGTACCATGTACTACGAAATAGTTTAGAGGCACCATGGTCATAAATTATTTACAGGAATGAGAACAATTTTTTTTTCTCAATAAAATTAACAAGTTTTCTTGATTCTTTTAGTCCATTGTTTCCTTATAACTTTGGAAAAGAGGCCATTTTCTGTGTGAATTATAAACTGACATTCCATCAGGATGTGAAAATGTAAATCCATCAGGATGAGAAATTTATGGAATATATAATAAATTGAGAAAATAGATAAAAATAAAATACAAAAACATATATTATGGATTTTACAGGAAATTTCAGTGATAAAAAAAAAAAAAGGAATATGATATTATGAGATGTTAATATATTGACTATCCCATTGATCTGTCAGCAAATTTTCTGTAAGCGAAAACCGACAATATTTCACATCTTAAAATTAATAACGTCGGCACAGTGGATGAAACTAAGTTGCAAATAAGGTTCTGTCATTTTATCTAATCCAATAAACGTGACAAATGCAGAAAATTAAGGTCTAGAACAAATTTAAAAACAAAACAAATAATAATATGTTTTAAAGTAAGTAAAAAATCAAGATAAAATCAAATATAAAAAAAAAATCTACAAATTAAGTCTTTTCTGGGAATCATTTTATATATATATATATATATATATATATATATATATATATTTACATATATTTTTTTTTATTTATTTATTTTTTTTAAATATCACATTTATATTTTTATATAGTACTTTTTTGTTTCCAAAAAGGAAACGTTCATTGAATACGGTTCTTATGACCCGCTTTAGTTTAAAATACGATTTTTGTTCCCTAATTTTTAAATTTTATATTTATTATTTTTCTCTATATTTATTGTTCTTGTTTTTTTTTTGTGGCGTAAAACCATTGGTTTTCCATATATGTGGATTTTTTTCTTATAGAATTTATAGTTATTTCTTATTGGCTTTATTTGTAACACATTATACTATATGTATTTTTTTATTTATCCTTCAAAATCCTTAAATAATAAGATACAACAATATATTCGCTGAGGTTAAATCTTTTATTTCTAATGAAATGGTGAGCATTTGATGAAGAAAAAAAAATATATAAAAAAAAAAAAAAAAAACGATATCCATCACAATACAAAACTCAAGTAACGCAGGCAGTGAAGAAACATACGTAGTCCATGATTCAGATTTGTTTTCTTATTTATTTATTTATTTTTCTTATCTCCTTTATTCGACATTAAAAAAAAGAAACATGATACAACAGGAAACAGGATTCAGAACTGTTTGTTCATCAAATTTAATCGTATTACTTGTTGGATTTCATAAAGAATAAATTCGCTATAATAACAGATAATATTTAAAAAAATAAGTATCACATTATAGCAGACCTGATAGAGTGTTAATTTTTTTTTCTTAAATGAGTAATCTAAATTCTACAGAAAACATCCGGAGAAGTTAAACACAATGAGAAAAATTCAAAAAAACTAACTAGCATATTTCAATTTCATAACTTAATTAATAACCAATTCAGTTCCTAAACACGAGGGTACTATATAAAATAAATTTGCACAATTTCAAACTGGAAAGCAAGAAAACAACAAAAAAACACGCCAACATCGAGACAGACATCAGGAAAACAAGACTGAAATTTTATGGGCATATACAAAGACTACCTGAAACAAGACTGATACGACAAATACATGAAGCAACAGCAACACTCAAAAGCACTACGAACTGGATCAAACAGACAAGAGAAGACTTACGAAGAGCAGATATAAGACAAGAGGAAATCCAAGACAGAAACATATTTAGAGATAAAATAAACAAATGGGAAGTAACTCTAGAGCAAAACAATCAGAAACTATACAGACCCAAATGGTTCAGCCAAAGAATGAGACAATACTGGCAAGATGAAAAGAACATGAAATAAGAAAATTGAGTCATAAGTGCTTAGCGCCTTCCTTTTAGGGAAATATCGCACTAATAATAATTATTATTATATTGGGTTGTTACACATGAAATGTCCGTTTTTATAGTTTCTGAAATACATAAAGGATTTTGCAGGTCTCTCTTGTTTTCTTCCGAATGTTTACATATTTAAAGTAAACAGTTACTAATCATCTACCTTTGTATTATAAACATTAGCTTCCCAATCAATTACCCACTTTTTAGTATACCTCCAAATATGAACATGGAAACACGCGATTTTCGATTAACTCGGCCATTCAGCAGCTGAGGCCGCTAGAAATATTTGTAAAGCGTTTGAGGAAGGGAGTGTTAATGAACGGACCATTCGCATCCCAAAAAATTGATGGTTACAGTATGGTGGTCCATGGCTGGGATAATTGATTATTCCTTTTTACCTAAAAGTGAAACCATTACCTCTACAACGTACTGCAATTAAATTGACCAAATGCACACAAAATTATTAACAAAACAACCTGGATCGGTAAATCGGAAGGGTCCTATACTCTTACACAAGTTCTTCCGCACCCACCATATTTTTCCGACTTGTCTCCAACAGATTACCACCTGTTCAGGAATTTAGAAAACTTTTTGAAAATGATGATCAAGTGAAAAGTGCGTTTTCAGATTTTTTTCACTTCAAAGCTCAGAGTTTTTCAGTTCGGGGATAAAATATTGGTGTCACGTTGGGAAAAATGTGTAGAAAAAGAAGGTAAATACTTCGAATAAAATTATCTTGTTTGCATATCGTATTTGTAATAAAAATCCTTTACCTTGAAAACGGACATTTCATGTGATACAACCAAATAATAATAAATTTACTGAAGATATCACTTCTACGAACATACGATATTATTACACAAAGTCTGTCATTACTTATCATTACTTTTACATAATCATCAAACAAGTAAAAAGATGGCGAACACATATGATATATCTGAGTTTAACGGCATTTGATATATTTAAATAGCTAAAATTATCTTTTATATAGAAAAAAAAAGGCCTAAATCAACTTATATTACCTAAAAATACCAATTACTTATAACATTAAACATCAATGTAAGGTAAAGACAAATCTGTAAATTCAGCAGAAATATAAATAGTACCAGATTGAATGATGGATGGTAAGGTGATTGTTAATTTTTTATTTTTTTTCCGAAGGGTATTACGTTTAATATTAAAAATTTGGTGCGCTCAACATATCTCTATTGTTAAAATCAATGTAACATTTAAATAAAGTTAAGAGATAAAAAAGTTAATGTATCATATCGAGTTTCGATGGAAGCATCGGTTTCATCATATTAAAGAATCTAAAAATAAAATAAAAAATTATCTGAAACAATTTCACCCTTTTCGTTTTTCTGCATGTTTTACGGCTTTTTATATAATAATTTTTTTTTCTAAAATCATTGGCTTTCTAATGGTATATTATATTACTATTCTCATGTTTGAAAAACCTAAAAAAAAATAGTTATGCTTTCCTCCTTTTGTTATTTACCAAATACGTATAACATGTAAATTTACTCGTTTTTTTATCAAAACTAAAGAAACTTTAAAGGAGAAAATTTTAAGTATTGGTATTTATTTCAATCAGACTATTTTAATCGAAGAAACCTACATGCTATTAAACAAGCCCGTTAAATATTACACTAATATATCACGTTAAATCAACATTGTTTGGGCAGTTTTTCAGAAAATGGTAAACATGTGCAAAATACATGGATATGCAAAATACATACATATATGAAGTGGCCCTTATGTTTCGCTGTATCATTTCATGCATACACGCTTTTAAAATATGAAATTTCAATATTAAACAACTTATGGTTGTCGAGTCAGACTTATATAGAGCATTTTGTGGGACTTTTTCAAATAGGCTCAAGAGTCACTAAAACATGTATTTTCAATGAAAACTCGAATTCCAAAATCTTGACGATCGCAATACTTTTTTTACTTATATATTTCATATATAGGTAAGTGATAGTAAAAGTTAAAAATAGGATTTTTTCAGAGGTAAACCTGTACATGAACAATCCAGAGTCGTGGGTTCAGTAGATATATACGATAGATTCGTACTTATCGTACAAGGCCAACGGTCGTGCAAGGAGGTGATTCGGCCTTGATCACGCTCAGCCGAGGTTGGAATTCCAAAAGAATAGTTATTCTTCAACAGCATAGCTTTTAAGTACCAGCACAGAGCTATACTTTTGACAATCAAATCAATATTTTTTTATGTAAGCGATTTTTTTTATGAATTTTAAATTAGCTATTTTTTTTAAAATATATAAAACAAAACTAACAAACCATTCAATTTCTTTTTAATCAATAAACTGCACAGAATGTATACTTTTTTTTAGTTGTAATAATACAAAAAGTACCAGAAAATCAGTATAAATTTAAAAACTAAAACATTTTTAATTATAATAAAAATAACTTTATTCTGGGACTATGTCTACTAAGAATAACAATGTCTTACAGTAAATATACACTTTAATATATACACGTTCTGGCCGAGAGACCATAAAATAAATTTTTATTCACAAATGTGTAAAGAAATAGAAAAAAAAAAAAAACTATTTATATAGATATTTACGAAATATGTAGAATATAAACAAAAAAAAAAAAAAATTTGCTATGAAATAATAGACTGAACAATTTCCAACTAAATAAAATAAATGAATTATTCCATAACTCAAGGATTATAATAAAATAAATAATTTTGTCTTACGTTGAAAGTAGGATAGTGGATTTTCATTAATATTTATATGATTTTAAAATATCGTTTAAAAGAAGCTTTTGATTAGATATTAAAAAATATAAGAGCATACTTTTTATTAGTAATGCTAGTATTAACAAAGTGTTCGTAATATCGTTAAACAATTTTTACTTTCACTTACTGTATATAGTAAGGGAAAGTATTGCAATCGTGAAAAGTTTCGAATTCCAGTTTTCAACGGAAATACACGTTTTAGGGTCCCCTGAGTCCAAATAACCAAGTCCCGCAAAAAGGTCTGTGTGTGTGTGTGTGTGTGTGTGGTAACTCCCGGGCGGAAACGGTAAGTCCTATGAAACTGAAATTTCATATTTAAGACAAATATACGCCCGAGACGTTACAAGACTTTAATGGGCTTTAATATCATTTTGGTTTCATTTGGATTAAAAATGGTCTGATAGGGCTTTAAATGCCCATACTTTAAATTTTCTTCCCCTAAAGTACCTTTAATTTTGTTGATTCTAAAAAAAAACTATATTATCTTGTTATCACTGATGAAAAAAGGTAAATATATAAATTGAATGAATTTGATACCCAACTAAAGGAGAAAACTGAAAAAAAAAAATTTTAAAACAAATTTTTTGTTTTTGAACATAAGAGCAGTAATATACATGTATGATATACCGTTGGAAAGCTAAAGATTTTATAAAACAATATTATCTTATACTCAAGCTTTAAAAGTTAATAGATAGTGGTGAAAAGAAGATTAAACTAACTAATTATTTTAGATAACAATATAATAGATTTTTTAATAAAACACATGATTCTATATAAATTAAATTTAATTAATTCCTTAATAGTTTCACGTTTTTTTTACCTTCACTTTTATCTCTAACTGTAATTGCAAAATTCTTTCATTGATTTTAAAAATGTTGACCGCACCAGATTTTTAATCTTAGTATAACAATAGTTTAATATAAGAAATTAGTGCACCTGTTGACCTTTTCTGTTGAGATCGCGTGCTCTAACTTTACCTTGGCCACACCGGATTCGATTCACTGTTTCCTCAAGGTATTTTGAGGAATTATTAACATTACAGCATATTTCAAGCACAGTCTTTGCAGAGCATTTGATTTATATTACCTTAGTTCCATATCATTAGTGGTCAAAGGCTTCATCTAAACAAGAAGACTTGGGATTCATGATTTAAGCCTTGTAAACCAAAGGACTGGATTGTATAACCCGTAAACCGATAAGCACAAATACATTAGGACAGGAGGAGGTATAAAGTCTTTTTAACTGTATCATAGCAATCTTTGACTTATACATTCCATACCAACCAATATTTAATAATTTAGGGTCAGCTGAGGTATAGTGGTTAGCACAGCAGCCTTCTATGTCCAATGTCGCGGTTTTAAACCCGGCAGATACGGAGTAGAGCTTTGGGGCTCTACTAAGTCCCTCGAATTATTCCCGTCTCCAATCCTATAATCGAAAAATCCTCAATGCTCCTTACTTTGTCACGAATAAACTCATCCATACGACTTTAATGTTCCGTATGTTTCTGATTTGGACCGATCTAGATACATTTCCTTTCATTCCAACCTCTAGTTTCAATCCTGTCTTCCTCTTCAATTCCTGACAATCCTCCGAGGCGTCTGAAAATGAGATGGCTCCGAGACATTTAGTTTAGAATATTTTTCGAGTGCTTCCATTGGGAAGCTTCTCTGCATATTTTTCATCCCTTATTATATTTCACTCAAGTTTACTTGTTGTATTCTATTATACAGT
The DNA here is from genome assembly GCA_023052935.1 of Piezodorus guildinii. NCBI lineage: Eukaryota > Metazoa > Arthropoda > Insecta > Hemiptera > Pentatomidae > Piezodorus > Piezodorus guildinii. The sequence continues at coordinate 216,222,567 of CM041292.1, read as the reverse complement.
TGTAAATTTAAATAAATAAAAAAAAAATTGGCAGAACGCTCTAGGATTTTTTAAAGGGAGTAAAATTCCTTGGTTATGCCGGCCTTCGGAGGGAATGTAAAATAGTAGTCCCGAGCCTGTATGTGATCATGTTAAAGACTCCTATCCTAATTTAACCTGGACATGCAAAATTTAGGACTGCCACTAAAAACACTTAAGAGTCCCGTTACTATTGGCTAATATATTTTTGAATGTTCAAAGAATATTGTACCTAATACCAAACGATGTCAGAAATATATTAATTTTAGATTGCTCATAGACTAAATAATTGTTGGTGCATTCTAAATATTGATATTTTCTTATTTCATGGCTTCCGTTCATTTTATTATAATAATAATAGGCTTACCGAACCCGAAGGTTCGATGCCGATTCCACCATATTTCGTCTACAAAGATTCGTCCAATGTTCTCCGTTCAAACCCAAGCCCACAAGATCAGCTTTAACGCAATCCTCCCATCAACGCTTCGGCCTACCTTTCGGACGCCTACCAATCGGATCAGCAATACCAACTTTCTCGGAATCCGTTCCTCACCGAGCCCAACAATTTTACTCGCCCATTGGAGTCTCCACGACGCTATCAAATCAATTATATTCACAGGATACAAGTTCCGCAATTCCGCGTTGTGCAACCTTCTATACTCCCTAGTGCCCTCATCTCTCTTCGGACCCAAATATTTTGCGCAGTACCTTATTCTGGAAAACCTTAAGCCGTTGTTCATCCTTCAAAGAAAGCGGCCACGTTTCACATCCGTAAAGAACAGTTGGAAGAATAATAGTTTTATAAATTATAACCTTTAAGTTTTTAGATAGAATCCGTGAGCTAAGTAACTTAGCAACTGGATAATAACACGCATTTCCCACCTTTAACCGGGACTTTATTTTTTCATTTTTTTCTTGTTATCATTGAACCTAAATACTTAAATTTCTCTACGTGTTCAAAAGTATGCCCAGATCGGTTCATTTGATAGTTTTGAAAAATGAAATTCCATGATTTTAGTTACCCTCTAAAGGTTTTATGTAGTAAAACTCACATTCATACGAAGCTGCAATCGGATTCTAATATTTCAAGAACGATTCGATCCTGGGCATCCACCCTGTATTCATACTTATAGATAAGTATTTTATGTCAATTAAAGTTACATAAAACGTAAAGTTACACAAGAAATAATGGAAATAATTTAAAACTAGTTTGGCTTTTTCACACTCTACATGTAAGCAATTATTAGGATACTAAGTTATAATTTAATAAAAAAGAAAAATAATAGAGAAAAATTAACAACAAAAAAACAATCTAAATAAAATCCATCCTGTAAGGTGCAAAACCTCACGGTTTGGCGTGATCTTGATCTAATCACTGCTTGCATGGTCCTCACTAATTACTAAGAATTTAACCCAAAGTTTTTTCATAAGGCATTCTGAAACACTGTTTTTTTTTTTAAGTTAGACGATCTTCTCTGGAGTTCTGACACTGGTCAGATCCTCCACTCCATGTACTGTATGTTTGTGGCTATTCCGCACTAGCTCGGCCTTCACTGGTTTACACCAGTGGAGCGCTGAGTGAGAGGCGCTGGGATCTCTTGGATTCGGCTTCTCTCCCCACTTGACCCCGAGTCTAGGGTCCCATTAGCAGATTGTATATATCTGTATATAGTTAAGTTTGCTTGTATTATTTTTATTTATTTCCCAACTTGTATTTATCTCTACTACAGGTTGTTGTTTTTATTTCTTGTTGTTTTTATTAATTGTTATTTTCTTGTATATATTTGAATTTATTTATTTCCCATTTTATGTAATTTGACTTTTTCATTATTTTCTGTATATATTGTATGAAAGTGTACTACATCACTATTACTACTGTTCATTATGTAACAAATTGTAATATTTCTCAATAAATAATAAAAAAAAAAAAAAACTTCTTCAATAAAAGAAGTTTAGCTTGGCTAAATATAACTCAAAAAAGACACCTAAGGACAATGGAAACTCTATTCAATAGCTTATATCTTCAGCAAACTGATGTTAAAAAATATCATTACACATTATTTCACAAAAAAAAAAAAATATTAGGAATTACATTCAGTTTTTTTCCGCTATCCGAAAAAAAACACACAGAAAAAAAAATTGCTTTGTTTTTCCATAGATACTTAGTTTCGTTGGGTTTTAAGTAAACATGGTTGTAGATTTTTGTGAGCGTTAATCCGCCTGCACCATTTATAAGAAAATTATAAACAAACTAGAATTAGTAACAAAATATAATTACCAAATATACATGAAAATGAGAATAAATATGTATGCTATTACAGAGATGAAAATGGTTTCACCCAATTAATTATTTTTTAAGTGTATTAGGACATTATGAAAAAGCATATATCTTATCCGTTTAAGAAAATTTTGCTTGGTTTAATGCTACCTTCAATGATTTCAAATTATAATATACAGATATAATAGTATTTATAATTACTATGTAAATTCTGAAGGGAAAAAAATTGAAAAATAATTAACATAATGTTAAAAACTATAGGCAAAGTATTTATAAATATTGTACTATATTAAGGCAAAAAAAAATTAAAAATAATATAGATCCTAATTTTTGTTTTAAAGGAATAGACTTATTAACTTTCCGGGATAAGACTTGATACCGATTCGAATCCTCCAGAAACAAAAACAAGAACAAGAAGACAAGACTACAATAAGGTAAGTGTGTATTTGTGAAAGTTTTGAATTTCCTAATTAATTATATATTTAATAAAAACCGATGGCAAAAATAATAAAAACAGATAAAACTTGAATACGAAATTCGGTATATATTATTCAGAAAAACTTTATCAATTTTTAAATTGCAATGCATCTTTAAAATATAAGTTTTCCTAATAAATATATTGAATATTTGAGCTATCAAGTCATAAATTTACTGAATTATGTGGACAACACGTTTATAACACCACAATAGAATAGGGATGGATAATATTACATTCAAGTTGTTCTTTCGATATTTACTAGTGTTAGTTTAGAGTAATAAGAAATATTAAGCATGATTCTTGTAGAAATACAGATCTTAAAAAAGATATGGTTACTATGTATTTTTCAAAGGCGACATTAATATATTATGTATTGATGTTTCTATAGATTTTCACGACTCCTTACACTTCAGTGTATGATCCAAAATTTTCAACAGATTTGTATGATATTTTCCGTGAATTAAACGCTCATGAAAATAACAGCTTGAGTTAGTAACAGTTAATGAGGGGGAGGGGGGATAAATTGCATAGGAAGTCGACTACTAAGATTTATGGGGAGAGAGACACGTAACGTAAGATAAACATAATTGTTTAAATCAAACTTCTACCACGTGTGGTTCCGTCAAATAACTTTCTTGTAATGTTAATATGAATGAACCAATTCATAGAATTGACTAAGTTAAGACTTTTTTATTTATTTTAAAGGGTATTGACATAGCAATGGGGAGCCCGTGGCTGAGTGGCTATAACACTAGTTTCTCATGCTGTAGGTTGCGAGTTCGAATCCCAGTCCCGGCGGGGCTTTTATAAGGATGTAATTAAATGGGGATTCACTCGCAGCCTCCCCCGGGTATGTGAGACCCGTCAGCCTAATGGTCGCCACTCACAAAATTAGGCGTAGAGAGTGATGGCACTACACTACGAATTTCATCGTGAAACGCGAGTGTAATCTCCCAGGAGAACACACCGCGAGACCCTGGGAATCACGGCCTGTCGCGCCACTGAAAAAAAAATTGACATAGCAATAGGAAACAGATTATTACCAGAGTCGTATTAACTTAGATTGCCGTTTTTTTATGGTAAAAGTATCCTAATTACAACGAGTGCATTAAAATTATTATATCATAAGATAGTTTTTTTTTTGTTTTTTTAAACATATTTATTGATATTTACAACTGTATTAAATAAAAATACATCTAGTAAATGTGATGGTAATATACAAAACTGTCATGAAAAACATGTAGAGACACTACCCAGTGGCAGCACTCTATATTTTAAACTAGAAGGTCCCGGGGCCATTTCCTTTTCAGGCGCCTCGGAGGATTATCCGGAATTGAAGAGGAAGAAAGGATTGAAACTAGTGGGTTAGAGTGAGAATGGAGTTTGTCATGAAAGGATTGATACCTGGTCCGGGCCAAATCAGTAACATAGGGAACACTAAGGTCTTTATGGATAAGTTTATTCGTGACAAAGTAAGGAGCATTGAGGATTTTACGAAGGATTTTGGATTGTAAGGATTGGATGCGGGAAGAATTTGACGGTTTAGTAGAGCCCCAAAGCTCTACTCCGAAGAGAGTTTTAAATATGTCTTTTTGATTCACGCAGTATTATTTTTAAACAATTTTATAAATATTAAATGAGTAGCTACGGCGAAAATTGATCAGTGCTAAAATGAGAGAAGCCAAATTTTTTTTTTTTTTTTAAATTGGTGAAACTCATTAACAATGATTTATACAGGAAGTTCATCAGGTTTACAATACCTCAACGGTTGCGAAAAGGTTTTTAAAGTTAAATTTTATTCTAGGTTTTAGTTCTTTGTTTTATAAACACAAAATACACTAACACAAAACAAGAGGTGAGCGAGCCTCATCATTAGTATATAAATTCTCTATTGGATAAATAATATAATTTACTATAATGACAGATTTCCTTAAAAGGTCTTTTAGCAGAAAAAAATGTAGATCCTCAGTGAGAACTTAAATATTCAGAAAAGCAAAAGAAGAAGAGTTGAACAAATAAAAAATATCTTCGGCTTTAGGTTAGGCTCAAAAATATTGATTAATACTTTAAAGTTATCCAAAGAATTCAAGTTCGCAAGGGCAATGGCTTTAAGAAAACTGTACATTGATTATTTTTTATACTCAAAGGATTTGTTTAAATTCGGCTATTTTTAAATCTACATCCATTAACTTGATAAATCTAAGATCATGCGACTCGCATACTATTTGCCAGTGTGATACATTTAACCTGATGAAGGATTTGTTATTAGTTAATAGCATTCTCAAAAGAGGCATAGAGATCGATAATCCACATTGGGAAGTAATCGATATGGACTGAATTAGATGGTCAAAGAGGAGCATGCAATGCAAGTGTTCGGCTGCAATGTTGCATTAAATCTATCTGCGTTTCTTTATTTTTTTTTTCATAATCTACATATTTAATTTAAAACAAAATTAAATTTACAGGATAATTTCTGCCTCCGTCTGGGTGTCAGTCAGTAAAAGAAACAATTAAATAGTTTAAACTATTTATTTTCTGCCGACGTATCGAACCCCATTGTGGGTCATCATCAGGGCAAATCTTAGGAAGAAGTTGATAAAGAGCCTTTCAAAGTTACAAATGGCACAATTTAAATTAATAAAAAGATAACATATGCATGAAAATTACGGCACATGATAATATTAATTATACACAATGTATAAATAATAATAATAATAAATAAATAAATGTCTTTATTTGTTTTCGGGCTAGCCCATACAAATGGAGTTGAGTTGTACAATACAGTTAAACATAAATCAAAGAAATCTATTACAACTGCACTAAACAAAATACGCTTCCTTAACTAAAACAAATACATAACAAAGGGCAAAATAAATTGTAACTGTGTAAATATTAAACAAATAAATCAATCATAAATAGTTTAACAAATTAAATTATTGTTAATTTAGTAATGTGCTTAAATTATTCTTGAATAGACAGATACAAATTTCTTAGCTTGAAACACTCTGTTACATAATAAAATAAATTTTCAAATTGCTTTTTATTTTCTATTTGCAACAAAAGTTGTATTATGAGATCATTGAGTCTGGCATATTTTCAATATATGTCCTCAAGTACTTATTTCTGGACTGGCAGTAAACAGGGCATTGCAACAAAAAATGATTTAAATCTTCTGGTTCACCTGAATTACAAATAGGGCATTCAACGCTGCTATCTGAATAACCATTTTGGAATCCGTAACTGGTAACTTTCAGTTTATTGGGTTGACATAGTCTTAGTTGACTGATCAATCTATGTTTCCTCATAGGTCCCTTTATTTTCAAATAATATTTCCCCATATTTAAGCTACTAATTTTCCTAAAATTAGGATTAAACTTTGAGTGTAAAATAGCCTGAATATCTAGGGAAAGATTATGATATTTTTTTTCACTAGCGTTATTTAATTCCCTTTCAAATAAGGCTTTACTTTTGATATTTAATATGTCAGCCGCGTCTATAATTAACAATTTATTAGTTAGTTGCTTATACCAATTGTACCTCACATTGACCCTCTGGTTCAAGGAATGTTTTTTTTTAAATTTTTAGACATATTTTCGGTAACCTATCTTCTTTCATTAAGTCTACCTTTCGGTACCAGCGAATCATTCTTTTTAGAACATCTGTTTCTATTGATTTTAGACCAGTTTCTATACGAACATAATGGCTAGGTGTATTCCGTATAAATCAAAACTATATAATAAATAAAGTAACAAACAATATCGATTAACAAATACTATAGGTACTTCTTACTATACCGGTAATAATATCTAAAATATTTAATGTTTATACACGTGGCTTTTATATTTTTATTATACGTTTTTCGATTTTCAGAATCATTGTTTATCACACTTTTTTGAAGGACTCCACCAAGTTCACTTTGGCTGGTTGAATAAACAACTTAATCCCCTTTCAGGCGATATAAAGAAATATTATATTTATTCCAAATGAGGCAATTTGGGATAAACAATTTTCAATGATCAAAGGCAGTAACGCTCATCAGCACCACAATAAAGTTCAAAATATACCTCAATAGCCTTTTAATTTCCTGGGAAATAAGCAAGCCTAAATTTAGTTAGTATAATGCTAAAGAGAAAACGAAATAAAAAGAAGACTTGTGTAGAAAGTAAATATATATTAATTATATGTCGGTATGATAGATAATATTTAATAGTTAAACTATATACCTCATCGTAGGGTAAAGGGGCAGTAGCCGAGAGATCTCTAGTAACTTTGAAAATTGTAACTGTCAGGTGGTGGGAGTATGTGGTTCTAGCGCCCTCACTCAGTTTTCACTAGTTTTCAAGACTACTGACGCGTCTGAATAAGAGACGTTTAGGATCTCTTGTGATAATCCCATGGCATCCACTATTGGTTGGATGGATTTGATTAGGAGTTCCCAGGGCAGAATGTAAATATATATATAAGTATGAATGTGGCCAAGGTTATTATAATTGTTTTTTCTATATACTCCTTTGTATGTATTCATTTCAGTTCACTTTGTACATATGGGTATGGTTTCTTATCGCGTTAATACTTAAAAAAAAAAAAATAGTTGATATTCGATCTCAAGAGCAAAGGTGTCGATATAAATATGAAAATCATTAATAAATACCGAAATTCTGCTGTCTATTTCTCCTAAATCGTAAAAATTAAAATTGAACAGAAACTAAATATTAATTAAACGTCTACAGCATAGTTTCAATTAGAAATAATTTTACAAAACATAATAGATAATTGCGAAAAAAAAATGTTGTTAAATTAAAAGAACATAACGTGCTCTTTCCACCATAAATGTGATGATATAAGTTTTTTCTTGTAAAAAAAGTTAAATTACAATTCTTTTTTTTTATATGAAATTTTTTAATGGCTGTTTTTTACTTTTTAATGGTTTTTAAATAAGATTCTATTTATTATTTCTCAGGACGATTATTCCTGAAATGGCTAAAAACCGATGAATGTAAAACTTATACGAATATGTTTAAGTAAAAATCACGAGCTCTTTATATTCTATTATAAGTTATTATATTGTAATTTTTGGTTTCTATTTTTTTTTTTTTTTATATTTAATATTTTAAATAATAAATATGGTTAAAAAATCGGGAATCAAACCATGTTTTAACTACTCTAGCCAATGCTAGCCAAAAAAAAAAATACTACTACGAGTACTTACAATTATCCTGATTTCGACATCTGTATCCTGGCAATATCTGTAACAAATAAAAAAGAATTATTAGTATAAAAGTTTAAAACAGAATTAATATAAACTAATGATATCACTTATATAATACTGCTGCTGAGTATATATAATAATAACTGGTTATAATAAAGCGCTAATAAACATAAAATATATAAGGCATCTAATTTATTTTGAGGTAACCCTAGCATAGTCAACAATCAAGGCGCAGCCACCCGCAATACAGTTGTGTTATGCGAAATGTGTAGAATACGTTTTTGAAGGGGTGTATCTATTTTCCGAATTTCATGTTATATTTACTTTGTGTTTAGCGCATATGGCGTTTGTGAGTTGTATGTTTTAATTTATTTATTTTAAAACTCCGTATTATCATTTTAAAAAATTATTATTTAATTGATGTATTAAAATAGCCCTATGTTATTTTTATACAGTTGCAATAACAAATCCGTCAACATAATTTTATTATTACGATCCCAAAGTAATTTCCACAAACATTAATTTTTCATTTGCGTCCATTAAAATCGACAATATCAGCAATTGCAAATCTCAATGTCAGAATATCGCCTAAAAGTGAAGAGGTCCCGGCAAGAAAAGTATTGAAAATTTTACAATTAATTAAATATAAAAGAAATAATCGATATTTATACACGTATATTTTATAATATATCTAAAAATTTCTCTTACAAATTTTAAGAAACTTCGTCATGACTACTAGGAAACAGATTTTTCATAAAACGGATCCAAACGTGGATGAGTGGTAAAAAAAAAAAAAAAACCTCTTGATATGTGTCGTTTTTCATGGCTTTATGCAAACAAAAAATTCGTAATACCATGTACACAGAATAAAAATTACTTTAAAAGACTTTTGCAGCATATTTCACTTTCATCGATCACTGAGGACTACAAAAAGTACATATTGTATTTCACTGTGATTCGTCACTTTAACTCTATAGATCAACTGATTATAATTATGATAATAATTCTATATTTACTATGGGGCTTTAGAATAATATATAAGAGGAAATAAAAATTGGACTATAGAATCTTAGTGTAAAATAACTATAAACCGAATAAATCAAACACAATTAACTTATGAGCTATTATTAATTCTAATAATAGAGTACAATAAAAAAAACTATATAACAAAATACATTTAAAAATATACAGATTTGATAAAAAAAAGGAAATTACAATACTTCTGAATTTTTATAAAATCATATATAAGCTTATCTTTCGGTTTTGAAAAATACTTTTTAATTCCGAATGAAAGGTTTTACTTACTTTAATTTCATTTCTTGCGAATTACGAAGCTAATACAAAAATTAAATATTTAAAATCCCGTCAACAAAGTACTTAAGGCGCTTTAGAGGAAGGCAATTCAAATCATTGGCATTGAAGCCTTGTCAGACTATTTCAGGCAGAAAGAAACCTACATGATTTCAAAGCCCATTAAATCTTACATCTATAAAGCGAATCCCATCAAAATCTTAAGAACAGTCTGTGAGAAAATAAAAAAAAAAGACAAACACTGCAAAAAAACGTCGTATGTTCTGTGTTGCTATTTTCGTTTAAGAAGTAGCTCTAACAACGAAGGCATATAAATAAATAAAAAAACAAAACAATAAATAGTCAACCCATCAGGGATTTAGGGATCAATACATAAAGATTCGTACTGTTTTTTAGGTCAATGGCCGTTCAAAGAGGTGTGCTTAGGCAGAGATCACGTTCAGCAGCTAGGTATTTCTCTATTTTTGGGTACCTGGGAGGTTCTCCATGCCCTACGGCCGAAATAACATCATAAATAATATTCTGCCACAGCCGAGATTCGAACTTGGGTCTAGGAGAACAGTAGACTTGTGTTTTATCCACTTGGCCACGCCACTCCCACTGGCATATACACTTCTGAAATATGAAATTCCGTGAAACACTTCATAATTAGATATAGGCAACGTTTCGTTGCTCCAGGTCCTATGATAACTAGAAAAAAAAAAAAGAAATCCAGGAGGAAATTAAGTCGCGATTGAACGTAGGAAAAACATTTTTGTGAAGTACGTGAAAACCTGCGAATTTCATAGTATTAAATGACTCTTCTGGATCGCCGATTATGATGAAAAAAAAAAGTTACTATGACGTTTTATACGGCTTTTCTTATTCGTACTAGACTTAGCACACACACGCGCGCGCACTTTTCGAGTAATTTGTTTATTTGGAGACCCTAAATGTGTATTTCTATTGAAAACTGAAATTTATTAGCGCAATACTTTCCCAATTTATTTTGTTACTTTATGTATCAATAAATTCGTTTTAGAACGAATACTATAGCAATAGAAATTATTATCTAGAACAAAAAATTCATTTTATTTACTTTTAATCATTACCTTATTCAACTATGTATACATATATTTGTAAATTAAATTTTCTAGAATTTTACACTTTCCAACGTTTATATTATTTATTTTAAACGTCTATAGTACTTGCCCCATTTTCAAGACATTAGATTTATGGATTCAAATTATTAAAAACGTTGGTATTATTCCAATAGAATCCATTTATAGAATTGACTCATAGTAATTTATCATAATAATGTTACCAAATCTTTAATAATTTTGACACGCCTTGAAAATAGGGCTAATACCCTGAAACGTTGACTATATATAATTATGAAGTTGTTAACGGAATAAAATATAATTTGAAGTGGAAAGTCCTCAATTAAAAAAAAAATTAAACTTCTGTAAGTTTAGAAAATATAAAGAAACTATCAAGTTTCTTACACTGGTCTTTTTGCGGTAATACATGTAGATTATTTCCTGTGATACAGTAAACCCTCGTTATAACGAGCTCCAAGGGACCATAAAATTCTCTGTTCGTTATAAAATAATTCGTTATATCCGAAAACTGTATTGTATGTACTCTTGGTATAAATTCAGGAGGTTAAATAGAATATTTTCACTGCAGCATTCGCTTTCAGGCACATGTTCATTTTTAACTAAAAAGCAGTTAAAACTATGCACTATGTACATATATCTATCATGTTTCACATTTTACATAATACTGTAAGATTAACATAAACCATAATTCAAAATACAAAACTTAAAAGGGATTTTACAATGTCAGAATCATGGAAATACATATAAAATTAAAATAATAAGAAATACGAATGAAAAATATCTAACTGGCGCTTAAAAAACAACGCTTATGTCTACAGATCTTGGGCCTTCTGATACCTCTGTGATCTTCCAATCGCGAGATAGTGCTCAATACTCACGTACTCACTAAAGCTGCCTAATGTTTGCTTCACCATGGAACAGGCTTTTGATTTGATAGACATTTCGTATTTTTTCCGCAATTTTCGATTTTGACTCGATTTTTTTTTCATTCCTTTCTTGGAGAATCGGCAACTTTGTATTTAAATAATTTAAGACAGACTTGACCTCGACTAATCCTCGAATAAAAGAAATAACAACAGAATAACAAGCTGAAACGGATCACTTGTAGCTGGGTGGTTAGCATAACAAACTCCTATGGCAAAGGTCACGGGTTCAAACCGGCAGGTGGTCCTAGGATTTTTTAATGGAGTAAAAAATCCTTACTTATGCCGTCCTTCGGAGGGGACGTTAAAAGGTGGTCCCGAGCCTGTGCGATGTCAGTTACTCGTTAAAGATCCCTATCCTGATAAAATCTGGATAGGCAAAATTTAGGACACCCACTGTAGCATCGTCCGATAAGCTATAATAGCATAAAGTGACGTTAAATAAATAAAACAAAAACAAGCTGAAACTCTAGAAGCCAGAAGCTGAATCACAGAATTGAGCTGAACAGAGGGGAGAAGTAAGAAGGATTTGGACAGAAAGGCGCCGCTTTTTACCGAGAATTAAGACCTATCGTAATTTCTTTTCTTCGTTTTTCGTAATACCCGAACAAATTTAATTCTGAGGTCCACAAAAGTAGTTCGTAAGTTCGTTATAAGCAAATATTTTGTTATAAACGAGGAGAAAGCATAGTTTTCTATAAATTTTTCAAGGGAAGGCAACGGTAGTTTGTTATAAACGGGTGTTCGTTATAACCGTGCTCGTTAAAAAGAGAGTTTACTGTATCTCTATTTCTACACTTCCTCTCACTATATATTTCATACATAGTTAAGTAAAATAAAAAATAAAAAAACATATTATATATATATATATATATATATATATATATATATGTGTGTGTTCTTTCAAAGCTTGTAGGCTAAACATGCCTAATTAAGACACTATTTTGCCCAAAATTGCATGATTATGAGAACAATAAATTCTCGAAACGTCGCAAAGATAAAATTGTTTATTCATTGACTGAAACCTAAGAACAACACAAACTTTAATATATATATATATATATATATATATATATATATATATATATATATATTATATATATATTATATATATATCTACTTGAAATAAAAATAAGATAATCATAAAAATAACTCGTATCCGTAATCGATGTAATAGGGCATTATCTAGGAAGGATGAATTCCCTGGGTATCGCGTGCGGCAGGGCTGTGTGTCAGCTGATAATGATGCATCGCTCGGGGAAGAATTGAAGGTTAATAAATAACAGGTGAGCCAAAAATAAAATTCCAAATAGATGGTATTCGGGTTTATACCCCTTTCTTCAGTTTTCCTTTATACATTTTGCCTCCTACATACTAGAGAATATATGCAGTTGATACATTTTAAATGATTTTATGAGTCTATTTGCGTAGTATTTTTTTTTAATTTCACTTACTATATATAGTAAGGGGAAGTATTGCGATCGTGAATATTTTCGAATTCCAGTTTTGAACGGAAATACACGTTTTAGGATCCCCTGAGTCCAAATAACAAAGTCCCGCAAAAATGTCTGTGTGGTAACTCCCGGGCGGAAACGGTAAGTCCTATGAAACTGAAATTTCATATGTAAGACAAAAATACGCCCGAGACGTTACAAAACCTTATTCATCAAAATGAGCTCACCAGAAGAGGCACTTTATACCTTGCATTTAGCACTTTTATTCGATTTTCTAAAAAAACGGTTCCGACGATTTTGATTAACCTCGCTATATCGATGTAGAATTTAATAGGTTTAAACGTCATGTAGGTTTCATTCTGATTAAAATGGTCTGACAGGTCTTGAATGCCGATATTTTAATTTTTTTTCCTGTAAAGTACCTTTAATTTCGTAGGTTTTATAAAAATAAATATTTTAGCTTGTTACCACTGATGAAAAACAGGTAAATATATAAATTGAATAAATTCGATACCCAATTAAAGGAGAAAACAGAAAAAAATATTTTTTAATGCAATTTTTTGATTTTGAACATAGCAACAGTCATATACACGTACAATATACCGTTGGAAAGCTAAAGATTTTGGAATAAATATTATCTAATGCACAAACTTGTAAAAGTTAATAAAGTGTGATGAAGAGCAGATAAAACTGATTATTTTAGATAATAATATAATAGATTTTTTAATAAAACACATGTTTCTATATAAATTCATTTTAATTAATTCTTTAATAGTTTCACGTGTTTTATCTCTATGTGTATTTGAAAATTCTTTCATTGATTTTAAAAATGGAGGTAAGTGAAAGTCGTGTGTTGCCCGCACCAGATTTTTTATTGAGGAATAATAGAATTTTTTCAAACTCCAGGTACTTTATATTTAAATCTATAAGAAACCATACATACGATATATATATATATATATATATATATATATTATATATATATATATATATATATATATATATATTATATAAAGAAATTCACGTGAAAATAAGTGATATTTAATACGACCGTTAAAATAATATTATATGTTAATTTTACATACCTATTTATGTAAATTTTGTAATTAAAGTTTTCACCGGAAATGCAGCAATAACTTTTTCACACTATCGACGAACCAGAAGAGCCACACATTATACCACACCGTTTTCACATTTTTACGGTTTTCTCAAAACGATTTAGATTAAACTCACTATATCGATGTAAATTTCAATATGGTTTAATACCATATAAATTTGATTGTAATTGAAATAGTCCAACAGGGCTTAAAATAATGCCGATATTATAAGTTTATAGAAGTCCGCTGGGACTGGGACTCGAACTCACAACTCTTGCGTGGGAGACTAGCGCGCTAGTCACTCAGCCACCGGCTCCCCGGTTAATAATTACTTATATAAAATTAGACATATTCAAAAAAGAAGAAAACAAAAACAACGACAAAAAATAAATAATAATAATAATAAATTATTTACAATTCCATTGAGCCTGGGTATTCATTAAATGATTAAATTTAAAGGATTTAAAGGTTGAAAGAGAGTTGGAGTGACGAATGGAAGGAGGGATAGAAAGAACTCCATAGGATTGAGGATCGAATGAGAAAGGATCTGTCGAAATGTGCAGTTCGGTGGGCCGTACTGTATAAATCCGAAGGCCTGGAGCGTGTACAACGAGGATGGATAGAGGATTTGAATTGTAGGAGGTCAAAAATGTATGATGGGCGGCGGGATTGGATAACCTGGTAAAGGAATGACGCAAGGAAATACTTGCGAAGCTTGGAAGGGTAAAGCCACTTCAACTCGCCATACAATTTATTAAATAATTTTTTATTACAATAAGGTTTATAGTATTTTATTAGTGGCGATAATAACTATAAACGTTGTAAATAGTATGTATTAAAAGAAAATACGCGTAACACACGACTTTCTTACCTTCGTTGTAAAAATCAATTCAAATTTGTAAAAATATTAAATAATCACGTTGAGTTTCGATGTAAACACAAGATTCAGAATAAATGATATAAGGATATAAATTATTATCTACAACAAATATTCAGCTTTGTACGTTTTTGATCACTTCTATAAATAAATAACTTTTCACACTATCGACGAACCAGAAGAGCCACACATTATACCACACCGTTTTCACATTTTTACGGTAAATTTTAATATGGTTTAATACCATATAAATTTGATTCTCATTTAAATAGTCCAACAGGGCTTAAATACTGATATAAATTTCCTTCCTCTTAAGAAACTTCATTTTTTTATATAAAAAAAAAACCTTAATATCTTGTTGACATTGGTAAAAGCGGGTAACAATACAATTTGAACGAATTTAATAACCCACTAAAGGAGAAAGGAGCAAACAACTTTTTTTCTAAGCAAAAGAATAGAAATATAGATGCATAATATGCCGTTGGAAAGCCAAATATTTAAGAAAAAATATTATCTTATTAACGAACTTGTATAAATTTAAATTAAGGCAAGGTTTAAATTTATAACTAAGAATTAGTTTTAACGAAACACGTTAAAAATACATACAGACATAGACAAAAGATTCTACAAGTATTTGACCAAGTTCAATACAAGTTCAGTATAATTGATTACAGACATATCAACATTGCGGTCTATTAATTTCTCAAACAAATCACTTGCGAAGCTATTCGCTTAAGAGGACATAAAAAAATTACAAAAATTATAAAAATTACAAAGCTTTTCTAAAGTTGAAGAAGCAAAAAATATTCTAAATACATAGCTATATATGCAGGTTGCTAAAAGTAGGTAATATAAGATCTGAAATATTAATCAACATAAGTTTTAATAAATCATAAAGTACGATTACATGAAATTTTAAAGACTAAAAAAGTGCTGACACAAACTATCCCAAAATACAAGAACAAGGTCAATTTAAAACAAGGGTTAGTAAAAAAAAATTTCTAAACCCTTCATCCATTCAGAACAAAGACAAGAATCTATTAAATTATTGAAAAAAAAAAATATTTCAATGCAAAAATAATCACGTAAATTAGTTTAATAAAAAATTACTGAATATTTTATGAATATAGCACTTGTTACAAGTCATCTTAATGGTTAGCATAACAGCCTCCTATGCCAAAGGTCCCGGGTTCAAACCCACAGGTGACCCTAGGGTTTTTAATGGGAGTAAAAAAATCCTTAATTATGCCGTCGCTCGGAGGGGACGTTAAAAGGTGGTCCCGAGCCTGTGCTATGTCAGGTATTCGTTAAAGATGTCTATCCTAATTTAACTTTGGTTAGGCAAAATTTGAACTCCCGCTGTAGCATCATCATAGTAGCATAAAGTGACGTTAAACGAATAAACAAACAAGTCATCTTAATTTTAAGACGCTTCTGACTATGAATAACTTTTTGTTATTGAAATATTTAAAATAATCCAACTACATGCTAGAACCAGGTTCTGAGAATAGTCTACAATTAGCAAAACATTGTATTCAGTGAATTACTAAATGTTTTAAAGACAATAGTTATTACCTATTTATTTATCAGTTTTAGCGTACATTGTGTCGGTACAATGCGTGATTATTTCTCGCTACATGTTAATTTTCATTAAGGTGATTCAATAACATTGTTTGCGGACGACAAGTTGGCCATCACTGCTCTAAATGATTAAGCGCAAAAAACTACATTTTTAAAACGTATTATTATAAGAAGAGAAAAGCTAGGCTTGGAAACTATTTTACGATCTTTCAGGATTTCTTATCATCAAATCATTAGGGAATTTCCAGACTGCTTACCTTGAATTACCAGAGACTTGTTAAATTTCGTGTGAATGGAATCACCACTTCTGTACACTTCACTATACACTAAAATATAGTACACAAGACACAGTATACTATACACTTCAACGAGAGCCGAGCACATTGATACCAGACCCGAAGCACACAACAGACCACACTGCTGCCCCTCGTAGCACCCACTTCCTGAAGACGAGAATGTCCGTGCGTGCCAGAGACAGCTGGAGGCCACGTCATTGATAGCGACTGATAACGGTATTGATCCGGTACTGGTCGATCTACTGCAGCTGGCTACTGTACTCTACAGTCAGTGTGTGTAAATCCTATAGAGAGAATTTAAGACACTACAAAACAGTGTCATGGTGAAAAAATCGGGTGCATGCAACACATAACTTATAGTTTGAAAAAGGTGAATGAACTACATTTCGAAAGAAAAGTGTGTTTCAGATCCAATAATCTAACAATGGTTTACTACTATCTACAACAACCACCCAGTTTTATCTATTTTTCGTTACCTTGAACAAGTTTTTAAATAAAATAACATTTTTTCTAAAATCTTTAGCTTACCAATGGTATATTATTCACCTAACGTGTTTAACTTGTATATTTACCCGTTCAATGCTAACCAGATAATATGGATATTTTTTTTTAATCTAATAAATTAAAGGTACTTTATATAATAATAATAATAGGCTTACCGAACCCGAAGGTTCGATGCCGATACCATTAAATTCCGCCTACACAGACTCGTCCAATGTTCACAAACGAGCTACATTTGTTACACTTAAATAATATTTCACGTCATGTAGGTTTCACTCTGATTGAAATAGTCTGACAGGACTTAAATGCTGAATTTTAGAATTTTCTTCCTCTAAAGTACCTTTACAAAAAAAAACTGTGTCATTCAATTGGTGAAGAACATTCGTTTATAGAAACTCATCTAACACATTCGGGTTATTTTTCGCACTTTTTTAAATTACTCAAATTTGTTTTTACTTTGTGCTGCTAATCATTATATGTGCAGTTCCGATTAGGTCATAATGTTTATTGACCCTATTGTTCTATATTTATTTATTTTATTTATTTATTTTTCTATTTATTTTTTCATAAGTAAGTAAATCGTCTTCTGAAGATGTTTTGGGCAAAAATAACCACTCGTAGTTTTATGCCCTTAAAACCAAAACAACAACAACTAAAAGAACACAGATATGTTCTTAAATAAATACATATGTGATTCTTAAGTTCTTATGCGTATTTAATCATCTCAGATTTTTGTTTAAAAAAAATAAAATAAAAAAATAAAATCGTTTCAATTAAATTTTATTTTAACTAAAATAATTACTTACTTTATGAGATATCATCAATATAATGTAGACATTCAGTGACAAAAAAGATCTAAATGGCCAATAGAATTTATGGCTGTTTTTAATTATGTTAAATTAGACATTAAAAAGCATAAATAATTAATTATTATCATAATCACGATTCAATAATACTTCCAAGTCATTGATCACTAAAAAAGTACTTCAGTTGACAAGTGTTAAGTTTGAATGTTAGATTAATTATAAAAGCGGGGCCAATATGATTGCTGGGTATAGGAACGCATCGCGATGTGTTAATATTATCTCGTTTTTAATCACGTAAATATTTACTATTTCCTGAATATTTAAAATGCTATTTATACGAAACTTACGTTTAAAATACCTTCATATTCATTTCATAGATGAATGTCTCAAAATGGATAGATGAATCAATGAAACATTAACTAAGGAATATGTATTTTTTTAAATATACAGCTTGGATAAACAAGTAAACGAAAATATTTAGTAAATACATTAAACTTAATTTAAAAATAATATAGGCCATATTCTAGTATTTGTAATATGCGAGTCAATGGGAAAACTATGACCTAAATCAAGACCAATACAGCTGTCTGCAGTGTTTCAGGAAAAATCAATTGAAAATACTCAGTTCACGGATAGCTGCTATCTATCATATCTGATGAGATGGCCAAGTATGTACTGAGTGCGAAATTAATTAACAATCATATTTTACTACTTGAAAATAGATGTACCAATAAAATTGTCTTCAATAAATAATACATACATAAATGTTATTCAAAATTACGTGCAAAAAAAAAAAATCCAATTTCCGTTATTTTCGCAAATAAAATTATTTCGTAACTAAGCGAAATTCGAAATACGAATTACCATTAGGTCATCTAAATAGAATTTAAAAAATGTTTAGAAAAACGCAATTGATATAAATTCTAATGTATTCATTGAATTTCGCTTATTTGCAATTAGTCATTAAACTATATACAAATGAAAATCAGATATTTTTTTTTTTTGTCAGCAATCCATTTCTAGATTTGACCAGATCCTTCCGATAAAACTTTAGGTAGTATATACGGGGATCACCCGTATTGTAGTGGCTAGCATGACAGCCTTCTATTCTCAATAATAAATAATTCCTTAGTTATGTCGTTCTTCGGATGAGAAGTAAACTGGTGGTCCAGAGCCTGTGGATGTCATGGACTCGTTAAAGACCCCTATTCTAATTAAACCTAGATAGACAAAATTTAGGACTCCAACTGTGGCATCGTCCGGTAATCCACAGTAACATAAACCAGACTTTTTATGAATAAACAAATCTATGCATATTCACAATACAAACAATAAAAACTACGTTAAACATGAAATATACAATCTAGTTTTATAGAAATAAAAAATGATTAGCTAGGTTACAAAAAGTCTTAAATTTGTACTCAACGACGTTGGTACACCAATTAATTGGTACACGAATTTCTACATAATTTGCTATTTTATGAACAAAAAGTTCATGTTTTTTTTTTCTTTTTAAATTCATGATTTATCATTATTTCAAAATTATAAATTAAGTCTCCAAATTTAAAAATTCACAACTTTTTTTAATAACGGGGAAAGAATATCTTTTCACAAAATGACGTCCCTTTTTCTCTTGAACATAATTTATTAGCAATGTCACTTAACATTTAAGAGGTTTAGTGCGATTTTTGCGTAGATCCAACGTGTCGGTGCCGTAAGGGTAAGCAGCATCGATTATAAGAAAAGCTGAGAAAAATAAGTAAAATTGTTTCTTATATGGCTAAGTGATTTTATTAAACTTAAAAGATTGTTTAAGAAAATATAGATTTACATGGTAATGGTAATATTGTCGTATTTACAAAGGTAATGTAGTATAAGCTACCTAATGGGTGTGGAATTTTTTAACTAAATTTCTTTATAGAATTCGCTACGGCACAGAAAATTCCAACAGTTCAGACTAAGTCCGAAACCGTTAACTTCAAATAGAGAAAATACTAACATATGATCAACATACTAAACTTTTAAAAGAGTTCAACCGATGATACGATCGGATATATACAGGCTAATATGCAACAAAGTTTGTTTCATTACAGGAGCAACTATAAATTCAGCATAATATTCTGAAAAATGATAGGACCTACGAGCTTAAAGCGTGGAAGATAATGAAACTTAGTAACATCAATTTTTTTCATTTTTTTATTTAAATGTATCCGTCTAATCATTGTTTTGTTAGTCATAAATCATTTTCCAATTTATGCTCATTTGATGTTTATTGATTTGCAACTTTCGTAGTAGCCTTCTAAAACAGTAGGCCCCGCCTAACGCACCTGACCAGACCAAAATTCTATACAATTGCAAGTAAAGAATAGTTCGAAAAATAAGTTTGTAACGTTTTTTTCCTGGTAATTTTAATAAAAACTTCAGAATCTGGTAGTTTTATCAATTATTTCTAAGATATCCTGTGTCGTAGAGTGGGGGTTGTCCATGACAATGATCAACCGGAACGCGGTACTTTCTCCTAAAGCATCATAGCCATACTGCAAATTTTGTTAACCTTTGTGCCGCAGATTTTAATTTTCGGAAATAAAAATCATTAAATGAAGAAATTTGATTCCTGATAATCCTCCGAGGCGTCTGAGACCTTCTTGTTTAAAATAGTTACGGGAGTGCTTCCATTGGGTTGCTCCTCTACAAGTCTGTCTCATATGATTTTTCTTTTAGGATATTTACTTGTTGTAATATAAATTACAGTTTTAAATTTCAATAAATAAATATTAAAAACAAAATAAATAAATACAGAGAGGATTAAATTGAAATATATACAAAAAACATTGTAATGGGTTAGGTGTAGATTCTTTAAGGTAAAGGTCAAATTCTATGAATAAAATTGGAGGCTGATATACAACTTTACCACCTTTTCCTTAAATATAGTGCTCAACGTGTCGGCCATACTAAAATACCATCTTCAGGTGCAAAAGAACAATTTTATCTGCAAGTACAAAACATCGTCTAATTGAAAATAATCAATCCCACAATTGTACCACTGAAATATATAACAATATCTAATTTTTAAAATCTATAAGATTAACGTTAAATTCCTAAAAATATATATATATTTTTTAAACATATTTATTGATATTTACAACTGTATTAAATAAAAATACATCTATTAAATGTGATGGTAATATACAAAACTGTCATGAGACACTACCCATTGGCAGCACTCTAAAAATATTCTAAACTAGAAGGTCCCGGAGCCATTTCCTTTTCAGGCGCATCGGAGGATTATCCGCAATCGAAGAGGAAGAAAGGATTGAAACTAGTGGGTTAGAGTGAGAATGGAGTTTGTCATGAAAGGATTGATACCTGGTCCGGGCCAAATCAGTAACAAAGGGAACATTAAGGTCTTTATGGATAAGTTTATTCGTGACAAAGTAAGGTGCGTTGAGGATTTTACGAAGGATTTTGGATTGTAAGGATTGGATGCGGGAAGAATTTGATGGTTTAGTAGAGCCCCAAAGCTCTACTCCGTAAGTCCAGATTGGTCTAATAATAATGTAGATGAGTCTTTTGTAGTTCAGAGCAAGGTTTGATCGTTTGTCTAGTAAGTGTTGAAGTAGCCTAAAGCGGCGAGCTAAAAATATTTAAAAAATTAAACATGAAACAAAAGAACAATAAAAATAATTCCACTATAAAAATGAACTGTGAAGGGAATCAGTTGAGTTTTTTACTTCATAAATTTTATTTATTTTATTAAACATTTGGTATTTTTATATAATTTCCATGGTATAATTGTGAGATTGATTATTTTGAATCGGGCGATATTTTGTACTTGCAGATAAAATTATTCTTTTTCACCTGAAGATGGCATTTAGCCGAAACCTTGTGCATTAATATTTAATGAAAGAGTGGTAAAGTTATATATCAGCCTCCAATTTTATTAATATAATGGGTTATAATTCACACTGTATAACACTTCGAATAATTGTTTTGTTATAAATTATTTGATTAAAAATAATACATTATACTCAGGAATAAACTATTAGTAAGTTATTATTATTAAGTGTGACCCTGAGAAGGGACGGGACGATGACCGACTAAAGGTGAAGACGTGACCTAGAACCCGTGACCTCTCCCAGGTGACTGGGCCTCTCTGAATAATACCGACCCCTCTCGTCGGTCACATTATGTCAGTGAGGGAAAGGGTAACTCCGCTGAGTAACTGGGGAAGGGGGAGTCCGATCACAACGGAATCCATTCAACCAACGCCCTATCATTACATCTCGGGGGCTAATGATAAACTTCGGTGTCTCTCAGAAACGACATAATAATAATAATAATAATAAATAATAAATAAGTTCTTTATTGTTCTGGGACATGTCCCTTTAGAACAAAATATACAAAATGTACAAAAAAAAGGGCTTTAGAGTCTTAGAGTAAATTAATTAAATATAAACAAGTTAATAATTAATGGTATAAAATATAAATATTTAAGTGAGATGAAAAAAAAATATATATATAAAAAAATAAATAAATAAAAAGCTTATTTAGAATTCTATTGAGCCTGGATGTGCAATAAGTGATCAAATATGCGGGATTTGAAGGTAGAAAGAGAATTGGAGTGACGGATGGAGGAAGGGATAGAATTCCATAGGATGGAGGATCGAATGAGAAAGGATCTGTCGAAATGTGCAGTTCTGTGGGCCGTACTGTATAAATCCGAAGGCCTGGAGCGTGTAGAACGGGAATGGACAGAGGATTTGAACTGTAGGAGGTCAAAAATATATGATGGACGGCGGGATTGGATAATTTGGTAAAGGAATGACGCAAGGAAATACTTGCGACGATTGGAAGGGTTAAGCCACTTCAACTCTCCATAAAATTGGGATACAGAGGTGTATCTAGGGACCCCGAAGATGAAGCGAACAAAGGAATTGAATTGACATAGTACAAACAATTAATTAAAATTATTCCGATTCCAGCGCAACTGGTTTAATATATATATATATATATATATACATATATAAAAATCATAGAAACGGTAATTTAAATATAATATTTTATTTTGTGTTGCATTTGCAAATTTACTATATTATTTCATCAACATTCCACCAATATTGTAAAAACTTTTTTAATTAAAATTTTTATTTAAGATTTGTATATATGGAGATTTTTTTTTGTCTAGTTTTATTAATTATTAGAAGGAACCTTTAAATTTATTATAATAGTTAATTTTTATTTCTATTATTTTATGTTTGTTGTATAGTACTCTAAAACAATAATGTTGTTTTTTTTTAATTTTTTTAAATATTATTCTAAAGGGACTCGTCCCAGAATAAATAAATAATTTATCATTATTTTTTTTTATTTTTCCTCTAAAACCTTTTATCTAAAACAATCATCGAAGTTTATGCCCAATCCGTCAATTTGCATAATCTTGCACAATTTTATATTTAAGGTAATATCTTTCCTAAAATCTTTATGTTTCCAACAATATATTATAAATCTACATTATTATTGTTATGTTAAAATAAAACATTAAAAATATATAAAAAATATGTTTGCTCTTTTATCTTTTAGTTGGTTATGAAATTCATTCAATTTTTATATTTAGCTGTTTTTTATTAATACTAAAAAGATATTCAGGGTAATTTTTGCTATTTCTACTTAGTTTATTATTTAATTTTTTTCTATAAAACCTACATGGTATTAAACCAAATGAAATTTAGGTTTTTAACGGCATTTCGTGTTCGTGCTAGAGTTACTAAACACACACGCACTTCTAGCAAATTTTCCCGATCGCAATACTTTCTCTTACTATCTATTTCATATATAGGTAAGTCTAATTAAAAACTCTGTTACACACAACAGACTATTTTAAGTCATCAAATTCTTCTCGGATTCTGGACTGCGATTCGAACTCACAACCTATAGCATGAGAGACTAGCGCGCTAGCCACTCAGCCACGGGCTCACCATTTAATACTTAATATTTAAAAATATTCAACTATTTTCAAAGCACCTTTTCACCCTGATTTCAATTCAATTACACGCATTAAATTAGGAAGTACCTAGGATGAGAATTGTCTTTTATCTCCTAATATGTTATTATAATTTAAAATACTGTTGCAATAAAATATTATTACTGAATAATAAAATGACTCAGAGCTAAGGGTGATTTTTTTTCTATTTATTTTTCAGTAGATCTCGGTGTTGTTTTTTTTTTTTTTTAAATTATAATATTTTTGTAATGTTTTTAAGGTATGTCTATCTGAAGTTTCGCTGATTTTAGTCTTACCCGATGTTTCCGCGATCACAATCCTTTTCCTAATTAAAACATTTTATTTTATTTTTTTATTGTTAATATAGAATGAAATCCTATTATATGATGTACAGTATAATAGTAGAACAAGAGAGAAGCAAAGGATTATATTCTTCCAGCGGTATCCTCAGGCTAAGCACAGGCTTTATTACATTTTTTTTTTTTTTTAAATCGCTGTGGTCTTCAATGTCATAGGCTGAGTTTTAAATAGTAAGTTGGCACATTATTGGAGGAATTCATCGAATTTGATAAGCCTATGAAAGATGTAGTCAGTAACCTTCGGAAGCTGGACTATGGTGTGTGCCTTTATAGTCAGTTCTTTTTTGTAGTGTGATGTGTCCCACAATGCGTCTCAAGTCCTTTTAAAAACTGTTGGCCCATCTTAGCCATAGTTATATTTGCTCTATGAAAAGGTGCTGATCTTAGCCCGTATAACATATTTTAAAACATGTTAAGAGGATTTTGTTTTCTATATTTTTTATTATACCATATATACATAAACGGAGGTAAGATCGTGGTTTTAGGGCTATCGTGTTCGTCTATCCTGCCAAAGGGTATGATCTCGAATCCTTATCTAAAGAGGACTATTTCAAGATGTGATTAAATGGAGATTCACTCATACCCATCTCCGGGACTGTGAACCCCGTCAACCAACTGGGGGCTACTTACAAAAAAAGGCGTTGGGAGTGATGACAATACCTCATACCTAATAAAATATCATCGCGAATCACATTATGAAATCTTGAGAAACCTTACTGCGCGGCTAAGAGTCTCCAAGGCCTGTCTCGCAACAAATATAAAATATACATTTACTAATGACAATCAATATACCTTGTCTTGCCCAAAGGCTAAATGTTTTATCAAGTAAAAATCGTTATTTTTTATATTCATAAATATATCATATCTAATCGCGTAACAAACTATTCGCAACGCATTATAATCTATTTTTAAAAGTCCCCAGACAGTCTGATATGATGTAGAGAAGGCCTTCGATTGAGTAGGGCATTAAAGCGATAACAAAAGCAGCGGACCCCAACCGACACGGCGCAAACATCTGTCGCCGAACGTGTGCCCGCCCGTATGTAAACCGGTTGTATCTCCCGGCTGCCACCGTAATAATTTAATAGCACCCTGTGTCTCTGAGTGTCAGCCGGTTCCTGTTAATCTCAGATTTGTCAATATAACAATGGCGGTACGGTTCTCGATGCAGGAGTAACGTTACTTCATCGATTTAATATATTGAATATTGAATTCGAAATTTTAAAATACTAATAAAAATCATACTTGACTAAAACGGCAAGAATACCCTGGAATATAGAAATCACTACATTTATTCAATCATTGTTCAAAACTTCCACTCTAATACAAAATGCTCATTTATGATACCATTATCGGACACGTCTGGACTTGTAGAATCGAGCTTTGGGTCTCTGCTAAACTAAACTCCAGCTTTTTATAATGCTTACAATCCCAAATAGTATACAACCCTTATATCGCCATAAATAAAATCATTTAGGATTACCTTAAAAGGCCATTTTTCGCATAACTATTCCTAAACAGATATATCACTCCAACCATTCCTCCTCTTTTTTTTTTCATAATTCTTCAAGATAATTGAAAAGAAGATGGCCTCGG
This sequence comes from Piezodorus guildinii, assembly GCA_023052935.1. Lineage (NCBI taxonomy): Eukaryota > Metazoa > Arthropoda > Insecta > Hemiptera > Pentatomidae > Piezodorus > Piezodorus guildinii. The sequence goes on along the minus strand of CM041292.1, from coordinate 216,196,682 downwards.
AACTTACTAACTTAAATAAAAAGTGAAGTGACACCGCTCGTCACAATTATAATTTAGCATTTTTGCTATTTGTACAACATATCATGTACTGTTGTAAATATCTCTCAAACATATAAAAAAACAAAACTTTAAACTCTACAAATGAAGGGTCTAGGGCTCAGTACATGTAGAGCTTCTTACTTTTTCTTGAACAACGGCAGTGCAAGGTGATTAGGTCACCGAGATCAAACTAAACCGTTAAAATTTTCCAACAATGTTTGGGAAACCAACTTTACAGTAGACTATCAGCGAGACCATTCACCTAATAAAAAAAAATTAAAAATCCTAAACGACCACTATTCGTAATTTCCGAATTCTAAAACTATTTTAAATATTTTTTTTTTAATTTAGTTCGATAAGCTTTGAATAAAAATTATAGATTAAAAAAAAGGCTTGTTCATGCTTCTTTATTAATTTGTTTTTTATTCGTATTGTAATTTTAAACGTTTCGTTTCTCTTAATCTAATCTTACCCTATTATATTATTTCATCATAAATTTCAATGTCTAATTAATCTTTTTCATAGTATTTTTATTAATTAGTTATAATACATAAAAAATAAATGATCCTTATTGATATTTAACCGTTCCTTCAGAGTCCGTTGTGGTTCAGAGTTCTCCACTTGTTACCCAATCGAGGCCGGCGTACCTCAAGGAAGCGTCCTAGGTCCTATCATCTATATTTTATTTACAGCTGATATACCTTTAGATCCTAATACCTTCCTAGCATCTTTTGCCGATGATACTGCCATTCTTTCAACCCATCCAGACCCAGAACTGGCATCTTCCCATCTACAGAGCCACCTCTCCTTGATTGAACATTGGTGCGACAAATGGCGTATCAAAGTCAATCAATCCAAAAGTAAGCATGTCACCTTCACCCTCCGACGCAAATCCTGTCCACAAGTTCATTTTAACTCCATACCACTTCCCTGTTCCGACACAGTCCGGTATCTGGGTTTCTTACTAGACAAACGACTGACCTGGAACCCACATACTCGACTTAAAAGACAAGAGCTCAACAGAAGATACGGACAATTATATAGACTACTGAACAGAACATCACAACTTTCCATTGAAAACAAACTATTGATTTACAAGACAATTCTCAAACCAATGTGGACCTACGGAATTGAACTATGGGGAACTACTAAATTTTCGAACATCAAACGTATCCAATCCTTTCAGTCCAAAGTCCTTAGAACAATAGTCAATGCTCCCTATTATGTTACAAACAAGACCTTACATCATGACCTTAAGATCCCTTACGTCCTTGATCTCATCCCATCTAAATTCTCAACCTTCCACCAGAAACTTACTCTTCTTCCTAATCCTCTGGCACAATCCCTATCTAGTACCAACCATCCTTACAACCCTCCTCGTAGGCTGAAGCGGCAGTGGCCGAGAGATCTCCTATAAAAATGCAACTGGAGTGCTGGCAATGGCCAACTTCTCTACTCATGCCTGAGAGTGTGTGGCTCTAGCGCCCTCACTCAGTCTCCACTGGCTAGACTGGTGACGCGGCTGAGTGAGAGGCGCTGGGAACTCATGGTGTTGTGCCACTCCATCCACTTCTGGGTGTAGGGGTTCGATTCGGAGTTCCCAGGGGCAGTATGTAAATAATGTATATAGGTATGAATGTGGCCAAGATTTTATTTACTTTATATTTTATTTTTAGTTTACTTATCTTATTTCATCTTATGTTATTATATATATATATATATTTTTTTTTTGTTTATTATTATTATTTATTTATGCATTATTTTATTATTACTTTTTTTTTTATTTATTTATTTATTTTTTTTTATTGTTATGTCTGTTTTGTTTTGTTTTTTACTGTGTACATATGGTATGAATGACTTCTTTTAGCCCTAATACTTATTGCCCAAGATAGTGGCAGATTGTATTATTTCTCAATAAAGCAATATTATAAAAAAAAAAAAAAAATTGATATTTAATTTATATACAATAATAAGAACAATCTACAGTGGTGTTCTTTGATATTTTATGATACTTATACAAAAAAAAAAATATTTGGAAAAATTTTAAAACATGTCTTAGGTAAGTAAGGTAAGGTAATTACAATTTTTATCATTAAATACCAAAACAAAAATTGTATTTATATACGAATACACGATAATAATATACAATATAAGAATATAGTATTCGCGTAGATTATGATGCTTTTTAAAATTACCTCGGAGGATTAACAGGAACTGAAAAGGAAGGATAAAAACAAGTTTGTCAGTTTTTATGAAAGGAATGATATCTGGTTCAGGCCAAATCAGTAACATAGGGAATTAGCGTAGTTATGAATAAATTTATTCGTGATTAATTAAGTACTATTGATAATTTCACGAATGATTTTGGATTGAGGGATATTCGATGGTTTATTAGAGCCTAAAAGATCGATTCCGTAAGTCCAGCTTGGCCTTGTGTAGTCATGTAGAGGAGCCTTTTGAATTTAAGTGGAAGGTTTCAGAGTTAGACTAGTAAATGTTGAAGTTTTTTTTTAATAACAAGTAATAAATTAGAATATATAAGAATTATTTATCTACCGTTGGATATTATATTATATTATGGCTGCCTTCATAAATAATAATAATAATAAGTCTTTATTGATGTACATATAAACATTTATAATATATTTTTATTTACAAACTTTATTTTTTCTTCTTTCTTTATATACATATATGCACATAGACCTTCCTTTTCAGGAGTTTAAAGTCTTTAACGGTAACTACCCGTACTATAGTTGAAGAGTTCGCTCATCTTCATCTTCCAAAATTCTCTGTCCTTGGCTTTACGTTACCATAGCCTTTTTAATTTCGTCGACCAACCTTCTTCTTTGCTTGCCTCGGTTCCTTTTCTCATTCAATGGGGTCCACTCAGTCAACATTTTAGCCTACTTTTTATCATTTTTCCTCATTAGATGACCAGCCCATTGCCATTTCATCTTTATCACGAATCTGATTGCATCAGTGAAACCACTAGATTTTCTTATTTTTTGACCGTTTAGCTTTTGGCTTTTCCTTACGCCTAACATGCTTCTCTCCATTGCTCTTTGGCATTTTATTATTTTTTCTGTCATGAAGCTTGTTGAGGGACCATGTTTGGCATCCATAAGATAGGACAGGCAAAATACAGCTATGTTTTTAGAGGTTGGCTAATATTGTTGTTCTTCATAACCATCTAAGGCTGCCTTCATATGTATCGTTAATTATTTTTAACAAAAAATTGTTTAATAATGTATTTACCGATAAGGAATCTATCCAGCCAGTGTATTTTATCAACAACTTGAGACCTCTCTTAGATCATGGAATCAATATCGGGCCGGATAAAGAGTGATATAGGAGAATAGATAAGATCAGATCGGGACAATGGCTGAGAAAAAAACCTACTGTGGCTACGTCAGAAAATGTCAAGGAACGGGATGGTCAATATATCAATACTCTACGAAGATAGGCACAGTTAATACTCTTTCTAGGCTAACTCTTCTTAAATAGTGTGATAGTATGGTCAGTAATACGATTAAATGAGGAAAGTTTTAAATATAAAGTCTACAACTTAGACTTAGTATAACTTTCAGAAAAAAAAATATATAAAAAAAAAAACAGGTACATCATTATTCAATTCATCGTAACAGTATAAATATAACTATTATTAAAAAAATCTGGTGCGGGCTACACTCGACTTTCACTTACCTCGATTTTTAAAATCAATGAAAGAATTTTCAAAAACAGTTAGAGAAAAAAATACGTGAAACTATTAAGGAATTAATCAAATTGAATTTATATAGTAACATGTGTTTTATTAAAAAATCTATTATATTATTATCTATAATAATCAGTTAGTTTTATCTTCTTCTCATCACTCTCTATTAACTTCTAAAAGCTTGTGTATGAGATGATATTTTTTCTAAAATCTTTAGCTTTCCAACGGTATGTCATACATGTATATTACTGCTCTTATGTTAAAAAACGAAAAATTGCATTAAAAAAAATATTTTTTTCTGTTTTCTCCTTTAGTTAGATATTGAATTCGTTCTACTTACATATTTGTGTGTTTTTCATCTGTGGTAACAAGCTAAAATATTTATTTTTATAAAACCTAGGAAATTAAAGGTACTTTACAGGAAAAAAATGTAAAATATTGGCATTCAAGACCTGTAAGACAATTTTAAATCAGAATGAAAACTACATGATATTAAAGCACGTTAAATTTTACATCGATTTAGCGAGTTTAATCAAAATCGTCGAAACCGTTTTCGAGAAAATCGAAAAAAGGTGCAAAATGCATTGTATAAAGTGCCTCTTCTGGTAAGCTCATTTTGATGAAAAAAGTTTTGTCACGTCTCGGGCGTGTAGTTGTCCTAAATATGAAATTTCAGTTTCATAGGACTTACCGTTTCCGCCCGAGAGTTACCACACACACACAGACCTTTTTGCGGGACTTGGTTATTTGGACTCAGGGGACCCTAAAACGTGTATTTCCGTTGAAAACTGGAATTCGAAAATTTTCACGATCGCAATACTTCCCCTTACTATATATAGTAAGTGAAAGTAAAAATCTGGTGTGGGCAACATACGACTTTAAAAAAAGTTTTTAAAAAAAGTTAACTATATTTCGTTCAAACAAATGATTTATATTAAATAAATTTAAATTGTAACATCAATATATTCTAAAAAACGGAAGATCTCGTATTATTATTAAGGTAGATTTCGGGCTGAATAACATCATTTTTATTAATTTACCTAGTTAAATTTGTGTAGTAGTGAAGATGCTGTGGAGATCTAAATACATAACAAGTTAATTTTATAATATTTATTTCTTTTTTAACTAATTACTATATAACATTGTTAATTTTTGCTTTTAATGCTTCCTTTTGTTGTTTTTTTTATTTATTTATTTAAAGAAATTTACAACTGTATTAAATAAATACAACAAGTATTCGCGCCTCGGTGGGTTGACGGGAATAGATATGGAGGAGAGGTCACGGATATTGTGGGTTTGAGTGGGCAGGGAGTTTGGAATGAAAAGAGGAATATCTGTAACGGGCCAAGTCTTCAACAAATTGGGTATTTAGGTCTTTATGGATGATTTTATTAGTAACAAAGTAAGGAGCATTGAGGATTTTACGAAGGATTTCGGACTGAAAGGATTGGATGCATGAGAGGAATTCGATGGTTTAGTAGACCCCCATAGCTTAATGCCATAGGTCCAAATAAGCCTGATAATTGTTATATAAATGAGTTTTTTGTAGTAAGTAGGAAGTTTTGAGCGTTTGTCAAGTAAGTGTTGTAGTAATCTGTATCTACGAGCAGTTTCCTGTCGTTTCAGTCTAGAATGAGGATTCCATGTTAGGCGTTTGTCGAGGTGGAGTCCTAAGTACCGAATCTGTTCAACAGGAGTAAGTAGGATGTTGTTAAAGGATACGGTGGGGCAGGAAGTCATAGGTTTACGACCATTCTTCAATGGTTGATAGCCTTTTGATTTTAAATTTGTTATTTAATGTTTTAATTTTGTTATCAATGAACACCTAATGTATAATATTTTTTCATAACGTTTTAAACCATTCACTTCAGTATAGTATTTTTTAATGTAATGGAAATTGCTTATTTTATTTTGTAGACTTCTGAAGATAGGAGAAGTTCCCGAAACGTCATGTTGATGTAATAATAAATTTGAGTCTTTATGGAAGATGTTATTCAGCCTGAAATCTACCTTAATAAATTGTCACGTACCAGAAATCAGTTTATGCTCTATTCGTCACTTTAAAGTTTTACAACTTTTTATATAAGATAATATTTTTTCCAAAACCTGTAGCTTTCGAACGGTATATTATACATTTATAGTACCGTTCTTATGTTAGACCGAAAAATCACATTAAAAAAAGTTTTCTATTTCATATATTATTGGTTCTCAATCGTAAGTTATTTTGTATCAATCGTAATAAGATTTTTAATATCTACAAAATTAAAGGTAGTTTAGAGGCATTTAAGCGCTGTTAGACTATTTCATCAGAATGAATAAACATGAATGACATTAGAGCCCATTAAATTTTACATCGATATAGCAAGTTTAATAAAAATCGTTAGAGCCGTTTTTGAGAAAATCGGTATGAAGTTGCTGTAACACCTCGGGCGTAGAGTAGTGATTAATATGAAAATATAGTTTTTTGTGACGGTTTTGTTTCTGTGCCAGATTTACCTCACACAGACACGAAAATTCTCAGTAAGATTTGTTTGGTGTCGTGAAAAAGAAGCGTTTTTATTCAACATTTTTTTTTTTTTAATTTTCGGGCTCCTAAAAATAAGGTATGATTTCAACTCTATAATTGTTTTAGATCAAATGGATCATATTATGACATTAATGAAAATAAGTAAGTGAAAGTAAAAAATTAAAATAAATATACAGAATAATAAATGAAACCTTAGTAAACGAAATAATTATCAAATTTCTTGATAAAATCATCTAATACTATTAACAGCAAAACACTTTAATCTGAGATATTTTAACATTATTTATTTTTTAGTTTTTTTTTTTATTTATTATTTTCAATAATAATAATAAATCTTAGTAACCGACCAAGAAAATAAAATAAAATTACACTCTTCAAAATTTGAAGCCTTACGTTTCAAGATAAGTATTCTTACTTTGTCAGGAATCAACTCATTAGGGGTGGGCATAAACGAATGACGATAATCGGATCATTCGATTATTTCAATCATTCGAATTAATCGATTATCGGATTAATCGGTTTAGAGAAACGAATGATCATTCGAACTGAATTGTTTAACGATAATCGAGGGATTATAAGGAGCTGAGATAATCGAACGATTTTTTTTTTTTTTTTTTCTCATCACATAAATTATATGCACATTACAAGGATCAGCCATTGTAGAAACGGGAATTGTGTCATATCATCTTTCAGAATACATATTAATCATTCGATTATGAAATCATTCGATTATGCCCACCCCTACAACTCATCCACAAAGACCATAATGTTTCATGTTTGGCCTGAACCAGGTATCAATCTTTATGACAAAACCACTCTAACCCACTATTTTCAATCCTCTTCCAATTCTGACAATCCTCTGAGGCGTTTGAAAAGATGGCCTCGAGACCTTCTAGTTTAGATTACCCAGTGGAGTGTTGCCAATGGGCAGTTTCTCTTCATTAACTCATAGCTCAGTTACTTTTTGTATTAACCAATACAGTTGTAAATATCAATAAATTAATTAAAAAGATAAGTACAATCCGAATATGGAATATAAAAAAATCCGTAAGTCCGCCAGCTAAATGATATAAAGAAATACCACATAGAATTATTAGTTACTGCTAATCGATCGAGAATTAAATTCTCAACAAAACAAAAAAGAGATCGTAATCTGTTAAGATCGGCGCGTTATACTTTTCAGTCAGTGGCCATATTCCTTGAAAGAAATTGATAGTATGGCTGGTTCGTCTCACTAAATCTCTTTGATTAATTTATTACTATACCTATAATATTGTCTAAACGGCTCTATAAATTTTTATATCGTAATATAATTATTTGGATATAAACCATTTTGTAAAAATTTGCAGTTTTTTATTTGTGATTTTTTTTTTTTTTTTAAATGATAATAGTTTTGTATAAAATATAGTCATTTAATACATCGACAGATTTATAGTATAGAATAACTAGCAGCAATTTAAAAAATAAAAATCACGATTATTTTTTTCGGATTCAAAATTTTAAAACTCAGAGAACGCGAGTTAACCAAATTTATTAATGAATATAGGTTTTATTATTATTGTTTCAGAATTATGTCAATGAATCTTCTGGTGGTTGAAAGTGAAAATTACGGCATTAATAATTTACGACTTGTCGTGACTGACTCTAGCATCAAATCTTCACAGCGTGGATGAATTTTTTATGATCATGATTTCCGGTCTGTTAGCTCTAATGAAAGCAACTGATGGTTAATTAATTGCCAATTAGCTCGAACAGAGGTTAAGTAGGATTTTTCTATTTTATTTTTTTATTAATGGTTTTTGCTCTACTTGTCATATTTGTATACACAAGAGACATACAAATATATACAATACAAAACTACATGATCTAAGCTGTTTATGGAATAGTTGAAAAAATGCTTGTTTGTATTAATTAAATGCATTCAATAATATTTCCATATCATCTTGAAATAAAATAAAATGGATATAAGGTTCGTTTATTCTTATTTTTAATAGTCATTCGAAAACAGAAATATTAGGACTCGTAATATATATAATATAAAATATATAATAGCATGATAATATAATAAATATACAATGGATTATTATAATGATTACAATAATTAGTTTGTGCATTCTTTTTTTCATTTTATTTTGTATATCAACCTATACAGAATGAATTACAGCTTTTCCACACGCTATGTCTTAAAACTGTTGAAGCATTAACAAATAACTAATTCTAAAACTTATCTCTTCCAGTTTTTCCCGCCTAAAAAAAATAATTTAACCTTTATCTGGAAATGATTTATAAACATAGCAACGAGTCTCTATATTAAACTCAAACACCCAGTTCCACTACAACATTAATAAAATATAGTCTACCGCATTCCATGTGTCACTCTTATTTACTATCTTAGTACATTGAAGAAAAAGAAAAATAATTTTGAAATACGCTCATTTTAGTGAAATTAGAGTATTTTAAAAGCTTTTGCTTCTATACGAAGATGTATATTTAGATGTACATATAAATAATTGTGAGACTTAATCTCCCAGTTTATAGCGCCATAAAAGAAGATTTTAACGCTTATCCTAAAAAAAAAAAAAACGAATCTTCAGAGCAAACTCAAAGAGCCTACCCTACTCCTACAACAATCAAATACAGTCGAAAATATTCCTTGTTTCACTCCTAATTACAACCCTTAGTACAATTGACAAACATAAATCATTTAAAAAAAAATTAAATATCAATAAAAATAGATATATTCTAAATAAATATAAAATTTTCACATGGAACCATTTAACTTTAAAAAATATACGGAACAATTATATCCCTCAACGATTTAATTGATTTCAACAATCCTTCGGTTCTTTCCACCATAACATATACAGGAAACGACATTTTACTATACCCACTTTGTTAAAATTATTACTTAAAAGTTTGGTTTAAAATCATTTTAACAGTTCATCTTCTTCATAATATATGATTGATATTTGGAAATCCTGTAATGAAGTATTAAAAGAAAATCCTTGCAATAATCTTCAAATAATTCGTTTGTGGTTCCTGCATTGTCCTCGAAGTAGCCAGACATCCCGTGCACAATCCATTTCAGGTTCCAGATTTGAATTTTTATTATTGAGGCCGGGTGTTATTAAATATCGATACCAGCGGGAACAATGCCCCCTCTTTGATAGACCCTTTGATATCAGCTACGGCAGCTGCGTGATGGCAGATGCACTCTATAGTCCAACGCCTGGGAGTAAAAAGAACGTGCAATAACGGACGAAGCGGGGGGTCTGCTAGGACTGGTCATTCTATATCGTCTGCTCTCATCTGCTACCCTCAGGGGCAACGATACTATCAATAAACTTCATGACTATACCCCCAGGGAATAACAGGTTAACTCCACTCATGTAAAAAAAAAAGTTACAATAAAAGTCAGAAATAAGTGTGGATAGGGATTAGATCATGACATTGTATGTTCATAGGCAATTTAACCTATTTAAATATATATCTTTATCTATTATGACAGTTTGGATTGTTGAAGTTATACTTAATTGATAATACAGTCGGATATTTCTATCGGCTCGTGCATGAAATGTCCGTTTTCAAGGTAAAGGATTTTTATTAAAAATACGATATGAAAACAAGATAATTTTATTCGAAGTATTTACCTTCTTTTTATATACATTTTTGCCAACGTGACACCAACTTTTTTATCCCCGAACTGAAAAACTCCGAGCTTTGAAGAGAAACAAAATCTGAAAAGGCATTTTTTACTTGATCATCATTTTCAAAAGGTTTTCCTTTGACGAAGTTGTCTAAATTCCTGTTGGTAATCTGTTGGAGACAAGTCGGGAGAATATGGTGGGTGCCCTGTTCTTTCAATTTTTGCACGGTATGTTTTGAAACATGGGGTCTTGCTGCCGCTCAGTGAGATCATGAGATACCCATGTATCGAGCTTTTTTACTTTCCCAATACACTTTAAATGTCTGGAAACGGTAGACGAACTTGCATTTAGTTGTGCTGAGAGTCCTTTAACTGTTTGGTAGGGGTTTCCTTCTACTGTATGTTTGAGGACATCGTCGTCTATTACGGACGGAGGTCTTCCTCGGGGCTAGTTTTCCAAGTCGGTATCCCCAGGTGAAAACTTACGGCGAATGGTCCGTTCATTAACACTCCCTTCCCCGAACGAATTGCAAATATTTCTAGCGGCCTTAGCTGCTGAATGGCCGAGTTTAAACTCGTTCAAAAATATTACTCGAAAATCGCGTGTTTCCATGTTCATACTACTAGAAACTATAAAAACTGACATTTCATGTGAAACAACCCAATAATTATTGTACTATTTTATTTTTACTTATGCTGAATAGGTTTGTTTTTCAATAATTCTTATCCACATTTAGAACCTATATTATGATAAATCTAATATTTTCCTGGTGGACTTAGTCCCAGAATAAAGATTTTCTCAAGTTTTTTTGCAAAATATTTACTTACTTAAAATTTATAGCTTGACACATTCTTGTGCAAAGTCCTTTTTTTTATACTTGAAATAAACTGATTTTTTAGTTAATTTTTGTTTTATCTTTCAAGTCCACAATAATTAGATGGCCGTTCTTTCACCTATTTAAAAGTGGCGAAAATCGTTTTCTCTCAGCCTTTTTAATTTTTAGAAAACAAAAAATCATTTTTTTCTTTAATAAATAAAATAAAAAAAATGTTTAATGTATTTAAAGGTAGTTGAAAAAAAAAAAAGTAGTTGGGTTTAAATAGTTTAGACGTTATTCTATTTAAGGTAGACAAAATATCTAGGTAATTACATTTTGCATTATTCTCGTCGCCACTTTTGTCTTTATTTAGTCATAACAGAAATAGTTGTTTGAAACCCTGGAACTCAATGTGAAATAGAACAAAAAATCATGGGAATCAATTCATACATTTTCTCACTAAAAAATAAAATCTAATGAATTGTAGCTTACAATCTAAATTAAGCTAATTTACATTAATAAGGTCGGGAGTTATTATTAAAAGGAAGGTTGTTATTATTATTATCATTATTTTATTTTTTTCTTCTAATTTATTTATTTATTTTATTTTTGTTTACTTTGTACAATTGGGATGAATTTTTTCTTCTAGCTGTAATACTTGCTGCCCTGAAGGTGACAGATTGTATTATCTGTGAATAAACGAGTTAATTAAATTAAGTTCTTTTTTACTAATAAATGAAGAAAATATAAATGTTTCTAGTCAGATAACAGTACATTTTATTCATTTTTCAATTTTAAAAAAATTATAATAATTATAGTTAATAAGACATTTTTTTAACAACACAAAAATAATGGGGTTAAATCTTTAATTTTTAATGACAAATAAAATACGACAAATTTACTTTCAGTTGAGATAAAATTACATCAACACTGAAATAGATGATTTTACCATTTTTATATTAATTTTTTTAAATGGTAATCGCAGATAGAAAATTTTAGAAGTGTGCAAGTATAGGAGGTTTTTTTTTCAATCAAGCACCTTTTTTAAAGCTATTGTTCATTATTATTTTTCTTTTAATAATTTATTTATAAGAAGCATTTAAAAGTGTTGCGTGACATGAATTTAAGTTCATTAAGTAGCATGTAAGTTATGAAGTATGACAGTTTCAGGTTTTCTCTCCTGGCCCAAGGTTACAAGAAATCTTTACTCCAGGAGTTTTCTTATCAAACTCTTTAAAAATAATTCCAGTTAATACTAAAAGCTTCAGATTAACTAATGGATGATCATGTTGTGATTGTGCTTTTGATGCTTATTTAATTTGTTTGTATATTAATGTTTTATGTTTCACATATTATTAAAAAAAATTTATTGTTTGAAGTTATCAAAATATTTTGTATAAAACATTAAAATGCAGGATTATATCATTATTATCAATATGAGTTATTAATTATTGTTTTAATTATATTCTCTACATGATAGTAACAAAAGCTGAAATTTAATGGAAGCGTGATAGTAAATTATTACATGATAGGAATCATAAAAAATGTCATGGAAACATAATTGTTGAGAGATGTAGAAGAGCATAAACATGATTTTAGTAGTCGTTGTTGTTTGTTTGTTTGAAAATCAAGAACGTGTTTAGCAGTACCATAAAATCAATCTAAATATGTTATCTATTAAGAATACTGAGGGGTCGGAAATTCATTATTGAATAAATATTATATTACTTAAATAAATATTAATAAGCCTAGTCGGGCAAAAGTACAAAGGGCGTGTGGGGATTATCCAATAAGCCCCCTGGCTTCCCGTCGCACAGTGGGCAATATGACCGATTTAGGTGGACAAAATTCTGAAACTTGTCTATATTTAACCTTTGGGGCACAGATTACGGAAAAAAATTTTAAAAAATAAAAAACTAATTAATTGTTTGACACGATTAGCGACGCACCGTGGTCAAACATAAAATTTATTTGCTGAAATCTAAAACTCCCCTGTATTTTACGTTTGAAGTCCCAGAATACGGGAAAAACAATACAAAAAATCTAATTATGACTCGGAGTTGCTAATTAAGATGTATTTTTAATATGGTTCAGGAAATTCTTGAAATTATAGATTGTAAAATTTTTTATTCGTAGTGTTGTGTCTGAAAAATTATGTATCACCCAAAACGCAAAAATTCTTAAATCAAGAGATTGGTAAAACAAATCCTACAAACAAATCCTTGGGGTAACTTTGGGGGTTATATGTTTTTGTTATTGAATAAGGGGCGTACATTTACAAATTGCTAAATCAACTCTACAGGTTAGATTGCAATTTATATTCAATAACGAGTTTGGAAATATATTGTCTTACCTGTCTTAGCAATGCCCATTGTTAAATAAAAGCAAAAGACTTTGCTCTAAATACACCTTCAACAGAATAAATGACCATCGAATAAAAATAATCCCACTGTTGGTTATTAGACACTTGTGTGAAGAGGAATGATTCATTCATTTACTATTTATTTGTAAACACGGTATCGTGGGAAATATTAGTATTAATGGTCTTGCCAACTAATAATAAAAATTTGAAGTACTGAAAAATTCCAATCTTTTGACTTGACTTTTGTCCACTTAAATTGGTGATTTAGCCCACTGTACGTCTGTCTGGGAGACCAGAGACCCCTTGTAGTTACCCCCAGCGGCAGCCGACAAGAATATTATGGGTGGTCAAAAGATAAAAATAAGATCATAAAGGCTGGACCGCCAACCGAGGCACATCCCATATCAGCCCCGCCCGAGGTGACGAGGATGAGGATGAAGATTCGAAGAGGGCAGTCTTATTCCATCCACGAAAAGAGAAGAATCAGAGATCAAGGAGTCCGTCGGGGTCAGAAGAGCAGTTGGAGGTGACAATTTCCACCTCCGCCAGCCGACTAAGTGACAGAAGGTAACCTTTTATGTAATATTGTAAAAGTATAACTGTAATGTTCCCTCAGTTTTCTCAGGCAATGTGTAAATAGATTCTATATGTTTAAGTTAATTTAAATAATAATATCATTTATTGAAACCTGTCTAATTTAATCTTACCCTGCATGACACCTACTTAGATTGGTAAACACGATACATTTGGAAAGGAAATCCAATGGTTTCATTAGATATATCTATACATCGATTAAAGATATCAATTAAGCTAGCTTTTGAAGGCTGCCTTAGAAAAACAGTCGGTCAAAAATATAGTAATATACTTTTAATCCTTTTTTTTTTTTTTATTTATTTATAGTAATTTACAACTGTATTAAAGAACACAATAAGTAAATATGAGGAATGAAAAAAAAAAGTCATGAAAATCTCTTGAGAATAAACTACCCAGTGTTAGCACTTCACTAACTATTTTAACTCAGTAGGTCCCGAGGCCACTTTCTTTTCAGTCGCCTTGGAGGGTTATCAGGGATATCTAAGGAAGATAAATTACGGACAAGTGGATTAGTATGGGCAGGGAGTTTAGAATGAAAAGAGGAGTATCTATCACGGGCTATGTCTCCAACAATTAGGATGTTAAGGTCATTATGAAGGAGTTGATTTGTAACAAAATAAGGAGCATTCAGGATTTTGCGAAGGATTTTGGATTGTAGGGACTGGATGCGGGAGGAATTAGATGGTTTCGTAGAGCCCCAAAGCTCGATTCCATACGTCCAAATAGGTCTGATAATAGTGATTTAAATGAGCCTTTTGTTATATACTGGAAGTTTTGAACGTTTGTCTAGTAAGTGTTGTAGTAATCCATATCTTCGAGCAGTTTCCTATCGTTTCAGTCTTGTGTGAGGATACTTTTAATCCTAATACCTTATTTTAGTTATAATTTATTTTTATTTGTTACACCTAATTTTACGGGGGAGAGGAAGTAACACCTCCATTCTCTCCTATCTACGCTCATGGAGTTATAAAATAAAGTCGTAAATGAGAGAATTTTTACTTTTGTGAAACTTAGTCCATTATTTTTTACTTTTGTCGGACTAAGCCATGCCTTTTCAACTTCCAAAGACTTATCTGCATATTGTAACGACTTCAAGAAGTATCTACAGTTGCAGATCCATTATAATATTTTCCTCTCATTGTATATTTGTATTTTTTTTTTTTTAAACATATGTATCGATATTTACAACTGCGATGTTCATAGTAAACTGACATGAAATACATGTAGAGACGCTACCCATTGGCAGCACTCTAATATTCTAAACTAGAAGATCTCGGGGCCATCTTCTTTTCAGACGCCTCGGAGGATTATCAGGAATCGAAGAGAATGATAGGATAGAATTAGAGTGGAAATGGAATTTTTCATAGAATGATTGATACCTGATTCGTGTTAATTCAGTAACATATGGAACATTAAGGTCTTTATGGATGAGCTAATTCGTGACAAAGTAAGGAGCGTTAAGGATTTTACGAAGGATTTTGGATTGTAAGGATTGGATACGGGAAGAGTTTGATGGTTTAGCAGAGCCCCATAAGCTCTATTTCGTAAGTCCATTAAGTGGAAGGTTCGAACGTTTGTCCAGTAAGTATTTAAGTAGTTGAAAACGTCGGGCAGTTTCTTGTCGTTTCAGTCTTGTATGGGAATTCTAAGTTAGACATTTGATTTGTATTTACTATAGATATTTTCCTTAATAAGTTGGTTTATTTATTTTATGATTTCGTTATATAAAAACTTGATTAATTCATTTGAACAAACGAAATAATAACTATTATGAAGATCTGCATTATTATTTCAGTTATAAACGTTATAAGCTACATTTGGATGCAAGTTAAGACCACAACATATGTCATCATTATCTCTTCGTTTTAAAGGTTGGTCCTAACTGGCAGACTAACGGACTTAACTGCATTAGTGAAGCATTAATACTTATCATATTAATTCATATTTTTTTTAAAACAATTTATATCAATGATACCTACAGATATTTGTCAATAAGCGAATGAAAAATTAGAGAAATGAGCATCATTCAGCTCTTTTTCATTATTAAGAAGATGAGGTACAAGAAGTGTACTTTAAAATATTTAAGCAGTTATGTTTGTTAACATTTCTTCGTCTTTTTAGTTCTCTGTGTTTTATCACATATCATAAAAGAAAATAACAAAAAATTAATTTTAAATAATAAATTCCATCCTGGTACTGTCCTCACAACCTACGCAGATGACAGATGTGTGTTATCCGTAAATAATGACCCATCTGCTGCTTCCAAAACCCTTCAGTCTCACATTTCTTCCATTGAAGAATGGTGTCAAGAGTGGAGAATTAAAATCAACTCTACTAAATCCCATCAAATCACCCTTCGTCGAAAACCCATGTTCGCCTGTTCCACTATTTTCTTTAACAGTATTCCACTCACCTCAGTTGAGCAGATCCGGTACCTAGGACTCTATCTAGACAAACGTCTTACATGGAATCCTCACACTAGACTGAGACGAAAAGAAACAGCACGTAGATACCGTTTACTACAACACTTACTGGACAAACGATCAAAACTCAACACATACCACAAAAAATTTATTTGTATTACCATCATTAGGCCTATTTGGACATATGGGATTGAGTTATGGGGATCCACTAAACCATCCTATTCTTCCCGCATTCAATCATTGCAATCCAAAATCCTCCGAAAGATCCTATACGCCCCTTACTTTGTCACTAATAAAATAATTCATAAAGACCTGAATATCCCATTAGTCACAGATCTAGCCCGAACTAGATATTCCTTCTTTTATTCCAAATTACCCGTCTAGTCCAACCCACTCGTCAGCAAACTCTCATTACTATATATTCCTGATAATCCCCGAGGCGGCTGAAAGGACGATGGCCTCGCGACTTGCTACGTTAAATAAACACTGAAGTGATACCATTGGGTAGTTTCTTCACATGCCTGTATCTTGATTTATTAACACATTTACTTAATGTATTTATTGTATAATACAGTTGTGAATTTCTTTTAAATAACAAAAAAATAAATAATAAATTAAAATCTTCACAAAACATTTAATGAAAATTCCAATCTATCCTAACCAGAGTAATATTGAGATACGATTCGGTTTAGGAATAAATTGATAAAAAAAAGAAATGAGTCAATGAGAAAATCATTTCGATACTGTTTAAATATTACTGATAATAGTGGTTTATAAGATATTTCGGTCTGTAAATTATGAACCATGGCTTAAAAGTCTTGTATGAAGATTCCGTGTGGGACGCTTGTTAAGATAAGGAATCTCCTTCCATGGTAAGTATGAAATTATACGGGGAGCAGATCGGCCAAAGATAAAGAAGGTTTAACGGCGATTTGTGTTTGTAGTTCCTTGTTTTATAATTAGGAAACCTTTACTCCAGGGTTTTCATATGCTTATGAGTAATTTAGAGATGTAGGAGAAGGAATAATTATTTTTTTGGGGGGTTTGTAAACCTTTTAGTGCAAACGGCGATTTTTCGTCGTGCGTGTAATAGCGTATTACACTTCGCATTGCGAGAAAACTTCATCTCTAAATACATTCATAAATAATTTATTTGATTGTAAATGTTAAAATTTCGTTGACAAAGGATTTGTCCGGAGCGTGCAGATACTCTGTTTACGCTGGAGCGATAAGATGGACAGTCGGCACCAGACACTCTTATACTCGTAGGTCCAAAGTCGAACTGTTTATGATAGATAAAACTCAATTTTTATATTATTTATAATTGTGTTATTCCTATTATTTTCAATTGATATTGGAGAAAACATTACTTTATTCTCCATTTCATTCCGAATACGTGACATTTTCAAGCATGTAAATATCATTTGTAGTTTGGTTTTTATAAGCGTTTTTATAAATCTCTGTATATTTGTCGAATTCATCCGTATATCTTTGCATATGCACTAGTTTTTCGTCCGACAATGTATGTAATCAAGCAATGTAAATATAATTATTCTTAATCTAGGCGATATGGTATATCACATCTTGGTAGGGGAATGCTAATGGGTTGGTGAGAATAGAATTTTAAATAACTGATATAAAAGGGGTATGTGACGAGAGTTGAATTAACCATATAGACACAAAAATACAAAAAAAAATAATAAAAAATACCTGAACCACTACAATCCATGAAGGGTCTTGGGCTCGGATTAGGCCGAGATCAAACTCAGCCGCCAGTTTTTCCCCATTAATTCGGGTACAAACTTTCTAAAGGCTGAGTCAACCCAAGGAGGGCCTCCATATCCTAAGGTTCTAGCCGAAATAACAGAATAAATAATATTAGGTCACAGTCGGAATTCGATCCGAGGACCCGGAGTACAGTAGACTAGCGCTCTATCCACAAGACCACACCGCTCCCTGAGATATAAAATAGAAGTATTTTTAATCTGCATCGCAAATATTATAGGTTAATTAAAAAATTACCTGAAAGATGACAACGTGTAATATACAAATAAGGCCATATATAATTAATTAAACATATTTACTAGAATCTGAAGTTTTTATTGAAATCATCATTAAAAACAGCTAAAAATGTTTTCAATCCAATATTTTTTTTTCCGTGGCGCGACAGGCGGTGTAGGCCCTGGGCCTCGCGGTGTAATCTCCTGGGAGGTTACACTCACGTTTCGTGATGTATTTTCTAGTGTAGGGTCATCACTCCCTACGCCTAATTTTGTGAGTGGCCACCATTTGGCTGATGGGTCTCACATACACGGGGGAAAGTCTGTGAGTGAATCCCCATGTAATTACATTCGTAAAAAAGCCCCTTTGGGACTCGGATTCGAACTCACAACTTTAGCATGAGAGACTAGCGCGCTAGCCACTCAGCCACGGGCTCCCCTACAATCCAATATTAACATCTTCAATATCAATGTGAATAAAAAAATGTTTTTTCATAGTTCAGAATATTCAATAATTATTTATCAAATTATCATTAAAATTATTTCGACGTTTCAGGGTCTACCCATCTTAAGTATTTGTTATGTGATTCTATTATTTATTTATGTTCCTAGGTATAAATTAATGTGTGCTTTTTTTTTTACTCAACTTTAATTTTTTGTATTTTTTTTTTATATTTTATTATTTTTCTTTTCTGTATCGTCTAGATATATAGTGAATGAATCTCTTAAGTTCTGATATGTATCAAATGTGGGGAAGTCTGTATTATCTTTCTCAATAAATAAATTTTTAAAAAACCTATCCTTAATAAGACAGCAAGTATCCCAACCAATCTTCAATATGAAGTATAAATTCTTATGTAATTTTATAAATAAATTATTAAAATTTTCGACAACATTGCGTCCCTTGAGGTATTGTTTAGCGGGACCTCTCTTACAGCATTCTTAATTATTCTTGAAATTTATTATGTGTAATATTCCATTTTCTAGGTGAAGGTGAGAAAAAACTTAACGTCGCAGACTCGTTATCGACCAGGTGGCAGGAAGTCTCGTAAAAGCTAAGTGTTGGAAAGCGGAACACATACAGGAGAACTCGGTATAAGATTTTACAAAAGAATCGAGGAATAGTTGGAAATTCTCATTTATTTTTATATTAAAGCTGCAGATATTAAAGTTCTAATAGTAATAAATAAAGTGTGTTCTATATATTTTTTCTTAATGAAATATTAAAGGACCAAATCTAAAAAAAAATAGCTTTCTATGGCGGTAAAGGCTTTAAGTTTCGCCAATGATGTAAAACGAAATATAATACAATTGTTTGTTTACTATAAAAATAAAAATCTTATTAAAGCCTTCCTTTTTATTATAAATTTAAATATCATTCGTAGTAAAAAACAAGACACTCACGGGCAAATGTGTAAAACTCTATACTTAAGATATCAGATGAGTCAATAAAAAGTTTCAAATTGATATCAAAGTAAATTATTTTTTAATAGCTATAAATAAAAAAATTCAAATATATCTTACAATAATAAGACCAAAGAAAGAACGAGAAAAACTATAAGAAAAATAAAAGTTTACAATTAATATCAATAGTTAATAGTTGGGTAAACTGGATGACAATAGTTTTGGTAGCAGTCAAGAAAGTGCAATTAATTTATACTGCTTTGGCTACATTGGGAGTCCAAAATTTTGATTATTCATGTTTAATTAAGATAGAGATCTTTAACAAGTACCTGACATTGCACAGGCTAGGTATCATCTTTTGAAAGTTTGAAGTGCTACCACTGGGTAGTTTCTTCACATGCCTGTATCACGCCCACTTGATCTATTAGCACATTTACTTAATGTATTTTATTGTATAATACAGTTGTAAATTTCTTTTAAATAAAAAAACAAAAAAACTATCATACGGAGCCCCACCGTTCTTCCTTGTTTATTTATTTAACGTCACTTTATGCTACTAAGGCTAATCGGACGATGCTACAGTGGGACTCCTAAATTTTGCCTATCAAGGTTTTATTAGAATAGGGATCTTTAACGAGTACCTGACATCGCACAGGCTAGGTATCATTTTTTTACGTACTCTCCAACGGACGGCATAACTAAGGATTTTTTACGCTCATTTAAAAATCTTAGGGGCTTCTGCTAGGTTTGAGCTCTAGACCATTAAAAGCTGTTATGCCAGCCACTGCACCACAGGTGATCCCTAATATTTAACGATTCTGCTTTATTACAGGTTTATAAATCAATTTTTATAATCGTTTTTCTTTATTTTATCCATTTATTTCTTCACTCAACCTTTATTTATTATACAAGGATGCATGAGTTAGTTTCACGGCTGTCGGAATAAAATGTTTTTAGTAAATAACATAATATTTTAAACAGTCACATACGTTTTACTGAATTTTATCACTAAAAACATACGAGTTTTTTGGACCAACAGAAATAACTTATAGCATCTAAAGCCTTAAAAGGGGCAAATAAAACACATAATCGAAGACGTGATATATATACCCAATTGATTTTTTTTTCTTTTTATAATAACCTTAAACATGTCTTGAATTGATTAATGGTTCAATTAATGGTTATTTTCAATATTTTTTTTTTAATTTACCGTTCATAATTATTTTTCTTAAACTATTACGTATATATTTTTTTAAACCAAAATTAAAAAAATCGGGTTAAAAATTATATATATATATAAACATTTTGTGTCACAATGTTTGTTCGCGATAAAATCTGAAATTACTGAACCGACTTTGATCAAACTTCGTAAGTATCTGTTATTTGGTCCAACTTAAATGATAGGATAGTTTTTATTACTATTCTAAATAGTTGAAAAATATATTTTTCTAAAACGTAAATCAAAATTTGTTTAACTGTGGCAACACTGGTTAAACATGGTAACCTTCCCATATCTTCACATATGTGATTATTAACTCAAATATGAGTGTGTATTGATAGTTTCTATGCGTTATTATTTATAAAATATACATTCACATTATAGTTTCCATTTATAATAAAATACATATTACTATACGTTTCCAGAAAAATGATAAGTACTCATTTGAATGACTTGCAAATAATTATGAGTTGCAAAGGAGTTATGATGATATACAACGGTTATGTTTAAAAGAAAAACGATGTTATTAAATAATTTGGATGTGGCTACTTGGTACTGGTATGTTATTGTAACATTGAGTAAATAAAATAGATATCTGACATGAAATAATAATCTTTTCATATAGTATCTATTTCATATAACCTCATTCAACGGGTTCACTATCAACATCTTTCGTAATTTGTTGCAATTTTAATTATCAAATTGAATTCACAAAACCGCAAACAAAGATAATGAAGTATAGTTTTACTTTCACTTAATACAGTAAGGGAATGTATTGCGATCATGAAAAAATAAAAAAAATAAAATTGGTTGAGGGTGCAGCCACCAGGAAAACACATCAGCAACAAAAAAATAAAGGAAGTATTTTTTATTGGTAGTTTCTTTGTTACCACATCCCCAAACAACTGCTCCATCATATGCGTTTTATAGTTACCACTCATAAACGCATTTATGCAAATTTAAATAAAGACAAATAAAATATTCGCGAGCAAAGCCGCGGATTACAGCTAGTATGAAATATAATTTAAATAATAAATAAAGTTAATTTATCGGGATCATCTCCACATCGGCAGTTCCTAGCGACTTTTGTCTCGCCTGTGTTTGATCAATGGTAGTTGACCTCAAGTCGGCTTTACCTGCTAAACCAGTTTTATAGATCACTAGAGCATTTTAAGGTCTTTCGATTTATCTTAATTAATTCAATGTATACAGTAATAACTTGTCTAAATTTAGCATTTATCTTGCGGTTTTAATAGAGTCTATCATTATTTAAATGACCTTTAATGCGTCTAATAAAACTAATTAACATCATCCCATCATTTGTCTAAACTAAAAAAAAAAAAAAAAAAAAAAAAAAAAAAAAAAAAAAAAAAAAAAAAAAAAAAAAGAGGTGCAAAATTAATTATATTCCGAAATATAATTAAAACGTATACAACTACTATTATTATTATTAAAGAAGTTTATTTTACAATCTGAGAAAGTCACTAACTGACAGACTGCAGGTAATTAAGGGGTGTCAACCTCTCATACTGTTTAAATAATTTATTAAATAAAAATATTGAAGTATATATTTTCATCTGACCAAGATGGAGTATCAATATCAAGAAAATGTAATTATATGAATAAATTTGAAGCTCTCGGATTACATTTTTTTTTTGCTCTTTTATTATTACTTACTTATTATTCATTATTAGTTTTTAAAATTATTTAATTTTTACTTTCACTTACTAATATAGTATTGCGATCGTGAACATTTTCGAATTCCAGTTTTCAACGGAAATACACGTTTTAGGGTTCCCTGAGTCAAAATAACCAAGTCCCGCAAAAAGGTGTGTGTGTGTGGTAACTCCCGGGCGCAAACGAAAAGTCCTATGAAACTGAAATTTCATATTTAAGACAAATATACGCTCGAGAAGTTACAAAACCTTTTTCATCAAAATGAGCTTACCAGAAGAGCCACTTTATACCATGCATTCTGCACCTTTTTTCGATTTTCTCAAAAACGGTTCCGACGATTTCGCTATGTCAATGTAAAGTTAAATGCGCTTTAATATCATGTAGGTTTCATTCTGATTAAAATAGTCTGACAGGGCTTAAATGCCGATATTTTAAATTTTCTTCCCCTAATGTACCTTTAATTTTGTTGATTTTATAAAAATAACTATATTATCTGGTTACCACTGTTGAAAAACTGGTAAATATGCAAGTCGAACAAATTTGAACAGCAGCTAAAGTAGAAAACTGAAAAATATTTTTTTAATGCAATTTTTGGTTATTGAACATAAGAACAGTAATATACATGTATGATTATAGAAAGCTAAAGATTATAGAAAAAAAATATTATCTAATACAGAAAAAATAAATGATATGAATGAAGTGAGATGTTATCTCAATCAAAGAAAAAAAAACTACATAAATGAATTTCGGTTATTATACTAAATAATTAAACTTTGTAATCGAACGAAAAAAAAATTGCTCTGTTACTGTTTAATGGTAATTAAATTAAGTTTAAAAAAATCACTAAAATCGGATAATTATTAGCGAAGTTATGGTTAATCGGAATCTAAACTCCTTCTTCAAAATAATTTATCATTATATAAATGATTATTTAATAACCAAAACAGATACGTATAATCGAAAAAATAAAGCAAGAGAAAATGTAATTTTAATCTTACATTTTTGTTATATACCTCTTATTATTTTTTATATTTAATATAACCACCTTTAAAAATTTAATAAATTATCATTAAATCATTATCACGCAATAATTTTGACCAGATATTTTTGTACGGGACATACCCCGACGGCAAATAAATTATATTCTATTGTTTCCAAAATGATTAGACATCTTTACAAAAAACAAGATAACGAAATACCTTAATTCGTTTGACCGTCCTGCCTGTCGTTCAGGTAAAACACCAAATACAGTCCACATACAAACATACATGCACTATTCCAACTTTACACAATCTTCCTAATACACAAAACAACACCTTATAAAACCATTATTCACAAAAACGAATAATTATTTTGAATGTCGAAAGAAAAGTTTCTCTTCATCATCTGATAATGCAGGCAATGGAGAGAGAAATACACTTTATTGAGCAAGCGATGCTGCCCAACTTAATTGGGTTCCTATTTACATACCTTACTTTTTGTTTTTAACTTTTCAATTTTTAATATACAAATTTTTATTTTTATTTATTTATTTATGCTCCTTTTATATCATTAATTTTCTTATTTGCATTTTTTTTTTTTCGTCGAAAACATTGATAAGAAATATTCTTTTTAAATATTATTGTTAGTCATAAATTATTCTATGACCGACAATTGGATGACAACTTTCCAAATATTACTTTATCCGGTTATCTATTCTTCTATCCATTCTTCAACATCGCAAATAATTCAGAAAATGTTCAATAATGACAATCATAATTTACGCCGGTTTCATCTGCTATAAAAGCAATGAAGCTGATGATAATAAGATACGAAACACAAATATGTGTGCCGACGTTTAGAATTTCAGGAAATTTCAAAGAAATTAATGAAACAGATAATTAAGTTTTTGTTTTATTTAACTATGTTACATATTAAAAACATAAAAACATATTAATAATTATTTTAGGGTGTAACAATTTCTAAAGGTGTTTAGAGACAATTACTTTTAAAATGCACAATAACCACTGATAATTTTAAACGCTATTTCTATATTTGCTATTAATTTAATTCACTCTATACATTAGATATCTGGCGGACAAATAAATTTTTTAATTAGAAATTTGGATTGTACGTATCTTGAAACGTAATATCTCAAATTTTGAGGAGGGTAATTTATTTTATTTTTTGGTTTGTCGATTACCAACGTTTAATATTGAAAATAATAAACCAAAAAAACATAATAATAACTAAGTAATGACGTTAAAGTTTCTCTGATTAAAGTGTTTTATTGTTAATAAATGTTAATTTTTAGTATTCATAAATTCGTTGATTTTTTTTTAATCGACTTTCTGGTTTCAATAGAATTATCTATAGAACTATCCCAAAACACAACATAACAGTCCTAAGACCTCAAATATTAAAGGAGGCTTATTTTTTTTATTTTTTTTTTTTTGGGGAGGGGAGGGGGCGGAGGGAGGAGGCAATTTCAAAGGTTCATTATTGAGAACAATAGACCACAATAGTTTGGAAATTAATATTCCTACAAATATTTTTTCTTGTTTTCACCATGGATCTTTTTTTTTTATTTAATATATTTTTAATTAATTTTGTAAATAGAAATAATGATTTACAGACAACATAATCATATTTACACCACCGTGTTAATTTATTAAGTTTTTAATGTTTAATCAGTTAACTTGAGTACAAATCCTCCGTTTCCTCCGACCTTGCAGAACTTAAAAACTCAGCCGACACACCGACAACCAGAAGTTCCGCCTGTATTTGACAACAGGGCAACGACCAAATGCTGCAGACTGCGGCGATGACCCAGTGTAAGCCCGTACCTGTGTCCCAATCGATTTACCGACCTCCGACATTTCACTGTCTGTCTTATATTCCAGGTCTTAACAGACCAGCTGTCAGGAAATAGATGAAAACGAGACCTAATACAAATAAGAAATTAAGCGTATCTACGATTTATAAAACGAGTTCATATTTCTTGTTTATTTCTATATCTAATATATAAAAATCTCGCAGTGTTTGTGGTTAAACTCCGAAACGGCTAGACCGATGTTTATGATTTTTTAAAAGTATAATTGGCAGGTATGAGAATAGGACCTATAGTATATTTTCTACCGCTAGGTGTTTCAGGTGTCACTAAACAATTTTTTTTTTTTTTTTTCATTTGGCATCAAAACATACATAAAATCCCAAATTTTTTACGTCCTTCCAGTGTTTTAGTATTTTTTATGAACAATGTACAAATAATTTAACAGTCCCTCATATTTTAAATGACATGGAATCCTCATACTTGACTGAAACGACAGGAAACTGCTCGTAGATAAAGATTACTACAACACTCGACAAACGCTCAAAACTTCCTACTTTCTACAAAAAACTCATTTATATAACAATTATCAGGCCTATTTGGACCTATGGCATTGTGATATGGGGGTCTACTAAACCATCGAATTCCTATCGCATCCAATCCTTGCAGTCCAAAATCCTTCGTAAAATCCTCAATGCTCCTTACTTTGTTACTAATAAAATCATCCATAAAGACCTAAATATCCCATTAGTTGAAGACTTGGCCCGTTACAGATATACCTCTTTTCATTCAAAACTCCCTGTCCACTCAAAACCGCTTATCCGTGACCTCTCCTCTATATCTATTCCCGATAACCCACCGAGGCGCCTTAAAACAAGATGCCCAAGAGACCTCCTAACATAAATTAGACATTGGAGTGCTACCAATTGGTGGACTACCATGTGTTCTAATCATATATAAAGCCTATTAACTTGTTGTATTTATTTAATACAGTTGTAAATTTCTTTAAATAAATATTTAAAAAAAAAAAAAAGGTTTACTGCTCAATAGTTCTTTGACCATTTTGAATTTTTTTTCCTCCTCACATCCCCAATTCCATCGTGTAATTATTACGTATAATTTATGTAATTGAATATATTTTACAGTACCTGTGTTACAATTTAAGATATAATCCTTTCAACGAGATTTTTTTATTTTTAAAGTAAATAATCCTCAAAATATTTTTAATGGGGCAAGTCGTTTGAAAATGTAAAAATCTGGTGCAGGTATTGCGTACGCAATACAAGACTTTGTTTTTTGCCTCAGATGTTAAAACCAATTTGAAAAGAAATCATAATCGGTAGCCAATCGGTTTTAATTTTTCCGATTTTTTGGCTTTTTATTTTAATTTTTGGCCAATCCGCACACAAGACTGAAACGACAAGAAACTGCCCAACGCTATCGCTTACTTCAACACTTACTAGACAGACGCTCTAACCTTCCAATTAACTACAAAAGGCTCATCTGCACTTACGGAGTTGAGCTTTGGGCCTCTACGAAACCATCAAATTCTTCCCGTATTTAATCCTTACAATCCAAATTCTTCGAAAAATCCACAATGCTCCTTACTTTGTCACAAACAAACTCATCCATAAAGACCTTAACATCCCATATGTTGCTGATTTGGCCCAAACCAGCTATCAATCCTTCCATGACAAACTCCACTCCCACATTAACCCACTAGTTTCAATCCTAGCTTCCTCTACAATTCCTGACAATCCTCCGAGGCGTCTGAAAAGAAGATGGCCTCGAGACCTTCTAGTGTACATTATCTAGTGGAGTGTTGCCAATGGGCATATTCTCTTCATGTCTTTTCATGTATATTATTTAAATTATGAGCCAATTTACTTGATGTATTTACTAATGCAGTTGTAAATTTCAATAAATTAATAAATAAAAAAATAAAAAAATTTTTGGCCGAAACTTCGGCTGACTCCAGATTATTTCTACCTATGATAATTTCAAAAGTCGACTATACATCTTTAATAAAATTTTAAGAACATTTAAATTAAGTTAGAGTTGAAAAAAGAAAGAAAAAAATTATTGAGATCAATTAATCTAACAATAGACATTATTATATCTAACAATTATTTAGTCTTATCCGCTTTTAATCACTATGCATAACCTTATAAAATTTTCTCTAAAATCTTAAGCTTTCCAACTGTCTTTATTACTATTCTTACGTTCGGAGGGGAAAAAAAACCTAACTGAAAGAATAATTCAGTAGTTTTCTCCATCAGCTGGTTATCAAATACTTTCATATTCTGTATTTACCTGTTTTTAACAATGATAACATTTGCTTGTGAATTTTTCCAAATCGAAAAAATTAAAGATACTAATATAGAAAGAATATTTAAAATATCAACATCGCCTGAGATAGATTGAATTGAGATAATAAGTGCAAGTAGTTTTATAAAGTAAGAATTCATGAGTGAGAAATAAAACTTTCAACTGATTAAATACAATGTGTTTAACAGTTTTCAGATTAAATAATCAAGGTTCAACAAAATATTATAATACAATTTTAAGGGATATATTGGATTGGAAAATAAGTTTGTATCATTTTTTCAATACTTTAATCCACTCGGTATTTATCAAATCATACTTACTTGGTCAATAATGTTTATATATTCTAAAAAAGATTAGCTAAGGTTCTTGTATGCGTCAGTTTCAATCAAGATTCCTTATTTTGGAAGTGGTATTTTGCTTGTTCCAAACGGAAGAGAAAAAAAAAACAAAATTTTATCATTTAATAATTTTTTCTCACTTAGATCCCGAAATTGCTTCTACAAGCCTCCAAACCCACCTTTTTCAAATTGAAGACTGGTGTAACAACTGGAGAATCAAAGTCAATCAATCCAAATACAGACATGTCACCTTTACCCTTCGAAGATAATCCTGCCCTCCAGTTCTCTTTAACTCCGTTCCGCTTCCTTTCTCCGACTCAGTCCGGTATCTTGGCTTCCTTCTGGACAAAAGACTAACTTGGAACCCGCATACTAGACTTAAACCACAACAACTTAATCGACGATTTGGACAATTATACAGACTACTGAACAGAAATTCTGAATTATCTATCGAGAACAAACTGCTAATATACAAGACAGTACTGAAACCTATCTGGACCTACGGACTTGAACTGTGGGGGACAGCCAAATTTTCTAACATCAAACGCATTCAATCCTTCCAATCAAAAGTCCTCCGAACAATAGTTAATGCTCCTTATTATGTATCCAACCATACCTTACACCGCGACCTAAATATTCCATTTATTTTAGACCTTATACCATTAAAATTCTCTAAATTTCATCAGAACCTTATCTATCACCCTAATCCCCTAGCTCAATCCTTATCCAGCTCCACACATCCTTACCATCCTCCTAGAAGGTTGAAACGGCAGTGGCCTCGAGACCTCTTGTGAAATGTATATTGGAGTTCTAGCATTGGCTAGATTCTCCACTCACGTGTTGTATGCTTGTGAATTATATATAGGTATGAGTGACTTTTGTATATATTTATATTGATTTTGTTTTGTATTTATTTATATTGTATTATTATTATATAAATTTATTGTTTTGTATATATCGTGTGAATGCAGTATGAATGTTGTACTTTATCCCTATTAAAAATGTCCTAAATTGGACAGATTGTAATATTGTTCAATAAAGAATTGTATTAATAAAAAAAATAATTTTATTTTCAAAAATGAAAATCTGTTGAACAGACAGTTAACAAAATTTGGAGTGTATATAGCAATGATGCCTTGGGAGAAATAGCCATAAGTGGTTTGCTCGGTTTATCCTTCAACTGTTAATGATAAAATTCAAACATTGGTCATAGACAACCCTCGCTCTACGACAGGATATCGCAGAAACGATATAAAAATATTTACAAGAATCTGAAGTTTTTATTGAAATCAACATTAAAAAACGCTAAAAATTAATTTTACAACCCAATAATATGCCTATTTAAAACATTATTTAAGTCAAGAAATACTTAATGAAATAAACGTATGTAATATAGAAAAAGAATAATGCATATTCAGAAAGAAATTGGTTACTGAAAATTACTAATGTCAGAAATAGTTGGACCCCTACTATCTCTTACAACATTGACTGATTTACAAATAACAAAACAATAAATAAAATCTTTTGACAGAACATTAATAAAAAGTTTTTATTTGAGATCATCGTCTAACAACGCTCCATTCCTCGTTCTCAAGAGTCACGGATCCTACCTCTATGTAATTGATTACAACACATTCGGCAGTATATATTTTAGAATCAAAATATTCATTAGAAATAATTTATATGGCAGAACAACGTTTGCCGAGACAGCTCTTATAATTATAAGTATTTTACATATTAATCCATAAGCTAAAACTTATTTTTAGAAAAAAGTTTGTTTTTTCAGTTTAACCTGCCCATTTTTATAGAAAATAATTCAAGCCTGAGTACTCCAATCAATTGTAAAAAATAAATAAATAAATTTAAAAAGTCTACTGAAAACATTTCACATTCGCTGTTAGGTTTATTTAACGTAATACACAAATTTGATTAGGAGTCTGGTTTCAGCATTCGAAGAGAGAAGACGTGGAGCTCGAGTTTCAGATAAGACTAAAACTTTCTTTCTTCTTTTCTTCAATTTCTATGTTTTCTTTAAATTAGATTTTCTTTTTACGAATTATAAGGATAATTATATATTTCTTTTCTCTATTCTTCATTTCTCTTTTACTATTATTATTTTTATTTTATATTATTTTTGTGTGAGTGATAGTTTCTTTTAGTTTTCAATTACATATTACTTACTTTTTCTATGGGTGATCCCATAGATCTTAATAGCCCAAAGGCTAAACGAAAAAGACCGCGAGGGAGAATTAAATTAATACCCGAGAATGCGAATTCTCAAATTTGTCCCTCCTTTCTAATTTTAGAAAGAGAGGATGAACAAAATTTTCAAAAAGTATCCCCGTTCTTTATTAATAAATTTCTATCAAATTTGGTAGGTGACTTAAAAATGATTAAAAAACTAAAAAATGGGACACTACTTATTGAAACAAAAAGTGGGAAACAATCGGAAGAGTTATTGAAATGTAAAAACTTCGGGGGCCAGTTCCCCATACAGGTAACCCCCCATAATACTTTGAATTTTAGCAAAGGAGTGATTAGATGTCATGACCTTCAATTTCTTGAAATTGAAGAAATTAAAAACGAATTATCTACTGAAATAACGGATATAACAAGAATAAAAATTAAAAAGAATGGAAATGAAATATTAACCAACTCTTACATCATAACATTCCCATCACCGAGAATCCCTGAAGAATTAAAAATAGGCTATTATACGGTCAAAGTACTCCATTATAATCCCCCACCATACAGATGTTTCAATTGTTTAGGTTTCAATCATCCTACTCGGGATTGCAAGCAAACGCCTAAATGTATACAATGCGGGGAAAACAAACACGGAGATGTTAAGTGCACGCGGCCGCCCAGGTGTGCCAACTGTTACGGAGAGCACCATGCGCTAGACCGTACGTGTCCTATTTTCATTATGGAAAAAGAAATCAAATCGATTCAATCTGTTAATAAAATATCCCTAAATGAAGCAAAAAAAATATACAAAGAACAAAATCCATCAACATTTAAAAAATCATTTTCTGAAATTGCGAAAACAAAATCTTACAACACGGAAAAAAAAGATATCGGCATTCAAACCGTTTCATTAGATATCATTGGAGAAAACAACATTGAAAACCAAAATACTTCAGCAAATCCCGAAACTCACCTCCCCCCTAATCCCACTCCCTCCCCTCCTCCCCTCCCTCCTAATCCTCCTCCCCTCCTCCCCACTCTCCCAGCGGACGCGCCGCTAGCGAACCTACCGGCCGAGCCTACACCTAGTAGTTCCAAGTATAGGAGCGACGGCCCCCCTCCACTTCCACCATCTGATAAGGCCGAAGGTACATCGATGACTGTAGACGAGAGCACTGAGAGAGAATTTACTGTCGTTAATAACAAAAAACAGGGAAACCGGAAAACTAAAAAAACTTAATGACTAATAACAATATAGAATTAATTAGGATTCACGTATATAAAAAACACTTTAAAATAAAATATTATACCACTATCCACTACCCTACAATAGACATATATTTTTGTTACTTCAAATATTTTCGCATAAATACTAATAGACATAAATTAAAGGAAACTAACCAATACACCACTAACAATAACAATAACAACAATATTTACAGCTACCAAGGTATCTATTCATTCTTATCAGACATAACAATAAACAATAACACTTCATTCAATACTACTGTAGACAACAAACACCACAACCTACCTTTAATCAATTATAAGCAAAATAAACAATATTTTACATTAACTCTGGAAAAATATGTTTCCCTTGTTCTATTAATATTTTTAATAATTTCTAAATTTTGCGGACATGAGTATTTGAACGCAAACGCGAAGATCTATCTACTTTTGAATGCAAAGCTGTACATGTCTAGAATGATTACTTATATGTCTGTATGCGTGCGTATTTGTGCTTATAATAATACATCTATAAGTACGTATATGAGTGTAAATGCTTATGAGAATATATCTTTTATCACCTTGTACGTCTTCTTATTTTATGCATGTCGTGATTTTATATTATGTTATTTTATGGCTTTTTGTTATTTCATAGCATCTTCTTATTATATCATATTTTATTATTTTATAGAATGTTGTTATATAGAGTCATTTTATTGTTGTATAAACATATTATTTTATAGTCTACTTATGGGGGATTATTATTATCAAGCAATACATTACTATTTATATATCAATAGAGAATCAAGGACTTACGTATTTATTGCGTTTTCACTATCAAAAATTTACATTATTTCAGAAAATTTTGCAAATACTACAATCTATATAAAAACATTTAAATTAATTGAAATGAGGAGGGGGGAAGAAATACTTTTTACTGTCCTAATGTTAGTATTTTTGCTCACATATAATTACTCCAAAGATCACAAATATGGATAAATATATGAACATTATGCAATGGAACCTTAACGGCACCACCTCCCAACATGAAGAATTAAAGCTTCTCATATCTGAACACCAACCTGAAATAATATGCCTCCAGGAAACACATCTAAAACCGAGCCGTGTATTTAATATTAAAAACTATCAAATATTCCGAACGGACAAAGTAACTGATAACCGGGCCTGTGGGGGAGTTTTAACGGCAATACACAACCGATTGATAGCAAAGAAGATAAATATAGACACTCCCATTCAAGCAACTACCACAATAGTTCATACAACAATAAAAATACATATTTGCAACATTTATCTGCCGCCTACTGAACCTATTAATGAATATGAATTAACACGACTTATCAATAAACTTCCTCAACCTTTCATTATCCTCGGAGATGTAAATGCATCTCACACCAGCTGGGGAAACAGAAACAATAACTCACGAGGAAACGTAATAAAACGCATACAGGATAATTTTGATTTGTTGCTGCTTAACACAGGAACAATGACACATCTATGTCCTAGAACTGGGACGCTTACCGCTATAGATTTAACCCTTTGTTCCCCAAACCTTTACAATCTTTTCGAATGGAAAGTACTACACGACCCTCACAATTCTGACCATTTCCCTATCTTAATGAAAATGATTGGCAGAAATAGTGATGGAAGACGACCTTGGCAGTGGGCTGTCAATAAAGCTAACTGGGATATTTTTCAAAAGAAAATTAATCTGGAACGTGAAGAAGAAAATATAGATAAGAACAATAGCTATATCACTCAGCAAATATTAGAAGCAGCAGAAGCCTCAATCCCAAAATCAAACCCATCATTATCCATTCCGAAACCACCTTGGTTTGACAATGACTGCAAAAAGGTAATCAAAAAACGAAACCAAGCCATCAATAAATTCCGAAAATGCCCATCGACAGAAAACCTTATCAACTTTAAAAAATGGAGAGCCCAATCTCGGAACCTAATTAGAAACAAGAAAAAAGAATCCTGGAACAACTTTGTTACTAACATAAATGCAAACACACCCATTCGCACAGTATGGAGAAAAATTAATGCTATCAGAGGAAAATATTCTAATGAACAGCCGACACTCGAAATAGAAGGAAATATTATATATGACCCTACAATATTAGCTGAGAGATTCGCAGAACACTACGAAGAAATATCGTCCTCAATGAACTATAACCTACAGTTTCGACAAAAAATTAACCAGCAACAACCAATACAATTTGACATTAACAGAGCCTATAATAATGAAACGTACAACTTACCAATCACCGAATGGGAACTGGATACGGCTATATCTTCCTTAAAAATGTCCGCTATGGGACCAGACTATATCCACAATTCCATGATCAAAAATATCCCGGCAAATCAAAAGAAATACTTACTCAGATTTTTTAACAGGATATGGCTAGAAGGTGAACTACCAGAAAAATGGCAAGAATCCATAGTCATACCTATCCTGAAGCCAGGAAAGAACAAATTAGAACTAAAAAATTACCGACCTGTATCTCTAACATGCTGCCTTTGCAAACTCATGGAAAAAATTATAAATAAGCGTCTTCTATGGTACATCGAAAAGAACAACCTCCTGGCAGACATTCAATGCGGGCAAAGAAAAGGAAGGTCAACTGTTGATCATCTCACTGCACTTGAAGCCGAAATATTAAATACCTTCATTAGGAAACGTGAATGCTTAGGTATTTTCTTTGATGTGGACAAAGCATTTGACACCGTTTGGCGACCATCCATATTAAAACAGTTATATGACTGGGGATTCAGAGGAGCTCTACCTCGCTTCATCCAGAATTTTCTTAAGAAAAGGTCCATACAAGTACGCATAGCAGACCAACTTTCCAGGAAAACAATCTTAGAAAATGGAATCCCACAAGGAAGCGTCCTTAGCGGAACACTTTTTCTCATTGCCATCAACTCAGTACAAGATGCACTCACCCATCGATCACTCAAATCATGCCTTTTTGTAGATGACCTCGCCATACTCATACAATATACGGATACTCCTCGAACCAAGGCCATAATCCAGTCTATTTTGAACAAATTACAAACCTGGTCACAAGATAATGGTCTCACTTTTTCAACAGAAAAGACAAAATGCGTACTCTTCTCCCGGAAAAAACAACCTAGCACTCCTCCAACAATTACTTTATACAATAAAGCATTAAATTTCCATGACCACTGTACCTTCTTAGGATTAGCAGTCGATTCGAAACTCACATGGAAAAAGCATATCATGAAACTGAAGGATAGCTGCTCACAACGATTAAATGTAATGAAAGTACTAGCTGGCACTAGCTGGGGAGCGGACAGATCGAGATTACTCGAAATATACCAATCTATAATACGATCAAAGCTGGATTACGCAAGTCACATATATGCCTCTGCAAGATTTAGTCTCCTCACACAGCTCGATACAGTACACCACAACGGAATAAGGATAGCAACAGGAGCCTTTAGAACGAGTCCGATCCTTAGCT
This sequence comes from Piezodorus guildinii, assembly GCA_023052935.1. Taxonomy (NCBI): domain Eukaryota; kingdom Metazoa; phylum Arthropoda; class Insecta; order Hemiptera; family Pentatomidae; genus Piezodorus; species Piezodorus guildinii. The sequence goes on along the minus strand of CM041292.1, from coordinate 216,161,863 downwards.
TATGCGCTGAATCCGGTATACCACCCCTTACATTTCGAAGGCATCAACTAGCCATAAACTACTTAACAAACCTTGCAACACAACCAACAAACCCAGCTTTCCAATACGCATTTAGACCGAAATATCAACAACTTTACAGCAACAACCCATCAAAACCAGCACCCTTATCAATGAGATATAGACGAATCATAGAAGAAATAGATCAAATATATATACGAAACCCAGAAACCCTAACCCCACCATGGATCTATGCAGTACCACGAATCAATATGACGCTACTCCGATTCAGGAAGAAAACCACACCACCATATATACTACATGAGAAATTCCAAGATATAATAAATAAGAATAGAAACGCAACTTTTCTCTATACGGATGGCTCCAAAATGAACGACAATATTGGCTCGGCAGTTGTTACATCTGAACAAACTTTTAAATACAAACTACCACCTCATTGCAGCATCTTCACAGCTGAACTTTCTGCTCTATCATATGCACTTCACCATATAATGTCAAAAGAGGGAGACAAATATATAGTTTGCAGTGACTCTCTCCCAGCACTACAAAGCCTACTGGAACTATACAGCGATCACCCATTGGTCACCAAAATCCACGAATATCTTAATATCCTCAAAACACTCAAAAAAGATGTCGGATTCCTCTGGACCCCTTCCCACGTGGGGATTAAATACAACGAGATAGCTGACAAATCAGCAAAAGAAGCCGCACTTAGTAAACAAGATATCGTTCCAGTTGCCATTAAAGCCGACATTAAAATATGGTTACGCTCGGATACTAAAGCTGATTGGCAAAGGATGTGGGACACCGTAGATAATAACAAGCTAAAGGAGATAAAACCAGATACACACCGATGGAAGACTTCAGTGAGAGCAACACGGAGAGAAGAAACTGCTCTAACAAGATTAAGAATAGGCCACTCAAGACTCACTCATATTCATCTCATCACGAAAGACCCACAACCAATATGCAATAGATGTCAGACAACCATAACCGTCAAACATATCATAGAGGAATGCCCGGATTACGAAAGTCTTATGCAGGAGTACAAGCTTGGCCGAGCTCTCAAAGAGTCACTTTTGGACTGCGAAGATGTCATAACCAGACTGATCAGATTCCTAAAAGAAACCAAATTAATTAAAGCGCTCTAGCCTCTAGGTGGCTTAATGGCTAACATTGTTCTGTTTTACAATTGTAGTACTTATAAGTAACGTATTCTAAAAAAAAAAAAAAAAAAAAAATATATATATATAAAAAAAAAAAAAAAATAAATAAATAAAAAATAATATAAAATAAAAATAAATAAATAAAAAAAATAATAAAAAATATATATCTATATATATATAAAAAAAAAAAAAAAAAAAAAAAAAAAAAAAAAAAAAAAAAAAAAAAAAAAAAAGTATGTGTGTGTGTGTGTGTGTATATGGATATGTATGTGTGTGTTTGTATGTGTGTGTGTGTTTGTGTGTATATATGTATATGTATATTTTTAGTTAATCTGTATGCAAGCTATATAACTTCAATTTTATAAAGGGAAAACATATTTTGATTGTTAAAATAAAATTCACACCACCTAATTTACCAAACAATTAGTATATGGCGTAAAAAACCGCGCAGTTAAAAACGCCTAATCATCATTCCTAATCCTAATCCTAATCCTAACAAATTTGATTATTTGAGCTCCTGTAGCATTCATTGTAGGGGAACCCTGACAATAACTCTCATTTTCGAATAATGTCTCTTCTACACTCGAAAACTGAACCAAAGGGGAATACCACTCAATGTCGCGGTTGCTTTGGGGAACGATGTAAATAGAATTCACGAATCGATGTGCTTTCTTACTGAAATAGACTTTTACAAGCAGATTTGACAATTTTATTTTACTATTATTAATAATTTTATAATTATTATTAATTTTATTTTTTATAATTTTTTAATTTATTTATTTAACCTGATATATATATTGGGTTGTTTCACATGATATTTCAGTTTTTATAGTTTCTGAAATACATAAAGGATTTTGCAGGTCTCTGTTGTTTTCTTCCGAATGTTTACATATTTAAAGTAAACAGTTACTAATCCTCTACCTTTGTATTATAAACATTAGCTTCCCAATCAATTACCCACTGGTTAGTATACCTCCAAATATGAACATGGAAACACGCGATTTTCAAGTAATATTTTTGTACGAGTTTAAACTCGGCCATTCAGCAGCTGAGGCCGCTAGAAATATTTGCAAGGCGTTTGGGGAAGGGAGTGTTAATGAACAGAACATTCGCAGTTAGTTTGCCAAGTTTTCAGCTTGGGATACCGACTTGGAAAACTTGCCCCGAGGAAGACCTCCGTCCGTAATAGACAACAATGTCCTCAAACATACAGTAGTAGGAAACCCCTACCAAACAGTTAAAGGACTCTCAGCACAACTAAATGCAAATTCGTCTACCGTTTCCAGACATTTAAAGTGTATTGGGAAAGTACAAAAAGCTCGATACGTGGGTACCTCATGATCTCACTGAGCGCCAGCAAGACCCCATGTTTCAAAACATACCGTGCAAAAATTAAAAGAACAGGGCTACCAAGTTCTTCCGCATCCACCATATTCTCCCGACTTGTCTCCAACAGATTACCAGCAGGAATTTAGACAACTTCGTCAAAGGAAAACTTTTTGAAAATGATGATCAAGTGAAAAGTGCGTTTTTAGATTTTGTTTCACTTCAAAGCTCAGATTTTTTCAGTTCGGGGATAAAAAAGTTGGTGTCACGTTGGGAAAAATGTGTAGAAAAAGAAGGTAAACACTTCGAATAAATTATCTTGTTTTCATATCGTATTTTTAATAAAAATCCTTTACCTTTAAAACGGACATTTCATGTGACACAACCCAATTTTTTATCTTTGACTAATGCTGTTAAATTTATTCTTAAAGCTTAGGAAAACTTTTACATTACATAATAATTAGAATAGTAGTTTTTTTTTGTTTTTTTTTATACTTGATACGAGGATTGTTATGAGGTTGTGGTTTTATTAATAATATCATGACAACAAGGTGGACTACTGCGTGTAATGAATGAAATAGATTTTTTTTTTTAATTCGGCTTGAAACGATAACGATTAGATTATTTGACGTATGTTTTATGAAACTGTAGCCAATCGGACGACATTGGGAGTGGGAGTATTAATTTTTCCGATTAAGATGAATTAATAATAGGTAACTTAAACGAGTACCTAGGACCGCAAAGGTTCGAGACAACCGTTTAACGTCTCCTTCGAAGGACAGCGCAACCTAGAACAAGCATCTGTTGGGTTCAAACCGGCGACCTTGAGCATAGAAGAAAACGCTTACCTTATAAGAAGTAAGCATTAATGAGCCAGATACTCTTCCTATGATAGATTAACACTGAATTATAAATATTGAAGATGCTAACTAATTAATCGAATGATTGATCTAAGAAAAAGCACTCAAGTAGTATAAATAACTTAAGTGGCAGACTGAGTCTGATAAGGGGAGAAATCAATTGTGTAAGGCTAAGTTAGTTATTGAGGAAATCGATCACATCACAATTCTATTTCATTGATTGAATGTTCATTGATGAATGAAGACTAAATGAAACATGTTACATGTGAAAATCATTTATAAACCACTTTATACTTTTGTTACAATCCCTATTTGTAAATTATTTGTTTCAGATATAATATGATCGAAAATCATAGGCAATAAAATCTCCATAGCTCTGCTATTATTACTAATATTAAATAAACTTAAATGATTACAACAACTTTTGCTGATTAATGTCAGTAAATGTTATATGATAAGTTTAAAACCGTAAGGGCGCGTTTATAGTGCACGCTTTTTGGGAGCTGAAGTTATATATTTATTATATATATATATATATATATATATTTATTTATATATATATATATATATATATATATATATATATATATATATATATATATATATATATATATATATATATATATATACTAAATAATTCTATAAACCCTCTGCCGCTCCCGCTACCAAAACGCGTTACTGTTATTTCGCATCGATATTAAATTTTTTGAATCGGTTTAGATTAAAGTAACGATGGTACATTCCGACCCTTAATGAACGTTAATTTTTTTCTTAGGTCCAAATTATTATAAAGAAATTAAGGAATTAACTATGAGTTGTAGATTGATATTATTAAAATTGCTATAAAAACAAAGCGTACATTTTCTGTCTTCATTATCGTTTTCTTGTTTTAAACATGTTATCACCAACTTTTCACCATTTTTTTAAATTTTATTTTAGGGCTCTGAGTAAAAATGTTTGAAAGATTCTTACACGGCCTTGAAGATGCAGGGCGGCATTGTCTTGTGAAACGTTGTTGGAAAAAGGGTGTAATTAGGATATATGTTTGCTAAAACCTTAATAAATTAAAAAAAAAAAAAAAATCAAATAACAAACGCCATATGATTCTGGCACTAACTTGCAAATCTATTTAGGATTAAATATTAATTAAAAGTTGTTCTCATTTCCATCACTTTTATTTAGATATGAACAATTTTAGACGATCGTCATACTGGTCGTAACTGTTTTAAATTGTTGACTTAAGTCTGTCGGACAAATGACTATCAAGCCGGAGCTAAAGTTTCTATTTTTCTCCCTTCAGTGATTACATTCTAATAGCTTAGATCTAGCTTACATCGAAGTATTGCAGTTGTTATACACGGATGGTTTGCGCCACCTAATTGGGCAATTATGTGTGAGCCGTATATTTTAAAAGGTAAAAAATAAAAGATGTTACAGAAAAATTATACAAAAAAAGCTATTTTATAACTTTAGCTATAGATTATTAAACATTGTGTATGACGGTTATATAACTATTTTTTTTTGTAATTAATGTTAGTAGCATATGCAAGAAAGATAGTAAGAAGGGAATACACTCATAAAATCTTTATTACAGCTTATCTATCTCATAAAATGCACCCTGCACAGTAGAAGAGATCCCGTAGAATACTAATAATCCTCCACACCACAAGGTTCTTTGGAAATAAAAATATCAAAATTTATGTAAGTGTTTCTGCTTCAATTAATTATTCTTTAGAAAAAATACGAATGAGTATATCGATTAAAAAATATATAGATATATATATTGAAGGATGGTTGCAATATCTAATCGGATCGTTTATTGCATTATTTATAGAAGTTTGATTTTATAATTTTTATTATTAGTAGTAGTAGTATTGATATAAATTTGATAATGATTAAAAAACAAAACTTAACTTATCTAAGCAGCTTATAACATTTATAAATCTGTTCTAGGTATAAAATCATTTTATAGTAGTATCCCATGAGTGACGCTAATAAAATCGACTGTGTTTTAAAGCGATTATAACCACCTTTGAGTTAAATTTTTTTTCATCATATTTGAAAAGAAAACATAGAATTTTATTTAATCATTTATTTAAACAACTTCTGAAGCCACATAAAAAAATAAAAAAGTTACTAGAAGATTTAAAATTTTTAATAAAATATTCAGCAGTAAAAGAATGATTTTAATTAAAGTAACGTTTGAATAATGTAACAGTTACTTCAAGCATTCCGAATATCTTGTCCGAAAGCACCATCAGCCCGAATGAAGATAAGAGATGTCGCTAAAAAAAAAATACAGTTAATTTCCAAACAAACAGAAGTGACAGCCATGATGTCTGGCGCGGTAGTTATTACAACATCCAAATGTTTATGTTTATTTATTTAACGTCACTTTATGGTACTATGGCTAATCGGACGATGCTACAGTGGGAGTCCTAAATTTTGCCTATCCAGGTTTTATTAGGATAGGGATCTTTAACGAGTACCTGACATCGCACAGGCTCGGGACCACCTTTTAACGTCCCATTCGAAGGACGGCGTAACTAAGGATTTTTTACTCCCATTAAAAAATCCTAGGACCACCTGCGGGTTTGAACCCGTGACCTTCTGCATAGGAAGCTGTTACACTAACCACCCAGCTACAAGTGATCCCAAACACATCCAAATGTATGTTAAACATGGGATTTTTTTTTTTTTTTTTAGGATTTATTCAAAGAAGAAAACAAATTATCTTGTCTTCTTCCAAGTTGTCTGTCTTCTTCCATGTACAAATAACTTTTATTTCATTATAATCTATGTATCTAGAACTCCTTTAATAGAGTTTTTTTTTTTTTTATTTGAAATTACTTTGACATAACTAACCACGTAGTCATTTTAAAATAATTTTGGAGCTGAGTTGTTGAGCATTTGGTGAAACACACCGAAGCCCGTACCATAAACCATCAATGCATTGAACAGAGGTACATTATGGCGAATACTGATAAAATGAAACCCCAATGCTACGCCATCCATGTTTATTTTATTTATTTGTAACAACGAAAAAAATACAACAAAAATAATTAAATGAACAAAAAACAAAACAACAACAACATCAAAACACAAATGCATGTATGCTAAACACACTAACAAGTACCTACTTACATTTAATCAGTTCCATACAAACATTAATTATAAATTGGTTAGCCATTAAATAATTTGCAAGTCCTAAAGGAAAATCAGGGGAAATGGATGTGAGCCTGTTGCTCTTCGAGTGATTAATGTTGGAGATGTTTGAGCTTTGAAATTGGAGTGGGGAGGGGGGGTCTGCCCGGGCGAGGGCGGGGCTCGAAAATCGATATAATTAATTTTATTGCGAGAGGGGGTAAATAAATACATATATTTTAAAAGCATTTAAAATAATATTAATATTAATGTGAATTCATATTTTTGTGACATGCCTAAATTAATTTATTTTTTAGGAATAATTTTAATTACACTTGAAGTCACTTCTTCAATAAATGAACATATTAAAAAAAAATTTGATTATCATTTACTTGCTATTTATTTTTTATAAATATAAATCTTTCTAGTTATTCTATAATATATATATACTACACATATATATTTTTTAAATCCAGAGTATTTAAATATTTATGACACATTTTGTCAATAAATGCTGATTAGTAACTGTCAAAGCGAAAGTAGTTTTACAATATTTTATTTTTTGATTATATAAATAAGATATAACATTTAGTGCATCAAGTGAAAGGATGGGCATAATTAATACACATGTGGTGATTTATTTAGAAATTAAAAAAACAGTGCAGACATATTTTTATATTGTACTCTTCACAACAAACTAACATGTATGCAGTTTAAAAAAACAAAACACATTTAACGTGATAAAAACAATAAAATAACATCAAAAGTGCAAACTAACATCAATTTAAGAAAGTGACGTGCGTTGATAACATCGATACACACAACATTCAAGCTTTAAAGATGAAGATATGAAAAAATCTGATGAATATGATTCGCGAGTGATAAGATCAACGGGTGCATGGAATCCCGCGAGAATGCAACTAAATCGAAAAGCGGAAGAACGTAAGATGTGAAGCAAAATACATAAAGGTGTGAGAGGAGCGGAAACTCGACACTGATGACTATATCTACGAACTTACCTGAAGTAATTGCAAGGGTTCAAGCAACGGACGACAGAGGGCAGTTCTGGCGCAAACTGGCGGAGCAGCGGTCCAGTAGAGGGGGCAGTGGGCGGGTGACGTCATCAGCATGCGCACTGCGAGGGGCGTGCCAAGCCGACGGTGTACCTTCAGGGACGGGCCACGACGGCAATGAACGTTCTCCACGTCCTCCACTCCACTACTCCCAAGGCTAACAGTTGACAGACTGGCTAAAGTGTACTTACATCCAGCGGTGTTGGCCTGGGAAGACAGCATCCACAACTGTGACACGCACACCACGGCGATCGGAGGCGGAATGAGGGGTGTTTTGCCCGGGCGGCTACCCTGTGAGGACGCATGCGCAGAGCCACAACCACCCCCTCCCCTTCATTTCAACCCTTCGTTCCCAGAATGGGCGGAACTCTGAGCCCTGTTTGGAAGGCTGTCTGTACCCCTTGTGCAGGTCCGGCTGGAGGGGTGGCTGCAACTCTACGCCTACCTGTTGGTATTCAGCCAGTTTACCTTCCAAGGACCAACTACTTTGTTCTTGGGAATACATTCATTGGAATAAATGTAGTCATGATAGTTCTGATTTGGAAAGGAGTAAAAGTGTAGTATCACTAAAATAATGTCAGAAACTGTAGTCATAATGTACTATTGTAAAAAGCAGTACGAATGTAAACCAAAAGTATTGCTTCAGAAAACCGTACATAAGTAATTTTATGGATTATAGCTGAAATCTGTCCAAATATTGTCTAATGTACTGAAGTTCAAACACAATAATGATGCAATGTTCCGAGAAGCAGAACTAATACATTGTCAAGGCAGACTTGGAAAACAGTTCATTCTGACAGATGATTTCCATTATCTATTCTCCCTACCCTCTAAGTCATTAGTAGCATTCCAATATTTCTAGATCGGTTCAGTGTCAGGACCACTCATAATTGAGGAAAACCTAGATTATCTATGTAGATTACAATTTGTTCCTTAGAACTATCTCTTCCATCAAAACCCTAAATTACCACCCAATAACTTTAAGCTTAAGAAAACTTGGATTTACCTAACCCTTTACTGTTGGCACAATCTTGTCCAAATTCTAGACGGACAATAACAGTTTTTTTTGGGTCCCTGTCATCTTCTCCCCCGTAACATTGTCATATATTCTCCAACTCCCACACTTCGACTATGCTATAAGGTATATGGTGGCCTTTTAAATGCACCTGATGGCAGAATAAGGGGAGCCCGTGGCTGAGTGGCTAGCGAGCTAGTCTCTCATGCTACAGGTTCTGAGTTCGAACCCCAGTACCGGCGGGGCTTTTATAAGAATGTTAAAAAATAGGGATTCACTCACAATCTCTCCTCCGGGTATGTGAAGCCCGTCAGCCAAAGGGTGGCCACTCACAAAATTAGTCGTGGGGAGTGATGACCCTACACTAAAAATTGTATCGTGAAACGTGAGTGTAAACTCGTAAGAGTTTACACCGCGAGGCCCAGGCCTACATGGCCTGTCGCGGCACTGGAAGATGACAGAATAAGAGGAACATCAACATTTTTATAGGATTCCCCTTCGGTTCCTCGAAGTTCGAAGATTTAAAGGGGTTCCTTCTCTCCTAACGCTGACAATGTTTCCTAAGATCATACCCTTTTTACAACCATTTACTCCCAGCAACCTCAACACATCCACAACCTTTTAATCCTCAGTCCACTCACTTGAAACTAGATAATTAGATTCTGACCTTAAAATTCCTACCGACAGAACTAAAACTATTGGAGAGCCCTTTCTTGTCAGCATTACGATATTCTGGAATTCAATACCTTCTCGTAACTGCAAAGATTATTCTCCATTCTCATTCAAGTTACACCTTTTTTCACCACAAACAAAGTCACACTAAGAGTGAAATTTCTATTTAATCATAGATAATATCTATGAGTGTAAGATAATAACTATTCATATCGTTCAAATTTAAACTTGGTGATTTAAATAGTTTTTTCTCTTCACCTTCGTAAATAAAAATTTACATTGTTGGACCCTCGTCCAATATTGTATTGTGTATTTTAATCGTACAAATCTGTTCTACAGTGTAAAATAGTTCTTAATAGATATTCTACAACGCAGTATCTGTTGATTTTACATCTACTTGAGTGAGATAACGCTAAACATTTTTATTAGAGATGCAATCACTTATCAAAGCCCTTACTTAAAGCACAATCAGCGAAGAAATGAGGCCTTTTAGTTCATTTAGCTAAGGTAATAAGCTAAGGCAACTCGAGACCACCATTTCAGTTGCTTACAACACAGTCCAGCATTACTGTTGGTTCAGAACGCACCTTGAAAGAGTCATTACTTGCTCTGTGAGATTCGGCAAAAGAAGCTTGGTATTGTCTTAAACGAAAAAAACAAACAAAAAACACGAGTTAGAGAGAGTGATGCAGATAGTAAGATCTTTGGAATATAAGTTTATGAGGGCAAATAGCTTCACGTACTTGTGAACTAAAGCGAACTCAAAACAATATTCCTGAAATGAACAGAAGAATTATCACCGCCAGCCAATGCTCATAAATGTTCGAGGTGAGGAATTCCAGAAGCAGATTAACATATAGACATACACGTTTTAGGTTAGGGTTAGGGCATTGGAATAGTTATTAGCACCAAATATATTTATATTAACATCTTTTTTTTTTTTTAACTAATCTTTAAGCATTAATTTATTTAATTTTTTCTTAGTTTAACACGTTTTTTTTTTGTTTTTTTTTTCTCTTTAAATCTATATTCACGCCTGTCAGAATGTATCTGACAATCAGCAAATGTGCTGTATAAATTGAGATCCAGGCATGGTAGGCATGAAGAAGGAAAATGCCCAGCAGCACCCCATCCATGGCTTTATTTTATCCGAGGAGGTCCCTCATCCAGCCTCTCTTTAGCCTTCTTCTGACTGGCATTTCAGCTATTGACATGTCGTTAATCAGTCTATTGTCGTGTCCGTTAAGTTTACTGTGAAAACGAGTATAGAGTGTTCGTATATGTTGGTCAACTGTTGGGTGTTGTAAGTCCGTATGTAGGGTTCTGTTGTTTACGTACCAAGGAGCTGTCGTTATCAGTCTTTAAATTTTGGATTGAAATGTTTGCAGTTTTTGTATGTGAGTCTTTTTTGCTGAACCAAAAATCTGTGAAGCGTAAGTCCATATTGGCTTAAGAAGGTATGTGTATGTATTCAGTTTCTATCTAATTTTTAATTTTGAAGATTTAGATAAAAGTGAGTATAGTACTTTCAGTCGGTGGTTAAGAGTCTGTCTTTTCATCTTGACATGTGGGCCCCAAGTCATCCTTCGATCGAGTGTCAGTCCTAGGTAATGTTTAATGTCTAACACGTTTAAAATAAAATAACACAAATTTTTATTTATCTATTATTTAAAGATTAATTTTTTTTTCACTTCCTAGTTCCCGAAGCAGATGATATTTTTTGATGAACCTTATTAGTGAACTAACTCTTTCAGTAGATTCGTTCAAGCTCACACTCAGCGATCTTGGTAAATTTAATTTATCTATTAGTACTTGGAATTTGGGGCAGTGCTCAATTATATGTTTTATTGAGAGAGGCACCCTGCAAAAGTCACACATTGGTACGGGCTGCCTGAGGATGAGATGGACATGTGTGAGTCCGCTATGTCCGATGCCAAGTATCGCCAAAGAGGTTTCCTCGCTGCGATCACTTTTCCTCGCCATGATGTCTTCCAGAGAGAAGGTGATGGCTTGATTGTTTACCTTTACTTACCTATATATTAAATATAGAGTAAAGGAAAGTTTGAAATTCTTGTTTGCAACGGAAATACACTTTTTAGGATCCCCTGAGTCCAAATAACTAAGTCCCGCAAAAAGGTGTGTGTGTGTGTGTGGTAACTCCCGCGCATAAACGGAAAGTCCTATGAAACTGAGAGTTCATATTTAAGACAACCATACGTCTGAGACGTTACAACCCTTTTCATCAAAATCAGTTTAATAGAAGAGCCATTTTATACCATACATTTTGATTAAACTCGCTATATCGATGTAGAATTTAATGGGCTTTAACATTATGTAGGTTTCATTCTGATGGAAATAGTCTAAGAGGGCTTAAATGCCGATATTCTATTTTCTTATTCTAAAGTACCTTTAATTTTGTATATTACATAAAAAAAAACATATTACCTTGTTAGCATTGATAAATAACTTTTGATTTAATAAATTAGCATTGAGCGAATTTGAAAAACAACTAAAGGAGAAAACTTAAAAAATATATTTTTAAGCAATTTTTAGTTGTTGAATATAAGACCAGTAATATACATGTATGAGATACCGTTGGAAAGACAAAGATTTTTGAAAAAATATTATCTCATACTACAAGTTTTTAAAAGATAATAGAGAGTGATGAAAAGCCGATAAAACTAAGTGATTATTTTAGATAATAATATAATAGATTTTTTAATAAAAAAATAAGTTTCTGTAGAAACTCCATTTAATTAATTCTTTAATAGTTTCACGTATTTTTATCTCTTACTGTATTTGAAAGTTCTTTCATTGATTTTAAAAACGAAGGTAAGTGAAAGTCGTGTGTTGCCCGCACCAAATTTTTGTAATATTTTTAGTAAAACGTTGTACTAATTGTTCTTTTTACAATCAAATAAGGAGTTAGTTATAGTCATTTATAATATGAGATATAGATTTGATAAACCAGTTGCTAGGTTCAAATTTTATTTATCTCTATTGTTATTCTTCCTGGTGAACTGGCCGTGGAAATCAGACAGGTACAGTTTTTGTAGTTGATTCGTTGATTACAGGAATATTCCAGATTAAACTTTCCTTGAACGCTTTCTATTCTTCATCTTGACCAAGGAGTAGGAGACAATTGCTCAACAAACCGCATTCAATTTGCCAGTGTCTACTTGGAACTGTTCTCCAGGCTCGCAACAACCACATCCAACAAATGAGAATATCCCGAATGGTTGTTTGTCGTCTACTTAGTTTGGTGAAAGTTAAATGAATTGTTTGGGTCCATATGTCAAGCTCCCTTCGCAGCCGGGCTTGCGGGTAGCCGCCCCCTTAATATTTCAGCGCGCGGATCACGGAAGAAATGAATAGGCTTCAAATTACAACTGGAAAAATGTTACCTTCGAAGACGAATTAATTATAATATTATTGGGTTGTTTCACATGAAATGTCCGTTTTTATAGTTTCTGAAATACATAAAGTATTTTGCAGGTCTCTGTTGTTTTCTTCCGAATGTTTACATATTTAAAGTAAACAGATACTAATCCTCTACCTTTGTATTATAAACATTAGCTTCCCAATCAATTACCCACTTTTTAGTATAGCTCCAAATATGAACATGGAAACTCGATTTTCGAGTAATATTTTTGTACGAATTTAAACTCGGCCATTCAGCAGCTGAGGCCTCTAGAAATATTTGCAAGGCGTTTGGGGAAGGGAGTATTAATGAACGGACCATTCGCAGTTGGTTTGCCAAGTTTTCAGCTTGGGATACCGACTTGGAAAACTTGCCCCGAGGAAGAACTCCGCCCGTAACAGACAACTATGTCCTCAAACATACAGTAGAAGGAAGTAGGGGTTTCTACCGTTTCCAGAGATTTAAAGTGTATTGAGAAAGTAAAAAAGCTAGATACATGGGTACCTCATGATCTCTGAGTTGCAGGAAGACCCCATGTTTCATAATATACCGTGCAAAAATTGAAAGAACTGGGCTACGAAGTTCTTCCGCACCCACCATATTCTCCCGACTTGTCTCCAACAGATTACCACCTCTTCAGGAATTTAGAGAACTTCGTCAAAGGAAAACTTTTGAAAATGATGATCAAGTGAAAAGTTTTGTTTCACTTCAAATTCCTGAGTTTTTCAGTTCGGGGATAAAAAAGTTTGTGCCACGTTGGGAAAAATGTGTAGAAAAATAAGGTAATACTTCGAATAAAATAATCTTGTTTTCATATCGTATTTTTAATAAAAATCTTTTACCTTGAAAACGGGCATTTCATGTGACACAATCCAAGAGTAATTTTTTCGTAAAATATAGTATTTACCTTATATATTTTGTTATTATTTTGTATGTTAATAGGAATATTTCAGAGCTAATGATTTTCTGAACAGACCTTTGAAAATATCCCGTTTGTTCCGGTTGAACAGTTTTGCTATCCTAGACGCCTACTTGACAAACAACATGGAATCCACACACATGGAAAAAACGACAAGAAACGATTCACCGCGTTTGGTTACTTCAACACTTACAGACAGATGCTTTAGCCTTCCACTCAACTACTAAAGACTCATCTACATGGATATCATATCAATTTGGACCTGGAGTCAAGGCCAATTTGGAGTTTAGCTTTGGGGCTCTATTAAACCATCTAATTTTGCCGTATACAATCCTAAATCATTTGTGAAATACTCAGTGCTCCTTAACACCCACCCATAAATATCTTAATACTCCATACGTTGCTGAATGTCCTGAGCCAGACATCACTCCTTCTATGACAAACTCCATTTCAACTTTAAACCACTACTTTCAATCCTTGCTTTCTCATCTATTCCAGATAATCCTCCGAGGCGTCTGAAAATAAGATGGCCTCGACTCCCTCTGGTTTACAATACTTACTAGAGTGCCGCTAATCGGTAACTTCTCTAGAAGCATATTTCATGTATTTTGTATATTAACATATTATATAAGATGAACATTGAAGTTTGGATTCGCAATTTCCCTTAATTAACTATCCAATAAGTTCGTGTAATCAATTATTCAATTGCTAAATATGTATGTTTTTTTCTTGCCCTGCAATTTTTTAAACAAATATATACAATACGATTTAATGAACATTCTATTGTATTGTATAATAAAATTAAAAGTAAGACTCTTATATCCTTCTTGAGAAAAACATCTATCTTATATTGTACTGAGATTTTCTACTTCAAATACATAACCTTACAATAGCCGAGTGTTCTATACCTTAAACCTCTGGAAATATATTTATTTTTTGGATTTTACATGCAATGCGTATTAACAATTTTAAAAATTTCTTATTTGATATATGTACTTAGTTCAAATATTGCATTGATAGAATTGCGGTAGAATATTTCTGTAATAATGTAAATAAACATTTAAAAAAATAATCACTTTCATACAAACATATACGATCTAAAAGACTGATTGGAATATCGCAGAGTGGGGCACTGCGTCTAAAATTTAAAAAAAGGTAATAATAATAATAATAACGACTAAATTACAAAAAAAAAGTAAAATAATAGAAATAGGTACAGACAGGAACGGAATGAACTTTAAAATTTTGTCGACTACTCACTCATCTCACTTCAAATTCTGATAAATATAATATAATGCCGTAAGCCGTTAATATATATATATATATTTTAAAATTAAATATTTATTTATTGAGAAATATTACAATCTGTTTCAGAATAAACAATAGTAATAGTGTTATAGGACCACGTTCATACAATATATACAGAAAATAATGATAAAGTCAAACTACATAAAATAGAAAAAAAAAAAATCATAAGTCGATAATATAAGTCGTATTTTCTTGATTCCTTCACACTCAGTTATTGATATTTTTAGACCAACGTACTATGGATAGGGTCTCAGATTGCAAGAAATTAAAATTCATATTTCATCGATAAAGATCTTTCATGAATACTTTTAAGAAGATAGGGAAAAACATGTTTAAAATAATGCAGCTCATATAACTTTACAAGATCATTACACCTTTTCAAGAATTTTCTTTGTTAAGTATTGAGATGTATTGGCCAATTAAATTCCAATCATTGCTGGAACTTGAATCCAGTAATTTTATAATGAGTTTATCATTAAATACCGTGTATAGCGACTTATCTTTCAAACTTTATTTGAATGTCCATAAGGAAATAATGTGACATTATCGAGGTATCAAAAATGAAAATCATATAAGATAGTAAAAAAGTCGTATCTAAATATATAAAAAATACTGAAAATAAAAAAAACAGATTTCTATATGTTATCAATTTTATTTTTTAAATTTAAGAAAAATGAATTAAATTTAGCTATTTAGCGAAGTTTTGTTTTCTTAAAACAGTTCTAAATGGCTAGATAGACCTGAAACCTTTAAAATATATGAATTTGCTAGACTATGTTTTTATTTTTTTTCCAGTTTAGTTAAAATTCGATTTATTTTAAGAGTAATTTTGATTTATTCTGATTGAATTAAACCTGTTTAAGATTAAATTGTGTTTAAAATTGATACATATATAATGATCTGACTGGTGATGAGATATTACGGCCATATGAAGCAAGGCTCGGTGGTCTAGGGGTATGATTCTCGCTTAGGGTGCGAGAGGTCCCGGGTTCAAATCCCGGCCGAGCCCGCTTACTTTTTTTTAAAAATTATTATATTAAATTTATTTTTTATTTATTTATGTACCATTATTGTATAAATGGCTTTGGAAATATAATTTGAAGGTGAAAATATTATTACATTTATCCTGATATTATTGTAAGATCAATATTATTTATAAAAATTACATGGAAAAAAAAAGTTACTTGTAATTCTACCATTTCAAAGGAAGACAGGTAATTTTCTTTAAACTGAAAATGCTGATCTGCAGGAAGATAATTTTGGGAAGTTATTTTTATTTATAGTTAAAAATTTGACCATTTTATTCAATTTTAAGATATTAATTCGAAATAAAAATAATTCGTAGAAATTATAAAATAGACAAAAAATAGAAGGCATTTTATTTTATTTATCCTTTGGAGATTTGTGAGTTATTCATCAGTATTTAATAGTATGTAAATATTTCAAAAATAGTTAAAAAATTAGTAAATCAAACTTTTGGAATTATTTCGTAAATTTTTGAAGTTTAATGTACCCTTTTAAGAAATAATTTAAAATAACTCTAAACATAAATATTTTTTAAAAAAATACGACAATCTCAAATAATAAAAACAAAAATTTTCATGCTGTATTCAAAATTTAAATTTGGAGAAAGGTGGAAAATTATTAAAAGATCAACGATTAATATGATGATTAAATCGGACTTAAAAATTAAATATCTTATTTTTCATTTGATAATTTTGATGTACATTTTTTTATAAATAAAATTGGAGGCTGATGTCTACTTCACCACTATCTTATTGATAAAAAGTGGCACAATGTATCGGCTACAATGCCATCTTCAGGTGCAGTGGAACAACTTAGATTTAGTGTGAGTAGCTGCTTACCAGTCAAAACCACATGTCTAAATCAAATAATAATAATCAATTTTATGTGTGTGTGTGGAAAGTCAATTGCAAAACCCGAGATGTTACCGCAACTTCTTCATCAAAATCGGCTAACAAGAAGAACAACTTTATACCATGCATTTTATACCTTTTTACGATTTTCTCAACGACTCCAACGAGTTTGATTAAACTCACTAAATTGATGTAAAATTTAATGGACTTAATATCATGTAGGTTTTATTCTGATTGAAATAGTGTGACAGGCTTTAAATGACGATATTTTAAATTTTCTTCTTCTAAAGTACCTTTGATTTTGTTGATTATATAAAAAAAACTATATTATCTTGTTACCACTGATGAAAAATAGATAAATATATAAATTAAATTAATTCGATACACAACTAAAGGAAAAAACTGAAAAAATATATTTTTAAAGAAATTTTTTGTTTTTGAACTTAAGAGCAGTAATATACATGTATGATATATCGTAGGAAACCTAAATATTTTAGAAAAAATATTATCTTATACTCAAGCTTTTAAAAGTTAATAGAGAGTGATGAAAAGAAGATTAAACTAACTGATTATTTTAGACTAGCTGTTGTTCGCGACTTCGTCTGCGTCAATTTCAGTTATTATGATCGCTATTAGAATAATATATTGGGTTGTCCGAAAGTTGGTAGAGATATTAGAGCAAAATTAAAATTGACGAACAGCTTAAAATGTATTCATTTAATCTACAAAATAGTTATCTTTAATTTTGTATATTCCAAAAGATTAATTATATAATCTTATTGACATTGATGAAGGGCGGCTAAATATATAAGTTGGACGAATTTGATGAACAACTAAAGGATAAAAGAGATAAAACTATTTTTTAATATAATTTTTGTTTTTCTGATATTAAGAACAGTAATATACACGTATAATATACCGTTGGAAAGAGAAATATTTTAGAAAAAATATTATCTCATACACAAAGTTGTAAAAGGTAATATAATGTGACGATTAAGGAATAAAATTATTACTGATTAACAATTTAATGTAGTTATATTATTTAATCTAAATCATATGTTTCCAACGAAAATTAATACACGTTCTATTAAAATAAACTTAGAATATTATTCTAATTGAAGTATATTAAATAGTTTTTAAATTTCTTCCATTACTGCTGATTCTATGAAAAAATATAATATTTTTCCGTTAAGTTTTATAGTATTACACTAATATATATATATATATATATATATATAATAAAAATAATAGGCTTACCGAACCCGAAGGTTCGATGCCGACATCACCAAACTTCGCCTGCACAGACTCGTCCAATGTTCACCGGTCAAGCCCAAGCCCCCGAGATCAGCCATAATGCAATCCTCCCATCGACGCTTCGGCCTACCTTTCGGACGCCTACCAGTCGGTTCAGCGAATAACAACTTTCTCGGAATCCGTTCCTCACTAAGCCCAACAACTTTACGCGCCCATTTGAGTCTCCGCGATACTATCAACTCAATTATATTCACAGGGTACAAACTCCGCAATTCCGCGTTGTGCAACCTTCTAAACTCCCCAGTGGCCTCATCTCTCTTCGGACCAAATATTTTACGCAGTACCTTATTCTCGAAAACCTTAAGCCGTTGTTCATCCTTCAAAGTAAGCGGCCACGTTTCGCATCCGTAAAGACATTAATATATATTAATTTCATAATTTCTTATGCTTATGAGATAAATAAATATAAGTTATATAACAATAACAATAACAGTGTAGTTAATAAGTCACCAATTATTATCGCCTAATACAACTGGTAATTATATTTTAATTAAAATATAACAACTTCAAAATTAAAATGTATTAAACATTAAATTAATTGGTTTTTAAGAGATTCCCAAATGCTTTCGTAACGTTAATCCATTGAACAAGATTATTACCCTAAATACACATGTGACTAATCGATAAATAATTGATACATCCACCAGAACGCAAAGCAAATTAGTGACTAGGGTATTAATCTACAGCTTACACACATACGACACAAAAGATACAAGCTCTGGAAACGTTGTGCCAATGGACGGAATATTTACCTCCAACCGGGATTCTGATTGGCCGGTCCCGGGCGTGTTGTATGAACAAATGGCTATTGCCTCTGTTATTGGCTGTCCTTTGTGAGATGGTAATTGAGCCAGCCAATCGAAACAAGAGCAATCAAGCACATTCCCCATACAGCTTGCCTCACGTGATTGTGTATAATTCAAGTAACATCATTCCGTTATTTTCTAATAGAATGAGTCTCTATCGTCCGAGAACACGGATAAATTCTAAATTGTGCCAAATCATACGTTTATAATTTTAATCCATTCATCACTTCGTAATGTTGATTAAATTTTATGATAATTATTTTCCAGTAATTTTATTTAACACGTTCATGCCGGTGCGAATATCACTACTATGATATTGCCTATGCCTACACGGTTTGTCGCGCCAGAGGAAAACAAAAATCAAATTAAATTAACCGATAAGAGTCCTTTGAGGGAGCATGTTGAAAGTTATAAAATATTTAATAAGTAAACCCTTATGGTTGTTAATCCCTACAACATTTAATGTTGAGAAAAAAATTAAGAAAACTCATTTTCTAAAAACAAGTGACTCACCACGGGATAGTTAATGGTGGGTCACCCCGGCGTGAACGTGTTAAAATATAATCCCAATAAAGTCAATGATTTACAATTATTGCTTCCTACAGAAAATATCAAAATTAACAAATCGTTTATGAATCTTGTTCAACGAACCAGTTTTCCTATTAAAACGTGTTAGTGTGTTGCAGACCTACTATATGTTCTCTTTATTTTTATTTATTTTTTTACAATGTTTAATTTTATAGGTGACCAATCTATTCTAACCAGGGTGAGAAGGTTAAACTCATGTTTGGCAAAGATCCCTATTCTAACTAAATTTGGTTAGAACAAATTTAATACACCTACATCAACAAAATAAAGTGGCTTACTTACATCAACAACATACCTACATCAACAACTACAACAGCATAAAGTGGCGTTAAATGGATAAGCAACAGCT
The DNA here is from genome assembly GCA_023052935.1 of Piezodorus guildinii. NCBI lineage: Eukaryota > Metazoa > Arthropoda > Insecta > Hemiptera > Pentatomidae > Piezodorus > Piezodorus guildinii. The sequence goes on along the minus strand of CM041292.1, from coordinate 216,142,007 downwards.
CACATACAATGTCCGTTTTTATAATTTCTGAAATACATAAAAGATTTTGCAGGTCTCTGTTGTTTTTTTCCGAATGTTTACATATTTAAAGTAAACAGTTACTAATCCTCTACCTTTGTATTATAAACATTAGCTTCCCAAATCAATTACACCCACTTGTTATTATACCTCCAAATATGAGCCATTCAGCAGCTGAGGCTGCTAGAAATATTTGCAAGGCGTTTGGGGAAGGGAGTGTTAATGAACGGACCATTCGCCGTTGGTTTGCTAAGTTTTCAGCTGGGGATACCGACTTGGAAAACTTGACCCGAGGAAGACCTCCAAACAGTTAAAGGACTCTCTGCAAAATAAATTTCATGCAAGATTGTATAGTAAGTTGTTTGATGCGCTTAATATATTGTTTTCTGAAGAATAAAAGCTTTAGATATTTAATTGTTTAAAATATTAACAAAAACTCTTGATATAAAATTTAAAGGAAAAATATAAACCTAACTCAATTATGTAGAAAACGGTTTAGTTATTCAAGGGCCATAAACCCGGTTGAGTGGTTCGTGAATACCGTTTATGCCTTTTTTATCGTTCCTTCAGTAACTGGAAGATGTAGTTTTCTCAGTCGTTAATAAGTACTTTATGCGAGTACATCAGTTAAGAACACAAAGGTTCCAAATTATATACTATCCACAATTTCATCTTCTTTACTTGTCCCATAAAGTTATTAAGCACGAGATTTATAAGTTATTGTATATAAAAGAGTCTTCTTGAAGGAACAGGACAATGCTTGGGGTTATGCAATGCAGTTTACATTATATGCAACCGTTTAATACAAGAGGAAAAATTGTAGTAATTTGGCATCTCATAATAGTATATATAAGATAAATTAAATGAAAAAACAACCTTGAATGATGATGTTATATAATCTAACAAGCACCCAACGCCTAACAATTTTCATTCTTCATTGTTTACACAAAATGTGTTGCTTTTTTTTTTTCTGGTCTTTATCCTGATATTATTGTAAGATCAATATTATTTATGAAAATCATATGGAAAAAAAAAGTTAATTGTAATTCTACCATTTCAGAGGAAGACAGGTAATTTTCTTTAAACTGAAAATGCTGATCTGCAGGAAGATAATTTTGGGAAGTTATTTTTATTTATAGTTAAGAAATTGACCATTATATTCAATTTTAAGATATTAATTCATAATAAAAATAATTCGTAGAAATTATAAAATAGAAAAAAAAATAGAAGGTATTTTATTTTATTTATCCTTTGGAGATTTGTGACTTAATAATCAGTATGTAAGTATCTCAAAAATAATTCAATGCAATTACTCAAACAGTTTTTACTACATTACTAATTAGTATATCAAACTTTTGGAATTATTTCGTAAATTTTTGAAGTTTAATGTACCCTTTTAAGAAATAATTTAAAATAACTCTAAACATACTTTATGCGAGTACATCAGTTAAGAACACAATGGTTCCAAATTATATATTATCCACAATTTCATCTTATTTACTTGCCCCATAAAGTTATTTAGAACGAGATTTATAAGTTATTGTATACAAAAGAGTCTTCTTGAAGGAACAGGACAATGCTTGGGGTTATGCAATGCAGTTTACATTATATGCAACCGTTTAATACAAGAGGAAAAGTTGTAGTAACTTGGCCTCTCATAATAGTATACATAAGATAAATTAAATGAAAAAACAACCTTGAATGATGATGTTATATAATCTAACAAGCATCCAACGCCTAACAATTTTCATTCTTCATTGTTTTACACAAAATGTGTTGCTTTTTTTTTCTGGTCTTTATCATCAGTAGTGGTATATACTCCTATTACCACAGCTTCTCTCGCGTAACGGGTTATGCCCATCCTAATTATCCTTTCATTTAAGAATTTTTTTTTTTTTATGACTAAAAATATTAATTTAACCAAGTTTTTGAATATTTCGCTTAATAAAAATCTTTCATCCCACCCTATTCAAAATATACCTTGACGAATGCCTAAAAGGATGGATGCAGAAATGTGGGAAAATAGCGTCGAGTTAGGAGAAAAAACCTGTGCCATTTATTGTTTGCTGATGATCAGGTACTTATTGCACAAGATGAAGAGGATATAAGTTACCTATTCAGAAAAAATATAGACCATTATGAGCAAGGAGAAATCAAAATAAATTATGAAAAAACCAAGTATATGTGCACGGAGAAGGAGGAAAGTGCCGACCCAACATTGTGCAATCTATGCAAAGTGGAACAGTTCTGTTATTTGGGCTCCATAATCGAAAGTAATGGCCGAGCAGAGCCAGGAATCCAAAGAAGGATCACATGCGGAAAAAAAGCAGTAGGAATGCTCAACTCATTACTCAGGAGCAGCAATATAATGATGAAAACGAAGAAGCTGATATACAAAGTTTTGGTAGAGAGCATAATGTTGTATGGTTCGGAGACATGGCCTCTCAGCATAGGCCTGGGAAAAATATTTCTTTCTGTTGAAATGAATTTTTGGAGGATAGCGGCAAGGATATCGAGAATCGAAAGGGTGAAAAATGTCACTATGAGAGAAGCACTTGAAATAAAGCACAACATTCTTGAGGTGATGGAAGAAAGGAGGTTAAGGTGGTGCGGCCATGTGAAACGAATGGGAGACAATCGCTTACCTAAAATAATGATGGATCGGGAGGCAGATGGTAGAAGAAGGAGAGGAAGACCCCTAGTTAGATGGAAGGATAGAGTGGTGGAGAGTATGGCTGGTAGGGAGCTGTCGGAGGAGGACGCGATGGACCGGTAGAGATGTAAAGACCTGCTGGGGCAGGAGTTTGGTTGAGGGAACCTTCAAATTGAAGAAATTCCTGACAAAAAAAAATCTTTCAGTTTCGATGGACACACGTGTTTCAGATTAAATAATCTAATAATCACTGGTTTTATCGCCTTTTCTTAAATCAATTACCTTATACAACTTCGTAAATATGATAACATTTTTCTAAATTATTTAGCTTCAGAATAGTATATTATAATAATAGTTCCATTGCATTCAGGAATTCCATTTCTTCCAACATACGTCAATCTTCTTCCTTAACCACATCCAATTATCACCTTTTCTTAAATCAATTACCTTATACAACTTCGTAAATATGATAACATTTTTTTAAATTATTTAGCTTCAGAACAGTATATTATAATAATAGTTCCATTGCATTCAGGAATTCCATTTCTTCCAAGATACGTCAATCTTCTTCCTTAACCACATCCAATTATCACCTTTTCTTAAATCAATTACCTTATACAACTTCGTAAATATGATAACATTTTTTTAAATTATTTAGCTTCAGAAAAGTATATTATAATAATAGTTCCATTGCATTCAGGAATTCCATTCCTTCCAACATACATCATGCTTCTTCCTTAACCACATCCAATTATCACCTTTTCTTAAATCAATTAGCTTATATAACTTCGTAAATATGATAACATTTTTCTAAATTATTTAGCTTCAAAACAGTATATTATAATAATAGTTCCATTGCATTCAGGAATTCCATTCCTTACAACATACGTCAATCTTCTTCCTTAACCACATCCAATTATCACATTTTCTTAAATCAAGTACCTTATACAACTTCGTAAATATGATAACATTTTTTTAAATTATTTATCTTCAGAAAAGTATATTATAATAATAGTTCCATTGCATTCAGGAATTCCATTCCTTCCAACATACATCATGCTTCTTCCTTAACCACATCCAATTATCACCTTTTCTTAAATCAATTACCTTATATAACTTCGTTGTTTAAAGTAATCACCTCCAACTAAATGTCAAGATGATCACTCCTTTAGTAGTATGTAAGTGGACTGTATGAAAAATATAACTAAATGAAATAAGGCTGGGCCAAGATTAAATAAACACATTATGGGGATAAAATTAATTATATTATAAATAAAATCGGTACATATTTAACTTAATGGTCAGATGTTCATTAGGACTGGGTTAGTAAAGTTATAAGTGCTATTGTAAATTATAACAAGTTGACTTAAGTGGTGATCTCTGAGATGGTGAAGATGCTCTGGAAGATGAGTCTGTTCTTCTCTCCTCCTCTCCTCCTCCCCTTTGGCCAGGGGGTCTTCTAAATTCTCTACTCCATGGTAAAGGGTGGTTCTACAGGTGGAACAAAAAAACTAGAGAGGCTGTCTGGCACAACCAGCCAGGACCTGCAACTTCAGTTTTATTCTCGGCCGCTAGGGGCGCTCTCATTCTCCCTATGGCCACTAGATGGCAGAGCAGTTACATTAATTTCTTTTTTCGGGAACCCGAAACATACCGCCCACCTAAATCAGCTCCGGTGATTTACTTTCATGACGATGAAGAAGATGATTTTGGTGATTGCAGTCTTCATGAAGGTCTTAGTTGAAGCCTGAAAATACAAAGAAAGATCCCTATTCACAGAGCTTGAGAGAGAAAAAATAAACGCATGACTTGCTCAAAACTGAAAATAGATTGATGTTAATTATATCCATCTAAAATGAATGGAAATGATATCATAAACTGCGAAAACAAAAACTGCCACTGAATCAGAAAATAATAACAACGAAATGACTCTAAAAAGAAAATAATAAATATTAGTTTGCAACTATTACCTCCTAGAAGGCGTAATAAAATCATCGTCCGCCCACCATGACGAGCCCCGTCATTAAGGAAAGGGCGAAAGAAAGAAAACAAAATTATATTTTCTTAATAAAAAAAAAAAAATGCTTATATGAATGAAACAAAACCAAAGAGTTTTACTTGTCTTTATCCTCAAGAGGGTAAAATAATGGCACTACCGAGGTGACTGCGCGAGTCAAATAGCTTCCAGAAGGGGTACGTACCGTCAAGGTGCGGTGACTCCGTCCCTACCTGGGAAGGTTTCTGTAACTCTTGCGATGGGCCACTGACCAACGGTGGTCCGTTTTTCGATGAGGATGACAAGGTCTCCCACAACCAACGTAGGCCTTTGCTCTTTCCACTTATGGCGTTGCTGGAGCGAGTGTAGGTATTCCTTCTTCCAGCGATTCCACACATGCGTGATCTGGGCCTCGATCATTTTCCATCTGGACATAAGAGGAGGCATCGGACCGGCGTGGATTGAGCATTGAGGTAGCGATGTGATAGGGCCTCCTATCAGGAAATGGCCTGGCGTCAAAAAATCAAAGTTCGTTGCGTCCTCGGTGAGGGGGCACAGAGGACGGGAATTCAGTACGGCCTCAATTTTGATTAACGCTGTAGCTCTTCATACGTGTATGGTTGTCTGCCAACAGAACCTGTCAATAATCTCTTCACCGACTTGACACCGGCTTCCCATAGACCGCCGAAGTGAGGAGCTCGAGGAGGTATGAATTTCCAGTCTATCCCTCTTAGAGCCAAATGGTCGCATACCATCCCTTGAATTTCCCCTTTAAATTTGAATATTTCCTTAAGGAACTTGGAGGCACCGACAAAATTGGTTCCGTTGTCGGACCAAATGGTACTAGGTGCGCCACGTCGCGAGATAAATCGCTCCAGACTAGCTATGAACGCAGATGTTGTAAGCGAAGATACTAATTCCAGATGGATAGCCTTACTGGACATACATACAAAAAGACATAGATAGGCCTTCCCGAGGGACGCGTTTCGTCTCCTGGACTCCTTTATGAGAAAGGGGCCAGCATAATCAACGCCAGTCTGAATGAAGGCGCGTATCCCGTCAAATCTAGCTCTTGGCAGTGGTGCCATCATGGGCGCTATTGGTTTCGCCCTTTGGATGCGACAACGAACACAGCGTCGAATTCTACCTCTAATAAGTTTAGCAGCTGATGGTATCCAATATTTTCCTCTAAGAAGTGCCAAAGTCAAGGCTTGTCCTGAGTGAAAATTATTTGAATGGACCGAATCGATTATAAGGGTCGCAAGCGGTGCCTGTCTTGGAATTAGAATCGGGTGTTTACTGGAGTAGGAAATCGAAGATTCCTGTAGACGTCCGCCCACCCTAACTACACCCCGTTCGTCCCGAAAGGGCGACAGCTGATCGAAGGATTTAGGGATCCGGAAGGTTTCACTGAAGCACTCAGGAGGAAGGTACAGTCGCTGAACGAAAACGATGCATCTAATCTCAGCTTCGGCAATCTCGTTGGCGGAGTACTGCTCTGACTGCTGAACACTGTGTTTAGAGGCGACCCTGGCCCTTCTTAGTCTTATAAACCTTATAATCCTCGCCACGGTTCTAACAAGGGTGCGCATAGAAGAGAAGCGAGAGGTCCAATCATAGGGCGGCTCGTGTAGCCTTGGTTTTGAGCGTAGTGCACTCATGACGACGGTCCTGGAGACGGGTGCAAACCAAGATGAGATTGGTGAGCTCAGCCATTCGGGTCCATTCCACCATATAGTGGCGTCCTTCAGTTTCTTTGGATTGCATCCGCGCGATGCTAGATCGGCGGGGTTGTCCTCGGAATCTACGTGTCTCCAAAAGTCAACAGCAACGGCTTGGGTAATTTGAGACACACGATTGGCTCCGAAAATCCCTAGTTCATGAGTTGGAGTATGCAGCCAAGAAAGAACCACTTGCGAGTCCGTGAAACATATTACATTACTAGCCGCAGGTAACGTGATCGAAGATACCAGTCGAGCGAGCAGGAGAGCGCCACACAGCTCGAGACGTGCAGTAGAAACATATCGTAATGGGGCCACCCTCGACTTGGCTTTTACGATTATTATAATTAATAAGAAGTCCCTGGAACCTCTAGGGAGAGAGAATATGAGAGTGAAGAAAGTTAAGAGATATCACCATCCTGGGAAACTAACTCGGCAACAAAGTTGCGCTTATATGTAACTCGGGCTGACATATGAAAAAAAAAATGAATAAATCTTGCCAATCTGAAATACAAATGGTGAAACGTCGAAAGCCAAACTAAATTATGACGTCACCGCAACTATTGTAAATAGATTTTGAAAATTAAATATACTGAAGCGCCGAAGGAAACTGAAAAATAGCGACGAAAAATATTTAAAATATCTGAAAATGACAATGGTGAAACGCCGAAGACCAAACTATATTATGACGTCACCGAAACTAATGCAAATAACGATTGAAGATTAAATATAGTGAAGCACCGAAAGAAAACTGAAATATGGTGACCACAAAATATTTAATATATCAGAAAATGAAGATGGTGTAACGCCGAAGGCCAAACTATATTATGACGTCACCGAAACTAATGCAAATAACGATTGAAGATTAAATATAGTGAAGCACCGAAAGAAAACTGAAATATGGTGACCACAAAATATTTAATATATCAGAAAATGAAGATGGTGTAACGCCGAAGGCCAAACTATATTATGACGTCACCGAAACTAATGCAAATAACGATTGAAGATTAAATATAGTGAAGCACCGAAAGAAAACTGAAATATGGTGACCACAAAATATTTAATATATCAGAAAATGAAGATGGTGAAACGCCGAAGGCCAAACTATATTATGACGTCACCGAAACTAATGCAAATAACGATTGAAGATTAAATATAGTGAAGCACCGAAAGAAAACTGAAATATGGTGACCACAAAATATTTAATATATCAGAAAATGAAGATGGTGAAACGCCGAAGGCCAAACTTAATTATGACGTCACCACTAAATAATTGCATCAATATCTAAGAGAAAAGGAAACGAGGTGAAGCGTCGAAAGAAAACTAAAACATGACGTCACCAAGTAGAGACTCGATTGTAACTGCTAATTGAAGTTGATGCCAGCGCTAGCACAAGTTAGTCCGACCTCTTTGGATCCAGGTTATGATTAAATGAATGACTAACTCATGAACGTCCACCATATTGGAAGTATCTCTTTACTGTTATTGTAATTGGCTGGCAACTATAATGAAACTATTGTATTAAAACCTATTGTAATTGAAATGTAATGCTGAAATTAAATATAAAACATGAAAGAGATGTGAGGTGGTCTTTTCTAATGTTTTACTTACTGGTTTAAGTAGGTAGTGATTTTAACCTAACAGTTGTGCCTAAATGAAGATAATTTAATTTATAAATGAAATAGTAAATTAAAAATGTAAGAACAAATGAACTTATGCATTATTATGTATGTTCTTAGTTAACAATAACTGCAAACTACTTATGGATTAATTTAGAATAAAACTGCATGCAATGAATAGACATTATTTAAAATTACCTTTAAAGGCAGTCAGTTAAATGAATTAAATTGGCTCTGTGAATAAAGTTACATATAATAACACTTAGAAATATTATGCACAGAAATATTATACAATTATTACAAACAAAACAGGCAATACATTATTTGATGTAATTTTGTTAGTTCTATTAATAGGTTAGTTCTATCATAACAATGAAATATCCTTAAATTGAATTTATTACAAACATTAAAACTTTTATGTTGCCATTTAATAGAGGTTATTAGGTGATTAGAGCACATTTAATTAAATAATTTTTAACAATGAATGGCATACTGTTGTAGAATTTTGCTAATGGATATACAATTTTGAAATTATTTCATTAATGAATTGAATAAAATATATTTAATATCTTGGCCACATGGAAATACAACTTTGACTATAAATTGAATAAAAGATGTATAATTTTGGCTGTAACCAATTATGACATGAAAAGAGCAAATGTTTTGACATCTTGGCAATATATAAATACAATTTGACTTAGTTTGTCTAGGTCCAGAGTTATCAAATAGTTAGGTATCTAGGCCCTGCAGGGCAATTTGTTAGAATATCTAGGCCCGCTGTGACCAATTGTTAAGATATCTGGGCCCGGAGTGACCATATGTTAAGATATCCGGCCCGGAGGACCATATGTTTAAAGTAATCACCTCCAACTAAATGTCAAGATGATCACTCCTTTAGTAGTATGTAAGTGGACTGTATGAAAAATATAACTAAATGAAATAAGGCTGGGCCAAGATTAAATAAACACATTATGGGGATAAAATTAATTATATTATAAATAAAATCGGTACATATTTAACTTAATGGCCAGATGTTCATTAGGACTGGGTTAGTAAAGTTATAAGTGCTATTGTAAATTATAACAAGTTGACTTAAGTGGTGATCTCTGAGATGGTGAAGATGCTCTGGAAGATGAGTCTGTTCTTCTCTCCTCCTCTCCTCCTCCCCTTTGGCCAGGGGTCTTCTAAATTCTCTACTCCATGGTAAAGGGTGGTTCTACAGGTGGAACAAAAAAACTAGAGAGGCTGTCTGGCACAACCAGCCAGGACCTGCAACTTCAGTTTTATTCTCGGCCGCTAGGGGCGCTCTCATTCTCCCTATGGCCACTAGATGGCAGAGCAGTTACATTAATTTCTTTTTTCGGGAACCCGAAACATTCGTAAATATGATAACATTTTTCTAAATTATTTAGCTTCAGAATAGTATATTATAATAATAGTTCCATTGCATTCAGGAATTCCATTTCTTCCAACATACGTCAATCTTCTTCCTTAACCACATCCAATTATCACCTTTTCTTAAATCAATTACCTTATACAACTTCGTAAATATGATAACATTTTTTTAAATTATTTATCTTCAGAACAGTATATTATAATAATAGTTCCATTGCATTCAGGAATTCCATTTCTTCCAACATACGTCAATCTTCTTCCTTAACCACATCCAATTATCACCTTTTCTTCAATCAATTACCTTATACAACTTCGTAAATATGATAACATTTTTTTAAATTATTTTGCTTCAGAAAAGTATATTATAATAATAGTTCCATTGCATTCAGGAATTCCATTCCTTCCAACATACATCATGCTTCTTCCTTAACCACATCCAATTATCACCTTTTCTTAAATCAATTAGCTTATATAACTTCGTAAATATGATAACATTTTTCTAAATTATTTAGCTTCAAAACAGTATATTATAATAATAGTTCCATTGCATTCAGGAATTCCATTCCTTCCAACATACGTCAATCTTCTTCCTTAACCACATCCAATTATCACATTTTCTTAAATCAAGTACCTTATACAACTTCGTAAATATGATAACATTTTTTTAAATTATTTATCTTCAGAACAGTATATTATAATAATAGTTCCATTGCATTCAGGAATTCCATTTCTTCCAACATACGTCAATCTTCTTCCTTAACCACATCCAATTATCACCTTTTCTTCAATCAATTACCTTATACAACTTCGTAAATATGATAAAATTTTTTTAAATTATTTTGCTTCAGAAAAGTATATTATAATAATAGTTCCATTGCATTCAGGAATTCCATTCCTTCCAACATACGTCATGCTTCTTCCTTAACCACATCCAATTATCACCTTTTCTTAAATCAATTAGCTTATATAACTTCGTAAATATGATAACATTTTTCTAAATTATTTAGCTTCAAAACAGTATATTATAATAATAGTTCCATTGCATTCAGGAATTCCATTCCTTCCAACATACGTCAATCTTCTTCCTTAACCACATCCAATTATCACATTTTCTTAAATCAAGTACCTTATACAACTTCGTAAATATGATAACATTTTTTTAAATTATTTATCTTCAGAACAGTATATTATAATAATAGTTCCATTGCATTCAGGAATTCCATTTCTTCCAACATACGTCAATCTTCTTCCTTAACCACATCCAATTATCACCTTTTCTTAAATCAATTACCTTATACAACTTCGTAAATATGATAACATTTTTTTAAATTATTTAGCTTCAGAAAAGTATATTATAATAATAGTTCCATTGCATTCAGGAATTCCATTCCTTCCAACATACATCATGCTTCTTCCTTAACCACATCCAATTATCACCTTTTCTTAAATCAATTACCTTATATAACTTCGTAAATATGATAACATTTTTCTAAATTATTTAGCTTCAAAACAGTATATTATAATAATAGTTCCATTGCATTCAGAAATTCCATTTCTTCCAACATACGTCAATCTTCTTCCTTAACCACATCCAATTATCACATTTTCTTAAATCAAGTACCTTATATAACTTCGTAAATATGATAAAAAGTTTCTAAATTATTTAGCTTCAGAACAGTATATTATAATAATAGTTCCATTGCATTCAGGAATTCCATTCCTTCCAACATACGTCAAGCTTCTTCCTTAACCACATCCAATTATCACCTTTTCTTAAATCAATTACCTTATATAACTTCGTAAATATGATAACATTTTTCTAAATTATTTAGCTTCAGAACAGTATATTATAATAATAGTTCCATTGCATTCAGGAATTCCATTCCTTCCAACATACGTCAATCTTCTTCCTTAACCACATCCAATTATCACCTTTTCTTAAATCAATTACCTTATATAACTTCGTAAATATGATAAAATTTTTCTAAATGATTTAGCTTCAGAACAGTATATTACAATAATAGTTCCATTGCATTCAGGAATTCCATTCCTTCCAACATACGTCAAGCTTCTTCCTTAACCACATCCAATTATCACCTTTCCTTAAATCAATTACCTTATACAACTTCGTAAATATGATAACATTTTTTTAAATTATTTAGCTTCAGAACAGTATATTATAATAATAGTTCCATTGCATTCAGGAATTCCATTCCTTCCAACATACGTCAAGCTTCTTCCTTAACCACATCCAATTATCACCTTTCCTTAAATCAATTACCTTATACAACTTCGTAAATATGATAACATTTTTTTAAATTATTTAGCTTCAAAACAGTATATTATAATAATAGTTCCATTGCATTCAGGAATTCCATTCCTTCCAACATACGTCAATCTTCTTCCTTAACCCCATCCAATTATCACCTTTTCTCAAATCAATTACCTTATACAACTTCGTAAATATGATAACATTTTTCTAAATTATTTAGCTTCAGAACAGTATATTATAATAATAGTTCCATTACATTCAGGAATTCCATTCCTTCCAACATACATCATGCTTCTTCCTTAACCACATCCAATTATCACCTTTTCTTAAATCAATTACCTTATAAAACTTCGTAAATATGATAACATTTTTTTAAATTATTTAGCTTCAGAACAGTATATTATAATAATAGTTCCATTGCATTCAGGAATTCCATTCCTTCCAACATACAACATGGTTCTTCTTTATCCACATTCAAATATCGCCTTTTCTAACACCTATTAACCCAAACTGACGCTTGTTGATCTTTAATTTTAATCTCGATTTTTCAATACCTCTTAACGCGGGAACGTTCCCGTACCTTCTCTGGGCTTCCAGGACAAAATGTCTGGTTTGACCTCTCCTCCATATCAATTCCCGACAATCCACTAAGGCGCCTTTAGAGAAGATTTTTACGTCAATCTTCTTCCTTAACCACATCCAATTATCACCTTTTCTTCAATCAATTACCTTATACAACTTCGTAAATATGATAAAATTTTTTTAAATTATTTTGCTTCAGAAAAGTATATTATAATAATAGTTCCATTGCATTCAGGAATTCCATTCCTTCCAACATACATCATGCTTCTTCCTTAACCACATCCAATTATCACCTTTTCTTAAATCAATTAGCTTATATAACTTCGTAAATATGATAACATTTTTCTAAATTATTTAGCTTCAAAACAGTATATTATAATAATAGTTCCATTGCATTCAGGAATTCCATTCCTTCCAACATACAACATGGTTCTTCTTTATCCACATTGAAATATCGCCTTTTCTAACACCTATTAACCCAAACTGACGCTTGTTGATCTTTAATTTTAATCTCGATTTTTCAATACCTCTTAACGCGGGAACGTTCCCGTACCTTCTCTGGGCTTCCAGGACAAAATGTCTCGTTTGACCTCTCCTCCATATCAATTCCCGACAATCCACTAAGGCGCCTTTAGAGAAGATAGCCAAGAGATAAATAAGACATTGGGGTGCTACCAATGGGTAATTTCTTCAAAGGACTATCGTGTGTTTTAATTATAAATTAATCCTATTTTCTAGTTGTATTGTATTCCTTTTAATTTATATGAAAAAATATTAAAAAATATTTTATTGCTATTTTTGATCGAAAAGTTACATATAAAACGAAAGTTTTGATATTATTCCATTTCTAAACTAGACGTTAAAATAGTTAGGTTAAGACGGTAACAGTAGCATTCATCTTTGTTTACGAAATATTCTGTAAGAGCCGAAAACATAATGAGAGGATTCACAGATATGTGGCATATTAAAAACAAAATCCTATGGAAAAAAAATAGTATAAATTAATTGCATTTAAAGTAAAAAATAATATTAGAAGGTACACTTTCCTGACACTTGGAGTAGGAGGTTAACCTTTGGGTCACGGACCTGACGCGTACTGACCTTGTGAAGTCATCACGACTCTCATCGACAGCGGGTCGCAGATTCATTGCCTACTGCCTCTTTTCTTAGACCTTAACAACCGCATCAAAGCTTCAATATCAATGTGTCCAAACAAGTTTGAAAATGCCAATATACTCGCAAATCGCTATATTTATTCTTTGTTGTTTTTGAAATGGTTTCCAAATTTGCAGGTTTCGAAATAAAAAAAATAGTACACCAAATTTAAAATCAGCTTGAAAAACATGGAAAGACAGCAGACAAGTTATTGGAACATTACATTCACCCAGCTATTGTGAATAGATAGAATTGTATGCAATTTCAGGACAACGTCCAACCGCACACTTTCATGTACAAGAAGTAAAAATATGTTGAAGTGGATGCCATCGAATTTTAGCTCGAATCATGCTACTTCGAGATTTTCTTTTAGCCGAACAATTAATTGGCTTCCATTCTTTGAGCCTATTGCAGATTGATTGACATGATCCGCGATTTTGGTCTATGACCGCGTATATACTGCAGGCGTTTTAAGGACTATTGTATAGAACTATCAAGCATTAATTATAGTATAGAAATATCAAGCAAACGCCTGATCCATGGAATACATCATTGCGAAGTAATCGCCGCGAGGAAACTGCTTTGGCGAGACTTCGCATAGGACATAGCAGACTCACACATCTCAATCTCATCCTCAGGCAGCCCGTACCAATGTGTGACTTGTGTAGAGTGCCTCTCCAATAAAACGCATAATTGAGAACTGCCCCAAATTCCATGTACAAATGGATAAACTTAACCTAGCTAGATCGTTGAGTGAGAGCTTGAAGGACTCTAGTGAAACAGTTAGTTCACTGATTAGGTTCTCTGCTCCCGGAACTATAAGAAAAAAAAATGAAAGAAAGAAAAAAAAATAATAGTAGTAATAAAAAAAAAAATAAAATAAAGAAAGAAAAAATTGGAATAAATTCACTAATTCAGAATGTATCAACAAAAGAATAATAAAAAAAAATAATAATAAATAAATAAACAATAAAAAAAATAAATAAATAAAAAATAGAAGGAAAAATAAAAAGAGTAAAACAAATCTGTTACTACAAATTTATTCGGTGCTAATAACCAAGAGATTGAGCACCTACTCCAATAAATTAACCCTAATCCTATTGTATAGAACCCGCTACCGCTTCAGCCCCTAGAACGCCTACAGTATAAACGTGCCCTCAGAATGTCTATGTTGACATGCGTATAGACAAAACCCTGTATCAGGGCCTGTTGCGTGACCAAAAATCTGGTGCGGGCAACACACGACTTTCACTTACCTCCATTTTTAAAATCAATGAAAGAATTTTCAAAAACATTTAGAGATAAAAATACGTGAAACTATTAAGGAATTAATTAAATTTAATTTATATAGAAACATGTATTTTATTAAAAAATCTGGTGCGGGCAACACACGACTTTCACTTACCTCTGTTTTTAAAATCGATTAAAGAATTTTCAAGTACAGTAAAAGATAAAAATCTGGTGCGGGCAACACACGACTTTCACTTACCACCATTTTTAAACTCAATGAAGAATTTCAAAAACATTTAGAGATAAAATACGTGAAACTATTAAGGAATAATAAATTTAATTTATAAGAAACATGTATTTTATTAAAAATTGTGCGGCAACACGACTTTCACTTACACCATTTTTAACTCAATGAAAGAATTTTCAATACACTTAAAGATAAAATACGTGAAACTATTAAGAATTAATTAAATTGAATTTATATAGAAACATGTGTTTTATTAAAAAATCTATTGCATTATTATCTAAAATAATCAGTTAGTTTTATGTTCATTTCATCACTCTCTATTAACTTTTAAAAGCTTGTGTATGAGATGATAATTTTTCTAAAATCTTTAGCTTTCCAACAGTATATCATACATGTATATTACTGCTCTTATGTTCAAAAACGAAAAATTGCATTAAAAAAATATTTTTTCTGTTTTCTCCTTTAGTTGGGTATCGAGTTTATTCAATTTATATATTTACCTGTTTTTCATCAGCGTTAACAAGATAATTTAGTTATTATTATTAAATCTACAAAATTAAAGGTACTTTAGGGGAAGAAAATTTAAAATATCGGCATTTAAGCCTGTCAGACCATTTTTATCTAAATAAAACCTACATGATATTAAAGCACATTAAATTTTACATCGATATAGCGAGTTTAATCAAAATCGTCGGAACCGTTTTTGAGAAAATCGAAAAAAGGTGCAAAATGCATGGTATAAAGTGCCTCTTCAGGTAAGCTTATTTTGATGAAAAAGGTTTTGTCTCGTCTCGGGCGTATAGTTGTCTTAAATATGAAATTTCAGTTTCATAGGACATACCGTTTCCGCCCGGGAGCTACACACACACACACACACACACACACACAGACACACAGACACACACACACACACACACACACACAGACCTTTTTGCGGGACTTGGTTATTTGGACTCAGGGGACCCTAAAACGTGTATTTCCGTTGAAAACTGGAATTCGAAAATTTTCACGATCGCAATACTTCCCCTTACTATATATAGTAAGTGAAAGTAAAAATCTATTATATTATTATCTAAAATAATCAGTTAGTTTTATGTTCATTTCAACACTCTCTATTAACTTTTAAAAGCTTGTGTATGAGATAATATTTTTTCTAAAATCTTTAGCTTTCCAACGGTATATCATACATGTATATTACTGCTCTTATGTTCAAAAACGAAAAATTGCATTAAAAAAATATTTTTTCTGTTTTCTCATTTAGGTGGGTATCGAATTCATTCAATTTATATATTTACCTGTTTTTATCAGTGATAACAAGATAATATACTTATTTTTATAGAATTAACAATATTAAAGGTACTTTATGGGAAGAATATTTAAAATATCGGCATTTAAGCCCTGTCAGACTATTTTAATCAAAATAGAACTACATGATATTAAAGTGCATTTAACTTTACATCGACATAGCGAGTTTATTCAAAATCGTCGGAACCGTTTTGAAGTGGCTCTTCTGGTTAGCCGATTTCAATGAAAACGTTTTTGTAACATCTCGGGCCTATATTTGTCTTAAATGTGAAATATCAGTTTCATAGTACTACGTCTCCGCCCGGGAGCTACCAACACACACACAGACCTTTTTGCGGGACTTGGTTATTTTGACTTAGGGGACCCTAAAACGTGTATTTCCGTTGAAAACTGGAATTAAAAAATTTTCACGATCGCAATACATTCCCTTGCTGTATATAGTAAGTGAAAGTAAAAATAGGTTTGTCCTAATTAATAAATAAATAAAAACCAACTATGTATAGCAGAGATACAGCGTTTTGAAATTAGTAGTGGTGCTATGACATTTTCTTTGAATTATTTATTGTTTTCATATTACTTAATTGCCTATAAACAGCTTTATAAACAATTATGTCCTAATATTGTTATTTTGAAATAATAAGCCATTATGTAATAATTTGCTGCTTTTTTAATCTGAGTCCGTTTTGCTATTCCATAGATTTGTAAGGCGTATATGGGTGTTAGTAATTATTTATTACTTGTCTGATTATTAAAGAAGAGTTTTTTGTGCTTCAGAGAATATATACAGTGAGTTAAAGTGGTTCTTCCTCAAACCGCAGACAATATTTCCTTGGATCATTCCTTTACCAAACTGTCAACTCCCAGCTACCTCCCTATATCCACAAACCTGTGCAATTTAAATCGTCCGTCAGCTCGCTCCAAACAAGATCGCGCCATTCTGACCTTTTGAAACAAAGTTTTGAACATTCCTTTCTTGTCCGCTCTACTACTCTCTGGAATTCCCTACCTACTCAAATCCGCCATGCTTCATCCCTACAATCATTCAAGTCCCAGCTGTTACGAGTACCTATTGTCATCTCAAACAGACGCTCCACAAGCCTGAGTTTTCAAATCAAATATCTATTCAAAAAGAAAATTTATTATTTATTGTTCATGATTCTGTTTTCGATCAATTATTATGAATCAGTTTCAGTGTTAAGTTTGTTCAACATATCAGAATTTATTCATTTATTTTACTCTTTTATTATTTTACTCTTTTGTTTTATTGTATCCTACTTTTCTTCTTAAAGCTTTGTAAATAAGAATTAGTTATAATTCTTTGGTCTTGTGGCCAGACACATTGTATATATTAATTGTACATATCATATTGTTCTTAAGGGACCCAGTCCCAGAATAAAAATTATTTTTCTATTCTATTCTATTTTATTCTATATAAGTCTTAAAATAGTATATTAATACTTATATTTATTTCTATTCAGTTCAGTTCTGTTCAGTAATGCTTGAACAATCATCTTTCGCAAGCTTCATAAGCAGGTGAGGTAAGCTGAAAGCTTGAAAGCATCTATATGACGTGAACATTTTCTGAATAAACACGTCGCTCAAGAGGTCGTACAGTTTCATAGTGTTATCTTTACCCTTGTTCTGGTAAATTCTTCTAAGCTTCTCTTCCAGGCGGAAAGGCTCGTATATCTGATCAGTAGAGAGAGCGAAATGGTGGATTTCTAACATCAACAGCGAGAAACCGTCGAAAAATAGACGTCCGATTTCCACAAAATCTGCAACTTCTGATTCAGATCAAAATCCATCTCTTCAGCTTCTGAATTCTCTTGTCCTTCGCTATCTTCGTTAGCGTCCTCGAAAACTGCTCAACCTCGTAAAGCTCCTTCTTCGCTTCTTTACCGTCAACCTCCCATATTTCTTGTGGCTAATTCAGAACTAGAACCTTCCAGATTAATTACACAACTTCATCATTCGTTACGTCGGTTATTATCACACTGTCAACAACCTGATAAACTCCAGCCATAACTATGTCAGAATACCGTAAGCTATGTTGTACTTTTCGTTTTCCTTTTCGATCTGAAAAGTCTCCCGGAACAAGTCCTGCTTCCAGGCTATCGTCGCGCAACCTTCGACCAAAGCGAGGGCTTTGACGAACCCTTCCCTAGGATCGTAGTCCCTACAAAGCGCCAAGAGAAGATCAGTGTAATTTATCAGGTTTTCATCTATTTGGTAAGTTTGAACAAGAGTTCTTTCGCTTTTGCTATGTATAAGTCTTGACTTATACTAAAAGTCTCTTTATTCTCAAACCACAAAAAAACGCAGCAATACTCTTCATAAGTTACCGTCTCAGTGAGATTTCTATCCAGGAGTCTAAAATTGTTTCTCATGTCCAATATGTCTTCCAACGTTGGAAATCCCAAGTCCATACCGAAAATGATGAAGAGCCTCCAGTCCAAGATTACTTTATCTCCGTACAATCTGCGGACGATGTCTCTTATCCTTTCAGCCGAAAGATCAGACCAACAGGGAGGTAAGTAGCTATGACCTGTTTCGTGGCCGATGGACGCCATGTCTTCAAGTAAAAAGTATAAAGGTTTGCTCTATAATCCCATACGGGGCTAAGTAGACTAACTTATAAAACAAGTTGCCTAACTGAGAAATGGTGAATTTGAAACCAATTGCTCTTTCCACCAAGGAAGCTGGCGGAGGAGGTGGTGGGTTCGGGTACAATATAATCGATTTATCGATATCTAATGTATCGTTTTCAGAACTACAAGAGGTTGTATTTTCACTTCTTCTTCGACGGCTGCCCTCATGAGGTCGCAAACTTTGTCTACATTCATTATCTGATTATGATAAAGGTTCACAATATCCTGCTTGAAGCCATTGAAAGTGCTGTCTATTATCCCATATCTTCGTTGATGTCAGCGGTTGCTTTGCTCTCGATCAAATCGATCCTGAAAAGAGCCCTTTTGGTTTCGTTTTCGATCGCGAACGACCATTCGAGGGCCACCTTGTTCATTGCCGTAATGAACATTTCCGAATCCATATCCCAATCTTTCATTAACTGTTTCTTCGCAGGAGGAATCTCTTTGGACATCCTTACTTTGCTTTCGCTTCTCATAGTCAGCCTGGAAAAATCCTTCACTTTGTCCGTAACCGCGATGGATCTGCTTTCACAGAATGATTTCATTTGAAAGACGTTTTTGGTCAATCTCGTGACAAGAGCTCTGAGAAGTGAAATAGCTGGCCTCTCCGTGGTGTCGTAGTCGCTGTAAAATAAACCGGTCTTGCTCCCGTCCAAGTCCGTCATTTTTGGGTGCCTGTCTTCTGCAGACTTGATCTTCTTCGACAAGTTTGAAGGAAATTGGTGCCTCGAGAATTTGCGAGCAGAATCCTCTTTTCTTTCCCCTTTCAATCCAATACTGGGCAAGACTATTTTCATTAATCTTTCATCCTGAGTTTTTCCTAACAGACTAACACAGTAGTAATCTTCTATAAGTTGCATTGTATCGGTAAAACGATCTGCTTCAACTTGAAGGATGAGAGAATAGACTTGCACAATATTCGTCAAATGTCCGGATATCCAGTTCTGATTCAATATCAATTCCAATACTTGCTCGCAATAGAACTTTTTTATATCCGTCATTTTCCAAAGATCGCATTGCAACTTGAGGATCCGATTGTGAAGCTCGTTCTTCATGCTGTCTAGAGATCTATAGTGGTCGTTTATTTTGTTCAACATCAATTGGAAATTAGTAACAGCAACGGTTCTGTCGTCGTCAAGTGTGAGGCATTCTTCAGCTTTCTTCCTGACGTAGTTCCTATAGGGCATCAATCTCCTTTCAACCGTCCTTAACAACGCGAAACACTTTTTCAAGTTACATGTGAAAAAATATTCGATACTCTCCCACACAGTTGCTAGAACGCCTACATAAAATTCAGAAATTTTAAATTCAGTATACTCCCATTCTTTGTGCCCTGGATAAATAATCAATTCGTCTTCTACAGCTTCTTCCTCGCAGATCTCTTCAAAATTTCCTTCCCCGTTTTCTAGAAATGCTTTTAGAACCCAATCATCTAAAGTGTTCCTCTTATACCTTATGGGCTTGTAAGGGTCTTCTCTGTAATCGGGTATTGTAGTCTTCATCGTCAAATCGAGACCTTTATCCATGGTTTTTAAGAACTCATTTTGCTTACTTGCAGACATGTTTAAAATGACAGTGAGCAGTTTCTTCAAAGTACCAGTGTCAAAATATTTATAAGAAAAATTAGAAGATATGTCCTGAGAAGCGTAAAAGGACTCTAATGTAACTTTATCCTCGTGGCTATCATCTATATCAATCGATATCCTTTGGAAAGATTTGACAAGTCCTTTAACGCCCCTTTTCTCTCCTTCGCGCTGCAAGTGGATCACTTTCGTGAAGAACGATTCGAATTTCAAAGGCTGAGGAGGATCGTTAGGTCTTGGTAATATATTTGAATTCTTCAGTTGTATCAATTCTACAACTGAAAATGGTTCCGGCCCTTCCGCTCCAGCTCTGCGATGTTATCCCCATACAGGCTGGGATGGGATAGTTTCATCTCGGCTTCGGATTTCGGCATGGCTGTCTTCAACTCACTTTGTATCAACTTTCTTATGTTTTGAGTTATCTTAGGCATGTAGGGTACTTCGAGCCCTGAGAACATGAACTCCATTATCGCTAATTGTGTTATATTTTCAGGAAAGTTGATGAGGACCCATCCATCGACTTCTTTTAAGTTTTTCAAATATTGAATAACCAAATAACAGAGAAAGGAGTCTGGTAATAGTTCGCCCCTTTGCAGAATTACGAAGATGCACTTCCCGAGCTCGGTGGAGAGATTCTTCTCCTGTGGAAGCCTTTCGTTGCTAGGGAACTGAACTCCCTTATCAGCGATTGGCTTTTCTCTTGGCGAAGAACCCGCGGTAGAAAATGTTTTAAACTTGGTTTTATCACCTTTGGCGAAGGCAACTGAGGGCAATCTGGTTTTTACAGGGTTTAGGCCTTTAGAGGTTTCCTTTATAGAATCCAGGCCAATGAATGACTTGTAAGCGTTCAAAAAGTGATTTATCACGTGGAAGATGTCGAAAACTTCGATCTTAAATTTTGAGAGATAGTGTTTTAACTTCTCTAAAGCAAAGCTGTCATTAATACGTTGTAAAAATATCTTGTAATTATAAGGCGGGAGATCAGCTGGATCTCCAGCGCTTAAAAAGAAATTGTATTTGAGATCTAGAAGCCGGTGAACTATGAACCCGGTGATGTTCAACAGCCGTTCATCTTCTTCATTTCTCTTACACAGAGCCCAAGGCCCTATACAGTACATGTACAAATAGAAATCATATTCAGCCAATTCCTCTAGCCTTTCCTCGTCCAAAATGATGGGCGTTTCTTCGGTTCCTCTCTGCACTTTAGTGGTCACTTCTTGTGGAATAAGCCTGATACCTTTCATAAAAAGAAGCTTCAATTCGATAACTTTGTTCCGAGGCATTGGAATGCCATTTGTTTCGAGGTAGTCGTATTTAACCATGGCATAGTCCACAATATCCTCCATGATTCTCTTACACGCTTCATGGTCGATTTTTTTCTTCTTCTTCAGTTTTTCCTTGAATAATCTTTCATGAAGTTCTCTTACCCTCCGTTTTTCGATTTGAGTCTTTTCGTCTTCTTTTATCGTGGTGAAGGAACTTCTAAATTTGTTTACCGTTTCCTGCTTCTCCGCCATGCTCATTATCATATTCCTGGTGTCTATGAACTTCTGGTACTTGAGCCTCATTCTCTTCAACCTCAAAGTCATCTGTTTTTCACATTCGGATTGCTTGAGAAGTTTCATTGAGAGCAAATTTTTCAATTCCAATTCTTGATTATGTAAAATTTTTTTCCAAGCCTCTTCCATTGAACTTTTCGCCAAATCAGTCTTCAGTATTTTATCGGCTTCCAATTTGCGCCTCTTCAATTTCAAATATGATATGTATTCATTCGGGGCGCAATTGTAGTTTTGACTCTGATTTTCTCTCCCTTCGGGGGAATTCATCAGATCTTCGAATTCGTTGATTTTCGCTTGAACATCCAAATGAGGGAATGATTTCGAATCGTAATATTTACGTTGAGGTTGTTCATGATCTTTCATTACTTGCGATTTCACTTCTTCCAAACGATTATTTAAACCGTTGTTGAGAAATCTTTTCAAACTGTTTTTTTCAGCGCTTTCCATTACGCCTTGCATATTGTTCAAGAGATCTCTCAGATACTGCTTTTCGTCTAAGGTTTCGGGAGTAAACTCCTCTTCTTGAACAGGAGTCACGTGGAACTTGTCGGTCGACTCGGAAAGGATCCTTTGCATTTTCTTGCCGTCCATGTAAAGCATGCTTTCCTGATTTTCAAGGCGGATAAAGAGTTCATAGAGAAGCCTCAGAGTCGCAGAACCGTTCTTATTGGCTATTTCGTTAAGGAATTCGTCTGTTACGGTAATTCCTAAAAGTTTGAACCAGACGCATAGCTTTTTCAAGTTGGAGAGAGCAACTTTCTTGCGGTCTGTTTCAATGATCAACTTCAAATAATCAACACTACAGACGTTGTAGTTGACCAATACCTCCGCAAAAATTTTACCATCGAAACAAGCTTTGCCTAAATTTTCAGGCGTACATTTGATATTGCAGCGAACCGAGTTCATTAGCCAATTTCCGATCAATTCGGTCATTTTTGATCTGCAAAACAAAAAAAAACATAATTAACAAATGTCACTTGTCACTTCAGAATACATAACTCTAGTTCGATATCGAATTCGTTCAACTTACCTGTTTTTTAACAATGATTACAAGATGATATGGTTATTTTTATAGAATCTATAAAACTAAAGGTACTTTGGAGGTAGAAAATTTAAAATATCAGCATTTAAGCCCTATTAGAGTATTTTAATCAGGATAAAACCGACATGATATTAAAGCCCATTAAATTTTACATCAATATAGCGAGTTTAATCAAAATCGTGAGTGCCGTTTTTGAGAAAATCGTAAAATGGTGCTAAATGTAGGGCATAATGTGGCTCTTCTGGTTAGCCGATTTTGATGAAAAAGTATTTGTAACATCTCGGGCGTACAGTTGTCTCAAATATATAATTTCAGTTTCATAGGACTTTTCGTTTTCGAGCTGGTGTTACCATACACACAGTTATTTTCGCGGGACTTGTTCATTTGGACTCAGGGGACCCTAAAACGTGTATTTGAAATGAAAAGAAATTTTATTCTGGGACAGCTAGTTCCCTAAGAATAATATAAATGTACAATATATTATTTAACTTCTGGCTATGTAGAATTTATCAGATTATATACAGCATTTTATAGATTACACATTATGATACATATGGATCTGCTAATATATAAATATATATACACACACACGCACATATATACACAAATATTTACAAACACAAAGTCATATTACAACCGTAAATAAACCCAAATAATAAAATATATTAAAACAAAACAAAACAAAAAAATAGAGAAAATTGAGATAAAAATAAAGAGGCCAGATAGTTAAATTTTGTTAAATAGTTAAATTGTTATAATAATCACAATAAATAATAATAATAATAAAAAGAATAGTAAAAATTATCCCTAACAATGACAAAACCAATTATAAAGTAATGTTGATTTATCGTTACTTATATAATTGAAGTTAATGGATATACATCTAATTAATTAATACCAGTTAATTAATACATTGACATTATATGTATAATAAAGTTATATTTATATATATAAAACTCTAAATTTCTATGTTACATTAGAAATGATACTGAGAGAAATGCTTTATTTTATCAAAATTACAAAAAAAAAAAAAAACAGTGCTGCCCAACTGTTTAAGTTGCTATCACACACAACGTACTTATCAATCTTGATGACACGTGATATTGACTTGAAAAGTTATAAATTTACCATACATTTACTTTCTTTGTCAATATCTTTCTATGTTATACCTTATAATAATAATAATAAGAAGAAGAAAACAATATATAAAAAATAAGAATACTAAATACATAGTATTAATTCATATATGTATATATCAAATTGACAACATTTTCATATTACTCTTTTCTTAAATTTATTAATAAGAAATTATATCAAATGTTTATGTTGTTATCTAGTTACTTAAGAGACTGGTCTAGTAATGGCACAGCACTATCGAGGTATAGTGTATGATGTTATATACTGCAATAAAAATTATTTTTTATTTCATTTTTTTTTGTAATTACGTTATGGAATTCTCGACTTAATAGTAGTAAAAGTACCTGGCAGATGGCCTCAGGACTTTTTCAAGGTAGTAAAGAATCCTTGGTAATGGCGTCCTTCCGAGGGGACGTAAAATGATGGTCTCGAGGCTGTGTAATGTCAGGTACTCGCTGAAGATCCCTATCCTAATTAAAGATGGATATACAAAATTTAGGTCTTACACTGTAACATCGTCCGATCAGCTACAGTAGCATAAAGTGATGGAATAAAGAAACAATGAACTGTTATTGTTGCTTTAATTTGGTTAACTTAATAAAGGCACGACAGATTGGTGTTCGAGGTGATGGGTAAATAGTTGGTGCTTAAAGGAAGTTAAGGATGGGCATGTACGAATCGACATGGGCAAGGAATTCCAAAATGAGGATGCACGTATGACAAAAGATATCTTAAATGAAGCAGTTCTGTGGGATGGAATGAGCAGGTTCAAGGGTTGGGATCTTGTGTTGATGGAGTGGACAGAGGAGAGTGGGGTAAACAAATTGTAAATACAGAGAGGTTTTTTGGTTCTGAAGGATTGGTAGAGATAAGTTCCTAGGAAGTATTGCCGTCGGAATTCAGGGTAAAGCCACTTCAACTCGGCGTACCAGGCTGAGACATGAGAGCGCCGAGGGATTTCGAAGATGAATCTAATATAACAGTTGTTATGGTTGTTATAATGGACAAGAAAGAGTATCAAAAGGCCTCGACAATTGCGTAATCATGCAAGGAAGAGAGTTTAATGGAGATGAGATGTAATGAATTAGAAAAGAGGACTGGTAGGACGGATTACACTCTGTGTGGTAGAAGCACGTCAGTAGTGTGGGTTAGGAGAGAATTCACCCTGCGTGGTAGCAGCATGACAGTAGCGAGGACCAGGAGAGATTTCGCCCAGCGTAGTAGTAGCACGACAGTAGCGTGGATAAGGAGAAAATCGCCCTGCGGGGTAGTAGCCCGACAGTAGCGAGGGTATGAAGGAGTCAAGGTAGAAGAAGGAACTAAAATACAGATAGACCACAATGTGTTACAACGGCAGACTAAATCTGGCCTAGGGAGATCCCCGCTTGGGTGATCTGAAGAGCTGAGCAAGCTCTTGGGGATGTTAGTCATCCATGTCGATAATTGCTGGTGAGAGCTTGGCCAGTAGACAAGAGTCTTGGCCCTAGGTCAAATTACCTTGAATGCTTTATTTATTCTCATAAAACAGTTATATCGGTATAAATAGTTACAGTGACATTAATTATTAACAATATACAATATTATTGGATATAGCGTCTTCTTATATATGCCCGGTAAAGTATATGGACGCCACTGGCGCTATCTGTGAGCAAGCGTGTGTAGCATCCGCCACAAGTTCATTAATCTCTTCAGTCTCATCTCAAGCATCTCGGATAGTCCGCCAAATACTTAACTTATATATTATAAAACAAAAAAAAATAGAGAAAATTGAGATAAAAATAAAGAGGCCAGATAGTTAAAGTTTATAAAGGCACGGCAGATTGATGTTCGAAGAGATGGGTGAATAGATGGTGCAAATAGAAACTGGGTAAATAGAAACTAGGAGATGACGGGTTTTAAGGGGTATTAAATCACGTAATCTGAGGAAATGTTTAAGGATGGCTAAGGATTTTCTAAAAAATTGCGAAATATGATTATTCCAGAATAGGTTTTGGTCGAGGAATAAGCCAAGGTTCCTAACGGACGTTTGGAAGATGATGGGTCTATGATTGAGGTAGAGTAAGGGGTGGCAGGAGAGGGAGTAGAGGAGATGTCTGAAACCGATGAGGATAGCTTTCGTTTTATTAACAATAAGTTTTAGACCATTCTTGATGGCCCATAAATTGATAATGTCAATGAATTGAAAAGAAATGAGATTTCCATTGAAAAAACAAATTCGAAAATTTTCACGATCGCAATACTTTCCTTTACTACATACTTCATGTATAGGTAAGTGAGAGTAAAAATCCTACTGTCATTTTAGGGTTTGATTCTGCGACCTTCAGCATAGAAGGATGTTGTTTTAGCCGCTACACCACAGGTGACCCGTATGTGATAGCTTGATACAAGTCAAAACTTATGTTGGAACAAACATCTTTTTTTTTTTTAATCATCCAATTAATTTGAACAGCTGTGACTAAATATTTCAGAATGTTTACATGAACTGTTTATATTAGTTTCAAGTTGAACCTATGTGTAAGATATTAACATGCCTCTCTGACTTCGATAAGAAAATATTATTGGAATACGATGGATTATAAGAAAGTAATGAAGCAAACTTACCAGTTATTAATGACAACTGTGGTTCTAAAATTCTTCCTTTCGATCGGATAAATGTTCAATTGTACTTGATGATGAGTAAATTAAATTTTTAAAAATTTCATTTTTTCGAGTCATATGTTTTTGAGATAACTAGAGTTTTCTTTAGCAGTAGTTAGAAGCGTAAATCGTACTTTTTTTGAGTCATTTTCCTAATAATAACTCTATCAAACGTACTAAGTATGTATCCATAGAGGTAAATCGGAACTTTTCTCAAGTAAGGTTATACCATGAAACTCTTTTATAAGACATGAAAGTGGTTATTTAGCTAGGATTAATGAACGTTCAAACACGACCATTGTTTGGATGGCTACTGCAAATATATGAGAATGAAGGATATAGCCATGCTCCAAGAGTCGACCTAAAGCCCGTGGTACAGAAAGGTCTTTGCTGGCACCGTCCTTCCGCAATGTTATTTGAGGTCAGGATGCAATATTGCGTATGTTAGGACTTTAGGCCAGATCAGACTGTCAGGTAAGTACGTCATCTCCTGTAGTGTCGGCCCGCAGAAGTATAGTCTGGACCCACAGAAGCCGTGCCCAGTTTGTGATGGAGACGCATTGGAAGATTGTTTCCATTTCTTTGCTCGATTTCCCGCATACCATGAAAATAGAACCTGTTTCATGTCCGTATTAAATGAAGTGAGTATTGACGGCTTTTATGAAATTCTTGTGGAACCCCACGTAATAGACCTGAAATCATTATTTATTTTTGTCAAAGAGAATCTTAAAATAAGATTTCAACATCTTTGTTCTCAGAATGTTAATCACTGTTAAACGCTTCGAGACTTATTAGTATTTTGTAGGGATTAAGTATTTGCTATAGTACTATTATTATTACACCATTTATTGATATTCTTATATTAAATTTATGTTATATATGTATACATACGTTGGATGAAATTAATCATAAAGATAGCAGCACCTTCATGCCTTTTGCTGTATATGTGTTTTGTTGTTTATGTTTTAAATATGTATTCGATTTGTAATTAATAATGTATATTTGCTGGTGATAAATTTATTATTTGTGCTGTGCCATCCAGCTCTATTTGTATAGGGATTACCCTAAAGACAAATAAATAAAAACTTATTATTATTTATTATTAACACGACCATTGTAATTACCAATCTCGCCACATGAATGCTAGTATTGAATACACTCTTCAGTAGCAGTGGGCATAATCGAATGACGATTATGAGATCATTCGATTATTTCAATCATTCGAATTAATCGGTTTGGAGAAACGAATGATCATTCGAACTAAATGTTTTAACGATAATCGAGGGATTATAAGGGGTTGGGATAATCGAATGCTCAGCCAACTCAGCAACCATAGAGAGGGTAATTGTGCCATATTGTCTTTCAGAATGCATATTAATCATTTGATCATTCCATTATGGAATCATTCGATTATTTAAATCATCGAAGTCCGATCATTCGATTATGCCCACTTCTACTCTTTAGTGTACAACACTTTTCACTAGAGTCTAAAACCTGTGAAAAATTATCGCTCTCGAGCGGTATCTAACGGCTTTTTTGGTAACTAGGTGCTCCAAGCTTGCTTCCTTATTAAATTAAGGCTGGCTGCGCTACACAGTGAGGTAAGAGGTAGGAGTTCACAAAAGTAGCGGGAGGAACGCATATTTTTTTTTACTTTCACTTACTATATATAGTAAGGAAAAGTATTGCAACCGTGAAAATTTTCGAATTCCAGTTTTCAACGGAAATACACGTTTTAGAGTCCTCTGAGTCCAAATAACCAAGTCCCGCAAAAAGGTCTGTGTGTGTGGTAACTTCCGCGCGGAAACGAAAATTCCTATGAAACTGAAATTTCATATTTAAGACAAATATACGTCCGAGATGTTACAAAACCTTTTTTTATCAAAATGAGCCTACCAGAAGAGCCACTTTATACAATGCATTTTGCACCTTTTTTCGATGTTTTCGAAAACGGTTCCGACGATTTTGATTAAACTCGCTATTTCGATGTAAAAGTTTTTGGGCTTTAATATCATGTAGGTTTCATTCTGATTAAAATGGTCTGACAGTGCTTAAACGCCGATATTTTAAATTTTCTTTCTCTAAAGAACCTTTAATTTTGTTGATTCAATAAAAATAACTATATTATCTTGTTAACGCTGATGAAAAACATGTAAATATATAAATGGAATAAATTCGATACCCAACTAAAGGAGAAAACAGAAAAAATATTTTTTTAATGCAATTTTTCGTTTTTGAACATAAGAGCAGTAATATACATGTATGATATACCGTTGGTAAGCTAAAGATTTTAGAAAAAATATTATCTCATACACAAGCTTTTAAAATTTAATAGAGAGCGATGAAATGAACATAAAACTAACGGATTATTTTAGATAATAATATAATAGATTTTTTAATAAAACACATGTTTCTACAGAAATTCAATTTAATTAATTCCTTAATAGTTTCACGTTTTTTTATCTCTAACTGTATTTGAAAATTCTTTCATTGATTTTAAAAATGGAGGTAAGTGAAAGTCGTGTGTTGCCCGCACCAGATTTTTTTTAATTCGAATGATATCGAATAATAAATACTCTTTTAAAAATCTGGTGCGGGCAACACACGACTTTCACTTACCTCCATTTTTAAAATCAATGAAAGAATTTTCAAATACAGTTAGAGATAAAAATACGTGAAATTATTAAGGAATTAATTAAATTAAATTTCTATAGAAACATGTGTTTGATTCAAAAATCAATTATATTATTATCTAAAATAATCAGTTAGTTTTATGTTCATTTCATCACTCTCTATTAACTTTTAAAAGCTTGTGTATGAGATGATAATTTTTCTAAAATCTTTAGCTTTCCAACGGTATATCATACATGTATATTACTGCTCTTATGTTCAAAAACGAAAAATTGCATTAAAAAAATATTTTTTCTGTTTTCTCCTTTAGTTGGGTATCGAATTTATTCAATTTATATATTTACCAGTTTTTCATCAGCGTTAACAAGATAATCTAGTTATTATTATTGAATCTACAAAATTAAAGGTACTTTAGGAGAAGAAAATTTAAAATATCGGCATTTAAGCCCTGTCAGACCATTTTTATCTAAATAAAACCTACATGATATTAAAGCCCATTAAAGTTTACATCGATATAGGGAGTTTAATCAAAATCGTCGGAACCGTTTTTGAGAAAATCGAAAAAAGGTGAAAAATGCATGGTATAAAGTGCCTCTTCTGGTAGGCTCATTTTGATGAAAAAAGTTTTGTCACGTCTCGGGTGTATAGTTGTCTTAAATATGAAATTTCAGTTTCATAGGACTTACCGTTTCCGCCCGGGAGTTACCACACACACACACACACACACAGACACACACACACACACACAGACACACACACACACACACACACACACACACAGACCTTTTTGCGGGACTTGGTTATTTGGACTCAGGGGACCCTAAAACGTGTATTTCCGTTGAAAACTGGAATTCGAAAATTTTCACGATCGCAATACTTCCCCTTACTATATATAGTAAGTGAAAGTAAAAATCATATGTAATTACATATTATTTAAAAAAAGAAATTAAAAAACCAAACGATAATGTTATATCAAAAAACATACACGTCATGAAAACATGTCATGTTTTTTTTTTTTTAATGTATCAGCTCTATCTTAAGAAATTAAAAATTATTGAAGTGAAAACGTCTTTAGGGGCGTTTTGCGTTTTTCGACAGGGGTAAAATCTTTGATTTCGTAACTATGGTAACGTTAATAACATGTTCTTGACTGGCGCTTGCGCTATGTGTATACCTGTCTATTATTAGAGATAGAATAACGATATCAGTTACCGTGAACGTTACCTGTGTGATATCGGCACAACAATATTGATATTTATAATATTTATTTCAGTATTTAATTAAATTAAAATAAGTTGCAAATGAATGAGTAAAGACTTGGTAGATAAACTATGTCTTAGAGCTTACCTATTTCTGTATATAAAGTCAATATAATGAATATCTTAATTCTCTCGACTCTAAAATATCGATATTTGTAAATATTATTAAAACATTACTTTGCAAGGAAACATTTAAACATACAAAGCAAAATCATGATGATCTTACTATCAATACTTAAATCGTAGTAAAGCGAAATCGAAAAGAATATCTTGATCATATAAGCATAGAAATATGACATTTTGAAATTAACTTCATTTTAATAATATAGATTTCAATTAAACACGATGTAACTTCATTACTAATAAAAAAAATCTGGTGCGGGCTACACACGACTATCACAGATAATATGGTTATTTTCATAAAATATACAAAATTGAAGGTACTTTAGAAGAAGGAAATTTAAACTATCAGCATTTAAGCCCTGTCAAACTATTTTTATCTGAATAAAACATGCATGATATTAAAGCCCATTAAATTTTACATCAAAATAGCGAGTTTAATCAAAATCGTCGGAACCGTTTTCGAGAAAATCGAAAAAAGGTGCAAAATGAATGGTGTAAAGTGGCTCTTCTGGTAGGCTCATTTTGATAAAAAAAGGTTTTGTAACATCTCGGACGTATAGTTGTCTTAAATATGAAATTTAAGTTTGATAGGAATTTTCGTTTCCGCGCGGAAGTTACCACACACACACAGACCTTTTTGCGGGACTTGGTTATTTGGACTAAAGGGACCCTAAAATGTGTATTTCCGTTGAAAACTGGAATTCGAAATTCTTCACGATCGCAATACTTCCCCTTACTATATATAGTAAGTGAAAGTAAAAACCTACTACGATTATATAAAAATTGCGCTCAGCTCAATTGCTACAATTTAGAAATACAATGTAGGTTACTGTTTAACTACTTATACAGATATTTACTATCAGTTACCTCGCGTTATTTAATGCGTTTGTGCAATGTTGGAGTGTTTAGGTCACAAGCCAAGGCTTCGTATATATTTATCATCAACGTAATTTATAATGACATCTCGCGGATGCCATAGACATAGTCCGCGGAATCCCAAGGATCCGTGGACCCCTTGTGGGGAACCATTGGTCTAGAGATGGAAACAAAGTTAGTGCATTCACCGAAGGCCTTAATTTAGTGAACTGTTTTATAAAATACATAATCGCATAGAAAATATATTTTAAAAAAATTACAGATTGATGATCCTTTCACATTCTGCGATGTACGAGAACCTGCTGAAGAGAAAGTAAGCAAGCGGTCAAGGCCAACTCAAGGTTATCCTTTCAGACCACATCATAATGTCAAAACGATTTTATTGGATTCATGGAGGATGAGCTCCTATCGTGACATCATCATTTCTTTAATCACTTTTTTTTTTTTTAAACCTTGAATATGATTTCTTCATAGATCGTGACATAAACCAGTTTCTAATTATTTTTTTTTTTTTATATGAGTCCATAACTTAATATTTTAATATTTATATATTTATTTTCACCTAATGCTGCCATTGAAGCTTCATGAGAGAAAAATAATATCATGCCAAAGAGCAATGGAGAGGAGCATGTTAGGCGTAAGGAAAAAAATAAGACAAGCAAGTGGTGTCACTGATGCAATCAGATTCGTGAAAAAGATGAAATGCCAATGGGCTGGTCATCTAATGAGGAAAAATGATAAAAACTGGGCTAATATATTGATTGAGTGGACCCCATTGGATGAGAAAAGGAACCGAGGCAGGCAAAGATGAAGGTGGGTCGATGAGATCAAAAAGCCAGAAGGAGTGCTATGGTCACGTAAAGCCAAGGACCGAGAATTTTGGAAGATGAAGATGAGCGAACTCTTCAACTATAGTACGGGTAGTTACCGTTAAAGACTTTAAACTCCTGAAAAGGAAGGTCTATGTACATAAATGTATATAAAGAAAGAAGAAAAAAAAATTGTAAATAAAAATGTATTATAAATGTTTATATGTACATGAATAAAGAAATGTCAATTGTTAAATATAGGTCAAAAAAGTTTTAATACAATTTCAATATTAATCCTATTCGTTATACTAAGACTGTCATTCCATTTTTATCTGTATAAATCTTATCTCTATACTCAACTCTTAGTTTAGTATTTGCTTTACTTGTGCCTGGGAAACTGATTTCTTTTCAATATGCGCGTTTTTCGTGATTTAAGAGAGGTTGCGGTTCGTTAGGAAAAGCAGTGCTTATCTTTAAGAAAAATTGCACATCTATTGAATATGTCTCATGGTAATGTACATTATGTACTGAAAAGACATGGAGGCTTAAAATGTCTGGAGGATAGACCACATGCTGGAACACCTAGAAACCTGGATAATCCCACAGGCTGCTGAAGTCCACGCAAATCCTCACACTACCGGTACCTCAATGGCCATCAGAATAAATAGGGACTATGGAACCCAAGTCTACTCGGCATTAGTGAGAAATAATCTAAGAAGGGAAGGAAACAGCGGTCGAGTCACAAGAAGAAAACCCTTCATCAGTAAGGAAGAAGCGTCTGCAATTCGCCAGGGAGTTTGTAAATAAACCCAACAATTGCTGGAAGAGGGCTATATTCTCTGATGAATCCAAATTAAATATTTTTTGGCCAGTTGTAAGGTAAAAAGTTGCTTCTTCTTCTTCCTCTAACACCTGTATGCCGCTAAGCGTGAAGATGCCGTCTCGGTCCATCGAGCCCACTGGTCTCTGCCCTTAGCTATTCTTTTCATCTCTGGGATGGTTAGTACTCTTGCTGCACCTTTTTTTTCCATAACCATATCCGAATCTGCATTGATTACTATGAATCAGTTATACACCATACGGGTGATTGACCCAGTCCTGGAGGCCCCTTGCGCAGGGACAACGGGTTCCTGGCTTAAATCACTGCCAGTTGCCTTCACTATAACTGAGGAGCCCCATCTACCCCTCGCAGTTCATCAGCCTCTCTGCTGGTCTCCACCTCCGCCGGATGATGTCTAGTCATGGACCCATCCGACTCCTACTGTCTTCGGCTCGATGCTAATACTGGTGCTACTGCTGCCTCACACCAGGGATATTTTTCGACCTCCCGGTCTTGATCCGCCGTGTTCTGTCAACAGCAGGACCACCTCTAGTAGGATGCGGTTTTTCACCGCGCACGGACGGTCTTATGTGTAAACTTTCCTAAGACCTCCCCATCTTGGTTCATAAGTATCTCAGCTAATCCCCTGGTAATGAAGAAGGACCGATGACAAGGTCAACCCCGTTGAACGTACTACCTCCTTCAACCCCTTGACCCCGTCAAAAGTTCTGTGAGGTGCTGTCTTATAGAGCCCGACCCAAAGTTCTCTATAATTTACCAGCTGTCTTCTCCTTCTTCAATCTATTCCTCTCTTCTTGAAGGCCTCCTTCACCCCTTCCTCCCAGGCTTTTCTTGGTCTCCCTTGCGGTCTCCTCCCCTCCACTCTAACCTCGTGAGTAGCCCTGGCTATTCTATCCTCAGCCATTCGCGAGATGTGTCCGAACCACCTAAGCTGGTTCTCCTCGATGACATCTTTAGCTGGCCTCAGTTCCAGGTTCGCTCTTATTGTTGAGTTTCTCACTCTATCCCTTCTTGTTTCCCCTCATTTTTTCTTAGATAGCGCATTTCCATAGCTTGGATTTGGCTCTTATGTTTAGTTGTGAGGGTCCAAGACTCACTTGTATACGTTAGAGTAGGGAGGAATGTGTTTTATAATACTACCTTCTTAGTGGCCTATGAAACTTCCTTCTTGTCAAGAAAACCTATCCTAAGGGAGTAAAAACATCTTCCGGCCGTTTTCACCCTCTCTCCGATGTCTCCGCTGATCCGTCCGTATTCATTGAGGTGGGCCCTCAAGTACTTAAAGTCTGCAACCTGTTCCAAACGGATTCCGTTCAGCCTGACGATTCGGTCTCCATGTTCACTCCTTTTTCCGATCCTCATAAATTTAGTTTTGGATATATTTGATTCCATATTTATGGTCTTGAGTTTGCCTTAAAGGATCTTCAGGTTAAACTGGAGGTTGCGAAAATTGTTTCCAAACACCACCATGTCGTCAGCGAACGCAAGGACTGTGTGCTGAACACTCTGAAGGTTCCTATACCTGTTTTGCTCGTTTCAGGGCAGTATCCAACACTAGGATAAACACGAGGGGGCTAAGGCTGCACCTTGTCTTATTCCTTGCTCTGTTTGGAATTCCCCTGATGTGTGGTTACATGTTCTAAAGACATTTCTCTGCACTTCGTTACACTGCCTATACTACGTTACACTGAGTATGGAAACTTTTTTTGAGTGGGTGTAATTCCTGCGAGACATGAGGCTTCTTGGTGGAGTTACCTAGACACCTGAAGATAAAAAACTGTTTTAGCACTTGGAGATGGCAAATAGTACCATGTACATTTTAATAAAAAGTGGTGAAGTATAATTACACACTCATATTCTATATTAGATTTCGACCTTCACCTTTACTTAGACCATCACCTTAGTTTACTAAATCTAATATTAACGTTTCCATTTTTAACTTGTTAACCTATTTAAGGTAGTATGAGGGATTTTCTATGAAATCACATGGAAGCTGATGCGGTGCGGTAGACGCGATAACCTTACATACTGTGGCTATACTATGACATACCCTTCAAGGCATAAATATAAAAAAGTTACTTGACTTCCCAACTTGAATGGGCGGTGGGGAAGTAATTTATCAAGGTATGCTCTCCAGTCTTGTCACCGAGGGTCAGTTTTACTCTTTTATTTGTGTTACCACCTGACTGTCCTGACTGACCTGAGTCAATCCATCGTCAACTCTTACCTGAATATTTCCAGATAGAACTGATGACCACGCTCTTTCTAGCACGGATGTTTCATCATATCTTTTCACTGGAGTAGATCAAGAGGAACTATAATGTCATATTAGAACCTCCAGTACCTAGTGGATTACACCCCGATGAGCGCGAAGCAAGTCTGTCCGCCTTATTTGTGTAGCAAGTATTTGTGCTTAAAAAACAATAAAAACGAACATTTTCACAGTAAATATATTTATCTTTTTATATACAATTGTTTTTGTTTGTGGTTTAATGTTATTTGCTACCTGCAAAAAAAAAAAAAAAAAAAAAAAAAAAAAAATGCAATAAGCCAATATGATGACTTCCGAAAGTAGGTTAAATCAAGGTATCTCTAGGCCACCGCCTCAAAAGTCGTCGGGATGGGCTGTACGGGTTCGTGTAGGATTTAAGTGTTTGGGCCGATGGGTTCATGTTGTAAGTCAGTCTGTCATGAAATCTTTTATAATATTCTGGGGCTGTGTCTGAAACTGCGAGTATGTCCAAGTCCTTGTGATGTGATTCGTTGGTTACATAAAACGGTGCATCTACGATTTTTCGCTATATTTTCGACTGAAGGGTGTGAATTATTTGGATGTTAGACATATTTGGCAGATCCCCATAGCTCTATCCCGTATGCCCATAATGGTTTGATCAGTACCTTCTAAATAGTAATTTTGGTGTTCATGGATAATTTGGATCGTTTGTCAAGCAGACGGGATAGTAGTCCAAATCGTCTGTTCAGCTGTTTTCTTTTAAGTCTAATTAATGTGGGTCCTCCATGTCAGTCTTTTGTCTAAGTACAGTCCCAAGTATCGTACTTCCTCTGATGTCGGAATGGGTTTATCCTCGAAATAGACTAGTAAATAGTTAAGTAGTTTATCGGGTACTGGACTCTAGAAGCTTATATAGAAATAAGGAAATGAAAACAATTAATCGAAACAATATTTAAAATAATGTGACATTACTAATTACATTATAAGCAATAAGAAATGCAGAGGCAGATATTTTAACCTAATCAAGTAACTTATACATGTAAAAAACAAAGTTACACTGAAACATTCAAAATTTTATGATTAAAAGAAAACATGAAAACGATTAAAAGCGATGCGAATGAAAATGATTAAATGAAAACATTCGGGAAAAAATGAATATATCATTCTATCACTGAAGACTAAACGTGGGGCAAAATTAAAAAATACTTTTGATTAATTTTTTCTATTACTACCATCCAATTTCTCATTATATGACAAAATAATGAAAGCTGAGGATGCTTAATAATTACTTATTAATTAATGAGATACCTTTCAAATAAAAGAAATAAAAGAGTTCCGCTGATCTTTGAGATTAAATCATGATCATTGACGACTTGTAAATCAGTCAAGGATGTATTTCACATGCGAATTACAATTGTGAGAAATATTCTGATAACACTTTTTATCATTAGCATCTATAACCCGCCATCAGATATGTTTTACTTAAAATAACTTCTAAATAAATGAATATAAATTTTACAGAAGTTGTAATATAAAAGTGTTATATTTATATACCTATATATATATATATATATATATATATATATATATATATATATATATATATATATATATATATATATATATATATAAAGACACTCTAAACCTAGAATCGTTTAATTTCAGAAAATAAATTTCATTAATTGTGATTCTGAGAATTTCTAAATTTTAAACTCCTCTCTTTCCCTCTTCTCTAAATATATATATATAGCCATAGCACCATAGCACTCCTTCTGCCTTTTTAATCTTCGACCCACCTTCTTCTTTGCCTGCCTCGGTTCCTTTTCCTATCCAATGGGGTCCACTCAGTCAACATTTTAGCCCAGTTTTTATCATTTTTTCTCATTAGATGACCAGTCCATTGCCATTTTATCTTTTTCACGAATCTGATCGCATCAGTGACATCAGTAGCTTTTCTTATTTTTTGACCGTTTAGCTTTTGGCTTTTCCTTACGCCTAACATGCTCCTCTCCATTGCTCTTTGGCATGTTATTATTTTTCTCTCATGAAGCTTGTTGAGGGACCATGTTTGGTTATGGACGCCAAACATAGGATAGGACATATAATATACAGCTATTGAAGGCTAACGCTGATATTGTTGTTCTTCATAAAGATCGTTAAGCTCCAATATTTCCGCCAAGCCATAGCTGTCCTAGTTTGGATTTCAGTAGACTGTCTATCTTTAAAAGATACACTTGTCCAAGATATTTGATTTCATCTAATACACTGATTTCAGGAAGATCTATTTTTACTTTTGCGACACTGGAGCTGGTGATTATTTTAGTTTTTGCCAAGTTCAAAGACAGTCCATGTTGTGCACTTCTATACCTAAGTTGTTTTAGCATTGTCACTATCTCTTCTTCTTTTCCGGAAATCAGTAGCACATCATCAGCATATTTAAGTACATTTATTTGAATACCATTTATATTTATACCATATTTTTCCCATTCCATATCCTTTAGAATAAGTTGCAGTACTATACTGAACAGCTGTGGTGATAGTGCATCTCCTTGCCTGACTCCCCTTTTGATTGGAAATTCCTTGCCTTTTTTGTCGCTAGATATAGATGCTTTGTTATCAGTATACAACTGCTTTATTATAGAAATATATTTTTCCTCGAAACCTATTGACTTGAGAGCTGTTATAATGCTGCTATGATATATACTGTCAAATGCTTTGGGAAATTCAACAAATATGAGATATAAATTTAAATTATATTCTTTACTTTATTTCTATGAGTTGGTTGACAGCGAGTAAATGATCTATTGTAGACATCCCCTTTCCAAAGCCTGCTTGGTCCAAAGGTTAATATATATATATATATATATATATATATATATATATATATATATATATATATATATATATATATATATATATTGGTAACGTAGATTTGTATCAGATTTTAATAATCATTGGTTTATTATGATTTCTATTTTGAACTGTCATAAATAGAAAAATTGGCCAATAACTACATGATTAACAATCATAATCTAACTAAAACATAATATTTCAGTCTCAAATTTGCTCATTAAACATCCTATATGCTTAAAATATCCTTTAAAATAAAATTAATTTGATGGATTTGATGGAAACACGTGTTTCCTTATTCAAATTTGAATATGACATAGCATTTCGCTTTAAACTCTATCATCTTCAACGGTATATTAAACCTCTAAAATATTATCCTATTCGAATCCTATATTTGCTCTATTCGTCTTTTGGTAAATATCAAATTCATTCAACTTGTAAACTTTCTCGTTATATTTATTTATTTTTACTTTCACTTACTATATATAGTGAGGGAAAGTATTACTTTCACTTACTATATATAGTAAGGGAAAGTATTGCGATCGTGAAAATTTTCGAATTCCAGTGTTCAACGGATATACACATTTTAGGGTCCCCCGAGTCCAAATAACCAAGTCCCGCAAAAAGGTCTGTGTGTGTGTGTAGTAACTCCCGGACGGAAACGAAAAGTCCTATGAAACTGAAATTTCATATTTAAAACAACTATACGCCCGAGACGTTACAAAACCTTTTCCATCAAAATGATCTTACCAGCAGAGCCACTT
Source organism: Piezodorus guildinii (assembly GCA_023052935.1). NCBI lineage: Eukaryota > Metazoa > Arthropoda > Insecta > Hemiptera > Pentatomidae > Piezodorus > Piezodorus guildinii. The sequence continues at coordinate 216,102,821 of CM041292.1, read as the reverse complement.
TATACCACTTTACATGCATTATGCACCTTATTTCGATTTTCTCGAAAACGGTTCCAACGATTTTGATTTAACTCGCTATATCGATGTAAAATTTAATGGGCTTAAATATAATATGGGTTTCATTCTAATTAAAATGGTCTGACAGGGCTTAAATACCGAGATATTTTAAATTATCTTTCTCTAAAGTACCTTTAATTTTGTTGATTCTATAAAAATAACTATATTATCTTGTTACCACTGATGATAAAGAGGTAAATATATAAATTGAATGAGTTCGATAACCAACTAAAGGAGAAAACAGAAAAAAAATATTTTTTTAATGAAATTTTTCGTTTTTTAACATAAGAACAGTAATATACATGTATGATATACCGTTGAAAAGCTAAAGATTTCAGAAAAAATATTATCTCATACACAAGCTTTTAAATGTTAATATAGAGTGATAAAAAGCCGATAAAACTAACTGATTATTTTAGATAATAATATAATAGATTTTTTAATACAACACATGTTTCTTTAGAAATTCAATTTAATTAATTCTTCAATAGTTTCACGTATTTTTATCTCTAACTGTATTTGAAAATTCTTTCATTGATTTTAAAAATGGAGGTACGTAAAAGTCGTGTGTTGCCCGTACCAGATTATTTTTTTTTTTTTATAAATATTTACAAAATAATATGGTTAACATTTTCGAATATAAAAAACTAAAGGGACTTGTCTACTAAGCCTCTTGTTTTAAATTTATTTATTTTCTTTGGACAAAAAATCGCAGAGACCGAGCACTTATTTTATTATTTTTTTGTTCGGATATTGCAAAGCTACCGATTTTTAGGAAGCTTTGACGTTATAACGAGCCTTTACTTTGTACTGTGGAGCTCCTTAAGAAATAAGGGTCTCCACTAAGCTACTTTCCTCTTTCATATTTTCTCTAAAAATATCTGTACATATAGTGTGTATGTATATGTTTATTTGTCCCATATGTACAAGTTTTTTTTTTTTTTTTAACTAAAAATCTAATTAATTCTGCTAGTTTTATTGTCTTATCTTTATAATAACTTCCTTGTCAAGTGTTTTTACTCTTGTACAGATCAATTATATGTAAATTATGTACTTGAATATTCAATATTGATTAGATTTTTTACATGAGAAAATATACTTGTTTCATTAATAGGTTCAGGATTAATTTTTAAAAAAAATGCAATATTGGTTCATTTTTAATAAAAATGCGCAGTCGTGGTAATAATTTATACATTTGGCGAACAAAATTACTGTGTCATTAGGAGCCGTTCGTGCTCGTTGAATGCTTAGCAATCCCGGCTGGAGTATAATGACAACCGCCAACCTCGGCCGTGTCTTATCTCCCAAGGCGTTATGTAATGTCGTCTCCTTCGATTCAAAACTGCCTTCCTCATTGTGATCCTGCAGGATTTTGGAATTAATTCATTCCGAAGCGTTTATTGGCGTTTGTTCGCTTTAATTAGCAGGAGCATCCTTGTCTAAATGCCTGTGTCCTTCACGGGTGGAAGAGTCCAAGAAGAGGGGGGCTCGGAAGATATAGCAGTGAGGCCTCCCACCGAGGGCAGTGCACCTACCTGCGTCGTGATGATCGGTTCGCTAATGGTTGTTGTAGTGCTGTGCGGAGTGGCTGCGGCTCAAGAATCCGTCTTGGTCAAAGGAGTAGCAGGCAGGAGGGATGGGTCCAGGGTAGAGCTACAAGAGGAGTCGGAAAGTAATTATCCAATAATAGTTCAGCAGCCGTTCCCGATCATCGTCGAGAAGAGGATACCCTACAACGAGCAGCGATACGACCGAAAGCCTAATCCAAGAATCTATACTTCAACAGGAACAGAATTCGGATTCAGACCAGAAGTTGTGAGGTCTCCAATTATTTTCGCAGTCAGCAGCCAACCTGCCCATAGCAGAATTCCATATCCACTCAGGATACAGAAAGACACGTGGCCTTCCCCTTGCGCGGGAGATCCGATCTGCCTCGACGAGGAACCTGACTACCCAGCAAAATACCCACCAAAGAAGAAGAATACATACAACTCTGCTGAAAGCAAAAAAGAAGTGATCGAACGAGATGCAACCATCTCAAGCGATTACGAAAATAAAGAAGGTTCGGTCCAGCACAGAGAAACCTTTCAGTCGCCAATACTGATCGCTATTGAAAAACCAGGCTACAAATACGTCAAGCATCTTGTCGGTAAGGGAATATTGCCTAAAGCTCGGCAGTTTCACGTATTGATTCTAGAAGAAGATGTCTCCACAGACAATCCTAACAACAGTACCGAAAGCGAGCAGAAAGATGTGTCCGAAAGTCCATCCTCAGATGATATTGTACAAGATAACAAACAAGAATATAAAGAAGAAGAAAAGAAGGAGAAGAGAGAGGTAAGCGATTCGGCAGATGGCAAGATCATCTTCGCGTCAACCAAAGAAGAATCAAAAGTAGATAGCAATGAAACTCCGTGTGAATATGATATCGAGAAGGACGACGCTAAAGCGAAGATAGACATAAAGAAGAAATAGGTATGAATAAATATTCAGTGTCCTGTGAAGTTATATAGACCTGTGATCGCACTTCTGTAAGAGCTTTTATATAAACCTAGATATATGTGTATGTACAGAAAGAAATTACGGTCAATACACATCTTAGGTATGTAAGTAGTGATAAAACCTTTTCCATGTTGTCATTGAAAGCATATCATTGTTGCATAGAAGGTATGCTAATGATTAATGATAAAGATGACAAGGAGACTTCATGTTTAAAACTTGCAATAAGCTATTAAAATCTCCACTTATATCAGGTGGTCAAAAATTTTTCAAAAATTAAATTTGTTCAAAACCTTAGTAACTTTCTATTATTAAATATTTTCTTGAGGATGTATAGTCGACTGTGGAAACTATTATAGGTGGAATAATCAGGAATCAGTCATTTTTTTAAAATTGTTTTTAATTTCATTTAAATTTTTTAATGTTTTTTTTTTATTTTGAGTTTATGCTTGGACTTGCTCAGTAATGCCCTGATGATGGCTCACAAGTTGAGCCGAAACGTTGGCAAAATTAAAAACAATTTCAAAAAATGACTGATTCCTGATTATTCCACCTATAATTGAATATTTTTCTTTCATAAGTTACTTTATGAAAACGTATTATTTTTTAATAACGCCTGTATTTCACGATATAAAAATAAAATGATTTAATTCGAAAATGTAATTTAAAAAAAATCATAATAATAGAATTTATTTTTTATGTATTCAATAATTTGATTAGAATCAATAACATAAATTATAAAAATGATGCCTTATATTTTGAAGGAAATTAATCAAAATATAGAGAATTTGACAATCAAAATTATGAAAACTTAGTTCCAGCATGTAAATAAATGTTAAAGTATTATTCATGAATAATTTATAAAAAAAATAAAGTAGAAATAGTATTTTTTTAAATATTCTGATTGTTAATTACGACATGAAGTATTTTGTCATAAGAAAAACTTTGAATCTCTTTCTTATTAATAGTATAAATTTATACTAGAACATATCAGTATTATATTAGAAGTATTTAATATTTTTATAATACATCAATAAAAGGCCTCAGTGGTGTATGCTCAATTAAGAAATAAACGAATCTTACTGAAGTTTGAGTATTCTATTTTACCTATAACAATAATTTCTAAAAAAAATCTGGTGCGGGCAACACACGACTTTCACGTACCTCCATTTTTAAAATCAATGAAAGAATTTTCAAATACAGTTAGAGATAAAAATACGTGAAACTATTAAGGAATTAATCAAATTGAATTTATATAGAAACATGTGTTTTATTAAAAAATCTATTATATTATTATCTAAAATAATCAGTTAGTTTTATCTTCTTCTCATCACTCTCTATTAACTTCTAAAAGCTTGTGTATGAGATGATATTTTTTCTAAAATATTTAGCTTTCCAACGGTTTGTCATACATGTATATTACTGCTCTTATGTTCAAAAACGAAAAATTGCATTAAAAAATATTTTTTCTGTTTTCTCCTTTAGTTGAGTATCGAATTCATTAATTTATATATTTACCTATTTTTCATCAGCGTTAACAAGATAATCCAGTTATTATTATTGAATCTACAAAATTAAAATATCGGCATTTAAGCCCTGTCAGACCATTTTTATCCAAATAAAACCTACATGATATTAAAGCCCATTAAATTTTACATCGGTATAGCGAGTTTAATCAAAATCGTCTAAATATAGTAAGTGAAAGTAAAAATACGTGATATTTAGAATCTATATATAATATATATTATTTTACTTATTTTTCGTGATACTTTTACTAAATGTTTTATGCTGATTTAATATCCTAGTTATTTTTGTATATAACTCAAAATTTGAGAGCTTGCGTTTCAAAATGCATAGAATCCGAATAATGAATAAAAGAAAATTCGTTTCTCCTCATTAATAAATAAATTAATACCATTTACTTTTAGTGCCATTTCAAATATAATTAAATTTTCGACAAAGTAAAAACAAAAAATTATTTAAGTATGATAACAATAATTTGCAACTTTTTTGAGATACTTTTATTGAATGTTTTATGCTCGTGTATTCCATTTGTTGAACTAACTGTTCACTGATTTGGTTTTTGAGACAACTTATTATACTTGGTTGTATCAGAGAGTTTGATTATGACAACTTCAACATTTGAGACGTTGATTGGTAAAAATTACAATGGAAAATATTTGCGAAATTAAATATTTTGACACATTTATTTTGATCGAAATCCGACATCTGATTTCATCTGAATAACACTCATATCCTTTAAAAGCTTAATTCGTGAATGTGATTATTTAAAAAAAGTATAACTTACACATTAAATATCACTCCAAATCATACTAATAAATGTCCTTTAGTAGCATGGAAATCATCTTATTAATCTTGTAAAAGACAATCATAGATTATAATGCGAAAATAGTCGATTACATTTTGGAAATCAACGTCTCATTTCTTCAATATTTTTGTTAATAAAATCTTTATCTAAATTTGTAAAAAAAGGTTTTTAAAAAACTACAGTTTAGATGGTATAAAATAATGCTAACTAGTTTTATTCAAAGATCTAAATATATTTTTCAATCCCATCATTTGGTTTATTTTCGAAAAATTAAAATGAGTCAATAATTATATTTTATCTTGAAGTGACAATAGTTGTCTGTGTGAGTATATGAGAGAAGTTGGTTGAGGGTGCAGTCAATTTAACACACAATTAAGCGTAAGCGTAATTTATTGGTGCGGATGTTTCGGCCTAAATTATAGGCCTTCTTCAAGGTTATAAGAAAAAAAAAAAAACAAAGATAACAACCAGCAGTGGAATACAATATATAAAGATGATAAGAAAAATAAATTATTCATTACTTTTTTATGAGTTATTAACATTATGAGTTATACTAAATTTGATTACAAACAAAGTGAAATATTAGTAATGACAATTGATAAAGGTAATAATTTCTTGAAGTGAAATAGTAGTAATGACAATTGAGACGTTGATTTCCAAAAGGTACTAAAGAACATTTTTTACGAAATCAATATTTTTACACATTTGTATTCTCATCATATAGTTTTATATAAATATTCTATTTTTTATTAACTTATGAATTCTCAAGTCCTTAAAAAACGCGATTTAGAAATGCGGTCATTTTCTAAAAGTACTAATTACGCATTTGTTTTCGTTCTAAATCATTCTAAAAAAATTCATTTCATAACTTTAATATGATGTTGTTAATATAGTAATAAAATAATTCTAAATTTTAATGCAAAAAGACCCAAATCAGTTGGTTTAATAATATAGTAATGAGAGATTTTCGTGCTTCCTGTAAAATTTCCTAGAATGGATATAGTACCTTTTGGAAATCAACGTCTCAATTGATAAATGTAATAATATTTAAAAACAAAAGGGGGAAAGAAATTTTAATAAAAGGTGTGTTATTTTTATAGTTTTTAATTAATTAATTAATTGTAGTTAACTTTTTAAAGTATGGAAAAATAGTTATAATAGTGAGACGTTATAAAGTTAAAAAATAGTGATAAAATAGTTGAAAAATAGTGATGAAAATTAAAAAAAATAGTGATGAAATAGTTATAATAGTGAGAGCTAATTTTGGAGATTATTTAGGCCGAAACGTAGGCACCAATAAATTAAATTTACGCTTAATCGTGTGTTAAATTGACTGCACTCGAATCATATTTTACTATGAGTGTTAGAACATTGCATATATTCATATTATACTACTTACAATAAATTATTTCGGGGGGAAAATTTTTAAAAAAACTGCACGGATAATTGTCTAATATACGCCAAGAAACATATAATTTTACGCATCATGCTTATGTATAATATTGTACTACACATCAATATGCATATAATTTAGATATAGATGACTGGTAAACAACAGTGGAACATGTTACTGTAGTTCGCAAACAATAGCTTCTACAACAATCTTAGGATTGAACAGAAGCCGGTGAAAGATGTTCTCAAGACCTTGGTAACGATGACAGCAGCACGACTTTGAGCGAGCTACGCTTCCTGAAGTGGCCGAGCGTCGGTCGTACCTTCGGGTACGCTGGCGTCAGGGCCCAGGTATGCGGCATCAAAGAATTATGGTTGTTTTACCTGGTTCGAGATTGAATTCTGGTTTTGCGGTTCTTTTTGCGGAGATGAGCCATGGAATAGCCTTGCAGACTCAACATGTATATATTTCTTATTCATGTAACTTGAACTTTGAATATTATAAGATGAAGTTGAATAACTATTCATTTGAACGTAACTTTTATGCAACTGTTGTTAATCAGACGATGCTATTGGGTTGTGTCACATGAAATGTCCGTTTTCAAGATAAAGGATTTTTATTAAAAATACGATATGAAAACAAGATAATTTTATTCGAAGTATTTACCTTCTTTTTCTAAACATTTTTCCCAACGTGACACCAATGTTTTTATCCCCGAACTGAAAAACTCTCAGCTTTGAAGTGAAACAAAATCTGAATACGTACTTTTCACTTGATCATCATTTTCAAAAAGTTTTCCTTTGACGAAGTTATCTAAATTCCTGAACAGGTGGTAATCTGTTGGAGACACGTCCGGAGAATATGGTCTGTGCGGAAGAACTTCGTTGCCCAGTTCTTTCAATTTTATGTACGGTATGTTTTGAAACATGGGGTCTTGCTGCCGCTCAGTGAGATTATGAGGTGCCCATGTATCGAACTTTTTTACTTTCTCAGTACTCTTTAAATGTCCGGAAACGGTAGATGCACTTGCATTTAGTTGTGCTGAGAGTCCTTTAACTGTTTGGTAGGGGTTTCCTTCTACTGTATGTTTGAGGACATCGTAGTCTATTACGGACGGAGGTCTTCCTCGGGGGACGTTGTCTCTCGCTGTAGCATCATGGTTAGCCACAATATTATAATGTGACATTAAATGAATAAAAAAAATAAAATAAAAAGCAAAAAAACTAAACTAAGGCATTAATACAAAAAGTGTGGTTAGAAAATGTTTTTAATTAATTTTCAAATTATTACGCGTATAGAAACAGTGTTTGGAAAAATTATACTTGTATTTCTCGATCAAATTACTCCTTCTCCTTATCGATTTTCAAACTACATGCCCCGAAAATCCTACCTACGCCCTTGATCATGTTATATTAAGATACCCAGGTTCCATTAGGCCATCATATTAAGGTAGACTGATGATATGAAGCATTCCATATAATTGTAACCTTAATCACCCCTAACGTACCCTTTGTCGAGCCCCATCATCACCCAACCTGGGGATGGGATTAATTGTATACTCCTCATTCGTCGGGGTGCAACCCTCGTTTCCCACCGAGTCATAATATCTGCCCACTGTTCTTGCAACTCCTGTATCTGACAGCATAAACAGATTTTAGTAACGACCGAATATTAGGAACGTGTCAGAGATGCATCATTAGATTATAATAAAAATCTAAAGTTAAAAAGCAAGACTTTTGTTTTAACAATTTTGACAGATTAATGTCTGATAATTGAAAGGTATATAGAAAAAATATGGTGCGGGCAACGACTTCCATTTAGCTCCTTTTTTAAAATCGATTAAAGAATTTTCGAGCACAGTAGAGATGAAAATGATTGATACCGTTAAATAATTAATTAAATGGAATTTCTATAAAAACATGTGTTTTATTAAAAAATCTATTATATTATTATCTAAAATAATCAGTCAGTTTTATCGGCTTTTCATCACTCTCTAATTACTTTTAAAACCTTGTGTATAAGATATTATTTTTCCCAAAATCTTTAGCTTTCAAACAGTATGTAATACATGTACATTACAGTTCTTATGTTGGAAAACGAAAAATTGCATTAAAAAAATACTTTTTCAGTTTTCTCCATTATTAGTTATTCAAATTGGCACAAATTACATTACAGCTGTTATTTATCAATGCTAACAAGATAATATGTTTTTTTTTTATAGAATATACAAAATTAAAGGTACTTTAGCAGAAGAAAATTATTAATAAGCATTTAAGCCCTGTCAGACTATTTTAATCATAATAAAACCTACATGATATTAAAGCCAATTAAATTTCACATTGATATAGCGAGTTTAATAAAAATCGTCGGAACCGTTTCGAGAAAATTGAAAAAAAGTGATATTATACAAAAAGGTTTTGTAACGTCTCGGGCGTATATCTGTCTTAAATATGAAATTTCAGTTTCATAGGACTTTTAGTTTCAGTCCGGGAGTTACCACACACACACACACACACACACACAGGCCTTTTTGCGGGACTTGGTTATTTGGACTCAGGGGACCCTAAAACGTGTATTTCCGTTGAAAACTGGAACTCGAAAATTTTCACGATCGCTTAATTACTGTTCGTATGTTCAGAAACATACAACAACAAAAATAATAATTAAAAAAAATAAAATATATATATATATATATATCCGTTATTTATCAATTCTGACAAGATGATGTAGTTAACATGTTCGAATCTACGAAATTAAAGGTACTTTAGAGGAAGGGAATTCCAGTTTTGGTTAAAGTGGATCTTTATGTTAGCCGATTTTGATGAAAAAAATGAATGTAACATCTCGGGCGTATAACATAATTGTCTTCGACATTAATTTTCAGTATCGTAAGACTTATCGTTTTCGTGCAAGCCTTAGCACTCACGAGCACACACATACCTTGGTTATTTTGTTCAAGGAGGCCCTAAAACCCTATTTCCCATGAAAAAAAGAATTAGAAAATTTTTAGCAATACTTTTATTTACTATACAATTCAAATATTGATAAGTAAAAGTAAATTTTTATTTCGTTACTTGTACAGGAGCCTAAGTACTTTTCTATACCCCCGATTTGTTATACAAACTATTTCACTAAAATCGGCTCAGCGCAAGTGCTGCTTTACATCATGAATCTTGCACCTATGTACGATTTCATGTAATATTATGTAAGTTTTATTCTGATTGAAATTGTCTGAAAGCCCTTAAATGCCGATGTATTAAAGTTTCTTTTCCTAGTGTACCTTTCATTTTAAGTATAGATTCGAAAAAAAATATATATATCATTTTATTAACTAAATTTTGGGTTGTTTCACATGAAATGTCTGTTTTTATAGTTTCTGAAATACATGAAGAATTTTGCAGGTATAAACAGTTACTAATCCTCTACCTTTGTATAATAAACATTAGCTTCTCAATCAATTACCCACTTGTTAGTATACCTCCAAATATGAACATGGAAACACGCGATTTTCGAGTAATATTTTTGTACGAGTTTAAACTCGGCCATTCAGCAGCTGAGGCCGCTAGAAACATTTTCATGGCGTTCAGGGAAGGGATTGTTAATGAACGGAAAATTCACTAACGTAGGTTTGCTAAGTTTTTAGCTGGGGACATCTACTTGGAAAACTTGCCTCGAGGAAGACCTCCGTCCGTAATAGACAACGATGTTCTCAAACATACAGTAGAAGGAAACTCATATCAAACAGTTAAAGGACCCTCAGCACAACTAAATGCAAGTGCATCTACCATTTCCAGACATTGAAAGTGTATTGGGAAAGTAAAAAAACTCGATACATGGGTAACTCATGATCTCACTGAGCGGCAGCAAGACCCCATGTTTCAAAACATACCGTGTAAAAATTGAAAGAACTGGGCTACGAAGTTCTTCCGCACCCACCGTATTTTCCCGACGTGTCTCCAACAGATTACCACCTGCTCAGGAATTTAGAAAACTTCGTCAAAGGAAAACTTTTTGAAAACTATGATCAAGTGAAAAGTGCGTTTTCAGATTTTGTTTCACTTCAAAGCTCAGAGTTTATCAGTTCTAGGATAAAAAAAGTTGGTGTCACGTTGGGAGAAATGTGTAGAAAAAGAAGGTAAATACTTCAAATAAAATTAAATAATATATAAATAAATATATAATAATAATATAAAAATTCTTGTTTTCATATCGTATTTTTAATAAAAATCCTTTACCTTGAAAAACAGACATTTCGTGTGACACAACGCGATATTATAGCAGTTTGACGTCAACGAGACAAATAAATCAGAGTTTCAAGGGATTGACATTACTTATTCAAGATTAGATAGAGGGACGAAGTAGAGAAGTTCAATGAGCCGTAGAATCTCTGGAGTTGTTCGAGGTATTAATTAATGAAGATAATAGTTAACTGAGAAATAAGATAATTATTTTTTTGAAAGTGAAATCACTGAAATGAATGTATTAATAAAAAGCAAATCTGTACGACAAGAGACTGACTGCCTTATCAGCCGAACTCGTGCGGAACAATGCGCACAAGTAAATAATGTGCGTTGTGCACAAAACGATTTAAACACTGTTTTAACGTAACAATATGCTATAGTCACGACTTGTCAAAACCTTTTATACAAACTATGATTTAAGCAAAGCGACGCTTTTGCATTCATACACTTTCGAGAAAGTTGAGCCTGAGACACACATCTAGCGTTGTTTTCTCTTCTCTTGCTGATAATCATCCGATGCGTTCAAGATAGCTGATGTTACCTATGAGTTAAACATTGGCCTTAACCAAGATTGGATGTGTCAAGACTGGTTTTAACAGATCTTGAAAGAATTTCAGGGTGTTAAGTTTTTGACGTGGAAAACTAAAGGGATGCTTGTACAATCATACATGTTTCTCTATATGATAGTTACACGTTTGCTTGTATTATTTATTTCAATAACTAATAATGACAAAAACAATCTATTTATTCCATACTCATGTTTTCAAGGCAATGTAGTATCGTTTTTGTCTCTTTCATAATTTCTGAAATTAATTTTATTAGTTGTAATAACTTGAAAAGGACACAGAAAATCGGAATCGTAAAAGTAGAAGCTATAGTTGTAAAAATTTATTGTTTAATAAAAATTCAAAGCCAATAGTTAGTTATTTTAAAATATACTGATTTTTTTTTTTTATTTATTTAATATAAAGACTTTGTCAGAAGGTTAATTCTGGAAAATCTCTCTGTGATATTAAGCAAATCGTTGAAGCAAATAATCTCGGGACGATTACAATATGACTCTGCCCTGAGAAGTACCATCAGAGTCTAATTAACGTTTATTACTACGAGGGATTGCTAATTGTGTTTGTGGAGGACCGGCTGAGCGAGGGGAATCGATGGGTTGCCATGGCGACGGAGGCTGCCCCACCTCTCCGATAGCTCACGGCCCACTTGATCAATACTTCACCGCCCCCTCCCTCCCGCCGATGCAACATTGCCATTGATGTGTCAAAATATCGATAGGCGAAAAGCCCGAGATAACTGAGAGGATATCCAAAGTTTAGATTATCCTCATCCAGCCTGGAGGACCAAAATGTTGCTTAAGTATCATGTAAAATACTATCAGTGAATTAAAAAAAAATGTAACAAGGTAGAATGTAAAGTTGCTAAATATTTCAAGATATAATTCAAAATACCCTTAATCAAGATATAGCGTATCCCAACTCAACTCTACCTCCAGTCCTCCTTCTTCCAAAGAAAAGTGTGATTCGTATACAACGTTTTCTGCTTTTGTAGAACAACAAAGAGTTATAGAAACCTACGTACAACGTCGTATGTCATGCATTATGTTAATTTAAAAAACAATATTTATTTTTTACACATTATTATAAATATATTTATTCCCAGAGCATGGTAGCAAATTATATATAAGGAGATATAAGGAGACAACCCTTCAATCCTCTTACTTACGTTAATTTGGGTCTCTTAAGCTTTCAGTATGTGCATAAATTGAAGCCATATGTACTTTGTTGGATATACTTGCTGAGTCGGAAGAGAGAGAGAAAAGAAAAACTTAAGAGATCCCAGCCATTCTCTCAGAAGCACATCGCTGATATTGATAGCCAGCTCAAGCTGAGTCAGAGCTCTAATCTGCAAATTCCACGCTGACTTGTGACTGCCTCCAATATATATATTTACAAAATATCTCCGGTCCTTTAGCTTTTCAACCTTGTAGGAGAGTTGTAGATATGGGTTTGTGCCAATAAATTGGATACCATATGAAAGTTACAATTAGTGTGTTCGGCAAAAAGGTTTTTGATTAAAAATCTTATATCAATCGCGTTCAAATGGAATATTTATTTCGTAAAGAGAAGGACGCGTATTAGCATAAAGTGTCGTTAAATAAATAAAAAAACAAACAGACACAGAGACCTTTTTCCAGAATTCGGATATTTGGTAACATAAGGACGTAAAACGTTTATTTCCGTTGAAAACTGGAATTCGAAAATGTTCACAATCGCAATACTTTTCCTTACTATATATTTCAAATATAGGTAAGTAAAATATAAAGTAAGGGAAAGTATAGCTATCGTGAACATTTTAGAACTCCAGTTTTCAACGGAAATACACTTTTTAGGATCCCCTGAGTTAAAAATGACCAAGTCCCGAAAAAGGTCGGTGTGACTCTGTGTGTGGTAACTCTAGAGCGAAAACGAAAAGTCCTATAAAACTGAAATTTCACATTTAAGACAACTATACGCCCGAGATGTTACAGCAACATTTTAATCGAAATCGGCTAACAAGAAGAGCCGCTTTATCTTTACTCCCCATTTCGCACCTATTTACGATTTCCTCAAAAACGGCTTTAACGATTTTGATTAAACTCGCTATATTCATGTAAAATTGGACGGGCTTTGATATCATGTAGATTTCATTCTGATCGAAGTAGTCAGACAGGGCTTAACTCCCGATATTTCAAAATTTCTTCCTCTAAAGTACCTATAATTTTGTAGATTTTTTTTCTTTTCTTTTTTAATTTTTCAGGAAGTTTTTCTTAATATTACACACTTAAATAAGCATACCTTAACTTCCTTAAAGTTAATATAATAAAGAGGCATTTCCCTATTTATTTTAAAGATATCATCTATACTAATATTATAAAGCTGAAGAGTTTGTTTGAACGCGCTAATCTCAGAAACTACTGGTTCTAATTCAAAAATTCTTTTTGTGTTGGATAGTCCATTTATCGAGGAAGGCTATAGGCTATATAACATCACGCTGCGACCAATAGGACCGAAGAATCAGTCGAAAATCTGGGGAAAAAAAGGGGAAAATTTGGAAGAAAAAAAACCTCGCTTCCCAATGATTCCAAATGATTCCGTTTACCTTTTATTTTTAAATAATTCAATTTCCCGTTAAATAATATTTTTCCATTTAAACACCTAGGAATATATTTACGTCGAGATCGGGTTGGGGAGAAAATCTTCTTCTGCCACAAGAAAATAAAACTAAAAATGTCATTTACGCGGAAGTACTTTAAAATATATTGTTTTAAAAACTTCTTAATAGGAATCATAATAACATAAATTGATCGCTTTAGAATATATCAAAGAAAAAGTGACATGTACCAAGAAGGTTTAAATTTGGGTGATAAAATTCCGGTTCTGGGATACGCCGATGATTTGGTACTGCTAAAGGAAGACACAGAAACTAAACAACTAAATACAAGTCCGTTAATAAAAACCGGTAAAGAAATAGGACTCGAAATAAATACCGAAAGGACAAAATATATGATTTTTAGCAGAGACGGTGGCGATCATAGTGATATTGATATATCAGGGTATACTTTTGAACACGCAGAGAAAATGATAACAAAGAGTAGCTGGTAGTTGATATTTATTATAGCTACTCTTACTATAAACGCACATAAATTAATACGAAATGCAATATTCGCGAGCAAAGCTGCGTGACACAGCTAGTTTCTAATAAATGACGTCATAGGATTTCAAGTTCATCTTTTCATTGGGACTTTCATATAAAAAAAAAAAAATCTGTTGACATGCGTCCATCGGTCCACAGTACCCGGGCAAGGGCATTATCTGTCAAAAGGAGCTGCGAAATTGCTTCTTTAGAGACCCCGACAGTCCTTTCATCCCGGGCCAATGGGAGGCGGAATTCGAATGCCCTGATAGATCTCATTCACTGCCTCGATGGAATTCATCCCTTTGTAAGTCCCACTCTCTTGATATCCTATGAGAAATTGCTTCTGCACAGATCCAGAAACTATATTTAATCGTATTTTGTACTCTAATTAAAATTAGACATTAGTTAACTCATACCGGAATTAGAAAGTCTAATAGAGAATTAAGTATTTACGAATCATCAGCCTAACCTACGGATATCATTCTCAAGTAATGGTGTATGCCGATGACATAGTCCTTATTATAGACTCTAGTGTTAAGCTCCAACAAGCCCTAATAGAGTGGGAAGCAGAATTAGGACGGAAAGGTATGATTATTAATGCCAGAAAAATCAAAATCTTACAAGTGGGATGACAGCCCGAACAGATCCACATTATGTGCAACGACGAGGTGCTTGAAGTGGTAAATGAGTTGTCCTACCTTGGAACTGTGATAAGCGGAAATGGAAAAATACAACCCGAAATATCCCACAGGATAGGAAAAGCAAATAATATTTACTATTCCATCAGCAACACAGTAGTAGGAAAGAGAGAGGTTAAAAAAGATGTCAAGCTCCACATATTTAAGGCCGTATATTCTACTATACGGAGCAGAGAGCTGGGTACTCCCGGACAACAAATGGAGCCGTATAACAGCGGCAGAAATGAAATACTTGCGCAGAGTGGCTTCCAAAACCCGCAGGGATAGGATCAGGAATGAAACAATAAGGGAAGAATTAAAAATTCCTGCAATGAAAGAGACCCTGGAGAAGAGACACTTAAGGTGGTACGGGCATGTATGTAGGATGAGCCAGGATTGTGACCCACACAAATTTATGGAGGCAAAACCAGTTGGCACCAGACCTAGAGGAAGGCCTAGGCTTAGCTACGATGGCTACATTACCAAGTTGGGGCAAGCGAGAGGCAAGACACTGCAGGAGATGAAGACTCTTGCAGGAGACAGAGAGAGATGGAGATCCTGGGTTGGACTATGTCCCCGCTGAAAGGCACAAGGAGAGAGCTAAAGACGAATAATAGAGAATTAAATATTTACGAATCATCAGCCTAACCTACGAAATTCATTTCACACAAATTATCACACCCAATAAAAACTTCTTTTCTTCTTTTATATGAAATATAATTTATCCACTTGAAGTTATTTGGATAATTTGATTTGTATTATTTTAGTAACACGTTGAGTTAATTTATCCAGGTTTTATGGCATGTATTCCGCTTGATTTTATAATTCTCAAGAGCTATAGGTTCCATGTTCAGTCTATACTGCCATACATGTTCCAGAGCACATTATACAAAATATTTTCTTGAGCTTTTACAGATTAGTATCCTTTGTGAAATAAATGCGAATTGCGGGTAAGTACTATGTAGTATCTTTCGTATTTCAGTACTATACTACTTTTTCAACAACAATTTTTATTGAGTAAAATTACAATCTGTCCCAATTTGGACATCAATAGTAGTGCTGAAAGATATCATACATACTACATTCATACAATATTTACACGGCATAAAATTACAATAAAATATATACACAATAATGAATCAATACAATAAAGTCAAGAATTCACTTATACCTATATACACATACACACAGTCATACATACATCACATTGAGTGGAGAATCTAGCCAGTGCTAGAACTCCAATATATTTACAAAAGGTCGCGGGGCCACTGCCGTTTCAACCTTCTAGGTGGGTTGTATGGATGAGTGGAGCTGGATAGGGATTGAGTTAGAGGATTAGGATGATGAATGAGGTTCTGGTGGAATTTGGAAAATTTGGATGGAATTAGGTCTGAAATAAATGGAACATTAAGGTCGTGGTGCAAGGTATAGTTGGAAACATAAGGAGCATTTACTATTGTACGGAGGACTTTGGATTGAAAGGATTGAATGCGTTTGATGTTAGTACGTTTAGCTGTCCCCCACAGTTCAAGTACGTAGGTCCAGATGGGCTTCAGTATTGTCTTGTAGATTAATAATTTGTTGTCAACTGTAAGTTCAGATTTTCTGTTGAGTAGTCGGTATAACTGTCCGAATCGTCGGTTGAGTTCTTGTCTTTTAAGTCTTGTATGTGGGTTCCAAGTCAATCTTTTGTAACAGTAAGCCAAGATACCGGACTGTATCTGAGAGAGGAATTGGTAATGAGTTGAAATAAACTGACGGACAGGATTTTCGTCTAAGAGTAAAGGTTATGTGTTTACATTTGGCTTCGTACTATACTACTAGTACTACAAGTTTCAGTTAGGTTTCAGTACTTTCTTGTATATCAGTAATTTGTTGTCAACTCTAAGATGAGATTTTCTGTTTAGTAGTCTGTACGTATCTACCGATTTGTATGTACGTTGAGTATGTGGGTGACAAGTCAATCTTTTGTCTAGTAAAAAGCCAAGATTTGGAATTGTGTCTGAGGAAGGAAGTGGTATGGAATTGAAATTAACCGTTGGACAGGATTTTGCGACGAAGGGTGAAGGTGTCGTATGTGCATTTGCTTCCGTTCACCTTACTACGCCTTATTACAGCAGTCTTTGACAAGGGAAAGGTGCCTTTGGAGGTTTAGCGATGCTTCTTCAGGATTGGAATTGGTCTATTAAATTAAGATTTTTATTTTTCAATATTTTACAAATGACCACATGCTTAACTCTATAAATGTTGTGGTAATTGCACCAATTACATGTTACTTTTACGTGATATTTACCCTAGGGGATAGTGGTAATAGTAGCCTATGTTACATTTAGAACAATAGGAAAAATCTGAAAATAAAAACCAACACAATAAAAAAAGAAGAATTTAAGTAAAAATAAAACAAAGTAAAAAACAAAACAAATTATAGTTAAAACAAAACAAATTATCGTAAAAAATAAAACGAAGTGAAAACAAAATAATAATATGGAATTGGAGGAAAAAATGGCGGTGTCTTCAGCAAATTTCGCTTGAAAGGTATCGGGATCAGTAGAGATATAGGCGGTGTAGAGGATGTAAAGGACGTGTCCCAAGACGCTGCCTTGAGGAAGGCCGGTCTAAACAATTAATGTTTGGAAAATTCTAAACCACAGAAAACTCTAAAGGGGCTGTTTGATAGATAGGATCGGAGGACAACGTGTAAGGATCAGGGTAAATGGATTTTGTGCTTAAAGAGTAATCCCGAGTGCCACACCCGTTCAAAAGCTTGCACTATGTCCATAAAGGTATCCGAACAATACTCCTTGCACTTGAGGGCGGAGGAAATATAGAAAAATTAAACTTTAAACTAGTTTAATTTTGTATTTTTTTCTGCTCATATTACCATGTTTATATTGTAAGAAACATATTGTTTTATTAAACTTCAACAGTTTGATAGTTCAAAACACTTAACTGTCGACACCGTGGAGAATTTAATTTATGCCCTAAAGACTGGCTCTAATTCTCCATTATAGAAAATAATTGATTTATGTGTGTTTCAATAAAAGATAAAGAATATATTCCAAAATTGATCCTGTACTAAGTTGCCAAGTTCTATTGTCATTTCTGAAGAGAGATATCAGAAAGAAGATAAGTCGGGCGCAGAAAAGGTCTTTTGTTGTTTCGGTAGAACTTCCGTAGAACAAAAACGTTTGGACCGAGGAGGAGAGACATGAAGATATGCTGAAGAAGATAAACAGATAAGATTAGGTATTAACTTCAACTCACGGAAGTTTCTCAAAGAGCAAAGTCAGCTTGCCAAGTCTTAAATCATTGATAGGAGAATAAGTCATAGAAGTTTTTCCAAGGCTATTTTTATTGGAAAACGATCATTACCAAGCTTCAAATTTTCTTTAAGTATAAGACAACTTTGGAGAACAACCTAAGGAAAGGAAATGAATGCCGAAATTGAAATTAAAATTCAGGTAATGAAGAATAAGATGGTTCTGGTGGCTGTAAATCAATTATTACGAAAAAATAGTGTAAGCTATATTTTTGTATTAATTTGTCGACCGTCGCGGTCTATTTAATATTACTGTATTCGAGTATTAAAAGTTAGTAATCGTGGCCGGTACCTCTCCGAACGAGTACATTACAAACATTATCTTGTAAAATAATAATATAAATTTTTTTTTTAAATATATTTTTATTGAAATTTACAACTGTACAAAAAATACATCAAGTAAAGATGCTAAAATGTTATAACACATGAAATAAACATGTAGAGAAACTGCCCATTGGCAGCACTCTTTGGTATTGAGTCTAAACGAGAGGGTCTCGAGGCCATCTTCTTTTCAGACACCTCGGAGGATTATCAGGAATGGAAGAGGAAGCAAGGGTTAGAGTGAAAGTGGAGTTTTTCATGGAAGGTGTGATACCTGGTACGGACCAAATCAGCAACATATGGAACATTAAGATCATTGTGGATGATTTTATTCGTGACAAAGTAAGGAGCGTTAAGGATTTTGCGAAGGATTTTGGATTTTAAGGATTGGGATACGGAAAGAGTTTGATGGTTTAGTAAAGCCCCAAAGCTCTACTCCGTAGGTCCAGATAGGCCTTATGATGGTCATGTAAATGAGTCTTTTGTAGTTAAGTGAAAGGTTAGAGCGTCTGTCTAGTAAGTGTTGGAGTAGCCGAAATCTTCGTGCAGTAATATAAATATAAAGTGAAATGAGTGACATAGAATCTTCCTGTCAATTCATAGAGAAATATTTCTAAATTCTAACAAGGAATGATCAAATCGGTTAAAATCCTCTTTAGCTCGTATTTCTTGGCATTGTTTGGTATATTAGCTATTTTTGTGATTGACTCAGCAAGTGATTGACCCTGTCATTCCAATAAGTAAAGTACAATTATTGACTTACATCTTCTTGTAAATTCACTGAAAATGTTTACAGACCTAAAACTCTTCGTTTTTTTTTTTTTTTTTTTTTTTTTGCGCGCATGAACAGACAATTTCTAGACAACGCATTTATATTTGGCTCTCTGACCCTTTTTTCATTTTCACCAAATTTGTTTCGTCCCCTCTTTAGGCCCATTCCCTGATTCTATGTTTTTTCGTATGTCACACTCGATCCTTGTTTCCATTTGTTTTACATTCCTTATCCATCCATTTGTTTTCGAAATTCTTACCTTCATTGATACTTTTTTGCATTGTCTAAATTTGAAAATAATTTCCCACACTTTTCATATAAACATTTTCCTCCAAATTTTCAATTGTTCTTGTGAAGGATTCCTCTCATTATTTCTTTTGATCTTAAAGTATATTGTGGACCAGTATTAATATGTAATGAAAAAAATTAGATAAATTTCTAAAAAAAACATTTCCTGTCCACCGAACCAATTCAGGAATACTAAATGCTCATTACTATCGATATGAAATTAAATTTGCTACTGAACAAAAAATAATCATTGAAATCGGTGAAGAAATAGCGGAGATATAGCGTTTTGAACTTTTAAGATTACCAAATTTCTTTGAATATAATGACAGTGTAACTGGTTCTTCTTTGATTGATCAACTGTTATACAGATAACTTAATCGCCTACACAGCTATATAACTTTTAATACTCTACCTATCCTGTTCATATTCAATAAAAAATAAAACGAATTTTGTAACCAGTCGCAAATTATTCACGGAGTGGGGTGGAAAAAAAATCTGGTGCGGACAACACACGACTTTCACTTACCTCCGTTTTAAAAATGGATTAAAGAATTTTCAAATACAGATAGAGATAAAAAATAGTGAAACTATTAAAGAATTAATTAAATTGAGTTTCTATATATAGAAACATGTGTTTTAGTAAAAAATCATTTATACAATATTATTATAAAAATAATCAGTTATTTTTATCGGATTTTCATCACTCTTTATTAGCCTTTACAAGCTTGTGTTTTAGATAATATTTTTTACTAAAATCTTTAGATTTCCAACAGTATATTACAGATGTATATTACTGTTCTTATGTTTATTGGGTTGATGCAAAATTAATGCAGGTTTTTAGTAGGTATTGTAAATACGCCATATCTTTACTTTAACCATATATATTTAATCAAAATAATTTCCATCTGAATCAATGCACTTTTGCCAACGTTCAACAAGCTTTCTTATTCCACCAGAAAAAAAATCCGAATCCCTGGACTCAATGAAATCACGAAAAGAATTTTCAATGTCGTCCTGGTTTTGAAAATTTTTCTCCCTCAAAAAGTTGTCCAGATGCCTAAAAAGTGGAAGTCTGTAGGAGAGAGGTCAGGTGAATAAGGCGGATGTTGGAGAACTTCGTAGCCCAACTCGTGCAGTCGTCGAAGCGTTGGTTGTGCAACGTGTGGTCTGGCGTTATCGTGGAGCAGGATCGGCCCCTTCCGATTCATCAATGCTGGGCAAAGACGTTTTTGAGTTCCAAGTTCCGCCGCCATTTCTCGTGTGGTTTTGTTTGGGTCTTCTTCCACTTTTGACCTCAGCTGGTCGTTGTCCAGAGCAAGATGACGGCCCCGACCTTCCTTGTCTTCGAGGTCGAAATCTCCTCTGCGAAACATCTGGAACCAACGCTGCACCGTGCACTCATTAATAGCCCCCTGACCCCACACTTCATTAATATTACGAGCCGTTTGCGCAGCGCTGCGCCCTAATTTAAATTCGTAAATAAATTTGACGAAAATCGCACTTTGACATTTTTGATTTAAGACCTTTGAACACACTGAACAAAACGATTTTACTAAACAAATTCATGGTGAAAGAGAGGGTATTAGATAAGGTTTGTTTTGGTATAATAATGATCAATGTTAGGATTAGCTTTGTTTACACAATTGGAATTAAGATATTGCAATAGAGGAAACCTGCATTAATTTTGCATCAACCCAATAAAAACAAAAAATTGCATTAAAAAAATATTATTCAGTTTTTTTTCCTTTAGTTGAGTATCAAATTCATTTAATTTATATATTTACCCGTTTTTAATCAGTGGTAACAAGATAATATAGTTATTTTTATAGAATCTACAAAATTAAAGGTACTTTAAATGAAGAAAATTTAAAATATCGGAATTTAAGCCTTGTCAGACTATTCCTATCAGAATTAAACCTACATGATATTAAAGCCCCTCCAATTTTATATCGATATAGTGAGTTTAATCAAAATAGTCGGAACCGTTTTTGAGAAAATCATAAAAAGGTGCAATATGCATTGTATAAAGTGGCTCTTCTGGTCAGCCGAATTTGATAGAAAAAGTTTTTGTAACATCTAAGGCGTATAGTTGTCATAAATATGAAATTTCAGTTGGCCTATCTGGACATATTAGATTGAGCAATGGATTTCCAACAAATCATCCAATTCCTCCCGCATCCAATTCCTGCAGTCCAAAACCCTAAGAAAAGTCCTTAATGCTCCTTACTTTGTTATTAATAAAAATATTAATTTTTTTTATATAGGAGCTTCCACTGTAATGTTTCGATGGCTTCTTTCCATAAAGTACTATCTGAGGTTTATTCTTCCCGTTGACATAGACCCATCATCGACTCCTCCACTCCGTCATCCCAGGTCTTCCTCGTCTTCCTTTCTCCTAATTTTCTTTGGGTTTTAGGTAGTCCTTTGGTGTTGGGTAGTCTTTGGATGTCTTTTAAATGTCCATACCACTTCAGACATTTAGAAAAAGATTTATTTAGACTTAAATATACAATTAGTTGCAGACTTAGCCCGAAACAGAACACCTCCTTTAATTCTAAACTACCACCCAACTCAAACCCACTACGCAATACTATCTTATATATCTCTTCCTGATCATCCTCCGAGATGCCTGAAAAGATGATGGCATCGAGATCTCCTTAATCAAATAAACATTGAAGAGGCCTTTGTTGTTTTCTTTACGATATTTTCTCATATCTATAGTTCTAGTGCTCAATTTACATGTATTTTTTCATATAAACTTAAAAAAATACTACTACATATACTAAATAAATACTATTCAGTTACTGCATTAATTTAGTTGAATATAATTTTTATTTGTATACTATCCCCACCTAAACTTTAGGTTCCGCATACCACCATTGAATTGTAAAATCTCATTTTACTTTTTTTCCGTTTCACAATCTTAGAAAAAATGAAATCCAGGAACAAATAAAGTCTTGGTTAAAGGTGAGAAATGCGAGTTATTATTCAGTTGCTAAATTACTAAGCTTCTGTCTAAAAACTTAATGGTTAGAATTTATAAAACTATTATTCTTCCGACGGTTCTTTACGGATGTGAAACGTGGACGCTTACTTTGAAGGATGAACAGCGGCTTAAGGTTTTCGAAAATAAGGTACTGCGTAAAATATTTGGTCCGAAGAGAGATAAGGGCACTGGGGAGATTAGAAGGCTGCACAACGCGTAATCGCGGAGCTTGTACCCTGTGAATATAACTGAGTTAGTAGCATCGCGGAGACTCAAATGGGCGAGTAAAGTTGTTGGGGTGGTTGATCCGACTGGTAGGCGTCCGAAAGGTAGGCCGAAACGTCGATGGGAGGATTGCGTGAAGGCTGATCTCGGGGGTTTGGCTTAAACGGCGAACATTGGACAAGTCTGTGCAGGTGGAGTTTGGTGGTAACGGAATCGAACCATCGGGTTCGGTAGGCCTATTATTATTATTCACAATCTTAGTCCGTGATCTCAGTTGGCCACAAGAATCCACAGAAGGCTTTTCTTTCTTATATGGTTTCGAGCTTCTTGTTTTGCAAGATGTTGGAGATGAAGCCTTAAGACCGCATATTAATGCAGGCTTTACATCGGCGGCGCGAATTCTCAGCCTCACCGAGGTCTCTTGAGATTTTTCTGGATTTAAATATTCATGAAAGAGTGATAAGGGTTTATTCCATCGCCCTCTCACCGGCTTCCATGAGCCATTTGTCATGCTATTCCTGAAATCTCATAAGCAAATAAATAGTATTGTCCTTTCGGATTAACAGTCCAGTAGTCTATCGATTGAAATGCGTTATCTTCCATAAAATGTTAAAAAACTACTTTATTCGAAACTTAATATAATCTCCCTACTTCATTTTTTTTTTTTTTTGTTTTACTAATGAAGAGCTTCTAATGAGCTTTTATAAGACATTTACACGACTACTATTCTACCTACACATTTACTTATTGTATTTGTTTTATAAAGTTGTACTTAACAATAAATTATTATTATTGTTATTAACAACTGTGTTCTATGTTCATCTGGGGAATATGAAGTATTATGCTTTTCGTGATCAGCATCCTGAATTATTATAAATTGTTAATAAGTAGAGTGGATCTCTCGGCCCAGTTACAGGGAGAAAAAAAAGTGAAGAAACGAGTTGATTTGGATGGTTATGTATCGATAGATTTGTTGAGAATGTAAGAATTGTTTATTGGGATGTTTTTGTAATTGTGTATCGTTTGATTCGAATCATACCTTGGGGCGTGAACAATATTTCGTGAAAATTTTTATTGAGTTGTTAGTGTTTTGTTTGTATTTAGGTGTTTCGCAGAGCCCCATAGTTCAGCTCCGCATGTCCAGTTAGGTCTCAGCAGAGTGGTGTATATTAGTTTCTTGTTTCGTATATTTAGTGATGATCTGTAGTGATATTAACAATAGATGAGAACGTTGTATGTAACGTCTTGTTAGCTCTTTTCCCTTTAATTTTTGTATGTATGTTTCATGTTAGTCTTTTATCCAAATATAGTCCGAGGTACGGTACGTAGGTTTTTGAAGGTACTGCATTTTTTATCAATTTTCACAATTGAACATGTACCTCTCCGTAGAGAAAAGCTCATGTGTCTCGATTTCAAGGCATTTCATTTTGATTTCCTGTTTTTTGTTTTTGTTTTTTTATCTATTGTTTATTTATTTACAACTGTATTGATTAATACATCTAGTAAAATAGCTGTTAGATAAAACACATGAAAAAGACATGAAGAGAAACTGCCCATTGGCAGCACTCGAATAGGTCATCTAAACTAGAAGGTCTCGAGGCCATCTTCTTTTCAGACGCCTCGGAGGATTGTCAGGAATGGAAGAGGGAGCTAGAATTGAAACTATTGGGTTAGAGTGGGAGTGGAGTTTGTCTTGGAAGGATTGATACCTGGTTCGTGCCAAATCAGCTACATAAGGAATATTAAGGTCTATATGGATGAGCTTATTCGTGACGAAGTAAGGAGCGTTGAGGATTTTTCGAAGGATTTTGGATTGTAAGGATTGAAGACGGGAAGAATTTGATGGTTTAGTGGAGCCCCAAAGCTCAACCCCGTAAGTCCAGATAAGTCTTATGATTGTCGTGTAGATGAGTATTTTGTAGTTAAGTGGAAGATTAGAGCGTTTGTCTAGTAAGTGTTGAAGTAACCGAAAGCGGCGAGCAGTTTCTTGTCGTTTCAGTCTAGTGTGCGGATTCCATGTTAGGCGTTTGTCAAGTAGAAGTCCTAGATAGCGGATCTGTTCAACTGGAACAAGCGGAATATTATTAAAGGAGACTGTGGGACAGAATGTCATAGGTTTACGACGAATGGTAAAGGTTATTTGGTGGAATTTGTTGGAAATTATTTTAATTCTCCAATTCTGACACCATACCTCAAGGTCTCTGATGTGGGATTGGAGAGTTTGAGAAGCAACAGTTGGATCGTTATTGACTGATAACACACAAGTGTCATCCGCGTAGATAAAAAGGAAGGTGTTAGGATGGGTTAGAATATCAGCTGTATAAACTGTGTAAAGTGCCTTGAGGAACACCAGCAGACTGAGCAAAAATGGACGAATAGGAACTATTGTTATTTATTTTAAAAGATATGTCAGAGAGGTAAGACTGGATAATAAGGAGGTAAGTAGGAGGGAGGAATTTACGGAGTTTGTACAGCAGTCCTGGGTGCCAGACTCGCTCAAAGGCCTGTTCTACGTCGAGAAAGGCTCCCGTGCAGTACAATCCGCGCTCCAATGCAGACGAGACAACATCCACGAAGGAGATTTCTTGTTAAATTACTATAAATAATTGATTTTTTTTTTTTTGTACTAGCTTTCATGTAATATAAATTAAATTATAGTCTGCAACAACCTCTTCATGTTATCAAATTTTCGTCATTATCCCTGACCGTTGACCATTTATATGCCATATAACAAGTTTTCCAAAATCTTTGGTTTTCCAATATTATATATATATATTTAACATTTGCAAATCTACTCTTATTTCTTTGAATTCGTTTCCATTCCACCTGAAATACTATTTCCTCTTGATTAGTTATTTATTTATATTAATAATAGTTTATTTTTTTTTATGAGACAACTAATTTCTTACAATAAACAATATGAAAAGTACTTTAGAAAAAGAAATTTTATATTTTTGCTAGAGTATACATTTTTATTAATGTCAACATTTGTAATTACCTTTTCCAGAAGAAAATATAGGTTTACCTCTGTAGCATTTCTCTACTTGAAAACATTTCAATGTTTCCCTAGATTTTAAAGAGTGAATTTCGAATAATTTTACTTTACCAGTTTAAACTCAGCCGGAACGGGTTCCAAACGACCATGAGCATCAACGAAGCGTAGAGAGAGTGCTGTTTTAGTGAGCGCGTCGTTCAACGGTGGTTCAAAATATTTCTAGATGGAGACTTTAGCCTGTTACACAATGAAAATCCTAGAATAACCGTTCGAGAACTTACAGAGAAACTTAACCTAAGCAAATCGACCATTTATGACCACCTCAAGGAATGGAAAGGTAAAAAAAAAATTAAAATTTGTACTACACTTCTTTTCTGAAACAAAAAAGACTCTTTTCTGTCCAAAATTGTTAGTTGTAATAAAAATGTGTAACACTTTATGATAACAGTAAACGTCCTGAACAGTGGTTTGACCAAGGAGAAACAGCACATTTACCAAAGCCCTCAACTCATCGAAAAAAGGTTATGGTTAACGTTTAGTAGGCTTCATTTAATTTGATACACTACAGTTACTTTGTGATAAAAATTAGATCTTCTATGATAACAGCAAACGTTCTAAACACCAGCGTCTAAAACCTGTGAAAATTGTCGAGCGGTATCTAGTACCTTTTTCTGTAACTAGGTGCTACAAGCTTGCTGAAGCTTCACTACACTGCGAGAGAATAGGTAGATGAAAATTCTTGAAATTTGGTGAAAGAGAATTATCATACACTCTCGCATACTTTCAACGTATAATGAAACTTCATCATTTATTATATAAACTTTTCTAATAAATAATGTTTTATAATAGAGTTTCTACATTTAAAAAACACGTTTTCATTTTTTTTTCTTTCATACTTTCTGGCTTTATTATTTTACACAATATACAACACAAATACGATATGGAAATGTGTCACAGATATTTGTTCTTTTATTACCCGAAGGTATTCTAAGGAAGATTTCCATTTGCGCTGCATCCACTATTAACATATTAAGAGCTAGCTTTATGTCTTTTCGAGCGATGTCAGGTACTCGTTAAAGATCTCTATCCTAATAAAACCAGGTTAGGCAAGATTTAGGACTCCACTGTAGCATCGTTCGATTAGTAAATAAATAAACACGTTTTCATAATGTGTATGTTAGATTTGTTTGTTTTGATATAACAATTGTTGTGAGAGCGGCAATTTTTCACAGGTTTAAGACAGTAGTTTCTGGACAGGCTCGACATAGAGTATAAGAAAATGGGTTTTCTGAATTTGTTCTAAGAATTCAAAATTCTGCTAAGAGAGTATGAAAAATCTGGCAAAACGTAAGTAAAAAGGTTTTGAAAGTAATGGGGACTATTTCGATAAACAGGTGTATATTTTCAGGTGTATTTTTAAGATTTGTCCTCAGTACTCCAAAGAGGTCTTATGTGACCCATTTTCACGGCGAGTTAAAGTGGCTCCTCCCCCCAATCCGCAGACAATATTTCCTAGGATCATACCTTTACCAAACCATTAACTCTCAACACCCTCCATACATCCACAGTCTCCTACAATTTAAATCCTCAATCTACTCACTTGAAACAAGATCGCGCCATTCCGACCTTTATTTTCCTGCCCATAGGACTAAAACTTTTGATCGTTCCTTCCTTGTCCGCTCCTCTAAGTTCTGGAATTCTCTACCTACTCATATCCGCCATGCTGCTTCCCTCTCCTCATTCAAATCCCAACTTTTCCAATACCTTTTATTATCCCAAAAAAGACTCTTAGAAACTGTAACATTTATATTTCTGACATCACACTTTGAACGAAGAATAATTTTTGTTCATTGTATACATTTTTTTATTTATTTATTTTATTTTGTTATTTGCCTCTACCCTACAGGGTCATTGGCAACTGTGTTTTTCTAAATTTGGTTGTAATACTTGATTTCTTTTAAATAATTCAGTAACTTTTTCACCTTGTCTTCATCATCATTCAATATATCTTTTAGGGTTCCTGTTAGTTTAATATTATTTCTTGATGTTTCGAAAAGGTTACACTATAATAATAGATGTTGAATAGTTTTTGGAACATTATCGCAATATTCGCAGGTGGGTGCATGCAGATTTCTCATAACGTAACCGTGGGTAAACTGACAATGTCCTATACGGAGCCGGCATAAAATGATTTCCTCTTTTCTAGAAATGCTTGTGCTCGTGGTCCATTTTTTGGTGTCTCTTTTTACATCCAACAGTTTATGTTTTCCTGTTATCCACGTTGTTTCCCAGGTTTTGAAGAGATTTTTCCTCAATTTTCTGATCCAGTCTTCTACTGTGAGTTCTTCCAGTACCGTGCTTTCAGATGTATTGCCTTGTCTGGCCAAGTTGGCGGCTCTATCTGCTTCTTCGTTGCCTGGAATACCACAATGTGCTGGAACCCAGATAAAGACTACGATTATGCCTTTATTTTTAAGATCACACCAAGCGTTTAATATTTCCCTGATGATAGAATTAGTGGGCCACGACGTATTTCCAAGGGCTTCCAATACACTCCTAGAGTCTGCAGCAATGAATATTTAATATTTAAATGCTGTTATCTATTAATTTATTTTTAAGTCCGTTCAACAAAATACTTTCTAAGAATTGTTTTTATTTTTATTTTATCATTGTATTTATTTTTTTGATATATGTGTGTATATACGTTTATGATATGCAAACATATATTAACCCATAATTGTAATTAGTTATTAATTATGTTCCTTCTGTCTGTTGGCCAGACATGTATATTTCCATATACTGTACAAACCTGTTATTCTTAGGAGACCTAGTCCCAGAATAATTTTTTTTTTCTATTTCTACTTCTATTTCTATATATATATATACAGAGAGAGAGAGACTCTCACGAGTTTACACTCACGTTTCACGATACAATTTTTTTAGTGTAGGGTCATCACTCCCTACGACTAATTTTGTGAGTGGCCACCCTTTGGACTGGGGGTTTGTTTTTAGGAGTATAGAATACCCTTGTGGACATAATAACTTGTAGAAGGTAACTGAGAGTAATGAAAAAAATATGAACATACGTGATTTTTATTTAAATTTAAACAATATAATTCTATTTTCATGTATATTTAACCCTTTGAACTAAGTTGCTTATTAGTCATTTAAGTAGACTTTTATTTATTTTATAATTTTTTGTTTTTTTTTAGTACTTACTATTAGAAACACATATTTCCTGCAGTTTCTTGTGAAAATTACATGATAAACGAAGAGCACTTTCTCTAATCATTTGAGCAATATGTAGAATTAATGGAGCATCCACATTCCATTAAACATTAAACATGCAAACATTAATCTATTTCTTTCACTTACCTATATATGAAATATATAGTAAGGGAAAGTATTGCGATCGTGAAAATTTTCGAATTCTAATTTTCAACGGAAATACACGTTTTAGGAACCCCTGAGTCCAAATGACCATGTCCAGCAAAAAGGTCTGTGTGTGTTTGTGTGTCCGTGTGTGTGTGGTAATTCCGAAAAGTTGTACGAAACTGAAATTTCATATTTAAGACAAATATACTCCCGAGATGTTACAGCACCTTTTTTACTAAAATCGACTGACCGGAAGTGCTACTTTATACCATGCATTTTACACGTTCTTACGATTTTCTCAAAAACGGCTCGTACGATTTTCATTAAACTCGTTATATCTATACGCTATAAGGTAATACGCTATTTCTCAGGCCATGTTCAACATATGTACTACAGCTTTTTTTTTTATTTACATTGAAAAAAAAGGATAAATGTACAAGTAGAAGGAATTTGATACCCAAATAAAAACGTATATATATATATATATATATATATATATATATATATATATATATAAGTTTGTGTTGTTCTTAGGTTGCAGTCAATGAATAAACAATTTTATCTATGCGACGTTTCGAGAATTTATTGTTCTCATAATCATGCCTTAACAGTGGAAAAAAACAGAACATTAATATTATTGTACAATAATTAATATATGATGTTATTGTTAGAGATATAAAAAAGGGTACATTGAACATTTTTTTTGAACATTTACATTTTTTTTCCACTGTTAAGGCATGATTATGAGAACAATAAATTCTCGAAACGTCGCATAGATAAAATTGTTTATTCATTGACTGCAACCTAAGAACAACACAAACTTAAATTAGCAATAGTCGAGAACTGATCAAACAATATATATATATATATATATATATATATATATATATATATATATATATATATATATATATATATATATATATATATATACATATTTTCCTTTGAAAATTGTAATCCTCCATTATTTTCCGAATGACCCAATATATCCTAAAATGATTTAAACTTAGAAGAACATTCAGGAATGGTATGTAATAATATAACATGAAAAGGAGGGGATGAGTGGGATGCCAAAGCGAGGGTTAGGGGTTGCCATGAAGGGCTGGATGGATTACCAACATACTATAAGGACAAGTCAGTTTGGGTAGTACGCTATTTCTCAGGCCGTGTTCAACATATGTACTACAGCTTTTTTTCCCGCTGTTTATATCGACAAGTACAATATTTATTGTCCTGATATTTACTCTGTGAACAAGTTTCGTACATAGGTTTAACATTATACTTAAATTATTCTTTATAAGAGAATAAATATATATTGGACTAATAAAGGATGTATGAACGAAAAATGAGGTGCGCACAACACACCACTTTCACTTAGCTCCACTATTGAAATCAAATTTTAATCTGTTGCAGTTTGAACTTTTTCACGAAAATGTACACACTGGAATCCTTTTCTCCTTTAGTTGGTCAACAAATTCGTTCAACTTCTATATTTAGCGGTTTTATAGCAATGCTAATCAGATGATATCGTAAATTTTATGAAATCTGCAAAATTAAAGGTATTTTAGGGAAAGAGAATTTAAAATATCGACAGTCAAGCCGAGTCAGACTATTTCAATCAGAATGAAAACTACATGGTATTACATAGATATAGTGAGTTTAATAAAAATCGTTTGAGAAAATCTTAAGAACTGTAAAATGCATGGTATAAAGTAGCACTTCCTGTCAGTCGATTTTAGTAAAAAAAGTTGCTGTACCATCTCGGGCGTATAGTTGTCTCAAATATGAAATTTCAGTTTCGTACAACTTTTAGGACTTACCACAAACACACACACACAGACCTTTTTGCGGGACATGGTCATTTGGACTCAGGGGTTCCTAAAACATGTATTTCCGTTGAAAATTAGAATTAGCAAATTTTCTGGATTGCAATACTTTCCCTTAATATATATTTCATATATAGGTAAGTGAAAGAAATAGATTAATGTTTGCATGTTTAATGTTTAATGGAATGTGGATGTTCCATTAATTCAACATATTGCTCAAATGATTAGAGATAGTGCTCTTCGTTTATCATGTATTTTGAATTATTTTTAATCACAATTTGATCTATTTTTTTGTGCCATTTTCACAAGAAACTGCAGGAAATATATGTATCTAATAGTAAGTACTAAAAAAAAAAAAAATTATAAAATAAATAAAAGTCTACTTAAATGACTAATAAGCAACTTAGTTCAAAGGGTTAAATATACATGAAAACAGAATTATGTTGTTTCAATGGAAACATTTATTTAAATTTAATAGTATACCAATATAAATTACTGCTAATAAAAATCACTTATTTTCATTCTTTTTTCATCACTCTCCGTTACCTTCTACAAGTTATTATGTCCACAAGGGTATTCTATACTCCTAAAAACAAACACAGAAGGGAATAAAATTAACCTTTAAAAATATTTCTTCAGTTTTTTCTCACAGTTGATTATAGGTCATTTTTATGATTCATATCTTATTATTATTCATCAATACTAAAGAATAAAAATATTAAAAAGTAAAATTTTTAACTAATTCAATAGTGATAGAGATACACTGTTGGGTCATTCCTCAAACGATCAGCGTTTATACCTCAACTGCAATAAATAAAAGGGAAAAAGAAAAATCAATGAGATCGGAACGGAACTCCAAGTTACAAGTTATGTTGAAGAACCAATATGGACCCCTATATAAGGTACCATAATGAAGTTAGTATAGGTCTCTGAGCCATCTCTGAACAATTTTCAGACTCGAATTTAAAATGCAGTTTGTCTAAATAATTTAAAATATTATACTTATTAAGGTAGATTTCGGGCTGAATAACTTCTTCCATAAAGACTCAATTTTTTTATTACATCAACATGACGTTTCGGGATCTTCTCCCGTCTTCAGAAGTCTACCAAGTAAAATAAACAATTTCCATTACTTTAAAAAATACTATACTGAAGTGAATGGTTTAAAACGTTATGAACATATATTATAAATTAGGTGTCCATCGATAACAAAATTAAAAACATTAAATAACAAATTGAAAATCAAAAGGAGGCATTACAAGTAAAAATTAACAATGTTACATAGTAATTAGTTAAAACAATAAATAAATATTATAAAATTACCTGGTTATATATTTAGAGCTCCCAGCATTTTCACTAATACACACATTCCACTAGGTAAATTTTTAAAAATGAAGTCAATATTTAAAAACATCAGATCTGAGCAAGAGTATTGTTCAGATCTTTGTCCTCAACTGGATTAAGGATTAGACCAATTTTTAACTTGTATATGGTTATTGTTATTACATATTGTGAAATTTTTGAAAACATTTTATTATTAATTTATTTATATTTTTAATTGTTTAATTAAATCAGAATAGTGGTAACTTAACTGTCATGAGTTAGTTTTAAAATTCACGGTGTTATCTATATTTTTATTGATGTATATGGCCTCTATGGTTTTTCTATTTTGTTTATTTTTGGCGATATCCAAAATACATGGTCTATTGAGATCAAACTTGTGTTTTAAATTTATACTATGTTGTGATAAAGCAGTTGTATTTATATTTTTACCGTTGTTGCAATTACTTTTGTGCTGTTTAGTTCTAGTAGTAAATTAATAATAAAATGTTTTAAAGAATTTCACAATATGAAATAACAATAACCATATACAAGTTAAAAATTGGTCTAATCCTTAATCCAGTTGAGGACAAAGATCTGAGCAAGAGTATTGCTCAGATCTGATGTTTTTAAATATTGACTTCATTTTTACTAATTTATCTAGTTAAATGTGTGTATTAGTGAAAATGCTGGGAGTTCTAAATATATAACCATGTAATTTTATAATATTTATTTATTTTTTAACTAATTATTATGTAACATTGTTAATTTTTACTTTTAATGCCTCCTTTTGATTTTAAATTTGTTATTTAATGTTTTAAATTTTGTTATCAATGGACAACTAATTTACAATATTTGTTCATAACGTTTTAAACCATTCACTTCAGTATCGTATTTTTAAATGTAATGTAAATTGCTTATTTTACTTTTTAGACGTCTGAAGATGGGAGAAGATCCCGAAACGTCATGTTGTAATAAAAAATTTGAGTCTTTATGGAAGAAGTTATTCAGCCGGAAATCTACCTTAATAATTATACAAGATCTTCCGTTTTTTAGAATATATTGATATAATAAAATATTATAGTATTACAACATCAAGAAACAATTTAATTAGTAACAATTTCGGCAACCGGCCAACCGGACATAATTAGATTTATCTTGAGAAGG
Source organism: Piezodorus guildinii (assembly GCA_023052935.1). Classification (NCBI taxonomy): domain Eukaryota; kingdom Metazoa; phylum Arthropoda; class Insecta; order Hemiptera; family Pentatomidae; genus Piezodorus; species Piezodorus guildinii. The sequence goes on along the minus strand of CM041292.1, from coordinate 216,069,347 downwards.
AGATGAGTGTTAATGAGTTAAATATGTGTTTTGATTGCAAAGTAAATGAGTTAAATGCTCAGTAAAGTCTTAATTTTTAATGAAGCTTGGGAAAGACGACAGGTCTAACCGCAGTAATGTTTTTTCTTTTTTTGTTAACCTTCCTACCTTTTGTAATGGCTGTCAAAAATCTATTGAACAGCAATCTCAACTACCGCAAAATTATCAACTTTTTTCCTTTTAGCCAGGTCTGGACTATATGGCGAACGAATCAGGAGTTCGAACCAATGGAGTTGTTAAACTTTTTTTCGCGTACACTGTTTCAAGTAGTTCGCTGTCTAGTTCAGAATTCATAGAACATCCATCAGGAACCATTTCGCGATGAATAACAGATTTAAACTTCCAAAATTTTTTTTTTTTTTTAATTTTCCTCTTGCATCAACCGGAAAATCAGTCAGTTTGACGTCAACCTAGGCATTACTCACGGGTATTCGGATTTTGCCAGTAAATGTTTTATCAAAGGCGTCAATCTTCCGGTAAAATCTCATATCGGAAGGATTTTTCGATAAATTTTCACATATTTCTAACCTCTTAGTGGATTACTGTGTAGTAGGTCTACTGCTCGTTTTCATCTTCCGCTTGGGGAGTAGATAGCGATTAGAGTATCTGCAGTATCTTTCGACGCACAATCTCAGACAAGTCCGCAAATACTTGTGGAATGATTTTACTCAACATCTTACTGAAGAGCTAGATCTATATTGATTAATGGTTGCAAGCAGCCCTTTTTCCTTTACAACGTCGTATCTTCAATGCTAATTTTCCCAAAAGTCAGTCAAAACACCAGTGACGCATCTGAGAGCGAGGCGCTAGAATCTCTTGGATTCCGCTTTTTCCTCCACTTGTGGCCAACACCAAGTGGCCCAGTCTGGAGTCCCTATAGCAGTTGTATGTATTGTATATAGTTATGATTGTTTGTATGATGTTTATTTATTTGCCAACTTCTTATTTTGTCTCAATTATAGGTTTTTTTTTTGTTTTGTTTTTTTCTTTATATCTTTATTTACACCTGTCAGAAGATGTCTGACAATCAGCAAATGTGTTGGACAAAAGTAAGATCAGACATGATAGGCATGGGGAAGTAAAGTTCCCAGCAGCACCCCTTCCAAGGCTTTAATCTAGCTGAGGAGGTCCCTCATCCAGCTTCGTTTTAGCCTTCTTCTGACCGGCATTTCAGCAACTGACATGTCGTTAATCAGTCTAATGTCGTGTCCGTTAAGTTTAATGTGAAATCGAGAATAGAGTGTTCGTATATGTTGGTCAACTATTGGTTGCTGTAAGTCCGTATGTAGGGTTCTGTTGTTTACGTACCAAGGAGCTGTCGTTATGAGTCTTAAAATTTTGGATTGAAACGATTGCAGTTTTTGTATGTGAGTCTTTTTTGCTGAACCGAAAATCTGTGAAGCGTAAGTCCATATTGGCTTAGGAAGGTATGTGTATGTATTCAGTTTCTGTCTAATTTTTAATTTTGATGATTTTGAAAAGAGGTTGATGTTTTGATTTGTTTTTATATTTATTATTATTTAATTCTATTAATATCATTTATTTGTATTTATTATTTCAATTATTTTTATTTATTTCAATTATAGGTAGTTGTTTGTTTTTTATTTTGTATATATATTATATTTTATTTAATTTCACTTTATCATTGTATACTGTATATATTGTGTGAATGGGATCCTATATCACTATTACTGATGTTCATATAGAAACAAATTGTAATATATCTCAATAAATAAATTAAAAAATAAAAAAATATCCAAAGCAGCGCGCTAATCAAAGAAAACCTTTCGCTTCATATTAAATAATTTTACGGGTAGCTTCAGCCGCTATGAACATTTTTTAGAATAATGCTTTCAAATTACGAGAATTTCGTAGGACACAGACATGTTTCATCTTTCAAACAAATAACTAAAACGATACTTTTTCCAAGAAAGTAGAATGGGATTAAACAAGGTTGGAGAATGCTCTAAAGTCATTATTATTTATTGGGGAGTATTAAATAGGATTCGAATATCGTTTGAAATGTTGAATTTGATAAAACAGATTTTTTTTTTTGTTTGTATGCGAACTATCCACGACCTACAGTTCCAACTCCCCGCACACTCTCGCATTCAGCATCGCTCCATTCATGACCTCTGCATAGTCCAACTTCATCTAGCATTGCTTGATATTGTTGGAGTAATAACGCCAAGATTTATCTCGTGTTCTATGTCCAAGCATACATGGAGAAGCAAGGAAAATCGATAGTGACAATAAAATATTCACTAATAGGGTTAGTAGGGGGAGTGTTTTGAATAATGGTGGGGCGAAGGTCCACACAGCCAGCGTTGCCATGGCAAGCGCTGACGTCATCTCTCCATATTGATTCTCTCTCGAGCTGCGCCCCCCCCTTCACCTACTTAACAATATACATCCGAGGAACGAGCGAGCTCTGTACTCATAATATTAACTATAATAATTTAAATCGATGATTTTAAAGCTAATGTTTCGATATTTTCTGTTGAAAAAACAGCACCACGTATAATCATCATGGTAAATTCACAAGTCATTCAATTTTTTTTTTCTTCCGAATTAAAAAGACTATGAACGCCAAGGTTTAATATTTTAATATTGTGAATATTCCAACCTACAATATGATTATTAAAATATTACTCTTCTCCCCATTACACCGATACATTTTATTTCTGCGTTATTTAAATAAAATAAATATTGATTATCATATTTAAGACGAAATTAGAAGAAGATAAAGATAAAAAAAAAAGTTATTTGATTCTTGTTGCCTTTGCACAGCCCCCAGTATTCAGCGGAGTAAAGAGCAGACCGGTCTAGCCCATCAGTCTACCATGGCCAGACAGCGGGACTCCCTAAGGTTCGCCCTTTAAGACCTTTAAATCGAAACCCTGAATACACGAAATCTTTCTTTTTTACCAATTTATTAATTTTTCTGATCAATGAAATTTTATAATACTTATTAAAATCTACCACTATCTAATAGGTGTATTTATGTATGTATGATTGTAAGTAGAGTTTCGGTTCATCCAAGTTTAATCACCATCATCTACAAAACTCAATTTATTCTTTCTTTGACTAGAAGACTGATTAATAAAAAGATAAATAATTAATATTCAAAAATTAAAAAGTACAATAGGGCTCATCAAGATTTATTATATGTTTTATGTTTAATTCTTAGGGGAGTTCAATATATTTTAAAACATATTAATTTTTATTTTTTTGAAATTTATCGATATATATATATATATATATATATATATATATATATATATATATATATATATATATATATATATATATATATATATAGGTAATTGAATGTAAATAATGTTATTATATTATATTGTGTGACACGTACCGAGAAAGATTTAAATCTGGGTGGTAAAGGTTCGGTTCTAGGATGATGTAGTAATGCTACACGGAAACTGTCCTACTAAATACACGTACGTAAATGCAAACTGGTTAAGGAGCTTAAAATAAATAGCTCCACTCATGCCAGAGAGTGTGTGGCTCTAGCGCCCTCACTCAGTCTCCGCTGACTAGATTGGTGACGCGGCTGACTGAGAGGCGCTGGGATCTCCTGACATTGTGCCTCGGCATCCATTTCTGGATGCAGAGGTTCGATTCGAAGTTCCCAGGGGCAGTATGTAAATATTGTATATAGGTATGAATGTTGCCAAGATTATAATTATTTTATATTTTATTTGTTATTGAGGTATTTTATTTTTTGTTTGTTTTAGTTTGTACATATAGAATGAATGACTTATTTTATCGTAAGCAAACGTTTTATTGTATCCTGAGTCCAAATGACCACGTCCCGCATAAAGGTCTGTGGTCAGTCAAGCTCTAAATTTACAAGTTGTATAAAACTGAAATTTCATTTATCAGGAGCGTATAGCCCTATAATAAATGTTAGACAGTTTTTCGACTTTATAACACGCATTTTGCACCTTTAAACTATTTTCTTAAAAATCGATATTGATCAATTTCGCAATATCGATGAAAATTTTAGTATGATGTAGCTTTCATTTTGATTTAAATAATCTTACATGCTGATAATTTAAAATTTTCTTCCTCTAAAGTACCTTCAATTTTGTGGATTCGAAAAAAAGAACTATTTTATCTTGCTGTTGTTGATAAAAACAGTTTAAATATACTATTTGAACAAATTTTATAACCAACTAAAGGAAAAAAGAGCAAAAACATATTTTTGCTTTAATTTTTTACTTTCACTTACTATATATAGTAAGGGGAAGTATTGCGATCGTGAAAATTTTCGAATTCTGGTTTTCAACGGAAATACACGTTTTATTTGATTGATTCCTTAATGGTTTCACGTATTTTTATCTTTAACTGTATTTGAAAATTCTTTCATTTATTTTAAAAATGGAGGTAAGTGAAAGTCGTGTGTTGCCCGTACCAGATTTTTCTTAAACATACGAAAAGCAAAATATAGCGACTTGTAATTTAGATGTCCCCTAGACCTTCTCGTTAAGAATAATTTTTGAGCGCAGTCACTGGGTAGTTTCCCTACGATTGTATCATTGCCTATCATTACGATTGATGTATGTCATTGCTTCATACTTTTCTTAAAACCAGATTTATTATATAATACTGTAAATTTCAAAAAAATAAAAATTAATATGTTTTAAAATATATTAAACTCTCCTCAGCATTAAACATAAAACATATAATAAATCTTGATGAGCCTTATTGTACTTTTTAATATTTAAATATTAATTATTCATCTTCTAGTCAAAGAAAGAATAAATTGAGTTTTGCAGATGATGGTGATTAAACTTGGATGAACCGAAACTCTACTTACAATCATACATATATAAATACATCTGTTAGATAGAACCTTTTCTGATGCCTTGATTAGAAAAAAAAATTGGAAACAGAAATAAAAAAATATTAATTGAAATCATCAAGTAATTAATTTTTTTATTTTTTTTTTATTATTATTTATTTGTATGTATTTAAATTTGTCACACTGGACAATACTAATATTGCTAAAGGATCCCATTCATACACTATAAATAAAATAAATGTCAAATTACATAAAATGAAATCAAACTAAATAAACGTATACAATAACAAAATTTGTAGATAAAATAAATACAAATTAATGAAGTTAATAAATAAATAAACACAAAAACAAAACATGTCACATTCATACGTATGTACAATATTTACAATCAACTAGGAAACACCGGATGGGGCTTGTCCCCCTACTTGTGGAAGGACAAGTTGAGTCCAAAGGATCCCAGCGCCTCCCTCTCAGCCGCACTGGTTAGAGCCAGCGGAAGCTACGTGAGAGCGCCATAGCCACCAAGTAATTAATTAAAATTTATAAATGATTGACTAAAACTTTGCCTATAAGTAGCGCGAGGAAAGTTCACAGATTGTTAATGGGCATCCCAAGTTTGCGGATCCCTGATATAATTAGAAAATCTCAAGACTGTCTCAAGATTTGAAGTAAGTTGAACGGGTTTCTACCCTTCAAAATTGCCATGAAAAAATTTCAGACAAAAATAAATTGATAAATTTTTTAATTAAATTCATTAATTTATTTAATATCTTTAATTAAGATCGAAAGGCAAACGAAAAACATCTACAATTTTTTACAATCAAGAAATTAGACCACAAACTGTTTGAAATGAAAACGGCTATAACCTGGATTAAGGAAGTAAAACAAAATCTCGAACAAGCTGGAATCAGAATTGAAGAAATAACGAACAAAAAAATATTTAGAGAAAAAGTCAAGAAGGTTGTTTCAAAGTCGAACCTTTTTCATCAAAATCAGCTGACCGGAAGATGTACTTTATACCATGCATTTTGCACCTTTTCACGATTTTCTCAAAAACGGTACTGACGATTTTGTTTAAACTCGCTATATCGATGAAAAATTTAATGGGCTTTAATATCATTTAGGTTTCATTCAGATTAAAATGGTCTGACAGGGCTTAAATGCCGATATTTTAAATTTTCTTCCTCTAAAGTACCTTTAATTTTGTTGATTCTATAAAAATAGCTATATTATCTTGTTACCACTGATGAAAAACAGGTAAATATATAAATTGAATGAATTCGATACCCAACTAAAGGAGAAACTGAAAAAATATATTAGAAATTAGTCCGGATCAGCTGATGCGCTCGATGATAACAGTCATACGTTACATCGTCTCTCAGATACGGCAGTGAATATTGGAGAAATTTCGGTAAGCAAAGTTATAATTTACTTTGTACAATCACGAAAAAGTGAAAAGAGGGTCACTGATCAGCTGATTGCCGCTAGCTCGGGCTTGCTTTTCGTTAACTTATCTTTTTTTTATCTTTAATTCTAATCTCATTATTTATTTATTATTATTATTTTCTTAATCAATGAGATATTTTCATCAAGTCATGTCCTCAAAGTCTGCAAGTAAAAGATCTAGATCTGCAGGTTCTAACTCGTCTCCTACAAAACAGAGACCCCGCCGTGAACAAAATAAAAAAATAATTCCACCAGCGACCGCGTCAGCTACCTCATTAGGATCTGAACCACAGCCCAGCACATCATCACAAGGAATAACTGATGAATCCCCGTTTTTTACACCGAATCCATTTGAGATCCTCCAAAATGAAAAAGAAACCATGGAATCTTCTCCTATACCCAGGGAACCACTACCTCCACCAATATTTGTTAAAAATATTAAAAATTTTAAACTGATGTGTGCGCATTTAAACAAAGTAACTGATCCTAATAGTTATTATTGTATAAGTAGAATCAATGATACTAAAATATCTCCGACTACTGCTGAAACCTACAGAAAGATTGTAAAATATCTGACTGAGACCAAAGCTGACTTTCATACTTATCAGCTGCGCCAGGAGAGAGCATTAAGGGTCGTAATCAGAAACCTACATTCCTCAACACCCGTTGAAGCTATCAAAGAAGAACTGACAGAATTAGGATTCCAAGTGAGGCAAGTCACCAACGTTCTAAAAGATAAAAGTCCACTGCCTCTATTCTTCGTGGACTTGGAACCATCAGCAGGAGTCGAAAAAATCTATGACCTCAGTAGACTGTACTATACCCGTGTAAAAGTTGAAAAACGTTACACAAAGAGGGAAATAGTTCAGTGTCATAACTGTCAGACATATGGTCATACCAAAAGTTATTGCCATCACATACCACGCTGTGTGAAATGCGGTGAACAGCATAAAACAGAAGAATGTACAAGATCAAGATCTACACCCGCTGTATGTGCTCTGTGCCTCAAGAACCACCCGGCTAACTACAAGGGATGTGAAATCTACAAGAAACTCAGAACCAGATACCAAAAACCTCAGGATCCGAATGAAACAGGTGTACCAACCAGAAGCAGAAGAGAACCATCTAAACTTGTAAATTCTAACGTATCATTTGCCCACTTGCTTGGAGGTGGAAACCAGAATCATGAAGTCGAGGCACTGCCAGAACAACTTTTTCCTCAACTTTCTCAATCTATTGTACAACAATCTATCCCTCAAAATTTACCTAATCTTCAAAAAACTCCTCAACATCAAATTTCTCGTATCCCTCCACCATCAAACGTCACAGATCTTACCAGTCTAATGACATCGTTCATCTCCGAAATCAAATCTCTTGTTATGCCGCTTATATCACTCCTTACAAATCTAGTATCAAATCTAATCCCTGCCTTGAAAAATCCTTAAATTAATTCACCTAACTCCTTATCCATTCTCCTTTGGAATGCGAATGGTGTTAGAAATCATACTGACGAACTGACAGCGTTGTTGCAAGACAAAACAATCGATGTTGCACTTATAACTGAAACAAGACTAACGACTAAACAGTACTTCAAAATACCGCAATACATCACATACCGTACTGACCATCCAGACGGCAAAGCCCATGCCGGTTCTGCTATCATTGTCCACCAATCCCTCTCTCATCATTTACTCCCACTTCCCACCTATGATTTCCTACAAGCCACAGCCATAGTAATCAAGACTTTTTCCTTTCCGATAACCCTCACAACTGCATACTGCCCTCATAAACATTCCATTTCCAATTCCGAATTTGTATCCTTCCTGGATTCCTTAGGAAATCGTTTCATTCCGGGTGCAGACTTAAACGCCAAGCATCAGCAGTGGGGTTCCAGAACCACGAATTCTCGGGGACGAAATTTGCTGTCTGCACTCAACTCCCCAAATTTTAATATCCTGCCTCCTGACTCTCCTACCTACTGGCCAACCGATCCTAACCGCAATCCTGACATCCTCGACTTCTTTATCCACAGCGGATTAGGCTCCCTCAACTTTTCTGTAACTCGCCTTGATGAACTATCCTCAGACCATAGTCCACTGATCCTAAAAGTATCTCTCACTCCAATTCCAAAACCCATTCCACCATCATTCATCCGAGGCCCTGTCAACTGGAACCTTTTCCGCCAAATCCTGACCGATAATATTGACCTCAGAGTAACCCTCAAAACCCCAGATGACCTAGATAATTCCGTCTATTCCTTTACCACCGCCATCCAACAAGCTGTCTGGACTGCCTCCTCTCCTAAACACCCCAATATAAATCCTCACCAAAATCATTTTCCACAACATATTATAGACCTCATCCATACCAAACGCCGAGCAAGATCATTATGGCAGCGCACCCGACACCCAACAGATAGCCGCTCCTATAACTTCTATTGTAGACAATTGAAGAGGGAGTTGGCGACCTTCCGTTCCCAGTCCTTTAATTCCTACCTCTCCTCTCTATCAGCTCGTGATAATTCCCTGTGGAATGTCACGAAAAAGATCCTAAAATACCATCAAGTTTCCCATCCTCTCCGACGTGGTGATGACTCCTGGGCTGCGTCTGATGAAGATAAAGCCGAGGAATTCGCCACACACCTCTCCAAAGTTTTCACTCCTCACCCGGAATCCCACGTCAATCACACCGCAACAGTGCAAGACTTTCTTATGTCACCAATTCCACTTTCCCTACCTCCTAAAGCTATTAATCCCTCTGAGGTCAAATATCTTCTCCAAAAACTTACCCTCCGTAAATCTCCTGGACACGATCTCCTTACTCCCCAGATCCTCCGACAACTTCCGCAGAAAGCTATTATATTCCTTACTTATATTTACAACTGCATCCTACGCACCACCTATTTTCCTCTGTTATGGAAACATTCCACTATCATTCTTTTTCTAAAACCAGGCAAACCTTCCAACAACACTTCATCCTACAGGCCTATCAGTCTACTCCTCATCCTCTCAAAAATCTTCGAAAGGCTTCTTCTTAAACGTATCCTACCCATATTAGAATCTCAAAATCTTCCTTCCCATCAGTTTGGATTCCGTCCTCAGCATTCCACAGTTCAACAGGGGCTCCGAGTTGTAGACCATATTTCCTCAGCTCTTGAATGCAAAGAGTATTGTTCTGGTGCGTTTCTGGACATTGCGCAAGCTTTTGACCGGGTATGGCACACCTCTTCAAGCTGAAAACCCATTTACCCCAGTCTCTATACCTCATTCTCCGATCCTATCTCTCAAACCGTTCCTTCCGCGTTCGCTGTGGTGTAGAATTTTCTAACCTTTATCCCGTTGAGGCCGGTGTTCCTCAAGGCAGCGTCTTGGAACCCGTCCTCTACATCCTTTACACTGCTGATATTCCTACGCATCCTGATACCTTTCTGGCAACTTTTGCAGACGACACCGCCATTCTATCATCCAGTTCCAATCCTGAAACAGCATCCTTAAACCTACAAAGACACCTTTCTCTTATCGAAGACTGGTGTAATGCTTGGCGCATTAAGGTGAACGAAGCCAAATGCAAACACGTAACCTTCACTCTTCGACGAAACTCCTGTCCGCCAGTTTACTTCAATTCCATTCCAATTCCTCCTTCAGATACAGCCGGTATCTTGGCTTACTATTAGACAAAAGATTGACTTGGAACCCACATACAAGACTTAAAAGACAAGAACTCAACCGACGATTCGGACAGTTATACCGACTACTTAACAGAAAATCTGAACTTACAGTTGACAACAAATTATTAATCTACAGGACAATACTGAAGCCCATCTGGACCTACGGACTTGAACTGTGGGGGACAGCTAAACGTACTAACATCAAACGCATTCAATCCTTTCAATCCAAAGTCCTCCGTACAATAGTAAATGCTCCTTATTATGTTTCCAACTATACCTTGCACCACGACCTTAATGTTCCTTTTATTTCAGACCTGATTCCATCCAAATTTTCCAAATTCCACCAGAATCTCATTCATCATCCTAATCCTCTAGCTCAATCCCTATCCAGTCCCACCCATCCATACAACCCACTTAGAAGGTTGAAACGGCAGTGGCCTCGTGACCTCTTATAACATGTATATTGGAGTTCTAGCATTGGCTAGATTCTCCACTCACGTGCTGTATGCTTGTGAATTGTATATAGGTATGAGTGACTATTGTATATATTTTTATTGATTTTATTTTGTATATATGTATATTTTATTATTATTATTATATAAATTTATAGTTTTGTATATATCGTGTGAATGTAGTATGAATGTTGTACGTTATCACTATTAAAAATGTCCTGAATTGGACAGATTGTAATATTGCTCAATGAATAAAAAAAAAAAAAAAAAAAAAAAAAAAAAAAAAAAAAAAAAAAAAAAAAAAAAAAAAAAATTAGTCCACAAACTGTTTGAAATGAAAACGGCTATAACCTGGATTAAGGAAGTAAAACGAGATCTCGAACGAGCTGGAATCAGAATTGAAGAAATAACGAACAGAAAAATATTTGGAGAAAAAGTCAAGGAAAGGTTGTTTCAAAGTCGAACACATGAGGGTAAGAACGGAAACCAAGTGGACGGAAGAACGAAAACAGCGGTTTTCTGAACAGATGTAGGCTTCTTGGGAGAGGAGAGGGACAAATAAGAAAGTGAAATGTGCTTCAAATTAGTCTAAGATCGTGATCTTTACTTATGGATCTGATACATGGACCCTCACTGGTAAAGAGGAGAGGGAAATCTTCATATTTGAAAATCTTAAGAAAGATATTTGGGACAGTTAAGATCGGGGAAAGCTGGAGGCGGAGGACAAACTTGGAAATCTACCAGATCTATGGCGAAGCTGATGTGATGAGGATAATCAACTTAAGAAGGCTGCGCTGGGCTGGCCACGTTGTACGGATGCCAGACGATGAAGTTCCAAAAAAGCTGCTGGATGGGAGGCTCCATCGGACATGGGGAAGAGGAAGACCTCGGCTTAGATGGGAGGACACCGTTGCCAGGGATGCCTTTCGCCTACTTGACACCCGCAACTGGCGAACGGCTGCTTAAGACCGAACCATCTGGCGAAGACTTATTGAGGAGGCCAAGGACCACATGGGTCTGTAGCGCTACGGATGTATGTATGTATGTATGTATCGTGATTTCCAAATGGTCTAAACGGAAAAAAATATAAAGATTATTCATTCCATTCATTCATAATTACTCCAAGAGATTTGAGGTGCGATCGGGTTTGAAACAGGGTGACTCCCTTTCACCAGTGTTATTTAATATAGCTTTAGAATATGTCATAGAAAAGGTGATGTGTACCGAGAAAGGCTTAAATATGGGTGACAAGTTTTCGGTTTTGGGGTATGCCGATGATCTGGTACTGCTAGGGGAAGACACGGAAACCATACAACTAAATACAAGTGTGTTAATAAAAATCGGTAAAGAAATAGGACTCGAATTAAATACCGACAAGACGAAATATATGATTAGTAGCAGAAACGGTGTCGATCTTGGTGATATTGATGTATAGGGGCATACTTTTGAACAAGTAGAGAAGTTCAAGTATTTAGGTTCAATTATAACTAGAAAAAATGAAATCCAGGAAGAAATAAAGTCCCGGTTAAAGGTGGGAAATGCGTGTTATTATTCAGTTGCTAAGCTACTTAGTTCGCGGCTTCTATCTAAAAACTTAAAGGTTAGAATTTATAAAACTATTATTCTTCCGACGGTTCTTTACGGATGTGAGACGTGGCCGCTTACTTTGAAGGATGAACAACGGCTTAAGGTTTTCGAAAATAAGGTATTGCGTAAAATATTTGGTCCGAAGAGAGATGAGGCCACTGGGGAGTTTAGAAGGTTGCACAACGTGGAATTGCGGCACTTGTATCATGTGAATATAATTGAGCAGATTGCATCGCGGAGACTCAAATGGGCGAGTAAAGTTGTTGGGCTCGATGGCGAGCGGATTCCGAGAAAGTTGGTATTTGCTGAGCCGACTGGTAGGCGTCCGAAAGGTAGGCCGAAGCGTAGATGGAAGGATTGCGTTAAGGCTGATCTCGGGGGCTTGGGCTTGAATGGTGAACATTGGACGAGTCTGTGTAGGCGGAATTTGGTGGTGTCGGCATCGAACCTTCGGGTTCGCTAAGCCTATTATTATTATTATTATTCATTCAAGTATTTTATTCTTTTTGGAAGTTCAACTTCAACTAAAGAACTGTATAAATTGATGTCATACTGCTGTAACAATTTTTTTTTTTTTTTTTTTTTTTACACATCCCTTCAACTATTCAAAAGCTCTCTTTCGAATAATGTTATGAGATGAGAAATTTCGTCTAAATTTATTCAAACATGAATATTCCAGTTTTGATGAAGCGTCCTCAGTGTCTGTTTGATATGGAAATTGGAGGGTACAAAGAGAGAGAGAGAAGGACCGAGTAATTACAAGACAAGAGTTGAGCGTCACAAAGTAGACGCACTTCACTCATTTCTTATGAAGGAAATCGCGTTCCTTGACAAAGCAGATTGTTTCTCGTAATAGAACGAAACAGGGAGATCCGTCGTTTTCGAACAAAATTTAAGGAAAGATATCTTTGTTAACAATCATTATATTTTATATATAAAGTTGGAGTCTGGTAATTAGCTTCACCACTATTTCATTTAATTATGATGCACTACGTTTCGACTATAATTCCATCTTTTGGTGTACAGAAAAATTTTTCACTTACTATATATAGTAAGGGGAAGTATTGCGATCGTGAAAATTTTCGAATTCCAGTTTTCAACGGAAATACACGTTTTAGGGTACCCTGAGTCCAAATAACCAAGTCCCGCAAAAGGGTCTGTGTGTGTGTGTGTGTGTGTGTGTGTGAATAGTAAGTCCAGCGAGAAAACAAAAAGTCCTGAAAAAAACTGAAATTTCATATTTAAAACAACTATGCGCCCGAGATGTTACAGAAACATTTTCATCAAAATCAGCTAATCAGAAGAGCCACTTCATACTATGAATTTAGCACCTTTTTACTTTCACTTATTATTAATATAGTAAGGGGAAGTATTGCGATCGTGAAAATTTTCGAATTCCAGTTTTCAACGGAAATACACATTTTAGACTCCCGATCGGGAACGGTAAGTCCTATGAAACTGAAATTTCATATTTAAGACAACTATACGCCCGAGACTTATCTCTAACTGTATTTGAAAATTCTTTCATTGTTTTAAAAAATGGAGGTAAGTGAAAGTCGTGTGTTGCCCGCACCAGATTTTTTTTATTCAGAATCACTGTCCCATTTTTACTTTCACTTACTATATAAAGCAAGGGAAAGTATTGTGATCGTGAAAATTTTCGAATTCCAGTTTTCAACAGAAATAGACATTTTATGGTTCCCTGAGTCCAAATAACCAATATATAGTCCAAATATTTAAGACAAATATACGCCTAAGACGTTACAAAACTTTTTTCATCAAAATGAGCTTACCAGAAGAGGCACTTTATATAATGCATTTTGCACCTTTTTTCGATTTTCTCGAAAACGGTTCCGACGATTTTGATTAAACTCGCTATATAAATGTAAAATTTAATAGGATTTAATATCATGTAGGTTTTATTTGGATAAGAATGGTCTGACAGGGCTTAAATGCCGATATTTTAAATTGTCTTCCCCTAAAGTACCTTTAATTTTGTAGATTCAATAATAGTAACTAGATTATCTTGTTAGCGCTGATGAAAAACAGGTAAATATATAAATTGAATAAATTTGATACCCAACTAAAGGAGAAAACAGAAAAAATATTTTTTTAATGCAATTTTTCGTTTTTGAACATAAGAGCAGTAATGTACATGTATGATATACCGTTGAAAAGCTAAAGATTTTAGAAAAAATATCATCATATACACAAGCTTTTAAAAGTTAATAGAGAGTGATGAAATGAACATAAAACTAACTCATTATTTTAGATAATAATATAATAGATTTTTTAATGAAATACATGTTTCTATATAAATTCAATTTGATTAATTCCTTAATAGTTTCACGTATTTTTATCTCTAACTGTATTTGAAAATTCTTTCATTGATTTTAAAAATCGAGGTAAGTGAAAGTCGTGTGTTGCCCGCACCAGATTTTTTATCTTGAGGTGAATGTGCACTTAGACATAGAAACCTCATGTCTGACACTATAGCCGAAACGTAGTGCATCATAATTAAATAAAATAGTGGTGAAACCTTCAACTTTATATTTAGACTTTGACCTTCACCTAAAATAATCTACACCTTATTATATTTTACTATCTAGAGCATCAATACATTTAAGTATTCCCTTGTTAAAATCAATTTGAAAACTTTTATTTGAAGTTAGAGTTGAAAAAGAGTTCAAAAAATTACATTTGAGTTTTGATGGGAACGTATCTTTTAGATAAAATAACATTATAATACAAATAGCTATGGATATAAATCACTTAATTGTGTTCCCAATTCGTCGGTTTACGTTCATGTAACCACCATAACATTTTTTCTCAAATCTTTTGTTTTCCAACGGTATATTTTTAGTTGGTTAACAAATTCATGCTAACAAGATGATATGGTTAATTAAAATATCGGCATTTAAGTCCAGTCAGATTATTCCGAATATAACGAAACCTACATGATATTAAAGCCCATTTAATTTTAGTGATTAAAGCGAGTTCAATCAAAATCGTTTGGGCCGTTTTTGAGAAAATTGGAAGAATGTGTAAAATGGAATAAAGCAGTTGTCCTGGTTCGTGATTTAAAAAAAAAAAAAAATAGTTGGTGTAACATCTAAGGCATATACGCTCCTAATAAAAATCATATATAAATGAAAGTAAAAATCTGGTGCGGGCAACACACGACTTCCACTTCCCTCCGTTTTAAAAATCGATTAGAGAATTTTCAAATACAGTTAGAAATAAAAATGAGTGAGACCATTAAAGAATTAATTAAATTGAATTAATACAGAAACATGTGTTCTATTGAAAACTCTATTATATTGTTATATAAAATAATCAGTTAGTTTTATCGGCTTTCTATCAATCTTTATTAACTTTTACAAGCTTGTGTATAAGATAATATTTTTTCTTAAATCTTTCTCTTTCCAACGGTATATTATACGTCTATATTATTGTTCTTTTGTTCAAAAACAAAAAATTGCATTAAAAAAATATTTTTTCAGCTACCTCCTTTAGTTGTTTGTCAAATTCGCTCAACTTGCATATTTAGCTGTTAATTATCAATGGTTACAAGATAATATAGTTATTTTTATAGAATCTACAAAATTAAAGGTACTTTAGGGAAAGTAAATTTAAAATATCGGCATTTAAGCCCTGTCAGGCCATTTTAATCAGAATGAAACCTACATGACGTTTAAGCCTATTAAATTTTACATCGATATAGCGAGTTTAATCAAAATTGTCGGAACCGTTTTCGAGAAAATCGAAAAAAGGTGCAAAATGCATAGTATAAAGTGGCTCTTCTGGTAAGCTCATTTTGATGAAAAAGGTTTTTTAACGTCTCGGGCGTATATTTGTCTTAAATATGACATTTCAGTTCCATAGGACTTACCGTTTCCGCCCGGGAGTTACCACACACACACACACACACACAGACTATTTTGCGGGACTTGGTTATTTGGAAACAGGGGACCCTAAAATGTCTATTTCCGTTGAAAACTGGAATTCGAATATTTTCACTTTCGCAATACTTTCCAAGTAAGTGAAAGTAAAAATGGGACACTGATTCTGAATAAAAATTAAAAACGATGTTTCTTTTTAAGGATGGTTTTAGTTACTGCCATCAAAGAATCTTAAGAACATGGGACAAAGCAATACACCACAGCTTACTCTAGATAGATTTACAATTAAAAATGAAGATTCATCATTATTTGTTTAGTAATATAAAAATTCATTTCGCATGAAGGAAGCTTTCATATCTCTACGTGGAAATTCTCCAGGAACGAACAATTTTGCATTTGTCATATAAGCACAAACGCTTTAAAAATGCTCCATCAGATTTCTCGTACATAATAATCTCTTACAGCTGAAGAATGTGTGTAAAGGTGCTTTTAAATTAAATTATCAATCTTTTAAAAACGGAGGAAATAAAAGCACGTGTTGGAATATAATTTTAATACCTTATCGTCTTGGGGGTACTGTATCTTCAAACTTAATGCCTTTCTACACTTTAAAATAGAACTGTATCAAATTTACCAACCAATTTCTTCATCCCTAATTAAAAAAATACAATTTTTCTTTTTCTAAGGAACGTTTATGCTTGGAATAAATAAATGCTAGAATTTTAATAAGACATTATTCAGAGAAATACCCTTTTAAGTCAAAGTTTAAGATTCCTATTTCAAGCACGTATTTGCTATTTCGTTTCAATCCTTTAGGTTGCTATTAGACTGGTAAATTAATATATATATACTTTTTTTTTTAATAGAAACCTTTTTACTTTCACTTACTATATATAGTAAGGGGAAGTATTGCGATCGTGAAAATTTTCGAATTCCAGTTTTCAACGGAGATAGACGTTTTAGGGCCCCCTGAGTCCAAATAACCAAGTCCCGCAAAAAGGTCTGTATGTGTGTGTGTGGTAACTCCCGGGCGGAAACGGTAAGTCCTATGAAACTGAAATTTCATATTTAAGACAACTATACGCCCGAGACGTGATAAAACTTTTTTCATCAAAATGAGCTTATCAGAAGAGGCACTTTATACCATGCATTTTGCACCTTTTTTCGATTTTCTCGAAAACGGTTCAGACGATTTTGATTAAACTCGCTATATCGATGTAAAATTTAATGGGCTTTAATATCATGTAGGTTTTATTTGGATAAAAATGGTCTGACAGGGCTTAAATGCCGATATTTTAAATTGTCTTCCTCTAAAGTACCTTTAATTTTGTAGAATCAATAATAATAACTAGATTATCTTGTTAACGCTGATGAAAAACAGGTAAATATATAAATTGAATAAATTCGATACCCAACTAAAGAAGATAAACTAACTGATTATTTTAGATAATAATATAGTAGATTTTTAATAAAACACATGTTTCTAAATAAATTCCATTTAATTAATTATTTAATGGTTTCAAACATTTTTATCTTTTACTGAATTTGAAAATTCTTTAATCGATTCTATAAATGGAGGTAAGTATAAGTCGTGTGTTGCCCGCACCAGATTTTTACTTAAGGAAAATAGCTCACAAGAGTTAATTAATTCTTTATTTTTCTTCTGCCCGGTTCTTTTTTTTTTTTTTTTATTTTATATAATTTTTTAAAAACAATATAAATCAGATGAAACCATGCATAAATGTGTCTATGTAAAACTCAATGAAGTGTACTCCACACTACGCAACGCAATAACTCAGTGATAGTGCTGAGTTCCAAAGGTGCAGATAAGTGAAGGATGCTTTAATTACAGATAAGTACTTTACAAAAAATTACAGATAAGTACTTTACAAAAAATTACAGATAAGTACTTTACAAAAAATTACAGATAAGTGCTTTACAAAAAATTACAGATAAGTACTTTACAAAAAATTACAGATAAGTACTTTACAAAAAATTACAGATAAGTACTTCGAATAAGATCTTCAGTTTTCAGCAATAGAAAAGTAAGACTTATTTTTACAAAAGGTTTACTACGTTATACAGCACCTTTAACCAGCTATGGCACCAAATATGGTTTTGATGAATAAAAAATTTATAATTTTTGTTATATTTTACTTCCTTAAAAAATTACAAAAAAAAGAACCTGTACCTTAGGTTCAGTAGTATACCTACAGAGATTTGAACTGTTTCACGGCCAACGGCTGTTTGAGGAGGTGATAAGGCCTAGATCACGCTCGGCCACTTCTTGAAATAACAGAATATATTCGGAAGAATAAGGAACAAACAAAAATTGGTAGTTTTTTAAACACAAAAAAAATATAGCTAAACGATATAAGCCATATAGTTTTTTTTTTTTTTTTAACCATAATGTTAGATTTTGACACATGCACAAAAAAAATGTTGAAAATAATATCAAGAAAATAAATTCATACCTTCATATACCAGTCAGTGATTATAAATTAAAATCGATAAGTGTTAGTACATTTCACTAAATGGGCCTTAGAAGTTTAGAAAAATTAAGAAATCGCGTTGAAACTTTTATATACATCTCTGGTATGAAAAATTATATTAACATGGTTTTGTTGGGCAAACTTTCTTCGTAACAGCGTATCAAAGCTAGACTTTAAAAAAATATTTATTTTTTGTAAAAATAATCATAACTAAACTTTACAAGCGATGTATGTATATAGCGATGTTTTTTTTTACGAAAAATGATGTTTGGATACCTGCACACAAAAAAAAAAAAAAAAAAAAATGTTATAATGAGAAAAATATCACACCTTACATAGAACAGTCACGATGAGTTCAGTGATTAAAGTAGATTATTGCTAGATACGATTTTTAGTCAATTTCATCGAATGAACCTTAGAAGCTGAATGGGATCACTTGTAGCTGGGTGGCTAGCATAACAGCCTCCTATGCCAAAGGTCACAGGTTCAAACCCACAGGTGGTCCTATTAAAAAATCCTTAGTCCCCTTCGAAGGGGACGTTAAAAGGTGGTCCCGAGCCTGTGCGATGTCAGGTACTCGTTAAAGATCCCAATCCTAATAAAACCTGGATAGGCAAAATTTAGGACTTCCACTGTAGCATCGTCCGATTAGCCATAGCAGCATAATGTGACGTTAAATAAATAACTTAGAAGCTGAAAAAAAATTAAGTTAAACACATTTAAAACTTTAATTAATATATCATGCGGGCTGTCCGAGAAATTTAATATGTGACTCAAAAGACTTATGAATTGTTTCATTAGATTCACATGTGAAATTCCCAGACGCTCCCATGTTCTTCTAGTAGGTATACAGAGTTGAATTGGCTCTACCCCTCTATATGTTATCAATAACTCTTCGGTGTCTGTTTTTTCCGAATCTTAAAAGAAAAAAAAAACACCTTATATTCTTGATATTCTTACCCCTTGTTCCTCTGTCAATTCATTAAACATTAGATCCCAGCCCATAAACTTGTATATACCTTCCCACAAATCTGCCTCCTTCAAAAAATACTTATTTTTTGTGGTACCCTATTTTGGAATTCCTTACCTATATCCATTAGTAAAGCCTAACCTTCAACCACTTTAAAACATCAACTATTTCTCCATCTCCTTCCAAAATATGTATTGGGTTGATGCAAAATTAATGCAGGTTTCCTCTATTGCAATATCTTAATTCCAATTGTGTAAACAAAGCTAATCCTAACATTGATCATTATTATACCAAAACAAACCTTATCTAATACCCTCTCTTTCACCATGAATTTGTTTAGTAAAATCGTTTTGTTCAGTGTGTTCAAAGGTCTTGAATCGAAAATGTCAAAGTGCGATTTTCGTCAAATTTATTTTTACGAATTTAAATTAGGGCGCAGCGCTGCGCAAACGGCTCGTAATATTAATGAAGTGTGGGGTCAGGGGGCTATTAATGAGTGCACGGTGCAGCGTTGGTTCCAGAAGTTTCGCAGAGGAGATTTCGACCTCGAAGACAAGGAAGGTCGGGGCCGTCATCTTGCTCTGGACAACTACCAGCTGAGGTCAAAAGTGGAAGAAGACCCAACCAAAACCACACGAGAAATGGCGGCGGAACTCGGAACTCAAAAATTGCAACGTCTTTGCCCAGCATTGATGAATCGGAAGGGGCCGATCCTGCTCCACGATAACGCCAGACCACACGTTGCACAACCAACGCTTCAACGACTGCACGAGTTGGGCTACGAAGTTCTCCAACATCCGCCTTATTCACCTGACCTCTCTCCTACAGACTTCCACTTTTTCAGGCATCTGGACAACTTTTTGAGGGAGAAAAATTTTCAAAACCAGGACGACATTGAAAATTCTTTTCGTGATTTCATTGAGTCCAGGGATTCGGATTTTTTTTCTGGTGGAATAAGAAAGCTTGTTGAACGTTGGCAAAAGTGCATTGATTCAGATGGAAATTATTTTGATTAAATATATATGGTTAAAGTAAAGATATGGCGTATTTACAATACCTACTAAAAACCTGCATTAATTTTGCATCAACCCAATACTATCTTAAGCTATAGATAATAACTATTCATGGTTTAATAATCCATCTGTTATATATTTATACTGAAGTCCTAAAATACCAGACAAATGACATTTATAATGTACATTTTTGTTATTCTTAGGGGACTACTCGTCCCAGAATAAAATTTATTTTCATTTCATATATATAAGTTTATATTACCATGGTTTTGTCCTGCAAACATTTGTTTGTAAAAACAAACCAGAAGAAGAAATTACATTTTTTTTAAATATTATAAATGAACTAAATCAAACAAGTTATGTAGTTTTTTTTATCATATATTTCATCCAAATCATACATTATCATCACAGGACAGTTACGGTATGTTTAGCTGTTTATAAAAAAAAACATATACAAATGATATCTATATATTTGTTTTTTTCTTTTCTTATTTCTCATTTATTTGTCCAACAAAACATAGAATACACAAAAAAATATATCGTGTATTCTCAGTGCATGATTTATCAGTATGTGATTTTTTTTTATTTATTTATTTTTTATTTATATATATATAGAAAAAATATATATTTTATTATTGGGTTGTGTCACATGAAATGTCCGTTTTCAAGGTAAAGGATTTTTATTAAAAATACGAATTGAAAACGAGATAATTTTATTCGAAGTATTTACTTTCTTTTTCTACACATTTTTCCAAACGTGACACCAACTTTTTTATCCTCTGAACTGAAAAACTCTGAGCTTTGAAGTGAAACAAAATCTGAAAACGCACTTTTCACTTGATCATCATTTTCAAAAAGTTTTCCTTTGACGAAATTGTCTAAATTCCTGAACAGATGGTAATCTGTTGGAGACAAGTCGGGATCAATTAGTGGGTGCGGAAGAACTTCGTAGCTCAGTTCTTTTAATTTTTGCACGGTATGTTTTGAAACATGGGGTCTTGCTGCCGCTCCGTGAGCTTTTTTGCTTTCCCAATACACTTTAAATGTCTGGAAACGGTAGATGCACTTGCATTTAGTTGTGCTGAGAGTAATTTAACTGTTTGGTAGGGGTTTCTTCAACTGTATGTTTGAGGACATCGTTGTCTATTACGGACGGGGGTCTTCCTCGGGGCAAGTTTTTCAAGTCGGTATCCCCAGCTGAAAACTTAGCAAACTAACGGCGAACGGTCCGTTCATTGGCACTCTCTTCCCCAAACGCCTTGCAAATATTTCTAGCGTCCTGAGCTGCCTAATGTTTATAATACAAAGGTAGAGGATTAGTAACTGTTTACTTTAAATATGTAAACATTCGGAAGAAAACAACAGTGACCTGCAAAATCCTTTATGTATTTCAGAAACTATAAAAACGGACATTTTATGTGAAACAACCCAATAATATTATATTAAAAGGACGGAAAAGGGAGTTGTATGTTTTTAGAACTGGTAGTAAGAGTACCTGGCCGAGGGATGCTGAGCGATCAATACACCATCAAGTCTTTTATTGTCTGCCGCTGTAGCCCTCAGCCACTGTCTGCTCCTATCACAGTGCTCAGCTCAGCTTTCAGTTTAACAAACACAACAATCCCACTCTCCTTTATGCAATATTTTACAGTCTAATTGTCTTTTCACTGCGATATCAGAATAAATCCTATTAATTCCATTTTACTCACAGATGAAAATAATTTGTTGCTTATTCATAAAACGCCACTTTATGCTACTGTAGCTGTGCACAAGACGATGGTGCAGAGGATGTTCTAAATGTTGCCTACCCAGGTTTAATTAGGACAGGAAAGTTTAATATCGTATCATTTTACGTCCCAAGCGAAGGATGGCATAACCAAGGATTTTTTACTCCTTATAAAAAATCCCAAGGCCGTCTGCTGGATTTGAACTCGCTACATTAGACAAAAGAAGGTTGTTATGCTAACCACTATACCACAGTTATATATTATAATTCGCTATTTAGAAGCAATACCGAAACTTACATGAAATGTCCGTTTTTATAGTTTCTGAAATAAATAAAGGATTTTCCAGGTCTCTGTTGTTTTCTTCCGAATATTTACATATTTAAAGTAAACAGTTACTAATCCTCTACCTTTGAACTATAAATATTAGCTTCCCAATCAATTACCCACTTTTTAGTACACCTCCAAATATGAAGATGGAACACGCGATTTTCGAGTAATATTTTTGTACTAGTTTAAACTCGGCCATTAACTGAGGTCGCTAGAAATAATTGCAAGGCGTTTGGGGAAGAGAGTGTTCGCGAGACCAATTCGCCGTTGGTTTGCTAAGTTTTCAGCTGGGGATACCGACTTGGAAAACTTCCCCCGAGGAAGACCTCCGTCCGTAATAGACAACGATCTCCTCAAACATACAGTAGAAGGAAACCCCTACCAAACAGTTAAAGGACTCTCAGCACAACTAAATGCAAGTGCATCTACCGTTTCCAGACATTTAAAGTGTATTGGGAAAGTAAAAAATTTCGATACATGGGTACCTTATGATCTCACTGAGCGGCAGCTAGACCCCATGTTTCAAAACATACCGTGCAAAAATTGGAAAAAGAAAAAAAAAGGAACTGGGAATTCCTTCAGCACCCACCATATTCTCCCGACTTGTCTCCAACAGATTACCACCTGTTCAGGAATTTAGACAACTTCGTCAAAGGAAAACTATTTGAATTATCTTGTTTTCATATCGTATTTTTAATAAAAATCCTTTACCTTGAAAACGGACATTTCATGTGACACAACTCAATATTTTTTCCTCCACATTTTGAGCTTCCTAAACTCTCCATTCTTAAATTTTTTTTTTTTTATTGATATTTCCAACTTTATTTTTACAGCATTGGTTAATACAACAAGTAAATTAGTTATGAGACAAAATACGTGGAAAAACATTAAGAGAATCTACCCATTGGCAGCACTCCAGTTGGTAATCCAAACTAGAGAGTCTCGAGGCCATCTTCTTTTCAGACGCCTCGGAGGATTGTCAGGAATGGAAGAGGAGGCAAGGATTGAAACTAGTGGGTTAGAGTGGGAATGGAGTTTGTCATGGAAAAATTAATACCTCCCATGCATTCTAAGATCTAAACTCTCCATTTTTTAACTCTGAATTCAATAAACCATTTTTGTATTTAGACTTATGTTTCTAATCAATGATTGATCATGGAGGAGGAAGGATATCTATCTGTCAAAAATAAACTCCTGAATAAATTTACAATATGTATGTCTACTTTTTATTAATTAAATAACAAATATTGGTTAATTATTTTTGATAATTTGTAAAGACCAAAAAAATTAGGTTCCCCTCACCATGCCTCCATCAAAATTTTAGTTCTTACCTTTCAAGAAACGTACAACGAGAATAACAAATAAAAATGTATGATTTCGTCTGCCCACCGTACATTAATTAAAATACCATGTATAATTAACTAATATCATCATTCGATAGAGAAGCAAATTTCCTACAAAACAAGAAATTAAATATTGAAATAGATTGAGAAATCGTTATAGAAATAGATACAGCGTTTTGAACTAAGCAGAGATAGTGGACCAATTTCCTCGAATATACAGCAACTCACAGTGAAAATGATACACCATACAAATTTCACAAAATGTTCATTTATTATGTACAATAATATATTTTTTCGAAAAAGGTTCTCCCTAAAATATTACACATTTTATCTAGAAAAAAATAAATATCTCTCTTGAACAATAATTAATAATGCCTGAGCATAAAAATAACAAAATGAAATTCCAGACCTCACAGTGAAAATGATACACTTTAATAAAATTCAATTTAAAAGTAATTTTATATAACTTTAATATCTTATTGGAAGTTCTTTGTTATTAATTACTTCTCTTAAGCGGTTTGGGATGGATCCTACGAGTTTTTGGGTAAAATCTTTGCTAATTTTCTCCCATTCTTCCAAGAGTGCCTTTTTTAGATTTTATTTGTTTGTAATATTATGTTTTCGAATTTTCGTCTCCAATTTTATCACAAATGTTCAATGACATTTAAATCTGATGACTGCGCAGGTATCTTATAAGTTTGGGACAGTTAAATGTAAGCTATTCTTTCACTATCAACGAAGAATGCTTGGGGTCATTATCTTGGTGGAAAAGTAAAACTATCTTTTAATCCAAGTTTTTCAGCACTTACCTTCAGATTTTGCCTTAATATGTTTACTTATAAATGTTTATCCATTATAAATTCTATGAAATGCAGATTTCCCTCACCAGAAGCTGCCATGCATCCCCACACTATCACACTCCCACCTCCATGTTTCACAGTCGGTAAGAGATTTTGCTTGGAAAATGCTTCTCCTGGTTTTCTCCAAACGTATCCACGTCCATTCGACCCAAAAATGTTAAATTTGCTTTCATCAGCAAAAATGAACTTTTCCAAAAGTCACAATCTTTGGAAATGTGCTCATTTGCAAATTTTAGCCGGTCTTTTTGATATTTTTTACTGATGAACGGCTTTTTCCTACAACTCTACCATGAAAATCGTGTTTCCGTTGGACGCGACGCTCAGTTTCCGCACTAACAATCTTCTTTAAATAATATCCCACTTAAATTGCAATTTTTGGAGCACTCATTCTTGGTTTTTTTTTTTTTTTTACATATCTCAGAATTCACCTTTCGTCAGCATCGGAAAGTATCCTTTTGGGGCTTTTCCTCTTCTTATTAACAGCCTATTTTCCCTTTTATATCTTTCTACAATGTGTTGTACTGTTGCATGATTTTTCTGAAAATGTTCGCCAATTTCTCGATACGATTTTCCTCTGTTGAACTGTTGTATAATGAGTTCTCTTTCTCTTACCGTTGTGTGACGACCAATTATAATAAAACAAAAACAATCACAAAATAATATAATAAAATTGTCTTAGAGACTGATAGCGCAGAAGACACTGAAAGCCTAGATAGAACTAAAGCAGATTAAGAACAATGAGTGGTGTAAACAATGGCAACATGAGAGGTGTATCATTTTCACTGTGAGATAGGTCAAAGGTTTGAATCCTCTTTTGTAGCTTTATTTAATCCATTGCTAATGTTAGAAAGCTGGGCAAGTTAATCTATAATCAATAATCTATTCTCAGTCCACACACACTTATAGGTCATATAAAAATAAGCGCAATAAGTTATTTTTGACATATTTATAGAAATATAGTAGGTGTATCCTTTTCACTGTGAGCTACTGTAAATTGACAGTATTCCTGGTACCACTCTTTCTTAAGCTCTTTGATTAATTTATAGTCATACAAATAAGTAATACAACTTTAGTGGAGTGGAAAGAACCGAAAGGGCCAAGTTGGAGGGACCATTTAAATTAATTATCCATTAGATAATAACAAGCTGACAAGGCTGGTTTCTGCCCAAAGTATATTTTTTTATAATGTGAAAATGTATATATATATTTTTATGTCTGCAATAGACTAGACAGTTTAAAGTAGGATCGTTAAAAATGGCAAAAGACTGATGAAACGTTGGAGATAAAAAAAAAAAAAAATGATTTTTTAGTGAAAAATATGGATCACTCGTTTTACTAAAAAATAACCTAAAAATTCGGGAGAAGAGACGAATTCAAACCTCTTCCTTAAAACAGTCTCAACTATTTCAATATAAAATAAATTATAATGTATCTTAATACAGTAGAAGGCTATAATCAAATTATTATTATAATTCAGTATAAGAAAACATGAAAAAAACAAATGTAGAAAACATACTTCGTCGCAGCTATCTTAGATAAACTAAAGCTGCAAATCCTTAAGCACATAAACGCCCACTCTTCAACAAGACGGCTCTCCGGAGACTAGTGGAATGCTAGAACTCCTTTGTCCGGTGAATTACAAGAAGTACCAAGAACAGTGCTTGTCCAACCAAATTCTGAAAAATTGATTTGACTGGCCACTCAGGTGAGAATCCGTGGTCGAAGAACTGGAGGAGGTAAAATGGACCCTTACCATATTGAAAACATAAGTGTAACAGCTATATTGTGTAACCCACGTACACAAAGTACTTTGTAAATATATCGTTAAAATACTGCAGATGAAAAAGTAAATTGATTATGAAGGATATATATATGTTTATCGGCGAATGGAAACTCTGACGGTCGGAGAATGAAAAAATCGAGTAGTTTCAATAGTTTATTTTTTGCCAACGTTTCGACCCCCATTGTGGGTCATCATCAGGGCGTGTTGTAGGCGAATGGAAACTTCGGTCGGAGAATGAAAGAATCGAGTAGTTTCAATAGTTAATTTTTTGCCAACGTTTCAGTTTCCATTCGCCTACAATAAAGCAATCAGTATAGAATAAAATATCAGAATCAGTATATGTATACGCTGGGCTATCCGTGAAAGAATAGTACTTCCAAGTGACAACTCAAAATTGAGGGTGGTTCTATTGAAATAAATTAGTGGCCTGTATAGATTTAAAATAAATAAAAATAATGGAAGCAAACGACGAATCACAATACATTTAATACACTGAAATACATATAAACAAGATAAGAAACAAAAAATTAAACAGTTTCTTGAATAAGAATTAAGAAATTAAATGTTCCATTATTAGATAAGCTATATTCACGTGAAAAAAGTCCAGTTGCGTATTGTAGAAAATCTCCGCAGGGCGGCTTGGACGAAGTTCTCAGGTATGTTGAATGACCGCAGGGCGGCTTTTCCAAGTTCCAAGGGGAACGATGAGAGAAAAAAAAATTCGTTTGCAAACGTACTAAGTATGAGAGCAGACTCGGGTCTAAGCTCATCTTCCCTTTGGACCCTAGCTTAAAAACCACCCGCCACTAGGCGGTAATAAAAACAATTGAAGTACGATCGTATTCTTTTCTTTCTCTTCTATTCAAAACTTTTAATTATATTTAAAATAACTATTTTTAAAACAGATAAAAAAATAAAGATTAACACAAAATGATCTATTGATAAATATCGTAAAAATTATACAGTTTTCTTTTTTTTCCCTGAAATAGTCATGACATATGGCGTGAACAGTATAAATAGAATAAAGCAATCAGTGTTTTTGTGGTGTAATCCGAATCTGTAGGACGTAAAAAAAAAAAAAAAAAGGTGCTTTCATAGTTAAGAGACACTTTTTTTCATCTTAAAACTCTCTTAGGACGAGCTATTAAAAAATCCAACATGAAATAAAATTCCTCCCTTATCCGTGGATAATGCCAGAGCCTGGACATCAAGCTCCCTCCAGGATATAAGAGGGGAACGTGTAAGAGGGAAGCCCAGTAATGAAGAGGAGGCTAAGCAAACATTTACCGTAGCACAACAGTAGGCGGCACTTATATACCAGAAGTACAGAGGGGAGATTGTCACCGATAGCAACCGGCACCATATCTACCATGACACTATCAAGTAACAATATAACTTTAGAGATTTGTAAAGAAAATTATGTAACAAAAATACTATCCACTAAATTCCTGTGAAGGGAACAGTTGTCACATCTTAGATCCGAGCAATGCCAACAGAGCTAGAGAGTGTTGAACTCAGCTGAAAAAACAAAATAACGTTCCACGATAAAAAGGTACAGAACCCCAGTCAAAAGACATACCCATGTGGTATTAGTATTTCATCAGAAGATGACCAAGAGACATCCTACTATAAATTAGACATTGGAGTGCTACCAATGGGTAGTTTCTTTACAGGATTACCATGTAGAGATAGATAGAAGATAGATAGATAGAAAAGTCTGTTGTTTTTATTTTTCAAAATTACATCAAAAAGCCAATAAACAAATTACAAGTTATGAAATACAATAATAAAAATCAGACACACTACATGGTCTATTGACCGTCCGTGGAGTCAGTGTTTATTAACAAAATTAATCTTTAATCTATCAATATAAATAATCAATAACAAAATAAGAAACAAACACTTCCCATGTTATTTATGTACTAAAATTAATTCACAAATAGTCAAATTCACAATTAGTTAAATTTAATTTAACGAATTCACTAATAGTTTAATTCTCTCGTTAGTAACATTTTATAAGAGAAAGCCGATCTGGAGAAATTAACTAACGCCAGCCAATCTTTTCCATTTATCAACTCTAAAACTTGATCCCAGGTTAAATTTTTAGAATTAAAATATTTTTTTCTAAACTCAGTAAGTATCGTACAGGCAGCCAAAAAGTGAAAAAGATCTTCTGCTTCATTTGTATTGCACAAACTACATTTATTATTTGTATTCATGAAATGTTTGTAATTCAGGTTTAATACATCACCCCTGATTTTAATTACCCATCTAATCACCTCCAGTGAGCATTTGTCAGTAATGTAATTTACTGTGGTTAAATGTGGATAAAAGGGAGAAGTTTTAGAATTTTTAACTTTAATAATATTTTGAGTATATTACCATGTATTCTAACCGTATATAAATCCCATTTACTTATTGTATTGATTTAACACAGTTACAAATTTCTTTAAATAAATAAATAACAAAAAATCTCGTGCGGGCAACACACAACTTTCACTTCCCTCCATTTTTAAAATCAATGAAAGAATTTTCAAAAACAGTTAGAGATAAAAATACGTGAAACTATTAAGGAATCAATTAAATTGAATTTATATAGAAACATGTGTTTTATTAAAAAGTCTATTATATTATTATCTAAAATAATCAGTTAGTTTTATGTTCATTTCATCACTCTCTAGTAACTTTTAAAAGCTTGTGTATGATATAATATTTTTTTCTAAAATCTTTAGCTTTCCAACGGTATATCATACATGTATATTACTGCTCGTATCTTCAAAAACGAAAAATAGCATTAAAAAAATATTTTTTCTGTTTTCTCCTTTAGTTGGGTATCGAATTTATTTAATTTGTATGTTTACCTGTTTTTCATCAGCGTTAACAAGATAATATAGTTATTTTTATTGAATCTACAAAATTAAAGGTACTTTAGGGGAAGAAAATTTCTAAAGTGATAATTTTAGATAATAATATAATCGATTTTAATATTAATTTTATTAACAAAACACATGTTTCTGTAGAAATTCCATTTAATTAATTCTTTAATGGTTTCACTTATTTTTATCTCTGTTTTTGAAAATTCTTTAATTGGCGGAGGTAAGTGAAAGTCGTGTGTTGACCGCACCAGATTTTTATAAATATAATTTCATAAAGTCGACTAGAATATTATAGAAGATATTCCTAAATGAAAAAAAAAAAAAAAAAAATGTAAAAAGAAAGAGATTGGTTACACGAGTGGTGGCAATAGACGATACATGATGGAGTGCCGCCCTGGAGACAGAAGGATATACAGTGCTATCTGCCGGAACTGGCTAATAAATGTACTATTGATCACTGTCAGGTAGGGCGTTCCCCGTCTCAACCTTCTCAATTTATCCGACGAGAGTCCATGTTCCATTCTACGCTTATGGCCAACTTCAAATCATATAGCATCGTAATGCAAGTTCTCCATTTAGAATCGTGTAAAATATGAAATAAGTTTCTTATATATATCTATATTTAGCTATGAGGGCGACATAACGCAAAACGATGGAACGAAACTAGAGAAGAGGGTATAAAAAGAAAAAAAAAATTATATATAAGAACTATATATTCCTACAATTTTCTCAAACTAATAAATCTCAAATAACGAATTTGTCGACTTCATTGATTAACTAAACACATATTATGGATCAACACACTAAATTTTTTTTTAACTTTCACATACTTATATATGAAAAATATAGTAAGGGAAAGAATTGCGATCGTGAAAATTTTCTTATACCAGTTTTCGACGTAAAGGGTCCCCTGAGTCCAAATGACCAAGTCCCAAAAAAAGGTCTGTGTGCGTGTGTGTGTTTGGTGAGTCTAGCACGAAAACGAAAAGTCATAAGAAACTGATATTACATATTTAAGACACCTATACGCCTAAAATCCTACAGCAACTTTTTCACCAAAATGTGCTGACCGAAATTACCACATTATATCATGCGTTTTGCACTTATTTTCGATTTTCTCAAAAATAGTAACTATTTTTATGAAGGTCTCATTCTGATTGAAATAGTCTGACAGGACTAAAATGCCGATTTTTTTTTAATTCTCTTCCTCTAAAGTACCTTTAATTTTTGTAGATTACAAAACATTAACCATTTCAACACTTAAAAGAGCACACATTGACTTCCATTTGTCACTTAATTACTTTATTTCATAAGCTTTTTCTATCTGTCGACGTTTTGGGGCTGTTTCCCCATTTTCAAGACTTATTTTTTTCATTATATAAATGCTTTTTCATATATAATCCATCATTTTATTTCATAGCACACTGTTGTCCTTATGGGTGTTCAATAGCAGTGTGCTATGAAATAAAATGATGGATTATATATGAAAAAGCATTTATATAATGAAAAAAATAAGTCTTGAAAATGGGGAAACAGCCCCGAAACACGACAGATAGGAAAAGCTTATGAAATAAAGTAATTAAGTGACAAATGGAAGTCAATGTGTGCTCTTTTAAGTATTTATATCAAGAAAAACTTCCAAAAAAGTTAAAAAAGAAAAGAAATTAACCATTTCATCTAGTTAGAATTGATAAAAAAACAGATAAATATATAAGTTGGACGAATTCGACTAAAGGAGAAAACTGCAAACATATTTTTTAATGCATTTTTTATTTTAACCATAAGAACAATAATATACATGTATAATATCCCGTTGGAAAGCTAAAGATTTTATAATAAATATTGTTACATCCAAAAGTCCCAATATTTCACCCAATTGTAAAAGTGACGAATAGCCGATAAAACTAACTGATTGTTTTAGATAAGAATATGATCGTTTTTTTTTAATAAAAATATGTTTCTAGAGAAAATCAATTTAATTAATTCTTTATTAGTTTCACTCACTTTCACCCCTAACTCTACTTGAAAATTCTCTAATCGATTTTAACAACGGAGGAAGTGTGTTGCCCACACCAGATTTTTTCAAATTTCAAAATTTAGTGTAAGTTTCAAAATTTAGCATAACCGCCTCCTATTCCAAATGTACCGGGTTCAAACCTGTAACCCTAGGATTTTTTAATAGGAGAAATAATCCTTAGTTATGCCGTCCTTCGAAGGTGACGTTAAAATGTGGTCCCGAGCCTGTGCGTTGTAAGGTACTCGTTAAAGATCCCTATCCTAATAAAACCTGGATAGGCAGAATTTAGGACTCCGACTGTAGCAACGTCCGATTAGCCACAGCAGCATAAAAGGACGTTAAGTGAAGAGGCAAACAAACAAAATTTAGTGTGTAATAAAAAGATCTCTCGTCGAGATTTACATCAGGTTATAGGGTCCGAAAAGGAGATACTCTTACAAACCAATTGTTTAATTTAATAATAATAAATATAGGTTTAGCGAACCCGAAGAGGCAATACCACTAACCTTTGCCTGCAGTATTCAATTCAATGACCACCGCCCAAGCCCTACCCCTGAGATCCGACTCAACACAATCCTCTCGCAACGTCTGCGAACTACCTCTTGGACGCCTACTAGTCATTTCATATTAACTTTTTATGAATTCGTTCCTCACTAAGCCTAACAACTTTGCATGCCCATTTAAGCTGCTACGATGTTACAACTTTATTTATAATTCCGCCTTGTGCAACCTTCCAAACTCCCCAGTGCTCTTATTCCACTTCGGACCAAAGAGTTTACGAAGAACCTCATGCTCGATTTTTTTTTTTTTTTTTTTTTTTTTTTTTTTTTTTATATATAATGCGCAGGGAAGAGAATTCACAGATCGCGGAATCCAGTGATCTGAAATCATATCCGTGAACTTATATATCTGCACTCATAAGTGAACGGAAATAAAGATATTCCGACTGAAATAAAAAGTTTTTTTTTTTTTTTTTTTTTTTTTAAACATATTTATTGATATTTACAACTGTATTATTATATACAACAAGTAAATGTGATGGACATAGTAAACTGACATGAGATACATGTAAAGACGCTACCCATTGGCAGCACTCTAAAACTATTTTAAACTAGAAGGTCTCGAGGCCATCTTCTTTTCAGACGCCTCGGGGATTGTCAGGAATGGAAGAGGATGACAGAATAGAAACTAGTGCATTAGAGTGGAAATGGAGTTTTTCATGGAATGATTGATACCTGGTTCGTGCTAATTCAGAAACATATGGGACATTAAGGTCTTTATGGATGAGCTTATTCGTGACAAAGTAAGGAGCGTTAAGGATTTTACGAAGGATTTTGGATTGTAAGGATTTGATACGAGAAGAATTCGATGGTTTAGTAGAGCCCCATAGCTCTATTCCGTAAGTCCATTTTACTTATTAACTAGATATCTCAACCCTACAGTTAAGTCAAAAAAAAAAAAAAAAAAAAAATGATATCATCTGGTGATAGTAACTACTTAGCTGTTAGCTGCGCAGTTTAATTAAGCAGTCACGAAAATAAAGCCAATGCTGAATTAGAGTTCTGAAACAATGATTTCAGAGTTTTTTCTAAAGTGGTGAGTTAGACCTAAGAAACCAAAAAGAAACATTTATGCTCGGCAGAGAACCCATCATTGAGATAGTAAACAACCAACCAACTGTATTCTTCATTAAAGAAACCATATGTTGCATTGGATGGAATTGAAAGGCGGTCATATGTCTAGGATGGGGATACAGATGAGATTTCAAGGAAGCTCCGGGATAAAAGGCTGTGCAGAAAAGCAATCGACTGATGGTGTTTGAGAGGTTGAAAAATGGGATGTTTTATAAATCTCACTGCCCGGTTGTGTAAATGGAGCCATGGTTCGGTAACAGTGATGCGCCTAGATCATGGATAAGAGCAATGTGTAGGATAAGAATTAATCATGCGATCTCAGACGCCTACTTCCATATGATTAATAGAAAAGATAATGAATATTGTGAATTGTGCCAAGTTAAGGACATATCTGTGGTTAAATCTGAGTTAACACCACGTATCGCTCCCTCAGACCGTCTCCCACCTCGTGTTAAATTGGTTAAAAAAATTTCTTGGTGGAAGAAATTTCAGGTGGAAAGAAAGCTGTATGTTATAACTCTATTTTGGGTATTACGTAAAGTTTAAGTCGCTCACCTGTAAAATGAAAGATTTTGATTTAACCAATTATTCACGAACGCCACAGATATAGTAATGTCATGCATTAAATATTCTTCCTAACGCTTATTTTTTGTCAATAAAATCAAAAGAATATTAAATAAAAATAATCTACCGTATATTGACATAATAACTAATCCCAACCGAGATCACTTGTAGCTGGGTGGTTAGTATAACAGCCTCCTATACCAAAGGTCACGGGTTCAAACCCGCAGGTGATCCTAGGATTTTTTAATGGGTTATGCCGCCCTTCAGAGAAGACCTTAAAAGGTGGTCCCGAGCTCGTTGTGCGACGTCAGGTACTCGTTAAAGATCCCTATCCTAATAAAACCTGGATAGGCAAAATTTAGGACTCCCACTGTAGCATCGTCCGATTAGCCACAGTAGCATAATAAAGTGACGTTATAATAAATAAACAAACTAATCCCAAACTTGTACTGGAAGCGTTAGGCCACTTTATAAACTCTGCAGGTATTAAATTATAAAGCAAAACTTATTATGGATAATCATAAAATCAAATCATAATTTCGAATTATTTTTATTGTAATTAATAATGATAATTATGAATATTAATAGTTATCAAATTGTTTTTAACAACTGATTTAAGTGAAAGTCGTGCGTTGCCCGCACAAGATCTGTTTTAATGTATTTATTACATCTGCATAAGTTTGATAAAATAAACTGCTGTGCAAAAATATTGCATCACTTGGATATTTTTTAATATCTCATAAAACATTACTTGAATGCTTTCTTTTCTGGCGATTTTATTTGATAAAACTGTTGTGAAGTATGTATAAAACAAATTTATAGCATTCAAAATTATCTGGGAAGGGATAAAATAAAAACAAACAAACAAATAAATGAAAATGTCTCTTTATTGACAAAAGAAAAATAAAGAAAAAAATGTAAAAACATTTAAATGTGATTAACAATCTTCTAACAATATCTTGTCAGCCCTCCCCTAGCACGGATAATCTCTCTGAGTCTCTCAGGCATTGAAGAAATAACGTTCACGATGACGGCTTGGTCAATATTCTCCCATTCCTCCCTGACAGCTGTCTCCACCTCATCCAGGGTTGTCGGGAGGTTTTGCCGACCTCTGAGCCGCCTCCCTATCACATCCCAAATGTGCTCAATGGGATTGAGATCAGGGCTTCTTGGTGGGATCTCCAAAAGTGTGATTCCAACCTCTTGTAGGTATTGTCGGACAACATTCGCCGTATGGGGTCTTGCATTGTCTTGTAAAAAAAGGAAGTTATCACCCTCATATGGAGCAAAAGGGATCACGTGATCATCAATCACCTCTGTCAAGTACCTGTGAGCAGTCAAAGCCCCTCCAGTTATCCTGTGGAGCTCCGTTCTTGCCTCGATGCTGATTCCGCCCCAAACCATTATTAAGCCCCCTCCAAAACTTAATCTGTAGGACATGTTGCAAGCTGCGTACCTCTCTCCTCTCCTTCTCCACACTCTTTCCCTTCCATCAGGTGAGTGCAAAGTGAATCTCATCACTAAACAGAACTCGCCTCCAATCATCTTCTGTCCATTCGGCGTGTTCTCGAGCGAATGCTAGTCGGGAAACTCTGTGTGCTCTAGTAAGAAGAGGCCCAGTTGCAGGTCTTCTAGACGATAAGTTGTTCTCCCTAAGACGCCTTCTAACTGTAGAACTTGAAATTTCAACATTCCTGAATTGGCTGATGAGTCCTCGTAGCTGATTTCCCGTGAAAGTACGATTTCTCAAGGCAGATAGCCGAAGAAATCTGTCTTCTTCAGCAGTAGTTATCCTTCGCCTGCCTTGCCCGGGTCTTCTACCGTAGCTTCTAATCTCCCTGTGCCTACGAAGAACTCTTGAGACTGTGGATTGGTTTACTCTAAGTCGCTAAGCGATTTCACGCTGACTCATTCCAGTTTCAGAAAATGTCACTATTCTGACACAGTTTGTTTCAGTTAAGTGAGTCTCGCGGTTCATAATTAGCAGAAAAAAGAATCTTTGAAGAAATCACAAAAAAAAACTGAAAAAAAAACTTGAAAAGCTATTGTGAATAGGACAAAGGAAAGTTGCATACTGGCTGATTTAGGAGTAATTATCTTCTATTGGCTTACAGAGTATGGTAAAGCCTTAATTCTCTACTTCTGACCTTTGGCACAGACAGTATTATCTTAAAGTATCAATAGATTAAGTTTAGGAAAATGTGAATAAAGGAATACAATTTTTTTAATTTAATTTTATCTTGATGCAATATTTTTGCACAGCAGTTTATATTGGACCACGTAAGATCTAAAAATTATATGTTTCTTAACTGATTTAAAACATTTTTCATCCAAATATATACGTTTTATGTATTAAATAAATATCATATTTTAATTGATACATGAAGATAAATAATATAATTGCGATTCGAGGAAAAGCCCTGGTACGTAGGTGGGACTGTGATTGGATCGATGTTTGGCTTTCATTACCAGGCAGCGCTAGTGTCGCTTAGCAACGCCACGCCCACAGCTTTATAGATTGCTTTATGGAAAGCTCACTTTATGTCTGTCTGTCCGTCTCCTTGGGGCTCTGCCCACTTTTTCTTTTTCTTTTAATTTTTTATAAAACCTATAAAAAAAAAAAAAAGAAATAAATAAAAAATCATGAACACAACTCGTAAACTAATTCACAGTTAAAATATATTATTTTACTTTTTGTTTCTTATATTCAATAATAAACCTCTGTAATCGACCAAAAAATTAAAATTTCCTCCTCCGCTTAAAATTTGAGGGCTTACTTTTCAAGAAACGTAGAATCCGAATAACGAAACGAGATAAAACAGAAGAAAAAAACGGTTTTCCGCCGTTCACGGCTTTTCTGAGAAACTACAGGACCGAATTTTTTTTAACACGGCACAAAAATAGTGGGTTGTTTCACATGAAATGTCCGTTTTTATAGTTTCTGAAATACATAAAGGTATTTGCAGGTCTCTGTTGTATTCTTCCGAATGTATACATATTTTAAGTAAACAGTTACTAATCCTCTACCTTTGTATTATAAACATTAGCTTACCAATCAATTACCCACTTTTTAGTAAACCTCCGAATATGAACATGGAAACACGCGATTTTTTAGTAATATTTTTGTACGAGTTTAAACTCGGCCATTAACTGAGGTCGCTAGAAATAATTGCAAGCCGTTCGGGAAAGAGAGTGTCAATGAACGAATCATTCGCCGTTGTTTTGCTAAGTATTCAGCCGAGGATACCGACTTGGAAAACTTGCCCCGAGGAAGACCTCCGTCCGTAATAGACAACGATGTCCTCAAACATACAGTAGAAAGAAACCCCTAAAAAGAGTCCCCTAAAAGGACTCTCAGCACAACTAAATGCAAGCGCATCTACCGTTTCCAGACATTTAAAGTGTATTGGGAAAGTAAAAAAGCTCGATACATGGGTACTTCATGATCTCACTGAGCGGCAGCAAGACTCCATGTTTCAAAACATACCGTGCAAAAATTGAAAGAACTGGGCTACGAAGTTCTTCCGCACCAACCATATTCTCCCGACTTGTCTCCAACATATTACCATCTGTTCAGGAGTTTAGACAAATTCGTCAAAGGAAAACTTTTTGAAAATGATGATCAAGTGAAAAGTGCGTTTTCAGATTTTGTTTATGCCCTATTCGTCTCCTAACATTACAACTTTTTTACATAAGATGATATATTTTTTTAATCTTTAGCTTTAAATCTTTATATTTTACATCTTTTTAACTATTATTTTTCTCCTTTAGTTGGTAATCAATTTCGTTCAACTTATGTATTTTCCAGTGTTTTATTAATGCTGATAAGACTAATTTTTTCAGATCTACAGAATTAAAGGTACTTAATATGAAGAAAATTTAAATCATAGGCATTCAAGCCCAGTTAGACTATTTCATTAAGAATTAAACCTATTGCCTAAAGCCCATTAAATTTTACAGCGGCATAGGGAGTTTAATCAAATTTGTTAGAACCGCTTTTGACGGCAATTCTTTCACTTACTATATATTTCATATTAGGTAAGTGAAAGTAGAGATGTTAATTGAATTTTATGAAAAAAATGAATTATGTGTATATTCAAGTAAATGAGGTATAAAGAGGAAAAAATGTTTGAAATACTATATTATGCTTTTAAAAAAAAAAATTAGTATAATTTGTAAAATAGCAGCTTTAAATGCTCAAGGTTTCCGGGTCAAATTGGGCAGATGGCCTAAGGATTTTGTTAAAGGAGTAAAAAATCGTTAGTTATGTCGACCTTCGGGGAAGACGTGAAATGGTGGTCCCGAGCCTGAGTGATGTAAGGTACTCGTTAAAGATCCCTATCCTATCAAAGAAAGAGTTTACAAAGAACCTCATGCTCGATTTTTTTTTTTTTTTTTTTTTTTTTATAATGCGCAGGGAAGAGAATTCACAGATTGCGGAATCCAGTGATCTGAAATCATATTCGTGAACTTATAATCTGCACTCATAAGTGAACGGAAATAATGATATTCCGACTGAAATAAAAAGTAAAAGTTTATAAATAAGATAAGGCTGTTATATACTTAGCTATCTATCTTTCTACGTGGCGCAACAACCCTGGGTGGGTCTTGGCCCCTTCACTTTATTTATAATAATTAATGTTATATACTTACCACTTTATTAAAAATCTATCAAAATACTACCTTTCGGCAAAAGAGTACATGATATTCTTATTTTACTTATTATCTAGATATCTCAACCCTAAAGTTGAGCCAAAAAAAACAACGTAAAATACATATTACTATACGTTTCCAGAAAAATTATAAGTACTTTTTTTGAATGACTTGAAATGAATTATAAGTTGCAAAAGAGTTATGATGGTATACAACGGGTTATGTTCAAAAGATAAAAGGATGTTATTGACTAATTTGGATGTGGCTACTTAATACTAGTATGTAATTGTAACATTGAGTAAATAAAATTGATATCTGACATGAAATAATAATCTTTTATTTATCATAAACAGAGTAGCTTATTTTTATTAACCTGTATTTCTTTTATATAACCTCATTCAACATAGTCACTATCAACATCTTTCATAATTTGTAGCAATTTTAATTTAAATTATTTTATTTATCAAATTGAATGCACCAAACCATACAAAGATAAAGAAGTGTAGTTTTTGTTCTATTTTTTCAATGTTTCTCGATATGAGAAACATGATATTTATAGTTATATTAGATTAATTATAGTAATAGGTTAAGTTGTTTTAAAATCACTTTTCTCATCAACCACAATTCTAACTTTAGTCTAATAAGTTGCTATTGAATTCTATTAAATATACAATAGCGATCCAATAGAAGTTGGCATACCCAAAATTACTCGATATATTTTAGCTGTAACGTAATCGTGGTATATAGTCGCGTTTGCAATATAAATGTGATTAATATACATTGATACAAAGAGTGGGAATATTTTCACTTAAAAACAACTTTGATAAATGTAATTGTTAAAAATATAATATTTATATTTCTTGAAAATGTATACGTCTTATAACAATGGAGTAGTTGTTGATCGTTTTGACTATATTTTAAAGAAGTTGGTTGAGGGTGCAGCCTCCAAGAAAACATACTAGTAAGAAAAAAATTAAATAAGTGTGTTTTATTGGTAGTTTCTTTGTTACCGCATCCCTAACAACTGCTCCATGATATGCGTTTTATAGTTACTACTATAAAACGCATTTATACAAATTTAAATAAAGATAAAATAAAACATTCGCGAGCAAAGCCGCGGGATACGGCTAGTAATACTATAATTATTAAGAAAGAAAACAATAAAAAAAAAAAAAAAAAAAATCAGATATTTTCAAGTTAATAGAGTAATGAATAGGTCGTTTAGAAATATGGAAAATCAAATTTAGATAAAAGACGATAGAGCTTGAATCGAGTGTAAACAGCAATAAAGAAGGAGCAACAATGGGAGAATCGATTAAAGACTTATTAATCGACTTTACAAAGAGGTAAGAGGCCATAAAGTGATGTGGAGGGCGGGGCAAGATGGCGGGGCCACGCCTACCAGCTCTATCTTGTTCCGCTGTTTTTTTGACTTCCTCTTTGGTGGTTCTTCTTTGTTCTTTTTGTGGGGCGAGCTTTTGTAGGCACTCTTTAATTATTCATATCTACCCTGTTCGTCGTTCATTGTATTCC
Organism: Piezodorus guildinii; assembly: GCA_023052935.1. Classification (NCBI taxonomy): domain Eukaryota; kingdom Metazoa; phylum Arthropoda; class Insecta; order Hemiptera; family Pentatomidae; genus Piezodorus; species Piezodorus guildinii. The sequence goes on along the minus strand of CM041292.1, from coordinate 216,029,640 downwards.
CTAAAACCACCCACGTGTCCGGGAAACGCCAAGTCGCAAACTGTGACGAAATGAGAAACGAAATTATTAATAGAAATTCATGATTAGGCAAGGGTATCGCCTCATAAAAATATGTTAACCTTCTAATAAACATGTTATTTCACTAAAATCCCATTTGGTCGTTAGATTGTATGTAAATGTGTGAGCGCAGTCAAGAGATGCTGACTTCCCTGTGGAAATCACCTTCCAACTACTAAAAATCATTGGTACCAATAATAAAAGTAAGAAATTAAAAAAAATAAATAAAATTACCATAGATATTTACAACTTTATTGCTCAACACAACTAGTTAATATGCAGAGGTGTATCAGAAAACGAAGTTCTTAGCACCACAGAACTTGACCCCAGGTCTTAACGACTTTTTAAAAAGAAAAAAAAATTGTAAATTGGGTTTCACTGAATTGAACTTTGTTATTAAATAATATTATACTAAATGCCGATATTTTAATTATTTTATTTCTCTTAAGTACCTTTAATTTTGTTGATTCTATAAAAATAAGTATATTATCTTGTTACCACTGATGAAAATATTACAGTTGAACGAATAAGATATCGAATGAAAGGAGAAAACAGAAAAAATATTTTTTTAATGCAATTTTTCGTTTTTGAACTTAAGAACAGTAATATACATGTACTATATACCGTTGGAAAGCTAAAGATTTTAGAAAAAATATTATCTTAGACTCAAACTTCTAAAAGTTAATAGAGAGTGATGAAAAGAAGATAAAACTAACTGATTATTTTAGATAGTAATATAATAGATTTTTTAATAAAACACATGTTTCTATATAAATTCAATTTAATTAATTCTTTAATACTTTCAAGTATTTTTATCTCTAACTGTATTGGAAAATTCTTTCATTGATTTTAAAAATGGAGGTAAGTGAAAGTCGTGTGTTGCCCGCACCAGATTTTTTTTTTGAAGGTTATATAGGATTTTCTCGGGCCAGGATGAATGAGCGGGGATTAATGCCAAGTTAAAAGCCCCCCTGGTACCTGAACCTACATGAACTAATTACGCCAGGTTACTGGTCATGTAGTTGCTGAGAATCGCTCGTCCAACGCGACGCGCGCTAACCCCCTTATAAAACCAATAATAATAAAACTAAAATAAATAAATAACACGCATTAAGTTAAAATATTAAAAAAAAAAAAAAAAAAAAAAAAAAACGTCAGCACCACAGAACTTGAAGCTACCTTCTTCCCTACTTAACCCAAAGTCTTAAAAAGTCTCCTTTTAAAAAGAAAAATAATAATATAATATAAAACTAAAATTATTATTTACAACTTTATAGTTTAAATAACTAACGGTGTCTCGACATTTTACTAGTTTTATCCCCTCTACTTTTTCGGCCATTTCAGGTAAAATATGAGGGGTTTGAAAATGGCCGTGTTCTCAGAAAAAGGTAACCCACTACTCATATACCCTACATTTCTTTAGTTTCATCAGTAAAATGTATTGTATTTAGATATTCTACTATTAAATAAATTTTGAATTTTAATCATTAACAATTTTAGGTTTTCAAACAAAACCCCATGATCTAGAAAATCAGAATTTGGTGAAAATGAAAACAGAAACTGAACGTAATATAGTTTTATAATTTTGCAATATTATCAGCACTAATTAAAGAGATTTTAAATTAACTTCTGTCTATTAAGGGGGATGCATCGGACTAGTAGTCGATGTTGTATAATTTTCTAATAAAGCCGTTACTTTGAATTTCAGTACATATTAACGTAAAATATAGAAAATATATCTTAGAATAAGTTGTTTTAAACAAAATGCAGTTAAGTCAAGCAATTTAGCAGCTGCACATTGTCACCACCACTGACTTGTTTTTGCTATCAATGAAAACCTGTTTTCAAACCAAAAGTAGTATTTATGAGAGGCTTAAATAGGGTTTTACACACTATAGGTAGAGTGATTGAGTATTTTCATGAATTTTATAACGCAAGGGCTAAATGAAGATGACAATTTACTAGGTGACAGAAATGAAAGAAGGATGCACTACAATTCTCCTTATTCTTTTAAATTTTTTACTTTTACTAACTATATATAGTAAGGGGAAGTATTGCGATCGTGAAAATTTTCGAATTCCAGTTTTCAACGTAAATAAACATTTTAGGGTCCCCTGAGTCCAAATAACCAAGTCTAGCAAAAAAGTCTGTGTGTGTGTTTGGTAACTCCCAGGCGGAAACCTTAAGACCTGTAAAACTGAAATTTCATAATTAAGACAACTATACGCCCGAGACGCTACTAAATCTTTTTCATCAAAATGAGCCTGCCAGAAGAGGCACTTTATACCATGCGTTTTGCACCTTTTTTCGATTTTCTCAAAAACGGTTCAGACGATTTTGATTAAAATCGCTATATCAATGTAAAATTTAATGGACTTTAATAAAATTTAGGTTTCATTCGAATTAAATTGGTCTGACAGGGCTTAAATGCCGATATTTTAAATTTTCTTCCCCTTAAGTATCTTTAATTTTGTTTATTCTATAAAAAAAAAACTATATTATCTTGTTACCACTGATGAAAAACAGGTAAATATATAAATTGAATGAATTCGATACCCAACTAAAGGACAAAGCTGAAAAAATATATTTATTATGCAATTTTATGTTTTTGAACATAAGAACAGTAATATACTTGTATGACATACCGTTGGAAAGCTTGAGATTTTAGAAAAAATATTATCTCATACACAAGCTTTTAAAAGTTAGTAGAGAGTGATGAAAAACCGATAAATTTTAATGATTATTTCAGATAATAATATCACAGATCTTTTAATAAAACACATGTTTATATAGAAATTCGATTTAATTAAATCTTTAATGGTTTCACTTATTTTTATCTCTTACTGTGTTTGAAAATTCTTTCATTGATTCTAAAAACGGATGTAAGTGAAAGTAAGGTTAATAATTTTCATAATTGTTTAAGTACCACATTGAACAAAAACGAATATTTTTGGCAATTTTATAATGTACGTATCCCGATCAGAGGCCAGACAGAACGTGGACCACTGTAAAATATTTATCCAAGGGAGGAGGATGGAGGGGGCCACCCCTGCAAACCCTCACTATCCGCCCAATCATAACATGAATAATTCATATTTCCCGCGAGAACTAGCCAATCGATGCCTATAAATATGGACGGATAGGACAGCTGTAAAAACTTCATTAGGATGATATGAAGCTTCATAGGGATCAACTTAATACAAAAAGCACAAGTCTCCAGTTAAAAGGGGTTTCCGTTATGGGCTAGAAAAAAGTTTCCGTACAGCATGCTATTAATTTGCAAGGACATTTTTTCTCCAACTTAACCATTTTTTAATGTGCGAATTATTTTAATAGCAGCCCCATTCCAAGCCCCATGGGAGTTGGGGGTTGGAAATCGGAAATAGAGGAAGGAATATGGGATTTCTTTTTCTGCATTACATGCATTATAAGAGGGGAGAGAGGATACAAAATTTTCGGTATATGGGAGCGAATGGGAGTCACGTCTAGTGATGGGGCTCGCTAGTCTTTCTGAGTCAGTTAGTCAAGTTATGGTTTCTCAGTCTAGTCTGAAGGTCCGTACATAGTCTTGCCAGCGCTGTGGCCGTCCTGTCGGAGTCAGTGTTTTAAACAGTGGGTTCGTGCAGTACCGGAGATTATCAAAGAATTTGATATGACTCCGGGAGATGAACTCTGTCACGGTCGGAAGTTCGAAGGTGTCGTGTATTTGGTCTGTCTTCGTCCTCTGTAGAGAAGTATGCCTCACTATTCGTCTCAGCACTCCATTTTGAAACTGCTGGAGCTTTTTTGCTAAGGTTGGTGATATATTAGTTAGCATCGGTGCTCCGTATAGGAGGGCCGGTCTAATTAATGATTTATATATTAATATCTTCAGGCGGAGGGATAGATTCGACGACGTTAGTAAATGGTTTAGTCAATAGGACTTGGTCCTAGCCGAGCTAATCTTTTTGAGGCAGTGATTAGACAATTTGAGGTGGCTGTCAAGGGTGATGCCCAGGTAAACGATTACTATCTGGCTTGTTTTTGATTCCCACTACCTCGTAGGTCTTCGGTATACGGCGCTTATTCTTCTGGAAAGAAAAAATAATACAGTCGGTCTTCTTGGGATTAACTGTAATATTTAATCTCTCCAGCTTTTTTGTTATCTCATTACAAGCCAACTTCGCCTGATGTAGAGCTGTCTCTGCGTTCATCGAGCTACTGTAAATCGCTATGTCATCGGCATAGGCCGCTACAGTAGCTGTTTTGTATTTTGCTCCAACAGTTTCAGCTGTGTATATAGAGAATAGTACTGGTGATAGCACAGACCCTTGAGGAACTCCGCAGGTGAGGTCGATTTCCTCAAAAAAGGCTCCGCCAACCAGCATTTATATCTTACGCCCCTGGAGAAATGAACGCAAGAGCTGCTCCGGAAACTCATTGTCCTGCAGTGCCTTACATAGTAGACTATGGGACACTGAGTCGAACGCCTCCGTGCAGTCTATTGATATCATTGTAGTGGCGTCATTTTAGAAGGAGCTCTGGCTCACTCCCGCTTGTAGCTTCGCCAGATAGTGATCCGGGCAGAGTCCGGCCTGAAAGCCGGTCTGTTCCGGTGGGATTAGGGCTACCTCTGAGCAATACGTCTTGCGATAATTAAGGATAATTTTCTCAAAAATTTTGCCCAGGTGTGGAAGCAAGCTGATCGGCCTGTAGTCGGCTGGCTGGGCTCCATAGTAGATAGAAAAATAGATTTATTTATATTCAATTCAACATTAATATCAAACGAGAAGTCCTTTGTTAATGATAGGTCAAAAAAGTTTCCATACACTTTCAATATTAATCCTATTCTTTTTACTATGTGCGTCTTCCCAGTGTTATCTGTATAAATCTTATCTTTATAATCAACTCCTAGTTCAGTATTAGCTTTACTTGTGCCTGTGAAACTGATTTCTTCTTAATATGCCTGTTTCCCGTGATTTTAGAGAGCTTATGGTAAGTTACCTAATTCGGGGCTTATCCCTAAGAAAAAATTGCACGTCTATTTAATAAGCCACATACTTCTGTACAGTATGTACTTAAGGTTAAAATATCTGGAGGATAGACCACGTTCTGGAAGACCTAAGAAACTGCGGAATCACCTCGGGCGAGCCATCCTTCCTGAAATTTATGCAAGAAGCCGAAATAAGGTGCAGACTATTCGCTTTTCCATTTTTTTCATTTATTGCTGTTCCCAGGTATTGGAAACTTGGAACAATCTCATAAGCATAATTTCCTAATCTAACTTGTTGTTGTGGAGCTGTCTCCTTTCTTTTAATGACCATAATCTTTGTTTTGTTCTTATTAATCTTGGACTCACTGGGAATCCTGCATCACCATATATATTGAGGCTGGTCTGGATTTTCAGATGTCCATGATCGATTTCAAAATTAGTAAAATATATGTATTTCCTATTTGGCAGAATCTCTCTCTATCTTTTTTCTTTAAGATTGTCTTCGGGATTGATGCGGTATGCTGTGTACTGTAGCAACTCAGCGAAGTTGAGCAGCAGATCCAAATTGGAATTTCCTCCTAGTCCAATGGTCTTCGCTTCCTCTTCTATTTTGTAGAAGGTTTTTCCAAAGCAGCAGCTGGATTTATTATAGAGAATCAAAAATTCCTAAGCTATGCCGTCCTTTGCAGGGGAGGAACCAGTACCCCTTAAAGTACCAATCTTAATTAAACCTGGTTAGAAGAAATTTGTGACTCCCAATGTAGCATCGTCCGTTAAGCCAAAGTAGCATAAAGTGACGTTAAATTAATAAAAAAATCCACTTTTTAAAACCCAAACCTTTTTTTTTTTTAGCTTTTTCTACCTGCTCGGCTAATTATTATTATGCATATTCTTGACATATACTTACTCAAAAAAGTTTCCATACATTCAAATATGATTGTACAAATGCAAATAAAGGAATTAGAGAAATTTGCAACTTCTGACCTTACATCTGGCCCGAAAATTTGGATTCGTCAGAGAATATGACCTTTTACCAATTTATTGTTGTGTTTATTTACAAACTCCCTGGAAAATTTCAGCCGCTTCTTTCGATTTACCTTACTGTTGAAGAGCTTTCTTCTTGCGACTCGACCACTGTATCCTTCCCTTCTTAGAATATTTTTGACTGTTTCTGGATGGACTTGGGTTCCATAGTCCCTATTTATTCTGATGGCCATTGAGATCGCGGTAGTGTAAGGATTTGTATGATTGCAGGATTTCAGCAAGCATTGCTCACCCGTGGAGATTCTGCAGTTTCGTAGGTCTTAGTGACTTTGGTAAGAAAATATATAGCTTTTTTCAGTCAAATTCATAATTTTTTCAGTCAAATTCATAATTTTTTCAAACGAATTCATGATTTTTATAGTCAAATTCATGATTTTTATAATCAAATTCATAATTTTTTTAGTCAAATTCATAATTTTTTTTTCAGTCAAATTCATAATTTTTTCAATCAAATTCATAATTTTTTCAATCAAATTCATAATTTCTTGTACCCATTTTATACAGTCAATTTAATGAGGTTTTGCTACCAAGAACATAACATTTTTATTAAATCTTATTGTTGTTTATCCATTTAACGTCACTTTATGTTACTGTGCTTAATCCGACGGTGCAGCGGGAGTCTTAAGTTTTGCCTATCCAGGTTTACTTAACTTTACATACAGACTTACACATGCCTACCGTCAGAGAATACATACGAACTCACTACTCTCGATTTCACAACAAATTACTAGGACATTACAACCCTCTCATAGAACAAATGGCAACAACCAACATGCCCCACAACATCAGGAGAAGACTGAAAAGGTCATGGATGAGAGATCTTTTATAATCTTTTGAATTAAAACATGCCACGGAAGAGATACCACTGGGTATTGTCATCTTCCTCATGCCTGACATGCCCTTTTTTATTGTAATTCTGACAGACAATTCCACTGATTGTTATATGTATGTATAAACAGGTGTGGATAAAGAAATAAAGTTATAAAAAAAAAAAAAGGTTTACTTAAGATAGGGATCTTTTACAAGTTCCACTTTTTAAATCTTTTAAGAGTCACCTGTGGTACACAAATTTAGGGCGATCTGATGGTTTTGGACTTGTGACCTTAAGCATAGAAGGCTGTTATGCTAGCCACTACTCCACAGGTGACCCTTACTGCATTCAACAATGTGTTTGAATCTGCCGGGTTTGAAGCCGTGACCTTGGGCATATTAATCTTTCACCCCATGCTTAATGCATCAGGGGTCACCTGTAGAGTAGTGGCTAGCATAACAGTCTCTTTTAAAGGACGAAATAAACAAGGATTTTTACTCCCTAAAAGCAAATATAGGGCCATCTGCCAGGTATAAACTCGCCATCTAGTGGATAGAAGAATGTTATGACCTAGCCACTACTCCAAAATAACTCTTTTAGATAATTTTATTTTAAGAAGTTTCCAAGTGAATCATACAAAAGCTATGACTTGTTAATTATAAACCGGAACTGTATAGCGTTGAATTTGTAGGGTATAACGTATAACAGACGTATAACGAGAATTTTTTATGAAGAGCACAGCCTGTAATAGTGCATACATTTCTGCCTGATTGTTTTAGCAATAAGGGCCTAACCTAAATCGCGCTGAATGCACTACCTGTCCTCCTGAAGGCAGCTCCTACCTTGTCTTAGTCCTTGCTATCGTCAGTATAAATGTTGATGGCGTAATTCGGGCGTAGTAAATACTGTTTATTTGTTTTTTTCTGTTCTTGAAACACTAACTTATGTTTGACAGGGTGGAATAGTTAAATTAGTTTAGTATGAAATAATTGCACAATAAGTCAATAAAATAAAATTTTAAAAAGAATTTCCCAAGGCTTTTTGTATATAACTCAACATTGGATGAGACTTTCATAAGAGAAATACTAGACTGTACCCATAGGAAAAAGTTTTTTAATGAGAGTGTAGAAGATAAACAAGCATACAATATTGGAGAGATTACAGATCCCCGAGAAGTTAAATAAAAAATATTCTAGCTCTCTACAAAAACTTTATTCTCTAGTCCTTCAATTTCCGTCCCATCTTTATTTTCCTTCGAGTAGAACCCTATATTCTATTCAAAACTATAATGAATATCTAAGGGCAATATAGAAAGTTCTCTCTTATATTGAATAAACGTGGGGATATTCTTGGCCATCGTAGGTATAAGACCCTAACCTTTTCCTTCATACAAAAAAGGAACCACGTTTTCACATTTTGCTTCTCAGCTTCTAAATATTGTTATGTATTGAGGATACTGAGGGGAATAAGTTCATTATTAAATAATTTTAATATCAATTAGGTAGATGTTAATAATCCTTTGTCGGCAAAAGTCCAAAAGGCATTTACCACCTCAGAATTTCTCGTGGACACCCCGCGATAGCTCTGAAACTTCCTAGACTCCAGGACAAAGGCTGGATCCCCGGCTTGGGACACTTCCCATATCAACCCACCCGAGGCAACGAGAATAGAAAGGAGATTCGAAGGGGCAGTCTTATTCCAACCACCAGAAGAGGTCAGTGGAAGTCCAGCAAGAGAGGAGGTGAGTCGGGTTCCATCTAGAAGAAGAAGCGAAATCCATCGAAGATCAGAGAGCAGCTGGAGGATGAAGCCCAAAAGGAATGTCTAAGACTGATTCCACCTTCGTCAGCCAACTCAGTGCTTTAAGGTATTTCTTTCTTTGTAATATTGTATGGCAAAATTAGTAGTAACGAATCCCTCAGTATTCTCAGGCATAGCTTAAATAGATTGTGTATGTTTAAGTTCATTTAAATAATAATATCATTTATTAAAACCTGGTTAATTTAATATTCCCTTGCATGCAACATACTGGGATCGGTAAACACGATACATTTGGAATAGAACTCCAATGGTTCTAAAAAGTATAGTATATAAATTCATTAAATATATAAAGTAATACTGTTATATTGAAGGATGATCAACAGCTTAAGGTTTTAGAAAATAAGGTACTGCGCAAAATATTTGATCTGAAGAGAAATGAGGCCACTGGGGAGTTTAGAAGGCTGTACAACGCGGAATTGCGGAACTTGTATCCTGATTGCATCGCGGAGACTCAAATGGGCGTGTAAAGCTGTTGGGCTCGGTGAGGACCGGATTCCGAGAAAGTTGGTATTCGCTTATCCGAAAGGTAGGCCGAAGCGTCGAAGGGAAGGCCTGGGCTTGAACGTAAAACATTGGACGAGTCTGTGTAGGCGCTCTTTGGTGGTATCGGCATCGAACCTTCGGGTTCGGTAAGCCTATTATTATTATTATAGTAATACTGTTATAAAGGTACCGCTGCCTTAAAAAAGCAGCCAGTCAAAAACATAGCACTATATCCATAAAAAAATTATGATAAAAAAGACTCTCTGCTTAGCTGTAAAAAAAAAAAAAAAATGAACATTAAAAAATGTTTATGTTCCATACTGACCAAGCAAAATACCACTTAAAGATAAGGGATCTAGGTTAAAACTGACTTTTTTCAGAATATAAATCAAAGAAGTAACTTTTTTAGAACATTTTAACATCATTGATCAAGTAAAAATTATTTTTCATCCCCCAATATACCATAAGCAATCTAATATAACTATTTATTTATATATATATATATATATATATATATATATATATATATATATATATATATATATACTATATATATATATACATATATATATATATATATATATAATATATATTATATATATATATATAATATATATATTAATATATATAATATATATATATATATATATATATTATATATATATATATATATATATATATATATACATACATATATATATATATATACATATATATATATATATATATATAATATATATATATATATATATATATATAGAGAGAGAGAGAGAGAGAGAGAGAGAGAGAGAGTTGATTTTCTATCATTTACTCTAGAAGCTCTAAAAATCTACGTATTATTTTAACAGATATACATTTAATCTGTTATGTTTTTGACCGACTGCTTTTCTAAGGCAGCGGTAGCTTCAAAAACTAGCTTACTTACTATATTTAGTCAATATATAAACTATATTTAATGATACCATGGATCTCCTTTCCAAAGCTATCGTATTTACCAATCCAAGAGGTGGCATGCAGGGTAAGATTAAAGTAAACAAGATTCAATTAATACGTTATTATAATTATTCACTAATACATATAAATTATATCAACACATTGCCTAGAACTCTGATTGAGAATACTGAGGGACATTTTACCACCTTTGCCATACAATATTACAAATAACGATATACCTTTGAAACACTTAACCGGCTGGCGAAGGTGAAATCAGTCTTAGGTCCCCTTTCTTGGCATCATCCTCCAGCTGCTCTCATAACCCCGACGGCTACCTCCTCTTCTTCTAGATGGAACCCGACTCACTCCTCTTGAGGATCAAACTTGACTGCCTCCTCGGTTCTTCTCTCTCATTCTCGTCACCTCGGGTGGGCCGAGATGGGAAATGCCCCGGTTGGCGGTATAGCCTTTTGTGCTATTATTCTTATCTTTACACCCATCTTAATATTCTTGTTGGCCGCCGCTGGGGGGAAACTACCAGAGGTTTCTGGTACCGCTGAGGGGCCCATACCGATGGGAAATCTAGGGGGCTAGGTAAACACCTTTTGATGTTTTGCCGACAAAGGTTCGTTATCATTAATTGTTTAATATTAAAATTATTTAATTATGAACTCCCCTCAGTATCCTCAATACATTACAAATCAAAAACTATGACTCAATAAATCAAGATTTGTTTTGGTAAAAATTTTGGAAGGTTTTTCCGATAGGAAAAGGTAGAAATGAGAAAAAAATAAAGTAGAATCCCAAAATGTGACATCCCAATAGTAGATGGGAGACTGATAGAACTCGCTACTGGTGATGACTGATCGTGCAGTAGAAGGGAGAGATAAGGGCGATATCTGGCAGCCCTTTGGGGTCCAAATAGGGCCGTGGGCGATTTATTGCCAGCTCTCCTGTCCCTGTGATATACAGCATCCACTGGGTCTAACTAGCTTCAAAGGGATCCCTCACCATTTGCATTAGCTCAAGCGGACTTTGTAGATCCTCGCTTTTTAATTAACATAGATGATCCGGGTTTATATACATTTTTTTAAATATATGAGCTTTAGCCCAGAATTTAATATTATAGAATATAGAATAGAAAATAATCTTTATTCTGGGACATAGTCCGCTAAAAACAACAAATATGTACAATCAATGGATATAATGTATCTGGCCAAAAGACCAAATGATCATGATTAATTCTTATTACAATGGTGTAAGAAATAAAAAAATCTGGTGCGGGCAACACACGACTTTCACTTACCTCAATTTTTAAAATCAATGAAAGGATTTTCAAATACAGTTGGAGATAAAAATACGTGAAATTATTAAGGAATTAATCAAATTAAATTTCTATAGAAACATGTGTTTGATTCAAAAATCTATTATATTATTATCTAAAATAATCAGTTAGTTTTATGTTCATTTCATCACTCTCTATTAACTTTTAAAAGCTTGTGTATGAGATGATAATTTTTCTAAAATCTTTAGCTTTTCCACGGTATATCATACATGTATATTACTGCTCTTATGTTCAAAAACGAAAAATTGCATTAAAAAAATATTTTTTCTGTTTTCTCCTTTAGTTGAGTATCGAATTTATTCAATTTATATATTTACCAGTTTTTCATCAGCGTTAACAAGATAATCTAGTTATTATTATTGAATCTACAAAATTAAAGGTACTTTAGGTGAAGACAATTTAAAATATCGGCATTTAAGCCCTGTCAGACCATTTTTATCTAAATAAAACCTACATGATATTAAAGCCCATTAAATTTTACATTGATATAGCGAGTTTAATCAAAATCGTCGGAACCGTTTTTGAGAAAATCGAAAAAAGGTGCAAAATGCATGGTATAAAGTGCCTCTTCTGGTAGGCTCATTTAGATGAAAAAAGTTTTGTCACGTCTCGGGCGTATAGTTGTCTTAAATATGAAATTTCAGTTTCATAGAACTTACCGTTTCCGCCCGGGAGTTACCACACACACACACACACACAGACCTTTTTGCGGGACTTGGTTATTTGGACTCAGGAGACCCTAAAACGTGTATTTCCGTGGAAAACTGGAATTCGAAAATTTTCACGATCGCAATACTTCCCCTTACTATATATAGTAAGTGAAAGTAAAAAGAATAAAATAAATAAACTTCTTCAGATACATACATTTGCTGAAGACAACTAAATTTAATATTATTTAATAAATTAAGTTAGAACAATAAATAATATTTCTTTTTTATATTAAAAATCTGATATTTGATATAAAAAGTCACTGCTGTTGAGCGTCTGTTTGGCAATACAGTAGGTATTGGAACAGTTTTGACTTGAATGATGATGGAGACGAAGCATGGCGGATATGAGTAGGTATGGAGTTCCAGAAATTAGAAGAGCGGACAAGAAATTAATGATCAAAAGTTGTTGTTCTATGGGTACGAATGGCAGGTCAGAATGGCGAGACCTTGTTTCGAGGGAGAGGATTGACGATTTAAATTGTAGTGAGACGTGAGTGGCCTATCGTTAATCGCGTGATGACAACCTCTTCTCTTCTTGAATCTCGTTTCATTTTTTTGTCCTCTTCAACTGTTTCCCAAAGCTCTTCCTAGCTAGAAATTTTAGGTGATTAGTAAGATCAAGTTGGGTTATGGATATTGATTTTCTCCATTTTAGACATTGCTGCATCCATTTAAGCAGTACAGCAACTTTTCCTCATCAATTCTTATATAAATATTTTTTTTTTTAAATTGATCCATGACTGTACGGTCCTACGGAAAGTTTATTCTATAAGAATAGAAAAGAAAAATCACAAGAATCTGAACAATATCTTGAGCGAAGGGCTCACAAAATTGTTAAAACAATGAAATAAGAAGGTAATACAACCATCACTCTTCCAGAACTACAGATCCTCACTAAAGGTTAATCTCCACCAATCAGCTCTAATCGACAGATGAAGCAAAACTTCAACAAAACACGAGCTCGCAAACAACACACCTACAACGCAATCCGAAAGTCGATAGATAATTGTTTTATGTATTGTATAATTAGATTACACTAAAGAGCTTAAAAATTCTAAAAGTGCAATCTTACTTTCCCGACAAATACACTAAATTTCACTCTCCATCATAGAATCACACTCACTCGTTACTTACTCAGTTTACTCATTGAGTGGTTAAAGAGAAAATAACCACAATTAAAAATTGAGAGAACTATAAAAAAAAATCAAGACTACTATCAAGAAAATTAAAAGAAAACCAAAATCACATATTGCTTGATATCCTCAAAGTAGTTTATATTCTGTATTTTTACAAGTGTAGAACCATTTCTGCAAGAAACAAAAAGTAGAGAGAAGAGAATCGCAATTCTTTGAAAGGTAAATAATTTAAAACGAACTTAAGAAATGAACAATATGACTAAATGAGTTTAGTAAGTACAATAAATGTTATAAACAAAATCTGGTGAGGACAACACATGACTTCCACACATCTCGGTTATTAAAATCAATTTCAGAAGTAACAGTGTTCAAAATATTCCTTTCTTCTTCTTCTCATCTTTTCTCTCTACCGCACAGCAGTGTGAGGGGGTCGCTTGTAGAGGCTGATCCAGGCATTCCTATTCTGCGCCATTTCCCCTGCTGATCTCCAATCTATATCTCTTTTTCGACAGGCCTATCTGATCTCATCCTCCCAAGCCTTCCTAGGTCTTCCTCTTGGTCTCCTTCCCTCTACTTTCAGCTCATATGTTGCTTTTGCCACGCGATCCTCCGACATTCTTGAGACATGGCCGTACCATCTTAGCTGAATTTCTTCAACAATATCCTCGGCCGGTCTGACATCAAGGTTGGATCTTATTATGGTATTTCTCATCCTATCTCTCCTCGCCTTACCCTCAACTTTCCTCAAGTAGCGCATCTCCATAGCCTGGAGTTGGCTTATATGTTTAGTGGTGAGGGCCCAGGATTCGCTGGCATACGTCAATATAGGTAAGAAGGTTGTTTTGTAAACTACCATTTTTGTATGTTTGGAGACCTCTCTTTTGCCTATAAAGCCCTTCGGCTTTATACTCCGCCAAAGCTGGTCCCAAGCCCGGTTGAAAAAGGAGGAGGGAGTCCCGCTGCATTCTGAATGGGTGTAATGTGATTAGCACCGTCTCAGGTAAGTAGTGGCTGGTTAACATCGAAGCCGTGAAGCAGCTGGAGAGCTGGCCTGGCAGCTTTGAGGAGGCAGCCCCTCTATCAGGCTTTGGATATGGCAGGTTCATAGCCTGTCTGTCCGAGAAAACATAAATGAAACAAAACAAAAGTAGTAGAGCCGATCAGTATTTCTGGAGTAAAAACCCGGCGCGGCAAAAGGATTATATCAAAAATATTTAAAGAAATATATCCAGTTTCGTTGGAAACTACGCTTTAGATTAAATAATATAACAAGGTAGAATTGTAATCTACAACAATCAGTTTTATCCACTTTTCATCACTCTCTGTTACATTTTATGACTTTATATATACGAAAATATTTTTTCTAAAACATTTAGCCTACCAGCAATTTATTATTATACATCCTTAGTACTCATCTGATTATCAAAAACCTTTTTCTTCTTCCTATAGTGCCGTATCAGCGTAGGGGACGTGTAGCCACCGGATCCAATCCCCTCTATTCTCAGCTAGGTCCCTGGCCTGTCGAAGATCTTTCCCTCTTCCTCTGCAAAATTTGTCAACGTACTCCAGGTAGGACATCCTTGGTCGCCCACGAGGCCTTCTCCCATATGGCACGTAATCCATCGTTTTCAGGTTATCTCTGTGTTCCTCCATTCTAATTACGTAGCCGAACCATTCCAACTGACGGGTTTGCAGAGTTTCCTTTAATGGCCCAACCTCCAGTTCCTGGCGTATCCGTCTATTCCTGACACGATCTCTTCTTGTCTTTCCCGCTGTTCTTCGCAGGAACGTCATTTCAGCAGCTGTGAAACCAAAAATTAAATTAAAAAAAAAGTTTGTTCCTCAAGGCAGTATCCTAGGACCCATTTTCTATACAGCTTATATCCCATCACTTCCCAATTCTGTCCTTTCTACTTATGCAGATGACACTTGTGTATTATCAGTCAATAATGATCCCACTGTTGCCTCTCAAAATCTCCAATCTCACATCAGAGACCTTGAGGTATGGTTTCAGAATTGAAGAATTAAAATAAATTCCAACAAATCCCACCAAATTACCGTCACCTTACGTCGTAAACCTATGACATCCTGCTCCACAGTATCCTTTAATAATATTCCGCTCGTTCCAGTTGAACTGATCCTCTACCTAGGACTTCTACTTGACAAACGGTTAGCATGGAATCCCCACACTAGACTGAAACGACAAGAAACTGCTCGCCGCTTTCGGTTACTTCAACACTTACTAGACAGGCGCTCTAACCTTTCACTTAACTACAAAAGATGAGTCTTTTACATGAACATCATAAGACCTATCTGGACTTACGGAGTTGTGCTATGGGGCTCCGCTAAACCATCAAATTCTTCCCGTATCCAATCCTTACAATTTTTCCTTCGAAAAATCCTCAACGTTCCTTATTTTGTCACGAATAAGCTTATCCATAAAGACCTTCATATTCTTTTTGTAGCTGATTTGGCCCGAACCAGGTATCAATCTTTCCATGACAAACTCCACTCCCACTCTAAACCACTAGTTTAAATCCTTGCTTCCTCTTCAATTCCCGACAATACTCCGAGGCGTCTGAAAAGAAGATGGCTTCGAGACCTTCTGTTTAGATTGACTACTAGAGTCCTGCTAATGGGCAGTTTCTCTCAATATTTTTCATGTACACTATCTTTTATCAGCATGTTTAGTTGATGTATTCCTATACAGTTGTAAATTTCAATAAAATATTTTTTTTTAAATGTTTGCTTTTTTCTCCTTTGGTCGGTTACCTTATTCGTTCAAATTATATATGTATCCATTTTTTCATCAGTACTAAAAAAAGATGATATTGTTATTTTTTACAGAATCTACAAAATCAAAGGTACTTTGAAGAAGAAAATTTAAAATATCGCCATTTAAGCCTTTTCTGTCTATTTCAATCAGAATGAAACCTACATCTTGTTAAATACCATTCAAATTTAGTGATATAGTGAGTTTAATCGAAATAGTTACAGCCGTTTTGATAAGGAATGGTAAAAAGATGTAAAATGCAATATATTAAGTGGCTCTTCTGGTATGACGGTTTTGATGTAAAATTTGCAGTCACATCCCTCAAGTTGTCTCAAAGATGAAATTTCAGTTCCGTACAAGTCGTTTTCGCTAGACTTACTACACACACACACCTCTTTGCGAGACTTGGTTGTATGTGCTCAGGGAACCTTAAAACGTGTATTTTCATTGAAAACTGGGATTTGATAATTTTCACGATCACAATTCATTTCATTTATAGGTAAAAATTTGAAAGTGAAAATAAAAACTTGAGTCTCAGAATTAGTAAAAAAGGGAATGTGAGTTATTCGTACTTCCATCAGATCATTCCCAAGGAAATCTGATTACGAAGCTTATACTTGAGGTATATTTCCTTATTTTGTTTTTCCTGAATTTCCGAGATGATGCCCTCTCAATCTTTCCCCGACCCTCACATATCCTCCCCTCTTAGCAAGTCCCCTTTTGATATGCTTTCCAGAAGCCACTCAACATCGATCTCATCTTATCTTATATGTTCTTCCCTTCCTTTCGGTTCTTCTTTGAGCTTTCTTGTCAGGATACCCTTTGCATTCGTTAAGGCAACGAGAAACAATATATTTAATAACATTAAACAAGAAATTATGTAATTAATACTGTTTCTTATCTTTCTTTTTTTTTGTATAAATTGGGTAATATATAATTCAATTTTGTATTTACATGCATTAATTTTATATCATGTATATATGTATATGTATTGCTTATAGCTTTTTGGCTTAGTCAATCACTGCTTCTTACTGGGCTCTGTGTAACTGTTTCTTTATAATTGCATTTTTATATTCTTTGATTACTATGGAGCGGCCTGGTCTAGTGGATACAGCGCTAGTCTGCTGTGCTCCGGGTCCTGGGTTCGAATCCCGGCTGTGGCGGAATATTATTTATTCTGTTGTCAGTCGGGGGGCGACCCTAGGGTATGGAGACCCTTCTGGGGCAGACCCAGCCTCTATAAAGTGGTTACCCAAATTAACTGGGGAAAAACCTGGCGGCTGAGCGCGATTACGGCCTAATCGCCTCATTGCACTACCGTTGGCCTTGAAACAGTACGAATCTCTATATGTAGTGAGCCCAAGACCCTCCGTGGGTAGTAGTGGTACAGGTTTTTTTTTTTTTTTTTTTTTTTTTTATTACTATATCTGTGGCAGTCGTGAATAAGTGGTTAAGTCAAAATCTTTAATTTTACATGTGAGCGACTTAAACTTTACGTAATACCCAAAATAGAGTAATAACATTTCTTTCCACCTGAAATTTCTTCTACCGAGAAAATATTCATTAACCAATTTAACACGATGTGGGAGACGGTCTGAGGGAGCGATGCGTGGGGTTAACTCATTTTGATATAACTCGAGTTATCCAGTTTTTCACGACCGCCATAGATATTGTTTCTTACTATCTACCGTGTTAGTTTCTTTATAAAAAAATCTGTTAGATTTTGTAATATAACACAAAAAGAACTGTAAGAGATGTATTATTAGTCTACCCAATTTTCACGAAACTGAGACTAGAACTAACAATGTCCAAAAGACGATGGAATGAAGGTTTTCTCTTCTCTTCAAATATTTGAAATGATGTTTGTATTATAATAGAGTGTAGTTCGTAAGTCAATACGCCAATGACCCACAGGGGTAGAGCTATCATATGTAAGTTTTCATGTAATAGACTCTCGATATGAGTCAATATACACTTTTATTATACATTATTAACTCGTAAATATATTTATTACAGATAAATAACATTTTTTCAACAGAAAAAATATTTTCAAAAATGTCAGTCAACACTATCTACATATTTGGAACTTACAACACATTACCTAAGTAGTAAGGAAAATTGTTAAAAAACAAAACAAATATATAATAAAAAACTAAGAAAATTACATCAACCAAAACTTTTAGGTCCATATAAAATGGAACATAAGGAACAAGTCCCAGTTATTACAGCCTTATCATTACAATACTTATTGTATAAATTTTGATCATGTAAGGATTGTACTTTGTTAATGTAAATTTTCAAAAATTGGTTATTGCGAAGTTCAGACATATTAAGAACGGAACATCCTAAAACGAATTGAGTAAAAAATGATAAAACATATATATATATTATATGTATTTGTGAAAAGTACTAAAGGTAAAATTTAAGAAACTAGGACTTTTTTTGCTTTAAAATTATAATATACTAGCTGTATCTCGCGGCATTCCACGCGACTATTTTATTTTTTTTTAAATTGTTGCGAATTAAGAAAGTTGTTTATAATAACTGTGTTAGGTGAGGTTATACAATATAAATATATCTGAGATTGCAGAGAGTTAAACTTTTAACTATGTCTATGTATGACAAATAAATGATTATTGTTCATTGTCAGATATTAAGTTTATTCAGTTTAGTCTATAATAACATACCAGTAGCAAGTAGTGATTATCTAATTCTGACATGTTTGCTTTAAAACATTATCATTCTATACCATTGTAACTTCTATGTAACATGAATGCTTATTTTTTACACTCGGGGGTGATCCCTTTCAACTGAATAAGCTCGCATCTTTTTTTTTTAGGATTCTGAACTAAGTTCTATTATCTTTTTAAAACTTAAACGAAAAATTGCTATGAAACGAAATATACCTAAATATATTTGTCATAAGTATTTTAGTATCTATGCTATTAATTTAATTGTCATTCAAATGAGAACTTAAAGTTTTTCAGGATGCGTATATTTTTTGGGTTATTATAGTTTTTTTAAACCACATAGAGGACTAATTTTCCCAAACCAAGCCTTATTGCGTATCTAGACAGTAAGAAGTACCTCCAGGAGAAATTTCAACTTCACAACCATAGTTGTTTTTGAGAAATTGCGATGACCAGAAAATCGAGTGAAATTGGACTTTCTTTTATAAATATAGATTAAACTTTGTCTAATAATCTTGAAACTTTACTATAAACGACTTACTATAAAATAAACAACAAATATAGTGAACCAATTTTAAATTATTGACCAATTTATATTTCTTTCTTTCATTTCTGCCGATGATTAAATATATTAATATATCGCTCTTATAATATAGATATAACAATTTCTTGCTAAGCCACATTCGTATTACAAATTGCATCGGTGCGAAGCAGAGGCGTGACACTAATTTCATAATAAAGTTATGCATTTGTACCACATTTTCGTGATACATTTTTTTAACAAGGGCATTCGCTTAAGTGATAAAATTAATAAATATCTTTAAAATATATAGACTACATTTCGACTCCATGAAGTGACAGACAGCGCACCCTAACGAGGAAACGACCAACTGAGGAACAGATGGCAGCACCCACTGGGAGATGAGTATTGACTACAGCCGCCCACACACTTCCAGGCTGTATCAACTTTATACGAATACATACCATCCCTTCAACACATATAACGTTACTCTTAAACAGAACGGTTTAAACAGATAATTAAAAATTTCCTTCAAAGATATTTCAATGAGAAAATCTATAAAATTCTTATCAACAAAACAAAAACTTATGAACATTCCAAATTTTTTTTTTTTTATAACTTTACATCTTTATTCACACCTATAAATAGTACAATAAACAATCAGTGAATTTAGTATAGTATAATACATATGACATGATAGCCATGAGGGAGAGCAGTGCCCAGCGGCACCCACTCCTGGCATGAGTTCAGCGAGAATTATTAAAGGTCTCTAATCCAACTCCTCTTTAGTCTTCTGTGGGCATTGTCTGGCATAAGTGTTGTCGCCATGCTGTGTTCGGATGTCCTTGTAGTTTGTCGTGGAACCGTTTGTAGTGTGTCCGTATGTGCTCATTGACGGTTGCCATGTGAAGGTCAGTATGTAAAGTTATGTTGCTAACGTACCATGGTGCTTTTGTTATTGTTCTGAAAGTTTTAGCTTGAAAGATTTGAAGTTTGTTAATATGGCTCTTTTTCGCTGACCCGTGTATCTGTGATGCGTATGTCCAAATATTGGGTTGATGCAAAATTAATGCAGGTTTTTAGTAGGTATTGTAAATACGCCATATCTTTACTTTAACCATATATATTTAATCAAAATAATTTCCATCTGAATCAATGCACTTTTGCCAACGTTCAACAAGCTTTCTTATTCCACCAGAAAAAAAATCCGAATCCCTGGACTCAATGAAATCACGAAAAGAATTTTCAATGTCGTCCTGGTTTTGAAAATTTTTCTCCCTCAAAAAGTTGTCCAGATGCCTGAAAAAGTGGAAGTCTGTAGGAGAGAGGTCAGGTGAATAAGGCGGATGTTGGAGAACTTCGTAGCCCAACTCGTGCAGTCGTCGAAGCGTTGGTTGTGCAACGTGTGGTCTGGCGTTATCGTGGAGCAGGATCGGCCCCTTCCGATTCATCAATGCTGGGCAAAGACGTTGCAATTTTTGAGTTCCGAGTTCCGCCGCCATTTCTCGTGTGGTTTTGGTTGGGTCTTCTTCCACTTTTGACCTCAGCTGGTCGTTGTCCAGAGCAAGATGACGGTCCCGACCTTCCTTGTCTTCGAGGTCGAAATCTCCTCTGCGAAACTTCTGGAACCAACGCTGCACCGTGCACTCATTAATAGCCCCCTGACCCCACACTTCATTAATATTACGAGCCGTTTGCGCAGCGCTGCGCCCTAATTTAAATTCGTAAAAATAAATTTGACGAAAATCGCACTTTGACATTTTCGATTCAAGACCTTTGAACACACTGAACAAAACGATTTTACTCAACAAATTCATGGTGAAAGAGAGGGTATTAGATAAGGTTTGTTTTGGTATAATAATGATCAATGTTAGGATTAGCTTTGTTTACACAATTGGAATTAAGATATTGCAATAGAGGAAACCTGCATTAATTTGTCATCAACCCAATAGGTTTTAGTAAGAAAGTGTATGTGTTAAATTTTTGTCTAAGTTTCAGTTTTGAGTGCTTTTTAAAGAGTGAGTAAAGAGGTCTCAGTCTTTGGTTGAGGGTTATTTTTTTTCTTATTAATATGTGGACCCGAAGCCATTCTACGGTCAAATGTCAGACCAAGGTAGTGTACTGTGTCTGTCTGTGGGATTTGTGTGTTGTCTAATAAAACTGGAGGACAAGTCTCATGCCGTAGAGTAAATGTGATGTGATGATTCCAAATTAGACACATTTTTCTATTATGGATTACTTCTAAACCCAAGTTCTATGCGTATAAAAACCAATATTAATAGATAAAAATGTTATAAAAATAAAAAGGCTGGAATAATCAGTAAACCGTTGATGGTCACCTGTGGTGAATTGGATATAACAGCCTTCTATGTCCAAGGTCACGGAATATAGGTATGAAGAAAGGGTTTTACGGTCTTTCGAAGGGAACGTAAAAAGGTTGTCCCGAGCATGTGCGATGTTAAGTACTCGTTGAAGATCTCTGTCCTAATTAAACATGGTTTGGCAAAATTCAGGACTCCTACAAGTACCGTTCTGCTAGATGGAACTTTCCTCAACGAATTATTGAAACATGGAATGAGATGATTATCGAGTTAGTGAAATATACATCACATCTCTTAATTTTGGAAGCTAATATATTTATAAAGCGAATAAAATGGAAATACAAACTAAATTTCATTATTTAGAATACATTTTTAATAATAATAATAATAATAGGCTTACCGAACCCGAAGGTTCGATGCCGATACCACCAAACTTCGCCTGCACAGGCTCGTCCAATGTTCGCCGGTCAAGCCCAAGTCCCCGAGATCAGCCTTAATGCAATCCTCCAATCGACGCTTCGGCCAACCTTTCGGATGCCTACATTCGGTTCAGCGAATACCAACTTTCTCGGAATCCGTTCCTTACCGAGCACAACAACTTTACGCGCCCATTTGAGTCTCCGCGATGCTATCAACTCAATTATATTCACAGGGTACAAACTCCGCAACTCCGCGTTGTGCAACCTTCTAAACTCCCCGGTGGCCTCATCTCTCTTCGAACCAAATATTTTACACAGTACCTTATTTTCGAAAACCTTAAGCCGTAGTTCATCCTTTAAACTAAGCGGCCACGTTTCGTGTCCGTAAAGAACCGTCGAAAGAATAATAGTTTTATTAATTCCAACCTTTAAGTTTTTAGACAGAAGCCGCGAGCTAAGTAATTTATCAACTGAATAATAACACGCATTTCCCACCTTTAACCGAGACTTTATTTCTTCTTGGATTTCATTTTTTCTTGTTATCATTTTTAATAAGCACATTTAAAATAACTTAATTAGTTAGGTAATTTAATTAACTGTCTGATTAAGTTATGTCTGTGATTTTCAGTTCAAGTTTACCAAAATCTCAGCTGCAGGAAGTTTTTAAAGCATCATTTAACAAGAATTCTGTTTTGATTTTACGTATACCTGTAATATTCAAAAGAGCTTTAAATCTAATTTTAATGACTTGTTTATTGTTAGTGATATAAATCCTTGCAAACCAGTGTGAAGCAATTTAAAAAGTGAGAAAAACAATTATTTTTATTTTATTTTTTGGATATCCACATTTATTTATCCGGATGTATAACAATTTGTCTCAATGGACAATAATAATATTGCTATAAGATCACTTTCATACCATATTTACTGTGAAGAATCTAAATTACTATCTTAACATAAAAATTTGATTAGCGAGCCCACATTTTCTGGCTAAAATTCAGGACGCATTTGAATATATCTCAATTACATAATCATATGTTATATAATAACCGAACAATATCCCTATTCAGTCAGAGTATTTAAGACGGATGGAGAATTTTTATGTAAAGAGGAAATACGATTGATACTTTTTCAAAAACAATTGTGTTTGCGCGATAGGAATTATTTTATGACAATTAATGAACTTTAAATTTAAATTTTCTTCAAGTTGACTACACTTTAGAACAACCAGACACCTAGTTTTGTGTTTAGAGGGTAACTATAATTTATAATTATCTCCATGTCTATGGTTGACCTAAATCTATAACTGGCATTCTGACTCAAAGTTGGTTTAATTCTTCACCACCTTCAGCATTTCGCCGTGGCAGACCAAGGACAGACTCTAGTTCTTGCTTCGCCATACCAATCACCTTACCCTTGGAGGCATTAATTGTTATACTTTTTCTAAGAAACTCTTCTTCCAGTGATCGATGCAGTTTTATGGAGGAGTGTTAGGACTGTCCTCATATTTTATATACCGATTACGAAAGTCCGTTACTTAAAGATTTTAGAAATAGAAAAATTAACTTTATTCTGGGACATAGTCCCTTAAGAATATCATTGATGTTACAAATAAATATGGCTATTCTGGCCAGAATACATTTAATTGATTGAATTATAACAAACTTAATTATTTACATAAATAAAGTACTTTAAAAAAAAAAAAAAAAAAAATATATATATATATATATATATATATATATATATATATACACACATACGTACATACAAAAATCACAAAGTAATAATAATAATTAGAGAAGTAAAATAGGATGAGAAAATAAAAATAACTAATTTTGTAAAAAAGAACAATCAAAATCAAAGTAAAATGAGCATTTAATCATGATAATTAATAAATTATATCATCAATTATCAGATTTAAGATCAACAAGCGTCTGTGAGATGCTGGAAAAGGAGATATTTAAATGTGGAAAAGGAAGAAGCACGACGTATATTGAAAGGAATGGAATTCCAGAATGCAGTGGAACGGGCAAGAAAGGATCGATCAAAGGCTTTAGTTCTGTGGGATGGGATATAAAGGTCGGAGTGGCGCGATCTTGTTCCAAGCAAATGGACTGAGGATTTAAATTGAAGGAGACTGTGGATATAGGAAGGATGCTGGGAATTTATCGTTTGGTAGAGAAATGACCCAAGGAAGTACTGTCTGCTTGTGGAAGGGAGGAGCCACTTCAACTCGCCGTAGAGGTGAGTCACCGTCTCAAACAACAAATCATAATACGCTTCACTCTGTTCTCAAGTACCATACAGAGGCCACCGTACACCGCACAGCCGTAGTCAAAGTGGGGGAAGATGAGTGAGAAGACAAGGAGTTCACGGGTGGATTCGGGAAGAAGGTGCTGGAGCGATGGAAAAACTTTAGGGTGCTTATGGTTTTTCGAGAAATTTGGGCAATATGGGGTTTCCAGGATAGGGATTGGCCAATTATAATTCCTTTACGAATGCTGAATTATGTAATTTTGCGTAATACCTTCAAAACATGCCAAACATTTGCCTAAAATTGATCTTCACTTCATCGCAATCCTTCCTAAAAACCCTAAACCTCTTACGGAACCAAATAGTGCCGAGACGGATATAAAGTACGTTTCTTGTTACCATTTCTGAAAATAAACCATTCAACAATCATGCGTGCACACAACTATTTTGAAGGAACCTTAAATCTATTATATACAAGATAATAGTGTTACGAAACTGTTGGTTCTTATATAAATTCCAAAGCACGTCGCTCTACTATCCAATAAATTCATATGGAGGATTTAATATCTGTAATACAAGGCGACGGAATGTACGGTATGTTTTTTTTTTTTTTTGTAGATTTACTCTGGAATGCCAAACAGCTCTACTTGACTCGCAATTTTTCCTACATCCTATCCGCGAAGTACGCTATGAAAGACGAGGGCGGCACCACGCTCCCTCAATAATTTGAAAACACAAAAACCTGAAAAGTCTGGCATTTTACTTATAAGAGAAAATCATTATACCAATAAAGTCTGGCTTATATAAGCTATAGTATAAATATAAATAAACATTAATACCTATAATAAAAATAGAATAAATGTAAGAATGCAAGTTGATAATAAATAATTAGTAGGTTTCTAAATCTTCCAATAAACGGTTTCTATTTTATATACGGCTTTTATTACAATAAACTTTAAAACGAGTCAACGTTTCGGGGGCCTTCCCCATTATCAGGACTTACTAAAATACATTAACAAATTATCAATTAACATTATAAAATAACTTTTTATATACTAATTAAAAACATTATAAAAAATATACAAAACAATGTTACATAAAAATTATATTTATCTGAAAGTCATTTAAAAATTAAAGCACCTTAGTTTTCACTATGCAGATGCAAATTAAAATTGTAAACCTTACCTCATTGACCTATATTTAATGATAAATCAGTGTGTACTTTCTGCAGTAAATAGGATGACCCTAATTCATTAGAGGCCAAAGAATATATCACGTTTAGATGGGGATTAATTTAAAAAGACAAAAAAATTTTAATGACATAAATTATTTAAAAGTTTAATTAAATATGGATAATATTTTAATTTTTAAATGATTTTCAGATAAATATAATTTTTATGTAACATTGTTAATTATATATTTGTTAATGTTTTTAATTAATATGTAAAAAAGTTATTTTATAATGTTAATTGATAATTTGTTGATGTATTTTAGTGAGTCCTAATGATGGGGAAGGTCCCAAATTAAAACGTTGACTCGTTTTAAAGTTTATTGTAATAACCGATTTTTTGGAAGATTTAGAAACCTACTAATTAATTTAATATTAATATCTATGTTAATAGTAGCTTCACAACATTATTTATAACATAAAAACATTAAATTAATAATTAAAGGTTAATTAATTAATTTACTTTTTACTTTTATATATATATATATATATATATATATATATATATACACACACATATATATATATATATATAATATATTTTTTTTTTAATTGTTTACGTTTTGGATCTTAATTATCTAATATTTTTATATTCTTGGTTTTTAATTTAACTAGAATTATTCTAGTATTAAATTCAAAATACTATCTTCAAAAATAACTGAGTTACTGAATAAATTCCTTTTAATCGGCCGCCATTTTAAAACTGACCAGCTGATATCAACGTCTAGGTGTTAGGATGATCGTTGAATGGACTAGTATTTTTTTTTGGCGAATTAAAAAAAAATTGGTCCAGTAGTTTCGGAGATATGCCGCGGACGGATTACGGCGGATTGTAGACTAACGGATTTTTTTTTATTCGTTATTCGGATTCTACGCATCTTGAAACGTAAGCTCTCAAATTTTGAGCAGGGATAATTTTTTTTGGTCGATTACAAAGGTTGATCTTAAAAATAATAAACCAAAATTTATAATCAAAGATCAATTTATTTATTAATTTAATGTTTTTGTTAAAGTCTGTATGTTGTAAAGAAATATTAAAAAAAAAATAGTAATCAACAAACACAAGAGAACAAAATGAATTTAGGCAGCCCTTCTATAGCCCGTCAGTCGTTCAAAGTCAATCTGTTTAATACATTTTTAGTATAAATATATATATATATAATCTTTACAAAATTTAAGAAATGTATTAGACTGATTGACTTGATCCACTGATGTACTGTATTTTCCACTTATTTTAATATAACTAAAACTATGTATGTATCTTCTATGTATGTAATTTAGTTATAATAAGGGTCATTCTCAACGAAACGTACAAACGCTGTCCAAATGATTTCCCTCGTACTAAAACTGGTTATTTCCCCCTTTTTTTTTCTGGTAGATATTTTTCTAATCTACTTGTTGCACATTCATAAATTCAAATAAATGAATTATTTCTGGGTGAAAAATTTGAATAAACTTTCGGACGTCATTCACAAAACAAAAACGGCTCACCCTGACCAAATCAGACTTTGGCAACTTCAACGTGGTACCCGATCACGTTGCTGGAAAGATTTAACTGGTTTTGTCCATTGCGCTCATACATACATTCTATGGCTTTAGAATACAGATTTGCAGGTTGCGAAAACGGTTATATCCGTTTTAAACCAATAAAAAAGACATGCTCAAGGAATTTTGCGTCATTGGCGCACCCAAAACGGTTTTTTTCCGCCGTGATCTCCCTTCAAGCCATAAAAAGGAGTGAAAAGGCGCGCACTAAACCGTTACACCTTGGGCAAGGTTTGTGACCGCTTTATGTATCTTCCACGGTGGCAGGGAGTGAAGACGTACGCTAGTGAGTGAGGAGAGTATTTTTATTGGCCGTCATTGTGGCACCCACTCTACCTCTGCTAGTTATTTGTAATTGATTAATCTTCTATTTTCTAGTGATAGTGTTCCTCTTACTGAGTAGATTGATGTACTTCTTTGTTTTGGAGAACCTCTTTAAACCTACTGCTCTGGTATGAAGAAATATTCTGGTTCACACTTTATCGTACTCAATTGAGTGTTGATCGTATATAGAAACGAATTTTTAAAAATATTTAACAGATGGAAGAGGCGAGGACTATCTTAATTTGTTCAAAAACCTTCGGGAGATCATTCCAAAAATCATTTTCTCACCCACTCATGATTGGCTCACCACTAGATCGTCATTAGCTCACTTTCTGATTTCTGGAATAAATAATTATTTTAATCATTTATTTATTCAACATCTTTTCTCATCTATTATGAAGTATGGAACAATCGGACCAGAGTCAACATCCAGATTCCATAACAAAATAAATCTTCCTACTCCAGAAAAGCAAAATTCAGGAGCCATTCTGTAATGCACAAAAATGAATAGCGATATTTGTGATTTATTCATTATATACGAATTATGACTAAATTAGAAGATACACACATAGTGTTAGTTGTATTAAACCAGGTAGAAAATACAATACATATTGCAAATGCTAGGCAAAGGGAATGTCACAAAATTAGAAATATCCCTATCCAGTTTTGCTTAGTATACAATTTTCACGATGAACATAAGACAAATACGGAAAAGTTGCTTCATCCTGAATATAGAAAAGTCTGTTTTTATTTTTCAAAATTACATCAAAAAGCCAATAAACAAATAAAAAAATAAACAAATTACAAATTACGAAATACAATAATAAAAATCAGACACACTACATGGTCTATTGACCGTCCGTGGAGTCTGTGTTTATTAACAAAATTAATCTTTAATCTATCAATATAAATAATCAATAACAAAATAAGAAACAAACACTTCGCATGTTATTTATGTACTAAAATTAATTCACAAATAGTCAAATTCACAATTAGTTAAATTTAATTTAACAAATTCACTAATAGTTAAATTCTCTCGTTAGTAACATTCTATAAGAGAAAGCCGATCTGGAGAAATTAACTAACGCCAGCCAATCTTTTCCATTTATCAACTCTAAAATTTGATCCCAGGTTAAATTTTTAGAATTAAAATATTTTTTTCTGAACTCAGTAAGTATCGGACAGGCAGCCAAAAAGTGAAAAAGATCTTCTGCTTCATTTGTATTGCACAAACTACATTTATTATTTGTTTTTATGAAATGTTTGTAATTCAGGTTAAATACATCACCCCTGATTTTAATTACCCATCTAATCACCTCCAGTGAACATTTGTCAGTAATGTAATTTACTGTGGTTAAATGTGGATAAAAGGGAGAAGTTTTAGAATTTTTAACTTTAATAATATTTTGAGTATAAATATATTTTTGCATTTGAACCCTTAATGCTGCTAGACTATTTTTCCATAACTTAATATCATCACAGTTAAATAGATTTAAGTTAAAATTTAATCCATGCGATTCATTCAGATAAAGTATGTTTTTGAACCATGCTATTTTGTTCTTAACTATATGTAATGCTAATGTCTTTGGATATCTATGTGGTGGTAAATTCAAAATTTTAATAATATAATCGAAATGCATCTTTAGGGTGAACATAAATATTGGATCTATTGTTGTTTCAAAATGGAGAAAATGAGTTGGCGTATATTTTGGTAATTTAAATAGTTTTTTAAGAAAAAATCTTTGTAGTTTTTCCACGACATCATGACTAACCCCACCCCAGACTTGTGCTCCTGAAGAAGGAAAAGGAATACAAAAATATGTACAAAGCTAAACAAGCCTGCTCTAGAAGGCCAAATGGAATACAAATTTTTGAAATATTTCTGTATTACATGACCTGGTAACAAGATGTACTTCATTGAGGATATACATATATGTGATCTACTGAGCATAGATCAGACCAGGGTAAGGTTGGCTAAGAACAGACTGGTAAATGGAAAAAACAAATTTCATTTTTCGATTTCAATTTTTCATTCACCTTCCTAATCCTTTATCCCAATCCCTATCTAGCTCCAGCCATCCCTATAACCCTCCTCGTAGGTAGAAGCGGCAGTGGCCTAGTGACCTCTTATAATAAGCAATGCTGAGTGTTGGCAATGGCCAGCTTCTCCACTCATGCCTGAGAGTCTGTGGCTCAATCTCCACTGGCTTAATCAAACCGGTGATGCGACTGACTGAGAGGCGCTGGGATCTCCTGGCGTCGGGGTTTGATTCGGAGTCCCCAGGGGCAGTATTTAAATATTGTATATATATGTATGAATGTGACCAAGTTTATTATTATTTATTTATTTTATTTTTATCTTTATTTATTCTTCTTTTTAATTTTTCTTTTATTTTTTATTTACTGTACATAAGGAATGAATGACTTCTTATAGCATTAATACTCATTGCCCAAGATTGTGGCAGATTGTATTATTTCTAAATAAATAATTAAAAAAAAAAAAAAGTTTCATTATTCAAATTTCAACATTTTCAATACCCCAAGCACTTTTCCTCATGTAAAGGTTGGCAATTGCATGGAGTTCGGCTGTGTATATGTTGCAGAGTTTGTGAAGTTTGGATTTATGTGTCGAAGTTTGGGTCACGAAGGCGGAAGCCTTGTTTTTTAAGTAAGTACCGTTTTGGAATTTAAAAAAGACGTGCAAAGATATCGCAATAATTTTATTTTTACATGAAAGCCTGTACCTTAATCTATTTTTCAACATAATTTCCACGAATTTTGAGGCACTTGTCATAACGCAGCACCAGTTTTTGAATACCCTCCTCAAAAAATTCTGTCGCCTGACCTGTTAACCACTGCATCACAATGAAGGTGAAGTTTTTTTAGACCAAATTGTTACTGGTGACGAAACATGGGTGCCCTACGTCACACCAGAATCAAAACAACAGTCCATGGAATGACGACATTCATCATCAACCGAAAGAGTGAAGTTTAAGCAAACAATTTCTGCCCGAAAAATCATGTGCACAGTTTTTTGGGACAGAAAAGGAGTATTGCTTGTGGAGTTTCTGCCTCGTATTGAAACAATCAATGCAGCTTCTTATTGTGAGACATTAAAAAAAAAATCACATTTGTGAGGCAGTGGTTAACAAATCTGGTAGCAGAATTTTTTGAGGAGGGTATTCAGAAACTGGTGCCGCGTTATGACAAGTGCCTCAAAATTCATGGAAATTATGTAGAAAAGTAGATTAAGGTACAGGCTTTCATGTAAAAATAAAATTATTGCGATATCTTTGCACGTCTTTTTTAAATTCCAAAACGGTACTTACTTAAAAAAACATGCCTCGTATTAAAAAGGGATTCGGAATTGTTTGAATAAGATGCGAAAGCTTTTTGTATATTCGGAAGAGCATTCATTGTTTTTGGAGAGACGGGAGAGTTGAAGTAATGGTTGAGGTTAATGATGGGTCCATGGTGGAATATGAGATTCTATTGTTTGAAGGGAAATGTCTCTGAGGAATGATGGGACTAAGGACATTCTCTCGGCAAGAGGAAGGCTCGGATTGAAGAACTTATATTGAAATATTGAGGCGAATTTCGGTTTGAAGATATATTTGGGTGTGGGATAAACAGTCTGAGGGTACAGTTTGGAAATTGAATTAATTGAGAGCTTTTGTCGTCGAATTACGAGCGGAGGAAGTCCGTCGAGGAACCCGTCGAGATCCTAATTCCAGTATGAAGAATCGTGTCAAACCTGCGAATGCGTGAGTGTGGAGAGGCATAGGTAAAGGATCCATGTTCGATTTTGTAACCTACCAAAGTCTGATATTGTTGCTGCAATGTTATTCTGTCCGAACAACAAGATGTGGGATCGGGAAAGATCACTACCCTATTAAACCTGAATAGGCGAAATTTACGACTCCCACTATATTAACCGGATTAGCCACAGTAACATAAATTCAAGTTAAATGAATAAACAAACAAACAAAACTTCAGATTATAGGAAATTATTATTATGATGAGACAAATTGCATTGTTTGTAAAACCACTCTAAATACAGCCAGGGTAGCAAAACCTGAGATAAATCAGTGGAAGTGGAAAGGTTACAAATGAAGGAATGAATCAGCAAAAGGTAATGAAGGGCAGGGACGAGAGTGCGTGAGTGCGATAAGGGAGCAGATATATTGGAGCCGATTGCCTTGATACCAAGTTTGGGGTGTGCCGAGCTACCTCATTTTAACTAGATGAAATAAATCATACTGTAAGCATTTCGTTTAAAGTAATATTAATGAAAATTCAAAAATGCAAATAACACTTTGGTCTCCAAGGATGGTAAACTCAAAACACCCTTATTTATAGCCAAAACTTAAAAAATAAGATGCTCTTCAAAGATCAGAGAAACAAAAACTTAAAACATCTGCATTTAAGACCTGTCATACCATTTCAATCAGTTCAATTCATACCATTAAATTTTAGAAAATAATTTTTATTCTGGGACTGGGTCCCCTTAGAATAACAGCTTTGTACAGTTTAAGTGTACAGCATGTCTGGCCAACAGACCGAAGGAACATAATTTCTACTAATTACATTTATGGGTTAATTTATGTGTGTATATTACTCACGCATATACACACATATATACAAAAAAAATATATATACAATGATAACATAAAGTAAAAACAATTCCTAGCAAATATTGTGTTGAACAAACTTTTTTTTATTTTTTTTTTTTATTTATTTATTTAAAGAAAGTTACAACTGTATTAAACAAATACAAACAAGTAAATAGGCTTTTATATATGATTAGTACACATGGTAGTCCTGAGAAGAAACTACCCATTGGTAGCACTCCAATGTCTTATGTTAGAAGGTCTCTTGGCCTCTTCTTTTAAGGCGCCTCGGTGAGTTGTCGGGAATAGATATGGAGGAGAGGTCACGGATAAGCGGGTTTGAGTGGGCAGGGAGTTTGGAATGAAAAGAGGTATATCTGTAACGGGCCAAGTCTTCAACTAATGGGATATTTAGGTCTTTATGGATGATTGTATTAGTAACAAAGTAAGGAGCATTGAGGATTTTACGAAGGATTTTGGACTGCAAGGATTGGATGCGAGAGGAATTCGATGGTTTAGTAGACCCCCATAGCTCAATGCCATAGGTCCAAATAGGCCTGATAATTGTGATATAAATGAGTTTTTTGTAGTAAGTAGGAAGTTTTGAGCGTTTGTCAAGTAAGTGTTGTAGTAATCTGTATCTAGGAGCAGTTTCCTGTCGTTTCAGTCTAGTATGAGGATTCCAAGTTAGGCGTTTGAACAAACCTAAACATAAATTAATAGATTACATCATCTCGATCAATTTTACATCGTTATAACGAGTGTAATCAAGCTGCAAGTAAAAAGGTGCAAAATGCATGGTATAAAGTGGCTCTTTGGTTCGCTGATTTGATGTGAAAAAGTTGCTGTAACATCTCGGACGTATAGTTGTCTTAATATCAAATTTCAATTTCCTTAAGCTTTTCATTTTCGTGCTGGACTTGCCACATATAGAGATCTTATCACCTTATAACTGGAACTCGATATATTTTCACGATTGTAATACTTCCCCTAACTGCATATTAGATATATAGGTATGTGAAGTTAAAAAATATTTGTATTGTTGTATTACCTTATTGTTTTAAAATGCGTCTGTACTTGACGCTTAATCGGCTTACTAGAATCAAGCGAACTCGAGATAAATAAATTGTATATTATTAGTTTATTAACTAATCTTAGTTCGTATTATGTTTGATTTAAAGTTTCTCAAGGATATATTTTTTTTATGCCTTTATATTTATCAGACATTTTTATCTGTGCGATTCGTCCTTTTTCAACAAGTTTCCAGGCTCAGGTTCAAGCTCACGGGTTCAAGGTCACGGGTTCAAACCCGCAGGTGGTCCTAGGAGTTTTTAATGGGAGTAAAACATCCTTTGTTATGCTGTCCTTTGGAGGAAACGTTAAAAGTTGGTCCCGAGCCTGTGCGATGTCAGGTATTCGTTAATAGGGGTGGACACAATCGAATGACGGTTATCGGATCATTCGATTATTACAATTATTCGATTAATCGATTATCCGATTAATCGGTTTGGATAAGCGAATGATCATTCGAACTGAACTGTATAACGATAATCGAGGGATTATGAGGAGCTCCGATAATCGAACGACCTTTTTTTTTTTTTATTATTTTTTTATTATTTTATTTTTTTTTTTTGATCATCACAGAAATCGTCTCTCTCAACAATGTATAATAATCATTCGAACATTCCGATTATGACGATCATTCGATTATGCCCATCCCTACTCGTTAAATTTCCCTATCCCAATAAAACAAGGATAGGCAAAATTTAGGACTCCCACTGTAACATCGTCCGATTAGCCACAGGAGCATAAAGTGACGTTAAATAAATAAAAGATATAAGCCAAGATTAACTTTTGTAATCTAGCCCAGTGTAACTTATCCTAGTCACCCCATGTCATTTATTAAAATGAAGTGCATCCATAGATGATAGCTACCGTCCTAGACAAATTTAAAAAGGCTTAGACAAATTTAAATAAATTAATATTACATCCGAATTTTAAGTTTGTGTGGAAGAGTCCGCGTTGATTCAACGCATATAGAAATATTTAATTATAGAATTATGAAATACAGACCAATGGAGTTTACAAGGACTGATAGCGGGACTCTATCCGATACTAAAATAAAATCTGAACTAAAAGAATGTGCAATAAAACAACAATGCCAACAAATCTGGAACTAAAGTACAATATCTTAGCACCGATACATGGAATTTGAGAATAAATTTCAAAAATTTGTATTATATAAAATGATACTATTTGTCTTAAATGAAACTATTTTCAAATTATTCAAGAACAGACAGCAGCTTTGCTCCTCTCTCTCTTTCATTAGAACTGACCTCTTGTTCCTGCTAAATTCAATTGGCTCACTTGCTAGATTTCTCTTTCCTTCTCTCCGACATTACCAGTACTCCCTAAACACCTCTTAAGAAAGCAGAATGCTAGGTCATATCGCCCAGGATTGTGGTCCCAAGATACGTCACCTTCAGAGAGCACCGAAATTCCAATTTCTATGCCTCATAAATCCTCTGCTAGCCTAAAAAAAGTTGTATTGATAAACGGGAAGAAAGGTGGAACAAATCTATCCAAGTAAGCTGAAAGCCATTGAGAAAGAGGTCAAGGCTTGGAAAACCCATAGTCGCATCAACTGCAAGAGGAGGTAGCTCTGGACACGCAAGGTTAACACATGGGCACTTAATATCAAAAGATCGCTGTAAGGAAACCTTGACAATCGTTCATATTTTCATATTTATTGTCTCTTTTACATAAGACAGTTGAATCATAAGGGAATAACACACAATGTCGCGGTTGTTTTAGGAAGCGATGGAAAAAGAATTGATGAATTGGTGTGCCTCCTCTCTGAAATGGATGTTTACAAGCAGATTTGACAATTAATATTATTGCTATATTTACTTTAATTAATACTGTTATGTTTACTTTTATAATTTATTACTTTAATCAATATTATTTAATTTAAATTATGTTTCTAACTGATTTGTGGCACTGATGACCGCGATGTTTTGTGCTGATAAAAGTAAAAACACTCAACCAATCCTTCTCTAGTCTATTATATTTTTAAGGAGAATATTGTATCAATCCTTTTCTTTTTTTTCAAATACCTTACTATATTGGTCTTCAATTGACGTAGATTGGCAAGTCTTTTGCATAAGATGTATTTTCGTACTAGCATTCCTCCGAACTCACCTTTGGAGGGCACTGCAAAACAGTACCACCAATATCACCGCAGCATCTATATCTGCTACTGACTAAACCGCATGGTTTGTGCCTAAAAATATATTATAGAATTAGATTGACATTATTTTTTTAAAATATGTTTTGAAAAATAACTAACATAAAAGTGTCATGGTAGCTGTCTTCTACCCAGAGGTTCCATTGCCTCACACTTCCGTTCTTTATCTTCAATATTTTTGGGCTATCGGATTTTAAATTATAATTGGATCCCTTGACCAAACAAGGACCCATAACACAATCGCAGACAGCTGGCGGGACAAATATCGATGAGTGTGGCCATTGTGTGGCAGAGGGGTCGCTAGGCAACCGAGCATCTGTCACCTGATCAGAGCGCCCTGGCGGCCGCTGTGGGAACCAGCATCAGGACCAGCCCGAGGTGAGTTCTCTCTTGTTTACTCTTTAAATATTTAATATCAGGCACCTGTAGTCACTCTCAGTGATGGAAATTTAGTTCCATATAGGTCAGTGCACATGGTCTCTTCATTTGAGTCTGAATTTTTAAGTCTAGTCTTGTATGTGTGGCTGCTTGGTCCATGGTCCAACCAGCCAACTATCTTCAATCTTCTTTATGCCAAATCTTCTGCTTATTCCTGAAATATATGTAGAATCAAGTTAGATAAATTCAATTACATCTAATATCAGATAATTTTCAAAATATGATCAGACCATCATTCAATTATTATGGTATAAAAAAATAAAAATAACTAACTGACAATCACAAATAATAATTATAAAAAGCACTTAAGTAATCAAATAATGCATTCTTCTCATTTCCCTTACAGTAAATTTAAAAGGTATTTGAACTAGCTAATCTTCTCCCATAAATGTTTGCCTTCATCAACAGCTACATTATATACAGTGAATAAATAATTATTAATCTAATTACAATTTATTATTTTTTAGTAGCAGTGTTTAAAATAGATTAAATTATGCTATAGATTATGGCATTACAGAAATTATCAATTTAGACTTTTTAAAAAAAATATATTTTATTTTATTTACTACAATTGAATAAAAATACCAGTAAGTGTGGACAATAAGGATTTGATTATGGGCTTGATAAAGACGTGTAGATACTATCCAGCTATAGCATGTCAATGTTTATTAAAGTTAGCAGGTTTCGAGGCCATCGTATTTTCAGGAGCTTCGTAGAATTATCCAAATAGATGGAAATGAGAGGTTACGAACAAATGTTGTGTTTTTTGTTTTTTTTGGTGGGCTGGTAATTAGGAATTAAAGTATAGTAAAATAAATTTCAGGCTAAATCTGCAACTAATGGGATATTCAGGTGTTTATGGATGATTTTATTGCTGACGTGAGGATCATTTAGGAATGCAAGGATTGAATGGAGGAAGAGTTTGAGGTTGGGTGGATTCCCATGACTCATTCCCATACATGCCTAATATTGGTCATTTAAATTAATTTTTTGTAGTGTTGTCGTAATTGGTATCTACAAGAAGATTCTTGTCTTTTCAGTCTAGGGCGAGGATTCCAAGCAAGATGTTCTCAAGTTGGATTTGACTTTTTTTATTTTAAAAAGTTGCTTACCTAAATTTTGTCAACAAATGTAAATATATTCTTTACTAACATCTCTAGCTCATATCTATTCAAACGCAATGATTATTTTAATTGTTCACAAAGTGTAAAAGAAAAAAATATTAAATAAGTCAAAATACTTGTGATTGTAGATATGTCACCATTTCACAGCTAAACTTTGAGATAAAATTATAGAATGTTGATAATTTATTTATTTTACGTGTATTGTGAGACCGATTCAAATAGAATATGCATCCTGGCTGCCCTTTGTAACTAACCACCTGAAGAGAACAATGTTCAGTATAAAATTTCTCAGTCTATTGTTAACAATATCGCTACATCAACGGGGTGTAGTGTAACAGCAGGAGTTAAGCGCAGAGAGAGAGAGAAAAAAATCCCATTACTTCTGAATAATAAAATGCTTTTCATTTGCTGTATAAAAATAATTAAATTAAATTAAAGACTGTTTGTTAAATGTTAAAAGAATTAGAAATGATCCTGATATTACATCGTATAACCGTATTTTGGTTTCATTAAAATTCTTCTTAATTTTATCATGCGTCCTTTGTCATTTTTTTTCCCTATCAAAATGCTCCTCTATAAACTTCTATATGAAGAACAGGCCACCAATGTTGCGGCAATATTGGTATGGTTGTTTTAATTACTATCTCGTATTTCAAAGTTAATTATAAAAATACTAAATGGGTTTGGAAATATTATTATTAGAGAGGTGGTAATTAAGAGTTATTTGAGTACTTTGTTAATGTAAAAAAAAAGTAGTTAAAATAATTTGTTAAAATTGAAAATTCTATCATCCCTTCAATACTACTAATACATTTTAAAAGATATTAGACACTATTTAACTGAATTAGTAATTATTAAATTTCCTTATTTCTCAAGTATTAATCTTAGTAGTCAATTTTTGCGAGAAATGTAAGATGTAGAAATACGTATTTTGGTTATTTTACTATTTCACAATATGTGATCATCCCATTTACATTGTACTCAACCATGGTTCAACAAATCATAATAAAATTAAAAAATAATTATTGATTTTAGTGATTGTTATAAATGTTAACTAAAAAAGATGATTCATAAACAGGAATTTATGTCTTTATCATCCTCCAACCTTTGAATGTGGATCATTAAATATAGCATGACAGGAGTTTCTAACATTGAAAAATACTATTCTTAGATATCCCTAAAAATTATGGTATACTACTAATTTTTCTATTTGTTTTTTTTGAGTCAGGATTTTTTTTTTTTATTATTATTATTTTGAGCCGCTATATATCGGTCTCACAACAAGTACTATATCCTTTCCATCAAATTATACTAGGAAATGAAAAAATCTCATTAATCTACTGTTAAAGCAATTTCTTTGATTATTTTCACATTAAAATGCAGGATTTTTTTTTTTTATTATATTAATAGCATTATTTTGACCTTATAGGAGGAAATCCGTAAGTATGAAGTAGAACAAAATTAAATAAGTGATTAACACCTTTTGAAAGTAATTGTATTTGTGAAACATGGTTTCAAAGGATTTTAGTACACTTAATATGAAATATGGTGCCAGATTTTAATAAAACTAAACAATTAGAATAAAACTGTCAAAATACCAATTTCATAAAAAATAGTTTTCAGTATATTTTGAAAACCAACATCTCAGTTGCATACGCATTAATAAAAAAAATAATAGCCTCCTATATCCAAGCTCCCGAGTTCAAATCTGGAAGATGACCTTAGGATTTTTTAATGGGAGTAAAAAATTATTGTTTATGCCGTCCTTTGGGAGGGAACATGAAATGGTGGTCCTGAGCCTGTGTGATGTCAAGTAATCGTTAACAATCTATATCCTAATAAAACCTGGATAGGCAAAATTTAGGACTCTCGCTGTAACATCTTCTGATTAGCCTTTATGCATAAAAAAAGTGGCATTAAATGTATAAACAAACAATAACCAGGACTTTATGTCTTTATTATACTCCAACCTTTGAATAAAGATCATACTTAAAATCATACTACAGGTTTTCCTATTCTTTTTTAATGAATTGTATTTTTTTATTTACTATTAGTTTTGAGCAGCTATATAATGTTTTCACGATTGAGACATTGATTTTCAAAAAGTAATATATCCATTCTTCGAAATTATACAGTAAACGCAAACATATCTCATTAATTTATTTTTATTCCATGAAAAGAAATCCTTTACTATGATGTTGAACAATAATTAATGTGATTACAATAAAAATGTGTGATTAACACCAATCGATGAAAATGGATGATATATTTAGATGAAACTAAAAAATTAGAATTTGGAGGAAACAAACATCCTAATTAATAGAAAAAAAAAACACATTAAAAAACCCATTGAATATATTATTTGTTCAATACATATTTTTTCCCATTCATTAATTGAGACATTGACACCTTGTTTGAATTTTCATATTACTTTTGAAGAACAAAAAATAAAACAATCTATAATTGATTACTGCATATGCATAACACTGTAAATTTTGAAGCAAGTATAAATTAAATTGTATATAATTATAAATATTCCCAGGACACCGATGGATGGTCTAGGCTACATGTGCTCTGGCGGAGGCGGTGGAGGGGAGGTGGCAGGTAGAAGAACTCCCCTCGGAGCTGTAGGCATTGGCTCTCCGTATTACTTCCCTCCGTCATCTTCAGCAGTTCAGTCCGATGAGAACAATCCAGACCATCAGCAGAACCACGGAAACAGGTATTTCCAAGTTTCACTTTTAATTATAATGTGAAAAACAATGTATAAATGTATTAATCGTTTTTGTCCAGTTATAATTTTTAATTTACTCATAAATGTTATTCTTATGGGACATAGTCCCACAATAAAGTTTCTTGTTCTTTAAAAAAAAAAATGGACTGTACCTCTAAAAGAGAGTCTTGGATTCAGTACAAAAAGAAAAAGAGATTTGTACTGTTTCTAGACCAACAGACCCACTTTACATAGGCTGGATGTGGCAGAGGAGGTCTCCCTGCCCCAGCATCACCCCAAGACTAAAATAACAGAATTGATAATAATTGCTGATGATAATGCCACAGCCAGGGTTCGAACCCAGGACCACCTGTGGAACAGTAAGATTAGTAGTCTATCCACTAGACACCCCTTGTATAATTCTAAATTAACATCCTCACATGAAAGATTGACATCACAAATATTTTAGTAGACTTTCTTTTCATTCAACTTAGAGCCGTGATAATGCTTTGGGTTTCCTTGGCATACTTTCTTTCAAATATAACATTTATGGTATAGAAAACAATTACTAAAATTAAACCAGAAACATGCAATGGCATCCATTCATGAAAAAAAGAAAAACAAGAGAAACATTTTATTAAGATTTTTATCCCAGATAATTTAGCCTAAATATACCAAGCATTATCTTTCAACTCTTCTTCTCACTACTAACTATTTAGCCTAAATATACCAAGCATTATCTTTCAACTCTTCTTCTCACTACTAACTATTTAGCCTAAATATACCAAGTATTATCTTTCAACTCTTCTTCTCACTACTAACTATTTAGCCTAAATATACCAAGCATTATCTTTCAACTCTTCTTCTCACTACTAACTATTTAGCCTAAATATACCAAGCATTATCTTTCAACTCTTCTTTTCACTACTAACTATTTAGCCTAAATATACCAAGCATTATCTCTCAACTCTTCTTCTCACTACTAACTGTTTAGCCTAAATATACCAAGCATTATCTTTCAACTCTTCTTCTCACTACTAACTGTTTAGCCTAAATATACCAAGCATTATCTTTCAACTCTTCTTTTCACTACTAACTATTTAGCCTAAATATACCAAGCATTATCTCTCAACTCTTCTTCTCACTACTAACTGTTTAGCCTAAATATACCAAGCATTATCTTTCAACTCTTCTTCTCACTACTAACTATTTAGCCTAAATATACCAAGCATTATCTTTCAACTCTTCTTCTCACTACTAACTATTTAGCCTAAATATACCAAGCATTATCTTTCAACTCTTCTTCTCACTACTAACTATTTAGCCTAAATATACCAAGCATTATCTTTCAACTCTTCTTCTCACTACTAACTATTTAGCCTAAATATACCAAGCATTATCTTTCAACTCTTCTTCTCACTACTAACTATTTAGCCTAAATATACCAAGCATTATCTTTCAACTCTTCTTCTCACTACTAACTATTTAGCCTAAATATACCAAGCATTATCTTTCAACTCTTCTTCTCACTACTAACTATTTAGCCTAAATATACCAAGCATTATCTTTCAACTCTTCTTCTCACTACTAACTTGTATCACTTCTTCCCTTTACTGACTTACTCTCTATGATTCAATTTGTTTCAGGATATTTTGTTTTCAGTCCTTTTTGTCGATATTGGCTTTTAGTCCCTTGATTTCATTTATTTAATTAATCAACAAATTTTAACAATTTAACAAAATGAATTCGTAACTTTTATCATATTTATAATTAGTCACTTTTATCATTTTGTTGATTTTAAAATAATATACATTTGGTTTTAGTGTAACTCTGGTGATGAGGCATAGCCTTATGTCTTGGACAATATTTTTAATTATTGTTAATTAATCTATATATATATATATATAAAAATCTCGTGTCATAATGTTTGTTCGCGATAAACTCTGAAATTACTGAACCGACTTTGATCAAACTTCGTAAGTATCTGTTATTCCGTCCAACTTAAATGATAGGATAGTTTTTATTACTATTCTAAATGGTTGAAAAATATATTTTTCTAAAACGTAAAATAAAATTAGTTTAACTTTAGCAACACTGGTTCCCAAGTAACCTTCCCATATCTTCACATATGTGATTATTAATTAAAATATAAGTGTGTGTTGATTTTTTCTATGCATTCTTATTTATAAAGTATACATTCACATTATAGTTTCCAGTTATAATAAAATACATATTACTATACGTTTCCAACAAAAATTATAAGTACTTTTTTGAATGACTTGCTATGAGTTATGAGTTCCAAAAGAGTTATGATGGTATACAACAGGTAAGTTTAAAAGATAAAACGATGTTATTGAATAATTTGGATGTGGCTACTTGGTACTGGTATGTAATTGTAAGATTGAGTAAATAAAATTGATATCCGACATGAAATAATAATCTTTTATTTATAATAAAATAAAATATTCGCGAGCAAAGCCGCGGGTTACAGCTAGTAATTTAATAAAAAATAAGAAGAGACAAGCTCTTTAATTATTTAAGAAATGATAACTTTTTACAATGCATTAACTTTTTACTTTAGAGAAATAAATGATTTATTTTAATTATTTATCTAACGTCACTTTATGCTACTATGGCTAATCAGACGATGCTACAGTGGGAGTACCAAATTTTGCCTATCCAGGTTTTATTAGGATAGGGATCTTTAACGAGTACCTGACATCGCACAGGCTCGGGACCACCTTTTAACGTCCCCTCTGAAGGACGGCACAACTAAGGATTTTTTACTCCCATTAAAAAATCCTAGGACCCCCTGCGGGTTTGAACCCGTGATCTTTGGCATAGGAGGCTGTTATGCTAACCACCCAGCTACAAGTGATCCCAGAAAATTACTGATTAATGGATTATTTGAATACCTTCCTAGTCAGGCAATTGTTTATTTGACTAATTCTGAAAGAATGATGTTACAATGAGCATTTTGTGGTATGGTTGAACCTTCCAATCTTCTTTCATTTTTTTTTTTTTTTTAAATTGATAATGTACAAATAATAACATATTTGTGTTATTTTACAGACTAGCAGTAGGCCAAGCAAGTGGTGTCAGTGGTGCAGGAGGTAAAGCCAAATCGAGGCAGGGGAAGCTGGTGAGACTGAACATCAATGCAAGGGAGAGGCGGCGAATGCATGACTTGAACGATGCTTTGGATGAACTTCGGTCGGTCATTCCGTACGCCCACTCTCCAAGCGTTAGAAAGTTATCGAAAATAGCCACACTACTCTTGGCAAAGAATTACATCCTGATGCAGGCAAATGCCCTTGATGAACTTAGGCGCCTCATTACTTACCTGCAGGTAAGTTCCTGCTGATTTAATTTAAATAAAGCATATTTATAATTTATGATATAAATTCAACGATTTATTGTAGTTTCTCGTAGGCATACTCATATAATTAATTATTCATTGATTAAAATAATTCAATGGAAAAATCAGGATTATTTAAAAGAAAAAGAAAAGAAGAAATGTCAACAAACAAAATTGCTTCTGTTAAGTCCTAAATCGCTGAACCCTTTTTTTAGGAACTTCAGTCTACGTTCTCATTAGTTCTGAGTTGGATGCGTTTGAATTCTTTCAGTGTTACTACCACCATTCCTTATTTCTTAAGTCCTAAATCAGTGAACCATTATGCTTATGAAATTCAGTTAATGTCCTCGTTACTTCTGAGCTTTTGAATCCTTTTAATAGAAATGAATATTAAGAGAAATAGTAATTATATAGAATGTTATATATGGAGGAGAGAAAATGGAGGATAACTGGAAGAGGAAAAGGAATGAGAGCATGAAAATATGATCTTTGCTTCATCTTGCCCGGTTAGAAAAAATGAAAATAATAATTAATACCTTTATTCTAGGCAGTTTGTTTCAAAATGTACTTTTTGTGGCTAAAAATACATACATTTTATAGAAAATGTCTTTAGAAGTAAATTAACAGTAGACTAGTTTAAGTTTCATCCATTCTATTATGATAGATAACTAAAGTGATTTAGTTTTTTAAAAAATTTAATTTTTTAATGAATCTTTACGAAGATAGTGTCAATCAACTGAATTTAAACAAACCCTTTTATGGATTTTCTTAAATATTTTTGAAAATTAAAAGAAAGTAGATAAAAAAAATTTAAAATTAAAGTCTATTGAATTGTAACTAATAAAATGAATTGTGCCAATCTGACAGGCCCAAATAGATGTAGACTGTTAAAAATGTTGACATTTAATAAATAGTTCCCTGTGTGATGTGTTGATTTTAAGCTGAAGGTTATTGAAATATCTAGTTGGTAAATAAAATAAGGCTGTCATGTACTCCACTACTTATTTAAAATCTTTTAAATCACTATGTAACAGCTATATGCCGGGTAACTACTAATATATATATATTTTTTTTTTTTTGGTATGTAACCAAGTTATATGGTATTGGTTAGAGCTCCATAACATACAGAAAAAATTGTTACCTGAGCTTAGCCGCAACATAGAGTTTAATAAAGTGTTAGAGTGTATAACAGACTTATTTTACTTATCTACTAGTTTTATTCTTCATATTTATCATACAGTCTAGTGTCCATACTCAAAATGTTTAATCATTGTTTAGTAGTAGAGAAAAACTTGTATTTTGTTTAACTAATAACTGCTTATAATTAAAAGTAATGATACAATACTGTATAGATGTGAAATTAAATTTTCATTGGTGATATTTTAAACAGGCTCAGGGTCCGATGGCGATCCCACCAGGATTCGACCTACACGCAGCCATGTTTCCAAAGCCTCCAGGATCACCACACCAATCGCAGCACGAATCCGACCAGTCATGAGATTTCTAGTCAATCCAATCCCAATTTCTAAGGATATTTATGTTGTCTACTGTAATGGTAATATAATTCTAAAGCTAGTCACAAAACTAGTCAACGGTAACTGCACAGATAAACGGATTTTTTGTTTCCTTGTTATTATACATACATGAATGATATATTGTTTGAATAGATAAATAGTTCTTATTTTATTCAGCTA
This sequence comes from Piezodorus guildinii, assembly GCA_023052935.1. Lineage (NCBI taxonomy): Eukaryota > Metazoa > Arthropoda > Insecta > Hemiptera > Pentatomidae > Piezodorus > Piezodorus guildinii. The sequence goes on along the minus strand of CM041292.1, from coordinate 215,985,071 downwards.
TAATTAATATAGCTGTGAATTCAACTAAGCAATTATTTTCTACAAAATAACTCTATATTAATATATGAAATATTGTGATGTACTGTAAACTTCAGAACTAAATACCGCACATTGGATTTTCATTTATAAAATTTCCCAATAAATAATGTAATTCGATGAATGCAGAGATAACCTTCTAATATTTGCCATAAAAATGTTTATCAAGAAAGGAAAAAGAAGGAAACCATAGTAAGGACCATAAATTAAAAAATATATACAGACATTACCGATCACATAATGTGAAAAATAGCATTTTTTTTAATATGTTAGTGATAAAAAAAGTTAATCGTAGAATTTAAAATGTTTTCATCCAAATGTAACATTTCTTTATTCGATAAATATTAGGCCGTTCTACAAAAGAAATCTTGGATATATTTTTTTTTTAACAATTTATTTAATTTCCAGTCATCACAACGTTTCAGCCTCTAGGACCATTCTCAAGCTTCTGTTATCAATTAAAGTTTTATTGCATTTATACATTTTCAACATCTAATTACATCTGATTTTGATAATATTTTGGTCCTACATAAGGAAGAAAACATAAATAAGTGGAGGATCATAGAATCAATTTATATAACAAAAAATTTATAAAAAAAAGTTAACCAACAAACAGACGTTGACAACCTGAACACCTTTTATGCAAGTGCTATTGACAGAGTGAATATATAAAGCCTTTGGCATCCCCACCCCAAGTTTAGTCGCGCACGAGAACACCTATAAGGTAGCCGAAAACTGTTCAGTAAGTTAATAAAAATGTTTTTTTTTTTCTTTTTGAATAAATAGATCTCCTTTTTTTAATTGATGATGAAATATAATATGATATTTTTGAGTACAGTTTTTTTTTTTTTGAAAAATGATATTTTTAAAAATTATGACGACACAGCTGATAAGCGGTGAAATAAATTGATATTATGATGGATATGCATGGTAGGTGACATAATTATTAAAAATAATTTTATTATGTGTTGTAATTAGATGTTGAAAATGTATAAATGCAATAAAACTTTAATTGATTACAGAAGCTTGAGAATGGCCCTAGAGGCTGAAACGTTGCGATGACTGGAAATTAAATAAATTGTTTAAAAAAAATATATCCAAGATTTCTTTTGTAGAACGGCCTAATATTTATCGAACAAATACTCAACCAAAAGAACAATTATGACAATGATGAGAAAATGAAACATTTCTTATATATACATTCATTACTTAATCATGGTAGTGACCATATATTCAAGGGAATGAATCTTCTCCATCTGATTAGAACAGGTTGGTAATCCTTTGAATAACTTATTCAGTCTGCTTTAATTGGATTTGGTATGGAAATAATATGATAATATAGATTCCTTCAAGTTTTAAATAAGATGACTGCTTACAATATGATCTTACAAAGGCAAGCATTCACAGTTTTAACCTGACCGCATAGAGGAGGATCAATGCACGGAGAGATTCACCCGATGCAGCAAATAGTGCTTCAAGCAAAGAATAGTCCCTTTAAATTAGCACGTAAAAGTGGCGGTATTCAAATTACGTCTCATTTTTATTCCATCTTTTGCCCTTACGAGCTTTTTTTCTCCTCCTGACAATGAATTTACAGTTTATTTTAAAATCAATATGTTTTTTTAACTGTAATCCTTTAATAGACATAATATTACTTTATTTATAATTAATAATAATATACTCTCACTAATGATATTCTGAACTCTCTGCTGAAGCACACATTGCTGCTCCACTCTTAATGCAATGTATGAGTTTGTTTTTGTAGGGAGAAGTCATATCACTTCATCTTTATGCAGACATCCTTACTGCTAAAGGAAAGGAAACTGCTTCTGACCTTCTTCAACTTCATAGAGTTGTAGGCATAAGAGTGAAGTGACTTGTCATGTCGCTGCTCTGTCAAACTCATCTTTCACCTCTGACAGCTTACCATCTATGCTAGTAGTCCAGTATTTATTCCATAGCAATATACTTGCAATCATTAGTAGCTGCTTTCAGGATCTGTTACAAAAAAATCTGGTTCGGGCAACACACGACTTTCACTTACCTCCATTTTTTAAAATCAATGAAAAAATTTTCAAATACAGTTAGGGATAAAAATACGTGAAACTATCAAAGAATTAATTAAATTGGATTTATATAGAAACATGTGTTTTATTGAAAAATCTATTATATTATTATCTAAAATAATCAGTTAGTTTTATCTTCTTTTCATCACTCTCTATTAACTTTTAAAAGCTTGAGTATAAGATAATATTTTTTCTAAAATCTTAAGCTTTCTAACGGTATATCATACATGTATATTACTGTTTTTTATGTGCAAAAACAAAAAATTGCATTAAAAAAATATTTTTTCAGTTTTCTCCTTTAGTTGCTTTTTAAATTCGCTCAACTTGCATATTTAGCTGTTTTTCATCAGTGGTAACAAAATAATATAGTAATTTTTATAAAATCAACAAAATTAAAGATACTTTAGAGAAAGAAAATTTAAAATATCGGCATTTAAGCCCTATCAGACGATTTTAATCAGAATGAAACCTACATGATATTAAAGCCCATTAAATATTACATCGATATAGCGAGTTTAATCAAAATTGTCGGAACGGAAATAAAAGAGAAAATTGAAAAAAGGTGCAAAATGCATCGTATAAAGTGGCTCTTCTGGTAAGCTCATTTAGATGAAAAAGGTATTGTAACGTCTCGGGCGTATATTTGTCTTAAATATGAAATTTCAGTTTCATAGGACTTACCGTTTGTGCCCGGGAGTTACCACACACACACACACACACACACACACACACAGACCTTTTTTACGGGACTTGGTTATTTGGACTCAGGGGACCCTAAAATATGTATTTCCGTTGAAAACTGGAATTCGAAAAATTTCACGATCGCAATACTTTCCCTTACTATATATAGTAAGTGAAAGTAATTTAAGGTATTCCTTAGATCCTAATGAAACTGAAAATCGTGAGTTGCTTGTGCATCATACATCTCAAAATATGCTGCTATTTTGAATCCCAATTTGAAATTTTCCAAACTTTTGACCAACCATCAATCCTTATAACCATATCTAATACAAAACAGACTCTGTTCCTGAATTATTTCCTTTTTCAATCAAAGAGATACTTTTACTTCCTGATTCTGAGGATAGAAAACCTGTTCTAGCCTCGAAGGTATAGCTCCTATTAGATAATTGTTACTGGTTTCCTTCTTATTACCATAAATTTGATTAACTAGCAAACCGATTAATTAGCAAGCAGTATTGAGATCCCATAGTGTAAACATTTATTATATGGAAACATGTACATTGTAATATGCTTCCTTAAATGACTGATAAAGTCCACTTAAATAAGATAATTTGCTTCAATTCATTATGCCCAGAACCATACAATCTCAAATCGATTTTTTAAACTTCCATCTTTATGTAAGTAGCATTGAAAGAACATAGGGGAACACATGCCTTTCTACTAAACTAGCTTGAAATAAGTTAAAATGTTGATTTATAAGTGAGGGAGGAAGCCCGTGACTTGTGCACTAGCCCATGCCAAAGGTTGTGAATTCGAATCCCTGTCCCGTAGAGACTTTTTTCAAGCAGTTAATTTATGGGGATTCACTCACAACCTATTCTTCCCTGGTATGTGAGACCCGTCAGCCAGCTGCTGGCCACTCTATAGTGATACTCTGGAGTGATGACTCAATAAAATTTCATCACAAAACGCTGGCATATTCTCCTAGGAGATTACACCAAGCGGCCAATTGTCTACACGGCCTGATGCCCCACCGGGATAAATTAATTTATAAGAAATCAAAATGTCTAGAAAATATTTTAAATAACCTAAAAACAAATTAAAATATAATGTATTCAAGGATCCCGGAGGAGTAAATGAGTAAAGGACTTCAACTGAATGCAGTATCCTTAAAAAAAAATTATGCTAAACCTGCATCCTTTAATAACGTTCATTGAACTTTTAATTCATCCATGCAATAAAGTCATATAAACATACAAATAATTTGTATCTAATAGTATGCTATAAAAAAAAACAGATTCACATTTATTTAATAGCAGAAAAGAATCATTTCGCTCTTAAAAGTATGAACAGCCATAATGTTTTTGTTTTTTTATGAAAATCTAATGTGAGGATAGTATTTTTTTTCTGATGAATGATTTTCTTAGAGATGATGACAGAGCCAAGACGTTGAGCAATACAACTGTGATAGCACCTGCCATACCCAATACTTATGATTCTTTGTCATATATAATTTGGTTTTCATCTAGTCTTAGTAAGTAAGAGAAATTGAGTTTTTGTTATTTATTGTCAACCATTCGTACTATTATGATTGGAAAATTATTATAAATGAATATATATAAATAAATGGTAATGATACCTTGATTTGATAATGATAAGTGTGTGATAATTTTAGTATTAGATAAAAGAAATGTAGTATATTATTTTTAAGAGGAGATCATAGCATTTATACAAATTGCTTGATTATATAGTAACTGTATCATTGGTTGTATTTAATTTAGATAACATTTTTATTAAATTAATCTTTTCTTTTTTTTCAATTTATATGTTTTTTTTTAACTAGCAATAATGTAAAAGATTTAAACTGAAAATAAATTTTGTTTCAGACTGCTATGAAATGCTTAAATTATTTCCTATTACTTTTCTGAGATTAACATAAAATAAAAAACACTTTAAGATGAACTATGAAACCTCAAAACACAACTAATTAAACCCACGAAGAGTCTCAATTTTTCTTAGATAGCACATTTCCATAGCTTGGATTTGGCTCTTATGTTTAGTAGTGAGGGTCCAAGACTCACTTGCATATATTAAAATATGGAGGAATGTGTTTTAGAAGACTACCTTCTTAGTGGCCTTTGAAACTTCCTTCTTGTCAAGAAAACCTTTCCTAAGGGAGTAAAAACATCTTCCGGCTGTTTTCAACCTCTCTCCAATGTCTCCGCTGATCCGTCCGTATTCATTGAGATGGGCCCCCAGGTACTTAAAGTCTGCAACCTGTTCCAAATGAATTCTGTTCAGCCTGACGATTCGGTCTCCATGTTCACTCCTTTTTCTGATCCTCATAAATTTAGTTTTGGATATATTTATTTCCATATTTATGGTCTTGAGTTTGTTTTGAAGGATCTTCAGGTTAAACTGAAGGTTGCGACTATTGTTCCCAAACACCACCATGTCGTCAGCGAACGCAAGGACTGTGTGCTGAACACTCTGAAGGTTCCTATATCTGAGATAGTATGGTCTCATTTCCTGTTTTGCTCATTTCAGGGCAGTATCCAACACTAGGATAAACACAAGGGGGCTAAGGCTGCACCTCGTCTTATTCCTTGCTCTGTTTGGAATTCCCCTGATGTGTGGTTACATGTTCTAACGACATTTCTCTGCACTTCGGAGAGACTTAAGATGGCCTTTCTTAGTCCTATGTGGGTCCTATATTCTTCTAGTGCTGTAGAAATGTCCCTTTTCTGGACCCTGTCAAAAGCCTTGTTTAAATCTACAAAACAGGCGAAGACCTCTCTGCTCTTTTCTATGATCTTCTCGGAAATCTGTCTCATCGTAAATATCAGATTCTGAGTGCTCCTATTAGGTCTGAAGCCATATTCTTCTTCCCCTAGTTTGTCTTCTATAAGGCTCCTCAATCTTTTTTCAAGTATCTTGGAGTATACTTTATAGGGGACACTGAGCAGTGATATGCCCTGATGGTTCTGACATTCTCGATTGTCTTATTTTTTGAAGATCGGGATTATTGTTGAAACCTCCCAGTCCTTTGGGATCACTTTCCTCTTCCAAGCGATGTTAAGGAGGTGCTGAAGCAGTTCCTGTCCTTTCAGGCCGAAATATCTCAGCATTTCGGGTGTAATGCCCGGCAGCTTTTCCCATCTTCAGTGAACCTATAGCCTCAGCAATTTTCTCTTCGCCAATGAAGTCATCTTTTCCCAGCAGTCTTCTGTGCTTCTAGTCTGTAGATTCGATTCTTCTTCCTGACCATTGTGCTTAAGATAACGAACAATATCTGATTTTTTTGTGAGCATTTGAATTAATACTTATTTCGTATTAGTTTTAAATTGTTTCGCAAATTAATGTAAACTCTCTGTTTCTTTTTTTTCTTCATTTCGATATAAAATAAAATAATAGCTTATTATATTAGCTGAAATTTGATGACAATAACAATAAGGTTGAAAATGTCCATGAGTCCATGGTAGTAATCAGTAGAATTACTTTGAGGATGCCTTGTTCTCCACCGTTCTAGTAAGGCCGCTTTATTGATGGTTTTAACCTCATCCAGAGAAAGTGAAGCTTCCACTTGTGTTTGGAGAGACTCAGCTTTAGCCAGCTCGTCCGCTTTCTTGTTTCCTCTGATGCCGCAATGTGCATGAATCCACTGTAAAAGCAACGCACCACAACAGACTGAGATCGCACCTCTTCTGAAAATTCAAAATAGGACATAGTCCTATGTGCGAATGTGTTGAAGGCGAACAAAGCGCTGAGCTCATTCTGCAAAGCTGTGTCCTTCTGGAGAAAGTGAGAAGAGAAGCCTGGCCTGAACAGAGGACTGCCTACTTTGTCATAGTTTTTTCGCCGGACGTGACTATTTAGAGAAAAACGAAGAAGAAGAATATCCATGAAAAGAAAAAAAAAAAAAGTTACTCAATTTTCAAGCTCCAAATTTACTCTCCCTTCCATGGGGAAAAATAATAAAGCATTATTTGCATAAATTAGTTTTTAATTTAAAAAATGCATTTTTCTAGTGTTGAAAAAACTTCATAATCTTTAGTGAAAAAAAATTCTGTACAAATAGTTTATTCAATATCTAGTTGTTTTTTTTAATTTGATTTCATCTCAATGCAATTATTTTTAAGGATTTAATTTTATTTTAAAATAACCCGAAAAGAAAAACATTTTGGGAAAACTACGTTGGTTACATTTTTCAAACGTCAGGTATAAAACATAAAATATTCTTGAAGACTTGGCTTATAATAGGAATCACACAAACTCTACACGTATTCAACATTTTAAGTCATATAATTGCTAGCGAAAAAAAAATCTATACCAATAGTTTATTCAATAATCTGGTAATTTTTCAATTGATTTTACTTCAACGTACTTATTTCCAATAGTTTGATTTTACTATAATATAACCAGGAGAGAAAAAAACATATTTTGTTAGAAACACTTGAATACCATTTTTCAAACTTTGCGATTTAAAACAGCAATTTCAGACTACTTATTTTTATTATTATTATTTTAATTTATTTTATTTTTTTTTTTGTCAGCTCCAATTGAGGATTAATAATCCAATGAGCCTTATTCTTCTTAATCAAAACAAAAAAATTCATATTAGAAATAGCTTTGGATCACAATAAAGAATAACTTCATTAATAAGCAGCCAGTTTTTAATTAATAGACATATTTTTTGTAATTTATTTTTAAAAAATTGTTAATACTAAAATAGATGAGTTTAAAATTGATTTACTGATCTGATAGCTTTGGAAAAGAGCGGTAAGGGTAAAGAAATCATTGAAGGGGACACCTAGCTCACTAAAGTAGGTTCTGAATTGATTTCTGACAAAAAATTGGAGCCTTCTATTGGGTTGTTTCACATGAAATGTCCGTTTTTATAGTTTCTGAAATACATAAAGGATTTTGCAGGTCTCTGTTGTTTTCTTCCGAATGTTTACATATTTAAAGTAAACAGTTACAATCCTCTACCTTTGTATTACAAACATTAGCTTCCCAATCAATTACTCACTTTTTAGTATACCTCCAAATATGAACATGGAAACACACAATGTTCCAGTAATATTTTTGTAAGAGTTTAAACTCGGCCATTCAGCAGCTGAGGCCGCTAGAAATATTTGCAAGGCGTTTGGGAAGGGCGTGTTAATGAACCGACCATTCGCCGTTGGTTTGCTAAGTTTTCAGCTGGGGATACCGACTTGGAAACTTGCTCCGAGGAAGACCTCCGTCCATAATAGACAACGATGTCCTCAAACATACATAAGGAAATCCCAACCAAACAGTTTCCAGACATTTAAAGTGTATTGGGAAAGTAAAAAAGCTCAATACATGGGTGCCTCATAATCTCACTGAGCATGTTTCAAAACATACCTTGCAAAAATTGAAAGAACTGGGCTACGAAGTTCTTCCGCACCCACCATATTTTCCCGACTTGTCTCCAACAGATCACCACCTGTTCAGGAATTGAGACAACTTCGTCAAAGAAAACTTTTTGAAAATGATGATCAAGTGAAAAGTGCGTTTTCAGATTTTGTTTTACTTCAAAGCTCAGAGTTTTTCTGTTGGGGGATAAAAAAGTTGGTGTAGAAAAAGAAGGTAAATACTTCGAATAAAATTATCTTGTTTTCATATCGTATTTTTAATAAAAATCCTTTACCTTGAAAACGGACATTTTATGTGACACAACCCAATAGAAGAACAAGGTGTTGGTAATAGTGAATTGTCCACGATGGGCGAGAATATAATATTGGACTGTCTGGGGATTATTCATCATCAACTATATGGATTAAGGTGGTTGCGTTAAGATTTCTACCTAACCTTATTTATTTACTTATATTTATGTTTTTATTAAGTGGACTTATCTTTTTGCCTAAATTATGTTAGTGATTCTTTGATACTATTGATCCTTTAGGTGTGCATTTTAAAATTGTATTTATTTTTTTATTTTTTCCATAGATTTTGCTTTAAATTGTAAACTATATCACATATTATAAGGTATAACATAGAAAGCTATTGATAAAGAAAGTAAATGTATGGAAACCTTATCACTTCTCAGTTCGATATCACATGTCATTAGATTGATAAGTAGTACAGTTGGGCAGCCCTGTTTTTTTTTTTTGTTGTAATTTTGATACAATAAAGCATTTCTCTCTTCTGATCCGATCATCTTCTAATATGCTTGTATGTCCAGAAAAAAATGATTCCTTATGAAGTACTGAGCACAAGGTTATAATACACATTCTTCGCTTTTTATTTATAATTTATAATTATACCTTAATATTTCACTGACTCGGGCTTATGATAAACTACTCTAAGATATAGAATTATTTTATTAGTTGTTGACACTAGATTAATAGATGATGGAATTAATAATTACAATGTTCTAGTATTACACTATATATATACTTATTTTTTAAATACTGGCTACAATAGGATGCATTTCTAATATGCAATTTTTCATAATGTGAATATTAAAAGAGTGAATTCTAATAAATCATTTACGAAGAGCTTAGTCAAGTCATCACTCCGTCATTCTTGACATCAAGGTTGCCACAGAGTAGGTGAATTGTAACATCTTTAAAAAGGAAAAAAAATGTTAATATTTCATAACTAAAAATAATATTCAATATTAAAAACAATTTTTTTAATACTTCTTTAAGTAAAAATTATCAAGAAGGCATTTTAAAATGACTGTGTACTATGTTTCGTGGCATATAGGGTAATAAAGTGATTTACATATAATATACATTTATTTATCAAATAGCACTTATTATCATACATAAAAACATCGTACATTTGAGGCATTGTTACTCTCGAGAATACTGAGGTTCTATTTACCACATAATATTACATATAGGTACCTTTGGACATGACTGCTTGACCCCCAACTTCCGACTTCCGTGCTCGACTTCCTCTTATCTTGACGTCCGGGCTCAGACTCCCGAGGTATTCCGCTATCCCTGCTGTACGAGTGGAGGGGTCTATTTTTTGTATAGCCCTTCTAAGAAGCCTTCCTGCTTGTCGTCCGGAAACTGCTCTATTTTGTACAATTTAAAAATATTTCTTCACCTCCCAGTATTCTCGATACATAGCATTCACCTAACCTGCGAGGAAAGAAAAATTAAAAACCGAATGGTTTTTTATTTTTCTTTAATTATCAAAACATAAAATTACAGGAATTAAACTAGTTATAATACTGTACAACATCTTAAGTCAGGATTAAATAAAACATGACCTCTAAGAATAAACAAACATTTAAATGTAATAATAGAACTTTTTTAATACAGTTTCTATAAAGTATTTATTTATTATTTATTATAATACAAATGACCTCAAGACTGATAACAAATCCTTTTGGTCATGAACAATTTAAAGAGATGTATAAAAGTATTTATTTACTGTTCGAATTCAATAGCTTTCACTGAATTTACTTTGGCAGTTACAAAGTCCTTTAGAGTTCAACATACATAATCTTCTTTCATCACAAAAATGTCAAATCGCTACAATTATAATAATCCTACAGATTAAATGCGGTGCTAATGAAATTAATTTTCTTTTATCGCTTTCAGATTATCAAGTGATACATAATAATGCGAAAAACATATAATATAGAATATCCATTTGCTACTTTCTTATTATGTGGCAAATCATTAAGATAAAAAATGAATTTACTATTAGGTTTCTAAGGTATCTGTTAATCTCTTTTCTTTCAAATAGTCATATTACACTAATAACACTCCCTCAGTATTCTCATTATGATTTAAATTATATTTATTCTTGCGCAAAGTGGAATGAATCTCAGATTTCAACTAGAGAATAATAATAAAAATAGCTAAACTTTCTGATGACCTTTTAACGATAAAAATTACATAAAAGACATTACCGTCAAGAAACAACAAATATCATTCCCGCCTTCGGGATATGAGGAGGCCTACGGCTACTCCACATTCAGGGTTCTTCCCTTCTAAAAATCTATTGGAAGTTAAAAATACGTGTATCATCTTAGAATGATAAGGAGGACTGATATCTACTCCAATTAAAGGATGATTCAATTAAATAATTAAAAGGTAATTAAACACGGTAATTATACCTGAGACCCATTCCTTTTACCTATAAAATATCAAATCAAGTTAATCTTAAATCCTAATCTTTACATACAAATAACTTAATCCTAATATTTACATTGTATGTACAATCTATTTACAATTTTTCCAGTAAGGTTTAACCTGAACATGGCCCAGGCTAAACACTTTAAGCTCGTCATACGGAGGGGTCGCTAATTACCCCTTTTTATCCTCTGGAAACGGATAAAGACTGCCGTATAACAAAATAATATGTTATGAGGCCTTTTCTAACATGGTCCAAGACCATGTAGCCTTTATAATCTACATATATAAAAATAACAATTGTTATTCCTTTAACGGGCACCTTTCTATAAACATCAAGTACAGTGTTGCTAGGAGCAAGTGGAATCGAAAATGTATTTAATTTGAAACTGACTAGTTTAGATCTATATTCTTGACTCCGGAATAGAATAAGGGATTTCAGAGTTAAAAATTGAGTCTGGAAGGTTTTCTGATAAGGGACACTTTCTTCTTTGAACTTTTCAGGATTTTCTTGAGGAATCAATATTATTTTAAATTTCTCATTAGTGGTAAGATCGAGTTTTGCATTTGGTTCTGTTTCAACCGTCTTTTCACTATACACTTTATTTTCATTTTGAGTAGTGGGAGTCATTAGAGAATGGAGTTTTTCTTGAATTTTCGGGTTGTTATCTTCTTCTTTTTTACTTTCTTTCTTTTCACTTTCCTGGTCATTTATTTCTTCATACTGAGATTCTGCTTCATCCTCAGTAGATGGTGTTTTTCCGGAATTGTCATTAAAATATTTATTTGGAGTTTGAGTGGGGATCTCTTCAGGTTGCAGTTCCTCATTTATGAAATTATTTTTCTTTTTAATCTCTTCTGGGAGTCTTTCATCGGTGTTCACTTCTATTTTATCTTCAAAAGGATCTTTCTTATTTTTCTTATTTTCAATGCTACCAATATTCTCCTCCAGATGAACAAATCCATTATTTACCCAATTATCGAATCTTTCAAGAATATTCATTATTGAATTTTCGAAACGTTTAAAAAAAATATCTTCTTCAATATCTTCTTCTTCTTTGAAGTTTAGCTTCTTCCCTCTTAATTTGGTCTGTGGCTTAGTTGTATTCGAGCACGGGATCACTGACTCTCCGGTCAACCCCAGATCAGATACTTCTGAACATTTTGGCTTTGGTAGCTCATCTACTCTGGAAGCCATAGTAAAAAATCGTGTGCGAAATAATAAAAAACAAAACCCTGGCTAATCTTCAAAAACCTTTAAGGGTGGTTTAAACGCTTACACGAACAAAAGGCATATATAACAAACATCGTAACAACTTTCATAAAACCACTTTAAAAAACTAACCACTTTCAAGACCTTAAAACAGTAGGGAGGCGCACAAGATGCTAACAATTAATTATAAATTAATGAAGTATTAATATCAGATTCCTATATAATACATATGACAAATATTACCCTAATGCCACTTATAACATTGACTTTTAATTAACTTATAAATTTTCGATACTAATAAAGAATTGATAAATTCGTCCCCACAAGCTGGATGCCATAAAATACTATGTTTCGTGGCATATAGGGTAATAAAGTGATTTACATATAATATACATTTATTTATCAAATAGCACTTATTATCATACATAAAAACATCGTACATTTGAGGCATTGTTACTCTCGAGAATACTGAGGTTCTATTTACCACATAATATTACATATAGGTACCTTTGGACATGACTGCTTGACCCCCAACTTCCGACTTCCGTGCTCGACTTCCTCTTATCTTGACGTCCGGGCTCAGATCTATGTTTACCTAATTCATGAAAAGATAAATGGTTCGTCTTCACAAAAACACACTTTTCAACTGCATGAACTGAATGAAATGTACTAAACGTGTGGGACGACTATTATCGTCGTGAACGACTGTTATAGCCGTAATTTTTCTCTAGATGCACAAATGTTTCGATGCGTTCAAGCATGAGAAAACGCATAAAAAAAACAATTGATATACTGTCTGGCATACTATACCTTTTTTTTCGATGTATTACTTAATTATGAACTATCCTATGCGTTAGTACACTTCGTACTAACGCTGTCATATTTTTAATTGATTAAAATGTGCATGACGGCTATAGCCGTCAAAGATAGCATTGCGGCAACGGGTCAATATAGAAAATATTCAGGAATTCTAGAGACAATATCTAAAAAATTTCTATTTTGCTGTTGAATTTCAAAACCTACCGTCATTTTTTGACAAAACCTCTCTCCCCAAACACTAGGTGTCATACCAATCATCTAGCTTCATGGATGTTTGAAAAACAAAGACAGTGCGAAGCCTACGTACAAAATTACAGTACTAATACTTCTGGACTTCTCAAAAGCTTTTGACTCACTTGATCACTCTATCCCTTTTTCCAAACTACAGTCTTTATCCTTTTCCAAAACACTATTCATTGGTTCAAATCATTTTTCTCTAATCAAGCTGTTACCATTCCTGACCATCCTCTATCTTCCTTCATTGTCCTTTCGGCAGGTGTGGCCCAGGGTTCAAGCATATCTCCTCTCCTTTTTAATTCCTATATTAATGACCTTCCCAATGCCATCTATCACTGTTCCCACCACTCATACGCTGATGACTTCCAGATCTACTCATCCTTTCCTCCCTCCGAGTCTCTAATAGCATTTGCTAATATTCAGGAAGACCTGGATAGAATCTGTGCCTGGGCAACTTTGAATAAACTAAGTCTAAATGCTACGAAAACTCAGGCGATTGTTATAGGTTCCAATCCCCTCCTCAGATCCCATACTACATTTTCGAATCTAACCCTAAATGATCACTCGATCCCTTCACTTCCTCTGTCAAAACCTAGGTATTACCATCGACCAAACCCTTTCCTGGAAACTCTATATTGCCCAAATATCCCGAACAACAATAAGTACCCTCAATTTTTTCCATCGCTCCCGTCATCTTCTTCCACTGTCTACCCGTAAGCTCCTTGTATCCTCATTTATTTTCCCCCACTTTGACTATCGCTGTATGGTATATGGTGGCCTCTCGGCTGTGCTCAAGGACCGGCTAAAGCGAATTATGAACATGATTTTAAGATTTGTCCTTGGTACACCGAAGAGGTCTCATGTGGCCTATTTATACAAGGAGTTAAAGTGGCTCCTTCCTTCCACCCGCAGACAATATTTCCAAGGATCATATATTTACCAAACAATCAACTCCCAGCTACCTCCCTATATCCACATACTTCTGCAATTTAAATCGTCAGTCCGCTCCCTCCAAACAAGATCGCACCATTCCGATTTTTATATTCCTACCCATAGAACAACAACTTTTGATCATTCCTTTTTTGTCCGCTCTACTACTCACTGGAATTCCTTACCTACTCATATCCGCCATGCTTCTTCCCTACCATCATTCAAGTCCCAGCTATTCCAGTACCTACTGTAATCCCAAACAGACGCTCAATAAGATGTTTCAAATCAAATATCAAATCAAAAAGAAAATTTGTTATTTATTGTTCATATTTTTATATGGATCAATTATGAATCAATTTCAATGTTTATTTTTGTTTAACACATCAGAAGTTATTATTTATTTATTTTACTCTTTTGTTTTATTATATCCCTTCTTTTCTTTATGTATCATTTTGAATAAGAATTAATTATATTCCTGTGGTCTAGTAGCCAGACAAATTATATATATCTTAATTGTACATATGAATTGTTCTTAAGGGGCCTTGTCCCAGAATAAATATCTTTTTCTATTCTATTCTATTCAAAAAATTACGACTTACAGCCATGATCGTCTCCACGTTGACAGGGTACATCCTGATAGCTGTGAGAGTCACTCCCTTCCTTGCACCAACCATCACCATCTGAACGGCCCTCCTGAACTGGACATCCTCCTTGTACCAGTCGCTGCTATAGATTGCGAACGAGAGCTCTGAGCTCTGTCTGTGGAAGAATACTTAAAGAGAATCTTTTTTAATAAAAATTGACTAATACGTATCTTACTCAAACCCAAACTAAAGCAACTCATAGCAGAGACACGAGAAAGAGAGGAAAAGTTTGGTATTTATCCCGAACTGCAGAAATTAGACCAACCCAAAATTTTATTTTCTGATTTATTTTTCCGTTGCTCAGTTAGTTAATTCTTTTTTTTTTTTTTTACTAATGAAAAGAAAAAAGCTCTCCCATTATCAAATTGAGGCACGACATAGTCTTTAATTAACTCGTAATTTTTGGACTCCGAATAACATATTTATATTGGGTTGTATCACATCAAATGTCCGTTTTCAAGGTAAAGGATTTTTATTAAAAATACGATATGAAAACAAGATAATTTTATTCGTAGTATTTACCTTCTTTCTCTACACATTTTTCGCAACGTGACACCAACTTTTTTATCCCCGAACTGAAAACTCTGAGCTTTGAAGTGAAACAAAATCTGAAAACGCACTTTTCACTTGATCACCATTTTTAAAAAGTTTTCCTTTGACGAAGTTGTATAAATTCCTGAACAGGTGGTAATCTGTTGGAGACAAGTCGGGAGAATATGGTGGGTGCGGAAGAACTTCGTAGCCCAGTTCTTTCAATTTTTGCACTGTATGTTTTGAAACATGGGGTCTCTTCCTGCCGCTCAGTGAGATCATAAGGTACCCATGTATCGAGCTTTTTTACTTTCCCAATACACTTTAAATGTCTGGAAACGGTAGATGCACTTGCATTTAGTTGTGCTGAGAGTCCTTTAACTGTTTGGTAGGGGTTTCCTTCTAATGTATGTTTGAGGTATCGTTGTCTATTACGCACGGAGGTCTTCCTCGGGGCAAGTTTTCCAAGTCGGTGTCCCCAGCTGAAAACTTAGCTAACCAACGGCGAATGGTCCGTTCATTAACACTCCCTTTCCCAAACGCCTTGCAAATATTTCTGGCGGCCTCAGCTGCTGAATGGCCGAGTTTAAAATAAAAAGCTATTACTCGAAAATCGCGTGTTTCCATGTTCATATTTGGAGGTATACTAAAAAGTGGGTAATTGATTGGGAAGCTAATGTTTATAATACAAAGGTAGAAGATTAGTAACTGTTTACTTTAAATATGTAAACATTCGGAAGAAAACAACAGATACCTGCAAAATCCTTTATGTATTTCAGAAACTATGAAAACGGACATTTCATGTGAAACAACCCAATAAACAGTACACAACACCAAATATATTTAAAAGGCATATATTTCATGATAGAATGATATATTTAAAGAAACCATAATGTTGATGAAATCAGCAAATTAAAAATATAAGAAGATAACAAGCATGGTTGGGTAAAAAAAAAAACCAGCGTTATTTTGAAGATTGTAATATCCACACAGTTCTTTGTAATAAATTATCTTAGTTGAAATTAGCACGAATATAAGAACAATAAATTATCGAAACCCCTCACATTTATTGACTAAACTTCGAGACATTTACAATTACAAAACGTAACTCATCAAAAGCCTAGAACTAACAACATTAAGCACAAACGATTATTTGAGACCCGTTATAGAACAGATTTTAATCATAAACCAGTATTTTAAACGTTACCGGCTTTACATATTTGAACTGCGACCAGCGGTAACTTTCATAATCCGTATCAAACTGCCTGTTGCTAAACCTATCAAAATTATTTTTATTTTTATGTAATTTCTATTTTTGTGTAATATGTGCTTTTTGTTAAGAAAGTAACCGAATATTCTAATATATAGGCTTCGATTGAATTAGTTTATAATTTGATAAAAAAATATACTTCCAAATAATTTTAGAATAAAAATGGAATGCAAAGAAAATAAGAATCGCCAGATTAGTTGTATATGAATCAGCTTCATTAATTCATTTTTTTTCCAGGAACAATTGGTAAACCATTTTAAGATGAAAATCAGGAATACAGTTTGTGACACAACGGTGAAAATTGAACATGGGTTCTTTAGTTATATTAATGATATTTTAAGTATAGTTTTATTTAAACTTAGATATTTAATATTAATAAACTTGTATTTTTTAAAAACTTAATTATGAACTATCGGATTAAATCAATATATGAAGCAGTAATGGTACATCTCTTGAGCTATCAACGGGAATAAATATTAGGAAGATTTTACTCTTTAATTAAACACCGACCAGCCGAAACTGTAAATAAAATTCAATTTTAATCCGGAGACGGTAAACTGAATAGCTATTTTCCTAGCCATACACAGGTTATTAATGTAGTATTTTGCAGCCTGGAATAAGAATGGTAATTAATTTTTTTTTTTTTTTTTTTTTTTTTTTTTTTTTTTTTTTTTTTTTTTTTTTTTTAATATACATGAACTGTATAGTAATGGAAAGTATTGCAATCGTGAACATTTTTTAATTCGAGATTCCGTTTCAAAAAAGGCGTTTTAAAGTGTGGTAAGTCTAGCTCCGAAACAATAATAGGCTTAGTGAACCCATAGGTTCGATGCCGATACATAGACTCGTCCAATGTTTACCGCTCAAGCCCAAGACCCCGAGATAAGCCTTAACGCAATCCTCCCATCGACGCTTCAGCCTACCTTTCGGACGCCTACCAGTCGGATCAGAGTTAGGAATTATAATGTTGAAGTTATAAATAATATTACGAAAAAAAACAAAATAAAAACGCTGAAAATTATTACACAATGGTTTATTATTTCCAAATAACAATATTAGAGTGTAACTGTTTATATAGCTATTGATTGGCAATTAAGTAATATGAAAAGCAATTATTAAGATAATGTCATATCATTACCGCTGATTTATAAACGCAATATCTCAGCTAGTTATAAACCAATTCCATAGATTCTTTTTTCATTTTGTTGAAAATTTATTTCTCTATTAAATTTAGTTATTTATTAACTTTTTTATTTTTTTTACGTTCTAGTGATTCTAAACATACTCTATACATACTTTTCTCTATCGTCAAACATAACTGAGATATGTGTAAAATTTCAATTTTTTTCTCTTTTATATAATTATTCGTGGTTTTTCGGTTAAAAAACACTAATGATTTTTTTCTCTATCTTCAAAAATAACTGAGTTATTGAATTGAATCACGTTTAACCGGCCACCATTTTTAAACTAACCAGCTGATATCAACGTCTAGATGTAAGAATCATCGATGCATGGACTAGTATTTTTGTGACGAATTTCAAAAATATTGGTCTAGTAGTTTCGGAGATATGCTGCGGAAGGCGGACGGCGGCCAAACGGATTTTTTTTCGTTATTCGGATTCTACGCATGTCGAAACGTAAGCTCTCAAATTTTGAGTGGGGGGGGGAATAATTTTTTTGGTCGATTATAAAGGTTGATTATTGAAATTAATAAACCAAATATGGAGTTATTTGTTTAATATAGACTGAAACCCATGATTGTCTATGAAGTATTTTTTTTCACAGACTCTACTACTTAAAATTTTTACTCGTAATAACGATTCTTTTATATCTTAAAATAAACTGTGATAGCCGTAAAACACTTTAAAAAAAAAAAAAAATTATTTCCCTTTCTCTTCAAAGATTTATCACATCATTTAATGATAAAATATCAAGATTAATTACTCTTCTGCACTTACGGCCGTTTCAAGTGATGATGACCCAAAGCAGAACATTGAAACTTCAATGCCTTGATAAGCAAGAAGTAACATAAATTTGAATATAAACATCGGTTTGGTCGTTTTTCCCTAAAATTAATAAATAAATGTTGTCAATCCATCTATGTAGATATGTATATACTTTATGCTTATATGTATGGGAATTTACACTTACAAATAAAAACTGAAAAACACCAATAATCAAGACGAAAACACCCATTCCTAAGATCATAGTTACCAATGGATTGTATACACTTCGGAGCTCCTTGGCATAGCTAAAAAAAATTATTTGTTCTTGTAGATTTTTAATCTTCAATTTCATTCATAATTTTATTAATTTGACTCAGGTGATACCTTAACAACCTCTGGTGATCTTTAACAAAATCGTAAATCTCTTCTTTATTCAATGATGAATATGTAGCACGGTTCTCGATATTCATTCTGTTGATATGAGCAGAAGAAACCTTTAGAGTCGATACTCGGAGGGCTAGAACAGTAAACTGTGCATAGAGGCAGGTGAGAACTTGATAAAAGAGACTGACGTAAAGTGCTAATAAAATTCCAGACCAGATCATCAAAAGTGATTCGTAGACGAATATTGCCTCGTAGTATGGCCAGCTCGCCATGGGTAGCGGGTACCACCCTCCCATAATCTTCTGCCTCCCTCCGACTACGGCTGTCATACTCCCCGTGCCGTGGAGGAGATAGTCCACCGATATCCCCGGATCCACTATCGAGAAGACGGTGATGCTTCCATCCACAAGAAAAGCTGAGAAACACAGCAGATTAGCTTTGGTCGTTATCTTCTTAAAAATTTTCACCGCTTCGCTGCTTTTCTCTTCTGATAAATTAATAAAATCCTTCTTTACCAAACTATACAACCTGGACTGGCTGTCCAAGCGGAACCATAAGACCATCACCTTGCAACACATCTGAAGAGCCGGGAGAGCATGCAAGTTCAAAAACGTTGCTTTCTGAATGTCTACTCTAATCATGAAGTAACTGAGGTTCTGGCATAAAATATAGGGCACGGCGAGTAGTAGTGTTATAAATACTTGGAACTTGATAATGAAATTCTTCTTCCCTGTCGTCCTGTAGTCATTGATGATTCTCCAGACCCCGAAGAGCTTGAGATGGGTGATGTTGAGACCATCTATAACATCGGAGTCTCTGATTGCTGCTTGAGGGCTCATGACTCCACTAAACTGATGCACAACCAAGGTCAATAATCAAATATAAAGCGGCTACATCAACTGGCTGCTATATTAATGTTCCAATTACCGGACAGATGGAACAGGTAATAATTGATTAGTATTGGGGCTTGCTCTTATTAATTAAAAATTAATAAATGAGTCTGATCAAACGAAGCAGATTCATATTCGATTAAGGTCAACCAAAACCTTGACCTAGAATAACGAATTGTAAGACGTATACCAATATTTGATAAAGCATTCTTAATTTCGTAACCAGAGAGTAAATAGCAGATGGTAAGATGGCACATGCTACTGGTCTCGTCCTAAAAGGGATGAGAAATGGCCTTTATAAGAAAATAATACAATAAATAAGGTAAGTTATAAATAAAAGCAGTCCATACCATATATATCTTCATTCAAGGCGCAATTGTACCTTTCGACGTCATAGCTCATTATTCATCTGTAACATTTTTACCTTTCACTTACTATATATAGTAAGGGAAAGTATTGCGAACGTGAAAATTTTCGAATTCCAGTTTTCAACGGAAATACACATTTTAGAGTCCCCTGAGTCCAAATAACCAAGTCCCGCAAAAAGGTCTGTAAAACGTAATAGGCTTAAACGTCATGTACGTTTCATTCTGATTAAAATGGTCTGACAGGGCTTAAATAACGGTATTTTAAATTTTCTCCCCCTAAAGTACCTTTAATTTTGTAGATTCAATAAAAATAACTATATTATCTTGTAACCATTGATAATTAACAGCTAAATATGCAAGTTGAGCGAATTTGATAAACGACTAAAGGAGAAAACTGAAAACATATTTTTTTAATGCAATTTTTTGTTTTAGAACATAAGAACAGTAATATAGACGTATAATATACCGTTGGAAAGAGAAACATTTTAGAAAAAATATTATCTCATACACAAGCTTGCAAAAGTTAATAGAGAGTGATGAAAAGTCGATAAAACAAACTGATTATTTTAGATGATAATATAATCGATTTTTTAATAAAACACATGTTTCTATATAAATTCAATTTAATTAATTCTTTAATACGTAGTTTCACGTATTCTTATCTCTAACTGTATTTGAAAATTCTTTCATTGATTTTAAAAATGGAGGTAAGTGTAAGTCGTGTGTTGCCTGCACCAGATTTTTTACTTTCACTTACTATATATAGTAAGGGGAAGTATTGCGATCGTGAAAATTTTCGAATTCCAGTTTTCAACGGAAATACACGTTTTAAGGGTCTCCTGAGTCCAAATAACCAAGTCCCGCAAAATGGTCTGCGTGTGTGTGTGTGTGTGTGTGTGTGTGTGTGTGTGTGTGTGGTAACTCCCGGGCGGAAACGGTAAGTCCTATGAAACTGAAATTTCATATTTAAGATAACTTTTTTCATCAAAATGAGCTTACCAGAAGAGGCACTTTGTACTATGCATTTTGTACCTTTTTTCGATTTTCTCGAAAACGGTTCCGACGATTTTGATTAAACTCGCTATATCGATGTAAAATTTAATGGGCTTTAATATCATGTAGGTTTGATTCTGATTAAAATGGTCTGACAGGGCTTAAATATCGATATTTTAAATTTTCTTCCCCTAAAGTACCTTTAATTTTGTAGATTCAATAAAAATAATTATATTATCTTGTTAACGCTGATGAAAAACAGGTAAATATATAAATTGAATAAATTCGATACCCAACTAAAGGATAAAACAGAAAAATATTTTTTTAATGCAATTTTTCGTTTTTGAACATAAGAGCAGTAATATACATGTATGATATACCGTTGGAAAGCTAAAGATTTTAGAAAAAATATCTCATAAACAAGCTTTTAAAAGTTAATAGAGAATGATGAAAGGAACATAAAACTAACTAATTATTTTAGATAATAATATAATAGATTTTTTAATAAAACACATGTTTCTATAGAAATTCAATTTAATTAATTCCTTAATAGTTTCACGTTTCACGTATCTCTAACAGTTTTTTAAAATTCTTTCATTGATTTTAAAAAATGGAGGTAAGTGAAAGTCGTGTGTTGCCCGCACCAGAATTTTTCTTTAATGGTTTCACGTATTTTAATCTCTATTTGTATTAGAAAATTCTTTCATTGATTTTAAAAATGGAGGTAATTGAAAGTCGTGTGTTGCCCGCACCAGATTTTTATCACTTACTGTACTTGAAAATTCTTTAATCGATTTTAAAAATGGAGGTAAGTGAAAGTCGTGTGTTGCCCGCATCAGATTTTTTAAATTTTTATATGTTAAAGGAGTAAACAATAATTTAATACTTTTTTTTACGAGAGAGGGTCATACAAAATGTTGAGAATTATATAGTATGAACTACTTTTTGCGTAACTTACCTTACTTATAATATTAAATAGCAGTCTATTTATTGCAAAAGAAAGTACAATTTATATATATGATGTTGCCACACCTTCAGTTTTTTAATAATTAGATTAAATGCCTCAAACAAAAGATTGATACAAACTCAAAGTTCTAGTCTAGAAGCTAGCTTTCATTCCAAGATTAATTTAACGAAAGGGATCATTTAAAAACAAGATTAACCTGATAAAAACACAAAAATACATCCAGTAATTTGAAACACGTTACTTTCCACATGAAATTCTCAGTTTAAAAAACTAACTTAAACTTGTTTTACTAAAAAGGATTTACACAAACTGAAGCCGCCGTACTTTATGTTGAAGATTGATGGCACCGTTGTCACCAAATAGGTAAGTAAAATAAGGATTTTTTTATGTGAAAAGTTTTGAACTTTCCATTTGACGGCAAATAATATTATGTGTATGTGCGATGAGATGCCCTCAATGCGAGCTTATATTTAAAAATCTGGTGCAGGCAACACACGACTTTCACTTACATCGATTTTTAAAATCAATAAAAGAATTTTCAAATACACTTAAAGATAAAAACACGTGAAACTAATAAAGAATCAGTCAGTTTTATCGGCTTTTCACCACTGTTTATTAACTTTTACAAGATTTGTGTGTTAGATAATTTTTTTTTTTTCTAAAATCTTTAGCTTTCCAACGTTATATTATATGTGTATATTACTGTTGCTATGTTCTAAATCAAAATATTGCATAAAAAATACTTTTTTTTTTCAGTTTTCTCCTTTAGTTGGCTATCGAATTCAATCAATTTATATATTTACCTGTTTTTCATCAGTTATTTTTATAGAATCAACAAAATTAAAGGTACTTTAGAGAAAGAAAATTTAAAATATCGGCATTTAAGCCCTGTCAGACTATTTTAATCAGAATGAAACCTACATGACGTTTAAGCATATTAAATTTTACATCGATGTAGCGAGTTTAATCAAAATCGTCGGAACCGTTTTCTAGAAAACCCTAAAACGTGTATTTCCGTTGAAAACTGGAATACGAAAATTTTCACGATCGCAATACTTCTCCTTACTATATATAGTTGCCACACCTTCAGTTTTTTAATAATTAGATTAAATGCCTCAAACAAAAGATTGATACAAACTCAAAGTTCTAGTCTAGAAGCTAGCTTTCATTCCAAGATTAATTTAACGAAAGGGATCATTTAAAAACAAGATTAACCTGATAAAAACACAAAAATACATCCAGTAATTTGAAACACGTTACTTTCCACATGAAATTCTCAGTTTAAAAAACTAACTTAAACTTGTTTTACTAAAAAGGATTTACACAAACTGAAGCCGCCGTACTTTATGTTGAAGATTGATGGCACCGTTGTCACCAAATAGGTAAGTAAAATAAGGATTTTTTTATGTGAAAAGTTTTGAACTTTCCATTTGACGGCAAATAATATTATGTGTATGTGCGATGGGATGCCCTCAATGCGAGCTTATATTTAAAAATCTGGTGCAGGCAACACACGACTTTCACTTACATCGATTTTTAAAATCAATAAAAGAATTTTCAAATACACTTAAAGATAAAAACACGTGAAACTAATAAAGAATCAGTCAGTTTTACCGGCTTTTCACCACTGTTTATTAACTTTTACAAGATTTGTGTGTTAGATAATTTTTTTTTTTTCTAAAATCTTTAGCTTTCCAACGTTATATTATATGTGTATATTACTGTTGCTATGTTCTAAATCAAAATATTGCATAAAAAATACTTTTTTTTTTCAGTTTTCTCCTTTAGTTGGCTATCGAATTCAATCAATTTATATATTTACCTGTTTTTCATCAGTTATTTTTATAGAATCAACAAAATTAAAGGTACTTTAGAGAAAGAAAATTTAAAATATCGGCATTTAAGCCCTGTCAGACTATTTTAATCAGAATGAAACCTACATGACGTTTAAGCATATTAAATTTTACATCGATGTAGCGAGTTTAATCAAAATCGTCGGAACCGTTTTCTAGAAAACCCTAAAACGTGTATTTCCGTTGAAAACTGGAATACGAAAATTTTCACGATCGCAATACTTCTCCTTACTATATATAGTAAGTGAAAGTAAAAATATTTTTTCTGTTTTCTCCTTTAGTTGGGTATCGAATTTATTCAATTTATATATTTACCTGTTTTTCATCAGCGTTAACAAGATAATCTAGTTATTATTATTGAATCAACAAAATTAAAAGTACTTTAGGGAAGAAAATTTAAAATATCGGTATTTGAGCCCTGTCAGACCATTTGTATCCAAATAAAACCCACATGATATTAAAGCCCATTAAATTTTACATCGATGTAGCGAGTTTAATCAAAATCGCCGGAACCGTTTTCGAGAAAATCGAAAAAAGGTGCAAAATGCATGATATAAAGTGGCTCTTCTGGTAAGCTCATTTTTATGAAAAAGGTTTTGTAAGGTCTCGAGCGTATATTTGTCTGAAATATGAAATTTCAGTTTCATAGGACTTACCGTTTTCGCCCGGAAGTTACCACACACACGCACACAGACGTTTTTGCGGGACTTGGTTATTTGGACTCAGGGAGCCCTAAAATGTGTATTTCCGTTGAAAACTGGAATTCGAAAATTTTCACCATCGCTATCCTTTCCCTTACTATATTTAGTAAGTGAAAGTTAAAATAAAAAGATTACAATTTCGGATTTTTTTTTTTTTTTGTGTTTCTGATTTATAAATCCAAAACTGTTCTTCAAAGAAATAGTATTGTTCCAAGTATTAAATACTATAAAATTCTGAGTAAAACAACCAGTACAGAAATAGAGTTGAAATCAAGATCCTAAAATGATCATTGTTACCAACGATTCTAACTAATACAATAAAACTTTGTTTACAATGGAAAATCAAATTTTTTGTTAAGATTACCTATTTCGAAAATGAATACTACACTAGTGAGTGAATTAAGCTATATCCCTTACTAACCCATTTTAGCTAATTATTACCTACTTAATAGATGAGCTGTAAAAACATCAAGGATGAAAGTAATGTAAATACATCTTATTAAGAAATATGAGAAAAGAATATTCTTCATGTTTATATATATATATATATATATATATATATATATATATATATATATATATATATATATATATATATATATATATATATATAATATATATATATATATTATTGAAATTTACTACTGTATATTATTATACATCAAGTGAATATGCTGATAAAGGATAGTGCACATGAAAAACATGGAGAGAAACTGCCCATTGGTAGCAATCTAGTTTTTTTATTATTAAAATTTAAAGTTGATTTTAAGCGTGTAACCAACTTATTTTCCCAAATTATTGCACCTTTCCCATGATTTTTTTTATTAATATAATATGGATATAGTACTTTTTTGGAATGAAACGAAGATATTGTACTTTTTGAAACGAACTAAATATAATGCGAGATAACAATTAATAGGAAAAAAAACTTTGAACCTAAAATGTCTGAAATTAATTTTCTGGAGTGATATAGCAATTTTTTTCAACAAAATTGACTTACTGGATTTGTCACTTTATACCATGCATTTTGCACCTTTTTACTATTTGTTTCAAAAGTGGCACAAAACATTTTGATTGAAGATGTTATATCAAGATACCATTAAATATCTAGTAGGTTTAAACATCACTGTAATAGTCTGGTACACCTTAAATATAAAATTTTTATATCTTCTTCTCTTAAATAACTTTTTTTTTTTTTGGTGCTAATGGACGATCTCTCATTATGAAGAGCAGTAAGAAATATTTTAATATGAATGAAAATATATATTCAGAAATATGAATAGTAATAGATAACTGTGGCGACCCCATCGCCCAGCCGGAAGGCTGCAGTCGGCTACTGGTCTTCTAGGTTGGGGGAATTATACACTAAGACACATACAGAACACAAGCACAGCACACTATGCACAAGGTCAAATATAATACACACCCTACGATCACCTTCCCTAGGAAGGAGCTCACCGGAGAGGGTGCAGGTAT
This sequence comes from Piezodorus guildinii, assembly GCA_023052935.1. NCBI lineage: Eukaryota > Metazoa > Arthropoda > Insecta > Hemiptera > Pentatomidae > Piezodorus > Piezodorus guildinii. The sequence goes on along the minus strand of CM041292.1, from coordinate 215,958,943 downwards.
GCAGGCACCAAGAAGCCAGCTCCACCAGCATACTAGGAAATGTAGAGAGGGTTAGAGGCCCCACTATCCGAAAACAAATCACTACAAAACCTCAAAAATCAGCCTCGCTGGAGGTTGCTGGTTGAGGAGTCCTGGACGCGTCAACGTGTTGTAGCACAAACCAATAGATAACTATAACATACTGTTGGAAAGTATACAATCACTTTTGCTAAAAATTTAGACGAAAACAACTTATTTTAAGTAAGGGGGTATGTGTAAGGTGTTTGTATATTACATTTGCTATGTAACCCTGGATCTAAGATTTCAACTTAATTTGTTTGTTTTGTAGTTTGTTGCAACATTTCTTGGAGATCCTTGACGCAGTATGATTTCGGAAGATTCTGCTTAGCGATTCTCAATGATACTTTATAGCATACGGACAACACTCCCTACACATATTTTTTTGAATAGTCACCAGTTGGCTAATGAATATAACATACTGGGAGAGGGAAGGGAGTTGAGAGTGAATCCTCATTTAATACATGCTTGAAAAATTGAAAAAGTCCTCCCACGGCTAGGATTTGAACTCACAACCTTTCTTATGGTAGACTATAATGCAAGCCACAGAGCCATGGGCTCCCTTTTACTTAATATGTTCTTAGAACCATTATTTGAAACTCGAGAAAATAATTAAAAGAAAAAATATTCATGTTTTTTTTTTTTTTTTAAACATTTTAAAATAAATAAATACGATGTATATTATGTATTGAATACTCCACCATAAAAATGATTGAAAAGTTGACATGCTTGCTATGTATATAAATATTCAAGAAGTATAACAATAGTTATATTAAATTCAGATCAATTCAAGAGTTTACTACAGAATGGAAAACTTTAAATTGGGACAATGATTTGTGTCAAGTAAAATAAACAACTTCCTAGAATCTTTTTTTTTTTCCAATTATTGATAAAGATAAATCTTTTTAGTGTAGATACCCCGTTGCCAGGCAATAAATTGATATAAATAATAATACCATTAAACATGCATAAAGATAATGTACGTTACTTAAAAATTTATTTTTCCTTCTCAACTTTTCTTAATTCCTTCTCAAAGCTGCTTGACAATGTAAAAATTTTAGTAATAGTGTATTCAATATTTTTATTTATTTTACACAAGTATCTATCTATTTTTTTTCAACTATTTTATCTGGAAGACTCTTTGTTCTTGCTTCTTTTTATTGTTTGTTTATTCGTTTAACGTCACTTTATGCTACTATGGCTAATCGGACGATGCTACAGTGGGAGTCCTAAATTTTGCCTATCCAGGTTTTATTAGGATAGGGATCTTTAACGAGTACCTGACGTCGCACAGGCTCGGGACCACCTTTTAACATCCCCTCCGAAGGACAGCATAACTAAGGATTTTTTACTCCCATTAAAAAATCCTAGGGCCACCCGCAGGTTTGAACCCGCGACCTTTGCCATAGAAAGCTGTTATGCTAGCAACTACACTATGGATGACCCCAGCTTCTTTTTTAATTTTTTATATTGTGATTAGAAGACTTCGTTTCTTATTATTGTAGTATACTATTTTTATTTATTGGAAGGAATTAGTCCGGGTGGCGGTCATTAAATGAAACAACTAAATAGTTTCAACTATTTTATTGTTTGCCAACGTTTCGACCCCCTTTGTGGGTCATCATCAGGGCGCATGGTGGGAGAATGGAAACCACCCGCCACCCGGACTAATTCCTTCCAGTAATTCTAAACGGTCAACTAATTACATCCACTATTTTTATTTATGTTTAATTAGTGATTATTTTTCATCAATTCTTGGCGAGTTTATGATCCTTTATTATTTCCAAGCTTATGTTATTCTTAAAAGACCAAGTATCAACATGTATAATAATATAAATATTTATTTTTCTTCTTTTTATTATATATTTAAACTCTTTTATTTTTCATTTTGTACAATACAATTATTTTCTGAGGATTGTTTTTTATTTTAATTATTATTTATTTTATTTTTATATTTTGTGTATATATTCATCCATAATTGTAAATATTAGTTAATTATGTTCATTTTGTCTGTTGGCCAGACATGCTGTAAATTATAAACTGTTCGAATATGTTATTCTCAAGAGACCCAGTCCCAGAATAAAAATCACTTTCTATTCTATTCTAAATGCAGTAAAATACGTGGCGTTATAGGTCATGTAGGCCCCAGATGGTGATTAGCACGCCTAATCAGATAGTTAAAGAGAGAATATATAACTCATTAACACTAGCCTTGAAAAAAAAAATTGTTATACTATAAGAGGTGATAGTGAATTCTGCCTTACAAACCCATAGATTTACAAAATGTAATAACAGACCAGTAAATATAAAATTAATTTTTTTTTTTACGATGGTGAATATAGAAAAAACACATCACGAAGGATTGTAGAATGCAATCAGAGTAGGTTTTACCTTACTGAGGATAATTGATTAGCCAATTACCTAAGAAATAACAGTCCTATAAGAAAAAACGTAGTTAAGATTGAGTTACATGAAAATGTGTGAATTGATAAAAAAACTTTAATTGAAGATTATTGCTGAGCTATTGTAGATTTTTTTTAATAACTGTCTAGTGATTTGTCATCGCCATAGAATACATTCACAAGTTCTCGTACATTCTTAGAGAATATTGCAGAGCAAACTTAATACAGAACCATTAATTTTTAAAAGAATTTGCTGGAATCAAAAAAATTACTGGATCAATATTGACAATCCCTTTAAATGCACAGTTTTTTGAGAGATAAAAATTCAAATGACTCAAGGTGGAAGCTATGTTCAGATGTGAACACTAACAGATTCCATTTAACTACATGAATAAGCATTAAGCCCCATTAATTGTTGCAACCAAGATGTCATATTTTGAATATAAATATAATTTAAAAAAATAAGTAACGTAAAAGTAAGACGATATTGTAAATAAGACATGACTGTCAGAACGGATAGCATTATAAGCAAAAGAAAACAGACCTCCCTATCAGAATGAAAATATACTATTGAAAACTAGCAAGGTAAGCATATTTACATTTAAAAAATTTTTACATATGTTAATAATCTGTAAAACTAGTATTTACTTTAAAAACTAAACAGATCATTGATGTTAATAAAAACTTAAATTCCAGAATTACAGGCAAATACTAACAAAATGCAGTGATATCACATTTTATCCACTATTTTATACAAAATATAACCATAGTATTTTTTTTCTATCCTCTTCACACTTTTTCCCCTATGACCATTATGAGATCATGTAAATGACAAATAAACTAATAATATTCAACTAGCTTAAATCAATAACAAAATCTATTGGTTAAAAAGAAATATTTATTTTAAAAGTAAAGCTCGTAGGAACAAATTCCTTTTAATTTATAACAAAAAACAATAATAAGAGCCGCTAATGACCCACTTGGGTAGATGCGGAATATTATAAAATAAATAAAATAAAAATAAACAATAATGAGTGGCTAATGGTGACTTACTTTAGACATTGTTGGCTTATTTCTTAGGTTCTCAAGTTCTGAATCTAAAAAAATAATTCATTATTAATTACTCTTCAAATAAGTTTAATTTTAGGTACTATATCTTTCTTATTTACAATGAAATAAAATTAACATATTTAAGTTATGTGTAATAATATTAACTTTATCTATTTTCAAAAGATAAATTTAAGATTGAAATCTTGTTTTGATCAATGAAATTTACTTTTCATTAACTATTGTCACATACCAGCAACTCTATTTCAAATGGATTACAAAATTTCTAATAAGTACCCATAATTTTAGTTCATTAATTGATAAGAATCTTAATAAAAAAAAAGAATAGATAAAACTACCTACTGAAGACTGTCAGTTCCAGAAAAAACGTCTTCCAAATTTACATTAGTTTCTCAAGTAAACTTTAAGATATCGAACTACTGAAAAGAGGCTTGTTCAAAACGAAAAAATTGCACATCCACGTTTTTATAAAAGCTGAAATAATTTGAATTAAATTGAATAATGCTACATTAAAACAACACAACTATCAGAAAACCAGTACTGCCAACAGTCTTTTTCTTTTAAAGAATTTCAATTGTTTATAGAAGAAACTATATATTAAATACCTAAAAATCAACTGATTCAAAATATATGTATCAATTTTAATTAGAAAGATATTATTTGTTAGAAATATTTTAAGTGATAAAAAGGCAATCCAGAAAAAATGCTGAACCACTAACTGGCAAATGTATTTATTTTATGAGTATAAATTATTTTCGGCATGATCTATAAAACATATAGGTCTGTTAAAACTGACCTAATCTTAATTGTTTCACTTGTTTGAAATTCTAAACATGTTATAATGTACTTAACCTATTTTACTAGAGTTTGTTGAGGAAAAGTGAAATAAATATAAGTGTATACATCTATCTTACATTTATAAATGGTAAAATTTGTGGATTTTACCTTATAAAAAAATAAATTAAAAAATGGTAACTTACTTTACTTTTACAGTATTTACGAACAAATGAGGGTGCATCAGCTGCATCAAGATATCTTTGGGATAAGCACTGATTACAAATTATATTAATGCATTAGATAATAATAATTATGGCGATAGTTTATATCGATTTTAATTATGATATACATAATAGGAGTTTCGGAGCTGAAGAACTATTTATTTGTAATATCAAATTTGTATGTAAAGGTTGGCATGCTTGATCCTAAATCGGCTCTATTCACATTACTTCACCTCCAGAGAAATAACGGCTTAATTCAATTTTTGAACCCAAGTTAGTTTTTAAATTCTTATTATTTATCAACCAAAATATTTATAGCCTGGATAAATAATATAGTTTAAAATAACACTGAGAATGATATTAAACTTTGATGTGATTTTTAAATGTAATAAATAACATTTCCTTAACAGTTAATGAAATTGTTTTAATGTCCTTGTTTCTTTGGAGGTGTACTAAGAAAATTCTTTAAAACAAATTATTTAAACAAAAGAAATTACAAATACAATTGTTTAAAAAAAGAAAGATATAAAACAGCTGTCATTTAAAATTTATATATATTATCCACCTGTCTTAATTATACCTTAAGGAATGCTGGTTATAGACAAATGTAAGTATTATACCTGTACTTCATCATTGATTGTCTGCATTAGCTATTTCCAACTTAAATGTTTGTTTCTTATTACAGGTGCTTTTGACGAAGCAAGTTAAACATTGTTTGTGAAAAAATTAGCATGGACATTTTTCCAGATTCTCATATTAGATCTTCTGTTGGAATTCAACTGATACCCTCTATTTGTGAGTAATTCCTTTCTTATTGATATTTTTTTCAATAGAACAATTGATATAAATTTGATTTTCATAATAAGTCATTAAGGTAAAAAAAAAAAAAATTATCAATTTTAGAATAGTTTTTGTCGAACTCATAATTATTCATTTCATCCAGCATCAAAATTTCTGATAATAACTTTGACTGACTCTTTTATACGGTGTATATTTTCATTTTTTTAGTAAATGATTATAGTTAGATTTTATTACTTAAGTCAGCATTTGATTATTATAATTAACTTTATTCACAAAGTAACTCTGTAGCCAAGATTTTGATTTTATTCTAAATTTTGTACAATGAAGTAGATTTTTTATGAACATGTAATGTGTAGTTTTTCATAAACCATACCAGGATGCAATATTTATTTAAAATATTAGTATAACTATTTGATAATTGTAATTCTTATAGTTATATTATAAGATATATTACATAGGATATTTATTTTTCTATTTATATTATATAGGATCCCATCACCTCTTGAAAACTGTTCCACATATCCCAACCCTGTACCTAAATAGTAATCCTATAAAGTTCCAGATTCCTGACAGTCGGGTGGAAGACTGTCAGGAATCTGGGAGTAACCTTCGACCAAACTCTATCCTTCAAAAATCATATTTCTGAAATATCTCGTTGTACCTTTTCAACCTTAAAGCGACTGTATTCCCTTTGTCACATATTCCCACATGTAACCCCCAAATATCCTCATTTCCTCTTTAATATTTCCCCACTTTGACTATTTGCTGTACGTTATATGACGATGTTTCTGGGATCCCGAGGTAAAAATAAAACACTTAATTAATTGCTCTGTTCGATTCATCATCGGGGTCCCTAGACACAACTCCTTATCCAATTTTTATGGCAAGTTAAAGTGGCTTTACCCTTCCAATCGTCACAAGTATTCCCTCGCATCATTCCTTTACCAAGTTATCCAATCCCGCCGCCCATCATACATTTTTGACCTCCTACAATCCAAACCCTCTGCCTATCCTGTTGTACATGCTCCAGTACTTCAAATCCCACATATTTAATCACTTAATGAATATCCAAGCTCAATAGAATTGTAAATAAGCTTTTTTTTATTTTTATTTTGTTGTGGTTGTTTTCTTCACATTAAATATGTCTAGTTTATATGAGTAATTCTTAACTTGTTCATATGTATTTAATTTAATTTACTTATTTATTTACTCCAAAGTACACTTTGTACATTCTGTACATTTTATTCTAAAGGGACATGTCCCAGAATAATAAAGAATTTATTTATTATTATTTATATATTATTATATTATATCAATGTGATGTAATGTATATTTTTAAGAATAATAATGAATTACTATATAATAGAAATACTGTCAAATATCTAAGTAATATGTGTGTGTGTGTGTATGTGTGTGTGCGTGTGCGTGTGAAATAAAAAGTAAATTTCGTCCTGGGGAACTATTAGTTCCATTAAAATAATAAAATTTTACATATTCAGTTATATTCGTCTGATCTGTTAATAGTTAAGCATTAAATCAAAGCAGGTTTGATAACAGATTAATTAATTCTAAATAACTAATTGAAACACACCTATAACGTTAAATCTTAAATATAGTTCAAAAGGTTAAAAATTAATTAATTTTTGAATGAGATTCACAATAAGGTTTACTAATGAAGATTGGTAAAGAATTTCTAAACAAGGTAGGACAAATGAGAAAGGATTTTTTGAAGGAAGAGAATATTCAAGTTTTCTTCTTGGGTTATCATTTTTACTGGGTGGACTGAGTGATTCTGTTTGAATTTGGTTTAATTATATCTTAAACAACTATTTAAATTGCCAAAATATACTCCAACTCGTTTTCTCCATTTTGAAACAACAATAGATCCAATATTTATGTTCACCCTAAAGATGCATTTCGATTATATTATTAGAATTTTGAATTTACCACCACATAGATATCAAAGATATTAGGATTACATATAGTTAAGAAAAAATAGCATGGTTCAAAAACATACTTTATCTGAAAGAATCGCATGGATTAAATTTTAACTTAAATCTATGTAACTGTGATGATATTAAGTTATGGAAAAATAGTCTTGCAACATTAAGGGTTCAAATGCAAAAAGATATTTACACCAAAAATTTAAAGTTAGAAATTCTAAAACTTCTCTCTTTTATCCACAGTAAATTACATTACTGACAAATATTCACTGGAGGTGATTAGATGGCTAATTAAAATCAGGGGTGATGTTTTAAACCTGAATTATAAAAATTTCATGAACACAAATAATAAATGTAGTTTGTGCAATACAAATGAAACAGAAGATCTTTTTCACTTTTTGGCTGCCTGTCCGATACATACTGAGCTTAGAAAAAAATATTTTAATTCTAAAAATTTAATTTGGGATCAAATTTTAGAGTTGATAAATGGAAAAGATTGGCTGGCGTTTGTTAATTTCTGCAGATCGGCTTTCTCTTATAGAATGTTACCTGCGAAAGAATTTAACTATTAGTGAATTTGTAAAATTAAATTTAACTAATTGTGAATTTGACTATTTGTGAATTAATTTTAGTACATAAATAACATGCAAAGTGTTTGTTTCTTATTTTTTTATTAATTATTTATATTGATAGATTAAAGATTAATTTTGTTAATAAACACAGACTCCACGGACGGTCAATAGACCATGTAGTGTGTCTGATTTTTATTATTGTATTTTGTAATTTGTAAATTGTTTATTTTTTATTTGTTTATTTGCTATTTGATGTAATTTTGAAAAATAAAAACAGACTTTTCTATTTTCTATCTATCTATCTATCTGGTTCAATTATATTTTCATTAGAAGATTTTATTTATATATATATATATATATATATATATATATATATATATATATATATATATATATAGGCCTTCTAATTACCACTTCAGTTCACTAATTAATTTGGCTTCTTTTTTCCTCTTCCATCAGCTGATGCATAGCCATCCTTCTCTCCTATGACCACATTTCCTTCCTCTTTTTTATGTTATTGTATGTTGTTTTTTTTGTCTAGTTGGTGGGTTAGTACAATTTTCCATTCCTCAGGTATTGATTCCATATCCCAAAACTTTTTTAGTAACTCTGTCAATTATTTAATATTTTTATTTATTCTATTTGAAAACCCATGAGGAGCTAGCTGTTTTTAATGAAATTTATCAAAAACAATAATTGACAAAATAATCATCCAACCGATATTTAATGTTATGGAAAGCTCAGAATGTAGAACTACAACTAAAGCATAAGAAGAAGGCCTCCTCAAGTTTGGAAGAAAATTTTATATACAATTTTATATGTGAGCTAGACAACATGAGAAAGAATATTACCAAGTTTAAGACAAGATCATCTGTGGTGTAGTGCCTAGCATAATAGCTTTCTATACCCAAGGTCATGGGTGTGAACCCAGCAAATGACCCTTGAACTTTTTGAAAGCTGTAAAAGATCCTTGGTTCTCATCCTTCTCTCCTATGATCACATTCCCTTCCTCTTTTTCTTTAGAAATACATCAACTTTCTGTTTTCCTTAAACTGAGTTATCTTTAATTTTCCATCTCCACTCTTTTCTTCTACAAACAATCCTTACTTCATTTTCTCATCATTAATTTTTTTGAAAATTTTGTGGGTCTGTCTTTTCGGATTGTCTTACGTCAGTAATTGTCTCTTTCAGAAACTTCTCCCCTAAACTTTGCCTTGGACTTGGTATTTGTAAGTGTTTTTTTATTTATTATTCAGATAAAATTATGCGAAAACATTCAACATCGTTTTCTTTCTATGGGATTGTAACTTTTTTGAAGTCCATAAAAGTTATTGTGTAATAATAAAAACAGGTTAAACAGAAGATTGCAATATGATATTAAATAATTAGTTGGTTTATATGTCTTCCAAAAAAAGTTTATTTCAATAAACTTTAAACAAGTCATCGTTTCGGGGGCCTTTCCCATCATCAGGATTCATTATATTTTCTTCATATAGTTGAAATCATCCTCCATTTATAAATTCATAATAAAAACAGGTTAAACGGAAGATTGGAATATGATATCAAATAATCAGTCGGTTTCTATTTCTTCCAAAAACAGTTTATTTCAATAAACTTTAAACGAGTCATCGTTTCGGGAGCCTTCCCCATCATCAGGACTCATTATTAAAACGTTGACACTAATTACACTTTTGTTTCTGGTTTTGTAGTCATAAATTATTGTTTTTAGTGCGAATATTTGTTCAGCACAGGATCTTTCTTTCCTAAATATTTCCTAGTATTCTCCTAGTAGAGGATCCAAACGCTCTTCTCTGTTTTACATGGCTTTTGACAAAATTTTGTATGTTACTGGAAGAAGATAAATTCCTCTATAGTTTTCAACATTGGTTTTGTCTCCTTTTTTATATAGTGGTTGGGTTAGTGCAGTTTTCTATTCCTCATCCCAAAACTTTTTCGATAACTCTGTCAATTCTTCAATCTTTTTGTTTATTCTCTTTGAAACCCTATGAGGAGCTGTTCTTAATCAAATTTATCAAAAACCATAAATTAACAAAATAACCATCCAACCAATACTTATTGTTATGGAAGTCTCAGAATGTGGAACTACAACTAAAGCATAAGAAGAAGGCCTCCTCAGGTTTGGAAGAAAAGCCTTTTGTTTGATATATAATTTTATATGTGAGCTAGACAAGAGGAGAAAGACTAGTACCAAGTTTAATACAGGATCATCTGTGATATAGTGCCTAACATAATAGCCTTCTAAGCCCAAGGTCATGGGTGTGAACCCTGCAAATGAAACTTTTTTAAAGCTGTAAAAAACCCTTGGTTGCCATCCTTAGGAGGAGACGTAAAATGGTGGTACCAAGCGTCTGCGATACCTGGTACTTGTTCCCATGCTAAAGGTCACGGGTTCAAACCCGCAGGTGGTCCTAGGATTTTTTAATGGGAGTAAAAAATCCTTAGTTACGCCCTCCTTCTGATTGGACGTTAAAAGGTTGTCCCGAGCCTGTGCGATGTCAGGTACTCGTTAAAGATCCCTATCCTAATAAAACCTGGATAGGCAAAATTTAGGACTCCCACTGTAGCATCGTCCGATTAGCCATAGTAGCATAAAGTGACGTTAAATAAATAAACAAACAAACCTGGTACTTGTTAAGGATTCCTATCCTATTTAAACCTGGATAGACAAAAATTAGGACTCCCACTCTACCATCGATTGATAAGTCACAGTACCATAAAGTGACATTAAATCATTAAACAAACAAACAGTTAAATGCAGAACATTGGTTTTCCACATAAGGTTTTCCACATAAATCAGAACAGCAAGATTTTGCTGGGCTGTTCATATTTTTAAAATGGATCAAAATAAAATAATGTCAAGAATCCTGATTGAACAAATGCCAATACATTTGTGCTATTACAGTACTATCATTAGGTTAGATGCTGCCTAGTTATAGCCTCCTTCCAAGGATCCTTCGGAAAGCTATGTCGCTGCTGATCAAATATATCTTCTTGTTGTGAAAAATTAGAACTCAACAGATGGCTTGTTATGCTGAATAACACGAACTGATAATAAAAGATTTTTATTTAAATTTTAAAAGTTCTTTAGATGAGGAAGATGGTTGGGGGTGCGGTCCTTCCTCATCCATCTTCTTCATCTAATTTCTCTACGGTCAACAAAAACTCCATCATTAAAAGTTCTTTGGGTAAAATTTTATAATCAACCCTAAATACTCTATGACTTAATAAGTTAATATTTTAATTATACAAAAAATGTAGTAAAGGATTAAAAAGAGAAAACAAAACAAGATTATTCATTTACAAAAAAACATACATAAACAATGGCATGAACCTGTCTGTCGAGTTGCCTGATTACAGGCTTTATTATATGATAGTTCTGCTACTTTTATTTATTTATTTCTCCCTACCTTGCCACATGGCAATACGGGTGTCGGTAGCCAGTAGTGCTACCAGTAGTAATCTTGAATTTTTTTTTTTTTCTTTCTTTTTTTCTTTTCTTCCCAGTTTTTCACTCTGGTCTCTCCTCAATGACCATATCTTCAGCTTCTGCTTCTTCTCTCGGATGTGGCCTTCCTCGATCTCGTCCTGTTCCACCTAGGTTAAAAGCTGATGGACCAAGTGAAGTTTTCCAAGCATGAATAAATGCTAGAAAATGTCCATAATTCTGCTTGGACACCAGCTGAGGGAAATCGCTCTCCGTGAGGACCCAGAGCCCACATTCCCTTAGTAGTTTGACCCTTAGTGCTTCGAAGGCGTAGCAGTCCACTATTATGTGCTCAGCAGTCTCCGGTACTTCACAACTGGGGCACAGGGGATCTATTTCTTTCCCAAAACTGTGTAGCTTACTCCGGAAAGCCCCGTGCCCAGTGAGGAATTGCGAGACCCAGTAATTCGGCACTACCCATTTAGCTTCCAATCGTGACCGGACCGTGGGGAAGAATTTCCTCAAGGTAGCACCTTTTGAGGTTGTCACCCACCGCCGGTCCCACTCATCAATGGTGTCTTCTCGGATTGCACGCTTCCATTTCCTTGGGTCCTCCGCAATCCTCATTTGGATATTTCCCAGGAGACCTGCTGAGCCTTGTAGTTCTGCTACTTATTGCTTTTTATTAATATCTGATTGTAGATCTGATCTATAACTTCTAAATATCTTCTAGCAATTAAAATAATCTATTTTGATTCCTGATAACTCTAGTCATTTAATCAGTTTTATATTCATAGTTTGTTAACTTATTATTATGATTATTTTATCATGCCAAGTCTATTTAAAAGCTATATTTTTAATAATTAATTTTATGATTTAACCTGTAAGCACTGTTATTTTGTTCAAGACAGCACAAAAAATATTTTTACTGTTTCTCTCTCTTTAAATCCATTATTTTTCTCGAAGTTAAATCAATGGAGGGAAGGTGGTTTCTTACATTTCTACTGTACTTATTGGGTAAAAACGATGAACTTTATAAACTAGGAGTTGTATTATAAGTATAATTGTGAATTTACTCTCCTAGCATTTCTGCAATCAGTACAAGGTGGAACTATTAGGAACTACTAACTATTCTGAAAATAAATAAAAAATCTCTGGTAAAAAGAGAAACAAATTACCTGATACCAAACCACAGCATATATTTGAACATTAGATATTTAAAATATTGCATGGCATTAAATAGAAAAAAAATGTTTATTTTTTAGATATTTAAAAAAACAATATATCACAATCTTTTCCTCTCCTTTTTAAGTGATTAGTGTTTTCACCTAAATATGTCCTTTTTAAATACATTTTAGAAAGAGAAGTTAAAGAAAAACAAAGACTTAGATTAAAAATTGACTTATTTATTAATTCTGAAACATTTTCACTATTTGTGACAATCTAATAAAAATATAGAACTTCTATGTTTGTCTTCATCTTTTCTCTCTTAATTGGTCTTCTATACAACTGCTGGTCCTGTTTATTTATTCCTATTTAAAAGAAACAATGGGAAATTATATAGTATGAATTTGTTGTAGCATTAATCCCTGAATATGCAATTGCTGTAGAATCTGATCATCTAAATCTATCATATTATGGCACACCCACATACAAGTGGTTTATACCATCCTGAATTTTCAACATTGAGAACTCCCCCTTAGTCCTGATAAACTATCCTTCCACCTTTCACATTCTTTTTACATCTCTTTTTTCACCCTTTCACTTCAGAGTCAAATGGGAATGTTGAATAAAACAATAGTGAACACAGGATTAATTGTCTTAAACCCAGAAGTGTTCTGTATGCTCATGTTTTAATTGATGATTGAAATTCTTTTATGCATTTACATATAATATTTTTGTTCTCTTTAGATTTAGATTGGTAAAAAAATAGGACTCAAAATAAATACCAATAAGATGAAATATATGATTAGTAGCAGAAACGGTGGTGATCTTGGTGATATTGATATATCAGGGCATACTTTTGAACACGTAGAGAAATTCAAGTATTTAGGTTCAATGATAACAAGAAAAAATTAAATCCAGGAAGAAATAAAGTCCCGATTAAAGGTGGGAAATGCATGTTATTATTCAGTTGATAAGCTACATAGTTCGTGGCTTCTATCTAAAAACTTAAAGGCTAGAATTTATAAAACTATTATTCTTCCGACAGTTCTGTACGGATGTGATACATGGCCGCTTACTTTGAAGGATGAACAAAGGCTTAAGGTTTTTCAAAAATAAGGTACTGCGTAAAATATTTTGTCCGAAGAGAGATGAGGCCACTGGGGAGTTTAGAAGGTTGCACAACGCAGAATTGCGGAACTTGTATCCTGTGAATATAATTGAGTTGATAGCATCGCGGAGACTCAGATGGACGAGAAAAGTTGTTGGGCTCGATAAGGAGCGGATTCCGAGAAAGTTGGTATTCGCTGATCCGACTGGTAGACGTCCGAAAGGTAGGCCTAAGCGTCGATGGGAGGATTGCGTTAAGGCTGATCTCGGGGCTTGGGCTTGAACGGTGAACATTAGACGAGTATGTGTAGACAGAATTTGGTGGTATTGGCATCGGCTTTGGGTTCGGTAAGCCTATTATTATTATTATTATTAGATTAAGATCTCTTAATATCAAACAATGGGCAGTGGTTTATACTTAATTGGAGCTTAAGGGCTGGAGAGTCATCCAAGGTTCCACTATATGATATCATTATATTCTGATTAAAGCTAAAAATTAATAGCTATAAAAAAAAAGAGTATTAATAAAAACAATTACAATACTTTTTATACAATACCTTCACTGAACTACTACACTGATTTATAAAGAGAGAAGTGCTGTATGTATTCACTATGCTGTCAAAATACATTGGGTTTCCCCTTTACACAGCCTACCTATCATTCTATCCTAGACATCTTTTACATATAAATTATGACACTGTTTCTTCTTTCATCTTTTGAATTGTTTTTTAGTATCAACTTTTATAATTATAACAAATAAATCAAACAATAAAAGCTGCCAGCAGATGATTTAGTTCTCTCAAGAAAGGATTTATCGGGAAAAAAGAAGTGCCTAAAAACACTTTCTTACCGATTCTCACATATTCAAGTGAATCTTTGACTCTAACCAAAAAAGCACAAGAGGCAACTACAAGCGATGGAGATGAGATATCTAAGAAGAATGGAGGGGAAGATCAGAAGAGACTAAGTAAGAAATGTAACAAGACGGTGAAACCTTTGAACTTCGGTCTGCTCTGGATATTATTGAAACGCATCAACAGAGATGGTTCGGCCATGTTTCCAGAATGGCAGAAAATCGAGTAGCAAAGGCTGTATATGGGACAAGGGTGGAAGGTCTAAGACCAAGAGAAAGACTTAAGAAGGAGCGATCCAGGAAGCCTCTGACAGAAGAGGTCTAGAATGGAGAAGGAGAGAAAGATTGATATAGGAAAGAGATTTATGGATTAAGCTCTATTAAAAGGATGCTCTTACCGTTGGCGGTAGAAGAGTAGAGAATTAAATAAATAATAATAATGCCTTATGGATATTATTATAAATATATTATTTAGATATTTAATAATTTTAAATGTAGGCAAAACAATAAATATTATTAACTATTGGGGTCATATGTTGTAGTGGTTAGCATAACAGCTTTCTATACCTGAGGCCCTGTGTTTAAATATGACAGATGGCTCTAAGATTTTTTATTGGGAGTAAAGAATCCTTAGTTATACTCTCCTTTGGAGGGGCTCTAAAAACGTGGACCCAAGCCTGTGTGATGTCAGGTACTCGTCAAAGATCCCTATCCTAATTTAACATAGATAGGCAAAATTTAGGACTCCCACTGTGCCATCGTCTTATTAGCCACAGTAACATAAAGTGACATCAAATGGATAAACAAACAGTTAAATGCAGAAGATTAGGAGATAGGTTTTTCAAAATAACTGAGAACAGCAAGACTTTGCTGGGCAGTTCATATTTTTAAGATGGATCAAAATGAAATACTGTCAAGAATCCTGATAAAACAAATGCCAATACATTCACACTATCACAGTACATCACACAGTATGTCCTTTGGAGGGGGCCTGAAGAAGTGGACCCGAGCCTGGGCGATGTCAGGTACTCGTATAAAGATCCCTATCCTTATTTAACATGGATAGGCATATTTTAGGACTCCCACTGTAGCATCCTCTTATTAGCCACAATAGCATGAAGAGATGTTAAATGAATAAAAAACAAATAGTTAAAACTATTTCGTTGTTTTTCTTTCACTCACCGTCAACCGAACTAACTTTCTCCAGTATAATAATTTCATATAATATCAAACCATATAATTTTCAAAACAGTTTAATTGAAAAGAGTCTATAAGCTGAATATTACATTTTTATTGGAGGTAAGGCAACATGGATGAAATGACTCCAGAAAATATGGTTTATTATTAACTTATAGAGCCCAAGTTACTTCTTCGCCCAGGGTCTCAGTACTGTATATGCTTCCGATATTATTTGGAAAATAGTATTAAATTTCTTTTCCTAAAAAATCCTTAAACGCCTTAGCTTGTAACAAAAATAACTAACGCATTATACAGACTCATTAAATTGCGAGCGATAAATGATAAAAATAGGTACCTATATTGTATTTTAAGTTTTAGTAGTTCATTGGGAATAATGTTTTGTGGATTGTGGCCAATTCTTAGAGCATGAGTCTAGCACATACCATCTTGGGTTATCTAAACAATTTATTTCAACCGCGTTCTGTTAATCGTTAATCCATTTTACTTTCACTTACTATATATAGTAAGGGAAAATATTGCGATCGTGAAAATTTTCGAATTCCAGTTTTCAATGGAAATACACATTTTAGGGTCCCCTGAGTCCAAATAACCAAGTCCCACAAAAAGGTCTGTGTGTGTGTGTGTGTGGTGATAACTCCCGGGCGGAAACGGTAAGTCCTATCAAATTGAAATTTGATATTTAAGACAAATATACGCCCGAGACGTTACAAAACTTTTTTCATCAAAATGAGCATACCAGAAGAGCCACTTTATACCATGCATTTTGCACCTTTTTTCAATTTTCTCGAAAACGGTTCCGACAATTTTCATTAAACTCGCTATATCAATGTAAAATTTAATGGGCTTTAATTTTATGTGGGTTTCATTCTGATTAAAATGGTCTGACAGGGCTTAAATGCCGATATTTTAAACATTCTTTCCCTAAAGTACCTTTAATTATGTTGATTCTATAAAAATAACTTTATTATCTTGTTAACCACTGATCAAAAACAGGTAAATATATAAATGAATGCATTCGATACCCAACGAAAGGAGAAAACAGAAAACATATTTTTTTAATGCAATTTTTCGTTTTTGAACATAAGAACAGTAATATACATGTATAATATACCGTTGGAAAGTTAAAGATTTTAGGAAAAATATTATCTCATACATAAGGTTTTAAAAGTTAATAGTGTGGGATGAAAAGCCGATAAAACTAAGTGATTATTTTAGATAATAATATAATCGATTTTTAATAAAACACGTGTTTCTATAGAAATTCCATTTAATTAATTCTTTAATGGTTTCAAACATTTTTATCTTTTAATGAATTTGAAAATTCTTTAATCGATTCTAAAAATGGGGGTATGTGAAAGTTGTGTGTTGCCCGCAACAGATTTTTTTAACAACAAAAGGTATGTGATAATCAAATGCGCCTTATAATTAATACAATGATTTGGAATTGCATCTATACTATCTAGTTTTAGAAAATATTTACGTTTTTTAACCAATTTACTAGATTATTTTTTAATTGAAATCTAAAATTGTTTAATGTTATAATATATAATATGTATAATGTTATGGATCGAGAAGTTTTTGTATGATTTGGATTGAAATTAACTTAGTAACTATCGAAAAGAACTGCGATTTTTTTAATTTAGGAGGTCCCTTTTATTGGACTGCAATGGGTCCGCAAATTTTTTTTTTTTGGAGCCACCGCTTTAACCCATAGGCCTAATATGCATCCAGTCTGAAAGGATTGATATTTATTTGTCACAATTAGAACAGGAAAAGACGTAAAATGGAAAAAAAAAGTTAAGTCCCTGATTTTGAAGGACAAAGGTCTAAAATTGAAACCGAATCCAAAAATGAAAGTCCTATAAATATATATATTTAAATATTATTATGAACTTTTTATTGTGAAAAATTATTTTTTATCTCTTATCACTACACATGATGATTTAAAAAGTAAAAAATGTTATTGCTCACACCACGACCGCTGGTTCAGTGAGCGTATAGACACTAACGTGTAAGGACGTATTGCTAACGAGGCTAGCTTACTGGTGCTCGTAATTACTTCCTGAGTAAGATTGTTAGGTTTTAATAGCTAGTGAAAGCGATCGTGACAGCTGGAATCTCGCCGACCATCCACTCTCATAACTTCACGGTCGGCTGGGGTCGAGAGTGCAGGCTCTCTCAGTCACAACCAAGAAACCCAACTCCGTTTAGGGAACTGTTCCCAGAAGTAATTAGGGCTTCGTGGGGGTAACTGCATTTGGAAGAGGATATTTGGATGTCTGAATGTCTCAGCCGTTTAGGAATAGAGACTTCCTATCTAGTTGGGAAATTTCTTGAAGATTATATTTGGTACTGGTAATTACACGTTTACATAGGTATATGCTGAAATTCGAGTTGTTGCAAAAATACATGAAATTTCAATGCATTAAATTACTTGAAATTCAACGCCCGAAAAGGACTAATTTACTATTTTAAAGGATATGCCCGATTTTCATATTTTAAGGACTGTTTTAATTTTTTTTTTTCATTCTAAGTTAAAGTCACCATTCTCGTTGAAAGGATTCTTAACAATTGACATTTATTGTAACCAGGATACGGTTCAAAATGGAAGAGAACCACCATTATTGACTCGATTCTTCTTTTAAAAGGATACGAATCGAAATAATTCACTGGTAACTAGGATTACCGCACTAAAAAGGACACTTTTTAATATAGAAACTCTCTTCCCGATGCAAGAAGCGGTCCGAAATAACTTAAGTCTAACTGTCTATATTAAGGTGGGTGAGGCGGGTTTCGCCCGAAAAGGACTAATTTACTATTTCAAAGGATATGCCCGATTTTCATATTTTAAGGACTGTTTTAATTTTTATTTATTTATTTTTTTTAAGTTAAAGTCACCATTCTCGTTGAAAGGATTTGTAACAATTGTCATTTATTGTAACCAGGATACGGTTCAAAATGGAAGAGAACCTCCATTTTTGACTCATTCTCCTTTTAAAAGATTACTTACAGCTATTAATTCTAATGATCAAATTATTAAAAATATTATTAAAATCTGTTATTGATTTTAGGTATTTTGAATTCTCAATAACAGTCTCAACCTGTTTAGAAGAGTTAATGTTTTGAATTGCTCAGAAAGAACATTACTTTTAAAATCGAGTGAAGAAATACATCTGAGATTGGCCATGTAGAGAATTTTTTAAGTGTTTATTTCGAATATACCTTTGAAACAAACCACATTAATACTGAATACACCATTACGACTACTATCATAATTATTCTTACAAATTAATCTACGAGAAATTTGACAAGTTTTCAAAGAGCCACAAACTTTCTCACAGAAAGTGAAATTTATATCATGCCTCGTTAATGCGCAAATCGATTTATGTTTACAGCTTCCAATCTTATTTATGCATTTTTAGAATTAGGCGAGCAGAGATACGTTTGTCAATCATTTTAGTCCGTGAGCCAGCAACGAAAAATGTAACCCATTTTACCAAACTTTTTAGTATGAATTATTATGCATACTATGATGCAAATGATGCTTCATAGTAAAGCAAATAATGCATGTCTGCCAACCAAAAGCGGGTGGATTACGAAATGACGTCCATTCAATAAGCTGTCAAAATGACGAAATTCTGAGTCATTTGACCATGATTTTTCTTTTCACCCCATAATACAAACCAGACAAATGGAGTTACCTGTAGCGGGTGGTTAGCACAACAGCCTCCGATGCCAAAGGTGCCGGGTTCAAACCCGCAGGTAGCCCTATGATTTTTTAATGGGAGTAACAAATCCTTAGTTATGCCGTCCTTAGGAGGGGACATTAAAAGGTGGTCCCGAGCCTGTTGGATGTCAGGTTCTCGTTAAAGGTCCCTATCCTAATAAAACCTAGATAGGCAAAATTTAGGACTCCCACTGTAGCATCGTCCGATTAGCCATAGTAGCATAAAAGTGATGTTAAACGAAACAAACAAACTAACAAACGAATCAAACGACGCTAGTCTGCCATTCATAGGTGGGGGGTTTCCGCGACGACGCTTTTCAAAATTTGCACTTTCAGACCCAAATTCTCATTAGTTTGACCACGATTTTCCTTTTCGCATCATAATATTTGGTGAAAATATGAACCAATTCCTGTCTGCTATTCATAGGCTTGTGGATTCCCTCGGAAGATGCTTTTAAAAGATGATTTCGGATTAAAATTCTGACTATTTTGACCAATATTTTCTTTTCTACCTCATACTAATAGATAAAAACAGGAATCAATCGACGTCAGTCTGCTCAGTTGTGGGGGTTGCCACGGCAAACGCTATTCAAAATTCTGGTTTTGTGACCCCAAAATCTGATTCATTTGAACTTGATAGGAGGTGATTACAATGCCAAACATCAGTCCGGGGATCGTGACTTTGTACTTTTAGAGGAAGATATGAGCTCTCATTAGACACTATCTTACTTAACACACCAACTTACTGTCTGGCCTCGATACAGAAAACACTAGAGCTTCTAGTTATCTTCGTTACTAAGGGACATAGGGTTGTACTAGGAGTTCCGATATTTGACCATTCTTCTCTAGAATAACTAACCCTGTACAGCCGTAAAACGATCTTCCCTTGTAAAAGGAATCATTGCCTGGGACGAGTGAAGCATCGTTTGAACTAGGAGTGGGCATAATCGAATGACGATTATTGGATCATTCGATCATTTCTATGATTTGAATTTATCGATTATCGGATTAATCGGTTTGGAGAAACGAATTATCATTCGAACTGAATCGTACATTTTTTTTTTTATTTATTGCTCATCACATAAATACATTTGCACCTAGGCACAGCCAGCTCAGCCATCATAGAGAGACGGGAATTTTGGCAAATTGCCTCTCAGAGCATATTAATCATTCGATCATTCGATTATGAAATCATTCGATTATTTAAATCATCGAAGTCCGATCATCCGATTATGACGACCATTCGATTATGCCCACCCCTTAGTTTGAACACAGCGCTTTCTATACCAATCTCTCTGGAAACTAAAGTTGTCGTCAAAACAGCTGTTGATCGATTCACAAAATATAAAAAAATACAGCTCGCAGTTTGGTCTTTATCTGTACCAAGGCCCAGATGAATTAAGCAAACTTTTCTAAAATTTCAAAATATTCTCGGTACAAATGAGATTTTACCAGCGCTAAGAAAAGACCTCCCAAAATTTGGCAAGATAACTGACTTCTTCTGACAAAATTACTTTTGATAGATTCAACCTGTACCTCTAAAACCCATGAAGGGTATTGGGCTCAGTACATATAGAGAGAGATTCGTACTGTTTATAGACTAACGGCTCTGCAATGAGTTATTTCGGTATTTACCCCAATTTCGGGTGCCCACTTTTTTAGAGAGGCTGGGTATACCCCAGGAGGGTCTTCATACCCTAGGGTTGCCCCCCGGCCGAATTAACAGAATAAATAATATTTTGCCACAGCCGGTATTCAAATCCAGGACCCGGAGAACAGTAAACTAGTGCTCTATCCACTGGACCACGCCGCTCCCCCAATATATAATTAAATCTATAAAAAAAAGATTCAACAATGAAGTTAAATTACAGATTCGAATTTCCAATTTGCGAATTAAAACAATCTTAGACGTATGCAGGGAGGTCAAGGGAGACCGCGTTCTTCCCCCTAAAAGTTTGTGGGGCAAATAAAAATAAAAAATAAAGACTGTAAATATTATTTGCATTATTTATTGTATCATTCAATAACACTACTCATCACTTGTAAAATATGACGAATTATTAATTCATTTTTGGAACAAGAAAGTGTATTTCGTTTTTATCTCTTACAATCTTCAAATATGCTGGGTACAAAATTGATGTTTATTTATTTATTTTTTTAAATATTTGATGATGCCTTATATAAATCCCTTGTATAAAATAAACTAAGAGTTGTGAGTGACGTGATGTATATTACATTACTCGGAAAGAATGGTTCCTTGAAAAGTAATATATTACGTGATACTTGGCTAAAAAATATACAAAACTGATGAATCACACTGGAGCATGTGAAAAAACGAGCGATTGCATTTTCGTTCGCGTCGGTGCGAAATAATATCTCAATTTTGCTTAAGTTTCATTTCCATAAAAAATTGCATGTGGAATTAGAATAGGATTTATTAAAAGCGAATGATAAGGAACTCCCCACAATACAGCAATTCCTCTTATCCCACACTATCACATACTTTTAAATCTACAAACTAATATAGGATGCAAAGACCATCCGAAATAATATGTACAATTATTATTATTTGTAAATAAAAGTGCTATTATTATTATTATTATCACCTTAAATACTAAAACCCTGCAATTTATTGCACAATGGTTTATTATTTCCAAATAATTATATTGCGGCAGTTTCCGTAGCTGAATAATTAATTTATATTTATAGCAATAAATTAAAGAGCTTAAGAATAAGGAACCAGCAATACTGTCGAATTATATTTAAGGAAAATGGCCGATCACCACTGCTAATTTCTCCGCTTTTTAAACTAATTATGATTTTTTTTCCTTTTGGTATTCATAAATTCCTACGGCAGACAGTTCTTCTCTCACGATGGCGCTACAGCTCGTGAAGAGTCAAGGCTCCTTACCTGAGCCGCAGTCTTGTCTGTTCTGTGCTGCTGCTCTCCAATTCCATCGATGGCGCTACAACTCGTGAAGAGTCAAGCTCCCTTAGCTGAGCCGCCAGTCTTGTCTGTTCTGTGCGCTGCTCTCCAATTCCATCGATGGCGCTACAACTCGTGAAGAGTCAAGGCCTCCCTTAGCCTGAGCCGCCAGTCTTGTCTGTTCTGTGCTGCTGCTCTCCAATTCCATCGATGGCGCTACAACTCGTGAAGAGTCAAGGCCTCCCTTAGCCTGAGCCGCCAGTCTTGTCTGTTCTGTGCTGCTGCTCTCCAATTCCATCGATGGCGCTACAACTCGTGAAGAGTCAAGGCCTCCCTTAGTCTGAGCCGCCAGTCTTGTCTGTTCTGTGCTGCTGCTCTCCAATTCCATCGATGGCGCTACAACTCGTGAAGAGTCAAGGCCTCCCTTAGTCTGAGCCGCCAGTCTTGTCTGTTCTGTGCTGCTGCTCTCCAATTCCATCGATGGCGCTACAACTCGTGAAGAGTCAAGGCCTCCCTTAGTCTGAGCCGCCAGTCTTGTCTGTTCTGTGCTGCTGCTCTCCAATTCCATCGATGGCGCTACAACTCGTGAAGAGTCAAGGCCTCCCTTAGCCTGAGCCGCCAGTCTTGTCTGTTCTGTGCTGCTGCTCTCCAATTCCATCGATGGCGCTACAACTCGTGAAGAGTCAAGGCCTCCCTTAGCCTGAGCCGCCAGTCTTGTCTGTTCTGTGCTGCTGCTCTCCAATTCCATCGATGGCGCTACAACTCGTGAAGAGTCAAGGCCTCCCTTAGCCTGAGCCGCCAGTCTTGTCTGTTCTGTGCTGCTGCTCTCCAATTTCTGATTCCCAGCTTGTTCCGCGCATCTGCCGCCACACAATCCTCCCACCGTAAACGAGGTCTGCCAACTTTTCTGGTCCCATAAATCTTTTCCTCGAGGAGTTTTTTGGGCATTTCATTACTGTTCACTCTAGCAACATGCCCGGCCCATCTCAGGTGCCCAGATTTTATATAATGAACTGAACTACATCCCGGTCGTCAAAGAGCCTCATGAGCTCTACATTTTTCCTCATTCTCCAGGTACCGTTCTCATACACTGGCCCCAGAATCCTTCTTAAGATTTTCCTTTCGAATCTTAATAGGGACGATTCTTGGGCTTTTGTCATCGCCCAGCACTCCGACGAACATGTGAGAACCGTTCTAATCAATGTTTTATATATTCTCATCTTCGTTGTTCTGGAGAGAGAATTGTTCCTCAGATGTCTGAGAAGTCCGTAGTAGCACCTATTGGCCGCTAAAATCCGACGCTGTATTTCTGGTTGTTTATTATTTCCTGAGTTCAGCTGTGTTCCGAGATAAATGAATTCCTCTACACATTCAAAGCTGAATTCCCCTATTTTTACAACTCCTCCTACATGTTCTCCTGTGTTAGGATTGCAGACCATAGAGTTTTCTTCTCATTCACCAGTAGTCCAAGTTTAGCAGCTTCTCTTTGGAGATTCATAAAGGCACTCTTCATGCTGGAGAAATTGCGTCCAATAATATCCAGATCATCAGCGTAGGCTAAGATTTGGCATGATTTGTTAAAAATCGTCCCTCCTACCTGGATTCCTGACATTCTGATTGCGCATTCTAAAGCAATATTGAATAGCAGGCATGCTAAGCAATCACCTTGTCTGAGGCCCTTATAACTGTGAAAAACGGCAGAGAGTTGGATTTTTTAATTCTTTATTTGGACTACACCTATCTTGAAACACAAGGGAGTATTTATACTGCTCGCGTTTCGGCGACTGAAGCGAAAGCGTGTTGCTAGAATTATATAGGACCCGCTACCACTCCAGCCCCCAAGACGCGTGCAGTATAAACGTGCCCTAAGACCTTAAATTATAAGGAAGGTAAGTTTTTTTTAATGTTCGAACACAACGGTTTATTATTGAAAATAATCAATCAAAAGCGTTTATATTAGACTTCATTACTATTTCATTTTCTTTTATTTTACATATCTTAGAAATAATTAAAATAAAAATTCCTGAATCCAGAATACTTTTCATTTTTTCTCTTTCTTTAAGAATAGTCGAGCTGTGGGAGAATCATATTTTCTATTGAAACTTTCCGATTTTTTTAAGCAACCTCTGGGGAGTGTTAGCTCCTAAGATAAAAAAAAAAATCATCCAAGTCTGTGGGACACATTTGGGACCTCTCTTTGTGAGATAAAAAATAAAGTAATAAATTAGTTTGATTTTTGCACTTCTTGTTAAATATCCTAGAATGGATATAGAACTATGGATAAATCAACATCTTATGGAGGTGAGTGATAAGCTCATCAGGTTTTTACTTTCACTTACCTATATATGAAATATTGCGATCGTGAAAATTTTTGACTTCCAGTTTTCGACGGAAATACACGTTTTAAATTCTCCTGAGTACAAATAACCAAGTCCCGAAAAAAAGGCTGTGTGTGTGGTAAGTCTAGCGCAAAAACGTTATGTCTTGCGAAACTGAAATTTCATATTTAAGACATCTTTACACCCGAGTTGTTACAGCAACATTTTCTCAAAAACGGCTCTAATGATGTTGAATAAACTCTATATATCGATGTGAAATTTAATAGGCTTTAATGTCATGTAGGTTTCATTCTGATTGAAATGGTCTGATAGGGCTCAAATGCCGATATTTTAAATGTTCTACCTCTAAAGTACCTTTAATTTTGTTGATTCTATAAAAATAACCATATCATCTTATTACCATTGATAAAAAACAGGTAAATATATAAGTTAAACGAATTCGATATCCAACTAAAGGAGAAAACTGAAAAAATATTTTTTAATGCAATTGTTTCACCGCTTGGCCACTGGATGGAGCTGTCATCGCCGGGCGCTACATCTGAGTAGTTTTAACGCGGAGTGATGAAAAAATCTTACTGCATTTCGAGGATAATATCATGACATATTATTTAATAAAATACTTATTTCTATAAAAATCAAATATAAATAATTCTTTAACAATTTATTTTCGTTTCTAAATTTGTTTAAAAATTCTTAAATTGATATTAATAACAGAGGCAAGCGAAAGTCGTGTGTTGCGCGCACCAGTTTTTTTTCTTTTAACTTCACTTTTGAATTAGCCACTACTGGAGATAATTCGAAGAAATTCATTGTTGTCATACTGAGTCCTCTGCGATTCTTCAGAATTATCTCTGAGTATTTAGTTTTAAGTGCGATTTCAAATCTCAGATTTTATTCAGAATTTGTAATTAATGAATAATGCCGAGTGTCCCGTCGAAACATAAAAACTGAATAATCTAATTATCCCGAAATTAGATCTGATGGGAAAAACTGTTTGTATTGTTGCTTGTGGTCAGTCAAAATCAATGGGGTATGAAAATCCCAGATGTTTATTGCAAAACAGTTACAACAAATTTTTTCTTGTTATAATTACACCGTAAATTATAACAAGAAATAATTTAATCCTTTAATTATTTTGTTGTTAGCTGGACACAAGCATATATTGAAGCAGAAAAAAAAAGGGCTTTGGGAAATCAGTGGTCAATTACTATTGAATATTATTTAAAATTAAAATTATATATATATATATATATATATATATATATATATATATATATATGTATATTTATATATATATATATATATTTATATATATATATATATATATATATATATATATATATTTATATAAATATCGTGTCACACTGATTGTCCGCGATAAACCCTGAAATTACCGAACCGACTTTGATCAAACTTCGTAAGTATCTGTTATTTGGTCCAACTTAAATGATAGGATTGTTTTTATTACTATTCTAAATGGTTGAAAAATATATTTTTCAAAAAGGTAAAATAAAATTTTTTTAACTGTGGCAACACTGGTTTAACATGGTAACCTTATCTTCACATATGTGATTATTAATTAAAAGTATAAGTGTGTGTTGATTTTTTCTATGCGTTCTTATTTATTAAATATACATTCACATTATAGTTTCCAGTTATAATAAAATACATGTTACTATACGTTTCCGGAAAAATTATAAGTACTCATTTGAATGACACATGTTCAATTATTTTATTTTATTTTTAAATATTTCAAAGAGTTAATCTTTCGTTAAAAAAAAGCAAAAACATAAAAGGGCTGATTTCTGGATCCTTAAAAAAACACGTTTTTTTCTGGAGGAAGGTTTTACCCACAATTGAAGAAAATACACATCTAAGTTGCAAAGGAGTTCTGATGAACGGTTACGCTTAAACGATATAGTTTGTTTATTGTTTGTTTTGTTTATTTATTTAACGTCACTTTATGCTACTATGGCTAATCGGACGATGCTACAGTGGGAGTCCTAAATTTTGCCTATCCAGATTTTATTAGGATAGGGATCTTTAACGAGTACCTGACATCGCACAGGCTCGGGACCACCTTTTAACGTCCCCTCCGAAGGACGGCGTAACTAAGGATTTTTTACTCCTATGAAAAAATCCTAGGACCACCTGCGGGTTTGAACCCGTGACCTTTAGCATAGGAGGCTGTTATGCTAGCCAACGATGAAACGATGTTATTGAATAATTTGGACGTGGCTACATGGTACTGGTATGTTATTGTAATATAGAGTAAATAAAATTGATATCTGACATGAAATAATAATCTTTTATTTATCATAAACAGAATAGCTCATTGCTATTTACCAGTATTTCTTTCGTATCACCTTATTCAGCATAGTCACTATCAACATCTTCCCTAATTTTTAGTAATTTTAATTTAAATTGTTTTCTTTATCAAATTGAATTCGATTATCGCAAAAAAAAGATAATGAAGTGTAGTTTTTGTTCTATTTTTTCAATTTGTCTCGATATTTGAAGCAAGATATTTATATGAAGTGACAATGGTTGACTGTGTGTATATAGCATTTCCAAGTCAAATTCGACCTTTTCCAAGTCAAATTCAACCTTTTCCAAGTCAAATTCAACCTTTTCCAAGTCAAATTCTACCTTTTCCAAGTCAAATTCAACCTTTTCCATTTCAAATTCATCCTTTTTCGATTTCAATAAAATAATAAAAATCAAATTAACATAATTTTATGTTTTTATGGTTATTTTAATTACTTACTTTAATTGTGGCTTGTTAAATGTTCCCAGGGGCCTTTTTACATATAATTAGTCACGATTATAATAATAAGTATAACCGATACTTTAATTTATAGACATTTTCGATACAAGGTCTGGTAGTCGGATTAGCGGGGGTCCGTTTGATTTTAGTTTTATAATAGCGGGCGAAAATATTATCAATAGAGGTTTATTTTAACTTTTTCGTATTTATAGGATAGTAGGCACAGTAGATGCGTTCACAAAATTTCGTTACCGATTATACTATTAATTTTAATCGCGCTCGCTCAAGTAAAGGTTTATTATAACTTTTTCGTATTTATTGGATACTAGGCTCAGTAGCTCCGTTCCCGAAGGTTCGTTACCGATTACACTATTAATTTTATTCGCGCTCGCTCAAATATGGCTTTATTATAACTTTTTCGTATTTATTAGATACTAGGCTCAGTAGATGCGTTCACAAAATTTCGTTACCGATTATACTATTAATTTTAATCGCGCTCGCTCAAGTAAAGGTTTATTATAACTTTTTCGTATTTATTGGATACAAGGCTCAGTATCTCGGTTCCCAAAGGTTCGTTACCGATTACACTATTAATTTTAATCGCGCTCGCTCAAATATGGCTTTATTATAACTTTTTCGTATTCATTAGATACTAGGCTCAGTAGATGCGTTCACAAAATTTCGTTACCGATTATACTATTAATTTTAATCGCGCTCGCTCAAGTAAAGGTTTATTATAACTTTTTCGTATTTATTGAATACTAGGCTCAGTAGCTCGGTTCCCAAAGGTTCGTTACCGATTACACTATTAATTTTAATTGCGCTCGCTCAAATATGGCTTTATTATAACTTTTTCGTATTTATTGGATACTAGGCTTAGTAGCTCGGTTCCCAAAGGTTCGTTACCGATTACACTATTAATTTTAATTGCGCTCCCTCAAATATGGCTTTATTATAACTTTTTCGTAATTATTGGATACAAGGCTCAGTAGCTGCGTTCCCAAAGGTTCGTTGCCGATTACACTATTAATTTTAATCGCGCTCCCTCAAATATGGGTTTATTATAACTTTTTCGTATTTATTCGCTATTAGGCTCAATTACTGTGTTGCGGGGGGTTCGTTACCGATAATACTATTAATTTAAATCGCGCTCGCTCAAGAAGAGGTTTATTTTAACTTGTCCATATTTACTGCATACTAGGCTCAGTCGACCAAGGACTAGTTACAGATTATACAATTTATATTAATTGCGCTAACTCAAGTAGAGGTTTATCAAATAAAACGAAAGTATAAAATCGTTCTGTTTAGCTGATTATTAAACTCCAAAATATTAACCAAAACGATAACTTACTATCCTGATAAAAAGGATTAGTGGTAACCCAATAGATGAAAAGTTATAAAAAGCACGAAATAAACATACATTAGACCAACTGACTAAAAAAACAACACATTCACTAACAAAAGCCCCCAAAACACAAATACAGAAATTAGAGCGAGCGCAATTAAAATTAATAGTGTAATCGGTAACGAACCTTTGGGAACCGAGCTACTGAGCCTAGTATTCAATAAATACGAAAAAGTTATAATAAACCTTTACTTGAGCGAGCGCGATTAAAATTAATAGTATAATCGGTAACGAAATTTTGTGAACGCATCTACTGAGCCTAGTATCTAATAAATACGAAAAAGTTATAATAAAGCCATATTTGAGCGAGCGCGATTAAAATTAATAGTGTAATCGGTAACGAACCTTTGGGAACCGAGATACTGAGCCTTGTATCCAATAAATACGAAAAAGTTATAATAAACCTTTATTTGAGCGAGCGCAATTACAAATTAATAGTGTAATCGGTAACGAACCTTTGGGAACGGAGCTACTGAGCCTAGTATCTAATAAATACGAAAAAGTTATAATAAAGCCATATTTGAGCGAGCGCGATTAAAATTAATAGTGTAATCGGTAACGAACCTTCGGGAACGGAGCTACTGAGGCTAGTATCCAATAAATACGAAAAAGTTATAATAAACCTTTACTTGAGCGAGCGCGATTAAAATTAATAGTATAATCGGTAACGAAATTTTGTGAACGCATCTACTGAGCCTACTATCCTATAAATACGAAAAAGTTAAAATAAACCTCTATTGATAATATTTTCGCCCACGATTATAAAACTAAAATAAAACGGACCCCCGCTAATCAGACTACCAGACCTTGTATCGAAAATGTCTATAAATTAAAGTGTCCGTTATACTTATTATTATAATCGTGACTAATTAAATGTAAAAAGGCCCCTGGGAACATTTAAAAAGCCACAAGGGTTAAAAACATAATGTGCAATTAAAATAACCATAAAAACATAAAATTATGTTAATTTGATTTTTATTATTTTATTGAAATCGAAAAAGGTTGAATTTGAAATGGAAAAGGTTGAATTTAACTTGGAAAAGGTTGAATTTGACTTGGAAAAGGTTGAATTTGACTTGGAAATGCTATATATGAGAGAAGTTGGTTGAGGGTGCAGTCAATTTAACACACAATTAAGCGTAAACTTAATTTATTGGTGCCGACGTTTCGGCCTAAATTATAGGCCTTCTTCAGGGTGGTTCTGTGAGCTGAGAAGGCGTCCCTTGTTATTAAATGACACGTGTTTTGTTAATTTACAGTCTAATTAACTATTGAATTTACGAATCAGGTAAATAATTGATTAATGATCAATTATTTAATTAAACTAGTCAATGAATTAGATACTTTTGATTAGATAATCTAGTTATAAAAACTGTTAATACATCTTTTATTCACGTGATTCGTGTTTTGTTTTTTTTACTGTTAACTATAGAGAAGTAATTTATTAAGAAAATTTTTAGGTAAACTTCCTCTTTCGTATAGGTTCAGGTTATTTTTCTTTCGAACGTTTAATGTATATACATATTTCTTAATTTTATATTTTTGGGGTTTTGCTGCTCTTATTCGCGCATTTCTAGAATTTTATTGCGCGAAAATTCAGTCTCTAGTGATCATCTTGACACTGAGTTGTAGGTGATTACCCCAAACACTAACTGATTGTTTTAGATAAAAATACAATAGATTATATAATAAAACACATGTTTCTATTGAAATAAAATTTGATTAATTCTTTAACAATTTATTTTTATCTCTACATGTATTTAAAAATTCTTAAATTGATTTTTTATATGAGCCCTACAAGAGACTTTGGAACCCAGACAACACCGATCAACTTCTATGACAAGACGAAATTCTCGTGCAGTCCAGGACTACTTCCCTCCCAGGTGTACCTTAGGTTTCCTAGTTTCAGACCCTCTCCAGAAGTGAATTCCAAGTGGCGCTCCCAGACGACCTCGAGGTCTCCGGGAGGAAGTGTTGGCATGACTGGCCGTTTCGGGCTGACCAAGGTCGGAAGTGGCTGTTCACGGTCACAAGGAAAGACCCCCGTCGCTTCCTCTTCTTTCCCAAGACCTCTTCACCATCTGTCCCCTTACACATATTGTGTTTTCTAAAATATATTCTGAAAGAATGGATAAATATGACGGAGGTAGTAATCTAGAAATTTATCGCCCTAAAACATCTTACCTACCTATCTACCTGGATAAATATGATATTTACGCTCACATTTGGTGCTTCTATACATTACTAAAAAATCTGGTGAGTGCATCACACGACTTTCACTAATATAAATATTATACATGTATATTTCTGTTCTTAAGTTAAAAAAATAAAAATTGCATTAAAAAAATATTTTTGCAATATAAAAACAGGTCTAAGGGAAGATTGAAATTGATGTAATTAAAATAGTAGGTTTCTATTATCTTCCAAAAAAAGTTTTTACAGAAAAACTTTAACGAATCAACGTTTCGGGGGCCTTCCCCACCATCAGGACTCACTAAAAATGGATTTTTAACTTGTCAGACAACTCAGGTAAATAAATAAAAAAATAATTTTTTTTTGTAACATTGTTATTTGAATGTTGTTAATGTTTATAAGTTATTATATTGAATCGTTGTATCTTGATGTTAATTATTAATTATTGATGTATTTTAGTGAGTCCTGATGATGGGGAAGGCCCCCGAAACGTTGACTCGTTAAAGTTTTTCTGTAAAAACTTTTTTTAGAAGATAATCGAAACCTACTATTTTAATAATAATTTTGCAGTTATCTCCTTTAGTTGGGTATCGAATTCCTTCAGGTAATGTATTTACCTGTTTTTTTGCAATGCTAATCAGATGATATGGTCAATTTCATAAGAACTACAAAATTAAAGGTACTTTAAAGGAAGATATTTTGAAATAACCTCATTTAACCCCTACCGGACTATTTCAATCAGAATGAAACCTACATGATATTAAAGCCCGTCCAACTTTACATCGACAAAGCGAGTTTAATCAAGATCGTTAGAGCCGTTTTTGAGAAAATCGTAAATAGGTGCAAAATGCATGGTATAAAGTGGCTCTTCTGGTTGGCTGATTTTGATGAAAACGTTACTGTGATATCTCAGGCGTATAGCTGTCTTAAATGTGAAATTTCAGTTTCGTACGACTTATTGTTTTCGCCCGGGAGTTACCACACACACACACACACACACACAGACCTTTTAGCGGGACTTGGTTATTTGTACCCAGGATACCCTAAAACGTGTATTTCCGTCGAAAACTGGAAGTTGAAAATTTTTACGATCGCAATACTTTTCCTTACTATATATATTTCATATAAGCTATATAATATCATGATTGAACAGGGAATACCTAGAAAGTTAGTAAACCTAGTAGAGATGTGTTTGTCGGAAACATTCCATAAAGTTAGAATCGGTCATAATTACTCCGAGAGATTTGAGGTGCGATCGGGTTTGAAACAGGGTGACTCCCTTTCACCTGTGTTATTTAATTTAGCTTTAGAATATGTCATAGAAAAGGTGATGTGTACCGAGAAAGGCTTGAATATGGGTGACAAGATTCCGGTTTTGGGGTATGCAGATGATCTGGTACTGCTAGGTGAAGACACGGAAACCATACAACTAAATACAAGTGTGTTAATAAAAACCGGTAAAGAAATAGGACTCGAATTAAATACCGATAAGACGAAATATATGATTAGTAGCAGAAACGGTGTCGATCTTGGTGATATTGATTTATCAGGTCATACTTTTGAACACGTAGAGAAATTCAACTATTTAGGTTCAATGATAACTAGAAAGAATGAAATCCAGGAAGAAATAAAGTCCCGGTTAAAGGTGGGAAATGCGTGTTATTATTCAGTTGCTAAGTTACTTAGTTCGCAGCTTCTATCTAAAAACTTAAAGATTAGAATTTATAAAACTATTATTCTTCCAACGGTTCTTTACAGATGTGAAACGTGGCCGCTTACTTTGAAGGATGATCAACGGCTTAAGGTTTTCGAAAATAAGGTATTGTGTAAAATATTTGGTCCGAAGAGAGATGGGGCCACTGGGGAGTTTAGAAGGTTGCCCTACGCGGAATTGCGGAACTTGCATCCTGTGAATATAATTGAGCTGATTGCATCGCGGAGACTCAAATGGGCGAGTAAAGTTGTTGGGCTCGATGACGAACGGATTCCGAGAATGTTGGTATTTGCTGATCCGACTGGTAGGCGTCCGAAAGGTAGGCCGAAGCGGAGATGGGAGAATTGCGTTAAGGCTGATTTCGGTGGCTTGGGCTTGAATGGTGAACATTGGACGTGTCTGTGTAGGCGGAATTTGGTGGTATCGGCATCGAACCTTCGGGTACGCTAAGCCTATTATTATTATTATTAGTATTATTATATTTCATATATAGGTAAGTGAATGTAAAAACACGTTTTAGGATACCCTGAGTCCAAATCACGCAAAAAGTTCTGTTTTTTTTTTCGGCGAGCATAATTTGAAAATTTCTGATATAAGTTAATACGTATTACAAAAGAGAAAAATCTTAATTAAAAATTTAAAAACATAGTTATTAGTACTCTAAGCATTTTTTAGTGAAGTATTCTCCTCGTAAAAAACTGTTATGACCGTGTCAATTTTAATTCCCAGAATACATAATAGTCCATTTAGGAACAATAATTTGCTGTACAAAATAAAAAGAGTAATTTCCATAAGACAGGTTTGCTCTGGAAAAATTTTAAAAAGTATTTTTAAATAGAACGGTTTTTCCAAGTAATCCATTCACTATTAATTTGTCCATCAAGCGATTAATAATGAACTATTTTCTCACCATTGTCTTTGAAGTCTCAAGATCTAGTTTGATATTAATTTTTATTACTTCTAGTCGGATCAATATTTGTTTGATATTTACGATATTATTTTCGATCAGTTTAAACAATATAATTTAAGATATTCATATAAAACGAGCTTTAGTATAGAGTAGGTCATATTTATTAATGGTTTCGATTATAATTATTTGTTTTTATAGTCTTTGAAGTGTATAAATTTAAAGTTCAAACAATATTGTTACTTTTTTAAATGACCTGAATCAAATATTTTCATCCTGATCTAAAAAAATTGTAATGAAAATTTCGTTATTTGTAGATTTGTCGTGTTTTTGATCATTGTAGGAATTATCCATGATGTCAGCCGAATGTGTATTTGAACAGCTTCGTTCAAGTTTGCCAAACACTAACACAACATTGATATTACCTATTAAAGCTACATCATAAAATATGAAATGAAAATTAATTTTATTTTAGGACGAGTAGTCTCCTAAGAATAAAAAAAAAAAAATTCAATATAAGTGATAATTGCCTAGCGCTTAAGATTTCAGTATAACAATATAACTGAAAAATTCCGTAAAAACTAATAGTTGTCATCTTCAATATTTTATTGAAATTTACAACTGTATTTTGTAATACAAGTAAATATGTGGCAATGATAAAATACATGAAAAAAAAAACATGAAGAGAAAATGCCCATTGGCATCACTCCACTAGGTAACTAAAATAGAAGGTCTCGAGGCCATCTTCTTTTCAGGCGCCTCGGAGGATTGTCAGGAATGGAAGAATAAGCCAGGATTGAAACTAGTGGGTTAGAGTGGGAGTAGAATTTGTCATGGAAGGATTGATACCTGGTTCGGGCCAAATCAGCAACATATGGAATGTTAAGGTTTTTTTGGATAAGTTTATTTGTGACAAGTAAGGAGCATTGAGGATATTTTGAAGGATTTTGGATGGTAAGGATTGAATACGGGAAGAATTTGATGGTTTCGTAGAGCCCCAAAGCTCAACTCCGTAAGTCCAGATAGGCCTTATGATGGTGATATAGATGAGCCTTTTGTAGATAAGTGTAAGGTTGGAGCGTCTGTCCAGTAAGTGTTGTAGTAAGCGAAAGCGACGGGCAGTTTCTTGTCGTTTCAGTCTTGTGTTGGGATTCCATGTTAGACGTTTTTCAAATAGAAATCCTATGTAACGGATCTGTTCAACTAGAACAAGTGGAATATTATTAAAGGAAACTGTGGGGTAGGATGTCATAGGTTCACGACGAAGGGTAAAGGTAATTTGGTGGCATTTGTTGGAATTGATTTTGACTCTCCAATTCTGACACCATATCTCAAGCTCTCTGATGTGGGATTGAAGAGTTTGAGAGGCAATAGTAGGATCGTTATTGACTGCTAACACACAAGTGTCATCAGCATAGGTAGAATAATGACAACTATTAGTTATAATATAGTTGTCATCTGAGCTTTAAATATTATATGCGTTGGGAAGATCGATCGTTTGGAAGATAATGGAGAAAAAATTGATGTTTAAAAGTGGTTAATGATAGGGACATTGCGAATGTATTAGGATATAAATTAAAAAATAGGATAGCATGAAGAACAAACTATTTCTTGAAGGAGGCAGATCTGTGGGAAGGTATATACAAGTTTATGGGTTAGGATCTAGTTTTACTGAATGGACGAGGAAAAAGTGATAAGCATATCGAAATATATATATTTTTTATAATTTTTTTTTTTTAATAAGATCGGAAAAGAAAGACACCAAGGAGGAAAGAGGGATAGAGCCAATTCAACTCGGTCTACTAGAAACATAGGAGCTTCTTATAATTCCACATGTGAATCCAGTGAAACAATTCATTTGTATCTTGAGTCGTCATTTCACAGACAGCCCGCAGACACAAGTAAACCATTGTCAATCTGGGGAGGAAAGAGAGGAGAGATCGGTAGCATACATGTTTAGATCGGATAGAATCACGAAATCTAAGGGATTATTTTAGGATTGCGATGGAATTATGGTGAATGAGTAAATATGGTTACTCTCAGATAGATTTTGATCAATAATTACTCCAAGGTTTCTTACTGAAGTGTGGAAGTTAGAAAGGTAGTCATTGGGATAAAGCGGGGATAATACGGAAGGAACTTAGTACTTGGATCTGATATAAATATCTTAATTAATTTCTCAAGTTCAATATAAAAAATCCTTAAAATATTGATGGAAGAAATATTATTGTTGTCAGAAATATAAAGCTGACAAAAAAATATTAATATCACTTTACGATGAAAAACTGTTTACTTTCTATAAATCTAATATTTTTTGTCTTTTATTTATTTAAATTTACAATGTATTAGTGAATACATCAAGTAAATTAACTAATAACTGAAAAAACATGAAGATAATATGCCCATTGGCAACACTCCACTAGGTAATATAAACAAGGGTCTTGAGACATCTTATTTTCGGACGCCGGAGGATTGTCATGAATGGAAGAATAAGCCAGGATTAAAACTTGTGGGTTAAAGTGGGAGTTTGTCATGAAAGGATTGAAACCTCGTACAGGGCATAATCTAAGTCAAACAATAAGGAGCCCTCGAGGATTTTTTTCGAATGTAAGATTGAATCGGGAAGAATTTGAGGGTTTAGTAGAGTCCCAAAGCTCAACTCCGTACGTCCAGATAGGCCTTAAAGGGATGGTGATATAGATGAGCTTTGTTTAAGTAGAAGGTAGGCGTCTATCCAGTAAGTGTGAAGTAACGAAAGCGGCGAGCAGCTTTCTTGTCGTTCAGTATTGTGTACGGATTCCAAGTTAGGCGTTTGTCAAGTAGGTGTCCTAGATAGCGAATCTGTTCAACTGGGACAAGCTGAATTTATTAAAGGGCACTGTAGGGCAGGATGTCATAGGTTTATGACGAAGGGTAAAAGTAATTTTTATGGATTTGTTGGAATTGATTTTGATTCTCCAATTCTCATTCCTGTTCTGATTCTGATACCTCAAGGTCTCTGGTGTGGGATTGAAGAGTTTGAAAGGCAATAGTAGGTAGGATCAGTAATAACTGATAAACACAAGTGTCAGCAGCATAGGTAGAAAGGAAGGTGTTAGAGTAACAGCTGACATACTGTGTAAAGGATGGGTCCTAGGATACTACCTTGAGGAACACCGACAGACTGAGTAAAAAGGGTTGAATTGGAGCTATTGTGGTTTATTATAAAGGATATTTCAGAGAGGTAGGTAGACACGCGCTCCAGTGGTGATGAGTCAAAACCCACCGCACAATGACATTGTTGGATGGTGAGGTAGGATGAGCGGAATCCAATCTGGTGGTCCGGATCATCTTTAGACGTCTCTAGGATAGGATGCAGTTGTGATTTCTCTTCATCAGATCTGGTCCAGGATTGAGATACCTTGAGGTGAGGATAGTTAAAATCTTTGAACTGAAGCAGTTTCTTAGTAGTTGTCCAAATAGTGAGATTTTCTGTCGTGTTCGGTAAGTTTTGAATTCAGAATTTTCTGATTTATGCTTTAAATTTGTTAGTCAGAATGGTATAGTTAGTTTTGTATATAGCACTTCAATCTTGCTCTGCGTTTTTTTTTTTTTTTTTTTTTTTTTTTTTTTTTTTTTTTGCCTTAATAAGATTCGAATGTGCTGTTGCAGATTAGTTTGTAGAGTTTTAGTGGTGTTGGGATTTGTAGTGATATCGCGTATAGTGTTACTTAATGAGTCAGTAAGTTATTCTTCGGCTCCGTCAATATCTAGTTTAGTCTTCAGTGGGATTCTAAAGTCCAGATTGGTTTCCAAGTCTTTCCGAAATCCGTCCTAACCCACTCGACCAAAGATCAATTTAGGAGGGGTTGTTTTAGAGATAAAGCGCGAATGCAAAGAAAGCAGAACTGGACTGTGGTCCGATGAGAGGTCATTCAAGGATATATATATATATATTGATTATATTGATAATCAACTGGAAGTAGAATCTGCAGAATTATTTTTCACGTTAAGTTTTTTTCCTTAAGAAATGGTTATATGGATAGATCATATATCGTTCGAAATCTAAGGATTTTAGAAGAAAATTTACATAATATACAAAGTTGAAAAAGGTAATGCGGAGTGGGGAATGGTCATCAACTTAGGTGATTGTTACATCCAAACAATATAATTCTTTATCAAAGTCATGCTAAAGTAAATCTTGATTTCTAAAAGGGAGGAGGGGGTCAGTTGTGTGTTAAGCGCCTCAGATTTTAAAAATCATATTAGGATATAAATCTGAAAGTATTACATTAAAAATAAATTTACGTGTAATAATTATGCATGTCAACTTTTGTATCTTTTGAATTTGACTCATCTAAACTTATTATCAGAAATTATTAATGTTCAGAATTATGTTATGTTCTATTATTATTAGAATTATGTAAACCATATCAAAATGATATGGAGTTTTGAACAGAGAATAAAATTAACTACAATAGTAGTTGAAGAACACGCGCTTTCGTTCACTGATTGTTTATCTCAACACAACGGATCTTTTATTTTGTTCCAAATTAGGTTATCTCCAGTTTGCAGTATTTCGAAACCGAAATTCTAAAACAATAAATACAAAAAAAAAAGTAATGAATTAAAATAGAATGAAACCCAAAAGATAAGTATTTTACAGCGATACATAAGCTATCATTAGTGATATCAATTATTTCTACTAATGACATTGACGTCAGTGGTTTCTCAGTTAAGATGTTATGCGAACATTGACCGTCTATTCTCATGCCATTGCACTTTTCAACAAGTGTCTTCAAGTGTTTTTTTTTTTTTTTTTTTTAATGAAACCTATTACTTTATTAATTACGGCGAACGTTCTTACATCGATTAGAACAAATCTTTGAGATATTACATTTTTCATTTTTTGAACATCAGTGTGATAGGGGATTGAAGTTATAATTATACCAGTCAGAAAATCTGTCATTATTCTTATATATGATTTATTGTTTGTTCATTCTTCTTGTTTATTATTGTTTAACGTCACTTGAACATTATGGATAGAATTATTGCCGATCTGGGTCCGTAATAATCGAATAAACACCGTAATTGGTTTCTCACCTCTGTTATATTAAAATACTCTTTTAGGCTTCCATCCACTCAATTTTCGCTGTCTTAATAGTCGTTTTCTGTTTCCGACATCGTATTTTGACTAATTTCTTCATCAGACGTGCTTAAAGGTGATCATTCTGGCGTAGAACTCCGAAAAAGCGGCATGCCTAGTGGGAGTTGGTGAAAAACGCTGCAAATGTTAACACAATGGTTTATCATTCGTAGTAATTATATTGGGGTGTAGAAGAAAGCACCATCCGTGGTTTGCTTAGTCAGAACCGGAAATTTATTCTTGGAAGACGCATAGTGCTTGGGTCGTCTTTCAACTGTTGATAATGACTAAATTCAAGCATTGGTCAGAGAAAAACCCTCACACTATAACACGGGATATCGTAGAAACGCTTTATTGAAAAACCCTATGAACTTATTTTACAACCAAATATTATGGTATTAAAGTTTATAAATGTGTAAACAAACTTCTAAGTATCTCAATCAATCCAAGAGTTTAAGAAATACGAAACAGCTGCAGTGTTAATTGATATTCTAGGAAACTGCCAATCACGACTGCTAAGTTCAAACCACCACATCTTCGCTATTTTTGAACTAATTTTAATGATTCTTTTTTTATTATGCTTTTAATTTAATTCTATTTTTTACGATTAATCGTGCTCTGATTCCTTGAATTCATAAAAAAAAAAAAAAAAAAAATCCTACATCTTCAAAAATACCTTAGCTATTTAAGCGAAACATTTTTAATGGTCAACATTTTCAAACTAATGTAAACTTCGAACGTGATTATAGACGGATGCCCGCTTGTTTTTTTTTTTTTTTACTTTCCTATAAGATAATTAACAATCTTTGATTTTTCTATGAATATTTGAAAAATACCAGTCTTGTATTAGCTCAACATTTTAGTTTGTTTGTTTGTTTATTTATTTAACGTCCCTTTATGCTGCTGAGGCTAATCGGACGATGGTACAATGGGAGTCCTAAATTTTGCCTATCCAGGTTTTATTAGGATAGGGATCTTTAACGAGTACTTGACATCGCACAGGCTCGGGACCACCTTTTAACGTCTCCTCCGAAGGACGGCACAACTAAGGATTTTTTACTCCCATTAAAAAATCCTAGGGCTACCTGCGGGTTTGAACCCCGGACCTTTGGCATGAGGGGCTGTTATGCTAACCACCCTGCTACAGGTAATCCCCAACATTTTAGTTTCCATCGACCAGCAACTTGATCGCAAAGATATTTTTCAATTATTAAGGCCGCGGACTAATCATGGTTGCACAAAAAATTATCTTAACTTGTGGAGAACAGAAAATGATGTCTACTGTGTAACATGCGGAGTTCCTCAAGACCCACGCCACATCTTAGTCAGATGCAGAAAAAATGGGAAGAAAAGAGAAGTGGTAGTTTCACTTTAAGAAAAATCTGGTGCGGGCAACACACGACTTTCACTTACCTCGATTTTTAAAATCAATGAAAGAATTTTCAAATACAGTTAGAGATAAAAATACGTGAAACTATTAAGGAATTAATCAAATTGAATTTCTACAGAAACATGTGTTTTATTAAAAAATCTATTATATTATTATCTAAAATAATCAGTTAGTTTTATCTTCTTCTCATCAATCTCTATTAACTTCTAAAAGCTTGTGTTTGAGATGATATTTTTTCTAAAATCTTTAGCTTTCCAACGGTATATCATACATTTATATTACTGCTCTTATGTTCAAAAACGAAAAATTGCATTAAAAAAATATTTTTTCTGTTTTCTCCTTTAGTTGGGTATCGAATTTATTCAATTTATATATTTCGGCATTTAAGCCCTGTCAGACCAAATAATACCTACATGATTATACTATAATCATAATACCTACGGCATTAAAGCCCATTAAATTTTACATCGATATAGCGAGTTTAATCAAAATCGTCGAAACCGTTTTCGAGAAAATCGAAAAAAGGTGCAAAATGCATGGTATAAAGTGCCTCTTCTGGTAGGCTCATTTTGATGAAAAAGTTTTGTCACGTCTC
Source organism: Piezodorus guildinii (assembly GCA_023052935.1). Taxonomy (NCBI): domain Eukaryota; kingdom Metazoa; phylum Arthropoda; class Insecta; order Hemiptera; family Pentatomidae; genus Piezodorus; species Piezodorus guildinii. The sequence goes on along the minus strand of CM041292.1, from coordinate 215,918,242 downwards.
GGGCGTATAGTTGTCTTAAATATGAAATTTCAGTATCATAGGACTTACCGTTTCCGCCCGGGAGTTACCACACACACAGACCTTTTTGCGGGACTTGGTTATTTGGACTCAGGGGACCCTAAAACGTGTATTTCCGTTAAAAACTGGAATTCGAAAATTTTCTCGATCGCAATACTTCCCCTTACTATATATAGTAAGTGAAAGTAAAAAGTAATATTTTTACAGAAATTTGATAAGCGAAAGCTCGCGATGATCAAACGATTCTTCATTAACACTCAGTGCAAAATCTAAGAAAATAATTCACAAAATTTATTTTATTATTTTGTCTCTCTTTTGTGTTTCTTTTCTCACTCATTCACATAATTTTATTTTATTTTCTATTTCCTTAGTTTGTTTTCAAATCTTAAAGGTCAGTTGTACATAAAAAAAGAAGAAATAAATTTTTTAAAAACCAAAAAAAAAACTTTTTAGTAATTCAATGTTTAGCGGATTGAAGTAAACTTTAAAGTCTGTTTTTTTTTTGTTTTTTTTTTCCATTTCCTTAATACATAGTTGCAGTGGCAGTAGTATTTCGCATATATAACTCTCTTGAAAGGTTAATGTTAGACCTCAATCAAATTTTAAGGTCAGGTTGTTGTTTTTTTTCTTGGTCGATTATAAGCGATCCAAAGGTATTGAAAATAATAAAAAAATTTGGTAAATTTTAATTTATGATGGACTAATTGTAAGACATGGTATTTAATCATCTGTAATTACAATAAACTTTTTTTTAAACACCTTGCTTTGTAAAAAGCAGTGCATTCAGATCTGGGGTCTCCAAACTTGTAAACCCAAGAATCATACAGACTGGTTCACTAATGCCTCATATATAGTATTTTAGTATTGTATTTTTTCAATTTCAGTTGGGATATCTGATTATTTGAGTGACATTTCGTATGGTTTTCATAGATTTTAAACTTAGCAATATCAAAAATATGAGCTGCGGCTGGCTGAAGAATACATGACAACCCAAGGTTCTAAACTCTAAAAGTCTGAAAAAAAGTAGCTTTATATACACAATTTCCTCATTCACAATTCTATTTATTTTAATCCTGTTGTTAATGATGATGTTACCAATTAATATTTAAATTAATGTTATTAAGATATTTTATTCTTACATTGATGTTACCCTCTCGACCCCTTTGGAGCCATAAAATATCTCATGCACGTGATTAAAATGATAGCAGATCTCTGCTTATCAGGTGTAGCTTCTGTATCTGAAAAAAAAGTCGTGAAAAAACGTTTCCGCTTACAGGCCTTTAAGGTCACAGTTCAATGCTGTTTTGATAAGTTTTTTATTTTTTAATGTAAACGTATCCCGTTAGAGTGTGAGCTGGTATGTTATACATTTAGGTAATCTCATCTGTATCAATAAATTTAATGGTTCCAACAGTTTTATTATTTTATAGATTATTTATTAGACCTTAGGTAGGAAGCGGCGTTTTTTAATGGATAGAATACAACATTATTATCTCCTTGGTTTCAAACCCTGGCTTGGGCAGAATAATTATTTATGTTATTGCAACCGTGGAACGGTCATAATTACTCCGAGAGATTTAAGGTGCGATCGGGTTTGAAACAGGGTGACTCCCTTTCACCTGTTTTGTTTAATATAGCCTTAGAATATGTTATAGAAAAGGTGATGAGTACCGAGAAAGGCTTACATATGGGTGACAAGATTCCGGTTTTGGGGTATGCCGATGATTTGGTACTACTAGGTGAAGACACAGAAACTATACAACTAAATACAAGTGTGTTAATAAAAACCGGTAAACAAATAGGTCTCGAATTAAATACCGATAAGACGAAATATATGATTAGTTGCAGAAATGGTGGCGATCTTGATGATATTAATATTTCAGGTCATACTTTTGAACACGTAGAGAAATTCAAGTATTTAGGTTCAATGATAACAAGAAAAAATGAAATCCAGGAAGAAATAAAGTCCCGGTTAAAGGTGGGAAATGCGTGTTATTATTCGGTTGGTAAATTGCTTAGCTCGCGGCTTCTGTCTAAAAACTTAAAGGTTAGAACTTATAAAACTATTATTCTTCCAACGGTTCTTTACGGATGCGAAACGTGGCCGCTTACTTTGAAGGATGAACAACGGCTTAAGGTTTTCGAGAATAAGGTGCTGCGTAAAATATTTGGTCCGAAGAGAGATGAGGCCACTGGGGAGTTTAGAAGGTTGCACAACGCGGAATTGCGGAGTTTGTACCCGGTGAATATAATTGAGTTGATAGCATCGCGGAGACTCAAATGGGCGCGTAAAGTTGTTGGGCTTAGTGAGGAACGGATTCCGAGAAAGTTGGTATTCGCTGAACCGACTGGTAGGCGTCCGAAAGGTAGGCCGAAGCGTCGATGGGAGGATTGCATTAAGGCTGATCTCGGGGGCTTGGGCTTGACCGGTGAACATTGGACGAGTCTGTGCAGGCGAAGTTTGGTGGTATCGGCATCGAACCTTCGGGTTCGGTAAGCCTATTATTATTATTATTATATTATTATTATTGCAACCGTGGGGCGACTCTAGGGTAAGGAGATCCTTCTGGAGCAGTTCCCAGATTGGGAACCAGAAATTGGAGAAAAGAAGCTGATGGCTGCATGTGATCTCGATTTAATTAATAATCATCACATTGCACAATCATTGGCCTAGAAAAAGTAGCAATACAGATTAATAATCATCACATTGCACAATCATTGGCCTAGAAAAAGTAGCAATACAGATTAATAATCATCACATTGCACAATCATTGGCCTAGAAAAAGTAGCAATACAGATTAATAATCATCACATTGCACAATCATTGGCCTAGAAAAAGTAGCAATACAGATTAATAATCATCACATTGCACAATCATTGGCCTAGAAAAAGTAGCAATACAGATTAATAATCATCACATTGCACAATCATTGGCCTAGAAAAAGTAGCAATACAGATTAATAATCATCACATTGCACAATCATTGGCCTAGAAAAAGTAGCAATACAGATTAATAATCATCACATTGCACAATCATTGGCCTAGAAAAAGTAGCAATACAGATTAATAATCATCACATTGCACAATCATTGGCCTAGAAAAAGTAGCAATACAGATTAATAATCATCACATTGCACAATCATTGGCCTAGAAAAAGTAGCAATACAGATTAATAATCATCACATTGCACAATCATTGGCCTAGAAAAAGTAGCAATACAGATTCATAAATATAGAGCATGTACTGAACCCAGGACCGTTCATAATTTTTTGTGATATATGTTTCAGGTAAACCAATTTTTTGGTAAAGAGTGAGAAAAAAAAAGAATTATCCAGTATATTTGGATGTGATAAAGAGGATTTAATGTCAGTAATTACTTTAAAATAGTTAAATTCCTAGTCTAATGAATAAAATTAATGAAGCTTTCAGGGGTCACTTTTAGTGTAGTGGTTGGCATAACAGCCATCATCCATACCTAAGGTCGAGGGTTCAAACCCGTTTCAATCGATTTTTTTTTTAAATCCTTCGAAGAGGACGTAAAATGGTGGTTTATGGCCTGTTCAATGTTAGGTACTTGTCAAAGATCTGTATTCTTTCAATAGCAGGGTTGGCAAAATTTAGGATTGCCACTAGAGCATCGTCCGATTAACAGCAATTGAATTGAGTAAAGTTAAATGAACAAATTATGAAGCTTTCAATTAGTTTTCTTAAATGCTACTTCCTTCATGTTCTTATATACCAATTTTTTGTATTACTCTCTATTAAAAATCCAATAATTTGTAATTTTAGAGTTATGCAAAAATAAAGTTTCTTTCTACCACAACATTTTTTTTCTTGGTTTCACGGAGGGAGGTACTATAGGTATTAATGAGTAACCAAAGGGCTGTTTGGAAAATATTTTATCTTAGTTTCATTGGACATAGTTAAAGCAGGTTTAACGCTATTTATCTGCCCGATTTGTTATACATGGAAAATGCTCCAACTCAGAAAAAAACAAATTTATGAATACATTCCAACATTAAAATGAAATTCAAAGTAAGACAGACCAATGTTTGAAAATTTCATGTTTCATTAATTTCATAATGTTATGAAATGCACCCATATCAATCCAGGTTAGAAACCGTAAATTTTACAAATTACACAGAAAACTATCGTTTATCCTTTTAAAGTTCCAACTGGTGTATAAGTAATATAATTAGTGAATAAGGCTATTTATACCTTGAAAATATATTGAACATATTATCATCAAACTGAAAATGCATACCGTCATAAAAACGGAATCAAATCTTAACGATTAACTCCTCGAAAGCTCCAAGAAAAGCGCTGGCTGTTCTCCCGGTTATCATAATATCATCTGCAAACGCTAAATGTTGTGTCAGTATGTGGTATGTAGTATGTTAGTATGTACCTTGTCCTGATTGACCTCATGGCCACTTCCAATTCCAAATTTAATCAAACTGGGGAAAAAGGATCGCCCTGTTTAACACCTTTCTAAATGTCAAAAGAATTTGACAATTCACCTTGAATTTTGAGAACTCCTTTACTATCCTGCAGGGTCATCTTAATAAGCCTGACAAGCTTCAAAGAACATCTTTGATGGTTTAACTTTTCATAAATAACGCTTCTATTTATGCTGTCGGATGCCTGTTTTTATCAATAAACATATGATGCTGTCCAACATTCCATTTCCAGCATTTATCTAACATTATCCTCATTGTGGATGATTTTATTCGTGACAAGTAAGGAGCGTTAAGGATTTTGGATTGTAAGGATTGGTTAAGGATGGTTTAATAGAGCTCCAAAGCTCGACTCCGTAGGTCCAGATAGGCCTTATGATGGTCATGTAAATGAGTCTTTTGTAGTTAGGTGAAATGTTAGAGCGTCTGTCTAGTAAGTGTTGGAGTAGCTGAAATCGTCGTGTAGTTTCTTGTCTTTTCAGTCTTGTATGCGGATTCCACGTAAGTCGTTTGTCAAGCAGGAGTCCTAAATAGCGGATCTGTTCAACCGGGACAAGCGGAATATCATTAAAGGACACTGTAGGGCAGGATCATGAGATATAAATCTATTTCTATTCTTTTATCCCTGTTACCGAGTCTGGCTCTTAGGACTGCTTTACATACTCCAAAAACTCCTGCCACCAACATACTCCTAAAATGCGAGATTTTTATGTTGCCTATCTAGGTTTATTAAGGATAGGGATCTCATTACATCTAATTACGGCTACATTGGCATAAGTAAAGAAGTACGTCTTATTTATATGAGATTAGTTAATGAGCCGGAGATCATTGTAAGAATTCCTTATGTCAGGTTTTTAAATCCGACTTTTAGCAAATATTAAAACAAAATGAAATTTTCAAAAAAAACTGTGATAAGTTAAATCGTACTTATTAACTGCCTAGACCGTTCTAATAATCAGTATTAGTGTTGATTAATCGTTTTGACACAAGATATTAGCTGTAGATTAGCCTTATCTTTCCGTTTTTCAGTTAGGAGGTATTTTTGGAAAGGGTATCATGAGACTATTGACGTATGCCGATCGAGTGCATTCAGAATTTTTCCTATTCCATATCAGTTATTTTTCTTAAATTGTTCTCTTATCAAATTGTTTTTTTTAAATTATAGTACCAAGTAAGTAAAGTTACCGGATTGAGTGCAATACAGTAATTTTCATTGCAGTTTCACTAATATTTCTATTATGTTTTATAAAATCTATTATTTTACTATGTGAAAAATAATTTTAATTTTAAAGAGCCGAAGAAGCAATATCCGTTTATTTTAACGTCACTTTATGCTACTGTGGTTAATCTAACGATAATATTTCGCCTAAATTCTACCTATTCAGGTTTAAACTTTAACGAATACCCGAATTCGCACAAAATCGGAACCATCATTTTACGTCGCCTCTGAAGGACGTCACAACCAAGCACGTTTTACTTACCATATAAATCCTAGGACCATCTGTTGGGTTTGAACCCTCGGCCATGGGAATAGAAAGCTGTCATACTAGCCACTATACTACAGTTTACCTCTAATCGCGAAAAAATTTTTAATTTATTCAAAACTTCGGTTCGCGTTTCCCTAAATATGTTTCGTTTTCTAAACATGCTTGTTATGCAGCAATGTTTTTGGATGGTTGTTTGAAATCAGGGGAGCACGTGGCTGAGTGGCTAGCGCGCTAGTCTCTCATGCTAAAAGTTGTGAGTTCGAATCCCAGTCCCGGCGGGGCTTTTATAAGGATGTAATTAAATGGGGATTCACTCACAGCCTCTCCCCCGGATAGGTGAGACCCATCAGCCAAATGGTGGCCACTCACAAAACTAGGTGTAGGGAGTGATGAACCCTACACTACAAAATTCATCACGAAACGTGAGTGTAATCTCTTAGGAGATTACACCACGAGGCCCAGGGCCTACACGGCGTGTCGCGCCACGGAAGATGAAGAAGAAGTTTGAAATCAGCCTAGTAAAATTTCTTACATAACGAAACAGATTTGGTAGAGAAATTAATGAATCTGTTGATCTTAAGAATTTTTTTTTCATGTCACTCGACTGCAAGGCTTGATTAGAATATTTCATCTAATTTAGCTTTTTATTGCCTTAACAATTTCTTTATTCGGGTGTGAATATAATTAACAGTTGAAAGTGATATTTATGCAACCGGATGATCTTGTGTGTACATACTTTTCCACTCTCCTTATAGCATCAGATGGAATAACGAACTCCAATTTAATATGGAAATTCGATTCAGATTCCTTTGACCGGATTCAATTTATCGATAACCGGTTGAGAATGAATTAATCGATTCCGAAAAGGGATAAGAAACTGTGGTGTGCCGTTTGCACTGAATAATGGCTGCCATTAGATAGGCATTTCATCGGATTTTTTATTACTTTTATTCTTATTTGGATTCATATATATTTATTATCTCCTCGATTGGTTACATTTATCAATTATGTTGGTTTTATTTAAAACTAATTAAAAGTTTACTTACCTCTAATACGACATATTATTTCAATTCATATTTACTGAAATATACTCTATAATGGCGTGAACGGGATTAAAAATGGGATTAGGGTTTTTTTACGCCATATACTAATTTTTTGTTGAATTCATTGTGGTATGAATTTTAGTTTAAAAATCAAAATATGTTTTTCCGTTTATAAAATTAAAGTTATATACCTTGTAGATAAAGTATTATTTTTTTTTTTTTTTTTTTGTGGAAGTGTGTGTCAGATGATGGCACAACTGAACATTAATCGTACATTGACTTAAAAATGTATATACATCGTTATAAAGTATTTATTTTCGTTACATTCTTGACCTACTCATCCCTTGTTCATCGGTACATTCGTTTAATACAATATCCCAGTCCACTAGCCTATATATTCCTTTTCATCAAACATCATCCTTTAAAAAATCATTTAGTTTGCGTGCCACATCGTTTTGGAATTCCATACCTACCTCTATACGCAAAGCACCTACTTTAACCACATTTAAAAGCAAACTGTTCCTTTATCTCCTCAACCATCCATCTACAGATTGATTGTAAACAAAACGCTAGAATAGTGGTCATGTCACATTTTAAAATGAGGACCACAACAAATATGTAAACAATGTTTTAGATATATATTCATCTTTCTCTTTCTTTCTTCTGTTTTTCTCGGTGACCTTATTATACCATAAGAAGCACAATAGTAATATATCTTCAGATACACATTCATGGCTATATAATTATAAACAAATATGCATACTAAGTAATCGTAGTTATTTATTTAACTTTATTTATTTTTATTTTTAAATAATATTATATCTTAAGTTTGTATTTCTTTTATGTTTTTGTTTCTGTGCCAGAGACATGTCAAAGATTTGTACTTTTCTGTTATTCTTAGGGGACTGAAGGTCCCAGAATAAAATTTACTTTATTTCTTTCTTTAATCAATTTCTTTTAAATAAAGCATCTGTGAAAGAGAACGATATTGGTTGATTATTTTTTACGTTCCTATATATGAAATATATATATGAATATACATATATGTATATAGATATATATATATATATATATATATATATATATATATATATATATATTATATATATACATATATGAAATATGTAGTAAGGTAAAGTATTGCGATCGTAAATATTTTCAAAATCGACTTTCTACCGAAAATACACGTTTTAGGGTCCTCTGTGTCCAAATGACCAAGTCCCACAAAAAGGTATGTGTATGCGGTAAGTCTAGCTCGAAAACGACAAATTTAAAAAAACTGAAACGTCATATTTTAATAACTTATATTCCTAAGAAACCAGAAGAACCACTTTACACCATGCATTTTGCACCTTTTTACGATTTGATCAAAAACGGCTCAAATGATATTGATCAATGTCCCTAAGTTGGTGTAAAATTTAATTTATTTAATTTTTTATTAAATTTTATTAAATTTTAAAATGCTTTAAAATTTAATTTATGTTTCATTCTAATTGAATGAAGTCTGACAAGGCTTAAATGCCAAGTTTACAAAATTTCTTCCTCTAAAATATCTTTGGTGAAGTGAGAGTGGTAGACTGTTTGAGTAAGTGGGAGAGGTTAGTTCAGGGTGCAGTCAAAAGAACACACAATTAAGATATAAACTTAATAAACTGGATCCGACGTGATTGTTCTGACGCTTTACTTCAAACGCCCTGAAGAAGGTCTATAATTTAGGCCAAACCGTCGGAACCAGTTTATTATGTCTATATCTTAATTCTGCGCTATTTTGACTGCACCCTGAACTAACTTCTCCCACTAAAATACCTTTAATTCTGATGATTAAATGATTGGGTTGTGTCACATGAAATGTCCGTTTTCAAGGTTAAGGATGTCTTTTAAAAATAAGATATGAAAACAAGATAATTTTATTCGAAGTATTTACCTTCTTTTTCTACACATTTTTCCCAACGTGACACCAACTTTTTTATTGCCGAACTGAAAAACTCTGAGCTTTGAAGTGAAATAAAATCTGAAAACGCACTTTTCACTTGATCATCATTTTCAAAAAGTTTTCCTTTGACGAAGTTTTCTAAATTCCTAAACAGGTGGTAATCTGTTGGAGACCAGTCGGGAGAATATGGTGGATGCGAAAGAACTTCGTAGCCCAGTTCTTTCAATTTTTGCACGGTATGTTTTGAAAAATGGGGTCTTGCTGCCGCTCTGAGGTACCCATGTATCGACCTTTTTCACTTTCCCAATACACTTTAAATGTCTGGAAACGGTACATGCACTTGCATTTAGTTGTGCTGAGAGTCCTTTAACTGTTTGGTAGGGGTTTCCTTCTACTGTATGTTTGAGGACATCGTTGTCTATTACGGACGGAGGTCTTCCTCGGGGCAAGTTTTCCAAACTTAGGAAACCAACGGCGAATGGTCCGTTCATTAACACTTCCTTTCCCAAACGCCTTTCAAATATTTCTAGCGGCCTCAGCTGCTGAATGGCCGAGTTTAAACTCGTACAAAAATATTACTCGGAAATCGCGTGTTTCCATGTTCATATTTGGAGGTATACTAAAAAGTGAGTAATTGATTGGGAAGCTAGTATTTATGATACAAAGGTAGATGATTGGTAACTGTTTACTTTAAATATTTTAAAGTAAATATTAGTAAGTAAATATTAAATATTTACTTTAAGCATTCGGAAGAAAACAACAGAGACCTGCAAAATCCTTTATGTATTTCAGAAACTATAAAAACGGACATTTCACGTGAAGCAACCCAATAATTAACCATTGCTGGTTCTTAGTATGGGTAAAAAACAATGGGTGAATATGAAATATGAATAAAGTTGATTACCAACTGAAGGAGAAAACAGGAGAATTATTTACCAGGTTACTTTTATATTTATGCAAATAAGAATAACAATATAGATGTATAATATACCATTTGAAAGGATGTTAAAGAAAAAAAAATTATCAGAAGATAATAGATAGTGAGTAAAAGAGGATAAACTTCAGTGATTGTTGTATTGTATATAATAATTTCTATTGTTAAATTATTTAATCCAAAATAAATGTTTCCATCGAAACAATACAATTATTTTTGGACATTAACTTCATTTTTCCAGTTCTCCCTCTCTGACAAATCCTTTAAAATAAATCACAATAGTTCCTAATCACCTCCCTTTTAATCAGCCTGTGTTACGAAAGAAACTGAAAAGAATTAGAATTGCCACAATAAGATCTAACGTTGGAACAGGATATTATTGAAGAAAAGTAGTTGAGATGGTTCGGCTATGTCTCAAGAATGTCGGAGGATCGCGGCAAGGAAGGAGGAAGGCAAGAGTTACGTACGAGGTAGTAATGAAAGGAAGGAGTCCAAAAATAAAGGTTTAAAAAGATAGAGGAAGAAGGTATCAAGAAGGCCTGCAGGAAAAGGAAAATAGACTGGAGTTGAGTAAGAGAACTATTACAGGAGGGCTCACCTGTTGTGGAGTGGCTAGAATGACAGCTTTCTATGCTCTAGATCGCGGTTTCAGCCTGGCTGATAACCCGAGGATTTTTTAACTTGGATGAAAAAATTCCTAGTTATACTATCGTTCGGAGAGGTGTAAAAAGGTTTTCCCAAGCCTTTACGATTTCAGGTACTCCTGAAAGATCCCTATCCTAATTAAACCTGGATAGGGAAAATTTAGGGCTACCACAGTAACTTCCTCAGATTAGCAATAGTAGCATAAATCGGTGTTAAATGAATTAGTAAATAAGAACTATTACAGGATAGAAATGCCCGGATCAGGTGTTACGTACAACCCTCTCACACTGCTGTAGTGGAAGAAAGAAAGGGTAAGAAAAAAATAAAATAAAAAAAAAAACAACAAGTTTATTTAAAACTTTATTTCAAGTTAAATTTGTATTGCTTGACAAGATTTTCATTCTCCAAGACCTTTTGAAATGCCTGCTGAAAGAAACAGTCCAGGAATGGCAGGATAAATATGACTGGGAGTCACAATTTAAAAGTAAGGACTATTATCAAACCCAGCCAACCGTCAGCCTGATACCATGGTTCTCAAAGATCCAACAAATCGATAGAAAAGAAATTTCCCACTTTGTAAGACTATAGACTAACCATGGCTGCACAAAAAAATATCTAAATTTAATGAAAATAGAAAATTATGGTAATTGCGTAACATGCAAAGTCCCTGAAGACCCGCGTCACATTCTATTTCGATGCAGGAAATATGGGACGCAAAGAGAAGCGATGGTTCCCCTAAGAACAGAGGCCATGTTTTTACAACAGTGAGATAAAAAAAAAATTTGATGATCAAGCAGTTCTTTATTAACGCTTAGTGCAAAATATAGAAAAAAAAATCACTTCACAGAATTTATTCTAATGTTAATAGTGTTATTATTTTATTTTTTCTATCTCTTTTGAGTTGCCTTGAGTAATTTATAATCTTTTATATTATTCTCTATCTACTTAATTTATTGATACTTTTTTTATTATTTTTATTTCCGTAACCTAAGTTTTTATTAAACTGTGGCAAACACGTGTTGACCATACAGGATTTGGTGTCAAGTCTTGACGGTCACTTGTATATATAAGAAAAAAAAAAAATTTCATCACGAATCCTTCCGTTCCTTAGAAACTGGGACTTTGGACGAATCGACCTTATCTGTCACGTTGTAAATCACTGGCTTCATACCAATATTTTCATCATCAGATCATCTCACCGCCCGGACGCTATAAGTGCTTTAATATAGGTAAAGTCAACAACTGGTTTTACTATGGACTGAAGAGCTGTCAATATGACTGTGCCCTGAGTAAGGGCTGATAAGGAGATTACTGTGTGTTTGTAGAGAGCTGCAAGGAGTGGCTGTGCCCTGTCAACGAGGGCATTCTTTCCTTCACTATCTTCTTCGTTTGTTCAGCTGGTCGCCTCGGTCGCTACGCACTGGAGGAGTCTTTGATGTATTTTCGGAGATATTCCTATAAAATTCATTCATAGAGTACCAGATTAAAGAAATACCCCATTTAAGATAAAATAATACACAAACTCCCGACACTGTCTTTGAATTTATTATTTGATAACGAAAGAAGGTGTAGTTTGGGAGGAAAGAGTTCCGTTCTAAGATGAGGATATGTCTCTTCATCGTTAAGCCTCGTACATCAGATATGCCTAATTGGTTTCCTGCTCGACAGCTTAGTAAGGACTTTAAAATCCCAAAAAGAAAACATTAGAATTAAATTTACAGGGAAAGCAAACCTAGGGAGCCTTTAGGCGGAGGCAAAGAATAACTGGTCATATAAAATCAATGAAAAAAACCCAACTTAAAAAAGATGTTATAAACGGTGTAAGTAAAGACTCTTTTTAAATCCAAGTAGGTACTTAATTAAAAATTAATATTATTAGACAGTGTTTGGACTGTCTAATATTAGGCGTACACTTTTCATATACACAACCCAATATGTTTATTATTTGGATACCGACTTGGAAAACTTGCCCCGTGGAAGACCTCCGTCCGTAATACACAACGATGTCCTCAAACATACAGTAGAAGGGAACCCCTACCAAACAGTTAAAGGACTTTCAGCACAACTAAATGCAAGTGCATCTACCGTTTCCAGACATTTAAAGTGTATTGGGAAAGTAAAAAAGCTCGATACATGGGTACCTCATGATCTCACTGAGCGGCAGCAAGACTCCATGTTTCAAAGCATTGTTCTTCCGCACCCACCATATTTTCCCGACTTGTCTCCAACAGATTACCACCTGTTCAGGAATTAGACACTTCGTCTAAGAAAATCTTTTTGAAAATGATGATCAAGTGAAAAGTACGTTTTCAGATTTTGTTTCACTTCAAAGCTCAGAGTTTTTCAGTTCGGAGATAAAAAAAAGTTGGTGTCACGTTGGGAAAAATGTTTAGAAAAAGAAGGTAAATACTTCGAATAAAATTATCTTGTTTTCATATCGTATTTTTAATAAAAATCCTTTACCTCGAAAACGGACATTTCATGTGACACAACCCAATATAAGTGAAAAGTATTGACCTAGGCATTTTTTTATGATGCCTCCTACCAAACTTATTTAGATAGATAGATAGATAAAATGTGTTTTATTAATAAATTTTACATTTTTCTTTACATTCGTCTTGAGAACACAAAATACTGGCATGGATTTCCGTCTGCCAGGAAGTCGGTTTATTTATATACATATTAATAAACAAAAGTATAAGCTTACAATAACAAACAAAAAATAAATAAACATTACACATTATTGTAAAAAGATAGAGGATAATCTTTGTTTCCCAAATAGAATAAACTAAATATAATTACACTTTATCTGTGACAACATATTCTCTGTTTATTTAATTATTGTAATTGAATTCCTTTATTAAAAAGCTTCTGTAGTTAACAGCACATTTCATAAATTTATACAGTGAGTTCCAATTAATTCCATTCAAAATGTCTATTATTTTGTTTTCAGTCAAAATACTTTCTCCAAAATACTTTTTCCTAAAATGATTAAATGCCGTACATTTACCTAAAAAATGAATTATATTTTCGTCCTCCTTACTGTTACAAATTGAGCATGTGTAAACTATTTCCCTCATCCATGGTTTACAATTTAGGGATATCATTTCGGCTCTTGTTTTAAAAACTATTCTTATTAATTCTATATTGTTTTTGTCATTAATGTAGTTTACACCATAATCTAGCTTCTTATAAATTAGATGGTGTTCGGCACCCATAACGGAGATCCCTAGTTCTTTTTTAAAATTTTCCTTGGCTGCAGCTATTATATTAATCATTTGACTATTCCACCTCGCCACCGATACGAACTCCCTATCAAATAGACAGCCTAAATCTTCTGCTAGTTTTACCCATTCGTTTAGCCAGCTACAATTTTTGTTTTTCATACCATCAAGAGCTATAATTTTAGGTAAGCGTACATCACTATAGTTTAAAATTTTTATAATATAATTTAAATGCAAACTTCTTGTACTAAAACACAACAGATCCCTGCCCGTTTCCAGGTACAACATGTAGTTAGGTGTGTTCTTTGGTAAGTTAAAAAGTTTCTTCAAAAATAATCTATGAATAGTTTCTAATTGTTGGTAATTATGGTATCCCCAAAATTGCGCTCCATAAAACATTACAGATTCCACCACCGCCTGAAATACTTTATACTTGGCCGATATCGGAACATGTTTATTAATGAATACGTTACTCCAGATACTATTGATACTTAACTTGGCAGTCTGTACTTTTTTATGTAACACTTAATAATTTCTTTTTGGACATTGAGGAAGTTTGCCAATTGGAACTAAAAAATGTCGATTTTTTTTCTCGAAACATATAAGTAAAGATTATGCCTCGGATGTCCTCCATAAATTATAAACAGGATATGCCTCTGCAGTCCCTTCACTATCGTAAAAGCTGATTTGCAACCTGGAAGCGCCAAAGAATGCAGAAGTCCTTTGAGGGAAACCTGTCCCCCGCTGAGCAGGAACCGCGAGGCAGCGAAACAAAACAAAGACTTGGAAGTGGAGGGTGTGATGTGAGGAAGAATTGGATGGCATTGGGCATTGGGGTACGCTTCCTACTGCCGCCAGGAAATATCTGTGTATTCAAATCTGTAAGGCCTAGCACTTCCCTTTCCCTAATTGCTGGCTCTTTCTCCGCTTCATGCCTCGAATCAGCCTTCCTTAAGGCGGGTCCAAACACTTCAAATCACGTTTCGTTTTTTCGGAGAAAGAGTTTTAAAAAAACATGATGAACACAACTCACATAATTCACATACTCCCGTTTATCTTTATTAATATAATTTAAACAGATGATTAAAGAAATAAAAATGAAAAGGGGAAAAAAATCAATAAAAGAATTTATATCAGTGATTTATAAAGAACTGCTTAATCATCTTATCTTTATGTTTGTTTAACTTTTTTAGAAAGATGCTTCTGCTACCGTAGCACAATAAAATTAGTTTTTTACCCGAACACAAAATCAAATAAGAACAAAAGCTGAAACTGTCAGAAATTATTCAGTAGCCTTCCCTAATTAACTAGTTTCCAAGTCCCAGAGTTTTCCGCGTCGGATTTGTAGGGGTGAGGTGGAGCATGAAATGAACTTTTACCAGTTTTCTGTGAATATCTCAAATAGAATTACTAAAAAATCTAGTGCGGACAACACACGACTTTCACTTACCTCCATTTTTAAAATCAATGAAAGGATTTTCTAATACAGTTAGAGATTAAAATACGTGAAACCATTAAAAAATAATTTAATTTATATAAAAAAATGTGTTTTATTAAAAAATCTATATATTATTATCTAAAATAATGAGTTAGTTTTATCTTCTTTTCATCACTCTCTATTAACTTTTAAAAGCTTGGGTATAAGATAATATTTTTTCTAAAATCTTTAGCTTTCCAAACGTATGTCATACATGTATATTACTGCTCTTATGTTCAAAAACGAAATAATTGCATTAAAAAATATTTTTTCTGTTTTCTCCTTTAGTTGGGTATCGAATTCGTTCAACTTATATATTTATCTGTTTTTCATCAGTGGTAACAAGATAATATATTTATTTACAAAATTAAAGATACTTTACAGGAAAAAAATGTAAAATATCGGCATTTAAGCCCTCTCAGACCATTTTAATCGGAATGAAAACTACTTGATATTGAAGCCTATTAAATTCTACATCTACGTAGCGAGTTTAATCAAAATCGTCAGAACGGTTGTCGAGAAAATCAAAGAAAGGTGCAAAATGCATGGTATAAAGTGGATCTTCTGGTAAGCTCATATTAATGAAAAAAGTTTTGTAACGCCTCGGGCGTATATTTGTCTTACTTAAAAATTTCATTTTCACAGGACTTACCGTTTCCGCCCGGGAGTTACCACACATACACACACACACACACAGACTTTTTGCGGGACTTGGTTATTTGGACAGGTTTTGTTTTTTTTTTGATGTTCTTGTTTGGCCTGTTTTGACCTAATTTTAGTGTACTATTGGTAATTCCTCTTCTCTTACATTCATCTTTTTTTTGCACCTCAACAGAATGTGGCTTTATCTAAATGCACTTGGCTTATTTCACATCCATCATATATTTCCATTAGGTTTTCCTTAGGTTGTCTCCCTTCGAAATAAAATATTTATATCAATTATATTGAGTTCTGATAGAAACATTTATTTTATATCTAATAATATAACAAAAGAACTTTTTATCTACATCTTGAAATATGCGCATTTCTTCACTATCTGCGTTCCCACTCTAGTATTATTTACTTTCACTTACTATATATAATGAGGGGAAGTATTGCGATCGTGAAAATTTTCTAATTGCAGTTTTCTACGGAAATACACATATTAGGGTCCACTGAGTCCAAATAACCAAGTCCCGCAAAAAGGTCTGTGTGTGTGTGTGTGTGTGTGTGTGGTAACTCCCGGGCGGAAACGGTAAGTCCTATGAAACTGAAATTTCATATTTAAGACAACTATACGCCCGAGACGTGACAAAAATTTTTTCATCAAAATGTGCTTACCAGAAGAGGCACTTTATACCATGCATTTTGCACCTTTTTTCGATTTTCTCAAAAACGGTTCCGACGATTTTGATTAAACTCGCAATCTCGATGTAAAATTTAATGGGCTTTAATATCATGTAGGTTTTATTCTGATTTAAATGGTCTGACAGGGCTTAAATGCCGATATTTTAAATTTCCTTCCCCTAAAGTACCTTTAATTTTGTATATTCTATCAAAATGACCATATTATCTTGTTATTATTAAAAAATAAAAGCTAAATATGCATGTTGAGCGAATTTCAAAAACAACTAAAGGCGAAAACTGAAAAAATGTATTTTTAACATATTTTTTTGTTTTTTAACATGAGAACAGTTATAGCATTTCCAAGTCAAATTCAACCTTTTCCAAGTCAAATTCAACCTTTTCCAAGTCAAATTCAACCTTTTCCAAGTCAAATTCAACCTTTTCCAAGTCAAATTCAACCATTTCCAAGTCAAATTCAACCTTTTCCAAGTCAAATTCAACCTTTTCCAAGTCAAATTCAACCTTTTCCAAGTCAAATTCAACCTTTTCCATTTCAAATTCAACCTTTTTCGATTTCAATAAAATAATAAAAATCAAATTAACCTGATTTTATGTTTTAATGGTTATTTTAATTACATCTTGTGTTTTTAACCCTTGTGGCTTGTTAAATGTTCCAAGGGGCCTTTCTACATATAATTAGTCACGAATATAATAATAAGTATAACCGATACTTTAATTTTAAGACATTTGCGATACAAGGTCTGGTAGTCGGATTAGCGGGATTCGTTTTATTTTAGTTTTATAATCGCGGGCGAAAATATTATCAATAGACGTTTATTTTAACTTTTTCGTATTTATTGGATAGTAGGCTCAGAAGATGCGTTCCCAAAGGTTCGTTACCGATTATACTATTAATTTTAATCGCGCTCGCTCGAATATGGGTTTATTATAACCTATTCGTATCTATTGGATACAAGGCTCAGTAGCTGCCTTCCCAAAGGTTCGTTACCGACTACACTATTAATTTCAATAGCGCTCGCTCAAATATGGGTTTATTATAACTTTTTCGTATTTATTGGATACAAGGCTCAGTAGCTGCGTTCCCAAAGGTTCGTTACCGACTACACTATTAATTTTAATAGCGCTCGCTCAAATATGGGTTTATTATTACTTTTTCGTATTTATTGGATACTAGGCACAGTAGCTGCGTTACGGGGGGTTCTTTCCCGACCAGTCTATTAATTATTCGTGCTCTCGCTCAAATATGGGTTTATTATAACTTTTTCGTATTTATTGTATACTAGGATCAGTTGCTGCGTTACGGGGGGTTCTTTCCCGACCATTCTATTAATTATTCGTGCGCTCGCTCAAATATGGGTTTATTATAACTTTTTCGTATTTATTGGATACTAGGCTCAGTAGCTGCGTTTTCAAAGGTTCGTTACCGACTACACTATTAATTTTAATAGCGCTCGCTCAATTATGGGTTTATTATAAATTCGAGTTTCTTTTCTATGCTAATTTCTGTATTTGTGTTTCAGGAGTTTTGTTAGTGAATGTGTTAATGTATTTTTAGTCAGTTGGTCTAATTTATGTTTATTTCGTGTTTTTTGTAACTGTTCATGTATTGGGTTACCGCTTATCCTTTTTTTCAGGATAGTAAGTTATCTTTTTGGTTAATATTTTGGAGTTTGATAATAATCAGCTAAACAGAACGATTTTATAAGTACATTCTTATTTGATAAACCTCTACTTGAGTTAGCGCAATTAAAATTAATAGTATAATCTGTAACGCGTCCTTGGTTACGCAGCGACTGAGCCTAGTATGCAGTAAATACGAACAAGTTAAAATAAACCTCTTCTTGAGCGAGAGCACTTAAAATAAATTGAATAATTGGGATAGCAACCCCCGCAACGCATCAACTGAGCCTAATAGCGAATAAATACGAAAAAGTTATAATAAACCCATATTTGAGTGAGCGCACGAATAATTAATAGACTGGTCGGGAAAGAACCCCCCGTAACGCAGCTACTGTGCCTAGTATCCAATAAATACGAAAAAGTAATAATAAAACCATATTTGAGCGAGCGCGATTAAAATTAATAGTGTAATCGGTAACGAACCTTGGGAACGCAGCTACTGAGCCTTGTATCCAATAAATACGAAAAAGTTATAATAAACCCATATTTGAGCGAGCGCTATTGAAATTAATAGTGTAGTCGGTAACGAACCTTTGGGAACGCAGCTACTGAGCCTTGTATCCAATAAATACGAAAAAGTTATAATAAACCCATATTTGAGCGAGCGCGATTAAAATTAATAGTGTAGTCGGTAACGAACCTTTGGGGACGCAGCTACTGAGCCTTGTATCCAATAAATACGAAAAAGTTATAATAAACCCATATTTGAGCGAGCGCTATTAATAGTGTAGTCGGTAACGAACCTTTGGGAAGGCAGCTACTGAGCCTTGTATCCAATAGATACGAAAAAGTTATAATAAACCCATATTTGAGCGAGCGCGATTAAAATTAATAGTATAATCGGTAACGAACCTTTGGGGACGCATCTTCTGAGCCTAGTATCCAATAAATACGAAAAAGTTATAATAAACCCATATTTGAGTGAGCGCACGAATAATTAATAGACTGGTCGGGAAAGAACCCCCCGTAACGCAGCTACTGTGCCTAGTATCCAATAAATACGAAAAAGTAATAATAAAACCATATTTGAGCGAGCGCGATTAAAATTAATAGTGTAATCGGTAACGAACCTTGGGAACGCAGCTACTGAGCCTTGTATCCAATAAATACGAAAAAGTTATAATAAACCCATATTTGAGCGAGCGCTATTGAAATTAATAGTGTAGTCGGTAACGAACCTTTGGGAACGCAGCTACTGAGCCTTGTATCCAATAAATACGAAAAAGTTATAATAAACCCATATTTGAGCGAGCGCGATTAAAATTAATAGTGTAGTCGGTAACGAACCTTTGGGGACGCAGCTACTGAGCCTTGTATCCAATAAATACGAAAAAGTTATAATAAACCCATATTTGAGCGAGCGCTATTAATAGTGTAGTCGGTAACGAACCTTTGGGAAGGCAGCTACTGAGCCTTGTATCCAATAGATACGAAAAAGTTATAATAAACCCATATTTGAGCGAGCGCGATTAAAATTAATAGTATAATCGGTAACGAACCTTTGGGGACGCATCTTCTGAGCCTAGTATCCAATAAATACGAAAAAGTTATAATAAACCCATATTTGAGTGAGCGCACGAATAATTAATAGACTGGTCGGGAAAGAACCCCCCGTAACGCAGCTACTGTGCCTAGTATCCAATAAATACGAAAAAGTAATATATAAACCATATTTGAGCGAGCGCGATTAAAATTAATAGTGTAATCGGTAACGAACCTTGGGAACGCAGCTACTGAGCCTTGTATCCAATAAATACGAAAAAGTTATAATAAACCCATATTTGAGCGAGCGCTATTGAAATTAATAGTGTAGTCGGTAACGAACCTTTGGGAACGCAGCTACTGAGCCTTGTATCCAATAAATACGAAAAAGTTATAATAAACCCATATTTGAGCGAGCGCGATTAAAATTAATAGTGTAGTCGGTAACGAACCTTTGGGGACGCAGCTACTGAGCCTTGTATCCAATAAATACGAAAAAGTTATAATAAACCCATATTTGAGCGAGCGCTATTAATAGTGTAGTCGGTAACGAACCTTTGGGAAGGCAGCTACTGAGCCTTGTATCCAATAGATACGAAAAAGTTATAATAAACCCATATTTGAGCGAGCGCGATTAAAATTAATAGTATAATCGGTAACGAACCTTTGGGGACGCATCTTCTGAGCCTACTATCCAATAAATACGAAAAAGTTAAAATAAACCTTTATTGATAATATTTTCGCCCGCGATTATAAAACTAAAATAAAACGAATCCCGCTAATCCGACTACCAGACCTTGTATCGCAAATGTCTTAAAATTAAAGTATCGGTTATACTTATTATTATATTCGTGATTAATTATATGTAGAAAGGCCCCTTGGAACATTTAACAAGCCACAAGGGTTAAAAACACAAGATGTAATTAAAATAACCATTAAAACATAAAATCAGGTTAATTTGATTTTTATTATTTTATTGAAATCGAAAAGGTTGAATTTGACTTGGAAAAGGTTGAATTTGACTTGGAAAAGGTTGAATTTGACTTGGAAAAGGTTGAATTTGACTTGGAAAAGGTTGAATTTGACTTGGAAAAGGTTGAATTTGACTTGGAAAAGGTTGAATTTGACTTGGAAAAGGTTGAATTTGACTTGGAAAAGGTTGAATTTGACTTGGAAAAGGTTGAATTTGACTTGGAAAAGGTTGAATTTGACTTGGAAAAGGTTGAATTTGACTTGGAAAAGGTTGAATTTGACTTGGAAAAGGTTGAATTTGACTTGGAAATGCTATACATGTATGATATACCGTTGGAAAGCTAAAGATTTTAGAAAAAATATTATCTTATACTCAAGCTTTTAAAAGTTAATAGAGAGTGATGAAAAGGAGATAAATCTAATTGATTATTTTAGATAATAATATAATAGATTTTTATATTAGGCTTTAACATCATGTAGGTTTCATTCTGATTAAAATGGTCTGACAGGGCTTAAATGCCAATATTTTAAATTTCCTTTTTCTAATTTTAAAAGTTAATAGTGAGTGATGAAAAGGAGATAAATCTAACTGATTATTTTAGATAATAATATAATAGATTTTTTTAAAAACACATGTTTCTATATAAATTCAATTTAATTAATTCTTTAATAGTTTCACGTATTTTTTAATCCCTAACTGCATTTGAAAATTCTTTTCTTGATTTTAAAAATGGATGTAAGTGAATGTCGTGTGTTGCCCGCACCAGATTTTCATTACCCCTAACAACTACACACTGTATATTTCCAGTTTATAGAATGATGCTATCAACTTTTTCCGCATCCGCATAACATTCAGGCTATCAGTATCAAATTTGACACGGTGTGGAAAAATTCTAAAATGAGAGAGGCCGTCGACCCATCAAATATTGACTTTCAGTTTCCTTGGCAAGGGCAGTGACACCTTTTTTTTTTTTTTTTACTTTTTATTCCTTTTGTTGTCTTTGTGAGAGTGATAATTAGAGTGTGAAAAACAGCTGCTGCATTAGCTGAGTCAACATACACTAATAGCAGGTAACCCTCTACGAGACTATCAGAGGTCGTTGTACTCGTGAAATGCATTATTACCTTCATACCTGTTTATTCATCTATCAATCTTATCATCCACGGATGTGCCTCTCAAATCTATACTTACTAAATACGAAGATATATCCGAGGGAATATATGTTATCCCTCGAAATATACCTTCTTATTTTTAATTAAATATCGGTAATGATTTATTTAATTATCTAATCACAAACCATACGATAAATAGTCTACTGCGTGGAAGAGGTTAGTTAGGGTGTAGTAATAAGAGATTTAATAAATAAAAAAAAATCTGGTGCGGGCAACACACGACTTTGATTTACCTGTTCTGTTATTGGGTTGTGTCACATGAAATGTCTGTTTTCGAGGATATGAAAACAAGATAATTTTATTCGAAGTATTTACTTTCTTTTTCTACACATTTTTCCCAACGTGACACCAACTTTTTTATCCCCGAACTGAAAAACTCTGAGCTTTGAAGTGAAACAAAATCTGAAAACGCACTTTTCACTTGATCGTCATTTTCAAAAAGTTTTCCTTTGATGAAGTTGTTTAAATTCCTGAACAGGTGGTAATCTGTTGGAGACAAGTCGGGAGAATATGGTGGGTGCGGAAGAACTTCGTAGCCCAGTTCTTTCAATTTTTGCACGGTATGTTTTGAAACATGCCGCTCAGTGAGATCATGAGGTACCCATGTATCGAGCTTTTTTACTTTCACAATGCACTTTATATGTCTGGAAACGGTAGATGCACTTGCATTTAGTTTTGCTAAGAGTCCTTTAACTGTTTGGTTGGGGTTTCCTTCTACTGTATGTTTGAGGACATCGTTGTCTATTACGGACGGAAGTCTAGCTCGGGGCAAGTTTTCCAAGTCGAAAACTTAGCAAACCAACGGCGAATGGTCCGTTCATTAACACTCCCTTCCCCAAACGCCTTGCTAATATTTCTAGCGGTCTCAGCTGCTGAATGGCCCAGTTTAAACTCGTACAAAGATATTACTCGAAAATCACGTGTTTCCATGTTCATATTTGGAGGTATACTAAAAAGTGGGTAATTGATTGGGAAGCTAATGTTTATAATACAAAGGTAGAGGATTAGTAACTGTTTACTTTAAATATGTAAACATTTGGAAGAAAACAACAGAGACCTGCAAAATCCTTTATGTATTTCAGAAACTATAAAAACGGACATTTCATGTGAAACAACCCAATAAAAACTATTAAATAAACTTAAATTCCAAAACTATTTTAAGTTGATTTTAATAAAACGAATATTCATTTTCGTTGGAATCATATGATTTAGATTAAATAATATAACTATATTAAATTGTTAATCAGTATAAATATTTATTCCCTATTCGTCACTTTATTTTACCTCTTGCAACTTTGTGTATCAGATGATATTTTCTAAAATCTTTCTCTTTCCAACGGTATATTATACATCTATATTACTGTTCTAATTATAAAAAAAAAAAAAAAAAAAAAAAATGCATAAAAAATTTGTTTGCACTTTTATTCTTTAGTAGTTAATCAAATTCGCTCAACTTGAATATTTAGCTGTTATTTATTAATGCTAATAAGATGATATACCTCATTTCTTGAAATCTACAAAATTAAAGGTATTTTAGAGGAAGAAAATACAAAATATCGGCATTTATTCAGAATAAAACCTACACCATATTAAGGCCCATTAAAGTTTACATCAACATAGCGAGTTTAATCAAAATCGTTAAAGCCGTTTTTGAGAAAAACGTGGGCTCTTTGCCGATTTTGACAAAAAAGATCCTGTAACATCTCGGGCGTATAGCTGTGATAAATATGAAATTTTAGTTTCGTACGATTTATGGTTTATTTGTACAAGAATATTTTTTTGACAAATAAATTCATTATCTATTTATGGTTTTTGCGCTAGACTTACCACACCGACCTTTTTTCGGGACTTGGTCATTTGGACTTTGCTATTTCCCTCGAAAACTGGAATTAGAAAATTTTCACGATCGTAATACTTTCCCTTACTATATATTTCATATATAGGTAAGTGGAACTAATAATATAAAAGTCAAACTTAAATAAAAAATCATTTTATTGTGAGCCGACGTTACATTCTAAATTTTAGACATTGTTCAGAGACAATGAAACAGTAGAGCTACCAATAAAAAATACATTGATTGAAATATATATATAATAGAAATAATAGTGTAGTATGACGAATACTCTCTAAAAAAAAAAAAACCTGTACACCTATTACCCAACAGGTATTTCTACTGTTTCTAGGATTACGTCTTTACAATTATCTATACTACCTACTGTTATTATCACACTCAAGCGCTTTCTTTTTTTTATTCCCATTTTTGGGTTCCCTCTTTATAATGGCTGAGTGTGCCCCAGTAGGGTCTAATACCCCACTGCTGAAATAGTATAATACATATTCTGTAACAGCCGGGATTCGACCGGGACCCGAGAATTAGATAACTTTAGATTAATGCTCTAGTAGGTCCAGTAATATATTTGAGTGAAAAAAGCACAATAAAACAAATAATATTTAAATTTCGAAGTAAGATGTATGCCTTAGTACATAGACGGTTCTTGCTGTTTCTCGGATAACAGCCGTGCAAGATGATAAGGTCATCATTAAGCTCAACCACTACGTTTTTCTCCCACCATAATATTTGGGCACCCACTTTTGTGTGGCTGTTTGATGCCCAGCAGGATCCCACCTGTCCAAGAACCACCCCACGGCGGAAATAATTAATTACCCAGCCATAGTCGGGTGTAAACTCGAAACCTGAGAAACAGTTGTCTCACATCCTATCCACAGAACCCTGTCCTATACTAGATAACATATTTATTAAAAATTTAAATTAAATCACAGTAAATTTGCAATCATTATTTAGATGATTGGATTTGTGAAAAAATAGGGACTTGATATATGAAATATAAAAAAAAGAAGAATAAAAATAGAACATAAGAAGGAAAAAGAAAGTGATGATAATAGAAAAGAAAAAAGAAATCTAAACAATTAGAAAACCGTACCAAGTTCTAAAAAGGATCTTCAGACAATGCTTTGGAACGTCCTCATCAACTAAAATTAATTATTTATTAATTAAATTATAATTTTTTAATTTATAATTAATTTAACTTAGGTTTTTTTACCAAGGCTTTCTCCAACTACACCCATTTAGATATTTCCAGTTTTTTATTGTAGTGAAAATACTAACTTGCTAAAGTAAATTAAACAGCTCTTCTTTAACTTTCTCTTTAATCTGGGACAGTTTCAGTAAATACTCAACTGTCCTGATAGAATTTTCAAGTTTCAGCAAATGTTCTCTTCTGAATTTCCAAGATTTATTAGGAGAGGAAAATAAATTGAAAAATAAAATCGTTTCTTTATGCCTGATCAGAATATTAATATATTTTTTTCTTGATCAATCTTTGAAACCGATACGGCTTGAAATTGAAAACGTTCTTAAGTAAAAAAATTAAGTTTTAAAAATGTTGACAGGAGAAACAAATATTTTAAATGTTTACGGATTGCTTATTTAGTTAAAGCTATCCGTTCTGGAAACATATTATTCTAGCTCAGTCCTCACTACGTATGCTGATGATACATGTGTGTTATCAGTAAACAATGACCCAACTGTCGCATCACCGAGTGGTGTAAGAAACTGAGAATTAAAATCAATCCCAACAAAATCCCATCAAATCACGTTTACCCTTCATCGCAAACCTATGACCTTCTTGCCCCACTGTATCCTTTCGTAACATCTCACTAATCCCTGTTGAACAGATCCCCTACCTAGGACTCCATCTTGACAAACGTCTTACATGGAATCCTCACACTAGACTGAAAAGACAAGAAACTGCTCACAGATACAGATACGACAAACGTTCAAAACTTCCCATCTACTACAAAAAACTGATTTATATAGCCATTACAAGACCTATTTGGACATATGTATGATCTACCAAGCCATCAAATTCCTCCCGCATTCAATTCTTGCAATCCAAAATCCTCCGAAAGATCCTAAATGCTCCTTATTTTGTCACCAATAAAATTATCCATCCTGGTATATAACCTGAATATACCATTTATTGCAGACTTGGCCAGAATTTTTTTGAAAATGAAAATATTTATTTATTCGGATATATTACAATCTGTCACAATGGACAATAATAATATTGTTATAAGATTACATTCATACAATATTTACAATATATACATACAAAAGGAAAGTCAAATTACATAAAATGAAACTAAAATAAATAAAGGTATATAATAACAAAATTTATAAATTAAATAAATATTACAGTTAACAAAGAAATAAACAAAACATGAACACACTCATACTTATATACAAAATTTACAATTTGCTGGAGAATCCCGGAAGAAGTCCACCTTCTCCCCCCACTTGTGGAAGGACAAGCAAAATCCGAGGGATACCAGCGCCTCCCTCTCAGCTGCATCCCTGTTCAGAGCCAGCAGAAGCTGATTGAGTTAGCCAAAATTAGATATACCTCCTTTCATTCCTAACTCCCAGCCCACTTAAACCCGCTTGTCCGTATCTTCTCATCTCCATCTATTTCCTATAACCCTCTGAGGCGCCTGAAAAGATGGTGGCCTCGAGACCTAATAATGAAATAAACATTGAAGTTCTACCGATGGGTTGCTTCTTCACAAGAGTATATTAAGCCAATGGTAACTTTTTCACATTTACTTGTTATATTTGTTTTTATACAGTTGTAAATATCATTAAATAAATATTTAAAAAATATATATATATATATATATATATATATATATATATATATATATATATATATATATATATATATATTATCAGTTTGCCTCTCTCGGTGAAATCGTAAAATGGATTTTCCTAATGCTCTAATCCTCAACCGTTTGTATCCAAGGAAGGCCGTTTCCCATCTTGGAAAGCTGTAATTTTCTGGTATTAGACGAGAATGGACTCTAATATCTGAGAAAAAACCTTTAGCCATGTCTCATGTCGGTAATCAGGGGTTCCTGCCCAGTGGAACAGTCTCGCAATGAGTAGAAACTGGCCTTTATATGATTGTACCTATCATCTTCTATTATACATGACAATTTAATATATTCTGTTTACTCCACTTCCATTCAAACTCATTCTTTTTCCCTCTATATTTGTTCATATATAATGGGAATATTACATACAAAATGCCTTTTGGTCTATAAATAAAAGTTTCTTCCAAAGACTCGCTAATTCCAGATTCAGATATAAAAAACAATATTACATTTATGTAGACCATACGAGCATACCAAACAAATCACAGCAGTGGTCTAAGAAACACATGTTAACAAAGAACATTTAAGAAAGAAAATAGATTTGAACATACAGTAGGAAAATTCTTGGCGACGAAGAAAAACAATTATCTATACTCATGGAGTTGGTATAAATACCAACAAGTACTAGAATATATTTCTGGAAGGAATTAGTCCGGGTGGCGGTCATTAAATGCCAACGTTTCGACCCCCCTTTGTGGGTCATCATCTGGGTGCATGGTGGGTAAATGGAAACGTTCGTAAACGATAAATAGTTGAAACTATTTAGTTGCTTAATTTAATGACCGCCACCCGGTCAACTAATTATATCCACTAGAATCTATTTCATTTAATTACCTTGTAGGGGTAGAGATAAACTCGAAAAAGGTGGCAAATAAAAAAAAATTAACAATTATAGTTATAATATAAAAAAAGGAACGCCGTGGTCTATCAGATAGAACATTAGTCTGCTGTTCTCCGGGTCCTAGGTTCGAACCCCGCCTTGGGTTCTGTTATATCAGCCCTTTAGTATCCATGGGGCATGGAGACCCTACTGGGGGACATCTAGCCTCTATAAAGTGAGTATCCGAAAATCGTAGAGGAAAGCTTGGCAAGCTTGATCAAGGTATAAACTCTCCCTTACACGAGCGTTGGCCGTGAAACAGTACAAATCTCGATATGTACTGAACCCATGTGCGTGCACATATTTTCTGTATATATATATATATATATATATATATATATATATATTATATATATATATATATATATATATATATATATATATATATATACACTATTTTGTCCAAAATTGTAAGTAATTTTATAACAATATCTTTAATGTAAATCCTAATTTGAAATATCTATGTACCTACTGTATGATTATTCATTGTTCAATGTACTCTTTTTTATATCTCTAACAATAACATCATATATTAATTACTGTATAATAATATTAATGTTCTGTTTTGTGTTTTTTTTTCCACTGTTAAGGCATGATTATGAGAACAATAAATTCTCGAAACGTCGCATAGATAAAATTGTTTATTCATTGACTGAAACCTAAGAACAACACACAACTTATATATATATATTTTTTTTTATTATTACATCACAGGAATTCAGATATAAAGAAACTTGTTTAGTGTGAGCTGTAATATTTCGATTACAGGCGTTTCAGTTCTATGTCTGCGACCCTAACAACAACGTGGTTTCATTATGTCGACATATCGCCAAATATTAATCGAGTTAAATCTTCAGTTAAATTATTAGGGTGAACCGAAAAATGCTGATCCCGCTTGGTTTTAAACTTCCAAATATATCACGTCTGCCTCACTTAAGCTTAAACAAACATAAAACTTTCGTGAACGACAGGTCCTTTACGAAATCTTTTAACTCTGCTGAGCCAGCTACAATTACAGATTCCAGTCCAGCTGTGTCAAGTGTTTCCATATTTTTTTTTTTTATTCAATATTTCCTTATCTAGTACAAACATTCGACGAAGGTCTTTCTTTGGGAAATAGTCAGAGCTCGTAGTGATGATGTGTTCCACTATTGAGACTCTGTATCGTTGAGCCAGCTTGCCTCGTGCCATCGCTAATATTTTCTCAGCTGCTAAGTCACGTACTGTCTTCTTTTAGACTTCTGTGTTCTGCCTCTGTTGAAAAGCTAGATGGTAGAAACGCCCGGATGAGACACAGATGTAAACAATTTGCTCAATCCAGTTGAAAAGATTTAAAAATTCCTTGTGATATTCAAAAGGTCAGCTTATATAACCGATAAACTCTAGACTTGTTTATCAAACTGGCTGTAAAAACTGCCGATTTCTATGTACGGTTCATTTTTATTTTTTGTAAGATTTATCTCGCAATTTTGTATTATATATTGTTTTCTTAAAATGTTAGTCATTTTCTTGCAAAATCTATATATTATGCTATAATACTTTAATTGGGGGTTATTTTGGTAGGGAAATTTCCTCTTTTCTCACCCGTGGATACGTTGTTTGTTCGTTGTTTATTTATTTAACGTCCTAATATGCTGCTGTGGCCTATCGGGCAATGCTACAGTGGGAGTACTAATTTTTCCTATCCAGGTTTAATTAGGATAGAGATCTTTAACGAGTACCTGACATCGTACAGACTCGGGACCATCTTTTAACGTCCCCTCCGAAGGACGGCATAACTAAGGATTTTTTTACTCCCATTAAAAAATCCTAGGGCAGCCTGCGGGTTTGAACCCGGACCTTTTGCATAGGAAGCTGTCATGCTATCTCCCCTCTCCCCGCGGATACTCTTATCCCGTGGATAGTCTTATTACTTTATTGATAATTTATTTAACAGTTTCGTATTTACATTTTACAGTTTTAAATCGTTAGTTTCTGATGATTTCAGTTCGGTTTATCGTTTTCAATAAGCCTTTGCTATCGACCTCGAAAACGAAAAAAATAATAACCGTCTCAAAATTTAAGGTTACGCCGATAAATGTTTAGCTCTAAGACTCATGGGACGATTTTTTTTGACATTTGGTACCAGGAAAAATATTGTTCAATGATAATTTTTGAAACTTTACATCACGGTCTGCTGTATGTTTTGTTTTGTAGAGTTTCCACCATAGTCTGTTTACCAAATTACTCATGCTAACCAAAAACGATTTCGATTAAACTTGTCTAAAGCCTTTTCCTTGAATTTTTTAAATTTTTTTATCTTGGTGGTTATAGTTTTGCATAAAATGGTTAACAGACTTCAAAAAAATCAATTGATCAATCATTACATATTACAGTATTCCGATGAAAAAAATGTTAGCACCTTATGACCATGTCCCGCAAAATAGCATGTGTGAGTGCGTATGTGCTTGAGTTGGTGTACAGTATGTCTAGCACAAAAACAAAAGTTCTTACTAAACTGAAAATTAAGATCTATAACAAATATTATATTCTTTAATATAAAATAAATGATACACTCGAAACAATTTAATTATTTTATCCATTTTAGGATTATTTAAATCTTGATTTCATGAAGATAAGTGGATGTTGTGAGTTACGTGCACTGGATTTTTTTTTTCTTCGACTTATATTATCGGAACATTATTGGCAGAACAAGGTACAACCGAATTATTAATGTACGAAAGTACAATTGAACTTACAAGAAAAGGACCCCACATGTTTCTCACCTATGTTTATGATTTTTTTTTTCTGAAATTAGGCAATAAATGATTTGACTCTGCAAAATATTAAGGGACAACGCATCCCAGGAGTCGCGTAAAAAAAAAATCGGACAGTTTCTGCGCAAAAAACACATTTTATTTAAAATAATGGAGTTTTGTTGACCGTTGAGATATTAGATGAGGAAGATGGTTGGGGGTGCGGTCATAAATTAGAAACACACATTTTAATTATGTGCCGACGTTTCGGCCTACAATGTGGGCCTTCATCAGGGCTAAAAGAAACAAGATAACAACCAATGTAATTATAGACTTAATAATGCGTTAGGTATATAATAATAATATGACAGTAACAAAATATGGGAAAATAAATAAAATTAAATGTAAAATGATAATAAGATGACAGTTATAAAGTATGGAAATAAGGTGACAGTTATAAAGTATGGAAATAGGACAGTTATAAAGTATGGAAATAGTGACAGTTATAAACTAACGAAATAAGGTGGCAGTTATAAAGTATGGAAATAAACAGAATTAAGATGATAGTTATAAAGTTTATCATCAAACTTACTGTTAACTGTTTTATTATATGATAGTTATTTATATTATCATCTCAATTATGTTTACTTCCATACTTTATAACTATCATCTTAATTTTGTTTATTTCCATACTTTATAACTTCCACCTTATTTCCATACTGTATAACTGTCATCTTATTATCATTTTAAATTTAATTTTGTTTATGTTCCCATATTTTATTACTGTCATATTATTATTATATACCTAACGCATTATTAAGTCTATAATTACATTGGTTGTTATCTTGTTTCGTTTAGCCCTGATGAAGGCCCACATTGTAGGCCGAAACCTCGGCACATAATTAAAATGGCACTTATTTTAAATGTGTGTTTCTAATTTATGACCGCACCCCCAACCATCTTCCTCATCACATTTTATTGAATACCTCTGCTTCTAGCGAATGTAGAATAATAATTTTGTTGTCAAACAATATTTAATAATAAATCAGTGTGTACTTTCTACAGTAAATAGGATGACCCAAATCCATAAGGGGCCAAAGAATATGTGAGTTCTAGTTGTTCCTTAATGGTAACTTCAAAAACAAAAATAATTTTAACATAAATTATTGACATAAAATTAAATACTTTAATTATTTTTTTTATTTTTTCCGCTTTTGAATAGGATAATTTTGAAACCAAAATTATTTTTCTACCTTCACTAGAAACAGAGATATTAAATAAAATGTATTTTTCGCCCGCAAATTTTCCAATTTTTTTACTCGACTCATGGAGAGCGTTAGCCCCTAATATTTTCCATACGCTGATCGTTTAATGTCTAGTTTCACGAAAAAATAATTCATCAAAATCATTAAGACACGTTTGCGATCCTCTGCTTGTAGGTTCAATTATACTTTCGTACATCAATAGTTCGGTAATACCTTGTTCTGCTAATTATGTTCCAATTCATATCATTCGTAGAAAAAAAAATCTAGTGTGTCCAACTTCCATTCATCTCTCTTCTTGAAATCAAGATTTAAATAAACTAGATAAAATAATCAGTTTAGTACAAATTTTTGTTTTTGTGCTAGACTGACTGTACACTACCGGCACACTTACACATTGCACATGCACACTCACACACACCATTTTGCAGGACATGGTCATGTGCAAACATTTTTACCATTGGAATACTTCTCCATACCATACATGGGTAAGGGAAAGTAATCTTGTAACTAACGTTATTATAACATTGAAATAATTAAATATGGATAAGAACAAAAGTAATGATCCTCTCCTTATTAGTAAAGAATCTTCATAAATTACTTTAAACGTTTATCTATACCCGGTTGGTATTAGATAGTTTATTTATTTACATAATATTCACAATGTACACTCAATACAAATATGTTTGGTTTAATGATTTCAGTGGACCTTTTTTCATGATAATAGAGTTTCAATCATCCTTTGAATTTACTAATAACCATACAATATTTTGTTTAAGACAGTAGAAAAAGTAACAACAAAAAAAAAAAAACCTACACAATATAAATTACAATATTAGTTTAAAAGTACATGTTTGGTTCTTTTGTGCGTGTAGCGTTTTAGTGATGTTTTGTTGTAATTACCAATTTCTAGTTTTAATGGGTTTTCAGAAGCTGTGGTTTTATCAAAATAAATTTTGGTTACAATGTAGATATACTGTTTTAATATTGGAAGATTTAGTTCAAAGAGCATTTTTGAAATTTTAGTATATTGTGGGTAGTTATAGATGATTCGCATACATGTATTTTGTCTTGTTTCTATTTTTTTATAATTGGTTTTGCAAGTCGAGCTCCAGACAGATCTGGGTACGTATGACTGTTTTATATAGTAGTAGTTTGTTCTGAGTGCTTCAACTGGATTTTTTATTAAAATATGGGAACATTTTATAAATACATTTTTTTTGTTTTTTCTGATTTTCTATTGATATGTTCGGTATAAGTTAACGATTTGTCTAAAGTTATGCCTAAGTATTAAACTGATTTAGACCAGTTAATGTGGTATAACAGAGTTTAATAAAAGGTGATGGTTTATGTTCGGTCTGCGCTTAGTAAAGATTATAGCTTCTGACTTGTTTGCATTTATTTTTAATTTCCACATATTGCAATATTTATTGTTTTTTTTTTTGGAGTTTAGCTGCAATCTGTTAACTATAGTATCGATGCGATATGATGATGTATATAAGGCTGTATCATCAGCGTTAAGAGACCTTATAACGTGCGGGTGGTTTGGAAAATCGGATATATATACATTAAATAAAGTTGGCGAAAGACAGGATCCTTGGGGAAGGCCTTAGTTTAGTTTGAAATCATAAACTATAAATAGCAAATAAAAGCATTTGAAATGTGACCGTTATTATCTTAATTCACTACATCCAGGAGACGATCTCAAATGGTATTTCAAACACGCTCCTGGCCATGTTTGAACTGTTCATGGTAGGCATGAAACCTGCCTTGATGAATCAATGCCTACAGCAACCTCAATATATTGTCGTGGGCTCTAAAGGAGAAGCACAAATAGACACGGAAGGCAGTGGATGTTCCGGTTCCGTTTTCCTAAAAATATTCTTGGACTGCAAGGGTACAATAAAGTATACAGTCACCATTGGCGACCGCTGTCTTCTAATAATAACTCACGAGCCTTCTAAACCCTATAAAATTTGTATTTTTAGGACACATTTTACCTCTGATATTAATAGACTACTCGGGGTTTTCAGGGAGAGAAATATTTTCTTTATTACTACATAGAAGTTATAGAAGAAATTTTCGAAAGAAGTTTTCAACAGAGCTTCGAGGACCAACCTCGTATCCAATCCTTACAATCCAAAATCCTTCATAAAATCCTTACTATATCACGAATAAACATATCCATAAAGACGATAATGTTCCATACATTGCTGATTTGTCCGTATACAGATATCACTCATTCAATGACCAACTCCATTCTCACTCTAACCCACTATACTTGCTTTCTTTTCTATTGCTCAAGACGTCTGAAAAGAAGATGGCCTCGAGAGACCTTCGTCTTTAGTTTATCTCCTGGAATACTGCCAAAAGTTTTTGTTTTGTTTTTTTGTATATTTTTTTAAATGTAATTTATCTTATAACGAATTTACTTGTATTGTCAAATACAATTGTAAATCTCAGTAATAAATAAATATTTTAAAATTCAAAATATAAAAAAAAAAAAAAAAAAAAAAATTTGTACCACTACAACCCATGAAGGTTCTAGGGCTCAGTACATATAGAGACTCGTACTGTTTCTAGGCCAACGGCAGTGCAATGAGGTGATTAGGCCTTAATCGCGCTCAGCCGCCAGGTTTTTCCCCAATTAATTTGGGTACCCACTTTATAGAGGCTGGGTCTGCCCCAGGAGGGTCTCCATATACTAGAGGGTCGCTCCCCGACTGAATTAACAGAATAAATAATATTCTGCCATAGCCGGGATTCGAACCCAGGACCCGGAGCACAGCAGACTAGCGCTCTATCCACTAGACCACGCCGCTCCCCAAAATATAAAAAACAACGGAAATACTTAGAGTTCCCCAGAATTCAATAAGCTCGAAGTGTATATGTAATCTAGTAGGAGAATAATAATTTCAATTTAAAACCAGCATAAGTCTGTGATGTTGCAGAAACTTTTTCAACAAAATTGAACGATTACCGCTTTATATCATTCAGTACCTTTTTATGATTTTCTCAACAACGCCACTAATGATTTTGATAAAAACTCACTATATTGATGCAAAAAATAAATTTTCTTTGATTCCTCGTAGGTTTTCTGATAAAAATCGCGCGACAGGGCTCAAATGCCAAATTTTTATGTTAGCATTGATAAAACATGAAAAAAAAATGAAAGGAATTTACAACTTTCAACAACAAATATTGATCTTATAAATAAATCAAATATTTAAAATATTGCTGATGTTTCTTTTATTTTGTGACTATTAATTCCTTGCCTTACAACTGAATTCTTTGTAAACTTATATCAAACACCATTATAGCAACTTATGTTTACAATTTGGAAATCATTAAAGTGCTACTTCTTTAAACAGGAAGTCATTGATATTTAGAGACACATGTTTTTTTTTTTTTTTCATTCTCTGAATAATAATCAGGAAGAAAAATATAGTGCGGGCAACACACGACTTTCAATTACCTCCGTTTTTAGAATCAATTAAAGAATTTTTAAATACAGTTAGAGATAAAAATGAGTGACACCATTAAAGAATTAATTAAATGGAATTTCTATAGAAACGTGTGTTTTATTAAAAAAACAATTATATTATTATCTAAAATAATCACTTAGTTATATCGGCTTTTCATCACTCTCTATAACCTTTTGAAACCTTGTGTATGGGATAATATTTTTTTTTAAATGTTTAGCTTTCCAACGGTATATCATACATGTATATTACTGTTAAAAAACAAAAAAATTGTATTAAAAATAGATTTTTTCAGTTTTCTCCTTTAGTTGTTTTTCATATTCGCTCAGCGTGCATATTTAGCTTTTATTTTTTAATACTAACAAGATAATATGGTTATTTTTATAGAATATACAAAATTAAAGGTACTTTAGAAAAAGAAAATTTTAAATATCGGCATTTAAGCCCTGTCAGACCATTTTAATCAGAATGAAACCTACATAATGTTAAAGCCCATTAAATTTTACATCGATATAGCGAGTTTAATCAAAATCGTCGGAACCGTTTTCGAGAAAATCGAAAAAAGGTGCAAAATGCATGGTATAAAGTGGCACTTCTGGTAAGCTTATTTTTATGAAAAAATTTTTGTAACGTCTCGGGCGTATAGTTGTCTTAAATATGAAATTTCAGTTTCATAGGACTTACCGTTTCCGCCCGGGAGTTACCACGCACACACACACACACAGACCATTTTTCGAGACTTGGTTATTTGGATTCAGGGGACCCTAAAACGTGTATTTTCGTTTAAAACTGGAATTCGAAAATTTTCAAGATCGCAATAATAATAAATAAATAATAATAGGCTTAGCGAACCCGAAGGTTCGATGCCGATACCACCAATTCCGCCTACACAGACTCGTCCAATGTTCACCATTCAAGCCCAAGCTCCCGAGATCAGCGTTAACGCAATCCTCCCATCTCCGCTTCGGCCTACCTTTCGGACGCCTACCAGTCGGATCAGCAAATACCAACTTTCTCGGAATCCGCTTGTCATCGAGCCCAACAACTTTACCTGCCCATTTGAGTCTCCGCGATGCAATCAGCTCAATTATATTCACAGGATGCAAGTTCCGCAATTCCGCGTTGTGCAACCTTCTAAACTCCCCGGTGGCCTCATCTCTCTTCGGACCAAATATTTTACGCAATACCTTATTTTCGAAAACCTTAAGCCGTTGTTCATCCTTCAAAGTAAGCGGCCACGTTTCACATCCGTAAAGAACCGTTGGAAGAATAATAGTTTTATAAATTCTAATCTTTAAGTTTTTAGATAGAAGCCGCGAACTAAGTAACTTAGCAACTGAATAATAACACGCATTTCCCACCTTTAACCGGGACTTTATTTCTTCCTGGATTTCATTTTTTCTAGTTATAATTGAACCTAAATACTTGAATTTCTCTACGTGTTCAAAAGTATGCCCTGAAATATTAATATCATCAAGATCGCCACCATTTCTGCTACTAATAATATATTTCATCTTATCGGTATTTAATTCGAGTCCTATTTCTTTACCGGTTTTTATTAACACACTTGTATTTAGTTGTATGGTTTCCGTGTCTTCACCTAGCAGTACCAGATCGCAATACTTTCCCTTACTATATATAGTAAGTGAAAGTAAAAAATAAAAAGCACTATTTATGTTAACTAAATTTTATTTGCATGCATTTAGATCATAAATTCATATAAAATGGTAGTAAAATTAATTATAAAAATGATATACTTATATGTAGTAATGATCTATTTCTCTGTGTATCAACATCATTTGTTCCCATATCGGTCACAACAAATTATAGTAATTATTTACATACAAAGTTTTACATTGATTTAATTGTGAGAGTGCTTTTTATATTGTTTGTCTTGCAATCTCTAAAATTTTATTTGTCTGATTATATTAAAATAAGAGAAAACAATTATCTAAATTGAAATCTTTCTTGAAATGAATGTAACAAATATTAATATTTGTTTAATTAGAGATAGCATGGTGCATAGATTGTAAATCATTGATTTTATTTTTCTATATCTTATTTTATTTATTTAATTTAAGTATCTTTTTAAATTATGTGTCACATAACAACATATAAATGTTTACTTCCAATAAACTTGGTATTTTTATCAAAAAATCAAGCTGATTTTTCTTTTTCTTTTTTATATTATACATCATATCTAATAAATGTATTTTTTCAATATGGAAATTAATTGAAAGTTAAGAATTTTTATGAAGTGACAATGGTTGACTGTGTGTATATATGAGAACTGTCTGAACTGTCTCTCACCTCTTTACCCATCCACTTTTAAAATCTCAACCTTTCCAACTTTTAGTTCTCTTCAAAAATTTCTAAGGAAAAAAAAAAAAAATAATATATATATATATATATATATATATATATATTGTTTGATCAGTTCTCGACTGTTGATAATTTAAGTTTGTGTTGTTCTTAGGTTTCAGTCAATGAATAAACAATTTTATCTAAGCGACGTTTCGAGAATTTATTGTTCTCATATTCATGCCTTAACAGTGGAAAAACAAAAAAAAAAACAGAACATTAATATTATTATACAATAATTAATATATGATATTATTGTTAGAGATATAAAGAAGAGTACATTGAACAATGAATAATCATACAGTAGGTACATAGATATTTTAAATTAGGATTTACATTAAAGATATTATTATAAAATTACTTACAATTTTGGACAAAACATGTCTAATTAAGACACTCTCTCGAAACGTCGCTTAGATAAAATTGTTTATTCATTGACTGAAACCTAAGAACAACACAAACTATATATATATATATATATTATATATATTATTATAAAATATATATATATATATATATATAAAGTATTTCACTGAGAGATATGTATACACACATATTCACTATATTTTAATTTTTCACACTTTATCAAAGAATGAACATTTTGTATATCATAGATTTATAACTCGTTTTCTCTTACTGTTAAAAGTATTTTTTTTAATTTTTTAACTTTATAATGTCTCACTATTATAACTATTTCATCACTATTTTTTAACTTTCATCACTATGTTTTCAACTATTTCATGATTATTTTTTATCTTTCCTCACTTTTTTTAACTTTATAAC
Organism: Piezodorus guildinii; assembly: GCA_023052935.1. Classification (NCBI taxonomy): domain Eukaryota; kingdom Metazoa; phylum Arthropoda; class Insecta; order Hemiptera; family Pentatomidae; genus Piezodorus; species Piezodorus guildinii. The sequence continues at coordinate 215,880,136 of CM041292.1, read as the reverse complement.
CTCTCACTATTATAACTTAAAAACTGTAAAAAATAACATACCTTTTATTAAAATTTCTTTCCCCCTTTTGTTTTTAGAAATTATTACATTTATCAATTGTCATTACTACTATTTCACTTTGTTTCTAATCTTCAGTATAATTTATTTTTCTTATCATCTTTATTTAGTGTATTCCACTGGTGGTTGTTATCTTTGTTTTTTTGTTTTTCTTATAGTCCTGAAGAAGGCCTATAATTTAGGCAGAAACGTCGGCACCAATAAATTAAGTTTACGCTTAATTGTGTGTTAAATTGACTGCATCTCGTTAAGAATTTTTATTGTATTTAATACATAAGTGTCCTGAATATATATTTCATCACCTGATCTATTTTTAAAAATATCCTTAAATATCTCACTTGAATTTACAGTCAAGTTAATTTGAAAAACAAGAATTCTTTTCCAATGAATTTTAATTATAATTTGAATAGAAATGACTGGGAGATATCTGAATATTAATACATCAATATTAACCCAAAGATGCCATAATATCAAATTGCGCAATGTTGAATTAAAAGATATATAAAAAAAAAAAAAAGAATTATCCCGAATTATCAGTGTGAAGGTTAGTTTGTTTTTCTTAATAGAAATAGCTCCATTATTTCAATGGATTGACTATTTAAAATTTTACTTTATAAATTCAATAAAAAATGTATTTGTTTGTCAGAGTTTGTTTTTTTTACTTTAATGCACTATTACATGCCCTACAAATACTTTTATAACTTTATAAACCTTATTTAATTCCCAACAGATATATTGCTGGATTTAGACATTACCATACTGGATCCAAATTTAAATTCACTATTTACAGTAAAAAATGTTTGATATGACATGAATTCTAATTATGGAAATGTTTTTTTTTTGTTTTGTTTTTTTCTAATAATGCATTTATGGCAGAGAGTATAATCTTTTTATAATTCCTTTTGATGACAACATCTGAATAAAATAAGAATTTAAAGATATATGAAACTATATTAAAAGCCAACAAGTTTTTCTGATTAAATTATTATCTCACTACCACAAATTAACATTTTAAAAACTTGATGTTTTTTTATAAAGTTTACTCATATAATTTCCATTTGTTTTTATTGATATTTTTCTTAACAACAATAAAAAGGCAACAATGGGACATATTTCTTGAAGGATTAAACACAAGGTTCTTCTGTATGGTGCTTTCATAATAATGTGAAAGAGATTTTATCTTTTACTATACGTTTCAGTGACTTTAGATCTATTATTAAATAACAATTGTTAACTTATTTCACATAAATTATATAAATATTCATTGGAAAAAAATGAACAATAACCGATTGAAGTCAGAGGTTATTTATTAGTTTTGGCTGACGCTTTTAGTTCACTTACTAGCCAACAGATGTCGCGGTAGTGTTCGAATCGTGTACTACTGGTGTATTCAGCAACTTGGCTTCCTATATGTTACGAACATGGCAGTGAGTTCAAATATATATTTGTTTTTTTGTATTAATTAATGTTAAATTATAATATTTAACACTCAATTGTAATAAGTATAATAGAGTTAAGTTATAATATGCATTTAAAAAATTTTTTCCGTCTCTTCAATGATATTTATTCTCATGAAATTTCGATTTATTTTCAACCACTCCCGACTAGTAATCATTTTATTGAAAATCTGGTGCGGGCAATACACGACTTTCACTTACCTCCATTTTTAAAATCAATGAAAGAATTTTCAAACACAGTTAGAGATAAAAATACGCGAAACATTTCAAGAATTAATTAAATTGAATTTATATAGAAACATGTGTTATATTAAAAAATCTATTATATTATTATCTAAAATAATCAGTTAGTTTTATCTTCTTTTCATCACTCTCTATTAACTTTTAAAAGCTTGAGTATAAGATATTTTTTTTGTAAAGTATTTAGCTTTCCAACGGTATATTATACATGTATATTACTGCTCTTATGTTCAAAAACAAAAAATTGCATTAAACAAATATTTTTTCTGTTTTCTCCTTTAGATGGGTATCGAATTCATTCAATTTATATATTTACCTGTTTTTCATCCGTGGTAACAAGATAATATAGTTATTTTTATAGAATCAACAAAATTAGTTTCCGCCCGGGAGTTACCACACACACTGACCTTTTTGCGGGACTTGGTTATTTGTACTCAGAGGACCTTAGAATGTGTATTTCCGTTGAAAACTGGAATTCGAAAATGTTCACGATCGCAATACTTTCCCTTACTATATATATAGTAAGTGAAGGTAAAAAACTTTATAGGTATAATTAATCGGGAGTCGTCAAAATCAAAATATTTTTCACATGACTGACTCCCGATTAATTCTATCTATGATAACTTCAACAGTCGACCAACTCCTCAATTTAAAAAATATTTTATTACTGAACTCTAGGTGGTATTATCAAGGCAAGAAATATGTTAAATTTGTTTGTATGCGTTGTCTTAAGGGAATTAAAAAAAAAAAATAAAATAAAAATCATGCATCCAAATTTAATTGAGTTAACTAGTTTTTTTTTTCTACCGTTGGTAATCGGCTGATGCTACAGTAGGAATCCTAAATTTAGCTTGCCCAGATTGAATTATAATAAGGATTTACAATGTGTACCAGACGTATCACATGATTTTATTTTACGTTTCCCCCGAATGACGACATACCAAGAAATTTTTTATTCTCTTTAAAAGAATCCGTCTGCCGGGGTTGAACCCGCGACCTTGGACATTGAAAATTGTAATGGTCACCATTGTACCACAGGTGACTTTGATTATTATCATTCTTTATATTTTCTACGCAATATACTTATGTAAAATAAAAAAGATTATATGTGTACCTTGTAAATATAAAAAGTGTACTGACATTTCGGTCTGAAATTAAGACCTACATAACATTAGGACCAAAGTTGTTAGTGTTAAGGATTACAAATATTTAGCTGTCATATCGAAAGATTTTACCTTTTTTATAAGTTTTACTTTCACTTACTACATAAAGTAAGGGAAAGTATTGCGATCGTGAAAATTCTCGAATTCCAGTTTTCAACGGAAATACACGTTTTAGGGTCCCCTGAGTCCAAATAACCAAGTCCCGCAAAAAGGTCTCTGTGTGTGTGTGTGTGTGTGTGTGGTAACTCCCGGACGGAAACGGTAAGTCCTATGGAACTGAAGTTTCATATGTAAGACTAATATACGCCCGAGACGTTACAAAACCTTTTTCATAAAAATGAGCTTACCATAAGAGCCTCTTTATACCATGCATTTTGCACCTTTTTTTCGATTTTCTGGAAAACGGTTCCGACGATTTTGATTAAACTCGCTTTATTGATGTAAAATTGATTAGGCTTTAATATAATTTAGGTTTCATTCGGATTAAAATGGTCTGACAGGGCTTAAATGCTTATATTTTAAATTTTCTTTCTCTAAAGTACCTTTAATTTTGTAGATTCAATAAATATAACTATCTTATCTTGTTAACGCTGATGAAAAACAGGTAAATATATAAATGGAATAAATTCGATACCCAACTAAAGGAGAAAACAGAAAAAATATTTCTTTGATGCAATGGTTTTTTTTTTTTATCTTAAGAACAGTAATATACATGTATGATACACTGTTGGAAAGCTAAAGATATTAGAAAAAATATTATCTTATACTCAAGCTTTTAAAAGTTAATAGAGAGTGATGAAAAGTAGGTATAAAACTAAGTGATTATTTTAGATAATAATATAATAGATTTTTAATAAAACACATGTTTCTATAGATATTCAATTTAATTAATTCTTTAATAGTTTCACGTGTTTTTATCTTTAAGTGTATTTGAAAATTCTTTTATTGATTTTAAAAATGGAGGTAAGTGAAAGTCATGTGTTGCCCGCACCAGATTTTCTTACTAGATTTTTAGCACCCAAAAATGTTTAGTATCTTCCTTCATTGGTATTAAGTACTGATAAGACTATCAAAATATGTTAGGATGTATTCGTATATTTGGCGCAAGTTTATGAAAACAAAACAACGTAGGGCGGCATGGCATAAAAGAAATTTGTCAACTCTTATTTTTATCTTAGAAATTCTTTTACAACAGCTGAATGTGTACCATGAACTTCGAGTAGTCAACAAAAACCAAATATTATGATTTCATCGAGATCTCCTGGCAAAGAATTTCTTTAAATTAGATTTCACAAATTTACGGAATAACTTACTCGTTTAAAAGTGGTTCTAACAAGTTTGTTTGTTTGTTTATTCGTTTAACGTCACTTTATGCTACTATGGATGTGTACCGATAAAGGCTTAAAAATGGGTGACAAGATTCCGGTTTAGGGGTATGCGATGATCTGGTACTGCTAGGTGAAGACACGGAAACCATACAACTAAATACAAGTGTGTTAATAAAAACCAGTAAACAAATAGGTCTCGAATTAAATACCGATAAGATGAAATATATGATTAGTAGCCGAAATAGTGGCGATCTTGAGAATATTACTATTTCAGGGCATACTTTTGAACACGTAAAGAAATTCAAGTATTTAGGTTCATTGATTACAAGAAAAAATGAAATCCAGGAAGAAATAAAGTCCCGATTAAAGGTGGTAAATACGTGTTATTATTCAGTTGCTAAGTTACTTAGTTCGCGGCTTCTTTCTAAAAACTTAAAGGTTAGAATTTATAAAACTATTATTCTTCCAACGGTTCTTTACGGATGTGAAACGTGGCCGCTTACTTTGAAGGATGAACAACGCCTTAAGGTTTTCGAAAATAAGATATTGCGTAAAATATTTGGTCCGAAGAGAGATGAGGCCACTGGGGAGTTTAGAAGGTTGCACATCGCGGAATTGCGGAACTTGTATCCTGTGAATATAATTGAGCTGATTACATCGCGGAGACTCAAATGGGCGAGTAAAGTTGTTGGGCACGATGACGAGCGGATTCCGAGAAAGTTGGTATTTGCTGATCCAACTGGTAGGCGTCCGAAAGGTAGGCCGAAGCGTAGATGGGAGGATTGCGTTAAGGCTGATCTCGGGGGCTTGGGCTTGTATGGTGAACATTGGACGAGTCTATGTAGACGGACTTTGGTGGGATCGGCATCGAACCTTCGGGTTCGCTGAGCCTATTATTATTATTATTATTATGCTACTATGGCTAATCGGACGATGCTACAGTGGGAGTCCTAAATTTTGCCTATCCAGGTTTTATTAAGATAGGGATCTTTAACGAGTACCTGACATCGCACAGGCTCGGGACCACCTTTTAACGTCCTCTCCGAAGGACGGCATAACTGAGGATTTTTTACTCCCATTAAAAAATCCTAGGGCCACACGCAGGTTTGAACCCGCGACCTTTGGCATAGAAAGCTGTTATGCTAGCAACTACGCTATGGGTGGCCCCTGGTTCTAACAAGTTTTTACCTCCAAGATTTCATTGCCTTACTTTTATTTATTGACTTGCTCTGTTTTTCAAAAAGTTTTCGTACCACTTCATTTCTTTTTTGAACATGCGTGGTAGCAGTTGATAACGAGTTTTGTTTAACCTTTAACTGGTGAGGTGATCTTTATAGTCAAAATGGTTGAGGTGGGTTCTATAGCGTACGAAAGGATGCTTATAAAATTGAATAAATGCCTGATATTATTAAATACATTTTATTAATACTTTTTTTTTTTTAACGTTATATTCTAAGCAATAAAAAGATTTGTAAAATAATATACAAACAAGTCCTTATCTCAATGTTTATTATATTTAAACAACAGAAACTGATAAAAAAAAAAAAAAAAAAATGAAACTTTTATATTGTAAAGATAGTATGCACAGCTAAAATTAGGCTCAGTTTTTGCAATAGGAAACCGAACATTGCCCACAAATATTTTGTTCACATTTAATACAAACTATTGATGACTTTCTATGTATGTTTCTTCTATTCTATGACTGTTTTTTCCCCCCAATAATGATTGACCTTTAAACCGAAGCTCCCGGGAAAGTCGAGAATTTTCTGACCGTCTGGTCATGTGATCCTTTAACAAGGATAATCCCAGCTTCTTAATTAATTGTCACTTCCCTTAATGAACCGATGATCCTAATAGTCCGTGAGGCAGCAATGAAAAATACAACCCATTTTATTAAAAATTTCAGTATGTTTTATGCAAAGCAAAAAATACACGTCTGCCAACTCAAAACGGGTGGATTACAAAATGGCGGCCATTCAAAAAGACGAAATTCTGACTCATTTCATCACGATCATCCTTTTGACCTCATGATACTAGGCGATAATACGAATTAAACGACAGGAGCCGAGGCAACGCGTTTATAGGAACAGAAATTCTAACCCATACAACCATTGCACTGACATATCGGTGAGTATTAGACCTACGGATTTCTATTACTACTCAAATTAAAGCTTCTTTTATGCCTCGTAAAGTAGTTTATAACCATTATATTGTTAGGAACAGCCGTTTCCATGATCTGGACCAAATTATTGAAAAAAATAAGAAGTTTCTCTGTTTCCGGTGTTTTGTAAGAACCATATCTATATATATATATATATATATATATATAATATATATATTATATATATATTATATATTTATTAATAGTCCAAAATTGCATGATTATGAGAACAATAAATTCTCGAAACGTCGCATAGATAAAATTGTTTATTCATTGACTGCAACCTAAGAACAACACAAACTTAAATTATCAACAGTCGATAACTGATCACAATAATATTATATATATATATATATATATATATATATATATATATATATATATATATATATATATTTTAACTATAGCCATACAAACGTGATTTACAACTCAAATTAAAGGTGATTTCATTTTCTATATTAATTGTTATAATAATTATCCACATAATATGAGCCGTTTCCATGATAGTAGCCATAATAATGTTAGAAAATAGTGATATCTCATTTTCCGCAAAAAAAAATTATAATACCACTATATCGTTGAATATTGAACATACTGGGTTGTTTCACATGCAATGTCCGTTTTTATAGTTTCTGAAATACATAAAGGATTTTGCAGGTCTCTGTTGTTTTCTTCCGAATGTTTACATATTTAAAGTAAACAGTTACTAATCCTCTACCTTTGTATTATAAACATTAGCTTCCCAATCAATTACCCACTTTTTAGTATACCTCCAAATATGAACATGGAAACACGCGATTTTCAAGTAATATTTTTGTACGAGTTTAAACTCGGCCATTCAGCAGCTAAGGCCGCTAGAAATATTTACAAGGCGTTTGGGGAAGGGAGTGTTAATGAACGGACCATTCGTCGTTGGTTTGCTAAGTTTTCAGCTGGGATACCGACTTGGAAAACTTGCCCTGAGGAAGACCTCCGTCCGTAATTGACCACTATGTCCTCAAACATACAGAGCGGCAGCAAGACCCCATGTTTTAAAACATACCGTGCAAAAATTGAAAGAACTGGGCTACGAAGTTCTTCCGCACCCACCATATTCTCCCGACTCGTCTCCAACAGATTACCACCTGTTCAGGAATTTAGACAACTTCGTCAAAGGAAAACGTTTTGAAAATGATGATCAAGTGAAAAGTGCGTTTTCAGATTTTGTTTCACTTCAAAGCTCAGAGTTTTTCAGTTCGGGGATAAAAAAAGTTGGTGTCACGTTGGGAAAAATGTGTAGAAAAATAAGGTAAATACTTCGAATAAAATTATCTTGTTTTAATATCGTATTTTTAATAAAAATCCTTTATCTTGAAAACGGACATTTCATGTGACACAACCCAATGTAAATGTCATTTGCTACTCGAATAAAAGCATATTAAATACTTGATAATTTACTTTATGACGATTATCTTCAAAGGATGAGACGTTTCCATGATAGTAACCGTAATTATGTTAGAGAAGAGTGATATTTCGTGATATTCCCTTTTTGAATGCCCGTCATTTTGTAATCCACCCGTTTTAAGTTGGTAGACTGTATTTTTTGCATAACCATGATAGATGCTTTGCGTAGAAAATACTAAAATTTTTGGTGAAATGCATTGCATTTTTCGTACTTGCTCACGGACTATAAAGCAAAAATGCATTTAAAAAATAAAATTGATTAATTTTTTTTTTTAATATTATTTATCATTCCTTGTATTATATAAGAGCATTGCGGGTAAATATGCTTTTTGCTATAAATTCGTTACATTGATTTATTACAGCTAAAGAAATGGTTAAGGGAAAGAATAGAAAAAATATTGAGGAAATAAACAAATGACGTCATGTTTAGTTATTGCGGTGTTTACGTGGCCTTTTGACATGACCTTTATAAATTCACTCATATATTTTTTTTATTTTAATGTAAACTGTTTGTATTTATTGAATACATATTTTAAAAAACATTGGAACAAAGCTCATAAATAACATTCTCATATTTATCACATTGATAGCTCATTTAGATGTATACATAATATAAATATGGAATAACGGGGGTACAATACTGGGACTTTTTTTTATGATTATGTTTTGATTTTATTATTTTTTTTTTATAGAAAAAAAAATTAATCTTTTCAAAATAAAATTTCCGGATAATAAAAAATACTTAAATTGGACACATAACGCTGTATCTTGTCGGAACTTTTGCTTAATGACACATTAATAGTTATTTTGTAAATAAGTGATTTTTCTAGGGTATGAATTTTTTTTTTAATTAAGATTTTATTAAACCCGTAGTTCGGACGCTAAATAAATTAAGATCACTTATGAATTGTTTCTAGTTTTAATTCTTTCAGTTGCCATTTCGTGATTGACATGTTGAATGAAGTTGACAATTAAATTATTATAATAAGGAATACAGAATGTATTAAAAATATTAACGATGTTAAATATTAATATTAAGTCACAGATTTGTATTAAATTGAAATTCCGTTGTATGGGATCTAACGGGAAGTGAAAATAAAAAAAACCCTGAACCTATACAAACCATGAAGGGTCTCGAGTTCAGTACGCAGGTATTCGTATAAACGTTCATACGCCAGGTTTGGGGTACCTACTTTATAGAGGCTGGGTGTGCCCCACGGATGAAATTACTCAATTAATAATTTTTCTCCAAAGCCGTAATTCCAACCTGGAATCCAGAGAAGAGTAATCGGGTGCTCTATCCGCAGGACTATTCCTCTCCGTGATATGAAGTAAAAATTCAACTATGTATTGAGTATTGATCTGGTAGGCGTCCAAAAGGGAGGCCGAAGCGTCGATGGGAGGATTGCGTTAAGGGTGATCTCGGGGGCTCGGGCTTGAATGGTGAACATTGGACGAGGCTGTGTAGGCGGAGTTTGGTGGTATCGGCATCGAACCTTCGGGTTCGGTAAGCCTATTATTATTATTATTATTGAGTATTGAGTTGTAAAAAAAGTTCTTATCGTTTTTCAATATTTCAATTTAATCTTTTTAAAATCATGTTTACTTGGTCAATAATCTAAAAAACATGTTCTAAAAAAGAATTAGTTAAAGTGTTAAGGAGGTTTATGCGTCAGTTTCAACCGAGATTTTTTATCTTCAAGTGGTAGGTATTCTGCTTGCTTCAAAAAGGAAGATAAAAATATCCATTTTCGTCATTTGAGACGTTGATTTCCAAAAGGTACTATATCCACTTAAGAAAATTTTACAGGAAACGCAAAAATCTGTCATTTATTTATTATTGGACCAATTTATGTGATTCTTTTTTTATTAAAATCAAAAGTTGATGAGCCAACTCATTTTTCCAAATTATTGCACTTTTTCCGGTGATTTTAAACAATATAATATGGATATATATAGTACTTTTAGGAACGAAACATGGATATAGTAATTTTTGGAAGAATATAACGTGCGATAAGTAGGTAACAGTCGCTATAACCTTCCTGATACAACATTACCGATAACTAACGTCTTTATATCGTTAATTACTAAGTTTTGTCAATTTCCTTATTCTCCCTCTGAGAAATATCTTTCTTTGTTCTTTTATTATATTGATTATCTATCTTTCATAAAGAAAGTAAATTTCAAAAGACAATTTATCTATTTATGGTTATATAATGATGGAGTTTTGTTGACCGTTGAGAAATTAGATGAGGAAGATGGTTGGGGGTGCGGTCATAAATTAAAAACACATTTAAAATAAATTCTTTTTATTTATATTATTATTATTATTTATATTATATTATTTTTATTTTTATTTATTTTAAATGTGTGTTTTTAATTTATGACCGCACCCCCAACCATCTTCCTCATCTTATTTATGGTTATAGTTATATAAGAAGTTGTGTAATTATGAAGTTTGTTTTGAACTTGTATTTACTATTTGTGTGAATTTAGCAAATTTAACTATATTATTAACGACGTGTAAACAATATTTAACCATGGATACTGATAAATAATAACTTTTGAGCTTTTATTTATAACACAAAAGAATCGACTACTAAGTTAGATCAGGCACGGATTTTCTTCACATATTTAGCAATTTCGTGGAATACTAATTCCAACCATTTTCTGCATCAAATACCTTTATTCTATTATAATGTGAGTTTCTGAAAAATTTTAAACTAAATTTATGTTACTTCAAAAAGAAATACTATGTAAAAACTTAATTTAATTGACAACCTAAAAGAACCAAAGCGACGCAAATAAGTTGTTTCAAATAGCCTGATTATTAGGGTAAAATCAGGGATCAAAATAATAGCGGTGATTCAAAAAGTGCTAAATGCATAAATCAATGGTGATATGTTACGAGATTAGGTGCTTCTGCCGTATAGTGGGAAATATAGTATTGTTTGTAAAGAAAGGTTATATCTGTTTACATAGGATATAGTACGTTTTGGTACGAAACCTGGATATAGTACCTTTTGGAATGAAATAAAATGTGGATTTAGTACCTTTTGGAATGAAATGCTATTTTTAAATACTTTTTTAAAGAATTTTTATGTTTTTTAGATAAAATTTGATGACGGATTTAAATAAAACTAAGCCCATTAGAATACAAATATGTGAAAATATCAACTTTGAAAAAATGTCTTTTAGTACCTTTTGGAAATCAACGTCTCAGTTACTGACTTTTTGTTTCCGAAAATGAAAATCCGTTGCACTAATTTTGCAGTGTGTATGGCGATGTTGCCTTAGGAGAAAGCACCGTCACGTAACTTACGGGAGAGTGGTTTGCTCAGAACTCTGAAAATTTTAACAGGAAGATGCAAAGCGCTCGGGTCGTCTTTCAACTGTTGATGATGAACAGATTCGACCAAAATGATGAAAGATGCCAATGTAATAGATCAGAATGGATCATATATAATAATAATAATAATAATAATAATAGGCTTAGCGAACCCGAAGGTTCGATGCCGATACCACCAAATTCCGCCTACACAGACTCGTCCAATGTTCACCATTCAAGCCCAAGCTCCCGAGATCAGCATTAACGCAATCCTCCCATCTCCGCTTCGGCCTACCTTTCGGACGCCTACCAGTCGGATCAGCTAATACCAACTTTCTCGGAATCCGCTCGTCATCGAGCCCAACAACTTTACTCGCCCATTTGAGTCTCCGCGATGCAATCAGCTCAATTATATTCACAGGATGCAAGTTCCGCAGTTCCGCGTTGTGCAAACTTCTAAACTCCCCAGTGGCCTCATCTCTCTTTGGACCAAATATTTTACGCAATACCTTATTTTCGAAAACCTTAAGCCGTTGTTCATCCTTCAAAGTAAGCGGCCACGTTTCACATCCGTAAAGAACCGTTGGAAGAATAATAGTTTTATAAATTCTAATCTTTAAGTTTTTAGATAGAAGCCGCGAACTAAGTAACTTAGCAACTGAATAATAACACGCATTTCCCACCTTTAACCGGGACTTTATTTCTTCCTGGATTTCATTTTTTCTAGTTATAATTGAACCTAAATACTTGAATTTCTCTACGTGTTCAAAAGTATGACCTGATACATCAATATCACCAAGATCGACACCGTTTCTGCTACTAATCATATACTTCGTCTTATCGGTATTTAATTCGAGTCCTATTTCTTTACCGGTTATTATTAACACACTTGTATGGTTTCCGTGTCTTCACCTAGCAGTACCAGATCATCGGCATACCCCAAAACCGGAATCTTGTCACCCATATTTAAGCCTTTCTCGGTACACATCACCTTTTCTATGACATATTCTAAAGCTATATTAAATAACACAGGTGAAAGGGAGTCACCCTGTTTCAAACCCGATCGCACCTCAAATCTCTCGGAGTAACTATGACCGATTCTAACTTTATGGAATGTTACCGACAAACACATCTTTACTAGGTTTACTAACTTTAACTTTAAATGGAAGTGTCATATATTATAATTGATTAAAAATATTTACAATAATCTGAAGTTTTTATTGAAATCTCACTTGTAAAAAAGGCTACGAACTTTTTGATGAAATGTTTTCGCGTCTCTCTTGTGTATCGTTACAAGTATTCTTATCATTGATTTATTTGCGAATCTTGTCGTCTTTCAAATAGCAGCGTTTGAGTGAGACTGAAAGCTAGTCATTGGATCGTGATTGTCGCTAATTTTATTCTAAGGCGTTGTTATTAAAAGATTTATTGTCCAATTAATGTTAACGTTTGTACATAAAATTTTGATTGTTTCCTCCGACGTTTGATTGACTCTTGGTGAATATTGGAAGGAGTGATGCCAAACCTCCATTTTATAACTGAGAGGAAATACGCTGCTATAATCTTTTTTTTTTTTTTTTTTTGTAATTCTCATTTTTTTTTTATCGCGTTCCTCCAGCCTTCTTGGAATACAGTCAATGTCAGGCGGAAATTCTTCTAATTCTCGGTTAGAGATATGCTACTACGTTATCGTGTGAAATATAGTAATTTGAATGCATAATAAAGGTTCCTTTTTTATTGGTCACAATTATCGTTTAATTATTTATCACAGCTGTAAAAATGTATGTTATAAAGCATAATTGAATGTATATGTGATAATTCCATCTTAACCTTTAACTGGTGAGGTGAAATTTAGTCAAACATGGTGAGGTTTTAGACCCCAGACCCATTTTTTTTTTTTAAATCTTGAAACATGTAGAATTATTTATTCTTGTAAAATACGTTTATTCAACCTATTTTACCTATAGGTACCATACGAAAGGATGCATATAAAATTGAATAAATGCCTGATATGATTAAATACATTTTATTAATTTTTTTTATATTATTTTCTTTTTTTTTCTTTTTATATTATATTATATTGTTTTTTACAACTGTATATACAAATACAATAAGTAAAATGGCTGAATTACAATAACAGGCATGAATGGATATGTAAAGAATCTACCCAGTGGTAGTACTTTAAAGTTTATTCCATGAACAGGTCTCGAGGCCACCGTCTTTTCAGGCGCCTCTGAGGATTACCGGGAATAGATTTAGATGAGAGGTTACGGACAAGCGGGTTTGAGTGGGCTGGTAGTTTGGAATTAAAGCTGTATCTATCGTGGGCCATATAGTAACAAAGTAAGGAGCACTGAGGATTTTGGATTGCAAGGATTGGATGCGGGCAGAGTTTGATAGTTTAGTGGACTTATAATATGCATTTAAATTTTTTTTTCCGTCTCTTCAATGATATTTATTCTCATGAAATTTCGATTTATTTTCAACCACTCACGACTAGTAATCATTTTATTGAAAATCTGGTGCGGGCAACACACGACTTTCACTTACCTCCATTTTTAAAATCAATGAAAGAATTTTCAAACACAGTTAGAGATAAAAATACGCGAAACTTTTAAAGAATTAATTTAATTCAATTTATATAGAAACATGTGTTTTATTAAAAAATCTATTATATTATCATCTAAAATGATCAGTTAGTTTTATCTTCTTTTCATCACTCTCTATTAACTTTTAAAAGCTTGAGTTTAAGATAATATTTTTTTGTAAAATCTTTAGCTTTCCAACGGTGTATCATACATGTATATTACTGCTCTTATGTTCAAAAACAAAAAATGGCATTAAACAAATATTTTTTCTGTTTTCTCCTTTAAGTTGGGTATCGAATTCATTCAATTTATATATTTACCTGTTTTTCATCGGTGGTAACAAGATAATATAGTTATTTTTATAGAATCAACAAAATTAATTTCCGCCCGGGAGTTACCACACACACACAGACCTTTTTGCGGGACTTAGTTATTTGTACTCAGGGGACCTTAAAATGTGTATTTCCGTTGAAAACTGGAATTCGAAAATTTTCACGATCGCAATACTTTCTCTTACTATATATAGTAAGTGAAGGTAAAAAACTTTATAGGTATAATTAATCGGGAGTCGTCAAAATCTTTCTTTTTTTATTTATTTATTTAAACAAATTTACAACTGTATTAAATAAATACAACAAGTAAATAGGCTTTATATATGATTAGTACACATGGTAGTCCTGAGAAGAAACTACCCATTGGTAGCACTCCAATGTCTTATGTTAGAAGGTCTCTTGGCCATCTTCTTTTAAGGCGCCTCGGTGGGTTTTCGGGAATAGATATGGAGGAGAGGTCACGGATATTGTGGGATTGAGTGGGCAGAGAGTTTGGAATGAAAAGAGGTATATCTGTAACGGGCCAAGTCTTCAACTAATGGGATATTTAGGTCTTTATGGATGATTTTATTAATAACAAAGTAAGGAGCATTGAGTATTTTACGAAGGATTTTGGACTGCAAGGATTGGATGCGAGAGGAATTCGATGGTTTAGTAGATCCCCATAGCTCAATGCCATAGGTCCAAATAGGTCGGATAATCGTGATGTAAATGAGTCTTTTGTAGTAAATAGAGAGTTTTGATCGTTTGTCTAGAAAGTGTTGTAGTAAGCGGTATCCGCAGGCAGTTTCTTGTCGTTTCAGTCTAGTGTGAGGATATATTATATTCTAAGCAATGAAAACATTTGTATAATAATGTATAAACAAGACCTTATCTTAAAGTTTATTATATTAAAAAAACTATAAAAAGAAATGAAATTTTTATATTGTAAAGAAAGTATGTACAGCTAAAATTAGGCACAGTTTTGGCAATAGGAAACCGAACATTGTCCACAAATATCTTGTTCACATTTAATACATACTATATAGATGGCTTCCAATTCTCGTTTCTTGGACAAAAATAAAATCTCCTTTTCTTCGGAGGGGTCTCCTGACTAGATGTGTTAGATTCTCCTGTTTTTCCCCCAAATAATGATTGGCCATTAGTCCGAAGCTCCCGGGAAAGTCGAGAATTTTCTGATCGTCTGGTCATGTGATTCTTTAACAAGGATGATCCCAGCTTCTTAATAATATTAAAAAGGTGCGTAAAATAACACGATCACGAGAAATTTCTTTCAACAATTTAAGAAACACACTTTCAATAAATCCGAACAGTAATGGTGAGGTGGGTTCTCTAGGACCCCAATAACTCTGTCCTAAGGCAATACCGGATAAAAACTGACTAATAAAGGATGCTATATTACAATCATGTCGAAACATGATAAGTCAAATTTTCACTAGCCAATCGGATCGGGACAATGGGATTCACGAAACTTTAAAAGAACCTCACCAGTCAAAGGCTTAAAATCATATTTATCAGTCATTGAAGAATTGTATCAAAACTGGAGAATCAATATAAATTCTAATAAATCCCACCAAATCACCTTCACTCTACGTCGCAAGCCTATAACTTCCTGCCCCACCGTGTCCTTTAACAATATCCTACTCACTCCTGTTGAACAGATTCGGTACTTAGGACTCCACCTCGACAAACGCCTAACATGGAATCCTCATACTAGACTGAAACGACAGGAAACTGCTCGTAGATACAGATTACTACAACACTCACTTGACAAACGCTCAAAACTTCCTCTTACTACAAAATACTCATTTATATCACAATTATCAGGCCTATTTGGACCTATGGCATTGAGCTATGGGGGTCTACTAAACCATCGAATCCCTATCACATCCAATCCTTGCAGTCCGAAATCCTTCGTAAAATCCTCAATGCTCCTTACTTTGTTACTAATAAAATCATCCATAAAGACCTAAATATCCCATTATTTGAAGACTTGGCCTGTTACATATATACCTCTTTTCATTCCAAACTCCATGCCCACTCAAACCCGCTTATCCGTGATCTCTTCTCCATATCTATTCCCGACAACCCACCGAGGCGCCTTAAAAGAAGATGGCCAAGAGACCTCCTAACATAAGACTTCTTATTATTAATTCTTCTCAGGACTACCATGTGTACTAATCATATATTAATCCTATTTACTTTTTTTATTTATTTAATACAGTTGTAAATTTCTTTAAATAAATAAATAAAAAATCATATTATTTAAAACGTCCCGCAGTGTGAATTCTTTATTTTTCGATCAAATTGAAATAAATGAAAAATTCTTTTATGCTCTGTCCTTTCGTAAAATGGGATGTCCGTAATTATGAGGAAAAAAATACAACACCCATTGTGTGTCTGGATCTTAGGAATGTTTTAGTATACAGTTTGTTGTATAGTGGAAATTGATGGAATCCAAATGGAATTTGTTTGTTTATTTATTTAACGTCACTTTATGCTACTATGGCTAATCGGACGATGCTACAGTGGGAGTCCTAAATTTTGCCTATCCAGGTTTTATTAGGACAGGGATCTTTAACGAGTACCTGACATCGCACAGGCTCGGGACCACCTTTTAACGTCCCCACCAAAGGACGGCGTAACTAAGGATTTTTTACTCCTATTAAAAAATCCTAGGACCACCTGCGGGTTCGAACCCGTGACCTTTAGCATGGGAGGCTGTTACGCTAACCACCCGGCTACAAGTGATCCCTCCAAATGGAATTAATGACGCATCACCAACCTCTATAGATGTTTCTTCGTATATTATTGCGTTTCAGGGCATTTACTTTTGCTTATACAAGATTTATAAGCAATTTTTGTTTAAACTGAAAAAAAAAATTAATTATTCTATTTAGAAAAATATAACATAAAAAAAAAAAATAAATAAATAAAAAAAAAAAAAATTTTTAATACTTTTATTATGAATAGCTTTTATTTTGTCAATTCCAATAGATCAGATAAGCGACTAATAATAAAACTTGTGTCTTTGACCTAATTAATGAATAATAAAGCCTAGTGCATCCAATAAAAAGTTCTATGCTATTTTAATTATTTTTTTCAATGATGTTTTTAATAGCTGCTATTTTTAATATGAACAAATTTACTTCTCAATTTTTATTTTATAATTTTTAATAATATTGCGTGCAATAAAACTCAAAATAAATCCTGGTAACATTAATTTATTTGAATTTAGTTCTATTATGTCTGTGACCTATTATTCCACAGAATATCCGTTTTATTCATAATATTTTAGCATAATTTAGTATGAGGTGTTTACTAGAATTACATCTTGGTTTTACGTATAAAAAAACCTAGTCATTTGGGAGGTTTTATATTTATTTCTGCGTTTTCAATTTTGAATAAACTAAAACAAATGTCATGTTCAAGGGCTTCTTAAAAGAATAAGTGTGATGTATTCGCTCCAACGTCTGATAAAACAACGTGCTTGGCTTTTATTTATAGCGTTTGTCTTTTACATAACGTAATTGAGAGGAATTTTCCACAATTGTGTGTTATTTAGAGAAAATTCTCTCTGTTTTTTCCGTCCGTTTTTTATCTTATGGTAGTTTATTTTCGGAAATCAAATTGTCTTAGATAGTTTCTCAATATAAGTTAATCAAGACAAGAAAGTTAGGTCTTGATAAAACAATTTTAAGGGAGTAGGTCAGTGTATGTATTCATAAAACTGAACTCAGTATGATTCGACCTGATAGTTTTTATTTATTCTTGCACTTTTTAGAACAGATAAAATATTTCTCTGGGTTTAATTTTAGTGCTGTTTAATAATTTCTATCGCCATATTTCAATCATCAAGTGAGCGGCGTGGTCTAGAAGATTGAGCACTGGTCTACTGTTCTTCAGGATCGGGTTCGAATCCAGGGTGTGGCAGAATATTTTCTATTCTATCATTTCAGCCAGGGGTGTGGATGGAGGGTGATCCTGGGGTATGGAGACCCACCTGAGGCACACCCAGCCTCTATAAAGTGGATACCAGAAAAATGTGTAAAAACCTGTGGCTGAGCGTGATACCAGCCTTATTACCAACCGCGGCCTTTGAATGTAGAGGTACAGTTTTTATTTTATTTCACTATTGGGTTGTGTCACATGAAATTTCCGTTTTCAAGGTAAAGGATTTTTATTAAAAATACGATATTAAAACAAGATAATTTTATTCGAAGTATTTACCTTCTTTGTCTACACATTTTTCTAAATTCCTGAACAGGTGGTAATCTGTAGGAGACAAGTCGGGAGAATATGGTGGGTGCGGAAGAACTTCGTAGCCCAGTTCTTTTAATTTCTGCACGGTATGTTTTGAAACATGGGGTCTCGCTGCCGCTCAGTGAGATCATGAGGTACCTGGCATCGAGCTTTTTTACTTTCCCAATACACTTTAAATGTCTGGAAACGGTAGATGCACTTGCATGTAGTTGTTCTGAGAATCCTTTCACTGTTTGGTAGGGGTTTCCTTCTACTGTATGTTTGAGGACATCGTTGTCTATTACGGACAGAGGTCTTCCTCGGGACAAGTTTTCCAAGTCGGTATCCCCAGCTGAAAACTTAGCAAACCAATGGCGAATGGTCCGTTCATTAACACTCCCTTCTCCAAACGCCTTGCAAATATTTCGAGCGGCCTCAGCTGCTGAATGGTCGAGTTTAAACTCGTATAAAGTATGTGCAGCTGAAATTAAGCACAGTTTTTGCCATAGGAAACCGAACATTGCCCACAAATCTCTTGTTCACATTTAATACATAGTATATAGATGGCTTCCAATCCTCGTTTCTTGGATCAAAATAACATCTCCTTTTCTTCGGAGGGGTCTCCTGACTACATGTGTTAGATTCTTCTGTTTTTTTTTCCCTCCTAATAATGATTGAGCTTTAAACCGAAGCTCTCTGGGAAGTCTGGGATTTTCTGATCGTCTGGTCATGTGATTCTTTAACAAGGATTCGCTTCTTAATAACTTTAAAAAGGTGCGTAAAATAACACGATCACGAGACATTTCTTTCAAAAATTTAAGAAACACACTTTCAATAAATCCGAAGGTGGGTTCTCTAGGACCCCAATAACTCTGCCCTAAGGCAATACCGGATAAAAACTGACTAATAAAGGATGCTATATTACATTCATGACGAAACATGAAAAGTCGAGTTTAAACTCGTATAAAAATATTACTCGAAAATTCTTTGTTTCCATGTTCATATTTGGAGGTATACTAAAAAGCGGGCAATTGATTGGGAAGCTAATGTTTATAATACAAAGATATAGGATTAGTAACTGATTACTTTAAATATGTAAACATTCGGAAGAAAACAAGAGAGACCTGCAAAATTCCCTTTACGTATTTCAGAAATTTAAAAACGGACATTTCATGTGAAACAACCCAATATTTATCTTTATCTGCTATTTCACAAACCTATACAGAGAATGCCTGATACCAAGTGCTATGAAGTATGATTATTCTCATCAATAACATCCACCATCTGATTTATTGAAACGACTTGTTGCCTGTTCACCTTACTCTTTAATAAATTTGCAAATGAGGCAATGCAATGGGGTGATTTGGTCGAGATCACACTCAGCCGCTAGGTTTTCTCTGACTTTTTGGGTACCCACTATTTAAGAGGATGGGTCTGCCCCGGAAGGATCTCCATACCCTAGGGTAGAACTATGGAATGAAGTTGAAGATTAAATTATTATAATGAGGAATGCAGAATGTATTAAAAATATTAACGATGTTGAATCGTAATATTAAGTCCCAGATTTTTATTCAATTGAAATTCCGTTGTTTGTGATCTTACGAGAAGTGAGAAAAAATAACTCTGTACCTATACAGACCATAAAGGATCTTGAGCTCAGTACGTATAGATTTATACTGTTTCTTGGACAACGATCGTGCAAGGAGGTGATTACCTAATCACTCTACCTAGAAATCATGCTCAGCCGCTAGGTTTTTCCTCACTTTTTGGGTACCCACTGTATAGAGGCTGAGTCGCCCCGGCAGGGACTCAATACCCTAGGGTCGACCCGGCTGAACTAACAGAATAAATAATATTATGTTACAGCCTGGATTTGAACCTAGGACCCGGAGAACTGTAGACTTGTGCTCAACTGCTCCCACTTTCCTTAGAACCATATTATAAATACGTTTTTACTTTTACAAAAATTTTAAATTTCTTACAGTTCGGAACTTTATCATCGTTAGGATTCGACAGAAACCTTTAAAAAATACCACGGATTATTGAAAAATCAGATATCAGATCTAGGATTACTGACGCTCCACTCAATGTTAATGAATGTTAGTATTTTTTTTAATTTGTATTACGTCATTGTGTGTCGTTTTACGAAAAATCTTCACACGTGATTGTATGCAGGACAAAATATATTTAATTAGTTATGATTTTGAAAAATAAATTGTCCTTAGAGGTTTTAAAAATAATATATCCTTTCAGATATTATGAGGTTATATAAAATTTAAACTTTAGGCCTGATATATAAATTATTAATATTACTATTCTCTGATAATAAAATTTCTAATAAATTATGTATAATATAAAAGATAAAATTTCTATAATAAAATTTCCTACAAAATCTCAGACACTTTAGAAATATACTAATGATTTGAACACGTTCAAGCATTTAAAATGACAGAGTCAATTTAATTATTTATGCACGAGTATTGGCAAGAATAGTTTGTGCTAATTTTTAGAAAATGTGTAAAAACCAAGGTGATATGTAGTGGCTCTTGCACATTAGGGTGGAAAATATGGTGTACCATACCAGACTTATACCTGCCAAAATAAGGCAATTTATGGTATGGTAGAGCAAGACTTACCACATATGGGCTCAGAGGTCTCAGTTGAAACGTGTTTCTGTCTCAAATACTTTCCAAGAATCAATAAAGTAGCACTAATTAATTAATGGAGCGATAAAAGTTGTGATTGATTTTTTAATCCTTTTTTATAATTAAAAAAAAAAAAAGTGCCTATACAGCGCATGAAAAGTCTTTTGTTCAGTGGCTACGGAGATTTGTCGAAATCAAAGTAGTTAGGCCGAGATCAGGCTCTTCCAATTTTTGAGTACACTCTTTATCGAGGCTGGGTATACCCCAGGAGAGTCTCCATACCCTAAGGTCGTCACTAGGGGATGGCATAATCGAATGATCGTCATAATCGGATGATCGGACTTCGATGATTTAAATAATCGAATGATTTCATAATCGAATGATCGAATGATTAATATGCTTTCTGAAAGGCAATATGCAAACATTCCCGTCTCTATGATGGCTGAGCTGGCTGTGCCTAGGTGCAAATGTGCATATAATTTATGTGATGAGAAAAAAAAAAAAAAAAAGCTCATTGTAATCCCTCGATTAACGTTAAACGATTCAGTTCGAATGAACATTCGTTTCTCCAAACCGATTAATCCGATAATCGATTAATTGGAATGATTGAAATAATCGATTTTCTCATCATTGTCGTTATTGTTCTTTTGTTTTAATATTTGTTCGATAATTATCAGGCCGATTTGCAAAAGATATTCTTGGATATTTTTTTTTAAAACAATTTATTTATTCCAGTATCGCGACGTTTCAGCCTCTAGGGCCATTATCAAGCTTCATGCATATCCATCTCAATTATCTTTTAATTTTACCGCTTTTCAGCAGCGTCGTCATAATTTTTTTTAAATGTCATTTTTCAAAAAAACTTAACAGTTTTCAGCCGCCTTTTAGGTGTTCTCGTGCGCGACTGAGGCTGAAACGTCGCGATACTGGAATAAATAAATTGTTTTAAAAAATATCCAAGAATTTCTTTTGCAAATCGGCCTGATAATTATCGAAGAAATAATCGAATGATCCGATAATCGTCATTCGATTATGCCCACCCCTAGTCGTCACACTGCTGAACAAAAAAATATACAATTATTCTGGCACAGCCGGGGTTTGAACCCGGGGATAGAAAAAACGAAACACTCACTATATAGACCGAGGCGCTAACAACAATAAAAAAAAAAATTAAGAAAAAAAGCCTGAACCCTTGTGCAATACAGGTAGAATACATTTATAAGAGTAGAGTAGCTCAGTACATATAGATATTTTTAATGTTTCTTGGCCAACGGTCGTGCAATGAGGGATTAGGCCGAGCTCACACTCATCCGCCAGGTTTTTTTTTTTGGTACCCATTTTATAGAGGTTGGGTATGCCTTAAGAGGGTCTCCACGTCTGAAATAACAGAATAAATAATTTCCTGCCCAGATTCGAACCGGACCTCGAGAACGTAGAATAGCTTCCACTATTACCAGAACATCACTCCCTTATTCAAAAAATAATAAATATCGAACAATTTAGTAAAGTGCAATATTTTTTTTTTTTTTATATTATGTAATTATCATCCGATCTCAAAAATAACATTTAAAAAAATAATTTTACAGACCGAATTGGTATATTTTAATATGTGAAGTAAATATTTTCACAAAGCAAGATAGTTTATCATTCCTTTATAGAATTACTAATAGGAATTCTAGTTCATAAAATCATGCTCCCTAATCCAGTAGCGTTAATCGTCCGAAGGATTACATCTTAGAGGTATTTTTAGTCAGTATTTAACCTGAGTTCCTGATAAACGCTAAAGTCATTCCATAAGACCAGGCAAATGTTTTCCTTGTCGACATTAAACGGAGATAAAGCGCCTTTAGAATTCATATCTTTATTGCCGGGTATATACCGCCCTGGCTTTAAGGATAGAATCTTCGCCTCGTTGTGCTCTTATCTTGAGGGAACGCTTCCAAATTATTAGGTCATGTCAAACAATGGTTCTATATTGAATGGTGATGTAACAGGGAGGAAATTATCCCTATTTTGACAATCGAGGAACTGAAATGTGAGAAGCTTATTCATTGATGGGGACGCACAAATTTTCGTTTCAAAAAATATATGAAAATAATCTGAAATATGAACGTAAGATAATGGTGGTAGAACTAGCCCTTTTTTATGCCCTAAAATTAGTAACAGTTTCTCCATGAGAATCTTCGTTATCCTGTTGTGATTCACGAAGTGGAGAAATTCGATAGAGAAAGACTTTTGTTGGTCTATTCTGTTAAAAAATAGAAAATGTATGAAGAGTCACCTGTAGTCTAGTGGCTTGCATTATAGCCTTCAATGTCCAAGGTCGCGGGTTTCCAACCCGCCAGATGGCCCAATGATTTTTAAATAAAGTAAACAAAATATTTTTTTATATTTCCTTATGGTACTCCTCTTGTCCCGGTTGAACAGATCCGATACCTAGGACTGCACCTGGACAAACGTCTCACTTGAAACCCTCATACAAGACTGAAAAGACAAGAAACTGCTCGACGTTTTCGACTACTTCAACACTTACTGGACAAACGCTCAAACCTTCCTCTCAAGTACAAAAGACTCATCTACATGACTATCATAAGACCAATGTGGACTTACGGAGTAGAGATTTGGGGCTCTACTAAAACATCGAATTCATCTCGTCTACAATCCAAAATACTTCGAAAAATCCTCAATGCTTCTTATTTTGTCACAAATAAACTGATCCATAAAGACCTTAATATTCCCTTTGTTGCTGACTTAGCCCGAACCAGGTACCTCTCCTTTCATGACAAACTCCATTCCCACTCAAGCCCACTAGTTTCAATCCTTGCTTCCTCTACAATCCCTGATAATCCTCCGAGGCGTCTGTAAATAAGATGGCCCTGAGACCTTCTAGTTTAACATAGTCTTTGGGGAGCTGCCAATGGGTAGTATCCCTACATATGAATCATATCAACATATCTTGTATCACATTTACTAAATGTTTTTTTATTATACAGTTGTAAATACAGATAAATATATATTTTTTAAATAATTAAAAAAAAAATTCCTTATGGTATGGAAGTCGCGTAAAATGCTGTCCGGAGCCTGTGCGATGTTAGGTACTCACTAAAGAACCCTACCCTAATAAACCTGATAGGCAAAAGTAGCGTGAAGTGACGTTAAATAAATAGACAAAAACCTGTATTTCTTCCGAGGCTGAAGAGTATTGTGTTCAGTACTTCCAGTGGCGCGACAGGCCGTGTAGGCCCTGGGCCTCGTGGTGTAATCTCTTGGGAGATTACACTCACGTTTTATGATTCATTTTGTAGTGTAGGGTCATCACTCCCTACGCCTAATTTTGTGAGTGGCTACCATTTGGCTGACGGGTCTCACATACCCGGGGGAGAGGCTGTGAGTGAATCCCCATTTATTTACATCCTTATAAAAGTCCCGTCAGGACTGGGATTCGAACTCACAACCTTTAGTATGAAAGGCTAGCGCGCTAGCCACTCAGCCACGGGCTCCCCAGAAAAATAAACAACTAAAAAAGAAAAATCTTGTGTTTTGTTTGCAATACACGACTTTCACTTACCTCAGTTATTAAAAGCAATTTAAAAACTATTAAATGCAGTTAGAGTTAAAAATAGTTTAAAGAAACATCCAGTTTTGTAACGTTTGTTATAGATTAAATAATATAACAATATGAAATTGTTATTTACAATAATCATTTAAATTTATGCCCTATTCGTCACCTTGTCTTCCACAACCTTTAGCTTTCCTACGATATATTATGCATACATATATGTAACTATTCTTATGTTCGGAAAGCTTTTTTTTTAATCTTAGCTCTTTTATCCTATAGTTGGTTATCAAATCCGTTCAACTTGTATATTTAGCCCTTTATTATAAATGCTAATAGGATGAACTGGTTAAGTTTTTTTTTTATTTATAAAATTAAAGGTACATTAGAGGAAAAAAATATCGGCATTTAAGCCCTTTTATACTATTTCAATCTGGGGAGTCCGTGGCTGAGTGGCTAGCGCGCTTGCCTCTCATGCTACAGGTTCTGAGTTCGAATCCCAGAGTCCTGGCGGGGCTTTTATAAGGATGTAAAAAAATGGGGATTCACTCACAGCCACTCCCCCGGGTATGCGAGACCCGTCAGCCAAAGGATGGCTACTCGCAAAATTAGTCATAGGGAGTGATGACCCTACACTAAAAAAATGCATCGTGAAACGTGAGTGTTAAAGTCGCAGGAGTTTACACCGCGAGGCCCAGGGCCTACACGGCCTGTCGCGTCACTGGAAGATACTATTTCAATCAGAATGGAACCTACATGATATTAAAGCCCATTAAGTAAGTGGTCACCATAGAGTAGTGGCTAGAATAACAGCTTTCTATGCCAAATATCGCGGGTTCAAATCTGCTGGTGGTCCTAGGATTTTTTAATGGGAGTAAAAGTTATTTATACTGTCCTTCAGAGGGTACGTTAAAAGGTCCCGAGCCTGTGTGATGTCAGGTACTCGTTAAAGATCCCTAACCTAATAAAACCTGGATAGGAAAAATTTAGGACTCCCACCGTAGCATTGCCCGATTAGCCACAGTAGCATAAAAGTGACGTTAAACGAATAAACAAACAAAGTCCATTAAATTTTACACGGATATTGCAAGTTTGATTAAAATCGAGCAAATGCATGGACTTTTCGTTTTCGTGCTCGACTTACTACACTCACTCCAACCTCTTCGTGCTCGACTTACTACACTCACTCCAACCTCTTCGTGCTCGACTTACTACACTCACTCCAACCTCTTCGTGCTCGACTTACTACACTCACTCCAACCTCTTCGTGCTCGACTTACTACACTCACTCCAACCTCTTCGTGCTCGACTTACTACACTCACTCCAACCTCTTCGTGCTCGACTTACTACACTCACTCCAACCTCTTCGTGCTCGACTTACTACACTCACTCCAACCTCTTCGTGCTCGACTTACTACACTCACTCCAACCTCTTCGTGCGACTTGGTTATTTATACTCAGGGGACCCTAAAACGTGTATTTACGTTGACAATTGGAATTAGAAAATTTCATGATCGCAATACTTTGCCTTACTATATATAGGAAGTGAAAGTAAAAAACTCTGGTGCAGGCAACACACGTTTTTCACTTACCTCCATTGTTAAAATCAATAAAAGAATTTTCAAATACAGTTAGAGATAAAAATACGTAAAACTATTAAAGAATTAATTAAATTGAATTTATATAGAAACATGTGTTTTATTAAAAAACCTATTATATTATTATCTAAAATAATCAGTTAGTTTTGTATTATTTTCATCACTCTCTATTAACTTTTAAAAGCTTGAGTATAATATAATGTTTTTTTCTAAAATCTTTAGCTTTCCAACGGTATATCATACATGTATATTACTGCTCTTATGTTCAAAAACAAAAAATTGCTTTAAAAAAATATTTTTTCTGTTTTCTCCTTTAGTTGGGTATCGAATTCTTTCAATTTATATATTTACCTGTTTTTCATCAGTGGTAACAAGATAATATAGTTATTTTTATAGAATCAACAAAATTAGAGGTACTTTAGGGATGGTTTTTTATCCGAATGAAACCTAAATTATATTAAAGCCCATTAAATTTTACATCGATATAGCGAGTTTAATCAAAATCGTCAAAACCGTTTTCGAGAAAATCGAAAAAAGGTGCAAAATGCATGGTATAAAGTGGCTCTTCTGGTAAGCTCAGTTTGATGAAAAAGGTTTTGTTACGTCTCGGGCGTATATTTGTCTTAAATATGAAATTTCAGTTTCTTCTGTGATACTTTAGCCAGAATTATTTAATAGCCTTTGTGATAAGCTGTTTGGTTTATCCAAATTTTATAAAGGCGTTAAACCTCTTTATTTTACCTTCCTAGAAATCAGTACTTATAACACTAACTCAGGATCCGCAGATTGTTAGAGGTTTTATCACCACTATTCTACTAATCTTTTAGAGTTATTTTTAGTCTGCTAAGGTATTTGAGGTATTTGATAATCTAGTTTAGTCCAATTCTTTTGTCTTATCGTTCTGATATACCTGGAACAGCTCTAATTACAATTCTAAAATCAGTTCATGCTTAAATGTTAACAGTCTATCTGACACTAAAAAGAAACATTTGAAGCAAGATATCCTAATTTTCGTAGATGGTAAGCGACACGAACGAACTCCGTGCCGTGGGTTGGGGTCAGGTCTCTGGGTCATCAGGGGATTTGTTGGAATCGCTTCGTGGAGTAACTGTCAACAGGAGTACTCGTTATCTATCGAGGAGCAGATACCCCGATTGCAGTATGTGCCACGTTCTGTATACTCACACTACTAAGGTTCAATAGTTCCTTAACTGGCTATACATCATTTCTCGCAGTGTAAGAGCTTAAAGGCCCCTTCACACTATCGTTAAAAAAAGACGGTTTGGAAGGACTGTTCGACACGTCGCACAGTGGGCAATATGACCGATCTAGGTGGACACAATTCTGAAACTTGTCTATATTTAACGTTTGGGGTCCCAGATTACGGATTTTTTTTTTTTTTTTAATATAAGAAAATTATAAAAACTAATTAATTTTTTGACTCGGTTTAAAAGATGGAAAATAAAACTCAACATTGACAAATCGCAACACATCACCTTCACCCTCCGACACGACACTTGCCCTTCAGTCTACATAAACAACTTACCGATAACACAAACCAACACAGTTCATTACTTAGGACTCACTTTCGACAGAAGGATGACATGGGGGCCTCACATTAAGCAGAAGCGGCTGACTCTCAACAATCGACTAAGACTTCTATATTCTCTACTGCACAAACACTCTTCTTTAAAAATCCGACAAAAACTAAATACTTATACCTACTTACTAAAACCCATATGGACATACGCCTCTCAAATTTATGGAATAGCGAAACCGACTCAGATTGCAAAAATCCAGACTTTTCAATCAAAAACTTTAAGACTTATTACTCGATCACCCTGGTATGTCAGTAACAAAACTTTACATACAGACTTACACATACCAATGGTGCAAGATCACATTCGGACTTCCTACATAAAATTTTTTGACAAACTTCACAGACATACTAACAAACTCATACAAAACATGGCCACGACAGACATGCCAGGGAATATTCAAAGAAGGCTGAAAAGAAGCTGGCTAAGAGATCTCCTTAAGTAAACTCTTTTAAAATTCAAGTTAGGAGTAGATGCCGATGGGTATCGACCTCCCTCATGCCTGACATGCCCTTTATATCAATTGTTATCAAATCCGCTTATTGTCACGGGCTGAGCGACAGGTGTGGATGTAAAAATAAATGATAAAAAAAAAAAAAAAAAATTTTGACGATCGGCGAGCGCACAGTGGTCAAACATCAAATTTATTTGCTAAAATCTAAAACATCCCTATATTTTACGTTTGAAGTCCCAGAATACGGGAAAACTAATACAAAAAATCTAATTGTGGATCAGAGTTGCTAAAACCTTCTAATAAATGTATTTTATATCATTTAGGAAATTCTTGAAATTATAGATTGTAAAACTTTTGATTCGGACTGTTGTGTCTGAAAAAAATTATATATCATCCAAAACGCAAAAATTCTTTGTAATATCTAAATACTACTTTAACGTCGTGTAGGTTTCATTCTGATTAAAATGGTCTGACAGGACTGCCGATAATTTAAATTTTCTTCCCCTAAAGTACCTTTAATTTTTTACATTCTATAAAAATAACCAAATTATCTTGTTAGCATCGATAAATAACAGCTAAATATGTAAGTTGTGCGAATTTAAAAAACAACTAAAGGAGAAAACTGAAAAAATATTTTTTTAATGCAATTATTTGATTTTGAACATAGCAACAGTAATATACACTTATAATATACTGTTGGAAAGCTAAAGATTTTAGAAAAAAAAATATCTAATACACAAGAGCTTGTAAAAGTTAATAAAGAGTGATGAAAAGCAGATAGAACTAATTATTTTAGATAATAATACAATAGATTTTTTAATAAAACACATGTTTCTATATAAATTCAATTTAATTAATTCTTTAATAGTTTCACGTGTTTTTATCTTTAAGTAAATTTGAAAATTCTTTCATTGATTTTAAAAATGGAGGTAAGCGAAAGTCGTGTGTTGCCCGCACCAGATATTTTTTTTTAATCTTACTGCTAAACTAAATAGCTAAAGCTACAGTCGCGTCCATTACTTCTCTCCACTTAATTAATCGACTATGCACTGAAAACAAATCCACTCGCAGCTGTTTAGAATGATTGCAATTTATTCGTTTAAAGAGACCGATCAGACGGCTTGGAAGGCTGAAATTGAACAATGGTGTGAGGGTGATTCGGTTCGTCGTTCAAAACTGACGGTTTTTCCCTCGCTTTCTTCCTTCCTTTGAACCGATGGGCTGGAAGGACAAAATGAACGATCGTATGAGGGAGCCTTAATAAGGTTTAGCTCAGTTATCTGCTTTTTACAAAACGTTGAAGAAACCAAACCATAATCGATACCATCAGCTTTTTCGTATTGACAAATCCTGCCATATCCTACTATGAAACACCAACATCCTATCCTGTAGTACACCGGAGACCATAGCATCTTCCTCCATCGCGATGTTCTACCAGGAAGGCACTGTTCAAAGAACTTCTGACCGGAGGAACGATGCTCTTCGGTAAACGCCGCCCATCCGAGGTAGTTAGACTCTGAGGTGGTGAACGTGAACTTCTCTCAAGATCCGGGAGCAAGGCATCTCGCTCGACGGGTACTTGAGGCGGATTCTCCAGGGTATGACCTCTTACACTTAGAGTATAGTCTGTTTGTCGATGCCTTAAGAGGTGAAGGAATTAGCCAACTGCATTAAGAGAATTTATACTCTCAATTATTTGTAGAAAAAAATCTGGTCCCCGCAACTTGTATACTTACTTCCGACTTTCACTTATCTCCGTCGTTAAAATCAATTTAAGAACTTTTAAATAAAGTTAGAGTTGAAAAAAAATTAAAGAATTATATTAAGTTTTGATGGAAACATTTGCTTCAAATTAAATAATCAAACAATATAATTATTGTCTATAACAATTACTTAAGTTTATGCACGTTTCGTCTTTCTGCTTTGCGTTTTACTGCTTTTTATATAAGATAAAATTTTTTTTTTTCAAATCTTTAGATTTCCAACGCTATGTTATTCATCTATATTACTACTCTTATTTTTTTAATATTTATCTTATTTAATATTTACTGTATTTTTTATGTTTATTATTTTAAATAATGAACCTTTATAATTGACTAAAACAAAATTACCTCGTCCTCCCCATATAATTTGAGGGCTTGCGTTTCAAGATACGTAGAATCTGCATAACGGAAAATAAATCCGTTCTTCTGCCGTACGAATTGATAAATAAATAAAAATAATTTTAATTTAAATACTCTATTATTTGTATTTCTTAGTGCTATTCGATACAGAACTAAATTCCCTAAAAACAAAAAAAGAATCATTGAATTCGGTCGAGAAATAGCAGAGATACATCGTTTTGAAATTAGCAGTGGTAATTGGCTGTTTTCCTTCGAATTATTTTTTGCTTCTGATTTTGATCGATAGATTTTGATTGCCTATAAACAGCTATATGAATAGTTATACCTTAATAAAGTTATTTGGAAATAATAAACTATTATGTAATAATTTGAAGCGTTTTATTTTTGCTCTAAGTCACTATAACCCAAATTTATTGTTGTATGTATTTTCTAAAGGGGCATGTATCAAAATAAATAAATTATTATTATTAAAAATTAGAGGGGAAAAATTCTCAACGCTTCTTACTTTGCCACGAATAATCTCATCCATAATGACCTTAATATTCCTTATGTAGCTGATTTGGCCCGAACCAGGTATCAATAATTCCATGACAAACTCCACTCCCATCACTTCCACCCAGTGGGAAACTGTTGGAGGAGATAACTTATAATGGGAACAAAGAAATATTTATCATTCGTCAGTGGCTTTCAGCGGCAGGCCTACACCTTGAGCTTGCTGATCATAAAACTGAGGCAGTATTGATAACCATTAGGAAAGTAAGAGAGACAGTCAGTTTCACCTATCCAAGCCATCGATTAGATATCTCAGAGTGCAGATTGACGCCAGAATACGATTTGATGAACACCTGCATAAAGTTAGTAGCAGAGCAGCGCAAATGGTAAATGAATTGGTCAGATTCATGACAAATATTGGTGGACCAAGGGAAAACCAAAGAAAACTTTTGGCTAATGTAGCCAGTTCCACGCTTTTGTATGCAGCACCGATCTGGGAAGAATCCTGTGAAGTGCAGTCTTCTGTCCGTAAAGTTATCAGTGTGCATCGAAGAAGTGCACTGCGTGTCGCTCGAGCTTTTCGCGTTGTCTCCTACGATGCTGTATGCGTCATAGCAGACATGCCTCCGATTGATCTTTTGGCAGATGAACGCAGAAGGATCTACCAAAGAAAATGAGAAGAGATGGATGCTCACTGGGCTACTTTAGAGAAACAAGAGAGAACACATACTCTTGAAAGATGGCAGAGGCGTTGGAACGCCTCATCTTCTGGAAGATGGACCTACCGCCTCATTTCCGATATATCGACATGGATATCTCGAAAACACGAAGCTGTAGATTATTATCTCACTCTTACTTACTGGACATGGTTGCTTCAGAGCCTACTTAGCTCGATTCAAAATAGAGGATAGATCATCGTGTCCATCCTGTGATCCCCTGGAACAAACAGTGGAACATACATTATTCTCTTGTTCAGGATTCATTCGAGAAAAGTTCGAGCTAGACACTAAATTGAGAACGAAATTGTCGCCAGAAAATGTAGTCGCTACGATGATGACCAGTCAGGAGAGTTGGAGCGCTGTAGCTGATTATGCAGCACAAATTGGCAAAAGTCTCAGAGAACAAGAGCACGAAAGGAGAGGCAGGGCATTGTCCTAGCCCAAATAGGATGTCCAGGAAAGAAGTAAGCATTTAGCCCTTCTGTCCCCCGCGAAGTAATGCTTGACAGCGATTCCGTGGGGTGGTAAAGACGAATTTGGAGGTGGTTTTTTAGTGAGTAGGAATCTCACACTGTTGTGTGACTTGATTGTTGCACTCGTCTCATGAATGATTTTTCCACTACCCAAAAAAAACTCCACTCCCATTCTAACCCACTAGTTTCAATTCTACCCCCCTCTTCCATTTCTGAAAAACCTCCCAAGTGTCTGAAAAGAAGATGCCGTCGAGACCTTCTAGTTTAGATTACCTATTGGAGTGTTGCCAATGGGCAGTTTCTCTTCATGTCTTTTTCATGTGTTTTATCTAACAGCTAATTTACTAGATATATTAACCAATACAGTCGTAAATATCAATAAATAAATACAAAATAAAATAGTACGGATCGCTGTAAGTACTTAACCTAAGATACCTCAAGGATTTTAATAGTATGATATTTTTTAAAAATGCATAAACATATACAAAATGGCAAAACAAATATCCCGTTTTAGTCGTCTATATTTAATGTTGTACGGTATTTGGCGGTGTCGCAAACGATAGTATAACTGTACATTAATTTATCTCTTCGATTCTTTCCTGTTCTCAGAGCTTTTTTAGGACCGATAATTATAACGAGTCTGCGGGATCGGGGAAGGAGTGTGACAGATGGTCAACTCTGAATACGAGAAGAGGAAGCGATCGCATATAGGAAGCGGAACAATGCTACTAAATGGGGATATCAATGCTAACTAGATTACCGTTAGGCCGCGGAGGACACACTCCAAGAGGAAGCAGATTCGTCCATCAGGAAGTGAGCCATTAATATAACGGTCTCGTCCAATCCAACTCAAATTAACATCTGCAATAACTATCAGTGAAAGTTCTCTGCGGGCGTTCCTTATCCTATTCATTCAAATGTGGCCTTGCTATCGTTATTGCCTCGATACAATATCTAACTGCACACATGGAACTATTTATAATGGTTGCTCCCTC
Source organism: Piezodorus guildinii (assembly GCA_023052935.1). Classification (NCBI taxonomy): domain Eukaryota; kingdom Metazoa; phylum Arthropoda; class Insecta; order Hemiptera; family Pentatomidae; genus Piezodorus; species Piezodorus guildinii. Next base: position 215,847,143 of record CM041292.1, on the reverse strand, counting down.
AAGCTTTAAAATCTATTTATATATATTTCGTACTTTCACTTATCATTAAATATAAAAAGTGAGGGAAAGTATTAAAAAGAGCGTATGCAGGATTTTCGTTAGGCGAAGGTTTGAGATGGGAATGAGGAAGCGGATTAGAAGTCCTTTGTTTATTAATTAAACGTCACTTTATGCTACTGTTCACTTACCTCCGTCATTAAATCAATTTAAAAAATTCAAATACATTTAAAGACTCCAATAAATGTTTAAGGAATTAATTATTGCTTTCACTTACTATATATAGTAAGGGAAAGTATTGCGATCGTGAAAATATTCGAATTCCAGTTTTCAACGGAAATACACATTTTAGGGTCCCCTGAGTCCAAATAACCAAGGCCCGCAAAAAGGTCTGTGTGTGGTAACTCCCGGGCGGAAACGGTAAGTCCTATGGAACTGAAATTTCATACTTAAGACAAATATACGCCCGAGACGTTACAACCCTTTTTCATCAAAATTTGCTTACCAGAAGAGGCACTTTATACCATGCATTTTGCACTTTTTTTCGATTTTCTTGAAAACGGTTCCGACAATTTTGATTAAACTCGCTATATCGATGTAAAATTTAATGGGCTTTAATATCATTTAGGTTTCATTCGGATAAAAAACCATCCCTAAAGTACCTCTAATTTTGTTGATTCTATAAAAAATAACTATATTATCTTGTTACCACTGATGAAAAACAGGTAAATATATAAATTGAAAGAATTCGATACCCAACTAAAGGAGAAAACAGAAAAAATATTTTTTTAAAGCAATTTTTTGTTTTTGAACATAAGAGCAGTAATATACATGTATGATATACCGTTGGAAAGCTAAAGATTTTAGAAAAAAATATTATCTTATACTCAAGCTTTTTAAAGTTAATAGAGAATGATGAAATGAACATAAAACTATCTGATTATTTTAGATAATAATATAATAGATTTTTTAATAAAACACATGTTTCTATATAAATTCATTTTAATTAATTCCTTAATATGTTCACGTATTTTTATCTCTAACTGTTTTTGAAAATTCTTTCATTGATTTTAAAAATGGAGGTAAGTGAAAGTCGTGTGTTGCCCGCCTAGATTTTTTTTTAAATTTCAATAGAAACGTGAGTTTTATTAAATAATCTATTATATTTTGATCAACAGCAATCAGTTAGTTTTATCGGCTTTTCATCACTCTCCATTAACCTTTAAAATTCTGTTTATTCGATAATATTTTTTCTAAAATCTTTAGCTATCCAACGGTATATTATACATCTATATTACTATTTTTGTGTTCAAATACACAAAAATTGCATAAAAAAATATGTCTGCACTTTTCTCCTTTAGTTGTTTATCAAATTCGCTCAACTTGCATATTTACCCGTTGTTTATAGCTATCCAATGGTATATTATACGTGTATATTTCTGTTGCTATGTTCAAAATAAAAAAATTGTATTTAAAATATATTTTTCTCTGTTTTCTCCTTTAGTTGGGTATCGAATTCATTCAATTTATATATTTACCTGTTTTTCATCAGTGGTAACAAGATAATATAGTTATTTTTATAGAATCAACAAAATTATAGGTACTTTAGAGAAAGAAAATTTAAAATATCGGAATTTAAGCCCTGTCAGACTATTTCAATCAGAATGAAACCTACATCATATTAAAGCCCATCACATTTTACACCGATATAGCGAGTTTAATCAAAATCTTTAGAGCCGTTTTTGAGTAAAAATTGTAAAAAGGTGCAAAATGCATGGTATAAAGTGGCTCGTCTGGTTAGCTGATTTTAATGAAAAAGATTCTGTAACATTTGAGTTGGGAATGAGGAAGCCGATTAAAAGTCCTTTGTTTATTAATTTAACGTCACTTTATTATGCTACTTTGGATAATCGGACGATGCTGCAGTCCGAGCCTTGAATTGTGTCTGTCCAGGCTTTTAAAACCGCGACTTTTCGAAGTAATGAGTAGAACTTTTGAAAAAGAATTTTCAGTATACAAATTCATTTTTAATATTCCCTGAGTTCAAAATAACAATATCCTTAGGCGCTTAAGGCTTAAGAGTCGTCAGGGAAAAGCTGAGCCGAAGTCTTCTAAAATTGTTGAGACAAATTAAAATAGAAGATAAAAAAAAAAAAAAATATGTATTAGGATAAAAGGTGTGTTTATAGAATGGTTTTACTTCTAAGAACGTACCTAATTCACTAATTTATATGTATGAATGAAAAAAGAACTTTATTCTGGGACTAAGTCCCTTGAGAATAATACGCATGTACAAAAAAAAAATGATTACAACTGGCCAAAAAACTAATAATATTAATGATTACAATAATTATTTGCAATTATTTTAATTGATGAAAAGTGATAGAAACGAAAAATATTAAAAAAAAAAAAATACAGTAATATCTAAATGTAATATAGAACTAACAAACCAAAAAAACAAAACAAAAAACATTAGAATAATTAAAAATAGAAATGAAAATAAACTTTACTATCGTTTATGTTATAAAGTGTAGACATTTCTCACATCACTTTAATCGCTGTACTGAAATTAGATGGCATCTGATTGGGAAGCATGGATGTGTTTAAAAAGGAGAGATTTGAAAGAAGATTGGGAAGGAACATGACGGATGTGTGATGGGATAGTATTCCATAAGAAAGTGGACCGGGCTAAGAAAGAAAATTAATATTTTTTGGTTCTATGGGAAGGCGTATGTATATAGACAGTCTTTGGAAAAAAATGAATATACTGTCTAATCATCTGCTCCCTTTCCCTTCTTAGCCCTCCCTTCATAACGGAAATCTTGCGTACGCCCTCGGTAAGTCTAGCTTAAAATAGCTGGGGGTCACCTGTCGTGTAGTGGCTAGCATAACAGCCTTTTTTTCCCCAGTTCGCGTGTTCAAACCTAAAATATTTCCCTAGTATTGTTTAAAGGGAGTATAAGATTCTCGGTTATGGTGTGATGTCAGGTACTCGTTAAAGATCTTTGTCTTAATTAAACCTGAGAAGGCGAAGTGTTAGGACTCCCACTGTAGCATATTCCAATTAGCCGTAGTAAAAACCGCCAATTACATTTTTATATCATTAATTTTATACAGAATTTTCTCAAAAATGTCTCAAACTGTTTTAATAAAAAATGGTCGTAATAATAATTAAAATTTCAGATTGTTTTTTTAAAAAATTCTACTAAACCAAAAAAAAAAAAATGTGAATTCCCATCAATTTGAGATATTTAAAAATATATTATCATTATAGCCAACGCTCTCCTTCAAATGCCCTGAAGAAGGCCTATTATTTAGGCCGAAACGTAGGCACCAGTTTATTAAGTTTATATCTTAATTTTGTGTTCTTTTGACTGCACCCTGAACTAACTTCTCCCACTATTATTATTACAAATAACATAAATATTGTAAACTTCAAAGAGCCTATAACGATCCAATTTCGTTTGAGGAAATCACCTTTCTTATTTTTTTATGACATAAAATATACTCCTGAAATTCCTCACATACTACAATTAATTTTCTTTATTATCTTACCATTCGAGTATTTCTGGATCTTTTATATGCCTGCCGAAGTTGTCTCTTCGCAGTTATCTTTAAGTAAATTTCATGAATTTCTAGTGATACTGAAGCCTTTTCTAAAGGCAAGTTCCAAGGGAAAAGTTTGGCCGATTGCAGATTATGCTCTATGGGGTTGGTATCTATGTGATTATGGAAGCCATTTAATTAATCTTGTTGACTTTCACGATAATTTCATCAAGAAGAATTTTAATATTTCAAATTTAATCTGGATGCTTTGATGAAAAGCACCTTTTCTGCGATACAAATCAATGTAATCTACGTGCCTTATAAACCATATCTGAACACCTCCCAAAACAATCCTAACCATTGTTCCTCTTTCTTCGACACAATTAACAGTTATAAGCCGGAAACTTTTGACAAAAATTAATATTTCTGTAACAACTGCTGTAGGTACAGAGAGTATGTGGTCTCGTTAAAAATAAACCGCACAGTAATGAATTGCTCATTTACAGGCGCCAACTCTGTTTATATTGATTGATATTTTTTTATTTACATTAACATAAAGAATAATTTATGTAATGTATTTTGTGTTACAACACTTACTATATTATCCCCTTTAAGGTATTTGTCTTTACAGAAGCGAGCTGAAAAAAAGCATAAACTAAATTCGATGAAACTTTATTTTGGTTGTTTTGGGAAAATAAATCTCATTAAATACAATTAATTTTTTTTTTGGGCGTCAGACGTTATATATTATATTTTGTTCTTTACAATTAACTTTACTATATACATTTTTTTTAAACATTTATTATTGATATTTACAACTGTATTAACAACAAAAAATACATCAAGTAAATTTGATAGTTATATAATACAATGACATGATATACATGTAGAGAAGCTCATTGGAAGTACTCTAAAAATATTCTAAACTAGAAGGTCCCGGGGCCATCTCATTTTCAGGCGCCTCGGAGGGATGTCAGGAATTGAAGAGGAAGAAAGGGTTGAAACTAGTGGGTTAGAGTGAGGATGGAGTTTGTCATCTAAGGATTGATACCTGGTCCGGGCCAAATCATAGGAGGTCTTTATGGATAAGTTTATTCGTGACAAAGTAAGGAGCGTTGAGGGTTTTACGAAGGATTTTGGATTGTATGCGGGAAGAATTTGATGGTTTAGTAGAGGCCCAAAGCTTGTAGTTCAGAGGAAGGTTTGACCGTTTGTCTAGTAAGTGTTGAAGTAGCCTAAAACGGCGAGCAGTTTCTTACTATATTTTTTTTATATATTAATATACTGTAAAATTAACTCCAAGGAAATTTAAAATTCAAGTTGTTCAGCTTTCTATCGACTACCTCTTACTAAAAATTAAAATGACGAAATGCTTGTCAAAATTATAAATTAATTAAACTTAAAATGCTTAAAAAATTATAATAAAATAAAATAAATCCGAATACTGTGCTGTTATCTATTTCAACAAAAATATAAATACAATGAAATGAATGTATCTTTGTATTATTTTTGTGTAAATATTATCTGTTTCCTCCAACCCCCTTCTTCCTCTGTTTGTAGATTCCGATAGTTCTGTAGATTCAAAAATTGCTTACTGACGTTTCTAAATTTATTTTGTAGAATATGTTCCGCTTATGATGAATGGAAAAGAAAGTTACTCTATTTTTAAGAACAATGAAGTCAGTTCATTCCCACTAACGTGTTTTTGTGTCCCGCTCAATGTTGTTCTTTTTTCAACAAATGGTAGTTGTATGCACAATTATATTACCATTCTTTGAAGAGGTACTCGTTTAAATTTTGTTTATAATTATAGTTATTAATTTTCTCGAATGCTATATTATTATTAGTTTGAATAGTATAATACCGATACTTTTACTTTATCAATGTTATTTAGAACTAACCGTTTATATTATGTTTTTACATTAATGTTCAAATGTTTTAATGCTTCTTTTCAAACATTCAGTTCACTGCACGTGTATTTCTTGAACTCTTCTAGATATTTTAAGTATTTCATATATACGGAAGTATTGGGATCGTGAAAATTTTCGAATTCCAGGTTCCAGTTTTTCAGCTTTCCCCTGAGTTCAAATAACCAAGACCCGCGAAAAAGGTCTTTGTGTGTGTGTGCTAACTCCCGGGCGGAAACGTTAAGTCCTATGAATCTGAAATTTCATATTTAAGACAAATATACGCCCAAGACGTGACAAAACTTTTTTCAAAACGAGCTTACCAGAAGAGACACTTTATACCATGCATTTTGAACCTTTTTTCGATTTTCTCGAAAACGGTTCCGACGATTTTGATTAATCTCGCTATATCGATGTAAAATTTAATGAGATTTAATATCATGTAGGTTTTATTCTGATTAAAATGATCTGACAGGGCTTAAATGCCGATATTTTAAATTTTCTTTCCCTAAAGTACCCTTTAATTTTGTTGATTCTATAAAAATAACTATATTATCTTGTTAACGCTGATGAAAAACAGGTAAATATATAAATTGAATAAATTCGATACCTGACTAATGGAGAAAACAGAAAAAATATTTTTTTAATGATATTTTTCGTTTTTGAACATAAGAGCAGTAATATACATGTATGATATACCGTTGGAAAGCTAAATATTTTAGAAAAAATAATATCTCATGCACGAGCTTTTAAAATTAAAGAGATTATTTTAGATAATAATATAATAGATTTTTTAATAAAACACATGGTTCTATATAAATTCAATTTAATTAATTCCTTTATAGTTTCATGTATTTTTATCTCCAACTGTTTTTGCAAATTCTTCCATTTATTTTAAAAAGGGAGGTAAGTGAAAGTCGTGTGTTGCCCGCACCAGATTTTTTTTTAAATATTTAATATCAAGAATAGGGACTCATTGTTTCATCTGTTCAAAGAATCTTTGAAATATCATCCTTTGTTTTGAATTGTTTCATAAAATCAGTTAATATTAAAACAATTACTTAAGGGAATTTTAATAGAGTAATAACCCATTTTCTGGAGAGATTTTTTTTAAAGTGGTTACTTTAATTTTTTTTTTTTTTTCATTTTCTGTAACTCTCTCATCCATCCGAATAACAGATATTGTCGGCCACTGCCAACACGCTTACCCATAGGAAGCTGAAAAGAAGTGGGATGTGTGACCACGTGACATAAAAGTAAAATAGAAATTACGCCAGGAAGAGGTGCCGCTGGGCATTACTCTACGACTTGCCTACCACACCACAAGATGAAACCCTATCCCATCACATTAATTGAATGTCAACTGCATGTCAGATATGAATAAAAAAATATTTATAGAACTGATGCAATGAATACACGACTTTTATTCACGTAGGTTATTAAAATCAATTTAAGAATTACTAAATTTAATATTTAATTTTAATATAAAATTTAATACAATAAAACATATAACTGAAGAGTGCCCGAAATATATTCATTTTTTTTTCTTTTCTCAATATATTTTATTTTATTTTTCTCTTAGGTTATTCACTCACTCTTCTTTACGTACTGTTTTTATAAAATATGTTATGAAACTTAATTTATGTTATATAATAAATATACGCGTTGTATCGCAAGATGGTACGCGTAGAAATAAATGCGCCCATTGCAGGGTTACTGTAATAAGGAAAACCGTAAGGTGTTAATATAAATGCGTTAAAAAAATCTGGTGCAGGCAACACACGACTTTCACTTACCTCCATTTTTAAAATCAATGTAAGAATTTTCAAAAACAGTTAGAGATAAAAATACGTGAAACTATTGAGGAATTAATTAAATTGAATTTATATAGAAACATGTGTTTATTAAAAAATCTATTATATTATTATCTAAAATAATCAGTTAGTTTTATGTTCATTTCATCACTCTCTATTAATTTTTAAAAGTTTGTGTATGAGATAATATTTTTTCTAAAATCTTTAGCTTTCCAACGGTATATCATAAATGTATATTACTGCTCTTATGTTCAAAAACAAAAAATTGCATTAAAAAATATTTTTTCCTTTTTCTCTTTTAGTTGGGTATCGAAATCATTCAATTTATATATTTACCTGTTTTTCATCAGTGGTAACAAGATAATATAGTTATTTTTATAGAATCAACAAAATTAAAGGTACTTTAGACAAAGATAATATATCGGTATTTAAGCCCTTTCAGACCATTTTAATCCGAATGAAACCTAAACGATATTAAAGCCCATTAAATTTTACATCGATATAGCGAGTTTAATCGAAATCGTCTTCAAGAAAATGGGAAAAAGGTGCAAAATACATATTATAAAGTGGCTCTTCTGGTATGCTCATTTTGATGAAAAAGGTTTTGTAACGTCTCGGGCGTATATTTGTCTTAAATATGAAATTTCAGTTTCATAGGACTTACTGATTCCGCCCGGGACTTGGTTATTTGGACTCAGGGGACCATAAAATGTGTATTTCCGTTGAAAACTGGAATTCGAAAATTTTCACGATCGCAATACTTAACCTTACTATATATAGTAAGTGAAAAAAAAAAAAAAAAAATGTGTAATATAATAACCAATGAGTTGAACACCTTTTCCAATAACGTGCATTGTTAGATCGAAGCTGTAGGAAAAGATCGGTAAGGAAGGTATGAGTTGCGGTAGGACTGGCTCCGAGGGGAATTACGCAAGAGACGATCCGAGCGAGCTGCGGCCAGTGAGAGAGTGAAATTAAAACAAAATGAAAAGTGGGTACCCCCACCACTGACCTTGGCCCCCCCACCACCGGGAGGGGGCACCTCTACCGGGCTCTCGCCGGCCTGCCTCAGTGCTCAGTCAGACGGCCATCGTTCGGGCCACTTCGGGAGAGCAGTCTCATGTCTCACACTGTTGCCTGACGTGTTGTGCGAGTGTTGTGCCTCTAGGATATTTTATCAAAACTATACTTCAAGTGCCAGTTATGTCTGCCGCAGTCATGTCGTCCTCACTGTACGACTTCAGCGAACTCATCAAGGTTAGTTCTCCCTTCAGTTAGGCACAATATTTAGCCCTCTTATATAAACATTGAATACTTGACGTTTTCGTAACTCAGTGATATGGAGTGAAGAGTACTTTCCCTCGTGTACATTCTAATAGTTCCTTTCACTAGGCTATATTGCTATACTCTTGCCAACCACTCGTTGCGATTTCTGTTTGAATATCATCGACGTCGCAATCGCATGACTGTTGAGCGATTTAGGTTTGCGATTCGCTTAGTAGCTCTAAGAAACCAGCGGTCGTTACATAATCTCCACTCACCTTTCTCTTACACTTTAGCAACTAAATTAATTCCTATAATTCTTTATTTTAAAATAATCGGAATTACATATCCTTATATTTTTATCACTCCTTAATCAATTCCAAACTAATTTCCAATATTGAATCATTCCTTAAATTTTATTTCGAGTTAAACTCCAGCCCCAGTTCTGTCATTTTTTTCAAGACATGATAGACCATAGACCATCTGTCTAATGAGCGAAGCTGGTGCTCATCTTGTGCCTTCGTTAGTGCAGCATGTGTTGTAGCAACAAGTGCTAGCCACCTGTTGGGCTATCACAAACAACACACTGCCCTAACACAATCTGTCACGGTCCCTTGTCTTTCTTAGTTATTTTCTTCTTCCAAGTTCTACTTGTCTCAAACTATACAATTCTATAATAAATCACAATTAAAATTCCATTTTTCCATTTCACTGTTTTAATAAGTAACTATATTTAGGAATTAAAATTTCAAATGTTATTGTCTAGCTATTATCGTGTTATTAGATATTAATTTTTTAAAGTAAATGAGAGGCATTCACCGTTAAGTTAGATAATGAAGCAACTCTCTATGCATTGTTATCCTTCAAAAGAGATAGCGCTTTGATTGATGGACCGGGGGAAATTGTGTTTTATTATGAACCAGCATGTCTTCCGTCATGGAGTTAATTTTGAAAAAAGTACGTTCAGAAATTCGATTACACAACGTCGATGGGCGTTCTGAAGAGATGTATTAATGTTATGAAATATATATTTAGATCCAAAATATATCAATATATTTTTTTTATCATTGGAATCTTACAAGTTGATATGGAGTGATATTCCGAACTATTTCGACTTCTGCTTAAGGTTTGATAGCAATTTCCTTCGCAGTCTCCTAAAGCAATTTAGTTTTGACGAAATCAATTTTACCTCTAAATTTCAACTATTTTACCAGCACTTTAAGCTTACACGGACATTCATAATCGATCTTTTATCCCCTCAGTTCCGGTGGAATGGTGCCTGTTTTCTATTCCCGCGGTGAAAGCGTTGCAAGGACTGCTTCCGGCAAGAAGAATCATAAAGACTTGTACTTCCTCGTTTCTTCAGCTAATCAAGATGTTTTAATTCGTTATTATAATAATTGTTTATCTTGTTTTCTCGGAGTATATCTTTAATTCATTACTATTATATTTCCATCGTGTTAGTAATAATAACAATAGTAAATTTTCCCTTCGAATTTCTAGCAGAATTTATCAACCAATTACATTTTTTTTAAAAACATCATTAAATTAACTGTTAGTTTCTTAAATGTGAGATAGACATAGATTAGTTCGGGTAACCGTCGGTTCTCAGTAAGATTTCAAATCCTTATTCAGCCAGTACTTGGAAGGTCTAATCTCATAATCCCCTGTGGCTAGCTTCTTCATTTTCCTTCGTTTTTAGAATTGTTTATTTTTTCCTTGCTCAAAGTTTCCAATATTTTTCCTTTAATTTTCTTCCATTAGCCTATTAGTCTTGCACGACTGTAATTGATTAATTTCGGGTTGCGTTTTTCGGCGACATTTTTCAATCATGGATTGCTCATTTTTTCATCTCATGGTAATTTCAAGATTTTTTGTTACGTATCCTGTGAGCATGACGAGAACATTGCATTGTATGAATTTATCATCAATGAATAATTAATTTGTTTTTCCTTAAATATTCATATATATTATTAAAAATAATCATTATTCGAGATAATTTTAGAATTTTATAGTTTATAATTATATTTGCATTAATTTTTCTTCAGTGCGATTAAAAAAATATATATTCGGCCTAAATTATTTTTATATATATGTCCGCCTGTACTTAATGTTTTATTATTATTTATAATAATTTTATATTGTGGCTAGTCAAATAGTGAATTGCGGGTTTTGCTTGGTTTGAAGTGGAAGGAGTAGGGTTCTTGAAATGTGTTTTGATGTTGGAATGGAAGTTTCCAAGGACGCTCTTATAGGTTTCTCTCTCGCACCATGTTCCAAACACTTGTATTTTTTCTCCCTTTTTTTTCTTTATTTTTTTTTCTTCTCCATGCCTATTTTATTTTTCGAGTTTCTCTGCGTTAATTGAAAATGTCAGTTGATTTTATCTTTGCCAGATATATATTGGATTGTTTGTCGTAGTTTCGAAAATTATTCCGAAGTCCAAAATAAACAAGATACGAACTTTTTTAATTTTAAAACATTTTACTGTGTTTGGAATCAGATGAACTGTACTTAGTAATTATGCATGGAATAATCTCAATTAATTGGGTGTTTAACTAATTTTCTCAGTTAACGATTAAACAATTTGCTTTTTATAATTTTCATATATAATTTTTTTTTTTTTTTTTTTTTTTCGCACTTATTTTCTCTTCACAACAATTTTTATCTAACCTTCAATGTTATGTTATTGTAATTATCGTTTTATGTTGTTACTGGCTTTTGATGGGCCTTTTGTCTTTCTATTTTTGAGGCCTACACGTAAACAACTTTAAAGCTAATAAAATTTGACATTTTCTACTCTTTAATTATTTCCGCTTAGCTGTCGTGTTTTACGTTTTCTTAGGTATCGTGTCTTACTGAATTTATTTTAATGTCTTTAATGAAAAAAAAACAAATTAAGAAGATTAATTATGTATCTTCTTGTTATTGTTCTTACGCGCAATTAATGATTTATATGTGAAAAATACAGAATAGTATTTTATAAATTTCGGAATCTTATTCATGATAATGCTTGTGAAGTAAACTAGAACAATTTTCAATCCATTTAGAGTTCAAATCCAGTACCATGTTAAATAAATATAAATTAAAATATCTTAATTATTATTACTGTATTTTATTTTATCGCTTAAATATCAACTTCTTCGTTATATGTCTCGTTGCTCAATTTTGTGTTTTTATAAATGTTTCCTGGTATGATAGTCTTGACATTTCGTGTTTCTCGGTTGGATAGTATTGCCTTGACAACTTTCCCTTCTGCATTAGAGAGGAATTCGTATTTCTACATCGAGGATAATATTTTTTCTGAGAATTATTGTTATTATTAAGAACAGGAGAAAAAATATACTAATAATATTGTTTAAATACTAGAATTAATCCATGGTATCACGGATTGTTTCTATCAGCATATCTCTGGAGGTCGAGGGTTCTCCTCGTGTTTACACACAAAAGAGACTTTAGACCTAAAGGATGATGCCTTGCCTTAAGAATCAGTTTAGATTGGGACGCAGTCAGAGTTGGATGTCTGTCGCTTTTTAGAAACGAGACAACGTAGGCTGAAAAATGTCACTAGTTAACGCGCATTTGATAGACCTTTTTATCCAGTGTTTAACTCTTGAGTATAAGGTATGCGACTTGAACCTAGTTTCAAGATTTTTAAAAAAATTAAATTTTTGTTTACAATATTTCTCATTGTCAAAGTTTCAACGATATTGCAACGATCTGAGTTATTTACGTAGAGTTATAAGTTTGTTCATAATTAAATAATTCTTTAAAATATGACGTACTTATTAATGCCATATCTCAATATTTTTTCGTTATTTTACAATAGTTATTCTAGTTTATTTATTTTCTCATCATGATCCTAATTTTTCTTTTGGTTGATTAATTGTAAGAAATATTTTTTTGGCCAATCCTTAATTAAATAAATTCTATTTTGTTTAATAATTTCAACGGTTCAGCATCTAGGACCATTCTAAAGTGTTTGTAAAAAAAAAAAAAAAAAAAAAAAAAAAAAAAAAAAAAAAAAAAAAAAAAAAAAAAAAAAAAAAAAAAAAAAAAAAAATATACGTTTAAAATTATGTTTCAATTTTCACATATCTTATTTTGTTACTAGTCTTTTTTTTTTCTTGAAACAAGGCTTACCTATATGTATTTTTTACAGTTAGATGACATTAAAGGCCGGAACGTTTGTAATGGATTGGCCAGAAAATAAATTTTACTCTAAATATTTTTATTTTATTTTTTTTATTAATACGAGTATGTTGAGTATTCTTATTTTCTTGAGTTACGGAATTGATTTGTTTTTCGGCTATTATATAGAATTTATTTGCTGAGTTACTGTATGAAAAATAAATTATTTTTATATTTTTTAAGTTAACTGAGTAGTTAATGTTTTATTTATTTATTTATACTTAAGTACGTAATAAATGCCTACAAGTAGCCCTAGAGTAATAAAATAGACCTGAAGGTTCTAAACCGATAAACTCTCTAATTGCTTCGAAATTTCTCCGGAACATGTTTGAAGGAAGGATGTATATCTGTATTGCGTGACGGTAAAAACCAATAAATGTTTAATAAAATCGATTTATTTTACAATCAGTAGAATTTTCAAAATATTACGATTAAATATTTATTTAAATCTGATTTTTTTTTTAAATATATTTATTATTAACTTGCGTATGAGGCATACCCAATTTCTCTAAAAATATGTATATAACTGATTTATTGTTGTTGTTTTTTTTTGCAATATGTTTAGAACGTTGGTAAGAATTTAGAATTGACCATATAGGATTTGGTGTCAAATCTTAACGGTTACTTGTAAAAAAAAAAAAAAATATTAGGACTCCTTTTGAAAGATTTCTTTAAAATAATCCCACGATGGGAAGAAACGTTTGTAGTTTCTGACTGTTGCTGCAGTTGAGTTGTGAAACGGCGCGCTGATAATTTCGGTATCTGCCACAGCCTGTGTGATATTGGCAATTTCCCGTTTCCCCTTTGATAACTCCAGCGTTTCCTGTTCGGAAATGTTATTTCGGCTTTCTAGGAAATATTTAATTCAAGAGGTCTTCGTGTCAAGAGTGAATTCTTTTCGAAACAAGATTAGTCTAATCCCAACCCCCCTCGAGAAAAGATTATATTAAAGCAATATAATATGATATGAGGTAGTGGAGACAATAAAACCTTGAACTTTGTCGATGCTCGATCGAATGCGCAGTTTTCCAGACCGACATCAGCTCTTTTCGTCCTGTAGTTGCAGTTTTCTTTTCTATCTTATGCTTACGCAGTGAGGCCATTGAATTGTAAGGTTCCAAGCTGAAGAGTAGGTAGTCGTTCTTATTGTGTCTTTATTTACTCAAAGCTTTATAAATAAAGGTATATTATGTCCAAGTTTCAATTTTTTTTTTTTTTAATTACTTGATACAGTCTTGTTGAGAGTATTTCCGATCTCCTCTCATTTTTATTCATTTTTTCCAAATACAAAATATTTTTAATAATGTGCGGGTTTATATGCCAATTTCGTAACCATTGTGATTCCGTTTTGTTAGAATAGAGAATTGTTCTTAATTTAATGTTTTAATTTTAATTTTTATCCCCTTATCTACTTTTTATCAATGAATTACTTTGCAGTTTAATTATTTCTATGCAGATCAATACAATTATAAATGTTTCTTCAACATTTTTTCTCCTTTCTTGCAAAGTTCATTATTTTAAATTTTGTATCTAGTAAAAATATAATTCAACCTTAGTTCCTGAGTTCTACTCAATCTTTTTGCTTCATTAACACTTTTTAAATATGTTTATTTGTATTTTTTCCTGTTGAATCGAAATGTTTGATAAATAGCCGCGGTACTTTCTGACAATATTTGCACCAGTTTTATAAACACTTGTATAACAAAAGGGTTTATTAATCTTACTTGTAGTAAACATGTTTACTAGCGATAATGAATTGCGTAAAGGAATAAGAAAAAAAGTAAAAGTTTTATTTATAATTTAATTTTTTTTCATATCTCTTCATCTCATCACTAATTGCTGTGTTCAGTGTAAACTTTTATTTTATAAAAATTATATTTATTGTATTATACGTGATACAAAAAAAATTACTAAATTAGGCTTGATTTTGGTTCAGTTTATTGCATTGTATATCTGAAAAAAAAATATCAGTTAACTTTTTTGTTGTTTATTTATTTTTCAAGATTTGTATCTTTGAATTCCCTTTTTGAATATACGTCGATATCAACATGCTAGAGACCATATTATTGAGTATTTGATCTTAGATAAATAAAGAGAAAAACATTTTGTGTTAAAACCACTTTGTGCTTTTGGAAATCTGTGTTCTTTTGCTCATTTTAATTTCAAAAGGGCCTGTAATTTATTTTTCGGCTCTAGACTGGCTATATTATAGCCTGATTGCTTAAGTGTTAACCATGACTTCCTTGAACTCTCCGAAAACGTGCGTAGCAGACGCAATTACTAGAATCAGAGACTAAGGTCGTTCCTATTACTTTACTTACAGACAAAAAAGAAATCTGACTCATTTTATTTTATTTTTTTAACACGATCGGAGTAGAACCACTGGGTTGACGTCTGGCGTTTCATGTCTGATAGAAGTTCAATACAAATTATTTTTCTTCCCATTTTATGTAAAAAGAATATTGCATTATCTATAAATACAACAATTCGGTAATATTATAGGTTTTGTAGAAAGTCGATGTTGAGGTTTTATGATCGGTGGTTGTTGGTTCGAGACAGCTGTTTCTCATTACGCAAGTTGCACCCCATTAAGGTAATTATGCTATTCCACTTTCTAGTTTCCTTGTCTCGCATTCTTTGTCGTTTTATTTTCACATCTTCGTCTTTTGCCTGTATATACATATGTATGCATATTCTGTGGGAATAAGTTGTTAAGGAGACAATAGAGTATTTTTTTTGGCAATACTTAAGAAATTTTACCGTTGTTTAATTATTATTTATTTATATAATGTTTGGAAAAACCATCCTATTTTTTGCCTTAAAAACAATTTAAAAAAATCTGGTGCGGGCAACACACGACTTTTCACTTACCTCCATTTTTAAAATCAATAAAAGAATTTTCAAATACAGTTAGAGATAAAACGGAGTGAAACTATTAAAAAATCAATTAAATTTAATTTCTATAGAAACATGTGTTTTATTGAAAATTCTGTTATATCATTATCAAAAACAATCGGTTAGTTTTATCGTCTTTTCATCACTCTTTATTAACTTTTACAAGTTTGAGTATAAGATAATATTTTTTTTTAAATCTTTGCTTTCCAACGGTATATCATACACGTATATTACTGCTCTTATGTTAAAAAAAAAAAATTGCATTACAAAAATATTTTTTCTGTTTTCTCCTTTAGTTGGGTATCGAATTAATTCAATTGATATATTTACCTGTTTTTCATCAGTAGTAACTTGATAATATAGTTATTTTATATGATATCATAAATTTATGCTTCCTTTAAAAAAATTGAGACTTATGAATTCTCGTGATTAAAGTATTAAAATATATATATATATATATAATATATATATATATATATATAATATATATATATATATATAAAATGTCCCTGAATTGAGATTTTATCCCGAAGATCCTCTGGCATTTAAGACGATAATTTCTTTGGATTAGGGTTAAGGTTGTGTTATATTACCTTTTAAGTTTTTAGTGTTCTCCAAAAGCTGTCGAATCCCGTCGTCCTAAAAAACAAAATTAGTAATATTTTAAAAAAAATATTTATTATGATATATTACAATTTGTTTCTAAATGAACAGAAGTAATAATAATATGAGACCACATTATATATACAATATAAACAGAAAATAGTGATAAAATCAAACTTAATAATAATAGTAAAATAAAATAAAACTTAAATATGTTATAATTCACAACCTAGCATAGTAAATCAATTATAGGCTTATGAGGTGATTTGTTTTCTTTTTTATAAAGAAAAGGAGACTAAACTTCATTATTACTGGCTACAATATTTTAGCTCCTTCGTACAACGCCGTTAAAATTTATTTTATCAAGGAAGATAAAATCTTAATATTCCCTATACTTTTACTGGATTCCTCAACAATATATAGATTCTCTATAAACAGAACTAGAGATAATTCTCATTTCTTAAATTTAGAAATTTAGTAATTCTCCTAAAATGTATGTACTATTTTTCATTTTAAAGTAGGTTCTGAATATTCAATGTTTTGGATTTTTAAATCATTAAAGTAATCATATTTTTAATTCAAAGAACTAGTACATTGTGTCTTTTTTTTATGTTAATAAAAAATACCTGGTGCAAAAATAAAATACGGTACAATGGCAACTATGTGTTTAACCTTATTTTTAGCGGATTTTAATTTCATATAGAACATATAACTTTTTATTATTTGTTACGTAACTCTTTGAAGGTGGTCATAATTTCTTTCTTTTATTTTCTAATTTATTATATAATGATGGACCGCCTCGACTCTCCGAGCCACCACAGACCGTAATGAAGCCGACCAGGGTTATGTAAGCCCTCTTAGATAAGTGCACTAATTAAAACTTTAAGAGTCTTTGCTTTGGCTCGGATACAGATATCTTGTCTTTTTGGCTCTCTTTATTAGTTCCTTACCTGCTTCTTTTTATCACCTCTTCGTTTCAGTCTGTCCTTATCTTATCGCCATACTGGTAAGAGGTTAATTTAGAAACTTGATGTTGTTAAAGTGTAAAAGATGTCAAAAAAAATGTTTAGTATCGCTTTATTTATTTTTTCATTTTCCGAATCCATTTAGATATTTTTGATATTAACAAGTTGGCCGAAATCGAGCAAAATTACTCGGTTATTACTTAAAAAAATAATTGCAAATTTGGAGAATTTTTATAATAATTTAAATCAATAAATTATTATCCATATACAAAATGCTGCAATGATTTCACCCTCGTTAATAATTTCCCATTATTTTCCAAATAATTGAAATATAATATTAAGCAAAATTTATTCAGGGCTGCTAAGAATTATCTATTTATTTCGTAGACGTATTGTTTTTTATTCCCTATTTGGGTTTTCATTTTATTTTTCCTTGGATTGTCACAAAAGTTTATTATTGAAAGTAATTAACCAAAAATATTTTAGGTTACACTATTTATTTATATAGTCTATTTTTTTTTTTCTATGTTATGTAATTTGGCTTTGGTCTGAAAGCATGATTATTATTGTCCACATTGAAACAGATTGTAATACTTCTGTATATAAAATTGTTATAAATAAATAGAAGCACTAGTTACATAAGTCTGGTCTTTCCATTATTAAAATTAAGATTTCGTTTTATTTCTTATAAAATTATGAGAATTCCCTATCTACACACAAAAGAATGGATTTCTATAGGACACGTGCTCTCTCCGTTGAGGTTGGAGGACGTAAGTCGTTCCCAGAGCGAAGGTTCACTTTCTCTCTCGTTGGACGGCCGCGGTTTCGTTGAGCCCCACTTACATCCAGTTCAGTTCCAGTCCCTCTCTGGAAGCGATTACCGAAGGTTCTGGAGCCGTTGAAGATACGCTGAGTAACATCATAGCAGCTAGGCCAAGGGGACGGGATGTACTGATTGTATCTATTCATTAATTAAGGCCTCAGTTTTCTGTCAGACGGAAAACCGTTGACCAGAACGGATTAATAAACGGTAATCATAACGTTGTAATCTTACCCTGATTGTGAAGGATCTTCTCAACCTTGATAGGACCTTGTTTTCAGGTTCCTATAATTAAACTAGCTCTAATCGTTATGGGTAATGCGATTTTAATTTGGAGGATTTTTCGACGGTTTTCCTATTTGGAAATAGGCCATTAATATGTAATTTTAGAAAATCTTGTTCTCAATTTTTGCATCTAGTGATGTTATTTTGTATCTATTAATTTCATTAATGAGTTGTTTTCTCGCGTGATGTTAATTTTCTTTTAGTTCTCTTCTCAATGCCAAGACCTTCATTTCTTTATTGTTTATTCCTTTATGCTACATCAATTTTGCCTGTCCAGATTCAATGTAGATAAAAATCTTTTGGAGAGTACTTTGTATCACATATGCTCGGGATCACCGTTATACGTTTCCCTCCGAAGGACAGCAAATCCAAGATTTTTTACTCCCTTTAAAAAAAATTTGTCTTGGATCATCTGAGGTGTTAGATACAATCTTAAGCATAGAAAACTAGTGCTAGTCACTGAATAACAACTTTTACTTTCAGCTTTTACATTTGTGTATGTGACTAGATATATAAGTTTTTGATTGTTGTTAAGCAAAACATTTATCTAAAAAAAAAATATAAAACTTTTTTTATGCGCTACATTTGAGTTGCATTGACACTTCTTACAAATAAGTTGAATGAAGATAAAATCAGGGACATGTATTCTTTAATTTTTTTTATTACTTATAACTTTAATATATATCGATTCATAAAGGTATTTATTTTCCTAACACCTACACGTATCTTGTTTTTTTAAAAATCTGATGAAGACCTTTTTAATATTTTTTTAATCACTTTGATCACCACCATCATATTCACTGTATTATATAACATATTTGAACACTGGGTTGCACTGTTCAAATTTATACTGATAAAGAATTTTTTTCATGTTAAAAATTTAGTAATACCTTTAGCAATAGTATGGGTTATAAATCACCATTTATGTGGTGTCAAATCCTGTTAATGCTCCGAAAAATCGAAATTGATAAGCATCAGTTGAGAGAATGGTTTAAAATGTATTTTGTAAGGGGCTACGGAAGAATTTATTTGGATTCATGGATGGACAAAAAAACAAGTGATATCACGACATTTAAAAACAGGATTATATAAAATTTAAATAAACATCAATCCAGGGATTAATATAATTTAATAAAAAGTTGTTATACGTATTAGACCATAAATTCAATTAATAATATAAGCTTTAATAATAAAACTGTCCTTTATACAGGCACGAAATTATTTAAATTAGATTCTTGAGATGTGACTCATTTATCTTCATTATATTATTAAATAACCTTTATATAGTAAATGTAGAACTATTATCGACCTCTTCGTGCTTTGTAAGATTTCTTCCCAAGAAAACGTGAATTGCATTTGTAAAGGCTTAAGAAGCCCTAAAGTATTGCTTAAGTGTGACACCAAACGTAGTTTATATGTTCGTTCCTATCTTGGGTTATTTATATCATTTATAATGTTTTGAAAACTTATTTTCTTCTATTCTAATGTTGTGTTAATACCTTATATAATAACAAATTTTACTATCTGGATTTAAAACTCAAAAGATTGTTATGTAAACAATAGTGACGCTACTAAGAAACTAGTTGAGCATTAGGCTGTGTTTTGGCATTAAAGGTTTTGGTGTCCCTTAATCCTATCGAGAAATACAGGATTTTACAACAAAGTTCAATTCTATATTCTCTGGGAAAATTTTCGTTGTACATCCTGTGTGAAATGTAATATTATTAATATATTAACTATTATTTTTTAGACATTTATGAATATTCTTTGTATAGTTTATTATTAAAATTTTATAAGTCCGTTGTCGCCTGCCCTAGTCCGGATGACACAGTTTTTTGCGGATGACCTTTGATATTCGTTGAATATTCATCTGTAATTTAATACAACAGGATGTTGCATTAACATTAACTGAAATTCCAAGGACGTGGTATTTTTCTCTTCTAATTGGAGGATATAATTGTTATAAAAAAATTAAAAAAAATAATTATATAACAAGTTTTACAGCGTTATTATCGATAAATTCGAATGATATCGGTTATCAATGATGATGGAATTTTTAATTTATTTGATAAAATATCTTGAGTGTTTTTTTTTTGTTTTTTTTACTTAAATGTAGAAAACATCAACACGTTTTATATGAAGGGGAACTCATGTTGTAACATGTGACGTGGACAAATCCAACTCCTTTCCCCACTCCTCGTTCTGGGCGAAGAACGAAAAGTTTCTCTCTACTAGTTAATGAGTGTGAAAGTAACGCGGTAGTGACCTAGCCGGTTATTTTCAATACTTTTTTCTTTCCATTCCTGTAATCGACTTATGTAACTTGTTTTTAAAAAAAAAAAAAATTGTTTCTCGGATGGATATCGACAAATTATTCGTATCAGCTTATCCTGAGATACTTTCCTCTGGAGAGCTTATGGCTTGAAAGCGTTCGTGAAAGCTGGGATAGAGGATTTTCTAAAGCTTGACTTTTAGCATTTTTCTTGAATATGTTTTTCTTTAGAAATACAGTCCATTTTTTTTTTTTTTTTTTTTATATATACATATATAAATAAAATCCTGAATATTCTGTCAGTATCCATTTGTAACTAATGAAACTAATACTATATATGAATATATAGTTATTATAATATATATGATTTGGAGTAGAAACTGTTAAAAAGGAAAGCATCGCCAAATAACGACTCGACTATCATTTAGAATTTAAATATACATCAAGAATTATTTTTTATATGTTTAAAGTCCATAAATTCAAATGTTGACTCAACTAATATTTCTACATTTATCGAGCACTCAATGAGTCAATTTAAAAATTTCCGATTATCTTAAATTCCATAAAACAATTTATTTAGTTGTATGTTTATTGCAATTTAAAAATTTATTAAATTTAACCGTGTTATTTCTTTGTATTCATTGCATTTCTCCTGCAGTGTATTTTATACCCCGAGATTCTATGAATTTCTTGTTTTTAATCGTCAAAATTCTTTAAATTATGGGGTCACCCATAGCGTAGTTGCTAGCATAACAGCTTTCTATGCCAAAGGACGCAGGTTCAAATCTGCGGGTGGCCCTAGGATTTTTTAATGGGAGTAAAAAATCCTTAGTTATGCCGTCCTTCGGAGAAGACGTTAAAAGGTGGTCCCGAGCCTGTGCGATGTTAGGTACTCGTTAAAGATCGCTATCCTAATAAAACCTGGATAGGCAAAATTTGGGACTCCCACTGTAGCATCGTCCGATTAGCCATAGTAGCATAAGGTGACGTTAAACGAATAAAAACAAACAAATTCTTTAAATTAAAATGAATAAAAAAAACAACGATAACATTCCTTCAGTTGTTATTATTTTTTTTAACTATTTGTAATTCGACTTCTATTTGTTAATTAAATATGTACCATCTCTTTTTAAATTATATTATGAGTACATTAGTAAATAAATAAGAAGAGTTAACAATGTTTAAAATAATTATATAATGAAAAATAAATTTGTCAAAAAAAAAAAAAATATATAGGTAGATTTCGGGATGAGTAACTTCTTCCATAAAGACTCAAATTTTTTATTACATCAACATGACGTTTCGGGATCTTCCCCTATCTTCAGAAGTCTACAAAGTAGAATAAGCAATTTCCATTACATTAAAAAATACTATACTGAAGTGAATGGTTTAAAACGTTATGGAAAAATATTATAAATTAGGTGTCCATTGATAACAAAATTAAAAACATTAAATAACAAATTTTAAATTAAAAGGAGGCATTAAAAGCAAAAATTAACAATGTTACATAGTAATTAGTTAAAATTATTTGCTTTTGAATTATGTGAAGTGTAAAACAAAATATTGTAAAAAAAAAAAAAATAGAATAATAAAGAAAGGCATATTCGTACAACACTTTACAAAATATATTTAATATAATATAGCCATAAGAGTTATTGTTAGGGGTACTCACTACGTTTGCTATAGTATGCTATTTGTGTTATTTTGCTAAACCCGTCGAGTTTCTACAGTTATTTCCTGTATAAAATTAATGGGTTTAGCACAATAGCATGCTATAGCAAATGTAGTGAGTACCCCTGTTGTCTGTTGGGAATATATATTAGAGAAGTTATTCCGAGATGCGGAGATAACAAATAAAATATAAAAAAAATGATATGTTTATTATAAATTATTATTATTTTCCTTTAATTATATTAGTTGTTATCTTGTTTTCCTTAGCCCTAGCGAATTCTTATCTTATTATTGCGATTTCTTCCAACTAACTTTTCCATCATTATCATAATTGGATATAAATCCCGCCCAAGTTGTAATCAAGGTTATAATAATATTATTTAAAATTAAAATTATTTGTTAAGAGTAAAGGTTATTAAACTTAGGAATTTATGATTTTTTTTTCTTCAAATTATAAAATTGAACATTTCAAAATGTTCTTGTACATGAACTTTTAATGACTTCTATATTATTAATATTTATTTTTTTTTAATAATCGTTTTCCCTGTCTGTTCCTTCAGCCCAATGATATTATTGTTAATCACATGAGTTGCTTTACCATTCACCGCCCAAGTGCTTCAGATACTTCACCTTCCTGCGTGATGTGCACCCGCTCTTTTAGATGTTCCTAATTTATGGCTGATGCTGGTGTTTATGGGCCCCGTAGATTTCTCTCTAATTGTGCTGTGTAAAGGTGCCCACTATTGATAGACCCCCGGACCCTGACTACCTGCCAAGGGTCTTCTTTACCTGCTTCTCTACCTGCTAAGGGTCCAAGGGCTACCATTGTCAGACCCATCTTTTGTACCCTCTTCTTCTATAGGGGGCCTCTTGTTGTGAAGCGGGGGTGTACCCTGTAAGCAGTCCGGTTGTCAAGGCACTGTTCAAAAACTATTTTCCACTCGCCTGCTGATGAACAAGGGCGTTTCGCTCACGTGAAAATCCACCTTGTATTTTTCAGTTAAGCGGATGCAGGTTTCGACCAGTCGACTGGCTATAAGTCCTTTTTCATCAGGTGTCTCTTAGAAAGGTACCATTCCTTTTGAACATTCCTGGTAAGTCTGTCGTTTGGATTAACCTTAAATTTATTTTCAAACATGTAATTGTTAAATTTTCTCTTTACATAATTTTACTGTCTCGTAAAGCTATCATAAAAGAGGAGGCGATGCAGAAAGTTATCATAAAATTGTTAAATTAAATATTTTAAAATATTTTCGACCCACGTTGCCCAAGAGACAACAAGTAACATTAAACATTAAGTTGAAGTTAATAATTTTCTTATTTACCATTGTCAGACTTTATTTTTATGCATCATCTTGCATTCTTATTTTTATATATTTTTTTTCAAGCCCGTATAAAGACCTGCAACATGGGCGAGTACGGTTTTTTCGTACGTTTAAAAATAATGAAAATAATTTTAATCATAACTAACATTAATATGGTCATAAATTAAGACGTTGATTTCCAAAAGATACTAAAGGACATTTTTCACGAAATTGATTTGTTTACATATTTGTATTTTCATAATTTACTTGTATTTGATTTTATTTAATTGACACTTAAGCCCTTTAAAAACACGATTTAGAAACACAATTATTTCCTAAAGGCACTAAATTACACATTTTGGTCCGTTCCAAGTCACACTAATATATTTATTTTCATAATTTTAATATAATATAGTAAAATAACAATTCTAGATTTTAATGCGAATAGAATCAAATTAGCTAGTTTAAAAATATAATAATGACTGTTTTTCGCGCCTCCTGTAAAATTGTCTAGAATGGATATAGTACTTTTTGGAATACGTCTCAATTGGGGCTACACGGCGAAATTGCTTTAGAAAATCCCTGAAAGAGTTTGTCGTGAGAACTCATGAAAGCACTTGGAGAGAGGGAATGCACATTTTTTTTTTTTTTTTTAAATAAGCCAGTTAATAACATAATTTTTTTTTTTTTTAAATCTTATAACATCTTTAAATAAATTAAAACGAAAGATAAAATTTAACGAATAAGTTATCAAAATAAACTGTAATATAAACATTATGAAAACATTTTTTTTTTTTTAATTTAAAAACTAATAAATACAAATTTATAGTTTTATTAGAAATGTGGATGTTGTATATTTCTCATATAACGTTGATAGTGTGTGAAAATGTATAATAGTTCACTATCACCGTTTAGAGCGGCCTTTAGATTTGAATGTTTATAGCTCCACCAAACTTGATACTGCAGTTATTATTTATTTTATTTTTTTTATCCAAACATACTCTTCTTTTTTTCTGATATCCAGTATTTTTGTTTTTGAGTGGACTGGAGAAATTTTCACGTTTCTACGTTTTTTTCCTCGGCACCCTCCGACCTCCAGTCTCGACTATTTCCAGCATTACCCCGTTGGTCCTGGCACGTAAGATCGTTTCTGTATTTTTAGGCCTCCCTGACGGAGGGTACTTAGCGTTGTTGCCTACAAGTGTTATTAGAGCGTGTTTTATAAATATTTTAAAAAGTATCAGTTTCTTGACATGATGTCGCTTGAAAACTAATAAATCATGGTAAAAGTTATGGTCCCTCTTTAAATTTTAGGGTTGACGTTTTTCGGGTCCTACCGAGCACTAAAAGAAATTTTAAAATACTTATGTGTATAATATAATTGTTGCTAATCTAATAGATATATTTGAACGAACATCATTTTAAGCTTTGCTATTATTTTAAATATTTAATCAATAACGGTAATACTCTTATATTTAAATTTAATTAAATAAATCTCCGATTTTCTAAAATAATATACTTATATTCGAGATTGTAACTTTTATCTTAAAAAGAAAGTCTTGATTGAAAATTTTATTTTAGCTTCCTGTATCTAGTTCCATATTTAATTCTTTCCATATTTTATACCTTGAACACTCATTTTTTCTAATTATCATAAACTCCGACTTCGTTCGGGGGTAACATAATTCAACAACCTTCTTATTTCATTATTGTTATGGGTTTGTAATTAATTATTATTCTAGATAATCGATTATCAATTTTATATTTATAACTTAAAATTAATGAAGTCTATACTTCACCCAATGCCATCACGACTAAAAATTTTTTTATGTGTCAGATATTTAATATGTTAATATGCATAGTCATCGTACTTATTAAATATATTTTATTCAATGCTTTAATTAACAAAAATTAAAAAATAGCTTTGTTAGTTTTTACTTATGTATCAGTATGGTTTACATTAGACTTCTGGTTTAAAATACTATGAATTATTTCTACAAAGTAACGTTTTTATTGTAATAATTTAAATATCTGAGTCCGCGTGAGCTAGATATAACTAGGAAATAGAGAAAAAAGTACTTTAATATTTTTAAAAGCTTCCTTAATGTATATAAAATCGTGTTATTAACGCAGGTAAAGTTATAGACCGTTACACTATCGATTGTTTAACCTCACAACGATAGCTGACTATCACACAAGATAAGAGCTCCTGCTGCTGGCGGGCGTTGACACCACCATTCTAGGTCAGTATTAGCCTTTCCAATCTAATAGTGTCCTCTCTTACCAAACCCTTCTTTCCTAATGGGATGGTTAATTCCTTAGTGGCTCTTCACCATATATATATATATATATATAAAAATAAATATAATAAATATAATATATATATACTATATATATATATATATATATATATATATATCCTAAAGAACTAGTTTGTTTAATTAGTTGAAACTTATTTTTTATGGATTAGCCTTATTCTACGTGAATAAAATTTGCTAGTTATTTATTAACTTTTTACTTTCAATTACTACATATAGTAAGGGAAAGTATTGCGATCGTGAAAATTTTTGAATTCAAGTTTTCAACGGAAATACACGATTTAGGGTCCCCTGAGTCCAAGCAACCAAGTCCCACAAAAAGGTCTGTGGTGTTGTGTGTGTGTGTGTGTGTGTGTGTGTGTGTGTGTGCGTAAACGAAAAGTCTTATGAAACTATAATTTCATATAAGACAAATATACGCCCGAGACGTTACAAAACCTTTTTCATCAAAATGATCTTACCAGAAGAGCCACATTATACCATGCATTTGCACCTTTTTTCGATTTTAAACTCCCTATATCGATGTAAAATTTAATGGGTTTTAATATCATGTAGTTTTTATTCTGATTAAAATGGTCTGACAGGGATTAAATGCCGATATTTTACATGTTTTTCCCGTAAAGTAACCTTTAATTTCGTAGATTTTATAAAAATAAATTTATTAGCTTGTTACCACCGATGAAAAACACATAAATATATAAGTTGAACGAATTCGATATCTAACTAAAAGAGAAAATTGAAAACATATATTTTTAATAATATTTTTTGTTTTTGAACATAAGAACAGTAACATATATCTATGATTTACCGTTTGAAAGCTAAAGAGTTTAGAAAAAATATTATCTCATACACAATATTTTAAAAGTTAATAGAGAGTGATGAAAAGCCGATAAAACTTACTGATTATTTTAGATAAAAATATAATAGATTTTTTAAATTAATTACATGTTTCTATAGAAATTCCATTTAACTAATTATTTAATGGTTTCACTCATATTTGAAAATTCTCTAATCGAAGGTCGTGTGTTGCACGCACCAGATTTTTTTAATAGTTAGATCTGTTAGCAGTAAATTACGGCAGGCTTTTAGCACATTATAGGTCCTTAAATAACTTTACCATCCCTTTATTAGTTAATACTAAAACCTATTTTTTACCGGAAACATAAAAGCTCTTAACAAGTTCTAGTAAACTCTTGGTATAATGGAATTCAAAACTTTTTAAAAATTAATATACAATTTTCTCTGTAATTTTGGAGATATATAAGCCCAGTCCAAAAGTGCATATTACCAATTTCAGCCTAACGATGCTACTGCAAATTTTTTTATTTATTATTAAGTAATAATTGGATATGGTTAGACGGAACTGATTGTATTTTTGGCTTGACCCGAAGTAAGGGCTATTATATATACCTATTATAACTGAACGTTTTTAATTTACGTTTCCTAACGCTATTATACGCGCTATAGGGACGTAATAATAATTGTTATTGTTTATTACCCCTATCGAGTGTACCTGGAAGGCCAGTCGATAAAGCTTGTAGAGAAAGTGTTACGCAAGCTCGGTAAGTGATTATCCTTGTCCTGGTCAGTACGTCCTACAATACATCTATCATGTCCAACTAACCATATATGTATATACACACACACCCGCACAGATTATTTTTTAAATCTGGCTATCAACTCTTCAAATTATATTGTTGAAGAAAAACTAATAAAGATTTTTTTTTTTTTAAACTATATTACAAGGTTATATTAATACAGGTCTAAAACCAGTAAAGAAAGTTAAGCGATTATTCTTTGGCATAGTGGAATTCCTTCTTCTTAATAAATTTCGTAGTTAGTTTGATTAAATAGATTATCACATAAAGGAACATCAAAAAAGGTTTTGTAAATTGCTATTTAATAACAACCAATAAGGTATATAAGTTTTGAAGCAAAACTTACTTATCGCAATTTTTATTTTTTTAGATACTTTTTCATTTGATTTATGTATTTACAGCAGTCTTGATATCAGCATAATGTCGGCAAGCTAGGGTTTTCCGGAGCCATTTATACTACTATACTACTTAAAGTGCTCCGGTGGTCGTATTTTCATTACTAATTCAATTATTACTAAAAATAAATACACACAGATTGTTTTATTTATTTTTCCCTCTAGCATTATTTATGTATATAGAAAAGGAAAAATCGTAATCATTTACGCTTTATATATTTAGTCTGCTATGATTGTTTGATTCCCTCGTCACTAAAGATCTCCATTGTAATTATCAAATTTTATTATTGAACAAGAAACCAAAAAAAAAAAAAATTGTATTTAAAACATTTAACGGTATTATTATGAAATTTTACTAAGTTTTTGAGCGTTTGCGTGCTTAGTAGTTCTGAAACTAGTGTCTTGCGACCAGCGAACTCTAGCGCTATTCGTTCTAACTAAACTCAACTCCATTAGACATCTCCAATATATTTCATCTATATTTATTTATCCTTTTATTTTAATGTTAAATAAGAAAGGAAAAAAACAAATTTAAGTCAGAAATATTACAATTTGTCTGAGTATACACAATAATGATTAAAATCTTTTAGACCACAGAATATATTTACTAAAAAAAGAAAAGTTAATTTTGTAAATGAAATTAAAATAATTTTCATATTTTAAGTAATAATTGAATTTTTTTTTTTTTTTTTTTTTTTTTTTTTATTGAGATATATTACAATTTGTTACAAAATGAACAATAATAATATTGATAAGAGACCACATTCATACTATATATACAGAAAATAATAATAATGGTCAAATTTCATAAAATATAACATAAATTCAAATATATACAATAAAATAATAATAATAAATAAAAAACAAAACAAATCGAAACATAAACCTATTATTGAGATAAATAAAAAGTTGGCAAATAAATAAACATCTTACACACAATCATAACTATATACAATATATACAATTGCTAAAGGGACCCCAGCAAGCGCTTTTCCCTCCACTTGTGGAGGAAAAAGCGGAATCCAAGAGATCCCAGCACCTCTATCTCAGCCGCATCACTGGTCTGAGCCAGTGGAGGCTGAGTTAGGGCGCTGTAGCCACAAACATACCGTACATGAGTGGAGGATCTGACCATTGTCAGAACTCCAGTTTAAATGTTTACAATAGGTCTCGTGGCCACTGCCGTTTCAATCTTCGAGGAGGATTGTAGGGATGGGTGGTGCTGGATAGGGATTGTGCTAGAGGGTTAGGATGATGACTAAGGTTCTGATGAAATTTGGAAAATTTGGATGGTACCAGGTCTAAAACAAACGGAATATTAAGGTCATGGTGTAGGGTACAGTTGGTAACGTAATAAGGAGCATTAACTATTGTTCGGAGGACTTTGGATTGGAAGGATTGGATGCGTTTAATGTTAGAATGTTTAGCTGTCCCCCACAGTTCAAGTCCATAGGTCCATATAGGTTTCAGTACTGTCTTGTATATTAGTAATTTGTTGTCAACTGTAAGATGAGATTTTCTGTTTAGTAGTCTGTATAACTGGCCGAATCTGCGGTTGAGTTCTTTTCTTTTTAGTCTTGTATGTGGGTTCCACGTCAGTCTTTTGTCTAGTAAAAAGCCGAGATACCGGACTGTGTCTGAGGAAGGAAGCGGTATAGAATTGAAATAAACCGTTGGACAGGATTTGCGTCGAAGGGTGAATGTGACGTGAGTGCATTTGCTTTCGTTCACCTTAATGCGCCAAGCATTGCACCAGTCTTCGACAAGGGAAAGGTGCTTTTGGAGATTTAGCGATGCTGCTTCAGGATCGGAATTGGATGATAAAATGGCTGTGTCATCAGCAAATGTTGCCAGAAAGGTATTGGGGTCGGTAGGGATATCGGCGGTGAAGAGGATGTAGAGGACGGGTCCTAAGACGCTGCCTTGAGGAACACCGGCCTCAACAGTATATTGTTCGGAAAATTCGGAACCACAGCGAACTCGGAAGGAGCGGTTGGATAAATAGGATCGGAGGATTAGGTATAAGGATTGAGGTAAATGGGTTTTGAGCTTAAAGAGCAGTCCCGGGTGCCACACCCGGTCAAAAGCTTGAGCTATGTCCAGAAAGGCACCCGAACAATACTCCTTGCACTCAAGGGCGGAGGAAATGTGGTCTACAACTCGGAGTCCTTGCTGAACCGTGGAATGTTGAGGACGAAATCCGAACTGATGTGAAGGAAAATTTTGAAATTTGGCTAGGATTCGTTTTAGTAGGAGCTTTTCGAAAATTTTTGAGAGGATCGGAAGTAGGCTGATAGGTCTGTAAGATGACGTGTTTGTAGAAGGTTTGCCTGTTTTTAGGAAAAGGATCATAGTTGAATGTTTCCATAAGAGAGGAAAATAGGTAGTGCGTAGGATACAGTTATAGAGATATGTAAGGAATGTAATGGCTTTAGGTGGAAGTTGTCTTAAGATTTGGGGAGTAAGGAGATCGTATCCAGGAGATTTGCGGAGAGGAAGCTTTTTAAGAAGATATCTGACCTCAGAGGGATTAACTGCTTTAGGTGGTAAGGATAGTGGTATTGGTGACGTGAGGAACTCTTCAACTGCTGCAGTATGGGTTGGATTAAGCTCTGGATGAGGAGTAAAAACTTTGGAAAGGTGCTGTGCGAATTCCTCGGCCTTATGCTTGTCAGAAGCAGCCCAGGAACCATCACAGCGCCGGAGAGGATGGGAAATGGTGTGGGATTTTAGGATTCTCTTCGTGACATTCCACAGGGAATTGTCACGAGTCGAGAGAGAGGAGAGGTAGGTATTGTAGGATTGGGAACGGAAGATCGCCAACTCCCGCTTTAATTTTCTACAAAAAAAATTATAGGAGCGGCGATCTTCTGGGTGGCGGGTGCGTTGCCATAATGTTCTAGCTCGACGTTTGCTGTTGATGAGGTCTGTCAGGTGTTGTGGTAAATGGCTTTTGTAAGGAATTATTTGGGATTGTTTGGGAGAGGAGGCAGTCCAGGCGGCTTGTTGAATAGCGGTTGTAAAGGAATATACGGCGTCGTCAAGGTCATTTGGGGTTTTGAGAATCACTCTGAGGTCAATATCATTAGTGAGAATTTCGCGGAAGAGGTTCCAGTTGACAGGGCCCCTAATGAATGACGGTGGGATAGGTTTAGGAATAGGTGTTATGGATACATTTAGAATCAATGGACTATGATCAGAGGATAGTTCATCAAGGCGAGCTATGGAAAAATTCAGAGAGCCTAATCCGCTGTGGATGAAGAAGTCGAGGATGTCAGGATTACGGTTAGGATCTGTTGGCCAGTAGGTAGGAGAATCGGGAGGTAGGAGATGAAAGCGTCGGGAGTTGAGTGCAGACTGCAATGTCCGTCCACGAGAATTGGTGGTTCTAGAACCCCACTGTTGGTTCTTAGCGTTTAAGTCTGCACCCAAAATGAAGTGATTACCCAAGGAGTTGAGGAAGGATCCAAATTGGGCAGAGGAAATGGGATGTTTAGGAGGGCAGTATGCTGATGCGATGATAAGCGGAAAGGAAAAGGTTTTGATAACGATGGAAGTTGCTTGTAGGTAATCGTGGGCGGAAATTGGGTGTAAGTGATGGGTGAGGGATCGGCGGACTATGACAGCAGTACCGGCATGGGCTTTGCCGTCTGGATGGTCTGTCCGGTATGTCGTGTATCCTGGTATTTTAAAGTACTGTTTAGTGGTTAGTCTAGTTTCAGTAATGAGTGCAACATCAATGTTTTTGTCCTGCAGTACGGCTGTAAGTTCGTCAGTGTGAGTTCTAACACCATTCGCATTCCAAAGGAGAATGGATAAGGAATTAGGTGAGGTCATTTATGGTTTTTTTAAGGCAGGAATGAGATTTGTTACGAGATTCGTAAGGAGTGATATTAGGGGCATAACAAGGGATTTAATTTCGGAAATAAAGGATGTCATCAAACTGGTAAGGTCTGTGGCGTTTGAAGGAGGAGGAATATGAGAGATTTGTGGTGGATTAGGATTCTTAGGATTGGTTACATTTTGAGAAAGAGGTATATGTGGAATGGATTGAGGTACATTTTGTAGTTTCGGCAGGGCCACGGCTTCAGTACTTTGATTCCCACCTCCAAGTAAGTGGGCAAATGATAAATTGGCATCAATAAGTTTTGAGGGTTCTCTTCTGTTTCTTACTTGTCTTGCTGTTTCATCCAGTACTTGAGGTTTTTGAAACCTGGTCCTCAGCTCCTTATAGATTTGGCATCCTTTATAGTTGGCCGGGTGGTCCTTCAGGCAATGAGCACATACAGCTGGTGTTGATTTTGGTTTTGTACACTCCACAGACTTGTGCTGTTCACCGCATTTCACGCATCGAGGTATGTGATGACAATAACTTTTAGTATGACCATATGCTTGACAATTATGGCACTGAATTATCTCTCTCTTAGTGTAAGGTTTTTCAACTCTTACACTGGAATAGTACAATCTATTGAGGTCATAGATTTTTTCAACTCCTTCAGCTGGTTCCAAATCCACAAAAAAGAGAGGTAGAGGAATTTTATCCTTTAGGACGTTAGTGACTTGCCGCACTTTATAGCCCATCTCCGTTAGTTCTTCTTTAATAGCTTCAACTGGTGTCGAGGGGTGTAAGTTTCTGATTACAACCCTTAAAGCTCTCTCTTGGCGTAGCTGATAGGTATGGAAATCTGCTTTGGTTTCAGTTAGGTATTTCACTATTTTTCTATATGTCTCGGCAGTAGTAGGAGATATTTTGGTATCATTGATTCTACTCATACAGTAGTAGCTGGTAGATTCGGTAATTTTGTTCAATTGCGCACACAACAACTGGAAATTTCTAATATTTTTGACAAATATTGGAGGAGGCCGTGGTTCACTAGGTATAGGAGTAGATTCCATGTTTTCTTTTTCATTATGTAAAATCTGAAAAGGATTTGGGGTGAAAAACGGCGATTCGTCAGTCATCCCTTGTGACGATGTGCCAGGTTGTGGTTCAGATTCTGAATTAGTACCGGAAGGGGTTGCTTGTAGATTTAATCTTTTATTAGTATCACGGCGGGGTCTTTGTTTTGTAGGTGATGGGATTGAATCACTAGATCTAGATCTTTTAGTTGAAGCTTTGGAGGACATTACTTGATGATAATATCGCATTTCATGTATAGAAAGTAATTAAATAATAACCAGATGTGGGAAAAAAAAAAAAACAATAACTTAAAAAAGTTAAGCAAGACCAGCCTTGCCGGGCTATTGGCAATCAGCTGATATGAAGAGGTGACTCAGCATTCACTTTACACTGTAAATTATATCACAACTTACCGCTGTTTGCTCCAATAATAACTGTTGTTGTTATCCTGAAGTCTGATGATGTTTTCAAGACTGTGCTGAAGTGAAATCCAACTGTAAAAGCAAGAAATCCGAGAGCCGACTTGAAATATGACTGCTATACTCACGCGCATCAATAATTGAATTAGTAATGAAAATGCGACCACCCGAGCACGTTAAGTGAATGGCTCCGGAAATCCCTAGCTTGGCGACAGTATGCTATCAAGACTCTACTGTGAATAAATAAATCAAATGAAGTAGTATCTAAAAAAAAAAAATCGCGATAAGTAAGCTTTGCTTCAAAACTTATATGCCTTATTGGTTCTTAGTGGTTGGCAAATTACAAAAAAAACAAACAAAAAAAAAAACATCATATTTTTTAAGTTTCATCGAAACATTTTTTTGTTTTTCCTTTGTGTTATAACTACGAAATTTATTAAGAAGAAGGAACCCCATTATACCAAAGAATAATTGTTTTACTCTCTTTACTGCCGTTGATTACTACCTTATGGTTTTAAACCTTTATTATTATAACCTTTTAGTTAAAAAAAAATCGAAAATCTTTATTAGTTCTTGTTCAACAATATATTTTGAAGAATTGATAGCCATATCTGTAGACAACACTTCCCCCACCAGTGGGCAGACAGGATAACCATGAGCCATGTTTGATAGTGCCTTTGTGTTGCGTTGCAACGCGACCTCCAAACTTTATTACATAAATGGCAGCTTATGTACAGTTTACGAAACCGGCTGCCGACACACAACGTTAAAAGTGAAAACGCAACAGGCCACCGTCGCTTTTATGATTTCGGTTGTCGAGCTCAGGTTTTGTTTTCTCTATAACCCTTTCGACTGAAAGAAATCGGTTTGGATTTCGTATAACCTGGTCGTAACAATTAACATTTCTTGATAATATGTGCGGGATTGCTGCCTTCTTAGACATTTTATCTGATTCTATTTTTATTTGCTGCTCTTGTATTTTAATGCTCTTATCTATTCTCTCAAGCTTTATTAGCACTTATAATTTATTGTATGATTCAGAAGGCCGTTTTATGGCTGGGAACTTATAAAATAAAAAGCTCTTCTGTTCAAAACAAGGAAGTCCAGCTGCAGAAAATGGCTTGTGTGCTTATTTACATGTTTTGCTCTTAATGTGCTTTTATCTTCGCTTAATATTTATTTTCTCTTTAACACAATTTTATCTGTTATATTAATCTGAGGTTATGCTGTTCAGCTGAATTTTTTAAAATATATCCAGCTCAAAGGATAACGATCATCACGTATCATTTTTTCTCATCAATAATAACTTAACATTTTTTATTTCATCATTCTAAACATTTTCTCAAAAACAGATATAACTTTTTTCATTGTCAATGGTCTCTGAATATCATATTACAAACATCAATCCTACATATGTTCTTATTTGATACAGTTATTTTCCCGATTGTGTCACTTTAATTATAACCTTCCGTTTTGTGTAAAAGTATTTAAAAAAAAAAATTATAAAAATGATCGTTGTTAATAGTTGTAGAGAAACGAAATTTTCAGAAGTAAGTGAGTGATAATTTTTGGAACGTTACTTATGACATCATTGCTCTGACCCGCTTTTTTTGCTTGAGGAATGGTTGTATGTATTTAGTGATTTTTTTTCTTTTTTTTAATTTTGTTATGTAATTTTTTTTTCTTTTAAAACTGCCCTCTGAAACTGTTAGTAGCTAATTTTAAATGTGAATTTTTAGATTCAAGTAGACCGACAATTAATGAATCCTGTAAGCCTTCAGTCTGTCTACGCTTTGTGGAAGTCAGTCGTAGAGGTAAGGAACTTTCAAGAAGACAAATTTAAAAAAAGATAAAAAAAGATTTTATTTGTGAACGAGTTGATTAGTAGGTTTTGTAGATTTGTATTGTTTGTTTTTTTTTCTTTTGTATATTTCTAATCTTCTGTTGATGCTCTCTTTCAATTTCTTCTTTCTGTATTTAGTCGTTCTTGAAATAATTCCTAAGTGTTGTAATGGTGAAGCATGGACATTTAAGTCTTTATGTCATTTTCTGGCCTTTTTTTTTTCTTTCTTCGCAGTCGGTCGGTAGGGTGTTTTGTGTATGTATTTTTCTCGACTCTTCGAGATAACTTGAGTTCTAACCTCATGTTGCATGTGTTGTTCTACTCAGTGTCTTAGTGACATCGAAGACTAATTTTGCATGTATGTATTTGTTTTTATTTTATTTTATCTTGTATATTATGTAGTTCAGATGAATTACGTCGATATCAGTGGTGT
The DNA here is from genome assembly GCA_023052935.1 of Piezodorus guildinii. NCBI lineage: Eukaryota > Metazoa > Arthropoda > Insecta > Hemiptera > Pentatomidae > Piezodorus > Piezodorus guildinii. The sequence goes on along the minus strand of CM041292.1, from coordinate 215,811,704 downwards.
ATATAAGTTCATTTACAAATTATTTCATTACCATTTTCATCAAGCGAGTCGAGCTATGGTTAAAATGCACACCTTAACCATAGTTTCATGATTTAATTAATTAAATTCAAATAACTCTGTGACTATACTGTAATTTTATTTTCACTTAAAATAAATACGTTTTTCTGTTATGAAACAACAAGCTAAATATTTTAAAATCTCAATAATTTTGTCATTTGCCTGGTTATGATGGTGATAATAGTTATGGTTTTATCAATGAAAATTCATTCATAAGTAACTTAATTTAATTTTCTTTTTACTACTTACTATTTTATGGTGAAACATGTTTTTGTGCCACTAATACGGGAATCAATCTACTATTTTAAGTAATTCTTTATTATTAATATCCGCTTAATTATATTTAGTTTAAAGGATTAGGGATGGGTTTCATAGTCAGTAATAAATGCTTCCGTTCGCTCTTGCATAATAATATAAAAAAATATTTTCATTATTTTTAATAAAATTCTAGGTTTAAATGTTGCATGAGTCCATAAAAGTTGTAAAGATATCAAATAATACTCGTTGAATGCTGATAGTATGGGTAAAAATCCTAAAATATTGGTTTACATGATATAGTGTTAACATATAATTTATATATGATATTATTAAGCATAAATCTTCTTTACAAGCTAGTTGCTATAACTATGTTGTTAAAGTATTTTCTGCCAATCGATAACAGAAACTTTTTTTAAATTTTAAATAGCTTGACCCACCTTCGCGTGCGGATGATACCGTCCTTAAATATTACAATACCGTTCGAACGCGTTTTTCCTCTAATATTTGTTACTTATTGAATATCGCCTATTTAATGACTACCTATCATAAACACTGAGGTGTATCATTTTAATATTTTATTTTTAAAAATTGTTCCGCATCCTGAATAAATAGTAACAACAAATGATCTATTGCTTTTGGCACATGAACGTTTCACAATGCCCTGTGCAATAAAAAAACTTGGTTTATTACAATTTTATATATTAGCAATAGCGTAGAAAAGATTGTAGATTTCCTATGGTTTAAATATAATAGCTATGGTTTTTTGGTGCTGTATTTTAAGATCATTATTTACGTAATGTTGATAGTTACAGGTAAAAAAAATCACCATACAATCTATGTATTGAAATGCTCGTGTAGCCTACCCTAATTTTATCATGACGACTTAAAACCCGTGCAAGCTAATGCACTAAAGAAATTGCTGCATTAATTCTAAAAAATCCCTTATCTTATTCAAGGAAATGTGATAAATTCACGATTTATCTGTTGGGTTGACCTCCGGTTTACGACAGCTTAAGTTGTATTTATTCGGAACTTATTAGTATCTGCTTTGGGTTATTAGTACCTGTATTGTTCTAGTTTTTAATTATTGTTTAATTCTATTTTCTTTTGCACGTCTGTCCATGAAAAGGAGTGTAGTAATTTGTTTTTTTAATAAATTAATTACGTATCGTTGTTCTTAAGGTGAGTTAGTCAGTTTTATATTAAATCCGATTTCTTTAACTAAACATTTTTCATAAAATAAAAATAATTTTTTTGTATTAGTTTCAAATTTTCAATGCGAGGAACACCAACACATTTTTTTGTTTTCAGAACTTTTCAGTAAAGCCGTTTTGCTACATTGCTAGATGTGTAAAGAAATCAATTAATTAAATTACAATGACAAAGGTATAATAATGAGAGGACTCTACCGATACCGACTAAAGATAATGTACATATATATAAAATATTCACTCATTTATTATTTATTTGTAAAAAAGGTATGGCGGGAAATATTTGTATTAAGGGTCGTTTTTTTATTTCATGTATTTTTTTTTATATATTTGTACATTATCTTTAGTCTTATAGGTGGAATAGTCAGGAATCAGTCATTTTTTGAATTTTTTTAATTTTGCCAACGTTTCGGCTCAAGCTTGTGAGCTATTATAGGGGCATTACTGAGCCATGTCCAAGTATTAACTCCCTGATGATGGCTCACAAGCTTGAGCCGAAACGTTGGCAAAATTAAAAAAAATGACTGATTCCTGACTATTCCACCAATAGTATAGTCCACCTAGTCGACTATACATCCTCAATATAATTATCTTTAGGCATTATCTGCTCTGTATAGCCCTCTCATTAGTATTCCTTTGTCATTGTAATTTATTTCTTTACACATCTAGTTCCTTTTATGTTATAATATTGACATTCTCTAGTGCAATAATTTTTAAAATAGTAAATGTATGTAAATGTATCTCTTGTGTATCTTTTAGCCCTGATGATGACCCACAATGGGGGTCGAAACGGGCAAAAAATAAACTGTTGAAACTACTCAATTGTTTCATTCACCGACCTCCACCAGGATTAATTCCTTCTGGGTGGCGGTCGGTGAAGCACTGCAAAATTCCAAACTTATGACTTTTTTGTCCACTTAAATTGGTGATTTTGCCCACTGTGCGTCGATTGGGGAAAACCAGATTGCTTGTAATCACGGCCCAATTGCTTTTTTGTTCTTGTACCAGCAGTTATGGGTTATACAAGTTTAGTTGTTTTAGCGCGATATAACCACCATGACACTCCATTGACACTAGACTTTTTTATCCCTTGTTATGATCATCTATATTACCTTCACATTCCTGCCTATTAGGTACCATCGCATGGAGCATCCTGTCTTATATTCTTGTTTCCTGTTGCAGCAACAGCAACCTGCTGACAGTAAGCCAAGTTGGGAGAGCCTGGACTCTGATGCTAGCAGGCCGCTACCTCTATCCCTGATGACCACTTTCCTCCTGGAGAACATCGGCCAGTCCCACAGGAAGCTGGAGAGGACGCAGTCGGAAACGGTCACGGTCAAACCAAGCCCTCCTATCGCAGTAAATACCTCAAGGTAACTATTTAACTATATTCAGCATTTATTATTATTTGGAAGTATGTCAAACTTTAAACCATCTTTGCTTTGAGGTATTCTTTTATCACCATGCTCATTGTTGGTACCTTTTAATTTTATGATTAACATTAAATCATCTCCAAATTAGTTTTCTTTGTTTATACTAGAAGGTATGAGCTTGGAGGGTAGAGACTAGTTATCTCTAAGGTACAATTTAGATATTCAGCTATGAAAGAGATATGGGGGAGCCGGTGGCTGAGTGGTTGTGAGTTCGAATTTCAGTCCCGTCGGGGCTTTTATAAGGATATAATTAAATGGGGATTCACTCACAGCCTCTACCACGGGTATGTGAAACCCGTCGGCCAAATGGTGGCCACTCACAAAATTATGCATAGGAGTGATGACCCTACACTACAAAATCCATCAAGAAATGTGAGTGAAATCCCTCAGGAGATTACACCACGAGGCCCTGGGCCTACATGGCCTGTCGCGCCACTGGAAAAAGAAAGATATTTGTTTCTTTGTAAACCATCATTCGTTTAGCAAACATTAAAGGAATGAAACTAAAAACACGCTGCAAAAGCTATTAATAAATTGTTGTACAATAGCTTATTACTTCCAATACAGCTACATTAGGGTAAACATTTTTATACAGCTGTTCATAGGAGATAAATTATAACTGTAATTATTTTGGGTATTTATTATTTATTACTTAGTACTGACAAACGATTTTATTTTGTTCATTATTCGGGTTCTACGTATCTTGAAACGTAAGCCCCCAAATATTGAAGGGTAGAATTTTTTATTTTATTTTTATTATTATTTTTTGTATTACAAAGGTCCCTTATTGAAAAAACTTAATGAAATTAATTATCGATCTTTATAATAGCATAAGCTATACCTTCAATGAGCCTCCTACTCTTTATCTTTAATGTTAATCCGTGCTTAGTATAAACAGTTCAGTTTTCTGCTTAAGAAAATTCAGGTTCAATGCATATATTATTCAGATTTTACTAGAAAATTAGTTATTGACTTTAGTTAAACAAAGGGAACTAAATACTAATATCAAGACAAACATTATACATTAGAGTGAAAAAAAAACGTAAGAGAAACCATTAGAGGATAATTAATTACTTTTTTAGAAATGTATACAAATAACTAAAATAAGGCGAAATTTTTATAATATTTTTTTACAAGTTAATATTAAGGGCTTAGATGAATTGTTCTTTGCTAAACTTAGGAATCAAACTAATTTATAGAATTGAACTAATTTTTCAAAGATCTAGACATTATCTTCAACAGGAATGTTAAATAAATTAAAGAGGAATTCTATATTAATATCAGGAAAACTAAAAAGCATAATTGTTCAAATGTAAGGTTAGATAATAGTATAAAATAACCTTTACTTCTTTTAATTAACTGCAAATATAATCCATTAATGAATTGTTTTGTTTTTTACTCATAATCGTCTTTAATTTTGCCGGTTTTGAAGCCTTCCTCGATAAAAATTATTTCTAATAGGTTGAAAAATGTTTACCGATTCTAACCTTGATGTATTTATCATTTCATAACAAATGTTCTTTGAAGTAGCAGGATGTTTACCTACTTTCCCAACCGCATTAATGAATGTATTTCAGTTTTAGAGATTACATCCATTGCGCCTCAGTTCTTTAAAAGCAATTCCCTTTAGAAAATAAAGAACAAAGATAAAAGGTAAAACGGCCATTTAGAGTAAACTGTTAAAATGGCACTACTCACTTGCAGAGTTCGTATTTCACCTTGAATCTTACGACGGGTTTTTTGTTTGAAAAAGTAGCCATTAAAGAGGAGTTACAGATTATCGACGGTTCCTCTGTGTTCCTTATGTGTGACTTTTAATAATTTATCGGATTGTTATTACCAAGGTCGGAACAAAAGGAATCCATTGAAATGCTAGGAGGAAAAGAAAAGGGAAGAATAATTCGTTGATAATTGCCTGGAAGTGAGTCAGCTGATAGTTATCTTGAAAACTGAAGGACACTTGCCTGTTTGTCGGCGAAGGATTTTTTTTTCTTTTTACGTAACACAGCAGGATGTTACAGCCATAACTTGAAAATAGCAGAGCGAAACTTGATGACAGTTGTAATTATTTTTATATTTAATAATAGAGGGGGGATATTGGATTCATAGGGCCGCTGTAAACTAGAAAACTCGAATCTATGTGTAAAAGTTACACAACAAACATTGAAACTTTTATTTCCCTTCAAATCTTAATTTTAATTATAGTAGGGCATTTACTTTTTCTGTTTTCAAGACTAGTAGTAGTTGCCAATCTACAATTAAAAATTATCACACAATGGTTTATTATTTCCAAATAACGATATTAAGTTATAGTATTTACACAGGCAATTAACTAATATGAAAAGCGATTGATTAATCAAAGGAAAATTTCAATCACCTCTGCTAATTTCAAAACTCTGTATCTCCATATAATGAATGCTCCAACGAATAGCAATAATTTCATAAATTCCATAAGATGTACGATAAATTAGGTTTTACATACCTGTAAACGAAAGGACTCAAATTTTAGGAGGCAGTACTTTTTTTTTTTTTTTTGTTTTTAGTCGATTACAGAGGATCAGTATTAAAAATAATAAAAAAAAAAAAAAATTGTGCTATATAAGTAACATGCATTAATACCATAATGTACTCAATATTCTCGACTGACCAACCTGCGTCTTCTGAATGGATGTTACCTCCTCACGCCTTTCAATTTAAAAAAGGCAATTAAAAAACGCAGTTTTTCACATTGTGTATCTAATAAAATATTAATTGATATATTATTTGTTATGAATATAAATATCTATTGTCGTTTTTTTTTTTAGATGTTAACTAGTACAGCGTTATTGGTCTTCGAAGTACTTGTAATTTTTTCATTAAAAAGATAAATCTATGTAGTGTTACAAATGATAATAACAAATATATAAAGGGGCTTACCTGTAACTTGGTGGTTAACTTAACAGCTTCATATGCCTAAGGTCTCAGGTTCAAACTTAATGGGAGTAAAAAATCCTTGATTATGCCGTCCTTCGGAAGGGACGTTAAAAGGTGGTCTCGAGCCTGTGCGATGTCAGGTACTCGTATAAGATCCCTATTCTGATTAAACCTGGGTAGGCAAAATTTAGGACTCTGTAGCATCGTCCCATTAGCCTCAGCAGCAATAAAGGGACGTTAAATAAATAAATAAAAATAACACATGTTTTCAATCAAATCGTTTGGATATTTAAATTATAGTCTTTGTCCGAATTTACGAAAAGGGGTAACTTAATATTATTAATTATATCTCTGTTGCCAGAAGTTTAATAAAATTCTCAATAACTAGGAAGTAGACTTTCAATAAATAATTAAAAGAATATTTCAAATAATTTAGTTATGACGATTAACTGATTGATAAAACCAGTTTACTAATATATGCACATATCCCGGTCACATAAAGTCGTAGGTAGGTTTCAGAAAGTCGTGGGAATCCCGTGACATCATAACCCGCCTCCCAATTAAGTTTGATGTGCACTTTTACCCAAAGCGCAGGTTTATGTAATTCCTGATCTCATTTGGAGCATGTAGGAAGTGAAGGTGCTCGCTTTTTTTCCCCTTTGATTATATTATTATTTAATTAGTTCATATGTGCAATCTTAGAAAATAACATGATACGTCCCATTAGGCCATGCTTTGTTATAACATGGTTTCTTATCTTATGCTTATCATTGGTACGTCATGCTTGTTTAAACTCAAATAAATTGGTAAAATATTTATATTGAGTCATATATTTTTTTTTTTAATAAATAGGGTCTTGTATGTTAAGAGTTGATAGACAGCGTTAGTGCTTTTGATGCGGCTAATCTGCCTCGTAATTTTTTTCTTTCTAACACAGATACTACATTATAACTTCTCGTTAAGTCCTTCCGTTGGTCCTTTGCTGGTGATATATTTCTTAGAGGCCGTCAGCTTGAGATATGGGGGCAACTGAGGAAATGAGCGATACCACCACTTTTGGTACGGGCTGTGCTATCGTACTCTGTTTCCTTTCGAAATCCCTTTTAGTCATTTATAGCATAGAAACCGCAATTGTTTTCTTTAAAATATTTTATCTTTCCCAGAACAGGAAAAAACAAAAACAAAAAAAACAACATAAATAAAGATTTTGTCTAGACTTTATTTAAAAAAGATAAAATAAACATCCTTTGATAAATCTGTTATATTTGACCAAACTTTGTCATAAACTGCTGATAATATTTATTTTTACATCGTTATCAATCTAAGGCTGATCCAATTAAAATTCCGAGATTTTTTTGTAAGTTCTTGAATTTTTCTTATAAATGTTTTCTCTAATAAAATTACTATCGATGTGTAATAAAAATTCCTCAGGCCTCTCTCAAATTCCTGAATTTCATATCGTTTCCATTGATTTAGGCTGAAACGGAGGATCGTTCAAAATATATTTTACAATAGATTTTTTTATTTTTCCAATATCTAATGATGGTTAATAATTTATTTTTGAACTATATGAACATAACTTATGCTGTTTTTTCTCTCTCTCTCTCTCTCACCCACTTCAAATTAATGTTTTATCATTTTATTAATTATTTTAGTAGTCCATTCTTATTACAACCTTCAGAATTTATTCTAAAATTTTCAGCGACTATCCATGAGCTTATTAAAACTCCCTCCACCCACTCTCCCCATGCTTCAATCATAGTTTTATAAACCTTTTCTTATCGGAATAGTTTTCATATGAATGCCACCCTCTTGCAACGTATGGGGCACGTCCACATGAGGGTCATACCAGCTGCTAACACCGACATGCGGGCATTCAATAAAGTCTATTGGTTTCCTTTATTTCATATTCAATTTTTTTTTCACGTTAATGGGTCTTTAGTGAACGTTAAACGTTAACCCACTTAGCAAAAACTGTTACGTTTTCATTTTGATGTACATCCATAACGAATCCAAATGTTTTTCTGTTATCATCTGAGAATGATCGAAGGCATTTTTTTTTAGCTTTCGGGGTTACATCATGAATAAATTCAACTGGTTGCCTGAGTCGGGACAGAAATAAAATCACTTTCTGAATTTTTTGAAACTCCCATCAGAATTAATGCACAGGAAGGGTGTAATTTTCATAAATTATAATTAATTAGACACGGTGTTCGTAGAATAATCATGGCGCCGTGGAGGATCACGTTCGATTCCAAGAACGTCTTTAAATTCTAAAGGGATTTTTTTTTTTTTTTTTTTTTTTTTTTTTTTTTTGTGTTAGATATTTGATAGTAGGTTTAACGCCTTCGGTTTAGATGTCGGGGTGATTATATGTTATTTAGTGAATGGTTAAATTAATGTAACTTTCATTGATAGCTTCTTCTGTAATTTGGAGTACATCAGTGACTCGAGGACAGTTGGTTACAAGGCATGTTATTGCTCAGTGTTTAGACAGATGCAACGTCATGCTGCAGCTAATGCTGCCATATGTCTAATCGAGCCTTCGATGTCTTCTCCCAACGAGCGTGTGGCATCACAACTTGTGTCATTATTGGAACAACGTCTTTATGTTCTCAAGACATTCCTTTCGAATTCACCGAAGGCATGATTAATTCAATACCTTTGGCGAGCAGAGGCATATTCAGAAAGAGGGTAGCGAGCGGAAATTCGAGAAAGGGTTATGAATATGTATCCCTCGAGGTCGATGCGAAGGGCCCCGTTTCCGGTAAACCATATTGACAACCGGTCAAGGGCGGCACGATGTGGACCAGTGGACCAGAGTCCGTCACAGAGCTACGTGACTCCTGCCCAAGGAGGTACAAGCACGTACGAGTGACATAACTGCTTACACAGCCTCCCGCGGTCAGCGAACTCTCTGCGATAGAAAGTCTGGGTAGAAAGTATTCCGCTATCTCCTGGAATTGTCAGGAAATATCTCTCCTCTTGCAACAATAGTAGCCGGTTTCGAAATGGAAACCTTTTTTCATGCTCCAGCTTTTATCGTAATGAATCCTCTGTGCTATCCATTCAATGCTGTTTATTCTGATAACACCCTCAAAAGATGTCGTAGCCTTTTTTTTTTAGATTGGATTTACACTGTCGTAAATCAAAATTCAGAAGGTTTTCTCCCAGTACTTTACTATTTAAATGCTGATTTCATGATTTCATAGAATTATTCCTAACTGTATTTTCTCCTTTATTAGCCAATATTTCAAAAGACTTTGCGGTCTTTAATAATATATAATATTTATTTATATATTACTTTTTAATTATCAATTGCATTAGTACTTTAAATCCATTTTTGTAAGGTCTAGACCAGTGGTTTCCAAAAAATAAATTTCGCAAACATTTCATCCAATCATTTTTATGACAAGGACCCCTAATTGTGAAAATTTAAATCCTAAATATATTTATTTAGTTTTTTAGTTGGATTCACCTATTCGTTTTATGTACATTTAATACCACTCCTGCTGAAACTATATAGCAGAAATGGCCAAGTAGATTAGTGAAAAATAAGACAGGCTCTAGGATTTTACTTACGTCCGCTAAACATTGAATTACTAAAATTTAAAACTAATAAAAGATATATTTTATTTAAGGCTGATCAAATATTTCATCGTCTTATACAAAGTTACTACATCTGTCCTTTAATTTCTCTGTTTTCAAAATTTTAAAAATGACTAATTTTAAGATTGTGATTGAGCAGAAATAGCCACTCGTCTGTGATTACTACCATTTATACAACTTAAACTGTTAAATTTGTCCCTGTTTAAAATTATTTCTCGATGACATCGTCATTGGACCCCCATAGGTTCACTTGTAGGGAACCAATGTTCTAGACAAATTATATCCGTTTTTCTCCATCTAAATTTATCTTGTTTTCGGAGTTTATGTGTTGTGGGTTGTGTGTAAGCAGCTCTAGTACTAAGCCTTGTGGAATTTCTTTATTTTGTTTTCATCTTTAAATATAGAAAGGAGAGTTGCCTTGATTCACCAAGAGCCCCCTACAACAGACCGCAAAGGTGTAAACTCTCTCTGTATAACAGAAAGGTCGTAGACTTTTGTTGTCTTGGCCGAAAGTTTTCACCGTAGGGAGGCTCTTCTTGGAATAGACAACTATTTTGTAAACTAACATTTTTTTATTTATTTTTTAGTTTAGTTTAGTTTTCGAAGTTAACGTATGCTATTTTCTCCCTCCGTCTTTTTCCGTTAGTAGAATTCCTGAAAATATCACTCGCTACCGTTTGTTTAGCTACTGTTTTTAAGCTGAGATAGTCACGGAAAACATATTTCTGTAAGAGCTATGCGTAATGGAGTAGTTTATGTAACGCTTGTACAGAGCTGCTTTCTCCTCCCTGCCTGGAAGCCTTGTACCAACTCTAGCATCTATTTACTTTTAGACAATAACTAATGATTCTAGATACTCCTATCTCGGATCAGCTTTGTTTAATGTTACTCGCTGCTACAATTCATCATAACGTTACATACTTCGGAGAATAATTTATGACATCCATCAATTTAATATATTGCAGCATCGCTGTACATTCCAGAGATATAAATATATAGTGATATTTACTCCGTATTGCAAATTTCTATATCATGTAAATATGTAAAACCATAGGACATCCATCTTGAAATATCTCCCTCTCCTCCAAGACTGCTCAGTAAGGGAGTTGCATTTAATATGCACCCCATATCCAAAGAGGCGTTGTCTCGCAATCATGGCGACTGTATCTTTAAGGTCCATTGCTCAAGAATATCTCAGACTTTTTTTTTTATTATAAATCCCTATCACCTATTCTATTTTGATATTTATTAAAGTGCATGACTACCGCGAAGCAGTCTTAGAATGTGAATTTAGGGATCGATTACCAAAATTTTGAAAAATCATTATAAATCATATATAAGAATTTTTTTATTCATAAATCACCTCATAAATTATTGTATTATTTTTATTACAATACAAACTATAACAAAATATTATTTATTTTAAGTTCCTCAAATCATCATTTTCATAAATACCCATTTGTCCAAATACCAATGATTTTTTATTTCAACATGAAAATCGTGTTATTTTATTTTAAGAGTACAATACTAACTTGTTTGTGAACAACAGAGCTTTTGCAGATTAACAAAAAAAAAAAAAAAAAAAAAAAAAAGGAAAAAATAATAATAATTTTTTTCCTCTGGCGCGGCAGGCCGTGTAGGCCCTTGGCCTCTTGGTGAAATCTCCTGGGAGAATATACTCACGATTCACGATGAGATTTTACAGGGTAGGGTCATCACTCCTTACGCCTATTTTTGTGAGTGGCCACCATTTGGCTGACGGGTCTCACATACCCGGGGGAGGGAGAGGCTGTGACTGAATACCCACTTAATTATATCCTTATAAAAGCCCCGCCGGGACTGGGGTTCGAACTGATCTTTCATTGAATACTCACTCAACACAAATCTGTCTTAGGATTTAAAATAAGTAAAAAAATTCTTGGTCATGTCATCCATCCGAAGGGACGTAAATTAATGATTCATGTGCCTGTGGGATGTACGCGTCAAAATCCCTATCCAAATTAAACCTGGTTAGGAATTTGGTTTGTAAATTTAGCAAAATTTAATACTCCCACTGTATCATTGTACGTTCAGGCACAGTAGCATTGAGTGACCTTAAATGAAAAAAAAAAAAAAAAAAACGAAACTATTAATGGCTATATTCTGCTTTAAATACAAAACATCTGATCACAGTAGGTATAAGTTAATCTCGAGTACAGCTCAACTTCAGTTAATAACTTATCTTTGTTAGCAACAGCTATGAAAATGATCATAAATTTATATTATGAATAATTTTACAATTTTATAACAATTATTTAGCACTATTTGTATATAACATTACACATCTTTAAAACGAGGACATGGTCCTTGACGAGAAACGTCATTATAACTCGGCCTAATCAATGCACCATTGTTGTCAGTTATGAAATTGCATTTTTGAAAATATTATCGTTTCCCCCTCGCTTTGTTTGTAAATAATAGCAACTCAGCTTTCTATAAGCTTATAAATATTCATTATACGATGTTTTCGCAAGGAGCATTAAATATAGTTGGTTTCGCGAACGTTTTATTTATTTTTTTTTATCCCATTATTAATTTTTGTAAAAATAAACCAAAGCTTAAGTAAAAACTTAATATATTTGAGTGCGATATCTGCGGTGTACAGATCCTCTTATGTAAAATTCCTATCTTGTGAACACGTGAAAGAATTTACGTAGTGCAATTTGAGTATAATTGGTCATTTATAAAAGCTTATCAGTTTTTTTGTAGATCATATTAATAAATGTTTTTTATATTTTATGTATTGACTTTCAAAAACTCTCTCATGTGTTTTTGGGCTCTCCAATTGTAATTTGAAGTAGATTAATTCATTTTTTCCAAACAACAATAAATTTACAAATTAAGTTCTCTCTCTGTTGGTTGTTGATTAATAGGGTATTTTAATCTTATTAATAATTGAACTAAATCATTATAATTTTAAAAATAATTCGTAATAAAATTGGTTAATATGATGTGGTACTTTCAATTCTTATAATTTAAATTTTCAGCACAATTATCTAAATATTGCGAGCCAATGTTGTAGTTTGATCGTGTCCTAATGGATAAATTATTTTTTTTTTTTTACTTTTAGCATGGTTGTGATAAACGACATTCCTTTTTATTATGTTACAATAGTGGTCGTTCGACCGCCCACGAATTAATGTCCGTAGGTGGGCGTGCTATGGGGTAGGTATGTCCAAATCAGTTGTGGCCTTCTGATGTGGAAAAAATCTCCTAAAATAAATATTTTGTATTTATCTTAACAACGGTTATAATTGGATTTTTAAATTTCGTAATGGGTTTATTTCTATTTATATATTTGTATTTAAAGAGGAAAATTATGACTAAAAATGGATGCGACCTTACATTTTATTCTAATGATCCTTTTTTTAGTTATATTTTTCTTAATTTAAGGTGCTTATTTATTTAATTTCTACAAAAATTTTCCTTGGGTTATAATTGTATAAGTTTTAGTTGTTTTAGAAGGACAAATTTATTTTCCTTCATTGTATAAAATACGTAATTATATATTTTTTTATTCTTATCTCTTTAAATTTAACTAATATAATTTTTTATCATGGATATAATATTTGATGAGGAAGATGGTTTGAATAATGAAATAACACCTCCAATAAAGAACACTTATTATACAACACAAATACAATAATCTCTATTTCTTAACTATATCATCCATAACCATGTTCCTCATCAAATATAATTTTAATTGTGTTATTTTAGCTGAAAACAATTCTTGTTCACTTGTTCGTGCATGCGCGATTACTTTTGTAATAGTTTTTTTGTTTATGTTACTACTAATAAACTTTTCATGTTCAGACAATTTTTAGTAATTTATATTTGTTTATTTATTGTAAATTTTTACTACTGTGCCTATTAAACGATGTTATAGTGGGAGTCCTAAATTTCGCCTCTTCGGGTTTAAGTAGAATTTAGTATAATCTTAAATGAGTACTTAAGATCGCATGGACTCGGAACAACGCTTTTACGTCACCTCTGTAGGACTGCGTAACCAAGATTTTGTTTACTCCCATTAAAAAATCTTAGTCCATCATGGCCATGCCATCCACTGCACACCGGTAGTAATTTAAAAACCAAATTGAAAATAAATAAGTTATTTTCCTCTTGTTTCATAAATTTTCATTTTCTGTCGTTAAAAAGTTATGTTATTTTAGTTGGTAGATAGTTAAAAAAGACTTTTATATTTTTAAAAAGATAGTTTAGGGCAGGACATAAAAAATGAAACCGAAGTTTGAAATTAAATAATGGATTTATTTTATTTTGGAAGTAAAGAAAATGAGTTGAGGTTGTTAGTTTAGTATCGAAGTCTATTTGTGGTAACTATTACTTACTGGAAACGAATTAAATTAGTAATATTAAAGCTCAACTTACAATCTCGTGTTTTCCAGTCCATTATATAATTTTATTTAACATTTTTTTTTACTGTAAATGAGATAATCGTAAGCAGTTTTCCTCAAGGCATGGGACAGGTTACTGGGCAGCAGATAGCGACTGCAGCTGGGATATCCATTTTATGGGGCTGATCTCTTGAGCTCCGATGAGGAAACCCGTCGATTCCTTTTAAGTCAGGACTGGTCCTGGATGACCTTTAGCGCTCTGATATTTACGGCTACTTTTTGGACGTGTCCTGCCTCCCCGAGAGAAGGGGAAGAGTCTGAGGAAATTATGAAACTGAGCTTTCGTGGATTTTTTTTTTCTTTTTTTTTTTTTTGGATGGTATCCTGTTCGGGGGAAGACCCGTCTACTTCATTATGCGGAATAACAATTTCAAGAAGCGAATTTTTCCTGTTTTATGCTTTCATGTTTATCGAATCGAACGGATGAGATGTTCGTTTTATAAATTACACGCTTATCGGAGCCCCTCTTCGAAATTTAACAAAGATCCGTAATCCTCTGATGATTGATATATTAATGATTTTATCGTTGGGCAAATACTTTAAAATATTTATTAAATGTCATTATTAATCTAAATAATATATTGATGTCAGCGTTCTATCTTCAGTGATATTCCAACTCGCTATCGTTAGAGAAGATAAAGTTATTCTCTTGTTTACTCAGGGTTTTTCTTTTTAATATATATGTATTTTTTTTTTTTTTTTTAATAAGAATTAAAGAAACGCCTTATCAGTGCCAGTTAGGGACGTGACATGTTCGATAAGGCTATCTCCAAGGGGAGATTATTTTAATTAGACAAGTGAGTTCTTAAAACGAGAGAGAACAAAAGGTTTTTTTATTTTATAATTTTGTTTAGGTAATAATTAGCGAAATTATAGGTTAACTAAAACAAGGGATTTTTTTAATTAATAAAATTAAATTCCTGTAAAGTGGGACTCCCTTGATGCGGTTAGGATACTAAATTGAGCGTTAAATAGGATATTCTTCATAAATTAGTTATGCAACCATTTTAAGCTCTCTGAAAAAATCTTTTATTTTATTTATTTATAATTATCCTCAGTGAATATGAATGAATAATAATAAAATTTCGAAAAATCGGGAGAGATATTGCGCTTAAAAAAAAAAAAAAAAAATTAAGTAATAAAGTGATATGAATAAAAACCATTTGTCTAAAAGAGAAGAAAAAAAATCTGTTAAACTTCAAAGATTTACTGGTTACTAACCTTTTACTACTCAAACCTTTTGGATACTAAACCAGAACCCCCTTAGATGCTAAGTGGGGACAAGTGAATATTCTTCATAAATTAGTTATGCAACCATTTTAAATTCTCTAAAAAAATCTTTTATTTTTTGTGTTATAATAATTTCTAAATTTTGAAAAATCAGAAGCATCTTGAGTTCTTGAAGTACATTTATTTATTTATTTATTAATCAGTGACATCAATATAAAATTATTTGTCAAAACCAGAAAAAAAGAAAACCGGTTACTTAAAAAATTTACTACTGAGGAACTTGAGTGAATTATATTTAAGATTCCAAACTTTTTTACAAAACCCATTTGCTATTCTCTCCAGACGTCTCTAAATTTGGGAATCGAGGTAAATTGTCGAAATTAGTATCGCCCTGAAAGTCCATTATTGTAGTGTCCACTAATTGTAAGTTGCGAAATGTGTTGACACACCAGTTGTGTCTTTCCTTAACGTTAAGGTCACGTTGTGAATTGCTTCAACTGCGTAGGTTTACCTCATTGCTAAAGTATCCTTTTCTCAATACGAGCTATGAAATTTACATTTAAAAATACTTCCGTCAGATGATGTAGCATGTTTATTGTAAACATGCCTCGGTGACTAAAAACCTTTTCGGGCAGTCCTTGGATAAGCGCCACAAAGTACCGGAAACGGCGATTAAAAAAAAAAAAAAAAAAAAAAATGAGTGATAAACAAAAGCTAGTCTAAAAACCGTGACATTGGATATTGGCAAGGTCAGTGGCATTTGTTTTGCAGGTCTTATCGGATTGGCAGAATGTGCTGGCTTCCCGCCCTGGCCTTGTCCTTAAGAATTCTGAAAGTCATTCCCACCTGCCCAATTCCTCATCGCTTTCTGGGATATGTGCTGGAGTGTGTGTGTGGGGGGGTGTTCTCTAAGTGGCAGCACGTCAAAAACATGTTAATTATCAAAATGTAAATTATAATTAGAGTATTCATAGTAATAACTCCCGATTTGTGGAAAACTAAGAAATAGACTTGAAGAAGAATGAATTATGCTTCCAAATGTATTTTTTTTCCTTTTCAATTACTCTGTTCCCTTTACTATTAGCTAATTTCATGCACTTAACCTCAGTTGCCAAGGTCCCGCCAGTTATGTGCGTCCGTAGCTCGTCGCATGACGGCCACAAGGACGAAACTATTTGCCGCAAGGTAGATGGACCTCTAATGCCATGCCATTTTACACTTCCGATCCCATGGTACGCGGACTTGGACCGATATCGACGTTGTAATATAGCCGTCAATTTCGAGCTTGGTACTTCCGAGTTGGTTGGTCGTAGGAATGGATGATGAGGCTTTATAGGGAAGCGAAACGTGGACAGGTGATAAAAGAGCACGAAGAACCACGCCCTATTTACATAATAGAGGTCGCTGCTCTGTCAGTTGTTGATTGGCCAACATTTGGCGGCACGCCTCGACCTTGCCCTTGGCCAATGTTCGCGATCTTATTTCTAGTCATTCGGGGAAATGGTTCGCTATATTTCGAGCGTGGTCCCAGTACGTCATGTTTAGTTTTATATGAGGAAATTCTGTATATTAACGTCGTTCTCCAAAAATATTTCAAGTAATAGTTTTTGTGAGAAATGATACGATAACTACTTCAGTGTAAGGTTTATTTGCAAGATTTTTATAAAATCTTAAATATGATTTAAAGAAAAAAGAAATCCAGGCAGAAATAGAGTCCGTTTAAACGGTGGGAAATAAATGTTATTATTCATTCGCTGAATCACTTAGCTCGCGGTTCTGTCTAAAAAATTATACGTTAGAATTATAAAATTATTATTCTTCCGACGGTTCTTTACGGATGTGAAACGTGGCCGCTTACTTTTCTGGACGAACAACGGCTTAAGGTTTTCGAAATAAGGACTGCGTAAAATATTTGGGCCCAAGATATATGAGGCCATGGAGAGTTAAGAAGGTTGCACAACGCGGAATTGCGGAGCTTGTACCATGTAAATATAATTGAGTTGATAGCATCGCGCAGACTCAAATGGGCGAGTAAAGAAGTTGTTGGGCTCGGTTGTGGAACGGATTTCTAGAAGTTTTGGGATTGGCTGAACCCCACTGGTAGGCTGATATGGTAGCCAAAGCGTCGATTGCAAATGCGTTAAGCTTGGCGCTTGAACCTACCTAAATTTTGTTCCTTAACATAACAAATTGTGTTTTTATGTAATTCCTCAAATGTTCTGGTAAAAACTCATAGCATCTACATTTCATATTTCTAAGTGTTTAAATTTTCCTGAAATCTCACCTACTCCAGTGAATAGCAGAGACGAATAGTCTAAGCGTTGAAAATCTTCTTTATATGACTAACTACTTTCTATGGTCTTTCATTTGTATATTTAATTTTTTCCAATTCGTTTCTGCAAATAAAAGACAATATTATTTACATTTAATTTTTAAAATATTTTTCAACTTCAAGGTAGGCCTCCTTTACTTAATATTGTTCGTTAGAATTGTATTTACTATAAGTGGATTTAACGCTTGAAATATTCCAATCCAATTCATGTATGGGAATAGAAGATTCGCATTTTATCTGTACTGCGAGAATAATTTTGTTCAATCATTTATTTCTGTAAAATGTTTTTACATCACTCTGCGATAAGGCGGTGAAAAAATGTCGAGTATTAGAAGGTGGTTGCTAAGTGGTGAACAAACACCAGGCATGACTATCGAGTTTCTTTGCAAAACATACTCGTTACGAAACAGCGATATAGGATACTCTTAGCAAAATTCTTGCATTTCATATATTCTTCGAATCACATGTTTTATTATTATGTCTCAGCGTTCAGTTGTTATTTATTCAAAATTCTAAGTGCAATAAGTGTTCTTTTTTTTAAGTCAAATCTTGTCAAGTTCTTCTTTGAACATGATTCGGTTCTTGCGAGATGTGCTAATGCTGTATGTACTGATTTGTTTGTTGAAATCAAAATCAACAGTCGATACAAGCTTGATTTGTGGAAAAATAACAAACCAAGTAGGTTACTAGTTGACTAAGGATTAGCAATCTCTATTTGATGAACGTTTCCAGCTGGATTTGGCTTGGCTAGAGTTTGGCAAAGGTGTTTGAGTGATCCTTATTACTTATTTAATTAATGTATGGATTGATTAGCGGAGGATAATGTGTTGAAGTTGATGCTGAAAGGTACTTCGCTGATGATGAGGTGAAGAATTTGGATGTTTTGGAAGGGGTGGATGGGTGGAAAAAATCTGATTAACATTATTTTGGTTATTGAGATACTATTAAGACAATGCTCAGTTGATGGTTTGATTACTTCCAAAATGTAACATAGCATGATAAATTCTTTTAAGCTCCATTGCCTAACGTGTGGTTTCTATTGTTGTAGGTACAAGACAGAACTGTGCCGGCCCTACGAAGAGTCGGGTACATGCAAGTACGGAGAGAAGTGCCAGTTCGCCCACGGAGGACACGAGCTGCGGTGCTTGGTACGACACCCCAAGTACAAGACAGAGCTGTGCCGCACGTTCCATTCCGTCGGGTTCTGCCCCTACGGCCCGAGGTGCCACTTCATCCACAACGCGGAGGAGGCCCGGAGCGGGCTGAGCCCCCGCCCCTCCTCCTCCCCCACCTCCTCCCTCGCCTCCTCGCCCGGCTACTTCTCCTCCCCTCCCCATTCTCCCCCTCCTTCCCCCGCATCCCCTGAGCGGCTCCCCGTCTTCAACAGGATCTCGAATACCCTCCTCCCAATGCGCTTCGGCTCAGAGCTCATCGCTTGATGCCAAAGCTTACCTTTACCCTATCCTCATCCCTTGGAACCTACCCCCAGTTCTTTCTAATTGAACTTTTATTTATTTTTTTAATTTACCAGTTGTGTTACATTCCAAGCGGCTTTACCGCTCAACAGGGATATAAAAAGTGCCTTAAAAAATACAGTTATATATTTAATTTTCTTGTTTTTGTTTTAGGTATAAAATTTTTTTATTCTTATATGTGTAATTATTGAACAACAATTTTGTCAAAATTGAGGTTTTAAATTATTTAACTGTTGCGGTGTTGGTCGTTCACGTTCAAACGTGTAGATTACACCTCTCATTGAAATTTATCTTTCCCAATTTTATACGCAAATTTTATTTGAATTATCGTGCTGTCCCTAGAGCCCTTTCGAAACTACGAAGGAGATACGCAACTGAAAATATGTGATTTTGTAGATAAAAACTAAATAAATATTGAATAAAATCTTCAGACTTACGTCATTTATATGTTGTTATTTTTTGAGATTTTATAAGCTTAAGCTTTTTTTTTTTTCTTTACATCGTCTAAACTTAAGTATTTTTGATTACCATCATGAATATAGTCATGTTTTTGGGAGTTATTGTGGTTTCTGGCTCAAATAGTTTAGTATAAACAGTTTGTTTCATTAGGTGCGCAACTTAAAGGTGCCTGCGCACATGAGTTCCGCGGCAAGGTGCTGTCATTATGTTTTATTTATAAATGAGCAATATATGTAATTTATATAGTGTGTATATCCAATGTGTGTGAGTGTGAAAGTTACTAATTTCATTCTTACAGTTTTTTTTTTTTCATTTTTTCTAATGTACATCAACCTGGACGTGTTATTTATTTGTATTTTTTGTGTAAGTTGTTATTATTTTTTTACTCTCCATGATAAGTTTATTTATTTGATGTGGCTAAAGTGATGCCCGTTACTAATTTAATATGTATTATATTATATATATATATAAATATGATTATATCCTTGAATGCTGTGTTTGATGATAATATGCTACTTCCTCGTATATTTTCTAACAAAAGCTTCCATGTTTCGAGTTTAAACTCATTTGTATTTGAGGAAATTATTTATTTATGTACATTTACAGTATATTTAATTTACCACTTTTATTTTTTTTTTATTGTGAATTTCATAAAAAAAAAAAAAAATGTATTTTATTTGTTTTAATTGGAAGATTAAAGTTTAAATCGAACTTGATTCTTTTTTTAATGGGAAAAAAATTTTAATTGGCATTTATTTTTATTTCAATTTTTTTTTTTTTAAAAACCTCTAAAAATTGAAATCTAAAAAAAAAATTTTTAAAATTAAAAAAAACAAAAGTGTAAATTAGAATATTGAGAAGTGAGTGTATTCAAGTTATCTCTTTTATTATATAATTATTTTATGTTGTATAAGCTGTCTTTTTTATTTGTATTTATTACATATTATTTATTAATTATCTGATAAAGTTTTTTATTATTACAATATTTATAACGGTTTAGTAGCACATTTACCTATCTAGGTTATGTAAGATCGTGAGTGCAAACTATATTGTATTTATCAAAAAAACATATATTAAAGTGTTTACAAAATATTTATTATTGTACTGATTCTTTTATTTATTTCAACCCCAAATAATCCAATCCAAACAATATTAAAAAAAAAAAAAAAATAAGTAGTATGCTTGTTGAAAACAAAATGACAAAAAAAAGTAACAAGAAGTATAATAGAGTGTAAAAAATAATTATAAGAGTGTAATAAAAAAAATAATAATAAAAAAAATAATATATATACATATACATATACTTATTTATTTATACTGAAATGATCTAAAAATGCTATTGATGTAAATGATTTATTGATATATGAAAGATATTAACTAAAATATAATAATGAAGTCTTAAGAAGAAGATACATTAGTGTTTTGATGCATTTTGTATATCAAATAATCATTTATGATGAAAAGTAAGTTAATTTTTATTAATTAAAATTTAAATCAGATTCTACGGAGTTGAGCTTTGTGGCTCTTTTAAACCATCAAATTTTTCTCATATTCAATCCTTAAAATCTAAAATCCTCAATGCTCTTTACTTTGCCTGGAATAAACTCGTTCATAAAGACCCTAACATTCCATATGTTGCTGATTTGGCCCGAACAATGTGTCAGTCCTGACAATCACCACTCCCACTTTAATCCACTAGTTTTAATCCTTGCTTCTTCTTCTATTTCTGACAATCCTCCGAGGCGCCCTGAAAAGATGGCCTCGAGACTAGGGATTGCAATCCGGCGTCATTTTCAATCCGGCCGGATCCGGTCCCAAATTCCATCAATCCAGACGGATCCGGCCGGATCCGGATGGCTCGACAAAATCAGGTTTATTTTCACTTTTCGGCCCCAGATGGACTGTTAGGGAGTTATACGAGTATAATTGTAGGCACAATAGGAATTTTATAAAATAAAAGTTATGTTAGGATTAGATATGGAGCAAAAAAATAGTTTAGGTAACAAGTCAAATTTTAATGGCTACTAAAACTGTGGCTATTGATTACCATTTGCTGTAAATAAAGACTATTTGTTTTCTACCACCCTTTTTCCAAAATCAAAATTGCTTTTCGATAATATTTACTTAAGTTATTAATACTTACATACTATTATTGTGATAATTATGCCATTTATTAGACATTTTCATCAAAATATAATAGTGTCTATGATAAATATAAGACTTGTTTGTGATTTTTAGCATTCTCAAATAATTTAAAATTATTGTTATCACAATTCCTATCTGAGTTAATTGCGCAAGAATAATTATATAAGATTTTATAAAGTAACTTAATAAATTTATTGAGCTATCTGAGAAAGTGAAGTATGGGAGAAGCAGTAACGTAGCCCTGAAAAGATGGCCTCGAGACTAGGGATTGCAATCCGGCGTCATTTTCAATCCGGCCGGATCCGGTCCCAAATTCCATCAATCCAGACGGATCCGGATGGCTCGACAAAATCAGGTTTATTTTCACTTTTCGGCCCCAGATGGACTGTTAGGGAGTTATACGAGTATAATTGTAGGCACAATAGGAATTTTATAAAATAAAAGTTATGTTAGGATTAGATATGGAGCAAAAAAATAGTTTAGGTAACAAGTCAAATTTTAATGGCTACTAAAACTGTGGCTATTGATTACCATTTGCTGTAAATAAAGACTATTTGTTTTCTACCACCCTTTTTCCAAAATCAAAATTGCTTTTCGATAATATTTACTTAAGTTATTAATTCTTACATACTATTATTGTGATAATTATGCCATTTATTAGACATTTTCATCAAAATATAATAGTGTCTATGATAAATATAAGACTTGTTTGTGATTTTTAGCATTCTCAAATAATTTAAAATTATTGTTATCACAATTCCTATCTGAGTTAATTGCGCAAGAATAATTATATAAGATTTTATAAAGTAACTTAATAAATTTATTGAGCTATCTGAGAAAGTGAAGTATGGGAGAAGCAGTAACGTAGCTCAGTCTTCCGAGATTTCAACAGATATGTAAGCAGTTTTTCATTTAATTCGATACCTTAGCAATTGAGTGTGTCAGTACTTGAATGAGCAATTTTTCTAAAAAAAATGTTAGAGTTGTTTTAGAATTTCCTCTAAAACCAACTTATAGGATGCTATAGCTTGCGTATATCCAAGATAATAATATCTGCTTACTTACATTTCGGTAAAGCACCGACAAAACAATAAACACAGTATTGTCTCGCGAAAGATGCTACATTGATTCTGTGTCAAACGACACCACCACACATGTACACCAAATGTAACGTATTTTAAGTACTTTTTATATTAAACTGCACTATTTTTGGCCAAAAATTGCTATTATCGGATCCGGTTACCGGATCCGGTATATTATTGCCGGGTCCGGTCAACGTATAATGATGCCGGATTACCGGATCCGGTTTTCCGGATTGCAATCCCTACTCGAGACCTTCTAGTTTAGATTACCTAGTGGAGTGGTGCCAATCGGCATTTTCTCTTCATTATATGACAGCTAATTTACCTGATGCACTAACTAATAAATCTCAATAAATAAAAAAGAAATTCCTTTTGAATTTTATAATGAGTCAATTGAGACGTTGATTTCCAAAAGGTACTAAAGGACAATTTTTACGAAATTGATTTTTTTACATATTTGTATTCTCATCAATTAGTTCTATCTAAATATTCTATTTGATGTTATCTAATGAATTCTCAAGTCCATAAAAAACACGATTTAGAAATGCGGTCATTTTCTAAAAGTACTAATTACGCATTTATTTTCGTTCCAAATCATTCTAAAAAAATTCATTTCATAACTTTAATATGATGTTATTATTATAGTAAAAAAATAATTCTATTTTTAAGGCAAAAAGACCCAAATTAGCTAGTTTAATAATATAGTAATGAGAGATTTTCGCGCTTCCTGTAAAATTTCCTAGAATGGATATAGTACCTTTTGGAAATCAACGTCTGAATTATTGACGTTTATCGTTATTAATTTATTTTTACGATCCAGCAAAACGCTGCAAATTATTACACAATGGTTTATTATTTCCAAATAACTATAGTAGGTTGTAACTTTTTATATAAGCAATTAACCAATATAAAAAGCAATAAAAAAATCGAAGGAAAATGGCTTATCACCTCAGCTAATTTCAAAGTGCTGTATCACTTCTATCATTGAAAATAATAAACCATAATCGTAAAACTTTCCTCTCATACCCCTTTAAGCAAATATTAATTAATTTTTGAAAAGTGTTAAATACTTTCTTGACGTTATATTTTATTTTATTGATAACACTTGGAGTAATGAAATTAAAATTTATTTTTAATTTTTTTTTTTTAGTTAAGAAATGTATAACGATGTTTTGAATTTTTACCTATAAAGAATTACTTTTTTATATTCCTTGATTAAAATTAATAATAATAATGAACTATTATAGATTCTGATTCCTAAGGATTTGCATAAAATCACGTTTTACTTCACGGTACGTCTGTAAGCAGCCTTTAAAAACAAGTCAACATATATCGAAAAAGATTTCTCATTAACCGAAAAAAACAATAAATCATGTTTAAATCAATGTATAAACTACTGATTTTCTCAGTCAGGAGTGTTGAGTTAATGGATGGACCAGTGGATTGATAATTAATTAAAATTAGCAAAATTGACCGAAAATAAAGGATTTTAATCGTGACTTTTTTCATTCAAACTAATATAGCTGTTAAACTGTAGGTTCTAGCTACAAATATTGTATAACTAATAATATTCTCAATTAAATTTCTGATTGAGAAACTGTCAGCAAATTTTCAACAACAGAATGCGTGTTATATTTTTGAGGATTTTACATAAAAAACAAACATCAGATTTTTATTTCATTGATACCAATATTCCTAAACGGTAGGTTCTAGCAACGAATGTTCTACAATAAATATATTCTCCCCAAAAATTCTGATTTTTTTATTCAAGCAACTCTAACAGAGATAAATAAGCGCTGACACCAAGAAGATGTTTTCATTTAAAACAATATAGCCTTTAAAAAGTAGGTCCTAGCCACTTATATTATATATGGAAATATTAGGTTGTGTCACATGAAATGTCCGTTTTCAAGGTAAAGGATTATTATTAAAAATACGATATGAAAACAAGATAATTTTATTCGAAGTATTTACCTTCTTTTTCTACACAGTTTTCCCAACGTGACACTAACTTTTTTATCCCCGAACTGAAAAACTCTGAGCTTTGAAGTAAAAAAAAAAAATCTGAAAACGCATTTTTCACTTGATCATCATTTTCAAAAAGTTTTCCTTTGACGAAGTTGTCTAAATTTCTGAACAGGCGGTAGTCTGTTGGAGACAAGTCGGGAGAATATGGTGGGTTTGGAGAAACTTCGTAGCCCAGTTCTTTCAATTGCAAAGAAACGCAAGTCTCAAGGTGTTGCAATTACTGACGCTCAGTGAGATCATGAGGTACCCATGTATCGAGCTTTTTTTTTTTTTTTTTACACTTTAAATGTCTGGAAACGGTAGATCCACTTGCATTTAGTTGTACTGAGAGTCCTTTAACTGTTAGGGGTTTCCTTCTACTGTATGTTTGAGGACATCGTTGTCTATTACGGACGGAGGTCTTCCTCGGGGCATGTTTTCCAAGTCGGTATCCCCAGCTGATAACTTAGCAAACCAACGGCACTCCCTTCCCCAAACGCCTTGCAAATTTTTCTAGCGGCCTCAGCTGCTGAATGGCCGAGTTTAAACTCGTACAAAAATATTTCATCTGAAACAACCCAATGTATATATAAGTGTATGGGTTGGGATCTTGTGTTTACTGAATGGACATAGGAACATGTGGTAAGCATATACAAATATAAATAGTTTTTTTGTTGTAAAAATCAGACAAGACAGACACTAAGGAGGTATTGGCAAAGGAAAAAGAGAGGGATGGAGCCAGTTCAACTCGGTATACCTACTAGAAAGATGAGAGCATCTGGTTTTATTTCACATGTGAATCTAATGAAAGGTAACCCCATTATTATTTTTATCACTATCAAATGCTGCTATTAGTAACATTAAATTTAAATAACTGAGTAGCCGTCCATCTATAGGAATCTTACTTTCCTTTCCATATCTCTATCACTTTCTTGATTTAGCCTCCAACTTCCTTAAAGATAAGAAATTAAAACAACGAAACCGAAATCCATTTCCTAAACCGGTCTATAAATTGAATATAAAGAAGAGAAAAAAGAAAGAAAAAAAAATGGTGGTACTTGTAACAAAATGAATCCGCTCTTTCCCAAGAGAACCAGTTTTGGAGTGGTGGCTTATTCATGAGGACATTCGTTATAAGGACACATTAGCTGAAGAAGTTTCTTGCAAGGGAGTTCCGAAACTTTTTTATGCCAGAGACGCCTACATGCCACAGCGCCTTATCCTTGGCATATTTCATGCAAAAAAGCATTCTAAATCCTCAGTTCAGTCCCTAACGATCTTTGGTATTCAAATACGGAACATGATACGGCAGTGGTGACATGTTACTTTTTTTTTTTTTACTGAGGCGTGTGGTTCTAATCTTATTTATATATAATTTATAAGATTCGATTAAAAATTCCGACATTAACATATCTCATTATTTAAAATCACTTACCTGTATATGGAATATATAGTAAGGGAAAGTATTGCGTTCGTGAAAATTTTCTAATTCCAGTTTTCAACTGAAATACATGTTTTGGGTCCCTGAGTCCAAATTACGAAGTCCCGCAAAAAGGTCTGTGTGTGGTAACTCTTGGGTGAAAACGAAAAGTCCTATGAAACTGGAATTTCATATTTAAGACAGCTTTACGCCTGCGATGTTACTAGAACTTTTTCATCAAAATCAACTGACCGGAAGATCTACTTTATACAATGCATTATGCACCTTTTTAGGATTTTCACAAAAACGGCTCTAACGATTTTGATTAAACTCGCTATATCGATGTGAAATTGGACGGGCTTTAAGATATGTAGGTTTCATTCTTATTAAAATTGTCTAAAAGGGCTTAAATTCCGATATTTAAAAAAATTCTTCTTTTAAGTACCTTAAACAGGTAAAAAACGGGTAAATATTGGGTTGTTTCACATGAAATGTGAACCCCAATACTAATCCTCTACCATTGTATTATAAACATTACCTTCCCAATCAATTGCCCACTTTTTAGTATACCTCCAAATATGAACATGGAAACATGCGTTTTCGAGTAATATTTTTGTATCGAGTTTAAACTCGGCCATTCAGCAGCTGGACCGCTAGAAATATTTGCAAGCGTTTGGGGAAGGGAGTGTTAATGAACGGACCATTCGCCGTTGGTTTCCTAAGTTTTCAGCTGGGGTTACCAACTTGAAAAATTGCCCCGAGGAAGACCTCCGTCCGTAATAGACAACGATGTCCTCAAACATACAGTAGAAGGAAACCCCTACCAAACAGTTAAAGGACTCTCAGCACAACTAAATGCAAGTGCATCTACCGTTTCCAGGATTTAAAGTGTATTGGGAAAGTAAAAAAGCTCGATACATGGGTACCTCATGATTCACTGAGCGTGCAGTAAGCCCCGTGTTTCAAAACATACCGTGCAAAAATTGAAAGAACTGGGCTACGAAGTTTTCCGCACCCACCATATTCTCCCGACTTGTCTCCAACAGATTACCACCTGTTCAGGAATTTAGACAGACAACTTCGTCAAATGAAAACTTTTTGAAAATGATGATCAAGTGAAAAGTGCGTTTTCAGATTTTGTTTCACTTCAAAGCTCAGAGTTTTTCAGTTCGGGGATAAAAAAGTTGGTGTCACGTTGGGAAAAATTTATAGAAAAAGAAGGTAAATACTTCGAATAAAATTATCTTGTTTTCATATCCTATTTTTCATAAAAATTCTTTACCTTGAAAACGGACATTTCATATGACACAACCCAGTAACATAATATATATATATATATATTATATAATACTGGTTATATAAATGATTTTTTTTTGTTGTAAATAGGGGATTTTGAGCGTTTGTCGGGTATGTGGAAGAATCTGCTCGCTGATACCAATTACTACTGAATTGGTATCTGCGAGCATATTCTTGTCGTTTAAAGGCTTGTATGAGGATTCCAAGTAAGACGTATTTTGTCAATACGGATTCCAAGGTGTAGGTTTTGTTCTACAGAAATGAGTGGGGTATATTAAAGGATACAGTGGGGCAGAAATAATAAGTAAAAACAAATACAATTTTTTTCAAATAAAATAAAACTGTATTATTATTTTTAACGTTTTATTGATATTTAAAACTGTACTTATAATAAATACAATAAGTAAATGGAATAATTTACAATTATGGGCTTGAAAATGTCTTGTGAAGAACTACCCAGTGGTAGGATTTCAAAAAATAAAAATAAAATGCAAAGAATATTTTACTAAATAGTAATTATTTTTACAAATACATCTTTTTTACTCTTATAAAATTATATATTTAATCTATAATAAAATTCTCCTCAGTAGAATTTAAAAAAATAAAGCTCTTAGTGAAAAAAATGTTTCCTGTCATAAGAATGAACTATTAATAGATTAACGAAACGAATCTATTAACTTTCACGTAATAGCAAAACGCGAACATAGTAGTTTTAAGAAACTGCAAAAGACCTGGTGGAATTAAAATTCACAGAAACGTAATAAGTGACCTAAGTTAAAATTAATTATTTAAAACAGAAATGTAAGGTTCTAGGGAATGTGTACTTTAAAAGCCAAACCAATTATCTCTGTCGAAAAGAAAAGAAAAAAAATCAGAAAGGATGAAAAAATACTGGACACAAAAGAAAATTCAACCCACTGAAGATTGGTACAACGTACAGCAAAGAGGTTTAGAATTTTTTATAAATTTTGTTAATTATGTAAAAAGAATTTCAGGGTTTAATTAACACTTAAATTAAATATTAACACTTTACTCAAGATTAATGAATATTTAGTTTTGTATCAACAGTTGAAGATGGAATAAACCGAATAAGATTTAAGCATAGCTTTATGTCCCTTAGCACGTACCATTCCTCAGGTATACAAGAACATTTTAGTGGTGAGGCTATTTTCAGAAAGTCTTCGAGCGTACTATGCTAAGTTCCGTTATGGACGTCCTTTGCACTCTGTACTATTGTACCTCTTGGGTTTAGACCCAAAATTTTGGCCGAAATTTTCAGACTAAATTCATATTTCCGAATGTTTTGGAATACCATTCCTTTGGAACGTTGTCAAGAAATGTTTCTTCATTTGTGAAGTTCTCGCTACACGATCTTAGCTTAAGTTCTGATGGCACAGTCACGATGGTAGTGGAAAGTGTGATTATTGCTAATGAATGATTATTATTATTTTAAGAATCACTTTTTAAAAAGTCAAATTATTTCATATTAATTTTAATAAGAGTAAGAGCAATTTATAATGCTTATAAATTATTTATTGAAGGATGAACAGCGGCTTAAGGTTTTCGAAAATAAGGTACTGCATAAAATATTTGGTCCGAAGAGAGATGAGGCCACTGGGGAGTTTAGAAGGTTGCACAACGCGAAATTTTTGTACACAGTGAATATAATTGAGTTGATACCATCGCGGAGTAAAGCAGTCGTGCTCGGTGAAGAACGGATTCCGAGAAAGTTGGTGTTCGCTGAACCAACTGGTAGTCGTCCGAAAGGTAGACCGAAGCGCTGATGGGAGGATTGGGTTAAAGCTGATCTTGGGGGCATGAGCTTGAACGGTGATCATTGGACGGACCTGTGTAGGGTGAATTCGGTGGTATTATATTCTATATAATATTATTAGGTGGTATTATGTTATATTCGAATCTTCGGGTTGGGGTTATTTAAATTCTCTCTAAATGACACGTAGTATTTCGCTACAACATTAAGAATAAACATGACAAACTAATTAATAGTCTTGAAAATGGGGGAAAACTCCGAATCGTCGACTATATAATGTAAGATGTTAAAAAAAAAATAAAAAAAAATGTTACAGGAAGGATCAAATACTTTAATAAAATTTATAAAGAAGAATAGACCCTCTAGTCCGGAGCCGACCTGTTAAATTTTACAATTTATATAACAGTAACTATATTCATAT
Organism: Piezodorus guildinii; assembly: GCA_023052935.1. NCBI lineage: Eukaryota > Metazoa > Arthropoda > Insecta > Hemiptera > Pentatomidae > Piezodorus > Piezodorus guildinii. The sequence goes on along the minus strand of CM041292.1, from coordinate 215,782,134 downwards.
ACAATACACTACACAATAACAGTAAAATAATCTCACTCACTGATTCAACTATTTCATTATCAGGCTCAAAACAACAAAACAATAACAATAATAATAAACAATTACTTATGTATATATATATATATATATATATATATATATATATATATATATATATATATATATATATATAAATATATATATAATATTTTACAATTTTTAAATATAGTTGAACTCTTTTATAAGTTTATATCTGTAGGGCCATGCTATTTTACAATATTTATACACAGCCATCCAGTTCTGTCCATTAAGATAGTTTATTACTTCATCGGTGTTTAAATTAAATGCTTTCCGAAACACCTCATTCTAATTTCAGATAAAATGGGACATGTGGCGAGGAAATGAAAGGTATTTTCTACTTCTTTTCTATTACAAAGCGAACACATCACATTGTTATTTGACCGAAATCTATTATAGTTGAGGTATACCAATTCACATCTAACTTTAAATATCCATTTCGCCCCATTAAAACTTAATTTGGTATCAAACAAATATTGCGTCCCATTATCATAATCTAAGTTTTTATATACAAACATTTTCTCTGAGACTATAGCCCTTGGTAAAAATTTTGATCTGAAAATACCTATCAGTAATTGTCTAAATTGCTGTAAGATTATAGCCCAGTTATATTTGTTTTTAAGTTGAATGTCTATAGAAATATTATGTTATTCAGTCAGTTCTCTTACATCTTTAATCCAGAAAATTTTTTTTTTTTATGACTTCCTCAATTATGAAATGTGGTAGTCTATTATTTGGTAGATTCTTAACTTTTAGAATGTAGTTATTTTGAATTTTTAAAGTTTCCACGAACATTGGGACTATTTTTGTTTCGGACTAGATGGTCTAAAAGACCATAGATCTATTAATGTTTTTTTATATGTTATATTTTTGTTGTAATATGCTGAAATAAAAAAATTAAAAAAAACAGTTATCTAACTATCTATCTATAAACAAGAATAGAGCTTCGCCAAGTTAAAAAATAGAAAGAAACTAAATTATATAACACATGCGTAGAATGGAACCTACGGAACCACTTTTGATTTCATAAATCCGATAAGCACTACAATGAATGTAGTGAAGATGATATGCCATAGCATCTTGAGTTTTCTCATATAATAATAATAATAATGATAATAAATTCTTTATTTATTCTGGGACAAGTCCCTTCACAGACAAATTAATTTAGAGCTTCAATGTCTTAGAGTAAAAAATAAATAAATAAAAAGCAACAGAAATGACAAAGAAAATGAATAATAGTTATAAATTCATAGGTAGCTTCTTATTTAGAAAAACAATCAAGAAAATAAGACGAGAATAAAAAAATAAAAAAATGTTCATATATACATAGCAAAACAAATTATGTATAAAATAAAATTCATAAATCTATACTAATATTATAAAGCTGGAGGTTTTGTTTGTATGTTTGTTTGTTTGTTTGAACGCGCTAATCTCAGAAACTACTGGTTCAAATTGAAAAATTTTTTTGTGTTGGATAGTCCATTTATCGAGGAAGGCTATAGGCTATATAACATCACGCTGCGACCAATAGGACCGAAGAATCAGTGGAAAATATGGGAAAAACAGGGAAAATTGACCTCGAATCCCAACGATTCCAAATGATTTACCTTTTAATTTTAAAATAATTCAATTTCCCGTTAATTTATCTTTTGCCACAACAATTAATAAATCACATGAGCAAGCATTTAAACACGTATGAATCGATTTACGTCAAGATCGGGTCGCGGAGAAAATCAGTATGTTCTTCTGCCACAAGAAAATAAAACCAAAAATATTATTTAAGCAGAAATACTTTAAAATATTGGGTCGTCCGAAAAGTTGGTAGAGGTTTTTAAAATAAAATTTACCTTCTGTTTTTTCTACTAAAATGATTCACGAGGCTAATGTTTATTTATATGCCTTTAATCCTCATGGAATTAACTATATTTACACACTGAATTCGTCTTTATGAAGGATCAGTAGAGTAGTTTATTGCAATCCAACATGAGTGACAATTCAGTTCATTTTCGAAATAATATGCTGTTCTTTTTTAAAAGAGGGAAAAACGTAGCCCCAACTCCAAGAAAGATTCGTTCCGAGTATGGCAGCGATTCAATTGCTGACAGCACGGTTCAGAAGTGGTTTTCGCGGTTTAGAGGGTCTTCAATTTGGAAGACCAACCCCACTTTTGTAGATTAAATAAACAAATTTTAAGCTGTCCAATTTTAATTGTTGTCCAAATGTGTCTACGAACTTTCCGGACAACCCAATATATTCTTTTAAAAACGTCTTAATAGCGATCATAATAACTGAAATTGACGCAGACGAAGTGGCGCGCAACAGCTAGTCTTTAATATAGAAAATAAAATGTGATACATAATCGTTTCTCTCTGCCGATTTTAATTGAAATTTGCAGATCACTTGAGGTCATTTGAAAATTGGATAGACAGGTAGTGTTTGAATAAACGGGATTTGAAGATAGGAAGAGTATTGGAATGACGGATATAAGAAGGAATAGAATTCCATATGGACGAGGATCGGATAAGGAAAGATATACATAACTCGGGCCACTTTCTTTTATAAATACAGATTATAAAATGATTTTCTTATAATGTATCCCTGAAAATAAGCTATTACGAGTATAATGGGAGGAATAGATCCAATCCTGGTGGAGTGGTGGCCTGTATTGAAGAGACGGAAGAGACTGGAGCCTCGAGTTGACCAGAAGTGGGGGAGACCAATTGATGTAAATTAGACGAAGCAGATCTTTAACTAGGGTCAATTGCTGCTGTGGGAGGGGACTGGAGGATGTCCTAGCCTCTATTATCTTCTTCTTCGGGAGCTCTCTCTGTCTCTTCGGAGGCTCATCCTCTCCCTGTGGGGCAAGATGAACGATGACAGTGACAGCTCTGATAGTGCTTGAGATTTTACTGCAACGTTTTCAGCAATATCGGTTATCCGAAGAGCCATTTTATATCAAGCATTTTCACGATTTTCTCAATTCTTGCTATAACAATTTTAAAATAAAATCGCTACATCCAGTGTAAACTTTAATAGGTTTTTAAATCACGTAGGTTTATTTAACGTCACTTTATGCTACTGTGGCTAATCGGACTCATAGTAGGTTTTATTTGATTAAAATAAATGTCTATATATTTTTACTTTCATTACTATATATAGTAAGGGAAAGTATTGCGATCGTGAAAATTTTCGAATTCCAGTTTTCAACGGTAATACACATTTTATGGTCCCCTGAGTCTAAATAACCAAGTCTCGAAAAAAGGTCTGTGTGGTAACTCCCGGACGGAAGACAGTAAGTCTATAAAACTGAAATTTCATATTTAAGACAAATATATGCCCGAGACTTTACAAAACCTTTTTCATTAAAATGAGCTTACAGAAGGGTACTTTATACCATGCATTTTGCACCTTTTTTCGATTTTCTCGAAATCGGTTCGATTAAAAGGGTTTGATTAAACTCGCTATATCGTGTAAAATTTAATAGGCTTTGATATCATTTAGGTTTCATTCGGATTAAAATGGCCTGACAGGGCTTAAATGCGATATTTTAAATTTTCTTCTCTAAAGTGCCTTTAATGTTGTTGATTCTATAAAAATAACTATATTATCTTGTTACCACCGATGAAAAACAGGTAAATATATAAATGAATGAATTCAATACGCAAATAAAGGAGAAAACAGAAAAAATATTTTGCAATTTTTCGTTTTTGAACATAATAGCAGTAATATACATGTATGATATACCGTTGGAAAGCTAAAGATTTCAGAAAAAAATATTATCTTATACACAAACTTTTAAAAGTTAATAGAGAGTGATTAAAAGAAGATAAAACTAACTGATTATTTTAGATAATAATATAATAGATTTTTAATAAAAACACATGTTTCTATATAAATTTAATTTAATTAAGTCTTTACTAGTTTACGTATTTTTATCTCTAACTGTATTTGAAAATTCTTTCATTGATTTTAAAAATGGAGTTAAGTGAAAGTCATGTGTTGCCCGCACCAGATTTTTTTTTATTTTTATTATTACCGAAATCCACAACAATGGTGATGTTTGCCGATGTAAAATATTCTATTTTAATATTTAAAATATTTAGTATTCAATTTTAATATGCTTAATATTTATATATATTTTATATATTATATATATATTCTATATATATTCAAAAGTTCTTAAATTGGTTTTAGCAAATGAGGTAATGAAAGTCGTGATATTTTGCTCATCAGATTTTTTTTTTCTTTTATAGAATTATGTATTTTTCTAATGTATAAATAGTAAAAACAGTTATAGATAAGATGCCATATACCACCTATTACAAAAATATAATATAATAAATAATTATAATAAAAAAATAATAATAAATTCCTGTTGCATTATAATGTATGAATATATTAATATAATATATTGAAAAATAAAATTATAATAGTAAGTCTTAAATTATGCTTTGAATCCTTTTGAAAGACAGTCCCGACTTTAGAGAAGACATTTCAGTTATCTTTCGGGCAGGGCGACTATCAGGCATGACCCAGGACGAAATCGTGTCCAGTGTGAAAGGTTAAGGAGCCACTGAGATAGCCCTCATGAGGAAAAATAACCCGGAGAAGGTCTTTTTCTTAACCAATATGTTTTAATATCAGCCTGGTATTCTTTTGACAATGTATTCATGTATTCAGTATCAGTGCTTGGAAGAGAATCGATCTATACTCCAAGGTATGGGTACATGGTGGGTACCTGCGAGACTTGCCAATCATGGCGAACAATCATCCGTGAACTTGCACACGCGCGATGATCGGTCGTGACTCAGCCGATCTCAGTATGTGCACATCGCCAATTAGTGACAGGTAAAAACTGAACCACAGTGCGGCCATGGCAGCCTCCTTCCTCACTATCTTCAGAACTTGCATTGTCGAAAACTCTGGTTAAGTCAAGGGGGAAAAATGTTTCAAAAAGCACACTGAAAAAAAAAATAAATAATATGACAAAATAAAAGTTTAGAAGATATTACTACATACACTAAATACCAATCATTGCGAGTTAATGCAGTAATAATTGTAAGGATTCACCTTAAACAACTTCGACGGTTTGTTGTGTCTGGATGGAATGATACTTTCACAGAATAAATCCTTCACCTTCCCTCTCCTGGTTACACTGATTTGTTTGGATCCGTTTTCAAGGTAAAGGATTTTTATTAAAAATACGATATGAAAACAAGATAATTTTATTCGAAGTATTTACCTTCTTTTTCTACACAGTTTTTCCAACGTGACACTAACTTTTTTATCCCCAAACTGAAAAACTCTGAGCTTTGAAGTAAAAAAAAAATCTAAAAACGCACTTTTTAACTTGATCATCATTTTCAAAAAGTTTTCCTTTGACGAAGTTGCCTAAATTCCTGAAACAGGCGGTAGATCTGTTGGAGACAAGTCGGGAGAATATGGTGGGTTGGGAAAACTTCGTAGCCCAGTTCTTTAATTGCAAAGAAACGCAGTCTCAAGGTGTTGCAATTACTGACGCTCAGTGAGATCATAGGTACCCATGTATCGAGCTTTTTTACTTTCCCAATACACGTTAAGTTGACGGTAGTGCACTTGCATTTAGTTGTGCTGAGAGTCCTTTAACTGTTTGGTTTAAGTCCTTTAATTGTTCATATTTGGAGGTATACTAAAAAGTGGTAATTGATTGGGAAGCTAATGTTTATAATACAAAGGTAGAGGATTAGTAACTGTTTACTTTAAATATGTAAACATTCGGAAGAAAACAACAGAGACCTGCAAAATCCTTTATGTTTCAGAAACTATAAAAACGGACATTTCATGTGAAACAACCCAATAATTACGATTATTTTAGCTTTTTTTTTTTGGTTGTTGAATAAGTTACATAAACAAACAAAGACCATCATTCATTTCCTTTGTTATCGTCGAATTTTTTTAAAGTTTTCTCTGTTTCTGCCAGATAATCGTTTACCCAAGTTTAATCAGTAAGAAAGTTATGCTTGACTTGACAGTAACGTAGGAAAATAGCCGATAGGTGTCATTCGAAATCCGGTTATTCAGTTTGGATAACATACTGTTTAAAAATATAAAAATGTATTAATAATAATTAATTAAAAAATTAATTTAAGGATATATTTTATTTTGCTCTATTGGCACATGGATATAGAAAATGGATGCGTCCTACTTTATAATGGGTTAAATGTACATAGTTATCGTTTTAGGTTGCCGGACAAGGAAGACGCTATCTCTTTGACATACTTTCTGAAACACTTTTCAATTTTAGCCTGTAGGATATTTCTAGATAAGTATTTTCCGTTATAGAAGATAGATTGCTAGCCTAGCCGTGGCCTCTAGAAGCATTATATTAATCAGTTGGAGGAGTCTAGAAGCCAAGTTGCCTTGGGTGTCCGTTCCCAATAGCTCCTTCGAGGCTAATCCACGCAGGTGTCTCTCATATCCATCTTCTTTTCCTATTACGAAAGAACGGGATTTTGATTATGCTAATCATATTATGCTTGAAGAAACATCTAGATTAGGGAGGCGTTAGTAAATCTTCAATGGGAATAGATAATTTTTAAATCGAATATATTAGTTGATACTAATAAATCTTAAAAGCTATAGAAAAAATTATATCGAGTTTCGATACAATCATTAGTTTTAATTTAATAATATAACGAAGTTTCGTTATTATTTTTTCAAATTTCTTTAGATTTCCAACGATATATTAAATGTCTTGGATCATTGTAACGAACGTATAATTTGAAATCCTCATACTACTGAAACAACAAGAAACCCACCGCTTTCGGCTACGTTAGCACATACACGCTAGAAAACCGCTTAAACCTTCCACTTAACCAAATAAGGCTCATTTAAACGACTATTATAAGGCCAATCTGTTCTTATGAAATAGACTGTGTGGCTCTACTAAACCATCGAATACTTCACCTATGCAATCCATACAATCCATAATATATAAAAAATATATGGAATATAAACAAATGAAAATTTATGTCTGCTAATAAAATTGCTATTATTGTTGCTATTAAAAATGTGTATAAAATAATGGAGCTAAACAATTTGCAATTTTTTTTTTTTAAACATATTTATTGATATTTACAACTGTATTAAATAAAAATACATCTAGTAAATGTGATGGTAATATACAAAACTGTCATGAAAAACATGTAGAGAACACTACCCAGTGGCAGCACTCTAAAAATATTCTAAACTAGAAGTCCCGAGGCCATTTCCTTTTCAGGCCCTCGGAGGATTATCCGGAATTGAAGAGGAAGAAAGGATTGAAACTAGTGGTTAGAGTGAGAATGGAGTTTGTCATGAAAGGATTATACCTGGTCCGGGCCAAATCAGTAATATAGGGAACATTAAGGTCTTTATGGATAAGTTTATTCGTGACAAAGTAAGGAGCGTTGAGGATTTTACGAAGGAGTTTGGCTTGTAAGGATTGGATGCGGAAAGAATTTGATGATTTAGTAGAGTCCCAAAGCTCTACTCCGTAAGTCCAGATTGGTCTTATAATAGTCATGTATATGAGCCTTTTGTAGTTCAGAGGAAGGTTTGATCGTTTGTCGAGGATACTATGGATGTATGGAAGATGTTGAGATTTAATGACTAGGTGGAGGTATGTTCCGAGGAAATATTGTCTACGTATGGAAGGTAGGAGCCACTTCAGTTCGCTGTTTTAAGTGGGTCACTGGAGACCTCTTCAAGTTTCCGAAGATGAATCTTATAAACATATCCATAATCCGTTTGAGTCCGTCATTAGGTCCAGCACAATAATCAATGTGGGGAAAAACATGCGAGGAAACTATCATCCTACGGGTGGGAAGTGGGAGGAGATGACGGGAGCGATGGAAGAGTATGAACTTAAGAGTTCATATAGTTCGTCTGGATATTTGAGCAAATATATATGTATAATATACCGTTGGTAAGCTATAGATTTTATAAAAATTGTAAAAGTTAACAGAGAGTGATGAACGAATTAGCGGATGAAGCGGCTACAGCGGCAGCAAGAGACACCGCTCTCCCGATAGCATAATACAAGGCACCGATCAGCGCCATCAAACACTTGATGTCAATGAATACAAGGCAGAAGTGGAATACAAAAGGTAGACACACCTATGACTTCATAAAAACAATTGACGATCGAACTAAACTTAAAAAAATATCTTACAAACTGACACAATTTCTGATGGGGCATGGAGGAGCCAAAAGCTATTTATTTCGAATCAAACTAACAGACGACAAAATCTGTAAGTGTGACGGTAAAAGTGAACAGACATACGACCTAACAACAAACTGATCTCAACAGTCCTACTTAACGGAGACCAATGGCCGCCTTCGAAGTGTGACCTTCTTACAAAATTTGATGAATTTGTGGACCGGGTGGACTGTGCAGAATTAGACAAATAGCAACAGGCAATAACTCGTTATTAATTTGTATTTTATTTACTGTCACTGTTTCTCTTCTTGACACTACGGTTGTTATTATTTTATTTATTAGTTCTTTATTGGTTATCGTTTAATACTTATAATAAATTAATTAATTAGTTAGAAGCTGGTTTCTTAGTTTAGTTAATTAGTTTGCATTATTTCGTTAATTAGTTATAACAAATGAATTATTTATTATTTGTTTCTGGTTTCTTGGGAGCGGTGTGGTCTAGTGGATAGAGCGCTAGTCTGCTGTGCTCCGGGTCCTGGGTTCGAATCCCGGCTGTGGCAGAATATTATTTATTCTGTTTATTCAGTCGGGGGGCGACCCTAGGATATGGATACCCTCCTGGGGCAGACCCAGCCTCTATAAAGTGGGTACCCAAATTAATTGGGGAAAAACCTGACGGCTGAGCGCGATAAAGGCCTAATCACCTCATTGCACTGCCGTTGGCCTAGAAACAGTACGAATCTCTATATGTATTAAGCCCAAGACCCTTCATGGGTTGTAGTGGTATAGGTTTTTTTTTTTTTTTTTTCTGGTTTCTTAGTTTAGTTAAATATTTAGTATTATTTCGTTAATTAGATATAACACATGATTTATTTATCAGTTTTTATTTACTAGTTATTATACTGTTTTTTATAAAATATGTTTTGTAACTTAATTTATATTATGTAATAAAATTTTTTTTTTCTAGAATAAAAATATTACCTAATATAGTGATAGAGTTGTTTGCATCGCGATAGATTTTCACTCCATTTCCGCATTTGTAAATTGTTTTATCTTACGAAAGGACCTGATACGGCGTGATTTATAATTATATTCTGAGGTTCCCTCAAGGAGGTACACAAGGAGAACATAATGTAAAGCAGCAAACTCGGCTGTCTGTGGACATTAGCAGATAAACTCGATATACTTAAAAGCTCAGAGAACGCCCGTTATATCACACGCCCGCAATAAATTCACTAATGCTTATCTGGTGCTTAGTGAACACTTACACAGCTCCGCGACACGTAACTGGCACCGATTCAGTCCAACTTTCAGTTTGTCGGCTGGATTTAGTGGGTTTGTGAGTCGTATATTTTCTGATAGAGAACATATGAAGGTAATAGGCGATAATTTATATTTTATCATTGTGTAGTCTTTCTTAGTAATTCGTGTTTGAGAGAACGAAACCACAATTTTATTGAGCTATCTTCGAGACAAGACAGATATAATCTGTTGTTTTTTTTTTGTTTTGTTTTTTATTTTATTGAGATATATTACAATTTGTTACAAAATGAACAATAATAATATTGATAAGAGACCACATTCATACTATATATACTAAACTTTCCATATTCTGATCATTTTGTATTTAGTATACATTAAATTAGATCAATTTTAATTAAAAAATACGATTCCAAATAATACCTCATTAATTTTAGTCAGAAAGTGTAGTGAAATTAGTCTGTTTATTTATTTTTTAATAACTTATAATATTTGTTTATATTCTCTAACCTAATTGATGTAAGGTTATTAATTTGAAATATTTAGATTTTGTTAAATGATTACTTTAAATTCCTTATAAGTGTTCGTATTTCATTTCTTGTTTGTTTTACATTTTTTTTATGATGTTACTTATTTATCTTATATTCATTTATTTATTTTATATTGCTGATGTCGGTAAATAGTTTTCAGATGTTTATTATTTTTGTGCATGTGCTATATAAACTGTATAGACTAACTCCTTTTGTATGGGAATGGGTCCGAAAACAATGTTTATGTATTATATATATATATATATATATATATATATATATATATATATATATATATATATATATATATATATACAAAAAAATATTTGTATTTATTAAGATACTTAATTTTTTTTTTGTTATTATGTAATAAGCACGAAAGGTTTTTTGTTTTGTTTTTTAAACTAACGCAGTAAAGACATCGGTGACAACTTACTGTTTGACCATCCCATGTTATGATATTTCTACAACAGATTAAAAAACCTTTCGTGCTTATTACATAATAACTAAAAAAAAAAAATGAAGTATCTTAATAAATACAAATATTTTTTTGTATATATATATATATATATATATATATATATATATATATATATATATATAATACATAAACATTGTTTTCGGAGCCATTCCCATACAAAAGGAGTTAGTCTATACAGTTTATATAGCACATGCACAAAAATAATAAACATCTGAAAACTATTTACCGACATCAGCAATATAAAATAAATAAATGAATATAAGATAAATAAGTAACATCATAAAAAAAATGTAAAACAAACAAGAAATGAAATACGAACACTTATAAGGAATTTAAAGTAATCATTTAACAAAATCTAAATATTTCAAATTAATAACCTTACATCAATTAGGTTAGAGAATATAAACAAATATTATAAGTTATTAAAAAATAAATAAAACAGACTAATTTCACTACACTTTCTGACTAAAATTAATGAGGCATTAATCGGAATCGTATTTTGTAATTAAAACTGATCTAATTTAATGTATACTAAATACACAATGATCAGAATATGGAAAGTTAAAATAAAGGATTGGATATATATCGTCGGTACCATGCTAAACTAATCGAATTATCATCACAATCGTTAGTTTAGCATGGTTCCGTTATATGATATGATGGAGAAGATAGTTTTAGGCGCGGTTATCAAAAAATAACACACCAATAAGGAAAAGCTTATTATATTTGAGGGCCGACGTTTCGGTCTGAATTGTAGGCCTTCATCAGAGCTAAGAAAAAGTAATAAGAGTTAACAGTACAATAATTAGACGAAATTAAGAGAATAAAGAAACACACAGTAATATAAAATGATGATTTTTAGTGGATGTAGTGGCTAGCATAATCAAAGAGATAGAGGGCAAAGAGTCCGAGTTAGCGGATTCAAGCCCAGTTCATCGCCATTGGATTTTGTTAAAGGAAGTAAAAAATCCTTAGTTATGCTGTCATTTGTAGAGGACGTAAAATGATAGTCTGGAGCCTGTACGATGTTAGGGTCTTGTCATATATCCCTATATTAATTTAACATGGATAGACAACATTTAGGAATCCCTATGTAGAATCGTCCAAGTACCCACAACGGTATAAAGACGGATAAATATAATAATTATCTTACATCTATTACGTTTTTTTAGTTCTCGTATCTAGCATGAACTTTTAACATACTTCATAAATGGTATATTTAAATAAATATATATTTTTTGTTCTAAACAATTTCATAAAAAAAAAACTGTGATTATTTTGATTTCGGGCAAAAGAAGGATTGTTATTAAATAAATATTTTAAAAAAATTATTTATTTAGAAATAATACAATCTGCCACAATCTTGGGCAATGAGTATTAATGCTATAAGAAGTCATTCATTCCTTATGTACAATAAATAAAAAAAAAAAAATAAATAAAATGAAAATTCAAAGAAGAATAAATAAAGATAAAAATAAAATAAATAATAATAATAGGCTTAGCGAACCCGAAGGTTCGATGCCGATACCACCAAATTCTACCTACACAGACTCGTTTAATGTTCACCAATCAAGCCCAAGCTCCCGAGATCAGCCTTAACGCAATCCTCCCATCTACGCTTCGGCCTACCTTTCGGACGCTTACCAGTCGGATCAGCAAATACCAACTTTCTCGGAATCCGCTCGTCATCGAGCCCAACAGCTTTACTCGCCCATTTGAGTCTCCGCGATGCAATCAGCTCAATTATATTCACAGGATACAAGTTCCGCAATTCCGCGTTGTGCAACCTTCTAAACTCCCCAGTGGCCTCATCTCTCTTCGGACCAAATATTTTACGCAATACCTTATTTTCGAAGACCTTAAGCCGTTGTTCATCCTTCAAAGTAAGCGGCCACGTTTCACATCCGTAAAGAACCGTTGGAAGAATAATAGTTTTATAAATTCTAACCTTTAAGTTTTTAGATAGAAGCCGCGAACTAAGTAACTTAGCAATTGAATAATAACACGGATTTCCCACCTTTAACCGGGACTTTATTTCTTCCTGGATTTCATTTTTTCTAGTTATAATTGAACCTAAATACTTGAATTTCTCTACGAGTTTAAAAGTATGCCCTGATACATCAATTTCACCAAAATCGCCACCGTTTCTGCTACTAATCATATATTTCGTCTTATCAGTATTTAATTCGAGTCCTATTTCTTTACCGGTTTTTATTAACATACTTGTATTTAGTTGTATGGTTTCCGTGTCTTCACCTAGCAGTACTAGATCATCGGCATATCCCAGAACCGGAATCTTGTCACCCATATTTAAGCCTTTCTCGGTACACATCACCTTTTCTATGACATATTCTAAAGCTATATTAAATAACACAGGTGAAAGGGAGTCACCCTGTTTCAAACCCGATCGCACCTCAAATCTCTCGGGGTAATTATGACCGATTCTAACTTAATGGAATGTTTCCGACAAACACATCTCTAATAGGTTTACTAACTTTCTGTATTCCCTATTCAATCATGATATTATATAGCTTCTGACGGTCTATTGAATCATAAGCCTTTTTAAAATCGACCTTATTAAAGGTTTATAAAACCTTCATAAAAATAAAATAAATAAATAATAATAATCTTGGTCACATTCATACATAGGTGTTATTATATAGATTCCCATTATGATATATCATTATGTATATTTTATGTATTTGGTTGTTAAATAAATGGAGAATGCAGAAAAAAACCCATTATTTTAATATAAACTTCAAGGGAAGCCTCATCAGCTTATTATGAATTAATAATTGGATAAACAACAGAAATTATGAAGCTGGCAGATTTCCTTAAAATGCTTTCTAGCAGAAAAATGAGAATCCTTAGAAATCTCAGATATTCAAAAGAGTAATATATAAAATATAATAGGATAAGTGAACATAAAAACAAGAGAACGAATGAAGTCAATCGTAATTTTATTGTAGTTTAAAAAAAAATTCGCTTTGCCCCTGTTTCCTCCATACTTTTGCAACAAATAGGATGAATAACATTTTATTTTGAGATTAATAAAATAGAGTTTATTATTTACAATATAGACCTTGTAATTTACTACTTTTAAAGGAAATTAGTAATTTTCCTGACTAAATGTGCCAAGGAATAATGTTTACGTTTACGTACAGAGTAGGTTACTATCGTTGAATCGGAAACATTTTCAATATTAGGCAACCTGTGCCCGGGTCCAATGTCATAATCTTGAAAAGTTCAACTTTTTCTGTCAACTGATTCAGTTGATAGTGTAAGTAGCTGTGACCTTTTACGGGTTTCTTGTTAACTAGAAAACTATCTGTTACTTTCAGCAGGAAAAATTACAATAAACAAACAACACTAAGTGGATTTGTTTTAGAATTAGGTCTGTGGGATTTTTAACAAATTTTATTAACTTACATGTTCAGCTCAATCATAATTACTTACATTCATAACTATTTACATACATAAAGATTTAATACTAGTAGGAAATTATTGATATATAAACAATATCCTTATAAAATCCTTACAAAGTCCTTATATATCGTTGAAAAGTATTAAATTTTAGAAAAAATAATGCGTAATACATTGCGAGTTATACGTTTGAATAGGTGGATATATTTAAGTTCTATGATAACTAGACAAAATTATATTCAGGAAGAAATAAAATAGCGATTAAAGTGAGAAATTCTGGTTATATTTCAGTTGCAAACTTCCAAGCTATCAGTAGGATATCTTAGAATTTTAGATATCTTAGACGAAAATCTGAATAAGCTTGTTACCTCTTGCTTTCTGAAGCCTGAGAAAAAGCTTAACATTTTCAACCAATACTTCTTCCCGGGTCTCACATACCCTCTTCAAACTGCTCCTCTCACGAAGCTGCATCCAGAAATATTAGAGGCCATTGACACCATGATTTGCAGGAGTGTAAAGGCCATCATTGGACTCCCTGCGAACACCTCCACTGCTATGTTATACGCTCCCAGGAGGTACCGAGGATTAGGATTCATCCGATGCCAAAGGGAGGCTCCTTTCCAACACTGGTCCATTGCTCAGCGACTGTCCAATGTGCCGGATGCCCTGTTCCAATCCACGTTCGACTATATTCAGCCGAGGTTACTGAATGTGCCGAGAGACTGGGGGTTGAGCAGGGACACCAAAGTACGCCAGTCTTATTGCTCTACGCCAGTCGCTATGAGAAAATTCGTTTGAGGAATGGGCCAACTGCAGGTGGCAGGGCATTGGGGTACGACATTTTAAAGAAACCCCGAAAGCTAATAAGTTCATGTACGAAAAGCAGATACTTTCGGGGTCTGAATGGTCTAATGCCCTGAAGCTTAATATTAACTATGCACCCCTGCGTGGAGTCCCAGGTGTCGGCGAACAGGTTAGAGATGTTGGGTCCCTCTGTCAAAAATGTAACAGAGAGCCTGAAACACCAGCTCACGTGTTGGGGAAATGCTCCAACAACTCCCTCCTGATAAAACGCCGACATCACAAAGTAAAACATGAGTTAATGAGGCTCCTTAAGGAAAGAGACTTTGCCTGCTTTGAAGAAGTATACTGTGTGGATATGGATGGATCCACGCGATACGCTGATATCGTGGCATTTTCAAAGACCGGAAATTCAGCTATCATTCTGGATCCAACCGTGAGATATGAATCCAACGACATGGAGCAGGCAAGTAACGTGGAAAGGGAAAAGAGAGAAATCTACGAAAAATGTATCCCTTTCCTCAAGGAAAAGTTCCGCGAAAGCTTCAGCGAGAGAGACTTCAACGTCAGAGGCCTATGGTTCGGAGCCTGCGGAACTGTACCTAGTTCAACAAGGAGCTTCATGGAGGATATTGGTGTCGATATCAAGGACGTAACGAGGATAGCAGAGAATATAGTGCTTGACTCCCTGGGAATTATACATCATCACATTTACTCATAGCCAATGAAACAGGGATCAATGGAAGGACATGGGTGTGTATGTTTTTATTTATGTTTTAATATTTTAACTTTTTATTGTGATATTAATATTATTATTTTATCTTATTTTATTATATTTATTGTATATGCTGGAGATTTAATATTGAAGCGGAAGTTTCATGTGGTTGCCATAGGCATTATTGTGATCATTATTAATGTATAATTTTTTATTTTTTTTTATTATATACATATATTTGAATAAATTAGACAGATAAACAAGAAAAGGAAAAAAAAAAGAATAAAATGAGAAATGTAATTTAGGAAAAAAAATGTTAAAAGGAAAAAAAAAGTGTTTATAAAAAAAAAAAAAAAATAATTGAAAGGAAATAAAATGTTTAGAAATGAAAAAAAAATTAATCTATTTTTAAGTGTTTATTGCATGCTAAGATTTTATTTGTTAAATTTTTATAATAAAAATTGTCTTTAAGGAAAATAATTGGCAGCACCACTTGTTGAATAAAGTTGTAATCTCTCTGGGTTGTGTCACAGTGAAATGTCCGTTTTCAAGGTAAAGGATTTTTATTAAAATATACGGCATGAAAACAAGATATATTTATTTCGAGAGTATTTATTCCTTCTTTTTTCTACACATTTTTTTCCAACGTGACACCCCGAACTTGAAAAGAACTCTGAGCTTTGAAGTAAAACAAAATCTGAAAACGCACTTTTCACTTGATCATCATTTTCAAAAAGTTTTCCTTTGACGAAGTTGTCTAAATTCTTGAACAGGTGGTAATCTGTTGGAGACAAGTCGGGAGAATATGGTGGGTGCGGAAGAACTTCGTAGCCCAGTTCTTTCAATGTTTGCACAAGGTATGTTTTGAAACACGGGGTCTTGCTGCCGCTCAGCGAGATCATGAGGTACCCATGTATCGAGCTTTTTTACTTTCCCAATACACTTTAAATGTCACGAAACGGTAGAGTAACATGCATTTAGTTGTGCTGAGAGTCCTTTAACTATTACGGACGGAGGTCTTCCTCGGAGTAAGTTTTCCAAGTCGGTATCCCCATCTGAAAACTTAGCAAACCAACGGCGAATGGTCCGTTCATTAACACTTCCTTCCCCAAACGCCTTGCTAATATTTCTACTGGCTGAATGGCCGAGTTTAAACTGGTACTTAAATATTAATCGAAAATCGCGTGTTTCCATGTTCATATTTGGAGGTATACTAAAAAGTAGGTAATTGATTGGGAAGCTAATGTTTATAATACAAAGGTAGAGGATTAGTAACTGTTTACTTTAAATATGTAAACATTCGGAAGAAAAACAGAGACCTGCAAACTCCTTCATGTATTTCAGAAACTATAAAAACGGACATTTCATGTGAAACAACCCAAATAATAATGCTTGGAAAATATGGATTTTCAATGTACATTAAACTGTAACATATCTAATACCTCGGCTTGAGTTTTTTGATGTAAGGCTATATTAAGTAGGCGTGACTGCAGCTGGGCCAGATCACGTTCCCTTTAACCGGACGAGGTCACGTTGTGCTCCACGTGAGTGGCCAAGGACCCTGGGGGGGTGTCTTGAAGTTTAAAAGCGCTTATTTTGCCATTCTTTGGTTTTACCAGTATGGTATACTCAGATGACTTGGTTTAAATCAAAGTTTCTACTTTATCAGAGAGCAGTGGTTCTCAACAAACATTTTCGCGGACCTTTATAAAACCATCATTTTGATGGCAAGGGACTACCAAATCCTAATTATTAAATTATATTTAATTTTATACTTGGCTACTCGTATCAAGTACATTTCGTGTGAATACCCTCTATCGAAACTCTGTATTCAAGAAATTCCTATTTTAGGAAATAGATAAGGAGATATAACATTACCAGGATCTTTTACTTTAATCGCCGAAACATTGAATTACTAAAATTTAATGTTAAACCTCACAGATCATCCTAGAATGTTTTAAATGTAGAAAAAATCTTTCGTTAAGATTTCATTCAGAGGACACATAAACTGTCGGTCCACTGCCTGTGATAAGTCAGGTTCTTCTTAAAGATCTCTGTCCTAAAAAAGATCTGGATACGCAAAATTTAGTACTTCCATTTTAATATCGTCCTCTAGTCATAGGAGCATAAAATTACGTTAAGTGAATAAAAGAAAAACTTACCTACGGAAACAGTAGGTTACAATCGTTGAATTGGAAACATTTTCAATATTAGGCAACCTGAGCCTGGATCTAATATGAAAGATATATTTAAAATAGAAGGTTTCTAATATCTCCAAAAAAAAAACTTTTTACAGAAAAACTTTAACGAGTCAACGTTTCGGGGGCCTTCCCCATCATCAGGACATCAAGAATACAACGATTCAATATAATAACTTATAAACATTAACAACATTCAAAATAACAATCTTACATAAAAAATTATTTTTTTATATTATTTATTTATCTGAGTTGTCTGACAAGTTAAAAATCCATTTTTATAATTTAAAAATGTTCTCATAAAGTCTTTAAAATAAAATTATATTGCACAGAGAACAACAACCATCCCACCTCACATATTCTTTGGCCCCTTATGGATTAGGGTCATCCTATTTACTGTAAAGATACACTGTATTATTATTTAAATAGGTTAACAATACATTCCTATAATTTTAACTTTTCTATTACATCTGCATAGTGAGAACTTAAGTGTTTTGAATCGGTTTTATAATTTATTGCATTGTTTATATTTGTGTTTATGTATATAGATTCTATTGTTTTTCTATTAAAACATATTTTTTTCTATTTCCAAAATATTAGGTTTTTCAAAATCAAATTTATAGTTAAGTTGTATACTGTGTTGTGCCAATGCTGTGGTGTTTATATTTTTACTATTTTGGCAATTATTGCTATGCTGTTTTACTCTAGTTGTTATCTTTTTTGAGGTTTCCAAAAAGGAAAGATAATCTTGAAAATTTCAACCTTTTTCTGTCAAACTGATTCAGTTGATAGAGTAAGTAATGTGACCTTTTACAGGTTTCTTGTTAACTAGAGAACTATCTGTTACTTTTATCAGGAAAAACCATAATGTACAAATCGTATATAAACAACACCAAGTGAATTAGTGTAGAAATTTCTCTAGTGTTTGTGTGATTTTTAACAAATTTCAATAAGTTACGAGTTCAACACAACCATAATTATTGGGTTGATGCAAAATTAATGCAGGTTTTTAGTAGGTATTGTAAATACGCCATATCTTTACTTTAACCATATATATTTAATCAAAATAATTTCCATCTGAATCAATGCACTTTTGCCAACGTTCAACAAGCTTTCTTATTCCGCCAGAAAAAAAATCCGAATCCCTGGACTCAATGAAATCACGAAAGGAATTTTCAATGTCGTCCTGGTTTTGAAAATTTTTCTCCCTCAAAAAGTTGTCCAGATGCCTGAAAAAGTGGAAGTCTGTAGGAGAGAGGTCAGGTGAATAAGGCGGATGTTGGAGAACTTCGTAGCCCAACTCGTGCAGTCGTCGAAGCGTTGGTTGTGAAACGTGTGGTCTGGCGTTATCGTGGAGCAGGATCGGCCCCTTCCGATTCATCAAAGCTGGGCAAAGACGTTGCAATTTTTGAGTTCCGAGTTCCGCCGCCATTTCTCGTGTGGTTTTGGTTGGGTCTTCTTCCACTTTTGACCTCAGCTGGTCGTTGTCCAGAGCAAGATGACGGCCCCGACCTTCCTTGTCTTCGAGGTCGAAATCTCCTCTGCGAAACTTCTGGAACCAACGCTGCACCGTGCACTCATTAATAGCCCCCTGACCCCACACTTCATTAATATTACGAGCCGTTTGCGCAGCGCTGCGCCCTAATTTAAATTCGTAAAAATAAATTTGACGAAAATCGCACTTTGACATTTTCGATTCAAGACCTTTGAACACACTGAACAAAACGATTTTACTAAACAAATTCATGGTGAAAGAGAGGGTATTAGATAAGGTTTGTTTTGGTATAATAATGATCAATGTTAGGATTAGCTTTGTTTACACAATTGGAATTAAGATATTGCAATAGAGGAAACCTGCATTAATTTTGCATCAACCCAATACTTACATTCACTACTATTTACATTCATGAAGATTTAATACTAATAGGAAATTATTAATAGATAAATAGAATCCGTTCACTTGTAAATCCCACTGTGTCCTTATATATTGTTGAAAATGAATCACAGGAACTTAATGTTGATCCTCGCAGATGATTCTAGAATGTTTTAAATGTAGAAAAAATCTTTCGTTAAGATGTCATTCAGAGGACACATAAACTGTCGGTCCACTGTCTGTGCTTAGTTAAAGATCTCCGTCCTAAAAAAAAAAAACCTGGATACGCGAAATTTAAGACTTCCATTTCAATATCGTTCCATAATCACAGTAGCACAAAATGACGTAAAGGGAATACAAAAAAATCATATCTTGTTCATTATCTTCTTCGAAGCTCATTTTTTCATGTTCTCATATAAATGTTATAAAATGACTAATGTTAAGGGTGTGGTTTGTGCAGTAGCAGGTACCTATCAGTAAACACAACATGCAAATGACTAATGTTAAGGGTGTGGTTTGTGCAGTAGCAGGTACCTATCAGTTTGTGCAGTAGCAGGTACCTATCAGTTTGTGCAGTAGCAGGTACCTATCAGTTTGTGCAGTAGCAGGTACCTATCAGTTTGTGCAGTAGCAGGTACCTATCAGTTTGTGCAGTAGCAGGTACCTATCAGTTTGTGCAGTAGCAGGTACCTATCAGTTTGTGCAGTAGCAGGTACCTATCAGTAAACACAAGCAATAATTTCACTTAGAATGATAAATTCGTCGGCGTATGATAATTAATAAATTTTTTTTTTTTTTTTTTTTTTTTTTTTTTTTTTTTTTTTTTTTTTTTTTTTTTTCTTACCCTCTGTTTTTATTTTCGAACAAAATACAAATACAAATGTAATGTGTATAGCTGTCAGATTTGTCCTTCTGTTACCCGGAGGTATTCTAAAGAGGATTGCTATATGCGCTGGATGCACTAGTAATCTTTCAAGGGCTTCTTCTAAGCCTTTATTTATCCATAGCAGAATGGGAGGATAAAAACCAAAGAACCACAATTATCATTATGTTAAGGTAAATTGCCTTAATGGGATAGTGACTTCTACTTGCACTGTAAAAATGTGTGTATTTTTATTTAAATAAAGAAGTTAAAAAAATTGAAAATTATTTCCCAAAGAAAGCGAGCGGCGTGGTCTAGTGGATAGAGCACTAGCCTACTGTGCTCCGAGTCCTGGGTTCGAATCCCGGTTATGACAGAATATTATTTATAATCGACCCTAAGGTATGGAGACCCTCCTGGGCAGACCCAGCCTATATAAAGTGGGTAACCAAAAAAGGGGAAAAAAACTGGCGGCTGAGCGTGATCTCAGCCGAATCACCTCATTGCACGGCCGTTGTTCTAGAAACAGTACGAATCTCTATATGTAATAGAAACTAATTAAGGGCATAATAACCTAGAAGTTGATTGCCCGAAAAATACAGTAATCTAATCCATATGTACTGAACCCGAAACCATTCATTTTTCCCCATAGAAATCTCTAGTTGGGAACCCTTGATATAGAGAATAAGAAAAACACCACACACACACACACACACACAAACTATAACACTATATATAATATATATATATATATATAATATATAACAGTAAAACCCTCGTTTTAACGAACTCCAAGGGACCAAAAAATTCTCGGTTCGTTATAAAAGAATTCGTTATATCCGAAAAATATATTTTATGTATGTTATATGTCTTGGTATAAATTCAGGTGGTTAAAAAGAAATATTTTCAATACAGGCATATGTTTATTTATAAACTACAAAAGCAGTTAAAACTATGCACTATGTACATATATCTATCTTATTTCAAATTTTACATAATACTTTAAGATTAACATAAACCATCATTCAAAATATAAAACTTAAAAAGGGACTTACAATGTCAAAATCACAGTAATTCATATAAAGTTGAAGTAATAAAAAATTTTTTTTTGCACATCCCGATGAAGACGCAACAGTGGCATCGATTTTATCTTTATTAGCGATAGAAGAGATTTTGATATCCCGTATTTTTCCGCAATTTTCGATTTCGACTCAATTTTTTTATCCACTTCTTGGAGAATCACCAACCTTGTATTTAAATCAATGGATTTTCTCTTTGACATACTGGAGCGGAAGCGCACTTAGAACGGAAACTAAGACAGACTTGACTTCGTTGGAAACTTGAATTAAAGCCAGTAATAAAAGCAAGAAAAACTAGCTGAAATTCTAGAAGCCATAAGCTGCCACAGACTGAATCACAGAATTCAGCTGAATTGGGAGAAGTGGTAAGAAGGATTAGGGGAAAAAGGCGCCGCTCTTTACTGGGAATTAAGACGTATCGTAATTTTTTTCTTCTTTATTTTTCGTAATAACCTGACAAATTAAATTCTGAGGTCCACAAAAGTAGTTCGTTAATTCGTTATAAGCGAATATTTCGTTATAAACAAGGAGAAAGCATAGTTTTATACTGATTTTTGAAGGGACCGCAACGATAGTATAAACGGGTGTTCGTTAAAAAGAGGGTATATATATACAGGAGTTACTCGTTAACTTTACGTATTATATTAATTATAAAGTTGTTTGCATATTTATTTGCTGTAATTTGAATCTTTATTAATATTAAAATTAAAAAAAAACTATAACAAATTACGCTGGTTCAAACCTGGCATGTTCCTCAGGATTTTTTTATTTTGTTAGTAAAAAATCTTTAAGTTATTCCCTCTTTAGAAGGAGACGTAAAAAAATGATCACTAGCCTGCGCAATGTACTCGTTAAAGATCTCTGTCATAATTAAATATGCAAAAGAAGACTCCCACTCTAGCATCGTCCGATAAGCCACAACAGCATAATGTGACGTTAAATGAAAAAAAAAACAAAGATTAAAACAAATTCTCAATGCTCTTAACTTTGTCACGAATATAATTATCCATAATGACCTTAAAGATCCATACGTTGGAAATTCGGGTAGAAGCAGGATAAATTCCATTCTCACACTAACCCTCATTTTCAATCCTTGCTAACACTTTTTCCATAATATAGTCTTATTTTTCTATTAAAATTTGCCTCTTAAAATTTGCCTCTTAAATTTGTATGGCAAGGAACTGATTTTTATCTAATTATCATTAATAATTGGAATTTAAAAATGAATTAAAAACCTTGGGTTGAATGAGAATCCCTTTTTTTCTGACAACTCTAAATTAATGCATGTCATGCCAAAACTGTATCTTCATATCCCTTTACTATGCCATTTCCTTTACATTTGTAAATTTGCCTATAGTTAACAGTTTGACAGGCATAAATTATTTAGAGAACTTAAAAAAAAAAAAAAAAAAAGTCACTATCAAATGATTTATTTATCTTGACTGTTAAATCTAGATTGGCATTTGTTCAGGTTAAACATTTTAATTATATATCGTTATAATACAGCGACACCTAATCAGCGAGTGTTGAAGTCTAAAAGGCTGATTAAAGCTACATCGGCAATGTTTGACAAGTGATCAAGTTGATGTGTGAATATGTGATTTGTTTTAATGAGGATCTGTTTGTGATTCGTATTAATCGAGCAATGACCCAATCTTTAAAAGAATTATTTGCCAAGATGTGATACGCCAAATCAACCATCTGTCAATTGGGAGCAATGTATGTGATAGATGACATAGGAACATTAATATGCACAATGTTTATGGAATTATTTTCATTTTGATTTAAGAAACGAATACGAAAATACACTTCTGCATATATGTCCCTGCAGTAGTCAGCAGATTCCTGTTTGTTTTGTTTGGTTTTAGGGGGTACAACAGCCAGGTTATCAACGCCCGATGGTTAGTAATTATGGTTTATCCTTGAGAGGTGTTTATTCTTAGTTCAAGAGGAATTATAATGATAAAAAAAAAAAAATAATAAAATAAAAAAATAAAAAATAATAATTAAAAATAAAGGTAGAAAAATAAATTAAATCATAAAAAAATAATAGGAAAAGGAATTCACTTTTGTTAGAAATTTAATGACTGCTTTTATTGAGGGCTCATCATTCCGCAGAGCCATTGATATGTTGGGCGGTATACCCAGCTGACATAATACTTTGTGATAATAAGAGCATTCTTCAAATATGTGTGTGATGGATATAATTTTGTTGCACTGTGAGCATTTAGGAGGGATTTCTCTAGTAATTATGTAGCCATGGGTAAATCGGCTATGTTCGATTCTGAGGCGGGTAATAGCGACTTCTTCTCGACGAGAACTACGGCTTGAGGTTTTCCAAGGGTTTACGGTTTTCTTAATAAGTTTAAGCTTACTCGGTGGGCTTTCATCCCACATGGATTGCCACCTTATTTTTACTGTTTCTGTTGGGGGCGGGCAAGTTCCGGTGCGGTGAGGATCGCTGCACCCCTACCAGGCAGATTCAACACTTCTCTGGCAGCTCTGTCAGCCATCTCGTTTCCTAATATACCCACATGGCTGGGTGCCCAGACGAAGAGAACCGTCTTGCCTACTTCTTCTAGCAAGAGATGGTAGTCGTGAATGCGTAGGATGGTCGGATGTATAGAGTGCATATTGTTTAAACCCTGAAGTGCTCTTAGTGAGTCGGAAACAATTTTTATATAGTCCGTCATGACGTTCGACATGCAAAAATAGAAAGCGGAGGCAATAGCATTCAGTTCGGAGGCATAAACATTGCAAAGGTGATGAAGTTTTCTCTTATCAGCAGGTTCCTTCTATTTATGTAAAATTGATGGCACGTATAGACTTTGTCTAGTCCAGGGCAAACTATATGTGAGGCCTTAGTAATAGAAAATCTAAGTTTTCAGGAAGTTTCGTGTGTGTGGAATGCGAAGGGAAGGGAATAAAATGAAGCCTTTAAACTTAAAACATATCTTTATAGAATAAGTAGTTTATTTAACTTTCAAAGATTTTACCCATTTCCTTTGAGTATTAATTTATTCTGTTTCAATAATTCATTTTTAATGTACGAAAAGATAACTGCTTCAGTACTCTTTCAAATTTTTTAAGTTTATTTTTATCCATTTTTTCTATTAAAACAATTTGCTATTTATAATCAAATGATCAATTATATCAAATAAACAAAATTTTAAAAAAGTACTGAAACAAAAAACAAATTTGATAATTTATCATCTCCTCTGTGAGTCTATTTATATAGGGTCATAAATAAGTCTTATAATTTATGATAAAATTATAAAACTTATGATATGCAGTACAACAATATGAAGAACTTCCTTAAATTCGGTTGGAGTTAGGAGTAAAATTTATCAATAAATCGGCACATTACTTGATTTCAACAAAAAAGTTTCTATTCAGATCATTAATAAGTTTTAGGCTCAGCCTCCACTGCCTCATACCTGTGTCACGGCTGAGAGGCGCTGGGATCTTTTAGCTTCTGCTTTTCTCTCCACAAGTATAGTTCGGAATTTCTTTAGCGGATCGTAAATACTGTATATAGCTATGATTGTTATAGATTTTTTTTTTTACTGTTTTTTTTTTCTGTATGCATATTTATTTTTGATTAATGCAATTCGACTTTATCATCATTTGAAGTAATTACTGTATGAATGTGGTCTCTTGTTCATTTTGAAATAAATTGTAATACATCTCAATAAATATCTAAAAACTAAAAATTAGTTATATTTCATTTTGCAAAGCTGTTCATTTTTTTGGTTGGGATTATTAGACATGCGGATATTTTGCAAGGAATAAGGGGTATTTCTGATTTTGCATCATGACTTCCTCTCCTACAGTATCCTGTAATAATATTCCTCTCGTCCCTATTAAACAGATTGAGTACCTTGGATTCCCCCTTGACAAACTTCTGACTTAGAATCTCTATACAAGACTGAAACGACCTGCACGCTACTTCGGCTACTTCAGCACTAACTAGACGAACGGACAAACTTACCACTTTTTTATTTTTGGACCACCCCTACTTCGCGGTTGTTGGCTACACGAGGGTTTCTTGGACCAGGAGAGGATGGCGATTGATTAACGGGTCTCTCCGCAACGAGACCTGAACTTGAAATAATTTTTCTAAGATTTTAGTCATTTGGTTTCCTAGGCAACGCGCGTTCATAGCATCTAACTTCGAAATCATCGAATTTGTTTGATATCTAGTCCTCACAGTAGTAGAATAGAATAGAATAAAAAAAAATTATTCTAAGACTAGGTCTCCTGAGCATAACAATTATGGACAATTGACATATGTAATACAATATAATGAAGAATCCTAAGCTAAGAAAACCCAGTTGTATAATCCTATGCTCTTTACATTGTCGCGAATAAACTGATCCATAAAGACCTTAATGTTCCATAGGTTGCTGATTTGGCCCGAACCAGATACCGATCCTTTCAGACTCCATTCCCCTCTAACCCACTAGTTTCTAACCCTTTCATCCGCTTCGATTCCTGATGACCTTTCTTTCAGAATATGTTTTGAGAGCTGTCAATGTGTAGTTTCTCTAAATGTAATTGTTTATTATATTTCTCCAACTTACTGTATTTGTTTATCAATAAGGTTGTGAGTTTCCAAAAAACAGTAATTCAATTAAAAGTTACAGAACCCAAAAGACATATCTTTGCAAAAAAAAAAAAAAAAAAAAATTGCATCAAAAACCACTTGATAGTTTGGGATACCTTGCCTATGTTCCAATAAAACAGATTAGGAAACAAAAGAATCCTAAGTTAAAAAATAAAATAAAACAAGATCTAATTGTGACAGAGAGCTGAGAGAACAATACTCAGCCTACAATATGGTTTCGAAATCGCCCTTCGAGGTGTTCCTTTCAGGCACGAGAATAATAGTAAGCGCTTGCAACGCCATTGAGAGGCACAGCGGGTGGCACAACACGAGCCAAGACAATCCGAGGGGCTTGTATAATACAGGTGGCATTGGCCGCCGGCTAGTTGCTAATGTCACTCCAGTAGATTGGAAACGTCTCTGGGCATGTGGCAAGTGGCGGTCGTGGGCGGCTGCGTCATTGTAGGTCGTACGGATAGCATATCCTAGCCACCTTAGTAGAAGTTTAAAACAAATGTATTTTTCTTTTTGAAAAACTATGTGGATACATGAATTACTTTATATATATATATATATATATATATATATATATATATATATATATATATATATATATATATGTATATATATATTTTTTATTTATTATAGAGATATTTACAACTGTATTAACACAAAAAATACATCAAGTAAATGTGAACATTGAGATATGGACATGATAGGCGTGAGAAGAATCTACCCAGTGGTAGCACTTCAAAGATTATTCAGATAAGTAGGTCTCGAGGCCATCGTATTTTCAGCCCCCTCGGAGGATGATCAGGAATAGAAGGAGATGAGAGATTGTGGACAAGTGGGTTCGGGTGGATTGGTAATTTGGAGTGAAATGAAGTATATCTAATTCGGGCTAAGTCTGCAACTAATGGAATATTCAGGTCTTTATGGATTATTTTATTGGTGACAGAGTAAGGGGCATTTAGGATCTTTCGGAGGATTTTGGATTGCAAGGATTGGATGCGAGAGGAATTTGATGGCTTGGTGGATCCCATAGTTCAATTTGATATGTCCAAATAGGCCTAAGTATGGTAATATAAATTAGTTTTTTGTAGGAGGTGTGAAGTTTTGAACGATTGTCAAGTAAATGTTGTAATAAACGATATCTGCGAGCTGTTTCTTGTCGTTTCAGTCTAGTTTGAGGATGTATATATCTTCAAAATTGAAAGTAGGGTAACTATCATAGGCCTGTATCAACATTGCTGAACGTTGTTATTAGTCATAGTGGACTAATTTTCTGCTGTAAACTATTACCGAAAACTGAGTGAGGGTAATAAGATCAAAAATCGGGAAAAAAGAAGATTTTCGACATCTCATCTGACAAATACTTTATTACTGCTCTCTAAGTAAGAAAAAGAGCTGTGGTTTCGAGCTTTCTTTGTTAAAAGTGTGTTTTATATTAAAACCGTCACATTCGCAAATACTTATTGAAATATTAAATAGATAAAAACCTAATCAGGTAGCAACCTTTGTTATTTCTGTAATTTTTGAATACATACATAGCAATCAAGTTTTCTTTAAATTGGAAAATTAAATTTTCTGTTATATGTGCTTCATTTTAAAATAACAAATAAATAAACTTAACCAATTTTGATTAATGTTTTTCCTTTCTGCCAATGATTAGATATAATAATGAATAGACATTGGATTGGGTTGTGCCACATGAAATGTCCGTTTTCAAGGTAAAGGATTTTTATTAAAAATACGATATGAAAAGAAGATAATTTTATGCGAAGTATTTACCTTCTTTTTCTACACATTTTTCCCAACGTGACACCAACTTTTTTATCCCCGAACTGAAAAACTCTGAGCTTTGAAGTGAAACAAAATGTGATAACGCACTTTTCACTTGATCATCATTTTCAAAAAGTTTTTCGTTGACGAATTTGTCTAAATTCCTGAACAAGTCGTAATCTGTTGGAGACAAGTCAGGAGAATATGGTGGATGCGGAAGAACTTCGTAGCCCCGTTCTTTCAATTTTTGCATATGGAAGATCATTAGGTACCCATGTATCGAGTAAACAGTAGATGCACTTGCATTTAGTTGTGCTGAGAGTCCTTTAACTGTTCGGTAGGGGTTTCCTTCTACTGTATGTTTGAGGACATCGTTGTCTATTACGGACGGAGGTCTTCCTCGGAGCAAGTTTTCCAAGTCGGTATCCCCAGCTGAAAACTTAGCAAACCAACGGCGAATGGTCCGTTCATAAACACTCCCTTTCCCAAACGCCTTGCAAATATTTCTAGCGGCCTCAGCTGCTGAATTTACGAGTTTAAACTCGTACAATAATATTACTCGAAAATCGCGTGTTTCCATGTTCATATTTGATGGTATACTAAAAAGTGGGTAATTGATTGGAAGCTAATGTTTATAATACAAAGGTAGAGGATTAGTAAATCTGTTTACTTTAAAATATGTAAACATTCGGAAGAAACAACAGAGACTGCAAAATCCTTTATGTATTTCAGAAACTATAAAAACGGACATTTCATGTGAAACAACCCGATAAAATAAAATATATTTCTTACTTATTACAACTATTCGTTACGATGAACTAAAATGCCTAAGCGATAAACTCTAATCGCGAGACAGAGATTTTTTAAACATAAATGTCACCTCATTCCAATTGTACCAGGGCGAAGCAGGAGGGGTCTACAAGTTACTATTAAACATTGTTACTGCTCTCAAAATTAAGATTGTTCTTTCTGAAGATAAGTTTCCTTGAGAATCCACAGTTCCTATACTTAAATTGTTGCATTTCTTCGAAGTTTAAGTATTACATTCATGAAGATAATTCAAGATTTTTTTTATAGATTTGGGTACTTTTTTATTTTAATTTTTTTATATTATATTTTTATTTTATTGAGAAATATTACAGTTTGTTACATAATGAACAGTAGTAATAAGATGTAGTACACATTTATACAATATATACAGAATAATTATGATAAAGTCAAATTACATAAAATCGGATAAATAAATTCAAATATATACAGAAAATAACAATTAATAAAAAAAAACAGCAAACAAATCAAAACAACAACTGTAGTAGAGATAAATACAAGTTGGGAAATAAATAAAAATCATACGAGCAAACTTAACTATATACAATATATACAATCTGCTAAAGGGACCCTAGACTCCAATAGATCCCAGCGCCTCTCACCCGGCGCTTCACTGGTGTAAGCTAGTGGAGGCCGAGCTAGGGCGGAATAGCCACAAACATACAGTACATGAGTGGAGGATCTGACCAGTGTCAGAACTCCAGAATAAATGTTTACAAAACGTCGCGGGGCCACTGCCGTTTCAATCTTCGAGGAGGATTGTAGGGATGGATGGAGCTGGAGAGCGATTGAGCAAGAGGATTAGGGTGATGAAGAAGGTTCTGATAGAATTTGGAGAATTTGGATGGTACCAGGTCTAAAATGAATGGAATATTAAGGTTGTGGTGTAGGGTACAGTTGGTAACGTAATAAGGAGCATTAACTATTGTTCGAAGGACTTTGGATTGGAAGGATTGGATACGTTTGATGTTAGAATGTTTAGTTGTCCCCCTTAGTTCAAGTCCGTAGGTCCATATAGGTTTCAGTACTGTCTTATATATTAGTAATTTGTTTTGGGACTACTAGCGTAATTTTTGAAAGGGCATTAAAAATTTTGCTGCTTCCAACTTTCCAATCGGTTTGCACAACTTGAGCTGATTAACCCGCTTAACGCACTACGCTTTCGGAAGAATCTCTAAGGTAATTAATTAATTCCAGGTAGTATAGGCTATTTACTGGAGCGTCTCCAGCGGAGATATCGACACACGGAAAATATTTTCGCCGACTAATTAATCAGTAGGTTATTACTATTGCTTCAGTCTCGTTGGATAATCCACTCGGTAACTTTAGAACTTCAGTATAAAACATTATAAGTCAGAAAACTTCTGAACATAGTTGGAAAATAAGATTTAAAAAATCTATCTTTCTAGCTTACATTTTTTCAATAGTTTGGGACTAAACAATATTTATGTTAAAAATAAATCGAGTTTTTATTTAGAAAACGCTACTATGACTGACTCATAAGAAGCAGTACAACATTTAATTATAACTAGGTTTTGCTCAATTGCAAAGGACGGCATCTCCAATGATTTTTTACTCTTTATAAAAATTCTAGAGCCATCTGTCGTGTTCGAACCAGCGACCTTAGTTATAGAAGGCTGTCATGCTATCATTACACCACAGTACACTAATAATAATAGTTGTATGAATGTTTATAATTATTTATGAATATATGGTTGATTTGGAAAATTATTGCGATAACTAAAATTCTTTAAATGTATTTAATTCAATCTTCAAAAATAGTTTTTATTCAGTGATATCATGATTTGTCTCCATAAGGAGAGTATTAATAGTGCCTTGAGACTACAAACATTTATTTAATATTTATTGAAAAAATGATAGTATAATCCGACACACTCTAGAGCAGTAAGTGTTTCAACAAGATTTTTTATTGGGTAATATTACAATCTGTCCTAATTTGGACATTAATAATATTGGTGAAATATAACGTTCATGCAATATTTACACAGTAATAAAATTATAAAATAATAATAATAAAATATATACTCGCTTCGGCGGTACATATACTTAAATTGGAACGATACACAGTAATTATTAATGATGCACTATTAATTTTTTTCATGCACTATTTTGAGTTAAATTAATCTTTTTTTATATTTTATAGAGTCCTGGTGATGGGAGAGAGATCCCGAAACATTGATTTGATGGAAAAATAATAAATGAAGAACTATATCAGCCCTAATATCTACTTCTAACGATTTTTTTTTTTTAAACACATTTATTGATATTTACAACTGTCTTATAAACATTAAGTATATGTGATGGATATAGTAAACATGCGTGAAATACCCATTGGCAGAAAAATATTCTAAACAACATGGTCTGGGGCCATCTTCTTTTCAGACGCCTTGTAGGATTATCAGGAATCGAAGAGGATGATAGGATAGAAACTAGTGGGTTAGAGTTGGAATGGAGTTATTCATGGAACGATTAATGCCTAATTCGGGCTAATTCAGTAATATATGGAACATTAAGGTCTTAATGGGTGAGCTTTTTCATGATAAAGTAAGGATCGTTAAGGATTTTCTATTGTGAGGATTGGATACGAGAAGAATTCGATGTTTTAGTAGAGCACCAGAGCTCAACTCCATAAGTCCATATCGCTCTTATGATAGTCATGTAAATGAGTCTTTTGTAGTTAAGTGGAAGATTGGAACGTTTGTCTAGTAGGTGTTGAAGTAGTCAAATACGTCGTGCAGCTTCTTGTCGTTTCAGTCTTGTATGAGGGTTCCAAGTAAGACGTTTGTCAAGGTGCAGTCTTAGATATCGGATCTGTTCAACCGGGACAAGAGGAGTAATATTGAAGGATACTGTTGGGTAGGATATCATAGGTTTACGGCGAAAGGTAATTTGGTTGGTATTTATTTTGATTCTCCAGTTCTGAGGTATCTGAATCTGATACTTCAAGGTCTCTGAGGTGGGATTGGAGAGTTTGAGAGGCAATAGTTGGATCAGTATTGACTGATAACACACAAATTGATATAAAGATATTTTTAAGATTTGTCCTCAGTACTCCGAAGAGGTCTCATGTGACACATTTTTACGGTGAGTTAAAGTGGCTCCTCCCCCCAATCCGCAGACAATATTTCCTAGGATCATACCTTACCAATCATTAATCCAACCCTCATCATCCACAGTCTCAAATTTAAATCCTCAGTCCACTCACTTGAAACAAGATCGCGCCATTCTGACCTTTATTTGCCTATCCATAGGACTAAAACATTTGATCGTTCCTTCCTTGTCCGCTCCTCTAATTTCTGGAATTCTCTACCTACTCATATCCGCCATGCTGCTTCCCTCTCCTCATTCAAATCCCAACTTTTCCAATACCTTTTATTATCCCAAAAAGACACTCAGAAACTGTAACATTTATATTTCTGACATCACACTTTGAATGAAGAATAATTTTGTTCATTGTCTATATTTAAATGCTGTTATCTATTAATTAATTTTTAATTCCGTTCAACAAAATACTTTCTAAGAATTGTTTTTTTTTTTTTTATTTTATCATTGTATTTATTTTTTTTGGATATATGTGTGTATATGCGTTTATGTATGCACACATATATTAACCCATAATGTAATTAGTTATTATTACTTTCTTCTGTCTGTTGGCCAGACATGTATATTTCCATATACTGTACAAACCTGTTATTCTTAGGGGACCTAGTCCCAGAATAAAATTTTTTTCTATTCTATTCTATTCTATTCTAAAGAATACCTTCAGAAATAAGGCTTTATTGAACTTTATTAAGATAGATCATATAAATAATATAAATAGAAACCATAGACTATTTTAGACATATGATCATAAATGCTAGTGATTGATAAATATGACATTCACCTTCCCTTCTCTTTGCCTAGGAAAGATCGTGATCTTCATATTTACGGGGCAAACGTCTGGTTCTCGTAGATCTTCCTAGATCTGACTTCCTTCTCCAACTTCCTCTTGTCGCCTTCCTTCCATTAGCTACTCTTCAGGTCCTTCGTCTTCTACGGGATCCGCGGGCTTGTCTGATTCGATGTGAGTAACTGGATCCGTGATACTTCTTCGCATCATCCCATCTTCCATGTCTTCATGATGTTCAGGAGGAAGATCTCCAATAGGTGCTAGATGACGAGTAGATACCCGTATAATATAAATATAATATAAATAGAAACCATAGACTATTTTAGACATATGATCATAAATGCTAGTGATTGATAAATATGACACAAGTGTCATCAGCATAGGTAGACAGGAAGGTATTAGGATGGGATAGGATGAATCTTTAAATTCGGTACAGCAAAATTAATCTTATATTTATATCTGTACATATAAGCATATGTGTATATTATATACAAAAACAAATGCAAATATTTATAGTAAATGCAAATAGTATTTTTTTCAGATCAATCTTTAACTTCTATCTTGATAAACCTGTATATTATAATAAATATTGCTGTATCAATGAGTTCTGAAAAAGCTGTTTACTAAATCTGAGAGCTATTCTGTTGAAGCCTAAGCGAAAATCATGATATCGCAACCCTAAGCAATATTGCTCCCTCGGTCTGCAAAATGACTCACCTCCGCAGTTGCTTTCAATTTATCTGAGATATTTATTATTATTTTATTACTTATTGTTCTCTTCATTGCTCCTCATTTTATCGTTGCTATTAAACATTTGTCGAGTAAATATAACTTTCGCATTATTATTGTTAGATGATGCGTGATGCATTGTTTTATGGAATGCTGTCTTCTTTTTGTTTTAAGAGCAGCATAATTGAAATATGCTGCTTAATTACTATCGTTCCCACTCCATCCATCCACTGTCCTGTACATCTTACGCAGATGACACTTGTGTGTTATCCGTCCCACATCACAGCCATTGGGGAATGGTGTCAGAACTGGAGGATTAAAATAAATCCTAAAAAAATTATAGATGCTTTTTGCCTTGAGACTTAATGCTCTACAAAATTTGTTCTGTGACATTGTTTGATTTGTACAGTCCTTTCAAAGTTACAACATTCTGTTAGTGACCTAATTGGGTTTTGGAAGAAAATATATTAGTTATAGTCACCTATAACTAAGGTGACTTATGTAAATGCAATTTAATGTTCATTCGTTTTGGAAAGTTAATTTTTTTCTGTTTTCGAATTATAATTGTAAAACAGAAAAAACTGCAAAAAGTTAAGCTGACCACCTGCAATGGTGCAAACTCAGATTACTTGTACTTTGAACCATTAAAAGGTATTAAAACGTTTCCCTGCCTCGTTCGAATTAATTCCCACGAATCGCGAATTTTAGCCTTATTTTACTGGGCTATAAGTCCACTGATGGTTGCAAATGCAGGATTTCGTTATATTGCCACTGATTGGGGCTATGGTGTCGGCGGTCCTGGCTTTGGCAGTGAAAACGGTAGTTACGTCAGATTTAACACAATATTTTGCAATGTCCTTTCGACTAATTTATATTAATGAGTGATTTTAAATATATCGGGATAGAATAGCACGATCTTAGCGAGAAACGATGTATATTCATGCCGACAAGAGAGGCACATTCCTTTGGGCTTTTTCAGTTTATGACTACCTCCCTTTACGAATTCAGAGGCACGGACGGATTCTTAGACAGTATGGAACGTTGTTCACCACGGGCTATAAAAACCTTAACTTGTAGATATCATGTGCTGGTATATGCTGGAGCAACTGAGCGATACTGAAACATAATTCTTCGGATTTCCGGAAAATAATTTAGAGATTTTAAGAGAAAAAATATGATGCTCACAACACATGACTTTCACTTACCTTCGTTGTTAAAATCAATTTATGAATTTTTAAATACATTAAGAGATAAAAATCGTCAAAGAATTAATTAAAACTAATTTCATTAGAGAAAATCTGGTGCGGGCAACACCCGTCTTTCACTTACCTCCGTTTTATAAATCGATTAAAAAATTTTCAAATACAGTTAGAGATAAAAATTATTAAAACTATTAAGGTATTAATTGAATGGAATTTCTATAGAGACACGTGTTTTATTAAAAAATCTATTATATTTTTATCTAAAATAATCAGTTAGTTTTATCGGCTTTTTATCACTCTTTATTAACTATTACAAGCTCTTGTGTATTAGATAATATTTTTTTCTAAAATATTTAGCTTTCCAACGGTATATTACTGGTTTTATGTTCAAAAACGAAAAATTGCACTAAAAAAATATTTTTTCAGTTTTCTCCTTTAGTTGCTTTTCAAATTTGCTCAACTTACATATTTGGCTGTTATTCATCAATCCTAACTAGATAATATGGTTATTTTGATAAAATATACAAAATTAAAGGTACTTTAGAAGAAGAAAATTTAAAATATCGGCTTTAAGCCCTGTCACACTATTTTTATCAGAATAAAACCTACATGATATTGTATTAAAACACATTAAATTTTATTGGTCGTAATTGTTCTACACAAGGAGGAAAACATAAATAAAAGGAGAATCATAGAATCAATTTATATAACAAAAAATTTAGAAAAATCAGTTAACCACCAAACAGACGTAGACAACCTAAACACCTTTTATGCAAGTGCTATCGACAGAGTAAATATATAAATCCTTTGGCATCCCCACCCCAAGTTCAGTCGCGCACGAGAACACCTAAAAGGCGGCCGAAAACTGTTAAGTAAGTTGGAAAAAATGTTTATTTTCTTTTTTGAATAAATAGATCCCTTTTTCAATTGATGATGAAAAATAATATGATATTTTTGAATACAGGTTTTTTTGAAAAATGATATTTAAAAAAAAAATTGACGAAGCTGCTGAAAAGCGGTGAAATGAATAGATAATTAAGATGGATATGCATGGTAGGTGACATAATTATTAAAAATAATTTATTATGTGTTGTAATTGAATTGTTGAAAATGTATAAATGCAATGAGACTTTAATTGATTACAGAAGCTTGATAATGGCCCTAGAGGCTGAAACGTCGCGATGACTGGTTAAATAAATTGTTTAAAAAAAATATATCCGAGAATTTCTTTTGTAAAACGGCCTAATATTTATCGAACGAATTAAATTTTACATCGATATAGCGAGTTTAATCAAAATCGTCGGAACCGTTTTCGAGAAAATAGAAAAAAAGATTCAAAATGCATGGTATAAAGTGCCTCTTCTGGTAAGCTCATTTTTATGAAAAAAGTTTTTTCACGTCTCGGGCGTATAGTTGTCTTAAATATGAAATTTCAGTTTCAAGGGACTTACCGTTTCCCCCTGGGAGTGACCACACACACAGACCTTTTTGCGGGACTTGGTTATTTAGACTCAGGGGACCCTAAAATGTGTATTTCCGTTGAAAACTGGAATTCGAAAATTTTCACGATCGCAATACTTTCCCTTACTATATATAGTAAGTGAAAGTAATAAAAATACCGAATGTGCTACTCTTCCTTTGTCAAGCCACTGTACAAAACGTCTAATGTTATCATAAAGTGCCCGCTTTTCATCACAAGTTACAATTCCGTGAGGAAAAGGTTCGTTTTTGCTTTGACAAAGAAGTCTAGCACAAACTTCATAACGCCAATTTTTTTTGGCGGTGTTTAATGTGTGTGTAACTCAACTTTCAAGCTTTTTCACGTTCCCAATCGCCTTGAGGTGGTCATCGACGGTCGATTTGCTAAGGTCAAGTTTCCCTACAACTTGTTCTGGTGTTTCAGGCCGTTTGTTCGGGCCTGAATGTGTATATATTTTATTACTAATACATACATGTTACATATATGTTCTATTTTGTATAAAGTGGTTTTTTGTTACTACATCTAAATAATTTTTGTTTTATATTAAACATTTGTATTCTATTCTATTTCAATAACGCTATTCTTTAAAATTAAGTACAATATATTTTTAAAATGTATACACTTTAGTTTCCCGAAATATATGATTAGTAGCAGAAATGGTGGCGATCTTGATGATATTAATATTTCAGGGCATACTTTTGAACACGTAGAGAAATTCAAGTATTTTGGTTCAATGATAACAAGAAAAAATGAAATCCAGGAAGAAATAAAGTCCCGGTTAAAGGTGGGAAATGCTTGTTATTATTCAGTTGCTAAATTACTTAGTTCGCGGCTTCTGTCTAAAAACTTAAACGTTAGAATTTATAAAACTATTATTCTTCCGACGGTTCTTTACGGATGTGAAACGTGGCCGCTTACTTTGAAGGATGAACAACGGCTTAAGGTTTTCGAAAATAAGGTACTGCGTAAAATATTTGGTCCGAAGAGAGATGAGGCCACTGGGGAGTTTAGAAGGTTGCACAAAGCCGAATCGCGGGGTTTGTACCCTGTGAATATAATTGAGTTGATAGCATCGCGGGGACTCAAATTGGCGTATAAAGTTGTTGGGCTCGGTGAGAAACGGATTCCCGAGAAAGTTGGTATTCGCTGAACCGACTGGTAGGCGTCCAAAAGGTAGGCCGAAGCGTCGATGGAAGGATTGCATTAGGGCTGATCTCGGGGGCTTGGGCTTGACCGGCGAACATTGGACGAGTCTGTGTTAGCGGAATTTGGTGGTATCGGCATCGAACCTTCGGGTTCGGTAAGCCTATCATTATTATTATTATTATATAATAACATAATGATATTTAATTGTTTTCGGAGCCATCCCCATACAAAAGGAGCTAGTCTATACAGTTTATATAGCACATACAAAAAAAAAAATAAACATCTGAAAACTATTTACCGACATCAGCAATATAAAATAAATAAATGAATATAAGATAAATAAGTAACATCATAAAAAAATGTAAAACAAACAAGAAAATAAATACTAACACTTGTTGAATTTAAAATATCGTTTAAGTAAATATCTAAAATTAATTATCAAATTATGGTTAATTAACTAATTTCAAATTTAAAAATTAATTAATGATCATAGATTAAAATTAAATATGGATAATGATATTAAATAAATGCAGATTGATAAAGTATAATAATGGATGGATAATATCGTCGACATGCTAAACTAATCGAATTATCATCACAATCGTTAGTTTAGCATGGTTCCGTTATATGATATGATGGAGAAGATAGTTTTAGGTGCGGTTATAAAAAAAATAATATGCTAATAAGGAAAAACCTATTATATTTGTGGGCCGACGTTTCGGCCTGAATTGTAAAGTTGTTGGGCTCGGTGAGGAACGGATTCCGAAATAGTATTCGCTGAACCGACTGGTAGGCGTCCGAAAGGTAGGCCGAAGTGTCGATGGGAGGATTGCATTAAGGCTGATCACGGGGGCTTGGGCTTGACCGGCGAACATTGGACGAGTCTGTGCAGGCGAAGTTTGGTGGTATCGGCATCGAACCTTCGGGTTCGATAAGCCTATTATTATTATACACTTTAGTCCTTTTTATTATAAATTCTAATTTTAAATTATCTCATAGTTTAAGTTTTAAATATTGTATTTCGAAGAAAGGAAGCCGGCGGGTTGTTTACATCCAAATAGAATTAGTTTGGTTACGCCTTCAGCAATACGCCGGCTTATCTTTCTCTTCAGTTGTTTTTGGAGTCTCCCTTCATATTCCTTAAACAGTTTTATTGAGGTCATGCAGGGAACAGTTGTTATTAGACGCTCAATGCGAGTACACCCAGGAGTACCTCCGGTCTCCATTATAATATTCCAAGAAAATCAGCTGATGCGCTCGATGATAACAGTCATACGTTACATCGTCTCTCAGATTTTTGCTTTTTTCAGTAGGAATTCGCTTGAATTCAGTCTGGAGAATATCACTAGACATCAGGAATACTACGGCAGTGAATATTGGAGAAATTTCGGTAAGCAAAGTTATAATTTACTTTGTACAATCACGAAAAAGTGAAAGGAGGGTCACTGATCAGCTGATTGCCGCTAGCTCGGCAAGCTCGGGCTTGCTTTTCTTTTACTTATCTTTAATTCTTATCTCATCATTTATTTATTATTATTATTATTTTCTTAATCAATGAGATATTTTCATCAAGTCATGTCCTCAAAGTCTGCAAGTAAAAGATCTAGATCTGCAGGTTCAAACTCGTCTCCCACTAAACAGAGACCCCGCCGTGAACAAAATAAAAAAATGAATCCACCAGCGACCGCGTCAGCTACCTCATTAGGATCTGAACCACAGCCCAGCACATCATCACAAGGAATAACTGATGAATCCCCGTTTTTTACACCGAATCCATTTCAGATCCTCCAAAATGAAAAAGAAACCATGGAATCTTCTCCTATACCCAGGGAACCACTACCTCCACCGATATTTGTTAAAAATATTAAAAATTTTAAACTGATGTGTGCGCATTTAAACAAAGTAACTGATCCTAATAGTTATTATTGTATAAGTAGAACCAATGATACAAAAATATCTCCGACTACTGCTGAAACCTACAGAAAGATTGTAAAATATCTGACTGAGACCAAAGCTGACTTTCATACTTATCAGCTGCGCCAGGAGAGAGCATTAAGGGTCGTAATCATTTCCTCAACACCCGTTGAAGCTATCAAAGAAGAACTGACCGAATTAGGATTCCAAGTGAGGCAAGTCACCAACGTACTAAAAGATAAAAGTCCACTGCCTCTATTCTTCGTGGACTTGGAACCATCAGCAGGAGTTGAAAAAATCTATGACCTCAGTAGACTGTACTATACCCGTGTAAAAGTTGAAAAACCTTACACAAAGAAAGAAATAGTTCAGTGTCATAACTGTCAGGCATATGGTCATACCAAAAGTTATTGCCATCACATACCACGCTGTGTGAAATGCGGTGAACAGCATAAATCAGAAGAATGCACAAGATCAAGATCTACACCCGCTGTATGTGCTCTGTGCCTCAAGGACCACCCGGCTAACTACAAGGGATGTGAAATCTACAAGAAACTCAGAACCAGATACCAAAAACCTCAGGATCCGAATGAAACAGCTACACCAATCAGAAGCAGAAGAGAACCATCTAAACTTGTAAATTCTAACTTGTCATTTGCCCACTTGCTTGGAGGTGGGAACCAGAGTCATGAAGTCGAGGCCCTGCCGGAACAACGTTTTCCTCAACATTCTCAATCTATTGTACAACAATCTATCCCTCAAAGTTTACCTGACCTTCAAAAAACTCGTCAACATCAAATTTCTCATATCCCTCCACCATCAAACGCCACGGATCTTACCAGTCTAATGACATCGTTCATCTCCGAAATCAAATCTCTTGTTATGCCGCTTATATCACTCCTTACAAATCTAGTATCAAATCTAATCCCTGCCTTGAAAAATCCTTAAATGACTTCACCTAACTCCTTATCCATTCTCCTTTGGAATGCGAATGGTGTTAGAAATCATACTGACGAACTGACAGCGTTGTTACAAGACAAAACAATCGATGTTGCACTTATAACTGAAACAAGACTAACGACTAAACAGAACTTCAAAATACCGCAATACATGACATACCGTACTGACCACCCAGACGGCAAAGCCCATGCCGGTTCTGCTATCATTGTCCACCAATCCCTCTCTCACCATTTACTCCCACTTCCCACCTATGATTTCCTACAAGCCACAGCCATAGTAATCAAGACTTTTTCCTTTCCGGTAACCCTCACATCTGCATATTGCCCTCCTAAACATTCCATTTCGAATTCTGAATTTGTATCCTTCCTGGATTCCTTAGGAAATCGTTTCATTCTGGGTGCAGACTTAAACGCCAAGCATCAGCAGTGGGGTTCCAGAACCACAAATTCTCGGGGACGAAATTTGCTGTCTGCACTCAACTCCAGAAATTTTAATATCCTGCCTCCTGACTCCCCTACCTACTGGCCAACCGATCCTAACCGCAATCCTGACATCCTCGACTTCTTTATCCACAGCGGATTAGGCTCCCTCAACTTTTCTGTAACTCGCCTTGATGAACTATCCTCAGACCATAGTCCACTGATCCTAAAAGTATCTCTCACTCCAATTCCAAAACCCATTCCACCATCATTCATCCGAGGCCCTGTCAACTGGAACCTTTTCCGCCAAATCCTGACCGATAAAATTGATCTCAGAGTAACCCTCAAAACCCCTGATGACCTAGATAATTCCGTCTATTCCTTTACCACCGCCATCCAACAAGCTGTCTGGACTGCTTCCTCTCCTAAACACTCCAATATAAATCCTGACCAAAATCATTTTCCACAACATATAATAGACCTCATCCACACCAAACGCCGAGCAAGATCATTATGGCAGAGCACCCGACACCCAACAGATCGCCGCTCCTATAACTTCTATTGTAGACAATTGAAGAGGGAGTTGGCGACCTTCCGTTCCCAGTCCTTTAATTCCTACCTCTCCTCTCTATCAGCTCGTGATAATTCCCTGTGGAATATCACGAAAAAGATCCTAAAATACCATCAAGTTTCCCATCCTCTCCGACGTGGTGATGACTCCTGGGCTGCGTCTGATGAAGATAAAGCCGAGGAATTCGCCACGCACCTCTCCAAAGTATTCACTCCTCACCCGGAATCCCACATCAATCACACCGAAACAGTGCAAGACTTTCTTATGTCACCAATTCCACTTTCCCTACCTCCTAAAGCTATTAACCCCTCTGAGGTCAAATATCTTTTCCAAAAACTGACCCTCCGTAAATCTCCTGGACACGATCTCCTTACTCCCCAGATCCTCCGACAACTTCCGCAGAAAGCTATTATATTCCTTACTTATATTTACAACTGCATCCTACGCACCACCTATTTTCCTCTGTTATGGAAACATTCCACTATCATTCTTTTTCTAAAACCAGGCAAACCTTCCAACAACACTTCATCCTACAGGCCTATTAGTCTACTCCCCATCCTCTCAAAAATCTTCGAAAGGCTTCTTCTTAAACGTATCCTACCCATATTAGAATCTCAAAATCTTCCTTCCCATCAGTTTGGATTCCGTCCTCAGCATTCCACAGTTCAACAGGGGCTCCGAGTTGTAGACCATATTTCCTCAGCTCTTGAATGCAAAGAGTATTGTTCTGGTGCGTTTCTGGACATTGCGCAAGCTTTTGACCGGGTATGGCACACTGGATTACTCTTCAAGTTGAAAACCCATTTACCCCAGTCTCTATACCTAATTCTCAGATCCTATCTCTCTAACCGTTCCTTCCGAGTTCGCTGTGGTGTAGAATTTTCTAACCTTTATCCCGTTGAGGCCGGTGTTCCTCAAGGCAGCGTCTTGGGACCCGTCCTCTACATCCTTTACACTGCTGATATTCCTACACATCCTGATACCTTTCTGGCAACTTTTGCTGACGATACCGCCATCCTATCATCCAGTTCCAATCCTGAAACAGCATCCTTAAACCTTCAGAGACACCTTTTCCTTATCGAACACTGGTGTAATAACTGGCGTGTAAAGGTAAACGAAGCCAAATGTAAACACATAACCTTTACTCTTAGACGAAAATCCTGTCCGCCAGTTTATTTCAACTCATTACCAATTCCTCTCTCAGATACAGTCCGGTATCTTGGCTTACTGTTAGACAAAAGATTGACTTGGAACCCACATACAAGACTTAAAAGACAAGAACTCAACCGACGATTCGGACAGTTATACCGACTACTCAACAGAAAATCTGAACTTACAGTTGACAACAAATTATTAATCTACAAGACAATCCTGAAGCCCATCTGGACCTACGGACTTGAACTGTGGGGGACAGCTAAACGTACTAACATCAAACGCATTCAATCCTTTCAATCCAAAGTCCTCCGTACAATAGTAAATGCTCCTTATTATGTCTCCAACTATACCTTGCACCACGACCTTAATGTTCCATTTATTTCAGACCTAATTCCATCCAAATTTTCTAAATTCCACCAGAACCTCATTCATCATCCTAATCCTCTAGCTCAATCCCTATCCAGCTCCACTCATCCATACAACCCACCTAGAAGGTTGAAACGGCAGTGGCCCCGCGACCTTTTGTAAATATATTGGAGTTCTAGCACTGGCTAGATTCTCCACTCAATGTGATGTATGTATGAGTGTGTGTATGTGTATATAGGTATAAGCGAATTCTTGACTGTATTGTTTTAATTCAATATTGTGTATATATTTTATTGTAATTTTATGCTGTGTAAATATTGTATGAATGTAGTATGTATGATATCTTTCAGCACTGCTATTAATGTCCAAAGTGGGACAGATTGTAATTTTACTGAATAAAAATTGTTGTTGAATTTAAAAAAAAAAAAAAAAATATTTCAAATTAATAACCTAATATCAATTAGGTTGAAGAATATAAACAAATATTATAAGTTAATGAAAAATAAATAAACAGACTAATTTCACTACACTTTCTGACTAAAATTAATGAGGCATTAATCGGAATCGTATTTTTTAATTAAAATTGATCTAATTTAATGTATACTAAATTGTCAATGATCAGAATATGGAAAGTTTAAATAAAGGATTGGATAAATATCGTCGGAACCATGCTAAACTAATCGAATTATCATCACAATCGTTAGTTTAGCATGGTTCCGTTATATGATATGATGGAGAAGATAGTTTTAGGTGCGGTTATAAAAAAATAATATGCTAATAAGGAAAAACCTATTATATTTGTGGGCCGACGTTTCGGCCTGAATTGTAAAGTTGTTGGGCTCGGTGAGGAACGGATTCCGAAATAGTATTCGCTGAACCGACTGGTAGGCGTCCGAAAGGTAGGCCGAAGTGTCGATGGGAGGATTGCATTAAGGCTGATCACGGGTGCTTGGACTTGACCGGCGAACATTGGACGAGTCTGTGCAGGCGAAGTTTGGTGGTATCGGCATCGAACCTTCGGGTTCGATAAGCCTATTATTATTATACACTTTAGTCCTTTTTATTATAAATTCTAATTTTAAATTATCTCATAGTTTAAGTTTTAAATATTGTATTTCGAAGAAAGGAAGCCGGCGGGTTGTTTACATCCAAATAGAATTAGTTTGGTTACGCCTTCAGCAATACGCCGGCTTATCTTTCTCTTCAGTTGTTTTTGGAGTCTCCCTTCTTCATATTCCTTAGGGAACAGTTGTTATTAGACGCTCAATGCGAGTACACCCAGGAGTACCTCCGGTCTCCATTATAATATTCCTTCGTGAATATTTTTGTTTCTGCTTAGATCTACACGAGTATTTGGTGAACTAGCAGCCGGCGATTTGTACGCGTACAGCAACCTTGAAAACGGACATTTCATGTGACACAAACCAATATTATCAGCTCGGTGCAGATCGTTTCAAGTTCGGATCTTCTACTAATTT
Organism: Piezodorus guildinii; assembly: GCA_023052935.1. Taxonomy (NCBI): domain Eukaryota; kingdom Metazoa; phylum Arthropoda; class Insecta; order Hemiptera; family Pentatomidae; genus Piezodorus; species Piezodorus guildinii. The sequence continues at coordinate 215,738,130 of CM041292.1, read as the reverse complement.
TTAACAGACAAATGTCTCTAAAAAACTCCAAAACTGATAAAACTGTGCCATTGTCATTTCTTAGTGCTTCTTTTAAGGTTGGAAGTATTTTATGTCTTGTTCTAGTGTCAGCGTAGAGTGTGCATGATGTTACAATGTGTTTTATGGTCAGTGTTGAGTTGCATGTGTCACAGAATGGCGGATCCAGGCCTCTCAGTATGTCCTATCCTCAAAATTTCAAGGTTTATAGTTTACACAACATGTCTATGTAAGACACTATTACTTTCACTTACTATATATAATAAAGGGAAGTATTGCGATTGTGAAAATTTTCGAATTCCAGTTTTCAACGGAAATACACGTTTTAGGGTCCCCTGAGTCCAAATAACCAAGTCCCGCAAAAACTCCCGGGCGAAAACGGTAAGTCCTATGAAACTGAAATTTCATATTTAAGACAACTATACGCCCGAGACGTGACAAAACGTTTCTCATCAAAATGAGCTTACCAGAAGAGGCACTTTATACCATGCATTTTGAACCTTTTTTCTATTTTCTCGAAAACGGTTCCGACGATTTTGATTAAACTCGCTATATCAATGTAAAATTTAATGTCCTTTAATATCATGTAGGTTTTATTCTGATGAAAATGGTCTGACAGGGCTTAAATGCCGAAAATTTAAATTTTCTTCCCCTAAAGTACCTTTAATTTTGTATATTCAATAATAATAACTAGATTATCTTGTTAACGCTGATGAAAAACTGGTAAATATATAAATTGAATAAATTCGATACCCAACTAAAGGAGAAAACAGAAAAAATATTTGTTTAATGCAATTTTTCGTTTTTGAACATAAGAGCAGTAATATACATGTATAATATACCGTTGGAAAGCTAAAGATTTTAGAAAAAATATCATCTCATACACAAGCTTATACTAATAATACTAACTGATTATTTTAGATAATAATATAATAGATTTTTTAATAAAACACATGTTTCTATATAAATTCAATTTGATTAATTCCTTAATAATTTCACGTATTTTTATCTCTAACTGTATTTGAAAATTCTTTCATTGATTTTAAAAATCGAGGTAGGTGAAAGTCGTGTGTTGCCCGCACCAGATTTTTGAAGGTGTAATAGATTATTTAATCTGAAACATATGTTTCTATTGAAACCAATTATAATTCTTTAACTTTTTTCAATTCTAACTTTATTTAAGAGCTCTTAAAATAATTTTAACAACAGATGTAAGTAAAAGTCGTGTATTTACGTACCCGATTTGTTTTTAGTGTTTATTTCGAGTGGAGGATATTCGTATAACATATCCTATACAGTGGCGGATCGCAGAGGGATAAAGCATTTCTTTATTTTCCCTCTTCGATTTCTTTATTGTATACTAATATAAATTATATAAGCAAGAAAACAAGAAAATAATGAAAGAACCAAAAGAGATAGACTTGTGCGCCTTATTACTGGCGGAGAGTTCATTGAATCCTGTTGACAGCCCAGAGCGCTTAGATTGCACTATAATTGTTCCACCAAATGGACGGCTGATTGTGTTCAATAGTCTTCGCGATCTGCAGCTTTCCATTAAGAGCTCTGGGGTAGATTGTTCCTTCACGAGACGCAGCTTTCAGCGGATAGCTAGTTTTGATTCAGCAAGAAATATTTTTGCAGAATCCGAGCAAAGAGAGAGAGAGAGAGAATGAGGGATTTGCTAGAACGCCAATTATTGTCAGTCTTCATAAAATCTTACTAAAAGTGATATTTTTCTTAGATGCCAAATCTAATAGTCGATTACTTAATTCTTTCATATTGTATATTTATCCATTTATTTATAAATGCTGAAAACTTGAAATGGTTAATTGTTTTGAATTTGCAATATTAAAGATTCCTTGAAAATGGCAAAGGCCGAAACGTAGGGAGAAGGAAAAAATAAATAAAAAAGTGTTGAGTGATAATGGATCAATTTATTTTAAAAAAAGTACCTAGCAATACAGTTATTCACTCGAACAAGTTTCGATTGTAATAAAAATTAAAATCTTTAGCTTTCCAACGGTATAATATACGTCTATATTTTTGTTTTAATGTCCAAAAACACCGAAATCGCATTAAATTTTTTTTTTTTTTAGTTTTCTTCTTTAGTTAGATATCTCATTCGTTGAACTTATATATTAATCTGTCTTTTATCGGTGGTAAAAATATAATATGGTCATAAGAAGGTCTTGAGGCCATCTGCTTTTCAGACGCCTCGGAGGATTGTCAGGAATTGAAGAGGAAGCAAGGATTGAAACTAGTGGGTTAATGTGGGAGTGGAGTTTGTCATGGAAGGAATGATACCTCGTACGGGCCAAATCAGAAACATTAAGGACTTTTTTTTTGACATTAAAGCAGAAATATAGACGTATATTATACCGTTGGAAAGCTAACGATTTTAATTTTTATAACAATTGAAACTTGTTAGAGTGAATAACTGCATTGCTAGATTCTTTTTTAAATAAAATGATCAATTTTCACTCAACACTTTTTTATTTCTTTTTTCCTTCTCCCTACGTTTCGGCCTTTGCCATTTTCAAAGGATCTTTAATATTCTTTTTTATTGCACATATATAAAAAATACATTTTATCACATTTTAAAAATCTATTAAAGACTGACCAGCCCTGCCAGCTTGTTACACCTACAGTAGGTGCAATATATATACTTAAATATATTTGTTATAAGTATTTTATTATCTTTGCTATTACTGATCAGATTAAGACGATTTTGCTTCTAGGCAGTTAAAAATTCGACTATCGTTCAAATGAGTACTTATATTTTTTCAAGAGTTATATAATTTTTGAGTTGTTCGAAAACCAATTTTTTTTTACGTTTTAGAAAAATATTTTTTTCAATTAGAGGAGGAATTTACTCCTTAAGCAACCCTAGCATTTTTGAGAAACTACGATGACCAGAAATTTGATTGAAATTGCTGTTTATATATATATATATATATATATATATATATATATATTGGGTTGATGCAAAATTAATGCAGGTTTCCTCTATTGCAATATCTTAATTCCAATTGTGTAAACAAAGCTAATCCTAACATTGATCATTATTATACCAAAACAAACCTTATCTAATACCCTCTCTTTCACCATGAGTTTGTTTAGTAAAATCGTTTTGTTCAGTGTGTTCAAAGGTCTTGAATCGAAAATGTCAAAGTGCGATTTTCGTCAAATTTATTTTTACGAATTTAAATTAGGGCGCAGCGCTGCGCAAACGGCTCGTAATATTAATGAAGTGTGGGGTCAGGGGGCTATTAATGAGTGCACGGTGCAGCGTTGGTTCCAGAAGTTTCGCAGAGGAGATTTCGACCTCGAAGACAAGGAAGGTCGGGGCCGTCATCTTGCTCTGGACAACGACCAGCTGAGGTCAAAAGTGGAAGAAGACCCAACCAAAACCACACGAGAAATGGCGGCGGAACTCGAAACTCAAAAATTGCAACGTCTTTGCCCAGCTTTGATGAATCGGAAGGGGCCGATCCTGCTCCACGATAACGCCAGACCACACGTTTCACAACCAACGCTTCGACGACTGCACGAGTTGGGCTACGAAGTTCTCCAACATCCGCCTTATTCACCTGACCTCTCTCCTACAGACTTCCACTTTTTCAGGCATCTGGACAACTTTTTGAGGGAGAAAAATTTTCAAAACCAGGACGACATTGAAAATTCCTTTCGTGATTTCATTGAGTCCAGGGATTCGGATTTTTTTTCTGGTGGAATAAGAAAGCTTGTTGAACGTTGGCAAAAGTGCATTGATTCAGATGGAAATTATTTTGAATAAATATATATGGTTAAAGTAAAGATATGGCGTATTTACAATACCTACTAAAAACCTGCATTAATTTTGCATCAACCCAATAATTATGGTTGTGTTGAACTCGTAACTTATTGAAATTTGTTAAAAATCACACAAACACTAGAGAAATTATTACACTAATTTACTTGGTGTTGTTTATATACGATTTGTACATTATGGTTTTTCCTGATAAAAGTAACAGATAGTTCTCTAGTTAACAAGAAACCCGTAAAAGGTGACATTACTTACTCTATCAACTGAATCAGTTTGACAGAAAAAGGTTGAACTTTTCAAGATTATCTTTCATTTTTGGAAACCTCAAAAAAAGATAACAACTAGAGTAAAACAGCATAGCAATAATTGCAAAAATAGTAAAAATATAAACACCACATCATTAGCACAACACAGTATACAACTTAACTATTCTCACTATGCAGATGTAATAGAAAAGTTAAAATTGTAGGATTGCATTGTTGACCTATTTAAATAATAATTCAGTGTACCTTTACAGTAAATAGGATGACCCTAATCCATAAGGGGCCAAGAATATGTGAGGTGGGATGATTGTTGTTCCCTGTGCAATATAATTTTATTTTAAAGACTTTATGAGAACATTTTTAAATTATAAAAATGGATTTTTAACTTGTCAGACAACTCAGATAAATAAATAATATAAAAAAATAATTTTTTATGTAAGATTGTTATTTTGAATGTTGTTAATGTTTATAAGTTATTATATTGAATCGTTGTATTCTTGATGCCCTGATGATGGGGAAGGCCCCCGAAACGTTGACTCGTTAAAGTTTTTCTGTAAAAAGTTTTTTTTTTGGAGATATTAGAAACCTTCTATTTTAAATATATCTTTCATATTAGATCCAGGCTCAGGTTGCCTAATATTGAAAATGTTTCCAATTCAACGATTGTAACCTACTGTTTCCGTAGGTAAGTTTTTCTTTTATTCACTTAACGTAATTTTATGCTCCTATGACTAGAGGACGATATTAAAATGGAAGTACTAAATTTTGCGTATCCAGATCTTTTTTAGGACAGAGATCTTTAAGAAGAACCTGACTTATCACAGGCAGTGGACCGACAGTTTATGTGTCCTCTGAATGAAATCTTAACGAAAGATTTTTTCTACATTTAAAACATTCTAGAATCATCTGCGAGGATCAACATTAAGTTCCTGTGATTCATTTTCAACAATATATAAGGACACAGTGGGATTTACAAGTGAACGGATTCTATTTATCTATTAATAATTTCCTATTAGTATTAAATCTTCATGAATGTAAATAGTAGTGAATGTAAGTATTGGGTTGATGCAAAATTAATGCAGGTTTCCTCTATTGCAATATCTTAATTCCAATTGTGTAAACAAAGCTAATCCTAACATTGATCATTATTATACCAAAACAAACCTTATCTAATACCCTCTCTTTCACCATGAGTTTGTTTAGTAAAATCGTTTTGTTCAGTGTGTTCAAAGGTCTTGAATCGAAAATGTCAAAGTGCGATTTTCGTCAAATTTATTTTTACGAATTTAAATTAGGGCGCAGCGCTGCGCAAACGGCTCGTAATATTAATGAACTGTGGGGTCAGGGGGCTATTAATGAGTGCACGGTGCAGCGTTGGTTCCAGAAGTTTCGCAGAGGAGATTTCGACCTCGAAGACAAGGAAGGTCGGGGCCGTCATCTTGCTCTGGACAACGACCAGCTGAGGTCAAAAGTGGAAGAAGACCCTACCAAAACCACACGAGAAATGGCGGCGGAACTCGGAACTCAAAAATTGCAACGTCTTTGCCCAGCATTGATGAATCGGAAGGGGCCGATCCTGCTCCACGAAAACGCCAGACCACACGTTGCACAACCAACGCTTCGACGACTGCACGAGTTGGGCTACGAAGTTCTCCAACATCCGCCTTATTCACCTGACCTCTCTCCTACAGACTTCCACTTTTTCAGGCATCTGGACAACTTTTTGAGGGAGAAAAATTTTCAAAACCAGGACGACATTGAAAATTCTTTTCGTGATTTCATTGAGTCCAGGGATTCGGATTTTTTTTCTGGTGGAATAAGAAAGCTTGTTGAACGATGGCAAAAGTGCATTGATTCAGATGGAAATTATTTTGATTAAATATATATGGTTAAAGTAAAGATATGGCGTATTTACAATACCTACTAAAAACCTGCATTAATTTTGCATCAACCCAATATATAGATATATATAGATTAGGATTGCATAAGTAAATATATACCAACAGATCTACAATCTTTGAATTATTTTCGAAAAATTACTAGCATTCGAACTATATGTTTACGAAGACAGAACGCTGAGCGTTGAAGGAACAAGGGCGAGTATCTGCGGCGATAACCCGCCCCCAGCGATAGTGAATGCGGACCAATAGCGACTCGCCTAGCTCTGACCTGCGCCAGATAACCTCTGCCGTTGGAGAAAAAAGTCTCCTCATCCTCCTCACTTCGAAAATTCTAAACGTTCACAAGAAAGCTTTACTGAATCTGCATAGGCATAAATATTTATTTGAGCGAAGAATACAGGGCACAGTGCTGACTTATCTTTGCTGACAGTTGGGAAAGGAAGCAGTTATCATCCAAGTGTGAATATATTCATTTCTGTATCGATCAACAATGTTTTAGGAAACACTCAACCAATTCTTTTTATGTTATACTCTCAAAATAGTCTGTGCTATGGAATGTGTTATTAACAAACTATTTATACTTTAATTTATAAACTGTAATAAATAATTTGTCTCGGTCTCATTTTTTACAATATGAGAAAATATATTATAAACGTTTATTCTCACTGAACAAAAATATTCCTTTTTTATTAATACGGTCGGAATTTAATGTTCCCCATTGCCTAATCTCAATATTGAAGCTTTCTCTATCTTGGGTGCATACAATTTTAAAACTCAGTGATAACCGACTCCCAAAAATATGCTTCAATACACTAAAGAAAACGCGTAATCTCACAAATAAAGTACAAAATTACAACTGGTTTCACCAATTATATTGTATATTAGATATAGAAGTCCCATCTATTTTTCAGTTAGAGATGCACAAAACAATGATACTGTTTACAAATCATATGGATACTATAGATAAACAGAAGTTAATCATCCCGGTAAATACAACCCACTCTATCAATCCATTCATAACAATAGACATAAACCTCAAGCTTACCTATAATTAAACGCCCGTTTCCTGTAAAAAAATATTTGCGCAATTAAGACTTTCTGGAAACTACAATGTCAAATTAACATTTAACAATATATACGAAAGAGATGACTTATTCCACATTTTCATCCGATGTAATTTCATCTCCATATACGCACCGTACGGAACCCATTACATCCCTAGAGCCTTAAATCTTAACAACACAAATTTCATCGCCCTGTTTACCACCGAAGATATTCAGGAATTAAAAAACATTTATTATTATACCAGGCAATGTTGCCAAATTAAATCATCTGTAATAAATGAATAAAATTATTTGTTAACTTTAATATATTATTTATCGTGTTTCGCCGTGTTATGTAAAATAATATTTTTATTATATTGGAAACTGTTATATTATTCATATATTGTCTTTGCATTATTTTGTTATAAGTTTTATTGTAATTCATTACTATTCAATGTATCTAGAGCTGATAACGTAGTGAATTAGTATATTGTTAACTCTTTTATTGAAATCTGTTTTTGTATTTTATACTTGTTATGTAGCCAGCTCTATTTGTATGGGGGTTACCCCGATAGCAAATAAAGTTATTCATTCATTCATTCAATATGAGAAAATATAACAAACACTCAAAAATATTAGAATATCAAAAAAAAAAAAATAATAATATTTGGCAAACCTCAAAATTGGGCTGTATTATCTGTTGGATAAATCAGTATGAAATAATACTTTCACTGCCCTATGTATATGAAATATATATATATATATATATATATATTATATATATATATATATATCATAGTCGAGAAATAATCTATATATATATATATATATATATAGATTATTTCTCGACTATTGGTAATTTACGTTTTCTACTGGCCTTAGGGTCAGGTTTCAGTCAATAAATAAACAATTTTATTTATGCAACGTTTCGAGAATTCATTCTTTCAATTTGAGACAAAAAAATCTGGTGCGGGCAACACACGACTTTCACTTACCTCCATTTTTAAAATCAATGAAAGAATTTTCAAATACGTGATATCAGATAAAAATACGTGAAATTATTAAGGAATTGATCAAATTGAATTTATATAGAAACATGTGTTTTATTAAAAAATCAATTATATTATTATCTTAAATAATCAGTAAGTTTTATCTTCTTTTCATCACTCTCTAATAACGTTTAAAAGCTTGAGTATAAGATAATATTTTTTCTAAAATCTTTAGCTTTCCAACGGTATATCATACATGTATATTACTGCTCTTATGTTTAATAACGAAAAATTGCATTAAAAATATTTTTTTTTTCTGTTTTCTCCTTTAGTTGGGTATCGAATTTATTCAATTTATATATTTACCAGTTTTTCATCAGCGTTAATATTAAAGGACATTAAATTTTACATTGATATAGCGAGTTTAATCAAAATCGTCGGAACCGTTTTCGAGAAAATAGAAAAAAGGTTCAAAATGCATGGTATAAAGTGCCTCTTCTGGTAAGCTCATTTTGATGAAAAACGTTTTGTCACGTCTCGGGCGTATAGTTGTCTTAAATATGAAATTTCAGTTTCATAGGACTTACCGTTTCCGCCCGGGAGTTACCACACACACACAAACAGACACACACACAGTTTTTGCGGGACTTGGTTATTTGGACTCAGGGGACCCTAAAATGTGTATTTCCGTTGAAAACTGGAATTCGAAAATTTTCACGATCGCAATACTTCCCCTTATTATATATAGTAAGTGAAAGTAATAGTGTCTTACATAGACATGTTGTGTAAACTATAAACCTTGAAATTTTGAGGATAGGACATACTGAGAGGCCTGGATCCGCCATTCTGTGACACATGCAACTCAACACTGACCATAAAACACATTGTAACATCATGCACACCCTACGCTGACACTAGAACAAGACATAAAATACTTCCAACCTTAAAAGAAGCATTAAGAAATGACAATGGCACAGTTTTATGAGTTTTGGAGTTTTTTAGAGACATTTGTCTGTTAAACTCGATATAATCCTTGTGAAAATTTAAAATGTTTCCAACTCGGTGTAATTAATTTAAACTCTTTTCAATTAAACTTTATTTTCTATTTTATTTTTTTTTTGTAAATCATCAAAATAGTTTAACGTAAAGAAAACAACAATGGAAAGTTGAAATAATTAACTTACGAAATTAAATTAGAGTAATTTTCAGACAAAATCACCACCGCAGGTAGACAATTGAGTTGAAATATTTTTTGCGTTGCTTATTTAAATTTACAATCATTGTGAAAAAACAAAAATTAAGTAAATTTTATGTTGATTTTATTCATCGGAATTGCATAGGACGTGAATAAACCAAAAATTGCAAATAAAGTTGCTAGTAATTCCATTCAGCAGGTATGTACGGATATTTTTCTATGTCACCCTGAGTTTTGAGTGTTTTCCTTACATTTAAAATCTAAAATAGATTTTTATTTCCATTGTGGCTCATTATTTTCAATCAGAAACTTATGCTATGGGGGCAAAAAAAAAAAAAAAAAAAAAAATTGGAACTTTTAATTACCATTAACCATTTTATTTCAAAATGGAAGTCTATTTTAGATATTTCACGACTAAAGCTCAATTATTGCAAGAAACATTACTTGATAAAGGATATATGAATCAGTACAGCGTTAAATTAGAAAACCAAAACAGTATAATAATAATAATAGGCTTACCAAACCCGAAGGTTCGATGCCGATACCACCAAATTCGGTCTAGACAGACTCGTCCAATGTTCGCCGATCAAGCCCAAGCTCCCGAGATCAGCCTTAACGCAATCCTCCCATTGACGCTTCGGCCTACCTTTCGGACGTATACCAGTCAGATCCGCGCATACCAACTTTCTCGGAATCCTTTCCGCACCGAGCCCAACAACTTTATTCGCCCATTTGAGTCTCCGCGATGCTATCAACTTAATTATATTCACAAGTTCCGCAATTCCGCGTTCTGCAACCTTCTAAACTCCCCAGTGGCCTCATCTCTCTTCGGACCAAATATTTTACGCAGTACCTTATTTTCGAAAACCTTAAGCCGTTGTTCATCCTTCAAAGTAAGCGGCCACGTTTCACATCCGTAAAGAACCGTCGGAAGAATAATAGTTTTATAAATTCTAACGTTTAAGTTTTTAGACAGAAGCCGCGAACTAAGTAATTTAGCAACTGAATAATAACAAGCATTTCCCACCTTTAACCGGGACTTTATTTCTTCCTGGATTTCATTTTTTCTTGTTATCATTGAACCTAAATACTTGAATTTCTCTACGTGTTCAAAAGTATGCCCTGATATATTAATATCACCAAAAACGCCCCCGTTTCTGCTACTAATCATATATTTCGTCTTATCGGTATTTAATTCGAGTCCTATTTCTTTACCGGTTTTTATTAACACACTTGAATTTAGTTGTATAGTTTCCGTGTCTTCACCTAGCAGTACCAAATCATCGGCATACCCTAAAACCGGAATCCTGTCACCCATATTTAAACCTTTCTCGGTACACATAACTTTTTTTATGACATTCTAACGCTATATTAAATAACACAGGTGAAAGGGAAACCAAAACAGCGCATATGAATATTGATAGTTTAATTTTTTTCAGGGATTGATTATTGAATAATAAAGACAATAGTAATAATGTTTTGATACTATATTGTATTGTGGGAATATATTTTTTCATTCATGAATATATATATATTATATTAATTGTTTTTAATAATAATGCAAAAACTTTGGAATGAAACGAAACCAAAATTAGTTTCAAACAGCTCTCAGTTTTCAAGACAAATAGAATTATACTAATATACAAGACAAGACTAAAGCCTATATGTAACAAAGGACTTAAACTGTGGGAGACAGCTAAATATTCGAACATCAAACGCATCCGTTCAATCCTCTGAACAATAGTTAATACTCCTAATTATGTTTCCAACTGTGCCTTACACCACGACCGAAATATTTCATTTATTTTAGATCTTGTACCACCCAAATTTTCCAAATTCCATCAGAACCTTATTCATCATCCTGACCCTCTAGCACCATTCCTATCCAGCTCCACCCATCCCTAGCTAGTACCGTCCTCGAAGATTGAAACTGCAGTGGCCCCTTGCCAATGGTCTTGCCAACTAATAATAAAAAGGTGAAGCACTGGAAAATTTCAAACTTTTGACTTGACTTTTGTCCAGCTAAATTGGTGATTTTTCTTAAGGTGCGTCGATGTCAGTTAATTAATGTGCCATGTTGTACGTCGTGAATAGGTTTTTAATTAATTCGAATTTGAGATGTATCAATTTATAAATGAATTTATTTTGATTAAAATTTGAATTGCATGTAAATATATAATATATGAGGAAATATTGTATTGTTTGGATGTTATAGTATGGCCAGCCTTGAAAGGATGAGAAGTGATCCTGCAGACTGATGACAGGAGAGGATAGTGAAAGGACCTTTACCTTGAAGAGCGATGGCTCCTTCGGTGAAAGGAAAATGGGAAGGACTCTACCCTCCGATCAACTTGGAAATATATCTTTTTAAAACACTGTATTTACTTTTGCTTCTTTAGTTGGTCTATTTGTGATCAACACAGATGTGTGTTAGCAATCCAGGAAGACCAATGAGGTCACAAACTAATGTTACCAGTTATGTTTTCTGTTCAATTCCAACCTTTTCCAGACTAATTGTTTCCTCTTACGTAACATGTAAAATATGACTAAATTGAAATAGTTTTCATTTTCTGGCTCTAAATTAATAATGATTTACAGCAATAAAACATTACACGCTAATTGTTTTTTCTAAATGTCAGCAAAAAATTCATGCTCTTAAAGAGGAAGGATGTGATTAAAAAAACAAAAAAAATAATAACAATAATAATAATAAAAATGTTTATTAATATAATACATTTTTTTCTATAAATTCAAAATAGAAACATTCTTGCTTTGGATTACTCCGTCAGCAGAGTTGCAAATATTATAAATTGAAATAAACAAATGAAGAAATAATTGTAATATTACACTTAGATAAGTAAATAATTAAAAAGGAATCATAACACCACATATCAAACTAATAAACAGATCAGTAAAGAAAATACCAATTATAAACTAAATTTTAATAAAATACAGGAATTACTTATTTAAATATCGAAAGTAAAATTTTTCAACAAAATGTCTTTCTTTTTCTTTTCTTTTTTTTTTCCTTCTTAATTATAATTAAATTCTTGAACTAAAAAAGCTTTATAACGTAACGCTTCTCTTAAAAATTTTACTAGGACAGTCCAGTTAAAGCCGTTTAAAAGAAGAATTCTGCGCGGCTTTTTAGTATTAATTTTGCATCATTAAATAGCATAGAATATATATAATCCCTGCTTGTATTATAATTTAATTTAGGATATAGACCATGATGCGAGCCTTGTTTTGCATTCGATTCCGCATTTAATACTTCTTCCTTAGATGTATTACTAATAATATTGTCTATATTGACTTCCCATATTGAGTTGATATTATCTTTGTTCACATTAGTATTAATATCATATTTGTCACACAAATACTTCCATGATTGAAACCAGTAGAGTTTTTTATTAATTATTTGTTTTGCAACAATTTTCGGTAATCTTGAATCTGGCAGCTTTAAAACTTTCAAAACATACTTTGAATCTAATTTTAATGTGTACAAGTAAATATTTGAAACATTAAATTCTAAATTTATTTATTAGGCGTATTTTCTGGGAGCGAAAATAGTTTTTTAATAAAGAATCTCTGTAATTTTTCGACGTACTCGAATTTTTCAAACAAAACAAAACAATTAAATGATACTAACTAACTGATGTTTGTGTATTTTTCTTCATGATTGAAGACTTTCTATGTTAGAAAATATTTTATCTGAAAACATGAAGTTTTTATACTTAAAAGTTATACTTATTCAAATCCTCAATCCATTCCCGCAACATCCATATGCGGCCTTCTGATTTGTATATTACGCCCCATCGAACCGCTGCTTTCGACAGATCTTTCATAATCCGATCCTCTTCAATGTGGAACTCTATTCCTTCTGATATTCGTAATTCTACTACCCTTCCGACTTTCAAATCTCGTCTATTCCATTAATTTCTGTCCATTCAATTTCCAAACAATCGTGACTGATCCAGTTTCCATGAAAACATGTAAATAGAAAAAAATTATAGAAGTGTTTCTTAATTTTTTATTTTATTTTATTTTTTTAACTAAGTAAGAAGTGTATTTTATTTTTTGGTCTAGTTTATGTATGGGAACTCGATAATTATTTATTTATTATATTTTGAATTTATCACTTAAATTTTTTACAAATGTTTTAACATCCATTAGTTTTCGAAGATATATATTGGTTTATGATATTTTTATTTTTGTCATTTGTCTTATTGTTTTCGTTTTTACTGATTATTATTCAGTGTATATTTCATTTTTTTTTATCTTACTCTAAGACATTAAATATCACATTATTGTATTTTATATTATTCTAAAGAGACTTGCCTCAGAATAAATAAAGAAATTACTATTATTATTAAAAAAACGAATATGTTACAAATTTTGGATAGTTAATTTTTTCCTTGGAAGAATATTATTATTTTTTTCTCTTTAAGTTGTTTGTCGAATTCATACATTCATTGCTTATGATAGTGATCCATACTTTATTGCTACTGTTTTTGGGTTTTTTCGTATGTCACGGCAAGCCGTGTAAGTAGTTTTAGCATGAGATGTATCATTTTGTATTATCATCATGAAAATTTTGATATATTGCCTAATCAGTGATGACTGAAAAAATAAAACCATATGTATGCAGACTAAATCCTGCATATTTCATATCAAAATTATAAAAGGACCTAGCAATAAGACACATTACCTCAAACCAAGAAATCTGCAAGCTTATTACAATATATTTATATTTAATATAATTTTATTAAACATTTTATAATAATTATAGGTGGAATAGTCAGGAATCAGTCATTTTTGAAAAGTTTTTAATTTTGCCAACGTTTCGGCTCAAGCTTGTGAGCCATCATCAGGGCATTATGAGCCATGTCCAAGCATAAACTAGAGTTATGCTTGGACATGGCTCAGTAATGCCCTGATGATGGCTCACAAGCTTGAGCCGAAACGTTGGCAAAATTAAAAACTTTTCAAAAATGACTGATTCCTGACTATTCCACCTATAATAGTTTCTACAGTCGACTATACACCCTCAATATAATTAAACATTTTAGTTGAACATATTTGTTATATTTAATACATGATAGCGGGATTACAAGAATAACAAGTTTCAGTATTAAAAAAAAAAAAAAAAAATCAACCTTAATAAAATATTTTATTCAATAAATAGAATTTGCTTTCTATAATTCAAGCACCGTTTCATACATGGAGGCAGTCCATTTCATTTTATCTTTATTATAGAATTCATGTAGATTTCGCCATCTAAAGCGCCATATTCATCTGTAAAATTTTAAAGATTCAATTAAGGAAAAAATGGACAACGTGTATTTTATATTTTCTTTCAACAGAATATTGAAAATTATCACCTTATAATTAAATTATTTTATTTATATATTACACAAGATTGTGATTGCTTGTCATTTTTTAATAATATTTTAATTAATTTGTATATATTTTTAAAATGCTGAGTTGCCTCTATTTATTTTATTTTTTGTATAAATACCACTCTGATAAAAATTACGGTGAACATCCTACACATTTTGTATTCACTCTAACACAATTGGGAAGGGTCATATCATTTCACGAGACAGCGACGAAATCAATTTCACAGAAACCTTCTGTCCTAGGTCGGAGTCGGACATGTTCCGTTTAATTTGAGGTCACCAAAGTGACGCTTTAACACTCCTTTCTACCTCAAGTCCGAGAAACTGCCTTTTGCTCTAGATATCAATTTATTTATTGCCATTTCACTGGTGGTTAGACTCTAGAGTCTTAAGGAGGCATCTATAGTTCTCAAATAGTTACCTATTAATGTAATGTATCGGGTTGTTTAACATGAAATGTCCGTTTTTTTTTTCCCTTCCAAATGTTTAAATGAACATATTTAATGTAAACAGTTACTAATCCTTTACCTTTGTATTATAAACTTATATTAGCTTCCCAATCAATTACTCACTTTTAAGTATACCTCCAAATATGAACATGGAAACACGCGATTTTCGAGTAATATTTTTGAACCAGTTTAAACTCGGCCATTCAGCAGCTGAGGCCGCTAGAAATATTTGCAAGGCGTTTGGGGAAGGGAATGTTAATGAACGGACCATTCGCCGTTGATTTGCTTAAGTTTTCAGCTGAGGATACCGACTTGAAAAACTTTCCCCGAGGAAGACCTCCGTCCGTAATAGACAACGATGGCCTCAAACATACAGTAGAAGGAAACCCCTACCAAACAGTTAAAGGACTCTCAGCACAACTAAATGCAAGTGCATCTACCGTTTCCAGACATTTAAAGTGTATTGGGAAAGTAAAAAAAAAACTCAATACATGGATATCTCATGATCTCACTGAGCAGCAGCAATTTAAACACCTTGACATCTGCGTTTCTTTGCTTACGAGGCAAAAAACCGAGTCTTTTCTTGAAAGAATAATTATCTGCGATGAAAAATGGATCGCATATGACAATCAGCGTCGGTCAGGGCGGTGGTTGAACATCGACAAAACCCCGGAGCAAATGCCAAAACCGAATTTGCATTCCAAAAATTGATGGTTACAGTATGGTGGTCCATGGCTGGAATAATTCATTCTTCTTTTTTACCTCGAGGTGAAACGATTACCTCTACAACTTACTGCAATGAAATTGAACAAGTGCACACAAAATTATTAAAAAAACAACCTGGATTGGTAAATCGGAAGGTCCTATACTCTTACACGACAACGCTAGACCCCATGTTTCAAAACATACCGTGCAAAAATTGAAAGAACTGGGCTACGAAGTTCTTCCGCACCCACCATATTCTCCCGACTAGTCTCCAACAGATTACCACCTCTTCAGGAAAAAAAAGGTAAATAATTCGAATAAAATTATCTTGTTTTCATATCGTACTTTCAATAAAATTCCTTTACCTTGAAAACGGTCATTTCATGAGACACAACCCAATAATTTATTGTGAGAAAACCTGGCAGTGGTGAGAGAACCTTACCAGCTTGCTGATGGTACACAATGTTCATTACAAACACTGCTCTTTGATCAAATAATGAACCCATTAATGGTGCTTTAATATAAAATTTTATTTTTAACTGAATGTTTTATTTTTTTACTTTCACTTACTATATATAGTAAGGGGAAGTATTGCGATCGTGAAAATTTTCGAATTCCAGTTTTCAACGGAAATACACGTTTTAGGGTCCCTAGTCCAAATAACCAAGTCCCGCAAAAAGGTATGTGTGTGTGTGTGTGTGTGTGTGTGTGTGTCTATGTGTGTGTGTGTGTGGTAACTCTCGGGCGGATACGGTAAGTCCTATGAATCTGAAATTTTATATTTAAGACAACTATACGCCCGAGACGTGACAAACTTTTTTCATCAAAATGAGCCTACCAGAAGAGGCACTTTATACCATGCATTTTGCACCTTTTTTCGATTTTCTCAAAAACGGTTCCGACGATTTTGATTAAACTCGCTATATCGATGTAAAATTTAATGAGCTTTAATATCATGTAGGTTTTATTTAGATAAAAATGGTCTGACAGGGCTTAAATGCCGATATTTTAAATGTTCTTCCCCTAAAGTACCTTTAATTTTGTAGATTCAATAATAATAACTAGATTATCTTGTTGAATAAATTCGATACCCAACTAAAGGAGAAAACAGAAAAAAATATTTTTTTAATGCAATTTTTCGTTTTTGAACATAAGAGCAGTAATATACATGTATGATATACCGTTGGAAAGCTAAAGATTTTAGAAAAATTATCATCTCATACACAAGCTTTTAAAAGTTAATAGAGAGTGATGAAATGAACATAAAACTAACTGATTATTTTAGATAATAATATAATTGATTTTTGAATGAAACACATGTTTCTATAGAAATTTAATTTAATTAATTCCTTAATAATTTCACGTATTTTTATCTCTGACTGTATTTGAAAATTCTTTCATTGATTTTAAAAATGGAGGTAAGTGAAAGTCGTGTGTTGCCCGCACCAGATTTTTTTAATAATTTAGGAATCAGGAAATCCTCCTCAATGAGTTGATTACCAGAAAAGAAACAAATAAAAGACTGTAAACAAGGAGACAAAAAAAAAATGAGAAAACACAATAAGTGTTGCCAACAGAAGAGGTCCTTGGGTACCGGGTCCTGTATTGTGTTCATGCCAATTTGTCCTCTTACAATACTTCAATTATCGACTCAACGCGGTTTATTTTCTATTTCTTTTCTTTTCTTTTGTTTCCTTTTTAAATTTCATTCGCCTCTATAAGGCGCTCTAAAGAGGCTTCTGCTGCAACACCGAGTAGCCTCTGTTCGCGTGGACAATACCATCACCTTGGTAACGAGAGTGGTCCTTGGTCTATGGACAAAGGGTACTTCTATTTCTGAACGGAAACGTAGAAGATGTTAAAAGATAAGGTCGGCTTGGAATACAAGTGCATATTTAAAAATCCTTCATAAAATGTTTTTTAAAATAAAAGTCTATTCACGTCAGTAGTTGTCTGGGCTTTACAAGCTCTAACCAACAGAGGGTCCTGGAACTTTTAAAGGGAGGAAAAAATCCTTGGTTATGTCGTTTTCGCAGGGGACGTAAAGTAGTAGACCCGAATACGTGAGATGGCTGTTACTCGTTAAATATTTCAATCCCTATTAAACCAGGAATAACAGATTTTATTCAAATATTAGTGTGATGTGTTCTTTGTGAAATAAAAGAGGAACATAAAATACATTTCATTTCCTGGCTGCATGTCCGATACTGTCTGAAATTAGAAAAACACGTTTTGGAAAGAGTTCTCTAAAAGTCGACGATGTGATAAAATGTCTAAATGGCGATAACTGGTGGTCTGTATACAATTTTTGTAAAATAGTATAGCCCTCATAGATATGAGACTTATTAAAGAATTTAGTTATAATTTTTAAAAAACTTTCTAATGTGTAATATTAATTTTTTATTGTTATTTTTTTAAGGGAGCGGCGTGGTCTAGTGGATAGAGCACTAGTCTGCTGTGCTCCGGGTCCTGGGTTCGAATCCCGGCTGTGGCAGAAATATTATTTATTCTGTTAATTCAGTCGGGGGGCGACCCTAGGGTATGGAGAGCCTCCTGGGGCAGACCCATCCTCTATAAAGTGGGTACCCAAATTAATTGGGGAAAAACCTGGCGGCTTAGCGCGATTAAGGCCTAATCACCTCATTGCACTGCCGTTGGCCTAGAAACAGTACGAATCTCTATATGTACTGAGCCCAAGACCCTTCATGGGTTGTAGTGGTACAGGTTTGTTTGTTTATTTTTTTAATGTTGGTTTATTTATAAGTTAATGCGGTTAAAAGTTGAATGGAATCAGTGAGTGACATGCATTTGACTTTTATATAATTTGTAAAACTTTTAGAGATTTGCTCCGGACTGACGGTCTAAAAGACCATAGTTCTACAAAGTTTTTTATATATTGTAAATTTAGTTTTGTTGTTGTAATATGCTTAAAGAAATAAAAAACAGTTATCTATCTATCTATCTTACACCAGGAGCTACAAAATTTAGGATAAATTCGCTTTCTAGGACTTCTAATTGACAAATTTCTACCATGGATCCGCACAATAGACTGAAACAACAAGAAACAGCTCTCCACTTTCTGATTCTTTAACACTGACACTCTAACCTTCCTCTTAACTACAAAAGGCTTAACTACTTGACCATCATAAGGCCAATCTGGACTTACGGAGTTGAGCTTTGGTGCTCTTCTAAACCACCGAATTCAAACCTTATCCAATCTTTACAATAAAAAATCCTAAGTAAAGTGTTAAACGCTCTTTACTTCCGAATAAACTCATCCATAAAGACCTCAATCCTCGACGTGTAAATGATTTGACCCGAACCATGTACCACTCCTTCCATGAAAAACACCAATTCCATTCCCACTTTAACCTATTATTTGCTTCCTCTTTCATTCCTGATATCTCCTCATTTAGTTTTTTTTATTGCTGCCAATAGGAATTTTCTCTACGAATCATGCCATTTTTTATTAAGAATGGAAATTCATACAATAATTACTCAAGTTTAAAAAAGAGAGTTAGATTTTATCCTGGACTATCAAATTTCGCACCATCAGTTTCCGCTCATTGCTCATTCAGCAATCGAACAGGAAATATCGTCGATTCAAGGTGCCACTGCTGAGACATCATTTACTTTTCAAAGACATTTTGTCCAAAATAAAGTTTATTTATTAAAATCATTCTATAATTTTGAATGATTATTACAGCTATAGCTATAACATCATAAAATTGTCGAAGTGTAATATATTACTTATGAAATATAAGATATAGTAAAGGGAAAGTAAAAACTAGATTGAAAAAAGAAATGAAATAAAGTAGAATACAAACAAATAAAAACTCTTAATTTATCTTTGTCAATATATTTATTTATTTTATTTTTTTAAACAGATGTATTATTATTTTAAAAGCATATGCATACAGACTACTGAACAGAAATTCTAAATTATCTATCGAGAACAAACTGCTAATATACAAGACAGTACTGAAACATATCTGGACCTACGGACTTGAACTGTGGGGGACAGCTAAATTTTCTAACATCAAACGCATTCAATCCTTCCAATCAAAAGTCCTCCGAACAATAGTTAATGCTCCTTATTATGTATCCAACCATACCTTACACCGCGACCTAAATATTCCATTTATTTTAGACCTTATACCATTAAAATTCTCTAAATTCCATCAGAACCTTATCCATCACCCTAATCCCCTAGCTCAATCCTTATCCAGCTCCACACATCCTTACCATCCTCCTAGAAGGTTGAAACGGCAGTGGCCTCGAGACCTCTTGTAAAATGTATATTGGAGTTCTAGCATTGGCTAGATTCTCCACTCACGTGCTGTATGCTTGTGAATTGTATATAGGTATGAGTGACTTTTGTATATATTTTTATTGATTTTGTTTTGTATTTATTTATATTGTATTATTATTATTTTATGTTGTGTAAATACTGTATGAATGTAGTATGTTTGATATCATTCAGCAATACTATTAATGTCCAAATTGGGACAGATTGTAAAATTTTCTCAATAAAAATTGTTATTACTGTATTATTATTATATAAATTTATTGTTTTGTACATATCGTGTGAATGCAGTATGAATGTTGTACTTTATCCCTATTAAAAATGTCCTAAATTGGACAGATTGTAATATTGTTCAATAAAGAATTGTTTCTAAAAAAAAAAAAAAAAAAAGCATATGTATTTTTATTTTATTTTATCTCTAGAAAAAAAAAACTGTTAATTTATATTTATTTATTTTATCTTTTTAAACAGATGTATTATTATTTTAAAATTATATGTATTTTATATGTTGCCTACGAAAGTTAATGTAATTCTTTTAAGTATTTTCGACTCAACTTTATTTAATAGTTCTTAAATTGATTTTAAGTGCGAAGGTTAGTGAAAGTCGTGTGTTGCCCGCACCAGATTGTTTTTCAACAATATAGTGTTGTTGTTAATACCTGATTCCGAAACAAGCTTTCAGGTGATACAAAAAAAAAATTAATAAAATGAAAAATACCCTTCTTTTGAAATAGGTTGAGGAGAATGAAATATGATTGCAAGGTTCATTGTATGTTTTATACATTTGACTAAGATATGGAGTGTCACTATTCTTACCATTCTAATAAATCTGGCTCGAAAACAGGCTCGACGAACTAAGCTTTCTCTAGAAAGATAACTAGTAGACATGCTAAAGAACCGTGGGTTGACAGACGCATGTTGATATCACTCAGCCCCTGAATATATAACCAAGTTTATACTTAGAATAATCAAATGTTTAGAATACGAGTACAGTATTTACTACATCGTCAACAAATCAGGAGTCAACCTGTAACTGCTGTTTGGTCTAAACTTGTTTTTTTAATGATATTCTTTCAAAAAAATAATATTGGGTTGGTCACATGAAATTTCCGTTTTCAAGGTGAAGGATTTTTCATTAAAAATGCGATATGAAAACATGATAATTTTATTCGATCGCACTTTTCACTTGATCATCATTTTAAAATTCAATTTCAAAGTTTTCCTTTGACGAAGTTGTCTAAATTCCTTAACAGGTGGTAATCTGTCGGAGACAAGTCGGGAGAATATGGTGGGTGCGGAAGAACTTCGTAGCCCAGTTCTTTCAATTTTTGCATTATATGTTTTGAAAAATGGGGTCTTGCTGCCGCTCAGTGAGATCATGAGGTACCCATGTATCGAGCTTTTTTACTTTCCCAATACACTTTAAATGTCTGGAAACGGTAGATGCACTTGCATTTAGTTGTGCTGAGAGTCCTTTAACTGTTTGGTGGAGGTTTCTTTCCTAGGGGTTCATTAACACTCCCTTCCCCCAACGCCTAGCAAATGTTTCTAGCGGCCTCAGCTGCTGAGTGGGCGAGTTTAAACTCGTACAAAAATATTATACGAAAATCGCGTGTTTCCATGTTCATATTTGGAGGTATACTTAAAAGTAATTGATTGGGAAGCTAATATTTATAATACAAAGGTAGAGAATTAGTAACTTTTTACTTTAAAAATGTAAACATTCGGAAGAAAACAACAGAGACCTGCAAAATCCTTTATGTATTTCAGAAACTATAAAAACGGACATTTCATGTGAAACAACCCAATAGACGATTAAACTGGCATTTACAATAATGTTAGGAATTTGCGTATTTTCTATATATGAAATAACTATTAGCAAACGATGATGGTTCCCCGGATATCAACTATGCTAAAAATCGGTATGTAGGTTTTCCCCCTATCCGCGATACAATACATTGGTAAAGGAAGGCAGTAAATTTCAGATAAAATTTTAAGATTATTTTTACAATTTAATAATAATAATAAAAATTAAATAAAAACATCATAATAACCCATCATGGGTCTAGGGTCCAGTGCCAAAGACAAAAGATTAAGGTGATAAGGCCTAGATTAATTCCCATCAAAGTCCCCTAAATTTTTGGTAATCTACTTTACAGAGACTGAGTGTGCCACTGGAGGTTGTTTCCTGCCAAAAAGTTCTGCTGTTGCCGAGGTTGAAAATCGGGATCCGGAGAATAGTAGACTAGTGCTCTAGAGTTACTTCTAATTATTGTAAAGACTAAAATTTCTATATTGAAATGAGTTTTGTTTGGAGAAGTTTATTTTTATGACTGTGTTTTGTTTTAACTCTTCAACTTATTCGCATTGGGTGTAATGTGTTGTATTTGGAAGGTAATAAAATTTCTTACAAAAGAAAAGAAAATCCTTGAAATGCGGACCAGTTTACGAGAAGACATATTGCATTTAGTCCCATATCAGTTGTAATTTTGTAATTCAGTTGTATTTTCCCCCAAAATAATAGAATATTACACTTTCATGATGTTTAGCGGAGATAGATGGTTGTTGAATTCACGATTATGTAAGGAACTTGTTTTTATAAGTGACTTCTTATAAGAGCCTCGATGATTTTTCACATCCTTCTATTCCCAAGGTCCCAGGTTCAACCCCGCAGGTGGTCGTTGGATGTTCTAATAGGAGTAAAAAATCTTTGATTATACCGTCCTTTGGTGGGAACATTATAAGGTGGTTCCGAGCCAGTGCGATGTCAGGTACTTGTTAAAGATCTCTAAATTTTCTAACATCAAACGCATTCAATCCTTCCAATCCAAAGTCCTCAGAACCATAGTCAATGCTCCTTAATATGTCACCAACCTTACCTTACACCGCGACCTAAATATTCCATTTATTTTAGACCTTGTACCATCAAAATTCTCTAAATTCCATCAGAACCTTATCCATCACCCTAATCCCCTGGCTCAATCCTTATCCAGCTCCACACACCTGGAGACCTCTTGTAACATGTATATTGGAGTTCTAGCATTGGCTAGATTCTCCACTCACGTGCTGTATGCTTGAGGATTGTATATAGGTATGAGTGACTTTTGTATATATTTTTATTGATTTTTTTTGTATAATATTTTTATTGATTTTGTTTTGTATAATATTTGTATTGGTTTTTTTGTATAATATTTTTATTGATTTTTTTGTATAATATTTTTATTGATTTTGTTTTGTATAATATTTGTATTGTTTTTTTTGTATAATATTTTTATTGATTTCGTTTTGTATAATATTCTTATTGATTTTGTTTTGTATAAATGTTTTGTATATAAATGTCTTGTTTTGTGTATACCGTGTGAATGTAGTATGAATGTTGTACATTACCACTATTTAAAATGTCCTAAATTGGACTGATTGTAATATTACATAATACAGACATAATAATATTACATAAGCTGTTTAAAAAAAAATAAATCAAATAAAATAAAAACGATCTCTGACCTAATTAAGCATGGGAAAAATTTAGGAGTCCCACTGTAGCATCGTCCGATTAGCCACAGCAGCATTAAGTGACCTTAAACAGAAAATAAATAAATTAATTTAAAAAAATTACATCCTTTCCAATTATAATAAAAATAAAGTAGGATCCTTAAGGTAACAATATATTGTTAAATAAATGCATCACTTGGGATCGCTCCGAAACGGATTTCAACTCATCCAGGAATGCCAACATCTGAATTGCATCATCCAGAAGACGTGTTATATTGCCTTTACGGTATTTTATTTCTGAAAAATAAATATGCAAGATAGTACTTTTTATTTAGAAGATTTTTCAGTTCCACGCCTGGTCGGTGAGATCACCACTTGCTGACATACTCAAAGCTAGCTGACATAAGCCACTTCGAAAAACGTCGAGGCATATTAAGATTCCTTAGCATCAACATTTCCGAAACGGTCCACGGCTAGGCAATAAATTACGATATCCCAGCCAGAGCAAGTAGGTCGGGCAGTGGAAGGCTTTGGCTGAGGGCTAGAGCCAGGAGCGGCGTGCGATAAGGGACACCCACGCCCAACCTCGTGTGCAAGGAATAAGGTCTGTCTCTCTGCCAACAGTTTCCGTTCCCGATCGGCGATAACCCAAATGATAATAATATTTCATGTGAAAGTGTTCTTAAGCCATAATTATTTAATGATTGTTTAACGTCATTTAACGGATAGTCCATAGACCGTCAGAAGCTATATAACATCATGATTGAACAGGGGATACCTAAAAAGTTAGTAAACCTAGTAGAGATGTGTTTGTCGGAAACATTTCATAAAGTTAGAATCTGTCATAATTACTCCGAGAGATTTGAGGTGCGATCGGGTTTGAAACAGGGTGACTCCCTTTCACCTGTTTTGTTTAATATAGCCTTAGAATATGTTATAGAAAAGGTGATGTGTACCGAGAAAGGCTTAAATATGGGTGACAAGATTCCGGTTTTGGGGTATGCCGATGATTTGGTACTACTAGGTGAAGACACGGAAACTATACAACTAAATTCAAGTGTGTTAATAAAAACCGGTAAACAAATAGGTCTCGAATTAAATACCGATTAGACGAAATATATGATTAGTTGCAGAAATGGTGGCGATCTTGATGATATCAATATTTCAGGTCATACTTTTGAACGCGTAGAGAAATTCAAGTATTTAGGTTCAATGATAACAAGAAAAAATGAAATCCAGGAAGAAATAAAGTCCCGGTTAAAGGTGGGAAGTGCGTGTTATTATTCAGTTGCTAAATTACTTAGCTCGCGGCTTCTGTCTAAAAACTTAAAGGTTAGAATTTATAAAACTATTATTCTTCCAACGGTTCTTTACGGATGTAAAAGGTGGCCGCTTAGTTTGAAGGATGAACAACGGCTTAAGGTTTTGGAGAATAAGGTACTGCGTAAAATATTTGGTCCGAAGAGAGATCAGGGCACTGGGGAGTTTAGAAGGTTGCACAACGCGGAATTGCGGAGTTTGTACCCTGTGAATATAATTGATTTGACTGCATCGCGGAGACTCAAATGGGCGCGTAAAGTTGTTGTGCTTAGTGAGGAACGGATTCCGAGAAAGTTGGTATTCGCTGAACCGACTGGCGTCCGAAAGGTAGGCCGAAGCGGAGATGGGAGGATTGCATTAAGGCTGATCTCGGGGGCTTGGGCTTGACCGGTGAACATTGGACGAGTCTGTGCAGGCGAAGTTTGGTGGTATCGGCATCGAACCTTCGGGTTCGGTAAGCCTATCATTATTAACGTCATTAGCCCCTTGAACTAAACACTATCACAGGAGAACGTATTTTGATACATAGATAATTGTATTTTTAATTTCACTTATCTATACATGAAATATATAGTAAGAGAAAGTATTGTGATAGTAAAATTGTTCGAATTCCAGTTTTCAATGGAAATACATGTTTTAAGGACCACTTAGTCCAAATAACCAAGTCCCGCAAAAAGGTCTGTGTGTGTGTGGTAACTCCCGGGCGAAAACGAAAAGTTCTATGAATCTGAAATTTCTAAGCATATTACAATATATGAAATCATAAATAGAAGTACGTTATTTTAGACCGAATAGTTCGAAGGCTGCGTGAGAGTGAATTATTTATTCTCTTATTTCAGCCGTAGAGTGACCGTAGAATGTGGAGACCCTCCTGGGGTACACCCAGCCTCTATAAACTGGGCACCCATAATATTATTCTCACTTATTTAGTGATGTGGGCCTAATCACCTCCTTGCACGGTCGTTGGCCGTGAAACAGTACGAATCTCTATAAGTTCTGAACTCGAGACCGTTTATGGACTGTGGAGGTACAAGTTTTTATTTAGAGCATCCCTAGTTCAATTTTACAATTTATATATGAGTCAAACATGATTCTATTGTAACTTTACAAGGCTCAAAAACAATAACAATAGAGAATTAATATTGTATATAAGCCAGTTTTAATTATAAATAATTTCTTTTATAATTTTAAATTTATAAGGCCATGCTACGTTACAATTACTCTATACAGCCAACAAATTTTTACCAATAAGACAGTTGAATGTTAATAATTTAAAGTGAAGGTTATAAATTCAGTATTAAATTGGAGGCTCCAACGTTTTAAAATGCACAATGTTTCGGCCATACGCCATCTTTAGGTGCAAAATAATTTTCTATCTTCTAGGTGTGTAGGTAATTCCAAGTACTTTCATGTCTTAGGACAGTTTATCACTTCGAATAATTTTGATTCATAAATATAATTTTATATATGTAGTCATTCATTTAAAATCAACACCTTAGCTTCTACTACATTACAGTGGGGAAAAAAAATGTGGAGTGAAGAAAAATATGGATCAAAATTATTGAACACCCTGTAGAATAGAATATAGAATTAATGTTGTAAAAATGTTTGTTAGACCATTATGAGCAAGGAGGACTCAAAATAAATTATGAAAAAACCAAGTATATGTGCACAGAGAAGGAGGAAAGTACCGACCCAACATTTTGCAATATATGTAAAGTGGAAGAGTTCTGTTATTTGGGCTCCATAATCGAATGTAATGGTCGAGCAGAGGCAGAAATCCAAAGAAGGACCACATGCGGAAAAAAAGCAGTAGGAATGCTCAACTCATTACTCTGGAGCAGCAATATATTGATAAAAACGAAGAAGCTCATATACAAAGCTTTGGTAGAGAGCATAATGTTGTATGGTTCGGAGACATGGCCCCTCAGCATAGCCAAGAGAAAAAAATTTCTTTCTGTTGAGATGGATTTTTGGAGGAGAGTGGCAAGGATATCGAGAATCGAAAGGGTGAAAAATGTCACTTTAAGAGAAGCACTTGAAATAAAGCACAACATTCTTGAGGTGGTGGAAGAAAGGAGGCTTAGGTGGTGCGGCCATGTGAAACGAATGGGAGACAATCCCTTACCTAAAATAATGATGGATCGGGAGGCAGATGGTAGCAGAAGGAGAGGAAGACCCCTAGTTAGATGGAAGGATAGAGTGGTGGAGAGTATGGCTGGTAGGGGGCTGTCGGAGGAGGACGTGATGGACCGGCAGAGATGGAAAGACCTGCTGGGGCAGGAGTTTGGTTGAGGAAACCTTCAAATTGAAGAAATTCCTGACGGAAAAAAAAAAAAAAAATGTTTGTTACTTTTATATATAATATATATAGAGAGCGGCGTGGTCTGTTAGATAGAGCATTAGTCGACTGTTCTCCAACTTTCACCTTTCGACGCAAATCCTGTCCAACGGTTGATCTCAATTCCATACTGCTTCCTTTACTAAACAGTAAATCTTATCTTACTGTTGACAACAAATTAATAATATACAAGGCAGTACTTAACCTATATAGATCTACGGACTTGAACTGTGGAGGACAGCTAAATATGCTAACATCAAACGCATCCAATTCCTCCAATCATGTCCTTCTAACAATAGTTAATTCTCCTTATAAAGTTACCAACTCTACCCTATACCACGACCTTAATATTATATTTATTTTAGACCTCGTACCATCCAAATTTTCCAATTTCCATCAGAACCTTACTCATCATCCTAACCCTCTAGCACAATCCCCATCCCTACGATCCTCCTCGAAGATTGAAACCGAAGAGGCCGCGAGACATTTTGTAAACATTTATACTGGATTTCGGACTCTGGTCACATCCTCCACTCATGTACTGTATGTTTGTGGCTATTGCGCCCTTGCTCGGCCTTCACTGGCCCACACTAATGAAGCGGCTGAGGGAGAGGCGCTGGGATCTCTTGGATTTCGCTTTTCCCTCTGCTAGTGGAGAGAAAGGCCAAATCTGGGATTCCTTTAGGATATTGTAAATATTGTATATAGTAATGATTATGTGTATGAAGTTAATTTATTTCTCACTTTTTATTTATCTCAATTTTAGGTTGTAGTTTTTTATTTTATTTATTTTTTTTTTATTCGTCTTTTGTAATATATATAAATAGAAAGAGAAAATAATTTTTATTCTGGGATTGGGTCCTCTAAGAATAACAGTTTTGTACAGTTTGAATATACAAAATGTCTGGCCAATAGACCGAAGGAACATAATTTCTACTAATTACGTTTATGGTTAATTTATTGTGTATATTACACACGCATATACACACATATTACAAAAAAATATATATACAATGATAACATAAAGTAAAAACAATTCCTAGAAAATATTGTGTTGATCAAATATTACTTTCAAAGAGTGATGTCAGGAATATAAATATCACAATTTTTAAGCGTCTTTTTAGGATAATAAAATGTATTGGAAAAGTTGGGATTTGAATGAGGGGAGAGAAGCAGCATGGCGGATATGAGTAGGTAGAAAATTCCAGATAGTAGAGGAGCGGACAAGGAAGGAACGATGGACTGAATATTTAAATTGGAGGAGACTGTAAATTTAATGGAGGGTGTTGGGAGTTAATGATTTGGTAAAGGTATGATCCTAGGAAATATTGTCTGCGGAATGGAGGAAGGAGCCAAGTAGGAACTCTTCAGAGTACTGAGGACAAATCTTAAAAATATGGTATATATATATATATATATTTTTTATTTTTTTTTTTTATTCAATTTGACTTTATCAATATTTTCAGTATATATTGTGTGAATGTGGTCACATATCACTATTAATACTGTTTTTTTAGAAACAAATTGTAATATATCTTAATAAATATTAATAAAAAAATCAGTTTGGCCGTGAAACAGTACGGATCTGTATAATTACTGAATCCTAGGTCCTTCAAGCGTCGTATTTTTATTTTTTTTTATTACAGAGGTTATTCTCTGAGAAACAAATTGATTTTTTTTTTTAAATAATCAATAGGAATATGTATTAATAAAGTGTTTATAACTGTAACTGGTTGCTTGATTAACGATCTATTGATGGAATGTGGTTGATAAAGATGCAGTTTAAAACCGCAGTTATCTCAAATTATTTCGGACAATTCTTGAATGTAACCATTACCTATTTAAACATCAAGAAAAATGTTCAGTTTACTCACCCATTGCTAAACACAATGTATGTGTCCCACGAAAAAAATGAAATAAAAAATCCAAGTCCTTCAACTCCCCTGCACAAGAAGACACGCGCCCTCAGCTAGCCAAAATCATTTTTTATTAAACGTCCTATTGACGGTTGAATTTCTTTACAATAGCCGAGCCTGCATACTCATTCAAGCTCGAAATACACGATGGAGTCATAATAGACGCCCGCTAGCCCAGCTACAAATAAAAATGTAATAGCGGTTTAGTCTATGACAAAGCGGATATCCAAGAATCATCATATTTCGGCAAGAAATTCAACGTTTTTTCAATGCGAAGGGTGAGCCAATACTTTTTGAAGGGTGTCTAAAGCTGAAAAAAAAAAATCATAACTTTTTTATGCTTTTTTTAATATTATTTTTCTTTTAATTGTATGAAATTAGAAGAACTAATTCCCTATAGAGTATTTTCTTTATTTTTTTGGACGTATATCACTACATTTAATAATCCTGTACCACTACAACCCATGGAGGGTCTTGGGCTTAGTACATATAGAGATTGGTACTGTTTCAAGGCCAACGGCAGTGCAATGAGGTGATTAGGCCGTAATCGCGCTCAGCCGCCAGGTTTTTCCCCAATTAATTTGGGTACCCACTTTATAGAGGCTGGGTCTGCCCCAGGAGGGTCTCCATACCCTAGGGTCGCCCCCCGAATGACTTAACAGAATAAATAATATTCCGCCACAGCTGGGATTCGAACTCAGGACCCGGAGCGCCTGACTAGCGCTCTATCCACTAGACCACGCCGCTCCTCCTATCACTACATTTATATATAAGTAAAATACATGGAAATTAAGGTTTTTTCCCCCTAAATTGTATGTAAGGGAGAAGTCGCATAAAAAGCCAGTTTACTAAACGGTGGAAAAAAATTATACTTTTTATGAAAGAAATTACGATTTTTTTTTCAAAATTATTCTTTATTTTCTGAAGAAGATTATTCCGTTCAGAAAAATCATAAAAACTATAAAAAAGTCAACGAAATATTCATTTTTAAAAGATTAGTCTTTTGGCTTTTTCAAAACAATTCGGTATTGAAAGAGCTACTTGAAGTTATAAAAGAGCTAGTCAGTATAAATTATGCAAAATAATATTAATTGAACAATAATAAAAACAAAAACACAATTTTAACGAATCATTTGTAGTAAATAATGACATTTTAAAGGAACCTTTTAATTGTAACAGTCATCCTTGCAACCATCACTCGTATTTTCAATATATTTCCATTTATCTGAGCAGATATCATTGGCCATGGCCTAATCAAATACTAGCTTCTTAGTTTGATGTCTTGTTAATCCATAGCACATTTTAGAAGCAGTCTTAAATAATCCGCAGGCATATTCTTCTTGTCTGTTGTGGAAATGCTCCTATTTCCTATATTATGTCAGTGTTTGTAAGGTAATTCACCAGTGTCACCAGTGTCAGTTACTTTTTAAACTATTTTAGCTAAATAGGCCCTTGATATATTTAAGACGAGTGCAGTTTTGTTTGTGGACTGACACTTTTTTAGAACTTCATTGACTGCTTCTTCAATTACCGATTTTTCAGGTCTTCTTTGTTTTTTTGGACTAGGCTTTTCCATAATGCCGCATCTGTTGCAAATATTGCTAATTTAATAATAAATGAAAAAAATTGCATTTTTAGTTTTATTTTATTTGAAAAATTCAAATGCAGGGTTATGAAAGAGCCAGCCAGCTCTCTCAAGGCCTATTCACCAAGCTCTTTCATGACTTGTTTTTGAAATAAATATAACCTACAAAATAACAACAATATCAAAACTTTAGCGGCTTAGTTTTTATGAAGCTAAATGTATGTACAAACTCAATCTACTATCAATTTTATTTCTTCCTGGATTTCATTTTTTCTTGGTATCATTGAACCTAAATACTTGAATTTCTCTACGTGTTCAAAAGTATGCCCTGGTACATCAATATCACCAAGATCGCCACCGTTTCTGCTACTAATCATATATTTCGTCTTATCGGTATTTAATCGAGTCCTATTTTTTTACCGGTTTTTATTAACACACTTGTATTTAGTTTTATGGTTTCCGTGTCTTCACCTAGCAGAACTAAATAATCGGCATACCCCAACACCGGAATCTTGTCACCCATGTTTAAACCTTTCTCGGTACACATCACCTTTTCTATGACATATTCTAAAGCTATATTAAATAACACAGGTAAAAGGGAGTCACCCTGTTTCAGACCCGATCGCACCTCAAATCTCTCGGAGTAATTATGACCGATTCTAACTTTATGGAATGTTTCTGAAAAACACATCTCTAATAGGTTTACTAACTTTCTATGTATCCTCTGTTCAATCATAATGTTATATAGCTTCTGACGGTCTATTGATTCATAAGCCTTTTTGAAATCGATATAAAGTTGATGGACTACACCGTAGTATTCCAGTTTTTTCTCTAATATTTGACGTAAGGAAAATATTTGATCAATTTTCGAGCGAAAATATCATTTAAGGTACTTAAAGTTTTAAAATCAATTAAATAGAATTTAGTTGGCTATTTTAGATGTGAGTCAATAGTACAATAGATCAATGGAAAATACTCACAATCAGTTAGGAATAATGTCGGTAAAAAAATAGTTGTTTTTTGTAGTACTGTTTATCTGAATCATACTATGAACCTCACCATGTCTTATAACTATTAACCTGTTTTTTTGGCAAAGGCATGTTGAATTCTATTACCTGTAATTGTATATAATATCTAAATATCCTTGGCTTACCATATTTATTTTTAATCGCGGTTAACCGTCGGCGGTTTTTCAACAATTGTGGTTTACTTAATACAGATAAAGATTTCGTAAGAGAGATTTCCTTGAGGGAATTATAGCTCATGCCTTCTGTACATAATGCATCGTGTCTTGAGGATTAGTAAGGCTCTATAAACGCATCGAATGAGTTTCTTAAACGTCTTGAGAGAGCTTTAGATCCTTTTTTTTTTGGAGTTATTATTATTATTTATTGGATTGGCCATTTAGAGATCACAATGATAGACTTTTTTGAATCACATTTCAATTTCTTATTCGTTCTTCTTCATTCCCAAGAAGCCTTCATCTGTTCAGAAAACCGCTGTTTTCGTTCTTCCGTCCACTTGGTACCCGTTCTTAAATTCTTGTGTTCGACTTTGAAACAACCCTTCTTGACTTTTTCTCTAAATATTTTTCTGTTTGTTATTTCTTCAATTCTGATTCCAGCTCGTTCGAGATCTTGTTTTACTTCCTTAATCCAGATTATAGCCGTTT
The DNA here is from genome assembly GCA_023052935.1 of Piezodorus guildinii. NCBI lineage: Eukaryota > Metazoa > Arthropoda > Insecta > Hemiptera > Pentatomidae > Piezodorus > Piezodorus guildinii. The sequence goes on along the minus strand of CM041292.1, from coordinate 215,705,731 downwards.
TCATTTCAAGCAGTTTGTGGACTAATTTGTTTATTTGGAGTATAACTATTATTTTCAAATTTAGAGTAAAAAGTAAAAATACTACATTATCCCGATGACAGGTATATCATGTTATTTTTAAGAGCATGAAGCTGATTAAAATCAGGACAGTTCAACATGATTCAATGTTGATATAAAATGACGACAAGAAGCTTGGATTTCGAAATAGGACTGGCGCTTAAGGAAAGCAAATGACATATATTACTAAATCCGAAACTGCCAATATTATCGTAGGTATGTAGAGATATATTTTTTTTTTTTTAAACATTTTTATTGATATTCACAACTGTATTAAATAAAAATACATCTATAAATGTGATGGTAATATGTAAAACTGTCATGAAATACATGTAGAGACACTACCCAGTGGCAGCACTCTAAAAACACTCTAAACTAGAAGGTCCTGTGGCCATCTTCTTTTCAGACGCCTCGGAGGATTATCAGGGATCGAAGAGGAAGCAAGGATTGAAACTAATAGATTGTAGTGGGAATGGAGTTTTTCATGGAAGGAATGGTACCTGGTTCGGGCTAAGTCAGCAACATATGGAATATTATGGTCTTTATGAATGAGTGTGTTTGTGACAAAATAAGGAGCATTGAGGATTTTCCGCAGGATTTTGGATTGTAAGGATTAGATACGAGAGGAATTCGATGGTTTAGTAGAGCCCCATAGCTCTACTCCGTAAGTCCATATCGGTCTTATGATGGTCATATATATATATCTTTTGTAATTAAGTGGATGTTTGGAGCGTTTGTCCAGTAAGTGTTGAAGTAGTCGAAAACGTCGGGCACTTTCTTGTCGTTTAAGTCTTGTATGGGGATTCCAAGTTATACGTTTGTCAAGGTGGAGTCCTAGGTATCGAATCTGTTCAACAGAGCTAGTGGAATTTCATTAAAGGATACTGTAGGGCAGGAAGTCATTAGTTTACGACGAAGGGTAAAGGTTATCTGGTGGGATTTGTTAGAATTAATTTTAATCCTCTAATTCTGGCACCATACTTCAAGGTCTCGGATGTGGGATTGAAGAGTTTGGAAGGCAGTAACTGGATCATTATCTACTGATAGCACACACGCGTCATCAGCATAGGTAGAAAGGAATGTGTTAGAATGGGTTGGGATATCAGCTGTATAGACTGTATAAAGAACGGGTCCTAGGATGCTGCCTTGAGGAACACGAGCAGATTGAGAAAACAGGGAGGAATAGGAACTATTGTGATTTATTTTGAAAGATCTATCAGCGAGGTAGGACTGGATAATAAGAAAATAGGTAGGATGGAGGAATAGACGGAGCTTGTAAAGCAATCCCGGGTGCCAGACTCGGTCAAATGCCTGTTATGTAGAGATATAAAGCAAGGCTGTGATATATCTGCTTAGCAAAATACTCGGGTTACCTGTGGTGTAGTGGCTAGCATAACATCTCTGTATGCCCAACGTCTAGGCTTCAATTCTGGCAGATGGTTTTTTCATGGAGTGCGATGTCAGGCACTCGTTAAAGATCCATAATCTGATTAAAACTAGATAGGCAAAATGTAGGACTCCCATTGTAGCATCGTCTGATTAGCCACTGAAGCATATAGTGACGTTAAACGAAAAAACAAACTATTTTTAATTCCAAATAACAACTCCTCTGAATTTGGATTTTTTTGTATTTAAATAAAGAAATATGAAATTTTAATTTCTGTTTAAATAAAAAAAGCCTCTGTGACTACAAGCCATAAAGAGGCTTATGCACTTTCCAAGCTTGCTAATTTGTTTGAGGAGCTTGGATTTCGAAATAGACTGGCGCTTAAGGAAAACAAATGACATATATTACTAAATCCGAAACTGCCAATATTTATTATAGGTATGTGGAGATATAAAGGAAGATTGTGATATATGTGCTTAGCAAAATACTCGGGTCACCTGTGGTGTAGTGGCTAGCATAACATCTCTGTATGCCCAACGTCGCGGCTTCAATTCTGACAGGTGGTTTTAGGATTTTTAAAGAGAATGCGATGTCAGGCACTCGTTAAAGATCCATAACCTAATTAAAATTGGATGGAAAAATTTAGGACTCATCTGTAGTTTCGTCTGATTAGCCTCAGTAGCATAAAGTGACGTTACACGAAACAATAAACTACTTTTAATTCCAAATAACAACTCCTTTTAATTTTGATTATTTTATATTTAAACAAAGAAATATGCAATTTTAATTTTCTTTTAAATAAAAAAAAAACTCTGTAACTACAAGCCATGAATAGTCTTGTGTTCAGTACACACTGAACATGCATCTGCACTTTCCTTGTTTGGAATTTTTTTCTAATAATTTTTGGTACCCACTTTATAGACGCTGTGTGCGCCAAGGTTCCCATACCACTGGTTCACCACACGGCTGAAATAACAGAATAAACATCAAATTAAAAAATATTTATACATTATGGCCAACTGATTTAAGCCATTTTAGAACGAACTGACAAAAGATCAGTTCTAAATGTCTTGTTATATTATCTAATATAGCTGAAGCGATTGTAGATGAAATTCTTGTTATATTGTGAAAAGTTTCTGTTACTAATATTAAAGTTTATTTTGGAATCATGAGGGAATAGTGCCAAAAACCTAATTTGTATATTACTTTACCAATAATAGTCTAAAAAACAATTAACTTGGCGGTCTACTTGATACTTGTCACAAATTTCTTCAGTCTATCTTGTCTCTAATTACACAAGGATAAGTATTTACTTTCAGAACATTTTAATTTAAAAAAAAATTTATTTTTTATTTATTATAGAGATATTTCTTTCACCTGTGTTATTTAATATAGCTTTAGAATATGTCATAGAAAAGGTGATGTGTACCGAGAAAGGCTTAAATATGGGTGACAAGATTCCGGTTTTGGGGTATGCCGATGATCTGGTATTGCTAGGTGAAGACACGGAAACCATACAACTAAATACAAGTGTGTTAATAAAAACCGGTAAAGAAATAGGACTCGAATTAAATACCGATAAGACGAAGTATATGATTAGTAGCAGAAACGGTGTCGATCTTGGTGATATTGATGTATCAGGTCATACTTTTGAACACGTAGAGAAATTCAAGTATTTAGGTTCAATTATAACTAGAAAAAATGAAATCCAGGAAGAAATAAAGTCCCGATTAAAGGTGGGAAATGCGTGTTATTATTCAGTTGCTAAGTTACTTAGTTCGCGGCTTCTATCTAAAAACTTAAAGATTAGAATTTATAAAACTATTATTCTTCCAACGGTTCTTTACGGATGTGAAACGTGGCCGCTTACTTTGAAGGATGAACAACGGCTTAAGGTTTTCGAAAATAAGGTACTGCGTAAAATATTTGGTCCAAAGAGAGATGAGGCCACTGGGGAGTTTAGAAGGTTGCACAACGCGGAATTGCGGAACTTGCATCCTGAGAATATAATTAAGCTGATTGCATCGCGGAGAGTCAAATGGGCGAGTAAAGTTGTTGGGCTCGATGACGAGCGGATTCCGAGAAAGTTGATATTTGCTGATCCGACGGGTCGGCGTCCGAAAGGTAGGCCGAAGCGGAGATGGGAGGATTGCGTTAAGGCTGATCTCGGGAGCTTGGGCTTCAATGGTGAACATTGGACGAGTCTGTGTAGGCGGAATTTGGTGGTATCGGCATCGAACCTTCGGGTTCGCTAAGCCTATTATTATTATTATAGAGATATTTATAACTGTATTAACACAAAAAATACATCAAGTAAATGTGACTGTTCACACATGAGATATGGAGATGATAGGCGTGAGAAGAATCTACCCATTGGTAGCACTTCAAAGGTTTTTCAGACAAGGAGGTCTCGAGGCCATCGTCGTTTCAGCCGCCTCGGAGGATGATTAGGAATAGAGAGATTGCGGACAAGTGGGTTTGGGTGAAGTGGTAATTTGGAGTGAAAGGAAGTATATCTAATACGGGCTAAGTCTGCAACTGATGGGATATTCAGGTCTTTGTGGATTATTTTATTGGTGGCAAAGTAAGGGGCATTTAGGATCTATCGGAGGATTTTGGATTGCAAGGATTGGATGCGAGAGGAATTTGATGGCTTGGTGGATCCCCATAGTTCAATTCCATATGTCCGAATAGGCCTAAGTATGGTAATATAAATTAGTTTTTTGTAGTAGGTGGGAAGTTTTGAACGTTTGTAAGTAAATGTTGTATAAAGCGATATCTGCGAGCTGTTTCTTGTCGTTTCAGTCTAGTGTGAGTATTCCAAGTAAGTCGTCTGTCAAGATGCAGTCCAAGGTATCGGATCTGTTTAACTGAGGTGAGTGGAATATTGCCAAAGGATATAGATAGGCAGAGATAGGTTTGTGGCGCAGGGTAAAGGTAATTTGGTGGGATTTAGTAGGATTTATTTTGATCCTCCACTTTTGACACCATTCTTCAATGGAAACAATGTGAGACTGAAGGGTTTGGGAAGCAATAGTTGGGTCATTGTTTACAGATAACACAAATGTGTCATCGGCGTATGTAGTGAGGACAGTGCAAGGATGAGTAGGAATATCAGTTGAATATATGGTATAAAGGATTGGACCCAGGATGCTACCTTGGGGCACACCTGCGTTCTGAGTAAATATGGCGGAGAGGAAAGGTTATGGTTTACTTTAAAGGTTCTAACTGTGAGGTAGGAACGGATTAATAAGAAGTAGGTAGGAGGGAGGAATTATTTTTTTAAAATTTTATTAACAATTGTTTTTGTTTGTTCTCCATTGCTATTTTCCATCTGCAAAAAAAAAAGAAAAAAAATTGCAATAAGCATTTTTGATAAATTAAGAATGAAACCAAAACAATCATAAAGGAAAATTTATTAAAAATGGAAATGAAATGTGATAGAGAACAAAAGAAAGAATAAAAGAAAAGACTTTCATCGAGTTTCGCAATTTGAACCAAACGATCCAATTCTTTTCGCTTTTCCCTGCAAAATTATTTGGAATGATGGTTGACAATAATGGATTAAATATGAAAGTGCGATCGGAGAAATCGTTTCGCTACGTAATGCATGGCAAAGTGGAACGATGCTGAAAATTGGAATGGCCCAAAGCTGTATTAGATAGAAATGATTGGGATTTTCTGCTTTATCGCGTTGCTTTACTATAATTAGGATGTATTTTTTTTAATAACTGTTTTCATTGAAATGTCTAGACTTATGGATATGAGGCGGTATTGCAAAGATATAGGAGAAGGAATCAATAATTTTATTGGGTAAAATAATTAAAATACTCCTGAATTAAAGTAATTAAAATAATAAATAAAACAATCTATAACGGAATTTCCGGATAGTGCGGTTGGAAGTGCGATTATCAAGGAAAATACGCTTAAATAAGTAAACTTATTGTATTTTATGCCGACGCACAGTGGTTCTAAACGCACTTTTTCGGGACAAAAGTCTACAACAATCGTTCTTTTTAAGATATATCAGCCATTTTAACATAATTTGTTCCTTATCAAATTCACTTTCAATGGTATATGTATTACTCTTGTTTATTGTATCCTACTTTTTTCTTAAGCTTTGTAAATAATTATTATAATCTGGTTTGTGCAAACATTGTATATTAATTGTACATATCATATTGTTTTAGGGCCAGTCAGAATAAATTATTTTCTTTCTTTTTAGCTCATTTATACATGAATTACAGCTTTGTCGATATTCAGAGAAATGTCTCTTTATCTAATTATTCTTATATACATCTCTATATGTCTATATTTCCTGCATTTAACTTTGTTTAGAATCGTTATTAGATAACTTTAAGTAACCTTGGGTTTCATATAACGAGTTGGTGATTTTTTATGAAAATTCAAAAAATGTTGAAAAAATTAAAATTATTTTAAATATCTCAATATATATCGAGCATAACGAAGTGAAAATTATTTTTTAAAAATTTAGTTTTGTTTCTAGTTTTTGCGGACAAAATTTGAATACATTAAATTGATTTACACGTTTTTGGTAAATTAGAACGCATTGTTGGCTATAGAAATTTCTTTGATGGAAAGACTCGAAAAAATTTACATGTAAAATTATTTTGATAAGTTATCTAATAACGATTCTAAACAAAGTTAAATGCAGGAAATATAGATATATAGAGATGTATATAAGAATAATTAGATAAAGAGAAATTTCTCTGAAATTATCGACAAAACCGATGTATTTTCATGATATAAAAATGAGCTAAAAATATGCCAATCATACCATTGAAAAGTGAATTTGGTAAGGAAAAAAAAATGATGTTAAAATGGCTGATATATCTTAAATAGAACTATTGGTGTAAAGTTTTGTCCCGAAAAAGTACGTTTGGAACTTGATTAGGATGTAATCACTACATTTGGAACACAATTTCCTTGAAGGAAATACTGAAGATGGCTAAACAAATACGAAATACAGCCCATATATCTGGTTCAACCGCACATTATCAATTCATGTTAAACATTATTTTTCCGATTTCCTTCTAGTGATAGACTTCTGGAAAATACATTGTTTTTCCTCTTGCTAAAACCGCAATATATATAAAATTACATGTATCATCATGATAAGCTCTACGAGCTTACTAAAAATTTAATAGTAAGTTATTTGCTAATAACCCATAATTGATAATTTATATTAGAAAAAAAGACATTGTTTAAAAGATCGAAATTTTTACAACTTGTGAACAGATGAATAAGAAAAAAAAAATAGCGTCAGACTCCTTACTTTTTTTTTAGCGTGATAAACGAATCGTTTGATGTAAATTTTTAAACATTTTTCCTTGCTTCTTAGTTAATGCGTTGTGAGGACCAAGATGTAGATCATATTCTCGTCATTATTTAATTTTAGTTTTATTCTTAAATATGCAAAAATGCAATGACCTGATTTTTCAAGAAAATTTTTATTTCGTTTGCCAAGAGAAATTAATGCATTTGGAAACAGTAGTTTCTCGTTCATCAGATTTATGTTACTTGGACACAATCATAGAGCATTTGTAAACTGACTTAGATTTATAACTTTTCACTCAATCCCACTTGAGATATTACTTTTTAAATGTTGCAAGACTTACCCGTAGTGTCTGAAAAGAAGATGTCCTTAAACTCTTATTTAGATTAACAACTAGGATGCTGCAAATGAGCAGTTTCTCTAAATGTTTTCGTGATGACAAAACCGATGTATTTTCATGATATAAAAATGAGCTAAAAATATGGCAATCATACCACTGAAAGTGAATTTGGTAAGGAAAAAAATGATGTTAAAATGGCTGATATATCTTAAATAGAACAATTGGTGTAAAGTTTTGTCCCGAAAAAGTACGTTTGGAACTTGATTAGGATGTAATCACTACATTTGGAACACAATTTCCTTGAAGGAAATACTGAAGATGGCTAAACAAATACGAAATACAGCCCATATATCTGGTTCATCCGCACATTATCAATTCATGTTAAACATTATTTTTCTGATTTCCTTCTAGTGATAGACTTCTGGAAAATCATTGTTTTTCCTCTTGCTAAAACCGCAATATATATAAACTTACATGTATCATCATGATAAGCTCTGCGAGCTTATTAAAAATTTAATAGGAAGTTATTTGCTAATAGCCCATAATTGATAATTTATATTAGAAAAAAAGACATTGTTAAAAATATCAAAATTTTTAAAACTTGTGAACAGATAAATGAGAAAAAAAAAAGTAAAAGAAAAAAAAATCTGGTGCGGGCAATACACGACTTTCACTTACCTCCATTTTTAAAATCAATGAAAGAATTTTCAAATACGGTTAGAGATAAAAAAATACGTGAAAATATTAAAGAATTAATTAAATTGAATTTCTATAGAAACATGTGTTTTATTAAAAAATCTATGATATTATTATACAAAATAATCAGTTAGTTTTATCTTCTTTTCATCACTCTCTATTAACTTTTAAAAGCTTGTGTATGAGATAGTATTTTTCTTAAATCTTTAGCTTTCCAATGGTATATCATACATGTATATTACTGCTCTTATGTTGAAAAACGAAAAATTGCATTAAAAAAATATTTTTTCTGTTTTCTCCTTTAGTTGGGTATCGAATTTATTCAATATATATATTTACCTGTTTTTCATCAGCGTTAACAAGATAATATAGTTATTTTTATTGAATCCACAAAATTAAAGGTACTTTAGAGAAAGAAATTTTAAAATATCGGCATTTAAGCCCTGTCAAACCATGTTAATCTGAATGAAACCTAAATGATATTAAAGCCCATTAAATTTTACATCGATATAGCGAGTTTAATCAAAATCGTCGGAACCGTCTTTGAGAAAAACGAAAAAAGGTGCAAAATGCATGGTATAAAGTGCCTCTTCTGGTAAGCTCATTTTGATGAAAAAGGTTTTGTAACGTCTCGAGCGTACATTTGTCTTAAATATGAAATTTCAGTTTCATAGGACTTACCGTTTCCGCCCGGGAGTTACCACACACACACAAAAACACAGACCTTTTTGCGGGGACCCTAAAATGTGTATTTATTTTGAAAACTGGAATTCAAAAATTTTCACAATCGCAATACTTTCCCTTACTATATCTTGTAAGTGAAAGTAAAATAGCGTCAGACTCCTTACTTTTTTTAGCGTGATAAACGAATCGTTTGATGTAAATTTTTAAACAATTTTCCTTGCTTCTTAGTTAATGCGTTGTGAGGACCAAAATGTAGATTATATTCTCGCCATTATTCTAATTTTAGTTTTATTCTTAAATCTGCAAAAATTACCTGATTTTCCAAGAAACTTTTAATTTCAACTGCCAAGAGAAATTAATGCATTTGGAAACAGTAGTTTTTCGTTCATCAGATTTATGTTTCTTGGACTAATCATATGTTTCATAACTTTTCATTCAATCCCACTTGAGATATTACCTTTTAAATGTTGCAAAACTTATCCGTAGTGTCTGAAAATAAGATGTCCTTAAAAGACTCTGGTTTAGATTACCAACTAGAATGCTGCAAACGAGAAGTTTCTCTAAATGTTTTCCATTTATTTTGCCATAAAGCATATTTACTCCTTGTAATATCAAATACAAATGTTAATATTTATATATAAATAATTTAAAAAAAAAATTGCAAAATCTGTTTTCTTACCATTTAATATTTCATATATAATCAAAGTAAAGAGAAGAGTGGAAAGAAGAAAGTTCTTGATGATATACCGAAGGGAATGTTTACAAATAACTCTGGTTATATAAATTATTATGATGATGGGATAATGACGCAATAATTATGACGTAATGGGTATTTGGTCGGACGTGATTATTATGCAATCGGCTTCCTTCAAAAAATCCTCAATCTGTCACAGACTATGGTTTCCACCAGACGATGTAAAATTTAATCAATCATCATTTCTGCAAGTGTTGCAATAATAATAATTATATTTGGTTATTTAAGTTCTCCTATGAATTCAATGATTTTCATTGTTTTTATTTTTTTATAGTGCATCATAGTATTTGGTGATAAAAAATAAATCTTTATTATAGGTCATCGAAGATAGTAGTTCATAAAGATAACCAAACTAGCGTTGAAAGTGTATCGATGACTATGCACTATTCTAGCCTTAAACTATTGAAAAAACTTTCTTATTATATGTATGAGAGAATCTTAAATTATCATTATTTTCATTTACTGTACCTTATAAGATACCCAATCAAAGGTTAACATTAAAATATTTTTCATCAACTTGTAGAATCAACGTATGATATTTCTTGTATGATGTTAGTTCAATGTAAAAGTTCTCAAATTTGTATTATTGAACAGTAATTCATTACTGCAATCGAAGGTTGTTAAAAGCAATCATAGTGATTGAAATTCAAGGTGAGATGATGGGAATAAAAAAAATATTGATGATGTTTAGAAATAGTGTAACGAAATAAACTTTTTTTTTTTTTAACAATTTAAATGACTGTAACACTTAATATTTTCATAAATGTAACTAAATTGAATAAAAATGATTGAATTGAGGTTTCTGAATATTCAATTAATCCATTCTAAAGCTCTTTGATTTAGTAATTCAACGCTTCGAGGTTTTCTCCATCTTCAGGAAAGAATGTTTTTATCTGCCTTTGTGCAAAAAAACCTTTTTACTCAATTTATTTAAAATTTTAAAGAGTCATTAAATATTAGAAGAGTTGGTTTTATAACTCATTAATGTCTTACAAAAATTCTGTCATGAATATTGGGAAAATCTCAAATCGAAGTAAATAATTAACATTAGGACGAATTGCTTTAATATTAAAAAACCCTTATTTATCAGTAAGTAAAATTAGGCTGCTATAATTTTATGGAAGACTAAGTATTTTACTGATATCTTAAATATCTTTGACGTTCCATAAAATCTTTTTTTTTTTTTTATTGAATTTTACGACTGTATATTTACATAAATACAATAAGTAAAACTGTTGAATTATAATAAAGGGTGTAAAAGTACTTCGATGATTTTTTAAGTCCAATTCACTATGTGGAGGGGGATACCTTGTGATACCCAAGTGCCAACCATCACGTCACCGCCGTGAGAGCTGGTAACGCACATTGTGCGGCTAACGATGGAGGCTAATTTGTTGGGTACACAAACTGGCGGGCATCCTTCCGTCAATTTGTATCCTGGTAAACCGTAGAGGCTGCGAGAAATTTGCAGTCTCGAGGCACGCGACCATTCGGGCCTTTAAGATATTATAATTTCAAAATGGTACCACGGGGATGGTCCCTAGCCAGGACCATCATTGGGTGGTGGCCGGGAGTGCTTGCACTGCCCGGTCCTAAGACGTGGTGGTCGGGGTTGGATTTCTCTTCGGAGGAGGAAGCCAGTGCGTAGGTTATGCCCCAGTCCTTAAAAGATAGCACATCAACCGGATGGACAAAACACTTTCGAGTGAGAAAATCCTGGTTGAACTAGTTGTGTTGTTGTGTGACCAATCCTCCACGAAGATTGAAACGGCAGTGGCCGCGAGACGTATTATAAACACTTAAATTGGAGTTCTGACACTGGTCAGATCCTCCACTCATGTACGGTATGTTTGTGGCCACAGCGCCCTAACTCATCCTCCACTGGCTCACACTAGTGATGCGGCTGAGATAGAGGCGTTGGGATCTCTTTGATTCCGCTTTTTTCTCCACAAGTGGAGGGAAAAGCGTAGTCTAGGGTCCCTCTAGCAGTTGTATATATATTGTATATAGTTATGATTGTTTGTAAGATGTTTATTTATTTGCCAATTTTTTATTTATCTTATTATAGGTTGTTGTTTTGCTTTTTTATTTATTATTATTTTATTGTATATATATATATATATATATATATATATATATATATATATATATATATATGAATTTATTTATTTTCTATTTTATGTAATTTGACTATTATTATTATTTTCTGTATATATTGTATGAATGTGGTCTCATATCAATATTACTATTGTTCATTTTGTAACAAATAGTGATATATCTCAATAAATAAATTAAAAAAAAAAAAAATTGTGACGAAATACGGAGCATCTAGGATTTTAGAAGCGGGAGGAATTAGACGGGTTAATAGAGCCCCAAAGCTCGATCCAGATGGGTCTGATGGCGGTAACATAAATGAGCTTTTTGTAATGAATTGGAAGTTTTGAACGTTTGTCTAGTAAGTGTTGTAGTAATCGGTATCTACGGGCAGTTTTTTGTCATTTTAGTCTCGTGTGAGAATTCCATGTAAGACGTTTGTCAAAGATGGAGTCCTGGGTATCGGATTGGTTCAACAGGTATGTGGGATATTATTAAGGATACAGTGGGGCAGGAAGTCATCGGCTTCTATATAGTAGAATAAAATGAAAAATAAAAAAAAAGTATTAATCAGTAACTTTGAAAAAATATTAAAAAATGCAATGAGAGTAAGTTATTCACATTCACTAATAAAGAACATCCTATACTCCGAAATGAATTTTTTTTTAAATTTATCTTAATTAGGTCAAGGGTTAACGAATTGTTCTGAAATCTTGACTTTTTCCCAATTTCGTCAAGTTTTCAAGTTCGTCATCTTCTTTCGTCTTAAGCCCAGTAAAATAAGGATATATGTGGGAATTAATTCGGACAAAGCTGGAAATCGTTTTAATAACTTTTAATGGTAATAAAAATACGTAACCTGAGTTTGCACCATCACAGGTGGTGAGCTTCACTTCTTGGAGCCGAAAAACCTCGAATTCGCACTTTTTTCATTTTTTTACCTATAACTCCTAAACGGTGCTTCATACAGAAAATATCTTTCTTTTCAAAGTGAAAGAACATTAAATTTCCTTTCTAAAAGTTGCCCTAGTTATAGAATTTGATTAATTGCCGCAATCGTTCGTCAGAAATAGGCAACTTTTTCCATTTTTGGTGAAAAACCCAGTTTGGTCACTAAGAGACAACTGTAACTTGGAAACAATCATCCAAATTGAAAAAAATCATAAGAATAAAAGTTGTAGAGCATGAAATTTCAAGTGTGTAATAGATTCTTTAATTTGCAAATTCGGACGACCCTTCAAAAAAAGATGTTTTTATAGATTTTTTACTACACGCGTCCAAAGGCTTGTGAGAAATATTTGCTTGATACGACCGATTTAAGACATTCTGCTGTGGCTGATGCCGTAGTTTTACTGGGAATAACGATATTTGCAACAAAAACTACATCGTGCCTAGCCAAATGGCAGCTTGTCTCTAGATGGGTTAGTTATACCAATTTTAATAGCAAGTCTCAGATTTCAATTGAATATTCAAGTTAGGCCTCAAAGTACTTTTTTTAAACGTCTCAGTAAAATTTAGTATACATAAATAAAAAAGTACATCGGAGAAGTGATGAAGTATATATCCACCAGTTGAAATGCATTTTCTTTTCTTGGAGGTGAGATATTTTCTGTATGAAGCACCGTTTAGGAGTTATAGGTAAAAAAAGTGCGAAAAGTTAGGCCTCAAAGTACTTTTTTTAAACGTTTCAATCAACATATTGTGTAATATTCTCTATTTTGATTTATAATATTCTTTATCTTTTAGGAGTTATAGGTAAAAAAAATGCGAAAAGTTAGGCCTCAAAGTACTTTTTTTAAACGTTTCAATCAACATATTGTGTAATATTCTCTATTTTGATTTATAATATTCTTTATATTACACTCGGTATCGTTTAAAAAAATAAGAGAAAGTGTAGGTTGGATAAATAGAAATAGGTTTTTGCAACATATAATATTTATGTTTGGTAGGTACCTACTATTAAACTACAGTAAAATTTAGTATACATAAAAAAAAAAAGTACATCGGAGAAGTGATGAAGTATACATCCACCAGTTGAAATGCATTTTCTTTTCTTAGAGATGAGATATTTTCTGTATGAAGCACCGTTTAGGAGTTATAGGTGAAAAATTCGAGGTTTTTCGGCTCCAAAACGTTAAGCTCACCACCTGTGATGGTTTAAACTCAGGTTACTTTTATTTAAGACCAAAAAAAGGCATTAAAACGATTTCCAGCTTTGTCCGAATTAACTCCCACAAACCTTGAATTTTAGCCTTATTTTACTGGGCTAATTCTTTCCAGTATCTATTTAAAAAAAAATCCTCAATTCGACCATTGCCACTCATCAATCTTCAACAATTGCCCAAATTACTTCAGCCTCATTGTTTAGATAGTAAAGAGTATGGTCTTGTACAAATGCATCTTCGTCAGAAGGAAGAGGATATGTCCGCTGAGATGATTTCTTACTCGGTGATAGCATTGATTAGCAGAATTATCCATTTTTCTCCAATCACAGCTTCCGCACGATTATCCTTTGACTGTAAATTCCTGGTAGGTCTTCTTTTTGTCTCTATCGGACCCCTGGTTAGGTAGGAATTTCAATATACATGTAAAAGTATTCTACGAAATCCTGATCCCTCATTACAAGTAGACGGATACATTAAATATACATCACTACACCCTCCTGTGAATGTCAATCTCCATCTTGCCTAAGGGTAGCTAAATAATACATCAGGTAATAAAAGTTAAGATGCGGAGATCGCGGGGTTCGCAGAAGCTGGAGTGGACAGACTCGATAAACAAAGAGTGACTAAACTGCCGCGATTCTGCCGCCACCGGAATACAAATAGCCGAGGTGATGTCCACCCTTGGGTGGAGGGAACATAAATACATGGCCGATGGAGATGTCGGCTGCTTGCCTGTCTGGTCGCTGTCACTACTGACGGAACCTCGTCTAATGTTCTAGGGGGGTTTTGTTTCTATTTGTTGTCAACACATTGGCAACTCCCGACAACGTCTAGAATCTTATTAGCTCCATAATCTACTCGCAATGAGATCAATCGCAAATATATAGCGCACAGGTATTATTTTTAGATATGTATAAATTGTCTACTGTTCTTATTTTTAAGTCAATAAATAAACAATTACATTTATGCACAAAATGCCCAAATTGTTGATATGCCATGATCTATCACTGCCAACTAAGATCAGACTGTTGAAGTGTCATGTCTTCCCAGTGCTGCTTGCTCTACGAGGTCCAATCCTGAACTCTAACTGAAGCTACGTGTGCAAAACTTGAGTCGTTTGAGATGTAGTTATACCGACGTATTCCAAAAATCCCATGGACCGATCATGTCACCAATCTTAGGATCTTCGAAAGAATGGGTAAAGAAAAGGAGCTGCTGTTTTAATAAAATCTCGTAAACTGAAATATCTAGGACATATAATGAGAAACAGCCAGCGGTATAACTTGTCGCAGTTCATTTTGCAGGGCAAGGGGGAGGGCAGGAGGAGGCCTGGTAGGCGAAGAATATCCTGGTTGAAAAACTTACGAAAATGGTATAGTACAACAACAGTGGGCCTTTTTCGTGCATTTTTATACAATAATTAATAGATGTTATTGAGAGAGAGAGACAGAAAAGAATACATTGAAGAATGAATAAACATACAGTAGTTAAATAGATATTTCAATTAGAATTTACATTAAAGATATTGTTAGAAATTTTAGATAAAATAGTGTCAAAAGTAATGAAAAAAGTAATCAACCATTGGTCTAAACTGTCATCGATGCCTGAAGAGAGACTCCCGAAACAGTGTTTCAACAGACTAAGAATGCTAGATGCAGAAAAGCCTGATATAGATTACAACTGGGTTTCACAGGTCAATATGATAGCCCACAACTATGGATATAGGGAAAAATTCAATGCGCCTCTGGAAAACGATATTTTGAATCACAAAGCCGATATTATCGAAACAATCATAAACAATAACTATTCAACTGACATTAATAGAGCAATGAACTCAAATAGTAACCCGATATACCGATTACTCAGCAGTTACAACCTACATAAACCAGAAGAGTACCTAACATATAGGCTAAATTTTAAGAAAATAAGATGTATCAGCCGACTAAGGGTAGGAAACCCAGAGATCATCAAACTCCATCATGGAAACAAAACAATTATTATTAAGGCAAATGAACTTTGTATATTTTGCAATGATTATTTCAACAATAGTTTGTACCATATCCTCCTACATTGCGCAACCTGTAAAGACTATAGACAATATATCATAAAACTATCTGAATCCGTATCCTGTGACCTAAATAAAATTGAAAATATCTTGAACTTTAATAGTGAAGCCAGACTGAACAGTCTTTATATTCATATCTTAAACATATGTAATAAATATGATTCTATTAGTTCCATATAAACAATATTATGTAAATAGTTTTCGAAACCATTTAATCACTGTACTTTTACTACGCTTCCGTTTATTTTAGATGTCTCACTATTTTAAGTTTAATATTGTGTAGTAATCAATATTATGTTAAAAAATTTTGTATTATCCAGTTCGTTTTATTTTTGTTTACTTTTTTTTGTCAAGGAGTACATGTTTTATCTTTTGTTTAATGTTTTGGGTAAAGAGCACTAGACTCAGGTTATATTTCTTTTGTAATTGTATTTTATGTTGTAAATTTGTACAAGACTTTGTCTTTCACAAATAAAATATATTCTATTCTATTCTATTCTAGATAAAATAGTGTCTTACATAGACATGTGTGTATTCTGCTAACTTTGAAAAAACCTTGAAGCAATGATGCTAAGGAATAGTTCAGGTATGGAGGATTTTCTAAATTTATGACGTCAGGAGTCCGGGGTTTTCTCCTTTTGTTTATTATAAATTTGAGTAACATGCATTAAGATTTTGGACATTTTTTATTTATGGCACTTTTTTTATAACGTATAATGTTGGGTGAATGAAGTATACACCTATGTCTTTGTAAGACTCTGTTTTATCTAAAATTGTAACTAAATTGCTAATAATATCTTTAATGTGAATCCTTCGGAGGGGACGTTAAAAGGTGGTCCCGAGCCTGTGCGATGTCAGGTACTCGTTAAAGATCACTATCCTAATAAAACCTGGATAGGCAAAATTTAGGACTCCCACTGTAGCATCGTCCGATTAGCCATAGTAGCATAAAGTGACGTTAAATAAATAAACAAACAAACATATCTTTAATGTAAATTCTGATTGAAATATCTATTTAACTACTGTATGTCTATTCATTGTTCAATGTATCCTTTTCTGTCTCTCTAACGATAACATCATCTATTAATTATTGTATACAAATATTAATGCTCTTTTTTTTTTGTTTTTTCACTGTTTCCTGTTGAACAGATCCGATATTTAGGATTCCACATTGACAAACTTCTTACTTGGAACCCTCATACAAGACTGAAACGACATGAAACTGCTCGACGTTTTCGGCTACTCTAACACTTACTAGACAAACGATCTAATCTTCCACTCAACTACAAAAGACTCATCTACATGACTATCATACGGCCGATATGGACTTACGGAGTAGAGCTCTGGGGCTCTACTAAACCATCAAATTCTTTCCGTATCCAATTACTACAATCCAAAATCATTAGTAAAATCCTCAATGCTCCTTACTTAGTAATTAATAAATTGATCAATGAAGTCCTTAACGTTCCGTATGTTGCTGATTTGGGCCAAACCAGACAGCATTCCTTTCATGAGAAACTCCATTCCCATTCTAATCCTCTAGTTTCAATCCTTTCTCCCATTTCAATTACTGATAATCCTCCGAGGCGTCTGAAAAGAAGATGACCTCGAGAACTTCTTTTCGTGACTATTTTCTTTTAGCCTATTTACTAGACGTGTTGTACAATACAGTTGTAAATATCAATAAATAACTTAAAAAAAAAAAATTAACGTCACTTTATGTTACTGTGGCTATTTGGGCGATACTTCAAGGAGAGTCCTAAATTTTGTCTATACAGTTTTAATTAGGAAAGGGGTCTTCAACGACTACCTTACATCGCACAGGCTCGGCACCCCGATTTTAATTCCCTTCCAAAGAACGCCATAACTAAGAATTGTTTAATCGATTTAAAAAAAACCTAGAGCCACCTGCAGGTTTGAACCCGTGACCTTGGGCATAGAAAGCTGTTATGCTACGGGTGACTCCTGTGTCTTACTTTGACCTCCGACGATATTAAAAATACACAAATGTGTTTTTTGAAAATTTATAATATCACAGGTTTTATGTAAGACACTATATGGTCTCAAATTGGCTTGAATATCAGAAAATAAAATTCTCTAAAATAAAAGCCTAAACATAATTGTCTATTTATTGACTGAACCTGAAGGCCTGTAGAAAACGTATACATATAATTATGAAAACAGCAACCACGGTCAGCTTCTTCAATATTTAACGTGTATGCATGATTGTAAGTTTGTGCATATATCTAGTTCATGCATATATGGTAATATAATAATATAAGGCTCTGTAAGCCATAGAAAATAGTATATATAATAACATATATAATATATAAAAATGATATTGCTTGTGTAGTGACACGAACTGACGATGCGTGATGCCAATTTATCACAATAAGAGTCAAAGCGGCGCCTGCCCTAGCAGATGAAAACAAATGGGGAATTGAGGCAGTGACAATTGACCTCTCAATGAGAGCTTCACAGGGTAACTGTTATACAATGTTACTGAGGATAGTCAAGGACTTTGATAGATACATTTAACCTATCATTAACTCTATACTTTATGTTACTATGTTTGTCATACTAATTTCTTCATTCGATACATGTAAAGAAAAAAAAATCGATTTGAACCCATTCCTATCGATAAACAAAAGTTACAATACAAGTTGAAGCATCGATATATTTTATACGATACTACTGCAATTTGAATGAGGTGTTATTATTTTTTTAAAAAGGAAGGAAAAGTAACGAAAAGTGCAATTAGCAAAAAAAATGTGTCTATTTTATAACGTCTATTCATTATTATATTTAATCATCGGCAGAAATGGAAAACATAAATCAAAATTGGTTAAGTTATTTTGTAATTATAAAGTAAACCACAGATAACGGAAAATTTAATTAATATATACGGATATTTTTTTATTCTTGTTTTTTTCTAAATTATTTTCAGAAGCTACCGATTAATTTATAACTGTTATTTATTTTCTTTGTTATTTCTGTTGTCTTTTGTTTATGTTTTTACTCTTAGACACTAATTTTTTTGTAATATTATTCTGAAAGGACTTGCCCCTGAATAAATAAAGAATTTATTATATTTATTAATTTTAAAAAAATATAATTCCGAAAATTCGCATATATATTTTTTTTAATTGGTTGAAATGTTTCCTGATTTTATTTCCGACAACCAATCAAAGGCTAACATCTAGAGTCCCATTAGCTCTGTCAATTTCTATCAAAGGTGTTTTCAGAATCGAATTAGAAATCCGGCGTAGGCGTTGACTGGCCCCTTCGTTTTAGGAAACATCAATTTGTGTTAATTAATTGTACTGTTTTATATTAATTAGTTCTGTCCTACGATTGGTTAAACCTCAATTAGTAACTCTGACATCGATTCTAAATGCTCTAAGTAACAGGACTTTCCCTGACAATAAAAGCAGTAACAGTTTGATTATGAATGGTGTATTTCTTTAGCGATGGTCCGTTACGTAACTTACTGATGAATAATGAGGTTTGTCAAATATTTTATTGGTCTCTTATGCAAGTATTACGTCTTGAAGGCAGTGGGAAATATTTAAATAAATAACAGTTCAATATTTTTATATAAATAAAAATAAAAATAAACTTTATTCACATATTTACATTTTGACAAAACGTTAACAATGATTTTGGATGAGTCATCCTTACAATCAGAAAATATTTTTTTTTTTTGTGATTATAGTACATTAGCCTAATGGCAAACATATGGTGAAAAATTGAGATTACATTGCGATTGTAGGAAAAATTATACAAAAAACCTACGCATTTTTTTTTTTTAATAAAATAAAAATAAACTTTATTCACATATTTACATTTTGACAAAATGTTTCAATATTTTTATTTTTATTTAATCAAGGAATAAGTAGGGTATTTATTATATTAAACGATTTTAAACTGATGTTTGGGATCACTTGTAGCTGGGTGGTTAGCATAACAGCCTCCTATGCCAAAGGTAACGGGTTCAAACCCGCAGGTGGTCCTAACTATGCTGTCCTTCGGAGGGGACGTTAATAGGTGGTCCCGAGCCTGTGCGATGTCAGGTACTCGTTAATGATCCCTATCCTAATAAAACTTAGGATAGGCAAAATTTAGGACTCCCACTGTAGCATCGTCCGATTAGCCATAGTAGCATAAAGTGACGTTAAACAAACTGATGTTTATTCGATCTTTATATCCTAATAAATTATGTATGTTATGGATTGTTTGACATAACTCTAATAGAGTGTGTCAGATTGTATTATTTCTCATTTAATAAAGAATTATAAACAAATTAACTATAGATCAATTCAGCAGTAGATCAAAGCACATGGAAGGCCTAAGATACAATTTTAGATAAAATATTTACAATAACAGGTTTTTTGAATAAACCAACCATAGCTAAAATTTTGATGAAGTTGCTTTAACCATTTTTTTTGTTTTTATTTTATCTCAACTTAGTTAACAAGTCTGAACAAAAAAAGGTGTTATTTCGGAAGTGTTTTAAGAAAAATATAAACACCTCAGGGTATATATGGATAAATACTCCACCCATTTGTTTCATTGTATAGTATTTCATCAGAGTATAATCTAATCCTCAGTAAAATCTAACTACCCAGTGGTAGCTCTTCACTAACTATTTTATATGCATGGTAGGTGACATAATTATTAAAAATAATTTATTATGTGTTGATATTAGATGTTAAAAATGTATAAATGCAATAAAACTTTTATTGATTACAGAAGCTTGAAAATGGCCCTAGTGGCTGAAACGTCGCGATGACTGGAAATTAAATAAATTGTTTAAAAAAATATATCCAAGATTTCTTTTGTAGAACGGTCTAATATTTATCTAACAACTATAAATAAACTTAACTTAATCCTTTGAGTCGTAATAGTGTACTAGTTGTCATACGGTTAACAAAATATACCTATACAGCATATGAACAATTTGTTTGTTTATGCTACAATTATTATGATTCACTCGAGTAATTAATATTACGGGTTATGAAGTCAATTCCGGAAGCCAAATAAACTCACAATAAAATAAAAAAACAAACATTGTTTAGGTGTTCAAGATTTTTAATATCTAACACTGTTTCCAGCGATAACTCATCAGTGGTCGCATTATATATTTGTTGTGAAATCTCTTTTATGAATCTCAAGGAACTGACATATAAGTATTAAATGCAGTATGGGGTTAGTAATAAGGTGACCGCACCACTTACAGACTTCTTCAGCCATTAAAACATGATATTCCCGTTAATCAATTCCTCCGGTTGGATGGTCAGAACAAGGAGCTCTTTAGCATCGTAATGCTGTTATACACATTTTGGAAAGCGCTTTTAAATTATGCCCCCTAAGTTTGCTCTAAACAAAGCGAGGCAGTCAGGGTGCCGTGTCACATGAGCGAGGGCTACGGCCGGCGAAATGAGTCCTCACAGACTTTCCCAAGGAAATGAAACCCGGCGGAGCATTTCTTGCGCCAGCTTTTACTTTATTATTCTCCCCTTCAAGCCATCTCTTCCTATCATATTACCTTGCATTCATCGCTTGGAGGTCTATATTAATTTTTTAACCTTAATGTTTTTATTCACAGCTGTCAACTTCTTAAACAACCAATGTGATGGAGGTAGAATTTGATCTTGTGGGTTGGTAGGTGTGATGGATATAGTAATACCTAGCGGTGTGCTAACAGTGTGTTAGCATATCCAGGTAAGTTGTCGCGAAAACGTTTCTTGAGGGTCCTGATCTGTTCGTTGGTTGTTGATATGTGAAGGGTCTGTAAGTAAGGTAGTATTTTTAACGTACTAAGAAGCTGTACTGATTGTCCAGAAAGTTTTATTTGGAGATTTTTATTTATTATTTATTTTTTTTTGCTGTTCCGTATATATGTGATGCGTAAGTCTAAAAATCTGGTGCGGGCAACACACGACTTTCACTTACCTCCATTTTTAAAGTCAATGAAAGGATTTTCTAATACAGTTAGAGAGAAAAATACGTGAAACTATTAAAGAAATAATTAGATTGAATTTATATAGAAACATGTGTTTGATTAAAAAAAAAATTATATTATTATCTAAAATAATCAGTTAGTTTTATGTTCATTTCATTACTCTCTATTAACTTTTAAAAGCTTGAGTATAAGATAATATTTTTTCTAAAATCTTTAGCTTTCTAACGGTATATCATACATGTATATTACTGCTCTTATGTTCAAAAACAAAAAATTGCATTAAAAAATATTTTTTCAGTTTTCTCATTTATTTGGGTATCGAATTTATTCAATTTATATATTTACCTGTTTTTCATCAGTGGTAACAAGATAATATGGTTACTTTCATAGAATCAATAAAATTAAAGGTACTTTAGTAAAAGAAAATTTAAAATATCGGCATTTAAGCCCTGTCAGACCATTTTAATCCGATTAAAACCTAAAAGATATTAAATCCCATTAAATTTTATATCGATATAGCGAGTTTAATCAAAATCGTTAGAGCCGTTTTCGATAAAATCGAAAAAAGGTGCACAATGCATGGTATAAATATTAATATAGATCTTCAGGTCAGCTGATTTTGATGAAAAAGGCTTTGTAACGTCTCGGGCGTATATTTGTGTTACATATGAAATTACAGTTTCATAGGACTTACCGTTTCCGCCCGGGAGTTACCACACACACACACACACACACACACACAGACCTTTTTGCGGGACTTGGTTATTTAGACTCAGAGGACCCTAAAATGTGTATTTCCGTTGAAAAGTTGGATTCGAAAATTCGCGCGAGCGCTAGTCCTTTGTGCAAAAGTTTTGAGTTCGAATCTCAGTCCCGGCGGGAATTTTATAAGGATGTAATTAAATGGGGATTCACTCACAGCCTCTCGCCCGGGTATGTGACACCCGTCAGCCAAATGATGGCCACTCACAAAATTAGGCATAGGGAGTGATAACCCTACACTATGAAATGCATCGAGTAACCTTCCAGAAGATCACACTAGGCCCAGGGCCTACACGGCCTGTCGCGTCACTGGAAGAAGTCTAAAACTGTTTTAGTAAGTATGTTTAAGTGTTCAATTTGTTTTTAAGTTTTAATGTTCAACGTCTTATGATGTTCTTAATTTTGAAATAAAAACAATAACAGTCTAAAACTTTAAAATGACACTTTGATTGGAAACGAAGTTGTATTAAATATTATTGTTCTGACTTATTTTTCCTATTGTAAAACAAAATTGATTAATGCAATATCTTCAGGATATGTACTGTTAATCCCCATTTAAATTTGTATTCTAATGTAATTTTCTATATAATTATGTTTTAGATAATTAGTATTGTAATTATTTCATGCTTTTTTTTTTTCATTATTTTTTTTTTTATAGATACACTAGAGAAACTAACGAAAAAATAAAAAGAAAACAATACGTACAATAGTCCATCGTGGACGTTCAGAATGCTGTGTTTAAAGTAACCCTAATCTTATTAGTATCTATTTGTGAATAAAGTGTTTCTCTCTGCAATTCCCATATTTGATATAACTCGCAAGCAGGACATACTATCTACATCCTACAACAGCCAGGCATTCGCATCTCAGCAAGCCATCAGTTCTACACCTCCAGCTGACTCACGCTCTTTTTATCAACACAATTCCAGTTCTAAATAGTCCTGATGATGACCCACAAAGGGGGTCGAAACTTTGGCAAACAATAAATAGTTGAAACTATTTAGTTGTTTCATTTAATGACCGCCACCCGGACTAATTCCTTCCAGCAGATAGTTGAAGTAGTTGCTGTTGATAGTTGCATTGCATGCCAGAACAAACTAACCCAGCCCTACTCGCCTGAGCTTAGCTGGAAAAGCAAATTACTTTTTTTTATCGTGACCATTTTTATTTTTTCTTATTTATCACAAAAATTGGATGAAGCAACCTGTATCTTGCCTAACCAGCCTGGTGCCATTTTAATTAACTTTGAAGTGGAATATCCTGGTCATAAAATAATTGACGACCAACTTATGGGGCTGGTAATGCTAATGCAATACCTTTAGTGAAGTAATTTTTATTAATTTTATATTATAGTTATTACCGTTAGTGTTTATTTAGTAAGAGATCTTAATGAAATGGAAACAGTTTTACTGTGTTTAGAAACTATTTGGTTCATTAATATGCATGAATACTTAGTTGTAGGGGTGGGCATAATTGAATGACGATTATCGGATCATTCGATTATTTCAGTTATTCGAATTAATCGATTATCGAATTTATCAGTTTTGAGAAACGAATGATCTGTTCAATCGATAATCGAGGGATTATAAGAAGCTCGGATAGCCGAATGACTTTTTTTTTTTGCTCATCACATAAATTATGTGCAGCTCAGCCATTATAGAGTTCATTCTTATATATATATATATATATATATATATATTATATATATATATATATATATATATATATATATATATATATATATATATATATAGGTGTGTATAAGCTTCCCAATGGAAGCACTCCAAAATATTCTAAAGTATAAGGTCTCGAGGCCATCTTCTTCTCAGACGCCTCGGAGGATTGTCAGGAATTGAAGAGGAAGAGGATTGAAACTAGAGGATTAGGGTGTGAATGGAGTTTGTCATGGAAAGAATGGTATCTGTATCGGGCCAAATCAGCAGCATACGGAATATTTAGGCCTTTATGAATGAATTTATTCGTGACAAAAAAAAAAAATATATATATATATATATATATATTTTTTTTTTTTTAAATGCACAAAATTATCTAAATCATTAATCAAAAATGATGTGTTGAATCTCACGTTTCCTCATTTCTCATAATGCATTAACTACGTAGCACCAATTGTATGCGTTGTATTTCTATTTAATTAGAGACGGGAATCGTGGCATATTGTCACTCAGCATGCATATTAATCATTCGATTATTTAAATCATCGAAGTCCGATCATCCGATTATGACGATCATTCGATTATGCCCACCCCTACTTAGTTGAGTCCTTAATAGTAAACTTGAGTATTTATTGAAAGAAGAAATAGTTCGGGTGGCGATCAAGAAATGATCTAAAAAATAGCTAAATAGTTAGGTTATAAATTTTCCACAATGAATTGTTTACATTATTTTTGGAAATAATTCCCTTAACCTTAAACTGAACTATATCATCTTTCATAAATTTAAATATTTTGAACTCTAGTTTTTAACAGTGAATCCAATGGCCATTAGTTGACATTCAGTCATGGCTAGACATAAGATCATTTCGCACAAAAGATAAAGGATTAGGACATAGGCAGATATAAATAGAAATAGTTTAATAGGAATTACCATTCTTATTTCGTATTAATGTGAATGCAGTTTGACAAGATGTAATCCGATAGTAAAGATAATTTATTTTTAATAAGTTTTGCCTTGACCCATTCGTCAGGTAACAATAGTCTTGTCTGTCAGTCCCAACTTTCACTGCAGTGACATTTCAGATGCATTAGATATGAGCCGAGTCATGGTATAATCTTACAAATTACTTTATATAATGTTTTTATGTACAGATATAGAAATAGGAATAGAAAAATAATTTTATTCTAGGACAAGATTCCGTAAAATAACTAGTATATGACAAATAAACACTACATGCCTGTCCAAAACACGTTAAGAAAGTACTTAATTATTTACAGTGTAAATCATTTAGAAAGTACAACAGAAGAGAGAAAAATAAATAAAACAATAGAATGAGAAAAAAAAAACAATTTTGAACAAATCAAAGGCTGCTCATTCGTCATTGAAATTGTTCATTTCATTCCTATATATGTATGTGTTTTTTTTTTTTTTTTTTTTTTTTTTTTTTTTTCCGTGTGTGGGATTTCTATCTACTAAAACCAACCTACCTACACCTGTTTCTCACCCTCCACGGGACCACCGTTAGGCATTACTTCGTGTAGGAGAGTGGCTGTGTGCCGCCCCGTTGTTAGGCGCCTTACCCTATATTTCTAGGCACGCCTCTCCTTCTCTTTCATTCTCAATTTCTTGATGACGTCCGCAGCCAGACGTTGGCCTGCCATCCAGTTCTTCTGAGAAAGTAGCATGAGGTTGACGGTGTTGTCAGGTGTAGCTTCTGATCTGCATATTTCTTGAAATTCGTCCCTCTCTACTTGAAAGCGAGGACAGCAGAAGAATACGTGTTCTACTGTCTCATCTATTGTTGGGCATCTTGGACATTCTGCTGTATTGTCCAACTTAAACCGTAATTGGTAGGCTCTGAAGCAGCCATGTCCAGTGAGCATTTGGGTTAGGTAGTAGTCCACTTCCCCGTGGACTTCTATCCATCCAGGGTTGGATGCAAGGTACCAGCCTATGGGTCCGCCTTATATGTGTATATGTGTGTGTGTGTGTGTGTGTGTGTGTGTGTGTGTAATAAAATATAAAAAGGCATGAAACACATGTAGAGAAGCTTCCCAATGGAAGCACTCTAAAATATTCTAAACTAGAAGGTCTCAAGGCCATCTACTTTTCAGACGTCTCGGAGGATTGTGCCAGGAATTGAAGAGTCAGAAAGGATTGAAACTAGAGGATTAGGGTGTGAATGGAGTTTGTCATGGAAGGAATGATAACTGGATCGGGCCAAATCAGCAACATACGGAATATTTAGGTTTTTATGAATGAATTTATTTTTTTAATGCACAAAATTATCTAAATCATTAATCAAAGATATTATATAATAAGATCTTATATTTCCTTATTTCTCAGAAGGCACTAACTACGCAGCACCAATTGTATGCGTTGTATTTCTATTTAATTAGCACAAAACACTTGTATATGGACTATTATATGTATATACATTTTATAAATCATTCCAAAAAACAATAAACCTGAAGAAGTAATGATGCGGAGGCATTGTAAAGGAAGACAAAGTGCATTGCTCACGACATACAGTCGTAGGTGTACTGAGTTACTGTTCCTTATTTACGAGTCTTGCATTACCGTCCCTTCATTATGTAATACATAAACATGTCGTGTAATTTTCGCTTTGATTTATATACATCTCCTCACATGAGCCATATGTATTCTTGTGAATGCCCTTTCGTGAACTTGAGAAAGAATAGTCTTAATCAATGATAAGATTTATTCACTTTATTTTGAGCTAAAAATGACTACGAAATTATTTTTTTTTATTTTTATACTGTAAATTACTGACAAATCTTCATTATTTTAAAACAATTTCTTGTCCTCCAAAAATAAGAAACAACTAGTTCGGTTCCACGTCCGTTGGTTTTTAGAATATTTAACTTTCACTTATTTATGTATGAAATATATAGTAAGGAAAAGTAATGCGATCATGAAAATTTCTAATTAATTGTTTGAACGGAAATACATGTATTAGGGTCCCAGAATCCAAATGGCCAAGTCCACAAAACGATCTTTGTGTATGTTAAGTCCAGCTCGAAAAAGAAAAGTTTTATAAACTTGAAAGTTCAGATTTAGAAGCGTATATGCCTTAGATGTTAAAGCAACTTTTTCATCGAAATCGGTAAACCAGAAGAGCAACTTTATACCATGGATTTTATAACCTTTTACGATTTATCAAGGACTTTTGATTAAATCGCTACTTCGATGAAATTTTATGGATTTTACTATCATTCTAGGTTTCTTTTCATGATTGAAATATTTTAAAAATGGACATTAAATACCGAATTTTTTTTAAAAGATTTTGAGTACTTTATTTGGGAAAATGCAAAATATTGGGTTATTTCGCGTGATAAGTCCGTTTTTATAGTTTCTGAAATACATAAAGGATTTTGCAGGTCTCTGTTGTTTTCTACCTTTGTATTATAAAACATTAGCTTCCCAATCAATTATCCACTTTTTAGTATACCTCCAAATATGAATATGGAAACACGCGATTTTCGAGTAATATTTTTGTATGAGTTTAAACTCGGTCATTCAGCAGCTGAGGCCGCTAGAAATATTTACAAGGCGTTTGGGGAAGGGAGTGTTAATGAAAGGACCATTCGCCGTTGGTTTGATAAGTTTTCAGCTGGGGATACCGACTTGGAAAACGCCCCGAGGAAGACCTCCGTCCGTAATAGACAACGATGTCCTCAAACATACAGTAGAAGGAAACCCCTACCAAACAGTTAAAGGATTCTCAGCACAACTAAATGCAAGTGCATCTACCGTTTCCAGACATTTAAAGTGTATTGGGAAAGTAAAAAGCTCGATACATGGGTACCTCATGATCTCACTGAGCGGCAGCAAGACCCATGTTTCAAAACATACCTTGCAAAAATTGAAAGAACTGCGCTACGAAGTTCTTCCGCACCCACCATATTCTCCCGACTTGTCTCCAACAGATTACCACCTGTTCAGGATTTTAGACAGCTTCGTCAAAGGAAAATGTTTTGAAAATGATGGTCAAGTGAAAAGTGCGTTTTCAGATTTTGTTTCATGCCAAAGCTCAGAGTTTTTCAGTTCGGGGATAAAAAGTTGGTGCACGTTGGGAAAAATGTGAAGAAAAAGAAGGTAAATAAATACTTCGAACAAAATTACTGCTATTCGTCCTCTTAGATGTTTATTGGCTAAATGATTCTTTTATTTCTAATTTTATGCTGTGTACCATGATATGTTCTTCTAGTATTCCAATTTAATCCCTGTTCTCTGTATTTATTTTTATTTCTATTAGTTATAGATTATAATTATGGTTTTGGGGCTATTGTTATATTTGTTTTAAATGTTTTACTTTATTTATGATGTATGTGTAATGTGTTCCGAGGTTTTTTGTATCTCTTTTGAAATTTATTTCACATATACAATAGGTAAGGGGATGTAAAAAGCTAAATACAGCAGCTAAAAGAGAACAAAACTATGCTAATTTTTAACACCTCCACATTGGAAAAGTATCATGATTACGCATTATATCACCTCGACTCCTAGATCGATTCCTGAGGATATTAAGTAGGTCTCGAACGTGTTTGGCAGTGGCGATGGAAGACGAATATGTAGTAAGAAGGCTCCCTACGTGCCTCTGTCAATCTGAATGTAAAAGCGGTCCGAGTTTTGTCAACAGTTCGCCGGTGGTGTCGACACACCCTGGCCGATATCCAACCACTTTTGAACCGGCTATCTGGAAACTGTCATTTCTGGTTTCTATTCTCGTTTTGAAGGTGCACTTTGGGCCAGGAATAGGATAATTTGCGTGGTAAAATGTTTTATGAATTCCCTTAAAAAAATATTTTAAAAATCTGGTGCGCGCAACACACCACTTTTACTTACCTCGGTTGTTAAAATCAATTTAAGAATTTTTAAATACATTTAAACATACAAGTAAATTGTTAAAGAATTAGTTATTTTGAATTTCCATAGGAACATGTGTTTTATTAAATAATATATTATATTTTTATCTACAACAATCAGTTAGTTTTATCGGTTTTTTTCATCACTTTCCAATAATCTTTACAATACAGTGTAATAGATAATATTTTTTCTAAAATATTTAGCTATCCAACGGTATATTATACATGTATATTAATATTCTTGTGTTTAAAACCACAAAAATTGCTTAACAAAATATGTTTGCACTTTTCTCCTTTAGTTTTTTTTTGCGCTCAACTTGCATATTTATGTTATTTATCAGTGGTAATAAGATGATGATCCAATTTTTTTTAAATCTATAAAATTAAAGCTACTTTAGAGGAAGAAAATTTAAAATATCGGGATTTAAGCCCTTTCAGACTATTTCAATCAGAATGAAACATACATGATATTAAAGCACATCACATTTTTACATCAATATATAGAGGTTAATCAAAATCGTTGGAGCTGTTTTTAAGTAAATCGTAAAAACGTGCAAAATGCATGGTATAAAGTGGTTCGTCTAGTTAGCTGATTTTAATGAAAAAGGTTTTGTAACATCTCGGGCGTATAGTTGTCTTAAGTATGAAATTTCAGTTTCATAGGACTTTTCGTTTACGGAGTTACCATCCACACAGAGACCTTTTTGCGGGTCTTGGTTATTTGGACTCAGGGGACCCTAAAATGTATATTTCCGTTGAAAACTGGAATTCGAAAATTTTCATGATCACAATACTTTCCCTTACTATATATAGTATGTGAAAGTAAAAATTGTAACTGTAAAAAGTATATAATAATAATTAACCTATTTTTTTGCTCAATAAGTTTACTTGAATTCAGTAATTCTTTTGACTAAACTTAATTTCCGTGATTGAAAATTGAAGACTAAGGGGCCTCAGTGACAATTTTAGTTTCGGGTGGAGACCTACAGATGAACTCGTTCAAGGATTTCGTGCTCTAAAGCTAATTTAATTTAAGCATATTTTTTTGAAGAACAAATTATCTCGTTGGTGGCCTATGGTACAGAAACCTCATTGCGGCTGCACAATATGATAAAAACAGTATTGGAGAGTTTCCCATTTCATTGAGGAAACAGCTTTTGTTTAAAGGATTGAAGGTACTCTTTTAGCCACATGTACCAACTTAAGTTTCTATGTTATGACATGGTATAGGAAAGAACACGAAAGTTTAATGTGCATTCACGTTTAAATAACCAAAGGAAAAAAAAATAAAGGAAAAAGGAAAACGTCGGTATTGTTTACATATTATAGAGAAAAAAAAATTAGAATGAAAATTTATAAACTTTTATACGCTATTAAAAGTTTAAACCCATTTTTTTTATCTCACATAATTGGCATGATCAAATTATCTAAAATCTGATAGAGAAGAAATAGGTACTGAAATAGGAAGAATTTAACTAGGGATAGGAATGGAGTATGGCGGATGCTGGACTGGTGGGTATTCCGGAAAACAGTGGACCGGGCTAAAAAGGATCGCTAACACAAAGTCTTTTGACATTAAATTATATATTTTTTGAATTTCATATCAGTAATTTGTTCATCTCAACTTATGCGATAAAAAGTAACTAATTAAACTAATAAATTTAGTAACTAAGTAAAAATAACCTTTTTTTGAAAATGTCTTTAACCTAAGTTTAAATTATGACTAGATGGACAAAACAAACAAGATTATTTAATTTTTTTTTCCCGTGCATATTAATAGCATGTAGGTTTCATACTGATTGAAATAGTCTGACAGGGCTTAAATGCCGATATTTCATCCTCTAAACTACCTTTGATTTTGTACATTCCAAAAAATTAACCATATCATCTTAATGACGTTGATGAAGGACGGCTAAATATACAAGATGGACGAATTTGATGACCAACGAAAGGATTTATGAGGAAAACTATTTTTTAATGTAATTTTTTGTTTGTCGATAATAAGATCAATAATATAGACGTATAATATACCGTTAGAAAGAGAAAGTCTTCAGAAAAAATATTATCTGATACACAAAGTTGTAGAAGGTAATATAAAGTGACGAATAGAGAATAAACTTATTATTTATCAACAATTAAATATAGTTACATTATTTAATCTAGATCATATGTTTACTAAATAATGTTGTTTCTAAATAAATCTAAATTAATAAAATGAAAATCACTATAATCTGCAACTGTTGTTTTTTCTTTGTTTAAAAATATTTAATTTTTCTATTATTATTATTATTATTATTATTATTTGTATTTCGCAATTTCTCAACATACGCTGGAAATTTTCACCTACCCGGACTCAATGAGTCAAGGGTTAGGCTCTAATTATGTTTATTTAAAAATTTTCTAACATTGGCTGCTGTCCCTAGAAGGACTGCTCGCTGAACCTCCTCTAGAATCCTTACAGGTAGCTCTAGCTGTTGGATTGATTCTAACGTACTCTCTGGAATCAGGCCATTGCAAGATAGTATAATTGGGTAAATCCCACAGCTCTCCAATCCGTAGAGTTGCTTTAGCTCCTCTGCCAGCTCCTGGTATTTCCTTTTCTTTTCAGAAACCGTTTTTTGAAGATTGTCATCCGATGGGACGCCTATTTCAACAATCTGTGCCAATTTTCTATTTTTATCAATAACTAAAATGTCTGGCAGATTATTTAAAACTGTGTGGTCCGTAATGATTGGATGATCCCAGTAAATTTTAGTTTTGTGACCGGTAGTTATTGATAATGGGTTATATTTGTAATAGGGAGATTCGCTACTTAGGAGATTCATCTTTAATGCAATGGCTTGATGAACAATTTTCGCTGCATTGTTGTGTCTTTGGAGATACTCCTTACCGGCAAGAATTGGACAACCCGAGGTCACATGTTGTATGCTCTCAACACTTTTTTTGCATAAACGGCATAGGTCACTTATGTCCTCTCCGCAGATATGTCTTCTGTATGCTTTCGTGGCTATTGCTTGGTCCTGGATAGCAAACAGAAACCCTTCTGTTTCAGGAAAAAGATGTCCATTTTTTAACCATGTTAGCGATGTCTGCACATCTATTCCTGTTTCGTTCAATGAATGATAAAATCGCCCATGCAATGGCTTATTTTTCCAAGTCTCTGTTAGAGAAGCATAATCTGTATCATTATTCGGGGTCGCTCTGTTGACTAGATTCAAAGCTGTATAATTTGCATCCAATGCTGCTATAGTCGAAAGAATCATAGAGTCATTATTAAACATATATCTTCGCAAATTATTTTCCTCTTCTCGGCATAACTTGAGAAGACTGGTCAAACCACGCCACCAGATTTTCTGGGAAGGTACAACCTTGCAACTAAGGATTTTGGGTGTCTTTTCCTATTAAGCACCATCTGCACTCTAACCATGCGATCCAATCTTTTTAAGTCCGTCTTTGACCACTTCAGTAATCCAAATGAATAGACTAAAGCTGGTACCGCCCACGTGTTTATGTTTATTATTATTATTAAAAGATAAAACTTTATATATTGAAATTTAAAACTAGTAACTGATACAGGATAAAACAATGTGTGGCTCATCTCTTATTTACAGCAATACACTATTTTACTTTTAGACACACAATCATTCAAACTTAGTTGTTTTATTACTCTCCCTCTGTCTGGTATATTCTTCCATTCCTCATTAACAAAAAAAAAAAAATGAAAAGGACCTTATAGCGTCCATTTTCTGTTATTAACTTATCTTCGAAGAGGAAGCAAGGCTTAACACAAGTGGTTTTGAGCGATTGTGGAACTTCTCTAAGATCAAATTAAGAAAGAAACATAAAAATGATTATGTATGTTTTAATTTGTGACTGAATTGAGGGCTTGTGAATTTCGGATTTTAAGGATTGAATATTCGAGCCTTTTAAAGCTCCTTGAATAGGAATACCGAATGTTTGCCTACTAGATGTGAATATATTTTTAGGATTTGTCCTCATCCTCCGAGGCGTCTGAATAGAAGATGGCCTCGAGACCTTCTAGTGTAGATTACCTAGTGGAGTGTTGCCAATGGGCATATTCTCTTCATGTCTTTTCATGTGTATTATCTATATTATGAGCCAATTTACTTGATGTATTTACTAATACAGTTGTAAATTTCAATAAATTAATGAATAAAAAAAAAAAGATTTGTCCTCAACACTCCGAAGCGGAGGAAGTGGCTCCTCCTCCCAATTCGCAGACAATATTTCCCTTATATCAACAATTTTATATAATTTAAATCGTCCATCCAATCCCTCGAAACAAGATCTCTATTCTGACCTTTACATTCCTACCCATATTTTTGATCATTTCTTTTTTGCCAGCTCTGTTTGGAAATATTCGGAATTCCCTACCTACTCATATTCGCCATGCTTCATCTCTATCATCGTTCAAGTCCCAACTGTTCCAATACCTCGTGTATTCTCAAATAGAAGCTCAACAGAAATGACGTTTTTTATCAAATATCAGATATTGAATATAAAAAAGAAATATTATTTATTGATTTATTTATTAATTTTAAATTTAGTTTTGTTTAGTAAATGTATGTATCTGAAGATGTTTATTTACTTTATTCTTTTGTTTTATTGTATATATATATATATATATATATATATATATATATATATATATATATATATATATATATATTTATTTTTCTTTTCTTACTTCTTACACCATTGTAAATAAGAATTAATCATGATCATTTGGTCTTTTGGCCAGAGATACACTGTATACTTTAATTGTACATATTTGTTGTTCTTAAGAGACTATGTCTCTAAATAAAGATTATTTTCTATTCTATTCTGAAGTAGACGAAAACGGAATCCTGATTCTTGTTGTTTCAGTGTGTGTAGTATAGAGAAAGTCTAAAATTAAGATGTGATGAAATGGTAGTATTTTCTTTTTGTTAGGCATTTTATTTGTGTTTTATTCTAATTAATCAGAGTGAATTCCCAAAAAGAAACAAAAGAAAGAGCCCACAATGTTTTATTAGAAATCAGTTGACAGTTTACACTATCTACGATCAGCTAATCTCTTGTACATCTGCCGTTCCGGCCATCCATCTTCGGCCCTCGAGGAATGGAAGAGAAACAGGAGATTCTGTAAAAGATTAAGGCCTCGGATGATGAGGGCTTTGGAACCGCAGTAAGTGGTCTCCTTCCTACCTGCCGTTCTACCTGGGCTCGAGTGTAGGATGAAGAGGAGATGTACCTGAGTCTTCAAGCGATAACAATGGAAGGGACTCATTATGTTTGGAAACGTTTTTATCCTTTTGTCAAAGAGAAAGCTAGGCTGCTCAACGTGAATCCATTCACAATAATATTTATTAACCATACACCGTAGCGAATTATATTTACAGTATAACTTTAAAGGAATACACATTGGTAATAATTGCCTGCTATAAAGGCCCTTAGCCATAAATGGCCTATGCTATAAAGCGTGTGCTATAACATAAGTCCTTTGAACGGTAAACGGTTTAATTTCTTCTTTAGAAACTGCAGGTAGATACCTTCTACATCACTTAACCTACACCGACCTTTCAAACTAGTTCAAAAAGCTCATTTATATAAACATTATCAGTCCTATTAAGAGAAATGAGATTTAATTTTGAAGCCTCAAGGTAGTATCCTGGGTCCCATCCTTTATACGGTATATACAGCTGATATCCCCATCCATCCTAGCACTGTCCTCACTACGTATGCTGATGACACATGTGTGTTATCAGTAAACAATGATCCAACTATCGCATCACAAAACCTTCAGTCACACATCGACTCCATTGAAGAGTGGTGTCAGAAATGGAGAATTAAAATCAATCCTAACAAATCCCATCAAATCACGTTTACCCTTCGTCGCAAACCTATGACCTCCTGTCCCACTGTATCCTTTAGTACCATCCCACTAATTCCTGTTGAATAGATCCGCTACCTAGGACTCCTCCTTGACAAACGTCTAACTTGGAATCCTCACACCAGACTGAAAAGACTAGAAACTGCTCGCAGATACCGATTGTTACAACACTTACTAAACAAACGTTCAAAGATTTCAATCTACTACAAAAAACTAATTTATATAGCCATTATTAGACCTATTTGGACATATGGTATTGAGCTATGGGGATCCACCAAGCCATCAAATTCCTCCCGCATCCAATCCTTGCAATCCAAAATCCTCCGAAAGATCCTAAATGCTCCGTATTATGTCACTAATAAAACAATCCATAAAGACCTGAATGTTCCGTTAGTTGCAGACTTAGCCCGAACTAGATATACTCCCTTTAATTCCAAACAATCAGCCCACTCAAACCCGCTTGTCCGTATCCTTTCATCTCCATCTATTCCTGATAATCCTCGGAGGCGCCTGAAAAGATGGTGGCCTCGAGACCTGCTAATGACATAAACATTGAAGTGCTACCGCTGGGTAGCTTCTTCACAAGCCTTTATCAAGCCAATTGTTACTTCTTTTTTTTCCCATTTACTTGTTGAATTTTTTCCTATACAGTTGTAAATATCAATATTAATAAATAATAAAAAAAAAAAATTTGAAGCCACACTATACAATCGAATTCCTCCTGCATACAATCGTTGCATTCCATAACCCTTGGAACAATTCTTTTTTTTTTTTAAATAAATGTACAAATACAATATACACAACAAGTGAAAGGGCTGAAATTACAAATATGGCATGAAATAGTCTTGTGAAGAGACTACCCAGTGGTAGCACTTCTCACATTCGTTTAGGTAACACTGTAATTATTTTATTTACAGGTCTCGAGGACACCGTCTTTTAGGCGCCTCGGAGGATTATGAGGAAGAGATGACTGAGTTCTGGTAGTTTAGAATTAAAGGAGGTGTATCTAATTGGGCTAAGCCTGCAACTAGTGGAATATTGAGGTCTCTATGGATGGTTTTATAAGTATTAGTAACAAAATAAGGAGCATTGAGGATTTGTGTAGGATTTTGGATTGCAAGGATTGGATGCGGGAGGAATTTGATGATTTATTAGAGCCCCATAGTCGAAAAATCCTAAATGCCCTTTATTTTGTCACCCATGAAATCATCCTTGAACACCTCAATATTTCATTTAATGCAGACATAGCCGAAAATGGATATGTCTCTTTTAATTCCAACCTCTTTATCATTTGTTTTATTTTAGAGCCATCTTTAACTTATCTTTCAGTCTTTCAGCAGTAAAAACTAAAAATCATCGGAAATCATTAGAAACCCCTTGCCATTTTTCCCAATGTTATTGGTCAAGTATTTTTTGAAAAGTTCGACAATTTCTCTATCAGAAATTCGAATCTTGCCTTTAGAAGAAATATTGCTGAGCCAAAAAAAAAAAATTTTTTTTAATGTTTTGTTAGTCTCTTCATCAGAAATTAATGTAAAATATTTGTCAGTATATAACATTTGTCACTAGGAACTACCTTTTACAATAGCATAGATTATAATAGAACAAGATACTTTATAATGGGACAATGTCCCTTAGAATAACATTAATGAAAAAAATCAAGGTGCAGTCAATAGAACACACAATTAAGTATAAACTTAATTTAATGGTGCCGACGTTTCGGCCTGAATTATAGGCCTTCTTCATTGCTATAAAAAAATAAAATAAAATAAAAATAACAACCAGTAGTAGAATACAATATATAAAGATGATAAGAAAAATAATTTCTACTGATAATACAAAGTGAAATATGATATTTGATAAATATAATAATAATTAAAAACAAAAGGGGAAAAAGAAATTTGGATAAAAGGAGAATATTTAGATAATAGAAAATTAAAATTACCAATTTTAAAAATTTTTACAGTATGAAAAATATGAAACATTATTATATAAAATATAGTGAATACATATGTATACATATCTCTGTGTGAATTTTTTTTTCTTTAAATATTTTTTAAAGAGAACCTTTAAAAGCCTATTTTCTTTTTATAGTGATAGAATCGGCCTAAAAAATAAATCCAAACTACAGACAGAAATAGGAAAAACAAAGAACGGGCAATTAAAAACAAAGATACATAAATATTTGGAATTATATGACCTACGCGGAAATCAGTACTCTCTTCATGCGTCTTTCTCATTCATCAAAGCTTTCTTTGGCGTGACTTACAGCGAATTTCACTTCGTTTGTTTACTCATAACAGATTAGTAAGGATTACCATATGACCAAACTGAGGTCTCTAAGAAACCGTATCACTCTACAAATCTTTGAATCAGCGAAGGAACTCACCAATATAGATAATATTTAGTAATATAAATATAATTCCGATATTAAACAATAATATTAGGAAGATATTCCAAAGAGAATTAAAAAAAATATTTTTTTTTTGGATAATGCAATGAAATTTGCATTAAAAGAATGAATTTATTGGCCAAATCTCACGTTCCGTAGGTTTGTTTATTTCATACAAACTTTAAATTACTCAAAAGTCGTTGATTATTATAATTTTAAGTCACTGTTTGAGTTGAATCATACTTTGAAGGATTTTTTCATATTCGTTTCGTATTCGGCGGTACTGCATTTACGAAGGTTGTTGCACCCGGAATAGTCGAGGCGCCACCCTTCCTGCGATCTTCTGGGAAGAGAACGACAAGCGGTATCTGGAGGAAATTGGGCAATGATTATCGCTGGAGTCGCTGGAGATGGGGAAGAATCCAGAAGATTCCAGTTAGTTCTAGGACAAGCCGAAATGTCGAATGCTGTGCATAACAAACAGGTTTGGAGTTGACAAGGGCGTTAAATCCCATTAAAAAAAATGTCTGTCGAATGTCATCTTATGAATTCCAGTCATCACGAATCAGTATTAATATGAGAAAAAAGTAGAAATGGTGCTATACCGCTAACGTTAATAATAAGAACCGATTTTTTTTTAGTACGATAAACATTTGTTAAAAAGAGGTGGGAATCTTATTTTAATCCTAAAATCTAGTACTAAGCAAAATAGGAGGGGCGCAGTTCCCCTAGAAGTTTTTGGGAAAACACAAATTATAAAAATAAAAACTCAAATTTAAGCTAAGGTATTAGGATAAAAGGAGGCCGGCGTTGTCTAGTGGATAAGGCACTAGTCTACTGGCCTCCGGGTCCTGGGTTCGAATCCCGGGTGTGGCAGATTGTTTTTATTCTGTTACTTCAGTCGAGGGCAGACCCAATCCCTATAAAGAGGGTACCTAAAAATTTGGGTAAAAAACCTGACGGCTGAGTGTGATCAAGGCCTAACCACCTCATTGCACTGCCGTTGGCCTCGAAACAGTATGAATCTCTATATGTACTGAGCCCAAGACCCTTCATAGGTTGCAGTAGTACAGGTTTTATTAAGATAAAAGGTGTAATTAGAATTTTTTTCATAACTCGTACTTTTTTTAAAATTATTATATATGTAGACAGTGTTTGAAAAAAAAAAAACAAAAAAAAAAAACCCAGCTGTTTCTCC
Organism: Piezodorus guildinii; assembly: GCA_023052935.1. NCBI lineage: Eukaryota > Metazoa > Arthropoda > Insecta > Hemiptera > Pentatomidae > Piezodorus > Piezodorus guildinii. The sequence continues at coordinate 215,667,420 of CM041292.1, read as the reverse complement.
CTTTTCAACACTTTCTCGACTTTTAACTCACTCGCCTTCCCCTAACCTAAAAATCTTGCCTACGTGCTTAAAGCATGCATAGATTTGGTGGGGTAGCTTGTACTCCGACCTTAAGCTATATAAAGTTATCTTTCAAAAAATATATATTTATAAATATATATCTATATATATATATATTTTTTTTTTCTAATCAAGACACCTCGATAAAATATTATAAAGAAAAGAAAAAAAATTGAAATTTTAGAAATTGATTCTCCCATAGCTCAGTTATTTTTGAAGATAGAGAAAATTGTATAGAGTTTTAGGATCAGGACATCCCGAAGAACAACAAAAGTAACGAGAAAAAAGATTGAAATGTTCCTATATTCTAGTAACTCAGTTAATTTCGAAGAGAGAGAGAAATAATTCTATAGAGTTTTAGAATTAGTTTACCAATAGTATATTAATTAGAATTAGTTTAGTTGTACACGCTGAGCTATTCGTGAAAGAACAATACTTCCAAGTGATAACTCAAATTGTAAGGGTGGTTCGATAAAAGAAATTAGTGGACTGTATATATTTAAAAAAATTAAACAATGGAAGCAAACAACGAATCACAATACATATAATAGACTAAAATACATATAAATATGATAAGAAAAAAAATTAACCTAAATAATTGATAAGAGAAAGATAAGAAACAAAATTAACCAAGTTATATATTTAAACAGCTGTAAGAAAATAGAGGAAACAAAATAAACCTAATTAAATACTCAAAGATGTAAAAAATATAGGTTTTAAAAATATAAAAGTTTTAAGAATGAAAATTAGGAAATTAAATGTTCCAATAATGGATATAGATAGGTCATATTCACGTAAAGATGTCCAGTTGAGTGTTGAAGAAAATTACCGCAGGGCGGCTTGAACGAAGTCGTCTTGAGTGGTGAAGAAAATTACCGCAGGGCGGCTTGGACGAAGTTCTCTTGAGTGTTGAAAATGACCGCAGGGCGGCTCTTCCAAGTTCCGAGGGCGACGATGAGAAGAAGAAATTCGTTTGCAAACGTTCAAATGTTGAGAGGAGACTTAGGTCTATATACGGCACATCTTCACCGTTCAGACGCTACATTAAGACTCGACTCGACTCGCCACGAGGCAGTAATAAAACAATTGAAGTACGATCGTCTTTTTTTTTTTCTCTTCTAATATTCTTCACTTTCTTGGCAAAACCTTTTAATTATATTTACAAAGACTATTTTTAAACCAAATAAAAAATATAGATTTATACAGCAAAATGATCTTATGATAAATATCATAAATTTAGGGAGATTTTTATGTTCAATTTAACAGCCATGAAAAACCTTATCAGGCCATAACGTATGGCGTGAACAATAGTATATTAATTAGAATTAGTATAATATATTAATTATAAAACTGGTAAGAGTAAATGGTGACAGGTCCAAGGAATTCCGTGCAGATAAAGGACTCCGACAAGGGGATGCACTAGCCTGTTTGCTGTTTAATCTAGCACATGAGAAGGCCATAAGAGATGCTGGTTTACGCGAAAGAGAAGGGAATATATTTACCCGACTTGTCCAGCTGTTCGCTTACGCAGACGACATCGACATTGTGGGACGCTCTCTACAGTCCGTGACTGATGCCTTTCTGGCATTGATGGGTCCTGCCAGCAGACTTGGACTGAACGTTAATGAGTCCAAAACAAAATATATGGTAGCAGAAGAAATCCCAATGCTAGGCGAGACAGTCACTATCGGGGTTCATAAGTTTGAGAAGGTCTCAGAGTTCACATACCTGGGATCAGTGGTCACCCAAGATAATAACCCCGATATTGAGATAAGGAGAAGAATAACTGCAGCCAACAAATGCTACTTTGGGTTAGGCAAGCAGCTAACCAAGCGGATACTCTCTAGACAGACCAAGCTCCACCTCTATAAGACATTGGTGCGTCCCGTACTGCTCTATGGATCAGAGTGTTGGGCGACTTCAAAGGCGACCGAGAAGGAACTCCTAATTTTTGAAAGAAAAGTTCTCCGCCGTATTTTTGGAGGAGTGAAAGTTGGAGAGGAGTGGAAGCGGCGCACAAATCAGGACCTCTACAATGCTTTTGGAGAAGGTGATGTGGTCCGGGCTATGAAGTTAAGACGCCTAAGATATGCAGGGCATATTGCCAGGATGGAAAATGGAGAAATGCCCAAAATATTGCTCACTCAGCCGATCCATGGGATAAGAAGAAGAGGAAGACCAAGGTTGAGATGGTCGGATGGTGTGGCGGCGGACGCTCGCATGTTGCTGGGAGTTAGGAGCTGGATGACATCGGCTCAAGACCGTGATGATTGGAGGAGGCGGTTGGAGGAGGCCAAGCCCCGTGACCGGGTTGTAGCGCCGTGAAATAATAATAATAATATATTAATTATAAAACAGAAAAAAAAAACCCACAACGAATAACGAGTAAAAAAAAGACTATTTGTGGGAATAAATTTCACAAAAAACAAAAAAAAGAATCATTGAAATCGGTAAAGAAATAGCAGAGATATAGATAGCGTTTAGAAATTAGCAGTCTTGGTAGACAATTTTTCTTTGAATTGTTTATTGCTTTCCATAATAATTACCTGCCTGTAAAAAGCTATATAAACTGTTATAACTTATATAGTTATTTAAAAATAATAAACTATTTTTTAATAATGTGCAGCGTTTTTTTCCCATGTTTTTTTTGTAGATAAAGAAATTATTAATCGAATGTAAAAACAGTTGAAAATAATAAACCTATATGGTTAAATAATGTTGAAAAAAAAAAGGTTTAAAAATGGACTCTACATTGTATTTTTCGAGTAAATTTGTAATACGAAAAATGTGAACCCATTAATTTATATCAAGTCGATTTCGAATAGAATGATATTTCCATTGTACTCGGCGTAGGCAGAAGGACGAAGAAAGTGACTTTCTCAATTTTGGATTATGTCACTACGACCTACCTTCACTACTCAAGGCAGATAAAAAAAAATCTATTATGCCAGCTCCTAAAAGTGAGCCTGTAGTGAAAGTCACTTCTTATTAATAAATGGGATCCTTCTATTCAGGCGTCTTAAGCAAGAGGAGGTAGAACAATTCTTTACTGATGGTTACGATAAAACAATTTCGATTTATATTAAAATTAGTATTATGAAGAATATAATCTCTATAAATAGAAATGAAATAAAATGAAATCCAGGAAGAAGTAAAGTCCCGGTTAAAGGTGGGAAATGCGTGTTATTATTCAGTTGCTAAATTATATAGCTCGCGGCTTCTATCTAAAAACTTAAAGGTTAGAATTTATAAAACTATTATTCTTCCGACGGTTCTTTACGAATGTGAAACGTGGCCGCTTACTTTGAAGGATGAACAACGGCTTAAGGTTTTCGAAAATAAGGTACTGCGTAAAATATTTGGTCTATAGAGTGATGAGGCTACTGGGGAGTTTAGAAGATTGCACAACGTGGGATTGCGGAGCTTGTATCCTAGAAAAATGGTATTCGCTGATCCGACTGGTAGGCGTCCGAAAGGTAGGCCGAAGCGTCAATAGGAGGATAGCGTTAAGGCTGATATTGGGAACTTAGTCTTAAACAGTGAACATTAGTTCAGTCTGTGTAGGCGGAATTCGGTGTTATCAGCGCCGAACCTTCGGGTTTGGTAAGCCTATTATTATTATTATTATGTATAAAATGTAACGTGATTTTGGTTTTCGCTAACTCCTTCTAAACCATTGAACGGATTTGATACGGTTTTTACCATGATTTAGGGCATTGTTTCCTGAAGGTTTATAAATAAAATAGATCGCAATTTAGCTTTTAATTAAACGATAAAAAGAAATTTTCTGTTATAAAGTAATAAAAAAATTATTCCTGAAATATAAGTAGTAACATAGACGTATGACATACCGCTGGAAAAGCGCAAGATAGAAAAGGAAATATGCAATAAAATAAATCGTACAAGTTAATATAAAGTGGTTGTAAGCTCATAAACTCATGAACATTTGTTAGTGTTAAAGAGAGAAGTTGTCACCGTCGGACAGGATCGTGCAGGTTTTAGAAACAATATTACTCACTGAATTGTTAACATAAATGGTAAGTTTTTATTAACATTGTATTTATACATTAAGTATTTCAGATTTATTACTATTTCATGAAAACAGATGTTTCACTGTAAACTAAATGAGTTTCCTATGTAAACTTAATTTAACTTTTAAAACATAATTTAGAGAGTATATTAAAAATAGAAAATAGTTATAATCCTTATAGGATAGGAAGATTTGATATTCCCATAGTTTTTGTATACATACATAGCAGTAAAGTTTTGTTTAAATGGGAAAATTAAATTTTCTGTTCTCTGTGCTTCACTTTAATATAACAAACAAATAAACTTTTATGTTTTCCATTTCTGCCGTAGATTTTTTTAAAAATTTATTTATTAATTTTTTGAAATTTATAAGAAGTAAATCAAGTAAATTGGCCCATAATATAGATAATATACATGAAAAGATATGAAGAAAATATGCCCATTGGCAACACTCCACTAGGTAATCTAGGCCATCTTCTTTTCAGACGCCTCGGAGGATTGTCAGGAATGGAAGAGGAAGCAAGGATTGATACTAGTGGGTTAATGTGGGAGTGGAGTTCGTAAGGGAAGGAATGATACCTCGTACGGGCCAAATCAGTAACATATGGGACATTAAAGTCTTTATGGATGAGTTTGTTGGTGACAAAGTAAGGAGCATTGGGGATTTTGTATTGTAGGGATTGAATACGGGAAGAATTTGATGGTTTAGTAGAGCCCCAAAGCTCAACTCCGTACGTCCAGATAGGCCTTATGATGGTAATATAGATGAGCCTTTTGTAGTTAAGTGGAAGGTTAGAGCATCTGTCCAGTAAGTGTTGAAGTAAGCGAAAGCGTTGGGCAGTTTCTTGTCGTTTCAGTCTTGTGTGCGGATTCCAAGTTAGTCGTTTGTCAAGTAGGAGTCCTAGATAGCGAATCTGTACAAACCGGGACTAGCGGAATATTATTAAAGGACACTGTAGGGCAGGATGCCGTAGGTTTAAGACGGTGCCGAAGATTAAACATAGCAATGAATTGACGTTATAAAATAAACATATTTTCTTACTTAATAGTAAGATATTAATTGCACTTTTGGTTACGATAAACTAAATCTTCCAAAGCGATAAACTCTAAATCGGTCAGACAGAGATTTTTTAAAACATATATGGCCCCTCATTTTAATTTCACCCGTGCGAGCCAGGAGCGGATCACCTAGTATTTTAATATAAATAAATGTAGAACCATTCTGTTCTTAAACAAACCATTTGGAGTTGAAGAAAAAATGTTGAAACATAACAATGTAAATATATATTAACTACAATGGTAATGTTTAATAGACTTGGCTGAGCATATTGCGTCGCCAGAATGCATTGGCATGCAATCCTATGGTGCTGATGACAGATCCCTTGCACGGATGATGAGCAGCGAAGATTAAGATGGTCGGTCGTATTGCGTGTCGAGTGACGCCAAGGAAGTAGAGTGGCGGCTTGTAGCAACGGAAGTGTAAGGCGGAAGGTTTTGAGTAAGCCCTAACTGGTTTACGGATTATAGAAATACAATAATAATAACGATACCTTTATTATTGAATATATCAGAGTATACGTATGAACTTGTGGATAAATGCAAGTTAGGGGCTATGGTAGTTTAAAAAAAAAAACAAATTTAGAAGGATGTAAAGTCACGGATAAATATAAAAAACGCGTTATTATTCAGTATTGAAATTAATTAGATCGCGACTTCTGTCAACAAACAATTTAAAGGTTAGAATTTATAAAAATAACGTTCTTCTGACGGTTCTGTGGGGGTTCGTAAGGATCAGGGTCAGGATATTATAATAGGTGTTCAACCTCTTGGTTATAAGCACCAAATATATTTTTATTAACAGATTTTTTACTTTTACTTAATATATATAGTAAGGGAAAGTATTGCGATCGTAAAAATTTTCGAATTCCAGTTTTCAACGGAATACACGTTTTAAGGTCCCCTGAGTCCAAATAACCAAGTCCCGCAAAAAGGCCTGTGTGTGTGTGTGTGTGTGTGTTGTGTGTGTGTGTGTGTGTGGTGTATGTGTGGTAACTCTCGGGCGGAAACGAAAAGTCCTATGAAACTGAAATTTCATATTAAGAAAATGATACGCCCGAGACGTTACAAAATCTTTTTCATTTCCACTTTATACAATGCATTTTGCACCTTTTTTGCGATTTTATCAAAACAGTTATGACGATTTTGTTTAAACACGCTATATCGATGTAAAATTTAATAGACTATAATATAAATGTAGGTTTCATTCTGATTAAAATAGTCCGACAGGGCTTAAATGCCGATATTTTAAATTTTTTCTTCTAAAGTACCTTTAATTTTGTATATTCTATAAAAATAACATATTATCTTGTAGTATTGATAAATGAGAGCTAAATATGCATGTTGAGCGAATTTGAAAAACAACTCAAGGAGAAACTGAAAAATATATTTTTAATGCAATTTTTTTGTTTTTGAACATAGAAAAGTAATATCACGTATGATATACCGTTGGAAACCTTGAGATTTTAGAAAAATATTATCTCATACACAAGCTTTTAAAAGTTAGTAGAGAGTGATGAAAATCCGATAAAACTATCTGAGTATTTTAGATAATAATATAATCGATTTTTAAAGAAACACATGTTTTTATAGAAATTCCATTTAATTAATTCTTTAATGGTATCACTCATCTCTAACTGTATTTGGAAATTTTTTAATTGATTCTAAAAACGGAGGTAAGTGAAAGTCGTGTGTTGCCCGCACACATTTTTATTTATACTATTCTTTTAAAAAATTAATTTATTTCAATTTCTTTTTTCTTTCCTTTTCTTTTTTTTTATTTATTAATTTTTTTCTTATAGTTTCCTGGAGCAGATGAAATTCTTTGACAAACCTCAGTAGCGAACTAATAAGTTTCACTAAGTCCTTCAAGCTCTCACTCAGCGATCTTGGTAGATTAAATTTACGCATTAGTACATGGAATTTGGGGCAGTTCTCAATTATATGTTTTATTGAGAGAGGCACCCTACATAAGACACACATTGGTAAGGACTGCCTGAAGATGAGTTTGGAGTTTGTGTGAGCTGCTATGCCCGATGCGAAGTCTCGCAAAAGCATTTCCTCGCGTCTTGTTTGTAAAATCGTCAATAGCTTTGAAGGATAAAAAATGTCTTGAGATTTTCGAGAATCAGGCTGTACCCTAAAAACGGTTTTAGGCTCATTAGAGCACTAATTCGGAAAAGTTGGTATGCACTGAACCGACTGGGAGATGTAGGCGAGGCGTTGATGGGGGGATTGTGTTAGGCTTATATTCGTGTTCGGTTAGCCTATCATAATTATTACAAATGTTTCTTCCTCGTTTAAAAATACAGATTCGTATGAAAATTAACTTTGAATGTATGTTTTAAGAAGATATTTATAGTTTTGTATTATTAATAAACAACTAAAGAAAGGAAATTTTTATATCATGTGTGCCGAAGGTATGAAATCTGTTGATAGTTGTCCAAATTCAATTTTTTTTTATTTATTATTTTTCATTTATTTATTTTTTTTATTGTTTTAGAACAGAGCTAATGCTTCTTTGGATCATGGTATACTGTGAACTCCTTTGTAATGACAATCCTTCAGGAGACATAAACAATGCTTAACGATTCCAAGAAAGAGGATGTAGGAACAGGCTGAAACAAGACATGGCCATAAATCAGAGGACAGTTAATACCCAAGTAGCCTGAAGTAGCTGAAGGGTCTTCCTTGGGGAACACCAAATGTTGCTACACACTACTTGCCCTATTGTACTGAGAGGAAGAGGTGTTTATCTTAAGATCAAGTCTAAAAAAGGATAAGAAAAACCATATCATATGTTTTGTTTTGTAATTCTTTCTTATTTGAACAATCTTCTATATTTTTAATTGCAAGGTGCATGCAATACACGACTTCCATTTAGCGCGGTTGTTAATATGAATTTAAGAGCTTTTAAATAAAGTTACAGATGAAAACATTTAAAGAATTATATGGAGTTTCGATAGAAACATGTGTTTTATAAAATAATCAAATAACAAATAGTTAGTTTTTTTTTCCTGCTTTTCATCACTCTCCATTACCTTTTACAACACTGAGTTTAATATATATTTTTTTTTTTATGAAATCTTTAGTTTTCTAACGGTATATCTTGCATGACGAAGTATACAATGATCAAAAGTCTGACCAGTATTAGCAAAACACTATGTAACAAAACATATTAAAGCTTGATGGAATACTGAAGAATTATAAGTATGCCTACATCTACTGATGTTAATGATATGATGTTATAAACTTGAATACAATAAGATTAAGATCTTTCTATTAATAATAAAAAATTGTTGTGCATAAAGAACTGATATCTAATTATATGTATTAAAGTAGGAAGCAGATTGTTCCAGTGGATGAAGCACTATCTACTGTTCTCCGGATCCTGGGTCCGAACCCCGACAGTTGTAGAGTTACTTATTTTGTTATTTCAGTCGTGTGACCCTGGGGTATGGAGATCCTCCTGGGGCACACCCACTTTATAGAGGGTACCCCAAAATTGGGGGAAAACCTGGTGCGTCTAATACTAACTAAAATTACTTCTCTTCTGAAATTTCTTCAAGTACTGAACCTGATACCATTCGTGGGTTGTAGACATGATGTTGTATAGTTAGTCTTATATGTTACAGCTATCTTGTATATTTACGTTGTTTTTTTTCATGTTTTATTTATTATTTTTTAAATATATTAAACTATTTATTTAACGTCACTTTATGCTACTGTGGCTTATCAGACGATGCTACAGTGGGAGTCCTAAATCTTGCCTATCCAGGTTTTATTAGGATAGGGATCTTTAAAGAGTATCTGACATCGCACAGGCTCGTGACCATCTTTTCACGTCCCCTCCGAAGGATGGCGTAACTAAGGATTTTTTACTCCCATTAAAAAATCCTAGGACCACCTGCAGGTTTGAACCCGTGACCTTTAGCATGGGAGGCTGTTACGCTAGCCACCCAGCTACAAGTGATTCCAATATATTAAATTAGTTTTTCTGTAAATTGAGGTGAAGTGTAAATTCATGAGTGAATTTTTTTTTTTTTTTTTTTGACTTGTTTCTTTATTTATTAAACGTCACTTTTATGCTACTGTGGCTGATTGGACGATGCTACAGTGGGAGCCCTAAATTTTGCCTATCCAGGCTTTCTGACATCACACGGACTCAGGACCATCGTTTTACGTCACTCCCGAAGAAAGACATACCCTCGGATATTTTTACTCTCATTAAAAAATGCTATGGTAACCTGCCAGGTTTCCGATCATGGGAATAGAAGGCTGGTATGCTAGCCCCTACACCACGGGTGACCCCTGTATTATTTTTACTTTCACTTACTATATATAGTAAGGGGAAGTATTGCGATCGTGAAAATTTTCGAATTCCAGTTTTCAACGGAAATACACGTTTTAAGGGGACCCTGAGTCCAAATAACCGAGTCCCGAAAAAAGGTCTGTGTGTGTGGTAACTCCTGGGTGGAAACGGTAAGTCCTATAAAACTGAAATTTCATATTTAAGACAACTATACGCCCGTGACAAAACTTTTTTCATCAAAACGAGCTTACCAGAAGAGGCACTTTATACTATGCATTTTGCACCTTTTTTTCGATTTTCTTGAATACGGTTCCGACGATTTTGATTAAACTCGCTATATCGATGTAAAATTTAATGGGCTTTAATATCATGTAAGTTTCATTCGGATTAAAATGGTCTGACAGGGCTTAAATGCCGATATTTTAAATTTTCCTTCTCTAATGTACCTTTAATTTTGTGTATTCTATAAAAATATTTATATTATCTTGTTAACTCTGATAAAAAAACAGGCAAATATATAAATTTAATAGATTCGATACCCAACTAAAGGAGAAAACAGAAAAAATATTTTTTTAATCCGATTTTTCATTTTTGAACATAAGAGCAATAATATACATGTATGATATACCGTTGGAAAGCTAAAGATTTTAGAAAAAATATTATCTCATACACAAGCTTTTAAAGGTTAATAGAGAGGAATGAAATGATCATAAAACTAACTGATTATTTTAGATAATAATATAATAGATTTTTTAATGAAACACATGTTCCTATATAAATTCAATTTAATTAATTCCTTAATAGGTTCACGTATTTTTATCTCTGTTTTTGAAAATTTTTTCATTGATTTTCAAAATGGAGATAAGTGAAAGTCGTGTGTTGCCCGCACCTGATTTTTTTAAGTGGATTGCTGTTAAGGAGTCTCAATTTTTTTTCCATTCCAAACATTTTCATATTTCAATTTAGATTGAGTGAGTGACATCAGTGAAGAAGCTTTGTCGCTCACGATTTTTTTTCTTATACCGAAGCCATAAAACAAGACTATTCATTGGCTGGTGAAAGGAATGGCTCACAATGCAATGACCTACAATTAGTTGCATTTCTTGCAATTGCATTTCCTATCCTTAATCTTTCTCCGATGCATTCAGCCTACAAGTCGTATACTTTCTTTCCATTCTCATTTCGTTTCTTTTTCTACTTCTTTTAGAGCCTATTGCAATCGAATGGTAAAATATAATTAGATTCATTCGGATTAAATTCTAACTATAGTATATTTTGAAAAAATTAAGATTTATTATTATTTTAAATTTATAACTTTCACTTACCTATCCATATATGAAATATATAGTAAGAGAAAGTATTGCGAATTTTCGAATTCCAGTTTTCAACGAAAATACACTTTTTAGGGTCCCGCAAAACGGTCTGTGTGTGTCCGTGTGTGGTAACTTTGCGCGAAAACGAAAATTCATATGAAACTGAAATTTCACATGTAAGGTGACTATGCTCGAGATGTTACAGAATCTTTTTCATCAATATTAGCTGACCGGTAGAGCCACTTTATACCATGAATTTTACACCTTTTAGGATTTTATCAAAAACTGTTTTGACGATTTTGTTTAAACTCGCTATATCGATGTAAAATTTAATGTGCTTTAATATCATGTAGGTTTCATTCTGATTGAAATAGTCTGACAGGGCTTAAATGCCGATATTTTAAATTTTCTACCTCTGAACTATCTTTAATTTTGTAGATTTTATTAAAATAACCATATTATCTTATTAGCGTTAGTAAATAAAAGCTAAATATGTAAGTTGTACGAATTTGAAAAATAACTATAAGAGAAAACTGAAAAAATAGTTTTTTAATGCAATTTATTGTTTTTGAACATAAGAACAGTAATATACATGTATGATTTCCCGTTTGAAAGCTAAAGATTAAAAAAAAATTATCTTATACACAAGCTTTCAAAAGTTAATAGAGAGTGATGATAAACCGTTAAACTAAGTGATTATTTTAGATAATAATATCATAGATTTTTTAATAAATCACACGTTTCTATAGAAATTCCATTTTATTAATTCTTTTGTGGTTTCACTCATTTTTATCTCTTACTGTATTTGTAAATTCTTTTTTCACTGACTGCCCCGTGTTGATTTGTTGTTCTTTTTTTTTAATTTATTACTTTTTTATGTAGTGTTGTATTAAGGCTTAATTTAGTGAGCTTTTTGGTGAGAATAAAACTTTTCAGTGCTCAGCAATAGTTTATTAAAGATGTTGAAGATCACTAATTTACATAACTAATGAAAAATAACGAGACGTAAATTGAAAAAATACTCGAATAACTGAATTTATATGTTAAGAAATAGAACATTTACTGTAATGTAGTGACTAGCCTGGTAGACACAAGTTCGCACGTTTATATCCCGCAGATGGCGAAAGAATTTTTAATAGGAAGTAATTATCCCTTGGTTTAGCAGTCCTTCGGAGGGGACGTTGTATGGCGGTCGCAAGCCTGTGTCGCTGCAAAATTTAGGAATCCTATGTACCATTTTCCGATTAGATTCATAATTTGACGTTGAATGAGTTAACAAACCTATTTATTTTATATATAGTAAGGGAGTCTATTGCGATCGTGAAAATAGATTTTTTAACGGAAATTCGGTGTTTCACGTTTCAGGTACTGCAAAATGGTGTGTAATGTTATAAGTATAGTTCAGAAATAAAAAGCCATACTATTTTGATGTTTTATATTTAATATTGTAAAGATGAGCTTCTTTTTACTATGCGTTATACTCCTTTTTATGATTCTCCCAAAAACCGCTCCGACGATTTTGTTTTAGCTAGCTATATATATATATATATATATATATATATGTGTGTGTGTGTGTTTGTGTATAAAATTTAATGATCTTTAATATAATTTAGGTTTTAATCCGATTGAAAAAATCTATATGCACTAGTATAAACGCCAAATCTTTAAAATTTCTCCTTCACATACTACCTTATCTTAAAAAAACAAAAAAAAAAACAGGAGGAATCTTTTTCTATGTGTTTGGCAAATATGGAACTAAAACAGATGCACAAAATACCGTTAGATAAAAGATTTCAGAACCAATGTTACGCGTTTGTAAAATGCAATGGATGGTAACGAAAAAAAAATTGTAGATAATAATTTCAATTGTTATATCATAATGTATGTGTTACAAATTTTATGGTATTTTCAATCGATACATGATCTAATTCTTTTACCTTTTTTCAACTTCATGTAAAGTTGAAATCAAGTTCTTAAATTGATTAAATCTAGGGATCTAAGTGAAAATCGTGTGGCGCCTTTATCAGATCCTTAAGTTTCCGATTTTATTTTTTTAAAAGAAATTATATTGCTTTATTGAGAAATAATACAATCTGCCACTATCTTTGGCAATAAGTATTAGAGATAAAAGAAGTCATTCATACCATATGTACAAAGTAAAACAAACAAAAAATAAAATACCTCATTAACAAATAAAATAAAAACAAAACAAATAAAAAGAAAATGAAATAAAAGAAAATAATTATAATCTTGGCCACATTCATACCTGTATACAATATTTTAATTCTGCCTCTGGGAACTCCGAATCGAGACTCTGCATCCAGAAATGAATTTTAGAATGAAAAACTCAGATTCTTCTAAATCACTATAATGGATGAGCGCCCACTTAATAGAGAGGATTTCTAAAAAATTGTTTGTCTTTATTTTTTTTAGTTATTAATATCATAAATATGCTACTTGTTAACATTTACAGATAAAAATATATTTTTATTTTTGCACTTTAATTTGTGAGAACATTTACTTTTCCTTATAAATGAAATTTTATTTTATATTTTTTCTATGAAATCACTTGGCTCTAATGACACATGACACAATGATTTAAATTTTGAAATGTTTATTTATATCATAAATATGATTATTGTTAATATTTACAGATAAAAATATACTTTTATTGTTGCAATTTATGTGTGAACATTTATTTTTTCTTATAAATTAAATCTTATTTTATATTTTTCCTATGAAATCACTTGGCTCTAATGACACATGACACAATGAATTAAATTTTGAAATGTTTATTTATATCATAAATATGATTATTGTTAACATTTACAGATAAAAATATACTTATATTTTTGCAATTTATCTGTGAACATTTATTATTCCTTATAAATGAAATCTTATTTTATATTTTTCCCATGAAATCACTTGGCTCTAATGACACATGACGCAATGAATTAAATTTTGAAATGAGCATAAATTTACTTCAATACTGTTGGTAATTAACAATGTTTATTTATACTAGTGAGGCTAATTATAATCAGTTATTAAGTGAATCTATATTCAATGTTTCTACTAGAAATCTAACTGCTTATCCACTGTCCCTGAATGAATAAATAAATAACAATAATAAATAAATAAAATAAAGTGCTTTTCTATATTTGATAGAAGTTGCAAACAGACTACTATTTATAAAAACAAGAACAATATGGCATTCCATTAATCATCGTTGAGTTGACGATATTCCTTTTTAAACAAGAGATGATTAAGACACTACTAACTCTCCAATAAACAAAACTCGAGAGGTGACTAAGAAAAGCTGATAAAGCAGAAAATCAGTTGTTAACAAACGACACGACACCTGGTTCTTTCGATATTTCACCTCATGAGAGATATTGTGTTATGCAACAGGAGAATATTAATGGTGACTTGCTTTCAGCATCATAAATTAATGTATTTTCAATTATTATCTAAATTAATATATATGTAGTACCCTTAAAACCCATGAAGGATCTTGGGGTCAGTACGTAACACTCAGCCGCCAGATTTTCCTCCATTTTTGGGGTACCTACTTTATAGAGGCTGGGTCTGCCCCAGAGGAGGGTTCCATTTTCTAGGGTCACTCTCTGGCCGAAATAAAAGAATAAATAATCTCTAAAATTCTTTAATCAAATAAAAAGGATTGATGATGTTGGTAATATAGTAAAATTGAACTTTTGAAACATACTTTAATCATATTTTCGAAATTATAGTTTTAATGCTAAAAAAATATTGCGGATTAGGTTTTGTATTAGGTGCATTAACTACAGGTCTCCTCAGTTGTAATGCTAGACTTTTATTTTTATATTTTTTCGTAGCCCTTCAGTTCGTCTTTTTCTGTATATTTCTAATTGATGGTATTGTATATCTTCAAGATAATATATATATTTACATCTTTGAGCAATAAATTTGGTAATGGGGCTCACCTTGTAGTGTAAATTGAAATAAAAACTACAATCTAATACTCTAATTCTAACCTGGAACCCGCATACTAGACTTAAAGAACTTAATCGAAGATTTGGTCAATTATACAGACTACTGACTTATACCATCAAAATTCTCTAAATACCATCATAACCTTATCCATTACCCTAATCCCCTAGCTCAATCCTTATCCAGCTCCACCTATCCTTACCATCCTCCTAGAACGGCAGTGGCCTCGAGACCATTTGATAGATTCTCCACTCACGTTTAGCATGCTAGAGAATTGTATAAAGGTATGATTGACTTTTGTATATATTCTTATTGATCCTGTTTTGTTTATATGTATATTGTATTATTATTTTATAAATTTGTTGTATTGTACATATTGTGTGAATGTAGTATGAATTTTGTACTTTATTAGTATTAAAAATGTTCTAATTAGGACTGATTGTAATACTTCTCAATAAAGAGTTTTTTCTGAAAAATAAAATTAATCTAATTATTTTTGGCATCGGAGGGAATTCCAGGTACCTCCAGTACATGACAATATAAGCGGTTCGTTATAAGTTTTACTAATACAAAAAAAAAAAAAAAATATTCCCCCTGTTTACCTCAAGGTAGTATCTTGGGCCCAATCCTTTCTACCATATCTACAGTCCTCACTACTTACGCCGATGACACATGTGTGTTATTCGTATACAATGACCCAACTATTGCTTCCCAAACCTTCAGTCTCATAGAAGAATGGTTTTAAAAGAGGAACATCAAAATCAATCCTACTAAATCCCCCAAATTATCTTTACCCTGTCTGCCTGTGGCACTATATCCTTTGGCAATATTCCACTCACCTCACTTGAACAGATCAAGTACCTTGCACTGGGCAATCATATGGTCAAGCAGCTTTCACTGAAGCATTTCTGAGATGTTAATTAAAATTTGTTGTTTTTGGAAGAAACTCAACTCGCATAAAGCTATTGAAATATGCTATTTTGGTCTAACTGAATAAATTTTGAACTACTATAGAGTTAATTATAATTAATATACAGTACTTATCAATTTTAAGGAATTCAATACTTTATTATTCACTTTTCCAATAATAATATCTTTTAGTCTACATTTCGAAATATTATTTAAATAATATTGGTCCTAAAACACTGCCCTGAAATACACCTCTTTTGCTTTATAGTAGAGAGTTCAGTCCCTCGTTTAAAGGGAAAATCTGTAAGGTATGAAAGTATTATCAAATAGAAAGTTGATGGAAGTATTTTTTTACTTTCACTTACTATATATAATAAGGGGAAGTATTGCGATCGTGAAAATTTTCGAATTCCAGTTTACAACGGAAATACACGTTTTAGGGTCCCCTGAGTCCAAAGAACCAAGTCCCGCAAAAAGTTCTGTGTGTGTGGTGTGTGTGTGTGTTTGTCTGTGTGTCCGTGTGTGTGTGTGTGGTAACTCCTGGGCGGAAAGGGTAAGCTCTATGAAACTGAAATTTCATATTTATTTATTTATATTTAAATTTTATATTTATTTAAGACAACTATACGCCCGAAACAAAATAAGCTTACCAGAAGAGCCACTTTATACCATGCATTTTGCACCTTTTTTCGATTTTCTCAAAAACGGTTCCGACGATTTTGTTTTAGCTCGCCATATCGATGTAAAATTTATTGAGCTTTAATATCATTTAGGTTTCATTCGGATTAAAATGGTCTGACAGGGCTTAAATGCCGATATTTTAAATTTTCTTCCTCTAAAGTACCTTTAATTTTGTTGATTATATAAAAATAACTATATTATCTTGTCAACGCTGATGAAAAACAGGTAAATATATAAATTGAATAAATTCCATACCCAACTAAAGGAGAAAACAGAAAAAATATTTTTTTAATGCAATTTTTCGTTTTTAACGTAAGCGGAGTAATACACATGTATGATATACCTTTGGAAAGCTAAAGATTTTAGAAAAAATAATATCTCATACACAAGCTTTTAAAAGTTAATAGAGAGTGATGAAATGAACATAAAACTAAATGATTATTTTAGATAATAATATAATAGATTTTTTAATGAAACACATGTTTCTATATAAATTCAATTTAATCAATCCTTAATAGGTTCACGTATTTTTTTCTCTAACTGTTTTTGAAAATTCTTTCATTGATTTTTAAAATGGAGGTAAGTGAAAGTCGTGTGTTGCCCGCACCAGATTTTTTCATCATACATTACATAAAATAGTAACTAGACCATAAGTAACTGTTTGTTTTTGTCCTGAGGGAACTAGGTCCCAGAATAAAGCATTTTTTCTTATTTTGTTACATGTACCTTCCTCTTAACGAAAATGCTGTGTACGTCCATGCAGGCAAACTAATGAGGCGAGCTATCTTATATTGGTGAGAGGAAGAACTTACGGAAGAAGGAGAAAAGACAAATATAGAAGTGGAAAAGACTATAGCATGTTTATAGGAGTCATTGAAAACTGCCTGGGTTGCCTCTCAACTTCTGTTACCTTTCCAGGGATAAGCTGGATTTATTAGGTTTATCCTTATTAACTTCCTCAAAAGCCCTGGCTGAGGGAAGGAAGGGAGACAGGAATGGACAGGTTCGCTGTTCCCACAGTCCACCTCTACCGGCCAGTTCGCAAGTCCGATCTGCTTTATAAATATGCAATCGATTCCAGGATTTCTTTAAAAAGTTTATTTAAAAGTATAATAAAGCTGCGTGAACGCAATTAGGGGGATTAATCCAAGACTATAGAAATATATGTGCAAGTGAGCCTACATAAAGTAGTTGACTTAATTAAACGTTGAGGCACTAAGCCGTAATTAACCACGCAATGAGGATATTCAAGAGTTTTGAAAGCTATGCATTAATTACTTTGATACAATTTAGGCAATTAAGAACGCTGCAGGACGGAATAGTTAGTAAAATATGGTGCGGGCAACACACGGCGTTCACTTCAAGAATTTTCAAATACAGTTAGAGATAAAATGGCGTGAAACTATTAAAGAATTGATTTAATTAAATTTCAATAGAAACATGTGTTTTATTAAAAAATCTACTATGTTATTATCTAAAACAATTACTTAGTTTTATCGACTTTTTATCACTCTCTATTAACTTTTAAAAGATTGTGATCAATTGTATGGCGTTGCACAGTGGGGCAAGTGCGGACAAAATTTAATTTTTCTAAATTTTTGATTTTGATCATCTGGCTTGTGTTTTAAAGATTAAAACAAAAATAATCTGCCTTTATCTGCCTATCCGATCATAGCACCGCAAAGAAAACAAAGGATCACAGTATGTTTTTTGCACACATTTCGTTAACCCAATTGGCTCACATAATACATGAAATAATGTCGACGAAACTCTAATCCTCCGGATCGCTACCATTCTCGTACTCATAAATAAGTTAATAGTGCTTTATTGAGAAATAATACAATCTGCCACTATCTCGGGCAATAAGTATTAGATCTAAAAGAATTCATTCATTCCACATGTACAAAGTAGAACAAGCAAAAAATATGATAAGTTAACCTATATAACAAATGAAAAAAAAATAGAATAAAAAAAATAAATGAAATAAAATAAAATAATAATTATCTTGGCCACATTCATACCTATTTACAATATTTACATACTGCCCCTGGGAACTTCGAATCGAACGTAAGCATCCAGAAATGGATGCCGAGGCACAATGTCAGGAGATCCTAGCGCCTCTCAATCAGCCGTGTCACCAATCTCGTACTCATAAATAGCAATGCAATGATTGGCCAAAAAAACTTCGGCTCATCTCAAAAGAAACAGCTGAAGTATTCATGGTAATATATGCCATCCACGGTGCATAAGATTTTAGTGCATGGTGTCAAAATAGTGCAGAAATCGATTTCCTCAGTTGGAATATTGTGGGAGAGGTGCAAGAAAGTAGAAATAAGGATTACGAACTTTCAGGATCAGAAACTCGTGGAAAATATTTCGTATATCTACCAACGAAGACTTGTTCCACATGCTACTGGAGACTTCAGATCCTTTTATCACGAACATAAGACCCAATCCAAAGAAAAACCTTCTGGAAATCAGTGATGCAGCTGAGCAACTGTTAATATAATGTACTTGATTTGAAATCGAAACTTTCTTTTCAATTTGAACAAGCTTTGACTTTGAATCTCTAGTTTAATTATTTACGAAATTCTCCAGTATCTTAAACTTCCTCGAACTTTTATTTGTAAATATTATTTAATTTGAATATACACTCATAATACTTGTTTGAACTGATTTTCATATGTGCGACCTTTAATTTTATCATTAGTTATTTAATTTTCTTCACAATTTCAAAAAAGGGCCCGTTGAAACTTTTTTATTCTGAGTCGAATGAGACCAGCCCCGGGTTTTTATGCCAATCCGTTTTCGAGATATTGATAATCCGCTTTTTCGCCATTCGGCCCCACCGTGCGTTGGCCTAGTATAAATATTACGAATCTGTATATGTAAATTTTTACTATTTAGGTTGAATTACGATCATTATTTATTCGATCTTTAACGAGTACCTGACATCACACATGCTCGGGACCACCTTGTTACGTTCCCACTGAAGGAACCAAAGAAAACTTACTTACCATAAGTAAGGATTTTTTACACCCATTAAAAAATCCTATGACCATCTGCCAGGTTAGAACCCGTGAAAGTATCACTTCACTATACTACAGGTGAATCCCATTACCTTCTCCGTTAATCGCTTACAGAATGAAAAATATGCGGACAACACACGACTTTCACTTACCTCGCCAATGCCTGCAATTTTTGACAAGGGTCCCTTGCCTCTAGCTGCTTCTAGATGACGTTTTGCTCCTGATAATGATGCTGTCTGCTAGAGGGCAGCACTTAGAATATGTTAAGGACCCTTTTTCCTTAACATATTTTTGCACTTTTCAACTTTAGTTGTTTGCTGACAAGTTGATGTGCCTATTTTTTTGCAATCTATAAAATTAAAGGTACTTTAGTTAAAGAAAATTTAAAATTGAAATTTAAGCCATCTCAGGCTATTTCAATAAGAATAAAACCTACATCATATTAAAGCTCATCTAATTTTACATCGATATATCGTTTAATCAAAATCTCAAGAGCCGTTTTTGAAATAATCGTAAAAAGATGTAAAATGCATAGTATAAAGTGGCTCTTCTGGTTAGCCGATTTTGATAAACAAAAGTTTTTGTGACATCTCGTATAGTTGTCCTAAATATTAAATTTCAGTTTCATAGGACTTTTCGTTTATGCGCGAGAGTTACCACACACGGACACACACAGACCTTTTCGCGGGACTTTTCTTTTTTCTTTTTTAAAAGAAGTTCTTCTAGCAATTTTATTTAAAACTTCATTTTGGAATTGCTGTAGCTTCTTTCTTGAATTTTCTGCAAAATGGGTTAGTAACGGTGCTCCGTATAATAGAGAAGGTCTGATCACAATTTTGTAAATTAGGAGTTTCAATCTGAAACTTAGATTCGGAGTTTGAAAGAGGTGGTTAAATTTCAAGTTTTCTATCTGGGAGTAACCACTCACACACACAGACTTTTTTGCGGGACTTGGTTATTTGTACTCAGGATACCCTAAAACGTGTATTTCCGTTGAAAACAGGAATTCGTAAAAAGTTCACGATCGCAATACTTTCCCTTACTATATATTTTATATATAGGTAAGTGAAAGGCCTTTGACCAAGCAGGGTGCGTGTAGCAGCGTCCACCAATGAAGCTTTGACACGTTATTTCGGATACATACATTCACATCTCCAAACATACAGTTTAGTTCACTATTGCTCCTTTTTCTCTAAACACCTTATTCATATCTGCCATATGTTCTTATTATCTCCTTACCAAATTAAGAAGGAAGAATAGAACTCGAGTTCGAGTCATTATCCAACAAATTTACTGTCGAATCAGCGTCTTACATATTCTGTTTTTGTCATTCCTAGATAATGCCTTATTTCTTTAATTCTTTGAGAGCAAAGAAGGTTCGGCTTGGAAGTAGTATTCGTCTTTGTTGAAAGATCGAACTCATTCAAATTTATAATTACCGATGGGTACATATCCCGGTTCCTCTTTACGTGCACGTAGAGTGCATATTTACTATAATTTTTCTGTATTTATTATTAGGCCTAATTCCACCACTACTATATATATTATACCCGCACGACATACCAGACAGTTCAAATATCCTGACGGCAATATACGCAGACGACACTGCAATCTTATCAAAACATGAAGATCATACTCAAGCCTCACTGAATATACAACATCATTTACAAAAAGTACAGGATTGGTGCAAGCTGTGGAAAACAAGACTAAACTATGACAAATGCTAACATATGACATTTACACTAAGACGTGAAACCTGCCCACCAGTGTACATCGATGATGTACCAATACCACAAACAGACAGTGTCAACTACCTATGACTAACTTTTGACAGGAGAATGACTTGGGTCCCCCACATAAGAAAAAACGAAAGACACTAAACCAAAGAAGTAGACTACTGCACACATTACTCAGACGACAATCAAAACTAAAATTAAGACAGAAACTTGCACCTACACATACTTACTAAAACCAATATGGTCATACGCCTCTCAAATTTTCGGAGCAGCAAAAAAGACTCACATACAAAGACTTGAAACTTTTTAGTCAAAAATACTTAGACGAATTATGCAAGCACCTTGGTATGTTTCAAACACAACTTTACATACAGACTTACACATGCCTACCATCAGCGAATACATACGAACTCAATACTCTCGATTTCACAACAAATTGCTAGGACATTACAACCCTCTCATAGAACAAATGGGAACAACCAATATGTCCAACAACATCAGGATAAGACTGAAAAAGTCATGGATGAGAGATCTTCTGTAATCTTTTGAATTAAAACATGCCACGGAAGAGATACCACTGGGTATTGCCATCTTCCTCATGCCTGACTTGCCTCTTTTTATTGTAAAAAAACTGACAGACAATCCACTGATTGTTATATGTATGTATAAACAGGTGTGGATAAAGAAATAAAGTTATCAAGAAAAAATTATTAGGTCTTATTATGATACTGACGTTTCTAATGAAATGGTTTAACGTTGGTCAATGATTTCGGATTTACATGATGTCTGAGTTATCGGTCAGGAAGATATTTACTGCTGTTTCATTGTTCTATAATTCCTGATGATTACTATGCAAGGAAGTCGAATCAATTATAATTATACATAATTTCCATGACTGTTCAAGGAGCCAAAATACATTGACACACCCGGTAGCCGAGTTTCCTCGATACCGTGCCCCATTTTCCTGTTTATTGTTTTGAATGGAGAAGAGATGCAAACAAAGAGTCCTAGCGCTGACCCACTCCAATCCCATAAAGTGCTATCTCACTGGGTCAGTGCCTCCGAGATGGTGTGCTCTGGAAGCACGTCCGCCGATCTAGGGCGAGCAGATAGCTACCACGGCCTGCTCTATCTGTCTCACCCGGCGATCGCTAGTTCTCACGTTCTCCGCTCCCGGTGCACAATAATAACACAAAAACGAAGCAAACCTTATATTTCACTATTTGCATTAGTAGATCCCTAATCCTTAAATCGAAATCCTATTTAAAACTAGTAAATTTTTCTACCAGTAGAACAAATTTGTGATACTAAAAAAAAAAGGCGACAGCAAATCAACAGTACCTCAGAAATATCACACCATTATAAAACTTACTGACAACTGTATACTAATTAATTCTCTGTTTTTCGCATCTCCACTCATCTTCCCTATCCTTTCGAGAAAAAAAAACCTTATTACTTTTGGTGAAAATATGGCATTAGTGAAAAATGACTTATTCTTTTTCTGTTTTAATTCAGTTATAGTGTGAAGTTGAATGCTATTTATTAAAAAAAAAAAAATGAAAGTCTAATCAAAATTGGTAGACTGTATAATGATTGGTTTTTAAACGGATATACAACCAAAATGAAATATTGGTGTATTTTATGTTATGTAAAAATTTCCTACGAAAAGACGAAATTTATGGCAACACATAAAAAATACGAGTTATAAAGAAATTTAAGTATCTGGGAGAAACAATTTGAAAATGAGAACAACAATACAAAAATAAATCATGAAGGAGAGAATCGCTGTAAGCAGAAGGCTGGACAATGCGTGTTGAATTTAGGAAGAGAGTAAGATGGAGATCGGTGCCCGCCGTGGTTGAAGCACGTACCGCAGAACCAGGTATGAGGTTACCCTGCCAGGTAGGCGAACCCGCACCTACCAACTAGTAGAGGGGACTGGCTAGAAAGGAAATGTCCCGTGAGGTAGAAGCTCAACAGCAGTGGATAGGATTCCTCATAGCAGAGATACTTTGGCCTAGAGAGATACCATCTGGAAGGAGCAGGTTGGTGATTTTAAGAACTGAGCTACCTTAGGGGGAGTTTTCCAATAATGCTAATAATTAATGTGTGAGAGCTTCTCTACCAGACTAGTGTCTTGGCCCTAGCTTAAGATACCTCGTAAGGTTTATTTATTATCATAAAATATCACAATGAACAAAGATATTTACAGCGGTATTAATAATTTGCAATCTACAATATTATTAATTATAGGAGCTTCTTATGTTTGGCCTTTAAATTTAATAGGCGCCGCTAGCGCTTCGTGTAGCATCCGCTACAGGTCTATGAAAACACAGGAAGGTTTTTCATACCACATCACCAATAGGTTGAGACCAAACTAGGAATTGTACATGGTGATAAAGGACCTTGAAGCCGAAATAAGAATCAGAAGACTCTATGGGCACATTAAAGGACTGGGCTAGAAAGTCTTTGACGGAATACGAGAATAAAAAAGGCTTAAGTAGCGTACAGACGCTACCTAGGGGAGCCCGTGGCTGAGTGGCTAGCGCGCTAGTCTCTCGTGCTAAAGGTTGTGAGTTCAATTCCAGTCCCGGCGGGACTTTTATAAGGTTGAAATTAAATGGGGATTCACTCATAGCCTCTTCCCCGGGTATGTGAGACCCGTCAGCTAAATGGTGGACACTCAGAAAATTAGGTGTAGGGAGTGATGACCCTACACTAAAAAATACATCGAGAAACTTGAGTGTAATCTCTCAGGAGATTACATCGCGAGGCCCGGGGCCTACATTGCCTGTCGCGCCACTGGAAGAAAAAAACTTGGCGCTGCCTGGACAGAAAGGAATTGAAAGATATCCCGTTTCTTACGGGAAATAAAGAAAATCGGATGGATTCTGGATGCAAAAACACGCAGAGATGAAGAGAAGGTGATAGCAGAAAAGGAATGCAAAAGTGAGAAAGGGAAAATAGTGATATTCGTGTGGTCTTAAAAGGCTATTAAGTGTTATTAGGTTATAGATGCGGAATGATATGAAATGGTTTTAGAGTGCACTCCCTTTAATAATGGCCAATTTAGCTTCTCTTTTTAGAATCTCTTACTTATAAACATGGACGTTAGTTGTGGATTAATTAAATTGAGGGACAAAAAAATGCACTGCCGTTGGTCGTGAAACAGTACATATATATAAATAGGTACTGAACTCATGACCTTGAAAGTTTGTTCAGGTACAGGTTAAGTTTTGTTTCCTTCATCGTTACAGTTAAAAGTTTGAAATGAACTAGGGAATACTTTAAATTTTGATACTTAAAGAATGTTTACTTTACGCATTAAACCTTGTTATTGTGCAACCATTAGTCTAACTCTTTAGCTTAACTCTTAAGCTTTAAAATGGTTTCAACAACGATTGTGCTTCATTTAATGAGCATAAGTGAAAATAAAAGATAATTTGTCTTCAAGTGATACACACGTTTATCGTTCAGAAATATCTCTTATTTTCACATTTTTTAATTACTTAAATATTCATTTAGCATATTATGTACTGCTTTCGGTAGAGATAGTTTGCATTATTTTATGAATTGATAAATTCCATTAAAAAGAAATTAAGAAACGTAAAAATATATATTCTCAGCTAAAAGTAAAAAACACAACATTCACTTCTCTCGTTTATTGAAATCAAGTTTCAAATAAATTAAACTTAAAACAAAAGTTGAAAAAAGAAATATATTTATTCGATGGAAATATTTAGTTTAGACTTCATACTACAATGGTAGAAATCATTATTATTGTTATTATTATTATATAACCACTGAAGTTTATGTAATTTTAGTTACTCTGCGTTAAATTTTTATGTATTTTAAAACTTCGCATGCTAGATCATTTTTTTCTAAAATCTTTAGCTATCCAACTGTATATAATACTTTACATTCTTCGGCGAAAAAAAATAAAAATCTGGATTTGGGGAAAAAGCTCAAATGTAAAAATGGTGAATAATTTCTAATATACATTATGAAAGGCATTTTTGAGAAGGAAAGTTTGAAAATTCGGTTTTTAAGACCGGCTACACGATCAAAATAAAGCATACATGAAAGTTATACATTATAAATTATACATATGTTGTGAGTTTATTAAAAATTGTTTCAGAGATTTTCGATAAAAGATGAAAAATTCATGGTATTGAATGGTACTTCAGGTAAGTCCATTTTGGTGAAAAAGTTGCTGTGAGATCTTAGGCAAAATATGTCTTAAATATCAAGGGGTATACCCGTTTTAAAAACCTCTTTTTTCGATTTTTTTTTAATAGTTAAATTTTAAATTAATTAATGATGATTTTTTCTCTGATTCATAGGAAAAATAATATAATCATGATTCTTAAACGAAAAGTCAATTTTTAGCGGAAGAAAGAAAACCAAAATGTGAATTTATTTTAACCTGTTTGAAAAGCGATAATCACCGATTTTTTTTCAGAAAATGTCTTTTATACTTCTCTATACACAGTCATTTTTTTTTTAAATTTTTGAAATGGTGGAATAATTTGAAAAAAAAAATCCTAACCCGGATACATCCTTTCAATTTCGTACGACTTCTCATTTTACAACACACACATACATTTTAGCGGGACTTCGTCATTAAGACACAGAGCATCATAAAATGCATATTCCCAATGAAAACTCCAATCAAAAAATTTTAACGATTACAATTATTTAATATATGATTAATATGTAGGTAAGTTAACATATACATGTGGATAAGACGTAGACAATCATTGAAAATAAATATTTAATGGGACTATCCTGAGTAAAATAAATTGAAAATAAATAATTGTATCTTTTACTGAAAATTGAGAGGAGGCATCGAAAGTAAGAATAAAGCAAAGATGTAAATTTCGAATAAAAATATTCTAGAAAAATACAAAATACTAAAACGTAGCATAAAAATGCTTGTAAAATTTATTTACATTCTCCTCAGAGGCAAGACGACATAAACAGTCCACTCTACATGACGTGACAGCTTATTTTTACTGTCTTTCAACTTGGTTGTTAAAAAAATTCCACAAGATTGGCGTAGGTCATCAAAGGATTACTAAAATGGCACTTGACAGGCAATTAGCAGTTTACGCAATAAGCTTAGCAATGCTAAATGGATAAGTACACCTTCGGTATAACCTCGTCCAACTATTTTAAGAGCGTTTGTTTATTTTACACAAGATATCCGCAAATATTTACCAATATTGAATCCTGAGTCTCTATTTGCTCTTGTTCAGTCGTGAATTGTTCTCATCATTATTCATGGAATGAATATTTAATAATTTTATAAATAAATGGGAGGAAAAAAATCATATATGATCGTGTATGGCCCAGAAAAAGCTCAAGAAGCAATTCGCACTAGTTTTCTCTAGTAAATTAATGTAGTCCATTATTTACGTTTCCTTATACATGAAACATATTGTACAGGCATATCACGATTTATGCAAATCATGGAATACAAATTTTCCACGAAAAATCACATTTTAAGATCTCCTGAATTCACATAATCAAGCCTTGCAAAATGATTCTGGGTGTGTTTCCCGTCACAATTTAGAGTAATTCTATGGGAGAAATTGGTTCAGGGTGCAGTCAATAGAACACACAATTAAGTATAAACTTAATTTATTGTTGCCGACGTTTCGGCCTAAATTATAGGCCTTCTTCAGGGTGTATTGAGTGAGCTGAGCGGGCGTCACAACAATGAATCAAGAGGACTTTGAACGACCGTTCAGCTCACTCAATCTATCTGAAGAAGGCCTGAAACGTCGGCACCTGAACCAACTTCTCCCATATATACACACAGTCAACCATTGTTACTTTATAGAGTATTTCTAATAATAAAACGCAAATTAGTGAGAACATTAAATTAAGCATTAGGGATACTTCTTTTATATTTTTTTATTATTATTTTTTTTTTTTTTTTTTTTTTAGGGGATAGTTATATGACTGAAATGCTACATCATTGTTTTTACCACATTCGGCTTACCGTAGGTGCCATTTAATCCTATGCATTCGACAATTCTACCAAATAATTTGATTTAAGTGAACTATATGGATGTGAAGTAAAATGGGCTTTAATATCATATAGATTTTATCATTATTAAAACAGTCTGAAAAGATTCAAACTTAGATTTTTTTAACTTCCTCTAATGTACCTTCAATTTATTATTTAAAGAAATTATCTACCGGGTTCGAACTCTTACCCTCGAGAAGAGAAGTGTTATATATTAGCCTCTACGGCACAACTAACACCAAAAATGTGATTTCATTGTTATAAATACGAACCGTTTGTTAAAAAAATGTCCATAATAAAACTTTGATATATTTTTTTTTCTCAATATTTTCTGCTGTATTTGAATACACCTTTATTTGTTCAGGAGACCCATTTCTTCAGAGGACATTGCTTGTACAGCTGGGGGTAAACGAACTTTAAATGTGTGATGGGCAAGCAACCTTCAAGAGCCGAAAAAAACAAAACAATTCATTCCACTCAAACGGAATAATTTATGTAAGAAGGTTTTGAAATTGTATTTAAGCAGATGCCTTATGGATAAGGAAGAATCATCTTCAATTCTCATGTAAATGTCATTCCAAGAAATTTTTTTACCTCATACATTATTTTTTAACAGGTTTATAATTTAATATGTTTTTTAAATTTTAAACTTATTACGCATCATAAAAAAAATATGAGGGATATTTTACAATAAACAATAAATACACAAACATTTTCAACACAAAGGCTTCAATTCTTTAATTATGTTTCCAAACCCAGTGGTTAGATTTTTTAAAAAATTCTCTTAAGATAAACCAAATTCTGCTATTCACATGTTCTGGTGATGGTTTTTTAAGATTGAACTAGCATTTTTTATTTTGTTGTGAATTAGTCCTTACGACAACCAAATTTTATGATCCATAATGGATTACTGGCAAAAGTACAATATTTTGCTACAGACCGTAGTTGCATAGTGGCTTTAAGAATTTAATGAAATTCATAAAAGACTGCTCTGCTGTATACACATATACACTTTAAGGTAATTAAGAAACATAAATGTTTTTAAGAAAACCGAAATTTTGAAAAAGATGGGCACATATAAAGAAATTAATAGACGGATTAAATATATATACCTTCCTTACAAAAAAAAAAAGAAAATAAATATATATATATATATATATATATATATATATATATATATATATATTAAATAAAATAAAAAAAGGTTTCACTTTACATAGATCACTCTTACCAACAATTTTTGAATGTCCCAGGCACAAAGGAATTTTTACGCATAAATAGTAATAACATTATTTAAGACTTTTATTACGAGTTACACTTCATAATATTTTGTTTTGGTATTTAATTTTGGACAAAATAAACTTATGCCATATTTTGATACTGTTGGATGAAAATAACAGGAAAAATATTTTGCACTGCATATACCAAAAACCACGAACCGTTCCGTGATAAATTTAAAAAATCTGGTGCGAGCAACAAACGACTTTCACTCACCTCCGTTGTTAAATCAATTATAAGAATTTTCAAAGACAGTCAGAGATAAAAATTTAGTGAAACTATTAAAGAATTAATTAAATTGAATTTATATAGAAACATGTGTTTTATTAAAAAATATATTATATTTTTATCTACAACAATGAGTTAGTTAAGTTAAGTTCACATATCATAAAATAAAAAGAACACACCCGTGCTAATATTCAATAGATATGTTATATTGAACAGATCCGTTACCTATAACTCCAACTTGACAGAAGGCAAACATGGAATCCGCAAATTAGACTGAAACGACAAGAAACGGCCCGCCGCCTTCGGTTACTTCAACACTTAATGGACCAACGATCTAATCTTCCACTAAATTACAAAAGGCTCATCTACATGGCTAATAGGAATGCCTATCTTTACTTACGGATTTGAGCTTTTTAGCTCTACTAAACTATAAAATTCTTCACGTATCCAATCCTTACAATCCAAAATCATTCGAAAAATCCTTAACGCTCTTTAATTTGTCACGAATAAGCTCATCTATAAACACCTTAATGTTCCATATGTTGCTGATTTGGACTAACCTGGTATCATTCCTTTCATGAAAAACTCCAATCCCACTCTAACAAACTAGTTTCAATCCTAGCTTCCTCTTCCATTCCTGATAGTCCTCCGAGGCGTATGAAAAGAAGGTGTCCTCGAGATCTTCTAGTTTAGATTACCTGTTGGAGTACTTACAATGGGCAGTTTCTCTTCATGTGTTTTATCTAACAGCTAATTTAATATATGTACGAACCAATAAAGTTGTAAATATCAATAAATAAATATTTAAAAAAATTATTTATTTGTCTTATTTTATTTTATTTATTTCGTTTTTTCCTAGTTATTAATTGATTCTCTTCTTCGTATTGCTGCGTATTGAGAAGTAATTAATTACTTCTCTACTTCTTATTGCCCTTAAGTAAGACTGCTCATATTACTGTCTCATAAAAAAAAAAAAATAATTTCTAATTTAGACAAAGCTACATTTCTTCAGGTCGGACGTCCTTCGTCAAGAAAGGCATACACAAGCTGAAGGAGAGGTTATGATGAAGGTAGCAGCGATCTGGTTGTCGCCGCAATGAGGTCGCCACTACTGTTAGCGCATCTCTGTGACAAGTAACTGTTACTTTATGATAAGTTATTGCTGCAGCTTAAGTAATGAGAAGTGTTATCCTCAAGGACTTTAATTTACTCAGCGTCACATCTGCTAACAGTTACTTCGTCTTACAAAATGAACAGAATGCAGGCCAATATTAGCAGTCATTATTCATCCTTGCATATTGTTATATCTGCAGGTAAAATGATAATATACATCAGTAAAGTAGATGACCTCTTTGTCATGAAATGTCATAATGCACTACTTTTTTTTTTTTTTTTTATTAAACATATTTATTGATATTTACAACTGTATTAAATAAAAATACATCTAGTAAATGTGATGGTAATATACAAAACTGTCATGAAAAACATGTTTTTCATCAGTGGTAAGAAGATAATAAAATTATTTTTATAGAATTAACAAAATTAAGGTACTTTAGAAGAAATATCGGCATTTAAGCCCTGTCATTTGGGTCATAAACATTAGGCCCTGTCATAATGCACCACTTAAAACTGAAATTTCATATTCAAGATAGATGTTGGCCTCGTAGGTTATAAAAACTTTACTGTTAAAATTGACTTAGTAGGAAGTGCATTTTATAATTTTATAAAGAAAATAAAAAATGCAAATTTGAATTTAAATATAAATTTCTTGAAGAAATTTCGAACGATTCTAGTTAAACTCGTTACACTAATGTATAATAATCTTTTATCTACGTTTGTTGTTGTTTGTTTATTTCTTTAACGTCACTTTATGCTACTATGGCTAATCGGACGATGCTACAGTGGGAGTCCTAAATTTTGCCTATTCAGGTTGTATTAGGATAGGATTTAACGAGTACCTGACATCGCACCACCTTTTAACGTCCCCTCCGAAGGACGGCATAACTAAGGATTTTTACTCCCATTAAAAAATCCTAGGACCACCTGCAGGTTTAACCCGTGACCTTTGGCATAGGAGGATGTTATGCTAGCCAATCAGCTACAAGTAATCCCATCATCTAAGTTTTATTCTCATTTTATTAGTATGGAATTCCTTGAAATATGTATTATTTAGTTGTTTTTTTCGCTGAATGTTTAGTTGTTTTTCAATTTAAAATAGACATGGGGACTAGGTACATAGGATAACTTTCAGTCCAACCAATATAGTTCCTAAGAGGTAGGTTCTAGTGACAAATATTAAAAAAAAAAAATCTATATCAAATATTTCTGACTAGGGAACTGTCGTCCAATGAGCTCCAAATTTTATAATAATAATAAAAACAATAGTAATAATAATAATAGGCTTACCGAACCCGAAGGTTCGATGCCGTTACCACCAAATTCTGTCAACATAGACTCGTCCAATGTTCACCGTTTAAGCCCGAGCCCCCGTATTCTTCAAAGTAAGCGACCACGTTTCACATCCTTAAAGAACCGTCGGAAGAATAATACACGTAGTTTTATAAATTCTAACCTTTTTCTTTTTTAGATAGAAGCCGCGAACTAAGTAACTTGGCAACTGAATAATAACACGCATTTCCCACCTTTAACCGGAACTTTATTTCTTCCTGGAGCTCCAAATTTTACAAAACAAAAATATCCACTACTAAATTTCTGACATAAGTACTGTCCTCAAATTGGGTGTCAAACTGAGCTTGAAAAAAAACATTAGATCCCCAGGAAAAAAATTAGTCCGGGTAGCGGTTATTAAAAGAAACAATTAAATAGTATTTAACTATTTATTGTCTGCCAACGTTTCGACCCCTATAGTGGTTCCTCATCAGGGCTAAAAAGATATAAAAGGAATACAATAAGTGAATAGTTACAGATATACACTACCTTTTACAAATCTATTACCTACGACAATCAGTCAGTTTTATTGTTTTTTCATCACTCTCTTATAACTTATACGATTTTGAGTATAAGATAATATTTTTTCTAAAATCAATAACTTTCCAACGGTATATTATACATCTATATTACTGATGTGTTCAAGAAACAAAAAAAAAAATTCTTTATTTCGTTCTTTCTTCTTTAGTTGGTTATCAAATTCTTTTAACTTTTTTATTTAGTCTTTTTATCAACCTCAATGGTAATTTTTTTAAAATAAAAAAAATGAAAGGTACTTTAGAAGGAAGAAATTTCAGAAATCGGTATTTAAGCCCTATCACACTATTTCAATCAAAATTAAGCCTATATGATATTAAAGCCCAATTAATGTTACAGCGATATGGCCGTTTTTGAGAAAATCATATGAAGGTGCGAAATTGAGGGTTTAAAATAGCACTTCAAGCCAGCCTTAATTTCAAACAGAGATAAGCGCGCCAGTACATAGTTAACACATATCAAAGATATAAAAGTAATACAATAATGTTGATCATCATTTTCAAAAAGTTTTCCTTTGATGAAGTTGTCTGAATTCCTGAACAGGTGGTAATCTGTTGAGGACAAGTCGGGAGAATATGGTGGGTGCGGAAGAACTTCGTAGCCCAGTTCTTTCAATTTTTGCACGGTATGTTTTGAAACATGGGGTCTTGCTGCCGCTCAGTAAGATCATGAGGTACCCATTTATCGAGCTTTTTTACTTTCCCAATACACTTTAAATGTCTGGAAACGGTAGATGCGCTTGGATTTAGTTGTGCTGAGAGTCTTTTAACTGTTTGGTAGGGGTTTCCTTGTACTGTATGTTTGAGGACATCGTCTATTACGGACGGAGGTCTTCCTCGGGGCAAGTTTTCCAAGTCGGTACCCCCAGCTGTAAACTTAGCAAACCAACGGCGAATGGTCCGTTCATTAAAACTCCCTTCCCCAAACGCCTTGCAAATATTTCTAGTGGCCTCAGCTGCTGAATGGCCGAGTTTAAACTTGTACAAAAATATTACTCGTAAATCGCGTGTTTCCATGTTCATATTTGGAGATATACTAAGAAGTGGGTAATTGATTGGGAAGCTAATGTTTATAATACAAAGGTAGAGGATTAGTAACTGTTTACTTTAAATATGTAAACATTCGGAAGAAAACAACAAAGACCTACAAAATCCTTTATGTATTTCAGAAACTATAAAAACGGACATTTCATGTAAAACAACCCAATAGAAAACAGGGTATACGAATTATTAAAAATTTTAATGTGAGAGAAGTTGGTTGAGGGTGCAGTCAATTTAACACACAATTAAGCGTAAACTTAATTTATTGGTGCCGACGTTTCTGCCTAAATTCAGGCAAACAATTGCATTGGCAACAATGAAAACAATGATAACAACCAGCAGTGGAATAATATAAAGATGATAAGAAAAATAAATTGTACAGAAGATTACAAACAAAGTGAAATAGTAGTAATGACAATTGATAAATGTAATAATTTCTACAAAAACAAAAGGGGGGAAGACATTTTAATAAAAGGTGTGTTATATTTTACAGTTTTAATTAATTATTTAACTATATTTTATATACTATTAAGTTAGATGATGTCGATATGTAAAACATAAAAATATAGATATAATATAACAATACAGAAATAAAATAAAAAAAAAAATTATATATAACATAAAAATATAGATCCTCAGCCAGAAGAAATATCCATCTCGAAATTTTATGTGTCATTAAGTACTCTCTCTGATATAATTTATATGACAATAATAATGTATTTCTATTAAATGTAACAATTAATTCACTGATTAGTTATTATAAACGGTAATCAAACTGAAAAATGTGTACGTGTTTGGATAAGAATACAACAGACAAGGTAATAACGATTTTATGTTTTGACTAAATATAATTAACTGAGGCTGACAGGTTTCAGATTTCTCTTCATCCGAGAGTGAAAGTGAACTGTTTCATCGAAGAAAGAAAAACCCGTCGCCGAAAATAGCTCGCACGGCCATTGTTCTAGAAGGGCATTGTCAGGCAAAGGTTTCTCCCAAATTAATGCAAATCCCCACGGTGCGGCATATAGGCCAGTGCCAGTTGTGCAAGAAGGGGGCAGATGTGTATCGAGGTGTCCCGCTTCTTTTCGTATCGATAATGGGCTTGTTGTGATAAAGAGAGCGATGCTGATGGTGATGGTGATATATCGGGTGATGTTAGGTATCGCGGGGGATCTGCGTGGCCTTCTGCATCCAGGCCTTGGGCACCTACGGTGTGACCTGTGATCTGCGGGGGTGTCACTTCCATTCATCTACAAGTAAAACTTGACAGAAATTCTAATGAAGAACAATATAATCAGTACAAAATGTACTAAAAAAGTGACAAGTAGCAATGGGATATTAAATTATATTTCAAATCACCTATAAAAACAAATAGTAAACACAGCCTGAAATTATATACATAGAGCAATTAAACTTACAGATGAACAGTTCATGAAAGATTGGAAATTTATAACATATTAAAAGAAAACTTTTATTCTAAAATACTGATTAACTAATTATGGTACAATTATAAAAAAGAAGAAACAACAACAAAAAATAATAACAAAATTATTAATCAAAAAGAAAATTGTAAAAACATAGAAACAGATCTAAACAATAAAATAAAAAAAAATAAAAAATTATAGTGGATGTAATTAGTTGACCGTTGAGAATTACTGGAAGGAATTAGTCCGGGTGGCGGTCATTAAATGAAACAACTAAATAGTTTCAACTATTTTATTGTTTGCCAACGTTTCGACCCCCTTTGTGGGTCATCATCAGGGCGCATGGTGGGAGAATGGAAACCCAGTTTTCAATAGAAACTCAGTTTCCATTCTCCCACCATGCGCCCTGATGATGACCCACAAAGGGGGTCGAAACGTTGGCAAACAATAAAATAGTTGAAACTATTTAGTTGTTTCATTTAATGACCGCCACCCGGACTAATTCCTTCCAATAAAAAATTATAACTCAATTTTTCAAAGATGATAAGATGATAGATAACTCAGAAATAAAAACCAATAAACAACATATCAACAACAATTACAAGAAATACCACAAACTAACATATATCCCAAAATTAACAGAAACAATAAAAAAGTACTTTTAAAAAATATGATCACCCAAGCATATCATTTGGTGTATACAATAGTAACAAATTAGAAAAATATTTAAGTAAAATGAAAGACAAAATAGAAAAAATGGATAAACAAAATGCAATATACAAAATAGACTGTAAAAATTGTATAGGATTATAGGAGAAACATCTAAAAAATTAAAAACAAGAATATCCCAACATATATCCAATTGTAAAAAATATAAAAAACAAAAACACAACAGCATTATCATCCCACAGTATAACAAAACAACATAAATTTAACTTTGAAAACACAGTAATTTTAGACACATCTCAAAATAATAGAAATAGTAAATTACTAGAAGCGATCCACATTACCAAAAATAATAGCAGGACAATAAATTTTAAAACAGATACAAAAAACCTATAAGAACACATTACACAGACATCATAAATAAGGTAAAATTTTAAAATAAATATAACAACAGCCCAAGAACCAAAATTAGGACATATAATTAATAGCAATAAAAATAAAAAGCACAAGGATTACATAGGAATACTGGAAAGGTACAAAGTTTAAAATTGGAAAATAATAGAAACAGTCAGCCAATGAACTCCCATGAGGACGAACAGCAGTAAGCTATGAAGTGAAGTGATGGGTTATATTGTCACAGCTGACAAAAACCAGGGTTGGAACAAACCCTCGCTCTGATGAAATCAGCTGATCTTTTAATTAAAAAGTATTTAAATTAAGGGAGGTTACAAAAACATTGATGGTGTTATTGGTTATGTATCTTAGTCATGTTCAGTTTATGATAAATGTTTATTATGTTAATTTTGTTTTGGATATATTAGTGAATATTGAACCCGTAGGGGTAAGTTTATCTTTGATGTTTAATATTTTTTTTTTTTTACAGTAAACGTTTTAAATGTGATTCATTATAAAATTGTATTGTAACCTTTTAGGTTCAATTACCTGATGTGAAAATAAAGAAGTTTCAAGTCAAAAATGGTTACTACTCACTCCCCCTCCGCTGAGCTAGCACTTATTTAAATAAATAATTATATAACGTAAATAGAGACGTTACAATATATGAAAAAGTGTTTTTAAAAAATAAGAGAAATAATATTAGCGAGTTTTAAATTAATTATGACAAATTGGTGAAGATAGTTTTTCAGAGAGAAATATTTAAATAATGTAATTTTATTCACTAATCAAAGTTTTAAAAAATTGTTTCAGTCTTGAAAATGGGGATAGATGTGAATGGTTATGAAATAAAGTAATTGATTGACAAGAGGAATTTAAGGTGTGCTCATTTAATTGTCAATAAGCAAAATAGTGTAAATATAAATAATGCAATAAAGCAAATTTCACATATTACCTAATTAAATAAATTGTATAAGAAACTTTGGTATCAATTTGATTTTAGGAAAAAATCTAGTGAGCACATCACACAAGTTTTACTCACTTCTTTGCTAAAAATTAATTTTCAAGTGTACTTAGTTACCTTGGAAACATAAAGAAATAATCCTTCGTCAAAAATTAATAAATACAACAATATCTTATCTAATATATAAAAATCTTGTGTTACGGCGTTTGTGGTCGTACTCCTTCGAAAATGATCGACCGATTTTTATGATTTATTTTACCATATATTTGGTAGGTATGAGAATCGGTCTTTAAGTATATTTCATAAAGCTAGGTGTCAGGGGTCCCTATAAACAAAAACAGAAATTATTGTTTTTTCTCGATTTTTTAATACATTTTTTACTTTCACTTACTATATATAGTAAGGGGGAGTATTGGGATCGTGAACATTTTCGAATTCCAGTTTTCAACGGAAATACACGTTTTAGGGTCCCCTTAGTCCAACTAACCAAGTCCCGCATAAAGGTCTGTGTGTGTGTGTGTGTGTGTGTGTGGTAACTCCCGGGCGGAAACGGTAAGTCCTATTAAACTGAAATTTCATATTTAAGACAACTGTACTTCCTAGACGTGACAAAACTTTTTTCACCAAAATGAGCTTACCAGAAGAGACACTTTATACCATGCATTTTGTACCTTTTTTCGATTTTCTCGAAAACGGTTCCGACGATTTTAATTAAACTCGCTATATCGATGTAAAATTTAATGAGCTTTAATATCACTTAGCTTCGATTCGGATTAACATGGTCTGACAGGGCTTAAATGCCGATATTTTAAATTTTCTTCCTCTAAAGTATCTTCAATTTTGTAGATTCAATAAAAATAACTATATTATCTTGTTAACGTTGAAGAAAAACAGGTAGATATATAAATTGAATCAATTCGATACCCAACTAAAGGAGAAAACAGAAAAAATATTTTTGTAATGTAATTTTTTGTTTTTGAACATAAGAGCAGTAATATACGTGTATGATATACCGTTGGAAAGCTAAAGATTTAAAAAAAAAAAAAACATTATCTTATACTCAAGCTTTTAAAAGTTAATAGAGAGTGATAAAAAGAAGATACAACTAACTGATTATTTTAGATAATAATATGATCGATTTTTTAATAAAACACATGTTTCTATATAAACTCAATTCAATTAATTCTTTAATAGTTTCACTCATTTTTATCTATAACTGTATTTGAAAATTCTTTAATCGATTCTAAAAACGGAGGTAAGTGAACGTCGTGTGTTGCTCTCACCAGATTATTTTTTATTTGGCATAACACAGTACCAAATTTTCATCCTTCTTCCCCAGTTTTAGTTCTAGTTTAATCATTTTTTGAATTTAAATTAAAAGTTTATCTACTGAACTGAGTTAGTCCGGGTGTCGGTTAGTAAACGAAACAACTAAATAGTTTCAACTGTTGCATGCCAACTCCCATTGTGGGTCATGCAGTTTCCATTCGCCCACCATACGCCCTGATGACGATCCACAAAGGAGGGTCGAAACGTTGGCAAGCAATAAATAGTTGAAACTAGTTGTTTCATTTACTGACCGCCCCCCAGACTAATTCCTTCCAGTAATTATCTACGATCAACTAATTAGTTGAAAAGTTAATATAGTTTCGTTGGAAAAATATGATAAAGATTAAATAATATTGCAACACCGTTTATAACTTTGTATATAAGATAATATTTGTTACAAAATATTTTGCTTTCCAAAGGTTTATTATACATCTTTATTACTGTTCTAAAAAATCAAATTATTTTAACTTTTATATTTAGTCACTTTTCATCAATCTTAATGATAAATTTGTTTGAATTTACAAAATGAAAGGTTGTTTAGAAGAAAGAAATTTCAAATATCGGTATTTAAGGCCCTGTCAGACTATATTATCCAAATTAAACCAACATAATATTAAAGTCCATTAAATTTTACATCGATACAGTCTTTGATAAAATCGTAAAAAGGTGGAAAATACCTTAATACCACCTTACCAGCTAGCCTACATTTTCGACGGAGATAAGTGCACCGGTAAATAGTTGTAATAACAATAATAATTATAGGACTACCGAACCCGAAGATTCGATGCCGATACCACCAAACTCCGCCTGCACAAACTCGTCCAATGTTCACCGTTTCAAACCAGCCCAAGTCCCCAAGATCAGTCTTAACGCAATTCTCCCATCGACGTTTCGGACGCCTACCAGTCGGCGGATCAGCGAAGCCCAATGTTACAATAATAATTTTGTTATTACTACCCATGTGGAACAATAAAATCGTTTTTCATTTTAGATATGCACTCAATTGACTCTAAAAAATGAATTTCTGTTGAAAACATTCATTCGAAATTTTTCCATATTCAGATAAGTGAAAGTATAAAATTGAGACTAATATTCATCACTAATATAATAAATATATTGTACATAG
The DNA here is from genome assembly GCA_023052935.1 of Piezodorus guildinii. Taxonomy (NCBI): domain Eukaryota; kingdom Metazoa; phylum Arthropoda; class Insecta; order Hemiptera; family Pentatomidae; genus Piezodorus; species Piezodorus guildinii. The sequence goes on along the minus strand of CM041292.1, from coordinate 215,628,859 downwards.
GTATGAATGTGACATGTTTTGTTTATTTATTTGTTAACTTCAATTATTTGTATTTATTTTGTCTATAAATTTTGTTATTGTATACGTTTATTTATTTTTATTTTATTTTATGTAATTTGACTTTCTTTTTTTTTATATTGTAAATATTGTATGAATGAGATCCTGTAGCACTATTATTATTGTCTATTATGACAAATTGTAATAAATACGAATAAAAAAAAAAAATATATATATATATATAATAAATAATATTTCTATAAACATTAATAATAATAAAATAACCAATACGTAAAATGCGAACGACTTAGATTTATTATTTTATTCAAAAATGCAAATTTTTAATTTCGGCTGTACCTTAGACTTGTTACAGTCCTTGATTCCTCATGGGTATCTTAAGTACACAAGTCAATTTTTGATTGAATTTAGTTATATATATTATATAACTATATATATATATATATATATCGGGGGGGGGAGCACGTGGCTGAGTGGCTAGCCCCCTACTCTCTCATGCTACAGGTTCTGAGTTCGAGTCCCAGTCTCGGCGGGGCTTTTATAAGGATGTAAAGAAATGGGGATTCACTGACAACCTCTCCCCCAGGTATGTGAGACCCGTCAGCCAAATGGTGGCCACTCATATTACTACCAAAATATTCGTAGGGAGTGATGACCCTGCACTAAAAATTGCATCGTGAAACGTGAGTGTAAACTCACAGGAGCTTACATCGCGAGGCCCAGAGCCTACACGGCCTGTCGCACCACTGGAAAAAAAAAAAAAATAATAAAAAAAAAAAAAAAAAAATATATATATATATATATATATATATATATATATATATATATATATATATATATATATATATATATATGTAAGATATTTTTAACTACTACTCCGCAGTTTGTATTGGTACATAATCAATTTAGTAAGGTAAAATGTACTAATGTACTATGTACTAAAAAAAAATTAATAATCAATTTATAGCGATTAAAACAGAGAAAAAAAAAGACGATATAAGATCAGTATTTAGAATCGATATTTTAAATTTAAATCGAATCCAAATATTGAATGAAAAAATATTATTTTATGGATAATACTATATTGTTTCGATTTCATGTATCATAACAATATGTAACAGTTACGACATTAAATGTAATATTAACAGGTAACGTGACCAGACGTTCCTAGCGTCCTACGAGTCATATCGACGTAAATAACTGAAGTCACTGGATTAAAAAAAAAAAGGAAGAGATAACTGAAAGCTGGTCTACACAGCATCGTGTTTTTATCAGCACAAAATACGCCAACGAACTTCCCCAATTAATAATAATAATAATTAATACTTTCCGCTTTCATCAATAATAGTGTCCAATTTTCCCTGAGATTCTTCCTCCCTATATTCGTTAAAAAAAGTAAATTATATACTATTAACGATTGCTGACGTTTTATGGTGGTTGGTGCATATTTTACTTTAGTCTAGAATTACATTTGAAGAAAATAACAGCAGCTCCTTATCTTTATTTCTATAAACTAGCAACCACTCATTCACAAACTAAATTTGTTACCAATTTTTATTTTTTTTTTAAATATTTTTTATTGAAATTTACAACTGAATTTTGTAATACAACAAGTAAATATGTTGGTAATGATAAAATACATGAAAAAAAAAAAAGAGAAAATGCCCATTGGCATTACTCCACTAAGTAACTAAACTAGAAGGTCTCGAGGACATCTTCTTTTCAGGCGCCTCGTAGGATTATCAGGAATTGAAGAGGAAGCAAGACTTGAAACTAGAGGATTAGAGTTGGAGTGGAGTTTGTCATGGAAGGATTGGTACCTGGTTCGGCCAATTCAGCAACATATGGATGTTAAGGTCTTTATGGATGAGTTTATTTGTGACAAAGTAAGGAGCATTGAGGATTTTTCGAAGGATTTTGGATTGTAAGGATTGAATACGGGAAGAATTGGGTGGTTTCGTAGGCCCCAAAGCTCAACTCCGTAAGTCCAGATAGGCCTTATGATGGTGATATAGATGAGCCTTTTGTAGATAAGTGGAAGGTTGGAGCGTCTGTCCAGTAAGTGTTGTAGTAAGCGAAAGCGACGGGCAGTTTCTTGTCGTTTCAGTCTTGTGTGGGGATTACCGAATTTTTAATTCAATATTTCCCCATCCTGGGCCCCATTTTCAAAGACGTACCTCAAACGTACCTACTCATATCTGATTTAATATCTTTTACCTCTTTTTATTTTATTTTATATTATCTTATATTATCTTTATACTATCTTTTGTTCCTACATTTGTCCTATTTTATATTTGTCTTTTGTCATTACCTATATATCACTTCATTTTTATTATCTGTATATTTCTTTTTCTTATCTCTTTATTTTTACTTTCACTTACTATATATAGTAAGGGGAAGTATTGCGATCGTAAAAATTTTCGAATTCCAGTTTTCAACGGAAATACACGTTTTAGGGTCCCCTGAGTCCAAATAACCAAGTCCCGCAAAAAGGTCTGTGTGTGTGTGTGTGTTTTCTGTGTGTGTGTGTGTGTGTGTGTGTGTGTGTGTGGTGTGTGTGTGTGTGTGTGTGGTGTAGCTCCCGGGAAAAACGGTAAGTCCTATGAAACTGAAATTTCATATTTGAGACAAATAACGCCCGAGACGAGACAAAACTTTTTTCATCAAAATGAGCCTACCAGAAGAGGCACTTTATACCATGCATTTTGCACCTTTTTTCGATTTTCTCAAAAATGGTTCCGACGAATTTGATGAAACTCGCTATATCGATGTAAAATTTAATGGGCTTTAATATCATGTAGGTTTTATTTAGATAAAAATGGTCTGACAGGGCTTAAATGCCGATATTTTAAATTTTCTTCACCTAAAGTACCTTTAATTTTGTAGATTCAATAATAATAACTAGATTATCTTGTTAACGCTGATGAGAAACTGGTAAATATATAAATTGAATAAACTCGATACACAACTAAAGGAGAAAACAGAAAAAATATTTTTTTAATGCAATTTTTTGATTTTGAACATAGCAACAGTAATATACACTTATAATATACCGTTGGAAATCTAATGATTTTAGAAAAAAAATATTATCTAATACACAAGAGCTTGTAAAAGTTAATAGAGAGTGATGAAAAGCAGATAGAACTAATTATTTTAGATAATAATGCAATAGATTTTTTAATAAAACACATGTTTCTATATAAATTCAATTTAATTAATTCTTTAATAGTTTCACGTATTTTTATCTTTAAGTGTATTTGAAAATTCTTTCATTGAGTTTAAAAATGGTGGTAAGTGAAAGTCGTGTGTTGCCCGCACCAGATTTTTTATTCTACATGTGGTTTGTTAGCTTTTGTTGAGCCCTGAAGAAGACCTATAATTTAGGCCGAAACGCCGGCACCAGTTTATTGAGTTTATATCTTAATTGTGTGTGTTTTTTTACTACACCCTGAACTAACGTCTCTCACTAACCACTCTCAAATTTATGTCATCGCAGTATCTCAAAAATGAATATGTTTGCTAAACGGAATTTCTTCCCGAATGTTCTCTTACCGTCACAGTATATTTGTCCTATAAGTGATAGAAATCAATTTATTAGTAAAATCTTTAGAATGATTGTTTTGCGAATAAGTCAAAAGTACACGTCTCCTGGTACATTATATAGTAGGTAGTCATCTGAAGGTTGATCGAATTATTTTATTTTTATTAATATTCACATATTTGACAACCAAGTTATATGTATGAATACTAATCTCACCATAAGAGGAAGTAAAATTTAAATTAACACACAATTTAGAAAATAAACATAATGCTGTAGAAGTAGCTTCATATATTGATAAATATAAGGAGTTAATCATTATTTTTATCGTTGTTAAGACAGATATTATAATTTTTTTTTTTTTATTTATTTGTCTTTAGGGCGATCCCCATACAAATAGAGCTGGCTGGCACAGCACAATTAATAAATTTATCACCAGCAAATATACAATCATATAATTACAATTCGAATAAATATTTAAAACAAAAACAACAAAACACATGGTTGAAAGGTGCTGCTATCTTTATGATTAATTTAATCCAGCATATACATAAATATCATAAATTAAATATATGCATATCAATAAATAATGCAAAAATATTAGTACTAAAGCGAATACTACTTCTCCACAAATTACTAACAAGTCCCGAAACCCTTAAGAATGATTAAAATTCTGAGAAAGATGTTGAAATCTTATTTTAAGATTCTCCTTGACAAAAATAAATAATGATTTCAGGTCCATTACGTGGGGTTCCGCAAGATTTCGTAAAAGCCATCAATACTCACATCATTTAATACGGGCATATAACGGGTTCTATTGTCATGGTATGCGGGACATCGAGCAAAAAAATGGAAACAATCTTCCAATGCGTCTCCATCACAAACTGGGCACGGCTTCTGTGGGTCCAGACTATACTTCTGCGGGCCGACACTAAAGGAGATGGCGTATTTTCCCGACAGTGTTTTGTAGTTGACTGTTGTTAATAATAACAATAATAATAATAGGCTTAGCGAACCCGAAGGTTCGATGCCGATACCACCAAATTCCGCCTACACAGACTCGTCCAATGTTCACCATTCAAGCCCAAGCTTCCGAGATCAGACTTAACGCAATCCTCCCATCTCCGCTTCGGCCTACCTTTCGGACGCCTACCAGTCGGATCAGCAAATACCAACTTTCTCGGAATCCGCTCGTCATCAAGCCCAACAACTTTACCTGCCCATTTGAGTCTCTGCGATGCAATCAGCTCAATTATATTCACAGGATACAAGTTCCGCAATTCGGCGTTGTGCAACCTTCTAAACTCCCCAGTGGCCTCATCTCTCTTCGGACCAAATATTTTACGCAATAGCTTATTTTCGAAAAACCTTAAGCCGTTGTTCATCCTTCAAAGTAAGCGGCCACGTTTTACATCCGTAAAGAACCGTTGGAAGAATAATAGTTTTATAAATTCTAATCTTTAAGTTTTTAGATAGAAGCCGCGAACTAAGTAACTTAGCAACTGAATAATAACACGCATTTCCCACCTTTAACCGGGACTTTATTTCTTCCTGGATTTCATTTTTTCTTGTAATCATTGAACCTAAATACTTGAATTTCTCTACGTGTTCAAAAGTATGCCCTGAAATAGTAATATTCTCAAGATCGCCACCATTTCGGCTGCTGACTTCTGACTGTTGTTAAGACAGAATATAATTGTACCTATATTTCAGGAAAAAAAAAACTTTTTTTTATTTTCTAAGTTAATGGATATTTTTATTGTTTGGGGTGTTAAACAAGAACATTTCTAATCCTTTTTATTATTTTTGAAAACCAATGTATTTCTGTAAAGAAAGTATGCAACTACCTTTTGTACGCGGTCGTAACAAAGATAGTATTATTTATATGAACATTGATCAATGAATCACGAATTACCGTGATAAGCCGTAAGAGGTTCGTTACTGGTGACAATAGGACAATATCACAGCTCATCCGGCGTCGGCTCATAGACTACCTTCATTGTCTAAATCGTTTCATTTTCATCCTTCAGATTGATTTAACTGCTATATAACTGTTTTAAATTAAAGAAACCGAAACAAATAAAATTCCGAGATTGAAAAATCCAAAATATGCAAATTCAAAGAATGGTAGACAAATAAAGAGAGTCCTTAAAAGGTATTGTTTTAAAATCTACCCATTCATATACAAATTTTATATTTGTTACTCAATTTAAAGAGACTGTAGAATAAACACATATATAGAACATTTTTTAACACCATATAACTAACTTGATTTTTTTTTCAATTCTTTTATTGTAATTTTAACTGTATATAGTACAATAAGTAAATGAGATATTTACAGATAATTGTCTAGAAAAAGTCTTGAGAAGAATCTACCCAGCGGTAGCACTTCACCGAGGCCACCGTCTTTTCAGATGCCTCGGAGGATTATCGGGAATAGATGTCGATGAGATGATTAGGACAAGCGGTTTGTATGGACGGGTAATTTGGAATGAAAGGAGGTATGTCTTTTTTGGGCAATTTCTGCAGCTAGTGGGATGTTCAGGTCTCTATGGATAAGTTTGTTGGTAAAGAAGTAAGGAACGTCGAGGATTTTGGATTGCAAGGATTGGATGCGGGAGGAGTTTGATGGTCTTGTGGTCCACCATAGCTCGTTGCCATAAGTTTGGGTAGGCCTGATAATGGTTGTGTAAATGATTTTTTTTATGAAAAGAGGAAATTTAGATCGTTTGTCGAGTAAGCGTTTTAATAGTCGATATCTACGAGCAGTTTCTTGTCGTTTAAGTCTTGTATGAAGATTCCGGTTGTGGTACAGTTTCTCCAGTAAGTGGATGATATTGTCCTGATTGCAGATTCTGTAGAGAAATTGCAGCAGGCTGTTGACGAATGGAATGAAGAGCTCCGCAGAAAGGGCATGCACATCAGTACCAGCAATAGTAAGATCCTACAGGTTGGAAGGATACAGGAAGATGTTTTGGTATACTGCAATGGAGAGGTGATGGAAGTGGTGTTAGATTTCACCTACCTTGGCACTGTTATGGATCGATCTGGAAAGATAGACTCAGAAATAGTGAACAGGATAAGCAAGGCCAATGCTGTATACTACCAGATCTGCGATACAGTGATCGGAAAGAGAGAAGTAAGCATAAATGTGAAACTAAAATCTTTATCATTTTCCAACAGTACTATTCGATGGTTTCAATCTTTCCTTTGTAACAGGACCCAAGCAGTTACCATTCCCAATCATCCTCTATCTTCTTTCCTTGCCCTCTCGGCAGGTGTGGCCCAGGGCTCAAGTATCTTCCCCCTCCTTTTCAACTCCTTTATCAATGATCTTCCAAATTCAGTCCATCACTGCTCCTATCATTTATATGCCGACGACTTTCAGATCTACCTATCCTTCTCTCCTTCTGAGTTATTCGTAGCATTTGCCAATATTCAGGAAGAACTAGATAGAATCTGTGCCTGGGAAACCCTGAATAAACTTAGGCTTAATGCTGAGAAAACGCAGGCCATTGTTATAGGTTCCAATTCCCTCCTCAGATCCAATACTTCCTTTCCGAATCTAATCCTAAATGGTCATCCAGTCACCTTTAGCTCCTCTGTCAAAAACCTTGGTATCACCATTGATCAAACCCTTTCTTGGAAACCCCATATTGCCAATATTTCCCGACGAACGATAAGCACTCTAAAGTTTTTTCATCGCTCCCGGCATCTTCTCCCTCTTTCCACCCGTAAGCTTCTCGTCTCCTCATTAATATTCCCCCACTTCGATTATTGCTGTGTGGTATATGGTGGCCTCCTAAAGGTGCTCGAAGACAGACTCAAGCGTATCATGAACATGTTCATAAGATTTATCTTCGGCACCTCGAAGAGGTCTTCAGTGACCCACTTATACAGCGAGTTGAAGTGGCTCCTACCTGTTACACGGGGGAAATATTTTCTCGGATCATATCTATACCAAATCATAAACTCCCAGCACCCTCCATAAATTCACAGCATCCTTAAATTTAAATCCTCAGTCCACTCTCTCGAAACTAGATCCCGCCATTCCGACCTTTACATTCCCACCCATAGAACTTAATCTTTTGATCACTCCTTTTATATCCGTTCTGCAGCACTCTGGAATTCCCTACCTACTCATATTCGCCATGCATCTTCCATTCTCTCATTCTAATCTCACCTTTTCCAACATCTTTTGGCATCCCAAATAGATGCACAACAAATGTAAATCTGCAACTGAATTATTTATATTTTAATACAAGTTATAATTATCTATTTTACCCTAAAGCTAGTGTGGAATAATTAGTTTGTTTTGTTTTTTTATAATTCCCTCAACCCTATCAGTAGCCTTTAGGAGATTTCTCTTCTTTCTTTCTTCTTTCGATCGCAGGGAGAACTAGACGTGACTGCATCCACAATTAAAGGAACAGAGAGGAGTTCCCCCAATGAAGGATGTCCAGGAAACTCGGCAACTTAAGTGGTTTGGACATGTTGTCCGGATGGAGGGACACAGAGATCCATTGAAAACCATGGACTTTATTTCCAATGGTAAAAGACCCCGTGGCCGACCAAGAATGTCATACCTGGAGTACGTCGACCGTTTATGCAAGAAACGAAATAAAAATATTCGCCAAGCCAGAAATCTAGCATGCAACAGGGAACATTGGCAATCCTGGCTAAAGAAGAAAAAAAGAAGCTTTTTAAAACAGTTTTATTTCCAGTATTTTTCATTGGTCGTCATTACCAAATAGTATTAGATGTGGTCGTTTTAATTCAAAATATTTAGCAAAAAGATTCGAAACTATCTTCCGGCTGAATCTAACTATCCTAAAATTTTCAACAGACATTTCAATAAATTATTTTTATTCTTAAACACTTATGGAATCAAGTAATGTAATTCTGAATTTTAGGTGAGAAATAATTGTTTATATATTTTAAAATAATAATAAGAAATATAAGTTAAATGCCAGATTTTAGAAAAAAATAAGTTATTATTTTTTTTAAATACTGTTCCATCACTTCGAAAAATTCTAAAAAATCCTTGTGTATAGAGAAGTATAAAAGGCATTTTCCGAAAAAAATCCGTGGTCGACACTTTTCAAAAAGTTTAAAAAAATACATATTTTGGTTTTATTTCTTCTGCTAAACATTGGCTTTTCGTTTAAGAATCATGATCGTATCATTTTTCCATGCACTTGACTCCTAACAATTAGAGAAAAAATCATTTTTAATTAATTTGAAATTTTACTATTAAATTAAAAATATATAAAATTGAAAAAAGTGGTTTTTAATAAAATCTCGATAACCGTTTGAATTTAAAAGCTACAAATGTAGGAGAATTATTTTTATTCGACACCAAATTCATCATTTTTGAATGTTAGAGTAAAAAAAGTCACGGGGGCAGATTTACCATCCTAACCCGGGTAAACCCTTTCATATTACAATGACATATATTAAATATTTAATATTTACAGACATGTGGATGTTAAGCATATAATCTTTATTTTTCTTTGTGACTGGATTTTTCGTTATGAATTTTAAATTCTGATATTTCGATGTATGAGGAACTAATAGTAAATATTTTTTCTATATTGTGTAACGCTTATTTTAGTTTAGAGTTATATACATTTAAAAAAATATATAATATACGAAAGAGGAATTGTATGTACTCTAATTTACCAGTATAATAACATTTAATATAATTGAAGACCAAAACTATAAAAATAAGAGGAAAAGATAAAACATAAAATGAAATTACGCAATCTTTCTCTCTTTTTCCTCAAAGTAAATAACAGAAAAATATATTATGTTTGCCGTTTTCAAATATAAGCACAGAAGATTTTAAAACCAAAGTTCGAGGTTATCTTAAAACTTTAACGCAATCTCATCCTAATCACCTCATTCCATGGCTGTTGGCCTAGAAAGAGTACAAATTTATATATACTGAGTCCAAGACCCTTCGGGGGTGAGAAGTACAACTCAGATCGTATTACCTTACACAATTGGCTTTTATCCTTCTTCTGTGCTTATATTTGAAAACGGCAAACATAATATATTATTTTTAGGATAGTAAATCTGCCCCCGTGACTTCTTTTACTCTAACTTTCAAAAATGATCAATTTGGTGTCGAATAAAAATAATTCCCCTACATTTGTAGCTTTTAAATTTAAACGGGTTTCGAGATTTTATTAAAAACCTCTTTTTTCAATTTTATATAGTTTTAATTTAAAAGTAAAATTTCAAATTAATTAATAATGATTTTTTGTCTAATTGTTAGGAGTGAAGTGCATGAAAAAATGATATGATCATGATTCTTAAACGAAAAGCCAATGTTTAGCGGAAGAAATAAAACCAAAATATGTATTTTTTAAACTTTCTGAAAAGTGTCGTTCACAGATTTTTTCAGAAAATGTCTTTATACTCCTCTATACACAGGATTTGTTTGAAGTGGTGGAACAATATTAGAAATAATAATAACTTATTTTTGTCTAAAATCTTGCATTTAACTTATATTTCTTATTATTATTTTAAAATATATAAACAATTATTTCTCACCTAAAATTCAGAATTACATTACTTGATTACATAAGTGTTTAAAAATAAAAATAATTTATTTTTTCTATATTGTGTAACGCTTATTTTAGTTTGGAGTTATATACATTTAAAAAAATATATAATATACGAAAGAGGAATTGTATGTACTCTAATTTACCAGTATAATAACATTTAATATAATTGAAGACCAAAACTATAAAAATAAGAGGAAAAGATAAAACATAAAATGAAATTACGCAATCTTTCTCTCTTTTTCCTCAAAGTAAATAACAGAAAAACATATTATGTTTGCCGTTTTCAAATATACTCCTAAGCACAGTAGAAGGATAAAATACAATTGTGTAAGGTAAGACGATTTGAAAACTTGTATCTTTCAACCCACGAAGGGTCTTGGACTCAGTATATATAAATTTGTACTCTTTCTAGGCCAACAGCCATGGAATGAGGTGATTAGGCTGAGATTGCGTTAAAGTTTCAAGCTAACCTCGAACTTTGGTTTTAACATTTGGATTTCTGTTAAAAAAAAAAAAAAAAAAAAATTATGAATGTAGTAGTTGGAACAATATCTTCTCTTTCTTCATATTTTTATTTGTTATAACATAAATAAAACTTGATTATAACAACGTTTCGAGGTACTTTCTATGCCTCATCTTCAGGTTATTAAAAAATAAAACAATTTTTATGTGATAGTGAAATAGAGATTATTTTTAACAATTGACAAAATGATTCGTATATAGGTGCTATGTATAAATAATAGTGCATGATTATATGACCAATATTATAATATAATACGTAAATATATATAATTTTTTAATAATCTGAAGATGAGGCATAGAAAGTACCTCGAAACGTTGTTATAATCAAGTTTTATTGATGTTATAATAAATAAAAATATAAAGAAAGAGAAGAGATTGTTCCAACTACTACATTCATAATTATATTTACTCTTCTATAATAATAATTGATAAAAAAAAGTGTGATTTTGCTTCTGATAAGTGAAATGTAACTCCAACTGAAAATCGATTAGTTCCACAGTAAGCCACTGATAATCCAGGGACGATCTTCTAATTTAAACACTATTTACATTCAAACTGTTCCAGTCTCTCCTCCCTTGAATCGTTCCACCATTAGCCGACCTCGTACTATAAAAGGGATCAACTATCCTACAATCGATCCTTAGTATCGATAGAGCCGAGAGATAATATCGATTTATCCTGCTCTCATTAGCCTCCTCACGACCTGCGTATTCCGTTCCGTCACGAAGCTATTGGGTGCATCCCAATATCCCAGGTATCCGTGAAATGTCAAGTTTCCCGAAAGTGGACCGCTTGGAGAGCCTTGACTCCTGGTCGGTCGAAAGGTCCGCCCTGGACACGTTCCTGGACACCCAAGGACAACACGTCCGGAATACGCATTGTCTTCTGGGAACTAGGAGTCGCTGGAAACAAGGGTAATAGGTAGTAGGTGATTACCTTGGATCAAGATCTGTATAATTAAAATAATTGCGATGAATGAGCTTTTCACAACTCTATATAGACAAAAAAAAAATGTATTTTTTGTTTATTATTTTCAATAATTAACCTTTATAATAGATTGCAACAAAAAAAAAAAAAAATAAAATAAAATAAACTATATGAAAATACCCTACCTAACTAAAAATTTGAGGACTTACGTTTCAAGGTAACCGAAGTAAATAAAACAATTCCGTTTGTCTCCCCTGAGCCGTCAATTTTTATTTTTTAAAGCAACTAAAACACTGAAGATTGATTATTCACATAAATAGATATACACGATATGCCTAAATCTGCTGAAAGATAGCTTCATTATTAGGATGTTTTGTGATCTACAATTTTTCACACACTTCTTTGTGGTTGTCGAGAGATGAAAAACTAAAACTAAAAAAATAAAGATTTGTATCCATATCACACTTGTTAACTATTGGCTGATGTTTATTCCGACTACTCCCTGTCATCCAAGTAGTAGTAGCGCTTGCGTCCGGGTTTGGAAGAAGGTTAGGGATTTTCAAGAGTTCTGAATTGTATGAGTCTTCTGAAATCTGGTCGGATGAAATGTTAAATATTTTGGAATCGAGTGGTGTGTGTAAGCCGGTAGTTTTTTCTTCCAAGCTGTGGTCCTTACCATTTGTCTAACTATAGAATCTTGGAAACGTTTTAGATGACAATGAATACCCTCAGTAAGGCGGGTGACAAGAGTACCGGTCCTTGGATGCTTTTGTATAACTGCAGTTTTATTCGGAGTGTAAGTGCAGATCTAAGTAGAAGGTGGTGGAGAAGGTATGATTTTCTTCTCACCGATCTTTTTACCCGGTAAGATATTGATCAGGTTCATATAAAATAACCAACTAATTGTTTTGTTTTTTTTAGATTAGAAACAATTCTTTATTGAGCAATATTACAATCTGTCCAATTTAGGACATTTTTAATAGTGATGAAGTACAACATTCATACTACATTCACACGATATATACAAAACAATAATGATAATACAATATACATATATACAAAACAAAATCAATAAAATATATACAAAAGTCACTCATACCTATTGTTTGAGCCTGGACATTATAATTTTTTACCTGTATATATTTTGTTTATAATTAAAAATCAAATCAAATTAAAAATAGTTTTTAATGAGGAAAATATTTTTTTTGTTAGTTTATATATTATATTCAAGTGCAGTTAGGGATTAGACTGATAACAGTGTCCCCCTTGCCCTCAAGACAGTACCGTTGGAACCAGCTAGCTTAGAGGACGTGTTTATCGATTGGCGCCTTCACCAATTTATCGATCAGGACTTCATTTCGTTGACTTCTCGAAGATCACCATCCTTCCATGGAGAGTCGCCTACCCGTCGTACGGAAGCTAAGTTTTAATAGAAGAACCTTTTTTTTTATTTGTTCATAAATCAAATTGTTTTCATATTTTATATAGTGTAAATTTTCCTCATTTTTTTTTATTAAACTTTTATTTATTTTCATTACGTTCAATTTTATCTTTTTATTTAATATTACCTTTTTTTTATTTTTTTTGAATGATTAAGTACCCAAGACCAGCTCATTTCGAAACGGGATCGAGTCTACATTTTCTCATTGAGTTTTATTGTCACTCATCCCAACATAAGTTTGGTCCTCCGGCAGCCAGATTTTGAGTACTTAATTGTTAGTTTGATCGTATATTAACCAAATAAATTTAACCATTTATTTAATTATTATTTATTGAAATATTAGATTTTCTTTAATATTTCTTTAAATTTTTGTTGTATAATTTTCAGGCTTAAATATTTTATTATTCGTTCCAATACCATTTTTTTATTAACAGCTCTATAATGCCACCTAAAACACCATCTTCTAAGGGGGATTTTGATTTAGAACTTTTAGTTGAGGAATTTAAGGATCTCGCCGATGATATCTTAGAAACATGTACATTGGGGCGCGCATCGAGTTCCGATCCTAGTAAAAAGGGATTATTTAGGGCAAAAATTTCTCGACTAGATTCCACCCACGAGAAATTTATTGATAAATATAATGAAATTAGGAAAATATCAAAAGTAATGGGGGAACCTACCTAAGAGTACAAAGAATTAAAAGATAAAATAAGAAACAAATTTTATGAGGCATTATCGTTTGATATTTCGCCCGGGTCTAATAAGGAATCCGCCATTACTGATGCATCTCTACGTGATACGCATGCGCGAGATTCTAATTTTCATCTGCGACTTCCTATAATTAATATCCCTTCGTTTTCAGGAAATATATCGGAATGGCCTGCATTTAAAGACACTTTTGTCTCTCTAATTCATGAAAATGAGGATCTTAGTGAAGTCCAAAAATTTCATTACCTAAAATCGAATTTGAAAGGCGCTGCAGCACAAACAATATCGGCTATTCAAATATCACAACAAGGATATACCACAGCTTGGGAGGCCCTTACTAAGCGTTTTGACAGTCTGAGAATTCAGGCAACCCATCATTTAGTAAATATTTTTAATTTTCCAACGCTGGCCAAACATTCGTTGTCTTCTTTAGAAAATTTGTCATCGACTGTTTTAGAGAGCACGACGGCATTTCTTAAATTGAAGCTCCCAGATCCATCTGGTTTTATATTGTACACTTACATTCTTCGATTGTTGGATCATAAAACTAGAGAGCGTTTCGAGATGAAATTTAGTTCGAAACCCGAATTACCCACTTTTCAAGAATTTTCTGAATTTATTACTCAACAAATAGTGGAGCTGCAATCGACAGCTTTAACCTCGACCTCCAGATGTTCTCCGTCGTACACTGATGACAGGAAAATTCCAAAACGAGTCCTCATGTCCAATATAAATTGTAATATTGTTTGTCCCATGTGTAATAGCTCTCATCGCATTGTTGATTGTTCTTCGTTTCGAAAAATGAATCCTAAACAAAGATTCGATCAGATGAAAATTTTAAATCGTTGCTTGAATTGCTTCGGATTAGGTCATTCTCTTGCTAAGTGTCCATCAAAACATTCGTGTAAGTATTGTAGCCGCCGGCATCATAGCTTACTCCATTTTTCGACCTTCGAAACACCTACTCATAATAATCAAAATAGTAGGAAAACCAATTACCCTGGACCAAGCAACGAGATTGCCAATCAATCTTCAGTTCCACGTATTTCCCACCAGCCGCCTCAGCTTCAGACAAACTCCAATGAACCTTCACTATCAAATAATACCACTATTCTTTCGTCATCAACTTCTGGAAATCTTAATGTTCTACTTGGTACAGCTCAAGCAAGAATAAAGGACAATTTTGGACAATATCATCGTTTGAGGATACTAATAGATAGTGGGTCCCAAAGGTCATTTATCACCTCACAACTTGTGAAGAAATTGGGGCTATCAAAATTTAGAAATCCTCATCAAATAGTAGGTTTTGGGAACCAACCAATTTCGGGGGGAAAATACCGAGTTTCATGTTCACTCATACCTGAAACAGAAGATGGTCCGGAGATGGAAACTTGCGCTATTGTAATTGACCAAATTAGTTCAAACATGCCCTCTAATCCAATTCCCAGCCAGGTGATGGATAAATTTAGAGATTTAAAACTGGCCGATCCAATATGCCATTTACCAGGTCCAATCGATTTTTTATTGGGTGCCGATCTATTTGGTGATGTACTAACGGGTAAAATACATAAGACCTCAGAAGGGTTCCCTAATGCTCTTAATACGGTATTTGGTTGGATATTAGTTGGACCAATTCCTAATGGGCCGCCAAACTCATTCTCTTCAGCGATGTTTACTGTAGCCGAAACAGATATTGAAGAGGAAACATTACCGTGTATTATGAATAAATTTTGGAAGATCGAGGAAGTCTCTACAGTTCCACAGTCGAATCCTGAAGATATTAAGGCTGAAGAACATTTTAAAAGGTCTCACACGAGGGATGATCATGGCAGATATATAGTTAGTCTACCATTCAAAAGTGAATCATTTAATTTACAAGTTTCGAGACTAATTGCCATCCATCGTTTCTTGAAGTTAGAGGAGAAGTTGACCAAGAACCCTAACCTGAGACTTGAATATGATAATGTATTTCAAGAGTACCTCAGCAAACAATACCTTTCGCCTACATCTCGACCAGGAAAATTCTTCCTTCCGCATCATGGAATTTACAAGGATAGCTCTTCCACACATCTGCGTATTGTCTTTGATGCTTCTGCAACTACTGCATCGGGGTCATTAAACAGTCATCTTCTAACAGGGCCTAAATTACAGCAGGATATAAAGGATATCTTGTTAAAATTCCGTTTACCTCAATATGTAATATCCGCCGATATATGCCAAATGTTTCTACAAATTTTGATTCACCCCGAAGATCGATTGTTCCAACACCTATTTTTTCGTTTCAACCATGCTGATGCCATTCAGGAATATGAATTTAATCGCTTGCCCTTTGGATTATCGTGTTCTCCTTTCCTAGCCATAAGGGTAATCCACCAACTTGTCGTAGATGAAGGACATAAATATCCACTTGCTTCACAAGCTTTATTAGGAAATATGTATATCAACGATCTGTTGACTGGTGCTGAAACACTAGAAGAGGCCTTGAAACTACAAAAAGAGCTTATTGACCTGCTAAATAAAGGTGGTTTCACACTGAAGAAGTGGTTTAGCAACGACCATCAGCTTACAAGAAATGTATCTGAAGGGATTGATTCCACTGTATCATTTAGTAACATGGAAGACAAAGCAATTAAAATCTTGGGTATGCAGTGGGAACCAAACCATGATCGGTTATCGTACCGTGTCACACCAAGAGACATCGTTTATACAAAAAGAGGTCTCATGTCTACTATAGCCCGTGTGTATGATCCATTGGGATATTTGGCACCTGTTGTTTTTAGAGCGAAGACACTTTTACAACAACTCTGGAGGCTCAAGATTGGTTGGGACGATCCGATTCCTATGAACATTCAGAAACGATGGCACACGTTTTTCACGGAATTACCTAAGTTGGCCGAAATAAGCATTCCCAGGAGAATAATTTCAAATAGAAAATTACGGTTGGGTTTTACTGCTTAGTTGGGTTTTCTGATGCTTCGTCGTTTGGATATGCAGCAGTCATTTATTTTAGAAGTGAGAGTGAAACAGGGCATGTCACAACAAATCTTGTTTTTGCTAAAACGAAATTGGCTCCCTTGAAACCAGTCACCATTCCGAGGCTGGAACTCTGCGCCGCAGTACTATTAGTGAAAACCTTAAAGGCTCTTCAAGAATTTTTATCACAATTCCAGGACATGCCAGTAATTTTACTGTCTGATTCAGCGACTGTGTTAGCTTGGCTTCAAATGCCATTCCATCAAATGAAGACATTCGTAGCTAATAGGGTTGGGAAAATACTGGATTTATCTAAGTCAGCTTCCTGGCACCATATTCGCTCCCAATATAATGCAGCTGATGTCGCCTCTCGTGGTGTCGATTCTACAGACCTAATTCATGATACATCTTGGTGGATAGGACCTGATTGGCTGCGACTTCCTAAGGCAGAATGGCCTTTAGATCAAATAGATATTTGTAATACTCCACCACTACCAGAAATTAAATCAGAAGTAATGGTTATGTTAACACATAGTAAAAATACTCTGGAAGTCATAGAAGAAATTAACAAGTTTTCTTCATTTACCAAACTCATTAGAGTTTTCAGCTATATTCGCAGATTCTGTAATAACGTCAGACCCCACAAGAATGAAAGAAAAATTGGTTCATTAAAGTTGAATGAAGTTAGAGACACCACTACTATGCTGATAAAAATTATTCAAACTTACCATTTCCCTAATGCCATACCTACTGAAAAATCCGACAGAATAAGTCTACAATCGTTGTCTCCATTTGTTGATTCGGTGTGTATCCTTAGGGTGGGCGGTAGATTGCGAAATGCACCAATATCTGAAGATTCTAAATATCCAATACTGCTCCCTCGTAAATCACACTTTGTCAATTTGCTTGTAGGCTATTACCATTCGACATATCTACATTCAGGTCCTCAAATTTTGCAGTCACTACTCAGAAGAAAATTTTGGATATTATCAAGTCGGCGTTTAGTCCGACAACGAGTTCACCAGTGTCTAAGATGTCACGAGTTGTCGGCGAAGAATTACACCTATCGCATGGCTGACTTACCGCCATCTCGTTTCCAGCAAGGAAGACCATTCATCGTAGTAGGAGTAGATTTCGCAGGCCCCTTTCTGTTAAGAGACTCGCTCAAGCGCAAAGCTGCAGTTCAGAAAGCATATGTAGCTCTCTTTGTGTGTCTCAGTACCAAGGCAATACATGTGGAGATTATTTCTCAATTGACAACAGAAGCCTTCCTAGCGGGATTAGATCGCTTCATTGCTCGACGCGGTCTACCGCAGAAAATCATGTCCGATCATGGGACCAATTTCATCGGGGCTCATCGACGCTTAAAAGAATTATATGTGTGGTGGAATCTTCAGCCAGCCAAGCAGAAAATTGAAGACCATCTTACAACACGTGGCATTCAATGGTGTTTTATCCCTCCTTCAGCGCCGCATTTTGGTGGTATTTGGGAAGCAGGAGTAAAATCGCTAAAGTTTCACCTTACCCGGGTTGTAAAAGATCAAAGTCTAACTTACGAGGAAATGTCAACTATAACAGCGCGTATCGAAGCTATTCTTAATTCCAGACCTCTACATCCCATGTCTTCCTCTCCTGAGGACTTTGACGTATTGACACCAGGACATTTTCTTATTGGTGCACCATTGCTGGCATTACCAGACCAAGACCTTCATGACATTTCATCTAATCGTCTCACTCGATGGCAACTCTTAAAACGTAGCATCAAAGATTTCTGGAATCGATGGAGACACGACTACTTGAACTGCCTACAACAACGTGGAAAATGGACTACAGATACACCTAATGTAACAACTGGCACCATGGTATTGTTGAAGGATGCAAACATGCAATTAAATCGATGGCCAAAGGGTCGTATCGTTGGTGTGTTTCCTGGAGACGATGGGGTAATTAGAGTAGCAAAAGTCAGAACAGCTACTGGAGAATACCTAAGACCGGTTTCAAAATTAGCTCCCTTATTCCCTCATGTGGATTAACTACAATTTTGAAAATTTAATATGATAAATTTTGGTGGGCGGTGTGTTTGAGCCTGGACATTATAATTTTTTACCTGTATATATTTTGTTTATAATTAAAAATCAAATCAAATTAAAAATAATTTTTAATGAGGAAAATATTTTTTTTGTTAGTTTATATATTATATTCAAGTGCAGTTAGGGATTAGACTGATAACAGTGTCCCCCTTGCCCTCAAGACAGTACCGTTGGAACCAGCTAGCTTAGAGGACGTGTTTATCGATTGGCGCCTTCACCAATTTATCGATCAGGACTTCATTTCGTTGACTTCTCGAAGATCACCATCCTTCCATGGAGAGTCGCCTACCCGTCGTACGGAAGCTAAGTTTTAATAGAAGAACCTTTTTTTTTATTTGTTTATAAATCAAATTGTTTTCATATTTTATATAGTGTAAATTTTCCTCATTTTTTTTTATTAAACTTTTATTTATTTTCATTACGTTCAATTTTATCTTTTTATTTAATATTACCTTTTTTTTATTTTTTTTGAATGATTAAGTACTCAAGACCAGCTCATTTCGAAACGGGATCGAGTCTACATTTTCTCATTGAGTTTTATTGTCACTCATCCCAACACCTATATACAATTCACAAGCATACAGCACGTGAGTGGAGAATCTAGCCAATGCTAGAAACTCCAATATACATTTTACAAGAGGTCTCGAGGCCACTGCCGTTTCAACCTTCTAGGAGGATGGTAAGGATGTGTGGAGCTGGATAAGGATTGAGCTAGGGGATTAGGGTGATGGATAAGGTTCTGATGGAATTTAGAGAATTTTAATGGAATATTTAGGTCGCGGTGTAAGGTATGGTTGGATACATAATAAGGAGCATTAACTATTGTTCGGAGGACTTTTGATTGGAAGGATTGAATGCGTTTGATGTTAGAAAATTTGGCTGTCCCCCACAGTTCAAGTCCGTAGGTCCAGATAGGGTTTTCAGTACTGTCTTGTATATTAGCAGTCTGTTCTCGATAGATAATTTAGAATTTCTGCTCAGTAGTCTGTATAATTGTCCAAATCGTCGATTAAGTTCTTGTCGTTTAAGTCTAGTATGCGGGTTCCAAGTTAGTCTTTTGCCCAGAAGGAAGCCAAGATACCGGACTGTGTCGGAGAAAGGAAGCGGAATGGAGTTAAAGAGAACTGGAGGGCAGGATTGTTTTCGAAGGGTAAAGGTGACATGTTTGCATTTGGATTGATTAACTTTGATTTTCCAGTTGTTACACCAGTCTTCAGTTTGAGAAAGGTGCGTTTGGAGGCCTGTAGATGCAATTTCGGGGATCTAAGTGAGAGGATAGGATAGCTGTGTCATCAGCGAATAATTGTTAAAACCAACTATTTATCTCCAGGTCTCCAATTTCCTATTTAAATTTCTTTATTTCCAGATCGGCTTCTAGAGCCATACATGGTTTTTTTTTTAAACATAAATGAATAATTATTACAAATCGTAACAATGGAAAAAGTGGGGGTATAGCCTCGTACAAAAGACACCCCTAACGATTATAAATTTATAATTATTCTTAAGAATAAAATAATAAAAACAATTTTATAACATAACGAACAATTATAATAAAAACTAAAGACAGAAAGAGAAGTAATGAATATACACAATTAATAGTAGGTTGGGTGCAACAGTATAAATTATAAATTTGAAATCGATTTTAGTCTACAAAAATTGAATATAAAAAAATAAATTAAATAAAATAAAAATAATTTAAAATATAAAAAAAAATATTTAAAAACGAAATAATAATAAATCAAAATAAGTTAAAAATATAAATAAAAAGTAAAATAATATGAGGTCCATATAACTAGATAATAATATTTACAACAGCATGTCCTGTAGAAGCCTGGGTTTGAGCCTGCGAGATGAAGTTGGAATTCCTATGTTGTAGGCTACTACACCTCCAACTGCTGGTAGCTGCGAGTGGTATTTTTTGAAGCGGATTTTGATGAAGTCTTCCATAGATCTCCAATTCGAGCCTGATTATGTCAGGATAATTATTAATTTTGTTATATATGCAGAAAAACCTGGCTGTTGAACGAAATATAGGCTAAATCACTTTATATCAGTAGACCTAAAATAGAAAGGATACTTATAATTTACTGTACTCAAGATCCTCCATAGTTGTATTCTTACAGGATTAAAATATTGTGGTAAGTTGTCGTAAACGAGAAATCACCATATTGTAACTTTTTTTCGTCCAATATCATAGGAACTGCTCCTACTACAATGTTTAGTGTAATATGCAACTTTATAGTTCATTAAATTAGCTTTGATTTGATTGGTACTAGGCATCTGTAGCTCAAATAGTAACTGATATAAATAAAATGAAAAATATACTGTTTATTGATGAAACTTTTTCTGTAATTTTCAACACGTTTCTTTGTAATTATTGGACCTGCTACTCAAAGGAAAGTTAATAAAAAGTTCTATGAAATAGTTTAATGTACTTATCTTCCTAGGAAGAATAACTTTTATGGTGTTGTTCTAAATAAAGCTAAAATAAGGTGATTAACACTAGATAGCCTAGGGATCACTTGAAGCAGGGTGGTTAGCATAACAGCCTCCTATGCCAAAGGTCACGGGTCCAAACCCGCCGGTGGTCCTAGGATTTTTAAATGGGAGTAAATTGTACCTAGTTTCCACTTGCCGACCAGATGATGACCCACAATGGGGGTCGAAACGTTGGCAAACAATAAAATAGTTGAAACTATTCAGTTGTTTCATTTAATGACCACCACCCGGACTAATTCCTTCAGTATACGTAATGATGTTTTTCTATACACCTATAGATATTTTTAGCCGAATCAAACAAACAATTTTTTTTGAGACTCAATGTTTTTTAATGTGGATTTATTTTTAGATTCAAGCGTATGTGATGTGAAATAAATTAGAAGTGATTCAAAATAGAACTAGCTATGGAGAATTCATGATATACGTCTGAATGCAAATTCATGGGGGAATAAGAAAATAAGGAAGTCTGCAAAGAAAGAAGACAACTGGTACAGGGGATATCTGTAGCATGGTGGTTAGCATAACAACCTCATATGCCCAAGGTCTCGGGTTCAAACCCACTGGTGCCCCTAGGGTTTTTTAATGTGAGTAAAAAATCCTTAAATATGCCGTCCTTTAGAGGGGACGTTAAAAGGTGGTCCCGAGCCTGTGCGATGTCAGGTGCTCGTTAAAGACCTCTGTCCTAATAAAACCTGAATAGACAAAATTTAGGACTCCCACTGTAGCATCGTCCGATTAGTCATCGTAGCATAAAGTGACGTTAAATAAATAAATAAAATAAATTGTTATATGACTTTAAGTGTTATAAAACATATTAAAAATTACTGGTAAACAAATTTATTGGCGCGTTAGTTATTTTTTCACAATGCAGTCATTTTGAATGCTTTCAGGCAATATAGCTCCCGTCTTTCTAGTGTTAATGGTTTACCCACACTTGTGGAACTATTCTAAACCTCAAAAGTGATTAGTAGATTATTGTATCTGGAAAATAATATAGTATTAAAAAAAATTGATAATCATTTTTTTACATACCAAATTTTCTCCATTACTTCCGAACATTTTTTCAATTACTTTTCCATACCCTTTGGATAGAAATAGGAATCCTTATAGTTTATAAACTCATTCCCTAAGAGTCTTTGATCAATAGATTATTGTACAGCTTCTCCTTCGTCGAGCCTCTGTTACAACAGAAGATTCATTTTTCATCACAAGTAACAATTCTGGATAGAAATGGATCATTGCTGTTCGATAAGAAAGTGAGGCACAATATTCATAATGTTGATTTTTTTTTTTTACGGTCGTTAAATAAGTGGGAAATCCAACTCTCGAGTTTTTCACCTTTCCAATCGCCTTTAGATGATAACCGACTGTCGATTTTCCATGAAAGTTCTCAATCAGTTATTCTGAGTTTTTCTCCCATCAAGGCTAGCAGAACATCATTATCATGAGAAGAAGTCTTTCGGCATTATTTGACTTCCTGGGTGAATTCTCTTTCACAAAATTTTTTGAACTATCGTTGAACAGTACACTTACTATTGGGTTGTGTCACATGGAATGTCCGTTTTCAAGCTAAAGGATTTTTATTAAAAATACAGATTTTTATTAAAAATGGGACACCAACTTTTTTATCCCCGAACTAAAAAACTCTGAGCTTTTAATTGAAACAAAATCTGAAAACGCACTTTTCACTTGATCATCACTTACAAAAAGTTTTCCTTTGACGAAGTTGTCTAAATTACTGAACAGGTGTTAATCTGTTGGAGACAAGTCAGGAGAATATGGTGGGTGCGGAAGAACTTCGTAGCCCAGTTCTTTCAATTTTTGCACGGTATGTTTTGAAACATGGGGGTCTTGCTGCCGCTCAGTGAGATCATGAGGTACCCATGTATCGAGCTTTTTTACTTTTCCAATACACTTTAAAGGTCTGGAAACGGTAGATGCACTTGCATTTAGTTGTGCTGAGAGTTCTTTAACTGTTTGGTAGTGGTTTCTTTCTACTGTATGTTTGAGGACATCGTTGTCTATTACGAACGGAGGTCTTCCTCGGGGCAAGTTTTCCAAGCCTTGCAAATATTTCTAGCGGCCTCAGCTGCTTAATGGCCGAGTTTAAACTCGTACAAAAATATTACTCGAAAATCGCGTGTTTCCATGTTCATATTTAGAGGTATACTAAAAAGTGGGTAATTGATTGGGAAGCTTATGTTTATAATACAAAGGTAGAGGATTAGTAACTGTTTACTTTAAATATGTAAACATTCGGAAGAAAACAACAGAGACCTGCAATATCCTTTATGAATTTCAGAAACTATTTATTTATTTTTTATTTTATTATTGAGAAATATTACAGTTTGTTACATAATGAACAGTAGTAATAGAGATGTAGTACACATTCATACAAATATATACAGAATAATGATGATAAAGTCAAATTACATAAAATCGGAAATAAATAAATTCAAATATATACAAGAAAATAATAATTAATAAAAACAAAAAAAAACAACAAACAAATCAAAACAACAACCTGTAGTAGAGATAAATACAAGTTGGGAAATAAATAAAAATCATACAAGCAAACTTAACTATATACAATATATACAATCTGCTAAAGGGACCCTAGACTCAGCTGATCCCTCCACAAGTGGGGGGAGAAGCCGAATCCAAGAGATCCCAGCGCCTCTCACCCGGCGCTTCACTGGTGTAAGCCAGTGGAGGCCGAGCTAGGGCGGAATAGCCACAAACATACAGTACATGAGTGGAGGATCTGACCAGTGTCAGAACTCCAGAATAAATGTTTACAAAACGTCGCGGGGCCACTGCCGTTTCAATCTTCGAGGAGGATTGTAGGGATGGGTGGAGCTGGAGAGCGATTGAGCAAGAGGATTAGGGTGATAAAGAAGGTTCTGATGGAGTTTGGAGAATTTGGATGGTACCAGGTCTAAAATAAATGGAATATTAAGGTCGTGGTGTAGGTTACAGTTGGTAACGTAATAAGGAGCATTAACTATTGTTCGGAGGACTTTGGATTGGAAGGATTGGATACGTTTGATGTTAGAATGTTTAGTTGTCCCCCATAGTTCAAGTCCGTAGGTCCATATAGGTTTCAGTACTGTCTTATATATTAGTAATTTGTTGTCGACTGTAAGATGAGATTTTCTGTCTAGTAGTTTGTATAACCGGCCGAATCTGCGGTTGAGTTCTATCCTTTTAAGTCTTGTATGTGGGTTCCACGTCAGTCTTTTGTCTAGTAAAAAGCCAAGGTACCGGACTGTGTCTGAGGAAGGAAGCGGTATGGAATTGAATTTAAGTGTTGGACAGGATTTACGTCGAAGGGTGAAAGTGACGTGTGTGCATTTGCATTCGTTCACCTTAATTCGCCAATCAGAAACTATAACAACGGATATTTCATGTGAAACTACCCAATAATAATACCTTGGTTCCACACTTCGTTGATGTTTCTAGTCCTTTGGGCCACGTTCCATCCAAGTTTAAGCTCTAAAATAAAATTATCCGTAGATCTCGCTAAAAAAGTCGTCATTAAGCATAGGCAATTTCATTTCCAAGCAGAGAAATGCTACAGATATAAAGGAACATTTTCTTTAACCACAGGCTTTCGATGTCGATGTTTATACAAATAAATAATACAGCAAACGTAAAAAAAATATTATGTAGAGAGGTATTTAAAGGAAAACTTGCATTATTTTCCAATTAACCTAATATGTTCGTAATGAGACTTATTATTTCTTCAGCACATTTATTGATCGTTATTTACCACGTTTCAGCCTTCAGGTTATGCTCTGGTATATCTTGTTTTTTTGGATCAGTCGTTACCTTCATAAAAGTTTCAATAAATCAATTATAAAATAAGGTAAAGACTGCTATAAAAAACAAGATGTACCTAAAGATAAACAAAATAGCCAAAACGTGGAAATTACAATCAATCAATGTGTTAAAGAAATAACCAGTCTGATTATTTAAATTGACCGGTAAATATGTGTAGTGAGGTTTATGCTATGCTGTTACCATTTTTTTTTTCTTAAATATATGTTACGTGTAAAAATTAAGTTACTTTTTCCTTCGAATTTGTTCGAAGTTATTTTAAAAAATATTAAAACTTAGCCAAACCCATGGTTAAGGGTATGGAATATAAAATTTCAATTAATGTCATCCCGATTTTTTTCTGGTGTTCTACCATATTTTTTTTTTTTTATGCGAAATAATTCACAATAATAATGATTAATTAATTCATCGCTCTATAATAACATAAATAATAATGCTCGTTTCAAAATCAGTTCACCCCACTACTAGTTTTTCGGTCTCTGACCGAACTAGGCTAAGGTAGGATAATTTAATTTTGTTATTTTAATAACAACAGATCCTGAATCTGGAGTAGTGTGATCTTCCTAGGCTCACCCTGACTCCATCTATTAAGTGGGTACCAAACATTTGTGAAAAAAAGTTTCTTGTGCGCCTGTTGGCCTTGAAACATTACTAATCACACTATATTTTCTAAACCCAATACCCTTCATGGATGGTAAAGTTATTCGGTTTTTCCTTTATATATTTTATAAAACATTGAAAAGACAACTAAGAATATTTGTATACACGAAATACAATTTAAAATTTTAATATCAATTATTATTATAGAAGAGTAAATATAATTATGAAGGATAAAATAGATAAAGAAAATAAACTTAATACCATTTATAAAATAGATTGTAAAAATTGTCATAAAACTAATATCGGGGAAACATCAAAAATGTTAAAGACTAGAATAGAACAGCACATTACCAATTGGAAAAATATTTTTTTACTTTATTTTTTTTTAATTTATAGTAATTTACAACTGTACTAAAGAATACAATAAGTAAATGTGTAGTATGGAAATAAAAAGTCATGAAAATGTCTTGAGAAAGAACTTACCCAGTGGTAAGACTTCACTAACTATTTTAACTAAGTAGGTCCCGAGGCCACCTTCTTTTCAGTCGCCTTGGAGGGTTATCAGGGATATCTGAGGAAGATAAGTTACGGACAAGTGGGTTTGTATGGGCAGGGAGTTTAGAATGGAAAGAGGAGTATCTATCACGGGCTATGTCTGCAACAAATGGGATGTTTAGGACATTATGGAGGGGTTGATTTGTGACAAAATAAGGAGCATTCAGGATTTTGAGAAGGATTTTGGATTGTAAGGACTGGATGCGGGAGGAATTAGATGGTTTCGTAGAGCCCCAAAGCTCGATTCCGTATGTGCAAATAGGTCTGATAATTGTGATGTAGATGAGTCTTTTGTAATATACTGGAAGTTTCGAACGTTTATCTAGTAAGTGTTGTAGTAATCGATATCTTCGAGCAGTTTCTTGTCGTTATAGTCTTGTGTGAGGACGCAAAAATATTAAAAATATAAATCTTACAGCCCTCTCCAACCATAGTATAACTAATAAACATGAATTTAATTTTTTTTTTTATTGAGAAATATTACAATTTGTTACATAATTAACAGTAGTAATAGTGATGTAATGAACATTCATACAATATATACAGACAATTATGATAAAGTCAAGTTACATAAAATCGGAAATAAACAAATTCAAATATATACAAAAAAATAACAATTAATAAAAACAAAAAACAACAACAAACAAATCAAAGTAACAACCTGTAGTAGAGATAAATACAAGTTGGGAGATAAGTAAAAATCATGCTAGCAAACTTAATTTAATTAAAAAAATATACAAATACTAATACAGAACCAAAAACCAAAAATAGAAAGATACTTGAATCAATCTATTTAACTAAAATATAATAAATACAGTTAATTACAAAACAGATTAAAAAAAAAGTCAAAATTAGGCAGACATAATTAATAAATTGAATTTGTTTGTTTGAAGTTGTCTTCTTTCTTTGTAGATTTCCTTATTCCCCCATGAATTTGCATTGAGACGTATGTCATGAATTCTCCATAGCTAGTTATATTTCGAATCACTTCTAATTTATTTCGAATCACATACGCTTGAATCTAAAAATAAATGCACATTAAAAAACATTGAGTCTTAAACAAAGTTGTTTGTTTGATTCGGCTAAAAATATCTATAGGTGTATTGGAAAACATCATTACGTATAATAAAAAGTGTTATTTAGGGACTGTGATTTATAATATGTGATGATCGTTATTTACGTAGTGAATTTTGACTGTAAAATTACAAAGAAATTAATAACTGTTATGTTTAATTGATCAATAATTAATATTTGTACACACACTCAGAGTAAAATAATATATAAGACCTCTTTCCTCTGCATTTGAGTCTTTCTCGACGAAGAACAGGCCCTTGATCG
Source organism: Piezodorus guildinii (assembly GCA_023052935.1). Taxonomy (NCBI): domain Eukaryota; kingdom Metazoa; phylum Arthropoda; class Insecta; order Hemiptera; family Pentatomidae; genus Piezodorus; species Piezodorus guildinii. Next base: position 215,601,241 of record CM041292.1, on the reverse strand, counting down.
AGTCTGATACTCAGGACTGCGGTACTAACTCCATAAATTCCTTTCTCTTACATATTAATTCATTTTTCAGTCCCACCCCTTTTACAGATCCTTAAAAATATACCATCATAGTTCCTATTCCTCCATTTTTACTCAGTCTGCTGGTGTTCCTCAAGGTAGTATTCTAGGACCCATTTTTTACACAGTCAATACAAGTGATATCTTAATCTATCCTAACACTTTCCTTTCTACCTATGATGATGACAACTGTTATCAGTTAATAACGATCCAAATATTTCACTTAACTACAAAAGGCTCATTTAAGTGACAATCAAAAAGCAAATAATGGACATACGGAGTTGAGCTTTAGGGCTCTACTAAACCATCAAATTCTTCCTGTAACCAATCTTTACAATCATAAATCCTTCGTCAAATCCTCAACGCTCCTTATTTTGTCAAGAATAAAACCATCCATGAAGAACATGATCCATATGCTTTTATTTTGTCCGTACTAGGTATCTAGTCCTTCCACGACAAACTCCATTTCCACTCTAATCCACTTGTTTCTATTCTTGCTCCATCTTCAATTACTTATGATCCTCTGAGGCGTCTGAAAAGAAGGTGAACTCGGGATCTGGTTTCTATTACCTATTAGAGTGATGCTGATGGGCTGTTCCTCACTATGATGTTTCATGTACTTTATTATATAGCATATTTACTTCTTGCGTTATCAAACAAAGCTGAAAATTTCAATAAATAAAATAAATGTAATGAATTTTCACGGGTTGCGAAAAATTAATATGTATTTTAAATTAAATTAATTGGTAACACACCACAAAAATCAATTTAAATTAAAACTAAGTTATGAATATTCCCTTCTCCAGGAAGACTAATGTTCACCAATTTTAGGAATCACTGATTTATTAGCCATGTTTTTCGAGTCCCTGAAATAGCTTCTTTTTTCATATTATCTACAACTGGTTTTGTAACAAAAGAATAAAAAATAAATGGCAACCTCTGAATAAATATTCATACACAACAAGAAAAACTTGACCTAATCGTTCCCAAGGTAACATAACTGACCCGCTGTTTTCTAGTGTTAAACAATAAGCTAAGATTGGATAAATATATCACATGGCATAGAAACCGCTGCAAATTATTTTATATGTATATCAAAGTAATGAAGTGTAGCTTTGAATCAAAAAAAATAATCTAGTGCGGGCAACACACGACTTTTACTTAACTCCATTTTTAAAATCAATGAAAGAATTTTCAAATACAGTTAGAGTTAAAAATACGTGAAACTATTAAAGAATTAATTAAATTTAATTTATATAGAAACATGTGTTTTATTAAAAAATCGATTATATTGTTATCTAAAATAATCAGTTAGTTTTATCTTATTTTCATCACTCTCTATTAACTTTTAGAAGCTTGTGTATAAGATAAGATTTTTTCTAAAATATTTAGCTTTCAAACGGTGTATCATACATGTATATTACTGCTCTTATGTTCAAAAACAAAAAATTACATTAAAAAAATATTCTTTCAGTTTTCTTCTATAGTTGTTTTTCAAATTCGTACAACTTACATATTTAGCTGTTATTTATCAATGCTAACATCATATTATTATTAACATAGATTAATTGCTATAGAATCAACAAAATTAAAGGTACTTTAGAGGAAGAAAATTTAAAATATCGGTATTTAAGCCCTGTCAGACCATTTTAATCCGAATGAAACCTAAATTATATTAAAGCCTATTACATTTTACATCGATATAGCGAGTTTAATCAAAATCGTCGGAACCGTTTTCGAGAAAATCGAAAATAGGTGTAAAATTCATGGTATAAAGTGGCTATTCTGGTATATTCATTTTCATGAAAAACGTTTTGTAACGTCTCGGGCGTATATTTGTCTATAAATAGAAATTTCAGTTTCATAGGACTTACCGTTTCCGCCCGGGAGTTACCACACACACAGACCTTTTTTCGGGACTCGGTTATTTGGACTCAGGGGACCCTAAAACGTGTATTTCCGTTGAAAACTGGAATTCGAAATTTTCACGATCGCAATACTTTCCCTTACTATATATAGTTAGTGAAAGTAAAAATGTATTATTAATTTTGTTTATTATGAGTTTGTGTTGGGCGAATAAATTATCATTATATATATCATTAATGAGGATCAGAAACGACATTCGACTAAGTCGAATTATTTCCTATGAAATATAAATGTCCATTGAAGAATAATTTACAAATTAATTATTCCGATTTTGTTTGGAGGAAATTTCGTTACCTATATTGATTATTAATTAATTTAATAACGCATTCTCATAACTTTACAACGAGTAATGGGAGTATAATATGCTTAATTAATACTATAACATAGAATATATCAATATTTACAAAAGGAAGTTGCCATTCACTGACTCATGTCATCATAAAAATTAATTGGGCATTAGTAATATTAAGTTAATTGGGGGTACAGTTAGACTAATTATGTATATATAAATTAAGTAGAAACATAATTTTTTTGTGCCAACGTTTCGGTATAAATTTTAGTACATTATAAGGACCATTGACGGAAGCATTTATTCAGGACCATTCCTTTTCTTAAATGGAAAATTTCACTCACGATTGTGAAAATTCACATTTATGTTGTAAACGAGCTGTGTTCGTATACAACGACTATGTTTTTGAAAACTTATAACTTATTTGTTGTATTTAACATTTATTATAAATTATAAAGAATAAAAATAAACATCTGTTATTAAATAATAACAGTAAATGATTGACCGATGACGAAGTCGTATGTATTATTGTAAATCCCTCTATAAACTGATCTTAAATAACGGTAAATAACCATAATATTCGATATGAAAAACACTTTATTCGTTGTAAATAAAAATAATTGAATTGATTGACTGAAAATTATTAAGTGTTAAATAACTAAGACTCGATAAATGTTCTGTGTGTGTATGTTTCATGTTTATCTTAGAACGAAAAGTCTAAATGAAATGTAAAAAAAATTTAGACAGAAGATATTTTAGATAATTTAATTGCCTAATACAAACTCATAATAAACAAAATTAATAATACATTTTTACTTTCACTTACTATATATAGTAAGGGAAAGTATTGAAATCGTAAAAATTTCGAATTCCAGTTTTCAACGGAAATATACGTTTTAGGGTTCCCTGAGTCCAAATAACAAAATCCTGCAAAAAGGTCTGTGTGTGTGTGTCTGGTAATTCCCAGGCAAAAACGGTAGGTCCTATGAAACTAAATTTTCATATTTAAGACAAATATACGCCCGAGACGTTAGAAAACCTTTTTCATCAAATGAGCCTACCAGAAAAGCCACTTTATACCATGCATTTTGCACTTTTTTTCGATTTTCTCCAAAACGGTTTAGACAATTTTGATTAAACTCGCTATATCGTTGTATAATTTTATAGGCATTAAGATCATGTAAGTTTCATTCTGATAAAAATAGTCTAAATGGGCTTACATGCCGATATTTTAAATTTTATTCCTCTAAAGTACCTTAAATTTTATTGATTATATAAAAAAAAAAAAAATAATCTTCCAGAGAGGTACGAAATAATATTAAAATACTTAAGGCACTTTTAATGGTTTATTCACCTTAAAATTCCCTCGGGCAAAAGAAGGAAATATTTATCAATGTTATAGATATGGCATATATTATTTTATTTTATATTATTTTGTATGTTTTTGTTTGTAAAATAAATGGAGGACGAGAAAAAAAAAAGCTAGCATTTAAAACATTTAAAAAAATATTAAAAACTTTGATTAAAAAATAATTTTAATTAAGATAAAACCACAATATTAAAATTGATCTTATAAAAACGTATAAATCTGTTATAAACTGTTGATAAGAAGGCATTAATCGAGCTAATACCTGCTTATTTCAGTTAAAACGCAATTGTTGATTCAGAGAATGCTAAAATAATCTTTTATTCGTTGAACTGCTTTTGTCTTATCACAGCTTCCGTTGACCCTTCGATAAAGCGTTTGCTTTGGCATATTTAATATTTATAAGCAGGATGTTGGAATTAGCCCAAAGGCGATAATAATAATTGTAATTCAAATTAAAAATGAATTGTATATGTATATATATGTATATATATATATATATATATATATATATATATATATATATATATATATATATATATATATATATATATTGTTTTATTGTTGGAATAATTTTATAAGCTTTTACTTTTTACGATTTCCGTATCACTTTATTTCAATGAATAATGTTTATAAATGTCGGATCAATTTCCCATTGTCATTGGTCCGTTTCCGCTTCACGTCACCTTGATTTTTTTTTTTTTTTTTTATTCTCCACGGATTATGATTAATATCTTTCTCTTGATTAATGTATTCCCAGTATTTATCTCCTCAGTTCTCGCTCTATTGTATAAGCAACCGATACTTTATCGCATCCCATTTCGTTTATCTTATTTTTAAGCTTAAAATATCGATCTATTTATTTTTAACTTCCGCTATAGTATATATGTAAATTCAGAGTGTTGATCCTGAATTTTTTTTTTAATTTGAGTTTTGTATGAAAATGCGATAAGGTTCTCTGATTCCAAATGACCAAGTCTCATTAAAACTGAATTGTGTGTATCATAGCTGTAACTTAAAAACAAAAAAAGCTTAAAAACAGTATACAATTTTAGTTTAATATATATCAATATGAAAATTACAACAAGCTACCATTTCTCCGAAATCGACGAAACATTTTATAACATCATGCAACTTTTTAAAATTTTTACAAAAAGAGCAAACACGTTTAAACTCACTATGGTGTTTTGCATTATGGACTTAAATAACATGTAGAAATTATTTTCATCGAAATAGTCCGACAAATTATTTTGATTTTTTTAGATTTATTCCTCTAAAGTAAGTTTCATTTGTTTTTTTTTTCTTTTTTAATTTTTCTGGAAGTTTTTCTTAGTATAAACACTTAAATGAGCACACCTTTACTTCGCTTTGTGTTCATCTATTTTATTTCACAACCATTAACTTCTATAAACGTTTCGGAGATGTTTACCCATTCTCAAGACTTTTTTTTTTTTTTTTTTAAACATTTTCTCACAAATAACTGACTAATTCACTTGATAGCTCACTGCTATCCGTCCAACATGTTCGTTGGCTTACTAAATTGATAGAAGTGAATGGTTGTGAAATAAAATAGATGAACACAAAGGGGAGTTAAGGTGTGCACATTTAAGTGTTTAAGTTTAATTTTTTTGATTAGAAATAATTAACTATTCCTAGTTGTTACCATTCATAATTTTTTTCGCTAAATATATTTATTGCAATTTACAACTGTTTTATGGAATACAACAAGTAAATTTGAGTAAAATATAAAATGCACATGCAGGGAAGCTTCCTATTAGGAGAACTCTAAAAATTTCTCAACTAGAAGGTCTCGGGAAAATATTCTTTTTAGATGCCTCGGGGGATTATCAGGAATTGGAGATAGAGAAAGGATTGAAAATAGCGATTAGAGTTAAAATGGAGTTTTTCAGGAAAGGAAAAAAATAAAAGCAAAGTTAAATATGGAATTTGAAAGAATTTATTATTATTATTATATAAACAAAAGATAAGTCAAATTACATAAAATGAAACTAAAATTAATAAAGGTATATAATACCAAAATTTATAAATTAAATAAATACTAGGTTAACAAATAAGTAAACAAAACATGAACACACTCGTACTTATATACCCCCCTACTTGTGGAGGACAAGCAGAATCCGAGGAATCCCAGCGCCTCCCTCTCAGCCGCGTCACTGGTCAGAGCCAGCGGAAGCTGAGTGAGGGCGCCATAGCCACAAACACACCGCACATGAGAGGAGAATCTGACCAGTGTCAGAACTCCAGAATAGATATTTACAATATGTCTCGGGGCCACTGCCGTTTCAACCTTCTAGGAGAGTTGTATGGATGAGTGGAGCTGAATAGGGATTGTGCAAGAGGATTAGGATGATGAATGAGGTTCTGATGGAATTGGGTGACATAATAAGGAGCATTTACTGTTATTCGGAGGACTTTGGATTGAAAGGATTGAATGCGTTTGATGTTAGAACGTTTAGCTGTCCCCCACAGTTCAAGTCCGTAGGTCCAGATAGGTTTCAGTATCGTCTTGTATATTATTAATGAATGAATTGATAAGTTCATGAAAAGGAAAAGAATTATATATATTTTTCCTGAATAAATCTTTTACCCCCTCTTCTAAACTGTAACGTAGATGTGTGATATAACACGGGAAAGCTTAATATTTTAAATAAAAATTTATTTAACTTCCAATGTTATAAAATATAAGGGAACATAACGAAAAGCGCTTAAATGTAATCGATTTGTCATAAATAATTAATTTTACGATAAATTGAAGTGCTACCACTGGGTATCTTTCTTCACACACTTATATCAAGCTCATAATCATTGTTATCATTTGCTTGATCAATATTTTGTTATATAATTATATTTGTCAATATAATACAGTTGTTAAAATCATTGAAATACGAAAAGTCCTTGAAATAAACAACTGATTTGAGTGTAAATCGTGTGCTGAGCACCTAAATAGGTTTTAAGTCCAAGTCCAGTTGATATCCCAGACAAGTAGTCTGTGGGATGATGAGCTGAAGAGACAATGCACCCATTTAATCTGCGAAGGACGGGGCACATCATCACCTTGACCAGAAATAGAAAAGTTAAGAAACTGTTACAGGTAATTGGGGCGATAGAAATCGAGGTAAATAGTTCGATTGAGAGATATCGATTGTTGATTTTTATCGATTTATCGTTTCAATCTATACGTCACTGCCAATTGGCAGTCACTCGCTCTGCCGATGACTGGATGGTGTTGCCACGGAGAACGAGCAAATGGTCACGTTGGGCAGTCTTGTCTTGAATTATTTTTTGCATTATCACTTCTGAAAAATTACTTATTCGATGTATCTTGCAAGAGTTATATAATAAAACCAGAAAAAAAATCCATATAATGAGATATCACAGAACTACTTATATTATCAAAATAAATGAATGGGAAGAATTCTTAGAAAAATCTCTAATTTTGTCGATGAGTTAATATATTCCATATTATTGTAGAAACCCTCAACTTGAGACTGAAGTAAAAATAATTACACAACAATTTTTAATTACACGACGTAACATATAAAAGATTTTGCCGTTCAAAGCTCATTTATTACTATATATAGTAAGGGGAAGTATTGCGATCGTGAAAATTTTAGAATTCCAGTTTTCAACGGAAATATACATTTTAGGGTCCCCTGAGTCCAAATAACCAAGTCCCGAAAAAAGGTCTGTGTGTGTCGGAAAACGGTTCCGACGATTTTTATTAAACTCGCTATATCGATGTAAAATTTAATGGGCTTTAATATCATTTAGGTTTCATTTGGATTAAAATGGTTTGACATTGCTTTAATGCTGATATTTTAAATTTTCTTCCCCTAAAGTACCTTTAATTTTGTACCTTTAATAAAAAATCTATACTATCATGTTAACGCTGATAAAAAAAAAGGTAAATGTATAAATTGAATGAATTCGATACCCAACCAAAGGAGAAAACTGAAAAAATATATGATTTATGCATTTTTTTTGTTTTTGAACATAAGAACAGTAATGTACATGTATGATATACCGTTGGAAAGCTTGAGATTTTAGAAAAAATATTGTCTCATACACAACCTTTTAAAAGTTAGTAAAGAGTGATGAAAAGCCGATAAAACTAAGTAATTATTTTAGATAATAATATAATAGATTTTTTAATAAACCACATGTTTCTATAGAAATTCAATTTAATTAATTCTTTAATAGTTTCACGTATTTTTATCTCTGACTGTATTTGAAAATTCTTTTATTGATTTTAAAAATGGAGGTAAGTGAAATTCGTGTGTTGCCCACACCAGATTTTTAAAGAAGTGTGAGTGATACGAACGAATATATGTCATGTAGCACAATGCCTATGTCGCCTGGAAATGTTGCTGTTATTAAGTGGAGTGTTGTGTACATATGCAACATAACAACAGTGCTATGACCGCCCCTTAAGAAACTCCAGCTATAAAAGGTAGTGCAGATATTTGAGCTGAGGTCAGTCAGCGAACAACGTGTTTAATAGTTATGTATTCTAGTTAAATAGGTTTATAATAGTTTTGACATTTTGGTCTAACGCTATAAAATTGTTTTATGGCAATAAGCGAATAAAAGAGCCAAGATAGATAATGTGAGAAGTCTAGGGCGAAAACGATAAGTTGAACGATCCTGAAGTTGCATGAAAGATTTAATATCATGAAGGTTTCATTCTGATTGAAATAGTCTGACAGTGCTTAAATGCCAATATTTTAAATTTTATTGCTTTAAAGTACCTTTATTTGCAGATTCCAAAAAATTTACCATATCATCTTTTTGAGATTGATAACAAGTGTATAAATATAAAAGTCCAACGAATTCAATAACCAACTAAAAAAGAAAAGAGCTAAAGTGTTTTTATAATGTAATTTTTGGATTTTTGAACATAAGAACAGTGACATAGATTTATAATATACTTTTGGAATGCTAAATTAAAAAAAAAAAATATTACCATATAAAAAGTTTTTAAATGTAATGTAAAGTGACGAATATTTTATATTTTACGGATATAGCTTTCAATTTTATTATTTAATCTAAAGCATATATTGCCAACGAAACTCCATGAGTTTCCATTCTCCCACCATGCGCCCTGGTGATGACCCACAAAGGGGGGTCGAAACGTTGGCAAACAATAAATAGTTGAAACTATTTAGTTGTTTCATTTAATGACCGCCACCCGGACTAATTCCTTCCAATGAATAAAATATGTATTTAAATTAACTTTAAAATTTCTTCATCTTAATGTCAACTATTTAATAGTTCTTAAATTGGTTTTAGCTGTCGAAGCAGGTGAAAGTCATGTGTTGGCAGCGCAAGATTTTTTTTTATTTATATTTTATTGAATTTTACAACTGTATATTACATAAATACAATAAGTAAAAGTGATAAATTATAATAAAAGGCGTACTTCGATGTTTATTTAAGTAAGTAGATCCCGAGGCCATCTTCTTTCAAACCCTCGGAGGGTTGTCAGGAATATGTGAGGTTGATAGGTTGCGGACAAGAGGGTTTATATGAGTTGGGAGTTTGGAATTAAATGTGGTACATCTGGTACGAGAAAGGTCTGCCAAAAATGGGATATTAAGGTCGTTATGGATGATTTTATTTGTGACGAAATAAGAGCATTTAGGATTTTGCGAAGGATTTTGGATTGTAAAGATTGGATGCGGGAGGAATTATATGGCTTAGTAGAGCCCCAAAGCTCGATTCAATATGTCCAGATGGGTCTGATGACAGTGATATAAATGAACTTTTTGTGTGAATTGGAAGTTTTGAACGTTTGTTTAGTAAGTGTTGTAATAATCGGTATCTACTTGCAGTTTCCTGTCGTTTTAGTCTCGTGTGAGGGTTCCATGTAAGACGTTTGTCAAGATGGAGTCCTCCGTATCGGATTTGTTCAAAAGGTATGAGTGGCGTATTATTAAAGGATACGGTAGGGCAGGAGGTCATCGGTTTTCGAAAAAAATAAAGGTAGTTTAGTGGGATTTTTTAGAATTTATTTTAATCCTCCAGTTCTGACATCATTCCTCAATGGCCAAGATTTTAAAAAATAATAATTAAAAACCGTCATCTGAATTATCTCATCCTCCATTGAATATTTAATTACAAATAATAGTTATATCAACCTTTTATATAATTTTTTTCTCGATTGCACAAGAGTAGGAAATAAATAAAAAAAATATTTTAAAAAAAGAGAGAGAAATAAAAAGATAAACGATAAAATATTTTTAGCAACAGCGTTAGGCAACTGCATAAATATAATTAAGGCTTGATGAGGACGAGATAGAAACCAGTTTTTGGATTAGCCTTCTGCAGAACCACCTGCCTCGGAGGTTCCACTTTCGACTCGCGGCTATCAATTCAAATTACCAGATCTAAAAAATAAAAATAAATAAAATAATAATAATATACAAGATCCAACTACAGCCTACTTACTGTCTCTTTCAGCTAAAAAAGAAGACGCCACAGTTTTTTATAATGGCCATGATCCTCACATATCTCTTAAAAATATTCATAATCATCGAGAATTAAAAGTTACTTATCATATTAATGAAGACGAATGATGAAAACATTGTTTTTAGTGAAGCAACTTATTAGCATTTATTTTTATATATATAAAAAATATTCAAAGGATTCTAAATTGAAAACGTCATTTTGCTTTATTGAGATTTTTATAGCCTGGGTAGAGGAATCTCTTGGCTGATGGGATTCTAAAAAAAGTTGCTCTTGTTTTTTATGGCAGTGAAATTTTTAAGATAGACTTCATTCCAAACACTCATAGTTACAATAGAAATCGATTTAGGTATATTTTGAGAAAAGAATCAATTACTATAATATATATATAAAATATAATATATATATATATATATATATATATATATATATATATATTATTTTATTCCGGTTCTGGTATACGCCGATCATTTGGTACTGCTAGATGAAGACACGGAAACTATACAAGTGCGTTAATAAAAACCGGTAAAGAAATAGGACTCGAAATAAATAACAATAAGACAAAATATATGATTAGTAGCAGAAACGTTGGCGATCTTGGTGATATTGATTTATCAGGACATACTTTTGAACACGTAGAGAAATGTAAGTATTTAGGTTCAATGATAACGAGAAAAAATGAAATCCAGTAGGAAATAAAGTCTCGGCTAAAGGCGGGAAAGGCGTGTTATTATTCAGTTGCTAAATTACATAACTCGCGGCTTCTGTCTGAAAACTGAAAGGTTAGAATTTATAAAACTATTGTTCTTCCGACGGTCCTTTACGGATGTGAAACGTGGCCGCTTACTTTGAAGGATGAAAATAAGGTACTGCGTAAAATATTTGGTCTGAAGAGAGATGATGACACTGGAGAGTTTAGTAGGTTGCACAACGCGAAATTGCGGAGCTTGTATCCTGTGAATATAATCGACTTGATTGCATTTCAGAGGCTCAAATGGGCTCGAACGACTTCCGAGAAAGTTGGTACTCGCTGAACCGACTGGTAGACGTCCGAAAAGTAGACCGAAGCGTCGATGGGAGGATTGCGTAAAGGCTGATCTCGGGAGCTTGGGCTTGAAAGGTGATCATTGGACGAGTCTGTGTAGACAGTATTTGGTGGTATCGGCATCGAACCTTCGGGTTCGGTAGGCCTGTTATTACTATTATTATTATTATATGTATTTATTTATTTTTTAAGGTAAAAAGAAATTTATTCATTTAACGTCAGTTTTACTCTACTATGGCTAATCGGACGATGCTACAGAGGTAGTCCTAAATTTTGCCTATCCAGGTTGATTTAGAATTAGGATCTTTAACGAGTGCATGACATCACACAGGCTCATAACCACCCCTTTCTGAAAGACGGCATGATCTATGATTTTTTACTACCTTTAAAATATCCCAGGGCTATTTGCTGGGTTTGAACCCGTGACCTTGGGTATATAAAGCTGCTTTCCTTGGCACAACACCACAGGTGGCCCAAGAGTTTTATTTTATGATCTTCGTAGAAATTTATGCAATTAGGAATTGATTAGAAATGAATACTTTAAAACTGACTAAAAAGACTGTTAGATCCGGTTAATTTTTCGTTTTAATCATTGAACATTGGTTTTTTCTTTTGTTGATTAAAGATTTTACGTTGAAGAAGACATCTTTTTCTTTGTATATTCTTGGTTTGCTCACTTCAATAGTTCAGTGCTTAAGTTTACAAACATACAAGATCATTTCTCACTTACTAGTTATTTTACTAGTTTAGTTAAATTTAATTGATTATTAGTTTAGTTAGGGAGCTTGCAAACAATACGGATTAGAACTGTGCTGAACTGCAAAAATTATTTTATTCGAATCCTTAAGAGCTAGAGAACGTTACGCGAGTGATCGATGATGTGATTGTGATTGACACCGAGTGGATTTCTTCCATGAATACCATAAACACAAGATCTTAACCTTATAGAAATAATTTGAGGAATTATACTCAACTAAATAAATTTAAAAATTTTTATTTATTTTATATATTTCTTAATCTTTCTTAATTTAAAGATTGAAGTTAAGCGGAAGGAGAGAAAAGTGTATCCATCATAGTACGCCACTTTAAACAAGGAATAGTAAATAAAAAATGTTCATAATTTTTGTCAAAAACAAAAATCTCCTTCGACTATATATTTTCGCAAAGTGGTTGATTTGAGTTTGCCAAGTTTCAATTTCATCCAAGTCTCTTAATTTTGTATTGATATTTTTATTTCTATTGCATTCATTTTTTAAAACAAATTCCAATCCCTATAAGATACAGTATTGTCGTCGGCATTGATATTCTGAGTTATACTAACGGTTGTAAGAACAACTCTTTTTCTCAGCTCCTGTGGATCCGCCAATGTGCCAGATAGAACCCTCAGACTTAAAGCCAGAAGTCATTAGCAGACTGTTCCTCCCCTGTTAAAGATGGCCCATTACCCTTCCTCTACACTCCTATCACTAATCGATTCCTGCTCCGAACGGTGACCCCGCTTCGATATCTCGATACCCGATAGTATCCGGACTAGGAAGGCATTAGAGACAAACGCTTCCTCCAGTCCCGTCCTTCCGCGCCTCAGCCTAAGATCGGGGTCGCCCCTGATACCCTCCGCTCTGAGGACTCTTTGCTCAGCCAGGACACGCATCCTCAAGGATTTCTTCTATCATCCTGTTTTATCGACTATCTTTTACCGTGTTCCTTTTTTGGAGCCGCTAGAGGAAACTGGTTCATTAACGAATTCTAATTAATTGTTCTTCGATCCACTTTAGCTGCGTTCTTATAGCTACGATCAGGCCTCCTTTGTAAAATCTATGGCTCTGCTTGTAATGTATGTTATACACGAGTCATTAATCCTTAGAGATCCATTATAAAAAATAAATAAATTTCATAATATGTGAAATTAATTCCTCTGATGGCTTGCAGAAGCTATGAACGTATATATTGGAGTTAATTTAAAAAGGAAAAAAATATAGAACAATGTTTACTATTAATACCTGATTGGCAGGAGTTGATTTTGATCTTCTTTTATTATTTCTTCCTGTATTACCCTATATTACCTTAGATACGTGTTTTTTTTTTAAATATGTATTTGTTTAACAATTCCTGTATGTAATTCCTAACCATTTGAATGTAACACGCCTGTTAAATAATTTGTTTTGCGTTTTCTTTTCATATTCTCGGACACTATTTATTTTTTACAGTGAACAGTAATATATTTATGTATACCTTGTTGTTACAAAATTTCTTTTATCTTCTAGACTATTTTAAGGCTTTATTTTATTTTAAGCTGCCTGAAGATGCTTAATTTGGCTTCATTTTTACCGACAGAGGAGGATATAGTTTTGACAATATTTACTCCAACAGAAACTAGGAAGAGTAATAGAGTAGGAATACTGATTCTATAGACACAGTTTTGAGAGTGCTTCAGAACTTTGGATCTAGACCAAAGTCCAAGCTTGACCTACTTAAACAACAGTGTACAACTTATCTATTCCAATTATTACTCATCTTAATTATTATTAATAATATATATTTATTAAAAACATAGTCATTAAAGTTATGAATTTTCAAAAAGTATCAAAATACGTACAGGATACGTTTTATCAAAACAAATGCCATATTTTTTGTTTTCCATTTATTGAGATTTACAACTGTATTAGCTGTCAGATAATATACATGAAGAGAAAATGCCCATTGGCATCACTCCACTATGAATCTAAACTAGAAGGTCTCGAGGCCATCTCTCTTTTATTTTGTACAACACAACAAAATAATTTATTTCGTCTATGCAGAGATTTTATTATGTTCTTTAATCGAGTTGTTGAGTCAGTATTTATTTTTGTTAATTTTCCGAATCCTGAAACCTCATCTGCAATCGTGATAAGTCATGGACGGATCATAATGTATTATTTCGAAATTGCTTTTGTTTCAATAGTACGAATATATTATCATTAAACAAGACTAAGCTGTTGCCAAAACCAGTTCATTCATGTGAAAGCTTTTTTTTGTAACCGCTTTAAAGACAAAGGAAGTATGATATACACGTTCAAGAAAACAATTTTGATTAAAATAAATAAATAAAATAAACTTTATTTACTTTTTTACAAATCGGCAAAATGTTACCAAATGATTTCGAATAAATCATCCTTACAATCAGCAAAATGTTTTTTTTGTTGGTAATTATAATTCATTAGCCTAAAAGACTAACATATTATAGAATTAAATTTAGGTTATAGTACGATTGTAGGAAAATTTTTACAAAAACCTACACATAAAAATACAATTTTGATTAAATTATTCTAGTTCACCGTTTTGGACAACTATTTCACCGATATAAAAAAAAAAAAAAAATCACTGTTGCCTGAGTTGACGTAGTAAACATCCTAGCGTAAACAAAATAATTTTGGCTGAGTAAATTTCAGCTTTCACGAGCTGTCATAAATATTATTTATCGATATATTCTGCCATTATATAATAATTTGTATTATTAAAGGAGACTTTCTGCGGCCTTAGGTTCTACGAAAACAGTTTCCCTTGTTTGTGTTTTCGGCTGAGGGAAAGTTAGAAGTTTAACGAAACTTTTTCTTTCAGAGTCAATTAAGCTGTTTGGTTGAAACGAACTATTAGTTGCGAAATTAATTTCTTAGACTATGTCCATAGTTAAATGTTTTAGAACTGAACTTATAATTTCGTTTAAGAACAGTTAACAGTTCTTAACTTATTTTGATCATTATATCAATAAGTAAAGTACTAACTTCAATAATTTGGCACCATTCATAAAGAATTATCAAAGTATAAAATAATTTAATTTAATAAATAAATAAGATAAAGTCCGTTAAATATTATTTGAATACATGACTTGTATATTCATTATATCAAAATAGCACGAGCTGCTTTGTAAGAACAAGGAAATAATAATTCTTTAAAATTATTTTATCTCCCATTTATATATTTATATTCAAGTTGTACAATCACCAAAAAAACTGTGGGTTGTCGAGAAGAAAGAAAATTATATTACAATAGTAGTTTGTAGAAGTAAAATATCGAATAAAAATAAATAATTCTCAAAGAGGTATATAGAGCAGCAGCTCTTTTTTGTTTTTCAGTTGATTCTCTTGTTACAATATTTATATTATATTGCGTTTAGTTGCCAATACCTATTTAGAAAAATAAAAAACGGAGTATATGTTTTTTTTCAAAGTTTTAATCTTTTTACTTTTTATTGTGATATTAATATTATTATTTTATCTTATTTTATTATATTGATTGTGTATGCTTGAGATTTAATATTCAAACGGAGTTTCATATGGTTGCCATAGGCATTATTGTGATCTTTATTAATATATAATATAATATATATTATATATATATATATATATATATATATATATATATATTTTTTTTTTTTTTTTTTATATATACATATATTTGAATAAATTTGAGAGATAAACAAGCAAATGAAAAGAAAAGAAGAATAAAATGAGAAAAATAATTTAAGAAAAACAAATGTTAAAAGGAAAAAAAAGTGTTTATAAAAAATAAAATGAAAGAAAAAAAAAATTAATCTATTTTTATGTATATTGCATGCTAAGTTTTTTAAGATGTTAATATATTTATATAAAAAATTGCCCATTAAGGAAAAAAAAAAGTAAGCTGTGTTATTAGCAACCCAATTAAGTTGGGCAGCACCAATTGAGACGTTGATTTCCAAAAGGTACTAAAGGACATTTTTTTGAGAAACTGATTTTTTTACATATTTATATTCTCATCACTTTTTGTAATCTAAATCTTCTATTTTATTTTATCTACTGAGATCTCAATTTCTTAAAAAAAGCGATTTAAATATTCGGCCATTTTCTAAAAGTACTATTAACGCATTTGCTTTCGTTCCAATTCATACTAAAAAATTTCATTTCAAAACTTTAATATGATGTTATTAATATAGTAAAAATACGATTATAGATTTTAATGCGAAAAGACCGAAATTATGTAGTTTAATAATAAAGTAATGAGAGATTTTCGCGCTTCCTGTAAAATTTCCTAGAATGGATATAGTACCTTTTGGAAATCAACGTCTCAATTGTTGAATAAAATGTATCTCTCTGGGGCCTTGCGTCGATTAAAGACAGCAATTTGTTATTTAGCGTTAGATAATAAACATTAACAAAATATATTGATTATATTGAAGCTTTTTTTACATCATCTTTTATTTGTTCACTTTTACGTTGGCTCTTGGTTAATAATATTTTAAAGTTTAAGTGAATTAAGTCATAAATTAGTTACTTAATTTAGAAACTTTTTTTTCAGATTCTCTTGTGTACATCCTCAAGCAGCTTGTTGGTTCAGGGTCTTCCGTTTCCTCTTGACAAGTGGACCCACTTGATATATTTTAGAGTGTGCCTGAACGAAATACGATATAGTCGGGATCTGTTATTGATAATATTTGCTGTCATGAGATCTTTATGTTTTAATGTTTACATTAGTATTTTTCAGTTTTAATTTCACTCACCTATATATGAAATATATTGGAAAAGTATTGCTATCGCGTAAATTTTCGAATTCCAGTTTTCGACGGATATACACGTTTTAGGGTTCCTTGAGTCCAAATAACCAAGTCCTACTAAATAATCTGTGTGTCTGTGTATGTGTAACGTGGTAAATCTAACACGAAAACTATAAGTAGTGTAGAAATGAAATTACATATTTTGAGGGCGTCTGTGCCTGAGATGTAACTGCAACATTTCCATCAAAGTCGCCTGAGCAGATGAGCCACTTTGCATGCCATTTTTCACGTTTTTACGATTTTCTCAAAAACGGTTCTAACGATTTTGATTAAACTCGCTATATCGATGTAAAATTGTGTGGGCTTTAATACTATGTACGTTTCATTCTTATTGAAATAGTCCGATATGGCTGAAATGCCAGAAATTTTAAATTTTCTTCCGCTTAAGTGCCTTTAATTTTGTAGATTGTATACAAAGAATTATATCATCTATTTAGTACTGATGAAAAAAAACAGATAAATATATAATTTGAATGAATACGATATCTAACTAAAAGGGAAAAGCAAAAAATATTTTTTTATTCATTTTTGTGTTTTCGAACATAAAAACGGTAATATAGATGTATAAAATACCATTGGAATGCTAAAATTTTTAGAATAAATATTATCTAATACACAAAATCGTAAAAGTTAACGGAGAGTGATCGAAAGCTGATAAAACTAACTGGTTGTCGTAGGTAATAATAATGTAATAGATTATTTAATAAAACACATGTTTCTATAGGAATTCAATATATTTAATTATTTAAAAATACATTTTTGTCTCTAACTGTATTCAAAAATTCTTAAGAATAATTTAAATTGATTTTAACAACGGATGTAAGTGGAAATTGTGTGTTGCGCGCAATTTTTGATGCAATTTTTGATATCTTTGCTGTAGTATTTGTCAGAAATTATACAAGGTTAATTAGTGTAAAACATATTGTCTTAAAATTAGTTTTTTAATTCATAAAGCGTATGTCTGATTCGTGATTATTCTTGTGAAACCGTATAGTAAAACTTATGTTTTATCCCTTTATCATTTTATAGAAAGAACGATATTCAAAAACTTAGAATCATAATTTCTCCGGAAATGCGCCCGGTCTACAACAAAAAGGCATAAGGATCCTTGTGGTGGACAACGACAATTGATCAAGGATGTCTGTAGCTATGCCTCCGTCCGTATAATGGAAGTACCCTCAGCTCCTAGACTAAAGATTGCCAAGTCTAAGCTTAAAAGGGTCATTCCACACCCTTGCATTCATGAACTAACAAACTATCTTACGTACCATAATTCTTTTCCAGTTCCTCCCAGAGAAGACATTCTTCATCTTCCTTCCGTCCTGATATCCTCCCCTAGCTTATTCAGAAGAGGGATGCCACGCCTTAAGTCCCTCCACCACTTAACCGCTCGCGTGACTCTCCTTCCTGCAGGCCAGGCACCATCCTCACTCCCTACAGCTGTCCAATCTTCGTACATGGTCGAACACTCTCAGCTGCTTCCTCTGATGGCTCCAAACAGATGTTTACCGTCCAGATCATTGTTTCATTCCGCATTCTGTTTCTGCGTGTTCACACCGCTACTACTCGGAGGGATTTCTTTTCCTGACCGCAGACCTTGCAATCAAGTAGAATTCGTTCGTGCAGGAGGATATGGGATGAGGGATCTGAATATTGTGAAATGTGAATTAAAATAGTTATTTCGTTCTGATACATTGTTTTTTTTATTCCTTACTATTGTTAAAAAGTACTAAAAAATATCAAACTTATGGTGTACCCATTAGGTTATTTACTACTTTTGATCCTTTGTTTTATTAATGCTTGTATCTAAGCCAGTGGTGGATCCAAATAAAAAATATTTCAATTCTAAAATTATCTATCAAAAAGGATACCATAAGATGTGACTAATTTAAAATTTCCAAATCACTAGCAATATCCTTGAGTTTAGAGAAAAACTAAGCTTGGACCACTTGGTCACAAAGTGATTGGGTATGATTACAATTTTTTTGCGGTGTAATCTTCCAGCAGAATACAGTCGCGATTTTCGATGATTGTTGTAGGGCGGTTTGTAATACATTGCGCCTTTTTTCGTGTGTTGCCGCCAGCTGGCTGATCAGCCCAGAAGAGGCTATGATGAATCCCTTTTTGAATGAATATATGATCTAAAAAGTGTGAGTGGGGCTGGGATTCGAACTCGCAACGATTGGCTTGATAGCCTAGCGCACTAGCCACTTATTAAAGTTCTCTTCTATTATAATCATTATCATTAATTGAGACGTTGATTTCCAAAAGGTACTATATCCATTCTAGGAATTTTTACAGGAAGCGCAAAAATCTCTCATTACTATATTATTAAACTAGCTAATTTGGGTCTTTTTGCCTTAAAATTTAGAATTACTTTTTTACTATAATAATAACATCATATTAAAGTTATGAAATGAATTTTTTTTAGAATGATTTGGAACGAAAATAAATGCGTAATTAGTACTTTTAGAAAATGACCGCATTTCTAAACCGTGTTTTTTAAGGACTTGAGAATTCATTAGATAACATCAAATAGAATATTTAGATAGAACTAAATGATGAGAATACAAATATGTAAAAAAATCAATTTGGTAAAAAATGTCCTTTAGTACCTTTTGGAAATCAACGTCTCAATTGTGCTTAGCTTCCGCTGACTCTCACCAGTGATGCGGCTGAGAGGGAGACGCTGGGATCCTCTGGACTCTGCTTGTCTTTCCACAAGTGGCTTTAATATCTTAATAAATAGTCCACAGAAATTTTTTAAAAGTTTTCTTAAGGCTTGAAAATAATATAACGGTAGACGATTCACACGCTAATAATCAACGATAAAAATGATAGTTTATTTATTCGTATTACAATTTGTCATAATAGGCAATAACAATATTGCTACAGTATTCACAATATAAAAAAAAAAAAGTAAAGTCAAATTACATAAAATGAAATCAAAATAAATAAACGTATATATAAAAAAATCCTCGCGCGGATCTCATTACCGCGTATGGGGAGTGTCCTACGGGTGGCGGATGTGGGGATGGTCGGTGGAATTTCCTCGGAAGCTCCTCCCGGCTAAGTCCGATGGACTCGCTGACCAACAATGAGAGCGGCCCTCCAGGCTTGCTGGAGGATGTGACGTAGGTTCGAACGCCCTACTCACATATTTTAGTTCACAAAATATCACCAAAAGTCATGGATTCCTCTGAGGTAAAACGCTCATTATCCGGAGGTAAACTAGTCCCCCGTTCGGGTCTCCGGGTGGGGACTGCTTCAGGGGAATCATGGCGCAAGATGAAAATTAGAGATCTAACAATAGGGACGTGGAACGTTAGAAGTTTAAATACGGCAGGTGGGTTAAAGTCGGTCGCGAATGAAGTTAAGGGATACCACTTAGATATCGTTGCATTACAAGAGGTTCGCTGGCCAGGGGAGGGTTCGTTAACAGAAGGAAAGTATACTATTTGGTACGGGGGGAGCGTCAATTATTGTCTAGGTACCGGGTTTCTAATTAGGAATAGATTTCTTTCCGCATTACGGGACGTACAGTTCTTTAGTGAAAGAATATCGGTTGCTATATTTCAAGGGCGCTGGTTTAAAATCGCGTTTATAAACATTCATTCTCCCACCGAAGACAGTGATGATGAAGTAAAATGCGAATTTTATGATAAACTAGAGTCGGTTTACGATAAATTACCGCGAAATTACATTAAGATAATACTAGGTGACGCGAACGCAAAGGTTGGAAGGGAAGAAGTATATCGTCCTACAATTGGTAAAGAAAGTTTGCACGAATATAGTAATGATAATGGGACCCGACTAATAAACTTTGCCATTTCGAAAAACCTAGTAATCAAAAGTACTACATTTAAACATAAGGATATTCATAAGTATACGTGGACATCGCCGGATGGACAAACACGGAATCAAATCGATCATGTTTTAATACAAAACAGATGGCAAAGTAGCATAATTAACGTGAGATCGTATCGGGGTGCAGAATGCGGTTCTGATCATGAATTAGTAATCGCGAAACTTCGACAAAAACTAAATACAAAAAAGAGAACACCGAACTATATTCGTCCCGAGAATTTTGATTTAGTTAAATTGAACAACCTCGAAATTAGAAAACAGTTCGCGATAGAAGTAAAAAATCGGTTCGAAGCTTTGGAATCTTCAGACGAGGAACACGAAGATGTAAACAAACTATGGGAAGGGATCAGGGATAATATTAAAGAGGTCGGTAATTTATGTCTTGGAAAAATCGAAAATAAAAAGAACAAACCTTGGTTCGACAGGGATTGTCAAAATATGTGCGAAAAAAGAAAAACCGCTAAACTGAATTCCCTAAATAATCCAAGCGATAATAATGTGGCTTATTTTCGGTTAGTAAAGAATGAAACTTCAAAACTCTTAAAAAATAAGAAAAGAGAGTATCTTAAAGGCAAAATAATAGAAATAGAAAAACACAGAAACGAAAATAACGTAAGAGAGATGTACAAAGGTATAAACCAATCGCGTAAAAGATTTGAACCTCTATTGAATGCGGTTAAAGATGCAAATAACAATATAATTGCGGATCCTTCTGAGATATTAAAAAAATTTAAACAACCCTTTGACGGCATTTTAAATACGGAAAATAATAATCAATCTCCTCTCTCTGAATATCAGAGCGCTGAACCATGGATAGACGCACCGAGTAAAGAGGAAGTCGAAATGGCGATAGGAAAATTAAAACGTTATAAGGCTGCAGGAAATGATAATATCACGAGTGAATTAATCAAGGCGTGTGGAGAAGCGGGCGTTTTCAAAATACATTTTTTTGGTTAAAAAGATCTGGGAAACTGAAAAAATGCCAGAAGAATGGAAAGAATCAATACTTATTCCGATTCATAAAAAAGGACCGAGGTCGGATTGTAACAACTATCGTGGGATCTCTCTTCTCCCAGTATGCTATAAAATATTCTCGTCAATTCTAACTAGTCGAATCACGGAATACGCTGAGGAAATTATCGGAGATTACCAATGTGGTTTTAGGCGGAATCGCTCGACTATTGACCAAATATTTTCCTTACGTCAAATATTAGAGAAAAAATTGGAATACAACGGTGTAGTCCATCAACTTTATATCGATTTTAAAAAGGCTTATGATTCAATAGACCGTCAGAAGCTATATAATATCATGATTGAACAGGGAATACCTAGAAAGTTAGTAAACCTAGTAGAGATGTGTTTGTCGGAAACATTCCATAAAGTTAGAATCGGCCATAATTACTCCGAGAGATTTGAGATGCGATCGGGTTTGAAACAGGGTGACTCCCTTTCACCTGTGTTATTTAATTTAGCTTTAGAATATGTCATAGAAAAGGTGATGTGTACTGAGAAAGGCTTAAATATGGGTGACAAGATTCCGGTTTTGGGGTATGCCGATGATCTGGTACTGCTAGGTGAAGACACGGAAACCATACAACTAAATACAAGTGTGTTAATAAAAACCGGTAAAGAAATAGGACTCGAATTAAATACCGATAAGACGAAGTATATGATTAGTAGCAGAAACGGTGTCGATCTTGGTGATATTGATGTATCAGGTCATACTTTTGAACACGTAGAGAAATTCAAGTATTTAGGTTCAATTATAACTAGAAAAAATGAAATTCAGGAAGAAATAAAGTCCCGGTTAAAGGTGGGAAATGCGTGTTATTATTCAGTTGCTAAGTTACTTAGTTCGCGGCTTCTATCTAAAAACTTAAAGATTAGAATTTATAAAACTATTATTCTTCCAACGGTTCTTTACGGTTGTGAAACGTGGCCACTTACTTTGAAAGATGAACAACGGCTTAAGGTTTTCGAAAATAAGGTATTGCGTAAAATATTTGGTCCAAAGAGAGATGAGGCCACTGGGGAGTTTAGAAGGTTGCATAACGCGGAATTGCGGAACTTGCATCCTGTGAATATAATTGAGCTGATTGCATCGCAGAGACTCAAATGGGCAGGTAAAGTTGTTGGGCTTGATGACGAGCGGATTCCGAGAAAGTTGGTATTTGCTGATCCGACTGGTAGGCGTCCGAAAGGTAGGCCGAAGCGGAGATGGGAGGATTGCGTTAAGGCTGATCTCGGGGGCTTGGGCTTGAATGGTGAACATTGGACGAGTCTGTGTAGGCGGAATTTGGTGGTATCGGCATCGAACCTTCGGGTTCGCTAAGCCTATTATTATTATATAAAAAAATTTGTAGACAAAATAGCAAACTTAAAAAATATTTCTATGGACTATTTATTAATTCCTTGAACTTTTCAAATGAAATAACTGTAAAGGTCAAAATAATTTTAATTCTCAACTCGAGGCTCAACTTATTATCATTTGTCAAATGGGTTGTATTTAATATTAATTACTGAGCTATCATTCAAGATTATCATCCCCTGATCCCCTTTTTTTTAAACATTACTATAATCCCTTTTATAACCTTAGATACGTGTTTTATTAAAATATGTATTTGTTTAACAGTTCCTGTATGTCATTTCTATTCATTTGAATGTAACACATCTGTTTTTTTTTCTCATTCTCAAACTTTGTTTATTCTTTACAATTCACAATAATATATTTATGTATAATAGGTCTTAAAAAAAATATCTTTTATCATCCAGACTATTTAAAGGTTTAATTTTATAAGTTCGGCTGCCTATGTATACTTACTTTGGCTTCATTTTTACCCACAGAGGAGGCTATAGTTTTGAGTTGATGTTGGACAATATTTACTCCAACAGAAACTAGGAAGAGTAATAGAGTAGGAATATTGGTTCTTTAGATACAGGTTTGAAAGGGCTTCAGAACTTTGGATTAAGACCAAAGTCCAAGCTTAGCCTACTTAAACAACAGTGTACAACTTATCCATTCCAATTATTACTCATCTTAATTATTATTAATAATATATATTTATTAACAACATAGTCATGAAAGTTCTGAATTTTCAACAAGTATGAACATACGTACAGGAAACGTTTTATATATATATTTTTTTTTTTCATTTATTGAGATTTACAATTGTATTAGTAAATACATCAAGTAAATTAGCTGTCAGATAATATACATGAAAAATACATTAAGAGAAAATGCCCATTGGCATCACTCCACTATGAATCTAAACTAGAAGGTCTCGAGGCCATCTTTTTTTTCCAGGCGTCTCGGAGGATTGTCAGGAATAGAAGAGGAAGCAAGCATTGAAACTAGTGTGTTAGAGTGGGAGTGGAGTTTGTCATGGAGGATTGATACCTGGTTCGGGCCGAATCAGCTACAGAGGGAATATTAAGGTCGTTATGGATGAGCTTGTTCGTTACAAAATAAGGAGCGTTGAGGATTTTTCGAAGGATTTTGGATTATAAGGATTGAAGACGGGAAGAATTTGATGGTTTAGTGGAGGTTTAGTGAGCTATGGAGTCCCATAGCTCAACTCCGTAAGTCCAGATAGGTCTTATGATGGTCATGTAGATGAGTGAGTCTTTTGTAGTTAAGTGGAAGGTTAAAGCTTCTGTCTAGTAAGTGTTGAAGTAACCGAAAGCGGCGAGCAGTTTCTTGTCGTTTCAGTCTAGTGTGCGGATTTCATGTTAGGCGTTTGTCAAGTAGAAGTCCTAGGTAACGGATCTGTTCGACTGGAACAAGCGGAAAATTATAAAAGGATACTGTAGGACAGGATGTCATAGGTTTACGACGAAGGGTAAAGTTTATTTGGTGGGATTTGATGGAATTTATTCTAATAAATGCCATATAAAATTAAAAGAATTAAGCTTAGAAATAATATTAAATCAAAAGCTGTAAATTTTTCCCTCCCACATACCTCTTCATTATTCATTCCTATCACTTTTGCAGATCCTTCAAAATATATCACAATACTTTTTTTTCAACCTTATTTACTCATTCTGTTGTTGTTCCTCTAGACAGTATCCTAGGACCAATTTTTTACACAGTCTATACAGCTGTATATCCTAACACTTTCCTAGATAACACCTATGCTAATGACACTTAAGTGCTATCAGTCGGTTGACATTGCCTCTCAAACACTTTTAAACAAATTCCTTTTTTTCTTTCATTCAATTCAATTTCTTACAAATTCCTTTGCCTTTGAAACAAATCACATTTCGAAGAACTATTGGGAAATTTCTCAACTCATAAAGACCTTAATGTTCCAAAGATTACTAAACCTTGTATCACTCCTTCCTTAACAGATTCCATTTCCACTCTATCCCACTAGTTTCAACCCTTGCTTCCCTCTGATAATCCACCAAGGCGTCTGAATAGAAGATGGCTTCAAGACCTTCCAGTTTAGATTACCTACAGGACTTCTACTTATGGGAAGTTACAATACATTTTTTTTTAAAAAATTTTTTTTCCTGCACCATATTTACTTGTTGTATTATCAAATACAGATGTAAATTTCAGTTCATAAAAAAAAATTTAAAAATGAATAATGATTAGAATAGTCAAGGGGACTTTAATCTTGTCCACGGGTATACTTAAGTTTTTAGTCATTAGTCATTAAAAACATAGACGTAGGCAGAATTTTACTTGGAGGCGAGAGGGTTGAAATTCGTTCAGAGGGACCAATTGGTTGATAATGTTAATTTTTTTCAAACACTGTAAAATATAAACATATTTGAAAAATAAGTACATGCTTGGGATTGAAAAATGTCTATAACTACATTTTTATTTAAATTATTTTTTTGTTTGTTTGTTTGTTGATGCTTAAAGGCGTAAAACTCCGAGGTCATCAACGCCTATAAATTCAGTTAAATTAAAGAAATTTGTGTGAGAATTCTATTTTAACTTATAAAAAAATAATCATAAGGAAAGTACTGATTTTAACAACTTTATAAAAAATAAATAATAATAATAAATTTAAAAAATAAAATAAATAAATAAAAAACAAAATAAATAATAAATTCAGTTATAACACCTATAGCTGCGACAGAAGCTGGTGTGATTTCAAAAAATGTAAATCAATAACCATTGCTATTGATGTCTCGTCGTCTCTCAAAATATTGCTTAAATAATTTTTATTATTTTTTTTTTTGTGTGTGTGTGTGTGTGTGTGTGTGTGTGTGTTTTATTTTTATAATTTATGTTTCTCCCCAAAATAATTAGAGAAATTCATCGGCCAGTCTCTGACTAGGCACATGCTTAAGCGAACACTAAATTGAAGGGCTACATGAAAACTTTTATCCTATCCTATTGCTTACCGACTTATAACCAGTTAGGATTTCAATTCATATTTTAAAAAATCTGGTGCGGGCAACACACGACTTTCACTTACCTCGATTTTTAAAATCAATGAAAGAATTTTCAAATACAGTTAGAGATAAAAATACGTGAAACTATTAAGGAATTAATCAAATTGAATTTATATATAAACATGTGTTTTATTAAAAAATCTATTATATTATTATCTAAAATAATCAGTTAGTTTTATCTTCTTCTCATCACTCTCTATTAACTTCTAAAAGCTTGTGTATGAGATGATATTTTTTCTAAAATCTTTAGCTTTCCAACGGTATATCATACATGTATATTACTGCTCTTATGTTCAAAAACGAAATATTTCATTAAAAATATATTTTTTCTGTTTTCTCCTTTAGTTGGGTATCGAATTTATTCAATTTATATATTTACCTGTTTTTCATCAGCGCTAACAAGATAATCTAGTTATTATTATTGAATCTACAAAATTAAAGGTACTTTAGAGGAAGAAAATTTAAAATATCGGCATTTAAGCCCTGTCAGACCATTTTTATCCAAATAAAACCTACATGATATTAAAGCCCATTTAATTTTACATCGATATAGCGAGTTTAATCAAAATCGTCGGAACTGTTTTTGAGAAAATCGAAAAAAGGTGCAAAATGCATGGTATAAAGTGCCTCTTCTGGTAAGCTCATTTTGATGAAAAAAGTTTTGTCACGTCTCGGGCTATAGTTGTCTTAAATATGAAATTTCAGTTTCATAGGACTTACCGTTTCCGCCCGGGAGTTACCACACACACACACACACAGACACACACACACACACACACACAGACACACACACACACAGACCTTTTTGCGGGACTTGGTTATTTGGACTCAGGGGACCCTAAAACGTGTATTTCCGTTGAAAACTGGAATTCGAAAATTTTCACGATCGCAATACTTTCCTTACTATATATAGTAAGTGAAAGTAAAAATGCACACATTCAAATTTTTTTTTGCCTTATTTTTTATTTTTTTTTTTAAATCCCTCCCTCTATCTTATTGCATCATATATACATATATGTATAGCAATCACCTTGTCATGCCCGAAGGCTGTCCATTATTTTCACCTTAGCTTGTCTATTATTTTTATGACTGGTAACATTATTTAACTAACCTAGAATGTGTCACTGTATAAATTACGTTTACCTTAGCAGAGACATTTTTCTAATTATAGAACGAGTTCAAACAAAGTATTTCCAGAACACGGAAGGACCTCGAAATGAGAGAAAGGAATGGCGGACCGTTATGCAGGAGTTGGATTAAATGATTGCAGCTAATGTCGACAGGATTATTGAACGTGTCTTAGCTGCAATGAGAAATGAACTTTCTTGTCGATAGCTCACCTTGTATTGTGTACGGTAGTTGGCTGAGGTCAGTACCTGCCGGAGTATTTATAGACTAAGTTCCAACCAATATTAGTTAATTATTTTTAGCAAGAACTGAAATTAATGGTTATAGATTAATGGTTCCAAAAAAAAAAATATTTTATAGACCCCTTCATCCAACTATCTATCTATCCAACAACACACAGTTAGTAACTAACAAACAAATTATTTATTTAACGTTATGCTACTGGGGCTCATCGGACGATGCAATATTGAGAGTCCAAAATTTATCTTATAAGTTTTAATTAGGATGGGGATCTTTAACGAGTATCTGACGGGACCACCATTTGCCATCTCTATCCATGGACGACATAACCAAAGACTTTTAACTCCCATTAAAAGTCCTAGAAGCATCTTCTGGGTTCGAACATATTTTGGGAATCGAAGACTGTTGTGCTAGCCATTACCATAAAGGTGACCCTAGATTTATGTTAGCAGTAAAGGTTTCACAAATATTTTTATTAAGTTTATTTAAAATAATTTCCTAATTCGAGGGTCACTGGTTGGGCAATACTGGATTAGATAAAGATTAGTAGATGGATAACTATTTCTTACTATTGTTTTATTTATTTACTGAAAAATAATACAACCTCCCACACAGCAGACTCACAAATGTCCATCTCACTCTCAGGCAGCCCGAAACAATGTGCGAGTTGTGCAGAGTGCCTTTCTCAATAAAACATATAACTGAGAACTGCCCCAAATTCCAAGTACTGATGGATAAATTTAATCTAGCAAGATCGTTGAGTGAGAGTTTGAAAGACTTTAGTGAAACAATTAGTTCACTAATGAGGTTCTTCATAGAAGGTAATCTGCTCCGGGAACTATAAGGAAAAAAAAAAAAAGAAGAAATTTGAATAAATTCAGAACGTGTTAAAAAAAAAAAAAATTGTAATAATACTTTATTCGGTGCTAATAACCAAGAGGTTAAGCACCTATTCCGATACCCTACCATACTAGGCGTGGCATAATCGAATGACGATTATCGGATCATTCGATTATTACAATCGTTCGGATTAATCGGTTTCGGATAAGCGAATGATCATTCGAACTGAACTGTTTAACGATAATCGAGGGATTATGAGGAGCTTTTTTTTTTTTTTTTTTTTTTTCTTTTTTTTTTCCTCATCACATAAATCGTCTCTCACAATGCATACTAATCATTCGATTATGAAATCATTCAATTATTTAAATCATCGAAGTCCCATCATCCGATTATGACGATCATTCGATTATGCCCACCCCTATACCCTACCTTAGAACCTCCCGCAGTCTGGAGTTACAAGCATCAGAGCTATAAGAAACCATTCATTCAATATGAGCAAAATAAAATAAATGAATATAAATGATAAGTTGAATGAATAAAAATTAACCTTATCACGATTATATCAATATACAATATCAACATACTGCCCTTGGAGACCTCGAGTAAAGTTACAACAAACATTTATGGATGTAAAGGCAGAACCACAAGAGATCCCAGCGCCTCTTATTCATCCGCGTCATTGAGATGAAAAACCATTGGAAGCAGGCTAAGTGAGGCACAAGAGTCGCAGACACTCCAATCTTAAGTGGAAAAGCTGGAAATAAACATAAATTGCATGTTGTGGATATTATAATATAATATAATTATAATATGGAATAATAACCAATTGGATTGTGATAGGTGTTAAGAAAGAGGTTAAGCTTCTGGGAAAGGTACTGAAAACTAAATACTCAACATGAACGAAGGGAACCTTGAAACTTGGACTATGGAATAGCGAAAACAATAGAAAACTGCATGGTTTTGGTAAAGCGACTCTTGAGGCCAACAGTTGGGTTAATAATTTATGAATTGCAAGCACATCTTTTTTTTTTTTAAGTGGGAAACTTTGTCTTAAAAGAAAAGTGGAGGAAGAATATAATAATAAATAAACTTTATTCACATATTTACATTTTGAAAAAAATGTTAGCAATAATTTTGGATGAGTCATCCTTACAATCAGATTTTTTTTTTTTTTTTTTTTTGTGATTATAGTACTTTAGCCTAAATGGCAAACATATGATGAAATAAAATTGAGGTTAGATCGCGATTGTAGGAAAAATTATACAAAAAACCTACGCATAAAAACTACACATAAAATAATTGAGAATACATAAAATATTTGAAGATGCTTAAAATAATTGAAAATACATAAAATAATTGAAAATACATGAAATAATTGAAAATACATGAAATAATTGAAAATACATGAATAATTGAAAATACATGAAATAATTAAAATACGTGAAATAATTAAAAATACAAAAATTAATAGAAAATACATACATATATTTGATATTATAAAATTAAGAAATGTATAACATAAGAAAGTAAGTTAATTTTATATTACATGTTTTGTTCTCTATGGGTATATCGTTTTAGTGAAAATTTATTGATATTACCGAATTATTTTATTAATTGGCTTTTGGAGACTGGAGTTTTACTGAAGTAAGAAGCTGTTTGTGAATGGACAAGTTGTTTGATTGTAGGATGCTGCAAGTCTTGGAGCATAGATGATATTTTCGTGTATCGGGGGAAATTAGAGGAAGAATATTTTACTTATTTATCACTACCATTAGGTTTAATTAGAACTAAATGCTTATTTTACTCAGATAACTCACACAATTGGTACAAGTAGGTATTTAAGATATATTTAGGATTTTAAAATTATTAATTTTTTTTTAGGAGAGAAGGATATTATCAACAGTCCCCTCTCTGTAAATTCCGCCACTGGTTGTTATAAATATAACTTTTATAGTTGTACAAATTATTTGTTGGTCTGTTTTTTAATATGAAAAAATGAAGTTTTAGTCAGATGCCCTCTTCTTGCACTGCGCGAAAAAATCATTTGGGACATATAAAGCAGGGCGACAGACATCCCCAGAAATAAAGATTGATAAAAGGCTAAAATTGCAGACACGTATAAAAATAGCCTCCATATCTTTCTGTAACATTGTAGTGAAGTTGAACAGACGCTGAGATTCGTTAATAGGTGACGACTGTTTCTCTATTTCAAACTTTAAACAATTTTTATCCCTTTCTGTTTTGTTTTCAAAAGTTACCGTTAATTTCATTTTAATATTCAATTATGTGTCACATAGTGACCGCAATGTTTCTTAAAATAGTACAACATGAAGAGGGTTTCATGAATACAGAGATCGACAAGGAGAGAGATAATTATTTTATAGAGGAAAGTGTCATTAAATTTAGAACGGTTAAAATACTGTAAAGGACTAATAATAAAAAAAAAAAATATTGTATATTATTTTATATAAGTACTTCAGTCGATTATTAAATCAACAAATATATAACACCATTGTAACCTTTTTTTTTCAGTAAAATGATAAAAATTATCATGTGTGAGAGTGTTGATTATTAAATAAAAGCCTTCTAATTGAATTCATGTATTATTATATATATTATATTTGTAAAATTAATAATAGAACACGCAATTAGTAAATAGAGTAACATTTTTAAATGGACATTATTCTACTGATAACAAGCTGAAAAAAAAGCATAACTGATAATAATAATTATAACTGATAATAATCTTTTTAAAAAAATGGAGAAAGTAATTAGAATTCTAAAAGAAATTATTATTATTATTTTTAAATATATCTTCTTTGTTTTCATTTCATCTCAATATTATCAATAACAACAAAATATATAAAGGAGATACAAAGTTAATAAAACTATTATATATCTTTAAAAAATGTTCATGAAATATTATTCAGTATAATAATAATATAAAATAAGAAAGTATTATGTAACAACAGTTATATGCTGAAGTTATTTATATCACCGATTTTACATTTTTCTCGAAACGGCTGAGATGGTTTTGAGGAAACATACTTCAGGCGGTTTCAGCTTGACCACAGAATCGCAAAAGCTAAATTTTGGGCTCTACTAAACCATCTAATTCCTCTCGCATCCAATTCTTACAATCTGAAATTTTAAATGCTCCTTACTCCGTCACAAATTTAATCATCCTTAATGACCTTAATATCCCTTATTTGCAGATGTATCTCTAAATGGATATACCTCTTTTAATTCCAAACTCCCTACGTACATAAATTTCCTTGTCTGCAACCTATTAACTCAAAATATTTCTGATAACCCCCGTGGTGAACAAAAATAAGATGGCCTCGGGTCCTACTAACTTAAATGAACATTGAAGTAGCTGGGCAGTTTCTTTACAAGTTTTTTTATGCCTATAATTCAGCACTTTTACTAGTTGTTTTAATCAATAAAATATATTTAATAAAAAACAAACATTTTTGTAAAAATAAATAAATGAAACAATATCATTTGTTAGATTTCTTTGTATTTTATCAGATTTTTTTTATTTTGGTAATAACTTGGTTAAAGATATTGAGTGGAGAATGTTTGATAAATCATTAATGATGGCTAATAATATATATATATATATATGTCGGAAGGTTTTGAATCATTTCTATGACTAAAAATGCACTAAAGTTATATATGAAGTTAACCATAGAATTAATTGATTTTTTTTTCCTCCAATGGAACTCCAAGGGTATATAGATTATCTTTCTATCAAGAATGAAAGAGAGATCATGCCTTGAAATTCTACAGCCAAAGATAGACCGGATGAGTTTCGAAACTGTCGGTTGGAAAAGGTGAGACGGTTATGTGCTCTTAAAATCCAAAGAATCCAGTAGATTGGATCTTGCAACGGAAATCTGTTCCATCTGAAAGAAGTCCTGCTATAAGAGATAACAAGTTCCTCGATGGTGTTCTGATATATCTTCTTCAATTTATTTTATATATGATTTTGGCATGTATATAAGAAAACGGGTTTTATATGGAATTAAGAATATATTTGAATAATAAAAAACACATATATTCATCACAAGAAAACTTACTCTTTAAAGATATGATTTGTAACTTATCAAAGCCATTAAACTTTTCTTCATAGCTCTAGAATTAAATACACAAATAAATAAAGCCTATTAAGCCTGAATTCGAACGCAGCGAACCAAACAGGGTAAAAACTACAATAAATCACTGATTGTTTTTTAATTTCACTGATGACTTACCTGTCTGTTTTATGTACCTATGCCTAATGTATGTTTTATCTTAAGCGTCTTTCTTTCTAAACACTTTATTTCATTTCCCTTATGTCTTAACGCCCTAACTGCCAGCCAGCCATGTTAATGCACAGTCCTTGCCTACTCATTTCGAGGAATTCAATAATTATTTCACCCAAACCTGTTACCATCTTATTGCCATTTCCAAAACCTTCTTCTTCCGTTTCTATTCCTGATTATCCATTTATAAGGCACGGTCGTATCGGCAAGAATGGTGAGGTGTGGGTTACCGTAAATTACCGATTCTAAACTATCGATTTATAAATCAATTAGAAAAAAAAATCTAAAAAAATGAATTATCGAAAGTTTGCTTCTATTAAGAATTATTATTTCAGTGGCGCGACAGGCCGTGTAGGCCCTTGGCCTCGCAGTGTAACCTCCTGGGAGATTACACTCACGTTTCTCGATGTAGTTTATAGGGTAGAGTCGTCACCTTATTTTGTGAGAGGCCACCATTTGGCTGACGGGTCTCACATACCCGAGGTAGAGGCTGTGAGTGAATCCCTATTTATTAAATGCTTGAAAAAGTCTTTCTAGGACTGGGATTTGAACTCACAACCTTTAACGTAAGAGACTAGTGCGCTAGCCACTGACCTAAGGGCTTCCCAATAATTAATTAAGAATTATATAAATGTCAAATAGTTCTAAATTTGGATTGTTTTTATAGTTTTGTGATTTTTCGATTATCTATATATTAGAAAAAAAAAAAGGATTGCTATATGTCATAAGGAAGTTAAGCAGGATTTTAGTTTTTCATAATTTCTAGGAGCTTTTATTTTGTTTATGTTATCGAAGAATCACTAGTACATTGGATTTAGGAAATCTAAAACATAAAGATTACTCGATCTAAAAGTCCAAGGAAACTAGGTTCAATTGTTTGCAATAATTTTTTGTCGTATTTAATGGCTTTAAATTTTATTCTCAAGCTGATAATGACTGAAAAACATTACCGACTCTAGCATTGGATTTTCGACCTCCCTAACTGCAAATTTTAGGGATATAAATAAAATGGATGTATGTTATATAATGATTTTAAATAAAAATCTCATAAAACAAAAATAATAAAAAAAAAAATAACTAACTAAAAAAAACTATATTCTTTCAGCCGTGTTTCAGATTTTTTGGAGACCTTGTCTCTAGATCTAGCGTTTCAAAAACTAGTTTGACCATCATCCTTGCATAACTAATCTAATTTGAATTTGAATACATCAAATGAAATCGTTATAAATAAATCTGAGAAAATGATTTAAAATTTTAAGATACCTACGCATTAATAAACGTAAATTGATGAATTAGAGAGTGAGAGAAGGGAAAATATTATTTAATTTCACTCACCTATATATGAAATAGCGTTCGTGAAAATTTTCGAATGACAGTTTTTAACGAAAATACAAATTTTAGGGTCTCTTGAGTTCAAATAGCATGAAAATGGAAAGGCGTAAAATACTAAGAGTTTACATTTAAGACAATTATACCCTCGAGATGTTACAAAAACCTTTTCATCAAAATCAGCTAACCAGAAGAGCTACTTTATATCATGCATTTTTAACCTGTTTACGATTTTATCAAAAACGGCTCTAACGATTTTGATTAAACTCGCTATATCGATGTATAATTAATGGGCGTTCATTTCATATAGGTCTTATTCTGATTGAAATAGTCTGACGGTGCTTAAATGCAGATATTTTTAATTTCTTCCTTCAAAGTAGCTTTAATTTTGCTAGTTTTCAAAAAATTAGTCATATCATCTTATTAGCATTGATGACGAACTGCAAAATATCCAAGTTGAGCGAATTTCATAAACAAATAAAGGAGAAAAAAGCAAACATATTTTTAATGATGGAGTTTTTGTTGACCGTTGTGAAATTAGATGAGGAAGATGGTTGGGGTGCGATCAAAAATTAGGAACACACATTTAAAACAAGTGCTATTTTAATTATGTGCCGACGTTTCGGCTTACAATGTGGGCCTTCATCAGGGCTAAAAGAAACATGATAACAACCAATGTAATATATAGACTTAATAATGCGTTAGGTATATATAAAAACAGTAATAATAAAAATAATATTCATACTGTTTCTCTTTTTTAATGACTATGTTCTTTTTATATATTACCTATACTCTTAATTATGTTTTTAATATATTACCGCCATATATCACTTAAAATTGTTCATATTTAAAATTTGAATTGTTCACATATTTTTCCTTTGTCATTTGTTTCATTTGCTTAGTCTCTCTTATATATTCATATTACAATATTATCATCTCGATTCTGTTTATTTCCATACTTTATAACTATCATCTTAATTTTGTTTATTTCCATACTTTATAACTGTCATTTTATTATCATATTACATTTAATTTTATTTATGTTGACGTATTATATGACTGTCATATTTTTATTATATACCTATTACCTATTACTACCTATTATATTATTACTGTTTTTATATATACCTAACGCATTATTAAGTCTATATATTACATTGGTTGTTATCTTGTTTCTTTTAGCCCTGATGAAGGCCCACATTGTAGGCACATAATTAAAATAGCACTTGTTTTAAATGTGGTTTCTAATTTATGACCGCACCCCCAACCATCTTCCTCATCAAAAATATTTTTGGTATTTGGCTAATGAGACGTATAATATATGGTTGGAAAGCTATCATCTTAATAATATTATCTTATTTACATACATGTAAAAGGTAATGTTGAATAAATAAATAGAAATTACTGATAATTATGCTTAACAATTTTATTTTGACATAATATTTATTCATATATTTCCTACGAAACTAAATAATATTTTAATTTGAATTAAATTATTTTTTTTTTTTTAATTTAAAGTTAATAGTTCATAAGTTGATTTTAACAGTCGAGGGAAGTAGAAGTCGTGTGTTGCCAGTACCAAATTTTTTTTCTATGTGATGATATTGGAAATGGCTGTTCGGTTACGGAAATAACTGTGGCTTGTATGCAGCAATTATTGATTCATTGATCCAACTGACATATCAAGGTCGGGCTTTGGCAATCACTCTCAGTTCTTCGCAACAATCACTATTGAAATTGATTTTTTTAAATGAAACATACTTTCATTATAGTTCTTTTAAAATCATCTAAAGCACTTAAGACGTAATTCATTTTAATTTCACATGGTGAATTCACAGGGGGAAATCGAATTTTTAAATTATTAGTGTTCAATGAAAACCACAGACAGCAACAAAATAATTATAATTTTTTATTGCTTTTAAGATTTACATCTTTTAGCAAGAGGTTTGGCCTCTATTTCATTTAGACAAAATCATTTTTTACATTTAGTAAGGAAATATTATAAATATGGAAATATTAGTTGAGCTAACTACATTAGAAACGACATTATAAGAAAAAAATAAATAACAATTACCAAAATAACTAAGAATACAAATCTTGATTAAATAATGAACAAAGAAACTTTAAATAAAAAATAAATAATAATAAACTCAAGAAAACCGAACAAAAACAGTTTTAAATAATACGTATCTTGATAACAATTTTATATAAACAAAAAGTAATGACATAACAAATGCATATAAATTTTGCACTAGTCGTTCGTAACAAAACTTCTTATCTTTAAAGCTTCTATTGAAAACAAAAATAAATCGTTCAACTTCTTATAGTTGGTAATTGTTAATAAGTCTTCTAAATTTAAATTAAAATTTTTCATAACATACCTAAATAAATAGAATCTTCTGACTGGATCTAAAACGACACGATATTAGAAAATATTGAATATTATCATAACCTTCGGTATTACATAGTCATACAAGTCATGTTGGTTTCAAATTTATAATATAATCCATTCACTATTATCCTCTGTGATTTCTCCCCAGCCAATCTTAGTCGAGCGATTAACCTTGTTTTAACAGCAACAAAACTGTAATGGATGTACTATATGGATTTATAATATACCGTTGGTGAGCTAAAGATTCAAGAAAAAAAAGGGTTATCTTACATGAATAGTTGCAGTAAGTAATGAAGGGCGAATAAGAGGCAAAAAGAATAAAACTAAGTAATAGTTTCAGATAATAATTTCTTCTGTTAGATTATTTTATCTGAACAGCATGTTTTCATCAAAGCTCAATATAATTCATTAGCCTCTTATCAAATCTTAACTTTATTTGATAGTTCTTAAATTATTTTGAACAAAGCACAGTCGGAAAAATCAAAAGTTTGTAATTTTCTAGTGCTTCACCTTTTTATTGTTAGTTGGTAAGACGCTTAATACTAATATTTCCTGCCGTACCCTGTTTACAAATATTTGTAAATGAGCGAATCATTCCTGTTCGCACAAGTGCCTAATAACTGGCAGTGGGATTATCTTTATTCGATGGCCATTTATTGTGTTCAAGGTGTGTTTAGCTCAATGTCTTTTTGATTTTATTTAGCAATGGACAATGCTGAGACATGTAAGACATTATATTTCCACACTCCTAATTGAATATACATTGAAATCTGCATTTAGTTTTAATTTAGCAATTCGTAAATGTAAGCCCCTATTCAATAACAAAAAACTATATAACTCCAAAGTTACCCCAATGATTTGTTTTATCAATCCTTCTAGTCTTTAACTATTACAACGAATTTTTTTTTTTCGTTTTGAGTAATACATAATTATTTTCAGACACAACACTCCGAAACAAAAGTTCTACAATCCATAATTTGAAGAGTTTTCTAAACGATATAAAATACATCTATTAGCAGGTTTCAGCAACTCCGAACCATAATTAGATTTTTTGTATTATTTTACCCGTACTCTGGGACTTTAAACGTGAAATGTAGGGGTAAAAAGTTTTAGATTTTAGCAAATAAATTTGATATTTGACCACTGTGCGCTCGCTAATCGTGTCAAACAATTAATTAGTTTTTTTTAAAATAATTTTTCCTTAGAAATTCTTTTCATATTTTTTCCGCAATCTGGGACCCAAAAGGTTAAATATGGACAAGTTTCAGAATTTTTTCCACCTAAATCGGTCATATTGTTCACTGTGCAACATATATATAATATTCGACTAGGTCCAAGAAGCATTTCTCAATCATCAGATTTATTTATTTTATTTATTTATTTGTTATTCCGCATACCCTTTCGGGTCTCGATTCCCTATGTTTTTATTGAGTTTGGTCTGTTAAACTCAATAAAAACATAGGGAATGTCTCTAAAAAACTCAAAAAGTCTTAAAATTGTGTCCTAATTATTTCTTAATGCTTCTTTTAAGTTTGAAGGTATGTTATGTCTTGTTCTGGTGTCAGTGTACAGTATGCATGATGTTACAATGTGTTTTATGGTCAGTGTCGTGTTACATGTATCAAAGAATGGCGGATCCAGGCCTCTCATTACTAGCACTACCTCTTTCTTTCTACTTTTCCTGCATGATTTGGTCCAAGGAGATACAACTTGCTTTATCCCATTGGAACAACTTTAAAAGGGAAAGATACCAAGACTTGGACTGCCAGATGGCCATTGGACGGAAGTTAGGGGTGCCGGACATCAATATCAGAGTTTCCCTATCACCAAGACTTGGAGAGGCGTTTGGTGCAGGCGTTCCTTCGAGGATATTCGGCTGCTGGGAGTTCCCCTGAGGGTCTTGAACTCCATAACCATTAGGATTCTCAGGGACTCCCGTCTGAATTACAGTTGTTGGTTTGGGATGCTTCGTGGACTACAGGCTGGAACATGAATTAGTGAAACATTTTGTTCACTATTTATTATGAACTAGTAGTGTTTGTGGGTGAGTATATGTATCAGTATGGTGACGGAGTTGTTATCACTGTTATAGGATACTGCTGAGTAAGATAATATGTATTGTCCTATTTATTGTGCCTTGGATTCTGCATCCAAGATACTATATTGAGCTGGTGAAGGTAGCACCATATATATTGTTTTATAGTTTGTGGAATATTAACTTGTGGAAAATGTAATGTATGACCTACCAAATAATAAATAAAATAAAATAAATATCCTTGCGTAAAGGCTGTATGTCCTACCCTCAGCCTTGCTAGCACTACCTCTTCCTTTCTACTTTTTCTGCATGATGTGGTCCAAGGGATACTTCTTGCTTTATTTCTTTCAGCTTAGTACTGGAAGTAGGCCATTCAGTTTTCCACTTGTTAATAATGGCCTTCCTGCAATGCCTCTTCCACTCTTCTGCTGTGGTTATGTTTACATTTTCAGTCGCAGGTTCATTCAGCCTCGCCCTGTTTGCTTCTCTGTCGGCTACATCATTTCACACAATACCGCAATGCGACAGGACCCATGCAAGTACAACTTTTTTGTTGAAATTTTCTTGCAATCGCCAAATACAATTAGTTATTTTCCTTACTAGGGAATTGTTTGATTTCGTATCATCAGATTTGAAAGAGAGAAGTTTTATCTTTTTGTAAGTTCCAAGAAAAAAAATTGATTGGCGTATATGTATGTATAAAAAACCCGTATATGTGCATTAAATAAGTTATTATCATCAATTATGAAACACTTTCAAATTTTTGTATGAGTTCATTCTCATTATAAATTCCTTAACAAAGAGATAAATCATGGAAGTATTACGACTTTGTAATTTGTAAGCAATTATTCATTCATGAATCGAATAATGAAACACCACGAAACGTCAGTAAATTTTATAGTTCAATTAAGAAGTAACCATTAAAAATGTAATGTTTCAACATAAATATCTTAGAGTCATTTCGAAATCAGTGATAAGATTTCTTAGATGTAGAAAGTACTAAAATGATTACATGATTTAATTTTGTACAGCGAGTCTGGAATCTATTTTAATCACTTACCGGTACGTTCAATATTTTCTTTTCTGCTAGTTCAGTCATATTTGCATCTACTAGGGATTTACATGTGCAAATCCTTGCGCAATACTAGCTCCTTGGATTCGATTCTAACCGGTTGCTATATATTAATCGATTCAATGGAAATCGAGACTTGGCATGTTTCCCATTTCGATTCAAGGATTACCAGTAATTTAGAGTATAAGTATTATATTTGTTTGAATCAAGAGCTTCTTGATACTCAATCCATAGTAGACCTGTCGGTGTAAGTTAGTCCCGGGTGCAGTCAAAAGAACACACAATTAAGAGAAAACTTAATTTATAATGTTTTACATTTTATGGGAGTAGTTACATTTTGTACGTCATATAAATGTAATGTTTTTATTTTATTTATTCATCTTATATAATTTTATTTATTTATTTTATTTATATTTTTATCCACACCATATCAAATTATTCACCTTTTATTAAATAAACAAAAAATTCTAACTACTGGGTTGTTTCACATGAAATGTCCGTTTTTATAGATTCTGAAATACATAAAGGAATTTGCAGGTCTCTGTTGTTTTCTTCCGAATGTTTACATATATAAGTAAACAGTTACTAATCCTCTACCTTTGTATTATAAACATTAGCTTCCCAATCAATTACCCACTTTTTAGTATACCTCCAAATATGAACATGGAAACACGCGATTTTCGAGTAATATTTTTGTACGAGCTTAAACTCGGCCATTCAGCAGCTGAAACCGCTAGAAATATTTGCAAGGCGTTTGGGGAAGGGAGTGTTAATGAACGGACCATTCGCCGTTGGTTTGCTAAGTTTTCAGCTGGGGATACCGACTTGGAAAACTTGCCCCGAGGAAGACCTCCGTCCATAATAGACAACGATGTCCTCAAACATACAGTAGAAGGAAACCCCTACCAAACAGTTACAGGACTCTCAGCACAACTAAATGCAAATGCATCTACCGTTTCCAGACATTTAAAGTGTATTGGGAAAGTAAAAAAGCTCGATACATGGGTACCTCATGATCTCACTGAGCGGCAGCAATTTAAACGCCTTGAGACCTGCGTTGCTTTGCTTGCGAGGCAAAAACCGAGCCTTTCCTTGAAAAAATAATTACCTGCGATGAAAAATGGATCGCATTGACAATCAGCGTCGGTCAGGGCAGGTTGAACATCGACGAAACCCCGTGGTTTCTACTCCCCAAAAAATTGATGGTTACAGTATGGTGGTCAATGGTTGGGATAATTCATTATTCCTTTTTACCTAGAGGTGAAACCATTACCTCTACAACGTACTGCAATGAAATTGAGCAAATGCACACAAAATTATTAAAACAACAACCTGGATTGGTAAATCGGAAGGGTCCTATACCCTTACACGACAAAGCTAGACCCCATGTTTCAAAACATACCGTGCAAAAATTGAAAGAACTGGGCTACGAAGTTCTTCCGCAACCACCATATTCTCTCGACTTGTCTCCAACAGATTACCACCTGTTAAGAAAGTTAGACAACTTCGTCAAAGGAAAACTTTTTGAAAATTGATGACCAAGTGAAAAGTGCGTTTTCAGATTTATTTTCACTTCAAAGCTCAGAGTTTTTCAGTTCGGGGATAAAAAAGTTGGTGTCACGTTGGGAAAACTGTGTAGAAAAAGAAGGTTACTACTTCGAATAAAGTTATCTTGTTTTCATATCGTATTTTTAATAAAAATCCTTTACCTTGAAAACGGACATTTCATGTGACAGAATCCGATATTATAACATATGTCATAACTACTGTTTCTAATTATCAGTATAATTCCTTTTGCTTATCATCATATTTTACTACTCGTGGTTATATTACATTTTATAGCCCTGATGAAGGCCTGAAATTTGGGCTGAAACTTAGGCAAAAATAAAGTTTCCACTTTATTGAGTGTTCATTTGACTGCACCCGGAACTAAAATTCTCCTCTATATATACACGCTTCATGATATTTTTTAAGTACATTTTTTGTTGCCATCGTTGGAACATTATACTTAAACATTTTCGTTGGGATTTGGTTTGTAGTTGGTAAAAGCATGACATCTTGTTTGTACTGAAGATAGTAAATATACTGCCTGAGGATTAAGTCAAATAACATTTAACTTGATTCTAAAAGGCGGGACTTTTGAAAAACGTCGCGGGACGCGTGACAAATTGTGAAAAAGGGGGACGTCTGGCCACCTTAGTATAATTGTTAACTTTTGTCATTTAAACCAATCTAATTCCAGAACTGTAGGTCCTAGCGACACAAAATTATTCCTATTAAATCTCTGATATCAGAGCTGGAACACAATAAATTGGAGTAATTTAGGGTAAGTTGGAAAGAAGTTGGACTGACCTATATATATATAAAAAAAAAAAAAAATACATGAAAAAAAATCTGATAACTAAGAAAGTAATATAGTATAGTGTTTTC
Organism: Piezodorus guildinii; assembly: GCA_023052935.1. Classification (NCBI taxonomy): domain Eukaryota; kingdom Metazoa; phylum Arthropoda; class Insecta; order Hemiptera; family Pentatomidae; genus Piezodorus; species Piezodorus guildinii. The sequence goes on along the minus strand of CM041292.1, from coordinate 215,559,454 downwards.
AAAAACAATATATAATATAATTAATTACAGTTTGATGATATTTCTGAACCCATAGCGAAATTGTTTGGTAATGTTACTTTTTCTTCTGCTTGTCTATGGTATACAAAATTGTTCAGTTAATATCCTATTAAAACAACCAATTAATAATAATTAAAAAAACTTGTGGAAATTAATTGAAACGATTATGCAGGAATCTTTTCATTAAATCATTGAATGACTTTCATTACGTGAATAAAACGATTTTATAGGCTTATCGAAAAATGGAGACGTTGGGTCTGAAGATGTTAATAAATTTTTATTCGAGTTTTCTTCTGAAAATGATCTATCTTTTCCTTTGAAGATCAGCAGAAAGGGGGAATTTAAGGTTATTTGATTAACTGTATACGAGAGTTTTTATTTATTATTCTAATCTATTTATTTTTTTTTTGTATGCTTTTATTAGTTCGTCAAATGGTATTGGTTAATAAAAAAATAATAATAGTCTTGGGTAAAAGGCATTTTAAAATTCTTATAAATGATTCATGATGATCTTAAGATTTCAAAGGAATACAAAAATAAATAAATAAAAAATTCCTTTCGGTCTATTACCGGCACCCACAATATGACTAGACGTTTATGTAACACATATTATGCACAGATTTTCTTTTTGGTCCTATTTTATTTTATTTTTATTGCCTCCTTGTAGACTTAATTAGCCAATGGAGGCAGGCCTGTTTTGCACCAATTTAAAGCTAATCAAATGAAGAAGTTTTTATGAGATCCGGAAAATTTAAAACCTAACGATGGAAGAGTACTAGCTCGTAGTAGTCAAAGAATTGTTATTTTTTTTTTTTAAATATTTTATTGATATTTACAACTGTACGTACAATATATACAACAAGTAAATGGGCTAATTTACACTTATGGACGTGATAATGTCTTGTGAAGAAACTACCCAGTGGTAGCACTTCAAAGTCAATTTAATTAAAGTAGGTCTCGAGGCCATCGTCTTTTCAATCGCCTCGGAGGGTTGTCAGGAATAGATGGGAATGATAAGTTCCGTACAAGAGGATTCGTGTGGGTTGGGAGTTTGGAATGAAAAGAGGCGTATCTGTTTCGGGCTAGTTCTGCGACAAATGGGATATTTAGGTCATTATGGATGATTTTATTCGTAACGAAATAAGGAGCATTTAGGATTTTGCGAAGGATTTTGGATTGTAAGGATTGAATACGAGAGGAATTAGATGGTTTAGTAGAGCCCTATAGAGGTTTGGTCTAGTAAGTGTTGTAGTAATCGGTATCTACGGGCAGTTTCTTGTCGTTTAAGTCGCGTATGGGGATTCCATGTAAGACGTTTGTCAAGATGGAGTCCTAGGTAACGGATTTGTTCAACAGGTATGATTGGGGTATTATTAAAGGATACAGTGGGGCAGGAAGTCATCGGTTGCGACGAAGGGTAAAGGTTATTTGGTGGATTTGTTAGGATTTATTTTAATCCTCCAGTTCTTACTCCATTCCTCAATGGCTGTGATGTGAGACTGAAGGGTTCGGGGTGCAGCGGATGGATCGTTATGGACGGATAACACACAAGTGTCATCCGCATAAGTTGTGAGGACAGTGGATGGATGGAGTGGAATATCAGCTGTATCAAAGAATTATAAAAAAAATTAATTTCTACATGACGTTGTGCGACATTACATTTCTTATTTTGAGAGTTTGACTTCTTAACCTTCTGGGAAATTTTCTCTCCTTTCATTTGGCACCACTTGTTTTTCTGTGCCTGCACGTCAAATTGATATATTTAAGGTTTTTTGATAAAAACCACTTTATAAATACGTTTTGACCCACGTTGCTGGTCTTCATCATGGCTTAGACAGTTGCTTTTAAACTCTTGTCTTATTCATTTTTACAGCAACTTGAACCATCTTAACCTTCATATTTATTACACTGTCAACTAATTTAATATTCGTTATGTTCGACTTATTTAACGTCATTATGTAGTCAACGTCGACTATTTATAACTATAAGTTGTAAACAGAATAAAGTATAATTGAATGAAAAATTGCTCAATTAATATTAAAAATAAAATTATTTTTGGATTCAGCTATCGCCTACCATCTTTTTAACATTAAAAGGTGGGCGAAAGAAGACTAAGTTAAGACCATATAAATTACAGAATACAAATATATATACCGAAAACTTTTGGTGCTGTAAGTACCGAACTTTTTCAGTCATGTATAGCAAATCTGCTTGAATGACTTTTTACATTCACTACATGAAATATATAGTAATGAAATTTATTGCGATTGTGTAAATTTTCGTATAAATACAATATATAAGCTAAATGTATTTGAGGGCCAAATAAAGGAGTAAAGAGCAAAAATATTTGTTTATGTAATTTTTGTTGTATTGTAAGAGGTTTAGTATACCGTTGGAAAGCAAAAGAGTTTTGAAAAAAATATTATCTCATACACATAGTTGTAAAAGGTAATGGAGAGTGACAAAAAGTCGATAAAACTAACTGATTTTTTTAGATAAAAATATAATAGATTTTTTAATAAAACACATGTTTCTGTCGGAACTAGATGCAATTACTTATTTTTCATCTTTAAACTTGTTTGTTTATTCGTTTAACGTCACTTTATGCTACTAAGGCTAATCGTACGATGCTACAGTGGGAGTCCTAAAATGTGCCTATCCAGGTTTTATTAGGATAGGGATCTTTAACCAGTACCTGACATCGCACAGGCACGGGACCACCTTTGAACGTCCCCTCCGAAGGACGGCATAACTAAGGATTTTTTACTCCCATTAAAAAATCCTAGGGCCACCCGCAGGTTTGAACCTCGCGACCTTTGGCATAGAAAGCTATTATGCTGGCAACTACACTATGGGTGACCCCTTAAATTTATTTGTATGTTTATTTATTTAATGTAACTTTTGTGTTTCTGTTACTCAATTATACGTGTTTTTTTTTTTTTTTTTTTTTTTTTTTTTTAGGATGTATAGTCGACTGTAGAAACTATTATAGGTAAATAATCAGGAATCAGTCATTTTTTGAAAAATTTTGAATTTGCCAACCTTTCGGCTCAAGCTTGTGAGCCATCATCAGGGCATTAGTGAGCCATGTCCAAGCAGAAACTGTGTGTGAGTTTATGCTTGGACATGGCTCAGTAATGCCCTGATGATGGCTCACAAGCTTGAGTCGAAACGTTGGCAATTTAAAAAATTTCAAAAAATGACTGATTCCTGATTATTCCACCTATAATTTTTTAAAATTATTATACTATTGTATATATATATATATATATATATATATATATATTATATATATATATATATATGAATTTATTTTCCTATTTTATGTAATTTGACTTTATCATTATTTTTTGTATATATTGTATGAATTTGGTCTTACATCAGTATTACTATTGTTCATTCTGAAACAGCTTGTAATAATTTTCAATAAATAAATATTTAAGGAAAAAAAAAATATTATGCTTCAGTGGATTATAAGACGATGCTATTGCAGGAGTCATAAATTTTGCCTATCCAGGTACAATTAGGAAAGGGACCTTTAACAAGTAACTGACATCGCATAATCTCAGGACTAACCTTTTTACATCTTCTCTGAAGGATGGTATTCCTAAGAAATTTTTACTCCTATTGATAAATCCTAGGGTAATTACCCAGGTTTGAAGACGTAGCCTTTGGCATAGAATGCTGTTACGGTAGTCACTACTCCCCAGATGACCCCTATATTTATTTTTAAGTTCTTAAAGATTTTAACTTAAGAGGTAAAAAAAATAATAAAATATATATATATATATATATATATATATATATATATATTATATATATATATATATATATGTTTTTAGTCTTCGCCTAACCGATCGAAGACAATTATTTTGGTCCAGAAGTGCCATGTAGTAATATTACCCTGTAAATAGAACTTATGCTTTATAATTCACTACTCTCGCTTCTCACTCTGTTTTGAAAAAATAAAATAAAATTTATGAATTTAAACCTCTTGCGCAAGGAATTAAAACATTTGGAAGCCGACAGTTACGATAAAACGGCATGTGGTAGCGAGTTATGATGTCATTCGGACGACAGTAATGTCAATGGAGGAGTTTCACCGAACGACACAGCTCACGTACAAGTGTCGTAAGGCGATGCCAGAGCTGTGACGACACTCGGCCTGTCTGCCATCCGTTATGTCAGCAGCCAGAGGATCAGCTCCTCTATTAGCACAAGAAGCTTCCATGAGGCGTGATGGAAAGGCGTTATTATATTGGGTTGTGTCACATGAAATGTCCGTTTTCAAGGTAAAGGATTTTTATTAAAAATACGATATGAAAACAAGATAATTTTATTCGAAGTATTTACCTTCTTTCTCTATACATTTTTCCCAACGTGACACCAACTTTGGTCCGAATCTCCGAACTGAAAACCTCTGAACTTCGTAGCCCAGTTCTTTCAATTTTTGCACGGTATGTTTTGAAACATGCCGCTCAGTGAGATCATGTATCGAGCTTTTTTACTTTCCCAATACACTTTAAATGTCTGGAAACGGTAGATGCACTTGCATTTAGTTGTGCTGAGAGTCCTTTAACTGTTTGATAGGGGTTTCTTTCTACTGTATGTTTGAGGACATCGTTGTCTATTACGGACGGAGGTCTTCCTCGGGGCAAGTTTTCCAAGTCGGTTTCCCCAGCTGAAAAATTAGCAAACCAACGGCGAATGGTCCGTTCATTAACACTCCCTTCCCCAAACGCCTTGCAAATATTTCTAGCTGCATCAGTTGCTGAATGGCTGAGTTTAAACTCGTACAAAAATATTGCTCGAAAATCGCGTGTATCCATGCTCATATTTGGAGGTATACTAAAATGTGGGTGATTGATTGGGAAGCTACTCCCTCACATTCTCTATCCACATTTTCCGGGGTCTTCATGGACTTCGCCTCTTCCCCGGGTAGTAATTCAGCAGTCCATGTGCCCACTATCCTCACGATGTGGCCTTACCAAATGAGTCTTGAGAACAATCTTCCTTTAGAAGATTTTTAACTGTCCATGTTTCTGCTCTATATAAAGTGGTCCCAAAGAGGAAGGAGTGGTATATATTTTTTTTCACAAGAAGCGACACCAGTTTGCCCCAGAATTCAGAATCTTCTATTTAAGATACCGATGATCCGCAGAGATGGCTGAAACTGTTGAGTTGCATCGCATATATTCCGTTTTTTTCTGCTAATCTCTAGACCCTACTCAGAGTATGCTTCATTCAATTTCCTCATCACATATTCAAGATGCTAGGACAACCTGATCGTCGGCGAACTGATGGCTAAGAGGTACATTATAACCAACCTCCACACCCATTCCTCGAAACTTTTGTTTACAGAATCATAGGATTTGTTCCACATAAATATTAAAGATGTTGGGAAGAGGCAACATCCTTGCTTCGGACCTTAAGTGATAGCTCGATAAATTTTCTTGTTGTTTTTACTATTGATTCAGCTTCTATATATAAACTCTTTATATTGGGTTGTTTCACATGAAATGTCCGTCTTTATACTTTCTGAAATACATAAAGGATTTTGCAGATCTCTGTTGTTTTCTTCCGAATCTTTACATATTTAAAGTAAACAGTGACTAACCCTCTACCTTTGTATTATAAATATTAGCTTCCCAATCATACCCACTTTTTAGTATACCTCCAAATATGAACATGGAAACACGCGATTTTCGAGTAATATTTTTGTACCAGTTTAAACTCGGCCATTCCGCAGCTGAGGCCGCTAGAAATATTTGTTGGTTTGCTAAGTTTTCAGCTGGGGATACCGACTTGGAAAACTTGCCCCGAGGAAGACCTCCGTCTGTAATAGACAACGATGTCCTCAAACATACAGTAGAAGGAAACCCCTACCAAACAGTTAAAGGACTCTCAGCACAACTAAATGCAAGTGTATCTACCGTTTCCAGACATTTAAAGTATATTGGGAAAGTAAAAAAGCTCAATACAAGGGTACCTCAAGATCTCACTCAGCGGAAAGCAAGACCCCATGTTTCAAAACATACCGTGCAAAAATTGAAAGAACTGGGCTACGAAGTTCTTACGCACCCACCATATTCTCCCGACTTGTCTCCAACAGATTACCACCTGTTCAGGAATTTAGACAACTTCGTCAAAGGAAAACTTTTTGAAAATGATGATCAAGTGAAAAGTGCGTTTTCAGATTTTTTTTCACTTCAAAGCTCAGAGTTTTTCAGTTTGGGGATAAAAAAGTTGGTGTCACGTTGGGAAAAAGGAGGTATATAGTTCGAATAAAATTATCTTGTTTTCATATCGTATTTTAAATAAAAATCCTTTACCTTGAAAACGGACATTTCATGTGACACAACCCAATAGCTTTAATTTCCGAACATAAGAAAAGTAATATAGATGAAGAATATATTATTGGATAACTAATGGTTTTAGAAAAAATGAAATATTCTGGACGAAGCTGTTAAACTCTATTTAGAAAGACGAAAAGAGTAAAAAATTAAGTGATTATTTTAGTTAACAGTTTTTATTTTTAGATTATTAAATATTGAACGCTTATTTCCATCGAAATTTAATTTAATTCTGTAAGGTTTTTTTTTTTTTTTTTTTTTTTTTTAAGGCTACCTTTTTTCAAAAAATGCTTAAATTTAGTTTAACAAGAGAGGTATGTGGAAGTCGTGTGTTGCAATATTTTTAAATGTTATATAGTTAGTTCAGCTTACAGAAATAGCAGACTTTTTTTAATTTGAAATAGTAATGCGCATCTGTCATATTAGAAATTGGCAACCCCTATTTTGGCTCTGTACGATGTAATAACTCACGTTGCCAGTGTACGAACCGCTAGTTCGGACTTTTTGATTGGTTTTACATTTTTTGATTTCCTCAGAAAGGGAAGAATAGTCAAAAATAATATTAAAAAATGTTTTGCACAGTGTCAAGTGCTGTTATATGTTTGGCATGGTTATAGCACCAATATATTCATTTGTTTTTGAAGGTGCAAAAAAGAGAAATATTAGCCATTACACTATTTGTTAGTATTACCTTCCGCCGTAGTTATTTTTATTTCTCTTATCCGAATATCTATATTTGCGCCTGCAATACAATAAGGGCAATAAACAATTATACAGGGTTAAATAAAAGATTCAGGACATATAAGGCATGAGGAAGGATACATTCAGAAGCCTCAATGTCTTCAGGATTTGATTATTTAATCCTAGAAAGCTAAATAAAAATCTGGTGCGTTCACACACGATTTTCACTTACCTCCGATATTTAATAATAATTCTTTATTTATTCTGGGACAAGTCCCTTCAGAATAACATAACAGGAAATAAAAAGGTGGACTCAAGACTAGAGTCTTAGAGTAAAATTACTAAAAAACAGAAAAGAAAATTAAAAAAAAAAAAATATTTATATCAATATAAGAATTTTTAAACAAATTTAGAAACGAAAATAAACTGTTAAAGAATTGTTTACATTGGATTTTAAAAGAAACGTGTGTTTTATTAAATAATCAATTATATTAAAAGAACTTAATAGAAGCATTAGGAAATGATGAGGACATAATTTTAAGACTTTTTGAGTTTTTTAGAGACATTGGTCTTTTAACTCAATATAAACGTAGAGAATCAAGACCCACTAATGACCCGAAAGGGTAGATGCGGAATAACAAATAAATAAATAAATTATATTATTATCTACGACAATCAGTTTGTTTTATCAGCTTTTCATCAGTCTCCGTTAACTTTTACGATATTATGTATAAAATAATATTTTTCTAAAATCTTTATATATTGCTGTTATTTAGCTCAAAAACAGAAAACTACATTAAAAAATATGTTTGCAGCTATCTCCTTTAGTTTGATATCGAATTCGTTCAACTTATATACACCCACTTTTTAGCAGTAGCAATCAGATGATATAGTCAATTTCATAAAATTACAAAATTAAAGCTAAATTAGAAGAAGAAATTCTGAAATATCGGCATCTAAACCCTGCCAGACTATTTCAATCAGTTTGAAACCTACATGATATTAAAGCCCGTCCAATTTCACATCGATATAGCGATTTCAATCAAAATGGTTAGAGCCGTTTTTAAAAAAATCGTAAATAGTTGCAAAATGCATGATATAAAGTGGCTCTTCTGGTTAGCTGATTTCGGTGAAAAAGTTGCTGTAACATCTCGAGGGTATAGTTGTTTTAAATATGAAATTTCAGTTTCATAGGACTTTGTTTTTGTACTTTACTTACCACACGGACGGACACACAGATCTTTTTGCGGGACTTGGTCATTTGGACTCTGGGGACCCTAAAACCTGTATTTCCGGTGAAAACTGGAATTGGAAAATTTTCACACAATATTCAACAATTCATTGCTACACCTTCGAAAGTTGAATGTATTTCATGGTACAATTATTGGGTACAAAAAATAATTTGAGTGCTGCATATTAAAACTAGTAACGTCAACATTCGGTGAACTTGTTATTAATGGGAAGATACGAAATACAATTTTCGAGAAACTCATCAAAAATACTTTTTGATTACTTATAATTTTTTTACTTTCTTCAGAATATATAATCTATAATTATAAATAATGTTTGTCAACGATTGAACTAAAAAATAATTGATAAGCAAATTTATTTGTTAAGAGTATAAAATCGACAATTACATTGGTTTATTTGATAAATTGTTTTTTTTTTTTTTTTTTTTTCCAATGGAAAATGTCTATGAATAGTAGCATTTATAGTTTAAGAAATAGTTCAGTAACTATTAATGGCGAAGTATCAAACAAAAATTATTTCAATCCTAATAATTGAAGCAAAAAAAAAAAAAAATAAATAGGTTCACGCAACACACGATTTCAACAAACCTAACTGTTCCAAATAATTTTTTTATTATTTTTATTTATTATAGAGATATTTACAACTGTATTAACACAAAAAATACATCAAGTAAATGTGACTGTTCACACATGAGATATGGACATGATAGGCGTGAGAAGAATCTACCCAGTGGTAGCACTTCAAAGGTTTTTCAGACAAGGAGGTCTCGAGGCCATCGTCGTTTCAGCCGCATCGGAGGATGATCAGGAATAGAATGAGATGAGAGATTGCGGACAAGTGGGTTTGGGTGGATTGGTAATTTGGAGTGAAAGGAAGTATATCTAATTCGGGCTAAGTCTGCAACTAATGGAATATTCAGGTCTTTGTGGATTATTTTATTGGTGACAAAGTAAGGGGCATTTAGGATCTTTCGGAGGATTTTGGATTGCAAGGATTGGATGCGAGATGAATTTGATGGCTTGGTGGATCCCCATAGTTCAATTTCGTATGTCCAAATAGGCCTAAGTATGGTAATATAAATTAGTTTTTTGTAGTAGGTGGGAAGTTTTGAACGTTTGTCAAGTAAATGTTGTAATAAGCGATATCTGCAAGCTTTTTCTTGTCGTTTCAGTCTAGTGTGAGGATTCCAAGTAAGTCGTCTGTCAAGATGCAGTCCAAGGTATCGGATCTGTTCAACTGAGGTGAGTGGAATATTGCCAAAGGATATAGTGGGACAGGCAGACATAGGTTTGCGGCGCACGGTAAAGGTAATTTGGTGGGATTTAGTAGGATTTATTTTGATCCTCCACTTTTGACACCATTCTTCAATGGAAACAATGTGAGACTGAAGGGTTTGGGAAGCAATAGTTGGGTCATTGTTTACAGATAACACACATGTGTCATCGGCGTATGTAGTGAGGACAGTGCAAGGATGAGTAGGAATATCAGCTGTATATATGGTATAAAGGATTGGACCCAGGATGCTACCTTGGGGCACACCTGCGTTCTGAGTAAATATGGCGGAGAAGGAAAGGTTATGGTTTACTTTAAAGGTTCTATCTGTGAGGTAGGAACGGATTAATAAGAAGTAGGTAGGAGAGAGGAAGTGACGAAGTTTGTAGAGCAGTCCTGGGTGCCAAACTGAGTCAAAAGCCTGTTCCACGTCGAGGAAGGCTCCAGTGCAATACATTCCGCGCTCCAATGTGGAAGATATCACATCCACCACACGGTGAAAATAAATTTTAAAACTTTAACTAGAAAAAAAAATTAAGCATTACATCGAGACCCAATGGAAATAGTGGTTTTAAATAAAATAATATAACAATAAAATTATGACTTGCATCATATAATGCATGGTATATAAAATATGTTGCTAAATTCTATAGATTTTAACATTATATTATACCTCTATATTACTATTGTTATGTTAAAAAAAAACATAATAAAATAAATAACAACACGAATTAGTGAATGTTTTCTTATCCACAAAATAAAAGATACTTTAAATAAAGACAATTTAAAATATAGGAATTTGAGCCCTGTCTATTTCAATCATCAGGATGTATCAAAGAATATGTTGGCTGTGATTGGTAAATTTTAGATTATATAATGGCACAAATGAGAGATAATGCATACCTACATAACTGATGTTCGTAACTATTAGTTTCTGTCATAGGAAAAATCCTCGAAACATCGTATAAAAACAATTATATTGGGTTGTGTCACATGAAATGTCCGTTTTCAAGGTAAAGGATATTTATTAAAATTACGGTATGAAAACAAGATAATTTTATTCGAAGTATTTACCTTCTTTATCTAAACATTTTTCCCAACGTGACACCAACTTTTTTATCCCCGAACTGAAAAACTCTGAGCTTTGAAGTGAAACAAAATCTGAAAACGCACTTTTCACTTGATCATCATTTTCAAAAAGTTTTCCTTTGACGAAGTTGTCTAAATTCTTCAACAGGTGGTAATCTGTTGGAGACAAGTCGGGAGAATATGGTGGGCGCGGAAGAACTTGGTAGCCCAGTTCTTTCAATTTGTGCACGGTATGTTTTGAAATGAATTGAAACGATGCACTTGCATTTAGTTGTGCTGAGATTTCCCTTTAACTGTTTGAAAGAGGTTTCCTTCTACTGTATGTTTGAGGACATCGTTGTCTATTACGGACGGAGGTCTTCCTAAGGGCAAGTTTTCCAAGTCGGTATCCCCAGCTGAAAACTTAGCGAAACCAACAGCGAATGGTCCGTTCACTAACACTCCCTGTTCCAAACGCCTTACAAATATCTCTAGCGGCCTCAGCTGCTGAATGGCCGTTTAAACTCGTACAAAAGTATTACTCGAAAATCGCGTGTTTCCATCTTCAAATTTGGAGGTATACTAAAAAGTGGGTAATTGATTGGGAAGCTAATGTTTATAATACAAAGGTAGAGGATTAGTAACTGTTTACTTTAAATATGTAAATATTCAGCAGAAAACAACAGAGACCTGCATAATCCTTTATGTATTTCAGAAACTATAAAAACGGACATTTCATGTGAAACAACCCAATATAATAAGCTTTTAGGGAATAATTGAGAATCAATTATTTTTCATTAATATAAGTTTATTTAGAAAAAAAATAAAATCATTAAGTTAACACTCTTCAATTTTATTTTTTGACAGCTAACAGGACGATAATGTAATTTTTTTTAAAATGAAGTAATGAATTATTCACTTTACACCATAATCAATTTGTTTATACGCATTAATTGGACTCTTTTCTACTTATCATGTGTTTATTTCTGATTCCTCTAGTATCGAAAAAGTTTCCAATGTAGATTCTTGAGTGGGTTGAAGTAAAACGCAAAAACTCATAACTCCCAAAGAATGTGACTACTCCGAGATTTCATTATCTGAAACAAATATATTTGTTTATCGCTTACTTGATGCTGTTTTTGCTAACCGCGCTAACGATACGATTTTTTTCCCGTGTTCTTTCTGAAAAAAAAAAAAAAATGTTTTTCACTCATCAACGTCGTTCGAGATTAGATAAGGCCTGTTGTCGAAATGAATAAACTGATATTGGTGTTGTTTTTTCCGAGGGAGGGAGGATAGCGAACATTGAGCAAATATTGAAACTGACGAATCCCATTTTCACGAAAATTGTTTTGGGGAATCATAGGAGAACGAGATGGGAATATAGAACAGCATTTTATGCTAAAATGTTTGGAATGAAAAGAGTGTGTAAACTCAAATGGTGTCATGTTTAACATTACTCTGGTGAACCTTTTTGAGAATTAAGTTAAATCATTCGTTTTGAATTCTACTGCGTAGATGAAATAAAATTACGAATTTTGAAATGAGTAAATTATGAATAAGTCATAGTTGACACATTATTCACATAGCAGACTGTAATTACCGATGTACAGAATTTGAAATATTCTATTAAAATTATTGAATTATAAAAATTAAAAATAGTTTTTTTCTCGTTTTATCAATGCATCAAATAATTTTTACGTAAATAACCAAATACTGAATATTGGTGAAATAAATCAAATGCATATTCTGGACATTTTTACTTCACACTGCGTGTTTGATTAGATTTGTAATTTTTGTCAATACATGGTAATAATTACAATTATTGTTTTTTAAAAAAAAGGTTAAAGGTGGGAAATGCTTGTTATTATTCAGTTGCTAAGTTACTTAGTTCGCGGCTTCTATCTAAAAACTTAAAGGTTAGAATTTATAAAACTATTATTCTTCCGACGGTTCTTTACGGATGTGAAACGTGGCCGCTTACTTTGAAGGATGAACAACGGCTTAAGGTTTTCGAAAATAAGGTACTACGTAAAATATTTGGTCCGAAGAGAGATGAGGCCACTGGGGAGTTTAGAAGGTTGCACAACGCGGAATTGCGGAACTTGTATCCTGTAAATATAAGTGAGTTGATAGCATTGCGGAGACTCAAATGGGCGAGTAAAGTTGTTGGGCTCGGTGCGGAACGGATTCCGAGAAAGTTGGTATTCACTGATCTGACTGGTAGACGTCCGAAAGGTAGGTCGAAGCGTCGATGGGAGGATTGCGTTAAGGCTGATCTCGAAAGCTTGGGCTTGACCGGCGAACATTGGACGAGTCTGTGTAGACAGAATTTGGTGGTATCGGCATCGAACCTTCGGGTTCGGTAAGCCATATTTATATATTATTATTGTTTTTTAAAAAAGAAATCTTGTACACAAATGATTAAATAAAATAAAATAAAAATCATATTGAAGTGACAATGGTTGACAGTGTGTATATGTGAGAGAAGTTGTTTCAGGGTGCAGTCAATTTAACACACAATTAAGCGAAAACATAATTCATTGGTGCCGACGTTTCGGTCTAAATAATAGGCATGTTGGCCTTTATAATCATAATCTCTTTATTTAATTTCGTGAAAACATTGTAATTGCCATTTAATGCAATTAATTGCATGAAGTTCCCAATTTATATTCCTACATTTAATACTAATGAAATGATTTATTTATAAGATATATTAAATAACTAAATAATAACATTTATAAAGTATTGATTTTTCAATGCAAATTTTTTTTTATGTCGATTTTAAGCAAAAATATAGAATCTAAATATATTTTGAGGCATTGTAGTGACAGCCTCTTAAAAATCTTGTTAAATAGAAGGGTATTAAAAAAAAGTATTCCAAGATTAGCTAAACTGAATTTTATATGATTTAAATCTTGGGCCTGAAGGTTATCTTCTTCACAATTATTTTCTTTTTGAATTTTGATAATAGTTGAAAATTAAATATTATGCTAATATTTAAATTTAGATATATTTTTATGTCAAATTGTCTTTTGCTGGCTCAAAGTAGTCAGTTTATTAGCTAAAATTCTCGAAACAATTTTTTATTTAAACTGTTGAATTAGAATAAAGGGCGTGAAAGGCTTGTGAAGAAAATAACCAGTTGTAGAACTTCGATGTTTATTTAAGTAAGTAGATACCGAGGCCATCTTCTTTTCATTCGCCTCGGAGGGTTGTCAGGAATATGTGAGGTTGATACATTGCGGACCAAAGGGTTTATATGGGCTGGGAGTTTAAATTAAAAGTGGTATATCTGGTACGAGAAAGGTCTGCAACAAATGGGATATAAAGGTCGTTATGGATGATTTTATGTGTGACGAAATAAGGAGCATTTAAGATTTTCCGAAGGATTTTGGATTTTAAGGATTGGATGCGGGAGGAATTAGATGGCAAAGTAGAGCCCTAAAGCAATGAATTGGAAGTTTTGAACGTTTGTCGAGTAAGTGTTGTAGTAGTCGGTATCCACGGGCAGTCTCTTGTCGTTTTAGTCTGGTGTGAGAATTCCATGTAAGACGTTTGTCAAGATGGAGTCCTAGGTATAGGATTTGTTCAACAGGTATGAGTGGGATATTATTAAAGGATACAGTGGGACAGGAGGTCATCGGTTTGCGACGAAGGGTAAAGGTAATTTGGTGGGATTTTTTAAGATTTATTTTAATCCTCCAGCGAAACAATTTAAGTTTAGATTATTGAGATAATGCATTTTTTTTTAAATATGGTATGTCTATTCGTTTATAATTAAATGATATATTTTTTTTTTAATTTATTTTTTTGTAGAGGGAAGGAGTATAGAGAAGAAAGGTGCACCTAAATCAACTTTTTACTTTGTTGACTATACATAGTATTTTTTTTCAAATTCTCATGAAGAAAGAAGAAAGAAAATAAACTTTATTTACAAATTGTAAAAAATATTTACAAAGATCCTTACAATCAGCATAATGTTTTGTTCGTTTGGTAATTATAATCTATTAGCGTAATGACTAAATAAGTGATAAAATTAAATTGATATTAACTATGGTAGTAGGAAAAATTATAAAAAAAACATACTTATTACAAAAAACATACTTATCAATTCCCATGAATGATTTAAACAAAATGAGCTCAAATCGCTGAAAAATATTTAATATATTTTTTTCTTAACATTATTATATGTCAAATAATGAATATTTTATATTATAGAATGATATTTGTATTACGATATTTGAAAAAAATATTAAAAAATTAAATTTGTGTAATTCAAGAAACATTACCGATTTAAATAATAAATAATACGATATGTTCTTAAGAAAAAACAATATAAATATTATTATTTTTTTTTTATTTATTAAGATGAAACACTTATATAATTTTTTGATATTAATATATGTAACACTAATTTTTAAAATACATTAATATCATTTCAATACTTGTTACTGACCTTTTTCCAATTATTTTAATTCTGACATAGAAACTTAAATTATTTGAAGTGGATTGATTGTTAATTTGACACACCTTTATTGTAAATTGGTAAATAACTAATGTTTTTTATTACATGTTGCCATCCCTTCCATTTGTGAATGTTAAGCTGTTAGTTCTATGCGTGTAAAAAAAAAAAAAAAAAAAAAAAAAAAACCTGTACCACTACAACCCATGAAGGGTCTTGGCTCAGTGCATACAGAGATTCGTACTGTTTCTAGGCCAACGGCGTGCAATGAGGTGATTTGGCCGAGATCACACTCAGCCGTCAGGATTTTTCCTCAATTTGGGTACCCACTTTATTGAGGCTGGGTCTGCCCCAGGAGGGTCTCCATATCCTATGGTCGCCCCCTGACTGAAATAACAGAATAAATAATATTCCGCCACAGCCGGGATTCGAACCCAGGACCCGGAGCACAGTAGACTGGTGC
Organism: Piezodorus guildinii; assembly: GCA_023052935.1. Lineage (NCBI taxonomy): Eukaryota > Metazoa > Arthropoda > Insecta > Hemiptera > Pentatomidae > Piezodorus > Piezodorus guildinii. The sequence goes on along the minus strand of CM041292.1, from coordinate 215,543,883 downwards.
TCTATCCACTAGACAACGCCGCTTTATGCGTGTAAACATAAATAAATTAAAATATTGTCAGTATTCTTTCTATAAGGTCGTAGAAAACATTCCAAAACTACAAAAGTAAGACATCTGATTTCCTATTCCCTTTGTTCTTTAGCTAGTACATTTTTTGCGAATGATAAAGTCTGAAAGAAAAGGAAAACCGCCATATTTTGTTGAAAAAAAAAATCTTTTCTCAAGAGAATGACTTCATTTCTTTCCAAGGCGAAATTGACTGACATCTGGTATCACAAAGGAAGACTTATCTGTTTTTCCCCAGGTTTTTATATGTCTTAGTTCCCGCTTATTTTTTCCCTTTTCAAAGTTGCAAGTTTTTATTTTGTTATCTAAAAAGAACACATAAAAAAAAAAAATCCTGTTCAGTACACTTTTATAATACACGGCATATCTTTATTATAAGAATAGCTGATTTTTCAAAATCATATTTTTTAATTAAAAACATAGTTAAACTAATAAATGAATTTATTTCTTTACTTCTTTTTGTTTTATATTTAAACTCATTTATTTTTCGTGAGAGAAGTTGGTTGAGGGTGCAGTCAATTTAACACACAATTAAGCGTAAACTTAATTTATTGGTGCCGACGTTTCGGCCTAAATTATAGGCCTTCTTCAGGGTGGTTGTGTGAGCTGAGAAGGCGTCAGTCCAATTTCAATAAATTTTCAAACCTCCATAGACGTCTTGCCCATAATTTAGAACATAGAATCTTTCTCCTAAAATGCCGCTCCAATTCTATTTTCCCAAAATCTATTAATCTCTGCTTAAACCACATCCCCATTTCAAAACCATTCACAACTAAATTTTCATCTGCTGCTTCTAAATTTAAAAAAATCTTACTAAACTTAAAAATCAGAGAAATTATCCAACAGATTAGTAGACGCCTTCTCAGCTCACACAACCACCCTGAAGAAGGCCTATAATTTAGGCCGAAACGTCGGCACCAATAAATTAAGTTTACGCTTAATTGTGTGTTTAATTGACTGGACCCTGAACCAACTTCTCTCATATATACACACAGTCAACCATTGTCACTTCATCATTTATTTTCATTTTGTTCAACACAATCATTTTCTGACTATTTTTTTTATTTTAATTATTTTATTTTATTTCGTATTATGTATAGACATGTTGTATATTATAAACTGTACAAATTTGTTATTCTTAAGGGACACGGAACCAGAATAAAATTTACTTTCTGTTCTATTCTATTCTAAAATCTTTAAATCTGTTATATTAAACAATCATTCAATTTAGAGTCACTGACTATCTTACTGTTATTATATAAATAAATTTAAACTTCCTAAAACACTAAAAGATTAGAAAATTATCAGATATTTTAGCGATAGCTATTATATCATTATCACGTTTTTTTGCTTCAACTCCAAAATAATTGGGACATAGCTGAAAAAAATAAATATTCTTTTTTAATCGTTATCTTTTTTTTTTCTCGGTTTTATTTATTTAATTATAAGCTATATGATTAGCGAACTGATAATAATTTAAATTATAAATTTGTAAATGTCAATATCGACAAGTGTTTGTTTATCATCTAAACCAAAATACGTATAAGTGGCTTCTTATTCGTTTTTTACTTTAAACTCAATAAATTCTAGTCAGTGGAAAATTTTCTTTTGTCATTGAATTTTTATTAAAATTCGAAGAAGGGAAAAACCCTCTTAAAATATGTTTTTCAATATTATTTCTTTCTCCATTTTTACTTTCACTTACTATATATAGTAAGGGGAAGTATTGCGATCTTGAAAATTTTCGAATTCCAGTTTTCATAGGAAATACACGTTTTAGGGTCCCCTGAGTCCAAACAACCAAGTCCCGCAAAAAGGTCTGTGTGTGTGTGTTTGTCTGTGTGTGTGTGTGTGTGTGTGTGTGTGTGTGTGTGTGTGTGTGTGTGTGGTTAGTGTGTGTGTGCACTTTATACCATGCATTTTGCACCTTTTTTCGATTTTCTCGAAAACGGTTCTGACGATTTTGATTAAACTCGCTATATCGATGTAAAATTTAATGGGCTTTAATATCATGTAGGTTTTATTTGGATGAAAATGGTCTGACAGGGTTTAAATGCCGATATTTTAAATTATCTTCCCCTAAAGTACCTTTAATTTTGTAGATTCAATAATAATAACTTGATTATCTTGTTAACGCTGATGAAAAACAGGTGAATATATAAATTGAATAAATTCGATACCCAATTAAAGGAGAAAACAGAAAAAAAATATTTTTTAATGCAATTTTTCGTTTTTGAACATAAGAGCAGTAATATACATATATGATATACCTTTGGAAAGATAAAGATTTTAGAAAAAATTTCATCTCATACACAAGCTTTTAGAAGTTAATGGAGAGTGAAGAAAAGAAGATAAAACTAACTGATTATTTAAGATAATAATGTAATAGATTTTTTAATAAAACACATGTTTCTATATAAATTCGATTTGATTAATTCCTTAATAATTTCACGTATTTTTATCTCTAACTGTATTTGAAAATTCTTTCATTGATTTTAAAAATGGAGGTAAGTGAAAGTCGTGTGTTGCCCGCACCAGATTTTTTAAGTACCTACTCATCAACAATTTACACTACTAAAAAAAAAAAAAAAAAAAAAGCGTAATAATAATAATAAAAATAAAACACGATGGGAAGTTTGCTTAAGCTATATGTTTTCTTTGTTTTTTTAAACATTATTTAATGAAATTTACAACTGTACTAAAAAAAAAATACAACAAGTAAATGTCATATAAGAAAAAGACTTGTAGAAGAACTAACCAATGGTAGCACTCCTGTAACTATTCTAAACTAGAAGGTCTCGGGGCCATCTCCTTTTCAGACGCCTCGGAGGATTGTCGGGAATTGAAGAGAATGAAAGGATTGAAACTAGTGGGTTAGAGTGAGAAAGGAGTTTGTCATGAAAGGAATGATACCTGGTCCGGGTCAAATCAGTAACAAAGGGAACATTAAGGTCTTTATGGATAAGTTTATTCGTGACAAAGTAAGGAGCGTTGAGGATTTTGGATTGAAGGGATTGGATACGGGAAGAATTTGATGGTTTAGTAGAGCCCCAAAGCTCTACTCTGTAAGTCCATATCGGCCTTTTGATAGTCATGTAGATGAGTCTTTTGTAGTTAAGTGGAAGATTAAGCTGCATGTTTTAATTAATTTTTACTAAAGCGGAATCAATTACCAATAATCGATTAAATTATTTTAGCTTTGATCGAAAATAAATCTAATAATACTTTCTTATCATTACATGATAGTTCTATGAACGCGAATTTAGGAGAGGAACTTTCCCAGTCAGATATAGACAGTAAGGGGAGTCTCAATTAAAAAATCTCAGTATAAAAGGCATTTTCATTTTTGAAATAATGACAGAATAGTAGAGCACGATTAAAAAAAAAAAATATCACTTATTGTGTTATCCTCAAGAAGAGTGAGTCGGGTTCCATCTACAAGAAGAGGAGGTGGCCGTCGGGGTTCTGAGAGCAGTTGGAGGATGAAGCAGAGAATGGACGTCTTAAGATGATTCCACCTTCGCCAGCCGACAGTGTTTTAAAGGTATCTCGTTATTTGTAATATTGTATGGCAAACGTAGTAGTGAAAATGTCCTTCAGTATTCTCAATCAGAGTTATAGGCAATATAATGGATATGTGTAAATTAATAATTATAGTAATGTATTAATTGAATCTTGTTTACTTTAATCTTACCCTGCATACCACCTATTGGTTTGGTAAACACGATACCTTTGGAAAGGAGATCCAATGGTATCATTAAATATAGTTTATATATTGACTAAATAGTGTAAGTAAGCTAGTTTTTGAAGCTACCGCTTCCTTACAAAAGCAACCGGTCAAAAAACATAGCAATACGCTGGTAACTACGTTACTTTCGAAGATAGAGAGAAAATGCATTTTTAAAAAAAAAAAAAAAAGAAAAACGCGAATAATTATATAAAAGAAAAAAATGAAATTTTACACATAAATACGCTCCATAATGCCATTTGATGGAGAATTAAGTATTTGACAAGAAAATAAAAAGAAGCTATAAAAACAGTTATACCATAATATTGTTATTTGGGAATAATAAACCAATGTGTAATTATTTGCAGCGTTTTTTTTTTTTCACTTAGGCATACCTGAAAAGACTGAGAATTACCTGCTCCTGGACGACTTTAATTTACAATAGCAAGAAAAAAAAAAACTTGGTAATGAACACAAACCGTTACGTAACATGTCTGAAACACAACGTCCCAAATTGGCAATGGGGGACCAGTCAAGGAAGACCAGCCTTTAAAACTTAATTCGCCAAGCCTACAAGTGGTCGTTCTTTTGTACTCCTCAATCCATAACAGCTTGCCAAAGAATTCGTCCTTGAGGAGTGCTCACGGTTCTTGCTAATGGAATTACAGTCCAATTCCTCATCTTAGATTCTTAGGACCGTTTTGGACTGTCGATAGAGTTCAATTAGTCAGTGACATAATATATATTATCCTTCAATACCCTCGCTTAACTGTAGAAAAATCTATCTCCTATACCGAATAAAACATCAGGAAAAAATGCAAAGGGGAGAAAAAATCTACAATTTTTTTCTTTCTAGATTACTTTTTTTTTTTTTTTTGATAAACAATTTTTTATTGAGTAAAATTACAATCTGTCCCTATTTGGACATCAATAGTAGTGCTGAAAGATATCATACATACTTCACTTTATACAATATTTACACGGCATAAAATTACAATAAAACGTATACACAATAATGAATCAATACAATAAGTCAAGAATTAACTTATACCTATATACACATACACACTCATACATACATCACATTGAGTGGAGAATCTAGCCAGTGCTATAACTCCAATATATTTAAAAAGTTCGCGGGGCCACTGCCGTTTCAACCTTCTAGGTGGGTTGTATGGATGAGTGGACTGGATAAGGATTGAGCTAGAGGATTAGGATGATGAATGAGGTTCTGGTCTTTAGATTACTAGAAAAACGTTTAAAATCATCATTTACAGATAAATTAGCCTGTGACTTTCACTTACCTATATATGAAAATATATAGTAAGTGAAGTATTGCGATCTGAGAAAATCGTGAAAAAACAGTTTTCACCGGAAATAGACGTCATAGGAAAGTGAAATTTCATATTTTACACAACTTTACGCCCAGATGTTACAGTAACTTTTTAATTAAAATCAGCTAACCAGAAGAACCACTTTATATTATGCAGTTTGCTCTTTTTTACGATTTTCTAATGACAGCTTTATAAATTTTGATTAAACTCGCTTTGTGGATGTAAATTTAATATGATGTAGGTTTCTTTCTGATTGAAACAGTCTGACAGGCCTTAAATGCCGATATTTTAAATTTTATTCTTCTAAAGTATCTTCAATTTTGTAGATTTAAAAAAAAATTAGGCTCATAATCGTGTTAGCATTGATAAATAGCGGCTAAATATGCAAGTTCAGCTAATTTGATTAATAACTAAAGGAAAAAAGTCGAAAATATATTTTTTAATGCAATTTTTATGTTTTCGAACACAAGAATAGTAATATAGATGTATAATATACCGTTGGATAGCTAAAGATTAATGAAAAAATAGTATCTCATACACGGAATCGTAAAGGTTAATGGAGAGTGATAAAAAGCCGACAAAACTTTTTGATTGTTTTAGATAAAAATATAATAGATTATTTAATAAAACACATGTTTCCATTGAAATTCAATTTAATTAATTCTTTAACTATTTATTTTTATCTTTAAATCTCTTTTAACAACAAAAATTTTCATACAGAATTAAAATTAATATCGTAATATTTTTTATTTTTAACAAGTACAATTTATAAATATAAAAAAAATGTATAATATTTTATTCCTAGGCATATTTTTTTTGTCATTTTTAAAAATATTTCGAAAATCTTCACAAGAAATTTTGTCAAATTGTATTAGACACATAAAATGGCTTTCAAAGTTTTAACATTTAATTTTGATATTTCTGATTTCGGCACTTGAAATTCGAAAAATTGTATGTTTTGATTCTTAACGATAAATTCAAATTTTAAATTAATTTGTGATTATTCAACTGTTCTTTTGTAAATTACAATATTATTTGTCTGTAAGAATAAAAAAAAATACTAAAATGATATAAAGACATACAGTACAAATATTCGTTTTATATAATTTACTGAACACATTTTATTGTTGTTATAACGAAATTAGTTTGATTGACTTAAAATATTTACAAAATTTTATTAGTATATTTCTTTATAAAATTTCCTATAAGATTAAAGTCGGTGATATACTTTTTGTCATCAAGTATGAAGACTACGAGTATTTTAAGCTATATTTAAGAAATTTATATATTATGAAATAATAAACAAATTACTTAACTTAATTTTCTATGGTAAGAATGTAGCAGATTTGTAATATTTATTAGCTAGCTAGCACGCTGTACGAACACGAAGTGTATCATCTGAGGGACAAATACGAGCTCAATGTAATTCGTTATTAAAAGCAATATGTTAGTCGTCGTAGCCCGTAGGTTCTTAGAACGCAAAATAATTCTAAAAGTCGGGACTTTTAAAAAACTTCGCGGGACGCGGGACGAATTGTGAAAAAATTGTGAATAAAAAAAAAGACGTCTGGTCACCATATTCTATGACCAATAAGATAAGGGATGACGCTTACGGGATAAGGTACAACAGTGAAATCTATGACCATCAGGAAGACGTAGTAATTTCCATGAGGAAGATGAAACCTTTCTGGGCTAAGAAAAAACAGAATTTTCGTACAACGAGTCAAAATCAGTTCTCCCCTGGTCCTCAATAGGTCTAAACGTTTATTAAAAAACATTTGAATATAGGATAATGTTCAGTTTTATTATTCTAGTACTGTCTTAGTAGGCTCTAGGAAGAAGAATAGGAAATGAAAAAACGGCAATGATCTTTCAAGGAAAATGTGAAACAAAGATAATCGATTAGTCGTAGCTAATTTTAATTGTGATGTAATGAAGTACTAAGAAACTTTTATATCAGATTTTATTAGTGAAAAATTCTTTGGTTTAACTGCGGATTGTTTTTTTGGACTGAAAAAGGTGACATTACTTAAATCATAAGAAGTTTCGGGCTTGTTACGATATGTGTATGTGTGTAGTGCGCTGTATGGTGAGTGGCTACTAAAATAAAAAATATGATGTATAATAAGTTAATTTTTTTTTTTTAATTTTTATTTATTGGAATTTACGACTTTATAACAAGTGATACAACAAGTAAATTTGAATGAAATATAAAAAGGCATGAAACACATGTAGAGAAGCTTCTCTATGGAAGCCCTCTAAAAATATTCTAAAAATCTCCTTTTCAGGCGTCTCTGAGGATTGTCAGGAATTGAAGAGGAAGAAAGGATTAAAACGAAAGGATTAGGGAATGGAGTTTGTCATGGAAGGATTGATACCTCGTACGGGCCAAACCAGCAACATATGGGACATTAAGGTCTTCATGGATGAGTTTGTTGGTGACAAAGTAAGGAGCATTGAGGAATTTACGAAGGATTTTGGACTGTAGGGATTGAATGCGGGAAGAATTTTATGGTTTAGTAGAGCCCCAGAGCTCAACTCTCCACTAGTTAAGTGGAAGATTAGAACGTTTGTTTAGTAATTGTTGACTTCGTGCAGTTTCTTGTGGTTTCAGTCTTGTATGAGGGTTCCAAGTTAGGTGTTTGGAAAGGTGCAGTCCTAGGTATCGGATCTGTTCAACCGGGACAAGAGGAGCATTGTTGTAGGAGACAGTAGAGCAGGATGTCATAAGCTTACGACGAAGGGTAAAGGTAATTTGGTTGGATTTGTTGGAATTTATTTTAATTCTCCAGTTCTGACACCATACTTCAAGGTCTCTGAGGTGGGATTGGAGAGTTTGAGAGGCAATAGTTGCATCAGTATTGACTGATAACACACATGTGTCATCAGCATAGGTAGAAAGGAAGGTGTTAGGATGGGTAGGGATATCAGCTGTATAGACTGTGTAAAGGATGGGTCCTAGGATACTACCTTGAGGGACACCATCAGATTGATTTTGAAGGATCTGCCAGTGAGGTAGGACTGCAGTTTTAAAAATTAAAATTAAATACTGAAGAATAAAACCTGAAGAAACATAGGCCCGGAAATAAAGGTTACTTATTGTTTTTAAATCAGAATTCGGCGAGAAGATGATCAGATCGAAAAAGCCACAACCTGCCGATTTTTATTCAGCTTTGGACACCCGACTTTATAGAGGTTGTATATTCCACAAGAGGGTTTCCCTACATTGTCATCGTGAAAAAAAAAAAAAAAAAATTAAATAAAGTTTACTTACTACAAAACATTTTTGAACAAGACATTGATAAAGGAGTACCATACACTAGATGTTAGTAAATTTGAAAAAAAAAAGAAAATTAATTTCCTGATCCAAAAAATATCACTTAACATTTTCTCTTTCACGAAACCATTGGGTAATATGTCATTTTCTCTGTTATTCTACCACCAACCGCACTTTCTACGCGTCAGTAAAATGTGGAACATTTCCTACAGCACGTATTATTGTTACATGAGTTAACAGCGTAAGTTTCGTACATAACTGAAAGAATTTCGAAACATTAAAATGTTACTAAAGGTCATGAATAATACGATTAACAAAAAAAAAAACAACACTCATAACAAAAACATCCGGTGTTCTCATAATTACGTCTACAATTAAAATATATTAAAAAAATACCAAACATTCATATTAAATTTAATAACAATAAAACGTATTAATTAATCCAATCACTTTAGTCTACGGAATTTCCGTTGCATTCCTTTAATTGATGATATTATAGGCATCTTTTTTTTTTTTTTTTTTTTTTTTTTTTTTTTAAACATAATTCATTGAAATTTACAACTGTACTAAAAAAAATACATCAAGTAAATATGATATTAGAAAAATGACATGAAAAAGACTTTTAAAAGAACTACCCAATGGTAGCACTCCTGTAACTATTCTAAACTAGAAGGTCTCGGGGCCATCTACTTTTCAGACGCCTCGGAGGATTGTCGGGAATTGAAGAGGAAGAAAGGATTGAAACTAGAGGATTAGGGTGGGAATGGAGTTTGTCTAGATCGGGCCAAATCAGCAACATACGGAATATTAAGGTCTTTGTGAATCAGTTTATTAGTTAAAAAATAAGGAGCATTGAGGATTTTACGAAGGATTTTGGATTGTAGGGATTGGATACGGGAAGAATTTGATGGATTAGTAGAGTCCCAAAGCTCTACTCCGTAAGTCCATATACGCCGTATGATAGTCATGTAGATGAGCCTTTTGTAGTTAAGTGGAAGATTAGAACGTTTGTCTAGTAAGTGTTGAAGTAGTCGAAAACGTCGTGCAGTTTCTTGTCGTTTCAGTCTTGTATGAGGGTCAAGGTATAGTCCTAGATATCGGATCTTTTCAACCGGGACAAGAGGAGTATTATTGATGGAGACAATAGGGCAGGATGTCATTGGTTTACGACGAAGGGTAAAGGCAATTTGGTTCGATTTGTTGGCATTTATTTTAATTCTCCAGTTCTGACACCATACTTCGAGGTCTGTGGTGTGGTTAGGTATCTTAAATCATTTTTTTTGTTGATTATTTTACATAACAAACGATTTTATAGCTAAAACTGAATCCCGTCACTGCTTTTCTATTATTTCCCAAACAATAAAAAAAAAAAAAAAAAAAAAAAAAAAAAAAATGGAGGAACACCAAAATTCGTTTCGTGTTTCGGGAAGAACATTCGTCTCATCGCACCATAGAGTGAGCCTATTTAATATTATTTGGGTGAATATTTTCATTATACAATTTATCAAAGCAATCGGACGGTAATTTTCTGTCACCCTTTTTAAATATCATAATATACATAATTATTATAATAATTAATTATACATAATATACAGGTATATTTTTGTAAAATTCGTAACTGAAGCCATCTCTTCCAGGACTTTTGCCAGTTTTACATTTTCTTAAGGAGATCTGAAGTTCTTCGAGGCTAATGACCGAGGTGAGGAGGGGATGAAGTATTCCGAAGTACGATACGTTTTGGTCGACATACTGTTTCTGAAATATGACATACTGACAGTTTTTATACTGTAAAAAATTTTAAATTTTTTATTTTTTATTATCTAATTATTCACCTTTTAATAAATTTTTGTTGCCCCTTTCATTTATAATTATTATTACATTTATCAGATGTCATAGCTACTTTTCCAATTTGTTTTTAATTATCAGAATATTTTTTTTACTAATCATCTTTATATATTGTACTCTATTACTGGTTGTTATCTTTTGTTTTTTTTATAGCCGAGAAGAAGGTCTATAATTTAGGCCAAAACGTCGGCACCATTAAATTAAGTTTATACTTAATTGTGTCATCATTTGACTGCACCCTTAACTAACTTCTCCCATAAAAATATTTTCACTCCATTTTTTCCATGTCAATATCCCAAGAACAAGTATACATTTATTTTTCTTACATATTTTGGTATATTGTATTGTATTTACTCAAAAAAAAAAAAAAAAAAAAAAAAAATACATAATTCCGAACTGAGTGACCCCTTGCAACAGTGAACGCCTACTTGAGGTCTTGCATAATATGTCCACTCCATGGGCTATATTTAATGCGTATTTACATATCGATAACTGGATAATCGATTGAATTATAATTCCAAGGAAATCGATATTGATTTGACTTAAGAGCTACCGGTTCTGTGATCTTTACGACTCGTTTCTTTTTACATAATACCTGAATTATAAGTTTTGATTAACACAGATTGTAGAATTTAAGTATGTGATATATTTTGTCTTTCGTTAGCTAAACTCCTGCAGGTGTTTTTATAAATGTCATAGATCAGGGTTTTTTTTTTCTCGACTCGATGTATGTTTATCCTGAATTATTTAGTAAAACATGAGTTCGGTTGTACAAGGTGTCTCAATTGAAAATGTCCTTAATCTGGAGTAAATCGGACAACTCGTAATCAACAAATAACATTTGATTCATTTATTTTGATGACCTTTTTCTTTATCTTTTTTTTTTTTATGTTGTCTTATATTTAGATATTCCAAGAGAGAAATACTTGTTTAAGTATCTTTACGTTTGCTAAAAGTATATATACTAATATCTGACGAAATAAATAGTAAACTTTCTATCTGCAATACACTTTTTTTGGGGTTCTTTGACTTATTTGAGTATGAGGTAAGTATAGCTTAAAAATGGAAAGTCGTGCAAAATTGAGATTTCATATTTAATAATGGTGTATTCCAGAGATGTAACATGTGCATTTTATCCAAAATAGACGAACGAGAAGAGGAACTTTATATAATAGTATACTTTGAATCTTTTTACGATTTTCTTAAACATGCCTTTAACGATTTTGATTAAAATCACTACACTGATGTAAAATTGAATAGACTTTAATTTCATGTAGGTTTAAATATCATTGAACCGGCTTACATTCGAACTTTAAGTAAAATATTTTCTCCTGTTATAGTGTTTATTAGAAATGATTGACCTTTTCTACTGGTTACTATTGATAAAAAATGGATGAATATGTTTACGAGAAGAGTTGTAGAGTCTGTAGATTGACGATTTACCAGTAATGTCAAAAGAATGTTGTAATGATAATTGTTATTGTTTCATCATATAGGATCTAAGCCTTAATTTCTTACAAATATTTATATGTTTTCCTTAATACATCTTTCCAACTCTATATTCTCGCAGAGTGATTGTAATAAGAATGAATTTAGAAAAAAATAGTTTAGTAAAATTTAACAAATAGTCTCTCAGTGATACGATTTTTTGGACAATGAAGATTCATTTCAGCTTTATAAATGTAGTCGTTCTGTAATATCGTAGATATCAGATATTAGAGATGAACTGCAAAAGAAACTGGAAAATTAATTACGAATGAAAACAGGAGTGAAGCTCCAATTTAAAAGGTAACCGATGAACACACTCATACTTATATACAAAATTTACAATTTTCTGGGGAACCCCGGAAGTAGTCCGCCTTCCCTCCTCCCTCCTTCCCCACTTGTGGAAGGACAAGCAGAATCCGAGGGATCCCAGCGCCTCCCTCTCAGCCGCATCACTGGTCAGAGCCAGCGGAAGCTGAGTGAGGGCGCCAAAGCCTCAAACACTCCGCACATGAGAGGAGAATCTGACCAGTGTCAGAACTCCAGAATAGACATTTACAAAAGATCACGGGGCCACTGCCGTTTCAACCTTCTAGGAGGGTTGTATGGATGAGAGGAGTTGGATAGGGATTGTGCTAGAGGATTAGGATGATGAATGAGATTGTAATGGAATTCGGAAAATTTGGATGTAATCAGGTCTGAAATAAATGGAACATTAAGGTCGTGGTGTAAGGTATAGTTGGAGACATAATAAGGAGCATTTACTATTGTTCGGAAGACTTTGGATTGAAAGGATTGAATGCGTTTGATATTAAAACGTTTAGCTGTCCCCCACAGTTCAAGTCCGTAAGTCCAGATTGGCTTCAGTATTGTCTTGCAAATTTATAATTTGTTGTCAACTGTGAGTTCAGATTTTCTGTTTAGTAGTCTTTATAACTGTCCGAATCGTCTTTTGAGTTATTTTCGTTTAAGTCATATATGTGGGTTCCACGTCAAGTTTTTGTCTAGTAGTAAGCCAAGATACCGGACTGTATCTTAAAGAGGAATTGGAGTAGAATTAAAGTAAACTGGTGGACAGTAAAGTTTACTTGTTTGCATTTGGCTTCGTTTACCTTTATACGCCAAGCATTAATGTAACTTAGCTGGGAGAGTGCAATTTGGAGGTGGTTTAGTGATGGTGTGGGGAGGAATATCTCTGAAAGCGAAAATTGATCTCCATGTCTTCAACAGACCTTTAACATTGTAAAACTTAGAACTTCCACACTCCAATGCTCCCTACTTCCTCGACTTCGTTTCTTCTCCGGGCAGTTCATGAAGCCTAAGTGGCCAACGTGTTTTCTCCATCCTGGTGATGTGGCCATACTACATGAGTCTCTTCATTGAAATTTCCTTAAGGATGTTTAGCTCAGTCTCGATGTTTTTATTTCCGAATCTGGGTTTCATTGCAGCCTAAATATTCCACATGCTCTTCTCCAGAAGTCTACTTCCAGAGCCAATAATTATTTTATAATGCTTTTCGCACTGACCATGTTTCTTCTCTACATAACGCTGTATTTAAGAGGTTTCCTAGGGAATAACACTTTGCTCTAATGTACCACATTTAAGATAAACGTGATCTTTCTATCATTCCTAATTTTATTTTCGATGTATTTTTCTCTCCTACCGAAATAATCCATAGTTACGCCAAGAAATCGTAGTTGTTTTTGAATTTGAAATATACAAAAATAAAAATAAAATAGTAAAGATTTCAGAAAGGAACAGCGAGAAGACATAAGCTCAATGGGATGACACGTGGTCTTTGTCAACTACTGAGCTCTGTCATTTTACGCTTTCTTCCGTAGACATCTTCACTTTCACAGAACGACCACAGTTTACTGATGTCCTAACACTTATAATACCTTGAGAAACTGAAGTGACATCAACACAACATGGAAACAGTCGATACAGGATTCTCAGGTCTAAAACATGCTTTCGTTTTCTCAGTGACAGTAAATTTGATACTTCTTTTGTGCTCCAATAAAAATAGGGTACGTACAGAAAATTTACATTCCAATAGTGAAAGTAAAGTAAATTTTCTGTACAAAACCTTATTTCTTGTTGCCTAAAATTTGACAATATTCTGACCTTAGCCCATATCTTCCAGGAATGTCCATGCTACATTAATAAATTAAATGAAATATTTATTTATTTATGACGCCTCTACCTCTGTATGTCATTGGCATTAACACTTACATTTTATACTCTGTTATAGTATAAATTTCTTTTCAAATTTTGGAAGATGATATTGACTTTGTTTTCGTAATCTTTAAGTATGTCTTTTAGTGCATTATCCATTTTTAGTTCATTTCTCATTTATACTGAAAATTGGACAATCTAATAATATATGTTTCACTGTCCTTATTGTGTTACATCTGGTACAAGTTGGATCTTCCAGACCTCGCAGAAGGTAGCCGTGGGAGAAATCACAACTGTCTTCTATCTGGTCTTCCAACTGGCATAATCTTTTTTGATCTCATTTAATTTGATGGGATCATTTATGATTGTTTGTATGATGTTTATTTATTAGCCAATTTTTTATTTATCTCAATTATAGATTGTTCTTTTGATTTTTTTTTATTATTTATTATTTTTTATAGTATATATATGAATTTATTTATTTTCTATTTTATGTAATTTGACTATTATTATTATTATTTTCTGTATATTTTGTATGAATGTGGTCTCATATCACTATTACTATTGTTCATTTTGTAACAAATTGTGACATATCTCAATAAATAAATTTAAAAAAAGTATTATTTTTTAATAGTTAAATGACTATTTAGGAGGATTTTTAATGTGCATTATTGAAAATAATTATCCAGAAAGTATTATCTGGGCAAGTTTTTCTCCAATTTCTAAAATATATCCTCAATGAAAAAATTCTCAATGTGCCAAACTTAATTTTAGAGTAAAAAGTAAAACAATTGACAATGCTGAATACTAACTAAGGTTCAGAAACTACGATGGAAATCTTGTCATTATAATCATTACAATGTACTCGAGCATTAATGATGAATGGGCTTTTTAGGTGTTAAAACATCGAATGAATTATTAATTTTAGGAATAATTCTAACAAATCCCACCAGATAACCTTTATCCTTCGTCGTAAAACTATGACTTCCTGCCCTACAGTATCCTTTAATGACACTCAACTAGCCCCTGTCTAACAGATCCGATACCTAGGACTCCATCTCGACAGACGTCTCGCATGGAATCCTTATACAATACTAAAACGATAAGAAACTGCCCGACGTTTTCGACTTACTGGACAAACGCTCTAACCTTCCACTTAATTACAAAAGGCTTATTTATATGACCATCATAAGACCGACATAGACTCACGGATTAGAGCTATGGGGCTCTACTAAACCATCGAATTCCTCTCTTATCCAATCCTTACAATCCAAAATCCTTCGATAAATCCTCACTGCTCCATATTTTGTCACAAATAAACTCATCTATTTAATTATACATTTTAATAATAATATTACATATTAATATTACATATGTTGCTGACTTAGCCCGAACTAGGTACCATTATTTCCATGACAAACTCCATTCCCACTACAATCCATTAGTTTCAATCCTTGCTTCCTCTTCATTCTCTGATAATCCTCCGAGGCGTCTGAAAAGAAGATGGCCAAGAGACCTTCTAGAACGTTTAGAATATTTTTAGAGTGCTGCCACTGGGTAGTGTCTCTACATGTATTTCAGACCATATTTCCTCAGCCCTCGAATGTAAAGAGTATTGTTCTGGTGCGTTTCTGGACATAGCGCAAGCTTTTGACCGGGTATGGCACGCTGGATTACTCTTCAAGCTTAAAACGCATTTACCCCAGTCTCTCTACCTCATTCTAAGATCCTATCTCTCAAACCGCTCCTTCCAAGTACGCTGTGGTGTAGAATTTTCCAACTTTTATTCCGTTGAGGCCGGTGTTCCTCAGGGCAGCGTCCTGGGACCCGTGCTCTACATCCTTTACACCGCTGATATTCCTAATCATCCTGACACCTTTCTGGCAACATTTGCAGATGACACCGCCATCCTATCATCCAGTTCCGATCCCGAAACCGCATCCTTAATCCTGCAAAGACACCTTTGTCTTATCGAAGACTGGTGTGGTGCTTGGCGCATAAAGGTGAACGAGGCCAAATGCAAACATGTAACCTTCACTCTTCGACGAAACCCCTGTCCGCCAGTTTACTTCAATTCCATTCCTATTCCTCCTTCAGATACAGTCCGCTATCTTGGCTTACTACTAGACAAAAGACTGACGTGGAACCCACATACAAGACTTAAAAGAAAAGAACTCAATCGACGATTCGGACAGTTATACAGACTGTTAAACAGAAAATCTGAACTTACAGTTGACAACAAATTATTAATTTATAAGACAATACTGAAGCCCATCTGGACCTACGGACTTGAACTGTGGGGGACAGCTAAACGTTCTAACATCAAACGCATTCAATCCTTTCAATCCAAAGTCCTCCGAATAATAGTAAATGCTCCTTATTATGTATCCAACTATACCTTGCACCACGACCTTAATGTTCCATTTATTTCAGACCTAATTCCATCCAAATTTTCCAAATTCCATCAGAACCTCATTCATCATCCTAATCCTTTAGCACGATCCCTATCCAGCTCCACTCATCCATACAACCCACCTAGAAGGTTGAAACGGCAGTGGCCCCGAGATATATTGTAAATACATATGCTGGAGTTCTGACACTGGTCAGATTCTCCTCTCAAGTGCGGTGTGATTGTGGCTGTGGCGCCCTCACTTAGCTTCCGCTGGCTCTCACCAGTGATGCGGCTGAGAGGGAGGCGCTGGGATCCTTTGGACTCTGCTTGTCCTTCCACAAGTGGGGGGACAAGCCCCGTCCGGGGTTCCCGAGCTGATTGTAAATATTGTACATAGGTATGAATGTGACATGTTTTGCTTATTTATTTGTTAACTTCATTTGTTTGTATTTATTTTGTCTACTTAATTTTGTTATTGTATACGTTTACTTATTTTGATTTTATTTTATGTAATTTGACTTTCCTTTTGTTTATATTGTAAATATTGTATGAATGAGATCCTGTAGCACTATTATTATTGTCTATTATGACAAATTGTAATATATACGAATAAAAAAAAAAAAAAAAAAAAAAAAAAAAAAAAAAAAAAAAACATGTATTTCACGACAGTTTTATATGTTACCATCACATTTTTTTTCTATTTTTTTCAAGTTGCAAGTTGCAAGTTATACAGTTGTAGATATCAATAAATATATATATTTTTTTTTAAATTAGGAAATTATTCTAAATTATTTTCGTATTTTATAATCCCAAAGGTATGCTTCTTTATTTGTCAATTATAATTTTATTATTATTTATTATAGCTGTATGATGTAACATGATTACCAAATAACTATAAGAATATTCAGTTATTCCTATTAAGCGAAGTTACTGAATTTGATTTCCAATAAAGCTTTGCAACATAACTTTCGCGACTCAAAACATTGCATAAAAACAATTAAAAAATCTTATTGGAATTTCAATAAGTAATGAAAATTATTACGGGCCATTAAATACTCACAAAAATATTAAAACAGAGCTGGAATGTAAGAAATAAAAATATTCATTTCAACTCTCGAATGTTTGCACACAGCAAATGCTATATCGTTCTTCGCCATTTTTATTGCTATTGTGTAAGTCATCAATAAAATATTAAAATAAATAAGTGACAAAAAAGAAATTAAAATTGTTAATCAAATTAGTGACAAAGCAAAGTAATATCAATGTAATATAGTTGTTCATAAATATTTTAATTATAAAAAGTGTTAGTATATAATACATTTCTTATCCTCTGTCATTTTTATTTATTTATTTAAAAAATATGTATGTTTATGATCGATTTATATAAACAGTATCCGAAAATTGTTTATATAATTATATGATGATTGCATGTATATATGACTCGACAATACTACAACCATTAACACTACTAACTCACAGGAGACTATTCTGCCACAGCACATTCGAATCTTATTAAGGGAAAAGCGCAGAGCATGATGGAAGTGGCATAGGACTAGATACCCTTCAGACAAAACTTATTATACCAAACATACTAACAGACTAAAATCAGAAACCAGAAAAGTAAAAATTCAAAACTTACTATTACAGACCGATCATTATGGATGACGACAAAAAAAACTACTGAAGTACAAAGAATGTAATCAATCATCCACTACTAACTAATTCCCGTATCTGGACAAGATCTGATGAAGAGAAGGCCCAGATATTCGGTCAGCACCTTTTTAGAACTTTTAATCCACATCCAGATATTCATAACCCCGGTCACATTAAGTTTATAGAAGATGAGCTAGATATCCCACTCCAAATGGTCCTTCCTCCTAAAGAGTTCCATCCGTCCGAAATATCTAACTTCATCCAGAGTTTACCATCCCGCAAAGCTCCTGGGCATGATCTTGTAACTTCCCATATTTTAAAACAACTTCCTCGAAAAGCTATCCTATATCTCACTTATGTACATAATTCCGTACTCTGTTCCTCATACTTTTCTGCTTCCTGGAAATTATCCATTGTCAAAATGATACCCAAACCTAAGAAACCGCCTGAAAATCCATCTTCTTACATCCCATCTCACTTTTACCAATCATGGGTGAAATCTTGGAAAAACTTATACTGAAAGGTCTATATCTCATCCTAGATACTAATTCCATAATTCCTGATCACCAGTTTGGATTCAGAACATCCCACTCCACTATCCAGCAATGTCATCGTGTGGTGGACGTTGTCTCGTCTGCATTAGAGCGCGGGTTGTACTGCACGGGAACATTCCTCGACGTAGAACAGGCCTTTGACCGAGTCTGGCACCCGGGATTGCTTTACAAACTCCTTAATTTCCTTCCCCCTACATACTTCCTTATCATCAAGTCCTACCTCACTGACAGATCCTTCAAAGTAAATCATAATAATTCCTATTCATCCATTTTTAGTCAGTTTGCTATTCTTTTCTTGCAGGACCTATTCTTTTCACAGTATATACAGCTGATATTCCTTCCCATCCTAACGCCTTCCTTTCTACCTATGCTGATGACACTTGTGTGTTATCAGTCAAAACTGATCCAATTAATGACTCAAACTCTCCAATCCCACATTAGAGACCTCGAAGTATGGTGTCAGAACTGGAGAATTAAAATAAATGTCAACAAATCTAACCAAATTACCTTTACCCTTCGTCATAAATCTATGACATCCCTTGTCTGCTGTCTCCTTCAATAATACTCCTCTTGTCCCGGTTGAACGAATACGATATCTAGGAGTGCACCTTTCATAAACATCGGTCTAGCCGTTTTGGAGTACGATCACAAACACTCTGACACGAGATTTTTATTTATCAGATTTTTTTTTTCAACTAACATTTAGGACAGCTCCTATAATTAAAAATTAGGACTTTCAGTGGAATATATCAAACTGAATAGACTTATCTTCAAAAATGGTTTTAATTAGTGTTTATTAAATATATTTCACTCCATCTCAGAAATTCATACTAAAACATTTTTCATTAATTAATAGCTGCACTTTATTATCCATGTAATGAAAATAAAACCAATGAAGAAAGTGAAATATTTAATTTAAATAGCAATAATATTAATTACACCTAATTGATATCTTACACAAGGATGATAACAACAAAAATCATCTGACCTTGTATAATGCCGTGTAGATTCTGCCATCGCGTGGAACATTCTAGCCAACTGTTTGAGCACGATTGAGCAACTTTTAAATGTTACTGTTTAATATTTTATGATTTTAGAAAACAAACTTTAACAACCTAGATAAGTTAATTATATAAATATAAGTTTGCAATCATAAAGTTAGAACACTTACAGATTTTTTTTTCTTTTCTTGACACCTAGCAATTTAATGACATCAATTCGGAGTAATCAATCCATCATTACGTACACATTTAAAAGAGAAAAAAAAAAACAGTTCAAATAAACATAATTATAATAATCACTTTTTATCTCGATCTCCTGTATGGATGAATTAAGTTAAAACTTGTATTTATTTATTTAATTTTGTGTTATATATTTAATTTTGTGTTGTTTATTTAATTTTGTTTATTATTTATTCAATTTTGTGAATATATTGTTTTTTCTTTCGTCTTTGTTTAATCTACATTAATTATTTATTTTAATTTTAATTACAATGTAAGTACATGTGGTATGAATGATTTCTTCTATCGGTAATACTCATTGTCCCAGAAGGTGGCAGATTGTATTATCTCTTAACAAAATAAAAAAAAAACTTACATTAGTTCATCAGAACCAAACATCAATGATTAATAACGAATTATAAGCTTAACTATAAAAGGTTTAAAGCATGATAAAACACTTATTTTATACCGATTTCATGAAGATTCCTAAAAATTTCAGAATAGCGTATCGATCATATAACATGTTGTTGTGCTATTCAATAAATCATCAGAACTTGTTCAACAATAAGACATTTTTTGGAGTAATTTAGGTAAACAGTATTTTCCACCATCAATCTATTGTAGGACTGTCAAATCATGGTTTGAAAAATGAAAAAAAAAATCTTCTATATCGCAATTCACAGTAATTTGATTTCCTCGTATGCTTTATAAGGTCTTTTATCGCCACTTTTTTTTAAAGGTTTTCTCAGCATTCTTTTCCTTATACGATTTCTATTGAAAAGCGTAATATTGCACAATACTTGGATATTATGTAAAATAATGAAAATTAATTTCTAAGTGAAACATAAATCAGTTCAATTATATAAATTATTACACATTTAAATAATTTTTCATCCCACCTCCGAGACCTTGAATATGGTGTCAGACTTGGAAAATAGTAACTCATTCCAACCAATCCGACCAAATAACCTTTACCCTTCGTCGTAAACCTATGACTTTCTGCCATTTTTTTTTAATTTATTTATTTTTTTTTTTTGTAGGCTTAAACCACATTTTCACCTTAAATTTGTTTGGGTCATTTTCGCCTTAAATCGCGGATTAAATATTGTAGTTTATTGTATAATATCTGTCTGTCGTAGGAAGTCAAAAGGTTTTGCAGTTGTCTGTATGTTGTCTTGAAAAACGGTTGGTAAGTCAGTGTCAATTGCTAAATGAGCTCTTTGAGTATCATAAGCCGTTCTTCTTCCAGTGGCGCGACAGGCTGTTTAGGTCCTGGGACTCGCGGTGTAAACTCCTGCGAGTTTACATTCACGTTTCACGATGCAATTTATAGTGTAGGGTCATCAATCCCAACGACTAATTTTGTGAGTGGCCACTCTTTGGCTGAGGGGTCTCACATACCCTGGGGAGAGGCTTTGAGTGAATCCCTATTTTTTACATCCTTAGAAAGGACTGGGATTCGAACTCAGAACCTGTAGCATGAGAGACTAGCGCGCTAGCCACTCAGCCACGGGCTCACCCCAAGCCCCATAAGCCCTAGACTCTGTCAAAACGATTATAGATGTTGTCTGCCCTCACACACGACCGATGCTCCCACACCTAAGGGACTCTTAGAGCCATCAGTATATACGTAATCAGCAACACTGAGTCTATCTTGAAGTTTTTGAAATTCCTGCTTATATATCTAAGAAAATGTGTTTTGTTTTTGAGTGATTTGGTAAGGGAAATTGCAAATTATAAATTGGAGATGTTTCTATTGTAAGGAAAGAAGGAAATTCGAGGTTAAGCTCGACCAGAAATTTAGAAATACGGACTATAAAGGATGGTCTTTTGGATAAGATCTGTTTTTGGGTGAGAAATTGTCTATTTGGGAATAAATGAAGAAGAGGATGGTTGGGAGTGGACAGGATCTTAGCAGCAAGAATAAGGTCAAGTTGTTGCCTTCGTAGTGCAACTGGAGGTTCACCAGCTTCAGCACACAAGCTAATAGAAGGGCTGGAACGGAAAGCACCAATAGCTATTCGAAGACCGGTATTTTGTATAGGTTCGAATAGTTTTAGAGTTCGGCTTGAGGCAGAGTTAAAAGCACTACAACCATAATCTAATTTAGGCCTTAAGAGAGTCCTAAACAGACTTTCTGCCCTACAGTATCCTTTAATGACACTCCGCTAGTTCATGTTGAACAGATCCGATATCTTGGACTCCTTCTCGACAGACGTCTTACATGGAATCCTTATACAATACTAAAACGACAAAAAACTGCCTGACGTTTTCGACTTAGTGGACAAATGTTCAAATCTTTTACTTAACTACAAAAGGCTCATTTATATGGCCATCATAAGACCGATATGGACATACGGAATAGAGCTGTGGGGCTCTACTAAACCATCGAACTCTTCTCGTAACCAATCCTTTCAACATCAAAATTATTCGGAAAATCCTCGATGCTCCTTACTTTATCAGGAATAAATTCATCCATAAAGATGTTCCATATGTTGCTGACTTAGCCCGAACTAGATACCATTAGTTCCATGACAAAAACCATTCCCACCCTGACCCTCTAGTTTCAATCCTTGTTTCCTCTTCGATTTCTGATAATCCTTCCAGGCGTCTGAAAATAAGATGACCCCGAGACCTTCTAGTTTAGATTACTAACTGCAGTGCTGCCAACGGGCGGTTTCTCTTCATGTATTTTTCACGAATTTTATCTCAGAGCTCATTTACTTGTTTTATTAACCAATACAGTTTTAAATGTAAATAAATATGTTTAAAAAAAAAAAAAAAAATTTCTGCCGCTCGGTGAGATCATGAGGTACCCTTGTATCGAGCTTTTTTACTTTCCCAATGCATTTTAAATGTCTGGAAACGGAAGATGCACTTGCATTTAGTTGTGCTGAGAGTCCTTTAACTATTTGGTAGGGGTTCTTTCTACTGTATGTTTGAGGACATCGTTGTCTATTACGGACTTATAAAATTAATTAGGAATAATAATAACAATAATAAGAATAATAGGTTCTTCTTCGGGGCAGGTTTTGCAAGTCGGTATCCCCAGCTGGAAACTTAGCAAACCAACGTCGAATGGTCCGTTCATTAACACTCCCATCCCCAAACGCCTTGCAAATATTTCTAGCGGCCTCAGATGCTGAATGGACGAGTTTAATCTCGTAAAAAAATAGTACTCGAAAATCGCGTGTTTCTATGTTCATATTTGGAGGTATACTAAAAAGTGGGTAATTGATTGGGAAGCTAATGTTTATAATACAAAGGTAGAGGATTAGTAACTGTTTACTTTAAATATGTAAACATTCGGAAGAAAACAACAGTGACCTGCAAAATGCTTTATGTATTTCAGAAACTATAAAAACGGGCATTTCAAACAACCCAATAGTATTGAGAATACGAGGGTCGTTCTGAGGATGTGGATAGAAACCACGTAGTCCTATGCTCATCCTTACATTAGTACATTCACCAATGTTTAGAATTTGGTAGCTATACGTGGAAAAGTCCAAATCCCCTTAACTGAGCTAACGCGCTCATGTGGACGAGTAGCGCCTCCGTTCATGAATGTTTTTTGGTAGCTGGTGTCATAGTTAGTCTTTAAGTAACGTTGGTGACTTGTCATTTAGGAATTTAAGAACTAATCAAAGTATCTTATATTCATATATCTATATTTATATTCATGTGCTAGTCTTTTCCTTATTACAATGCACACTAACAAACAGGGAGATGTAATAATGTAATTAACTCAGCTAATGATGTGAGTTTTGCGTTCTAAAACAATACCCTTCAAATGAACGACTTTTTAAACCTCAAACAAACATTCAATTACTCCTAGATTACTTTGTAATATAACATCTACTATTATTAGCTAGCAATCTATTTCAGAAGAGATCAAATTACAGCTCTACGGCAAATATTTATTCACTGAAAGTCAATCTAAATACAAATTAATATTCAGTATAATTTTATCACCTTATTTACGTTTTAGATTCTAATTAACTATGGTAATCAAAGAGGAGTTTATACAGTATCAAATGAAGCATGACACTTAATATAGCCGATATGTATGTGCAGTCTCTCTCTCTCTATATGAAAGAGAAATTGAGACATCAAAGGCCACCTGCAGAATTCTCTCACCAGATCACTTTCCCTGCATATTGCATAGTGCATTTCTTTTTTCATTTTTTGTTATTATGTATAGCTAAAAGATTTTCTTTTAGAAAATCCTAATATGTCCTTCTGCCCCACTTTTATTGACGCTAGAACGATGGAAAAGAAAATAGATACGTTCATTTTCATCTCATTGTCGAGGGTAGCTGTGTGGCGCTAGCCTCTTGAATTGAGTCGTGTCTGTCACATTCATAGACGCCGTCCAAAGCGTTCTTCTTACAAATCTTTTATGGAAGCTTATGATATATTTTTAGTATGTCAATGTCACATAATCCAACATCGGTGACTAGTTAGAAATAATTTTGTGTGATATTGAAACATTCGTTCATAATAAAATACCAAAGTATTTACTTTCAATTACCTACAAATGAAATATGATGAGGAAGATGGTTGGGGGTGCGGTCATTAAAGAGAAACACACATTAAAATTAGTACTTATTTTAACTGTGTGCCGACGTTTCTACCTACATTATCGACCTTCATGAGAGCTAAGATAAACAAGATAACAACCAATGTAATTATAAACTTTGTAATAGGTTAGATTTATAATAATATTATTATTATATATCCATATATTTTATATAGTTGTCGTAGTTATATATTTTATATTTTTTATATAAGGGTTGTATATTAAATATATACATATTTAAAGTAAACAGTTAATAATCCTCTAGCTTTGTATTATAAACATTAGCTTCCCAATCAATTACCCACTTTTTAGTATACCTCCAAATATGAATAATATGAAGTTTTCAGCTGGGCATAACGACTTGGAAAACTAGCCCCGAGGAAGACCTCCGTCCGTAATAGACAACGATGTCCTCAAACATACAGTAGAAGGAAACCCCTACCAAACAGTTAAAGGACTCTCAGCACAACTAAATGCAAGTGCAGCTACCGTTTCCAGACATTTAAAGTGTATTGGGAAAGTGAAAAAGCTCGATACATGGGTACCTCATTATCTCACAGAGCGGCAGCAAGACCCCATGTTTCAAAACATGCCGTGCAAAAATTGAAAGAACTAGGCTACGAAGTTCTTCCGCACCCACCATATTCTCCCGACCTGTCTCCAACAGATTACCACCTGTTCAGGAATTTAGACAACTTCGTCAAAGGAAAACTTTTTGAAAATGATGATCAAGTGTAAAGTGCGGGATAAAAAAGTTGGTGTCACGTTGGGAAAAATGTATAGAAAAAGAAGGTAAATACTTCGAATAAAATTATCTTGTTTTCATATCGTATTTTTAATAAAAATCCTTTACCTTGAAAACGGACATTTCATGTGAAACAACCCAATATCAATGAATTTATAAATTTTAAAATATTTACAATAAGCCTGAGGAACTCGGAATAATTTAGAAATTTTTTAAAAATAATTTATAATGAGCAACAGAAAAAAAAAAAATTGAAGAGCCTTGGGTTCAGTATCTGATAAGGAAGTACATTCAGTGCTCTAGGAAGATATAAGGAAACCATAATGTATTTGTCCCAGTCTGCTGGCAACTTTTAAGGAGTTTTTAATTATTATTTTATGATTTTTATTTATTTCCCAACTTATATTTATCTCTACTACAGGTTGTTTTGATTTGTTTGTTTTTATTAATTGTTATTTTTTTGTATTTGAATTTATTTATTTCTGATTTTATGTAATTTGACTTTATAATTATTTTTTGTATATATTGTATGAATGTGTATTACATCTCTACTACTACTGTTCATTATGTAACAAATTGTAATATTTCTCAATAAATAAAAAAAAATATTATTATTTTAAAAAATTTACATCTGCATTAAAATTTTTATTAAAAACCAACTATACTATGAAAAAAAAAGCCTCTATATACATCTATACTCAATCTACACACATAGATTATTTAAGAAAAAAAAAAAAATTATGTTCCTTAGTATTCGGACTTTTTTTTTTCTATTTTATGGTGTTAAAATTAATACCTGTGTATGAATAAATGCTAAAAGTTCTTTTTTTAAAAGATGCGGTATGCTGTGTACTCATAGCAATTCAGCGAAGGTGACCAGCAGATCCAAATGGGAATTTCTCTCTCTCTTTTTTAGATGAAACATGTGTTATGTTTATTAGATTTTATATCGCGGAAAGCATTCATTTTACGTAAAAAAATAATGGTCTTTTATCTCGCACATCATGTAACTTTTCCACACTGTGTTGGTGTTGCAATATTTCCTAAATCCTATTATCATTCTCCAATCTTTTATTACCGTCGATAAAATAATCTTTGGTACTCGAGGATTTCAATATAATTTACGAGGCATTAAATATTTGTGGATTTGAATATTAAATAAAGTGTATGTAATTTGTTTTAATTATTATTATAGGAATGAAACATTGGTTACTCATTTGCAATACCTATTTAGAACTGTGTATCAGGCATTAAGTTTAATTTAAAAAATCTGGTGCGACTTTCATTTATCTCCGTTTTTAGAATCAATTAAAGAATATTCAAATACAGTTAGAGATAAAAATGAGCGAAACCATTAAAGAATTAATTAAATGGAATTTCTATAGAAACATGTATTTTATTTAAAAAACTATTATATTATTATCTAAAATAATCACTTAGTTTTATCGGCTTTTCATCACTCTCTACTAACTTTTAAGAGCTTGTGTATGAGATAATATTTTTTCTAAAATCTCAAGCTTTACAACGGTATATCATGCATGTATATTACTACTGTTCTTATACTCAAAAACAAAAAAATTGCATAAAAAATATTTTTTTTTCAGTTTTCTCCTTTAGTTGGGTATCGAATTCATTCAATTTATATATTTACCTGTTTTTTATCAGTGGCAACAAGATAATATATTTTTTTTATAGAATCAACAAAATTAAAGGTACTTCAGAGAAAGTAAGTACTTTTGGAATATCGGCATTTAAGCTCTGTCAGACCATTTTAATCAGAATGAAACTTAAATGAAATTAAAGCCCATTAAATTTTACTTCGATATAGCGAGTTTAAACCAAATCTTCGGAACCGTTTTCGAGAAATTCCAAAAAAGGTGCAAAAATGCATGTTTTAAAGTGGCTCTCTGGTAAGCTCATTTTGATGAAAAAGGTTTTGTTACGTCTCGGGCTTATAGTTGTCTTAATTATGAAATTTCAGTTTCATAGGACTTACCGTTTCCACCCGGGAGTTACCACATACACACACACACACACAGACACAAACACACACACACACACCAGACCTTTTTGCGGGACTTGGTTGCAAATTACTCAGGGGACCCTAAAATGT
This sequence comes from Piezodorus guildinii, assembly GCA_023052935.1. NCBI lineage: Eukaryota > Metazoa > Arthropoda > Insecta > Hemiptera > Pentatomidae > Piezodorus > Piezodorus guildinii. Next base: position 215,516,718 of record CM041292.1, on the reverse strand, counting down.
GTATATCCGTTGGAAACTGGAATTCGAAAATTTTCACGATGGCAATACTTTCCCTTACTATACATAGTAAGTGAATGTAAAAAGTACATAAACATGAAGAGAAAGATCAAACGGAAGTGAATCAATCAATAAATACAAGGTAAACAGAGGCAACTTAGATTCGTCCTTTTGAAGAAAAAATTTTATGATGTTTAAATAAAAAATGTTAAAATAAACATTTGTCTTAAAAGTGAAATTTCAGTACGAATTTTTATTTTTGAGCTTTACTTACCACATACACATGAACACACATACAAAACATTGTAAATTTAAAACGTATATTTAATATTTTTTTTTTGTTCACTTTATTTATTGATTTGCACCTGTCAGCAGTATGTGACAATCAGCAAATAGGATAGAATAATAAACAAAATAATGAAATGTCAGGCTTGAGGAAGCACAGTACCCAACAGCACGTCTTCTCAGCAGGTTTTTTTATGTATGGTGTCCATCATTTTTTAAATGATTGAAGTGTTTATTCACATCGGAGCGTTAATAAGACTATCTTTATACGATTAGGGGCCACTTGGAGAATTCAAAGCTTGAGTGAAGTAAGCGAGCTCGTGGAGAAGGCTCAAAAGGGGCTGAATAAGATTATTCAACCCTCTAATTATTTGTGAAATTTGGGATGAATTTTCACCTGAAGACGGCTGCTGTGGTATATCCCTCCTCACACCGGAGCCTGCTGTTTCGTTGTTAGAAGGCGGAAAAGCGTGATTTGGTCTCAGGAAGATCAGGAAATTCGTCGAAATTGTTCGAGCGGTTTGTTCGAGAAGTTCGTTGAATCCTTAACTCTTTCAGAACTGAGCATTAATTTTAAAACCCAATTAAAAAAATTATTATGATCGCAATACTTTTCCTTAATATATATTTCATATAGATGTATGTATTAATAAAAGATACAGTAATGAGAAGAATTTACACCAGGTTTGAAATATCTGTAAACTCAGAATTGGTCAGATCATTTGTTGAATAACAGGAGCTTTGCTTGGTCATAAATCATTTTTGTTTCTGTCTTTGTTGAAGAAAATAAAAACAGACTTTCTATCCGATCTATATTTCTTCTGGCGCTATTGTATCTCGGACAAGATAAATAGTAGAGGAAGTAGCAACTATCGGAAGACAACTATCGATCACATTCTAACCTTGTATTATATATAAATCTAGTTGTTATTCGATAGTGTTATTATTTATTTCCCAGTAGTAATTGCCTTGTTTGGTAATTTTTATCTAAATGTTCTGTAATGTAACTTATTTTTATTCGCCTTTTTATTGAGTAATCCAAATTCAGAAAGGATTGTAAATTTTAATTTATTTCATAAATTGTTCTTTAAGTAAATATTAAAAAAAAACGCTAATAAATTTTGAATAATATAAATTAAATCAGACGTAAAATATAAATATATATATATATATATATATATATATATATATATATATATATATATATATATATATATATATATCGAAAAAATATATCTCTTAATCAGATCTGCCTATATATAATTGTAATAGGATCCCATCACCCTCTGAAAACTGTTCCACATATCCCAACCTGTACCTAAATAGTAATCCTATAAAGTTCCATTTGTAATTCCTTCCATTTTGTATATATATATATATATATATATATATATATATATATATATATATATATATATATATATAGTAAATATTTTAATATTGTACATACATTATTTTTCTGCATGGTAGTAATTGCATTTTGTTTGTTTTGTAGGTAGTTAATAAATGATCTTAGAAGTAGTTGCTTTTGATAGTTGCATTGCATGCCAGAACAAACTAACCCAGTCCTTCTCGCTGAGCTTGGCTGGAAAAGCAAATTACCTTTTTTTCAGGACAGGGTATGTACCAATTTTATTTTTCCATATTTATTACAAAAAGTGGATAAAGCTACCTGTATCTTGCCTAACCCGCCTGGCGCCCTTTTAGTTAAGTTTGAAGTGGAATATCCTGGTCATAATTTTAATGGATTGTTTCGTAAATTTAGTGATCTGCAATCCCATAGATGTGAATGTTGTTTGTGACGTCTTTTTAGTTCTTGTTGCTTTAATTTCGTACATAACTTCCATATTAATCCTTCATTAAAATAAGGTCCGAGGTATCTTACCTAGATTTTGGAAGGTACTGCTTTCCTGTCGATTTTTACCTCAGGACATAGAGAGAAAAACATACGTGGCTCGATTTGCCGGCATTGATTTTATTTTTCCATTAATGAAAACACTTTTTAAGGTCAAATGTATGATTCAGCAAGTTTATTTTATAATTCATAGGCGATCTTTTGTATACGAATCTTTTAACAGCCCTTGAATTTTGTCATTGTTGTTTTTTTGGTTTATTAATAGTTTCTACGACCAGGAATTTATGCACGAAATATTCTACACTCAAATATGCACACCTAAACTTCCTTTCATCATATGTTTATTTTCTTTCACAATTTGTTACATCTTTTTTCAACGTTTCAGGGTTCTTTCCCCATTATCAAGAGTTTTTTAAAAACACTTTCGAAGTTTATTGGCTGAAAGAACCCCGTAACGTTGAAAAACGATGTAAAAAATTTTGAAAGAAAATAAATATGTAATAAAAGGAAGTTAAGGTGTGCATATTTGAGTGTGAAATATTAAGTAAAACTTCCTGAAATTTTTATTTATTTAAAGAAATTTACAACTGTATTAAATAAATACAACAAGTAAATAGGCTTTATATATGATTAAAACACATGGTAGTCCTAAGAAGAAACTACCCATTGACAGCACTCCAATGTCTAATTAATGTTAAGAGGTCTCTTGGCCATCTTCTTTTAAGGCGCCTCGATGGGTTGTCTGGAATAGATATGGAGGAGAGGTCACGGATATTGTGGGGTTGAGTGGGCAGGGAGTTTGGAATGAAAAGAGGTATATCTGTAACGGGCCAAGTCTTCAATCAATGGGATATTTAGGTCTTTATGGATGATTTTATTTGTAACAAAGTAAGGAGCATTGAGAATTTTACGAAGGATTTTGGACTGCAAGGATTGGATGCGTTTGAATTCGATGGTTTAGTAGACCCCCATACCTCAATACCATTGGTCCAAATAGGCCTGATAATTGTTATATAAATGAGTTTTTTTGTAGTAAGTAGGAAGTTTTGAGCGTTTGTCGAGTAAGTATTGTAGTAATCTTTATCTACGAGCAGTTTCCTGTCGTTTCAGTCTAGTATGAGGATTCCATGTTAGGCGTTTGTCGAGGTGGAGTCCTAAGTACCAAATCTGTTTAACAGGAGTAAGTAGGATATTGTTAAAGGATGCGGTGGGAGTCAGTGGAAGTCACCCATACGACGTAGAGTTAAGGTGATTTGATGGGATTTGTTAGGATTTATTTTAATTCTCCAGTTTTGACACCATTCTTCAATGGCTGCCTGAAAAATTAAAAAAGAAAAGAAATATTCTATTGTTTAGACCATTTGGTATTGATTTAAGAAGAAAAGGTAAATAGTCTAGTTTTCTTAAATTCACTTTCCCTAACTAATTATTAGATGATTCACACATAGCTACCACTCAAACACACTGGAGGTCCATCAGCCAACTGATAGAGGATAAAATAAGCATAAGGAGAAATGACCCTGAAATCATATGACTATCATCGTGAATTTTGAAACTATAATTCCAATTCTAGTTAAAGTAAGTTTGTATTTTTCAAATAATTGAAGCATTGTTTAATTTTTGGTTTTATATTCAAGTAATCATATTGTATTTCTAGCCACAAAAGGGAGAAGATCTAGAAAATGCTGTTACTGTTGTTTTAAGAGTGATTGTCGCTGCGATATTAGATTTACCTGAACATAGAAGGATAAAGAATGATGATGACATTAAATGAAGGAGACTTCTTAATGGATATTTCTGTGTCTTGTTTTCGAAAAACATGTATCTCATTTTTCTTCTTCAGGTTTGTGTTTAATTAAAAATTATTTCATAAAATATAGTTTTTTAGCAGTTGTTTTAAAATTGTTGATTTTTTTTTTTTTTTTTTTTTTAGAAATTATGATAAGAAATTCAGATGTCGGGGGAATGCCCAATGCCTTAGTTATGCTCTTCAATTGTGTGCAGAATTTCCTCCTTCAGCTATTTTAAAAGCATCCTTGTATCTTCTACAGTACATTTCCAAACTACCACATGAAAAACGTTTTTCATTCAAAAAATCATGATTTTATTGATATAAGATTAATTTATTGTTTTTCGAATTATTTACTTTAGTATTGTGCTAAAAATCTTTCTAGTAATTTTTAAATAACTTCTTGAACAGGTTTAAATATCTTTCAACAGTTCATGTTCATTATTTACTTTCTATCCTTGTCCTTATCATTATTATTTCATTATTCTTTATAACCATATAATATTTTATAATTACGCAGAAGATAATAAAAAAAAATTATTTGAGACTCTTCTATCTCTAGTCAGTAGTTAGATTGGTCAATATATCTGTTTTTTATTTTATTTTTCAGAAACCTATCTCCTCAACAAACCAAAATATAAAAAACTTAATTTTATTTACAATATTGATGAAAATACTGGAAAAAATTTCCGTCATTTCAAATATACACTTTTAAAATTTCTTTCTTATGTTTCTTATGTCATCATCACAGTTTGTAGTACAGGTAAAGTAATTATATAATATTTTGGGTTATTCATGTTCTGATTTTACTGTCTGTATAATTATTATTATACATTAAAAGTATTATTTCTATTCAGGTTTCAGAGTTGAGTTTTAGTAAAATAGTTCCATTGAAGCATTTATTTGGATCAGTCGTCGAAGAGTGTCTAAAAAAAAAAACTTTTGACCCCTGCTTTCTGCATGAAGTTTAAATTAAATTTAACTAAATTAATAAATAAATCCCTCAAGACACTCATAGCAATATGTTTTCACCGGTTCTTACTAGATCTCTCCATATCAGGAGACTACAGACCACAATTTTCCACACTCCCAAATCGGTTACTTTGTAGATTTATTTTACTATTTCAAAATTACTAGTTAACTGAGAGCTAGATCTTTTTTTCCGTAGGTCCCCAGTGCATACTGATGACCGTGCACATCACAGTGCATTGACAATAGTTACCTCAGCGATAAAATCTCTTCTCAGAATTAAAACCGATTGGAAGCTTTCCTGTGTTGAATACCATCGCATTTCCCAATGATATTATCGTTTGGCTTCATGGAAAGCTCTTCAGTCGTTTCATGTATTTCCTTCGAAAATTATAATTACAAATTTATTCCTGACGAATCTTCTGCTCTGTAAACAATTGCCCAACGATATTGAACTTCAAGTAATCTTGCAATTTATGTTGCAACAATGCACATGCATTCAAATTCTAGGTGACTGATCATGTATGAACGTTACGAGATATGGAACTTTGCTAATAAAGCCAGAAAAAAATGAGCGAACGATTGGGTTGCGATAGCAAACGGTAGATACTTTTGATTAAAGAAGCGATTTCTTACTTTAAGGTGTTAGGAAATCAATTTTTAGAAATATTGTCAGGGACGTAGGAAGGATTTTCGTTGGAATATATTGAAATTAGGTTGTTAATAGTCAAAGAGAGGGAATGGGCACAAACATATTTTTTCTTGTTAATAATTTCTTTTTCATGTTATTTCTTTAAACATTATATAGGTTGTCTCGTGTATCATGGCCAATTAAGGATGCGAGGAGACAAGAATTAAAAAAAAAAGGACGATAAAGGAAATTAGTGTTTACTATGTTTCTCATAGGTAAGCACAATAAATTGTTTTGTTTTTTTCCATTTTTTAGATTAAATGATACAATATGTTATGATACATTTAAAAACAGGTACTTTTATGCTGCTAATAATTATGACGACACCGCTGATGAAGCGGTGAAATGAATAGATGTATAACATGGATATGCATGGTAGGTAAAGCATTTATTAAAATGTTGACATTAGATGTATATATATATATATATATATATAAACAAAAAAAAGGTATAAATGCCATAAAAAACTTTTAATTGTTTACAGATGCTTGAAAATGGCCTTAAAGGCTAAAACGTTGTGATGCCTAAAAATTAAATAAATAAAAAATGTATCTAAGACTTCTTTTGTAGAACGGCCAAAGATATATCACACACATTTGGATTGTTTTACTCTAGGTTACAACATATCCTATCTATGATATGGTTTTCATTATTTTTTCTCAGAACAAAAAAAGAATAATATAATGGAACTATTTTATTTCTGTTTGTTTTTCAAGTCGTTTTGTTAAATTTGTGGGCGTGTAACAATTACGTAAAGTAGTCATTAATAGTTTTATTATCCATTAACTTGTTCAATGTCTTCGAAGAGTGATTTAAAAACATAGAAATGAGTCATTGGAATATTCTTGAGTAACAGTATTTTAATAAACTTGAAAACAACATCTTAGTATGCATTATTATGCGATATTATTACAAATAATTTAAATTTAGGTATTAGTCAGTCATTCTTGTCATGTAACAGTAACACAGTACACAGTATGATACAATACAATACTTAATTAATATAACACATAACATAAGGAATATAAAATACAATCATAAAGAAACAGTAACACACTACACAGTATGAATCAGTAATTGACTAAGCTAAAAAGCTATAAGGAATACATATACCTATACACAAGATATAAAATTAAGGCTTGGAAATACAAAATTGAATCATATAATACCTGATTAATACAAAAACAATTATATGAAACAGTAAAACAGTGCACAGTAGTAAACAGTAATTGACTAAACCTAAAGCAATAAAGAATACAAATTCATATATACAAGATGTATATATTAAGGCAAGAAAATACAAGATTAAATTACATAATAAGCAATTATAAAGAAACATAACATAGTACACAGTAAGAAACAGTAATTAACAAAGGCAAAAGGCAATAAAGAATACATATGTATTCTTGTATTCTATATACTTGTATACAGGATAAACGTCAGATTGAGTGACGTTCAACAAGGCTAGTGGCTTTCAACGGAAATACACGTTTTAGCTCTGAGTCTAAATAACCAAGTCCCGCAAAAAGGTCTGTGTGTGTGGTAACTCCCGGGCGGAAACGGTAAGTCCTATGAAACTGAAATTGCATATTTAAGACAACTATACGCCCGAGACGTGACAAAACTTTTTTTATCAAAGTGAGCTTACCAGAAGAGGCACTTTATACCATGCATTTTGTACTTTTTTCGATTTTCTCGAAAACGGTTCCGACGATTTTGATTAAACTCTCCATTTCGATGTAAAGTTTAATGGGCTTTAATATCATTTAGGTTTCATTTGGATTAAAATGGTCTGACAGGGCTTAAATGCCGATATTTTAAATTTTCTTCCCCTAAAGTACCTTTGATTTTGTAGATTCAATAATAATAACTATATTATCTTGTTAACGCTCATGAAAAACAGGTAAATATATAAATTGAATAAATTCGATACCCAACTAAAGGAGAAAACACAGAAAAAAATATTTTTTAATGCAATTTTTCGTTTTTGAACTTAAGAGCAGTAATATACATGTATGATGTACCGTTGGAAAGCTAAAGATTTTAGAAAAAATATTATCTCATACACAAGCTTTTAAAGGTTAGTAGAGAGTGATGAAAAGCCGATAAAACTAAGTGATTATTTTAGAAAATAATATAATAGTTTTTTAAATAAAATACATGTTTCTATAGAAATTCCATTTAATTAATTCTTTAATGGTTTCTCGTATTTTTATCTCTAACTGTTTTTGAAAATTCTTCCATTGATTTTAAAAATGGAGGTAAGTGAAAGTCGTGTGTTGCCCGCACCAGATTTTTTCTTTAACATTTAAGGATGTAACGCATTTTTCACGTTCTAGCTATAATAAAAAAGTATAAGTTTGTGCTGCTCCAATAAAAAAATTTCTCATAATTTTAATTTCAGAAATTTAGTGTAGAAAGAACCAAACATTTAGGAGGTATATCCGTTTGAATAAAAAAAAATAATCATGTACTGTCTACATTCTTTAAATGTTGGGGCTTTTTTGGCACGCCCTAGTTTTGTCGGCGTTATTTCGATCGAAAGTTCAATGGAAATTTTATAATTAGAAATTTTAACGAACACTTTTTTTGGTTATATAACATTTTTATTAAGCTTATTATAGATAGATATATCCATGCTCTATTGTTTTTCTCAGTCGATAAGAAATTTACATTTGAATTAAGAATTTTCGTTTTTTTTTTTTTTTTTTATTCATATTTTTTGTCCGATCCCTACACCTTCGGTAGTGAGAATGCAGGGTAAGATAGGAAGAGGTGTAAAATGCTGTTGGGACAAAGGAGTTGGGGACAAACAGGATCCTTGCGGGAGGCTAGCAGTGATAGGAAGGGTGCTGGAGGAAGATTTGTTGATTTGTGTTTAGAATTTTCTATTAGATAGGTATAGATGGATGTAATACGGAGGGAATTTCAACGAAATTAAATTGTGAATAAGTCCTGTATGCCAGACGGTATCAAACTTTTTTTCTAAATCCAGTAAAATCATTCTGGTATGCTTATGTTCGTTGAAAGTCTTGGTTATATGATCTCTGAGGACAGTTGGACTACAGTGGAATGGTGTGACCTGAAACCAATTTTTTTTTTTCTATTTTCTATTTGTACGCAACAGTGTTGAGAAGTTTTTATAATAACAGCATATCAGAATTGGACATTTAAAGTGAAATGATTCGTGTTGATGCGAAAATCATTCTGATGAATGGATGCAATAGTAGGAAACATCGATGCATGTTACACGTAATATTTAGAAAGCACAGTAAATTTGTTTAGAGATGTAGTTATATTAATACGTGCTATCGAGGGTAGCTAAGCACTGATTATACAACGCAATGATACAGGTCTGGCACTAGGAAGTGCTCCAGAAACTTTGATACCATTCAGGAATTCGCATACCTAGATATTATTATGCTCTATTCCTCGCATTACCAGTTGAAACGGCCAGTTTCCGCGTTCCATGGAACTAGTGGGAGTTGATAATGCTAAGTACGGTATGGAGGACTGGTTAGCGTGTGGGAAAGGAAATGCGCCTGAATCACGAGAGGACTTTCCCTTGTGATCTTTCGTTTTGAGGAAGACCTGGAAGACCTTTGATGATCCGAAGAGTGGTCCGGCCCGTCCGGTGTTGGCGGTCCTGGAAACCACGACGCGTCCGATGAAAGTGGAAGTGAGTATTAACACGTATCGTTGTGTAATATCCTTTCGTTTCGGATTTAGTTTCGTCGCTGCTTATATGTCAGCGGTAAAAGGCAAAAGGTGCCTTCTCAAAAAACCGGATTCATAAAAAATAATCTCGTATAAATATATGTAAATATTAGTTTTGTATTTCAGGTATATAATATATAAGAATCCAGAATGAAATATAAGAATATAAAATGTAAGAATTCAAGAATGAAAACTAGGACTTAAAACAAAAACTACATAACTATTATACGTTCTAACTTAATATACAGTGTAGAAATATGAGCTCCACAATACTGTCCTAATTTACAATTAATAACGATGAAGTACGTTAAACAAATATACCAATGGTCCAAATATACTCCCAGCTACATAGTCAGGCTAGAGACGGGAATCTCGAGATTGGAAATAGAAGTAGTCTAAAGAATGTTCAGATAGATAACTCTCTATAATATTGGGTTGATGCAAAATTAATGCAGGTTTCCTCTATTGCAATATCCTAATTCCAATTGTGTAAACAAAGCTAATCCTAACATTGATCATTATTATACCAAAACAAACCTTATCTAATACCCTATCTTTCACCATGAATTGGTTTAGTAAAATCGTTTTGTTCAGTGTGTTCAAAGGTCTTGAATCGAAAATGTCAAAGTGCGATTTTCGTCAAATTTATTTTTACGAATTTAAATTAGGGCGCAGCGCTGCGCAAACGGCTCGTAATATTAATGAAGTGTGGGGTCAGAGGGCTATTAATGAGTGCACGGTGCAGCGTTGGTTCCAGAAGTTTCGCAGAGGAGATTTCGACCTCGAAGACAAGGAAGGTCGGGGCCGTCATCTTGCTCTGGACAACGACCAGCTGAGGTCAAAAGTGGAAGAAGACCCAACCAAAACCACACGAGAAATGGCGGCGGAACTCGGAACTCAAAAATTGCAACGTCTTTGCCCAGCATTGATGAATCGGAAGGGGCCGATCCTGCTCCACGATAACGCCAGACCACACGTTGCACAACCAACGCTTCGACGACTGCACGAGTTGGGCTACGAAGTTCTCCAACATCCGCCTTATTCACCTGACCTCTCTCCTACAGACTTCTACTTTTTCAGGCATCTGGACAGCTTTTTGAGGGAGAAAAATTTTCAAAACCAGGACGACATTGAAAATTCTTTTCGTGATTTCATTGAGTCCAGGGATTCGGATTTTTTTTCTGGTGGAATAAGAAAGCTTGTTGAACGTTGGCAAAAGTGCATTGATTCAGATGGAAATTATTTTGATTAAATATATATGGTTAAAGTAAAGATATGGCGTATTTACAATACCTACTAAAAACCTGCATTAATTTTGCATCAACCCAATATAATCTCAGATAGATATCTCTAGCTAGGATATGTTTTAACAGATTAAGAGAACTCGAAGGCAACAAAAATATATTGAACTGGTACTCACAATTAAAATTAAACAATCAAAATTAGATTTGTCAAAGATTCTAAAACCAGAAGAACTACGAGGAAATCTCAATGATATAATCAATAGATATTAAATTAATTCCTTCAGTATTGATATTGACGCAGCGCTTAACTCCAAATACAATACTGATTTGGGAAATATTAGCGAAATAGAAGCACCGAATAGTGAGCCAACTTGACAAGACCAGTACAGTGAGGGGAAATCATACAAACTGGAGGGGGAAGAAAATTGCACTGTTTGCAATTTACGAAAACCGGAAAACTTATATCACTTTTTAATAGAATGTCCAATGTACTCGTAAAGAGAACTAAGTAATTTTTTTTTTTTCTTATCCTCCAACTTTATTTACAAAAATAAATACATAAACATTCTATGTATATACAGTACTAATGGTATATACAGTCCACGGCTCAGGCCTCGTATTGCCGTTGGCACACCTATATTTATGAATATATTGATAAGAAAAAGAATTTCTTTATAAAGAACTTAGGAATGACAATATTCATAAATATATAAATGAAAGAAATAATTCAATTTTAGGGAATCTGCTTACAATTGATAATGTGCAGAAACTAAATGATAAAATTGAAAGTTTTCTATTTTGTTAACAGATTAATTTAAAATCCTCAATTGTTAAATTTTTTATTTTTGTTGGTTTTTCGTTAGTTTTGTTTGTAATTCCAAAAAGTATGCTTTATTTATTTTATATTTATTAATAATGTCTGTAAACAGTCTTCAGTTGTTTTTATTTTGTGATATTGTTAATGTGTGAACTGTAATGATCAACTCCTTTTGTATGGGAATTACCCCGAAATCAAATAAATATTTTTATTATTATTTATAAGAATTATAGTGAATCCTGAGAGAGTTCTGCGTTTCAAAAATTCATTATCAAAGTTATGCCTCGAAATCAGGTTCCCTTAAGGTGAAAAGTAAAACGAGAATCAATCAAGTACTTAATAGATGATTCATCTTGATGAGTATTTTGGATGATGGTATACAGTTATTATTGTTAAACCTTTCTTTTTTTTTTTTTTTTTTTTTTTTTTTTTTAAATTACAAGTTCTTAAAGTACCTGATAGATCATTGTCAAACTAATACATTTTTTTTTCTAAAAAATATTTACTCAGTCTCCACTGGCTGAAAGAGGCGCTGGGATCTCCTGGCATTTTGTCTCGCATACATTTCTGGATGTTGGGATTCGATCCAGAGGCCCCAGGTGTAAATATTGTATATAGGTATGAATGTGGCCAAGATTACAATTATTTTATTTTATTTTATAATTTTTTTTTTTTTCCATTTGTTATATAGGTTTACTTTTTTTTTTTTTTTTTTTTATTGATTGAGGATGTATAGTCGACTGTAAAAACTATTATAGGTGGAATAATCAGGAGTCAGTCTTTTCTATTTTTAAATAAGTATTTTAATTTTGCGGACGTTTTGGCTCAAGCTTGTGAGCCATCATCGGGGCATTATTGAGCCATGTCCAAGCAAAAACTCAATTTGTTATTTAGGTTTACTTTTATTTATTTTTACTGTAGAAACTATTATAGGTGCCATGTCCAAGCTAAACGAGCTTATGCTTGGACATGGCTAAGTAGTGTCCTAATGATGTCTTACAAGCTTGAGCCGAAACGTCGGAAAAATTAAAATATTTAGAAAAAGACTAACTCCCGATTATTCCACCTATAATTTTTTGTTGTTGTTATACTTTGTACATATAAAATGACTTCTTTTAGCAATATAAAACTTACAAAAAAAAAAAAAAAAAAGTTGCTCTTATTTATGTAATGTTTTATTATACACGTAATTATGTCCTCAGGTGCATCGTTAACTCCAAATGACAAGAGATAGACAAATTCACTCAAATTTTGGGGGTGTAAAGTCTTTTTATTTTATTTTTTTGGTTAATTACAAAGGTTCGTTATTGAAAATATGTATATGTATTAAATTTATTGTTTTTATTTAAATGTAACTGGTCTATAGGCAATATTTTGTTTTCATTGTCCCAGAATAAAAACTTAAAAAAAAAGAAGTGATAATAATAATAAAACTAAGTTTTATTTTAACTTGTAACTATAAACACTTAATTAAAAAAATGATTAAAATTGTTATAATTACAATAATAGGTTTCCATTATCTTCCAAAAAAAAGTTTTTACAGAAAAAGTTTAACGAGTCAACGTTTCGGGGGCCTTCCCCAACATCAGGACTCACTGAGTTGTCTAACAAGTTAAAAATCAATTTATTAAATTTAAAAATGTTGTCAAAGAAGTCTTTAAAATAAAATTATATTGCACAGGGAACAAAATCGTCCCACCTTTTCCCAAACTTTTTTTTTGGAAGATAATGGAAACCTACTATTTTAATTATATCAATTGCAATCTTCCTTCAGACCTTTTTTATTATGATTAAAATTGTATTTGTGACTATCCTGTACTTAACTAATAATATGCCTTTAATAAGCAAACAGCCGATTTACATTTTTTAAAGACAACTAAATAATTCCAACGTGCTATTAAATAATTAAAATCTCCAAGACTGACATCATTGACAGGACGAAGGTGTGTAAGACAAGACTCCCGATGCAAGGGGTATCGCCTTTCGTCCTTGCTTCACCACGTTTTTTTCCACCTCTTTTCTTTTTTTATCCTGTTTCGGTGGTTCTTGTTCTTTTTGCTGGAGCGAGGCTGGCTTTACGTCTTGAAAATGAACAGAGCTCCTCTGTTATTCGGGTGGCAGAAGGACGACCATCAGGAATGAATGCTAACTAAGGCCATGGGACCACTCTTCTTATTTCCTCAGCCTCTTACAAAAACATCCTTTCCTGAAGGATCAGCTGTAGAATGTTAAATGCCACCCTTTCGTCTATTATTTAAATTATTCACTATAAATGGCTTTAAGCTTCCTCTTGGCATCTTTATGAACGTGTCGATCTGTTTATTGCATTGTTTAACATATGTTTATTTTCTTTCATCGTTTTTTCCTTTTTAAAGAAATCACGACCTACCTAGGAATCGAGTTAATATAAGCATTTACTAGAATTGCTCTGTATGAATAATAATTATTTAAAAAAATATTTTACTCTTTTCTTCCGGTAATCTGTCAAAGAAACGCAAGGTTGCCTTTAGGCCCAACAATTATGTTTTGTAGAGGACAAAATACACAGTTGTATTTGACTCCCTATTTTTTTATCTGTCCAGTTTCTTATATTACAATTGACGTTTCAGGTCTTTTAATGCCATATTTGTGTTCAATTATAGTTTGAAAAAAAAAATGTTAACATGATGATATGGGAAAATATTTCGAATCTGTAAAATTAAAGCTAATTTAGGAGAAAGAAATTTAAAATGAGGGCATTTAAGCCCTGACAGATTATATTTAACCCCATTAAATTTTTTATCGATGTAACGAGATTAAAAATAAAATCGTTGGAGCCGTTTTGAAGAAAAACTTAAAACATAATAAATGAGCTCCTATTTTTATGAAAAGTAGGTTGCTATAACATCTCGGGCTTTTAAACGTATTAAATATGAAATTTAGTTTCCTACGATTTTTCATCTTTGTGCTCGACTTAAAACACACACAGACAGACCTTTATGCCCGACTTGAAATTTTAATTTATATAGAAACATGTGTTTTATAAAAAAATCTACTGTATTATTATCTAAAATAATCAGATTTATCGGCTTTTCATCACTCTTTATTAACTTTTACAAGTTTGTTCACTAGATAATATTTATTCTAAAAGCTTTAGCTTTCCAACGGTATATTATACGTGTATATTACTGTTGCTATGTTGTAAAAAAAATAAAAAAATATTTTTCAGTTTTCTCCTTTAGTTAGATATTGAATTCGTTCAACTTATATATTTATGTGTTTTTTATCAGTGGTAACAAGATAATATATTTATTTTTACAAAATCTACAAAATTAAAGGTACTTTATAGGAAAAAAAAATTAAAATATCGGCATTTAACCCTCTCAGACCATTTTAATGAGAAAGAAAATTACATAATATTATAGCCCATTAAATTTTACATCGATATAGCGAGTTTAATCAAAATCGTCGGAACCGTATTTGAGAAAATTGAAAAAAAGTGCAAAATGCATGGTATAAAGTGGATCTTCTGGTAAACCCATATTAATGAACAAGGTTTTGTAACGTCTCGGGAGCATATTTGTCTTAAATATGAAATTTAAGTTTTATAGGACTTACTGTTTCCGCCCGGGAGTTACCACACACACACACACACACACACACACAGAACTTTTTGCGGGACTTGGACTCAGGGGACCCTAAAATGTGTATTTCCGTTGAAAACTGGAATTCAAAAATTTTCACGATCGCAATACTTCCCTTACTATATATTTCATTTATGTAACAAGATATGTAATTGCATTGGTATTCAGGGTGACCTGACAACCTACAATATTTTAGATCAGGATACATGATTTAAATCGCAGATTCAGACACTCCTTAAAAAATAAAAAAAAGAGAAGAAGAAAAAAATAAAGACTAGTATCCATGCATGAATTCTCGACAATGGATTTACAAGTTCAAAGAAGTCATCAGCAGTCAATGTTGGTCGTAGGCGGCCACTATTAGCAATGACCTTTCCGACATAGGCTTCATTCATCGAACCTAATATGGCATCAGTAACATCGAAGTGGATTTTGATATATAAAATAGTTATTTCCCTAGGCTGAATTTCCAAAAGAAAATATGCACAATGAGTTTATCGTAAATATTGTATTTAGTAGAAGTAAATTTTTATTAATTTTTTATTGTGTATTATTGTATAGTTGCGTAAATATTGTATGACGCTAGTATGAATGTTGTACTTGATCGCTATTATTAATGTCCTAATGAGGACAGATTGTAATATCATTCAATGAAAAGAAGATAATATAAAAAACAATTATATATGTAGTAGAAGTAAATAGGTTGCTATGATATAATAAAAGGTTGATATTTACATAAAAGTATGTACAGTATAAGCCAATTCTGCACTTAGGACCACAACAAAATATTTATATTGATCAAACTATAATTCAACACAAAAAAAGAAAGGGTCACCTGTAGTGTAGTGGTTAGCTTAACAGCCTGCTTTTCCCAAGATCAGGAATTCAAACCTGGCAGATGGTCCTAGGATTTTTTAAAAGAAGTATTTAAAATTCTTGTTTATCCTGATTGTTTTGATTTAAAGTTACGTTAAATCAACTATAAATCATAGAAGATGAGAAGATGGTTGGTGGTGCGATCATAAATTAGAAACACACATTTAAAATAAGTGCTATTTTAATTATGTGCCGACGTTTCGGCCTACAATGTGGGCCTTTATCAGGGCTAAAAGAAACAAGATAACAACCAATGTAATATATAGATTTATAATGCGTATATAATAATAATATGACAGTAATATAATATGGGAACATAAATAAAAATAAATGTAATATAATAATGAAATGACAGTTATAAAGTATGGAAATAAACAAAATTAAGATGATAGTTATAAAGTATGGAAGTAAAGAGAATTGAGATGATAATATTGTAATAGAATATATAAAGAGAGGCTAAGCAAATGAAACAATTGACAAAGGAAAAATATGTGAACAATTAAAATTTTAATTATGAAAAATTTTGAAGTGATATATGACGGTAATATATTAAAAACATAGTTAATAGTATAGGCAATATATAAAAAGAACATAGTCATTAAAAAAGAGAAACAGTATGAATAAAAAATAATTTTAAATTTTAAATAATGTAATATTAACTAACAATTATATGTCAGGATATGTAACGGAGAAAGATATGAGTATGGAAAGAGGGAGAAAGAAATGGGCGATGAAAAGAGATCCTAATCAATAAGAAAAAGGCATCTTAATCTAAAAAAAATCTTAATAAGGATCTTAATCTAAAAAAATCTTATTGATGAGCCTAATCACCTCATTGCACTGCCGTTGGCCTAGAAACAGTACAAATCTCTATATGTACTGAGCCCAAGACCCTTCATGGTTGTAGTGGTACAGGTTAGGTTTACGATTATTAAATGTAATCCAACATCGTATATTAAGGACCCACTAGTGAGATACCACCCGGTAGAAACAGGTAGGTGATCTGAAGAGCTGAGCTAATTCTTGCTATACTCATAAAACAATGTATATTTATATGTATATCCCACCCATTTTATGTCTACAGCCCTCTGATATTTAAATCCTCAACACATCACCAGGAAACAAGATCCCTCCTTTCCACAGAACCAAAAAATATGACTGCTCCTTTTTTAGCCCGGTCCACTGCCTTATAGATTACTCTCCCTTCAAACATCCGTCATGCTCCTTTCCTATCATCGTTTAAATCCCTCCTTTTTCAATACTTCCTTCCTCTTCAGTCAGTTGTAAGCTAATTTTTATTAAGTCAACTAATGTAAGGTGAATTTTACTTTAATGCACTTACTTTAATGAGATGTAGTTACATTTTATGTTTATTCTTATTTATTTATTTCTAGAGTTTGTAAATAAGAGATAGTACTATGACCCTTTCTTCTTTTTTTCATTCTTATGTTATTTAATTGTAGTTATATATTGTTTTTGGCCAGTTATAATTTATTATTTTGTTCATAATTGTTATTCTTAAGGGACATTGTTCCAGAATAAAGTTTATTTTCTATTCTATTCTATTCTGTATTGTTAATAGCAAGAGTTTCTCTACCTGACTAGTGTTTCGGGCCTATGTCAAGATAAATCGTAAGGTTTATTTAGTATCTTGATGTAACAGTTATGTTACTTACAATCGTACTACCAAGTTAAAATATACAATATAATTAAATATAGCGTCTTCTTATACTTAGATGATGACTTAAATAGCCGTCGCTAGCGCTTCCTGTGAGCGATCGCGGGAAGCATCCATTACTGGACATAACGTCGACATAACGAATCAAATGAAAATCGTAATGTCCGTTTTCAAGAAAATCGTAAAGAGTTGTCTTAAAAGTGTTACTTCGTCGATTTTGGATTAAAAGTTAAACTTAATCCCGGACATATAATAATAATAATAATCATGGTGATCTTGAATGTTAAACGCCGATACCATCAATCTTTGCCTACACATTTCAATCCAAAGACTAACGTCTAAGCCCTAATCCCTCCTATCTCTTGGACGCCAACCCGTCGGTTTAGCGCATATTAACTACTCACATGCGTATCTGAGCCTCCAAGACACTACAACTTCATTTATAATAGAAGAGTACAAGCTCAGTGATTTCGCGTTAGAATATTATATTATAATTGAGTTGTTCATCAATTTAACTTAGCGACCACGATTCACACCGGTAAGTATATATTGGGTTGTTTCACATGAAATGTCCGTTTTTATAGTTTCTGAAAAAAATTAAGAATTTTCCAGGTCTCTGTTGTTTTCTTCTGAATGTTTACATATTTAAAGTAAACAGTTACTAATCCTCTACCTTTGTATTATAAACATTAGCTTCCCAATCAATTACCCACTTTTTAGTATACCTCCAAATATGAACATGGAAACAAGCGATTTTCGAGTAATATTTTTGTACGAGTTTGAACTCGGCCATTCAGCAGCTGAGGCCGCTAGAAATATTTGTTGGTTTGCTAAGTTTTCAGTAGGGAAACCGACTAGGAAAACTTGCCCCGAGGAAGACCTCCGTCCGTAATATACAACGATGTCCTCAAACATACAGTAGGAGGAAACCCCTACCAAACAGTTAAAGGACTTTCAGCACAAGTAAATGCAAGTGCATCTACCGTTTCCAGACATTTGTGTATTGTTGGGAGAGTAAAAAAGCTCGATACATGGGTACTTCATGATCTCACTGAGCGGCAGCAAGACCCCATGTTTCAAAACATACTGTGCAAAAATTAAAAGAACTGGGCTAAGAAGTTCTTCCGCACCCAACATATTCTCCCTACTTGTTCCAACAGATTACCACCTGCTCAGGAATTTAGACAACTTCGTCAAAGGAAAAGTTGGTGTCACGTTGGGAAAAATGTGTAGAAAATACTTCGAATAAAATTATCTTGTTTTCATATCGTATTTTTAATGAAACTCCTTTACCTTGAAAACGGACATTTCATGTGACGCAACCCAATAATTATTATAATTATGAAATTTCGTTTTCGATACCAAACTCACCACAAAGAACCGAACTTTTTGCGGTATACAGTCGTAGTCATAGAAATCGCATCATCTATGCTCTAATTTCTCATGGTAATGAATTTGACCCAATTGAATATTTCTGTTTTCGTCTATGTATTTATATTATGAGCTTAATGGAATATATTTTTTTTTTTTAATAAAAAACAACGGATACATATATATCGGTCGAACAAATTCTAAACCTAACTCAGAGAGAAAAGAGCAAACAATTTTTTTCAATGTGATTTCGTTGTTTCTGAACATAATATAGTTGGATATTATACAATAATAAAGCTAAATAGTCTCGAAAAAAATATTACTTACACACAAAATTTAATGGTAAAAGATTAAAAACAGATAAAACTAACTGATTGATGATAATAATAATTAAGTTATCGATCACTTAATAAAACACATATTTCTATCGAAAATCAATTAGATTAATGTTGGGCATGATCGAATGATCGTTATAATCGGATGATCGGACTTCGATATTTAAATAATCGAATGATTTCATAATTGAATGATTAGTATGCTTCTGAGAGACGATATGCCACAATTCCTGTCCCTATAATGGCTGAGCTGGCTGAGCCTAGGTACAAATATGCATATAATTTTTTTATGTGAACAGCAAAAAAAAAAAATAACGATTTATTCGAATGATCATTCGTTTCTCCAAACCGATTAATATGATAATCGATTAATTCGAATGATTGGATTATACCCACCCTAGTTAGATTAATTAATTCGTTGACATTTTTCATCTCTTAAAAATTTATTTAATTCACAGAGGTAAGTAAAAATCGTGTATTTCGCTCACCAAATTTTTTTTTTTCAAAAGCTTTTACTTTGACAGGGTTTATATTATGTTGTGTAGCTCATAAATGCATAGCTATCAAGTTTTAGATTTATATTAAATAATCATTTCTGTTATATAACTTAACTTTAGTATTAACAGAGTTAGCAATTTTCATGCTAAGTATTCGATCAAACTTGGCCTGAGCCCTTACATAACCTTAGGGCTCGATGACAACCAATTACGTAGGTATTGTACCTTTCTGGAGCATTGTCGTATCCACGTGGAAGGAAAAGAGGAAATTATCTGCCTTTCTTCAAAATGACCCCGAGAAGAAAACAAATTATGGCTTATTGTAAATAAATATGTCTGGTCCAGTTAAAGCTTGTAGGTATATTAATTTTTTTCCCTTCCTCCTAAAATAAGCCTAAAAACCTGTGTCACTACCCGTATCTTGGATTCAATGCCATTCAGTGCCATCTGATTCTAGGTCAACGGCCGTGCAAGATGTTTGAGCAGATATCACAACAGTCGAATTAATTAATTTTTTTTTCCGGATACTGTTTATTAGATTTTATAACTTTAGTTACCTTTTTATTTTCACTGACCTTAATATAAAATTATTAGTAGGGTAGGGCGGGGCTAGTTGTGCAATTTTTTACTTGAACGGATATAGCTCCTTAATGATAAGTCTCAATGAGGTTTGATGGATTCGTAATATATCCCTTAACGGAAGTTTCCATTGTAATAGTTTTGTAACATGTCGAATTCAAGAGCTACAGCTATTTAAATCCTGGAAGTCATGTTTGGTCAATGTACCCCATAGGTGAGGTAAGTTGAGCAAGGGTATGGGGCAAGTTGAGCACTAAGAATGTCCAACTAAATCATGGGTTAAATTTCGACTAGAAATAAAGTAAAATATGTGTTTAACAACCAGCTCTTTATTTATCGTCTTTTAGTGACAGAAAGACAAAATGTTAAGTAATTATCATTGAAAAATTAACCATAAATAGGTTCAATAAAACATTAACGTATCTTAACATTAACTTCAACATTATATTCAGTCTTGCTATTTCAAACTAGACCTAAATGTTTTTATTATAAAATATTAACAGCTTATATCTTTAAAAAATAATAAGATTATTATTGTCACTGTTGCAATTGACAAAAACGAAAGTAGCATTATGTTGTGTGTTAGGGATAGAATAGTAATTTTTATGGTTACTTGAAGTAATTTTCTTTGGATAATTAACTGAAAATATAGTATACCAACTGGTACGAATTGTACCAATTAAAATTTCTGGTTGTGGACTGTATGATAAAAAGTAATAATAAAAACTTTAAATTTAGATTCTGTCCAGAATAAGGGATCTCCAAGTCGTTTTACGAGTAAATTTAAGATAGACAACAGCTTACCTAATCGCCTTCTTGTGTCTTCTTGAACGGGCCCGCTCAGGCTCGGCAGTCTCTTCCCGCTGCTCCTAGATTTTATCTTGTAAAACTTAGGAGAACCTAAATTCTTAAAATTGAGTCCCTCTATCGTGACCGGGAATCGAATATCACCACAAATATCGTCACGGACTACAAATACATACAATCGGGACAGAATCTCAATTCACACTGACACTATATAAAAAACAAAAGCTAGTCGAATTAAACATCTGTGCCGTATCCACGGCGCGACCTATTATAATTTAAATTAAAATAAATCAAAATATTATTATTTTTAATTCGCGTAATCGCGAACACCAACTATAGCTCAACTAACCCCAACCCGAAATTTTAAAACAAATGCGAGGTTATAAATTAATCATAAGAATAATACCCAGAATAACTCCACATATCAAAAGTACAATAATTCTCCGAAAGATTAACACTTACCTGATCAAAAACAGATAATAATTGACTAAAACTTGTGCTAAACGTTTTTTACTTTATATATATAAGTATATACTTTATATCTATATACATACTACGTAACTAACTAGATAAAACGTACGATCACTTCACTCGCGCATCCAGCCACCACTAGCGATCGCATGGTGATTATCCCTCCTACGACTCATTCTTTCCGCCATGAGATACATATATGCGGTGAATAGTTTGCAATATATTTCAATTGCCCAACTTGCCCCTTTGCTCAAATAGCCCCGCTCTACCTTAAGTGAATGCATTGCTAACATGAAAATTTACGAATTTTAATTTTCACTGGAAATACACGATTTAGTTTCCCAAATAGCTATACAGTCGTGGTAAAAGAAATCGCATCACTCAATAGAAAAAAAAAAAGTCTCCAAAATCAAACAGTTGTTTTAAAAATGCTGATCACACAAAATAATAATATTATATATTCAAAATTAAAGAAAAGCTCATAAAAATTAAGGAAAAAATATAAAAATTAAAAATCTCTCGTTAAGTGAATTATAATATTAATTTTAAAAACTGTGTCCACTTTTGCTTTGTGTCACTGCTACTATCTGTGATCATTTCACTTCATGTCACCTCCCAATGATAATTCTTTTTGATAGCAAAACGTTTATAATTCTACAAAATTAAAGTTTTTATTCTGGTAGTAGTTAAAACCACTAACCAAGGACTAAGAAACATTGTTTGTTTTTTATAAATTGCCTTATTACATTATGCTTATGATATAAATACGTAGACAAAAAAAAAAAATATATATTATTGGGTCAAATTTATTACCATACAAAATTAGAGCATAGGTTATGCGATTTCTTTGACCCCGACTGCATAACACTAAAAGATCTATTCTTTGTGGTGAGTATAATATGGAAAACGAAATTTCATATTTAGAATAACTATATTTCTACCGGATGTGAAAAGTGGTCGCATACTTAAAATGATGAACAACTCAAGATTTTCGAGAATAAGATCCTACTTAATAGTTTCCGCCCAGGGAGATATAAGGAAGGTCCCTGAAGAATTTATATGGCTATACAACGCGAAATCACTGAGCTTGTACTCTTCGATTATAATTGAAGTTGTAGTGTCTTGGAGGCTCAGATACGCATATATACGCATACGCATGTAGTTAATATGCGCTAAATCGATGGGTTGGCGTCCAAGATATAGGAGGGATTTGGGCTTAGACGTTAATCTTTGGATTGAAATGTGTAGGCAAAGATTGATGGTATCGGCGTTGAGCCTTCGGGATCACCATGATTATTATTATTATTATTATTATACGTCCGGGGTTAAGTTTAACATTTAATCCAAAATCGACGAAGTAACACTTTAAGACATCTCTTTACGATTTTCTTGAAAACGGACTTAACGATTTCCATTTGATTCGTTATGTCGACGTTAACATTGTAGCGGATGCTTCCCGCGCTCGCTCACAGGAAGCGCTAGCGGCGGCTACTTAAGTCATCGGCTGACGCTATATTTAATAATATCGGCGTTGGGGGGGGGGGGGCTCACCGTTATTATTATATGACAGGGATTAACTGTAAATTTACTCCAAAACCGACGAGGTAACACTTAAAGTCAAGTATTTTACATATTTTTACTTTTTTCTTTAAAGTTGACTTTACGATTTTCGTTTGAATCGTTATGTCGACATCAACATCAATGGACTTTAGAAGATTTCATTCTCAGTGAAATTGAATAGACCTTAATGCCATGTAGGTTTTATTTTGATTGAAATTGAGCTTAAATACGAATGGTTGCAGGTTTCTTCTACTAATGTAGGTTTAATTGTCTTGATTAGAAATACTTACGTATGTACCCTCAATAAACTAAGGTTGAATGCTATGAAAACTCAAGCCATTGTTATAGGTTCCAGTTCCCTCCTTCGATCCAACAATAAATTTCCGAATCTAACCCTAAATCATTATCCAATCACCTATAGCTCCTCAATCAAAAACCTGGGTATTACCATTGACCAAACCCTTTCACGGAAACCCCATATTGCCCAAATTTCACGCAGAACAATAAGTACCCTCAAATACTTTCATCGTTCCCGTTATCTTCTTCCACTATCCATCCGTAACCTCCTTATTTCCTCACTTGTTTTCCCCCACTTTGACTATTGCTGCTTAGTATATGGTGGCCTCCCGAAAGTGCTTGAGGACAGGCTAAAACGAATTATGAACATATTTTTAAGATTTGTCCTCAACACTCCGAAGCGGTCTCATGTAACCCATTTATACGGCGAGTTAAAGTGGCTCCTCCCTCCAATTCGTAGACAATATTTCCTAGAATCATTCCTTTACCAAACCATTAACACCAAGCTCCCTCCTTATATCCACAGTCTTCTACAATTTAAATCGTCAATCCACTCCCTCGAAACAAGGTCCCGCCGTTCTGACCTTTACATTCCTACCCATAGAACAACAACTTTTGATCATTCCTTTCTTGTACGCTCTGCAAATCTCTGGAATTCCCTACCTACTCATATCCGCCATGCTTCATCTCTATCATCATTCAAGTCCCAACTGTTCCAATACCTCCTGTATTCCCAAACAGACGCTCAACAGCAATGAGGTTTTATATCAAAAATCAGATTTTGAATGTAAAAAGGAAATATTATTTATTGATCATACCTTATTTAATTTATTAATCTTTTTAAATTTAGTTTTGTTCAGCAAAAGTATGCATCTGAAGAAGTTTATTTATTTTACTCTTTTGTTTTATTGTATAGATATATTCCTTTTTTTTTTTTTTTTTTTTTAATTTTATTACTTCTTACACCATTGTAAATAAGAATTAATCATGATCATTTGGTCTTTTGGCCAGACACACTGTATACTTTAATTGTACATATTTGTTGTTCTTAAGGGACTATGTCCCAGAATAAAGATTATTTTCTATTTCTATTTCTATTTCTATGTTTTGCTTATAAGCGGTGATAAGAAATGGATAAACATGAAACCAGAAAGAATTTTTTATTTATTTTATTTATTTATTTACTGAGATAAATTACAATTTGTTAGAAAATTAACAATAGTAACAGTGATATCAGACCACACAAAAGAATTAGATAATCAGATAAGAAAAAAGGAATAACATTTTTGAACATTTATTTTCTTCTTCCCCCTAAAGAATAGTGAAATAGATATATTATACATCGTAGGTAGGGGAAACATTATATTAATAAAATTATCGAACATATAAAGTTGTAGAAGTTAAAAACCTAAAATGAAAAGTTACTGAAACTCTATGAATTAAAGAAAATCTAACATCCTTGGCTTGGCCCTTGAAAAATTATGAGAAAACATTGTTGTCTTCGGACTAAAGATCGTCCAGCCAGACACATATTATCGGGTTCGTTAATATTTCTTCATTGACTAATGTCCCTCCTTCCAGTTTTAGCACACTTATTATAGTTTCTCAAAGTTCAATTTTAAGCAAAAGAAAAAAAAAAAAAAATGAAAAAGGTGGTTCAACCATTCAATATTTACGCATTTATGGCTGATTTGCCTTGAACCAGATGTCTGTATTTCGCCAACAAAATAGATTTTCATTCTAAACCCATATCTTGCTTCCTTGGGAACATAAAACCCAAAATATTTATTAAAGTGCTACCAATGGATAATTTCTCTACATGTGTGTCATGCTATTATATCGTAGTTTATATATATATATATATATATATATATATATATATATGCATTAATTTCAATTGCCAAGAGAATGGAAAACAAATAACGATAAAATTCTACAAGACTGTTCATCCACGTGCTTATATAAATGCAGAAAATAAAAAATATCGAATCAGAAAAAAAAAAAATCTTTATTTTTACCTCTTCTAAAAAAAAGAAAAACTAAAAAAGTTTTCATTACATAAATATTACGTAAATAGTTGAAGTGGAATCGATATATAAAGAAAAGAGAACACGTGTTTTAGAAACGCGTGACCTCCAACTCTTGAGGATTGATTTCGCGTAGCTATTTTTGTATAAACAAATAAATATTTGTATAAAGTAATGTTTGTATATTTAATTAATGAACAATAGATTTTATTTATTTTTATTATTTGATTTTAGATTTTACAACGAAAAGAGCCTTACCCAGAGATCTTGAAATCAGCATGAAATCATCACATTATTGCAAGGTTTTTGGGTTCCTACATTTCATGAACTTGCATGCTCTTTTACATGTAAGGTGAATGCATTATGGTTATGTAGTAAAACTGTTTCAACCCCAGACCCAGTTGAATGGTCTCGACCCTTAATACTAATATTTCCCGCCATACCGTGTTTACAAATAAATAGTAAATGAGTGAATGATTCCTGTTTACACAAGTGCCTAATAACCGGCAGTGGGATAATCTTTATTCGAGGGTCATTTATTCTGTTCAAGGTGTATTAAGAGCAAAATCTTTTTGGTTTTATTTAACAATAGACATTGCTGAGACAGGTAAGAAATTATATTTCCAAAATCTAATCTACATTATAAATTACAATTCCAAAAAATGAAAATACATTGCAATCTACCTGTAGAGTTAATTTAGCAATTTGTAAATGTAAGACCTTATTTAATAACGAAAAACTATATAACCCGCAAGCTACGTCAAGGATTTGTTTCATCAATCCTTCTAGTTTTTAAATATTATAAAGAATTATAATTATGATTATAATTTTGGGTGATACATAATTTTTTACAATCAAAAGTTTCACCATCTATAATTTGAAAAGTTTCCTAAATGATATAAAATACATATATTAGCAGATTTCAGCACCTCCGAGCCATAATTAGATTTTTGTATTATTTTTCCCCTATGCTGGAACTTCAAACGTAAAAAGTAGAGAAGTTTTAGATTTTAGCAAATATATTTGACTTTTGACCACTATACGCTCGCCAATCGTGTGAAAAAAATTATTAGTTTTTATAATTTTTTCTTATATTTTTTTTCCGTGATCTGGGAACTTCTGTTTTCTTTCTCTTCGACCCATTTGCATTTCAGCGTGGGCGATCTCACAGCCATTGGAACCAACTGTCTTTGTTCCTGAAAAGGTTTCTAATCTCGCCCAGAGTTTTAGCTCTACGCATCCCTATTCGCTCCATGTGGGTGATATAGGAGGTCCTTGGGCGTCCTCTAGGTCTTCCTCCTAAGGGCCTTACATCCATTGTTTTAATTGAGTTGCGATGGTGGTCCATTCGGCAGACATGTCCGTACCATCCCAATTGCCTCTTGTCTAGGACTTCCAGAACAGAGCATACATTAAGCTCTTCCCTGACCCTTTCATTCTGGACACAGTCTCTCCGTGTCTTCCCCACAATTCTTTTAAGAAACTTCTATGAATAAAATTGGAGGCTGATGTCTACTTCACCACTATTTTATCGAAAAAAAAATTCGCACTACGTTTCGGCTACAATGAAGAAGTTAAGAAACTTCATTTCCGAGGCAGTGATGCAACTTTGTAGCCTTTCATTCATAATCCAGCTCTCTGCTCCATAGAGAAGCACTGGTAGAAAGACTGACTTGAACAGGTGTAACTTCACGTTCCGTGCTACTTCTCTTTTTCCGATAACCGTGTTGCAGATATGATAATAGACGGAATTAGCTTTGGAAATTCTACTTGAGATTTCAGAATCCAATTTCCCAGATCTACTGATCACCGTGCCTAAATACGTGAAATCTGTCACTACCTCCATCAATTCTCCACCACAGGAGATTTGTACATCTTCTTGAGCTCTACCAACTTGAAGAACCTTGCTTTTTCTGGAAATGATTGTCATTCCCTTTCTCTTCAGTTCCTCATTCCACTCAGTCACTGCCTGCTGAAGCTACTCTGGGGATTCCGCTATAAGGACTATATCGTCAGCAATAGGGAAGGTAGGATATGCATTTCTCAGTTTTATTGTGATAAGCAATCTAATTTAAATTTAATGTTTTAAAATATATGTATTAATCTTTAGCTGCATTGTGATTATTAGTTTAACCAAAAATCTCGCTGGTGAGTCTTGGATTCCTTCACAAGCAATTGTCTTTTTTTTTTGTGCTTCTTCCATCCGATTACCCTCTCTTCCCTCTCCCGAAGATATCCTACAACAAATTGTCCATAAGTAAGGTTTTGTTTAATAGAAATTTCGAACCAAAAGAAATTCACTCCAGCAATGAGAAAGAACAACACTATAGAGATAATTAAGACCTGTTTGGCCTGGAGTGGATTTTTCTTTTAAGGCTTCCTGATTGACAACATCGGGTCTTGGTTAGGTCTTGTCTTCAACACAAACCCTCCTGCACCAAGTGCTCCATCAGCCGCATAATGAGGGATTGCGAAACTGCCTTCGGAAACGGACACCTGCTTCCTGCGTCCGTGACTATCTGCATATCGCATGGCTTAGGTGACATCCATCTCACTCTGATGTCACAGAGATGTTCATCCTTGGAACGCTTCTTTTAGATTCAACGCTGATATGACCCTAAAAGAATAGAAGCAGACGTTGAATGGATTTTTTTATGGTATATGGATGGCTCACCCAAAAAACAACAAAATAATTCAGTATTTTTTTTTCGTATCTATAAGAAATAATAAAAATATCCATAATGAATAACTGATCAAACCTAAACTGCTTTCGTTCTGGAGTTTTTATACGTTTATTTATCTCAAATATTCTGAAAAAATCTGGTGCGGGCAACACCCGACTTTCACTTACCTCGGCTGTTAACATTGAGAAATACTACATAAACTTGAAGATTATAAAAATAGTTTTAAGTTAAATTAAATAACCCCTGAAGAACAGTAATTTATTGAGTTGTTTTACATGAAATGTCCGTTTTTAAAGTTTCTGAAATACATAAAGGATTTTGCAGGTATCTGTTGTTTTCTTCCGAATGTTTACATATTTAAAGTAAACAGTTACTAATCCTCTACCTTTGTATTATAAACATTAGCTTCCCAATCAATTACCCAGTTTTTAGTATACCTCCAAATATGAACATGGAAACACACGATTTTCGAGTAATATTTTTGTACGAGTTTGAACTCGGCCACTCAGCGGCTGAGGTCCCTAGAAATATTTGCAAGGCGTTTGGGGAAGGGAGTGTTAATGAACGGACCATTCCCGTTGGTTTGCTTAGTTTTCAGCTGGGGATACTGAATTGAAAAACTTGCCCCGAGGAAGACCTCCGTCCTTAATAGACAACGATGTCCTCAAACATACAGCAGAAGGAAACCCCTACCAAACAGTTAGAAGACTCATAGCACAACTAAATGCAAGTGTATCTACCGTTTCCAGACATTTAAAGTGTATTGGGAAAGTAAAAAAGCTCCATACATTTGTACCTCATGATCTCACTGAGCGGCATGTTTCAAAACATACCGAGAAAAATTGAAAGAACTGGGCAAGGAAGTTTTTCCGCACCCACCATATTCTCCCGACTTGTCTCCAACAGATTACCAACTGTTCAGGAAGTTAGACAACTTCGTCAAAGGAAAACTTTTTGAAATGCTCAGAGTTTTTCAGTTCGGGAATAAAAAAGTTGGTATCACATTGGGAAAAATGTGTAGTAAATACTTCGAATAAAATTATCATGTTTTCATATCGTATTTTTAATAAAAATCCTTTATTTTGAAAACGTGACACCTTTTCATGTGACACAACCCAATATATGTATAATAAATACATCTTTGTAATGCTTAACATTTTATTTTTAAATTAGCTAACTAACACACTTTAAGAAGGTAATTCTTCTTAAAGTTTATTCCATGAATTAAAGAATATGGAACATGGTATTTTTAGCTCTTGACAAATAATGGGATAACAATGTTGTCTTCGAACTAGAGATCGGACAACTAGACGCATATAATCGCGTTCTTTAATCTTTCCCCATTAACTGATGTCTCTCCTTCCAGTTTTAGCGCACTCGTCAAGGTTTTAGTTGCTCAAGGTTCAATTTTGGCTCAAACAATCTTCACTATAAGATAGAATAATTATTTATATCCGTTTTAATTATTATTAATTGTGATTCACTACTTCAAATACTTCTCTGACAACATATTATTAGTATTTAAATACCCTTTGAATAAAACTTGGAATGCATTGAATTTATAAGTTCAGAAAACCCATTTTCTAAGGCTTTTATGATAGATAGAGGTTTTATATATTTATTGACTTCTAACTATTCTGAAACATGATGTAACAGTTATGTAAAAGTTGTAAAATGTAATGAAGAGTGATGAAAAGCGGATGAAAATAGCTGATTGTTTTAGATAATAATATAATATATTATTTAATAAAACACATGTTTCTGTCGAAAATCAATTTGTTTATTTATTTAACGTCACTTTATGCTACTATGGTTAATCGGACGCTGCTACAGTGGGAGTCCTAAATTTTGCTTAGCAAGGTTTTATTAGGATAGGGATCTTTAACGAGTACCTGACATCGCACAGGCTCGTGACCACCTTTTAACGTCCCCTCCGAAGGACGGCATAACTAAGGATTTTTTACTCTTATTAAAAAATCCTAGGACCACCTGCGGGTTTGAACCCGTGACCTTTAGCATGGGAGGCTGTTACGCTAGCCACCCAGCAACAAGTGATCCCTAATAGATTATTTAATAAAACACATGTTTCTATCGAAAATCAATTTGTTTGTATATTTATTTATTTAACGTCACTTAATGCTATTATGGCTAATCGGACGATGCTACATTGGGAGTCCTAAATTTTGCTTATCCAGGTTTTATTACAATAGGGATCTTTAACGAGTACCTGACATCTTACAGGCTCGGAACCACCTTTTAACGTCCCCTCCGATGGACGGCATAACTAAGGATTTTTTTACTCCAATTAAAAAATCCTAGGATCACCTGCGGGTTTGAACTCCCCGAAAATCAATTTAATTAATTCTTTAAACTTATTACATCTCTTACGGTATTTAAAAATTCTTAAATTGATTTTACCAACGCAGGTAAGTCGTATGTCGCGCACACCAGATTTTTTCTTTCCTTTTAGCATATATACTTGGTTTACTGGTTGAAAATTTCAGCAAATAATGATAATAATATAATAAAAAACTTTACTCATAGGTAATTTGAACCTTCAAATGACTGTCGTCATGACTTGAAACTAAACTTCTTTCTGAGATCTACCCTTATTTGGCGTGAACTTTGCTTAGGGAGAATTTTAAAAACGCAATTTTAGCTTATGAATTATAGGTATATATGTGATCAAGATTGTTTTCTTATAAATTTCTTTCTTATTGTTTTCTTTATAGCATTTATTTAATTTTGTATATATATATATATATATATATATATATATATATATATATATATATATATATATATATATATTTATATATATATATATTTTTTTTTTAAATTTTATTTACAATGTACATATGGGATGAATAATTTATTCTATCTGTAATACTCATTGCCCCGGAAGGTGGCATATTTTGTTATCTCTTAATAAAATAAATTAGAAAAAAAAAGCTTATGAATTTCTTAGAATTTTTTTTGTTTTTTTTTTAATGATCACTTTTGATTTGTAAGTATATTGCTTTTCTTGTTTGTGGGATCCTGAATGGTTTATTTTATTTATATTCCTGGACTCCTTGGTTGTTGTTTTTTTTTAATGTCCTTTTCTCCTCTGATCGAAGACAACGATGACGGACTCCCTATTAAATAATAATAATAATTAAAACAATTTTTACAACAGTGTCAAACATTGAGTATTGTTGAAAACATAGCTTGAGAATAAATGATAAGTTAATATTTGAAAATAATTGTAGTCAATAAATTATTGTTAATTGTATTAAATTGTGCTCTACCTGTTAATAGAGTTTTGAATGGTACTTCTCAATTTATTGTTTAACTCTGCTGGGGCGGTTGATGCCCTGATCGTTTTGGTCCCTAATTGAAGTTTCAATTTAACTTTTAATTAAGTTGGAGTCAAATTGATACTCCAATATAAAGCACCCCTCACTCCTTCCTAAATCTTCAATATAACTTTCGAAGGACATTTCGAAATTAATTTCTGCTTTTGTTACGTTGAAGAAGGATTAATAAGTTCGCTCATAGATAAATTTTTTTTTACTAATAATTTTCCAGTTCTCTTGTTAAAGTTTTTACTTTTACTTAGCTGTATATGAAATATATATTGTAAGGGAAAGTATTGCGATCGTAAAAATTTCAAATTCCAGTTTTTACTGGAAATACACCTCCCCTGAATCCAAATGACCTTGTCTCGCAAAAGGTCTGTGTGTGTGTGTTGTAATTTTTGAGCAAAAGCGATAAATTGTATAAAACTTAAATTCCATATTTTAAGCGCTTCTATGCCTGAGATGTAAATTCAACTTTTCCATCAAAATCGGGAAGCCAAAAAGGTCACTTTATACCATGCATTTTCCACATTTTTACGATTTTATCAAAAATGGCTGTAACGATTTTTATCAAACCCCTTATTTCGATGTGAAATTTTATGGGCTTTAATATCAAATGGGTTTTATTCTGATTAAAATAGTATGACAGGGCTTAAATACCGATATATTAAAATGTCCTTCTCAAATGTCAAATGATACAGGTTGAGGTCAAATGAAGAAATATATAAGGAAATCACAGATCTAGAAACTGACACATCAAGTGGATGAATGAATTCTGAGAGACTTAACCATACAATTTTTCAGCAAATCCACAGTTATAAATATTCAGCTTGGTATATCATACAGGTTAAGGATGATATGGACCAAGTGGGGCTAATTGAACAAGATTGTTTGGACAGGGATAAGTACAGAATGGCGCTCAAGGAATAAAGGTTCTTGCGGGAAAGAAGCGCTCCAAAAAGGGTGTGAGGAGAAAAAACGTAAGCACGCAGAGCTCGTGAGGAGCATGTGGGAGGCGAGGAGGCAGATGAAGAGGAAGCACTAAGTTTGTGATATTTGCCTGGTCTTTAAGGCCTTTTCGTGAAGATAATAATAAAAAAGGTTTATTTTCGAAAATTATCTACTAACTTCATGAAGGTAAAAGAATATTAGGCATGAAATCCATTAGGGTTTATTTGCTAAGTGGCACTTTAGTTAATAGCATAATGTTTTTGTTTTGTTATTTTG
Source organism: Piezodorus guildinii (assembly GCA_023052935.1). Taxonomy (NCBI): domain Eukaryota; kingdom Metazoa; phylum Arthropoda; class Insecta; order Hemiptera; family Pentatomidae; genus Piezodorus; species Piezodorus guildinii. Next base: position 215,483,981 of record CM041292.1, on the reverse strand, counting down.
CAAAAATTGATTAGCGAATAAAGCTCTTAAAGAAAATTCAAGGGCAAAGCGGTGAGAGCCTTCCTGAATACAGAGGATGGTACGAATTAAACCATTAAAGCATCTTCGGCTTCTTTTTTCATCCTTTCGTTATCCTCCTATTGCTTCTGTTATGCAATCGTTTCCTGTCTCTTCCAGTTTTGTGGGATTTTACATAATCATCTTGAATCAATCGGCATTGGAACAGAATTGTGTCACTCGTTGAAAATCTACCTTTCATAACGTCTGCACGTTAAGCGTACTATATATAATACTATCATTACTAGCTAGAACTACTATAAACTGAACTCAGCAAATGTAAACCGCCTTACAATTATCAGTCGCAATAAATACCTCAAACTTGGCAAAATTACTTTTTTCTAAATCATTTTAAAACATTAAAATATAATAGGTGTTAAGGGAACACGGTCCTTAACCCATTTTATGATATGGCATCTTGCATGCAGTAATACAACCAAGCGCACACAGGGCCATCTGGCGGCATATGCAGGTACTCGGATTGAGACCAGAATGCTTTGCGAGCAAGAGCAGTAAACAGATAGCAAGAAAAAAAGAAACTTTTAGTTTTCGCACAAGCAGCATGCTCATCGTAATGGAGGAGTAGAAGAATAGGCGCCGGCCGGCCCGAGGAACGGAGGAATGACTCAAGAGCAGAGACCGCCCCATCTCCGCATCAAACAGATACGTTTAATAATAGACAATTCTAACCTAGTATAACATCATGAGCTATCATATTTACTTGTAACTCAATAAGATGTAATCATATTCCCCTATAATATTCTTCTTAGATTTCATTTAAATTACAGTCCACTACATTTTTTATCATCCGGTCTCATAAATATATTTAATATTAAGAGCACCCTGGAACGCCCAAGGTCTCGAAATATTTACAATAGGCAATAATCAGAAACCATTCTAGTGAACAATAGCCATATACATTCGTATGGAAAAGGATTTTGTTAATGTCTGGTATAAAACTGACTGAGAAATAATTGGTTATTTTTACATCTTTCACCTTCTCGAAGTGTAACTTTATATTTTGATCTCTTTATTTTATATTTTTACTACTTACAACGTTCAAAACTTCCACTTCATTACAAAAAGCTCATTTATGTTACCGTCATCAGACCCATCTGGACATATGGAATCGAGCTTTGGGGCTCTACTAAGCCATCTAATTCCTCCCGTATGGATTCCTTGCAATCCGAAATCCTTCGCCAAATCCTAAATGCTCCTTATTTCGTCTCTAATAAAATCATCTATAACTAACTTAATATCCTATTTGTTGCAGACCTTTCTCGTACCAGATATACCACTTTTAATTCCAAACTCCCATCCTAGGCCCTCAACTGCCCTTTCCTTATCATTTCGGTCATCAAAATGTCTGCTGGATACTCCTACCATTCTCAAGTCCTCAACCACGGAGTTCTTCCACCTTCCCTTCGGTCTTCCACGTGGTCTGACTTCATCCGGGTTCCCATAATATAATTTTCTTGCGGCTCTACCTTCATCCATTCTGATAACTTGTCCAAGTCATTTTAGGCGCTGAATTCGCACAAAATAAGAAACTCGGAGATCGTCGAAAAAGACGAAGATCTCTTTGTTCTTCCTTAAGCGATTGGTACCATTCTCTCTAACTGGCCCTATGATACGCCTCAACACTTTTTTTCCAAACCTGTCGATCTTTTCAGCTAGCCTTTTGCGTAGGGTCCAGGTTGCACTGCCATTTTTGTACTTCTACATAGAAGCTTACTTCGGAGAAAACTTCTTAGGGCGAACTATGTTTTGTTAGCCCCCATCACTCGATTGCGAATTTCTTCTTCTTCGTCGACCTGATCATTAACGATGGAGCCAAGGTTGCTTGAAACTGGACACGCACTGGAAAATATATTGTCCCACCACATAATGCTTTAGCGGATTTATAGGTGTTTTCTTACTGAGCACCATAATCTTATTTATTTATAACATTCGAACATATATTCTTAATATAAAATATAATTAGATGGGAGCATTGTATGCATCAAGTTATTATAGTTTTTATATAGCCATTATTTCCAGAAGAAATGTCATTTGTTTTCCTATGTTTTGTAAATAACACGTTACCGACTCAGTTCCTCCCCCTCCGCAAACACGTAGGTTGCGAGCGATAGGATTTCTGATGACAACATTTTTTGGACACCCTCGCATTTCCTCCTTCCTGAAGATGACCCCCGAAGTCATCGACCAGGCGGGTCGTCGGCAGTGTTGTCCTGGTCCCGGTGTTCCTCAGGCACTACGTCACGTCTCGGCCTTCTATTTACTGCTATGACACAAGCGAGGACAATGTCGCCTGCCGTGTTGCGGCCAGTGTCACGAAAGCGGCAAATCTGTCAGCAAATCCCAGGGTAGTCAGCTTCGTATCAGCGATTTCAGATACCTGTGTGAAATAGATATATAGTGAAAGATCATTATGAGAGAAAGGGATTTATTTTGGATAAATTAAAGATCTTTTAATATTTGATGATTTTATATTGTAAAAATGAAATCTGGCAGTGCAACACATGACATTTACTTTCGTCCGTTGGTCAAATAAATTAAAGAACTATTAAATAAAATTGGTTTTCAAATACTTAATAGAATTATACTCACATTCGTTGGAAACATATGTTTTAGATTCTATAATATAACAACATAAAAAATCTGGTGCGGGCAACACACGACTTTCACTTACCTCCATTTTTAAAATCAATGAAAGAATATTCAAATACAGTTAGGGATAAAAATACGTGAAATTATTAACGAATTAATCAAATTGAATTTATGTAGAAACATGTGTTTTATTAAAAAATCGATTATATTATTATCTTAAATAATCAGTTAGTTTTATCTTCTTCTCATCACTTTCTATTAACTTCTAAAAGCTTGTGTATGAGATGATATTTTTTCTAAAATCTTTAGCTTTCCAACGGTATATCATACATGTTCATTACTGCTCTTATGTTCAAAACGAAAAATTGCATTAAAAAAATATTTTTTTTGTTTTATCCTTTAGTTGGGTATCGAATTTATTCAATTTATATATTTACCTGTTTTTTATCAGCGTTAACAAGATAATCTAGTTATTATCATTGAATCTACAAAATTAAAGGTACTTAAGGGGAAGAAAATTTAAAATATCGGCATTTAAGCCCTGTCAGACCATTTTAATCCAAATAAAACCAACATGATATTAAAGCCCATTAAATTCTACATCGATATAGCGAGTTTAATCAAAATCGTCGGAACCGTTTTCGAGAAAATCGAAAAAAGGTGCAAAATGCATCGTATAAAGTGCCTCTTCTGGTAAGCTCATTTTGATGAAAAAAGTTTTGTCACGTCTTGGGCGTATAGTTGTCGTAAATATGAAATTTCAGTTTCATAGGACTTACCGTTTCCGCCCGGGAGTTACCACACACACACACACCAACACAGACCAATTTGCGGGACTTGGTTATTTGGACTCAGGGAACCCTAAAACGTGTATTTCCGTTGAAAACTGGAATTCGAAAATTTTCACGATCGCAATACTTCCCCTTACAGTATATAGTAAGTGAAAGTAAAATATTATGTCAAATAACCACTAAAGTTTATGCTCTATAACTCACTCTTTATTATCTTATACAGCTTTGTGTTTAAGATAATATTTATTCTAAAATCTTTGGCTTTCTAACGGTATATTATTGCTCTTCTTATGTTTAATAAACGAATAATATATAAGAAAATATTTGTTCTATTTTTTTCTTTTAGTTGTTTATCAAATGCGTTTACGTTACATATGCTACATATGGCGTTATGCAATGCTAAGAAGATTATATGAATAATTGTAATTAGTTTTGAATCTGCAAAACTAAAAGTACTCCAGAGAACGAAAAGTTTAGAATATCTGCATTTAAGCCGTGTGTAAACTATTTTATACAAAATGAAATCTACATGATATTATATTTTACGTTGACAGGGTGAAAAAAACAAATTTTGCTTTACAAGTGTAAAAATCTGGTGCGGGCAGCACACGACTTTCACTTACCTCCATTTTTAAAATCAATGAAAGGATTTTCTAATACAGTTAGAGATTAAAATACTTGAAACCATTAAGGAAATAATTAAATTGAATTTATATAAAAACATGTGTTTTATTAAAAAATCGATTATATTATTATCTAAAATAATCAGATTTAACGGCTTTTCATCACTCTTTATTAACTTTTACAAGTCTGTTCATTAGATAATATTTATTCTAAAAGCTTTAGCTTTCTAACGATATATTATACGTGTATATTACTGTTGCTATGTTCAAAATAAAAAAATTGCATTGAAAATGTTTTTTTTTTTTCAGTTTTCCCCTTTAGTTAGATATTGAATTCGTTCAACTTATATATTTATGTGTTTTTCATCGGTGGTAACAAGATAATATATTTATTTTTACAAAATCTACAAAATTAAAGGTACTTTGCAGGAAAAAAATGTGAAATATCGGCATTTAAGCCCTGTCAGGTCATTTTTAACAGAATGAAAACTACTTGATATTAAAGCCTATTAAATTTTACATTGATATAGCGAGTTTAATAAAATCGTCTGAACCGTTTTCGAGAAAATCGAAAAAAGGTGCAAAATGCATTGTGGATCTTCAGGTAAGCTCATATTAATCAAAAAAGTTTTGTAACGTCTCGGGTGCATATTTGTCTTAAGTATGAAATTTCAATTTATTAGGAGCTTACCGTTTCCGCCCGGGAGTTACCACACACACACAGACAGATCTTTTTGCGGGACTTGGTTATTTGGACTCAAGGGACCCTAAAACGTGTTTTTCCGTTGAAAACTGGAATTCGAAAATTTTCACGATTGCAATACTTCCCCTTACTATATTATATAGTAAGTGCAAGTAAAAATGTGCGAAAAGCTTTGTATAAAGTGTCTCTTCTGGTTCGCCGAATTTGTTGAAAAAGTTGCTGTAACATCTAGAGTGTATAGTTGTTTTAAATATGAAATTTTAGTTTGAAATAGTGCAACACAGACCGTTTGGTTGACCCAGCGATCCAGAGAGCTAGACGCTGGAGGCCCCAGTGACATCACTGATGTAACAGACTCCAGCTGATCTAGCTCGCTCCAGTGGCTGCCACCGCAGGGATTCTTCCTCTTACATAAGTCAAGGACACTGATGGCACATTTGTCCATACGAATCTCCTTTCAAGGGTGCTTCTGGTTCCATGGTGTTCTGCTGTCTCTACCTTCTTGTTCTTCGTTAAAAACCATGGCTGAAAAAATTTAATAAAATGAATATACAGATATTATCAAAAAAAGGTTTGTGTTAACTCCCGGTATTAATGGGCTTTAATACCATGTAGGTTTCATTCTGATTTTTATAGTCTGAAAGGGCTTAAATGCCGATATTTTAAATTTTCTTTCTCTAAGCTACCTTTAATTTTGTATATTCCAAAAGATAAACCATATCATCTTAATGACATTGAGGATTAGGATTAGGAATGATGATTAGGCGTTTTTAACTTCGTGGTTTTTTACGCCATATACTAATTGTTTGGTAAATTAGGTGGTATGAATTTTATTTTAACAATCAAAATATGTTTTCCCTTTATAAAATTAAAGTTATATAGCTTGCATACAGATTAAGTAAAAATATATATATATATACACACACACACACACACACACCACACACACACACATATACATTTTTTTTAATACTTTTTTTTTATTATTATTAGTCTTTTTTTTAAATTTACTTATTTATTTTTTTTAATTTATATTTATTTTTATTTATTTTTTATTTTTTTTTAAGAATACGTTACTTATAAGTACTACAATTGTAAAACAGAACAATGTTAGCCAATAAGCCACCTAGAGGCTAGAGCGCTTTAATTAATTTGGTTTCTTTTAGGAATCTGATCTGTCTGGTTATGACATCCTCGCAGTCCAAAAGTGACTCTTTGAGAGCTCGGCCAAGCTTGTACTCCTGCATAAGACTTTGTAATCTGGGCATTCCTCTATGATATGTTTGACGGTTATGGTTTCTGACATCTATTGCATATTGGTTGTGGGTCTTTCGTGATGAGATGAATATGAGTGAGTCTTGAGTGGCCTTTTCTTAATCTTGTTAGAGCAGTTTCTTCTCTCCGTGTTGCTCTCACTGAAGTCTTCCAGCGGTGTGTATCTGGTTTTATCTCCTTCAGTTTGTTATTATCTACGGTGTCCCACATTATTTGCCAATCAGCTTTAGTATCCGAGCGTAACCATATTTTAATGTCGGCTTTAATGGCAACTGGAACGATATCTTGTTTACTAAGTGCGGCTTCTTTTGCTGATTTGTCAGCTATCTCGTTGTATTTAATCCCCAAGTGGGAAGGGGGAAAAAAAAAAAAAATAAAATAAAATAAAAAACTTTATTCTGGGACTAAGGATAGTCTCCTAAGAATAATATAAAATTTAACATAAATAAAAATTTAATGACATTGATAGAGGACGGCTAAATATACGGGTTGGACGGATTTGATGACCAACTAAAAGATAAAAAAGCAAAATTATTTTTTTATGTAAAATAAGAACAGTAATATAGACGTATAATAAATATATCGTTGGAATGAGAACGATTTTAGAAAAAATAATATCTGATACACAAAGTTGTAAAATTAAATATAAAATAACGAATGGGGAATAAACTTATTACTGGTTAACAATTTAATGTAATTTTATCTAAATTATATGTTTCCAACGAAAATGAATATATTTTTTCTTAAAATCAACTTAAAATATTTGGAAATCTAGAGAGATACACTTTGTTCATAAATAAACAACTTTAATTGGGTTTCTATAACACAGCATACCAATGCTTTCCTACAGGAATATTCTTAACATTTTAATTTAACTATAAATACAATATTTTTTTTCCTTTTTTACTCTTTTTAAATATTATTTTTCCTGTTTTTTTTTTGTTTTTTTTTTTCTCTTTTCCTTCTATAGCGCTTCACATTTTCTTTCAAATAAATAGATCTATCTATACATATACACCAAAGATTAAATAAACAAATAAAAAAACAAAACAAAAAATTATATATACATCATAAAACTACATACTAAAAAAATCACACCATCATAAATAAAAACAATACAACAACAAAACACTTAGCACCTAAAATCAATATATCTATATATACAAAAGTATGTTAAAATTAAAATTAACATATATCTGTTTTAATTAATTAAAAATTTTAAAATATTTAACAGTTTTTAAACTGATTTTAACAGTCGAGGTAAGTGAAAATCGTGTGTTGCCTGGACCATTTGTTATCCATTATGTATATGAATGATGTATATAATACTATAAAATCTGTATAGCTAATTGAGGAGTCTCAAAATTTTACTTTTATATTATTATTTGGAGACTAGCTGTCCCAGTATAATTTCTTTTATCAATTCATTCACTCATTCATAACCTATATCATCTAAGCAACTGTTACTCTCTATCCCCGTGCTAATCGCTTCTAGTATAAACAAGGTTACAATAAAACTGGCAATTAAAATTAATTTATCATAGGTGGCATAATCAGGAATCAGTCATTTTTTGAAAATTTTTAACTTTGCCAACGTTTCGGCTCAAGCTTGTGAGCCATCATCAGGGCATTACTGAGCCATGTCCAAGCATAAACTGAGTTTATGCTCAGTTTATAACTCAGTTTATGCTTGGACATGGCTCAGTAATGCCCTGATGATGTCTCACAAGCTTGAGCCGAAAAACGTTGGTAAAATTAAAAAAATGACTGATTCCTGATTATTCCACCTATAATAGTTTCTACAGTCGACTATACATCCTCAATATAATTAATTTAAAAATAAATTAAAATTATTTATTAAAATTTAACCCATCTAACTAGTTCGTACTGGAATACAATAGACTGAAAGTGAGAAGTTAGAAGCGGTCCAGTTTGATAATGAACCGTGGCCAGTATTGCACTTGACCTTCTAAGGCCATTCGTACCGGTTCTTATGTCATTAGTCTCTATTGAGAACGCTATTTATACCGTTTTAGGTTTACTTGTTAATAGTCTCGTTAATGTATGAGAGTGGTCTATTTGTGGACTCATGTGATCACGTTCTCAAACATAGTAATGATTTTGATGGGTGGGATTGAGTTATTTCAAAGTTGGTATACCAGAAAGGTTCCCTACACATATATGTGCATTGAAATCACTAACAGCTATGAAAAAAACCCCATGAATGTCACTTATGTTTTTGATACTAACTTACTCATTCCATAGAATTTCTCGTTTCAGTATAAATAATCTAAAAGTTTAGGTTATTATTGAATACATTATATTTTTCAGAAATCTCATGCTCTCCCTTATTAATCTATCCTGCTAATATTATATACGTGGAACCCACATACAAGACTCAAAAGAAAAGAACTCAACCGCAGATTCGGCCAGTTATACAGACTACTAAACAGAAAATCTCATCTTACTGTTGACAACAAATTACTAATATACAAGACAGTACTGAAACCTATATGGACCTACGGACTTGAACTGTGGGGGACAGCTAAACTTTCTAACATCAAACGCATCCAATCCTTCCAATCCAAAGTCCTCCGAACAATAGTTAATGCTCCTTATTACGTTACCAACTGTACCCTACACCATGACCTTAATATTCCGTTTGTTTTAGACCTGGTACCATCCAAATTTTCCAAATTTCATCAGAACCTTACTCATCATCCTAACCCTCTAGCGCAATCCCTATCCAGCACCACCCATCCCTACAATCCTCCCCGAAGATTGAAACGGCAGTGGCCACGAGACCTATTGTAAACATTTAAATTGGAGTTCTGACAATGGTCAGATCCTCCACTCATGTACGGTATGTTTGTGGCTACAGCGCCCTGACTCAGCCTCCACTGGCTCAGACCAGTGATGCGGCTGAGATAGAGGCGCTGGGATCTCTTGGATTCCGCTTTTTCCTCCACAAGTGGAGGGAAAAGCGCTTGCTGGGGTCCCTTAGCAATTGTATATATTGTATATAGTTATGATTGTGGGTAAGATGTTTATTTATTTGCCAACTTTTTATTTATCTCAATAATAGGTTTTTGTTTCGATTTGTTTTGTTTTTTATTTATTATTATTAATTTATTGTATATATATGAATTTATTTATGTTATATTTTATGTAATTTGACCATTATTATTATTTTCTGTATATATAGTATGAATGTGGTCTCTTATCAATATTATTATTGTTCATTTTGTAACAAATTGTAATATATCTCAATAAAGAAATAAAAAAAAAAAAAAAAAAAAAAATATTATATACAAAAATATTTGCACGGTTGGGTCGTTAGAGTTTGTTTTGTTTTTTCAATTTCATTTGTTTATTCATTAAACGCCATTTTATCCTACTGTGGTTAAGCGAACAATGAAACAGCGGGAGGCTTGAATTTCGCATATCTATATTTCCTAACATATAACACATACGGATATTTAGAGAGTAACCTACATCGTACAGGCTTGGGACCACTATTTCACGTCTTCTCCATGGGATAGAATAACTAAAGATTAGTTCTAACTAATTTCTAAAACCCCGTTAGGTTTTAAACCTTGTATATCATAGGCTGTTATGCTAGCCAATAAACTATACATAAAGGATTTTGCAGGTCTCTGTTGTTTTCTTCCAAATGTTTACATATTTAAAGTAAATAGTTACTAATCCCCTACCTTTGTATTATAAATATTAGCTTCCCAATCAATTATACACTTTTAAGTATATCTCCAAATATCAACATGGAAACACGCGATTTTCGAGTAATATTTTTGTACGAGTTGAAACTCAGCCATTCAGCAGCTGAGGCCGCTAGAAATATTTGCAAGGCGATTGAGGAAGGGAGTGTAAATGAACGGACTATTCGCCGTTGGTTTGCTAAGTTTTCAGCTGGGGATACCGACTTGGAAAACTTGCCCCGAGGAAGACCTCCGTCCGTAATAGACAACGATGTCCTCAAACATACAGTAGAAGGAAACCCCTACCAAACAGTTAAAGGACTCTCAGCACAACTAAATGCAAGTGCATCTACCGTTTCCTGACATTTAAAATGTATTAGGAAAGTAAAAACGCTCGGGTCCTATACTCTTACACGACAACGCTAGACCCCATGTTTCAAAACATACCGTGCAAAAATTGAAAGAACTGGGCTTGGAAGTTCTTCCGCACCCACCATATTCACCCGACTTGTCTTCAACAGGTTACCACCTGTTCAGGAATTTGACAACTTCGTCAAAGGAAAACTTTTTGAAAATGATGATCAAGTGAAAAGTGCGTTTTCAGATTTGGTTTCACTTCTAAGCTCAGAGTTTTTCAGATCGGGGATAAAAAAGTCGGTGTCACGTTAGGAAAAATGTGTAGAAAAGGAAGGTTAATACTTCGAATAAAATTATCTTGTTTTCATATCGTAGTTTTAATAAAAATCCTTTATCTTGAAAACGGACATTCCATGTGACACAACCTAATATGGGAGTTGTAAATCGGATAGCATGGTTGAGGTTCGCGTATAATGGCCATACATATTCACAATTGTCATAGACGTGTTTTGAACCGCCTCCATTTTTCGGTAGTTCGATTCGCTTGTGTAACTCCAGGCTGGGGCAGAGTAGGTTAACATTGGGCGGATGACAGTTTTGTGCAAAATCAATTGTGATTTTGTTAATAACAATGGATCTTGGTCTTCTTTTTTTTTTTTGTGAAAATTACTGCCTGAGTTTTTATTAATATTAATCTTCCATTTTGATAAGTAAGTGATGAACGTTTTAAGGAGTGCCTGTAATCTATTGGTTATTGTATTGTTTCCATATGAAGATGCATAAATTGCCGTATCATTAGCAAATAAGGATCGTTCTTCGGATAGATGAGACGGGATGTGTCCAGTTGTTTACGAATAAACAGCCTACAGTTTTGTCATTTTCTTCATGCGGGTGTATAGCTTTCCCCCTCACTTTAAAAAAAAATTCTTCTTTGAGGAATTGTCTAATTGTTTTATACCTTATATAGATCTTACTGATAATTATTAATTATGATGAACAAAATGTTGGGTATTTTAAAGAATACATTTTGCCAATTCGGAACTTAAACTGAATAAGTCTAGTTCAATGAAGATAAAACCTATTTTGAGAAGGTATGATCGACTGTTGAAATCATAAGTAGAAATAATCAGAACTGTCTGATAAACAATAATTTAATATTTCCGACGTTTCGGCCCAAACATATGAGCCATCATCAGGGCAGCAGTGAGCCATGTCAAGAATAAACTTAGTCAAGAAACGTCGACAGGACAAAAATATTTTTCACTAGACTGACTCCTTATTATTTTTATCTATGATAAATAAATTGCCTATCCGAAATTAAATGGGATTCGTTAATGCATATAAAGTAATACTTCCTAATACTACGAACTATCATTTTTGAACGACTTTTAGCCAGACATAAAGATTTTAGATTCTATCCTAATGCATTTCTTTTCATTGAACATCTGTTTATTAGATTCAGGTTTATGAGATCAATGAATAAATATTGGCTAGATTCCTCTAAAAAAAATAAATTCACTATGAGCAGAATTAATTTCAAGAACCAGAAATTTCTCAGAAAAAAAAATCATTTCTCAAAATAATCATATTGGAAATCCACTTTGCACCAAAAGTCATCGAATGTCTCCTTTTGATCGAAAACCTTCAATAATTCCTTCACGATCCCTGCTAGGTCCAAGATTATTTACAGGTTGTCATCCTAGTTCAGAATCAGTTGGAAGGTCGTGATCCATTCTCCAGGCTCGACAGTCCGTAGGGTGGCTAAAAGATAATGGCTATGTGACCTTCTCAGACAAAACATTCAATGAGGTGTTACCAATTGGTGTATCTCTGGAAATCATCTTCATGGCTTTTTTACAAATGTGTTTATGTGTTTTCACATTTATGTTTTTGTTGAATTAAGATGTAACAAGGCATTCAGAGACCTTCAGACGGTTAAGCAAATTGAATAATAACATATTTTTCTTATTATTTAACGTCCCTCTAACACTTTATAAATTTGTTCTCTATAGAAAGTATGATTTATTCATCGTCATCTGGCGGAGTGGATTTTAATGAGAATATATATTTTTTACTGACTCATGTATCACGAGTTATGAGAAATTTGGAAAAAATTAAAATTGATGAAAAACTTAAAATTTATATATTTAATCTACAAAATAGTTACCACCGTTAGCGATTACCCTTTCCCAACAGCTTGAAAGGTCCACTATCCCTTTTTCCAAAAATTACTGTCCTTACTGCTGAAGAGCAATAAAAGGTCCGTTTTGTCGTCATCCGTCACAAAATCCACGAGGAAATAAAGTTTTCGGTTAACGGCGGGGAATGCGTGTTATTATTCAGTTGCTAAATTACTTGGCTCGCGGCTACTATAAAAAAACTTAAAGGTTAGAATTTATAAAACTACTATTCTTCCGACGGTCTTTTACGGATGTGAAACGTGGCCGCTTACTTTGAAGGATGAACAACGGCTTAAGGTTTTCGAAAATAAGGTTCTGCGTAAAATATTTGGTCCGAAGAGAGATGAGACTAGTGGGGAGTTTAGATGGTTGCACAACGCGGAACTGCGGAGCTTGTACTCTGTGAATATAATTGAGTCGATAGCATCGCGGAGACTCAAATGGAGGCGTAAAGTTGTTGGGCTCGGTGAGGAACGGATTTCCAGAAAGTTGGTATTCGCTGAACCGACTGGTAGGTGTCCGAAAGGTAGGCCGAAGCGTCGATTGGAGGATTGCGTGAAGGCTGATCTCGGGAGCTTGGGCTTGAACGGTGATCATTGGACGAGTCTGTGTAGACAGTATTTGATGGTATCTATCGGCTTCGATCCTTCGGGTTCGTTAGGCCTGTTATTACTATTATTATTTGACGTCATCTTCTGAAGAGTAGGATTTCCCTTAAAGAAATTTTTCAAGGGATTATAAAAGATGGAAATCCGAAGGAGCAATGTCAGGAAAGTACGTCGGGCGAGGTAAAACCTCCCATCTGAACTTATTCCGAGTCCTTAAAGACATATGGGGCCTAGCGTTGCCTTGATGGAATAGCATTCCTTTCCGATTTGCCAATTCTGGCCGTCTCTCTTCAAATGCTGCCTTCAATCGATCTAATTGGCGCAGTAAAAGTCCGTATTTATAGTTTGGTTTTGTGGAAGGGACTCAAAATGTAGAGAAGGGTTGATGTAGAGAATCCATTTTCCGTCACCAGTAAAAATGCGTTTCAAAAATGAACATTTCTTTTTCCCCCACCACATTTGTTTTCAGCAGAAAATCACATGTATCCTTTCAATAAAGTTCCTTTCACTGACCTCATCGGGAACCCAAAGAAACGACAGGGGTACCCATCCTTCTTTAGATGATCAAATACGGTGGATTTGCAGGCTCTCAACTCCGCAGCTATCTCACGGAAAGTAATTCGAGGATTTTTTGTGGTGACCGTCATAATACCCTTGATGTCAAGAGTTTAACTCCGGCCAGCACAGGGTTGGTCTTCCAAATTTAAATCTACTGATCTAAACCGCGAAAACCACTTCTGAACCGTGCTATCAGCAATTGAATCGCTGCCATACTCGGCACAGATCTTCTTGGAGTTTGGAATGCGTTTTTCCTTTTTTTTTAAAAAGAATAGCATAATATTCCGAAATGAACTGAATCGTCACTCATGTTTTTTTTTTTTCAATAAACTACAGTACCAAGAGAAGTTGGTTGAGGGTGCAGCAATTGACACACAATTAAGCGTAAACTTAATTTATTGATGCCGACGTTTCAGCCTAAATTATAGGCCTTCTTCAGGGTGGGTGTGTGAGCTGAAAGGCGTCAGTCCACAACAATCATTGTCAAACAACCATTGTTGTTGACTGACGCCTTTCAGCTCACGCAACCACCCTGAAGAAGGCCTATAATTTAGGCTGAAACGTCGGCACCAATAAATTAAGTTTACGCTTAATTGTATGTTAAATTGACTGCACCCTCAACCAACTTCTCTCATATACATACACAGTCAACCATTGTCACTTCATTACAATACTGAGAGCTATTAAAGACGAATTCAGTGTGTAAACGTAGTTTATTTCATGAGGATTAAAGGCATATAAATAAACATTAGCTTTGTGATTCATTTTCAGGATAAAAAATAAAAGGTTAATTTTATTTTAAAAATCTCTACGAACTTTTTGCACAACCCAATAGATTTGGGATTTATTTGAACTAATTATAATTTAAATATAATTACATATTTCACTTTCTCCTTAATTTGCAATGTGTTAGGGCAAATCGTGAAGAAAATACGGTTAATACGCAATGTATAATTAGTAATAGAAAGGGAGAAAGGCTGGCTGATATATTACGATGTACTAATAAACCTGTGGCTTTCTTTAGATATTAACGGTCTTTGAAAACCAGAAAAAAAAACATTATTCCAGTCATTGTCTTCTTAGTTCCTGGTTTCTGTCGAGAAACGTTAGGGCTAGAATCTACAAAACTATTGTTTTCCGAACGGTTCTATACGTTTTTGGTTTATTATTTTCAATAATTAACCTCTATTTAGGCCCATAACTCAGTTATTTATGAAGAAAGAGGAAATATTGTGAAGAGTTTTAGGACACTGCGACGAATTAAAAAAAATAAAAAACAAATTGAAATCTTGCATATATAAATATACGCTTCTAACTCAGTTATTTTAGAATATAGAGAAAACCATCAAGAGTGTTTCAGAATTATTACACTGCGATCACTTATAAAACAGAAAACAATTAAAATTTCAACTAAAAATGCGTCCACAACGCAATTATTTTTGAAGATAGAGACAAAAATATGAATTCATAATGATGGAGTTTTGTTGACCGTAGAGAAATTAGATGAGGAAGATGGTTGGGGGTGCGGTCATAAATGAAAAACACACAATTAAAAATAAGCGTTATTTTTTTATTTAATTTTTAATTTTATTAATTTAATTTAATAAAATTTAATTTTTTTAATTTTTATTTTTTTATTTAAAAATAAGCGTCGGCACATAATTAAAATAACGCTTATTTTTAATTGTGTGTTTTTAATTTATGACCGCACCCCCAACCATCTTCCTCATCTAAAAATATGAATTGTTTTAGAATCAGTATAGCGCGAAAAATTTTGTTATGAAATCATCAGTAGTGATTGGCCATTTCCCTATGATTATTTATTGCTTTTCATTTTAGTTAATTGCCAGTAAACAGCAATAATACCCTAATGCAGTTATTTGGAAATTATAAACCATTGTGCAATAATTGGATTCTACGTACTTTGAAATGTAAAACCTTGACGAAAAACATTAAATTTTTAAGGTATTTTTTTTTTTCTTTTTGGGCATTACAATGGCTTTTAATTGAAAATAATACACCAAAAAAATAATTAGTTTTTATGAAGCGAACATAGAAATATATAAGAATTGTTATATATTGCTAATACATAGTTATAAAATTTAATTTACTACAAGAAACAAATTGTGTTATGTATATTTGTGTTAAATAAAATCCAAGAAGAAATAAAGTCCCGGTTAAAGGTGGGAAATGCGTGTTATTATTCAGTAGCTAAATTACTTAGCTCGAGGCTTCTGTCTAAAAACTTAAAGGTTAAAATTTA
This sequence comes from Piezodorus guildinii, assembly GCA_023052935.1. Classification (NCBI taxonomy): domain Eukaryota; kingdom Metazoa; phylum Arthropoda; class Insecta; order Hemiptera; family Pentatomidae; genus Piezodorus; species Piezodorus guildinii. Next base: position 215,468,240 of record CM041292.1, on the reverse strand, counting down.
TAAAACTATTATTCTTCGGACGGTTCTTTACGGATGTGAAACTTGGCCGCATACTTTGAAGGATGAACAACAGCTTAAGGTTTTCGAAAATAAGGTACTGCGTAAAATATTTGGCCGAAGAGAGATGAGGCCACTGGGGAGTTTAGAAGGTTGCACAACGCGGAACTGCGGAGCTTGTACTCTGTGAATATAATTGAGTCGATAGCATCGCGGAGACTCAAATGGAGGCGTAAAGTTGATGGGATCCACCAACCCATGCAATTCTTACCCGCATCTAATCCTGCAATACAAAATCCTCCGTCAGATACCAAATGCTCCTTATTTTGTCACTAATAAAACTACCCATAAAGATCTGAATATTCCGTTAGCTGCAAACTTAGCCAGAACTAAATTCACCTCCTTTCATTCCTAATTACCAGAGCACGCAAAGCCGCTCCCCGTATCCTCTCATTTCCATATATTCCCGATAACCCTCTGAGGCGCCTGAAAAGACGGTAGCCTCGAGACCTGCTAATGAAATAAACATTGAAGTGTTCTGCCCAGCGGTAAGTGTTCTTCACAAGATTTGATCAAGTCAATGGTTACTTTTTCCAATTTTACTAGTTGTATTTTTTTTTATACAGTTGTAAATATCAATAAATAAAAATTTCTTTTATTTTTATTTTCATAGTATGAGCTTTTAGATAATTGACGTTTGGTTGTCGAGGGCAATGACATTGTTGATTTTTAATCCGATAACAGCTGCAACAGGCTTACATAGTTGACAACAATATCAGCTGGTTTATCCGAAATCACCTGATATGGGTCAGCTGACTATCATGCGGTCATTTAATGTCACATTGACATCTCTTATCATTCCATATCAATGAATACTCAGAAACAGTTCTTATTTATAATCTTAATTTTTTTTGAGCGTAAACAGTTAAATATGAATTTTATCATAGCATCATGAAATATAAATCATAAATAGGAAATAAAGATTAAAAAAAAAAAAAAAATTGATAGACTTATTTACAATTTTATGGGACTCAAATGATTTAAATTGTAAATAAAAACATAATTTACACGATTAAAAATAGAGAGGGAGTGTATATGAAAGTTTTTTTCTAATTAGTATGTATATTATATAAATGTTTTGTGTGCCTCTTATTTCAAAACAAAAAACTAATTTTAGTTAAGTCTAAGTAGTCATAGTAAACATAATCTGCATTTTTCTGCGTAAATGATCATTTCCTTTTATGTTATTTTATTTTTATTTTATTTTATTTTTTTATGGTTATGACGTGTTCAAGTGACTAAGATTTTGTATTGCTTTGAAATATTTAATGGTATTAAAACTCCTTTTTACCTGAGAGTAAATGGAACATATTTTAATGAAAAGAAATAAGATACTTCATAAATTATTACAGTTGGAACTATTACAATCGCTTCTGTTGTAATCGTGTTTTCTAAAGATAAGCAATCCTAATGCATTATTTTCAATTAAGGTTGGGCTCAAAGGGAACTGCATAATTGCAGTAGTACGATTTTAATATCTAATAATTTCAAGAATTTTGTTGTTTTCAGATTTTTTTATTTAATTAATGATAATTTTTCAGTTTTCCATAAGGCTTGAAACTTTTAATTGATATGCATAAGACCAACCAGATGAAATATGGGCTGTCAGTAAAAGGGGAATAGAAATTGATTATTGTATATTTTTAATTATTAAGTAAGTTGATGAATTAAAAAAATACTTATGATTTTTAACTTTCACATTATTTATTTTATTTTTTTACTATGCACATCTCTTCAGCTTGACGAAAGACTAGCTGATTCGATTTTAAAGACTATAGAGGAAATATTAAAGGATTTTGGGTTTAGAAAAAGGATAATATATATTTAATTTGTTTAATGACTATACCTCAATTCAGTTAGCTTAAATAGACTTATGTTAGTAAATATCAAGTAGATTAAATCACCGATTTCTGAGATATTCTGACATAAGTGGTTTATATTGAGGAAATTGAATGAACTGATATCCGTTTAGTTCTTCACTCATCATAACATTAGATACGTCATTATTATTCCCGAATTAAGTAGCAGTATTTATATTTATTCGGATTAAACTAACGATTTTGTTTGTTACATTGATATTACCAACGTGGTAAACGTCACCTCTGGTATGGTGGCTAACATAACATATTTTTACTTTCACTTAGTATATATAGTAAGGGAAAGTATTGCAATCGTAAAATTTTCGAATTACGGTTTTCAACGGAAATATACATTTAAGGTCCCTGAGTCCAAATAACCAAGTCCCGCAAAAAGGTCTGTGTGGTGTGTGTGTGTGTGTGTGTGTGTGTTGTAACTCCTGGGCGGGAAACGGTAAGTGGTAAGAAACAGAAATTCATATTTAAGACAGCTATACGCCCGAGACGTTACAAAACCTTTTCATCAAAATTTGCTTACCAGAAGACCACTTTATACTATGCATTTTTCAGATTTTTTCGATTTTCTCGAAAACGGTTCCGACGATTTTGATTAAAGACTCTATATCGATGTAAAATTTAATGGGCTTTAATACCATGTATGTTTCATTCGGATTAAAATGGTCTGACAGGGCTTAAATGCCGATATTTTACATTTTTTTTTTCCTGTTAAGTACCTTTAATTTTGTAGATTTTATAAAAATAAATATATTATCTTGTTACCGATGAAAAACCAGTAAATATATAAATTGATTGAATTAAATACCCGACTAAAGAAGAAAACAGAAAAAAATATTTTTTTAATGCAATTTTTTGTTTTTGAACATAAGAGCAGTAATATACATGCATTATATACCGTTGGAAAGCTAAGGATTTTAGAAAAATATTATCTCATACACAAGCTTTTAAAAGTTAATAGAGAGTGATGAAATGAACATAAAACTAACTGATTATTTTAGATAATAATATAATATATTTTTTAATAAAACACATGTTTCTATAGAAATTAAATTTAATTAATCCTTCAATAGTTTCACGTATTATTTATTATCTCTAACTGTATTTGAAAATTCTTTCATTGATTTTAATAATGGAGGTAAGTGAAAGTCGGGTGTTGCCCGCGCCAGATTTTTTGACATAGGTCGCGGGTTCGAACCTACAGTTCTTTCTAGTATTTTTGAATAGGAGAAAAAATCCTTACTTATGCCTCAATTCTTCGGATGTGAAGTGAAAAGTCCCGAGCCTGTGCTATGTCAGGTACTCATTGAAGAGCCCTATCCTAATATAACCTGGACAGGAAAAATTTAGGATTCCCACATTAGCATCGTCCGATTAGCCACAGTAGCATAAAATGACGCTAAATGAATAGACAGTATCAACGTGGTGAAAAACAAAAATCAATCGCTGTCGTTGTATCAACTATAAGAACGAAAAATTGTTATTAACGCCCTCGCATCTTCTCAAAACGATTTACTTATTAAATTTGTGTAAATGTAATATATATTTAAACCTTTGACGCTTGGCGCATATTAACTAAAAGTGTACAAGCTCTGCAATTTTGCTTTGTGCAGCCTTCTAAATTCTCCATTACCTCATATCTCATCGGATCGAAAAATTTTACGTAATATCTTATTCTCGAAAACCTTTAGACTCTGTACATCCTTCAATGTAAACGAACACATTTCACAACCGTATAGGCGGAAGAACAACAATTTTGTAGATTTTAATCTTGACAATTTTGACAGAGGCAATCCTCCCATCGACGTTTCGGCCTACCTTTCGGACGCCTACCAGTCGGATCAGCCAATACCAACTTTCTTGGAATCCGATCCTCACCGAGCTCAACAACTTTACTCGCCCATTTGAGTCTCCGCAATAAATAAGAAGTAGATACGTCAACAATATTTCACCTAGTATAAGTATAACTCACATTGTAAATTATTTTAAAGGGATAATCCTTATTTTCTCCTGTTGATTTTAACTTAATACGTAACTCATTATTTAAAGTTATGCTTATTAGAGATGTTTCCTTCTGAAAAATAAAAAATAAAAACTATAAGGAATTTATTCTCATGAAAATATTTCCTGAAAGCAATGTGGAATATTAAAACAATTTCCAGGACCCATAAAAAAGGAGCATAACAATGTAATTCGTGTAGGATATGTGGGTTCGTTGAGACATGTCCCTAACACATAATTTTTTCTCTGTAAGAGATACAACAGGAGAAGAGAAGAAAACAAAGCTATAACCTGATAAGGCTTGTTCTCTTCTTTATCACATTCTTCTTTTATTTCTATATATTTTTTGTCTTATTGTATATTTTTATGTTATTTGTTTTTATTTATATTTTTATTGAAATTTACAACTGTATATTATCATAAAACAAGTAAATATGCTAATTAATAATGAAATACATAAAAAATATTAAGATAAATTGCCCATTGGCAGCACTCTTAATTAGTGAATCTAAACAAGAAGGTTTCGGGGCCATCTCCTTTCCAGACGCCTCGGCAGATTATCAGGAATTGGAGAGGAAGCAAGATTGAAAGTAGTGGATTAGAGTGGGGGTGGTGTTTTTTATGAAGAAGTGATACCTAGAACGGACCAAATAAGCAACATATGGGTCATTAATGTCTTTGTGGAGGATTTTATTCGTAACAGATTTTGGATTGTAAGAATTGGATACGGAAGAGTTTGATGGTTTAGTAGAGCCCCAAAGCTCAACTCCGTAGGTCCAGATAGATCTTATCATTGTCATGTAAATGAGTCTTTTGTAGTTAAGCGAAAGTTTAGTGCGTCTGTCTAGTAAATGTTGAAGTAACCGAAATCGGCGATCAGTTTCTTGTCTTTTCAGTCTTGTATGGATTGTGTAAGGAATGTGTCCTAGGGTACTGACTTGAGAAACACCTCCACACAGAAACTAAGTTAAAATGGATGAATAGGAACGATTGTGGTTGAAGGATCTGTCAGAGGGGTGGGTTGGATAATGAGGAAATATGTATAAGAGAGGATCTATCAGAGATGTAGGACTGGATGTGAGAGGGAGGAGTTTGTGCAGAGTTATGATAATTTAAATCTTGAATAAATATAACGATTTAATATATGACTAATATTGATACAAGAAAAAAAAACACTTTATTCTCGGACTAAATTCCCTAAGAATAACATAAAATTTGACATATTATAATATCTACATCTGGCTAAGACACAAAATTAATGAGAAAAAAAAAACCCTTAAATTTAAGAAAAAAAAAAAAAAGAAGAAGAAAATAATAAGGAATCAATTGATTTCTTGACAATATGAATAAATAAAATTTACTTTTAATGATTAAAGAAAATTCACAAACACGCAAAGTTGAGATAACTAGTATACATATAAAAAACTAAAAATATCTACTACAATCTAACAGTACAACTGTAATTGTCAGATAGCATATTTATGGAAAGTGACAAGATACAAATGGTATTCGAAAGTAATAAGAAAGTTTACGCGGCGGATGTTTGATGGGAGAGAATTCTAAAAACTGGAGAAACGGGCTATAAAGAAACGTTCATATGTATTTTTCTGTGGAAAGGGATATAACCGTCGGTATGTCGGGATATAGTTTCTTGTGAATTAATTGTTGGTTTTAACTGCAGTGATGGGAGTTGATGGTTTGGTATAAAAATGTTCCGAGGAAATATTGTCTACGGGTTGTTGCAAAAGTCACTTTGACTCGCCGTAAAGATGGAGCACGTGGGACGTCAGACCCTGGGGTATGGAGATCCTGCTGGGGCACTCCCAGCCTATATAAGGGGGGTACCCAAAATCGGGAATAAAACCTAGCGTCCCAGCGTGATTTAACCCTAATCATCTCCTTGCACCACCGTGGACAAGGAGTTTTTTTAATTTTTTTTTTTTTTTTTATTAAAATAAAATATATATATAAGACGAAATATACGATTAGTAGCAGAAACGGTGGCGATCTTAGTAATATTGATATATCAGGGCATACTTTTGATCAATTAGAGAGATTCAAGTACTTAGGTTCAATGATAACAAGAAAAAATAAAATCCAGGAAGAAATAATATCCCGGTTCAAGGTGAGAAATGCGTGTTATTAGTCAGTTGCTAAATTACCTAACTTGCGGCTTTTGTCTAAAAACTTAACGATTATAATTTATAAAACTATTATTCATCCAACGGTTCTTTACGGATGCGAAACATGGCCGCTTACTTTGAAGGATGAACAACGGCTTAAGGTTGTGAGCTTGTGCCTTGTGAATATAATTGAGTTGATAGCATCACGGAGACTCAAATGGGCGAGTAAAGTTGTAGGGCTCGGTGTAATTCGGATTTCGAAAAGTTGGTATTCGCTGATCCGACTGGTGGGCGTCTGAAAAGTAGGCCGAAACCTCTATGCGTTAAGGTTAATCTCGGGGGCTTGGGCTTGAACGGTGAATATTGGTGGTATTGGCATCGAACCTTCGGGTTCGGTAAGCCTATTATTATTATGTATATATTAAGTGTTTGAAGTTCTACCACTAGGTAGTTCTTCACAAGGCATTTTCAAGTCCATAATTGTAAATTAGCCCATTTACTTATTATAAGTACAGTTGTAAATGTCAATAAAATGTTTAAGAAAATACATATATTAATTGTAAAATTTGAAAACGAGGAAATTCCATAAGATAAAAGATAGACTGGACGAAGGCTTTTCAGGAACTTAATAGAGAGAGCACTAGTGGTATTCTTACTAAATAAATTGCATCAATGTAGGTGTTATTTCTTCGAATCAAGTATTTTCTGAAGATATATGATGTTTTGGATATGATATTTAATCATTACGGGCTGGATTTTTACGAATGGGGCTTAAGCTAGAAACTCTTCCATTCCGCTGACCATTGGATCAGGTAATCATCCAGTCTTTAGAGACTGTTGATTCGTGCCTTTGAGGGGTCGACCCAAACCGAGCAAACACAGAGACAGCTGACTGTGACTGTTTGTTAGCTGATAGTGCTATCGGTGGTACCGTGATAGCTGCATCTCGTAGCCTTCCAGCCCTCACCGCCGTCATAAAAACTTATCGCCAGGTCTGTGGGAACTGAGGTCCGCCGGTGGGTCTTATCTACCTCACTCTATGATAGGGCCCTGTATCGTGGAAGTGTCCGCTGAGTACACACGTATAGATACGTGCTCCAGAGCCCTCTGCTATTAGGCAAACCTCTCGGTCCTTGCAATGTTTATAAAACGTATCTTCAGAAAAGGGGGTCACTTGTAGCTGGGTGGTTAGCGTAACAGCCTCCTATGCTAATGGTCACGGGTTCAAACCCGCAGGTGGTCCTAGGATTTTTTAATGGGAGTAAAAAATCCTTAGTTACGCCGTCCTTCGGATGGGACGTTAAAAGGTGGTCCCGAGCCTGTGCGATGTCAGGTACTCGTTAAAGATCCCTATCCTAATAAAACCTGGATAGGCAAAATTTAGGACTCCCACTGTAGCATCGTCCGATTAGCCATAGTAGCATAAAGTGACGTTAAATAAATAAAATCTTCAGAAAAGCGCCCATTCTTCCTCACGCCTCTTTTTCAAAATACATAATTATTATTATGTGGCCCAAATCTCCCGAAGGTCAATCAGTACTCTTAAACTATTCCATCGTTCCCGCCATGTTCTCCCTTATTCCACTCGCAAGCTCCTTGTATCCTCTCTAATTTTCCCTCAGTTTGATTATGGATGTATGGTATATGATGGCCTCTCGATGATGCTAGAGAAACGATTAAAGTTAATTATGAACTGTTTTTTAAGATTTGTCTTTGGCACATCGAGGCGGTCTCATGTATCCCATCTTTATACCGAATCAAAATGGCTCTTTCCTCTTACCCGTAGGCAATATTTCCTTGGATCTTTCCTATACCAAACCATTAATTCACAACACCCTCCATATATCTACAATCTCCTACAGTTCAAACCCTCAATGCACCCACTAGAGACTAGATCCCGTTTTTCCAACCTTTATATCACTTCCCACAGAACAAAAAAATACGAACGCTCCTTTCTGGCCCGTTCTACTAGTTTCTGGAATTCCCTTCCATCAAACATCCGCCATGCTCCTTCCCTTTCTACATTTAAATTCCTTCTTTTCCAGCACCTTCTAACATCCCAAAATGACGCTGCCTGACATATATTTTAAATATGAAATATATTTTTATATAATTTTTTTCCTTTGGTTCAATCTTTACAGTATTTGTTTAGTTTTTTATATCGTTATTTTTTTTTCTAGAAGATTTAATTTGTTATATTTGTATTTTTTATTTTTATTTATGTTTTAATGGTATTATCTTTCATTAATTCTTGGTCTAATATAGATCCTTTATTATTTCAGGGTTAATGTTATTTTAAGAATACTAAGTATTAGTACAATGTTACTAATTATTTTTGTTTTATTTAATTTTTTTTTTTGTTTCTTTTTTAATTTGGATTCTGTTATCAACTCATATAATTCTCATTTTTTCTAACATAAATTAGCTTCTGAAGATTGTTTTTATTTTATTTATTGTGTTGTATACAAATTAATCAATTATTGTAAATAGTAGTTTATCATGTTTATCTTGTCTGTTGGCCAGACATATTGTATATTTTAACTGTACAAAGCTGTTATTCTAAAGGGACCCAGTCCCAGAATAAAAATTATTTTCTATCTATTTCTATCTATTAACTAATTCTTTAAAAAAATTTCAAATATTCTGACATTTCGAAACTTTTTTTGAGATCAGGAATAACTTTTTTTTGCCTAAAAACAACTTTGATAGATTCATAGTGCTTGGATTGAGAATCTTATTTCAAACTTAAGAGCCACTCGTGAAAATCTTATGGATTTTCACATTACTGTTCCCCCGACGCGTAGTGCAGCTTTAAAATTGTTGCAAGCTTGGAACATCTAGTTACCAAAAGTTACGCCAGATATCGCTCATGAGAACGACAACTCGGCCAGGTTTTAGATGATAGTCTTTGTAGATCATTATTACAAGTAAAGGGTAACTAGGAAGAGATTCAACACAGAAGTCTCTTCTTGGCACCCTTTCCTTAGGGACCTCCGATGATGACCTACAGAGTGGGTCTAAACTTTTTATATCTAATACTTCTGGTGCAAGAACAATTTTTTATCTGAAAAAAAAAACATTATTTATTTTATAATAATCAATATCAGAAAATGCAAAATTAAAGTTACATAAAAACTACCAATTGTTTAATTATGATAAATACATTTTTTTTTATGAATTTATAGAAAAAGTATCCTCACACTAGACTGTAACGACAAGAAACAGCTCGCAGATATCGTTTATTACAACATTCACTTGACAAATGTTCAGAACTTCCCTTAGACCTATTTGGACATATGGAATTGTCTATGAGGATCTACCAAGTCATCAAATACCTCCCTAATCCAATCCTTACAATCCAAAATCCTCCGAAAGATCCTAAATGCCCCTTACTTTGCCATCAACAAAATAATCCACAAAGACCTGAATATTCAATTAGTTGCAGACTTAGTCCGAATTAGATATACTTCCTTTCACTCCAAATTACCAGTCCACCCAAACCCACTTGTCCGCAAGCTCTCATCTTCTATTCCTGATCATCCTCCGAGGTTGCTGAAAAGACGATGGCTTCGGGACCTACTTATCTGAATAATCTTTGAAGTGGGGTAGATTCTGGGTAGATTCTTCTCACGCCTATAATGCCCATATATTAATGTTCACATTCACTTGATGTATTTTTTTGTTAATACAGTTGTAAATATCTCTATAATAAATAAAAAAAGTGGTGAGAGATTAAATAAAAAAATATTCGAGAAAGTCTGCAACTACATAAGTATGGGGGGATATGTTAAACTGATAAAAGAGGAACTGGGAAGGCTAAAAATCACCAACAGGGACTGGATAGAGAGCTTTTCAGAGCAAAACTAAAAGAAGTTAGGGTTCTCGTGGGAGGGGAAAGAGAAGATGGAGAAAATGGACTGAGGAGGAGCGAGAGGAAGAGTCCAGGAGGCTAAGAGTGTATTGGAGTAGGTGGAAGTGTGGGGAGTATGAGGAGGAATTAGGTAATGGTATTCGCGTAGCATTGTAGGCCGATTCGTGCAAAAAAAGCAATGTTAATAATAATTCCATTAAGTAAGTTACACAGTTTTGGGAAATAAATAGATCCCCTGTGCCCCAGTTGTGAAGTACCGGAGACCGCTGAGCACATAATTGTGGACTGCTACGCCTTCGAAGTACTAAGGGAATGTGGGCTCTGGGTCCTCACGGAGAGCGATTTCCCTCAGCTGGTGTCCAAGCAGAATTATGGACATTTTCTATCATTTATTCATGCTTGGAAAACTTCACTTGGTCCATCAGCTTTTAACGTAGGTGGAACAGGAGGAGATCGAGGAAGGCAACCTCCGAGAGAAGAAGCAGAAGCTGAAGATATGGTCATCGAGGAGAGACCAGAGTTAAAAAACTGGGTAGAAAAGAAAAAAAAAATTTCAAGATTACTACTGGTAGCACTACTGGCTACCGACACCCGTATTGCCATGTGGCAAGGTAGGGAGAAATAAATAAATAATAATAAATCCATAATAAAAAAAAACATTAATGTTAAATTCTTTAAAAATAAATAAATAAAATTAAACATGAAATAAAAAAAAGAAACTGTTTCATTCTTTAAATTTTGATTTGAATGAAACAATGCAGTAAAAGCAGATCAAACAGTATAAGGAATAAATCTATATAAATATGTTCATCAATGTTAAATGCCCATTAAAATGAATAAAAGATTGTTTCATAAATAGAAGAAATCAATAATTTAATTTTAAATTAAGAAAAGTTACCTTAAAGTGAGTGGAAGGATGATAATTTTTTTTTTTTTTTTTTTTTTTATTTAAAAAGAAATTTACAACTGTATTACAATAAAATACATTAAGTAAATGTGCTAATAGATCAAGTGGGCGTGATACAGGCATGTGAAGAAACTACCCAGTGGTAGCACTTTAAGGATGATAAAATTAAAATGTAGAATCATATAATGAATTTTAATGTTCGAATTATTAATTTTCAAGATATTGAATGTCACATTCAAAAGTTATATTTAATTAAGATCCATTATACTCTAACTGTTATACTTTGAGTTGTGAAATAATGTTAGTACAGTAAAACCTCCCTTAAGCGGAACCTCTTTTATGCGGAAACATCCAAAGAGATATGAAAAATACCCTAATACGGAATACTACCTCCGTAATGCGGAAAAAATATGAAATACGAAGTTCAATAAAAAGGCATGGATGACTGCTGAGATAATGGAATAGTGGTTACGTATTTTTAATGCAGAAATGCGAGAAGAAAATAGACATGTTTTATTTTTGGACAATTCTACATGTCACCCTTCCATTAATTTATCCAATGTAAAATTGATAATGTTGCCCCCAAACACCACAGCTGTTACTCAACCAATGGACCAAGGAGTAATATACACGTTGAAGTCATATTACAGAAAATTTCTTTTGCAGTCATTAGTGACAATAAAGGACGAATCGACATCTATAAATGAATTAGCCAAGGCAATCAATGTGTTGGATGCTGTAAACTGGATCACATTGGCATACAAAAATGTAAAAAGAGAAACAGTTCGGAATTGTTTTTGTAAAGCTGGTTTTATTGAAAGTCAAGATGGCAATGATGTATCTCAAGAAAATGCACTAAATCAAATATGCGTTAATGTTGATATCGATCCTGAACAATGTGTTCGCTTTGATGACGACATAGAAACCCACCAAACATTCCAGTCGCCATGTTCTCTTGTCAACGATGACGATTTGGAAGACATAGAAGAAGATGAAATCGAAATTGAATCTCCGCTAGCCGTTAAGCCTTCAGAACCGCTGCTATATATTTTCAAGAACTTCAGAAATTTGCAGCATCAGTTTCAAATCCGGAACTATTGGATCTTACGACTAGAGCCCGTGAATGTACAGAACGTGAAAGTGTTAAATTTAAAAAGCAAAAAACAATAATCGATTAGTTTAAAGTTTAAAGATTTAATTAACGATTTATCTTTTATCCTTAAACCATAGAATGCAGGAATACATGTTTGTACACATTTAAACTTATGTGTTTGTTGACTTTTTTTCTCTACCTCTATTATACGGAAACTTCCTTATAACGAAGATATATCGTGGTACCTGGCGATTCCGTTCTAGGGAGGTTATACTGTATAACTTTTTCATAAAGTTTGGATATCCTGTTAGAAATTGGAAACCTGTTAATTGCTTCTAATATATTTCTTTTATTGCTATTATTTTCCGTGGCTAATATTGTTGGGTTATTAAATTCAAACTGGTATTTTTAGCCTTTGCTGTGAGTGGATAAATCTGTGGCTTTATTGTATTTTTCTTTCTTTCTTTAACTGCCATCCGGCCTAATTTTCTTCTGAATCTTCCCAACCGTCTACGATTAGTATTCATTAAAATTAATATTTATTATATGAACGTTTTATTTTTCACTCTCCGGCTGTATCAGATTCAGTTTACTGAGGAGTATGCGTAATGAAAAGTATGATTTTATATTAATTCAACGAATAGCTCTGTAATCACTCTTATTTGTTTAAAGTAGCTTTACACAGAGTCAATGTCGCTTTTTGCGAGAAGATTTCCGTCTCTTAATCCGTGGCACGCACCCTTTTCCTGAGACAATTCCTCATGCGGTCATTTGTCATTGTTAATCGTAGGTTACGTAAGATTCGATGGCCTGGAGAACAAAGCAACAGTTGGCAGCCCTGCGCCGCGTGAAAGTTCCACAATTAGAAGACATTGAAAGACAATTGGAATGGCAGTAATCGCCGTGAACACGACTATTCTTCTCTTAGAATAGAATTTGATACAGCCCAGTAAGAGTTGAGTGGTTAAAATCTGGTGCGTGTAACACATGTCTTTCACTTACATTAGTTGATCAAATAAATTAAGAATTATAAAATAAAGTTAGATTCGAAAAAAGGATACGTGCATCCCTTTCTGAAGGAGAAGTTGCGCGAGGGCTTTGCTGAGGGAGGCTTCTACCTGTTGGGCCGTTGGTTCCGAGCTCGCGGAACTGTAACCAACTCGACGAGGAGCTTCTAAGAGAATCTCGGTGTTCATTGGGAACGTAGCGAAGATGTTGGGAAATATAATATTGGACTCTCTATGTATTATTCACTTCCACTTGCATGGTATCCGATAGGGGCATGTGTACTTGAATATATTATTAATGTGCTAATATGGCCAATATGCCACAGCCAAGACACAGACGAATCTCTTGCGAGGTGCGACTGACAGAGCCCACCCTATAACATTAAACATACAAGGTGTTAATATCCGTCAAACTGAGGGTGTTACCTACCTTGGTATTAGAATTGAACCAAAGTTCAATGTTACGCCTCACTTAGATTACTTAAGAAGCAGGGTGGGCTTGACTCTTAATGGGCTCAGCCGTATATGGGGCGCTTTTTGGGGTCTCAGGCACCCAGGAACATTGGCTGTTTACAAAGGAGTGGTTTTGGGTAACCTGAGGTATGCGTCCCCAGCTTGGAGTCAAAACCTCTCGCACCGACAGAAAAGTAGGTTGGCCACAATTTCAGAGAATAGTCAGGGTCACCAGAGCGTACAGAACTGTGTCTCATGAGGCGGTGCAGGTATTAGCAGGAGAAATACCTATAGACCTTCTTCTACGAGAGGACTATTATCGGCATAAATTCAAGAGAGAAGGCCTGGCGGATCTACCGGACACTATTAGAGTGAGGATCAATGAGGAGACCAGCAGATGGAAAATGATTCTTCTTGAAATCACCATAGAAGAATGGAAGCGTCGGTGGGTGACGACTCCAAAAGGTGCTAATTTAAGGAAGTATTTCCCCACCGTCGGGTCAAGACTGGAAAATACTTGGATCCTCCCGGACTACTGGGTCACACAGTTCCTTACTGGGCATGGGGGCTTCCGATCAAAGCTCGCATGGCAAAAATATGAGTCCCCTATGTCCTAGTTGTGGTGTTCCAGAGACCGCCGAGCATATTCTCCTTGCCTGTACCACTTATGAGGCACTGAGAATGAAGCTGCTGAGGGGCACAGGACTCTACGTCCTGACAGAGGGCGATATCCCTAATCTCATATCGAAACAAAACTACCCGTACTACAAAGCATTTGTATACGGGTGGAAGGAACAGATTGGTCCAAGCCAGTAGGAGAGAAGAATGAAGAAGGCCACTAGCATCCGAAGACCCACTAGCATGCTGTTTGATTAGTTTCATAGCAGTTGTAGGTTGTATCTATGGTACTTCCCACAGCAGCAATACCCGTATTGCCTCAAGGCAGGGGAGGGTAATAAATAAATAAATAATGTGCTAATATTTTGTTTTTTTTCTTTTATTTGTACAAAATAATAATAATAATAATAATAGGCTTAGCGAACCCGAAGGTTCGATGCCGATACCACCAAACTTCGCCTGCACATACTCGTCCAATGTTCACCGGTCAAGCCCAAGCCCCCGAGATCAGCCTTAATGCAATCCTCCCATCGACGCTTCGGCCTACCTTTCGGACGCCTGCCAGTCGGTTCAGCGAGTACCAACTTTCTCGGTATCCGTTCCTCACCGAGCCCAACAACTTTACGCGCCCATTTGAGTCTCCGCGATGCTATCAACTCAATTATATTCACAGGGTGCAAACTCCGCAACTCCGCGTTGTGCAACCTTCTAAACTCCCCAGTGGCCTCATCTCTCTTCGGACCAAATATTTGTACAAAAACATGATAAAACTAAATTGGGGAAAAATAAATTAATTAATACTAAAAAAAGGTAATTATATTATTACTATTATTTAAAAAAAATTAATTTCTAATGAAATTATAGCATGCTGTGTTATAAGCCACCCAATATAGTTGGGCAGTACTACTTAATAAATAAAGTATTTTCTCTCTACATTCAGTTTTGTTGAAAACATATATTTTAGTTTAGATAATATTACAGTACGGAATTAGTATGAACAACAATCACCCAAGTTAATGACTTTTGATTATCTTTCACATTGTATTTGAGATAACATTCTTTCTAAAATATTTAGCTTTCCAGTGGTATATTATACATCTATTGGGTTGTCCGAAAAGCTCGTAGAGATTTTTAAAATAAAATTTATCTTCTTTTTCTACTAAAAATGAATCACAAAGCTAATGTTTATTGAATAATTATTCATTTAATTTGAATTATTTTTTATATTTCCATAACATACATTTCACTTAGTTTTTAATTATCTGTATATTTATTTTACTTATCATCTTTACATGTTGTATTCTACTTCTGGTTGTTATTTTTTGTTTATTATATCCCTGAAGAAGACCTATAATTTAGGTCGAAACGTCGGCAACGATAAATTAAGTTTATACTTGATTCTTTTGACAGCACGTTGAACAAAATTCTTCCAAATAATCCATTATGTATAATAGGGCAGCATTGTAGTATTTAATTTGATCATTAATTAACATATAAAATTTACATTTATATATTATTTACTAGTTACGTTTATTTATTATTTACCTGGATTTTATATATGTAAAATTTGAAATGTAGTTGCTGTGCATTCAGGTTGCATCCTCTCAGGAAAGGTGACTCTCCCACTCGGCGCAGAGAGAGATACTTGAGCTCTCTCTCAAACCCCATCAAACAGAGCCCTTAACCGAGATAAAAAGCACTCAAGCGGTGATCCCATCCTAAGGGCGGCCCTACAAGGGAAGACAGAACACTCAAGCAGTAGAAGAAAGTGTTCACCGCAGAGGAGGAAAATCCAAAGGAAATCTCTGCGGTTTGCGGTCCAAGGGTACCGATCATCCTCTCTCATCAAGGCCAGGGTATAGATTTACCATAATCGCGCGAATTATGTATCTTTGACTTAAATATAAAATCTGGTGCGGGCAAAACACGACATTCACTAACCTCCATTTTTAAAATCAAAGAAAGAATTTTTAAATACATTTAGAGATAAACATACGTGAAACTATGTAAGAATTAATTAAATTTAATTCCTATAGAAACATGTGTTTTATTAACAAATCTATTATATTATTATCTAAAATAATTAGTTAGTTTTATCTTCTTTTCATCACTCTCTATTAACTTATAAAAGCTTGTGTATATCATACATGTATATTACCGCTCTTATGTTCAAAAACAAAAAAAATTGCACTAAATTTTTTTTTTCAGTTTTCTCCTTTAGTTGTTTTTTAAATTCGCACTACTTACATATTTACCTGTTTTTTATCTGTGGTAACAAGATAATATAGTTATTTTTATAGAATCGGCAAAATTAAAGGTACTTTAGGGAAAGAAAATTTTAAATAGCGGCATTTAAGCACTGTCAGACCATTTTAATCCGAATGTAACCTACATGATATCAAAGCCTATTAAATTTTACAACGATATAGGGTGTTTGATCAAAATCGTCGGAACCGTTTTCGAGAAAATCGAAAAAAGGTGCAAAATGCATATTATAAAGTGCCTCTTCTGGTAAGCTCATTTTGATGAAAAAGCTTTTGTAACGTCTCGGGCGTATATTTGTCTCAAATATGAAATTTCAGTTTCATAGGACTTATCGTTTTCGCCCGGGAGTTCATCACACACACACACACACACACAGACCTTTTTTTTTTTGGTTATTTAGACTCAGGGGACCATAAAATGTGTATTCCCGTTGAAAATTTGCACGATCGCAATAATTTCCCATACTATATATAATAAGTAAAAGTAAATTTAAGTCAAACAAATTGAAAAATGTAAATTTCTTCCAGACGGGACAAAAAAAAGTCTGGTGCGAGCAACACACGACTTTAACTTACCTGGAATGTTAAAATCATTTTAAAAACTATTAAATATACGTCAATCTGAAAAATAATTTAAGTTTATTCATTTTCGTTGGAGACATATGATTTAGATTAAATAATATAACTATTCTAAATTGTTAATCAGTAATAAATTTATTCCCCATTCGTCACTTTATATTACCTTTATAATTTTGTGCATCAGATAATTTTTTTTCTAAAATATGCGTCTATATTACTCTTCTTAATATAAAAAAAAAAATTATTATTGAAATTTATTATTTAATACAAAACAAAAAAAATTGACATGCAAGTTAATTTTCTATCTGCATTTCTTTTGCAATAAGCAAATTTGTGGACTGCTGAAGCAGCGGCTAATCACAGAAGAGTTCGTTAATTGATCAGCATATCTCTTGGCCTCCGCCTGCGTAGTCGTCGGGGTGGGCTGTAAGGATTCGTAGAGCATTTTAATGTTTCTGTAAGAGGGTTGTGCAATCGTGAAAATTTTCGAATTCCAGTTTTCAACAGAAATACACGTTTTAGGGTCCCCTGAGTCTAAATAACCAAGTGTGTGTGTGTCTGTGTGTCTGTGTCTGTGTGTGTGGTAACTCCCGGGCGGAAACGGTAAGTCCTATGAAACTGAAAATTCTTATTTAAGACAATTATACGCCCGAGACGTAACAAAACTTTTTTCATCAAAATGAGCTTACCAGAAGAGGCACTTTATACCATGCGTTTTTCACCTTTTTTCGATTTTCTCGAAAACGGTTTCGACGATTTCGATTAAACTCGTTAATATCATGTAGGTTTTATTTGGACAAAAATGGTCTGACAGGGCTTAAATGCCGATATTTTAAATTTTCTTCCCCTAAACTACCTTTAATTTTGTAGATTCAATAATAATAACTAGATTATCTTGTTAACGCTGATGAAAAACAGGTAAATATATAAATTGAATAAATTCGATACCCAACTAAATGAGAAAACAGAAAAAATATTTTTTTAATGCAATTTTTCGTTTTTGAACATAAGAGCTGTAATATACATGTATGATATACCGTTGGAAAGCTAAAGATTTTAGAAAAAATATTATCTCATACACAATCTTTTAAAAGTTAATAGAGAGTGATGAAAAGATGATAAAACTGATTATTTTAGATAATAATATAATAGATTTTTTAATAACACACATGTTTCTATATAAATTCAATTTGATTTGTTCCTTAATAGTTTCACGTATTTTTATCTCTAACTTTATTTGAAAATTCTTTCATTGATTTTAAAAATCGAGGTAAGTGAAAGTCGTGTGTTGCCCGCACCAGATTTTTTATGTATCTGTTACATAATGATAATAAGATTTCATTTCATAGCTATTCCAACTGTTGGGCTATAAGATAGACCTTTGATCTTTCTTTATTGTTCTATTTTCATATCTTCCAACTATTTGAGTCTTTTTAAACTATTAATCAACATTATTTTATGAGGAGACTATATTTATAAAATAAAGCAATTAGACTTCAAAACGTCAAAATAATAACATTGTATTAATGTTATAATAAAAACATGGATTGAGAAGTCTAAATATATTTTAGTCCTCATAGATTTAATAAAATAATTTGAAAATTTATCACAAATAAATTGTTTCCAGAATTGTGTTTTATTCATTCAATAGCTAATCGTTCCATCATCTTGTAAAAGCTTAACTGCTAAATTTCTAATCTTACTAGAACTCAATTTTTTAAATATTCTTTTTAATTTTTTAAAAAATAATATTGCTTTATTGAGAAATAATACAATCTGCCTCTATCTTGGGCAATAAGTATTAGGGCTAAAAGAAGTCATTCATTTCTTGCGTACAGAGTAAAAAACAAAACAAATCAAGGCATAACAATAATAATAATAATAAAAATAATAATAATGAATAAATAAAAAAAAAAAAAATATATATATATATATATATTGTGCAGTGGAACAATTTAGATCTAAAAGTACAAAATAATGTCAAATTCACAAATAATCGTCTTACAATTTGTCATGAAATTATATAACTATAAAATAGTGGTGTAGTAGACATCAGCCTCCAATTTTATTCATAGAAATTTGACCTTCACCTAAAAGAATCTACACCTTATATATATATATATTATATATATATATATATATATATATATATATATATATATATATATATATATATATATATATGTATGTATAAAATAACATAAAATGAAATAAAATAAGTAAACTTGACCAACAAATGGAAAGAAAAAGTAAATATAATCTTGCCCACATTCATACCTATTTTCTTTTTATTAGATTTTTAAATATACATTTAGTTTGAATTCAATGCAGAACAGTAGTTAATATATGTCTTTATTTGTTTCACCTTCGCAACTTTAGTGAAGTAAATTAAAAACCGCTACAAATTATGAAAATATTTTTATAACTGTTTATGAGCAATTAACTTACAATTTGTTTCTATATGAACATTAGTAATAGTGATATAGGATCCCATTCACACAATATATACAGTATTCAATGATAAAGTCAAATTAAATAAAATATAATATATATACAAAATAAAAAAACAAACGGCAACCTATAATTGTGATAAATACAAATAAATGATATATATAGAATTAAAAAATAATAAATATAAAGACAAAACATCAACCTATAATTGAGATAAATAAAAAGTTGGCAAATAAATAAACGTCATATAACAACATAACTATATACAATATATACAAATGCTATAGGGACCCCAGACTGGGCTTTTCCCTCCACTTGTGGAGGAAGAAGCGGAATCCAAGAGATCCCAGCGCCTCGCTCTCAGCCGCGTCACTAGTGTGACTCAGTAGTTATTTAAAAATATAAACCTTAACAAGATACTTTTTCTAAGGTGTAGATTCTTTTAGGTGAAGGTCAAATTTTTTATAAATAAAATTGGAGGCTGATGTCTACTTCACCACTATTTTATTGAAAAAAAATATTCGCACTACGTTTCGGCTAACAATGCCATCTTCTGGTGCAGTGGAACAACTTAGATCTAAAAGTACAAAATATTGTCAAGTTACAAATAATCGTCTCACAATTTGTCATGAAACCATACAACTATGTTAGATTGTATGATAAAAGGATAAATAAAATATATATATACACATATACATACATACATTCATACATACACGCACTCTATATATATATACATATACCCATATACACACACATACACACACACACACACACACACACACAACATGTTTATATATACAGTCAAAATAAATTAATAATTTATGAGATTAACGTTAACAATCTTAAAATTTTATCATAACAATTTAAAACTATAACTGAACATGACAAAACCTGAACAATGAAACACATTCCAATATAAAAACTATATATAAATAGACTCAGTTGATGTACCATGTTCATCATTGCACAAATCCAATTAAAATGATTAAAATTTAATTAATAATTATGAAACCAATAACTGATAAATACAAAAATGCACCCTTACTTAGTGTGGGTAGCTGCTTCCTAGTCAAAACCACATGACCAAATCAGATGTCCATGAAGGGGAGGGGGAGGAGAAGGGTACTACTATAAAAATGGCTGATCATTTAAAAATTAAATCAAATTTAAAAGAGAAAGAAAGAAAAAAAAAAAAAATTTTTTTAAAACCTGATGAATGAAAGGTATGTTTTATGCAACTACTATTATTATATATTTAGTTTGTGGATGATGTTGGTATATGCATTACATAATGTTTAGGTGTCTTGTTGAAAATTACATACCTGCTTAATGTTTTTAGTGATGTGAATGGCCTCTAATATTCTTCTTTTTTTATTATTGTTTTCTATTTCTAAAATTTCGGGGTTGTTGAAGTCAAATTGGTGCTTATATTCTGTGCTATGGGTTGATAAGCCAGTGGCTTTATTATATTTTTTGATGGTGGATTTGCAGTTACTGATATGTTGAGTGATTCTGCTGTTTAGATTTTGTTTAGTTTGTCCAATGTAAATTAAATTTTTATTGTCGATTCTGTTGCAGTCGGAACACTTTATTTTATAGATGACGTTAGTTTTTTTGAGTTTGTCTATTTTGTCTTTTTTATTTGTGTATATAAGAGCTAATTTATTGATCGGTTTTTTTGCAAATTTAATATCTATTATGTCATATTTTTTAAAAGTTTGTATCAGTTGGTCAGTTAAATTATGTATATTTGTTATTGAATAATATTTAGGTCTATTGGTGTTATTACAATCTGTGTCCCTATCTAAATTATTAGCTGGATTATTACTATTGTTGATATTCAAAACGGTCGGTTGAAAATAATGTGTGATGAGTTTTCTATTGTTATTATGTAATTGCATTATAGGTTTGTTAACTGTATTGTTACTGTAATTATTATGAGTATTAATACTATTATTAAGGTCAGAGAAATCTATTGCTTTATGGTTTAAACCCTTATGCCATAATTTATGTATTAGTTTTATTGGATAAAAATTTTCTAATAGCATGTTATAAATTCTGTCTTTTGTTGTCTCTAAATAATTCAAACTTGTTAAGGTGATTGCACGGTATATTAAATTGTATGCAGTATTAACTATTTGATGTTTGCTGTGGTTACTGTAAAAATTTAAAATTCTATTACTGGTGATTTCCTTCTTAGTCCATTCTGTGGTTATTCTGTTGTTATTACTATGTACATCAATATCTAAGAATCTTAAGTGGTGATCTATTTCTGCTTCGTATGTGAATTTAAGGTTGGTTATCGAATTGAGGATATCTAAAAAACCCTTTAAAAAAACAATAATAAAAAAAGAAGAATATTAGAGGCCATTCACATCACTAAAAACATCAAACAGGTATGTAATTTTCAACAAGACACCCAAACATTATGTAATGCATATACCAACATCATCCACAAACTAAATATATAATAATAGTAGTTGCATAAAACATACCTTTCATTCATCAGGTTTTTAAAAATTTTTTTTTTTTTTTTCTTTCTTTCTCTTTTAAATTTGATTTAATTTTTAAATGATCAGCCATTTTTATAGTAGTACCCTTCTCCTCCCCCTCCCCTTCATGGACATCTGATTTGGTCATGTGGTTTTGACTAGGAAGCAGCTACCCACACTAAGTAAGGGTGCATTTTTGTATTTATCAGTTATTGGTTTCATAATTATTAATTAAATTTTAATCATTTTAATTGGATTTGTGCAATGATGAACATGGTACATCAACTGAGTCTATTTATATATAGTTTTTATATTGGAATGTGTTTCATTGTTCAGGTTTTGTCATGTTCAGTTATAGTTTTAAATTGTTATGATAAAATTTTAAGATTGTTAACGTTAATCTCATAAATTATTAATTTATTTTGACTGTATATATAAACATGTTGTGTGTGTGTGTGTGTGTGTGTGTGTGTGTGTGTGTGTGTGTGTATGTGTGTGTATATGGGTATATGTATATATATATAGAGTGCGTGTATGTATGAATGTATGTATGTATATGTGTATATATATATTTTATTTATCCTTTTATCATACAATCTAACATAGTTGTATGGTTTCATGACAAATTGTGAGACGATTATTTGTAACTTGACAATATTTTGTACTTTTAGATCTAAGTTGTTCCACTGCACCAGAAGATGGCATTGTTAGCCGAAACGTAGTGCGAATATTTTTTTTCAATAAAATAGTGGTGAAGTAGACATCAGCCTCCAATTTTATTTATAAGATACTTTTTATGAATTTTTTTTTTAATTGATCATGAACTGTCAAGCCAACTATGAGCGTGTGTATACGCACTCTAACATGACTTCATTCCGGACAATTAACAGTACGATGACTCGTTGATCTTGTGAGATGAGTTGAAAGATCTCGAAACAATTCGAAGATAATAAGAAGAAGGTTGATTGGCCTTAGAGAAATCGGCGTAGCAGTTATTACAAATATTGGTACATCCTCTTTAGACGGAGGAGTTGCTCGGTTTTAATTTTCCTAATGAATGAGAACAACAATGATAAATGGAAACGAAGAGCACATGACATGGACATTAATTGGGATCCCTTGAACCCGCTGGCCGGATGAGTGGGCAATAGGGAACCCGCATTAGCGAGCTGATGTCTCATCCACCCGCCAGGCTACGTCCCGGTAATTGCTCCGAGTAATGGACTGTTATTGTTTTCAATCTAATGGGGGTCTCTTTTAGCAATTAAGTCAGTGCTATACTGAAAATATTTATAAAATTATTAAATCTTATATACAGTTAAACCTGGTTTTAACAAACTCTTGGTCCCTTGGAGGTTTTCTGAAAAAAATTCGTTATATCCGAAAAATATATTGTATGTATATTATATATCTTGGTATAAATTCAGGTGGTTAAAAAAAATATTTTAAATACAGCATTCGCTTTCAGGCACATGTTTATTTAGAAACTACAAAAGTAGTTAAAACTATACACCCTGTACATATATCTATCTTATTTCACATTTTACATAATACTTTAAGATTGAAATAAACCATCATTCAAAATACAAAACGTAAAAAGGAACTTACAATGTGAAAATCACAACAATTCATATAAAGTTGAAATAATTTTTTTTTGGTCACATCCCGATAAAGATGCAACGGAGGCATCGATTTTATCTTTATTAGCGATAATCGTTGATGGAGGAGATTTTGATATCCCGTAATTTTCCGCAATTTTCTATTTCGACTCAATTTTTTTTATCCACTTCTTAGAGAATCGCCAACCTTGTATTTAAATCAATGGATTTTCTCTTGACCTCGTAGGAAACTCGAATTAAAGCAATAAAAACAGAAAAACTAGCTGAAACTCTAGAGACCAGAAGCTGTCACAGACTGTGAATCACAGAATTGAGCTGAATAGAAGGAAGAGGTAAGAAGGATTTGGACAGAAAGGCGCCGCTCTTTACTGGGAATTAAGATGTATGGTAATTTTTTTCTTCTTTATTTTTCGTAATATCCGAACAAATTAAATTCCGAGGTCCACTAAAGTAGTTCGTTAATTCGTTATAAGATAATATTTCGTTATAAACGAGGAGAAAGCATAATTTTCTATAAATTTTTCAAGGGACCGCAACAATAGTGTCTTTATAAACAGGTGTTCGTTATAACCGTGTTCGTTAAAAAGAGGATTTACAGTAAATATATTCAATCAGAATAACTAGATAAACAAGCCGCTATGGCCAAGTATTTGAGACGTAAGAAATAGTCTCAGCGAATTAAAAGCTAAATTCAAATTTGAGCTATTTGGCTTTTATTTGGTATCGGGTCAACAATAAACTTTATTTGATTAAAATAAAAATCTAGTACATCTACCGAAAATGTACCAAACAAAAATATAACGTTTAAAGAAAATTGCTTATTTATTTAAAATGAGTACTTTATTTTAGGGCCAACCTAATCTACACTTGAGAGCAGAAATTTAAAATAGTGTTTTATTTTGTTTTCTATATTGTATCCTTTATGAGTATTAATTGAACAAATTAACCATGGAAAATCAAGTAAACTATTTAAAATGAAACAGAAAATGTTTCTGTAACGTTTTAAGTTTCCCTGGTGGCCGATTGAATCTGATTTAATTCAATAACTCAGTTTTTTTTTTTTTAATATAGAGTAAATAATTACGAGAGTTGTTTAACTAAGCACCCGCGAATTTTAGGATAAGAACACCGTGACGAATAAAAAAAGAAAAGAGAAAAAAATCGAAACACTGTTATTTTCCGAAGATAGACAAAAAACTTCTATGGAGTTTTAGAACCATTACACCACTAATAATTATAAAACAGAAAAATTTCAAATTTCATATATATATATATATATATATATATATATATATATATATATATATATATATATATATATATAAGCCCTTAACTCAGTTATTTTTTAAGATTAAGAAAAAATTATATTGAGTTTTAGGATAAGGACACCGCGACAAATTGGAGAAAGCTTGAAATCTTGCCTATTGTAAATATAACTCGGTTATTTTCGAAGATAATAATAATAATAATAGGCTAATCGAATCCGAAGGTTCGATGCCGATACCACCGAATTCCGCCTACACAGACTCTTTCAATGTTCACCGTTCAAGCCCAAGTCCCCGAGATCAGTCTTAAAGCAATCCTCCCATCGACGCTTCGGCCGACCTTTCGGACCCCTACAAGTCGGATCAGCGAATACCAACTTTCTCAGAATCCGTTCCTCGCCGAGTCCAAAATCTTTACTCGCCCATTTGAGTCCCCGCGATGCTATAAACTCAATTATATTCACAGGGTGGCCTCATCTCTTTTCGGACCAAATATTTAACGCAGTATCTTATTTTCGAACACCTTAAGCCATTGTTTATCCTTCAAAGTAAGCGGCCACGTTTCACATCCGTAAAAAACCGTCGGAAGAATAATAGTTTTATAAATTCTAACCTTTAAATTTTTAGACAGAAACCGCAAGCTAAGTAATTTCGCAACTGAATAATAACACGCATTTCCCACCTGTAACCGGGACTTTATTTCTTCCTGGATTTAATTTTTTCTTGTTATCATTGAACCTTAATATTTGAATTTATCTATGTGTTCAAAAGTATGCCCTAATATATCAATATCACTAAGATCGCCACCATTTCTGCTACTAATCATATATTTCGTCTTATCGGTATTTAATTCAAGTCCTATTTCTTTACCGGTTTTTATTAACACGTTTGTATTTAGTTATAACACACTTGTAATTACGAAGACACATAAATAAATACTAATTGATATAGAAATAAATACATAATAACTCAGTTGTTCATGATATTCGACAGAGAAATACATTTTCTACAAAACGAACCGAGAATCATTAAAATCGGTATGGAAAAAGCAGAGATATGTGGTTTTGAAATTAGCAGTCGTGATTGACCATTTTCCTTCGAATTATTTATTGATTTTCATATTAATAAATTTCCTTTAAACATCTTTAGAGATAGTAATACCCTAGGAAATAATTAATTATTGAGTAATGATTTGCAGCGTTTTTCATTGAGGTGCAAGTTGATAACTATCGTATGTAAGATTTTTTCCTTGCACACCTCTCTCTATAGAAGGTTCGTCAGGCTAGGGTAATAAGAAACCCAGAATACCTGGAACGATATGTTTTCAATAAATAACTTCAAATAGAGAATATGTTGAGATTTATGACCTTCTGGCTTTGTGGATTGAAAAGAATTATGGCGTTACCAAAATAAATGCCATCCCAACAAATATCCAGTAATCAGTCATTTCATAAAACTGGTGAATAACGACTGCTATGTGACTAAATATATTTACGTAATATAAGCTTCTTAATGAAATAGAGCGAAAAGACATTCCCATTACCTACAGGGGTTAATTTATGAGTTGTTATATTGGATACGAACCTATTCTCGTCGAAGCAGACCTATGAAGTGGGTTTACAGTGATATAAAAGCCACCTCCACAAGTCATATGGACACACTAATTTCACCTAGAAGAAAGTTTTTAATATTTGGTTGTGCAATTATTGAATTTAAGTATAAAGTATTAAAAAAAATACTAAGAGGAAACCTCAAAAAAGATAACAACTAGAGTAAAACAACATAGCAATAATTGCAAAAATAGTAAAAATATAAACACCACAGCATTGGCACAACACAGTATACAACTTAACCATAAATTTTTTTTTCACTTAATATTTTATTTACACCTGTAAAAAAAATTACAATCAGCAAATGTGCTAAAATCTAAGTAAACATGGCGTGGTCAGGCATGAGGGAGACAGCACCCAGTGGTGCATCCTCCTTTTCAGCCTACGCCGAGTTATGGATGGTATGTCGGTTGTAGCCATGTTTTGCACAAGTTTGTTTATGTGTCCATATAGTTTGTCGTGAAATCGTTTGTAAGTCGATGGAATGTGGTTTGTTGTAGTAGGAATACGTAAGTCAGTATGAAGGGTATCGTTTGAAACATATAGTGGTGAGTTCGTTGCCAGTCTTAAAAATTGCGATTGAAATGTTTGTATTTTTCGTATGTGTGTCTTTTTAGCAGGTCCATATATTTGGCAAGCGTAAGTCCATATTGGTTATAATAAATAAGTGTATACGTTAAGTTTCTGTCTGATGGGTAATTTAGAATGTCTATGAAGTATCGAATACAATAGTCTCAGTCGAAAATTTAGAGTTTTACGTTTAGTCTTGACGTGTGGGCCCCATGTCAACCTTTTGTCAAAAATAAGTCCTAAGTACGTTACTGTGTTTGATTGTGGTATCTGGTGATTGTCTATGTAAACTGGAGGGCAGGTTCCATGTCTAAGTGTAAATGTAACATGTAGTGATTTGTCGTGGTTAATCTTTAATTTCCATTTCCTACACCATTAACCATAAATTTGATTTTGAAAAACCTAATATTTTGGAAATAGAAAAACCGTAGAATCTACATATACATAAACAAAAATATAAAAAATACAATATATTATAAAACCGATTCAAAACATCTAAGTTCTCACTATGCAGATGCAATAGAAAAGTTAAAATTGTAGGATTGCATTGTTGACTTATTTAAATAATAATTTAGTGTACCTTTACAGCAAATACGTTTGAACCCGCGACCTTAGGCATGGAAGGCTGTTACGCTAACCACCACGCCACAGGTGACCCCGACTACTTATAAATATAGATGAATACATCATCAGTAATACGCTTAAGAGAAGCGATAAATAGAATAAACTGCTCCTGTAGCTGATTGTGAAAGGCATTGCAGTGACCGAGCAAGTAGGCAGGGCGCACACAGGAGCTGATAAGAATGCGGGTAGGGGCTTCCACGGACTTATATAACTATCGCGATGTCTTAACCTTTCTGCCATAACATTCTCCGGCTCTTTGAGAGTGACTGTAGGGGAAAGTCTTGCCATGCCTGCGGTCGGATTCGATATGCGGACCTCTCCAATCAAATACCACTTTCTGTCTCGTTGTTTCGTAAATTTATTGCAACCATATCCTCACGTGAAGGTATTCAGCAGAATAAGCATGGACAAATTCACTTCCTCCCCAATTTGTAATCGATTCAGAAAAAAAAAAAATTGATTCAGAAAAAAACCGATTTGATACAGTTTTCAAGAATTCATGTCCGCCCTAAAACATATTATCCTACAATATTTTTTGTGTTAATATCTATTATAAGTTCACATACCACTGTATCTCCCGAAGCCTATATGAGAAGAAGTATGCAGGTGACTACATGCACGTAATAATGTATATATAAATAAAGATGAAATGATACGCCATAAATCGATTTAATAAATAATTTTAAATTATCTATGTATATAATAACATTTTTATTTATTTATTATTAATTGATGTGTTATTTAATATAGCTTAAGAATATGTCATAGAAAAGGTGATGTGTACCGAGAAAGGCTTAAATATGGATGACAAGATTCCGGTTTTGGGGTATGCCGATGATCTGGTACTGCTAGGTGAAGACACGGAAACCATACAACTAAATACAAGTGTGTTAATAAAAACCGGTAAAGAAATAGGACTCGAATTAAATACCGATAAGACGAAGTATATGATTAGTAGCAGAAACGGTGTCGATCTTGGTGATATTGATGTATCAGGTCATACTTTTGAACACGTAGAGAAATTCAAGTATTTAGGTTCAATTACAACTAGAAAAAATGAAATCCAGGAAGAAATAAAATCCCGGTTAAAGGTGGGAAATGCGTGTTATTATTCAGTTGCTAAGTTATTTAGTTCGCGGCTTCTATCTAAAAACTTAAAGATTATAATTTATAAAACTATTATTCTTCCAACGGTTCTTTACGGATGTGAAACGTGGCCGCTTACTTTGAAGGATGAACAACGGCTTAAGGTTTTCGAAAATAAGGTATTGCGTAAAATATTTGGTCCGAAGAGAGATGAGGCCACTGGGGAGTTTAGAAGGTTGCACAACGCGGAATTGCGGAACTTGCATCCTGTGAATATAATTGAGCTGATTGCATCGCGGAGACTCAAATGGACGAGTAAAGTTGTTGGGCTCGATGACGAGCGGATTCCGAGAAAGTTGGTATTCGCTGATCCGACGGGTAGGCGTCCGAAAGGTAGGCCGAAGCGGAGATGGGATGATTGCGTTAAGGCTGATCTCGGGAGCTTGGGCTTGAATGGTGAACATTGGACGAGTCTGTGTAGGCGGAATTTGGTGGTATCGGGTTCGCTAAGCCTATTATTATTATTATTAATTGATATTTAAAACCTTGTAGGAAAAATACAAGTAAACGTGAAAAACGTAACAATTGACGTGATAAACTCTTGTTAGGAAGCTACCAACTTTGATGTTTATCTCATTTGCAGGTCTCGAAGCCACCGTCTTTTCAGGCGTCTCAGAAGATTATCGGGAATAGACGGAGATCAGAGGATTCGTGGGAGTGGGTTTAAGAGGGCTGGCAGTTTGGAATTAAAGGAGGTATATCTAGTTCTGGCTAAGTCTGCAACTAATAGAATATTCAGGTCTTTATGGATAGTTTTATTGGTGACAAAATAAGGAGCATTTAGGATCTTTCGGAGGATTCCAATACAATGATTGGATGCGGGAGGAATTTGATGACTTGTGGATCCTCATACCATATGTCCAAATAGGTCTGATAATGGCTATATAAAAAGCTGCGCCTATATGAGAAGAGGTATGAAGGTGACAACCTGTACGTATTAATATATATACACTTATATAAAGATGAAATGGTACTCCATACATCAATTTAATAAACGATTTTAACGTTTTTCTGTATATAATAATATTAAAACTCCTTCACGACGAAGCTTACATGGAGCCATTACAATAAACAATCTATTTTAGTGAATGCGAAATTAAGGCATTATAACACGGTGGATTTACGGCCACACAAAAATAAGAGAACTTGAAAAGCAGGAAAGAAGAATTCTAAGGAAATTATATGGTCCAGTTTTTCGGAAAGGAATTTGGATAAAGCGCCCCTCAAAGGAGTTAAACAAACACACAGAGACAATAACGGATGCCTTTAGAAAAAGAAAAATGAGATTTTATGGACATATTTGTAGGATGGAAAAAGATAGGCTCACAAGAAAAATATTCGAAATAACAAAATTAAGTAGAAACAAATCATGGATCAATGAAACAGAAGAGGATCTTAAAGAAGTGGGAATTACAAAGAATGG
Organism: Piezodorus guildinii; assembly: GCA_023052935.1. Taxonomy (NCBI): domain Eukaryota; kingdom Metazoa; phylum Arthropoda; class Insecta; order Hemiptera; family Pentatomidae; genus Piezodorus; species Piezodorus guildinii. Next base: position 215,438,193 of record CM041292.1, on the reverse strand, counting down.
CATCAACAATAGAGAACGTTTTAGGAAAATCATTAAAGATCAGACACGAGTAGATTTTTCACTGCAAAGAAGTAATTATAAATGGTCAGAAGAACGCAAAAAAAGAACTTAGGGAACGTATGAAAAGAATTTGGAAAGAACGAAGAAAGAAGAAGAAAAAAGTGTCAAGTTCAACCGCTTTCTTAAAGGAGAATAAACGGAAATATATCTTATTTATTTAATCATAGAAGTTTTGGGCATTACAACTGTATTTGCTATCTGATTCTTATGTAATAAGCAAATATGCTAACAAAAGATGTAACAAACTACATGAGATAGATAAAAAAAAAAAACTAATAACTTTCAATATTTTCAGGTCTCTCGCTTGGCCAGCGCCTCGATAGTCTTCTGGACGGATTACATGGGTTTGTGGCAGTTGATAGGTTTTTAGTCAGCGGGTTTGAATTTAGGGTCAGTCTGTCGTGAAATTTATTGTAGCGATCAGTGGCAGTTGCAAAGACGAATGGAATGTCTAGGTCAGTATGTAGTGTCTCGTTAGATACGTAAAAGGGGGCATTTATAATTTTCCTAAGTAATTTTGATTGAAATGATTGAATAATTTTGATGTTTCACTTTTTTGCTCTTCCCCATAACTCAATGCCATAAGTCCAAATGGGTTTTATTAGTACTTTAATAATAGTTAATTTGTTCGTCAATGATAATTTTGAACGTTTGTCTAGTAACCTTGAAAGAAGTCCATATCGTTGATTTAGTTCTTTTCTTTTTCGTTTGAGGTGGTATGCCCATGTTTGTCGTTTGTCAAGGTTAAGTCCTAAATAACGTGCTGTGTCTGAAACTGATATTGGAATATTATCGTAAAAGACCTGGGGGCAGGAGTTATGTTTTAAAGAAAATGTGACGAATAGGCCCTTTGATTGATTCATTTTTATTTTCCATGCGGAAATAAAAATAATTAAAAGAAAAATCCATAAAAAAAAATTAAAACTCCTTCTATAGACTATTATATGAGTTCCGATTTGCTTTGTACTCTGTTGATTGCAGTTATTATTTAGTACTGCTCGCTTGTCGCGTTGAGGCCTGGACACTCGGTTCCTACACAGTGCGCACCGACGAAGCGCAGATAATGCGCGCACTAAACGGAATAGGAACCGAGTACCGTGTCGAGAGAAAGCCGTTGCACAAGCGGGCACATCTCACTTTCCCTGGCAGCGGACGTTATGCAACCGCGGGTCAGGTGGCTCCTCGCTGCACCAGAAGGTCACAGCCACTCGGGACTCATTATCATCCAGGCTAATAATTTCATTTCTCTCTGACATAATTGTCATAAACTTTAAGTACAGCCTTCTTCATCGTAAAAAAAAAATATAGTGCTCGCAACACACGACTTTCACTTACCTCCGTTGCTAAAATCAATTTAAGAACTTTTAAATACATTTAAAGATACAATTATAGGTGGAATAATCAGGAATCAGTCATTTTTTGAAATATTTTTAATTTTACCAACGTTTTGGCTCAAGCTTATGACCCATTATCAGGGCTACAAACTTCAGAACAAAAGAGATACATATTAATATGATAATGAAAATTTTCTTTTGAATGTAGTGACAATGATAACATTTGAAATAAAACAGAAAATATACCAACATATTTAAATATTATAGATACAAATAATGATAATATGATACACAATCTGATAATGATAAGCATAAAAACAAAACTTTAGACTTTAATATAGAAGGAAAATTTTATTTTATTTTTTATTATATACCTCATAGATCTTTTACCTACCTCAGATTCTAGTTTTTATAATTTTCTGTTAAAAATGTTGAGCCTTATTGTACCTACGAGTATATTGTTTTGTTTTTCCATTGTATAATTTTGTAAAACTTTTTAAAAACAAAGATAAGCTGTAGTATTTACATTTAGAGGGGAAAACCTTCAGGGTTTTTACATGAACCCCTCCCCATACTACCTATGTTTATGGTTTTCCTCAGTTTATGCTTGGACATGGCTATATATATATATATATATATATATATATATATATTTTTTTTTACTTCTATATTAAAGTCTAAAGTTTTGTTTTTGTGCTTATCATCATCAGATTGTGTATCATATTATCATTATTTGTATCTATAATATTTAAATATGTTGGTATATTTTCTGTTTTATTTCAAATGTTATCATTATCACTACATTCAAAAGAAAATTTTCATTATCATATTAATATGTATCTCTTTTGTTCTGATGTTTGTAGCCCTGATGTTGGCTCATAAGCTTGAGCCGAAACGTTGACAAAATTAAATTTTTTTCAAAAAATGACTGATTCCTGATTATTCCACCTACAACAGTTTCTACAGTCGACTATACATCCTCAATATAATTTAAAGATACAAATAAATTGTTAAAGAATTAATTATTTTAAATTTCATTAGAAATATGTGTTTTATTAAATAATGTATTATATTTTTATCTACAACAATCAGTTTTATCGGCTTTTCATCACTCTCGTTAACTTTTAACTTAATAGTATGTATAAGATAATATTTTTTCTAAAACCTTTAGCATTCCAACAGTATATTACTGATATTTTTGTACTTTTCTTTTTTATTTGATTGTCAAATTCGCTCAACTTGTTTATATGGCCGTTTTTATCAGTGCAAACAACGTGAAATGGTTATTTTTTTCTAATCTACAAAATAAAAGATACGTTAGAGGAAGAAAATTTAAACTTCCGGCATTAAAGGCCTGTCAGACTATTTTAATCAGAATGAAACCTACATCATACTAAAGTCCATCAAATTTTACATCCATATATAGAGTTTAATCTAAATCGTTAAAGCCGTTTTTGAGAAAATCGTAAAAAGTTGCAAGCTGATTTTGATGAAAAAAGTTTTGTAAAATCTCAGACGTATAGTTGTCATAAATATGAAATATCAGTTTCGAATAACTTTTTATTTTTACGCCAGACTTACCACACTACTAACAAGCTTAATCTTTTGAAAATTGGATTTACATTTTTGTTTGAATCAATTAATTTGTAAATTATGAAAAAAAATGGTGTAACGATGGAAAACTGCTGAATTTAGGAGCATCAAAGGAGTGAGTTTAATTAAATTTTCCATGGCATTATTAAATTTCAGTTTATAGTTATATTCTTTTCGTGGCATTAAATTCTTACCAGGTTTAATTAGCCTGTAATATACTAAGCCTGGAAAAGAACCAATTACTACATAATAAGATTTTAATACTGACTTATGGATTCACTTAACCCATCTTTAATTAAAGTCATATAAAATATATTTTAGTTCCATATTTTACTTGAAACGTTTATTTTCTCTATACCATAGATACGTTTGACCTCGTTTTCTTTGTATTATCCCGTTAAACATGTGTTTTTTATTAACTGTGTTAAAATAAAGGTATTAATACACACCAACATTAACAAATGAATGAATAAATCCTTTATTGCAAGAATAACATTTAAATTACAATATTTAGTTTTTAGTTCTAATATAATTGAAAAAAAATATAATGCTAAGTGAAAAATAATAATACTTTATATACTTGATAAATTAAAAAAAAAACTCTATAATTAATGACTATATAACATTAACAGCTATATAATTAATAACTATATAACATTAACAAATATATAACATTTAATTTAATCTGAAATTAGATTATTATGATATTCAAGAATATGGATTGTATTAGTCCCATTCATGAGGTATATATATATATATATAAGATACACTCCCAACTGTCTTCATTGAGCAAAATAAATCCCAAATTCTTTTTTATACTTTTTTGTTTGTAACCATCTACGAACCAGCAAATCAATCATTCGTCAGTAAATGTCAAAAGCATAAGATATTTCAAAAAAGAAAAAAAAACATGAAACTTCATGGAGTCATAGTAACCGCCAGCTTTTTCTCTCATTTGTCAGTAAGACGACTTCCAAGCTGGTCTTACTGGAATCCTATGGTTACTGGAACGTGACTGAATGGGAAGCGCTGGGATCTCCTGATATTATCCCCTAACATACAATAGTTATTGTCAGGATTTGATTCGGAGTTCTCTGGAGGCAGTATTTAAATATTCTTTTGATCCATCTCAGAATTATATGGAAGGAGCAGCTCGCTAAATAAGTGAACGCTTTATGTGGTGAAAATATATATTACGTTAAAAAAAAAACACAACGAAAGTTTTGAAAAAAACAAAACAACTCCGAGAGTATATATTATACATATATTATATTCTATTATAGAATATCTATCATATATTATTACATGTTAAATATTATCGTAATATATATATTACATATAGAATATGTATTATACATTTTAAATATTATAACTGGGGTCACCCGTAGCGCAGTGGCTAGCATAACAGCTTTCTATGCCAAAGTTCCCGCGGCTGGCCCTAGGATTTTTTAATGGGAGTAAAAAATCTTTAGTTATGCCGTCCTTCGGAAGGGACGTTGAAAGGTGGTCCCGAACTTGTGCGATGTCAGGTACTCGTTAAAGACTCCTATCCTAATAAAACCTGGATAGAGAAAGTTTAGGACTCCCACTCTAGTATCGCCTGATTAGCCATTGTAACATAAAGTGGCGTTAACCGAATAAACGAACAAATATTATAACTAAATTGAATATATATGTATAAGCTCTGAAGTAAAATACTTATAACTGTATTATGACAAGGTTTTGATCTCTTCTGCACGAAGAAGCACGGTTTAAACACCAGGTACAGTTATACTCTTCCTCGACGTTTTGTCAGATCTGTTTTCTCAGCACAGAACTTTCTAACCTTTCGACATGACACTCCTTCCGCGGTATGCCAGGTTAATGCGAACGACTGCAGCGGCTGTCGTCTGAGACGGAGGATTAGTTTGAAGTGTCTGTCTGTGAGGAATGCAAGGGCGTGCGTTGGGATTAGAAAGGTATCAGGAACTATTTCTCTTAAGGTCCTGAGGAACACATTGTGGTGATATTTGTGGTATTGGCAAAGTTAACATGAGCTATATTATATGTATATACCATACCTGATACTGTTTAAAACATTACACAAAAAATATTTGTATATATTCTTAAATTAATCCTTAACTGAAATTTATCACTCCAAAATCCAGGAAGCACAAAAATCTCCCATTTAATTAATATTTAAACAATTTATCTAACGCAGAGAAAGAACGATTTTTATTATTCCAAAGAATATGACCAATTTTCCTTCGGGGTTTCCGGTTCAAATCCTGTCTGTGGCAGGATAATTATTTATTATTTTATTTTAGCTATTAGGCGAATCTGGGGTCTAACAAATAAATAAAAAAATCTGACAGCTGAGGTCTAGTGTTCGTGTATCTATCTGTCTGGATCTGTGGTCTAGTGGATAGAGCACTAGGCTACTGTTATTCGAGTCATGAGTTCAAATCCCGGCGGTTACAGAATATTATTTATGCTGTTAATACAGCCAGTAGGCGGCCCAAGAGTATGGATAACCCTCCTGGGACAGATCCAACTTCTATTAAGTAGGTACCGAAAAAAGAGGAAAAAATGGCAACTGAGTGTGATCTAGGCCTAATCACCTCATTACACGGCCGTTGGCCAAGAAACAGTAAATTTTTAACATGTAATGAGCCCAAGACCATTTATGGGTTGTAGTGGTGCAGGTTTGACAGCATTGTTTCAGGTAAAGGACTTAATTCAACCTCTGTAAAAAGTTAGGCTAGGCTGAATTCGGTTACAGCGGCATGTTGTAAAATACTTTTGCATCAATTCCATCAGAAGAAGAAATGCAATGTGAGTTGAAACGTCGGAAAAGCAAAAACTAGTCAGAACTATCTTCCTTTAATATATGTCTTATATCTATAATAATATTATAAAGCTGAAGAGTTTGTTTCTTTGTTTGTTTGAACCCGCTAATCTCAGGAAATACTGTTTCGAATTGAAAAAAATTGTGTTGGGTAGTATATTTATTGAGGAAGGCTTTAGGTTATATAACATCACGCTGCAACCAATAGAAGTAAATAATCAGTGGGAATTCCGGAAAAAAAAAAAACGAGAAAAATTAACCTTGCGTCCCAATGATTCCAAATGATTTGCCTTTTAATTTTAAAATAATTCAATGTCCCGTTGTTCTCTTTTGCCGAATCCAGAAAAACAAGCGCCAACTTCCAAGGATAGTTATTATAAGGTAGTGGGCATAGTTAGCAAACCGGCGAACAGTATATTATTTCTTGGCATCACCCTTGACAGGCACTTGACACTAACTCGACGATAATAAAAAAAATAAAAGATGGTGAAGGCAATGACATACCGACTGAACCACCTTCTTACATCTCCAAACCTATCATTCCGCCTCAAATTGATGATTTATAAAAGCGTGATGAGGCCATCACTGCGGCATGGTGCACCCATGTTAGCAAAATATAAAACCTGCCACGGCGAAGCTCCAACAGTTTCCGAACTGAGACGTATAGTAAGACATACTACACTCTACCTTGTAACTCCCGACAGTGACTGACTACATCACTAGGAGACAGATTGAATTCTTTGACAGCCTGAAATTTTGTACAAACCCTTTATTCCAGAATCTTTACCCAACAGGTAGGCCACAAAGCAGGCTAGTAATATGTCGGAAGCCTAAGCCTTCATTGAGAATTAATCAATGAATCAAAAATCCGGTGGGCCCCGTACAGGAAGAAGATTAATGACATACGACGAAGAAGACATTCCCGCCTCCTCATCCCTCTCTTTAGAATGTATCATGTACAGTAGAAGATACAGCCAACAAACCAACACATTAGAGAATTTTAACCCAAACTACAAGGGGCTTTGAAATTAAAAAAAATCTTTTGCCGTAACAATTAATAAACCCAGGAGCAAACATTTAAACACGTAGAAATCGAATGAATGCTTTTCACACGACCAAATATATGTCGCATTGTCAAGATCGGGTTGCGGAGAAAACCAGTATGTTTTTCAGCTACAAGAAAATAAAACTAAAAATATAATTTACACAAAAGTACTTTAAAATATATTCTTTTAAAAACTTGTTAATCGCGATCTGAATAACAGAAATTGACGCAGACGAAGTCACGGAAACAGCTAGTGTTTATTAATATCGATTAAGTTTTGACAGTTTTTTGTCGATATTTCAGTTTTCTAAAGATAATTAATTATCAGATGTTTTGTTTACAACTTAGAACTACCTCTGCCTCAACCTGCCCATGGTAGTGGAGATAGCAGAGGGCTGAATCAGAGGAAGCCACCTCCAAGCTGTGAATACGAAGCAGAGGAAGGCTGGAATGCCCGCCTGAGAGGCCAAGCTCAGGTAGCAGGAGAGCAAAAAACACACTTTAATATCACATCTTCCTTCAAGTCATAAAACTGACGTTTCTTTCTCAGATATTCTTTGGTAATATTCATTCGTGTAGATGGGGCACCACATTTTATAAATTTTGCAGTAAAACCCTGAAAGACAGCGGTCGTAAAACATTTCAGGCAGGTTGTAATCACATTCTAGATGACGAGATAGCCTTTTTAATTTAGGAGCTTCTTTTATTATACAGCTATAGTATATTAGACCCGTGTAGTTGGTGGTAGATAGTTATCTAAATGGTGATGTATGATAGGGTTCATTTCTTATGTTGTTGTTGATAGTAGTCATTTAATCTCTTAATAGTCGGGGTAGAGTACCGATTTTGTATATGGTCCCCAAGATAAACACATCTTTAACAATAACCGTTGATAGTTATTATCCCGCATGATGACAATAAAAGCACCAACTTAAAATGAGATAGTTTAATCAAATTTTATTTTATGTAGTTTAAAACTTATATATACATATTTATTTTATATATTTATATATTATTTGTTTTTTTTTTATATTTTAACAGACTATGTTATCGGATTTTTGATGGAAACATTAAAATCCTGATAAGTTAAAATCGCTGAATAAGAATAACTTCCATCACTGCGTTAGAGTTTCCATTACTTTTTTATTTTTATTTTTTTGTGTTTTGAAATGAATTAAATTCTGATCCGTAATGATTATAATAATTTATATCCTTTTAAATTCATAAATTTATAATTCGATAAGTGAATTATTAATAATAAATTTCATTAGTTTACTCACAACTCATCCTTTTTTTTTTTTAAAAGAAAGCTCTCTGAAATTCCATTTAATAAAGTCCGTTTGATTTTTTCCTAGCTGTCCATTAATAAATAATTGTCGTTCAGACTTTAGCTAAGATTAGTAATAATTAAATATATATTATTATTAGTTATAGTTATTCCATCAGTAAATAAGTAAATCACACTTAGTTTCGCTTATTTATTAAAAAAATTATGAAGATAGAAAGAAAGCATTTAGGTTTCATTGAGTAATATAAAATAGAAATTCTATAAATTATTACACAATAGATTATTATTTCTAAATAATTATATTATATTTATATATAATTATTGAAATTAAGTTTAAACTTATTTGAGAGTTTATTTTATTGCCCCATCAACTAACTTCTCCTATATATACAGTCAACCATTCTCACTTCACTATAAAAATTTAAATAGGGTAGAGTCATCGAAACATTTAAATTAAGTATAACTGAATTCATTGTGTCTACTTTTCAGCATAAATTTTAGGATGTCTTCAAGGCTATACAATAAAAGGTAATAACCATTTTTTGAAAAGAATATATAAAGAAAGAGAAAAAACAGTTAATTCACTATTAAGAGAAATTATAAGTACTAAGAAATTAGAGAGAAAAATACAATTATAATATGTGATAAAAATAATTGTGGATAAAATTACTTGACCGTTGAGAATTAGTCTAAGGAATTAGTCCGGGTGGCGGTCAGTGAATGAAACAATTAAGTATTGGGTTGTTTCACATGAAATGTCCGTTTTTATAGTTTCTGAAATACATAAAGGATTTTACAGGTCTCTGTTGTTTTCTTCCGAAAGTTTACATATTTAAAGTAAACAGTTACTAATCCTCTACCTTTGTATTATAAACATTAGCTTCCCAATCAATTACCTACTTTTTAGTATACCTCCAAATATGAACATGGAAACACGCAATTTTCGAGTAAATATTTTAGTACTAGTTTAAACTCGGCCATTCAGCAGCTGAGGCCGCTAGAAATATTTGCAAGGCGTTTGGGGAAGGGAGTGTTAATGAACGGACCATTCGCCGTTGGTATGCCTAACCTCCGTCCGTAGTAGACAACAATGTCCTCAAACATACAGTAGAAGGAAACCCCTATCTAATAGTTGAAGGACCCTCAGCACAACTAAATGCAAGTGCATCTACCGTTTCCAGACATTTAAAGTGTATTGGGAAAGTAAAAAAGCTCGATAAATGGGTACCACTAAGCGGCAGCAAGACCTCATGTTTCAAAACATACTGGGCTAGGAAGTTCTTCCGCACCCACCATATTCTCCCGACTCGTCTCCAACAGATTACCACCTGTTCATGAATTTAGACAACTTCATCAAAAGAAAACTTTTTGAAAATGATGATCAAGTGAAAAGTGCGTTTTCAGATTTTGTTTCACTTCAAAGCTCAGAGTTTTTCAGTTCAGGAATAAAAAAGTTGATGTCACGTTGGGAAAAATGTGTAGAAAAAGAAGGTAAATACTTCGAATAAAATCATCTTGTTTTCATATCGTATTTTTAATAAAAAATCCTTTACCTTGAAAACGGACATTTCATGTGACACAAACCAATATTATTAGTGAGTCCATTACAATTATTATCGATTGGCAATGCTAAAGATTTTGATCATTGTCACATTGTTTTTCTCAACTGCTTTAAATGAGGAGTTCTATTAACTATAAGTATTGTCAATAGCGCCATTATCGCTCTGATAATTAAAATGGTCTGTGAGTTCGGTCACGTCCACCCAAATTAAATCCTTAATAATCTAACACTCAAGGAACAGTAGTTTTCGATTAGTAGATACCAGATATAGTTCATTAGACAGTTCGCGATATCTGGCTGATAGTGGAGTACACATGATACAACTATCTTTTAAAAATAGTATTTTCTTTACTCTGTCGTTTATTTTAAGCTTTGGTAAATAGACCGTGAAATAAATATCAACCCGATTGAAACCGCTGGCTTTCCAGACTCGAGATTACAAATATGATGCCTTAACAATAAAGGCCATTACGATTATGTGTTGTGATATTATCTGTCAAACTATTAATGTTAAATTGTATGCATAAGAATTGGAGAGACACAGGGTCTTCAAGACGTACTAAGCAGATGAGAACATAAGAAAAAAATTCCTAAATATTACGCAAAAAGTAGAACTAGAAATAAAATTAAAACGACTTATGAATTGTTTTATCAGATTTATTTTCGGAGCCCTTAGACGTGATCATATTTCTGGTTATTATACCATCTTAAAATGGCTCTACAATATTTCCTTGGTTCCTACTTATTCCAATCTCTAAAAAATAGAAAACCTTCCTACATAATAGAGCTCCTCACCCACCGATCTGATATCCATTCGTTAAATACTAGAACCCAATTAATCAATTTTTTTACCCCATTACATAAAACTGCATCGTTTCTCTTTCGTTCCTCATCCACCTGGAATTCGCTGCCCATCTCCATTCGTAAAGCCACCTCTCTCTCTTCCTTCATTCATCAACCTTTCCACTACCTTCTCACATCTCAATCTTCCGTTGCAATGTAAAACATAGATATATTTTAATATAACAAAGATTTACAGGTATAATGAATATTTGATCCTTTATAGGTATACATATTTTTCTTTTATATTCATATATTTTATATATATATATATATATATATATATATATATATATATATATATATATATATATTGTTTATACATATTTTCTTTAAGTTACCAGACTATAAGGATTTCTTATATTTCTGTTCATTGTTCATTATTCTAAGGGGACTTGATCCCAGAATAATTTTTTTTTTTTTTCATTTCATTTCATTCATCCAACTCTCTCTCTTCCTTCAAACATCAACCTTTCCACTACCTTCTCACATCTCAATCTTCCGTTGCAATGTAAAACATAGATATATTTTAATATAACAAAGATTTACAGGTATAATGAATATTTGATCCTTTATAGGTATACATATTTTTCTTTTATATTCATATATTTTATATATATATATATATTGTTTATACATATTTTTTAAGTTACCAGACTATAAGGATTTCTTATATTTCTGTTCATTGTTCATTATTCTAAGGGGACTTGATCCCAGAATAATTTTTTTTTTTTTTCATTTCATTTCATTCATCCAACTCTCTCTCTTCATTCAAACATCAACTCTTCCACTACCTACTCACATCTCAATCTTCCGTTGCAATGTATGGGTAGCCTACATAACTTTTATAATATTTTTCATTCATAACTTTATTCTTTTTTTCCTCATAACTTTATTTCATTCTTAACTTTTATTTCATAACTTTTATTCTTATTATAATATAATACATAGCTTTTATTATATATATATATATATATATATATATATATATATATATATATATATATATATATATATATATATATAGTATAAATTTGCAAAGATTTACAGATATAATGAATATTTGATCCTTTACATGTATACATATTTTTTCTTTTATATTCATATTTTATATATATATATATATATATATATATATATATATATATATATTTTTTTTTTTTTTTTTTTTTTCTATACATATTTTCTTTAAGTTACCAGACTATAAGGATTTCTTTCTGTTCATTGTTCATTATTCTAACGGGACTTGATCCCAGAATAAATTTTTTTTTTCAGTTCATATTATTTTGTTTCAAAAAGTAAAAATTTTGACATGGACATATCATACGGTTAGGTGCCTTTCATTTCTTCACGTTGCTTTTTTAAGGTGTTGAACGAAAATTTAGTCGAGAATATTTTTTGTTATATAACATACGTCTTTAGGACCTACTGTTTAGGAGTTATTTTGTTTTTAATGAAAAAAATCTGGTGCGTGCAACACACGACTTTCACGTACCTCCGATGGTATAATCAATTTAAGAACTTTTAAATACATTTAGATATGAATATGAATTGTTAAAGAATTAGCTACCCAGAGTTTCAGCACGTGTTATATTAAATAATATATTATATTATTATCTACGACAATCAATTAGTTTTATCGGCTTTTCGTCACTCTCTGTAAACTTTTACTAGTTTGAGAATATAATATTTTTTCTTAAACTGTTAGTTTTCCAACGGTATATTATACATCTTATTACTGTTTTCGTGTACAAAATATTGTATGAAAAAATATTTTTTGCTTTTCGTTGGATATCGAATTCGTTCAACTTATATATTTATTTATTTTTTTATCAATGCTAACAATAATGTGGTTAATTTATTTAAATCTGCAAAATCATTGAAGGTACATTAGGAGACAAAAAATTCAAACTGTTGGCATTTAAGCACTGTGAGACTATTTCAATCAGAATAAAACTTACATCTAATTATAACCGATTAAATTTTTCGTCGATATAGCGAGTTTAGTAGGACTTCCAGTCATCCTATTTTAGTGAAAAGGTTGCGGTAAGATCTCGAGCGTATAGTAGTCCTAAATATAAACTCTCAGTTCCATACTTTTCGTTTGTGCGCTAGAGTTACCACACACACAGACCTTTTTGCGGGACTTGGTTATTTGGACTCAGGGGACCCTAAAACGTGTATTTTCGTTGAAAACCCACAAGCATACAGCACGTGAGTGGAGAATCTAGCCAATGCTAGAACTCCGATATACATTTTACAAGAGGTCTCGAGGCCACTGCCGTTTCAACCTTCTAGGAGGATGGTAAGGATGTGTGGAGCGTGATAAGGATTGAGCTAGGGGATTAGGGTGACGGATAAGGTTTTGATGGAATTTAGAGAATTATAATGGTATAAGGTCTAAAATAAATGGAATATTTAGATCGCGGTGTAAGGTATGGTTGGATACATAATAAGGAGCATTAACTGTTGTTCGGAGGACTTTTGATTGGAAGGATTGAATGCGTTTGATGTTAGAAAATTCTGTTGGTGATAGTTTTGGATTAACTTGATGCTTATCAATACTCGAATATCTGCCTTTCTACCTACCTTTCAATTAATTTTTTTGTCGATATAGCGAGTTTAATCAAAATCGTTGGAGCCGTATTTCACAAAATCGTAATGAAATGCAGTTGTTATAAAGATTCATATTCCATCAATCATTGGTCTTTGAGTCAGATTCTGAATATAATTAAAATTCAAAATGTATTTTTGTTTATATCTTATGTTCAAATACATATATGGTTTTAATATATTTGTTTTATGCTTATTTTTGCTTTCTTAAGAATTCTTTAATATTTTTTGCGATGTATTTTTTTTTTTTTCTTATCCTCCAACAATTTGCGATGTATTAGACAATACTCATTTTCATTAGTCTTGCTATATATCTAAAATGTACGAGAAAGTATCGCAACCTTAAAAACTGTATCGGAAATCCAATAAACTTTAGGGGTCAATTGTAGCATAACAGCCTTCAACTTCCAATGTAGTAAGATCGAAACCGGCGGATGGTCCTAGGGTTATTAAAGAGATTAAAAACCCTCGGCAATGCGTCCTTCGGAGGTGACATAAAATTGTGGTCTCGGGTCTGTGCGATGTCAGGCAATCGTTGATGATCCCTATCCTAATTAAACATGGATACAAAAATTCAGGACTCCTACAGTAGCATCTTCCGATGAGCCACACTAGCACTAAGTTACGCCTAGTGAAAAAACGCACCAATGATCATTGATTCACGATTGCTTAAGGTTTCTAAACTATAATAATATAAACATGACCTGGAGAACAAAAAACAAATATATCAATATATAAATAAACGCCACTCCAACCACTGAAGGATCTTGGGTTCTGGACATATGTGATGTGACAACGGTCGTGCAAGGAGATTTGGCCGAGATCAAGCTTAACTGTAGAAATAGGATTTTGGCTAAAAAAAGGTGGGGTAAACTTAATTTTTAGGCACGATTGTTTGTACTGCTTAACACCCATAAGGACGAATAGCAGTAAGCTATGAAGTGAAGTGATGGGTTATATGTGAAAAAGAGTTTTAAAAAAAATCTTGAAAATGGAGAAACAGCCCCGAAACGTTGATAGATGTGAATGGTTATGAAATAAAGTAATTAATTGACAAAAGGAAGTTAAGGTGTGCTCATTTAAGTGTTAAAGATCTATTAAATATAAACATCTAGTGGAAACATTTTTTTATCCATGCTATTCAATAAAAATTCCTAGTGTATCTTTATGGTGGTGATTTAGACACTTCTATAGATGATTTGCGGTATCTTCGATTTGTAATAGCTGCAGCAAGATTTGGCACGTTTACCTCCAACATGGGATTCAGTTGAATTTCATGCTTATCTGCAAGTAGAAATATAGATAGAAAATTTGAAAGACCCCTTAAACTTGGGCTGGAAAAGGGATATAAGTGACCATGGTTAAAGAACTTCAGTGACACTTAACATCAGTGACCATGATCAGAGAACATCAGTGACCATGATTAAAGAACCAGCACCATCGACATTACTGAATATCATTTCCTAGAGATCCAAAGAGTAATGCAGCCTTTAAAAAAATAATAGACCAAATATTGAATATAACATAGAAAATGACTGGTTTGACGATGCTCAGCCTTTCGTTCAAAGTGATAAATTATACAAATCAAGGAAAAACAACTGACCAAAATGCTGTATATCTTATTTAAAATTGTCTGTGTAAAATGTTTTTTGTTTTAATTTTAAATTAATTAAAATAAAAGTAATATATTGATTTTTTTTCTTATTAGTTAAAAAAAAAAAAACGCTTTTCTTTTCCTATAATATACACAATAATGGTTTTAAGATAATATTGCGTTTAGAAGATCCAATTAAAACAGAGTATTTTATTTTTTATTAACAGAGCACTGTCAGTAAAAATGTTATCTCAACATTTCATTGTGTATATTAGGAGTAATTAAAAATCTTATACATCTACCATATTAGAAATTGAATGCTCTAAAAGATCGTTTCTTATGTATTTTTTAAAAATAATAAGTTTGTTCCTTATCATTCCCCCACTTTGACTACTGCTGTGCGGTGTATGGGGGTGTCTCTGGAGATCTCGAAGCTAAACTTAAACGATTATTCAACTGCTTCATTCGCTTTATCTTTGGGATATCCAGGGACACTTCTTTTACTAGATTCTACGAAGAGTTGAAGAGGCTTTACCCGTCCTACCGTTATAAATACTTCCTAGCAACCTTCCTCTTCCAAGTTCTCCAATCCAGCCGCCCATTTTACATCTCAGATATGTTTTCATTCAAATCCTCCATTCGTTCCCGCAACACTCGTTCACGGCCTTCAGACCTGTATGTGGCGCCTCATCGAACCGCAACCTTCGACAGATCCTTCCTAATCCGCTCCTCTTTCGTATGGAATTCCATTCCTTCATATATTCGACATTCTGATACTCTTCAGACCTTCAAATCCCGTCTATTCGACCACTTCCTCTCTATTCGATTTTCAAAGAGCCCTAAATAGATTTGCAAATTCAATTTAAATTAGTTAAATAAAATATATAGAAACAATAATTAAAATGCAACATCTTACATTGTGGTGGACCTGTATATTTAACTTTATTATTTAAATAATTTAACATTAAAACAGTAAAGCACTATTAATTAAAATATTGTATATATGGACATATTTTTCTGTTTTATCTTTTGTCTAGTTTTGTTATTATTGATTAGAATTATTACTATTAGAAGCTACATTTTAATGTATCACTATTCTTCACTTTTTTGTTTTCTATTGTTTTTTGTTTATTTTATGTTTTTACTCTAAGACACTAAAGTTCTGTTTGTATGCTTTGTAAAATTATTCAAAAGGGACTTGTCCCAGAATAAATAAAGAATTTATTATTATTATTATTATTATTAAAATGCACACCAAAATAGTTATTAAAGCGAAGCCACCGAATTTTCTGACATTTTGTGTTTTTTTTTTTGACAATTTGGCCAATATTGGCACCCAGGTATCTCAGCAGCTGTTCCGAATTTTCCAATATGTTACGTACCAAACATGTAGGCAATTTATTATTTTCTAATATTGCTAACGACAAAGTTTGCTATAAAATGTCCAGGAAGAGATTTAGAAGGAAAAAACTGAAAAAAGTGCTTATTTTTAGAGGTTTTTTTCAAGATAGCGGAAAACGCACAAGGGTGAAAAAAAAAAGGAAAAACCCCACCTTTTTCTAGCCAACCCCCTTTTTTGGTCTGATTCTACTGGGCTATTAATCTTTGGGCCAGAGATGGGTCTTCATCTCCTAGGGTCACTCCACAGCTGATTAAATAAAAATAAATTACTTTACTAAGCCTTCTGGATATTTTTAACATCGCATTAAGATGGATCTATTATGTAACATGTTAACAATATGGCTGCAGTAGAGCGATAACAGGTATTAAAGAAACAACCTTGTCATCGCAGTAGGACACACAACACACTCCATTATTGGCTGGAGGTCGACCGTTCTCCATTGTATTGTCGTTTTCTATTGGATAATGCCTGGCGATATGCTTGCTGAACATCTAAGGACAGCATCTCGTAAGCAATAGGCAGTTCTCGATACAAAATGTCGCTGTAGAGAAGATAAAGATAAGTGAAAACACTTGTTTATGTATATATCCTTGATAATGGATTCCACTGGAAAGTTTGGGTAGATATTTTAAAAAAAAAAGGTTCCATCATGACTTCACCAAGAGTGTTTTAACAAAGGAACTATAAAAATTGGAAATAAATTATTCTACCTAATTTTGGCTACATTTTATGTAACATAACTATATGTAATTATATGTCCTACATAATCTGACTAGTAATAACAGAGATATAGTATTTTGAATTCTAAAGTTATAAGTTTTAAAACTATTTTCATTTTGTTAAATTTAACTATTATATGGTAACTGTTATCTACTACTTATTCTTCTGTGGATTTATTTGATTGCTCGAAAAAGATAGGTTTTATGTAACGTTCAAATAACTTATTGAAAAGTTAATACAATTGTACCTTCTATGTTAAAAAAAATCTGGTGTGCGAAACACACGACTTTTATTTACCTTCGTTATTGATATAATTTGAGAATTGTAAAACAAATTTTAGAAACAGTTCTTTATTAAGTAATATTACAATCAGTCCAATTTAGGAGATTTTTAATAGTGATAAAGTACAACATTCACAAGATATATACAAAACTATAAATTTATATATATAATAATACAATATACATAAAAATATTATACAAAAAAAATCAGTTGAAATATTATACAAAACTAAATTAATAAAAAGTTATAGAAAAGAAATGAATCATTGTGTGAAATTTGCATTTTTTTTCGATCAGGTTTTCTATAGGAATAGAGAGAAATTGATACTGACTAGCATACTTAGCAGAATTTTTAACAAAGTAATAATTGTTTCAAGAAATACTGTTATGTATATATAAATATCTGTTCTGCTCATTTCGACTATTAAAGTAACCATATTATTACTAAAAATAAAATGGCAAGGTTCCATAAACCTAATTATTACTAAACTGAAAATTAATTTTTCAATAAATTGCATAATTTCAATTTGTTTCCTTAAAACTTCATCTTTGAAATTTTTGTTTAAAAAATAAAATTAATAATATAACTTATACAAAACACTTTAAAATTCTTTATAGGAGAAGTTTCAATTTTTCAAATTTAATAGGATAGTTTTTAGACGCCCTTTCCCAGATTCTGTTGGTGATAGTTTCGGATTAACTTGATGCTTATCAATACTCGAATATCTGCCGTTCTACCTGTTCTGAGCATTTTTAAGATAAGAGGTATTCCAATTAATTTATATGACATTTTTCATTTATTTTCAACTATAACAGGATCTTAGAATTGATTCAAATCTGAGATAATTTGACTTTTGAAAACCAAACATCCATTTTATCAAGTAAAGCGGTAGGATTGCTTTTTTACCCTAAAAATGTTTTAGTGTCATTAAAATAAATAAATAGGAAAAACACTTTAAATATGAAATATGAATGATAAATTTTTATAGGTAATATAGAACAGAGATTACGCTTTATTATGGGACAAGGTCCAGTAAGAATAAAACATAAAAAAATAAAAATTATAACTGTCAAAAAACATTGATAATTATAGTAAATAAAGAGAGAAGCCAAAAAAAAATGTAATGGCATATGTATGTACATATCATAAAAATTACACATGAAAAAGTATAATAACATATTATTATAAATTAATTAGCATAATTAAATCACCTAATATCTGATTAGGGAGAAAGAAGATATTGAAAGAGGAGGGATTCGAAAAAGGATAGGGAAGAACTATGGCGAATGTTTGATGGAAGAGTATTCCAGAAGACAGTCGACCGGGCTAAAAAGGAGAGCTTATATTTTCGGTTTCATAGAAAGAAGTATTGGGATCCAAAAGACGGAATCTTGTTTCTTATGAATGGATTGAGAATTTGAATTGCAGGAGACTGAAGACCTATTGTTTATGTCGTCTATAACATATTTATTATTTTTACTTTTCTATATTTATATCTTTACGTTTTAGTGCATTTTTTAGCATTGATGAAAAAATAGGTATATTTACAGGTTGTACCATTCTTTTTTTATAGTTAAATATTTGTAATATATGGTTGGAAAGCTGAAGATTTTAGAAAAAAAAAAAAGTTAATATATATTGAAAGTTGTTTAAGATAATGAAGGGTGCAGAAAAGTGGATACAAATAAGTCTTTGTTGTATATAATTATTGTTATTATTATTATTGTTAGAATCTATACACTACATATAATAGAAACATAGATTCCCATCGAAATTCAGTGTAATTACTAACATTTTTGACTTAATCTTTGTTTCAAATTTGTTATTAATATTTGTTATTATAAAAGTTATTTATATTGGGTTGTTTCACATGAAATGTCCGTTTTTATAGTTTCTGAAATACATATAGAATTTTGCAAGTCTCTGTAGTTTTCTTCCGAATGTTAACATATTTAAAGGAAAAAAGTACTAATCCTCTACCTTTGTATTATAAACATTAGCTTCCCATTCAATTACAAACTTTTTAGTCCAGCTCCAAATTAGAACATGGAAACACGCGATTTTCGAGTAATATTTTTGTACGAGTTTAAACTCGGCCATTCAGCATCTGAGGTCGCTAGAATTATTTGCAAGGCGTTTGGGAAAAGGAGTGTTAATGAACGGACCATTCGCCGTTGGTTTGCTAAGTTTTCAGCTGGGGATACCGACTTGGAAAACTTGCCCCGAGGAAGACGTTCGTCCGTAATAGACAACGATGTCCTCAAATATACAGTAAAAGGAAACCCCTACCAAACAGTTAAAGGACTCTCAGCACAACTAAATGCAAGTGCATCTACCGTTTCCAGACATTTAAAGTGTATTGGGAAAGTAAAAAAGCTCGATACATGGGTATCTCATGAGCTCACTGAGCGGCAGCAGGACCCCATGTTTCAAAATATACCGTGCAAAAATCGAAAGAACTGGGCTACGAAGTTCTTCCGCACCCACCATATTCTCCCGACTTGACTCCAACAGATTAGCACCTGTTCAGGAATTTAGACAACTTCGTCAAAGGAAAACTTTTTGAAAATGATGATCAAGTGAAAAGTGTGTTTTCAGATTTTGTTTCACTTCAAAGCTCAGAGTTTTTCAGTTCGGAGGTAAAAAAGTTGGTTTCACGTTTGGAAAAATGTGTAGAAAAAGAAGGTAAATATTTCGAATAAAATTATCTTGTTTTCATATCGTATTTTTAATAAAAATCCTTTACCTTGAAATCGGACATTTCATGTGACACAACCCAATACAACTGGGATGAGTAAAAGTCATGCGTGCGCGCACCAGATTTCTTTACTATTTTGTTAATAGATGTTTATAGGAACTTACAGTATTTCAAATCTAGATATTACTTTTTTCCTTACTTACCTGAATAATTGTATCGTTCGCACAGCCCACTTTCCTCTGTTATGAAAACACTCCATTATTATCCTCTTTCTTAAACCTGCTAAACCTCCCAATAAAAACTCATCCTACAGACCAATCAGCCTCCTCCCTATCCTTTCAAAAATTTTTGGAAAAATCCTACTTAAACGTATCCTACATTTAATTGAAATTCCTTTCCACCAGTTCGGATTCCGCTCTGGGCACTCCACTGTACAGCATGGTCTAAGAGTGGTTGACCATTTATCCTCTGCACTTGAAAACAAGCAGTACTGCACTGGTGCCTTTCTGGACATTGATCAGGCATTCGACCGGGTCTGGCACGATGGCTTGCTTTTCAAACTACAATCCGTATTACCTCAATCCCTATATCTAATCATAAGATCCTATCTCTCTAACTGTTCCTTCAGAGTCCGCTGTGGTTCAGAGTTATCCACTTGTTACCCAATCGAGGCCGGCGTACCTCAAGGAAGCGTCCTAGGTCCTGTCCTCTATATCTTGTTTACAGCTGATATACCTTTAGATCCTGATACCTTCCTAGGATCTTTTGCCAATGATACTGCCATTCTATCAACCCATTCAGACCCAGAACTGGCATCTTTCCATCTCCAAAGACACCTTTCCTTGATTGAACATTGGTGCGACAATTGGCGCATCAAAGTCAATCAATCCAAAAGTAACCTTCACCCTCCGACGTAAATCCTGTCCACAAGTTCATTTCAACTCTATACCACTTCCCTGTTCCGACACAGTCCGGTGTTTGGGTTTCCTACTAGACAAAAGACTGACCTGGAACCCACATACTCGACTTAAAAGACAAGAGCTCAACAGAAGATACGGACAGTTATATAGACTATTGAACAGAACATCACAACTTTCCGTTGGAAACAAACTATTAATTTACAAGACAATTCTCAAACCTATGTGGACCTATGGAATTGAACTATGGGGTACTACTAAATTTTCGAACATCAAACGTATCCAATCCTTTCAGTCCAAAGTCCTTAGAACAATAGTCAATGCTCCCTATTATGTTATCAACAAGACCTTACATCATGACCTCAAGATCGCTTATGTCCTTGATCTCATCCCATCCAAATTCTCAACTTTCCACCAGAAACTTACTCTTCTTCCTAATCCCCTGGCACAATCCCTAAACCATCCTTACAACCCTCCTCGTAGGTTGAGGCGGCAGTGGCCGAGAGATCTCTTATAAATACGCAACTGGAGTGCTGGCAATGGCCAACTTCTCCACTCATGCCTGAGAGTGTGTGGCTCTAGCGTCCTCACTCAGTCTCCACTAGACTAGATTGGTGAAGCGGCTGACTGAGAGGCGCTGGATCTCCTGACATTGTGCCTCGGCATCCATTTCTGGATGCAGAGGTTCGATTCGGAGTTCCTAGGGGCAGTATGTAAATATTGTATATAGGTATGAATGTGGCCAAGATTGTAAATATTTTCTTTTTTTTTTCATTTATTTTTTTTTCTTCTTTTGTTATTGAGGCATTTTACTTTTTATATGTTTTACTTTGTACATATGGAATGAATGACTTCTTTTATCTCTAATACTTATTGCCCAAGATAGTGGCAGATTGTATTACTTCTCAATAAAGCAATATTACAACAGATATTACATTTTAGCTTTGATGAACGTTGAAATGAATACAATTAAAAGATGGACCGAGCAGCGAAAAATAAATAATACCGAAAGCTGTTATTCATGTCTAGGCAAGAATAAATAGTTAAATTATTAGATTTTTTTACTGCATCACTTACTTATCTTATTATCTCTCGTCTTACAGAAAATATATAGTTTTTTTATATTCTGATATTTTAAATCGTTTTGAACATGCACGATAATACTACATACGCTTATGGAAGTTATTTTACTAGCTATTTTTTCAGAATATTGAAGAAAACTATGTTTTGCTTCAGTTGTTTACAATTGCCACGTTCACCCTTTGACTCTAGTGCGTATCCATATTTCCTAACCAGTTGCATCATCCTAAATCAGAATTAGCACAGAATATAATAAGTAATACAAAATCTATTTCTAGAACTGCTGTTGAGAAACCTTTCTCTGATATATTATCTATCAACGTTCTAGGGTCGGTGAGTGTCAGTCTAATGATGGATCAACAGTGAGAGAATATAAGAGAATTGCCCACCGAAAAAAAAAAAATCGCTTATTTAAAACCATTTTGATTAAACGGGCTATATCGATGTAAAATTTATTGTGCTTTAATATCATGTAGGTTTTATTTGGATAAAAATGGTCTGACAGGGCTTAAATGCCGATATTTTAAATTTTCTTCCCCTAAAGTACCTTTAATTTTGTAGATTCAATAATAATAACTAGATTATCATGTTAACGCTGATGAAAAACAGGTAAATATATAAATTGAATAAATTCGTTACCCAACTAAAGGAGAAAACAGAAAAAATATTTTTTTAATGCAATTTATCGTTTTTGAACATAAGAGCAGTAATATACATGTATGATATACCGTTGGAAAGCTAAAGATTTTAGAAAAATATCATCTCATACACATGCTTTTAGAAGTTAATGGAGAGTGATGAGAAGAAGATAAAACTAACTGATTATTTAAGATAATAATATAATAGATTTTTTAATAAAACACATGTTTCTATATAAATTCAATTTGATTAATTCCTTAATAATTTCACGCATTTTTATCTCTAACTGTATTTGAAAATTCTTTCATTGATTTTAAAAATGGAGGTGAGTGAAAGTCGTGTGTTGCCCGCACCAGATTTTTTTATAAAATCTTTAGCTTTTCCATGGCAGGTTATTAATATTAGCATTCAATTCCTTTCTCAGATACAGTCCGGTATCTTGGCTTACTGTTAGACAAAAGATTGACTTGGAACCCACATACAAGACTTAAAACACTTGAATTCACCCTACGATTCGGACAGTTATAGCGACTACTCAACAGAAAATCTGAACTTACAGTTGACAACAAATTATTAATCTACAAGACAATACTGAAGCCCATCTGGACCTACGGACTTGAACTGTGGGGGACAGCTAAACGTTATAACATCAAACGCATTCAATCCTTTCAATCCAAAGTCCTCCGTACAATAGTAAATGCTCCTTATTATGTCTCCAACTATACCTTGCACCACGATCTTAATGTTCCATTTATTTCAGACCTAATTCCATCCAAATTTTCCAAATTCCACCAGAACCTAATTCATCATCCTAATCCTCTAGCTCAATCCCTATCCAGCTCCTCTCATCCATACAACCCACCTAGAAGGTTGAAACGGCAGTGGCCCCGCGACCTTTTGTGAATATATTGGAGTTATAGCACTGGCTAGATTCTCCATTCAATGTGATGTATGTCTTAGTGTGTGTATGTGTATATAGGTATGAGTGATTTCCCTTGACTTTGTTGTATTGATTCATTATTGTATACATATTTTATTGTAATTTTATACCGTGTAAATATTGTATGAATGTAGTATGTATGATATCTTTCAGCACTACTATTGATGTCCAAATTGGGACAGATTGTAATTTTACTCAATAAAAATTGTTGAAAAAAAAACATAGCATTAATATTCTTATGAAAAACAAGGAGATATGCTTGTTATTTTCTCCTTTAATAGGTTATCAAAATCGTTCAATTTGTAAATATAGCCGTTTTTTATCAATGCTAATAATATAATATGTTTCATTTTAATTTTCACTTACATATATATGAAATTTATAGTCAGGGAAAGTATTGCGATCATGAAAATTTTCGAATTCTACTTTTCAACGGAAAAACACGTTTTAGGGTCTCCTGAGTCCAAATGACTAAGTTCCGCAAAATGTCTGTGTGTGTTTGTGTGTGGTAACTCCCGCGCGTAAACGAAAAGTCCTATGAAACTGTAATTTCATATTTAAGACAACTATACGCCCGAGATGTTACAAAAACTTTTTCTTCAAAATCATAAGAGCCACTTTATACCATGCATTTTGCCCCTTTTTATGATTTTTTTTTTTTTTTAATAAGGTGTAGATTCTTTTAAGTGAAGGACAAATTTTTATGAATACAATTGGAGGCTGATGTCTACTTCACCACTCTTTTATTGAAAAAAATCGCCCTACGTTTCGGCTACAATGCCATCTTTTAGGTGCAGTGGAACTAAATACATAGATCTAATGTGAGTAGCTGCTTTCAAGTCAAAGCCTCAGACATTATATAATGTAGGTTTTATTCTGATTAAAATATTCAGACTGTACTTAAATGTCGATGTTTCAAAATTTCTTTCTCTATAGTAGATTTGAAAAAATTAACCATATCGTCTGATTAACATTGCTAAAAAACAGGTAAATACTTAAGTTAAACGAATTCGATAGACAATTAAACGAGAAAACTGCAAAAATATTTTTTTAATGCAATTTTTCGTTATTGAACTTGGGAACTGTAATATACACGTATACCGTGGGAATGAATGCTAAAGATTTTAGAAAATTATTACCTTATACATACTATTGTAAAAGTTAACGGAGAGTGATGAAAAGCCGATAAAACAAACTGATTTTCCTAGATAATAGATTATTTAATAAAACACATGTTTCTACTGAAATCCATTCTATAACAATTTATTTTCGTTTATAAATTTGTTTAAAAATTCTTGAATTGATATAAATAATGGAGGTATGTAAAAGTCGTGTGTTGCGCGCACGTGATTTTTTTCATTATTAAGTTATGAAGTAGTGCTTCTGGTTGGTCGATTTTGATAGAAAAAAGCTCTGTTATATCTCAGGCACAGACGTTCCTAAAATATGAAATTTCAGTTTTATAAAAAAATATCGTTTTAAAACTATACTTACCATACACAGAAAGACGCTTTTTATCAATGCTGATAATATAATATTTTTCATTATAAACTTATGAAGTGGCGCTTCTGGTTGGTCGATTTTTACGAATAAGCTCTGTAACACAATAATCTATATTATAATATGTTTCAGTTTTTTCGAACCTAAAAAATTAGAGGTACATATTTGAGGTAAATTTCACCATTTAACTCCTGTTAGACTATTTCATTCAGAATGAAACCTAGATGGAATTGAATCCCATTAAATTTTACATCGATTTGGAGAAGTTGATTAAAATCGTTATAGTCATTTTTGAGAATCGTTAAACTCATGGTATAAAGTGGCTCTTCTGGTGGGTCGATTTTAATAAAAAAAATCTGCTGTAACATCTCAGGCAAAGAAGCTCCTAAAATATGAAATTTCAGTTTCGTTAAAGTGATTGTTTAGGAGCTATAATTATCACACAGATATTTTTTTAGGACTTGGTCATTTGGACCCAGTGAACCTAAAACGCGTATTACCGGTAAAAACTCGAATTCGAAGATTTTCACGATCGCGATAGTTTCTCTTAATATATATATATATATATATATATATATATATATATATATATATATATATATATGTAAAATCAAGAATTTTATTATTCTTGATTTCATTATCATATGTTAATATTTTACCAAGGGAGGTTATATCTCTGTTATGAGAGTTAATTGTATTAATCAAAGGACTGTTAAACAATTCTTTATTTATCGTTTAACTCCTGATTCATTTAAATTAGAAGAAGAATTACAAATTTAGGCGTAATAGAGCAGAATAGAGATTAAAATAGAGCAGAAGCGTTCAAGAACTCACAAAGAAGTTTTGAACGGAACAAGAGCAGAGCAGACCAGAAAAGAATTGATCACGAGTTTAAAGAAGGAGATTTGGTCTATGTAACGAATGGTAATAGTTTGAACAGGAGGAAGCTGGACCAAGTCAGAATAGGGCCACTCAAAATTAGAAAACGTATTTCCAAATCTATATATGAAGTGGAGTCTAACAAAAAACGGAAGGAAGCGAATGTGTTCCACTCTAGTAAGTTGGTTCCTTACTCTTTTTCTCCTGGACAAAAGAGTCTCCGACCAGCGGAGGTGTAAAATCAAGAATTTTATTATTCTTGATTTCATTATCATATGTTAATTTTTACCAAGGGAGGTTATATCTCTGTTATGAGAGTTAATTGTATTAATCAAAGGACTGTTAAACAATTCTTTATTTTAGCATCGTTTAACTCCTGATTCATTTAAATTAGAAGAAGAATTACACACACATATATTTATATATATATATATATATATATATATATATATATATATATCATATAGTAATAGCTTGGAAAAAATAATTTATTAACCCATATCCGTAAAATATATATATATATATATATATATATATATATATATATATATATATATATATATAGAATAGAATAGAATAGAATAGAAAAAGATATTTATTCTGGGACAAAGTCCCTTAAGAACAATTCATATGTACAATTAAGATATATATATAATGTGTCTGGCTACAAGACCAAAGGAATATAATTATTTCTTATTCACAATTATACATAAAGAAAAGAAAGGATGTAATAAAACAAAAGAGTAAAATAAATAAATAATAACTTCTGGTGCATTAAACAAAACTAAACATTGAACTTGATTCATTATCGATCCTTATAAAAATATAAACAATAAATAACAGATTTTCTTTTTTATTTGAAATATCTTATTGAGCGTATATTATTATATATATATTAACCCATAGATGAACCAATCTTGTTAGGATTCATAGGATTTCTCCTTACTGAAATCTACCTTTGGACCAGCCACTGCGTCAGCCTCACCTTTGATGTAGGCTAAGCCAGGAATAGAGTTGTGAATGGCAGCCGTACGTGACGTTTCGCCAGTCCTCAATGAGTTCGCAAAATTATTAAGAGAACCGTCACGTTTGAAACACATAAAACTTTTTTTCACAGCAAAACTATTTGTGCAGTAGATGGTAAAACGTTTTTCAGATAGAAAACAAGCTTACGTCAAAACGTAACTCAAAAATAAAACAAAAAATTTAACGGTTATTTAAATCACCTGCTATCATGTCGAGACATCAAAATTTTCTTATACACCTATCTCCTCCGAGTTTTGATGGTCCTCGATTCAGAAGTTTTTTTTTTATTTTTTAAAACTTTATTTTCAGGACCATCATTATCGATGTTATTTTTAAAATGGCAGTTAATTCATCATTAAACGTACTGCAGTTGAAAAAAAAATAAACAGCTGATAAAATACACATATTTTTACTTTCGCTTACCTATATATGAAATATATAGTGAGGGAAAGTATTGCGATCGTGTGTGTGTGTGTGTGTGGTAAGTCTAGCGCAAAAAACGAAAAGTCGTAAATATGAAATTTCATATTTAAAACAATTGTACGCCCGTGATGTTACAGCAACTCAGTCATCAAAACCTGCTAACCAGAAGAGCCACTTTATACTATGCATTTTGCACCTTTTTACGATTTACTTAATATCATGTGAGTTTCATTCTGATTAAAATAGTCTGACAGAGCTTAAATGCCGATATCTTAAATTGTTTTCCTCTATACTACCTTTAATTTTGTACATTTCAAAAGATTAACCATATCATTTTAATGGCATTGATGAAAGGCAGCTAAAAGTTGGACGAAAGGATAAAAGAGAAAACTATTTTTTACAAAAAGGTCTGTGTGTGTGTATGTGTGTGTGTGTGGTAACTTCCGGGCGGAAACAGTAAGTCCTATGAAACTGAAATTTCATATTTAAGACAACTATACGCCCGAGACGTGACAAAACTTTTTTCATTAAAATGAGATTACCAGAAGAGGCACTTTATACCATGCATTTTGCACCTTTTTACCATGTAAAATATAATGGGCTTTAATATCATGTAGGTTTGATTTGGATAAAAATGGTCTGACAGGGCTTAGATGCCGATATTTTAAATTATCTTCCTCTAAAGTACCTTTAATTTTGTAGATTCAATAATAATAACTAAATTATCTTGTTAACGCTGATGAAAAACAGGTAGATATATAAATTGAATAAATTCGATACCCAACTAAAGGAGAAAAAAGAAAAAATATTTTTTTAATGCAATTTTTCGTTTTTGAACATAAGAGCAGTAATATACATGTATGATATACCGTTGAGAAGCTAAAGATTTTGGAAAAAATATCATCTCATACACAAGCTTTTAGAAGTTAATGGAGAGTGATGAAAAAAAGATAAAACTGATTATTTAAGATAATAATATAATAGATTTTTTAATGAAACACATGTTTCTATATAAATTCAATTTGATTAATTCCTTAATAATTTCACGTATTTTCATCTCTAACTGTATTTGAAAATTCTTTCATTGATTTTAAAAATGGAGGTAAGTGAAAGTCGTGTGTTGCCCGCACCAGATTTTTTTTTTTATATTAAGAACAGTAATATAGACGTATAATACGAGTATAGCGTTGGAAAGGGAAAACTTTTAGAAAAAATATTATCTGATAAACAAATTCGTAAACGGTAACAAAAAGTGACGAATAAACTTATTACTTATTAACAATTAAATGTTGTTATATTATTTAATCTAAATCATATGGTTCCAACGAAAATGAATATATGCCCCGCCCAACGAAGCCGGCCTAATTTGATGATTCTTACGACGTCTGAATTATTTTATAGTCTTATAAATTCAGCATTCGTCCTTATTTTCCAGACCGAATTCTCCGTAATATTTTTCCCTCGAACCTCAGAAGCAGGACTTCCTGCGAACTCGGCAATGTCCAGCCAGTATTCGGAGGCATAG
This sequence comes from Piezodorus guildinii, assembly GCA_023052935.1. Lineage (NCBI taxonomy): Eukaryota > Metazoa > Arthropoda > Insecta > Hemiptera > Pentatomidae > Piezodorus > Piezodorus guildinii. The sequence continues at coordinate 215,409,407 of CM041292.1, read as the reverse complement.
GTGAGAACCAGTCTTACGAGTGTGCAGGTTACCTAATAGTATGTTTTTAGGGGTAAGTTTGTAGAATTATTTGTTTGTTTTGTTTGGTTTTAGGGCGTAAAACAGCAAGGTCATCAACGCCCGATGGTTAGGTATGATTTTGTAGAATTAATTAGGTACATAATATTTAAAAGTATTAAATATGTTTATCCAGGAAGAAATAAAGTCCAGGTTAAAGATGGAAAATGCGTTTTATTATTCAGTTGCTAAGTTACTTAGCTCGCGGCTTCTATCTAAAAACGAAAAGGTTAGAATTTATAAAACTATTAGAATTTATAAAGCATCTGGTGCGCGCAAAAAAACGTCATTATCTTACTTCTGTTATTAACCTCAGTTTAACAACTTTTAAATAATGTTAGAGTGGAAAAAAATGTTCAAGAATTATACTGAGTTTTTATTACTATAAAATTCATAATATAAGTATAGGTATAACATCATGATTGAACAGAGAATACCTAGAAAGTTAGTAAACCTAGTAGAGATGTGTTTGGCGGAAACATTCCATAAAGTTAGAATCGGTCATAATTACTCCGAGAGATTTGAGGTGCGATCGGGTTTGAAACAGGGTGACTCCCTTTCGCCTGTTTTATTTAATATAGGTTTAGAATATGTCATAGAAGTGACATGTACCGAGAAAGTTTTAAATATGGGTGATAAGATTCTAGTTTTGGGGTATGCCGATGATCTGGTACTGCTAGGTGAAGACACGGAAACCATACAACTAAATACAAGTGTATTAATAAAAACCGGTAAAGAAATGAGACTTGAATTCAATATCGATAAAACAAAATACATGATTAGTAGCAGAAACATTTGAATACGTTGGGAATTCAAGTATTTAGGTTCAATGATAACAAGAAAAAATTAAATCCAGGAAGAAATAAAGTCCCGGTTAAAGGCGGGAAATGCGTGTTATTATTCAGTTGCTAAGTTACTTAGCTCGCGGCCTCTGTCTAAAAACTTAAAGGTTAGAAGTTATAAAACTATTATTCTTTCGACGGTTCTTTACGGATGTGAAACGTAGCCGCTTACTTTGAATGATGAACAACGGCTTAAGGTTTTCGAAAATAAGGTACTACGTAAAATATTTGGTCCGAAGAGAGATGAGGCCACTGGCGAGTTTAGAAGGTTGCACAACGCGGAATTGCGAAACTTGTATCCTGTGAATATAATTGAGTTGATAGCATCGCGGAGACACAAAAGGGCGAGTAAAGTTGTTGGGCTTGGTGAGGACCGGATTCTGAGAAAGTTGGTATTCGCTGAACCGACTGGTAGGAGTCGGAAAGGTAGGCCGAAGCGTCGGTGGGAGGATTGTTTAAGGCTGATCACGCGGGCTTGGGCTTGAACAGAGATCATTGGACGAGTCTGTTAGGCGGAATTTGGTGGTATCGGTATCGAACATTCGGGTTCGGTAAGCCTATTATTATTATTATTAAATATGTTTCCTTGTCTGTATAAAACCTCTCTCAGAAAACATTTATCTTATGAATCACTGTCTCCCAATTATTACACATTTATTTATTTTTATATCTTCCTTCGTTCTCCTTAATACTCAATAATTCGTAATGAAAGAAGAGAGCCTTTAGCACTCCTACGCAAGACCCTGATCATTCTTTGTTCAAACCGTTCTTGCATGTTTCCGAGTTATCCTTGAGCTACAAAAACTACTCATGCAAAACTATCTTGCTGGAATCCCTAAAAAATATTCAAGTAGTTTGCATCATAATTATTTTTATTTTCATGAAAAACAGTTTGTGCTCATATTATACAAATGTTGTATTCGTCTAATGCAAATTATTCTGAATTATTGTTATTATTTTGAGTCATATGTAGGAGTGGGTGGTTGTAGCTGAAAATGTTTTAAAGCAAGAGAAGATGGTCGACATCGATCATGATATCCAATATAGTAAAAAGGCATCTATCTTCCATCTAGAATATGGAATGTAGTGGTTATCTTAAAGCTAGATGGATTTTTTGTTTATTATAGGAGGAATCATCATTGATTACAACTGCGAAGGAACTAATAAACGAAATCATAAAACAGATTTTGTTTCATAGATTTTAGATATAAAGATCGTAATGATCGAGGATGATTCAAAAATTATTTTGTGGCTTGTACATGTAATCCCAAACTCGAAGTAGAAAAATCTTTTGCGGGCAACACACGACTTTAACTTACAGTCGTTGTTAAATTCGATTTAAAATTTTGAAATACTGTTGGAGATAAAAATGAGTAAAACTAATGAAGAATTAATTTGTTTGTCTGTTTATTTATTTAACGTCAGTTTATGCTACTGTGGCTGATCAAACGATGCTTCAGTGGGAGTCCTAAATTTTGCCTATCCAGGTTTTATTAGAGTAGAGATCTTTAACAAGCACCTGACATCGCACAGACTCGGGATCACCATTTAACGTCCCCTCCGAAGGACGGTATAACAAAGAAATTTTTACTCCCATTAAAAAATCCAAGGACCACCTGCGGGTTTGAACACGTGACCTTTGGCATAGGAGGCTGTTATGCAAGCCGCCCAGCTACAAGTGATCCCTAAAGAATTAATTAAATTGAATTTCAAAAGAAAAACGTGTTTTATTAAAAATTCGATTATATTTTTATCTAAAGTGTTCTTATGTTCACAAAAATTGCATTAAAAATGCAAACATATTTTTTATCCTTTAGTTAGATATCGAATTCGTTCAATTTATATATTTACCTTTTTTTTATCGTTCATAACAAAATTATATTGTTATTTTTTTTAGTATCTACAAAATTAGAGGTACTTTAGAGGGACAAAATATGAAAAATCGGCATTTAAGCTTCGTCAGACTATTTCAGAATGAAATTACATTATAATTATTAAATTACTTGAATTATAATTATAATTATTATAATTATAATTAATAAATTAAATGAAATTACATTATAACAAGCCAATCGATGTTTGCATCGATATATTGAGTTTTATCAAATTCTTTAGAACCGATTTTGAGAAATTCCTAAAAAGGTCTAAAATGCATGGTATAAAGAGGCTTTTTTGATTAGCTAATTTTTATGAAAACGTTTCTGTAACATCTCGGACGTATCGCTGTCTTAAATATGAAATTTAAGTTTCATACGACTTCTATTTTTCGTGCTGGAAATACCACACACACACACACACCACACACACGCACACACACACACACACACACATACGGAAACAGACTTTTTTGCGGTACTTGTTCATTTGGAATCAGGGCATCCTAAATGTGTCTTTCCGTTGAAAAGTGGAATTCAAAAATTTTCACGATCGCAATACTTTCTCTTACTATATATAGTTAAGTGACAGTAAAAATATCTAAGCTAATCAAATGTAAATGAATATAGTGTAATTTTATTGTTATTATTAAAAATACAAGTCATCTATCGTACTAATATTTGTTTGCTAACAAATAATACTGAAGTAACCAGTATTATTGTCAGCTCTACAAAAAACAGGTAAGAAATTGATTAGATTAAAAAGATCTAGCCTTTTTCTTTCATTCGAATTGATTTATTACTTTATTATCATTTTTTTATGATGAGTATGAAATTTATTTATAATTGTCTTTATTTACTTCTTAATTTTAAAGATACTATACAATCTAAGTACTAATTATGCAAAATAGTTTCAATTGTAAACACAAAAATCTGGTGCGGGCAACACACGACTTTCACTTACCTCCATTTTTAAAATCAATGAAAGAATTTTCAAATACAGTTAGAAATAAAAAGAAAGTAATACGTGAAATTATTTTTTATTTATTTTTTTTTTTATTGAGAAATATTACAATTTGTTGCATAATGAACAGTAGTAATAGAGATGTAGTACACATTCATACAATATATACAGCCAATAATGATAAAGTCAATTTACATAAAATCGGAAATAAATAAATTCAAATATATACAAAAAAAAAAGCAACAAGAAACAAATCTAAACAACAACCTGTAGTAGAGATAAATACAAGTTGGGAAATAAATAAAAATCATACAAGCATACTTAACTATATACAATATATACAATCAGCCAAAGGAACCCTAGACTCGGCTGCTCCCCCCACAAGTGGGGGGAGGAGCCGAATCCAAGAGATCCCAGCGCCTCCCACTCAGCGCTTCACTGGTGTATGCCAGTGGAGGCCGAGCCAGAGAGGAATAGCCACAAACATACAGTACATGAGTGGAGGATCTGACCAGTGTCAGAACTCCAGATAAATGTTTACAAAACGTCGCGGGGCCACTGCCGTTTCAATCTTCGAGGAGGATTGTAGGGATGGGTGAAGCTGGAAAGCGATTGAGCAAGAGGATTAGGATGATGAAGAAGGTTCTGATGGAATTTGGAGAATTTGGATGGTACCAGATATAAAATAAATGGAATATTAAGGTCATGGTGTAGGGTACAGTTGGTAACGTAATAAGGAGCATTAACTATTGTTCGGAGGACTTTGGATTGGAAGGATTGGATACGTTTGATGTTAGAATGTTTAGTTGTCCCCCATAGTTCAAGTCCGTAGGTCCATATAGGTTTCAGTAGTGTCTTATATATTAGTAATTTGTTGTCGACTGTAAGATGAGATTTTCTGTTTAGTAATTTGTATAACCGGCCGAATCTGCGGTTGAGTTCTATCCTTTTAAGTCTCGTATGTGGGTTCCACGTCAGTCTTTTGTCTAGTAAAAAGCCAAGGTACCGGACTGTGTCTGAGGAAGGAAGCGGTATGGAATTGAATTTAACTGTTGGACAGGATTTACGTCGAAGGGTGAAAGTGACGTGTGTACATTTGCTTTCGTTCACCTTAATTCGCCAAGCCTTACACCAGTCTTCGACAAGGGAAAGGTGCCTTTGGAGATTTAGAGATGCTACTTCAGGATCGGAATTGGATGATAAAATGGCTGTGTCGTCAGCAAATGTTGCCAGAAAGGTATCGGGATCGGTAGGGATATCGGCGGTGTAGAGGATGTAGAGGACGGGTCCTAAGACGCTGCCTTGAGGAACACCGGCCTCAACAGTACAATGTTTGGAAAATTTGGAACCACAGCGAACTCGGAAGGAGCGGTTTGATAAATAGGATCGGAGGATTAGGTATAAGGATTGAGGTAAATGGGTTTTGAGCTTAAAGAGCAATCCCGGGTGCCACACCCGGTCAAAAGCTTGAGCTATGTCCAGAAAGGCACCCGAACAATACTCCTTGCACTCAAGGGCAGAGGAAATGTGATCCACAACTCGGAGTCCTTGCTGAACTGTGGAATGTTGAGAACGAAATCCAAACTGATGCGAAGGAAAATTTTTAAATTTATCTAGGATTCGTTTTAGTAGGAGCTTTTCGAAAATTTTTGAGAGGATCGGAAGTAGGCTAATAGGTCTGTAAGATGACGTGCTGTTGGAAGGTTTGCCTGGTTTCAGGAAAAGGATGATAGTTGAATGTTTCCATAAGAGAGGAAAATAGGTAGTGCGTAGGATACTGTTATAAAGATATGTAAGGAATGTAATGGCTTTCTGTGGAAGTTGTCTTAAGATCTGTGGCGTGAGGAGATCATATCCAGGGGATTTACGGAGAGGAAGCTTTTTAAGAAGATATTTGACCTCAGAGGGATTAACTGCTTTAGGAGGTAAGGAGAGTGGTATTGGCGAAGTAAGGAACTGTTCAACTGTTGAAGTATGGTTTGGATTCAACTCAGGATGAGAAGTGAAAACTTTGGAAAGGTGCTGCGCAAATTCCTGGGCCTTATCCTTGTCAGAAGCAGCCCAGGAACTATCACCGCGCAGGAGAGGATGGGAAATCGTGTGAGTATTCAGGATTCTCTTCGTGACATTCCACAGGGAATTGTCACGAGTCGAGAGAGAGGAGAGGTAGGAATTGTAGGATTGGGAACGAAAGGTCGCCAACTCCCGCTTTAATTTTCTACAATAAAAGTTATAAGAGCGGCGATCTTCTGGGTGGCGGGTGCGTTGCCATAATGCTCTGGCTCGGCGTTTGGTGTTGATGAGGTCTGTCAGGTGTTGTGGTAAATGGCATCTGTAAGGAATAATTTGGGATTGTTTAGGAAAGGAGGCAGTCCAGGCAGCTTGTTGAATCAAGGTTGTAAAGGAATATACGGCATCATCAAGGTCAGAAGGAGTTTTGAGAGTTACTCTGAGGTCGATATCATTGGTGAGGATTTCGCGGAAGAGGTTCCAGTTGATGGGTCCTCTGATGAATGACGGTGGGAAAGGTTTCGGAATAGGAGTCATGGATACATTTAGGATTAATGGACTATGATCAGAGGATAGTTCATCAAGGCGAGTTACGGAATAGTTCAGGGAGCCTAATCCGCTGTGGATGAAGAAGTCGAGGATGTCTGGATTACGGTTAGGATCTGTTGGCCAGTAGGTAGGGGAATCGGGAGGTAGGAGATTAAGGCGTCTGGAGTTGAGTGCAGACTGCAATGTCCGTCCACGAGTATTTGTGGTTCTGCAACCCCATTGTTGGTGCTTCGCGTTTAAGTCTGCACCCAGAATAAAGTGATTCCCCAATGAGTTGAGAAAGGAACCAAATTGGGTAATAGAAATAGAATTTTTAGGAGGGCAATATGCTGATGCGATGGCTAGCGGAAAGGAAAAGGTCTTGATTATAATAGAGGTGGCTTGTAGGAAATCGTGGGCGGGAAGTGGGTGTAAGTGATGAGAGAGGGATCGGTTGACAATGACAGCAGTACCGGCATGGGCTTTGCCGTCTGGATGGTCTGTCCGGTATGTTGTGTATTCAGGTATTTTGAAGTACTGTTTAGTGGTTAGTCTAGTTTCAGTAATGAGTGCAACGTCAACTTTTTTGTCTTGGAGTAAGGCTGTAAGTTCGTCAGTGTGAGTTCTAACACCATTCGCATTCCATAGGAGAATAGATAAGGAGTTAGGTGAGGTCATTTATGGATTTTTTAAGTTAGGAATAAGATTTGATACAAGATTCGTGAGGATTGTTATTAGGGGCATGACAAGGGATTTAATTTCGGAAATGAAGGATGTCATCAAACTGGTAAGATCTGTGGCATTTGAAGGAGGGGGAATATGAGAGATTTGTTGTGGATGAGGATTTTTAGGACTGATTACGTTTTGAGGAAGAGGTATTTGTGGAATGGATTGAGGACATTGAGATACATTTTGTAGTTCCGGCAGGGCCTCGGCTTCAGTACATTGGTTCCCACCTCCAAGTAAGTGGGCAAACGATACATTGGCATCGATTAATTTTGAGGGTTCTCTTCTGGTTCTAGCCTGTCTTGTTGTTTCATCCAGTACTTGGGGTTTTTGATACCTGGTCCTTAGCTCCTTATAGATTTGGCATCCTTTGTAGTTGGCCGGGTGGTCCTTGAGGCAATGAGCACATACAGCGGGTGTTGACTTCGGTTTTGTACATTCCACAGACTTGTGCTGTTCACCGCATTTCACGCAGCGTGGTATGTGGTGACAGTAACTTCTGGTATGACCATACGCCTGACAATTGTAACACTGAACAATTTCTCTCTTTGTATAAGGTTTTTCGACTCTTACACTTGTATAATACAGTCTTTTTAGATCATAAATTTTTTCTACTCCTGCTAATGGTTCCAAGTCAGCGAAGAATAGAGGCAGTTGAACTCTATATTTTATGACATTAGTGACTTGTCGCACTTTGTAACCCATCTCCATGAGTTCTTCTTTGATAGCGTCAACTGGTGTTGAAGGGTGTAGATTTCTGATCACAACTCTAAGAGCTCTCTCTTGCCGTAGCTGATAAGTGTGAAAATCCGCTTTAGTTTCAGTTAGGTATTTCACAATTTTTCTATATGCCTCGGCGGTGGTCGGTGATATTTTGGTGTCATTGATTCTACTCATACAGTAGTAGCTGGTGGATTCGGTAATCTTGTTTAATTGCGCACATAACAACTGGAAATTTTTAATATTTTTGACAAATATCGGTGGAGGCCGTGGTTCACTGGGTGTAGGAGCAGATTCCATGTTTTCTTTTTCATTATGTAGGATTTGAAAAGGATTTGGGGTGAAAAACGGAGATTCGTCAGTCATCCCCTGTGACGATGTGCCAGGCTGTGGTTCAGATTCTGTATTAGAACCTGAAGGGGTTGCTTGTTGATTTAATTTTTTATTAGTATCAAGGCGGGGTCTTTGTTTTATGGGAGACGTGATTGAACCACTAGATCTAGATCTTTTAGTTGATGCTTTGGAGGACATCACTTGGTGAAAATATCGCATTTCATGTGAAGAAGATAATAAGAAAATAACTATATGTTGGTAATAAAACAATAACTAAAGAAAAGAAAACCAATCCCGGCCTTGCCGAGCTATTGGCAATCAGCTGATGTGAAGTGGTTACCCAGCATTCACGTTACACCGTAAATTGTAACAAAACTTACTGTTGTTTGCTCCAATATTTACTGCTGTTGTTATCCTGTAGTCTGGTGATGTTTTCAAGATTGCACTGAAGAGAATTCAAACTGAAAAAGCATGAAATCCAAGAGCCGATTTGAAAGATGACTGCTATACACCCGTGAAATTATTAAAGAATTAATTAAATTTAATTTATCTAGAAACATCTGTTTGATTAAAAAATCTATTATATTATTACCTAAAATAATCAGTTAGTTTTATCTTGTTTTCATCACTCTCTATTAAGTTTTAACAGCTTGAGTATATGATAATATTTTTTCTAAAATCTTTAGCTTTCCAACGGTATATCATACATGTATATTACTGCTCTTGTGTTTAAAACAAAAAATTGCATTAAAAATATATTTTTTCTGTTTTTTCCTTTCGTTGGGTATCGAATTTATTCAATTTATATATTTACCGGTTTTTTATCAGTGGTAACAAGATAATATAGTTATTTTTATAGAATTTACAAAATTAAAGGTACTTTAGGGGAAGAATGTTTAAAATATCGACATTTAAGCCCTGTCAGACCATTTTAATCGGAATGAAACCTACATGTTATTAAAGCCCATTAAATTGTACACAGATATAGCGAGTTTAATCAAAATCGTCGTAACCGTTTTCGAGAAAATTGAAAAAATGTGCAAAATGCATGGTATAAAGTGGCTTTTCTGGTAAGCTCATTTTGATTAAAAAGGTTTTGTAACGGCTCAGGCGTATAGTTGTCTTAAATACGAAATTTCAGTTTCATAGGACTTACCGTTTCCGCCCGGGAGTTACCACACACACACCTTTTTAAGGGACTTGGTTATTTGGACTCAGGGGACCCTAAAATGTGTATTTCCGTTGAAAACTGGAATTCGAAACTTTTCACGATCGATATATAGTAAGTGAAAGTAAAATATCAAATCAATCTTTGATAGAGAAGTTGGTTAGAGGTGCGAACATCAAAGCACATTTTGTACTTCTTCTTACTTAGTCGTCCTGTAGATATGCTAAAATCTAGGCCAACTTCGGCTCAAAAATATAATTTTTTTTCTGATTAGTTTGATTTTTATATGACTGCACCCCCAACCATTTCCTCCATTAGACTCTACATATTCTACAATCAACACTAACCCCATCGTGTTAATTCTGATTTTCACATATTTAGTTATTTTTTCTTATTACAGCATTTCTCTGGCTTAAAAGATACTTTTATTGAAATTTACAACTGTATTTTCTTAATACAGCAAGTAAATATGCTAGTAATGATAAAATACATGAAAAAAACATGAAGAGAAAATGCTCTTTGGCATTACTCCACTAGTTAACTAAACTATAAGGTCTCGAGGCCATCTTATTTTCAGACGCCTCGGAGGATTATCAGGAATTAAATTAGGAAGCAAGGATTGAAACTAGTGGATTAGGGTGGGAGTGGAGTTTGTCATGGAAGAATTCATACCTGGTTCGGGCCAAATCAGCAACATGTGAGATGTTAAGGTTTTTGTGGATGAGTTTATTTGTGACTAAGTAAGGAGCATTAAGGATGAGCATTAAGGATTTCGAAGGATTTTGGATTGTAAGGATTGAAGACGGGAAGAATTTGATGATTTAGTGGAGCCCCAAAGCTCAATCCCGTAAGTCCAGATAGGCCTTATGATGGTGATATAGATGAGCTTTTTGTAGAGAAGTGGAAGGTTGGAACGTCTGTCCAGTAAGTGTTGTAGGAAGCGAAAGTGACGGGCAGTTTCTTGTCGTTTCAGTCTTGTGTGGGGATTCCATGTTAGACGTTTGTGAAGTCCTAGGTAGTGGATCTGTTCAGCTGGAACAAGCGGAATATTATTAAATGAAACTGTAGGGCAGGATGTCATAGGCTTACGACGAAGGGTAAAGGTAATGTGATGGGATTTGTTGGAATTTATTTTGATTCTCCAATTCTGACACCATATCTCAAGCTCTCTGATGTGGGATTGAAGAGTTTGAGAGGCAATAGTAGGATCGTTATTGACTGATAACACACAGGTGTCATCAGCATATTTCATCAAATATGAATTTTTTTTTTTTTTTTTTTTAACTTAATATTTTTATTTGCACCTGTATATGTTACAATCAGCAAATGAGTTATACATGATAAACATAGCATGGGTTGGCATGAGGGAGATAGTACCCAGTGGTGCGTACTCCTGACATTCGAAAAACAAACTATTTTATCAGGCTAGGAGGTCCCTCATCCAACTCCTTTTCAGCCTACGCCGAGTTATGTATGGTATGTCAGTTGTAGCCATGTTTTGTACAAGTTTATTTCTATGTCCATTTAGTTTGTCGTGAAATCGTTTGTAAGTCAGTCGAATGTGGTTTATTGTAGTTGGAATACGTAAGTCAGTGTGTAGGGTATCGTTTGATACATATGGTGGTGAGTTCATTGCTAGTCTTAAAAATTGCGATTGAAAGGTTTGTATTTTTCGTATGTGTGTCTTTTTAGCGGGTCCGTATATTTGGCAAGCGTAAGTCCATATTGGTTTTAATAAATAAGTGTAAACATTTAGTTTCTGTCTGGTGGATAATTTAGAACGTCTATGTAATATTGAATATAATAGTCTAAATCGAAAGTTTAGCGTTTTACGTTTTGTCTTGACGTGTGGGCCCCATGTCAATCTTTTGTCAAATATTAGTCCTAAGTACGTTACTGTATTTGTTTGCGGTAAAGGGTGATTGTCTATGTAAACTGAAGGGCAGATTCCGCGTCTAAGTGTAAATGTAATATGTAGTGACTTGTCATGGTTAATTTTTAACTTCCATTTCTTACACCAGTTTTGTACGTTGTCCAAATGGTGTTGTAATATCATACTGGTTTGTATAGGGTCTGTGTTTCTCGTAATAATTGCAGTGTCGTCGGCATATGTCGCAGTTAAGATGTTTTGGTCTGTTGGTAAGTCATATGTGTATATTAAGTAGAGAAGAGGGGCCAGGATAGAACCTTGGGGTACACCTGCAGAGATTGGTTTTATTGATGAGGTCTCAGAACCATGTCGGACAGAGAAGAAACGGTCATAGAGAAAAGATTGTAAAACTAAGTAATATGTGCTTGGAAGTATAGGTTTTAGTTTAAAAAGAAGACCCTGGTGCCATACTCTATCAAAAGCCTGAGTAACATCCAAAAAAGCCCCAGATGCGTACTGTTTTAGTTCTAGTGCAGTAGTAATGTAGTCGGTAACTCTGTGTAGCTGTTGTGTTGTGGAATGAAAAGAGCGAAATCCGAATTGGTGATCTGGTAATATGTCGTGGTTTGTCAGTATGTTAATAATCCGTTCGTACAACAGTTTTTCAAATATTTTCGAACATACCGGAAGAAGGCTAATAGGTCTATAAGAGTCAGGTCTATGTTTGTCTTTGTTAGGTTTATGTACCATTGAAATTGAAGAATATTTCCATTGGATAGGGAATTTAGTTGTCCTAAGTATAGCATTGTACAGTGTTGTAAGGAAGACTAAAGCTTTTCTGGGGATTTTTTGTAGTATCTCAGCAGTGATAAGGTCATAACCAGGAGTCTTCTTTTTTGGCATTTTCATAATCTGTCTTGATACTTCAGAAGGAGTAAAGGTTTTTGGCGGAAAGGACATAGGAAGAGGTGAGTCCAAGACTTTCTGCACATAATTTTCGTGTTGTATGTCTGTTAAGTCTGTGTGAGTTTTAAAAACAGTTAAAAGATAGTCAGCAAAAATTACAGATTTATCTTTGTCCGACACAGCCCAAGAACCATCATCTTTTCTCAATGGGACGGACACTTCGCGATGTTTTAGGAGGCGCTTGGTATGTCGCCAAAGACTGCTGTCGTCCGTTGTCAAGTTTTCCAGATATTTGTCAAAGTTAGTTTGTTTAAATTTTCGTATTTCTCGCTTTAGTTCATTATTAAGTTTGTTGAAGGTTCGTCTGTCTGAAGGTAGTCTGTTAGTTTGCCATTGTTTTCGTGATCGTCTCTTGGCTCTTATTAGGTCTCTGATGTATTGAGGGTAGGACGGTAAACTTACTCCTTGCCTTCTTTTTATTTCTTGTGAGGACCAGGCAGCTTCTTGGATGGTTGAGGTGAAAAGTTCAACCGCTTCTTCTAAATCCTTTTCGGTTTTTAATGCTTTAGGCACGGTAAGCTGGTCATTAATATATTCATTAAAGATGTCCCAATTCATGACGCCGTAAGTGAGTGATGGTCTCCTTTCTGCAAAGAATTTTTCTACCCCCAACATCAGGGTTACCGGTAAATGGTCCGAGCCAAGATCTGTTTCGGTAATTGGTAGAGTTGTCAAATCTTTGGCTACAAATATGTCAAGTACATCAGGTTTTTTGTACTGAGAATTTGGTAAGTAAGTTGGTTTGTCGGGGGCAAATACATTTAATGACAACTGAGTAACAGCAGACATCAGTCTCCTGCCTCTTGGTGTGCATAAACGTGAACCCCAGTGTTGATGTTTCGCATTGAAGTCGCCTCCAGCAAGGAATGTTCTACCAAATGATTGAAAGAGTTCTACGAACATTTGCTCTGTTAAAATATATTTAGGGGGACAGTAGATAGAAGCAATTGTTATGTTTCTGTGGTTGGTCTGTAGCTGTATTCCTGTTATTTGTATTTGAGCCGTCGAGTTTACGTGTATTGGATAATGTTTAAGGTTAGATTTAATTAGTATGGCTGTCCCTCCGTGGGCAGTATTGTCTGGATGGTCTGTTCTGTACAAAGTATAATTTGGTATGTAAAGTTTGTTACGTGAAGTTAGATGTGTTTCCGTCAGAAGTACAATGTCAATACGTTTTTGTTGCATATAAATTTCTAGTTCAGTTTTATGTCGAAGTATTCCGTTTGTGTTCAAAGAAGGATTGACAAGGAGCCAACAGTCAGAGAACTAATGTCCATAAGTAGCAGTTAGGGCTTGTGTTAGTTGTGATATTTGATTCATTAGGGTCAAAAGGGGCTGGATGAGGGCACTTAAATTATTTAATAAATTTGTTTGTTGGGAAGGTAAAGACGCAGCTGGTTGCACCAGCTGACAACTATCTTCCCTCATACCTGATCTTGGATATGGTTAGGCTGATGAGTCTCTAAGTTCGGTCGAGGACAGTTCGGGCGCTCCATTCTTGGAAGTAAAGTGAAAGGTTCCGAAGGCTGCTGTTGATAAGGGCTGTTTGGTAGAGGTGGGTACTGCTCTAAGACTGGTGGAGGTTCGACAGTCACCGGCGGAGGACGGTACTTCTGGGCTCGCTGTGCTCTCAGGTTCTTGAGGGCCTGGCATCCCGGTAATTGGCTGGGTGTGCCCCTTCACAGTTGGCACATTTGGCAGGAGTATTTCTAGTTTTGAGGCATGCCGATGTTTCGTGGGCCTCTCCGCATCGTACACAACGTGGCTGGTGGTAGCAGTAAGATTTGGTGTGGGCAAAGCCCTGGCACCGAAAGCATTGTAAATATGAAATTTAAATCGAAAAGAAATGTTTAATTTGTTTTAAATTAATCAATCTTCTCAGCAATGCAAGTGATAAACCATAGTCGTTTCTGAGACATTCTGTTCACTTTTTCTACGTGTTTAGTATTTACAAAATGTCCATTCTCTGATTGAGTAACTTAGAAACTGAATAATAACACGCATTTCCCACCTTTAACCGGGACTTTATTTCTTCCTGGATTTAATTTTTTCTTGTTATCATTGAACCTAAATACTTGAATTTCTGAACGTGTTCCAAAGTATGTCCTGATATATCAATTTCACCAAGAACGCCACCATTTCTGCTACTAATCATATGTTTCGTCTTATCGGTATTTAATTTACTACTTTAGAAGACAAAACAAAATTTAAAATATCGGCATTTAAGCCCTACCAAACTATTTCAATCGGAATGAAACCTAAATGATGGTTTGGTTTATTTATTTAACGTCACTTTATGCAACTATGGCTAATCGGACGATGCTACAGCGGGTGTACTAAATTTTGCCTATCCAGATTTTATTAGGATAGGGATCTTTAACGAGTACCTGACATCGCACAGGTTCGGGACACCTTTTAACGTCCCCTCTGAAGGACGGCATAACTAAGGATTTAAACCAAAATGATGTTAAAGCCCATTAAATTTTACATCGATATAGCGAGTTTAATCAAAATCGTCCAAACCGTTTTCGAGAAAATCGAAAAAAGGTGCAAAATGCATAGTATAAAGTGCCTCTTCTGGTAAGCTCATTTTGATGAAAAGAAGTTTTGTCACGTCTCGGTTGTATAGTTGTCTTAAATATGAAATTTCAGTTTCATAGGACTTACCGTTTCCGCCCGGGAGTTACCACACACACAGACACACACAAACCCAGACCTTTTTGCGGGAATTGGTTATTTGGAATCAGGGGACCCTAAAACGTGTATTTCCGTTGAAAACTGGAATTCGAAAATTTTTACGATCGCAATACTTCCCCTTACTATATATAGTAAGTGAAAGTAAAAAGGTGCGAAATGCATGATATAAAGTGGCTCTTCTGGATAGCTCATTTTGATGTAAATGTTTTTGTAACATCTCGGGCTTATGGTGGTCTCAAATATAAAATTTCAGTTTGATAGGACTTTTCGTTTTTGCCTGGGAGTTACCACACAGGGACATAAACCTTTTTCCGGGACTTGGTCATTTGGACTCGGGGGACCCTAAAACTTGTATTTCCGTTAAGAAGTAAGATTCCAAAATTTTCAAAATTGCAATACTTTCCCTTACTATATATTTCATAAATAGGTTAGTGAAAGTAAAAATAGATGAGTTTAGATGAAGCATTGTGGATTTTTATAGGATCTTGGATTGTAAGGGATAAACAGTAAAGGTGTTTGATGATTTATAGGATCCTCTATATTATACTGCGTGTGTCCAAATATAAACAAACCATTTGTGCCTAATTAGAGTATTAGGAGCGCCTGACTAGTATATGCTGAAGTAGCCCAGAGTGAGTCGAGTATTGTGAGGATTGTGACACGATTCACGTACCTAGAAATATTTCGACGTAAGGTCACCCACATCTGACAACACGCGATCTGAATATCTAGCTTAGAATCGTGTACAATATATCTATTTCTGTATAGGCGACACACGCTGCATTATGCTCTCCACTACTCGACAAAAGAATAAAAACTGAGAGGTCGCTGTGTTATCGAGATCTATATAAATAGGATGGGTTATCTCACCGCCGCTGGCTACATAATTTATGAGACGTTGGGGATTATAATGAGGGAAAAAATTATTGGAGACGTGTTTGGGCCCTGGTTGTGCAACTGACTGACGCAAAGCCCCGCTCAGTGACCCAGCGCAGATAGGACCTCCTATCACTTCCCTCAGATAACTGTCGTCTTATACTAACGCATTCATAGTTCACTGAAGGATTATTATCTTTCAGTGTCGGTAATTAGCCTGCGACGGGCCTTAGTCATCTCTGTATCTAACGGCGACAGCTGGGACCGAGGTCAATGTATCGAAGTAGCAGTATCGATTCTTTCCATCTCAATTAATTATATCGAATAAGTCACACGAAATGCACATTCCCATATTTAAGGATGCGTTGTATAACATTGGGTTGTGTCACATGAAATGTCCGTTTTCAAGGTGAAGGATTTCTATTAAAACTACGATATGAAAACAAGATAATTTTATTCGAAGTATTTACCTTCTTTTTCTACACATTTTTCCCAACGTGAAAACGTCTGAGCTTTGAAATGAAACAAAATCTGAAAACGCACTTTTCACTTGATCATCATTTTCAAAAAGTTTTCCTTCGACGAAGTTGTCTAAATTCCTGAACATGGGTAATTTGTTGCAGACAAGTCGGAACAATATGGTGGTTGCGGAAGAAATTCGTAGCCCAGTTCTTTCAATTTTCGCACGGTATGTTTTGAAACACGGGGTCTTGCTGCTGCTCAGTGAGATCATGAGGTACCCATGTACGAGTTTTTTTACTTTCCCAATACACTTTAAATGTCTGGAAACGGTAATGCACTTGCATTTAGTTGTGCTGAGAGTCCTTTAACTGTTTGGTAGGGGTTTCCTTCTACTGTATGTTTGAGGACTATTACAGACGGAGGTCAGGGAAACCAATGGCGAATGGTCCGTTCATTAACACTCCCTTCCCCAAACGCCTTGTAAATATTCTAGCGGCCTCAGCTGCTGAATTCCGAGTTTAAACTCGTACAGAAATATTACTCGAAAATCGCGTGTTTCCATGTTCCTATTTGGAGGTATACTAAAAGGTGGGTAATTGATTGGGAAGCTAATGTTTATAATACAAAGGTAGATGATTAGTAACTGTTTACTTTAAATATGTAAACATTTGGAAGAAAACAACAGAGACCTGCAAAATCCTTTTTATATTTCAGAAACTATAAAAACGGACATTTCATGTGAAACAACCCAATAATATGAGTATGGCCTTCAACCCAAATAGGTAGAAAAGGACATCGCTTAATTGCATAAAGCATAACAAGAAAAGTGCTTTTTTTTATGTTTTTCCTTCAAATTGATCACTATGATAACATAATGAAATATATCAAATAAATAAAAATTAATGGTTAATATTACCGGTTAGAATTTCGGGTGCGTCCTAGTGGATAGACCATTAGGCTATTGTTCTTGGGTCCCAGATACGAATCGCTGCAGATGTAGAATTATTTATTCTGTTATTTCAACCGTAGAGCTACCCTGATGTATGGAGACCCTCGTGGGACATAACCCCATTAAAGGGAGTTACCGGAATGGGGGAATACCTGACGACCGAAAGAGCGTGATTTAGGCCTAATCACCACCTTGCAAGACTCTTGTCCCAGAAACAGTTTGAAACTCTACATGTACTATATAATTCTAGACCCTCCATTGGTTGTAGAGCTACAGGTTAATTTATTTATTTTTTATTTTTTTGAAAATGACACTCTAAAATTTTGGATTATACCGTTTTATAGCAGTCGATTCTGGAAAGTTCTATTACGGAAGGTCATTAAAACATAAACTGAGGTAAAATTGCAACAGATTTGTTAAAATATGTCGTTTTCACGAGTTTGTAATACGCAGAAAGTGTAGGAAATCGAACTGTTACTAGTTTTTGAAAATCTCACTATAGTTTACTGAATTATCTATTTTAAATTATTTTAGTTCATAAACGTTTTGCATTTGTATTACAACTGGTTTGAATAAAATTAAACGGAAACAAGTGGACAAATATTTACACAAAGATTATGTAGTTGTCTTAAATATGAAATTTCAGTTTCGTACTTTTCGGTTTTGAGTTAGACTCACCACAAACACACGGACACACCCACCTTTTTGCAGGATTTGGTCATTTCATTGGTCAAAACTGAATTGGATAATATTCACGATCGCAATACTTCCCTTATTAGGGTGGGCATAATCGAATGACGATTATCAGATCATTCGATATTTCAATCATTCGAATTAATCGGTTCGGAGAATCGAACGATCATTCGAACTGAGCTTTTTGTTGGGATAATCGAATGACATATTTTTTTTTTCTTTTCTTTTGCTCATCAGATAAATTAAATGGGGAATTGTGCCATGTTGTCTTTCAGAATGCATATTAATCATTCGATTATGAAATAATTCGATTATTTAAATCATCGAAGTCCCATCATTCGATTATGACGATCATTCGTTTATGCGCACCCCTACCCCTAACTATATATTTATATATAGATAAATTAAAGTAAAGAATGATATTACATCGACTTACACCGAAGGAGAAATTTCCAACCAAAATTACACAAAATAATAGGCACCAATTTTCTTTAAATTTACTTCTGGAGTTTTTGGAGGAGTGCGAATGGGCCTTTGTACGAATAGCAGTCCGTTGAACAGATATTTCCCTCTACGTTACCATTAAAAATAATTGAGCCTTTCTGTATTAAACGTTACTGCCGGAATGAACAAACACATTTTCAAAACCGTGAGCTGATATTAATCCAAACCAGTTGCTAACAGTTTAATGTGATTGCTTCTCCAGACGCAATTTGCGCAACCGAGATTCGGAGGCGCGGGCTGAGGCAACTGTGTGATCACGCGTAATGGCCACATCTCGCCTTTCGGAAATGTTTCTGTTATTATTCGGGCGTTTGAGGCGAGTTCTCCTGACCTGGAAAGATAAACTCTTGGCAAAGATATCATGATGATAGTGGAGTGGGAAACAGATACGTTCTGTGGAGAAAGATCCTGCAGATATGGTGGTAATTCCTCTGATACCAAATACGAATAGATCGTAGAGAATTAGCAGCGAACTTCAAGCTAGCGCATAGATGCATTTATAAATTAGTATTAAAATAGAAGAAAGAAAAACATCACTGCAATTGACTGTAAAAAAAATACCTATTAATGGAAGAATGGTTGACTGTAAGTCTATACATCTATAAACCACTTCACCCGAGCCACACTGCATGTATGATTATTTAGTTTTACATTAATTTGTTAAAAAAAAAAAAAGTGGAGATGGAGTTTTAAAAGAATAGATGAGTTTCACATTCAACATCTTGTGCAATTGTTCAAATTGACGTAAAATTATATCTCTTGACATAATTGACCTAAAAATCGTATATTTTATCAAAAATGTTTTTTTTCTTTTATGACTGTCAAAATGACATAATAGTGATAAGGAAGGGGATATCACAATTATTTAAGAATTGAAAAAAAAATCTTTTAACAAAGAATGATTATTTATTAAGCTTAACATATTTAAAGCTGTAAGTTATGTGATAATAGTACAATGTTTTTGGACAAACATAAAAATTATAATTAGAATTACTTGTCGGAAATTATTTACTACCCTTTCCTTGATATAAGTGCCAGATATTTTCTAGTCAATTATACTTTTTTTTATTTAAACATATTTATTGATATTTACAACTGTATTATTATACAGTAACAACAAGTAAATGTGATGGACATATTAAACAGACATAAAATACATGAAGAGACGCTACCACATGAAATTTTATTTAAAAACACAAGCATGATTTGTTTTAAATTATTTAATCTTCTCAGCAACGCAGGTGCTAAACCATAGTCGTTTCTGAGACATTCTGTTCACTTTTTCCTTGTGTTTAGTATTTACTAAATGTCCGTTCTTTGGAAACGCTCCATCCAAGATGGGATTACGATTGAAGACTAGATCTCATAAGCTAAGTTGTGATGCAAGGAACTACTCTTTAATAAGAATGCTCTTGTTTCTGAGTTTCATAGTCCTTTGAGAAAGTACACAGAATTATTTTTATTTTCATTTAAACATATCTATTGATATTTACAACTGTATTATTATATATAAAAAGTAAATATGATGGACATAGTAAACTAACATGAAATACATGAAGAGATGCTACCCATTGGCAGCACTCTAAAAATATTCTAAACTAGAAGGTCTCGGGGGCATCTTCTTTTCAGACGCCTCGGAGGATTATCAGGAACCAAATAAGATGATAGGATAGAAACTAGTGGATTAGAGTGGAAATGGAGTACTTCATGAAATGATTGATACTTGGTTCGGGCTAATTCAGTAACATATGTAACATTAAGGTCTTTATGGATGAGCTTATTCGAGACAAAGTAAGGAGCGTTAAGGATTCTGGATTGTAAGGATTGGGTACGAGAAGAATTCGATGGTTCAGTAGAGTCCTATAGCTTTGCTCGGTAAGTCCATATCGGTCTTATGATGATCATATAAATTAGTCTTTTGTAATTAATTAGAAGGTTGAAGCGTTTGTCCAGTATGTGTCCAAGTAGTCGAAAATGTCATTTATAGAACTATAATTTTTTCGACGGTCCTTTACGGACATGAAACGTCTTACTGTGAAAGATGAACAATGGCTTAAGGTTTTCGAAAATAAGGTACAGCGTAAAATATTTGGTTCAAAGAGAGATGAGGCCACTGGGGAGTTAAGAAGTTTGCACAGCGCGGAATAGCGGAGCTTGTATCCTGTGAATATAATTGAGTTAATAGCATCGCGGAGACTGAAATGGGCGAGTAAAGTTGTTGGGCTCGGAGAGGAACGGATTTCGAGAAAGTTGGTATATGCTGAACCGACTGGTAGGCGTCCGAAAGGTAGGCCGAAGTGTTGATGGGAGGAATGCGTTAAGGCTGATGTCGGGGGATTAGACTTGAACGGTGATCTACGGTTCGGTATGCCTGTTATTATTATTATTAATAAAAATAATATTGTTAAATCCTAAGTTTTGAGATTATAAAAAATATCGATGAATATCGGGGAGAAGTTAGTGGTGGGTGCAGTCAAATCAACACACAATTAAGTAGCAACTTAACTCAAGTTTCTACAACTTATCTTTTAACTTAATTTAAGTGTCTACAACTTTTCAATTAACCTAAATAACTTAATTATACTTAATTTAAGTTTACTACAACTTTCATTTAGTAGAAACATAATTTAGTTACTACTTAATTGTGTGTTAATATGTGAGCACCCTCAACTAATTTTTCCTCTCTATAAACACAGTCAACCATCTTACTTTACGATCGTTGATAAGTACTGTTACTGCTCCTGCTAATAAAATATTAAAAATAATTTGTTTCCTAACCGTGAATACTTCAATCGTCACTGTTTAGTCTTTAGCATTCCTCAAGTCATCGCAGGTATGACATCCAAATAGCTTTTCGGAATTAGAGGTAATTGAAGGAAATCTCTGATGATGTAAAGTATGACGCTGTGAGTTTCGTCACTTAAACGTGCTTCTTCATCCCAATTTCGTAATTTAACATAGTTATATCTTCCTAATATTATTTTTTGTTTTAAACCTAGGTATTGATACACCATTCTGAAGTGAATTATCGTCTAACTAATTCATGTCGTATGAAGTTTACATAAATAAAAACCTATTAACTGTTTTCATAGAATTGATGACTACAAAGTCTCGATTCTTCAATGATTCGTGAATCGTTACTTTAACAAAAATTTACAATTGTATTAATTCAATACAAGTAAATAGGATTAATATATGGTCAAAACACATAATATTCCTATGAAGAAACAAAACATTGGATTGTACACCAATGTCTGATGTATTGAATTGTCATTATATGGAGGGCATGTCACAGAGAAGCGGGTTTTAGTGGGTTGGGAGTTTGGAATGAAAACAGGAATATATCTAAAGATAGATCTTTATCGGGCTGTCTTCAACTAATGGGATATTTAGATCTATATGAATGATTTTATTTTTAACAAAGTATGAAGCATTGAGAATTTTTCGAAGGATTTTGGATTGCAAGGATTGGATGCGAGAGGAATTTGATTGTTTTTGAGGATTCCTGTAAATTGTAAAACATTAATAGTGGAAAGTAGACTAGTCCAAAAAACATAAAAATAAAATGTAATCAATATAGAAATGAAGCTATACGATTTATTAACCAACGTTGCATAAGTTATCCTATATATCCATATTCTGACATGGATATGTTTCTTGACTGTGATTCAGTAACTTTTAGTAAGTAACGTTCTTTTCAATCTCAGTTTGACACGTTCTAGTTTTAGTTCTAGTTTTTAGTTCAGTTTTTTAGTACTGTTTGGATCGAAAATTTTAAAACATTTTCCTAGTAAAATATTTAGTAAAGTATATTTCTGTTCATTAAACATGTTGGGGCTATGACTTACCTTTTAGGTGATATATTCGTTTCAGTGAAAAAATAAAATAAAAACGTACTTTTACTTTCACTTACTATATATAGTAAGGGGAAGTATTGCGATCGTGAAAATTTTCGAATTCCAGTTTTCAATGGAAATACACGTTTTAGGGTCCACTCAGTCCAAATAACCAAGTCCCGCAAAAAGGTCTGTGTGTGTGTGTGTGTGTGTAGTAACTCCCGGGCGGAAATGGTAAGTCCTATGAAACTGAAATTTCATATTTAAGACAACTATACGCCTGAGACGTGACAAAACTTTTTTCATCAAAATGAGCTTACCAGAAGAGGCACTTTATACTATGCATTTTGCACCTTTTTTCAATTTTCTCGAAAACTGTTCTGAAGATTTTGATTAAACTCGCTATATCTATGTAGAATTTAATAGGCTTTAATAACATGTAGGTTTCATTTTGATTAAAATAGTCTGACAGGGCTTAAATGACGATATTTTAAATATTCTTTCTCTAAAGTACCTTTAATTTTGTAGATTTGATAAAAATAACTATACTATCTTGTTAACGCTGATAAAAAACAGGTAAATATATAAATTGAATAAATTCGATACCCAATTAAAGGAGAAAACAGAAAAAATATTTTTTTAATGCAATTTTTCGTTTTTGAACATAAGAGCAGTAATATATACCTGTATGACATACCGTTGGAAAGCTAAAGATTTTAGAAAAAATATTATCTCATACACAAGCTTTTAAAAGTTAACAGACAGTGATGAAATGAACATACAACTTTATGATTATTTTAGATAATGATATAATAGATTTTTTAATGAAACACATGTTTCTATAGAAATTCAATTTAATTAATTCCTTAATAGTTTCACTTATTTTCATCTCTAACTGGTTTTGAAAATTCTTTCATTGATTTTAAAAATGGAGGTAAGTGAAAGTCGTGTGTTGCACAAACCAGATTTTTTTTTAACGCTCATAAATGTAACACGCATTGTGTTGATGTTGCTCCGACTGGAATTTTGCCGAAAATTTCCTAATTAGGGATTTGATAGAAAATGTTATTTTTTATATTAAATTTGTCGCTAGAACCAGCAGTTAAGCAGATTTGTTTGAATGAATAAAAAAAAAAAAAAATGTTCGAAACCCATATTTTCTGTCAAATTTGTTAATTCAATTAATCATCAATCCGCCTGTCCGTCCGCAAACTCAATTTCTTCCTTTCTGGGAAAATCAGTAGATTATAGATTAATATTACATGATTTTTGTTTCTCAGTCTGGGAGAAATTTTTGTAATGATAGGTGTACAATTATGCTATCGAAAAAGGAATTACACCACATGCACCCATCTTAAATTTTAACCATATTATCTTATTTGATATACATTTGAGTTGCAATTCTTACATCAGACATTTTATGATCTTGGCTTTTTTCCCAACAATCTTAACAATAATCTTGTATATTTCAAAGTATATAAAAAAAGTTCATTAGTGAAACATTATGTTGATCTATCCTATTCTTAGACCACTTAATACAGTGAATGACAATGACACCTTATTTATAATTATGTTAAATGTATTCATGAATACTGACAGTTTTATACAGGAATTTTTCCTGGAGATGGAGCGAATCCTTGAAACTTTTACAGCATGGGAAGAAACAACGGTTTTATTTTTACTTTTAAATATATTTACAACTGTATCAATAAATACAAGAAAATGTGTGAGTACAATTCAACATATTAACCTGTATAATAACTACTCAGAGTTAGAACTCCAAAAATATTCTAAATCAGAAGGTCCGGATGCGATTGAGC
Source organism: Piezodorus guildinii (assembly GCA_023052935.1). Classification (NCBI taxonomy): domain Eukaryota; kingdom Metazoa; phylum Arthropoda; class Insecta; order Hemiptera; family Pentatomidae; genus Piezodorus; species Piezodorus guildinii. The sequence continues at coordinate 215,385,512 of CM041292.1, read as the reverse complement.
CTAGGAAGAATATCAGGGATTGAAAATAATGGGTTGTAATGGAATGTAACTAACTGAAGATAATAAAATTCTTGTATGGAAAAGGATATTGCTTCACCTATAAATTGGCTATAATTTATAGCCAATTTATATTTTTTTAACTTTATTTTATCTACGGATAAAATAAAGTTAAAAAAATAATAAATGAATAGTAGACTGTCCCCTGTTGGTTGCAATTTGATGAAGATATCTCTAATGTTCTTTCTGTACAGAATGATTTATTTATTATAAGTTATGTGGCGCCCTCACTTGGCTTCCCCTGGCTCTCACCAGTGATGTGGCTGAGAGGGAGGCGCTGGGATCCTTTGGACTCTGCCTGTCCTTCCACAAGTGGGGGGATTGTGTACTGATTGTAAATATTGTACATAGGTATGAATGTGACATGTTTTGTTTATTTATTTGTTAACTTCATTTATTTGTATTTATTTTGTCTACAAATTTTGTTATTGTATACGTTTATTTATTTTGATTTTATTTTATTTAATTTGACTTTCCTTTTGTTTATATTTTAAATATTATATGAATGAGATCCTGTAGCACTATTATTATTGCCTGTTATGACAAATAGTAATATATACGGATAAAAAAAAAAAAAAAAAAAAAAAAAAAAAAAAATATATATATATATATATATATATATATATATATATATATATATATAGTTATGAAACATAGATTAAGAATAACTAATTTTTAAAACATTAAATGCTATATTAATCATGATCTAGTATTAGGAATCAGACACGTGAGGGGTTTTGCATTGTGTCATAATCGCCAATGGTATATCTTTTTAGGATTCAATATTTAAATTAGAGATTAGAAACGAGGAAAGACGAGTTAATGGTGTGAAGTAGTTCTCTACCTGAAAGACGTTAGCAGTGAAAGCCGAGGCCCAGAACAATGGAGACAACTGTCAACTCACACAAGGCGAAATTGAAAGATCACAATAGAAATTTTCTTTGTTATTTTCTCATTTTCACCTTTAACTGTATATCCGAATTTACGAATCCTCTAAAGACCTTTACTGAAGAAGTATCCACGCAGTATTTAAGTACTACGATTTTAAAAAGGCTTATGATTCAATAGACCGTCAGAAGTTATATAAAATCATGATTGAACAGAGAATACCTACCAAGTTAGTAAACCTAGTAGAGATGTGTTTGTCGGAAACATTCCATAAAGTTAGACTCGCTCATAATTACTCCGAGAGATTTGAGGTGCGATCGGGTTTGAAACAGGGTGACTCCCTTTCACCTGTGTTATTTAATATAGCTTTAGAATATATCATAGAAAAGGTGATGTGTACCGAGAAAGGCTTAAATATGGGTGACAAGATTCCGGTTTTGGGATATGCCGATGATCTGGTACTGCTAGGTGAAGACACGGAAATCATTCAACTAAATACAAGTTTGTTAATAAAAACCGGTAAACAAATAGGTCTCGAATTAAATACCGACAAGACGAAATATATGATTAGTAGCAGAAACGGTGGCGATTTTGGTGATATTGATGTATCAGGGCATACTTTTGAACACGTAGAGAAATTCAAGTATTTAGGTTCAATTATAACTAGAAAAAATGAAATCCAGGAAGAAATAAAGTCCCGGTTAAAGGTGGGAAATGCGTGTTATTATTCAGTTGCTATGTTACTTAGTTCGCGGCTTCTATCTAAAAACTTAAATGTTAGAATTCATAAAACTATTATTCTCCCAACGGTTCTTTACGGACGTGAAACGTGGCCGCTTACTTTGAAGGATGAACAACGGCTTAAGGTCTTCGAAAATAAGGTATTGCGTAAAATATTTGGTCCGAAGAGAGATAAGGCCACTGGGGAGTTTAGAAGGTTGCACAACGCGTCATTGCGGAACTTGTATCCTGTGAATGTAATTCAGCTGATTGCATCGCGGAGACTCAAATGGGCGAGTAAAGTTGTTTGGCTCGACGACGAGCAGATTCCGAGAAAGTTGGTATTGGCTGATGCGACTGGTAGGCGTCCGAAAGGTAGGCCGAAGCGTAGATGGGAGGATTGCGTTAAGGCTGATCTCGGGAGCTTGGGCTTGATTGGTGAACATTGGACGAGTCTGTGTAGGCAGAATTTGGTGGTATCGGCATCGAACCTTCGGGTTCGATAAGCCTATTATTATTATTATTTAAGTACTACTCATATGAATTGTATACGTAAATGTTATTCTGAAGTTCTTGAACTCATAATTGTGAAAATAACAAATTTTGTAGAGCAGGGTATTTTTTACAATAATATGGAATGAGATCTGAGGAATCATAAAATTGAAAAAATATTTAACCTTTATTTTGTTAAAAGTTTATTATATAATTTAAAATAATATGATATTTTAATTTTTTTTAAAACCATTTTTACATTTCTCCCAACATTTCAAGTTGTTTTTTCTCCTTTCTGAACCTGAATGTGCTGATAATCCGCTCTTGATACATGATACCTTTTTCTGGTACAAGGGAATAAATTCGGATTCTGTTAAACCAAGGCTGGGACCTAATTCGGACAGTTTGTTTTCCAAGCGGGACCCAATCCTGACTATCCCGGTATATCTCGGTCTCACGTCTCCGGGTTCTACTCATGTATAGAATAGTAAACATTATCTGCCAACAAGGAACTTTGTTTATTTATTTAACATACAACAAGGAAATATGATATATGATAAAATACATGAAGATCATGTCTATCATCATGTTATCTCTAAGAGGTAATCTAAACATTCATCTGAATATTAATATCCCAAAAAGCTACCTACTGACATAGAGGTGGGAAGTGGGAAGGGTGGGGTTAAAATTGTTGCGATAAATAAATTTATTAAAAGTAAAAAAATAAAATGCTATAAAATATTCTCGTCAATACTAACTAGCCGAATCACGGAATACGCTGAGGAAATTATCGGAGACTACCAATGTGGTTTTAGGCGGAATCGCTCGACTATTGATCAAATATTTTCCTTACGTCAAATATTAGAGAAGAAACTGGAATACAACGGTGTAGTCCATCAACTTTATATAGATTTTAAAAAGGCTTATGATTCCATAGACCGTCAGAAGCTATATAACATCATGATTGAACAGGGGATACCTAAAAAGTTAGTAAACCTAGTAGAGATGTGTTTGTCGGAAACATTTCATAAAGTTAGAATCGGTCACAATTACTCCGAGAGATTTAAGGTGCGATCAGGTTTGAAACAGGGTGACTCCCTTTCACCTGTTTTGTTTAATATAGCCTTACAATATGTTATAGAAAAGGTGATGAGTACCGAGAAAGGCTTACATATGGGTGACAAGATTCCGGTTTTGGGGTATGCCGATGATTTGGTACTACTAGGTGAAGACACAGAAACTATACAACTAAATACAAGTGTGTTAATAAAAACCGGTAAACAAATAGGTCTCGAATTAAATACCGATAAGACGAAATATATGATTAGTTGCAGAAATGGTGGCGATCTTGATGATATTAATATTTCAGGTCATACTTTTGAACACGTAGAGAAATTCAAGTATTTAGGTTCAATGATAACAAGAAAAAATGAAATCCAGGAAGAAATAAAGTCCCGGTTAAAGGTGGGAAATGCGTGTTATTATTCGGTTGGTAAATTGCTTAGCTCGCGGCTTCTGTCTAAAAACTTAAAGGTTAGAACTTATAAGACTATTATTCTTCCAACGGTTCTTTACGGATGCGAAACGTGGCCGCTTACTTTGAAGGATGAACAACGGCTTAAGGTTTTCGAGAATAAGGTGCTGCGTAAAATATTTGGTCCGAAGAGAGATGAGGCCACTGGGGAGTTTAGAAGGTTGCACAACGCGGAATTGCGGAGTTTGAACCCTGTGAATATAATTGAGTTGATAGCATCGCGGAGACTCAAATGGGCGCGTAAAGTTGTTGGGCTTAGTGAGGAACGGATTCCGAGAAAGTTGGTATTCGCTGAACCGACTGGTAGGCGTCCGAAAGGTAGGCCGAAGCGTCGATGGGAGGATTGCATTAAGGCTGATCTCGGGGGCTTGGGCTTGACCGGTGAACATTGGACGAGTCTGTGCAGGCGAAGTTTGGTGGTATCGGCATCGAACCTTCGGGTTCGGTAAGCCTATTATTATTATTATTATTATTATTATATTAAAAAAATAAAAAAAGTAAATTAAGGTATCACAATGATAGGTGTGGTTATATCTTTTTTTAAAATTATATATTTTTTTAATGTTGTATGTAGGTATAAATGTGTGTATGAAGTTCACTTTTATGATAACTTTGTATTTATTTCAATTATAGGTTGTTGGTATTTTTGTGTATATATATATATATATATTGATTGATCAGTTCTTGACTGTTGATAATTTAAGTTTGTGTTGTTCTTAGGTTGCAGTCAATGAATAAACAATTTTATCTATGCGACGTTTCGAGAATTTATTGTTCTCATAATCATGCCTTAACAGTGGAAAAAAACAGAACATTAATATTATTGTACAATAATTAATATATGATGTTATTGTTAGAGATATAAAAAAGAGTACATTGAACAATGAATATTAATACAGTAGGTACATAGATATTTTAAATTAGGATTTACATTAAAGATATTATTATAAAATTACTAACAATTTAGGACAAAATAGTGTCTTAATTAGACATGTTTAGCCTACAAGCTTTGAAAGAACACTGAAAAAATGAAAAAGGAATAGTTCAAGTATGGAAGATTTTCCAGGAATTTATGATGACGTCAGGTGTCTGGGGTATTCTCCCTCCTATTGTTGAGTTGTTTTCGTATTATTATTAAGACGTTTAATTTTTTTTTTTTTTTTTTTTTTTTTTTTTTTTTTTTTTTTTTTTTTTTTTTTTTTTTTTTTTTTTTTTTTAATTTTAATATTAATATTAATATTAATAATATTCCATACTTGAACGATTCCTTTTTTATTTTTTCAGTGTTCTTTCAAAGCTTGTAGGCTTAACATGCCTAATTAAGACACTATTTTGTCCAAAATTGTAAGTAATTTTATAATAATATCTTTAATGTAAATCCTAATTTAAAATATCTATGTACCTACTGTATTAATATTCATTGTTCAATGTACTCTTTTTTATATCTCTAACAATAACATCATATATTAATTATTGTACAATAATATTAATGTTCTGTTTTTTTCCACTGTTAAGGCATGATTATGAGAACAATAAATTCTCGAAACGTCGCATAGATAAAATTGTTTATTCATTGACTGCAACCTAAGAACAACACAAACTTATATATATATATATATATATATATATATATATATATATATATATATATATATATATTTATGTATTTCCTATTTTTAAGTAATTTGATGTTATCATTATTTTTCTGTAAATATTGTATAAATGTGGCGTCATATCACCATTACTATTGTTCATATCGAAATAAATTGTAATAAATTTCTATTACATCCCATCTTTTATATATATTTTATATATATATATATATATATATATATATATATATATATATATATATATATTATTTTTATTTTTTATTTTTTTTACCTTACATGGTAACCCCACATAAGGTCCGTTTATTATAACATCATGTTCCATACCTTAATGGTATCCTATATGAATGATAATATGATTATATTAATTCACAAATTAAAGTAGTTTTAGATTTACTTAACAATTCTTACAAAATAAAATGAAACAGTAATAAAACAAAATAGATAAAGTAAATAATATTAAATTTAATGAATTTGAAATAAAATTTTAGTCAAAAGAAGAGAATTACCTACGCTCTTTAGTCAGTGATTCGAAATCAATGTTTTTAATGAATTTAAGTATTGAATTTAGAAAGCAAATTTTGTTCCGTCTCTGGCCAGTTTTCGTTTTTAAGTGTTATTTTTTTAATTAAATTAAGTAAGTATATATTATCATACTAAAGCCATAGAATATTTTTCATATAGTAAGAATGCATAATATTTACAAAAATAACTTATATCGTCCAACTTTAACGCTTTTTAAGCTCTTGCCTCGCCCTTAAACAATATTATGTGTCCGACTAAGCTGTCAGTCTGCTCCTTAGGAAAGATCTACAAATCATAAAAAAATTCTATTCAATTCCTGTTTGAAATGTAATGTTGGTATTCAATAAACAATGTTTAATCATTCAGAGATCAAATTATAGTCAAGATTCCGCTAACTTTTCCTATGAAGAATAATGAGATTTCCCTCTTGTAATGACATTTCATCTTTCATTTTCATTATACGTTCATAATCAAAAATAAAAAAAAAAGCCCTTGCACGGATTTTTTACTAAAAGCCATAGTCTCTGGAATGGTTTTCAGAAATCGACTGTATTATCCCATCTTTCTTTTAAATGACGTAGCAAGGATAGCAGAAAGTGTGGTTCTCGACTTCCTGGGAATTATACACCATCACATCTACTCATAACAGGTATACTTGGAGGGGCATGCATCTGCATCTGTGTTTACTTATATTTTAATTTTAATTTTAACAAATTTTTTTATATATACAGATATTGATTTTAGGTGCTGAGTGTTATGGTATTGTTTTTATTTATGATAGTGTGATTTTTTTAGTATGTAGTTGTTTAATGTATATATAATTTGTTGTTGTTTTTTTTAATTTTAATGTTCGATGTATATGTATAGATATATCTAAATATTTGAAAGAAAATGTAAAACGGTAGAAAAGGAAAAGAGAGAAAAAAAAAAAGGAAAAGTAAGTAGGGAAAAAAAAATTAAAAAGAGTAAAAAAGGAAAAAAAAAATTGTATTTGTGGTTATTAAAATGTTAAGAATATTCCTGTAGGAAAGAATCGGTATGCTGTGTTATAGAAACCCAATTAAGTTGGGCAGCATCATTTTGTTTGTTTATTTATGAATAAAGTGTATCTCTCTGGTTGATTCATCTATATATATATTATTTTTTTAACAGAAAACATACAAATTCCTGTAAAATAACTAGACAAGTTCTTTCGTATAAACAAATAAATACAAAAAATCATTACTTAAACAGTTGAACATAAACTATCTAAAAATAATTCAGTTTTTTTAAAGCAGAACTTTATTGTTTACTATTTCATGAAGGCAGTAAGGTAATGAGTTAACAAGCCAAAAAGTTGTTCCGAAAATAAGGTCAAAAGTCTTAACTCCCTGAATTTGAGATGTTTATAAAAATAACTAATATCGTCCAACTTTAACGATTTTGAATCCCTCTCTTAGGGAAGAAAAATAACCGAAACATTTATTTTATTTTATTTTTTTTGAAATTTAATGTTTATATTAAAAAAAAAAAAACAAAAAAAAAACAACGTAGAATCATTCATAGATCAAATTATAGTAACGATTCCGTTAACCATTTCCTTGAAGAATAATGAGATTTTCCTCGCGTAATGAAATATCATCTCCACCCTCCATCGTAATATTTAATCTCGCAAGGCGGTTTTTCTCTTTTTTTCGCTGTTCTTCGTGGCCAAGGACATCCCCCACCCGACAGGTAAGCCTTGAGAACTTTAATAGGAACCTGCCCCACCAGGTACTCGTGCTTCACGCAACAGGATATACCGGTGGCCTCTCTCGTTCAACTGCCAAGATGGGAGAGCTAACAGAGAAGAGTGAATTACCGCATTAATGAGGGGAGCATGGCAGGCACTTACTTCTCTGGGAAATAATAATGTGAAGAAAGAAGGTTGTCCGTCAAAAAAAACTTGACTGGAATCGACATATGATTGGAAATATAAAAGGAATATAAAAAAAAAAATAAATATATATATATATATATATATATATATATATATATATATATATATATATATATATGTAAATTATAATCATAATTTAGTTGTAGATAGTGTCGCCATTTATCATAGTGACAATGTAGATCACATCTGTTTTTAATGATTGGGTAGGTTTCATGTGATCTCTGACTGTTAGCTTCTAGATAGAGTAGAAAGGGACTTTTTATTCAATTCTACTATTTTAGGTAAGTTGTTTATACGTTCATTCTGTTTGTATGTATCTAATTTTGTATATTGTTATCAATAATAAACTACTATTTTAGAATCGTCTAAAGTCTACTTTCTTTAAGAATTACATATATATATATATATATTTCAGTGGTGCCAAAATAGGACTTCCGACACCACTCTAAATAAGAAAAAGAAAATAAGGTGAGGAGAATTCATTATAAGAAAACAATGCACATCGCATTTAGGCGCATAAGCGAAATAAAACTCTATACGTATAAAACATTATGTAAATTACTTTTTTACAACATTGCTAAAAAACTTATTAGACGAGCAATCTGGACACCGCACAGTCTCTGGACCACCATTTAACGCTCTACCCAAGGCACAGCATGATAAGAGACTTTTTTCTCACTTTAAAAGTTTCAGGGGCTATCTTTTGGGATTAGACTCCACGAACTTTGGCATAGAGGGCTATAATGCGAGTAAGCCGCTACACCTCATATGAGCTCTCGTCGTAATAATATTTCTTTGCCCAATACGATTTTTTTAAATATTTAATTAAGTATATATATATATATATATATATATATATATATATATATATATATATATATATATTTCTTTTTTTATTCTATAAAGTTGTTTTACGGAGTAGAGCTTTGGGACTCTACTAAACAATAAAATCCTTCCTTACAATCCAAAATCCTTCGTAAAATCCTCAACGCTCCTAACTTTGCCACGAATAAACTTATCCACTAAGACCTTAATGTTCCGTATGTTACTGATTTGGCTCGTACCAGATATCAATCCTTTCATGACAAACTCCTTTCTCACTCTAATCCACTAGTTTCCATCCTTTCTTCCTCTTCAATTCCAGATAATTTTCCGAGGCCCCTGAAAAGGAGATAGCCCCGGGACCTTCTAGTTTAAAATATTTTTAGAGTGCTTCCAATGGGAAGCTTCTCTACATGTATATCATGTCATTGTATTATATAACTATCACATTTACTTGATGCATTTTTTTTTGTTAATACAGTTGTAAATATCAACAAAAATGTTAAAAAAAACAAAACAAATAAAGTTGTTTATTAATTTTAGGATGTTAAGATATATCTATATTATTATTATTTAACAAATGCTATGCTAATATAACTATTTGACAATAGCAAAAAACTATTAGCAGCAAGTAAATGTGATTTCAATCGAACGATATATCAGAGAAATCTAAAGGCCACCGTCTTTAAAGTTGTTTTTATGTTTAGTGGTGGATTTAAGTGTCTTCGCCGATGAGTTCATGTTTTATGTCAGTCTGTTGTGTAATTTTTTATAAGAATCGACATATGATTGGAAATATGAAAAAAGCTATAAGGAAACAAAGAAATATTTTTGTAGAATGTTATCACGTAAAAACAAATAAATAAAATCAATAATGGGCGACAATTGAGACGTTGATTTCCAAAAGGTACTAAAGGACATTTTTTTCAAAGTTGATATTTTCACATATTTGTATTCTAATGGTTTGGTTTTATCTAAATCCGTCATCAAATTTTATCCAAGAAACATAAAAATCCTTTAAAAAAGTCTTTAAAAATTTCATTTCATTCCAAAAGGTACTAAATCCACATTTTATTTCATTCCAAAAGGTATTAAATCCACATTTTATTTCATTCCAAAAGGTACTATATCCATGTTTCGTTCCAAAAGGTACTATATCCTATGTAAACAGATATAACCTTTCCTTTCATTTCCTTCCAAAAGGTACTATATTTCCTACTAAACGGCAGAAGCACCTAACCGCGTAATATATCACCATTAATTTATTGTTTTAATCATTTTATGCATTTTTATTGGTTCATTGAGCACGTCTTGAATCACCGCTATTATTTTGATCACTGGTTTTAACCTAATAATCAGTTTTTAGGCTATTTGAAAAAACTTAGTTGCGTCGCTTTGGTTCTTTTAGGTTGTCAATTAAATTAAGTTTTTTCATAGTATTTCTTCTTGCAGCAACATAAATTTGGTTTAAAATTTTTCAGAAACTCACATTTTAATAGAATAATGGTATTTTATGCAGCAAATAGTTGGAATTAGCATTCCACGAACTTGCTAAATATGTGAAGAAAATCCGTGCATGATCTAACTTAGTAGTCGATTTTTTTATGTAAAATAAAAGCTCAAAAGTTATTATTTATCAGAATCTATGGTTAAATATTGTATACACGTCGTTAATAATATAATTAAATTTGCTAAATTCACACAAATAGTAAATACAAGTTCAAAACAAACTTCATAATTACATACTTTCTTATTATAGTGCCATAAATAGATAAATTCTCCTTTGAATATTCACTTTCTTTATGAATAATTTCTTTAATCAAAGTGCAATAATTTGGAAAAATGAGTTGGTAACACCTTTATAAATCAACTTTTGATTTTAATAAAAAAAGAGTCACGTAAATTAGGCCAATATAAATAAATGACAGATTTTTGCGTTTCCTGTAAAATTCTCTAAAGTGGATATAGTACCTTTTGGAAATCAACGTCTCAATTACAGAATACAGATGATATCGCTATTGCTTTATCGATTAATGTATTTGAAGCGTACATATATTATACAATCAATATGTGATTAAGTCGATTTATTTTTTAGTCAAATATATAAGGAACAGCTTCTGGATCTATTTATTTTTTCACGATAAATATGTATATGTTTTATTGAATTATTTATTTATGCATTGGTTAATACATCAAGTAAATGAGCTATGAGATAAAATACTTGAAAATAAATATGAAGAGAACCTACCTATTAGCAACACTCCAGTTGGTAATCTAAACTAGAAGGTCTCGAGGCCATCTTTTCGCCTCGGAGGATTGTCAGGGTGGAAGTATTGAAACTATGGGTTAAAGTGTGAGTGGAGTTTGTCATGGAAAGATTGATACCTGGTTCGGGCCAAATCAGCAACATATGGAACATTAAGATCTTTATGAATGAGTTTATTCTTGACAAAGTAAGGAGAGTTAATGCTTCTTCGAAGGTTTGTGGATTGAAGAATTTGATGGTTTAGTAGAGCCCCAAAGGTCAACTCTGCTAGTCCAGATAGACCTTATCATGGTCATGTAGATGAGTGGAAGGTTTGAACGTCTGTCTAGTAAGTGTTTAAGTAACCGAAAGCGGGTAGCAGCTTTTTGTCGTTTCAGTCTTGTGTGGGGATTCCATGTTAGACGTTTGTCGAATAGGAGTCCTAAGTAGCGGATCCATTCAACTGGGACAAGCGGAAAATTATTATGTGATACTGTAGGGCAGGATGTTGTAGGTTTACGACGAAATATAAAGGATATTTGGTGAGATTTGCTGAATTATATTTTAATTCTCCAATTCTGACACCATACCTCAAGGTCTCGATGTGGAATTGGAGAGTTTGAGAGGCAATAGTTGAATCATTATAGACTGATAATACACAAATGTCATCAGCATAGGTAGAAAAGAAAGTGTTCGGATGTGATGGGATATCAGGTGTATAATGTATGGGTCCTAGGATACTGCCTTGAGGAACACCAGCAGACTGATTAAAAATGGACGAATAGAACTATCGCTCTTTATTTTGAAGGATCTGTCAGGACTGGATAGGTAATAAGGAAGTAAGTAGGAGGCAGGAATTAGCGGTGTTAGTACAGCAGTCCTGGGTGCCAGACTTGGTGAAAGGAAAAATATTTAAATTAAATAAAATGCGTTCATTTCAAGGTTCACATAAAAGTAAAAAAACACCCTTCCCTGAATTTTCTGCTTAACAACTTGTTCAAAACCATAGTTTCTTGAATGATCTTTAAAAATCGACTGTACGTCCGCTCTTTCATTTATTAATGGCGGTTGATTAAAGGTTTTATTTATTTTTTTAAAAGAGAGGAAACATATCAATTTATTTAAAATAACTACGCCTAGGTCATTCATTAAAACAAATAAATAAATAGTTTAGTGGGGTTTTTTAAGCATAAATTTATATTTTACCATATAACTAAGCAGTACAGTAATAAGTTAATACGTTTTTTTTAAGTTGATAGTCGTAACCCCGAGAATGTCAGATGTTGGAATTCATTTATGTCCAACAAATTTTATTTATATAACCTTCTCTTAAATCCTTGAGGATGGTTTATTTTATTTTTTTTTTAAAATAATAAATAGAAAATAGGATCGCCATCCAATCACAAGTGAATGTGTTTTCTTTGAAACAGCATGTGTAAAATACTTGGAAAAATACGCATTTACAAGTTGTGCCAAGTTAATTTAAAATCAACTGAATCATTTCGAATTTCTAACAATGCTGATCATGAACGTTAGGACCAAGTTAATGGAAATTCTGACTATTAACAGATTTTTTTTTTAAATTTTATTTATTAATTTGTTTATTAGTCCACACTAATATTGGCTAGGACTCTTATACATTATACATTAAAATTGTATTTTTAATATTCCTTGAAATTATTCTGGAAACAGTGTGTAGTGTAAAGAAATGTTTTAATTTGTTTTACTAAAATAATTTTTATATTTTACAGTTTGAAAAAATGGTACAGGGATTCGCACAACTAATTGCTTTGCGCAATGAAATAAACTTCCTTTGAATGGTCACTTGACTATCGGACTCTGCAACTTCTTCGTTTACCAACACCCATAAAAGAGGTAACACTGTTTTGTTCTCTACTACGAGACACTTAATGCTTTCCTTTTACGTTTTGGTGGTTTCAGATTTCTTTGGGGTTGAGTGTTCCCAGCTACAATTTTGATTTTCTTACACTACCATTTAGGTTTTCGATAATTTGACTGTTTCTTGGTTTAGTTAAACGAGTTGAAACTGAATTACCTTCACCATCATGTAGCTTATATTAATAAATAATCAATATTTGCTCTTTAAACGCCGAAACTTCTTTGTCTGGCAGTCGTTTTGTTGTTTATCTCCGGTATTGAACAATGTAAAGCTTCTCTCTTAATTTCAAGAATCAGTTATTATTTTTGCGACCTTTCGTTAAAATATCAATGGTTAAAACTCGTCAAATCATTACTCGATTAATATTTAATGATTTTTCTAATAATCATAATATTGTATAACAATTTATATAACCTTATAGGCAATATAGTTTTATGGTTTTTATTTTATAATTTTAGTTGGTTATAATTTTATGGTTAGCATCAAATTAATCAAGTAGTATAAGATAGAAGAAATAGCAACCCTATTAAATTTTAAATCACTTTAAAAACCCGTTCTTAGTAGCTAAAAAAAAGGAAAACATTTTTTATTTTGTATGAAATCTAATTTTATATCAACCAGATCTGAAAAAATAAAATAAAAATAAAAACAACCATCTACAATCTGTGAAGGGTCTTGTGCTCAGAACATATAGAGACTTGTCCCGGTTGAACAGATCCGATACCTAGGACTGCACCTGGACAAACGTCTTACTTGGAACTAAAATAATTGGAAATATTTTTGCTCTTTTTTCCTTTAGTTGATTATCAAATTCGTTCAACTTGTATATTTAGCTGTTTTTTTAGCAATGCTTATCAGATTATATGGTTAATAAAAGATACTTTACAGGAAGAAAATATCGGCATTAAAGAACTGCCAGACTACTTAAAATGCTTGATTGCTTAATGTACGTATTTCGGAATAACGAAAAACAGACCATTCAGCAATATTTTTTCAAGTGGATAATTAATAATAACTATTTCTTATGTTAGTTATTATTTTTAATTAATCACATATACATAGGAGGTTTTTCTAAGGAATATGAAAGACTTAGAGTCCTTCAATTGACGTGCTATATTCACAGAACTTAAAATGACTATTTTCAGGTTCAAAATATTATATTTTAGATTGTTTTTTTTTTTGTTTTTTTTTTAGCTGAAATAAAAAACTATTCACATTTGATAACTCGACATGGAAAAAATTGTTATATATAAAAAAAAATACTTCATATTAAGTTCTGAAATTTATAAGTTTAATTAAATGAATTACAATTTTCAAGAATTTTTATTTTCAAGTTAACACGCTTCTACACATTAAAATAAATTATTTTAAAAAATGTGGGGAAGACGAGAAACTTGAAAATCATTTTAGGCCCGAGTTAGGTTGTAGTGAACAAAAAACTGAAAAAAAAAAAAAAACACGAACAAGACTGAAAAGAAAAGAAACTGCTCGACGTTTTCGACTACTTCAACACTTACTGGACAAACGATCAAACCTTCCACTTAAGTACAAAAGACTCATCTACATGACTATCATAAGACCAATCTGGACTTACGGAGTAGAGATTTGGGACTCTACTAAACCATCAAATTCATCTCGTCTCCAATCCTTACAATCAAAAGTCCTTCGAAGAATCCTCAATGCTCCTTATTTTGTCACAAATAAACTCATCCATAAAGACCTTAATATTCTCTTTGTTGCTGACTTGGCCCGAACCAGGTACCATTCCTTTCATGGAAAATTCCATTCCCACTCTAACCCACTAGTTTCAATACTTGCTTCCTCTACAATCCCTGATAAGGCTCCAAAGGCATCTGAAACGAAGATGGCCCCATGACTTTCTAGTTTAGCATAGTCTTTGGGGAGCTGCCAATGGGTAGCATACCTACATATGAATCATGTCAACATATCTACATATGTATTTTATTATACAGTTGTAAATACCAATAAATATATTAAAAAAAAAAAAAAAATGTAATGTTTCTTGGGCAACGGTCTAGCATGGAGGTGATTATGCCAGGCTTCCCCCTATTTTGGGTACCAACTTCATATAGGCCGAATAAATAATATTCGGTCTCAGCCGGGATTCGAACCCAGGACCCGGATAACAGTAAGCTAGTGCTCCATCTACTTGACCAAGCCGCTCCAGCTGCTAAGTTAAACGACTGCTAAAACGATATATCTGAATTTCTATACGCTATATCCATGTATCTTGAAAGGGGGAGATCTAGTTGTGTTCTTTGTTTTCTTGGTCGATTACAAATGTTCATTACTGAAAAACGAATTCAAAAATGGACTTTATAATACATTATAGTTTTTTATTAAAACAATATTATACTCTTCAAATATTATACTTTGAAATTGCCTTTGAATCCGTTTGGTTTCGTTCTTGGTGGTACATTTTGTAAGAGAATAAAGGATACTTTTTATTTCTATTATAATGGTTTAGCAATCCTTGAGGAACAGACTATTTCCCGAGCCGAACCGGCCTCAAAGCTGTTCTTAAAATAGCATTATGATTAATGATTACGGTGGCCTGAAGGGAGCACATGTTGAGCCTGTAGCAATTAGCATCAACAGGGATGCCTTTCCTTCACCAACGGCTCGCAAATGAGAGATTAATTCCTGATAATTCCCAGTTACCCAAAGCGGAATCTTTTGATTACAACTATTATCTGATATCCTATTAAATATTTCATCTTTCAATTAAAATAATATAAATATATATTTGCCATTTTTTTATACAATTATTAAAATAGATAAAGGTCTAACACAAGAAAGGAATCTAAGTGTTTAGTTGAGGAAAGTTCCAACAAATCGTCTTATAATTATAATTACAAATTATACTAATATAAGTAACTTATAATTACTAGCAACAGGGAGTCTTACTAAAAATATCAAATAAAGTGAGAAGGTTTCATTGTTAAAAACCAATGTACAATGTAACAGGGTGTATAAGAGAACGAAAATTCTATAAATAACAAATATTGTGTAATTCTCTTTCACAACATTCTTTAAAACTAGGGGAGGAATTCCAATTTGGATCTGCTGCTCAACTTCGCTGAGTTGCTACAGCACACAGCATACCGCATCAATCCCGAAGACAATCTCAAAGCAAAAAGATAGAGAGAGATTCTGCCAAATAGGAAATACATATATTTTACTAATTTTGAAATCGATCATGGACATCTAAAAATCCAGACCAGCCTCAATATATATGGTGATGCAGGATTCCCAGTGAGTCCAAGATTATGGTCTCCGCCATGTTTTTCATCTCATTTTTTCCGAGTCTATAGTTCTCTAAAAATAATCCAGTGGCTACTGGGATGGTCCCGCTGCTTCCGAACCAAAGTCCCACGACTTTAAATTCCCTTTCGCCGAACTCCACACGAAATTTTTCCCTCAGGTATGGAATACATTTTGAATAAATGTTCTCTTTCTCCTCTTGAATCCTCTTGCCTTGTTCCTGGTCATTTGTTTCATATCTGATGGTTCATATTTGTGGCAATAAATGCCAAGATATCCACAAATCTTGTCGACCTATCTGTATCAAGGCAAAAAACTTCCTGAAAACATTTATACTTTTTCTCTTCCAAAAGTTCTGCTATTTCTTTCTTTCGTTGTGCCGGCGGGTAACGAGAAGCATGTTATGTGGACATTTTCCCAACACATGTGAAGGGGTTTCTAACTCTCGACCGCATCTGCGGCAGAGAGGTCCAATAGCTTCGTTACCCTGGCATCTTGATCCACTAACTATAAATGAGTGGTTTCTTTATTATTTAACGAGTATCTGATGTCGCTCAGGCTCGGAACCACCATTTTACGCTTTCTCCGCGGGACGGCATAACAAGGGACTTTTTACTCCCTTTAAAAAGTTCTACGTCTATCTGCCGGGTTTGAATTCGCGACATTGGGCATATAGGGCTGTTATTCGATTAAGCCGTTACACCGCAGATAAGCCATTATTACAATATTTCTCTGTTCAATATGTTTTTTAACATATTGAATCATTTTATTAAAATTTTTTTGGAGGTTAAGGTATATTTATTTTAATATTATTTAATAATTGCTATGTCAATATTAGAGAAGAAAATTTAGTGGTGTCAGTGATGCAATCAGATACGTGAAAAAGATGAAATGGCAAAGGGCTGTCCATCTAATGAGGGAAAACGATAAAAACTGGGCTAAGATAATGACTGAGTGAACCTCATTGGATAGGAAAAGGAACCGAGGCAGGAAAAGAAGAAGGTGGGTCGATGAAATCAATAAGGCAGGAATGCTATGGTAAGGTAATAGTCTATTGGGAGGTGAAGATAAGCGAATTCTTCAACCTATGTATAAGTATTCACAGTTGAAGACTTTAAACTCCTGAGGGAAAAGAAAGAAGAATAAAAATGCATTGTAAATGCTTATATATGTATATAAATAAAGATTATTATTATTATGCTAATATTATTATTTATATTTCCTCTGCCCTTGAGAACAAGGAGTACTGCTCGGGTGCATTTCTGGATATAACGCAAGCATTTGACCGAGTGTGGCACCCGGGATTACTCTTTAAGCTCAAAAACCATTTATCCCAATCCTTATACCTAGTCTTCCGATCCTATCTATCAAACCACTCCTTCCGAGTTCGCTGTGGTGCAGAATATTCCAATTATTATCCAGTCAAATCCGGTGTTCCTCAGGGCAGTGTCCTTGGTCCTATCCTCTACAATATATACACAGCTGATATTCCTGTTTGCCCTAATACCTTCCTAGCAACGCACGCTGATGACACAGCTATCCTATCCTCTCACTTAGATACCGAAATTGCATCTATAGGCCTCCAAACGCACCTTTCTCAAATTGAAGGCTGGTGTAACAACTGGAGAATCAAAGCCAATCAATCCAAATGCAGACATGTCACATTTACCCTTCGAAGACAATCCTGCCCTCCAGTTCCCCTTAACTCCGTTTCGCTTCCTTTCTCCGACACAGTACGGTATCTTGGCTTCCTTCTGGACAAAAGACTAACTTGGAACCCGCATACTAGACTTAAACGACAAGAACTTAACTTAACAGAAATTCAAAACTATCTATTGAGAACAAACTGCTAATATACAAGACAGTACTGAAACCTATCTGGACCTACGGGCTTGAACTGTGGGGGACAGCCAAATTTTCTAACATCAAACGCATTCAATCCTTCCAATCAAAAGTCCTCCGAACAATGTTTAATGTTCCTAATTATGTATCCAACCTTACCTTACACCGCGACCTAAATATTCCATTTATTTTAGACCTTATACCATTAAAATTCTCTAAATTTCATCATCAGCGTCTTGGAACCCGTCCTCTACATCCTTTACACTGCTGATATTCCTACACATCCTGATACCTTTCTGGCAACTTTTGCAGACGACGCCGCCATCCTTTCATCGAGTTCCAATCCTAAAACTTTAAGGATGCTGTTCAGAGACACCTTTTCCTTACCGAACACTGGTGTAATAACTGGCGTGTAAAGGTGAACGAAGCCAAATGTAAACACATAACTTTTACTCTTAGACGAAAATCTTGTCCGCCAGTTTATTTCAACTCATTACCAATTCCTCTCTCAGATACAGTCCGGTATCTTGGCTTACTGTTAGACAAAAGATTGACTTGGAACCCACATACAAGACTTAAAAGACAAGAACTCAACCGACGATTCGGACAGTTATACCGACTACTCAACAGAAAATCTGAACTTACAGTCACAACAAATTATTAATCTACAAGAAAATACTGAAGCCCATCTGGACCTACGGACTTGAACTGGGGGGAACAGCTAAACGTACTAACATCAAACCTTTCAATCCAAAGTCCTCCGTACAATAGTAAATGCTCCTTATTATGTCTCCAACTATACCTTGCACCACGACCTTAATGTTCCATTTATTTCAGACCTAATTCCATCCAAATTTTCCAAATTCCACCAGAACCTATTTCATCATCCTAATCCTCTAGCTCAATCCCTATCCAGCTCCACTCATCCATACAACCCACCTAGAAGGTTGAAACGGCAGTGGCCCCGCGACCTTTTGTAAATATATTGGAGTTCTAGCACTGGCTAGATTCTCCACTCAATGTGATGTATGTATGAGTGTGTGTATGTGTATATAGGTGTATAAGTGAATTCTTGGCTATTGTATTGATTCATTATTGTGTATATATTTTATTGTAATTTTATGCCGTGTAAATATTGTATGAATGTAGTATGTATGATATCTTTCAGCACTACTATTAATGTCCAAATTGGGACAGATTGGAATTTTACTCAATAAAAATTGTTGTTGATCTAAAAAAAAAAAAAATTTCATCAGAACCTTATTTATCACCCTAATCTCCTAGCTCAATCCTTATCCAGCTTCACACATCCTTACCATCCTCCTAGAAGGTTGAAACGGCAGTGGCCTCGAGACCTCTTGTAAAATGTATATTAGAGTTCTAGCATTGGCTAGATTCTCCACTCACATGCTGTATGCTTGTGAATTGTATATAGGTATGAGTGACTTTTGTATATATTTTTATTGATTTTGTTTTGTATATATGTATATTGTATTGTTATTATATAAATTTATTGTTTTGTATATATCGTGTGAATGTAGTATGAATGTTGTACTTCATCACTATTAAAAATGTCCTAAATTGGACAGATTGTAATATAACGCTCAATAAAAAAAAAAAAAAATATATATATATATATATTATTTAACATCTGTAAAAAAACTATTAGCAACAAGTAAATATGATCTCAATCGAACATATCAGACAAATCTCAAGGCCACCGCCTCCAACGTCGTCAGAGTCGCTTATATAGATTCTTGATAGATTTAAGTGTCTTCGCCGATTGGTTCATTTTTTAAGTCAGTCTTTTGTGGAAATTTTTATATTTTAATGCAGTTAGCAAGGCCAAGTCTTTGTAGTGTAGATCATATGTCACACAGAGCAATGTATTCACGATATTTTGTGAAACTTCGGGCTGCCAGGGTCCAATAAATCTTTAGAGGTTATTCGTTTTAGCCGAGCCACATAATTCTATTTTGTATGTACATAAGAGTTTAGTAAGGCTTTTTATATAGTAATTTTGTTATTTTAGAATAATTTTGATATCATGCTCGTTCCGTTCTCAGTGTGAGTCATTCTCGGTTACGTCTGTTAGGAAATGGTGGCAGTAATTCAATGAAACCGCTATAAAGAGTATTTTATGATTTGTAGAACAGAATTAATAACGCATCATTCAAATATAGCAAACTGAATAAAGAAAATTCTGGTGCGGGGCACACACGACTTTCACTTACCTCCATTTTTAAAATCAATGAATGAATTTTCAAATACAGTTAGAGATAAAAATACGTGAGATCATTAAAGAATTAATTAAATTGAATTTGTAAAAAAATCCTTTTTTTTTGTTAAAAAATCTATTATGTTGTTATCTAAAATAATTAGTTGGTTTTATCTTCTTTTCATCACTCTCTATTAACTTTTAAAAGCTTGAGTATAAGATAATATTTTTTCTAAAATCTTTATCTTTCCAACGGTATATCATACATGTATATTACTGCTCTTGTGTTAAAAAACAAAAAATTTCTTTAAAAAATATATTTTTATCAGTTTTTTTCTTTAGTTGGGCATCTAATTCATTCAATTTATATATTTACCTCTTTTTTATCAGTGGTAACAAGTTAATATACTTATTTTTATAGAATCAACAAAATTAAAGGTACTTTAGAGAAAGAAAATTTAAAATATCGGCATTTAAGCCATGTAAAACCATTTTTATCCGAATGAAACCTAAATGATATTAAAGCCCATTAAATTGTACATCGATATAGCGAGTTTAATTAAAATCATCGGAACCGTTTTCGAGAAAATCGAAAAAAGGTGCAAATTGCATAGTATAAAGTGGCTCTTCTGGTAAGCTCATTTTGATGAAAATAGTTTTGTAACGTCTCGGGCGTATATTTGTCTTAAATATGAAATTTCAGTTTCATAGGACTTACCGTTTTCGCCCGGGGGTTACCACACAACACACACACACACACAGACCATTTTGCGGGACTTGGTTATTTGGACTCAGGGAACCCTAAAATGTCTATTTCCGTTGAAAACTGGAATTCGAAAATTTTCACGATCGCAATACTTTCCCTTACTAATTATAGTAAGTGAAAGTAAAAAAAGTGGAATTAGGAATGACGTTGATTGGATTAGGTATTTAACATTTTATTTTTACAAAATTGCCCAACATTTTTTTTTTTTTTTAATCCGAGAAATTCTAAAACAAGCTGGTATTGGTATGCAAAATGCTTAAGAGCGTCTACCTTCTAACTGTAAGAAAACCAAATGCTAACGGAGAGCATATCGCCCTGGCATATATTCCAATGACAGTTTCAGATAATGAGGGCTTGAGTGGAGAAGCCGATTTACAAAAGGTCTTGTGACCACTGCAACATTTGTAGACGATTATAGGAATGGATGGAGTAAACGAGGGTGGTACGGAAAGATTGAGTGAATCAGGTTCTGATGACATTACGAGAATTTGGATAGCGAAAGGTCTGGAGGATTTGGAATATTGTTTGAGCTCATTTACGGCAAAGTGTTTTAAGTGTCAAACATAGAAATTGTAGAGACCATTTCTATCTTTAAATCTGTGGGATGCTTCATCCATTGTGATCTTTTATAATATATTATATAATTATAATAATTCTTTATTATTTATTTATTTTTAATAAAGAATTGTTTCTGATAAAAAAAAATTCTTTATTATTCTGGGACTTTGGAATAACATTTACAGAATGTAGAAAATGAGCTTCAAAGCCTTAGAGTAAATTAAACACAAATAAAAAAGTTAAAACTGAATGATATAAAATAGACATATGTAAAGGAGAGAAAAAAAAAATAAATAAAGCTTATTGAAAATTCTATTGTGATTGGATATTCAATAAACGATTAAATATACGGGATTTGAGTAGAGAGTTGGAGTGACGGATGGAAAAAACAATATATAGGATATAGATTGATTTAGGATCTGTCGAAATGTGTAGTTGGGAGAGTCTTTATGTTCTTTATGAAGAATTCTTCTTGATTTCGATGAAAAAGTTGCTGTAACAGCTCGGGCATATAGTAGTCTTTTTGTTGTTTTTTTAATAATTTTATTGGTATTTACAACTGTATTAACAAAAAAATACATCAAGTAAATGTGATGTGTTATATAATACAATGACATGATATATATGTAGAGAAGCTTCCCATTGGAAGAACTCTAAAAATATTCTAAACTAGAAGGTCCCGGGGCCATTTCCTTTTCAGGCGCCTCGGAGGATTATCCGGAATCGAAGAGGAAGTAAGGATTGAAACTAGTGGGTTAGAGTGCGAATGGAGTTTGTCATGAAAGGATTGATACCTGGTCCGGGCTAAATCAGTAACAAAGGGAACATTAAGATATTTATGGATAAGTTTATTCGTGACAAAGTAAGGAGCGTTGAGGATTTTACGAAGGGTTTTGGATTGTAAGGATTGGATGCGGGAAGAATTTGATGATTTAGTAGAGCCCCACAGGTCTACTCCGTAAATCCAGATTGGTCTTATAATAGTCATGTAGATGAGCCTTTTGTAGTTCAGAGGAAGGTTTGACCGTTTATCTAGTAAGTGTTGAAGCAGCCTAAAGCGGCGAGCAGTTTCTTGTCGTTTTAGTCGGGTATGAGGTTTCTAAGTTTGTCAAGAAATAGTCCTAGGTATCGGATCTGTTCAACAGGAGCTAGTTGAGTGTTATTAAATGATACTGTAGGGCTGGAAGTCAAATGATTACGACGAAGGGTAAAGGTTATTTGATGGGATTTGTTGGAATTTATTTTTATTCTCCATTTCTGACACCATGCTTCTAGGTCTTTGATGTAGGCTTGCAGGGTATTTGAGGCAACAAATGGATCATAATGTGTTTGATACGATCTTTTGTTTTTGCGCTAAACTTACCATACACAAAAACACAAACAAACTCTCTCACTCACACACACACACACACACACACACACACACACACACACACACACACACACACACACATACACATACATACACACAAACACACACACACACACACACAGACCTTTTTGCGGGACTTTGGTCATTTGGACTCAGGGGAACCTAAAACGATTATTTCCGTTGGAAACTGGAATTCGAAAATTGTCATGATCGGAATAGATTCTCTTACTATATATTACATACATAGGTCAGCTAAAGTAATAATAAATCTGTCAGGAGGATGAATAAGAATATTTAGTATAATTTTTTTTTTTTCACTTACCTATATAAGAAATACATAATCAGGAAATTTATTTCGATCGCGAAAATTGTCGAATCACACTTTTCAACGGATAAACACATTTTTGTGTCCTCAGATTCCGAATAAACATGTCCCGAAAAAAGGTCTATGTGTGCCTGTGTGAGTGGTAAGTCTAAGTCTAGCGTCAAAACAAAAATACTTAAAAAACTGGAACTATGCACCCGTGATGTTACAGCAACTTTTTCACTGAAATCGGCTTCCCGGAAGTGCTACTTTATACCATGCCTTTTGAACCTTTTTTATAATTTTCTCAAAAATTATAAATGGTTAAGACGAATTCCTTTGTTGCACGCACCAGATTTTTTTTTTCCTTACATTCTAAATAACCTGGCTTATGATTCCATCGACCGTCAGAAGCTGTATAACTTCATGATAGAACATGGAATGCCTAGAAAGTTAGTAAACCTAGTCAAGATGTGTTTGTCGGAAACATTCCATTAAATTAGAATCGGTCATAATTACACCGAGCGATTTGAGGTGCGATCAGGTCTGAAACAGGGTGACTCCATTTTACCTGTTTTATTTAATACAGCTTTCGAGTATGTCATAGAAAAAATGACATGTACTGGGAAAGGTTTAAAATTAGGTGAAAAGATTCCGGTTTTGGGGTATGCCGATGACCCTGGTACTGCAAGGCGAAGACACGGAAACGGAAGTACAACTAAATTCAGATGTGTAAATAAAAACCGGTGAAGAAGTAGGACTCGTAAAAAATAACGATAAGACGAAATATATGATTAGTAGCAGAAACGGTGGTGATCTTGGTGATATTGATATATCAAGGCATACTTTTGAAAAAGTAGTGAAATTTAAGTATTTAGGTGCAATGATAACAAGAAAAAATGAAATCCAGGAAGAAATAAAGCCCCTGTTAAAGGCGGGAAATGCATGTTATTATTCAGTTGCTAACTTACTTGGCTCGCGGCTTTTGTCTAAAAAGTTTAAAGGTTAATAATAATAATAATAGGCTTACCGAACCCGAAGGTTCAATGCCGATACCACCAAACTTCGCCTGCACAGACTCGTCCAATGTTCGCCGGTCAAGCCCAAGCCCCCAAGATCAGCCTTAATGCAATCCTCCCATCTACGCTTCGGCCTATCATTCGGACATCTATCAGTCGGTTCAGTGAATACCAAATTTCTCAGAATCCGGTCCTAACCGAGCCCAACAACTTTACGCGCCCATTTAAGTCTCCTCGATGCTATCAACTCAATTATATTAATATGACACAAGCTCCGCAATTCCGCGTTGTGCAACCTTCTAAACTCCCCAGTGGCCTCATCTCTCTTCGGACCCAATATTTTACCCAGTATCTTATTTTCGAAAACCTTAAGCCGTTGTTAATCCTTCAAAGTAAGCGGCCAAGTTTCACATCCGTAAAGAACCGTCTATAATAGTATTATAAATTCTAACCTTTAAGTTTTTAGACAGAAGCCATGAGCTAAGTAATTTAGCAACTGAATAATAACACGCATTTCCCACCTTTAACCGGGACTTTATTTCTTCCTGGATTTCATTTTTTCTTGTTATTATTGAACCTAAATACTTTTATAAGTAAAAGGTTTACATCATAAAAATAAAATGTTCTTAAAGACTTAAACAATTTGACCGAATATGCTGCCATTCCGAAAATGAGAACAAGACATAACATGTAGTAAAACAGGCACAGAAAATGCATTAATTTCGAAACTTTTGAAGCTTCTTCATCTCACCTTCTGGACTGACAGTTTTCCAATCATGAATTTGAAGGCTTTGTATTTTTGAAATATGGGCCACTTTCTCAGGATAATCTCTATAGAATTTACGGCGGGGAATGAAAAGAACAGCTGTAATGAGAGAAAGCGACAGATGGAAACTTCACCTCATATAATTAAGCTCGCTCATTAATTTTAGAAGAGAGCTTCTTTCATTTTATTTTTATTATATACCTTTTCATTTATTTTATTATAGCATTTAATTCCTATTTTTAATTATTAAAATGAAAATTATGAATGTTAATGATTCGCAAACAAAATCTCACAAAATAATAAATCTTTTAAACATAATAAAAATTGTATTATTTCTCAAGAACGATAACCCCACTCTCACGATATCGTTATCGTCGTTATTATTCTTATTGTTGGTTAATAATTAAGATCTGACGTCACTGTTGTTTACAGATAATAATATCTGCTATCGTCATAGATCTAAAAACGATAATTTGCAATTTGATGAGGAAGAATCATCCCGAAATGAAGAAAAACAAAACTGAGTGTTATTCTAAAATGAGTGAGATTGCTGATTTAAATGTTGTTTTTGGCTAAGATTTAAAAAAAGACTGACATATAAATAGTTTACACCACATTAATTAATGACTATTCGTGTTTATATTTTTTACTTTCCCTTACTATATATATTAAGGGATAGTATTGCGATCGTGAACATTTTCAAATTCCAGTTTTCAACGGAAATACACATTTTAGGGTCCCCTGAGTCCAAATAACCAAGTCCCGCAAAAAGGTGTGTAGTAACTCCCGGGCGGAAACGGTAAGTCCTATGAAACTGAAATTTCATATTTAAGACAAATATAGGCCCGAGACGTTACAAAACCTTTTTCATCAAAATGAACTTAGCAGAAAAGCCACTTTATACCATGCATTTTGCAACTTTTTTCGAAAACGCTTATGACGATTTTGATTAAACTCGCTGAATCGATGTAAAATTAAATAGGCATTAATATCATTTAGGTTTCATTCGGATTAAAATGGTCTGACTACATTACATATTCATTTTCATATAAATCTCCAGTTTTGGCACTAATTTGGCCGCTTACAATTATTACATGTGTTTGATCACACGCAAGATTGTGTAAAGAAGATTAAGGGATTCACCAATATTAATTCCATATAAAACCTAAACACTTATACAAAAAAAGAAACCTAAAATAAAATATGATTAACGGTAGATGTAATACCATGTGAGTTGTTTTGACTTTTATCATACAAATAGGAACGAAACTAAAGTTGCTTTTTAAAATCTAAAACTTGACATGTTCGCTTCAAGAGATAAAATAATTTTTCATTTCCTGGATGAATATAAAATCCTTTGGTAGCGCGGAACCAAAAAGTTATTAACATAATTAAAACCAAGGTTAAAATAAAAAGTTACAACATTGCTTTGCTTCTAATTGAAACCTTGATTAAGACCATGGACACAGCTTGGGTTGTATGATAAGATATTAAGAACTTTATTATAAGTATTCTTTTAAATGATATAATAAATAAATGTTATATCGTGCTAATAGATTTTACTTTAACTTACCTATATATGAAATATATTATAAGGGAAAGAATTGCGATCGTGAAAATTTTCGAATTACAGTTTTCAACGGAAATACACGTTTTAGGGTCTCCTAAGTCGAAATAACCAAGTCCCGCAAAAAGGTCTGTGTGTGTGTGTGAGTGTGTTTCAAGTATTTTTATCTCTAACTGTATTTTAAAATTCTTTCATTGATTTTAAAAATGGAGGTAAGTGAAAGTCGTGTGTTGCCCGCACCAGATTTTTTTTTTAATATCTTAAGATCACAGATGCTCTTAAAACATCTAAAAGATAATAAATAATTGTGAACATAAATATGTAAATATTTCGTCCATCATTTTACCGGAAATCGTTCACTGATTTTTCTTAATTTTTTTTTTCGTCATACGTAATAAGTAAGTTAAATAGATTTTACTTTAACTTACCTATATATGAAATATATTATAAGGGAAAGAATTGCGATCGTGAAAATTTTTGAATTCCAGTTTTCAACGGAAATACACGTTTTAGGGTCTCCTAAGTCGAAATAACCAAGCCCCGCAAAAAGGTCTGTGTGTCCGTGTCCGTATATGGTAACTCCCGTGTGTAAACAGTAAGTACTATGAAACTGAAATTTCATATTTAACACAACGATACGCCCGAGGCGTTACAAAACCTTCATCAAAATCAGCTTAACAGAAGAGGCACTTTATACCAAGCATTTTGTACCTTTTTACGATTTTTTTTCTGTGAGCTATTTCTGATTGAAATAGTCTGACAGGGCTTAAATGCCGATGCTTTAATTTTTTTTTCTCTAAAGTAGCATCAAAATTATGTAGATTTTATAAAATCTACCCATATCATTTTAGCATTGCTGAAAAATAGCAAAATATGCAAGTTGAGCTAATTTGAAAAATGACAAAAGGAGAAAACTTAAAAAAAATATAATCAAGACCAATGAAAAACCGATAAAACTAAGTGATTATTTTAGATAATGATAGAATAGATTTTTTAAAAAATAGAAAACATGTTTCTATAGAAATTTCATTTAATTGATTCTTTAATGGTTTCACTCATTTTATCTTTACTTTAATTCAAAATTCTTTAATCGATTTTAAAAACATAAAACGATTACAAGCCGTGTGTTGCCCGCACCAGATTTTTATAGCTATGACATTAATTTATAATCAGTAAAATATTCTTTAAGCAATGAGTTTATAGAACAAAGAACTGTGCTGATATAACACAATGTCAACACGACAATTTACGTGCTGCCTAACATATTGCCCATGACCTGAGCTAATACATTACGGCCAATATTATGGTGTATCCGAACACTAACACATTTTCATCAATGTCAGGTTGTGGTGTATGGAACAGCCCTGACACCAGTGCCGAGTAATCTTTTGTATGTCGTGTGTGGTGAGTTCTGTAGGCCTTGAAGTAGGCGGAAAATGAGTACATATTGACCAAAAAAATGAAAGCAAAATACTGCAATAGTAGAAGTGGGTATTGCTATGTAGATTTTAGTTATAAATTAGTTAAACGATTTACAAGTTATGTGTGTAATAAAGTCAATAAAGCTATAGAGCTTTATATATGGAACACAGGTCATATATATCCATATTTTAACATACAATCTAAATTAAATGTAAAAAAAAAAAGTTATTATATAAAGCTTGTTCAATGCTGACATATACATTCCCAATATTCAGCTATATGTGTAAGCCGAACTAGGAAAAAAATTCGAACACTCCATAATAAATGGTTAAGAATCAACAAAAAATATCCTTACAGTATTAAAACAAAAGTGTCCTTTAGTGTCGGCCCGCAGAAGTATAGTCTGGACCTACAGAAGCCGTGCCCAGTTTGTGATGGAGACGCATTGGAAGATTGTTTCCATTTTCTTGCTCGATGCCCCGCATACCATGACAATAGAACCCGTTATATGCCCGTATTAAATGATGTGAGTATTGATGGCTTTTACGAAATTTTTGCGGAACCACACGTAATAGATCTGAAATCATTATTTATTTTCGTCAAAGAGAATCTTAAAATAAGATTTCAACATCTTTCTCAGAATTTTAATCATTCTTAAGGGTTTCGGGACTTGTTAGTAATTTGTGGGGAATTAGTATTCGCTTTAATACTAATATTTTTGCATTATTTATTGATATGCTTTTATTTAATTTATGATATTTATGTATATACTGGATGAAATTAATCATAAAGATAGCAGCACCTTTATGCTTACTGCTGTATATGTGTTTTGTTGTTTTTGTTTTAAATATTTATTCGAATTGTAATTATATTATTGTATATTTGCTGGTGATAAATTGTGCTGTGCCAGCCAGCTCTATTTGTATGGGGATTGCCCTAAAGACAAATAAATAAAATTATTATTATTATAATTATTACTAAAACAAAAACCATGCATTCAGAATTAGGAGTACCCCTCATTAAATAATGCATTACAAAACTTAGTAAGCTATTCCTTTTCTAATGTATAATTAATAACAATTATCTTTAAAGAAATATTGGAAATTATGACAAAAATAGTACAAGACGGTATGTTCATAAACAAAGCAAACATATATTATTGTAAGTTGTTTGTTGTAGTTTTCTTTTTTGTTATTATTTTTTACTTTCCCTTACCTAAATATGAAATATATAGTAAGGGAAAGTATTGCGATCGTGAAAATTTTCGAATTCCACTTTCTAACGGAATTACACATTTTAGGGACCCTGATTTCAAAAAACCAAGTCCCACGAACAGGTCTGTATGTATAATCCGAAAACGATAAGCAGTATAAAACTGAAATTTCGTATATTAAGAGCAACTAAGAGATGTTACAGCAACTTTTCCATCAAAGTCGCCCGAGCAGAAGAGCAACTTACCATTCATTTTGGACCTTTTTATGATTTCTCAAAAACGGCTCAAACGATTTTTATTAAACTCGCTACATCGATGTAAAATGTAATGAGCATTAATATAATGTAGGTTTCATTCTGATTGAAATAGTCTGACAGGGCTTAAATGTCTATATTTTGCATTTTCTTCCTCTAAAGTACCTTTAATTTTGTAGATTTTATAAAATTTACTATATAATCTGATTAGCATTTCTGAAAAATAGCAAAATATGCAATTTAAAAGTTGATAACTAACTAGAGTAGAAAAGAGCAAAATTATTTTTTTATGCATTTTTTGAGTTTTTAATGATAAAAAACATAATATAGATGTATAACATACCGTTGGAAAGCTAAACATTTTAGAAAAAAAATGATCTAAGAACAATTCATGTTGATTTTGACAACGGAGATAAGTGTTCTGTGTTGCGGGAACCAGATTTTTTTTCTTTCACTTTTAGGAAGTTTATATACACACATATATATATATTTTTATTTATTTATTTTTTTTTATTTATTTATGTGTGAGATATTATATCCTGTATTTATAATTTATGTTTAAATAGAGACCGGTCTACTTTTGGTACAACATTATGTATAGTGAATCTTATATATTTCAATAAAGAGTTAATTTTTATTTTTTATTTGTTTATTGAGATATATTACAATTTGTTACAAAATGAACAATAGTAATAGTGATATGAGACCACATTCGTGCAATATATACAGAAAATAATAATAATAGTCAAATTACATAAAATTGAAAATAAATAAATTCATAGATATACAATAAAATGATAATAAATAAAAACACAAAACAACAACCTATAATTGAGATAAAAAGAGTTAATTAAAAAATAATATTAATTTTTCTACTGGAATGAAGTACAAATTTAAACAAGTACGCGGTATTAAAAACTGTAGTATTAACGAAAAATTGGGTTTCACTTGTTTAGTTTTTTTGTTTTGTTTTTCGACAATTTCTTTATTTAGTAAAATTACAATCTGTCCCAATATGTACATCAATAATGGTGGTGAAAGCAAACATACATACTCCATTTATACAATATTTACACATAAATAAAATATGTATACAATAATGAATCAATAACATGTTTAAAAAGTCTATAAATCACTCATACCTATATACACCTATATACACCTATATATATACATCACATTGAGTTGAGAATCTAGCCAGTGCTAGAACTCCAATATATACATATTTACTAGAGGTCGCGGAGATACTGCCGTTTCAACCTTCTAGGATGTGTGGAGCTGGAATGGGATTGGGGTGATGGATAAGGTTCTGATGGAATTTGGAGAATTTTGGTGGAATAAGTTCTAAAATAAATGGATTATTTAGGTCGTGGTGTAAGGTGTAGTTAGTGACATAATAAGGAGCATTGACTATTGTCCGTAGGACTTTGGATTGAATACGTTTGATGTTAGAAAGTTTAGCTTTCCCCCATAGAGTTTATTTAATGAAATTATTTATAAGTTTTTAATTTCCGTTTTATACTATTTTGTACCACTGCTAACCAGATTCTCCTAAAACATACACTTTATTTATACTCGATGAGCTAAAATATCTGAAGAAAGCTGTTAGTAGCTTCAACTGACATATTATAACAATAGAAACAAATGTAGAAATATGTCCAATCATATTTAATAATTATTATGAGCTATGCTTAAAAATGGTATACAACTGCTCCTGAATAACCCATTAATTATTATCTTACTGTAATTGTAATGTTAAAATAGTGCAGCCTATAATTTTTTATTGATTTTATAACAACTCATTAGAAATGAAATTATACACAACCCCTAATTTACTATTTGATAGTTTAGATATACAGATCAATGCATCTGGCCTCAGTGAACCATGCGTTCAGTTTCTTAGAAACATTGAGTTCAATCTTAAACATGACATGGTGATTTTTAGTGACATTTGTTCGGTTCAACTCAATGATAATTTCTCTTCCTTATCTCAGTTTGATAAAGTTTAAAATTTTAGCTTTTAATGATTAATTTTAATTTAAACTCGTTAAATAATCTAGGTCGCTCGTTACCTAAAAACAAACTTCAGAATTATTCCTCATTTAATTTAATGAGTACGAATTCATTTGCCAGACCTCACTATTTTTAAGTTCAGAATTTTATTTTTACTATATTTATTATTTACTACAAATATCATAAATGCAATGAAACGGTTATCTGTATCAAATAAACCTTTAACAGATCAACTGAAATTAATTTAATTAAATCGCATCCCGAAGTTTGAATCATTTTAACGACATACTTAAAAGCTCTTATGACAGCCACACCAAAAGTGACACCAAATATATATTTTATACTAGATGGATGAAACCAGTTTCTCTGAATATGTCTTTTATCCTTAGGTCTTGTTTATCATTATTTATTTTATTTTTTTGTTAGATTCTATTTAAACTTATAACTTAGCATAAAAGTGACGTTAAAAAGAATAAAAAGACAAAAGAAAAATATTTTTACTTAAGGTCCAAAATGAAGTGGTTTAAAGAAAAATGAATAAAAAAAAAAAAACTAAAAAAAATAAATAAATAACTGGTGCTATTAAAGTATGATTGAAAATAAAGATCAGTTTTAGTTTCCATGGATTATTTTTTAATTCTTTGAATTTGATTCTTAATCAAAAATATCGAATTTCCATTCATAATTACCTTAAAATGTCAGGAAGAAATGATTTAGACATTTTTTATCATTAAATTTCTCATTTATCTGTGGTAATAAAATATTTATTTTGGTTGATGTATAAGCTAACTATTAAACATCGGAAGTTAATACATTTCATGTATACTAAAGTAAAGTATAACGATAATGAAGTTTTACTTTTACTTATATATTTTTGAATTGTACAGTAAGGGAAAGTGAAAATTTTCGAATTTCAGTTTTCGACGGAAATACACCTTTTAAGGTCTGATTCCAAATGACCAAGTCCCGATAAAAGGTCTGTGTGTGTGCGGTAACTCTAGCACATAAACGATAACTCGTACGAAACTGAAATTTCATATTTAAGAGAACTATACGCCCGAGATGTTACAGCTACTTTTTCATCAAAATGGGCTAGCCAGAAGAGCCACTTTATACTATGCATTTTGCACCTTTTTACAATTTCTTCATAAACGGCTCTAACGATTTCGATTTTAGTCGCTATATCAATGTAAAATTTAATAGGCTTTAATATGATATAGGTTTCGTTCTGATTGTAATAGTCTGGGCTTAAATGCCGATTTTTTAAATCTCCTTACTCTAAACTACCTTTAATTTTGTACATTCCAAAAGATTAACTATATCGTCTTAATGACATTGACGAAGGACGGCTGAATACGCAAGCATTTGATGACTAAATAAAGGATAAAAGAGCAAAACTATTTTAGTCCTTTTTTTTTTGTTAACTAATAAGAAGAGTTATATAGACGTATAATATACCGTTGGAAAGAGAAATATTTTAGAAAAAATATTATCTATATTACAACACAGAGTTGTAAAGGGTAATACAAAGTAACGAATGGGGAATATACTTATTACTGATTGTTTGGTCTAACCGTCATTACGAAAAATGACTAGGACTAGACCAAGTGGCAGCTAGAAGTGGACTGTATTGAATGATTGAAAAGAAAAACTATTGGGATTAAATATTGGTGTATTTTCAACATTGGGTAGGTTATAAATTTAGGTTGGCTTCATATTTCACATGTTGGTATGCTCGTCTTCTCAGTTCATCTTGTCCTTCTTCGCCTTGTCGTCCAGCCTAGGGTGACCTTTTCTTCCTCTACTCCATTCTTATTGGAACGTACGCGGAAAACAAGAAGGAAGATTTTCTGTAGCGTGCACGCTTCTGCTGTACTTAAGTTTATCTTCTTACCATATGTTTTTTTTTTATAACAAAATATGGCCGCTTGTGGCACATTATTAAATTGAGCGTACATGTGACGCGAACAACTGGTTAACAATTTAATATATAGCATTTCCAAGTCAATTGTAACCTTTTCCAAGTCAAATGTAACTTTTTCCATTTCAAATGTAACCTTTTCCAAGTCAAATGTAACTTTTTCCATTTCAAATGTAACCTTTTCCAAGTCAAATGTAACCCTTTCCATTTCAAATGTAACCCTTTCCAAGTCAAATGTAACTTTTTCCATTTCAAATGTCACCTTTTCCATTTCAAATGTTACCTTTTCCAAGTCAAATGTCACCTTTTTCTTCACTTTTAGCCTTAAATATTCCGTTTTATTTATTTATTGAAAAATAATTAGTTTAATTAAAATTATGACTTTTTTGATAATTTTGGTAGTGCCATTAAAAAATAACAAGACAGTAACATGAAAGCATTTGAACAAATACTTTAAAAATCTGATGCTTGTTTATTTAAGGTCATAAGCATGCCTGAGAAATTACGAGATTAAGTTTACATAATCAAAGGAGAGATTCCTGACAGTCCAAACAGATTCTAAACTGGGAATTCTTCCTCTGCAAGTTACATCTTTTAAGTGTCGTAACCTACCAGGACCTGGAAATATAACCCCAGACCTTTTTCCCGTACAAATCTTTTTTTTTTTTTTTTAGTAATAACAATTTTTATTGAGAAAATTTTACAATCTGTCCCAATTTGGACATTAATAGTATTGCTGAATGATATCAAACATACTACATTCATACAATATTTACACAACATAAAATTACAATAAAATATATACACAATAATGAATCAATACAAAAGTCAATAATTCACTTATACCTATTTACACGTACACACACTCATACATACATCACATTGAGTGGAGAATCTAGCCAGTGCTAGAACTCCAATATATTTACAAAAGGTCGCGGGGCCACTGCCGTTTCAACCTTCTAGGTGGGTTGTATGGATGAGTGGAGCTGGATAGGGATTGAGCTAAAGGATTAGGATGATGAATGAGGTTCTGGTGGAATTTGGAAAATTTGGATGGAATTAGGTCTGAAACAAATGGAACATTAAGGTCGTGGTGCAAGGTATAATTGGAGACATAATAAGGAGCATTTACTATTGTACGGAGGACTTTGGATTGAAAGGATTGAATGCGTTTGATGTTAGAACGTTTAGCTGTCCCCCACAGTTCAAGTCCGTAGGTCCAGATGGGCTTCAGTATTGTCTTGTAGATTAATAATTTGTTTTCAACTGTAAGTTCAGATTTTCTGTTGAGTAGTCGGTATAACTGTCCGAATCGTCGGTTGAGTTCTTGTCTTTTAAGTCTTGTATGTGGGTTCCAAGTCAATCTTTTGTCTAACAGTAAGCCAAGATACCGGACTGTATCTGAGAGAGGAATCGGTAATGAGTTGAAATAAACTGGCGGACAGGATTTTCGTCTAAGAGTAAAGGTTATGTGTTTACATTTGGCTTCGTTCACCTTTACACGCCAGTTATTACACCAGTGTTCGATAAGGAAAAGGTGTCTCTGAAGGTTTAAGGATGCTGTTTCAGGATTGGAACTGGATGATAGGATGGCGGTGTCGTCTGCAAAAGTTGCCAGAAAGGTATCAGAATGTGTAGGAATATCAGCAGTGTAAAGGATGTAGAGGATGGGTCCAAAGACGCTGCCTTGAGGAACACCGGCCTCAACGGGATAAAGGTTATAAAATTCTTCACCACAGCGAACTCGGAAGGAACGGTTCGAGAGATAGGATCGGAGAATGAGGTATAGAGACTGGGGTAAATGGGTTTTCAGCTTGAAGAGTAATCCAGTGTGCCATACCCGGTCAAAAGCTTGCGCAATGTCCAGAAACGCACCAGAACAATACTCTTTGCATTCAAGAGCTGAGGAAATATGGTCTACAACTCGGAGCCCCTGTTGAACTGTGGAATGCTGAGGACGGAATCCAAACTGATGGGAAGGAAGATTTTGGGATTCTAATATGGGTAGGATACGTTTAAGAAGAAGCCTTTCAAAGATTTTTGAGAGGATGGGGAGTAGACTAATAGGCCTGTAGGATGAAGTGTTGTTGGAAGGTTTACCTGGTTTTAAAAAAAGGATGATGGTGGAATGTTTCCATAACAGAGGAAAATAGGTGGTGCGGAGGATGCAGTTGTAAATATAAGTAAGGAATATAATAGCTTTCTGCGGAAGTTGTCGGAGGATCTGGGGAGTAAGGAGATCGTGTCCAGGAGATTTACGGAGAGTCAGTTTTTGGAGAAGATATTTGACCTCAGAGGGATTAATAGCTTTAGGAGGTAGGGAAAGTGGAATCGGTGACATAAGAAAGTCTTGCACTTTTGCGGTGTGATTGATGTGGGATTCCGGGTGAGGAGTGAATACTTTGGAGAGGTGTGTGGCGAATTCCTCGGCTTTATCTTCATCAGACGCAGCCCAGGAGTCATCACCACGTCGGAGAGGATGGGAAACATTATGGTATTTTAAGATCTTTTTCGTGACATTCCACAGGGAATTATCACGAGCTGATAGAGAGGAGAGGTAGGAATTAAAGGACTGGGAACGGAAGGTCGCCAACTCCCTCTTCAATTGTTTACAATAGAAGTTATAGGAGCGGCGATCTGTTGGGTGTCGGGTGCGCTGCCATAATGATCTTGCTCGGCGTTTGGTGTGGATAAGGTCTATAATAGGTTGTGGAAAATGATTTTGTTCTGGATTTATATTGGAGTGTTTAGGAGAGGAAGCAGTCCAGACAGCTTGTTGGATGGCGGTGGTAAAGGAATAGACGGAATTATCTAGGTCATCTTGGGTTTTGAGGGTTACTCTGAGGTCAATATTATCGGTCAGGATTTGGCGGAAAAGGTTCCAGTTGACAGGGCCTTGGATGAATGATGGTGGAATGGGTTTTGGAATTGGAGTGAGAGATACTTTTAGGATCAGTGGACTATGGTCTGAGGATAGTTCATCAAGGCGAGTTAAAGACAAGTTGAGAGAGCCTAATCCGCTGTGAATAAAGAAGTCGAGGATGTCGGGATTGCGGTTAGGATCGGTTGGCCAGTAGGTAGGGGAGTCAGGAGGCAGGATATTAAAATTTCGGGAGTTGAGTGCAGACAGCAAATTTCGTCCCCTAGAATTCGTGGTTCTGGAACCCCACTGCTGATGCTTGGCGTTTAAGTCTGCACCCAGAATGAAACGATTTCCTAAGGAATCCAGGAAGGATACAAATTCAGAATTGGAAATGGAATGTTTAGGAGGGCAATATGCAGATGTGAGGGTTACCGGAAAGGAAAAAGTCTTGATTACTATGGCTGTGGCTTGTAGGAAATCATAGGTGGGAAGTGGGAGTAAATGATGAGAGAGGGATTGGTGGACAATGATAGCAGAACCGGCATGGGCTTTACCGTCTGGGTGGTCAGTACGGTATGTCATGTATTGCGGTATTTTGAAGTACTGTTTAGTCGTTAGTCTTGTTTCAGTTATAAGTGCAACATCGATTGTTTTGTCTTGCAACATCGCTGTCAGTTCGTCAGTATGATTTCTAACACCATTCGCATTCCAAAGGAGAATGGATAAGGAGTTAGGTGAAGTCATTTAAGGATTTTTTAAGGCAGGGATTAGATTCGATACTAGATTTGTAAGGAGTGATATAAGCTGCATAACAAGAGATTTGATTTCGGAGATGAACGATGTCATTAGACTGGTAAGATCTGTGACGTTTGATGGTGGAGGGATATGAGAAATTTGATGTTGAGGAGTTTTTTGAAGATTAGGTAAACTTTGAGGGATAGATTCTTGTACAATAGATTGAGAATGTTGAGGAAAATGTTGTTCCGGCAGTGCCTCGACTTCATGATTCTGGTTACCACCTCCAAGCAAGTGGGCAAATGACACGTTAGAATTTACAAGTTTAGATGGTTCTCTTCTGCTTCTGGTTGGTACAGTTGTTTCATTCTGATCCTGAGGTTTTTGGTATCTGGTTCTGAGTTTCTTGTAGATTTCACATCCCTTGTAGTTAGCCGGGTGGTCCTTGAGGCACAGAGCACATACAGCGGGTGTTGATCTTGATCTTGTACATTCTTCTGTTTTATGCTGTTCACCGCATTTCACACAGCGTGGTATGTGATGGCAATAACTTTTGGTATGACCATATGCCTGACAGTTATGGCACTGGACTATTTCTTTCTTTGTGTAAGGTTTTTCAACTTTTACACGGGTATAGTTCAGTCTACTGAGGTCATAGATTTTTTCGACTCCTGCTGATGGTTCCAAGTCCACGAAGAATAGAGGCAGTGGACTTTTATCTTTTAGAACGTTGGTGACTTGCCTCACTTGGAATCCTAATTCTGTCAGTTCTTCTTTGATTGCTTCAACGGGTGTTGAGGAATGTAGGTTTCTGATTACGACCCTTAATGCTCTCTTTTGGCGCAGCTGATAAGTATGAAAGTCAGCTTTGGTCTCAGTCAGATATTTTACAATCTTTCTGTAGGTTTCAGCAGTAGTCGGAGATATTTTAGTATCATTGGTTCTACTTATACAATAATAACTATTAGGATCTGTTACTTTGTTTAAATGCGCACACATCAGTTTAAAATTTTTAATATTTTTAACAAATATTGGTGGAGGTAGTGGTTCTTTGGGTATAGGAGAAGATTCCATGGTTTCTTTTTCATTTTGGAGGATCTGAAATGGATTCGGTGTAAAAAACGGAGATTCATCAGTTATTCCTTGTGATGATGTGCTGGGCTGTGGTTCAGCTCCTAATGAGGTAGCTGACGCGGTCGCTGGTGGAATCATTTTTTTATTGTGTTCACGGCGGGGTCTCTGTTTTGTGGGAGACGAGTTAGAACCTGCAGATCTAGATCTTTTACTTGCAGACTTTGAGGACATGACTTGATGAAAATATCTCATTGATTAAGAAAATAATAATAATAAATAAATAATGAGATAAGAATTAAAGATAAAAGAAAGATAATTAAAAGAAAAGCAAGCCCGAGCTTGCCGAGCTAGCGGCAATCAGCTGATCAGTGACCCTTCTTTCACTTTTTCGTGATTGTACAAAGTAAATTATAACTTTGCTTACCGAAACTTCTCCAATATTCACTGCCGTAATATTCCTGAGGTCTAGTGATGTTCTCCAGACTGAATTCTAGCGAATTCCTACTGAAAAAAGCAAAAATCTGAGAGACGATGTAACGTATGACTGTTATCATCGAGCGCATCAGCTGATCCCGTACAAATCTAAATTAGACAATACTCCATTTTTTGGATACATAACCTAATAATTTGCATAATAAATTAATTGTTATAAAATCTACGAAATAAAATCATTATTAGATTAATTGTCATTTTAATTGACTTTCTATTACAATTCTGGCTTGAACAGTGCTTTCGTAAAGCTGATGTATAGGTTTCATAATCATGGTTGACTAATTCCAATCGGTTATATATATATATATATGTGTGTGTGTGTGTGTGTGTGTGTTCTTGCTTCTCAATCAGATGTTAGCTAATTTGATTATGGCAACTTCAGTGAGGTAAAATATGTTATTTTTAGTTTTTTAATGTTTCTGATTCACATCTGTTGTTCTGATGGAACTGTGTCCAGGTATTTAAAAAAAAAAAAAAATTGAGATATATTACAATTTGCTTTAAAATGAACAATAGTAATAGTGATGAGTGGCTGAGTGGCTAGCGCTCCAGTCTCTCATGCTACAGGTTCTGAGTTCGAATC
This sequence comes from Piezodorus guildinii, assembly GCA_023052935.1. Lineage (NCBI taxonomy): Eukaryota > Metazoa > Arthropoda > Insecta > Hemiptera > Pentatomidae > Piezodorus > Piezodorus guildinii. The sequence goes on along the minus strand of CM041292.1, from coordinate 215,346,534 downwards.
TCAGTCCTTTTTTTTAAGGATGTAAAAAAAATGGGGATTCACTCACAACCTCTCCCCCGGGTATGTGAGACCCGTCAGCCAAAGGGTGGCCACTCACAAAATTAGTCGTAAGGAGTGATGACCCTTCACTAAAAATTGTATCTTGAAACGTGAGCGTAAACTCGTAAGAGTTTTCACCGCGAGGCCCAGGACCTACACGGCCTGTCGCGCCTCTGGAAAAATAGTGATATGAGACCACATTTATACAGTATATACAGCGAAAATTGATAAAGCCATAAAATAGAAAATAAATAAATTCATATGTGTCCTAGCATAAAGTTTCTCTTTTTATCAATAAATATGAAGTTCTCTGGGAATAATTGAGACTTTGAATTCCAATAAGTGTTAAGGGAAATTTTTTTCAAATATGTTAGATTGGCATTATTTTTATTCTCATAATTTTTCTTCATCTAAATTTTCTATTTGATTTTATCTAATTAACTCTCAAGTACTTATGTTTCCATATGTTTCTGACGAAAATGAATACACGTTTTATTAAAATCAACTTTAAATATTTTTTTAAATTGAGGCATAGTTAATAGTTTTTAAGTTAATTTTAACTGCCGTGGTAAGTGAAAGTCGTGTGTTGCGCTCACCAGATTTTTTTATTAATTCGATAATGAACTCGCGTTGCCCAGCAACTAGATGACCAGAAATTTAGAATGATATAATTATGAGTTCATTTTTTGTTACCAGTTGATTTTTAACTCGGCCTTTATCCCACGTCCTCACACCCTGGTTCAAGAAACAACCGTATAGCCCTCAAAGACGAGGTAGGGATGGATAATAAAAATAAAAAATTACAGTAGTTTATCTTACTACTTTTTATATATAAGTTAATGTGTTTTAATATACAATTTTTTTTTTTTAAACCAATTAACATTTATACTATTTCTATATGTTATTAAATGAAACATTTTTATCGTTTAATAAGATATAGTAATGGTTATAGAACAAAGATAATGTGTAAGGGTTTATTCTTGTGGTCCTTTAACACAACATGATGAAAACTCAAGATATATGAAGTAGTAAGATAAATGGAATTATTTCATCATACTTGTAAGTTTTATTAAGAGTTTTAATATAAAATTTTAGAAATCTTGCATTAACAAAGAATTGAGTTGTATAGCTATTATTTTGAGTTTCGTCTGCTGTTTAAGTGAATTTACGCATACACATATAAATCTGAAGAAATTTCTAATAATAGAAAAGATTAAAGCTTCATAAAAATAAATTAATAATGTACACGTAATAAAGATAAGTTATCTTCTTGTTTACGTAAGACCCTCAGTTATAAACAGTCAATATAACACAATTGACTCTTGCACTTAATAATATGGCTGATGTATTTTGGGATAAAGATAAGAAATTAATTGTTTTGGAAAACAACGGAGGCTTGAGTTTATCTTAACACGAAACGAGTTGAGTTTTAATTGACTTTCAGATTGAGAAAAAAGTATTGTATTAGTGATATTACAATATGTTGAAATTGTATTTAAATCCTCAATTTTGTAATAACAGTTGTACATAATAAAACTTAAGTAGTCCAGTTAAAAATAAATTAAATATTAGTAATATAGATACTAATTGTAAATCCATTCGATTAATGTATAATAATTATTATTTCATGTGTTTTGTTTTGGGGGGAGAACCCTTTATATGTAGATTTTATCACTTATAGTTTTTCTTAAAAATAATAATAATAATAGGCTTACAGAACCCAAGGTTCGATGCCGATACCACCAAACTTCGCCCACACAGACTCATCTAATGCTCACCGGTCAAGCCCAAGCCCCCGAGATCAGCCTTAATGCAATCCTTTCATCGACGCTTCGGCCTACCTTTCTGACGCCTACCAGTCGGTTCAGCGAATACGCACTTTCTCGGAATCCGTTCCTCACTAAGCCCAACAACTTCACGCGCCCATTTAAGTCTCCGCGATGCTATCAACTCAATTATATTCACAGGGTACAAACTCCGCAATTCTGCGTTGTGCAACCTTCTAAACTCCCCAGTGGCCTCATCTCTCTTCGGACCAAATATTTTACGCAGTACCTTATTCTCGAAAACCTTAAGCCGTTGTTCATCCTTCAAAGTAAGCGGCCACGTTTCGCATCCGTAAAGAACCGTTGGAAGAATAATAGTTTTATAAATTCTAACCTTTAAGTTTTTAGACAGAAGCCGCGAGCTAAGTAATTTAGCAACCGAATAATAACACGCATTTCCCACCTTTAACCGGGACTTTATTTCTTCCTGGATTTCATTTTTTCTTGTTATCATTGAACCTAAATACTTGAATTTCTCGAATTGTTCAAAAGTATGACCTGAAATATTAATATCATCAAGATCGACACCGTTTCTGCTACTAATCATATATTTCGTCTTGTCGGTATTTAATTAGAGTCCTATTTCTTTACCGATTTTTATTAACACACTTGTATTTAGTTGTATGGTTTCCGTGTCTTCCCCTAGCAGTACCAGGTCATCGGCATACCCCAAAACCGGAATCTTGTCACCCATATTTAAGCCTTTCTCGGTACACATCACCTTTTCTATAACATATTCTAAGGCTATATTAAACAAAACAGGTGAAAGGGAGTCACCCTGTTTCAAACCCTATCGCACCTCAAATCTCTCGGAGTAATTATGACCGATTCTAACTTCATGGAATGTTTCCGACAAACACATCTCTACTAGGTTTACTAACTTTCTAGGTATTCCCTGTTCAATCATGATGTTATATAGCTTCTGACGGTCTATGGAATCATAAGCCTTTTAAAAATCGATATAAAGTTGATGGACTACACCGTTTTATTCCAATTTTTTCTCTAATATTTGACGTAAGGAAAATATTTGGTCAATAGTCGAGCGATTCCGCCTAAAACCACATTGGTAATCTCCGATAATTTCCTCAGCGTATTCCGTGATTCGGCTAGTCAGTATTGAGGAGAATATTTTATAGCATACTGGGAGAAGAGAGATCCCACGATAGTTGTTACAATCCGACCTCGGTAATTTTTTGTGAATCGGAATAAGTATTAATTCTTTCCATTCTTCGGGCATTTTTTCATTTTCCCAGATCTTTTTAAGTAAAAAATGTATTTTGGAAACGCCCGCTTCTCCACACGCCTTGATTAATTCACTCGTGATATTATCATTTCCTGCAGCCTTATAACGTTTTAATTCTCCTATCGCCATTTCGACTTCCTCTTTACTCGGTGCGTCTATCCATGGTTCAGCGCTCCGATATTCAGAGAGAGAAGATTGATTATTATTTTCCGTATTTAGAATGCCGTCAAAGTGTTGTTTAAATTTATTTAATATCTCAGAAGGATCCGCAATTATATTGTTATTTGCATCTTTAACCGCATTCAATAAGGGTTCAAATCTTTTATCTGTTAAATTTATTAATTATTTATATCTTCAATACTAATATTTTTTTTGTAATTTTATCTGGGCACCTAAAGTAAAATATTAAAACATTAAATAAAACGTCGAAAATTATTATACAATGGTTCATAACTGCATAACTGTTTATATAGCTGATGATAGGCAAATAAGTAATATGAAAACAAATATATAATTCAAAGGATAATGGCTTTTCACCTTTATGTTACTATTGATCAAAAACCTGTCACATTCTTATCAAAGGCCTTTAAATTATCAAAACTATTCATCACTAAATTTTGGGCAACGAGGTGCCTTTTTACATTCACTTACTATATATAGTAACAGGAAGTATTGCGATCGTGAAAATTTTCGAATTCCAGTTTTCAACGGAAATACACGTTTTAGGGTCCCCTGAGTCCAAATAACCAAGTCCCGCAAAAAGGTCTGTGTGTGTGTGTTGTGTGTTTGTTAAACCCCGCGTGGAAACGGTAAATCCTATGAAACTGAAATTTCATATTTAAGACAAATATACGCCCGAGACGTTACAAAACCTTTTTCATCAAAATGAGCTTACCAGAAGAGGCACTTTATACTATGCATTTTGCAACTTTTTTCGATTTTCTCGAAAACGGTTCCGACGATTTTGATTAAACTCGCTATGAGCTTTAATAATGAGCTTTAATATCATGTAGGTTTTATTTGGATAAAAATGGTCTGACAGGGCTTAAATGCCGATATTTTAAATTTTCTTCCACTAAAGTACCTTTAATTTTGTAGATTCAATAATAATAACTAGATTATCTTGTTAACGCTGATAAAAAACAGGTAAATATATAAATTGAATAAATTCGATACCCAACTAAAGCAGAAAACAACAAAAATATTTTTTTAATGCAATTTTTCGTTTTTGAACATAAGAGCAGTAATATACATGTATGATATACCGTTGGAGAGCTAAAAATTTTAGAAAAAATATTATCTCATACACAAGCTTATAAAAGTTAATAGAGAGTGATGAAATGAACATAAAACTAACTAATTATTTTAGAACTTATAGACTAGATAGACTAGATACTTAGAACTAATTAGGTGAAAGTCGTGTGTTGCCCGCACCAGACTTTTTACATTATACTAATATTATAAAGCTGAAGAGTTTGTTTGTTTGAACACGCTAATCTCATACTAGAAGGTCTCGGGACCATTTTCTAATTAGACGCCTCGGAGGATTATCAGGAATCGAAGAGGGTAATAGGATAGAAATTAGTGGATTAGAGCGGAAACGGAGTTGTTCATAAAATGATTGATACCTGGTTCGGGCTAATTCAGTAACATATGGTGTTTATGGAGTGGCTTATTCGTGATAAAGTAAGGAGCGTTAAGGATTTTACCAAGGATTTTGGATTGTAAGGATTGGATACGAGAAGAATTCGATTGTTTATTAGAGCCCCATAGCTCTTCTGCGTTAGTTCATATAGGCCATATGATTGTCATATAAATAAGTCTTTTGTAATTAAGTGGAAGGTTAGAACGTTTTTCCAGTAAGTGTTGAATAAACCATTAAATTTGAATTTTTATCTAAATTAAAAATAGACATTTTATGAAACCAAGGAAGATTACCAGATATGAATATGCTGGTTCATGGTTGTTTGAATAAATACTTCCCTATTTCTTCCTCGTTTTCATTTATCATTTGATCTCCATTGACCTTACTCATTGCTTTTATGGCTACTGTAACCTTTCCTTCTGTCTCAGCCGCATTCCATGCAAAGTCGGTTTTTTTTTTTTTTTTTTTTTGAAATGTATTATTTAATATTTATCTACAAGACAGTAACTACTGAGAAAAAAAAATTATTTTGCATTGTTAAGAACACCTAGAGTGAGTAATAATTTTTTAAAAAACATGTTAACTTTTGTTTTTATTAATGTGTTAAGATCAAAGATGCTCTTAGAAAATCTAAAAGATAATAAATAATTGTGAACATAAGTATGTAAATATTTTGTCTATCATTTTACCGGAAATCGTTCACTGGTTTTTCTTATTATTTTTTTTTTTCGTGATACGTAAACAGATTCCTGAGTTGGTGTAAGAGATTGGTTTGTAAATAATAAAAATATGGGTTTTTTTGAAGACTGTTTTTATTTTATTTTCTGTGAATCTGAAATAAGGGTCCATTTATAAATATTATATCAGCAATTTCAACCAATATTTCTGTTGATGCTCTGTGTGTACAATATCTACTTTTTAGAAGCCTTAAAAGTTTATTAATGATATTGTTGATTACGGACATGTTGGTTTGACTGGGTCAGTAATTTATGATTAAAAAAGGTATATATTTTTATTATTGGTTAAGTCTTAAACAACTAGGATATGGAGGTCTTTGTATACGATTTAATTTGTAAATAATTTCAGGGAAATGTTTGATTTTTTGGATTATAAGTAAAATGGTTAAGCCAAGCACTAAAAACGAATTTCTCATGCAGTATAAATGAGGTTTTCATAGTGAAGTGGAAGTTTATATCGCCGGTTAAGCATAAATACAAAAATCTGGTCCGGGAAACACACGTCTTTCACTGTAACATAATTTTAGGGTATTCATCAATATTTTTTTACTTATCGATCTTTTGTAGGCGTATATTTTACTTTTCGGGTTCGACTATTATATAGTAAGAAAAAAAATATCTTGATGAATACTTTGTTGCTTCCTAAGTAACAGTTTAATGTTTTTTATGTATTTTATCCAATGATTTTATATTTTGTTTTGGCCTTTGACCGAGTCTGGCACCCGGGATTGCTTTACAAGCTCCGTCTATTTCTCCCTCCTACTTATTTTCTTATTATACAGTCGTACCTTGCAGATAGATGTTTCCAAATAAATCACCACAGGTCCTATTCCTCCCTTTTTTCTCAATCTGCTGGTGTTCCCCAAGGCAGCATCCTAGGACCTGTCCTTTATACAGTCTATACAGCTGATATCCCAACCCATCCTAACACTTTCCTTTCTACTTATGCTGATGACACCTGTGTGCTTTCGGTAGATAATGATCCATTTACTGCCTTCCACATTCTTCAATCCTGAAAAGCAGATGGCCCCGAGATCTAGTTTAAAATATTTTTAGAGTGCTTCCGATGGGTGGCATCTCTTCATGTATTTCATTTCAGATTACTATATCCATCACATTTACTTGTTGTATATAATTATACAGTTGTAAATATCAATAAATATGTTTAAATAAAGAAAAAAAAATTGCTTTGAATAATGATTATAACAACTTCATTTTTTTTTTTTTTTAATGTCAATGTCAGATTATATTTTTGAACCTTCACGAGGTATAATACTGGCCTTCATAAGCCTAATAGAAAAGGACGTATCTCGTTTCGAAGACATTCAGTTCAAATATTATGCTTAGATATGGGTGCAGCCTTCGATAGGATAATACCAGATACTGTCTGACGTAGCCCAAGATCCGATAGATAGTGCCACAAATTTGAACAGCTTTGACATATCGATGTAAATAAATAAATCGAATCAATATTTGATCGAGATAGATCTTCTGTGAACAGCCGAATTACAATCCTATTTGAATTATTTAACCCATATCGTCTTTCACGCAAAACGTTTTTTCATCAAAATGAGCTTACCAGAAGAGGCACTTTATACCATGTATTTTGCACCTTTTTTCGATTTACTCGAAAACTGTTCCGACTATTTTGATTAAACTCAATATATCAATGTAAAATTTAATAAGCTTTAATATGATGTAGGTTTTATTCTGATTAAAAAGGTCTGACAGGGCTTAAATGCCGATATTTTAAGTTTTCTTTATCTAAAGAACCTTTAATTTTGTTGATTCTATAAACATAACTATATTATCTTGTAACCACTGATGAAAAACAGGTAAATATATAAGTTGAATGAATTCGATACCCAAATAAAGAAAAAAGCTGAAAAAATATTTTTTTAATGTAAATTATTGTTTTTTAACTTAGAACAGAAATATAAATGTATGATATACCGTTGGAAAGCTTCAGATTTCAGAAAAAAGTATTATCTCATACACAAGCTTTTAATAGTTAATAGAGAGTGATGAAAAGACGATAAAACTAAGTGATAATTTAGATAATAATATGATAAGATTTTTTAATAAAACACATGTTTCTGAAGAAATTCCATTTAATTAATTCTTTAATGGTTTCACTTATTATTATCTCTAACTGTTTTTGAAAATTCATTAAATGACGGAGGTAAGTGAAAGTCGTGTATCGCCCGCACCAGATTTTTTAAAAAGGTTTTAGAAATTCTTTTTTTTTTGCAACTACTTATAGCAATAATTTTTCCAAAACCCAGACTTCTTGCGCATATAGAGAATAAGGGATACATCCATAAAAAAAAATTCAGCTCCAGAAACTGATACTCCACTCTATCCATCCACTGTCCTCACAACTTATGCGGATGACACTTGTGTGTTATCCGTCCATAATGATCCATCCGCTGTATCCCGAACCCTTCAGCCTCACATCACAGCCATTGAGGAATGGTGTCAGAACTGGAGGATTAAAATAAATCCTAACAAATCCCAACAAATTACCTTTACCCTTCCTCGCAAACCGATGACTTCCTGCCCCACTGTATACTTTAATAATACCCCACTCATACCTGTTGAACAAATCCCTTACCTAGGACTCCATCTTGACAAACGTCTTACATGGAATCCCCATAAGCGACTTAAACGACAAGAAACTGCCCGTAGATACCGACTACTACAACACTTACTAGACAAACGTTCAAAACTTCCAATTTATTACAAAAAGCTCATTTATGTTACCATCATCAGACCCATCTGGACATATGGAATCGAGCTTCGGGGCTCTACTAAACCATCTAATTCCTCTCGCATTCAATCCTTACAATCCAAAATCCTTTGCAAAATCCTAAATGATCCTTCTTTCGTTACGAATAAAATCATCCATAATGACCTAAATATCCCATTTGTCGCAGAACTAGCCCGAAACAGATATGCCTCTTTTGATTCCAAACTCCCAACCCACACGAATCCTCTTGTACGCAACTTATCATTCCCATCTATTCCTGACAACCCTGCGAGAAAATTGAAAAGACGATGGCCTCGAGACCTACTGTAATTAAATTGACATTGAAGTGCTACCATTGGGTAGTTTCTTCACTAGACATTATCACGCCCATAGGTGTAAATTAGCCCATTTACTTGTTGTATATATTATATGTACAGTTGTAAATATCAGTAAAATGTTAAAAAAAAAAAATAAAAATAAAGCTCCAGAAACATAGATATGTTTCAGACACTGCAACGAAATTACAGCGATATGGCATTTTCCTTTATGATTATGGATTAGCCCCGTAAAATAATCAGAAGAATTAATGCAGTTCGTTAAGTGCGAGGAATGAAAATAGGTTACAAATCATTCATCCGGGTCTAAAAGATCAATGAGATTAAAATACTATTGATGGATGTGCTGGTAATTTTTGTTGCAATATATGTTTTAATCTATTATCCTTGATTATCTAGATTATTTTGGTTACACGTATCATTTCCACTCTATTGTGTTCTGATATATTTATTGGCATGTTTATCAATAAAAATTTGTTTCAAGTCAGATATGATAAGCGATATAGTTCTCATAGTTTTGTCTTTTTTCTCTCTACATGATTAAAAAAAAAAAAAAGAAGTGTGTTATGTTATTTAGACAACAATTTACGTTAGTAATCTTCTCAAATCTACCTTGAAGAAAATTTTATTTTTGTCAAATTTTATTAATGTACATTTAGAGATAAATTAAATTAAAATCAATGGGATCACTTGTAGTGTAGTAATTAGTATAACAGCCTTCTATGTCATAGGTCGAGGGATCTAACCTGGTAGGCAATAAGATTATTGATGGGAGTTAAAAAACCTCAGTTATGCAGTCCTTCAGACGTGCTGTATGTGATTTCAGGCACTCGTTAGAAATTCCACTTATAATTGGATAAGAAAAATTCAAGACACACACTGTAGCATCGTCCTATAAAATACAGTAGCATCATGTGACGTCAAATGAAAAACAAATCTAAACCATATAATGAAATTAAAATCTGTTGGTCCATTTGCCATCTGCGGTTAAATTTAGTTTTAGCTCTGACCCTACAAGATCGTCCAAAGACAATTTACGTCATTATATTTTTTTAAATATTTTTTTCCTTTTTTTCCTAAGCCCCATGGGAGTTGGGGGTTGGAAATCGGAAATAGAGGAAGGAATATGGGATCTCTTTTTCTGCATTACATGCATTATAAGAGGGGAGAGAGGATACAAACATGTTCGGTATATGGGAGTGAATGGGAGTCACGTCTAGTGATGGGGCTTTCTGAGTCAGTTAGTCAAGTTATGGTTTCTCAGTCTAGTCTAAGGGTCCGTACATAGTCTTGCCAGCGCTGTGGCCGTCCTGTCGGAATCAGCGTGTTAAACAGTGGGTTCGCGCAGTACCGGAGACTATCAAAGAATTTGATATGTCTCCGGGAGATGAACTGTCACGGTCGGAAGTTCGAAGGTGTCGTGTATTTGGTCTGTCTTCGTCCTATGTACAGAAGTATGCCTCACTATTCGTCTCAGAACTTCATTTTGAAACTGCTGGAACTTTTTTGCTTTGGTTGGTGATATATTAGTTAGCATCGGTGCTCCGTGTAGGAGGACCGGTCTAATTAATGATTTAGGATAGATTCGGCGACGTTAGTAAATGATTTAGTCGGTAGGACTTGGTCCTAGCCGAGCTAATCTTTTTGAGGCAGTGATTAGACAATTTGAGGTGCCTGTCAAGGGTGACGCCCAGGTAAACGATCCTATTGGCCGGCTTGTTTTTGATTCCCGCTACCTCGTAGGTCTTCGGTAGACGGCGCTTATTCTTCTGGAAAGAAAAAATAATACAGTCGGTCTTCTTGGGATTAACTGTAATATTTAATCTCTCTAGCTTTTTTATTATCTCATTACAAGCCAACTCCGCCTGATGATAGAGCTGTCTCTGCGTTCATCGAGAAATATACCAATATTTAAAATTTTTTTTTTTTTTTTTTTTTTTTTTCCTTATCCCCTTAATTTAAAATTCTTAATTAATCGTTTTCGTTACTAAATTATTCCTTTTTCTGTAACCTGCATACATTTTAAGGAATTGCGGAGTTCTTCAAAGCTTTAAAATTATTTTCAAAATGAAATATATCTGCGACGGGGCTCGCTTCTGGCTGTTTGGTGTCCTTAAAATTACCTCTTAAGCCTATCTTATTCTATATTAACTTAATCAGATGCAACAGCATTTTGCCACCGTTTTGGGGCTGGTGGAGGTATTAGGCTAGAAACTAGCGGATTCGCAATTCGTTTTGTTGTTTCAAAAAACTTGACCTGACGTCGCTTCATAAACTCTTGCACAGTTGGGATGTTCAAAATTTTATGGACATTGAGAGTTTTTTCCCTCGAGAGTGAAGTGCTTCTGCATATTTTTTTGACCACCCCATTTTGAAATTGCTGTAATTTCTTCGCTGTGTGCTGTGTGATATGAGGAAACATAGGAGCACCGTACAGCAGAGCTGGCCGGATGAAGCTGTTGTAAATAATGATTTTCAGTCGCAAACTTAAGTGTGGCGAGGTGAGGAGATGGGCTAGTCTGTACGACTTGTTTCTAACCTGATTTAGTTTTTTTCTAAAGTGACCTGCAAAAGTCAAGTGTCGGTCAAATTTGATTCCTAGGTATAATATTGTCCTGGAAATGGATTTATTTACATTTTCTATCGTAAACTTTTTAGGTAATTTCTTTTTATTTTTTTGGAAAGAAAAAATTATACCATCCGTTTTCTCAGGATTTGCGATTATATTTAAAAATCGGAGCTTTTCCACTATTTTGTTTGCAGTGGTTTCAGCATACGCCATTGCCTTGGATGAGTTAGAACTTGAACTATAATGGCAATGTCATCAGCGTTCGCCATTACTTTGCAATGGTCGTAGTTTTCTCCTACTACGCGAGCCGTGTACAAGTTAAATAAAATGGGAGAGAGGACGGCACCTTGGGGAACCCCACGATTCACTTTTATGGACTTGGATAAACTGTTTCCCACCTTGACCGAGACATCCCTCTTCATAAGGAATGACTTTATGATTGAGAAAAGTTGCTCCGGACAGTCTAAGGTCATGAGTTGTTGACATAGCGATCCATGCGACACAGAGTCAAAGGCTTTAGAACAATCCATAGAAATCATTGCTGTGGCCAGATTATTTCTTAGATTTCTTGTAACGTCCGCTTGTAGCCTTATCAGTGGATGCTCAGTACTTAACTGAGATTGGAACCCTGTTTGCTCGGGAGGAATAATGTCGTGATCCGTGCAGAAATCTCTTAAGTAGTTGATAATTACTTTTTCGAAAATTTTTCCTAAATGTGGCAGCAAACATACCGGGCGGTAATGTTCTGGTTTGTCTCCATTTTTTGCTGGCTTCAGCAAAGGTATGAGAATGGCCTTTTTCCATGTATCTGGATAATATCTTAAGCGGAAGCAGGAGTTGTAAAGATTTGCCAAGTGAATGATACCTTTCTTAGGTAATTGTTTTAATAAGATTGTTTGAATCCCATCATTTCCTGGTGCCTTATTACCCTTTGTTCTGCGAAGGATCGTTTTAAGTTTTTTAGGTGATACAAACATAAAGTTTTGCTGGCGAGGGAACTCTTCATGGGGCAGATCGTATGAAGCTTGGTTTTGAAAGCTTTTCTCGTAATATTCAGCGAGTATGTCCGCTTGCTTATCTGTATGCATGATATTATCACCATCATGGATTCTTACTGAAGACACCTTTTTTGTTGATGTGCGTAAAAGTTTCCAAAACTTCCTATGATCCCCATGTGTTGCATTAAGTTTATCCTGCCACAAACTCGATTTCCATATTTTCATCAGCCTGCGAATTTGTGATGTCAACGCGTTGACCGTGCTCTTTATACCAGGGTTTTTAGTACGATACCACTTGTTCTTCCATTTGTTGCGTAGAGCAATGAGTTGCAGAATGTGATCGGGGGGTGATTGTAAGAAAGGAGGAACTGGTGCGTATTTCGGAGTTGCGGCATTTGCAGCGTTTACTACCTTATTAGGGAAATCAATTATGTACGAATCAACTTCTTCCTTTGTGGTCAATGTTGGAACGCAACCGAGTTGGTTCTGGACTATGTTCCGGTACATATCCCAATCTGCCTGTCGGTAACTGTAGTTTATCGGTATTGGCTTCTCCATTTTACCCATTAATTCATAATATAGCGGACGGTGGTCTGACGAAATGAAGTCAAGAGCTTCACATGCAGTAATTTTGTGAGGTTGTCGTGTCAGGATCAGGTCGATGGTTGAGGTCGATGAAGGGTTAGCTGAATGCCTAAAAGTATGAGAGGAAGGGTGGATCACAGTAAAAGCTCATTTGAGAATGAATTGGCCCGCTTTATTGCTTTAGTTATTATGCCATTGCGAATGGCGAGCATTTAAATCTCCGATAATCCAGTGATTGCTTTTCTTACTACATTCCACCATTATTCGATTAAATTCCACCAGCGAACTACGTGGACGTCTGTACATTCCTGTAATAAATATTGGTTGTCCTAAACGTACTTGAACAGTGACATGATGAATGGTTTTGTCAATTACTGAGGTTAACGGAGATAATTTCTTCCATACTATTCCCTTCCGAACTGCTATTAGTACTCCTCCATGCGGGTCCTGACTATCATCGGAGATTGTCGAGTAACCACAAATTTGTACTTCTTGTACTAATTTTGTATCGGTGAAGACCGCGATAGACGGGCGAGTTAAAGATAATAACACTTCGATTTCCTCTTTGCGTTTTAAAAATCCGTTGGCGTTGAAATTTATGATGGTATGCTGATTACGCATGTTTGTTGGTGAAGAGAGAAACGACTGTCTGAATAAGTTGGGTTATTTGATTTGTGATAGTGTTCATAAAATTGGTTAGGGTTGTTGTGAACTGATCTACCCAGGGTGGTGGAGTCCGGTCCTCGTTAAATAGTGTCTTAGTGAAGGTGGTTTTAGCAGAAGGCAGTTGAGGTATCTCTGGAAAATCGGCTGCTGAGAAAGAAGGATTGATTTTTGCTTGAGCATTCTTGTTGGCGGTGTCTTTATTCTTCTTTTGTAGCTGTGCTAATAACTCTATCCTTTTCGGACATTGGCGATATGAAGCTACGTGTTCGTCTGAACAGTTTGTACATCTGATCTTATTAACCTCTCGTTGGCAGTCTTTGATGTCGTGAGGTCCTGAACATCGAACGCAGACCGGCAGCCGATAGCAGTGGTTTTTTGTGTGCCCAAGCTGCTGACAACGATAGCACTGTGGAGTTCCTTTCTGTTCTTTATATGGGGCTACTTTGAAAAGAACTTTATTAATATGCCTTATGGCCTTAATATCTTCTTTTTTTGTGTCAGCCGCAGCGGTAAAGAGAACGGGAGGTATTTCATGTCTGTTTCCACTAGGATCTGTTTTTTGCATTCTTCGGACATCCAAGATGCCATTTACTAACATCAGGGCCTTTCTGATTTCCGATATGTCGTGATCAACATCTAAATTGAGAATAACAAATTTACGACAAGGCTTAGTAGCACCACGAGGGGCATATGTGTGAAATTGGCTTCCACAGCCAATAAGAATGTTTTTTACTTTATTGTGGAGTTCAATATCATCAGCGAATATTTTTACGTAATCTTTCGATTTTTGAATGTAGTATTCTGTGATATTATTGATTGTCATTAAACTATGAATCGCAGATATTTTGGTGTTAGCGTTGAGAACTATAGGAGGTGGTTTTTTAGGTACTGAATCATTTTTTTGCTCTTCATTTGTTTGAAGGGCAGAAAAGGAGTTGGAGACATCAATTTTCACTGATGGTGAGGTTGTTGGTTTTGATGTTTTCTTAGGGTACTGAAAGCCAGCTCTGTCCTGGCTTCTTCGTTTGTCACCCTTTTTTTCAATGTCCATGCATTCAATACGTATCGTAGGATGGTGAAGTGAGGGGGCCAAATTCGCGGACCTGGAAAGTGAGACGATACTGGTCTCTGGGAGCACACCCAGCCTCAGGTTTGTTTTTTTTTTTTTTTTTTTTTTTTTTTTTTTTTTTTTTTTTTTTTTTTTTTTTTTTTTTTTTTTTTAATCCCTCAAACAGAAAAAAAATAGAATTAATATAAAAATAATAATGGTAATATACATTAAAATTTGAGTTTACTTACAATACCTTTTTCTACTTACCAGTATTTGAAGGCTTATTAATTGATTAGTTATAAAAGAAGATACTCCCTGTTCGGTGTGTTGATATATTTTGAAGGTGAGGGGCCTCCTCTTGTTGTTTATATAGTATATAGTTATATAAAGCTAAATTGAAGAAGAAAACTTAGAACTAAAACATAACAAAAGGTTAAAGGGTACCTGAAAAGAAATTTATTAGACATAGAGAGGTGGGGGGTGGGGTTGGGTAGTGTAGAAGATATGGAAAAGGAAGGAAGGAAAGGGATAATGAGTGTGGGAGGGGATTATTAAGTAGTATGCTACTTAATGATGTATATTGGGTTGACAGGGCCTTTACGACCCTGCCATCTCTCTGGGATCTTGGAAGGTGTGATGGATTGGAAAAGCGGGTTGTATGTCGCTTGTATGTTGTCATAGAATTTTATGTGTCGTCGTGATATGTGTGTTTGTATTGTTTCTAAGTTTAAAGTCTCGTGTATGTGGTCCATGCTCCGTCTTTCGAGAGTTGTATGTTTTGTGATTTTTTGTAATATGTTGTTTTGGGTTGATTGAAGTGACTTCAGGGCTGTGGGATATAGGTAATGTAGGAGAGGTGCTCCGTGAAGGAGTGCGGGTCTAAGTATTGATTTGTATATAAGTAGTTTAAGTCTTAGTGACAGCCCTGGTGAGTATAATAGGTGATTTAGTTGTGCTGCTGTCGCTCGTACAATTCGTATTCTGTTTGAAATGTGTGCTGTGAATGATAGATGTGACTCTAGTGTCATTCCTAAGTATGTGAGTCGTTTTTTGGTTTGTATAGTTTCTCCGTTTAGTTTGGGTTGATGTTTAAGTGTTTTCATGTATGAGAAGGTTATTGCATCCGTTTTGTTAGTGTTTATTTTAATGTTTATGTCGTTCAGTTGGTTTGTGATTAGTTGAGCTGCGTTTTGGGCCCTGCGCATTGCTTTATCCGCATTCATGCTGGCCGTGTATATGGCAATGTCATCAGCATATGCGGCGACTTGTACTCTGTCGATTTTTTGCCCTACTATTTGGGCTGTATATATGTTGAATAGTGTAGGCGCTAGGACCGAGCCCTGCGGGACGCCGCATGTCACTTTGCGTTGGGTAGACAATTCAGTGTTCACACGGACTGAAAATGTCCGTCCACTGATGTATGAACCTATTAAGTCGACCAGTTGGTCCGGAAATCGGTGAAGCCTTAGTGTTTCAATAAGGGTGGTGTGGGATACAGAGTCGAACGCCTGTGTGCAATCGAGTGATATCATGGCTGTGGCACGGTTTTGTCTAAGGTTGTTGGCTGTATCATGCTGTAGTTTAGCAACGTGATGGTAGCAGCTGACTCCGCGATGAAACCCAGTTTGTTCTGGGGGTATTACGTCGTGTGCGTCGCAGTGTTTTCGGACGTGTATGAGTATTAGTTTCTCATATATTTTTGAGATATGATTGAGGAGGCTGATGGGCCGGTATTCTTCCGGGACCTTTCCTCGTTTTTTGGGTTTTAGGAGTGGAACTATTATAGCATGTTTCCACTGATTTGGGAAGTATCTGAGGCGAGAGCATGAGTTGAAAATATTTAGGAGAAACATGTGGGCCTTTCTCGGGAGTTGTTTGAGTAGGACATATGGAATGTTATCCTGTCCTGTTGATTTGTTCCAGCCTCAGGTCGGAGGTCCGATCCAATATAGGTGGGCTATCGCTCGCCATATACACCGTGGTTCAGTTGAACTAACCACGCCAAAAATTGTCTCCAAAATGTTATCAATTAATTCGCAATTAACTTTTCGAGAAGAGCAATTGCTAGTGATAACTTTTATAATATTGTTATAACTTTTTCCACACAATAATAAATATTTTTTTTTTTTTTATTTTATTTTATTTTTTTTTTTATTTTTTTTTTTTTTCTTACCCTCTGGTTTTATTTTCGAACAAAATACAAATACAAATATAATATGTATAGCTGTCAGATTTGTCCTTCTGTTACCCGGAGGTATTCTAAACAGGATTGCTATATGCGCTGGATGCACTAGTAATCTTTCAAGGGCTTCTTCTAAGCCTTTATTTATCCATTGCAAAATGGGAGGGACCATTCTTCAGGGTTTTGGCAATAAATTGAGTTCAGACATAGTCCGAACTCCTTCCCTCGGCGACAACGTCAACGAGAGGTAGTGATCCTTGCCACCTCCCAGGCTTGGGTGGTGGGGTGATATCAGAAAATAATGGATTAGCACAGGCCTTCAGCCCATCAAAAAATTTAATGTGCCTCCGGCTGATATATTCAGGCACTGTTGGCAATACTAATTCCTGATGAAGGATATGGTTTCTGGCCCTTTGTAAGTTGGTACCTCTGACAATCCGCCGAAGAATGGAGTTCTGGAACGTCTGTAATTGTTTGAGAGTGGACTTAAACAGATGCCGCATCAAGGGCGCACCATAGAGCATAGTCGGACGTATTATAGCCTTGTAGATCTGTAGTTTCAGCCTCAGTGAGAGCTGAGGTGACGTGAGTAGATGATTAAGTCTATAGCTCTTTCTCCTGGCCAGTTTGAGTCGTTCCCGGACGTGACTAGATAAGGTGAGGTGCCTATCTAGAGTGAGGCCCAGGTAGAGGATTGAATTAGAGACTGGCAGTGTTTCTCCGTTCACTTTAAAATCAGTGGGCAAAGCGCTCTTCCCCTTCTGGAACGACATGACAATAGCATCTGTCTTCTTCGGGTTCACCCTAATGCCAATCTCCTTCAGCTCATCTACAATAGTGGTCGATGCTCCTTGTGCCAGGGTGAGAGCCCTTTTCGGTCTCATACTAGAAGCATAGATGCCAATGTCATCGGCGTAGGCTGCTACCAGTGCCATCGGGTGCTTCATTGAGATCACTTTTGCTGTAAAGATCACAAACAATAGTGGTCCCAATACAGAACCTTGAGGAACCCCACAAATGGTGTCCTTTGAAGTTGACAATTTATCGCCTACCCTTACGACGAAGGATCTCCCGCTTAAGTAGCTTCTGATCAATCGGCATAATGAAGCTGGAAAACGATAGTCTTCCAACTGGCGAAGCAGTAACTCGTGGGATACACAATCAAACGCCTGTGTGCAGTCCAGCGAGATGAACGCCGTGGCTTCATTGTTCTTCGTCATACGCTCTATGGTGTGCCTTTGAAGTTTCACTAAATGATGATCGCAGGCTACGCCTCGTGAGAACCCGGTCTGTTCTGGTGGAATGATGGACTCCTCACTGCAGTGCTCTAGCAGATGGTGATGGATCAGCCTCTCGAACACCTTGCTCATATGCGAAAGGAGACTGATAGGCCGATAATGCTCTGGTGAGTCTCCATTCTTCCCAGGCTTAAGTAGCGGCACTATGATCGCTTGCTTCCAGTCATCGGGGAAGTATGAGATCCGCATACAGGAGTTAAAAATGTTTAATAAGAAGGCTTTACCCCTCCGAGGTAGCATCTTCAATAGTACATACGGAATATCATCCAGTCCCGAAGCCTTGTTACCCTTGGTGCGTCGTAGTACCGACTCAAGCTGTCCGAAGGTGGAGAATATCCTCTTTTCATTAGGGGACGTTGGTCTTCCCGCAGGAAGTGTGGGAGCATTTAACAGCCGATCATCTTCCCTCGCCCTATAAGAATCGGCCAAGAGTTCAGCCTGTTCCTCAGGGGATAATAGGGTGCCACCTGATGTAAGGTGTACACTCTTTCTCTTAGTGACGTGTGACCTCACAAGTCTCCAGAACAGACGATGATCATCATGAGTCCTACGGAGTTGCTCGTGCCATAGGAAAGTCTTCATGAGGCTGGCTATCTGCCGGGTCATCGCATTGATGGCCGGTTTCAAGCCGTAGTCACAAGTTCGGTGGAAAATATTCCTCAGGTTGTTCCTTTGTGCAATGAGAGCAAGAATGTGGCTCGGTGGTTTCCTGAAGGCGTTTGGCTGAGGACTAAACCTTGGTATGGTAAGATTGGCTGATACATGGACGGTGGTGGTGATATCCGAGATCGCCTTCTGCACCTCTTTAACAGTTCTTAAGTACTGTATCTTTGGTAGGGTATCATCCACACTAGCCCTATATCCTTTCCAGTCGGCCTTGTGGAAGAGGAACTTGCTCGCGGGTGGTGTTGCTGGAGTTCCCTCAAAGGCATATAGCACAGGCCGGTGGTCCGATGGTCCGTATGGGAGCGCTAGGCACTCAGTAACAGTGTGAAGGTCCCTGGTCAGGAGTAGGTCAAGTGTGGATGTCTAGTCAGGTCGGGCCGCATGCCTAAAGGTGTGCACTCCGGGGTGGAAGACAGCCATCCTGGTCTTGGTGATATAGGTACCCATCGGATTGTTGCTACCGCACAGCCAGGCAGTGTGCCGGGCGTTGAAGTCCCCTAAGATGACAAACCGACTCTTATCCTGGGCGTGCTTCAGCAATAGCTTCATAGATGTTAATATAGCCTTGGGTCTCCTATAGACACAACAGAAAGTAAAACGTTGTTTTAATCGAACATCTACTGTGACTATATGAGTACCCTCTGTAGAAGCTACTGGGTTGGGTACCAACCTCGATGGGATATCTCCTCGAACCAGAATCACTACGGCCTCGTTAGCCCCGGGTTGACAAGCTTCCCGGTATGCAATATACCCCTGAAAATACAGTGAAGCAGAGGTGGGTAGTATAGTGTCGGTCAGCGCCACCACCGATGGCCGGTGCTGCTGCAGGAGGAGTTCTATTTCAGCCTTCTTCAGTAGTAGGCCTCGAATATTATAGGAAATAACTAAGTGCTCAGTCATAATGCTTAGCGATGATCTTCGTCAGCATCTTCATCATTTCTCGAACAGTTGCCATCATCTTTGCGAATTGGGCGTTGAATAGAGCATTGCTTGGATGTGCTTGTGTATTTAATGTGAATTGCGGTGTTGAGGAGTGAGCGGGTGCTGTCATTGGTTCAGCTTCTTCATGATGCGATGTTGGGGATGTTCTCTGTAGCTGCTGCTGCTGCTGTTGCTGCCCGGCGGGTCCGCCAAGTAGTTCAGTGAAAGCCAAGTTAGGGTTGACTAGCCTACTTGTCTTACTTGAAGGGGCTGCTACATTTATAATTGTCCTCTTTCTCATCTGGAGCAGTTCTTGCCGGCGGGGACACTCTTTGGAGGAGGCATGATGGGCTCCACTACAATTGGCACATTTGATTGGTGCAAGTCGTGGGCAGCTTCTTTCTTCATGAGTTTGGGCGCACCGGGGGCATTTTACTGTCCTCCCGCAGTATTTCATGGTGTGCCCAAACTCTAAGCAGTTTCGACACTGTGCTGGGCATTTATCTTCTTTAAAGGGGGTTACCCTAAATCTAACCTGGTTCACATGGCGAAGAGCCTGTACATTTTCGATTTTTACCGTAGGCTCAGTGATGAGCAAGATGGCTTCAATCGGGTAGGTCACTTCTCCTTGTCGTTTGGTCAGGCGCTTGGCCATCACGAATCCTGGCAGCCTTTGTTTCACTTCAGTGGCGAACATATTTAAATCACTGTCAACATCGAAGCCGTGAACCACAAACTTCTTTGTCCTCTTGGTGCCGCGAGGTGCATAGGTGTGGAATTGCACCTTATCATCACGACGGAATAGTTTTACCACGGCATAGTGATCGGCATCATTATCCAAGTATAACCTCGTCTCCTTTGCCGAGGTATTTGTAGTAAACTTTGTGATCTTCATTTCCAAGAGAGTCGCTCTGAGAATGGGTTGCGACAGTGGTGGTCTGATTATTACTGGTGGCGGTAACCTCTTCTTGGGCTGATCATTGCCTGACTGAGTGGGAGCAATTGGCGCAAACTGGTTAGAGACAGGTGTCGGTGGAGGCCCGGCGACTGTCCTCAGTTTTTGGGAATTTTTCTTTGAAACTTGGACAAATCCCGCTTCATCAGCTCCACTTGACGGGCGCTTCTCGCCTCTAGCCTCTTCCATTATCATGGCCGTCGAAGTCGATGGTTCACCCATATCGTTAGATGGCCGCGTATAGGGGCAAAAACTCTTGTCAGCGCTACGCTGCCCGATTGGCTGTTAAAGATTATTTCCACGGGATAAGTGTGGTCTTCAACAGCATAAGGCGCAAAGCTAAACAAGAGCTGACGTCAGAAAGTCTTCAAGCGGCAGTTCTTCTTACTTCTTCCACTGCTCGTCCCTGCTACTTAATGCTAAGCGATAAGGTTTTGTGGCTTGTTACCACACAAAAATAATATTCACGAGTATCAACTAAATACCAAATTATGAATGTAAAATAAATTCAGTAATTTACTGACGTATGATATGTATATTTTTATTTAAAATATTGGTGTTATTTATTCCCTACTACCTTAACTTAGTAATTTTATAAATCGAGGAGGAAAAAAAAAAAGTGTTTTGAGATCAAAATACCATCAATCTTGTCAATTTTTTTGTTTATGTGACTATTTAGATATTATAAACCACTAAGAGTTACTTTATCTGAAAGAATCGCATGGATTAAATTTTAACTTAAATCTATTTAATTGTGATGATATTATGTTATGAAAAAATAGTCTAGCAGCATTAAGGGTTCAAATGCAAAAAGATATTTATACTCAAAATATTATTAAAGTTAAAAATTCTAAAACTTCTCCCTTTTATCCACATTTAACCGCAGTAAATTACATTACTGACAAATGTTCACTGGAGGTGATTAGATGGGTAATTAAAATCAGGGCTGATGTATTAAACCTGAATTACAAACATTTTATGAAAACAAATAATAAATGTAGTTTGTGCAATACAAATGAAACAGAAGATCTTTTTCACTTTTTGGCTGCCTGTCCGATACTTTTTCTTATAGAATGTTACTAACGAGAGAATTTAACTATTAGTGAATTTGTTAAATTAAATTTACCTAATTGTGAATTTGACTATTTGTGAATTAATTTTAGTACATAAATAACATGAGAAGTGTTTGTTTCTTATTTTGTTATTGATTTATATTGTTTATCTTATTTATATTGATAGATTAAAGATTAATTTTGTTAATAAACACAGACTCCACGAACGGTCAATAGACCATGTAGTGTGTCTGATTTTTATTATTGTATTTCGTAATTTGTAATTTGTTTAATTTTTTTTTTTTTTTGTTTATTGGCTATTTGATGTAATTTTGAAAAATAAAAACAGACTTTTCTATCTATCTATCTATCTATCACTAAGAGTTGTAATAGTAACTTAAGTAATGATGAGTATAGTATAAACAATAAGCATTATTCAAGATGTGGAGATATGATATTTTAGTGGATGATGGGTAGCTTTTTAGAGACATAAAAGCTAACTAATAAATTAAACTCTATATTAAAACTTTTTTTTTCACCTAAAATATCTATACTCCTACAAACCATGAAGGGTTTTGGGCTCAGTGAAAATCAGGTATTCGTACAATTCCTGGGCAAACGGCGGTGCAATGAGGTGATAAGGCCGAATTCACGCTTAACCCCAAGGTTTTTACCCCAAATTTTGAATACCCGTTTTATAGAGGTAGGGTGTGCCCCTGGAGGATCTCGATAAACTAGGGTCGACTCATGTTTTCTATTATTTAATTATTTCATTTTTTTACAGTTAATTATTTTTTCTGTTTTCGGGTGTGATGACCTTGGTGTTGATCGCCCAAGAAAATAAATTAACTTAACCTTAATTCTGTTTTTATTCGTTTGGAAAACTTTTTTTAAATTTTATTTCTTGGAATTTACAACTGTATAATGGAATACAACAAGTAAATTTGAGTGAAATATAAAAATGCATGAAACACATGTACAGATGCTTCCCAATGGAAGCACTCTAATAATATTCTAAACTAGAAGGTCTCAGAGCCATCTCTTTTTAAGACGCCTCGAAGGATTGTCAGGAATTAAAGATGAAGAAAGGATTAAAACTAAAGGATTAGGATGGGAACGGAGTTTGTCATGAAAGGTATTGTATTTAGATCGGGCCAAATCAGCAACATACGGAACATTAAGGTCTTTATGGATTAGTTTATTTGTGACATTGAGGATTTTACGAAGGATTTTGGATTGTAAGGATTGGATACAGGAAGAATTCGTTGGTTTAGTAGAGCTCCAAAGCTCTATTCCGTAAGTCCATATCGGCCTTATGATAGTCATGTAGATGAGTCTTTTGTAGTTAAGTGAAAGATTGGTACATTTGTCAAGTAAGTGTTGAAGTAGTTGAAAACGTCGTGCAGTTTCTTGTCGTTTAAAAAACTGAATAAATAATTATTCCTTACTATTTCTTTCTTTACTGAAGTAAGATTATTTATTACCTAAATACACAGTGAAACTTTGTGAACCAGGAAAGAAAAAATGGCCCGTAAAATTGCTCTCTCTCTCTCTCTCTCTCTCTCTCTCTATATATATATATATATATATATATATATATATATATATATATATATATATATATATATATATATATAAATAAATAAAAAGTTAGTAAAATATTATTAAAGAATATGCAGAGTGCCTGACAAAACATAAATTTTTCATGGTTCCTTAATAAATGTATATACTTGAGACGTTATTTGAAAAAGATGATGCTGGAAGAATGTGAGAAGTTGAAGTACCATAAGTTCAACGTTCTTAATGAAGCCGGATGACTCCTTGTTCCAACTTTTTTTTTTTTCTAGTAAGTCGTATGTCTTGTAAGGGGCGATGCTTACAAGAAGACAGGCTCGGCAATTGCTCCTGCGAATGATTTCCTTTCACCTTCGCCCACTCCATCATACCCTTATTCGATCTTCCAACATCTGTTTCCCATTTGAACCAACTAGTACGAGGCTGTGCGATTTATCGAGTTGTTGAGTTTACTGTCGAATATTTCCGATGATCGATGAAACGATTTATGATATTGAGGGGAAAGTATCGATTTGCTGGATTTTTTTCTCCTATGTAGCCGTGCATACATGTTCGTCTTTGAACAAAAATAATGTTTAAAACATCTGGTGCCAGTAGCACACGACTTTTACCAAGCTTTGGTTTTAAAATAAATTTAAGAACTTTTAACTGAAGCTACGTTAAGGAAGTAATACTTCCGATTATGCTCTATGGTGCGGTAACTGTTTAAGCACCCTCAAACAATTACAGACGTACCAGAACTCCATCCTTCGGCGGATCCTGTAATATATGTATATATTTTATATCAATTACTATTGTAGAAGAGTAATTTTAGTTATGAATGTATTATTCGGAACAATCTCTTCTATGTTATTTATATATTTATTTATCATAACATATATAAACTATGATTATTAAACTATTACGTTTCGAGGTACTTCGTGAATTTAGTCTGCATGATAGTTGCAAGTGTTTGGCAGCAAAATGTTGAAGTAATTATTATGTGACAATGAAATAATAGATTATTTTAACAGACTGACAGAATTATTCATATATATAGGGACGAAAAAAAACCATATAGAGATTGTACCACTACACCCATGAGGGTCTTGGGCTCAGTACATATGGATTCGTACTGTTTCTAGGCCAACGGCAGTGCAATGAGGTGATTAGGCCTTAATCTCGCTCAGCCGCCAGGTTTTTCCCTAATTAATTTGGGTATCCACTTTATAGAGGCTGGGTCTGCCTCAGGAGGGTCTCCATACCCTAGGGTTTCCCTCCGACCGAATTAACAGAATAAATAATATTCCGCCACAGCCGGGATTCGAACCCAGGACCCGGAGCACAGCAGACTAGCGCTCTATCCACTAGACCACGCCGCTCCCCCATATAGGGACGAAATATGAATAATATTACATTAATAAATAATAATAATAATAATAATAATAATATAAATTCTTTATTTATTCTGGGACAAGTCCCTTCAGAATAATGTTACAGACAAATCAAATTGGAACTTCAGTATCTTAGAGTAATAAAAAAAAATAAAATAAACAAAAAACAACAGAAATAACAAAGAAAATGAATAATAGTAATAAATTAACTGGTAGCTTCTAATAATAATAATTTAAAAAAAAATAAATAAATAAAACAAACTAGACAAAAAACAAAATATTTACATATTCATATATACAGGGCTAATTAAAATAAATTTACAATGCTTGTGAAAATTGTAACATAAAATACATAAATGTTTGAATACAATGCATAATAAGATATAGTAAATAACTGTTTTTCTCTGCTCTATTTGCTGATTTTTATTGAACTTTGCTGATTAGTTGGGGTTATTTGAGAATTGGATCGACAAAAAGTGTTTGAACAAACGGGATTTGAAGGCCGGAAGAGTATTGGAGTGACGGATATGAGACGGAATAGAATTCCATAAGGACGAGGATCGGATTAGGAAAGATCTGTCGAAAGCTGCGGTTCGATGAGGCGTTACATACAGGTCCGAAGGTCGCGAACGAGTGTTGCAGGTGTGGACGGAGGATTTAAATGAAAATATATCTGAGATGTAAGATGGACGTTGAGATCGGAGAACTTGGTAAAGGAAGGATGCCAGGAGGTACTTAGAACGGTAGGAAGGATAAAGCCACTTTAACTCATCGTAGAATCGGGTTACAGAGGTGTCCCTGGATATCCCAAAGATAAAACGTATAAGGCAGTTGAATAATCTTTTTAGTTTAGCTTCAAGATCTCCAGAGACACCCGCATACACCGCACAACAGTAGTCAAAGTGGGGGAATATTAATGAGCAAACCAAGAGCCTACGGGTTTCAAATGGAAGAAGGTGACGGTGGTAATTAAGGAGTTTCAGAATGGAAATTGTGCGTCGGGAAATTTCGGAAACATGGATTTTCCAGGAAAGAAATTGATCGACAGTTACTCCAAGGTTTTTGACGGTTTGGTGGAACTTTATAGGTTGATTATTTAAAAATAGAGTTGGGATTAGGGAAAGGGTTTTAAGGAGTGGATTGGAACCTATTACTATCGCTTTAGTTTTCTCAGCATTTAACTTTAGCTTGTTGTCAGCTGCCCAACAACTAATTCTGTTTAAATCTTCCTGAAGCTTTTCTGTTGCTAGTAATAGGTCCGACGGAGGGAAGGATAAATAAATTTGGAGGTCATCCGCATACATATGGAATTGTGAGTGATGGATATAGAAGGGAAGGTCGTTTACGTAGATAGCAAAAAGGGTAGGAGATAGTGATGATCCCTGGGGAACACCACATGACAATGGCAAAGGTCTAGAAGGAGGTTGGCCTGGAACTACCACATACTGTGAGCGATCGGAGAGGAAAGACTTGAACCATTGCTGAGCGCTATTGGATAAAGGAAGGTTTCGTAGTTTGGTGAGGAGGATTGTATGGTCTACTGTATCAAATGCCTTGGTAAAATCTAGCAAGACTAGAATGGTAAGTTTTTGGTGTTCTATTGCATATTGTAGGTCGTGAGTTATTTTTAGGAGAGCGGATTGCGTTGAGTGACCAGGTCGGAAGCCGGATTGGAGAGGATTGATAAGGGAACGTTCTTCCAGGAAATTCGATAATTGCTTTTGTACAATACGTTCTAGTGGTTTGGAAAGGTTAGAAAGAATGGAAATAGGGCGAAAGTCAGAAGGTGTTGTAGGATTTGGGATCTTATTAAGTGGTCTAACTAAAGCGGTTTTCCAAGAAGCAGGGAATATAGAGTTTTGCAAGGAAAAATTGTAAATATGATACAAAACTGGTATAAGGGCTGGAAGACAGGATTTTATTAGTTTAACTGGAATGTTGTCAGGTCCGTAATCGTTTGTGTGGGATTTAAGGATGGCTGTTAATAATTCGTCATAGGAAATATGGGTGAAGAAGAAACTTTCAGGATTAAAACTGTGGTGTTCAATATCGGTAGTGGATGATGGGTCAGGAGATAAGGATACGAAATGCTTGTTGAGATCATCTGGTAGGACAGGAATGGAATAGCAATTATTGGATTCTGGAAGAGATAATTTTCGGAGGATTTTCCATTTGGATTTAGGATCTGGAGCATTGGACAAGGCACTGTGGATATAGAGGGATTTCGCACGTCGCACTGCGTCCTGGGTTCTGTTCCGAAGTTGCTTAAAACTATCGTAGTCATCTGGAAAGCGAGTGCGGCGGAATTTACGTCTAGCTGCTTCTCTTCTTTTCATCAGATCCTTTAATTCAGGGGTCAGCCAAGGAGCAGTGGGACGGCGTAAGGTTCGGGTTTGAAGAGGAGCATGGGTGTCAAGTATGGTTTTTAAGTTTGAGGTGAGAGTGGATATCATTGGGTTGATGGAATTGTGGGAGTATATAGTATCCCAATGGAGTTTTTCGAGATCAGTTTGAAGGGATTCGTAGGAAAGGAGGTCCAAACTACGATAGGTGATTACTTTAGGAGTGAAGGATTTTATAGGTAGGTTGTATGAAATCTCTATGAGATCATGTGATGAAAGAAACGGGACCGGGTGCTGAGAGGATGAAAGGACCTTTACAGATGAATCAGTTATGTGAAGATCCAGCCAGGAGTCGGATAGTTGCGTATAATGGGTAGGGAGGTATGGAACTAGATAAAGATTTAGGGAAAACAGTAGGTTTACCAGGAAGGATTTATCGTGAGATTCAGACATCATATTAGCATTGAAATCTCCGGAGATGATGATGTTGGAGTACTTGGAGACGAATTGGACTAGGGAGGATTCAAAAAGGGTATCGAATGGAACTTGAGGAGGTCGATAAACAATGGCATACAGGAGAGGAGATGAAGGAGTAGAGATTTCCACAAACAGGTATTCGAAGTGAGGATGATCAGGAGAAGGGGATTGGAGAAGGATTTTGGCCTTGAGACTGTCGTGTATATACAGCCCCACCCCACCACCCCTGCGATCAGATCTGTCATGGCGAAGAAAGGAGTAATTGGTGAGGGATACATGGGAGGAAGGAATAAAAGGTTTTAACCAGGTTTCAGATACTGCTATGATGTGGTAAAAATTATCGAGAAAATAATTTTGAAATTCATCATAGTGGGCAATCAGGGATTGTGCATTAATGTGACATGAGGTGAGAATGTTAGTCATGACTGTAGAGGTGGGAATGAGAATAACTGTGAAAGGGTTGGAAGTCAGGAGATAGGTTATTGCAATTTCTTAAGGTATACATCATTTCACGATCATACATAGTGTAGGCATACAGCAAAACATGATAAAAAAAAAAATAAAGCAAAGAAAAATTGATAATTTTAAAAGATAATATAAATTTATACTAAACCTTTTAGAAAACAAACAAGATACTGGCAGATGAGACATATTCATAACAATTATAAAATAATAGAAAAATAAATAGGATATAGCAATAAGAAGAGGGTGGATATAAAAATATTCCGAAGAAAATTTGATTTTAAAAGAAAATATAATTTTAGACTATACCTTTTCGAAGAAAAAAATAAATAATAGTAGTAAATAAAGACAGTCATTACATATAGATAACGATTATAAAGATAGAAAGTAAATAGCATATAGTAATGAGAAAAATGTGGATATAAAATAAAAATATCCCAAAGAAAATTTGATAATTTTAAAAGAAAATATAAATTTAGGCTTAGTTTTAGGAAAAATAGAAAATAAATAAATAAAATGAAATAAATACAGACAGATAGATCATATAGATAAAGATTATAAAAGTGAAAAAAAAAATAAAAAAATTAGATAACATATTCAAGTTAAAATAATGTGGATATAAAATAGAAATATTCCACAGAAAAATTGATAATTTGAGAGGTAAATATAAGTATAGGCTAATTGATTTAGAAAAATAAAATAAAATATAGATGCTGATAATAAAAATTAAACAAAAAGTAAATAGAATATTAAAATAAGAAGAAGGTGAATATAAAATAAAAATATCCCAAAGAAAATTTGATAATTTTAAAAGAAAATATAAATTTGGACTATGTTTTAGGAGAAAAAATAAAAATAAAATGAAATAAATACAGACAGATAGAACATATAGGTAATTATTATGAGGGTGAAAAAGAAAGTATATAAAATATTCAAGTTAAAATAATGCGGATGTAAGATAGAAATATTCCAAAGTGAAATTGATAACTTGAAAGCAGAATATAAGTATAGGCTAAAAGAATTAGAAAAAATAAAATAAAATATAGACATGTGGATACATATAATAAAGGTTAAACGAAAAGTAAATAGAATATTAAAATAAAAAGCTTGTAAATATAAAATAAAAATATACCAAAGAGAAATTGATAATTTTAAAGGGAAATATAGGTTCAGAATATAATAGTAGAAATAATGCGGATATAAATTGAAAATGTTCCAAAACATCAAACTAAAATTTATGACTTTTATAGAGCGAAAGAAAATAAACAGAAATAATAAATCTTTAAAAAACATAAAATAGAAAAAAATACAAACAAAATATTGGTAACTTAAACTAAATTTTCAAATAAAAGCATCTAAGTCGGATGATTTATTTATAATTACAGCTGGGCAACCATCCGACTTCCGGCACCTGACCCGACCCCCACTAAACCACACATATTTAATATTGGCCGACATCTTTTTCTGTCTGGCCAGCCAGTATAAGTGCCTGTTAGTGGCTGTCATTGCCTCGCTGACGTAGACAGGTTGACTGTTGTTTTGTTCCCATCCGAGGTGGCGCGTAGAAAAGTCTCTTTTCACTTTTCGCTGTCTCACCAAATCGTCTTTCACCGTCCGTCTGATGAAACGAGCTATGATGGTCCCCGGGGTCCCAGGTGCCTTGGGCCTCAGACGTACCGCGTGGTCCAGGTCTCCAGGGCTGAGCTGGACGCCCAGGCCCGCGCCGACGCTAAGTATCGTTCCCACTACGGTCTCACCCGGCTTTTCCGGTATACCTCTAATTTCAATTGTGTTGTTCAACTGGTTTTGTTCAGCGCTATTTACACGTGCTTCTAGAGTGACTACTTTTTCTTTTAATGTCTGATTTTCCAATGTCAGTTTTTCGATCTGATTTTTTTGATTTTCCAGAAGGCCTTCAATTTTTTGCAATCTTTCCATATTTTGAAAAGATAATTCCGAATGTTTTTCCAGCGTTTCCTTTATATCCTTTAGTTCGTCAATGGCTTGAAGCTTAGCCTTCATTTCACTAACTTCTTTGGTCAGCGCTCTCAGCAGGTCGATCGCGGAACTAGACTCCGTGTCTGGTGATGCCCGCGATGACGATTCGCAGTCAGTGCAGACCCATTTTTTTAATCCCTCTTGGTCTGCAGATTCCATTTTTATACATTTAGTGTGATAAATGTTTTGACAAATCGTACACGCCAATCGTAATTTGTCATCTCGACCGGCTGTTTTGTTGCATATTTTGCAGTTGACCATTTTAATTAATTTTATAACAAGTCTTACGTAATATAATAAGAGAATATTGACCGTAATAATAATATTATGCTGTGTATTTGCGCAGAGCCTGTTAGTATTAGCGGAAGTAAACAGACTATCCCCACCACTACTGCACAATAGCTCTGACTTCGTAAACACTTTGTTTTTTGTTTTTTTCCCTATATCTATATAAAATAGCTACTATAGTTAATTATAGTGTTACCTGATTTAGCTAGTCGATATTTACGGAAAAATTGCACTAAAGATTTCAAATATGTTCTGTTGAAATAAACAAAATAACGGGAGACACAAAACTATGATCCTTATTCCACCAGAGATACTCTAAGACTCTATATTAGGAATGACCTATATTAGGATATAATAGGGAAATAAATATGATATTTAAAGATCTGAAGATAAGGCATAAGAAGTACCTCGAAACGTAATAGTTTAATACTCATAGATTATATATGTTATGATAAATACATATATAAATAAAATAGAAGAGATTGTTCCGTATAATACATTCATAAATGTATATATTGTATATTGTTTATTTGTGAATAATAATAAAACCGGAGAATGAGAAAAAAATAAAACTAAAGGTAAGTTGTAAAACGTTGAAAGAATAACATTATGTTTACAAATAACATACTGCCCTACAGTATCCTTTAATAATATTCTACTTATACTAAGTCAACATATTCGGTACCGAGGACTCCTACTTGGTAAACGTCTAGCATGGAATCCGAACATGAGACTGAAACGACAAGAAACTGCTCGCAGCTTTCGGTTACTTCATCACTTACAAGAGAGACGCTCTAACATACTACTTAACTAACTACAAAAGGCTCATCTACAAGACTATCTTAAAAGCTATCTGGGTTTGAGCTTTGTTTATTTATTTAACGCCACTTTATGCTACTATGGCTAATCGGACGGCTACAGTGGGAGTCCTAAATTTTGTGCTTAGAGCAAAGTCTTTTTGCTTTTATTGTAACAATGGACATTGCTGAGACAGGTAAGACATTATATTTCCAAACTCGTTATTGAATATACATTGCAACCTACCTGTAGAGTCAATTTAGCAATTTATAAATGTATGCCCCTATCCAATAACGAACAATTTTCTAACCCCCAACATACCCCATGGTTTTTGTAGGATTTGTTTCATCAATCCTCCTAGGCTTTAGATATTAAAAAGCATTTTACAATTTTTTGCGTTTTGGTTCATACATAATTTTTTTCAGACACAAAACTCCGAATCAAAAGTTTTACAATCCATAATTTCAAGAATTTCCTAAATGATATAAAAAACATTTATTAGCACGTTTTAGCAACTCCGAGCCATGATAAGATTTTTTGTATTATTTTTCCCGTATTCTGGGGCTTCAAATGTAAAATGTAGGGAAGTTTTATATTTTAGCAAATAAATTTGATGTTAGACCACTATGCGCTCGTCAATCATGTCAAAAAAAATAATTAGTTTTTATAATTTTTTCTTATTATTTTTTCATATTTTTTCCCGTAATCTAGGACCCCAACGGTTAAATATGGACAAGTTTCAGAATTTTGTTTTCCTTAATCGGTCATATTTTCCTCTGTGCGTCGATTTATTTATTTTGAACTCCAAACTTTATAAAAATGATTGTATACAGCTTTCGATCAACAAGAGATTCCATGGTATGATCGGAGTCCGTTACAGGATATCGCGTACCCTCACATAAGCAGTTCCTCCAACAGCCAGTCCTTGGGAAACTGCAGAAGAGACCTATCCTTTGAAGAAGGGGCGGACTCAGCAGATCCTGAGGCAGTTCCCAGGGCGCCATGTTTGCTGAGTGGGCGCTCCTAAGCTAGCTAGCATTTAACATCCGCCATTAAATAGCATAATCTAGCTATGCAGCGATTAAATTATTTCTTTTAAAATAATTAAAGAATGAGTTCTTATTAATGATACCTTTGTTATCAAAAATCACAGATACAAAGGATTTTTAAAAATATATTATTTATTTAAAATTACAAGTGTATTGGATAATACATGTAGTAAATAAGGTGTAAGATGGGATAAATAAAAGCATAACTTGTGATGCATGGGTGGAGGCACCTCTACACAAAAAAAATCAAGACCGCGCAACACACGACTTTCAATTACCCCCTTTGTTAAAATCAATTTAAGAATTGTTATTAGGATCATTCATTACTTCAGTGGCGCGACAGGCCGTGCAGGCCCTGGGCCTCGCGGTGTGATCTGGGAGATCACACTCGCGTTTCTTGATGCTATTTTTAGTGTAGAGTCGTCACTCCCTACGACTAATTTTGTGAGTGGCCACCCTTTGGCTGACGGGCCTCACATACCCGGGGAGAGGTTGTGAGTGAATCCCTATTTTTTTATATCCTTATAAAAGCCCCGCCGGGACTGGGATTCGAACTCAGAACCTGTAGCACGAGAGACTAGCGCGCTAGCCACTCAGCCACGGGCTCTCCTATTATTAAGATAGGAGATAAAAATAAATTGTGTAAGAATTAATTCAATTTAATTTCAATATAAACATGTGTTTTATTAAATAGTCTATCTTATTTTCATCCACAACAATCAGTTTCATCGGCTTTTCATCACTCTTCATTAATCTATACAATTCTGTGTATAAGATAATATTTTTTCTAAAATCTTTAGCTTTCCAACGGAATATTATACATCTATATTACTATAAGGTGTAGATTCTTTTAGGTGAAGGTCAAATTTCTATGAATAAAATTGGAGGCTGATGTCTACTTCACCACTCTTTTATTAAAAAAAATTCGCACTACGTTTCTGCTACAATGCCATCTTCAGGTGCAGTGGAACTAATTAGATCTAAAAGTACAAAATAATGTCTAATTCACAAATAATCTTCACGTAGTGCGAATTTTTTCAATAAAATAGTGGTGAAGTAGATGTCAGCCTCCAATTTTATTTATCTATATTACTATTCAAAAACACAAAAATCGCAAAAAAAAAAATATTTTTGCACTTTTCTTCTTCAGTTATATATATCGAATTCTCTCAACTTGCATATTCATCAGTTGTCAATGCTAATAAGATGAGGCGCCTGATTTTTAGAAATTTAAAGACAGAAATTAAGAAATCTCGGTATTTAAGCCCTGTCAGACTATTTCAATCAGAATAAAATTTACATCCATACATTAAATTTTACATCCATATTAGGAGCTTGATCAAAATCGTTAGAGCCGTTTTTGAAAAAAATTGTAAAAAGGTGCACAATGCAAAAGTGGCTCTTCTGGTTTGCTGATTTTGATGAAAATGTTGCTGTAATATCTCGGGCGTAGAGTTGTCTTAAGTTTTTGTTTTTTTAATTATTTATTTATAGTCATTTACAACTGTAGTCTTAAATATGAAATTTTATTTTCGTACGGCTTTTGATTTCTGCTGTAGACTTAAAAGATACGGACAAGAATACACACACACAGTTTTGCGGGACTTGATCATTTGGACGCAGGGGACCCTTAAACGTTTAATGCCGTTGAAAACTGGAATCCTAAATTTTCACGATCCATTTTTGCCAAGAAAAAAATAAATAAATTAAAATAAAAAACCAAGAGGTCTAGATGCTTGTAGAATGTGTAAACAATGATTTCTCAAAAATCCTTCGAACGAGGGTTGGCTGAGCTAGAATGAACAAGAGTAGTGAAGACCTGAGCAGTGCATGACTGATATCCATGATAATAAAAAAAAAAAAACCTGTGCCAAGTTAAGTTAAAAATCTAAAACATTTTTCTCGTAATTTTGAGTATGCTTAATTTTACTTGTGTGCTATTGTTAATTCGACATAGTAAAATAAAGATCTAGCACTAAATAATATCTTCATTCGTCATGCATAGTTGAAAAGGTAACAGATTGACAAATAGCAAAGTTATATGCATTATATTTACTCTTACTATTAATGCAGATCATTTAAATTAACACCAAATAATTTTAGGCAAAGCTGCGGGATGCAGCTAGTTTCATATATGTATATTTTAAAGTAATATATCAAGGACGGAATACTTAAATTCTATTCTCGATATATTTTAATGTTACATTTGGTAAACTAGTGTTCCCTTAAAATTATTTATTGAGCCTTTTTAAAGCATTCGGTAATTACTCACAATTTTTCGAGTCCGAAGACAATATATATATATATATATATATATATATATATATATATATATATATATATATATATATATATATTTTTTTTTTTTTTTTTTTTTTTTTTTTCATAAAACCAATTTGGTTGCATGTTTTGCCTGAATAGTTTCTGTATAATTTCCTTGTTCTGTATCCAGATACATTTTAAGGATATTTCTGTTAATAGATTATGTTCTTAAAGAGCTATCACTGATTTGCTATTCCTCTTGTCGGTGGAGACCACTTCAATCTTGGCACTTCTTGCTTTAAGCTAATCTTAAACTCTACCTTAGACACTGTGTTGCCACCTCTGAGGAGCTGGTGGAACCACCTTAAGCCTACTAAAAGCCGGGTTTGGAAGCGCTTCTAAGGAATTATAAAATTTTTATTCTCTCTGCCTTTTCTTTTTCAAAGGTAGTTCTTTTTTCAATTTTCTTTAGAACGTCATTTCGGAAATGCTGTAGTTTCTTTATTGAATTTTCGGAGTAATGGATTAGTAACGGTGCTCCGTATAATAGAGAAGGTCTTTCACAATTTTATAAATAAGATGTTTCAATCTGAAACTTAGATTTGGAGTTTGTAAGAGGTGGTTAAATTTGTAGGTTTTTTGTCTTATTTTTTATAGTTTATATATATATATATATATATATATATATATATATATATATATATATATATATATATATATATATATATATATATATGTGTGTGTGTGTGTGTGTGTGTGTGTTTCTGACTTAACACGGACAAACAAAACAATACTTAAAACGCATTAACATACTACAAGACGACAAATGCCCATACGATGGAGACATATAAAATTTACAGACATTTACTTTATGAATGTAAACAGTTAGACCAGATAAGAGCAAAACTAATACAGAACGTTATACTAGAACACGGGACTTGGTCGGGATCACTTGTAGCTGGGTGGCTAGCGTAACAGCCTCCCATGCTAAAGGTCACGGGTTCAAACCCGCAGATGGTCCTATGATTTTTCATTGGGAGTAAAAAATCCTTAGTTACGCCGTCCTTCGGAGGGGGCGTTAAAAGGTGGTCCCAAGCCTGTGCGATGTCAGGTACTCGTTAAAGATTAAAACCTGGATAGGCGAAATTTAGAACTCCCACTGTAGCATCGTCCGATTATCCATAGTAGCATAAAGTGACGTTAAATAAATAAACAAACAAACAAACGGGACTTGGTCACAAAAAGAACAGAGATTGATGACAATATTTAGAAAAATATATTTTATAAATTTCATAAAATCATAAGATAATAAGATTGTAGTAAGGCAGTGGATGTTTTGTAATCTTTTAGTGCATAATTTTATTTTATTTGTATTTATAATTTTCTTTTGTTTAAATCTTGATTTATATAAGTAACTGATTTTAGGTATTTCACTTAGTTATGATATTTTCAATGTGCTATTTCTCTTCTCTTTTTGTTAAATTTATTGATTAAAACATTGTAAAATGATACAAACTTTATAATATCTATAAATATAACATAGTATTACGTGTAGTGTGCCTACGCAACAGTCTTGGAACATGTAACTATTAATTAACAAACTCTCCTTCTTTGGGGTTACCATCGGAGGAAAAGACGAAAAAAAAAGTATATATTATAATATTCACTTTTTTAAAAAATATTCTTTTAAGAAAAATATTAATTATCACAATATTTACTTAATTATAACTCATTTTACTCTCAGAGTATGGTATGGGTTCTTGACAATCAGGCACATATTTTATATTTTATAACTTATTATAACTTTTTAATTATAATAATAACTTATAAACAATATGCAGGCTAACCAAGATCCCTCTTCATATTCAGCAGCAGCTCCTGCTTCTCTCAGGTCATAACTTCCACACTCAAAACTAACTGGTAGATACCTGCCAGGAACGTTTTTTCTTAGGATCCAAAATGGATGCTATGTTTGTAACCAAATAGGAGCTGTTATTTAAATTTCACTTATTACTCTATTGTTAGCCTGCCTAACACAATAATCAAATAATAAATAAATAAATAATACAATTATAAAAAATGGGTACATCACAATATATATATATATATATATATTATATATATATATATATATATATATATATATATATATATATATATATATATATCGTGGGAGGGAGAAGGATGATGCGAAGAGAAGAAAGCCCAACACTTTCTCGGAACACTTTCCCCAGCCGCAGCTTCCTCGTTCTTATCTCCTTTCTCTTGCTACTGGCGCCATCGGAAGCTGCCGTCCGGTAGCTGTCCATGGGAGGGTCCAATATAAATGGAAATAAAGTCAACAAGCTCATTGGTATTTATTTTATATTTGTATTATATAAAAAATTAGTAATAAAAAATCAAATAAAACTAGATCAAACGTGGTATTTTTTTAAAAATCTTCATATTTTTCTATTTATACCAGTCAGAAGCTATCTGGCAATAAGAAAAAGTGCTTTATTAAACTTCTGCAGCAAACATAAGTTCCCTGGCTTCAATTTAGGTGAAGTGGTCTCTCATCCAGTTTCTTTTCAGTCTTCTTCTAACAGGTATTTCAGCTATTGACGTGTTGTTCATATGTTTTGTCTGTGAAGTTTTCTATAAAAACGTCTCTGTATTGGTCTAATGTTTGGTTGTTGTAAGTCAGTATGTAGAGTTTTGTTGCTCACGTACGAAGGAGCTATGGTCAAGACTCTTGAAATTTTTTAATAAAATATTTGCAATTATGTGAGGCTAAGTTCATATGGGTTTAAGTAGGTATGTGTACATATTCAGTTTCTATCAAATTTTTAGTTTTGATGATTTAAATCGAAAGTAGTATAGTACTTCCAGTCGCTGGTTAAGAGTCTTTCTTTTCATCTTGATCTTTGGAACCCAAGTCATCCTTCGGATGTAAACCGAGACTCACGGCGTTAAGATATTTCAATTTTTATTAATATAAAAGAGTAAAACAATATATGTATATCACAAATGCAAATAAGGCAGAACAATTAACAAACAAGAAAGAATTAGTAACAAAAAGTGTGGACTTTTAAATATAATTTGTTCGCTATCGGTCAATAAATTATGATTTCAACTGTGCAACAAATAAAGTTATTATTTAGGGCCAGATTCTAATTTTATTTAGTAAAATTACAAAAGCATGCCATTAGAGTTAGGCGTGCAATTATTTACTCATAATTATTCAACATATCTTAGTTCTTTTGTTGGGTTGATGCAAAATTAATGCAGGTTTTTAGTAGGTATTGTAAATACGCCATATCTTTACTTTAACCATATATATTTAATCAAAATAATTTCCATCTGAATCAATGCACTTTTGCCAACGTTCAACAAGCTTTCTTATTCCACCAGAAAAAAAAATCCGAATCCCTAGACTCAATGAAATCACGAAAAGAATTTTCAATGTCGTCCTGGTTTTGAAAATTTTTCTCCCTCAAAAAGTTGTCCAGATGCCTGAAAAAGTGGAAGTCTGTAGGAGAGAGGTCAGGTGAATAAGGCGGATGTTGGAGAACTTCGTAGCCCAACTCGTGCAGTCGTCGTAGCGTTGGTTGTGCAACGTGTGGTCTGGCGTTATCGTGGAGCAGGATCGGCCCCTTCCGATTCATCAATGCTGGGCAAAGACGTTGCAATTTTTGAGTTCCGAGTTCCGCCGCCATTTCTCGTGTGGTTTTGGTTGGGTCTTCTTCCACTTTTGTCCTCAGCTGGTCGTTGTCCAGAGCAAGATGACGGCCCCGACCTTCCTTGTCTTCGAGGTCGAAATCTCCTCTGCGAAACTTCTGGAACCAACGCTGCACCGTGCACTCATTAATAGCCCCCTGACCCCACACGTCATTAATATTACGAGCCGTTTGCGCAGCGCTGCGCCCTAATTTAAATTCGTAAAAATAAATTTGACGAAAATCGCACTTTGACATTTTCGATTCAATACCTTTGAACACACTGAACAAAACGATTTTACTAAACAAAGTCATGGTGAAAGAGAGGGTATTAGATAAGGTTTGTTTTGGTATAATAATGATCAATGTTAGGATTAGCTTTGTTTACACAATTGGAATTAAGATATTGCAATAGAGGAAACCTGCATTAATTTTGCATCAACCCAATAAATAATCGTTGTATACCATCACAACTCGTTGGCAACGTAAATTTTTATTGCTTCTACTTTTATTTGAAGCTCTTGGGTCACGGGTTCAAATCCACATGTGGCTTTAGGATTTTTTAATATGAAAAAAAAATCCTTAGTTATGCTAGCGGCAGACCGTGATCTAGGCCTAATCAACTCATTTGACCTAGAAACAGTACGAATCTCGATATGTACTGAGCCCTTCATGAATTGAGACGTTGATTTCCAAAAGGTACTATATCCATTCTAGGAAATTTTACAGGAAGCGCGAAAATCTCTCATTACTATATTATTAAATTAGCTAATTTGGATCTTTTTGCCTTGAAATTTAGGATTATTTTTTTACTATAATAATAACATCATATTAAAGTTATGAAGTGAATTTTTTTAGAATGATTTGGAACGAAAATAAACGCGTAATTAGTACTTTTAGAAAATGGCCGCATTTCTAAATCGTGTTTTTTAAGGACTTGAGAATTCCTTAGATAACATCAAATAGAATATTTAGATAGAACTAAATGAGGAGAATATAAATATGTAAAAAAATTAATTTCGTAAAAAATGTCCTTTAGTACCTTTTGGAAATCAACGTCTCAATTGTAGAGGTACGGTGAGAATGCTTGGTTATCACACAACATTGGTAGGGGACGTTAAATGTTGTCCCAAACCTCCGCGATGCCAGGTACTCGTTAAAGATCCCTATCCTAATAAAACCTGGATAGGCAAAATTTAGGACTCCCGCTGTAGCATCGCCCTATTGGCCACAGTCGCATGAAATCGCTTTTACTCTACAATGAAAATGTGTTTTTTTTTTTTTTTCAACAGTAAATACAATTAAACTTCCCATATTTTAAAACTACTTCCTCGAAAAGCTATCCTATATCTCACTTACATATATAATTCCGTACTCCGTTCCACATACTTTCCTGCTTCCTGGAAATTATCCATTGTCAAAATGATATCAAAACCTAAGAAACCGCCAGAAAATCCATCTTACCGTCCCATCTCACCTTTACCAATCATGGGCAAATCATGGAAAAACTTATACTGAAACACCTGTATCCCATCTTAGATACTAATTCCACAATTCCTGATCAACAGTTTGGATTCAGAACGTCCGATATCTAGGACTGCACCTTGACAAACGCCTTACTTGGAAGCCTCACACAAGACTAAAACGACAAGAAACTGCGAGACGTTTTCGATTACTTCAACACTTACTAGGCAAACGTTCTAATCTTCCACTTAACTACAAAAGACTCATCTACATGACTATCATAAGGCCTATATGGACTTACGGAGTAGAGCTTTGGGGCTCTACTAAACCATCGAATTCTTCCCGTATCCAATCCCTACAATCCAAAATCCTTCGTAAAATCCTCAATGCTTCTTACTTTGTCACGAACAAACGTATTCATAAAGATTTTAACGTTCCGTATGTTGCTGATTTGGCCCGATCAAGAAACCATTTCTTTCATGATAAACCAATTCCCACCCTAATCCTCTTGTTTCAATACTATCTTCCTCTTCAATTCCTGACAATTCTCCGAGGCGTCTGAAAAGAAGATGGCCTCGAGACGTTCTAGTTTAGAAAAGTTACAGGATTGCTGCCATTGGGTAGTTCTTCTTTAAGGCTGTTTCACGCCATTTATCTTTTGTCACATTTACTTGTTGTACTTTGAAGTATAATTGTAAATTTCAATAAATGATGTTAAAAAAAAAAAAAATACATTTAACATCCGTAGAAACCTCCTAGTATCCAATTAAGAACCCTAGTACCGGGAAAATCTAAAAAGAGTTCAAATACACCTGCAGTTTAGCGACCGAATTTAAAATCAGAAGAACAATCTCTTAACGAAGCCCACAATAGCTAAATTCAGACGTGAGTGAACCTAACTAACTTTATGTTTTATTTATTTAACACCATCATAAAAATAAATTACTTTTTTATAATCCTCACACAAGACTAAAACGACATAGATATCGATTACTACAACACTTACTAGACAAACGTTCAAAACTTCCAGTATATTACAAAAGACTCAATTTACATCACTATTATCAGACCTGTTTGGACATATGGAATTGAGCTTGGGGAGGCTCTACGAAACCATCTAATTCCTCCCGCATCCAGTCCTTACAATCCAAAATCCTGAATGCTCCTCATTTTGTTACAAATCAACTCATTCATAATGACCTTAACATCCCATTTGTTGCAGACATAGCCCGTGATAGATACTCCTCTTTTCATTCTAAACTCCCTGCCCATACAAATCCACTTGTCCGTAATTTATCTTACTTAGATATCTCTGATAATTCTCCAGGGCGACTGAAAAGAAGGTGGCCTCGAGACCTACTGAGTTAAATCGTCAGTGAAGTGCTACCACTGGGTAGTTCTTTCTCAAGACAGTTTCATGAATTTTTGTTTTCATTCTACATATTTACTTATTGTGTTCTCAATACAGTTTAAATTACTATAAAACTTACATAAACCATGAAGGTTTGCTCAGTACATATAGAATTCTACGTTTCTATCAACGCAGTGCAATAGTGATAGCTTAATCACGCTCAGCCGCAGTTTTCCAATTAATTGTAATTATTAAATAAATTAAAAAATATTTTTTCTCAATCAGCCCTCAACCAAAAATAATTGATGAAGGCTATTGAACTCTCTCTATCAATACATGGCGTAGCAAATTCATTTACGAGCTCTATCAAGATCTTTATTTACAATTCAATAAACTAGTATTAATTTTCGTGGACATTATTCCTCATATTAAATGGCCGTATTATTGGTCATATTACCCACAAGGCAATAATCTTCCTATCAGAAGCATTACGTGTGTTTAATCCGATAATGAGTACGTGGGCGTGAGAAGGCGTTAGACTGGAAGCCATAACGCCTCTTGGTGCTCGTATGATCGGAGAAAGTACACTAATCGGTGTACACCGTTTAGAGCTAGGTGTGAGAATCGATCCTTAACCGCCTGTTATACAAGGCCTCGGTTATCTGATGACGATCTTGAAGGGAATGCAGGCTTTCCTTCCGGCCTCCTCAGGATACGCATGGCCACTGGTGCATCTGATGGGCGTGCTCTGTTGGAACCGCACGTCGCTACCGGACGATAAGCCAGAATATCATACATATTAAGATAAGAGCTTATGACGTTGTCGGTAAATGTCCATGTTTACCGCACTTGGACACAATCTTCATCAGCTGGTAAAGAAATTTAAAGAGTTTTTGGGTAAATTATATTTTTTCTGAATTCCTGAGCTTTCCACCTTTTGTTATTTAGTATTTCTGTTCACGACATATGTTATGGCCTGATGAGGTTTCATGAATGTTTCATGAAAAAAAAAAAGGAAAACTGCATTGTAGCATCGTCCGAATAGTCACAGTAGCATCAAGTGGCGTTAAATGCACAATCACGAGCGCTGAGTGCGAGCCTGAAGGACTCTAGTGAAACAGTTCACTATTGAGTTTCATCAAAGAATGTCATCTGCTCCGGGACCTATGAAGGGAAAAAATAACATAATAATAGGGAAAATAAAATACAAATTAGTTAATTTTTAAAAAATCCAAAAAGAAAAAAAATTTATTGAAAAATAGATAAATAAAAAGTGTGTGTTATTTTCAAAGTGATTAAATAAAAAGTGTGTGTTATTTATAATATTTTTAAAGGGTGTGTTATTTTAAACGTGTTTAAAAAATAAATAAATTATGAAAAAAAAAGTGTTAATATGAATATGTTTGTGTTAATAACCAAGAAGTCGAGCACCTATTCCAACAACCTAACCCCTATAAGGTGGCTTTTGTATACAACACATTCTAAAAACTATAAGGACTGCCGTACCAAAAAGCTATTAAAGAACTACAATTCATAGATATAATAGTTCTCAAGTTTTTATTTTCTATGGTTTGTAATATGGGAATTTGTATGAAATGAATTCTTAAACAGTTTAACATAATAATAATTTTAATCTATTATAATCTTAATTTATTGCTTGATTTGTCTTATTATACAAAGCGAACGTTTCTGGGTTTTGTTTCTCATAGCCAAAAAAAATCCTAAAAATTGTACAATTAATCATCATCACAGAAAACAATGGTTTTTGTAACGATAATTATTATTATTAATTAGTCAAAACCTAACAGAAAACTTGCTTGGGTGTACTGTTAGTCAAGCCAATCGCACCAATATGAACTAATTATGTTTCAAGCTAAATTTTAGATCTTCGGCAGGATTTAGAATATATTCGTTTAAATTTTAGCTTTTATTCTTAAGATTTGTGTTCTTTGTTTTTAATAATATCCTTCCATACA
Source organism: Piezodorus guildinii (assembly GCA_023052935.1). NCBI lineage: Eukaryota > Metazoa > Arthropoda > Insecta > Hemiptera > Pentatomidae > Piezodorus > Piezodorus guildinii. The sequence goes on along the minus strand of CM041292.1, from coordinate 215,303,904 downwards.
TTTTTTTCATATACTTTCTTGAATCTCTATATATGTCTAAATACGTAAACAACAAAACCCTTTATACGGGAGTACAATAACTGCACGGACACTGTTCACGCCATATGTTATGGCCTGATGAGGTTTCGTGACTGTTTCATGAAAAAAAAAAAAAAGGAAAACTGTATAATTTTTACGATATTTATCAATAGATCATTTTGTGTTAATCTTTATTTTTTTTTATCTGTTTAAAAAATAGTTATTTTAAATATAATTAAAAGTTTCGAATAGAAGAGAAAGAAAAAGAATACGATCGTACTTCAATTGTTTTTATTACCGCCTAGTGGCGGGGGGTTTTAAGCTAGGGTCTAAAGGGTAGATGAGCCTTAGACCCGAGTCTGCTCTCATACTTAGTACGTTTGCAAACCAAGTTTTTTTTTCTCATCGTTCCCCTTGGAACTTGGAAAAGCCGCCCTGCGGTCATTCAACATACCTGAGAACTTCGTCCAAGCCGCCCTGTGGAGATTTTCTACAATACGCAACTGGACTTTTTTCACGTGAATATAGCTTATCTATTAATGGAACATTTAATTACTTAATTCTTATTCAAGAAACTGTTTAATTTTGATAACTATTTTTTTTTTTTTACATCTTTAAGCATTGATTAAGTTAAGTTTGTTTCTTCCATTTTCTACAATAATTTAATTAGGTTTATTTTGTTTTCTACATTTTCTTACACCTGTTTAATTATAATTAGGTTAATTTTTTTCTTACATAAATTTATTAGGTTGATATGTTTCTTATCTTGTTTATATGTATTTCAATGTATTAAATGTATTGTGATTCGTCGTTTGCTTCCATTATTTTTATTTATTTTAAATCTATACAGGCCATTGATTTATTTCAATAGAACCACCCTCAATTTTGAGTTGTCACTTGGAAGTACTATTCTTTCACGGATAGTCCAGCGTATACAATTTCTAAGTCGAATTCAAACATTTCTAAATCAAATTCAACATTTTTATAATAAAATTAATTATTTGGAAGAAACGTGAATTGATAATAAATATTACATTTCACCGTTATATTGTTTAGTAATGTCCACCGTCACAGTTTTGCAACCCGCCTCACTCCGGCCGATTTACCTGATCTGGGAATGTTAATCGCAAAAGATCGACAAGAGATTAGTCATTATAATGTAGCAAGTGGATATCCTTGGGCTATAGAAATGTCTATAGCTCCTTGAGGCTGTAAGAGCAATGATATATCGCCTGGGGAAATTTCGTTCTGACAACAATTATTCCGCGTCAACCACTTCTGAGGAGGTATGAATTTCCCTGTTGTTTGATCAACTGCAGTACTTTATTTTCTCAGTACTTTATTATAAAAATAGTTAATTAATTAAATAATTTTTTGTATTTATATGTTTTTATTTACATTACTCTTTACCATATTACTACATTTTAAATGAGCGAAATAAAAATACAAACTAATTGGGATTATTCCTCTGGCATGTAAAGAAAATAACCTGATAGAGGTGAGGATTATTTATAAAAATACAATTATTATCTGACGGTACAAATTATACTTTTAATTTCGAACAAAATCATACTAAAACTTTTCATTCCATAACTTTAATATAATAATAATAATGAATAAATTCTTTATTATCCTGCCACAAGTCCCTTTGGAATAAAAAATACAGAATTTATAAAATGTGCTTTGCAGTCTTAGAGTAAGTTAAATACATGTTAACAAATTAATAATAACTTATATAAAATTAGACATATTCAAAATAAAAAGAAAACAAAAACAACGACAAAAAAATAAATAATATTAATAATTTACAATTCTGAGGGAGCCTGGGTATTCATTAAATGATTAAATATGCGGGATTTAAAGGTTGAATGAGAGTTGGAGGTATAGAATTCCATAGGATTGAGGATCGAATGAGAAAGGATTTGTCGAAATGTGCAGGTCGGTGGGCCGTACTGTATAAATCCGAAGGTCTGGAGCGTGTACAACGAGGATGGGCAGAGGATTTAAATTGAAGGAGGTCAAAGATGTATGATGTACGGCGGGATTGGATCACTTGGTAAAGGAATGACGCAAGGAAATACTTACGACGATTGGAAGGATAAAGCCACTTCAACTCGCCATAAAATTGGGATACGGAGGCGAACCTGGGGACCCCGAAGATGAATCGGACAAAGCAATTAAATAAGCGTTTTATGTTTACTTTGAGATCCCCAGAAACCCCATCGTATACCGTACAACATTAGTCGAAGTGGGGAAATAATAGAGAGGTAACGAGGAGTTTTAGGGTTTCATACGGAAATAGGTGACGGAGAGAATATAGTCGCTTTATGGTTGAAAAGGTTCGACGGGAGATTTCGGAAATATGATTTTTGAAGGATAGAGTTTGGTCGAAGGTTACTCCCAGATTCCTGGCAGTCGGGTGGAACTTTATAGGATTACTATTTAGGAACAGGGTTGGGGTATGTTTAGGCGGAATCGCTCGACTATTGACCAAATATTTTCCTTACGTCAAATATTAGAGAAAAAATTGGAATACAACGGTGTAGTCCATCAACTTTATATCGATTTTAAAAAGGCTTATGATTCAATAGACCGTCAGAAGCTATTTAATATCATGATTGAACAGGGAATACCTAGAAAGTTAGTAAACCTAGTAGAGATGTGTTTGTCGGAAACATTCCATAAAGTTAGAATCGGTCATAATTACTCCGAGAGATTTGAGGTTCGATCGGGTTTGAAACAGGGTGACTCCCTTTCACCTGTGTTATTTAATTTAGCTTTAGAATATGTCATAGAAAAGGTGATGTGTAATGAGAAAGGCTTAAATATGGGTGACAAGATTCCGGTTTTGGGGTATGCCGATGATCTGGTACTGCTAGGTGAAGACACGGAAACCATACAACTAAATACAAGTGTGTTAATAAAAACCAGTAAAGAAATAGGACTCGAATTAAATACCGATAAGACGAAGTATATGATTAGTAGCAGAAACGGTGTCGATCTTGGTGATATTGATGTATCAGGTCATACTTTTGAACACGTAGAGAAATTCAAGTATTTAGGTTCAATTATAACTAGAAAAAATGAAATCCAGGAAGAAATAAAGTCCCGGTTAAAGGTGGGAAATGCGTGTTATTATTCAGTTGCTAAGTTACTTAGTTCGCGGCTTCTATCTAAAACTTAAAGATAAGAATTTATAAAACTATTATTCTTCCGACGGTTCTTTACGGATGTGAAACGTGGCCGCTTACTTTGAAGGATGAACAACGGCTTAAGGTTTTCGAAAATAAGGTATTGCGTAAAATATTTGGTCCAAAGAGAGATGAGCCACTGGGGAGTTTAGAAGGTTGCACAACGCGGAATTACGGAACTTGCATCCTGTGAATATAATTGAGCTGATTGCATCGCGGAGACTCAAATGGGCGAGTAAAGTTGTTGGGCTCGATGACGAGCGGATTCCGAGAAAGTTGGTATTTGCTGATCCGACTGGTAGGCGTCCGAAAGGTAGGCCGAAGCGGAGATGGGAGGATTGCGTTAAGGCTGATCTCGGGGGCTTGGGCTTGAATGGTGAACATTGGACGAGTCTGTGTAGGCGGAACTTGGTGGTATCGGCATCGAACCTTCGGGTTCGCTAAGCCTATTATTATTATTATTATTATTATTATTATTATGTTGGGGTATGTGGAACTGTTTTCAGGAGGTGATGGGATCCTAGTACAATTGCTTTTGTTTTTTCAGCATTAACTTTTAACTTATTGACTACAGCCCAGTGACTTATTCGATTTAAGTCCTCTTGTTGATGCAATAAGCAAATATGCTAACAAATAATGTAACAAACTGCATATGATAGAAAAAAAACTTATAACTTTCAATATTTCAGGTATCTTGGCCAGCGCCTCGATAGTCTTTTGGTCGGATTATATGGGTTTGTGGCTGTTGATAGGTTTTGAGTCAGCTGGTTTGAATTTAGGGTCAGTCTGTCATGAAATTTATTGTAGCGATCAGTGGCAGTTGCAATGACGAATATAATGTCTAGGTCGGTATGTAGTGTCTCGTTAGATACGTAAAAGGGGGCATTTATAATTTTCCTAAGTAAATTTGATTGAAATGATTGAATCATTTTGATGTTTGACTTTTTTTGCTGTTCCCCATAACTCGATGCCATAAGTCCAAATGGGTTTTATTAGTACATTATAAATAGTTAATTTGTTCGTCAATGATAATTTTGAACGTTTGTCTAGTAATCTTGAAAGAAGTCCATATCGTCGATTTAGTTCTTTTCTTTTTCGTTTGAGGTGGTATGCCTATGTTAGTCGTTTGTCAAGGTAAAGTCCTAAATAACGTACTGTGTCTGAAACTGGTATTGGAATATTATCGTAAAAGACATGGGGGCAGGAGTTATGTTTTAAAGAAAATGTGACGAACAGGCTCTTTGATTGATTCATTTTTATTTTCCATGTTTTTGCCCAGCAAGCTTTGTCGTCCAGATGTTCTTGGAGTGCCTTAGAAGCCTTAAAGGCATCTTTATTGGATGTCAGGGTAGCTGAATCGTCGGCAAAGGTTGCTATAAGTGTTTCTGGATGCTGTGGGATGTCAGAGCAATATATATTAAAAAGTGTTGGACCTAAAACGCTGCCTTGAGGTACACCTGCTTTTATTTGTTAATAGAGAACTCAAAACCTACTCTTACAAGGAAAAACCTATCTTTTAAGTACGAATATAAAATTAAATAATACGTTGGACTAAAAATGTTTTTAACTTAGCGAGCAAACCATCGTGCCATATTCTGTCAAAGGCCTGACTCGTATCCAAAAACACACCCGGACAGTAATGTTTTGATTCTAACGAAAAAGAAATATAATCAACCAATCGGTAACACTGTTCTATTGTAGAATGATTTTGTTTAAAACGATACTTGAGCGAATAATAATTTCTACTACTTTTGAAGGGAAAAAAATAATCTACAAATGAACAAATAAATAAAAAATATAGTTCTTTGTTTTGTTTTTTATTTAACATAACGAGTATTATCTAGTAATATCAGGAAAAACCTAAAAATATGTAGAGTTGATAGGATATCTAATAAATTCAACAAAATAAATATCTTAAATATTGATCTCTCATTTTTCCGCAGTAATTTTCTAATCGATCTTGTTGAATTAGAGTTTGATAAAATACTTTAATAAATCGTCTTTATTTCATATCTATGTTATTATTATCTAATGCTTTTCAATCATAGCAGGTTTAATTTTTTTTCCTTATAAGATAAAAATTTTAATTTAGAATATTGTTTATTGCTATAGTTCAGTTAGTTTTGACATCCCTAATCTAAAAAGAAAAAATAAACTCCATGTTTTTACATCGTGAACACAACACAAATATCAATTAATTTTCTTTTAATTTCTTGTAAGAATTAAATTAATCCTTCATTCTCGATTGCAGATATAATTTTGTGACATTCATATTTAACAAGAATGCCATTTTTAGGTGTATGGGTATGAGAAAATTGAAGTTTTTTGTATATGGTCTACGTTGTATGAGACCACAAAAAAATTAATATTAAAGCCCCAATTAAAAAGGGTAGACTTTCCTTTATTGCTAGAACCGCGTAACAAAACAAAAACCTAAAAAAAAGAATGGTTAACCACATTCTTTAGTTTGTGAATAGGTGAATGATGTATACACACATTTTCGATACCTTATTCAGTAATTAAAACTTTTCTTCGATAAAAAGAATGAACTATGAAATAAATAATTCACTAATGTACCTAAATGCAAATAATGTATTGGGTTGTGTCACATGAAATGTCCGTTTTCAAGGTAAAGGGTTTTTATTAAAAACACGATATGAAAACAAGATAATTTTATTCGAAGTATTTACCTTCTTTTGAAAATGAATAATATTGAATTAAGGAGGAAGACAGAATGGAAACCAGTGGATTAGAGTGGGAATGAAATTTTTGATAAAATGAATGATACCTGGTTCGGGCTAAATCAGTAACATGTGGGACATTAAGGTTTTTATGGATGAGCTTATTCGTGACAAAATATGGAACCTTGAGGATTTTACGAAGGATTTTGGATTGTAAGGATTGGATACGAGAGGAATTCGATAGTTTAGTAGACCCTCATAGCACTACTCCGTAAGTCCAGATAGGTCTTATGATGGTCATGTAGATGAGTCTTTTGTAGTTAAGAGAAAGATTTGACCGTTTGCCAAGTAAGTGTTGAAGTAACCGAAAGAAGCGAGCAGTTTCTTGTTTCAGTTTAGTGTGGGGATTCCATGTTAGCCGTTTGTCAAGTAGAAGTCCTAGGTAGCGGATCTGTTCAACCGGAACAAGCGGAATATTATTAAAGGACACTGTAGGGCAGTATGTCATAGGTTTACGACGAAGGGTAAAGGTTATTTGGTGGGATTTGTTGGAATTTATTTTAATTCGCCAATTCTGACACCATACCTCAATATAGATAGAAAGGAAAGTGTCAGGATGGGTTGGGACATCAGCTGTATAGACTGTATTAAGAATGGGTCCTAGGATGCTGCCTTGAGGAACACCAGCAGACTGAGAAAAGGAGGAGGAGTAGGAACCTTTGTGATTTATTATAAAGGATCTATTACTGAGGTATGACTGGATAATAAGAAAATATGTAGGAGTGAGGAATGTTGGGAGTTTGTAAAGCAATCCCAGGTGCCAGACACGATCATAGGCCTGTTCTACGTCGAGGAAGGCTCCAGTGCAGTACAATCCGCGCTCTAATGCAGAAGATACAACGTTGGTCAACAGGAGTTGGTCCAGGTGGCGGTCGAAGAATGAAACAATTAGTTTCATTAGGTAGTTTCAATCATTTATTTCCTGACTACTTTTCGACCCCCATTGAGGGTCATCATCAGGGCGTATGGTAGGCTAGTGGAAAACTAATTATGTCCAATATAAAAAATAGTAATAAAGGTTTTTCTAAATTAGAAACAGCAGTTAAAAACATAAAAAATTGTTTCGAATTATAAAGAATCCGTTCTTTTTTTTTTTGTTATCATTCATCTTCTTTAATTCTGAATTGCCATCAAAAGATTTTTGCAGAACCTGCCCTTACCTCTATGTGAAGGAACGTATTGCGATCGTTATCATTTTGAATTTCAGCTTTCAACGGAAATACACAGTTAAGGTCCCCTTAGTCCGAAAGACCAAGTCCCGCAAAAAGGTCTGTGTTTGCGAGTGTATGTGTGTGTGTGTGTGTGTGTGTGTGTGCGGTGTGTGTGTGTGTGTGCGTGTGTGTGTGGGTGTGTGTGTGTGTGTGTGTGTGTGTGTGTGTGTGTGTGTTTGGTTAGTCTAGCACGAAAACGAAAGTCAGAAGATTGATTTTTTTAAATTTGATAGCACGACAAGTAAATATGGTACAACAAAGAGGATATGCAAAATAAAAAAATTAAAGACATGTAATGAAACTGCCTTTATTAATTTTATATATTTATATAAGTAATAATCACGATTCTTGATGAGATTTTAAAGGGTAGAGTCATCACTCCCTATGCCTATTTTTGTGAGTGGTCACCATTTGGCTGGCGGGTCTCCCATACCCGGGGTAGAGGATGTGAGTGAATCCCCATTTAATTATATCCTAATAAAAGCCCCGCCGGGACGGGGGTTCGAACTCAGAACCTTTATGATATAGATTGTGGCTAGCTACTCAGCCACGGGCTCTCCTCCCTCCCCCCCCCCCAAAAAAAAAGGATTTTATTTAAAATAAATTTATTTAAAATTCATCGTAAGTGTTTTAGTAGCATGTTGTAATGTTTTATTGCATAACCCAGTGTTCCAACTCCCTCCACAGAATGCTAATGGTACAAGGCGTGGAACACAAGAAGGAAGTGTTGGCTGCGAAGTTAGCAAATGCCTCTGCGATTAGCATGCACGGCTCGTGAGCTTCCGGGCCACTGCCGAATATATATCGTCCTCTCTAATGCTACAGATTATGGAGGCATTTGCATAGTAGGCCGTAACTCCCTGTGTCTAATTTGTTCTACGATGGTTACAAAGTCCCGGGCAGGTCGTAGATCAGCAGTAACAAGCCTGGGTAGATGTTCCGGAGTCTAATGTATGTACTAACAGGGAATCATAGCATTCTACGGGTCATGCAAATATTAATAGAACAAAATTTAATAGAAATAACCATATCAAGACATAGGGTACAGGTTAAAGAGAAACAGAGATTGCCTATTAAGGCATGCTTATCATCGCAAAATTTTCGAAACACCATTTTACGTTGCCTCTGAAGGATTTTATACTGGCATTAAAAAATCCTAGAGCCAATGCCGGGCATAGAAAGCTGTTATGCTAGCCACTACACCACTCGTCACCTCCAAAAAGTTTATTTAAATATCAATATTCCTTTTTGGGATACTAGAAATTTTTATTTCACGGTAAAGATACTAGATTTAGGATCGTGAAGGAGCCCATGTTCTATCACATGCTCTTTTTCAAAATAATGCAAATTTATTCAATCTGGTGTTCATGAAACGTATTTCATGATAATGAATAGGTATTTTATTAATCAATGGCCATTCTAGTATATAAATATATTTAAAAAATAACATTTAATAACCAGAAAACACCTGAACAATCTCAGACACCATGATATCAGGGATCACTTGTAGCTGGGTGGCTAGCATAATAGCCTCCTATGCCAAGGTCACGGGTTCAAACCCGCAGGTCGTCCTAGGATTTTTTAATGGGAGTAAAAAATCCTTAGTTATGCCGTCCTTCGGAGGGGACGTTAAAAGGTGGTCCCGAGCCTGTGCGATGTCAGGTACTCGTAAAAGACCCCTCCTCTACCCGTCTTTACCCCGTCAGGTACTCCTAATAAAACCTAGATAGGCAAAATTTAGGACTCCCGCTGTAGTATCGTCCGATTAGCCATAGTAGACTGACTAATGTTCATACATCAAGTAAATATGCTAGAATGATAAAACACATGAAAAAAAAATATGAAGAGAAACTGCCCATTAGCAGCACTCTAGTAGTGAATGTACACAAGAAGGTCTCGAGGCCATCTTATTTTCAGCCTCCTCGGCGGATTGTTAGGAATAGGAGTGGAAGTAAGGATTAAAACTAGTGGATTAGAGTGGGAGTGGAGTTTTTCATGGAAGGAGTGATACCTGGTACAGGCCAAATCAGCAACATCTGGAACATTAAGGTCTTTGTGGATGATTTTAATGGGGTCAAAATAAGGAGCGTTAAGGATTTTGCGAAGGATTTTGGATTGTAAGGATTGGATACGGGAAGAGTTTGATGGTTTAGTAGAGCCCCAAAGCTCTACTCCGTAGGTCCAGATAGGTCTTATGATTGTCATGTAAATGAGTCTTTTGTAGTTAAGTGAAAGGTTAGAGCGTCTGTCAAGTAAATGTTGAAGTAACCGAAATCGGCGAGCAGTGTCTTGTCTTTTCAGTCTTGTATGCGGGTTCCAAGTAAGACAGACACTTTAAAAATAAAAAAATACAATTGTAATTGTTATGCTCGTATTAGTAAGATTTGAGTTTATTTTTGTTTTGATGGAGAATAAAATTACTTTTCAAAAATTATTAAAAAACAAAAGAAGAATATAACTTTTTTTGTTATGCCAAAAAAAAAAAACAACGTTATATACGGAATACTTTTCCAAAGTTAATAAATTTATTTTAATCATCCTTATTTCAGGGATATTTTTGGTTTTCTATCATCAGCAATGTCGTTTGGGTGGTTACACAATGACCCGAATGATGGTTTATTATTTCCTGGTTTTTGATGGAGATGTCTGAGAACTTAGCAACATTCTCTCCAACAGAACATTTACGAAGCCAGCAAGCATTATTTTTTCGTTTCTGAAAGATCTTCATTTCACTTCACTTATTAGTCTAGGTTGACTAGAAAACATTATGAAATGGAATACTCTGACGATCGAAGACAAAAAACTAATTTAAAAAAATATGAATAATTAAGTTTAGTGCTATAAAATTATAATTTATAGGAAAACTATAATCTGAGGTGTAAATCCTATTTTTTGTTTTCATTGCATTATCTGTTTTCGTGAAGTAATCTGAAAGCAAAAATGATTATCATTATTATCAAATATAAATGTGTTTGTCAGAAATAAATATTTCTAGCATTTCGAGGTTTCCAACGGTATATTATACATCTATTCAAAATTACCTTCTTTATTTTTAGATGGCAGTTCATATTAACGAAAATGTCACTGATTCAATTAATTGTCAATTTGTTAAGAATCTGGATTTATTTTTACTTTCACTTACTATATACAGTAAGTGAAAGTATTGCGATCGTGAAAATTTTCGAATTCCAGTTTTCAACGGAAATACACATTTTAGGGTCCCCTGAGTCCAAATAACCAAGTCCCGCAAAAAGGTCTGTGTGTGTGTGGTAACTCCCAGGCGGAAACGGTAAATCCTATGAAACTACAATTTCATATTTAAGACAAATATACGCCCGAGACCTTACAAAACCTTTTTCATCAAAATGAGCTTAACAGAAGAGCCACTTTATACAATGCATTTTGCACCTTTCTTCGATTTTCTCGAAAACGGTTCTGACAATTCTGATTAAACTCGATAGATTGATGTAAAATTTAATGGGCTTTAATATCATGTAGTTTTCATTTTGATTAAAATGGTCTGACAGGGCTTAAATGCCGATATTTTAAATTTTCTTCCTCTAAAGTACCTATAATTTTTTAATTTACTGATGAAAAACAGGTAAATATATAAAATGAAGTCGATACCCAACTAAAGGAGAAAACAGAAAAAATATTTTTTTAATGCTATTTTTCATTTTTGAACATAAGAACAGTAATATACATGTATGATATACCGTTGGAAAGCTAAAGATTTTAGAAAAAATACTATCTCATACACAAGCTTATATAGTTAATAGAGAGTGATAAAAATCCGATAAAATTAACTGATTGTTTTAGATAATAATATAATAGATTTTTTAATGAAACACATGTTTCTATAGAAATTCAATTTAATTAATTCTTTAGTAGTTTCACTAATTTTTATCTCTGACTGTCTTTTAAAATTCTTTAATTGATTTTAACAACGGAGGTAAGTGAAAGTCGTGTGTTGCCCGCACCAGATTTTTAGTACCACGAACAATCACAGATGGTTGATAAAATGCTTTTAAATAAAGATAATAAAAAGTTCTTTAAAGAACTCTCTATTTTCGAAATTCGGTGTCAGAAAGTAGTTTTGGATAAAAAAAAATCAGTAAGGTCCCAAGTATATTCCTGTATTCAATATACAATTTTTGTCTTGTGCGACCTATCGCTTTTGTGCAAGACTTATCATAAATGATATACATTTGTTTTTGCTAGCCATAGGTATTCGGGGTAATGGAAAAAACGCATATTTATATCGAAATCACGATTTTAATAAACAGAATACTTGACTGTACAAAAAAATAAAAATTAATATCTCGAAAAGTAATTGTTGTAATTTTATTGAAAAAAAAACTGGGACTGGATAACTATTCAGTCTTATTAGCTGTGGGTCGACCCTGCAGTCGGAATACTCTCTAGCTGTTACAGTCGAAATACGTGATCTTGGCCAAACCATATCCACATCCATACAGCACAACAGTTGCTCTAGAAATCGTGCGGATCCGGAACACAAGGCCCTTCAAGTTTTTTTTGTTTTTTTTTTTCAATTTATTCGACTTAGCGAGAAAATACTTAGCAATCCTTCGCTTGTATATTTGTCGGTGATTTATACAGTATAGCTGTTATAAAAGAATCGTCCTTGAAATACATCGTTCTTGGACATAAATTTATTCCCATCGGATTCTTGCTAGGGGAAATTTATTAAGGATCCCTGCTCAAACGCTTCCTGAAAAAATAAAAAAGCGAGTGGTTCATTTAATATATTAATCAAAATGTCCTTGAGATAAAGTTAATAGTCCTTCCGACATTTTTTTTTCTATTGAAATTTTTTCTCTATTTTTCATTCCTTATCTGACTTCCCGGGTCGTCGTGTTAAGTAATAAAAATCTGGTACTCATACGATAAGGTCTGTTAATGGATATCGAGATGGAAGGTTAGATAAAACTCAAGCGAGAATAGGAAAATAGATATGTTTAATTTAATATTTTATTTCTCTATTCAGTTGACTGAGTGGACAATGGTTATCAAAAAAGCATAATTAAAATCATAAAATTGGAGTGAGTATCAGACAGCATTCATAACTTATACTAATTGAAGTCATCACCATTATAGATAATTTTTTTTTGTTTTAGTTTATTACAATTCTTGGTAGATGAAATTTCTAATATTGAAATTAACTCAATCTAGTTTTGTTTTAAATATATTTACACTGGAACAGTCGCTCCATATCGTCCCCTGAACGTTGCTCTTCTGGCGTCATTAGTAAGAGTTTCAAAACCGCAAGAAATGTATTCTCGTAATTTTTGAGACATAACAGACTAGTTAAAACAAAAACTAATCGTATGTTCGATGGGATAGTAATGGTGACATAATCACTCCATCAAATTAATTAGCTGCTTAATAAGATACTAAGGACCGTAAGAAATGATTTTTTTAAAAGTATAGTAGTAAGAAATTTTTAAAAATATATCTAGATGAATGTTAAATCATATTTGCTTTGAGCTGAAAGTAATCTAGTATCATGATTGAGGCGACTGTAAACGACGTTTATGGTGGATTCTGTGGCTCTGTGGCTAGCTGACGGAGGAAATCGAGAATTTGATTCCCAGTACCATACGGGGTTTTTCAAGCATATAATTAAAAAGTCATATACTTTGAGCCGTATCCCGGATATTTAAAGACAGTCAGCCAATTGATGGAGACTCATAAAAATAGAAGCGTGAATAACAGTGTGGACTGCGAGGAGACAAATAGAATGGTTAAAAAAAAAAAAAAAAATAAAAAAATAAAAAAAAAAAAATAAAATCTGGAAGTGAAGATGAACAAAAAGAAAGACATTACAAGAGAAAAATCTAAAAGTTGAAGTCAACTCAAACCTTATAATAACTGAAGAAAATAACACAGTCATTCTTCAGGCAATGTCAAAATAATACTAACAGATACATTCAACCGTAAATAAGCTATTTTTCAAACATTATCTAAAAAATTCGTATTCACATACTGGATGTCTCATTGATCAAGTAGTCAACCATACACGGCTCCTGGACTACAGGGTTTTTAGCTTCTCAAGTTTTTATATTAAGTAATGAATTTTTTTACTTAGAGGCAAACTTATTTTTATACAAGGCAATCCTGCTTCTGGTCTCGTTATTCGTTAGTAATAGAAAATTATTAAGTTACATATTTGCCCCAGGGTTTTTTTTTTTTTACATCTTACAAACTTTCTAAAAATCTATAAACTTCTAAAACAAAACTAATCTATCATAGCTGCCAGAACTTAGGTTCTCTAATAACGTAAAGTGTTCAGTTAGTAAATTATTGTAAGTGCTTTACTTAACCGTTGAAATCTGTGCCGCATTACAACATAATTAAAAAAATAAAATAAAATAAAAATTATCACTTTCTATAAACCCCTCTATTCCACTTTATACAACCAATGCAGGATCCTGGGTTCAGTACAAGTTCGATTCGTACTGTTTAATCGATTCGTACTCTAGAATTCCTACTGTTTAACTGCCAACGTCCGTGGATCCTTTTTTAGCGACGTTTACACGGAAATATCTCAAAAAGGACTGAGTAAAAAATTATGAAACTAATACAGTTAACTATCTATACAATGCGTTTAAGGTTTTACTACTCTCTACAACAACCCAGTAAAATAAAAATCTGATGCAGAAAACACACGAATTTCGGGATCACTTGTAGCTGGGTGGCTACCGTAACAGCCTCCCATGCTAAAGGTCACGGGTTCAAATCCGGAGGTGGTCCTAGGATTTTTTAATGTGAGTAAGAAATCCTTAGTTACGCCGTCCGGGACGTTAAAAGGTGGTCCCGAGCCTGTGCGATGTCAGGTACTCGTTAAAGATCCCTATCCTAATAAAACCTGGATAGTCAAAATTTAGTACTCCCACTGTAGCATCGTCCGATTAGCCATAGTAGCATAAAGTGACGTTAAATAAATAAACAAATAAACACACGAATTTCACTTACATCGACTGTTAAAATCAATTTAAAAACTTTTAAATATATTTTTGTTTTTTTTATTTACAATTGTTAGCGTGCAATACATTTTGTTAATATGTTGATTGAAATATAATTTAATTTGAAAAATATTTGAAGTTGATTTTAATAAAACGTGTATTCATTTTCGTTGGAAACATATGATTTAGATTAAATAATATGACTACATTAAATTTTTAATCAGTAATAAGTTTATACCTCATTCGTCACTCCATATTTGCTTTTACAACTATGTGTACCAGATAATTCTTTTTCTAAAATCTTTCTCTTTCCAACGGTATATTACACGTCTATATAACTGCTCTCATTACCAGTAAACAAAAAATTACGTTAAAAAATAGTTTTGCTCTTTTATCCTTTGGTTGGTCATCAAATTCGTCCAACTTCTATATTTAGTCGTCCTTTATCAATGTCATTAAGATGATATGGTTAATATTTTGGAATGCATACAATTAAAGGTAGTTTAGAGGAAGAAAATTTAAAATATCGGCATTTAAGTTCTGCCAGACTATTTCAACCTGAATGAATTAAATTTACATCGACATAGGGAGTTTCATCAAAATCGTTAGAGCCGTTTTTGAGAAAATCGTAAAAAGGTGCAAAATGCATAGTATAAAGTGGCTCTTCTAGTTAGCTGATTTTGATGAAAAAGTTGCTGTAACATCTCGGGCGTATAGTTGTCTTAAATATGAAATTTCCGTTTTGTAAGACTTCGTAAAAATCGTACATTGATAGTTGTGGAAGGTAATATAAAGTGATGAACAGGGCATACGCTTAGGCAATTCTTGTACATAACAATTTTATATGTGGGGTTAACTGCAGTATGGTGGTTAGCATAACAGCCTTATATGCCCAAAAATCCTTAGTTATGTCGTCCTTCGGAGGGGACCTTAAAAGGTTGTCCCGAGCCTGTGCCATGTCAGGTACTCGTCAAAGATCCTTATCCTAATTTAACCTCGATAGGCAAAATTTAGGACTCCCATTGTAGCATCGTCCACAGCAGAGTAAAGGGACGTTAAATAAATAAACAGTTTCATATTGTTTAATCTAAAACATATGTTTTCCACGAAACTGAATATATTTCTTTAAACTTTTTTAAAATCCAATTTTATTTAATAGTTCTAAAATTGGTTGTTACAACCAAGGTAAGTGAAATCCGTGAGTTGCCCGAACCAGTTTTATTTTATTCAGTTTTTTTTTTTATTTATATTTTATTCAATTTCACAACCGTATATTAACATATATATAATAAGTAAAAGTGTTAAATTATAATATAGAGGGTGAAAAGGCTTGTGAAGAAACTACTCAGCGGTAGAACTTAAATGTTTATTTAAGTAAATAGATCCTGAGGCCATCTTGTTCAGATAATTTTAAGTATCAAATCGTATTGATGTAAGTTAATGATACATCACAAAAAAAAAAAAAAATCTTATTTATCGTTTGATTTATTCTACTGACCAACAGGTCATCTCGATTTTTTTTTTCGTCCATTAACGAAATATTAAAAAATCTGTTCTGTAGGAGCATTAATGACCTGCAACAAGTCAGGCACCTGCAAAATAACAGTGATTAGAAAAAAAAATGTAGATAATTCTTAATCGGACTTAACCACAAATAAGCAAACGATTTGGAAACCATTATGTAAAGAAGAAAGAACATTGTTGGACCTCGCTAAGTTCCGACTCGTCCGAAGATGTCTGGTGTTGATCAAAGAGTAACTGATACTCTCAAAATAAATTCCCACATCGTAGCAATTTCAGTGGACAATCTACGTGAGTTTGCGAGCGTCCGCCGATCTCATCAAATTGCGGTGTTTAGTTTTAACCTTGCAACAGAGGAATTTTCCTCTTTTATCAAGGGCCATCAGTAACTTGTATTGGATAGATTATTTTCTATTATAAGAGCTTTCATTTTTTTTTTTTTTTTTTTTTTTTTTAATAAAATATATTGAAATATGCAACTATATTGGTTAATAAATCTAGTAAATAAGCCGAGTTTTCCATGGAAGTATTGATACCTCGGGTATCGGGTCAAATCAGCAACTTATGGAAAACTAATGTCGTTATGGATGAGTTTATTTGTGACAAAGTTAGAAGAGGAGAGGCGTGGTCTAATGGATAGAGCACTCACTAGTCTACTGTTCTCCGGGTTCTGAGTTCGAATCCCGGCAATGCAGAATCATTTATTCTGTAATTTCAGCCCTGGGGTATGAAGAATCTCTAGGGGCACACCCAGCCGCTATAAATTGTGTATCAACAAATCTCAAGTGATCAAGGCCTAACACCTCCTTCCTTACACGGCCGTTGGCCGTAAAATGGTAAGAATCTCTATGTGTACTGCAATCTATACCCTTCATGGCTGGTAGAGGTACCAGTTATTTATAAGAAAGGAGCATTCAGCCCCAAAGCTGAACTCCGTAAGTCCAGACAGTTGAGTATTATATAGTTAAGTGGAAGGTAAGTGCGTCTTTGTGATAGCGGTGTGGCTAAGTGGGTACTGAGTTCGCGTCTCGGTGCTCGGGGGTTTATCCCAGCATTCATTTATCCCTCTCGCTCACCCCCTGACCCGCGAAACCCCCGAAGAACCATCAAAGGCGAGGTAGAGATAAACAAAAAAAAAAAGAGAAAAAAAAAAAGGTTAGAGCGCCTGTCCTGTAAGTGCTGAAAGCAGGAGGTTTCAGTCTTGTGTGCGGATTCCATGTAAGACGTTTACCAAGCAGGAGTCCTATACAGTGAATCTGTTTAACTAGAGCAAGCGGAATATAATTAAAGCATACTGTAAAGCCATAAGAACTTTAAACAATAATTTTATGGAAGCTAAAATATAAATTAATTCGTGACTCGACGTCTCTTTAAGGGTAATGAGGCCTAACGAATCGTTTGTATTTGTAATGGTATCGTGGGTAATCCATTGTAGACCTATAATTGCCGGCAATATCGTATACGGTATAAATATTTCCTTATTGGAGTAGCTACTTGGTTATTTTCTTTCAGCTGACAGAAACCGATTGATGGAAAACGTGACTGTCATCGCAACAGTAGCTGTCATTTGCACTTTCATTGTGTCAATTACAAAATAACCCTCTTGCTGAACCATCAGGTTTTGCATTAAAGTTGAAAGTATCATAGCGATGGGGACAGCAAACCACAGTAGAGTCTAAAACCTGTGAGAATTGTCTCTCTCTTGTAGTTGTATCTAGCGTCACTTGAGAACAACTGACCAACGGTTCTAACAATTTTTATTAAAGTGATTTTAAAGTACCCTAGGACCATATGCTGCATTTGGACCCGCAAGCTTGGACATAGAAGGCCATTCAGCTAGCCGTAACATAGGTGAAACCAAGTAATGAAGCATGTCGAGCAAAACTGAAGTTATTATTCCTGCAGTCGGTCTGTAAAAGAAATTAGTTAAATCTCTAATATCTATAAAATATTGTGGATTACATTACATCGCTGGAATCTTGAATGGAATTGAACTCTGGAATTAGCCATTTTTTTTTACCTTCACTTACCTATATATGAAATGCTTTCCTTTACTATACATTACATACTTCAATACTTTTATTGCGATCGTGAAAATTTTCGAATTCCAGTTATACGAATATACGTTTTAAGGTCCCCTCAGTCCAAATAACAATCCGACAAAGTCTTTGCGGTAAGTAGCGCAAAACAGAAAGTTTCAACGAAATCGCATTGGATCCCTGGTCAAAAGCCAGTCCGCAAAGTCTGTGCGTGCGTGTGTGTGTGGGAACTCGTGAAAAGGTAAGTCCTATGAAACTGAAATTTCATATTCAAGACAACTATACGCCCGAAATGTTACAGCACTTTTTCATCAAAATCAGATTACCAGAAAAGCCACTTTATATTATGCAATTAGCACCTTTTTGCGATTTTCTCAAAAACGGCTCTAACGATTTGGTTTAAACTCCCTATATGGATATAAGATTTAATGCGCTTTAATATCATGTAGGTTTCATTCTGATTAAATTGGCCTGACAGGGCTTAAATGCCGATATTTTAAACATTCTTCCTCTAAAGTACCTTTAATTTTGTAAAATCCATAAAAATAACTATATCATCTATTTAGTACTTTTAGAACAGGGATAAATGTATAATTTGAACGATACAGCATCCAAATAAAAGAGAAAAGACATTTTTTGAAAATAATAACAGTAATATAGACAAATAATATACCGTTGGAAGCTGAAGATTGTAGAAGAATTATTATTATTAATTATTATAGTTGCCCCACGGAATAGTTAACCGTGACCCACCGATGGGTCATCCCGCCCCACGGAACAGACAAGCGTGACCCACGGTTCATGTGATGTAAGTGTAAGGTGTTTGCGAAGACCAAATGAACTATCGTGAACATATTTAATGCAACCGCAGTCCATACCTAATCTCGTAGAATTACATCAGTTTTGAAATAATGGATGAAAATAGGAATAAACAATGACAGGACTAAGCTTGTTATCAGAGATATGAACAATTCCTGCTGATTATAGGTTCCCTCGGCAACCTTCGTCAAGGTGAATGATAATATTTATACACGTTAGTCGTAAACAACTTGTGAGTGCGAGGTGTGATTAACTCTCAACTCCTCATAGCATCTTGTCTTGGTTATTTTCCTATAGACTTTGTCCTGTCAGATAATAGTTTAATAAAAGTATAATTGGTTTGCTTAGAAACAAAGCATACTTTAGGTTAGTTCTTAATTGTTCAGTACTTCTAAGCGCACATCAAGTGTTGCAACTGTCAAGAAAAACATGATGAAAATGAACACATGGTAAAAGATCCCGGAATAAAAGCATTTCAGCAAGCATAATAATAATAATAGCTTTATTGGCATTATATTGACAAAAGCCTCTCCCATAGGGAGGAATTTATAGAAGTTGGCTATAGTTAGAAATAATAAAATATTGAAAAAAAGCAAATAATATAAAGAAAGAAAAAATACAAATAATTATAAAATACAAAACTCTAAAAAAAAAAAAAACATAGTCCTTGAAAAATACACCAAAATCAAACACAAATTAAATATAATATTTTTTTAAAACGTTTATCCACCAGGATTTTTCCCTCGCAACCAGCCACCAGTTTTCGCCAACAGTCTGCGTCAATTCGTCCCTCCACCTGCGATCTGGTCGCCCCCTCTGCCTGCTGTCCTCTCTCGGGATCCACTCCGTGCAAGCTCTGGTCCATCTTTCGTCTTTCAGCCTGGCCAAGTGCCCAGCCCAGCTCCATTTTAATCGATGTTCCTCAACCCTTAGACCTTTAACGTTCACTTTCTGAAGAATATTTTTGTTTTTTATTCTCTCCCTTTTCTGAATAAACATTAAACTTCTTAGAAGCTGCATTTGCATGGTATTCAGCCTCCGGTCGAGTTTTCTTGTAAGTGCCCAGGTTTGAGCCCCGTAGAGAACAGTGGGATATACGCATGTAGTCAGAACTTTGGTTTTAAGATCTAGTGATAGATTGCTTTTGAAGATCTTTTGGAGAGATCAATATTTGCACCAGGCGTTTACTTAAAGCAGACGATATCATTTAGAGAAAATACGAATAAGGAAATAGAAAGAAGAGTTAAGCTCGGGTGGTGCAAATATTCGTTCAGCAAGCATGTCTATGCATAAATAGGCTTGAACTAATTAAAATTAAAATGTTTTCTAATGAATCCCATTCTAAAATACACGGTTCTTAAGTGTTAATAATGATAAAAAAGGTTTCAAAGATTAAAACACGGACGGCTGTTTTTCTTTGAAGTAGACTGTTAACATTGGATTCATGAACGGACTTATGGTCAGATTTTCGTATTTTTTTACTTTTGTATCAACATTTTTCGAACGCGGTGTTAATTGTTATTTTGTGTTACAGATGAAGTTGAATAAATTATTTAGATAAAAATATACCTTTGCATACAAATATATCAAAATATTAATTTCGTAGAAAATGTCTTTTAATGTCCCATTTAGAAAGCATTGTCTCGATTGAGGAAACACTAAAATTTACAAAGAAACACTCAAATCTCTCATCAATTTATTTACAAAACTAATTTATGATTTTTTTTTTTTATTGAAATCTTCTTTTTCATTATTGAAATTAACAACTCCTTGAAGATATTAAAACAAATAAATGAGAAAACTATGATTGGCTTGATAGAGTCTTGTGAAGAAACACGTATTGGTAATACTCAAATATAAAACTATCATTTTATCAATATCTTCCTACTAGCACTGCAATTGCGATGGAGTAAATCTTTGGCATCATGTTTTCAACGGAAATACACGTTTTAGGGTCTCCTAAGACCAATAAAAAAAAAATAATAAATAAAAAAAATAGTCCCTCAAAAAAGTCTTTTTGTCTGTGTATCTGTCCGTCGTCCGTCCGTGTGTGTGTGTGTGTGTGTGTGAGTATGGTTTAAAAAAAAATAAAATGTCGGCGTTTAAGCATTGTCAAATCATTTTAATCAGAATGAAACCTACATGATATTAAAGTCCATTACATTTTATTTACAATGATATAGCGAGTTTAATCAAAATCGTTAGAGCTGTTTATGAGACTCTGCCTTTGAAATTCTGCCTACACAGATTCGTCCAATGTTCATCGTTCAAGCCCAAGCCCCCGAAATCAGCCTTAACGCAATCCTCCCATCGACGCTTCGGCCTACCTTTCGGACGCCTACCAGTCGGTTCAGCGAATACCAACTTTCTCGGAATCCGTTCCTCACCGAGTCCAACAACTTTACTCGCCTATTTGAGTCTCCGCGATGCTATCAACTCAATTATATTCACAGGGTACAAGCTCCGCAATTCCGCATTGTGCAACGATATAGTAGTAGTAAGTGAAAGTAAAACTGATTTGTTTGTTGTTGTTTGTTTATTCATTTAACGTCACTTTATGATACTATGGCTAATCGGACGATGCTACAGTGGGAGTCCTAAAGGATCTTTAACGAGTACCTGACATCGCACAGGCTCGGGACCACCTTTTAACGTCCCCTCCGAAGGACGGCATAACTAAGGATTTTTTACTCCCATTAAAAAAATCCTAGGACCACCTGCGGATTTGAACCCGTGACCTTTTGCATGGGAGGCTGTTACGCTAGCCACCCAGCTACAAGTGATCCCCATATAAAACTGATTTTATAGATTTTCAATTTTTTTTATTATCCTAATTAATCTAATAGGTATATGTTTAAATTTTTCGACTGTGAAATAATCACAAATAACAGGGAAGCGCAGGGTGTGGGTGACCCATTGAGGTGAAAGTGTTTTCTGAGAGCGAACGAACCCCTTCGCTAGTGACTGTGGCCACTAACAGGAGCCCATCAGCCTGCATGAGCTCTTCTTACCTGTACGGGCTTTAATGGAATATCATCTCCCACTTTAAGGGTGAGAAGGGCTTCCAAGGTGTTATGACTAAAAAATCCATGAATAAAAAAAAGTTTATAATTTTTTGGGAAATTAAAAAAAAAAATCTGGTGCCCTCCTAAAACAATTTTTAGTAACTGTTTGTAATCTTTATTAATAGTTGACTGTTGTGTGATTTGGAGGAAAATTATACCAGATGGCGGTCAATAAAAAAGAAATAAATTAATAATTTTTAACTGTTTATTGTCTACTTAAGTTTCAATCCTCATTTTGGGTCAACATCAGGGCTTAAAAGAAACAAAGGAAATACTGATAGTGTATAACAAAATATTTTATATATTTTAAAGAACAATTAAAGAGAATATAGGAAAAAAATAAATAAGATATACTAATTATAATAACTTTAAAAACAATATTTCATATAATACAGAATTAAAGGATGTAAATATAATGAGGATGTAAAACATAAAAACATAAATTAATACATACAAAATTCGGTTAATTAAATTATAATGATTTTAGTATAATAACGAAAATACTTTACAGAACAAATTATGACTTGAATAATATTTATTTAATTTTTTTTTTTTTTAATATTCTCTTTAATTATTATTTTTTTATGTGTCATCTTGGTCCAGTTCCAGTGCTATGTTAGGTACTCACTAAATATCTCTATCCTAATTAAACCTGGCTAGGCGAAATTCAGGATTCGACAGCAGCATCATCAGATAAGCCACAAAACCATAAATGCCGTAAATTGAATAAAAAAGATAATAAATAGTATTGGAATCAAAAAGTACGCATACCTATCTATACCAGTGAGAAAGATAAATGATTTACATTTTTGTTGATCACCAAATCCAGAACAATATACAATTTATTGTCATTTCGGAAGTATCATTATGGAACTATCGCAATTCCATGATCTGGCGAAAATAGTTATTCATCTCTTTTATAAAGTAAATTTTTATTTCTGTGTTCAGGTGTCATGGATTTACACAATATTATAGGTTTTATCGCTCTAGACGTACCACACATAAAAGTTTTAGACCACCTATGGTTTACATCAATTAAAATGTTTGATTTTTTTTTGTTGTGTGGCACTCAGACGCTTGGATTTTTTATCTTTGTGTATAATGAATGAATGAATGAATGAAAAAAGAACTTTATTCTGGGACTAAGTCCCTTGAGAATAATACACATGTACAAAAAAAAAAAAAAAATGATTACAACTAGCCAAAAAACACTTAAAAAAACTAATAATATTAATGATTGCAATAATTATTTACAATTATTTTAATTGGCGAAAAAAGAGAGAAATGAAAAATATAAATTAAAAAAATACAGTGGGTTTCAATACGCAATTCAACGGAAAATTGAATTTTTGTTAACCGTTATTTAATGAAAAGAGCGAAATTTACCAGTGCAGTGATCTTAAAACTTTGGCAGTCGAAAAATCAATAAATCAAACTAAGAATAAAATTTATCTTCCCTATTCCCCTTAGAGGGATTACTAATTTATTGCTACGGTCAAGACAATGACAGGAAGACCACGCCTAGACTGGAAGTACCTGGACGGTCCTCGAAGTACCTATAATGGCCCTTACCTGCCGTGTCTAGAACCTTTGGTGGTGGTACAAATACCGGTCCACTACGCCTGGGTCAGTCAGTCTTAATCCGGCTCAACAAGTATCAGTGATGTATCAGTGAAAAGTTCGTGAAAGTGTGACAGTGTAGTGAAACTGTGTGTCAGTACTTTGATAACCGGTCGGTGGGAAATTAGAAGACTGTAGGTTATAAGTTATTGTTGTAAGTTTTAGAATAAGTCTAACAGATTGTATAAATTTACGTAAGTAGTTTATTTGTTAGGAATACCTCATTCTATATGTATACTGTTAAGCTAGTAATTCAATTATTATTGTAACGTATTGTATAGTGCTTAGTAATCCCTTTGTGTTTGTACATTCTGTATTTAATAAATATTTGTAACTTGTAAACTGGAGTAGTTCATTTCTCACACCCCGTAGCCCGTAACAATATGAATAAATCACCAGACATTTTTGTAACGCGTAAGAAGACTCAATAATGATTATATTTAATCAAATTATTTCTTGTTATTGACGATAGTCACAAACGATTATTAAACCTAATTTCAAATTTCTTTATAAATACAAATAATAATGAGACATATATTTTATTTAGGTATTCGTAGAAGTCATTCATGAATTATTGATGTAAATCATTGATGATCTCAAACTTTCAAACGACGCACAGTGGCAATATGACCGATTTAGGTGAACAAAATTCTGAAACTTGTCTATATTCAACCTTCGGGGTCCCAGATTACGGAAAAAAATATTTTAAAAAATTATAAAAAATAATTAATTTTTTTGACATGATTGGCGAGCGCACCGAGGTCAAACATCAAATTTATTTGCTAAAATCTAAAACTCCCCTATATTTTACGTTTGAAGTCCCAGAATACGGAAAAACAATACGAAACAATTAATTATGACTCGGAGTTGCTAAAATCTGCTATTAGATGTAATTTATATGGTTTAGGAAATTCTTGAAATTATAGATTGTAAAATTTTTGATTCGTAGTGCTGTGTCTGAAAAAAATTATGTATCACCCAAAACGCAAAAATTATATGTAAGATCTAAAGACTAGAAGGATTGGTTAAAAAATCCTACAAACAAATCCTTGGGGTAACTTGGAGGTTATATAGTTTTTTGTTATTGAATAAGGGTGTAGATTTACAAATTGCTCAATCAACTCTACAGGTGAGATTGCAATTTATATACAATAACGAGTTTGGAAATATATGTCTTAGCAATGCTCATTGTTAAATAAAAGCAAAAAGACTTTGCTCTAAATACACCTTAAACAGAATAAATGAGCAACGAATAAAAATAATTCCACTGTTGATTATTAGGCATTTGTGTGAACAGTGAATTCATTTACTTTTTATTTGTAAACACGGTATCGTGGGGAATATTATTATTAATGGTCTTGCCAACTAATAATAAAAAGGTGAAGCACTGGAAAATTCCAAACTTTTGACTTGACTTTTGCCCACCTAAATTGGTGATTTAGCCCACTGTGCGACGGTGAACATATACACATAGAAACATAAACTTCAACGTCAACATAAAAAAAGCTGATCACTGGTTATTTAAACTCAGGTGACCCTTACGTGTTTTTTAAATATTATATTATTTATATGTTGAAATCATTTGAATCATGTATTTACGTGCAAGAAAACACTTCATATTTAATAATGATTAATAAGAACATGATTCATTTAGTTTATTTATATCTTTAATGTAAATAAACATATGAAATCTGACGCTTTGTTAACAAATCACCCTTACTACGAAATAATGATTATCTACCTAGGAAATATTTATTTAAGTGACAGATAACAATAAAATATCTGGAATATTCTTGAGTTGACACGTCATCTCGAAATGTTTACCACAAGTGTCTCTTAATTTGAAAGGTCGTACACGTTATGGTGTAATATGTCCAAGAATCATACGTTGTTTTTTATAGTAATTGTACGTATTTATTTTAAGGTAATTAAGCAGTAATGTTGAATTTGCAAATTACGTCAAAGTTAGTGTAATAATAGGAATATAAAAAATTACTGTTGTAAATAGAAAATGAATTGTATGCTATTAGTTTACCCCAAATTTCACTCTAATGAACATGTTTTATTCACGTTACACAAAAGTTTAACCTGTGAAAAATAAAAGTAAAGAAAATATTTTCATATTTCATAACGCGTTGGTCGTACTGACCTCGCGACCTGTTGTAGGCCGAAGCGTCGATGGAAGGATTGCATTAAGGCTGATCTCGGGGGCTTGGGCTTGACCGGTGAACATTGGACGAGTCTGTGCAGGCGAAGTTTGGTGGTATCGGCATCGAACCTTCGGATTCGGTAAGCCTATTATTATTATTATTATTATTATTGGTCGTACTGAAGTACTTATTTAATTATTAAAAAAAATTAAGGTTTTTTTTTTTCTAAAGCAAAAAATTTTTTAATTATGTTAGTGTAAGGTTTCAAGGGTATATTCCTTTTGTTAATTGATTCAGTTCTTCAATGCCTGTAAAAAAAGGCTTTCTAGCGGAAAAAAACATATATTTCATGATTCTTAACTACTCGACTAAAAACAGTTTTGCTACAAAAATGCAAACTTACGGGGCGATTGGTAGAATAGAACAGAAAGTAATTTTTATTCTGGGGCTGGTTCCCCTAAGAATAACTGATTTGTGAAGTTTATAATATACAACATGTCTTGCCAACAGAAAAAAATGAACATAATTAATCAATATTTACAATTATGAATAAATATATACATAAAATAAAAATAAATAATATAAAACAATCCTCAGAAAACAATAGTGTTCAACAAAATGGAAAATAAATGATTTTAAATATAAAATTAATAGAAGTTCATTCTGATACTTAGTCTTTTAAGAATAACATAAGCTTTATAATAAAAAGGATCTTTAACTATCAAAGAATTAATGAAAAATAAACTAATTAAAACATAAATAAAAATAATATACTACTATAATAGTAAGAAACGAATTCTTCTAATGACAATATAAATAATTTAAAAAATACTGTATCGATTGAACCAGGTAGTATAGATTATAGTAAATAGTGATTCTAAATCCAATAACCTATCCATAGGCAGTTGTTTTTTAAATTAAAATTTAATAAAAAATCTGGTGCACCCAACACACGGCACTCAGCCGTTTCCTCACATTGTGAAATCATATTTTTAATAAGCAGAAAATTGAAAAAAGATGCTGTATTGTTTCAATGGATAAATTCCTTTTAGTTTAAAAATATAACAATAGAAACTACAATGTACAACAATCACTTTTTTTTCCAAAATCTTTTGCTTTCAAATGGTATTTTATTCATATATATATATATTGTTTTTATTTAAACCATGTTCACACTATACACCATACAAATATATATATATATATATATATATATATATATATATATATATATATATATATATATATATATATATAAATATAATTAACCAGAAAAAAAACTTACAAATATTTCTACTATATTTACCTACTACGAGGTTTTCAAATGAATTCCAATGAAGTAGAAGTTGTTAAGTAATAAAATAAATATCTAAAAATTAAGATTATTACAGATTTTTATTATTGATAGGTTTATAGTTAGGTCTATCGCCTATAATGATGGTACAGCGCACCGTACAGGGCTGGAACAGCAGCCGGAATAGAGAGGGAAGGTGGAAGGAAGGAAGCGAACAACCCCTTCGCTAGTGTCGGCCGTGGAGACCCGGAGGTCATCACTCAGCAGGAGCTTCTATCACCTGGTCCTCAGCTCTGGCCCAGGCCTAGGAGGTAGTTAGCTACTACCTCTTTCTACTTTCCTGATACATACTTGGGTCTAGTCTGCTATGGACAGGTGGTCGTCGGTCGGTCGGTCCTCGGTCCCCTTAATTACTTCACCTATTATATGTTTCGGCGAACTCCTAAATCACCGGACGAATTTTTATACGTTTTTACTTTCACTTACTATATATAGTAAGGGGAAGTATTGCGATCGTGAAAATTTTCGAATTCCAGTTTTCAACGGAAATAAGTTTTAGGGTCCCCTGAATCCAAATAACCAAGTCCTGCAAAAAGGGACAACGCAACACACACCTCTATGTGTGTGTGGTAACTCCCGGGAGGAAACGGTAATTCCTATGAAAATGAAATTTCAAATTTGTTTGTTTATTTATTTAACGTCACTTTATGCTACTATGGCTAATCGGACGATGCTACCTACAGTGGGAGTCCTAAATTTTGCCTATCCTGGTTTTATTAGGATAGGGATCTTTAACGAGTACCTGACATCGCACAGGCTCGGGACCACCTTTTAACGTCCCCTCCGAAGGACGGCGTAACTAAGGATTTTTACTCCCATTAAAAAATCCTAGGACCACCTGCGGATAAAATTTCATATTTAGGACAACTAAACGCCCGAGACGTGACAAAACTTTTGTCCATACATTTTGCACCTTTTTTCGATTTTCTCGAAAACGGTTTCTACGATTTTGATTAAACTCTATATATCGATGTAAAATTTAATGCGCTTTAATATCATGTAGGTTTCATTTTGATTAAAATAGTCTGACAGGGCTTAAATGCCGATATTTTAAATTTTCTTCCTCTAAAGTACCTGTGATTTTTTAAAATCCATAAAAATAATTCATTCCTTAGCAATTTATTTTTATCTCTATGTGTATTTAAAAATTCTTATATCTATTTAAATTGATTTTAACAACGGAGGTAAGTGAAAGTCTTGTGTTGAGTGCACCAGATTGTTTTAAATTATACTTAAAGTAAATTAAATGTTATATGCTTTAAAACAAATCAGATAGTTGTGCTAAATTGTAAATTTCTGATCGGAAGAAAATCACAGTTTCCATTTTCAATTAATTTGTATTTAAATGGTTTGTATATTTATTTAAACCCCACTTTTAGCTGCTGAGTCTAATCGGACGATTCTACAGTGAGTGCAAAATTTGGCTTATCCCGGATTAATTAGGATAGGGATTTTTATGGCACAGGTTCCATGTAAAATCAATTTTACGTCTCCTCCGAAAGACGCCGTAACCAAGGAATTTTTACTCCCTTCAAACAACCCAACGGCCGTCTTTAATTATGTTCTTCACGAAAAGGAGGAGATGTTATTATTGTTAGATGTTTGCCATGAACAAATAATCTGAAATATAAGATAAATACTTAATACAAAATTCCTTTTAATTAAGATTTTTGTTTCTCGGAACAAATATTATAATAATAAGATTACGAATTTGATTATATACCGTATAGAATTTTAACTGAATTAATATTACATGAGGAAGATGGTTGGGGGTGCGGTCATAAAATAGAAACACACATTTAAAACAAGTGCTATTTTAATTATATACTGACGTTTCGGCCTAAATTGTGGGCCTTCATCACGGTGTCTAAAGAAGTAACTTCTTTATAAGAAGCACATTTTAAACGGATTGGCCCATATATATATATTATTATTATTTCCTCTCCCCCCTCGATCATATAGCGAACACTAAAAAACAAACCTTGATTTTTTAGCGCTTTTACATCTGAAAAGTAGTTAATCGAATCTCTTCTCCAACATTTTTAAAAATCACTAAGAAGAAGGGGAGTAGATAACTCGTTTAAAAAACTGAAGAGACATCTGAAATAGCTCTAGAACGTCAGTTAATTAAAATTCCACTTCGAAAAACCGGTAACTGGCAGAGAAAGAAGGACTCGAGATCCCATCTCTCGGATAGGACGGGCTGGCCTTCTGTTTTTACATAGAGCTTTGTTTCATTTTTATTTATCGAATTCTTTGGTCCGAAGACAGGAACCAGGAGTCTGGGATCTTCCGGGTAGTCTACCAGACTCCTCGGAATCTAGTTTTTTTGTAAATCCACGGATGTTTCTTATTGTAGGGAAATAATTCCTCTCTCTTGTGAACTCTATCAATTGCGTTCTTACCTTTGTGGTAATTCGAGAAAGGATTAAGGCGTTGAAAACGGCCAGGGTAACATGGGAATATAAAATTATGCTAACAAGCTTACACAATAGCCACATAAAAATGACGTCAAAATATCTTATATAAACGATAATTAAATAATTTTAATATAAAAACATTGATAGAATAGAAGAAGATGGAGTTTCATAATAAACAATCAATACGTGTATTTAAAAAACTGAACACAATACCCAATTGAGACGTTGATTTTTAACATCTACTAGAGGACGCTTTTAATGAAATTTATATTAGCTGTTGTTTTAGTTTTAAGGGCAAAAAACTGCGAGTGGTTATTGTTGCCCAATAAATCTTCAGAAGACGATTAACTTACCTATGATGATTGAAAAATAATAACAAATAAATAAATGATAATAATAATAAAATAAACAATAATTTATTATGTGGCTCCATATTGATTATGGGGATTGCATTTTATACCTTCTTCCAGGTGTGTAAACAGGCGTCCCTGACACGGGAACAGACCCTGACCAGAAAGCCGCCCACTGTGGGATCAGTCGCTTCTGGATTTGATGCCGGGTATTTTATTTCCCCGGTACCCATCATATCTGATTGCTGGAGACCAGCAACTCCACACGGATAATAATAATAAAAAATATATATAATAAAAAAAAAAATAAGCTGCATGAAATAAAAAATGCGGATCACAATAAATCAGTATGGAAAGAGAAAGAATTGAAAGAATTGGAAGGTTTTACTATCAACTGAATTCGCCTAATATTGACAGTCAGTTCTCAGTCGACTGGTTGAGGATGGGTCAACTGTTTGGAGAGACAGAGGGCTTTGTTCTTGCTATACAAGACCAATTGAGACGTTGATTTCCAAAAGGTACTAAAGGACACTTTTTACAAAATCGATTTTTTTACATATTTCTCATCTCTTAAATGTATCTAAATCTCCTATTTGATTTTATTTAATGGACACCCAAGTCCTTTATAATCGCAATTTATAAATACAATTATTTTCTAAAGAAACGAATTACACATTTAATGTCGTTCCAAATTATACCAAAACATCTC
Organism: Piezodorus guildinii; assembly: GCA_023052935.1. Classification (NCBI taxonomy): domain Eukaryota; kingdom Metazoa; phylum Arthropoda; class Insecta; order Hemiptera; family Pentatomidae; genus Piezodorus; species Piezodorus guildinii. The sequence goes on along the minus strand of CM041292.1, from coordinate 215,273,710 downwards.
ATTTCATAACTTTAATATGATTTTATTAATATACTAAAAGAACAATTCTGGATTTTAATGCTAAAAGAATCAAATTAGCTAGTTTAATAATATAATAATTAGTGATTTTTGCGTCTCCTGTAAAATTTCCTAGAATGGATATAGTACCTTTTGGAAATCAACGTCTCAATTGTTGCAACGAGAGCATACAGGAGGCATATAATGAAGGAAAATAGGATATAGATAAATGTCGCCTTTGCTCCAAGACCCACGAGTATATTCAGCATGTAACAAATGGTTGTGAGACTTTGGCAAGAACGGACTATTTAATAGAGACATAATAACGTTGCTAAAATGTACCACCAAGGTTTGTGCAGAGCTCTGGGATTTTTGGGGGGTGAGGAGATACCCTATTATCGGCACAACCCTGAAAAACTTATGGAAAATAAAGACGTAAAGTTTACTAGGATGAACATATTATCACCGACCACAAAGTGCTGCATAATCGTCCAGATATTTAGGTGTTAGATAAAACCAAAAAAATGGCCAGAATCGTCGATATTGCTGTCCCATGCGACTTCCAATCTGTTAAGCACTAGAGCTGAAAAAATCAGAACTGTCTCTTGAACTGAAATCGCTCTATTGCCTGGAAATAGTTACAACAACTCCAATAGTTCTTTCTTCGAATAGTATAATCATAAAAAGCACGAAGGAGGGCACAGAAGAGCTTGGCCTAGACCACAAGCATCTAAAACTAGCGCAGAAAGCAGTTCTCCTGGATACCTCCACAATTGTTAGAACATTTTAAATAAGTAAAAACTTCTACTTTCCTTTGACTTTTATCGAGAGGTAGATGAAGCTCAAGTTACCTGAGAGGAAGAAAACATAAATAAATATAAAATAATAATAAAAAATAAATAACTGAAATAAATAAATAAAATGATAATAATTATATATCCTGCTTTCTAAGAGGAAAGGACGAAATCGATTCTAAAAGGACGAAATCAATAAAAATAAAATAGAACTTAGAATGTACATAATGCTAGAAGGAATTAGTCCGGGTTTTAGTCGATGAATGAAACCTTTAGGTACCATTACCAGAGTTTTCCCCCATTGTGGTTCATCATCAGGGCTTGTTGTAGGCGAATGGTACTTGTATCAATTTGGGTCAAAACGTTGGAACAAATTATGGTTGAAACTACCTAACTGTTTCATTCATCGATCGAAACCCGACTAATTCCTTCTAGTAATTCTCAACGGTCAACTAATTATATCCAATATTATAAAAAGAACACGGGACACAAAAATAAGATACATCCACTCCAACTCTCCGCCGCATCGCCAGAATACAAAATCGCAGACAGGATATACAATCCACTTCTCAACAGCAGTAGCCTCATCTCTACAAGCCACTACTTCTACACCATCAAGTGACACTTTCCTCATCGTCACTTGACCAGCTTCAAAAAAAGTAAAAACTCTTCAATCACCGACACGTAGTTTTAACACACCATCAACCTCTCTTTTGAGTTCTTCTAGACCATCACCCACTGGGTTAAATAGTAATAGATCTCTGACTCCCTCCCAACACATCATTATGCCAAAACTCTCCATACGTCTACCTCTCAAATAGCGGTGGTCATAATCCAATGACGATTATCGGATCATTCGATAATTTCAATCATTCGTATTAATCGATTATTGTATTAATCGGTTCGGAGAAACGAATGATGATTCGAACTGAATTTCGAACGACCTTTTTTTTTCTTTTTTCCTTATCACGATAAATTATATGAATATTTGCACCTAGACTCAGGCTCAGCCATCATAGAGATGGGAAGTGTGGCATATCGTCTCTCAGAATGCATATTAATCATTCGATTATTTGAATCATCGAAGTCCGATCATCCGATTATGACGATCATTCGATTATGCCCACCCCTATCTCAACTTACTTCCTCTGATCATTCAACTGCTTCTGTGGAAATATCGTCCTTCCAAACTCAAAATATACCCTTTTCAACCAATTTACACCTTTCTTCAATAAATTCGAATAGTACCCACTATCATATATTTTCTATACTAAAATCGCGATTCCCCCAAAATGAGCAAGTTTGTAACCTCCACAAAGGACTTGTTAAAACAAACGAACAAAGAATTTTTCTATTAAAATGTCGATACGTTTTCATTCGCCTATAATACGCCCTTATGATGACCCACAATGGGGGTAGAGACGTTGGCAGGAAATTAATGGGTGAAACTAACTAATTGTTTCATTCCTCGACCGAAACCCGGACTAATTCTTTCAAGTAATTCTCAAAGGTCAACTAATTATCTACAATATAATAAACATAATGATTTAATAGGAACAGTAAACATAACGATTAGCAATAAAAAGTTAAATGAAAAGTGCGTAAAATAATTGAATGTGTTAAATGAGCTGATATAAATATGTCCTTCAGCAATTGAATGACACCGTCGACGGCCCGATCACTATTGCTTAATGCCTCCAAGACTTAGGCCACATTTTACAAATTCTCTACTGTAACAAAGACACTCTTCGAAAAAATGACTTACCGTGAGACAGTTGGATCGAAGTGGATCCCTTTGGGCTATGAGGTGCTCATGTGTGAGATCTACCTCCTTACGCCTGCACTTGTAACCCAGTAGAAATAGCAATTTGGCTAGAAAACGGTGGGGTAAATTTAATTTTTAGGCACAATTGTTTGTACTGCTCCCCTATTCAAACACCCAAGTTTTCACACTTTTCACAATTGGGCGTTTTCCGCCATCTTGAAAAAACCTCTAAAAAAGGCACTTTTTTCAGTTTTTTAAAGAATATTAAATAGTATTTAACAAAAAATAATATATATAATAAAAGCGAAAGTGCAAGATGATTATTTTCCCCAAAGAGCACCAGTACCCACCAATAAACCCTACTCCAGCATCGTCCCATAGCTATACAACATATAATATAATTACCCTGCCCCAACAGGATTCAAATCCGGGACACTAAGAAAAGTAGTCCAGTACCCACTCTACCTTTTGAAAATAATTGCATTTATAAATCGCGGTTGTAAAGGATTTGAATGTTCTTTATATAAAATCCGCTATCTAATTTTCATAAAACTAAATGATTAAAATGCAAATAGCTGTAAAATATAAATATTGAAAAAGTCAAACCGACTATCAGCGGCTGGGCCTCATCTTCCAATATCCCAGTAGAATTAGACCAAAAAAGGGGGTTGGCTAGAAAAAGGTGGGGTAAATTTAATTTTTAGGCACAATTGTTTGTACTGCTCCCCTATTCAAACACCCAACTTTTCACCCAAGTGCGTTTTCCGCCATCTTGAAAAAAACATTAAAAAAAAGCACTTTTTCAGTTTTTTTCTTCTAAATCTCTTTCTGGACATTTTAGAGCAAACTTTGTCGTTAGCAATTTTAAAGAACAATAGGGGTACTCACTACGTTTGCTATAGCATGCTATTTGTGCTATTGTGCTAAACCCATCAATTTTATACATGAAATAACTGTAGAAACTCGACGGGTTTAGCAAAATAACACAAATAGCATGCTATAGCAAACGTAGTGAGTACCCCTATTAAATCGCCTACATGTTTGGTACGTTACATGTTGGAAAATTCGGAAGACCTACTGAGATACGTGGGTGTCAATATTATCAATACTTTAATAATTATCTTCAAACCATCAAAAAATAACTAAGAAGAAAGATTTATATTTTAGTTGAAGTTGTTTGTGTGCCATTAAAATGTTGTTGTTTTTTTTGTTGTTTTTTTAATCAATTAAAATAAAAGTGATATATATTGGAAAAATTGTTCTTATTATTTGCAAAAACGTTTTATTTTTCTAGAATATACACAATAATGTTATGAAGATTAAAACGGAGTATTTTATTTTTTATAAAACAGGGCCCTTTCAGTATAAATGTTATTTTAACATTTCTTGTTCGTTTAATTAGGAGTAATTAAAAATCTTATACATCTAACTTGTTAGAAATTTAATGTTCTAAAAGATTGTTTCCTATGTATTTTTTAATAAACTGCACAGTTATTGATGCAAATATTGATTTTTTTGACAATTTCTCCAATATTGACACCCATGTATCTCACTCAGTAGGTCTTCCGAATTTTCCAACATGTTACATACCAAACATGTAGGAAATTTACTGTTCATTAAAATTGCTAACGACAAAGTCTGCTGTAAAATATCCAGGAAGAGATTTAGAAGGAAAAAAAACTGAAAAATGTTCTTTTTTTAGAGGTTTTTTTCAAGATGGCGGAAAACTCACAAGGGTGAAAAGTGTGAAAACATGGGTTTTTAATGAGGAGAACAGTAATAACAATTGCATCTAAAAATTAAATTTACCCCACCTTTTTCTAGCCAACCCCCTTTTTTGGTCTAATTCTACTGGGCTATTGGAGGATGAGGCCCAGCTGCTGATGGTCGGTTTGAACCTTTTCAATATTTATATTTTACAGCTATTTGCATTTTAATCATCTAGTTTTATGAAAATTAGATAGCGGATTTCATATAATGAACAATCAAATCCTAAACAACCGCGATTTATAAATGCAATTATTTTCAAAAGGTAGAGTGGGCACTGGACTACTTTTCTTAGGGTTCCGGATTTGAATCCTGCTGTGGCAGGTTAATTATATTATCTGTTGTTATAGCTATGGGACGGTGCTGGAGTAGGGTTTACTGGTGGGTACTGGTGCTCATCTAACCTTTGCAAAGGGATTGCAAAATTGGAGGAAGAAATGGGGAAAATAATCATCTTGCACTGTCGCTTTTATTATATTTTATTACATATATTATTTTTTGTTATAATATCATCCATTAGCGGTGGCGTGGTCTTGCAGTCTCTGCAGCAGTAGTTTTATATTCTCCGGGTCCCGGGTTCTAGCCCCGGCAGACTCCAGAGGTATGGAGACATTCCTGGGGAATACACAGCCCCTACAAAGTGGGTATCCAAACATCATTAGAAAAAATGGACGGCTGATAGGCCTAATCACCTCATTGTATGGCTTTTTGGCCCAGAAACAGAACGAGTCTATATGTAGTGAATTCTAGACCATTCAGCTGTGGTAGAGGTACAGTTTTTTTTTTTTTTTTTTTTTTTTTTTTGTTAATTTATGCTATTTGAAAATTTTCTACTTCTAAAGTACCTTTAATTTGGTAGATTCAAAAAAACTAACTATATCATCTTATCAAGACTGATATGAAGCGGCTAAATATGAAAGTTGAAAGAATTTAGTAATTAAGTAACGAAAAAAGAGGAAAACATTTTTTTTTTTTAATGTTTGGTTTTTCGAACATCAGGACAGTAATATATATCTATAATATACCGTTGGAAAGCTAAAGACTTAAACAATTTTAAAGTATTTTATCTTCGGTACAAATTTATAAAATGTAATGTAAATTGACGAATAGGACTTAAGCTTATTCCTGATTATCATACATACCAATTTTATATTTTTTATATTATTTAATCTAAACCATATGTTTACAACGAAACTAATAAGCATATTATTTAAACTAACTTAAATTTTTTTTCAACTTAAACTAAAATTAATTTTAACAGCCGAGGTAAGTTAAAGTCGTGTGTTGCCAGCACCTGATTTTCGTAATACGAACGACAGTTAAAATATTTGGACATAATACTAAAATCGCGGTTAAAAAATACGAGGCTGGTGGAAGGAGGATGAAAATTTGGGGTTATAGGCATTTTTTTATATTAAATAAAATAAAAATCTCATATAAACAATCTTAATAGGGACACCTTCATTACCTAGTGGTATGAAATATATTTTAGGACCTATTCTCACACCAACCAAATGTGGATTACGACCACAAACACCGTGACACGAGAGGGTTTCCTGTAGCATGATGGTTAGCATAACAGCCTCCTATGCCCAAAGTCCCGTGTTCAAAACAGCAGGTGGTCTTTAGGCCTTTGTTATGCCTTCCTTCGCAGGGGACGTTAAAAGGTGGTCCCGAGCCATGTCAGGTACTCGTTAAAGTTCCCTACCCTAATTAAACCTGGATAGGCAAAATTAAGGACTCCCGCTGTAGCATCGATTAGCCGGAGCAGCATGAAGAGACGTTGAATAAATAAACAATATATATACAGCGCATCTGTTTAGTGTCGCGGAAAAGTGACAGGTGTAGATAATAGTAAATAAATATAAAAAAAAGGTGAAAAATGTATGGTATAAAGCGCCTCTTCTGGTAAGCTCATTTTGATGAAAAAAGTTTTGTCACGTCTCGGGCGTATAGTTGTCTTAAATATGAAATTTCAGTTTCATAGCACTTACCGTTCCCGCCCGGGAGTTACCACACACACACACCTTTTAGGGGGACTCGGTTATTTGTACTCAGGTGACCCTAAAACGTGTATTTCCGTTGAAAACTGGAATTCGAAAATTTTCACGATCGCAATATTTCCCCTTACTATATATAGTAAATGAAAGTAATAAATTAAATTAAATTTCTATAGAAACATGTGTTTCATTAAAAAATCTATTATATTATTATCTAAAATAATCAGTTAGTTTTATGTTCATTTCATCACTCTCTATTAACTTTTGAAAGCTTGTGTATGAGATAATATTTTTTCTAAAATCTTTAGCTTTCCAACGGTATCTCACACATGTATATTAATGCTCTTATGTTCAAAAACGAAAAATTACATTAAAAAAATATTTTTCTGTTTTCTCCTTAAGGAAAGAAAATTTATAATATCGGCATTTAAGCCCTGTCAGACCATTTTAATCCGAATAAAACCTCCATGATATTTAAGCACATTAAATTTTACATCGATATAGCGAGTTTAATCAAAATCGTCGGAACCCTTTTCGAGAAAATCGAAAAAAGGTGAAAAATGCATGGTGTTAAGCGCCTCTTCTGGTAAGCTCATTTTGATGAAAAAAGTTTTGTCACGTCTCGTGCTTATAGTTGTCTTAAATATGAAATTTCAGTTTCATAGGACTTACCGTTTCCGCCCGGGAGTTACCACACACACACAGACCTTTTTACGGGCCTTGGTTATTTGGACTCAGAGGACCCTAAAACGTGTATTTCCGTTGAAAACTGGAATTCGAAAAATTCGAAAGTAAATGAAAGTAAAAAAAAAAATAAAAAAAAAACATAAGCATCGTGACACAAGATTTTAATATACTCGTGTTAGATATTCAATGAAAGGTATATAACTTATGCTTATTAACTATAGCGATTACCAAAAAATCATAAATTGGCCTAATTACCTTGAAAGGCAATCATGATATCCGCTGTTGGCCAAGCGGTTGGGAAAGAGGAAACCCTAGGCTCATCCACCCTGGCCCAACTTAGTCAGATTAATTATCATATAATTATAATTTCTGATAGTAAGAGATGTTCTGTCAGGCTGATGGATGGTTTCAGCCTGTTGCAACTCACCGTGTCAAGGGTGTCAGTATGATTAGTAGAAGATCAGAGCTCAATCTCGATCTGTTGCAACAGTTCAGATGAGAAACACAACGATGTATTTATTGATAGTTTTGCCCGTCGTTTATTTTGTATTGAAAAAAAAATCTAGTAGGTTTAACTACAACTTTCACTTATCTCTCCTTCTCAAAATAATTTTAGGCTTTCTTTATATATATATATATATATATATATATATATATATATATATATACATTTTTTTTTAATTACTTAAACCTGTCTATCAGTAATGATAATTGAAACGTTGTGTGTCAAAAGGTAACGGACATTTTTTACGAAATTGATTTTTCACATATTTGTATTATAATTTAGTTTTATCTAAATTTTCCAATTTTAATTAATTGTCAAGCCCTTTAAATGCAATTATTTTCCAAAGGTACTAAGTACACATTTAGTTTCCTTCCTAATTATACTAAAACATTTTTGTTTTTGTTTTATTTATTTATTGATATTTACAACTGAATTGGAAACAATACAACAAGTAAATGTGAAAAAAGTAACAATTGGCTTGATAAACTCTTGTGAAGAAGCTACCCAGCGGTAGCACTTCAATGTTTATTTCATTAGCAGGTCACGTGGCCACCGTCTTTTCAGGTGCCTCCGAGGATTATCAGGAATAGATGTAGATGAGAGGTTACGGACAAGCGGGTTTGAGTGGGCTGGTAGTTTGGAATTAAAAAAGGTATATCTAGTTCTGGCTAAGTCTGCAACTAATAGAATATTCAGGTCTTTATGGATAGTTTTATTGGTGACAAAATAAGGAGCATTTAGGATCTTTAGGAGGATTTTGGATTGCAAGGATTGGATGCGGGAGGAATTTGATGGCTTGGTGGATTCCCATAGCTCAATACCATATGTACACAAACAGGTCTAATAATGGCTATATAAATTACATTTTTTTTTTTTTTGTGATATATGTTTCTATATGAACATTAGTAATAGTGATATAACATCCCATTCACACAATACTCGTATATACAGTATACAATGATTACGTCAAATTAAATAAAATATACTGGAAGGAATTAGTCCGGGTGGCGGTCATTAAATGAAACAACTGAATAGTTTCAACTATTTTTATTTTTTGCCAACGTTTCGACCCCTATTGTGGGTCATCATCAGGGCGTCTGGTAGGCGAGTGGAAACTGATGATAAATAAAATATAATATATATACAAAATAAAAAACAAACAGCAACCTATAATTGAGATAAGTACAAATAAATGAAATAATAAATACAAATAAATGAATAAAATTGGAGGCTGATGTCTACTTCACCACTATTTTATTGAAAAAAAATATTCGCACTACGTTTCAGCTACAATGCCATCTTCAGGTGCAGTGGAACAACTTAGATCTATTCATAAAAATTTGACCTTCACCTAAAAGAATCTACACCTTATACAAATAAATGATATATATAGAATTAAATAATAATAAATATAAAAACAAAACAAATCAAAACATCAAACTATAATTGAGATAAATAAAAGTTGGCAAATAAATAAACATGATTCAAATAATCATAACTATATACAACTGCTATATGGACCCCACACTGGGCTTTTCACTTTATAATAATAAGAAATCTTTCGCCTTTTACTTTTTTGTAGTAGACGGGAAGTTTTGAACGTTTGACAAGTAAGTGTTATAAAAATCGGTATTCTAACACATTTAATTTCATTTAATTAAATCAACTTTAATATGCTGTATTATTGATATGGTAAAAAAATTAATTCTAGAATTTAATGCGCAAAGAAATAAATTATCTGGTTTAACAATTCAGTAATAAGAGATTTTCGGGCTTCTTGTACATTTCTTACAATTGATACTGTAACTTTTGTAAATCAATCTCAATTAGTGAATTTTAGATAAGGTTCTGATATTGTGGCGTGACAGGCATGATGGAGAGAGGATGCCTTGAGGAAAATCTTTCTATTACGCATTTATACCAGTAGGTCCCTCATCCAACTTCTTTTCAGCTTTCTGCGAATGTTGAGGGACATTCAGGTAGTGGCCGTGTTTTATAATAATGTGTTGGTATGCCTGTGTAAGTTGTGATGAAAAGCCTTGTACAGGGCGCTAATCTGTTCGTCGTCTAATCAGAATTAATATATTGGGTTGATGCAAAATTAATGCAGGTTTCCTCTATTGCAATATCTTAATTCCAATTGTGTAAACAAAGCTAATCCTAACATTGATCATTATTATACCAAAACAAACCTTATCTAATACCCTCTCTTTCACCATGAATTTGTTTAGTAAAATTGTTTTGTTCAGTGTGTTCAAAGGTCTTGAATCGAAAATGTCAAAGTGCGATTTTCGTCAAATTTATTTTTACGAATTTAAATTAGGGCGCAGCGCTGCGCAAACGGCTCGTAATATTAATGAAGTGTGGGGTCAGGGGGCTATTAATGAGTGCACGGTGCAGCGTTTTTTCCAGAAGTTTCGCAGAGGAGATTTCGACCTCGAAGACAAGGAAGGTCGGGGCCGTCATCTTGCTCTGGACAACGACCAGCTGAGGTCAAAAGTGGAAGAAGACCCAACCAAAACCACACGAGAAATGGCGGCGGAACTCGGAACTCAAAAATTGCAACGTCTTTGCCCAGCATTGATGAATCGGAAGGGGCCGATCCTGCTCCACCATAACGCCAGACCACACGTTGCACAACCAACGCTTCGACGACTGCACGAGTTGGGCTACGAAGTTCTCCAACATCCGCCTTATTCACCTGACCTCTTCCTACAGACTTCCACTTTTTCAGGCATCTGGACAACTTTTTGAGGGAGAAAAATTTTCAAAACCAGGACGACATTGAAAATTCTTTTCGTGATTTCATTGAGTCCAGGGATTAGGATTTTTTTTTCTGGTGGAATAAGAAAGCTTGTTGAACGTTGGCAAAAGTGCATTGATTCAGATGGAAATTATTTTGATTAAATATATATGGTTAAAGTAAAGATATGGCGTATTTACAATACCTACTAAAAACCTGCATTAATTTTGCATCAACCCAATAGCATAAAAATATGGTCTCGGGATCGACTAACTTCGAAACATTAAAGTGCCACAGCTGGGTATTTTCTTCACGAGTTTCCTTACGCCCAGAATTATAATTCATCATTTTTACTATTTGTACTTATTGTATATACACTTGTAAAAACCAATAAAAGATATTTTTTAAAAATCTTTTAGCAGTATTTTGTGAATTTATGATGATTCGTAATATTTTGAAGGAATTGTTCGTTTTTTCACACCTGATTCTCCCAATAGTAAATTATACTCATTACATAACAAAAGAAAAGAAGGATTCCTTTCAAAGAATGTCAAGGAAGTTGGAAATTAATCCAAAAAATTCCATTTAAATTAACACTTTAAAATATATTCTATTAAAAAAAAAAAAAAACATGAAAAAAGATAAAATAGTTGCACACAATTATATGCAATACGGATAATTAAGGGATTTACTCACTAAAATACAAAATATCACTTAAAATTTATTTATTAATTTATGAAATCAGTACATAAGCCTCTCTTATCGGATAAGTTACATAAAAACATTATTATAAATAGCCCTATTGTTTATTATCAATCAAATGATTTAATTAAAAAAATAATTCGTAAATTGTACATACTATAAAATAAAATATGCAAATCTGCTTGTCTAAGAAATCCTAACAATAAAATTTAAATATATTCACACTATAAATGATTTTTAACAAATCATACGAGCAACATTTTTATAGATTACCTCATCTGCACCACATTATATTAGTACTTTCAGTATCCTAGGTAATTATAATAATAATCCTTAAAGTACAATTAAAACATAAATTTAAAAACTTTCCCAAGGCAATGATAATTTTTTTTTGCCTTACTCAGCATTTTCAGATATAAAATTATATTATTTTTATCCAAAAAGAGAGGTATATAGGATAAATTTTTAAGTATTTTGAAAGTCTGACTAGGACCTACTTTTTTATGTATGGAACAAAAATATAGATGTTTAACCTTTTATCAAACATTAGTAATACATGGGTTGAAATTAGCAAATACGATTTTCTCAAAAACGGCTCCAACGATTTTTATTACACTCGCTATATCAATGTTAAATTGGATAGGCTTTAATATCATGTAGGTTTCATTCTGATTGAAATAGTGTGACAATTGATAAGAATCCTTTCAACGAGAATGGCGACTTTAACTTAGAATGAAAACAAACAAAATTTAAAACTAGTCCTTAAAATATGAAAATCGGGCATATCCTTTAAAACAGTAAATTAGTCCTTTTCGGGCGTAAAATAAAATAAATAAAATAATTAGGCATGATTATTAGGGGTGGGCATAATCGAATGATTGTCAAAATCGGATGATCGGACTTCGATGATTTAAATAATCGAATGATCGAATGATTAATATGGTTTCTGAGAAGCAATATGCCAAAATCCCGTCTCTATGATGATGCCTCTTTCAGGCTAGGTGCATTGATTTATGTGATGAGCCAAAAAAAAAAAAAAAAAAAAAGATATATATATATATATATATATATATATATATATATATATATATATATATTATTCGAGCTCCTTATAATCCCGAATAACGTTAAACAGTTCATTTCGAATGATCATTCGTTCCTCCAAACCGATTAATCCGATAATCTATTAATCCGAATGATTGAAATAATCTGATGATCCGATAATCGTCATTCGATTATGCCCACCCCTAATGATCATGTACTAAAAGTATGATATAATGTTCTGAGACAGCTTTTGACTTTTTTTTGTTACCTAATAGGATAACTGGTGTAAAAGCTACACGTAAACGCTCCTTATCTCACTATTAACAGTAGATCTTACACTAACAAATATAGTTCGTATATTTTCATAAACTTTACCAAAACGCATACTAAAAATACAATTACGGAAACCAAAACAATGTATAACACATATAAACACAATAAAAACATATGAAAAAAAATAAAAATCCATCAATTAGGGATTGTGGAGGTTCCGCAATAATAGTATCCTCTTCGACTGAGTCGCTCTGAGCTTCGAGACCCATTCTTCACGAAGCACCTTAGTATACTGGTGGATGTAAATTAACACATAAACAGCACTTAACTAAAATAAATACATGGCAGATATTTTAATTTCAATTTTCAGAATTAACGTTCAAAACTTGTTGACTGAGCTGAGGCTGGCTTGTACTGACTGTCAGGTAACACACAAAATTCTCATTGATTACAGGAGGAATATTGTAAGCTAACCTTCGAAGTGGATTACACAAAAAAATTGGGAGTGTGTATTCTTCAATATGATTTTTAAGAATAGATTACAAACCTTAATAAGAAATTTCCTTTTTCAAAAATTATCTTATAGAAAATATTTTAAATTATTCCAAAAATATTACAAGAATGCACACCAACAAACTAGACCTATATTATTGTAAGATATATATAGTATTTTTTATTATTATTTTTTTTTTTCAATTTGAGGAAAGCCTTTGATAGAGTCTGGCAGCCAGGACTGTTGTACAAACTCCGTAAATTCCTTCCTCCTACATATTTCCTGATTCTTCAATCCTACCTCTCTGATAGATCCTTCAAAATAAATCACAATAGTTCCTATTCATCCCTTTTCACACAGACTGCTGGTGTTCCTCAAGGCAGTATCCTGGGACCTATTCTATACACAGTATATACAGCTGATATCCCAACCCATCCTAACACTTTCCTTTCTACGTATGCTGATGACACCTGCGGGTTATCAGTTCATAAAGATCCATTTGTTGCCGAAAATAACCTTCAAGCCCACATCAAAGACCTAGAAGTATGGTGTTAGAACTGGAGAATAAATATTAATTCCAACAAATCCCATCAAATAACCTTTGACTTTCGTTGTAAACCTTTGACTTCCTGCCCTACAGTATCCTTTAATAACACTCAACTAGTTCCTGTTCAACAGATCCGATACTTAGGACTTCTTCTTGATAAACGCCTAGCTTGGAATCCACATACACGACTAAACCGACAAGAAACTGCTCGCCGCATTAGGCTGCTTCAACACTTACTAGACAAACGGTCAAACCATCCTCTGAACTACAAAAGGCTCATCTACATGACTATTATAAGACCAATCTGGACTTACGGAGTAGAGCTTTGGGGCTGTACTAAACCATCAAATTATTGCCGCATCCAATCCTTACAATCCAAAATCCTTCGTAAAATCCTCAATGATAACCCACTAGTTTTAATCCTTTCTTCCTCATTAATTCCAGATAATCCTCCGAGGCGCCTGAAAAGTAAATGGCCCCGGGACCTTCCAGTTTAGAATATTTTTAGAGTCCTTCCAATGGGAAGCTTCTCTACATGTATATCATGTCATTGTATTATATAACACATCACATTTACTTGATGTATTTTTGTAAGATATATATATATATATATATATATATATATATATATATATATATATATATATATATATATATATATATATATATATAGTATTTTTTTATTTTATTTTTTTTTTCAATTTGAGGAAAGCCTTTGATAGAGTCTGGCACCCAGGACTGTTGTACAAACTCCGTAAATTCCTTCCTCCCACATATTTCCTGATTAATACACTGCAATACATATTAAAAATAAAATAAAAGGGGGAGTTTCAGACCACAATTAAATGGATGGAAATGTGTTAGGACACGAAAGTTCATATTGATTCCCAAAAAGTACTAAAGAACGTTTTTAAATAAATCAATATATTGTCAGATTTGTGTTCTAATAGTTTAGTATTATCGTAACCCATCATCTAATTTCATGTAAAAAGCACAGATAAATTAATAAATGATTAAATTAATAATAAATTAAAAACGCATTCGGAAATTTCAGTACATACCAAAAGATTTTAAATCCACATTTCATTTCGTTCTAAAGCATAGAGAAAAAAAAATCTTTTCACAAAGTTCTGTGTCCTTTTTAAGCTTCAACCCTTCATTTAATTTCTTCTTAAAGGTACATTGTATCCTATTAATACCAGAAGCACCTAATTTACATAATATACATTTTCTTTGATTTAATGCTTTATTATTTCCTATTGGTATATCTCCATTATTCAATTATAACTCTGGTTTATACAATTACGTCATCGGCGAAAGCCATCAGAGAATAGGTAACTAACTGCAAACGCCAAAATCCCAATTGAAATTCCTCATTTTGAATTGGCCTGAAACATAGCGGAATCTAGAACCTGAATAAACAGAAGGGGCTATAAACTGCTCTTCTATTGGGTTGTGTCACACGAAATGTCCGTTTTCAAGGTAAAGGATTTTCATTAAAAATACGAAATGAAAACAAGATAATTTTATTCGAAGTATTTACCTTCTTTTTCTACACATTTTTCCCAACGTGACACCAACTTTTTTATCCCCGAACTGGAAAACTCTGAGCTTTGAAGTGAAACAAAATCTGAAAACGCACTTTTCACTTGATCATCATTTTCAAAAAGTTTTCCTTTGACAAAGTTGTCTAAATTCCTGAACAGGTGGTAATCTGTTGGAGACAAGTCGGGAGAATATGGGGGGTGCGGAAGAACTTCGTAGCCCAGTTCTTTCAACTTTTGCATGGTATATTTTGAAAAATGGGGTCTTGCTGCCACTCAGTGAGATCATGAGGTACCCATGTATCGAGCTTTTTACTTTCCCAATACACTTTAAATGTCTGGAAACGGTAGATGCAATTTCATTTAGTTGTGCTGAGAGTCCTTTAACTGTTTGGGTAAGGGTTTTCTTCTACTGTATGTTTGAGGACATCGTTGTCTATTACGGACGGAGGTCTTCCTCGGGGCAAGTTTTCATTTGGAGGTATACTAAAAAGTGGGTAATTGATTGGGAAGCTAATGCTTATAATACAAAGGTTGAGGATTAGTAACTGTTTACTTTAAATATGTAAACATTCGGAAGAAAACAACAGAGACCTACAAAATACTTTATGTATTTCAGAAACTATATAAACGAACATTTCATGTGAAACACCCCAATACTTTATCCCCATTTTGGTTCTAAACTTTTTGGAGTAAGGATTCGATGTTCTCTCTATTAAGGGGTTTCCTATAATTGCTCATTATTGCTGAGATCAGTCCTAAGTTAACACCGCTATCTTCTTACTTGATTCTCAGGCATGCTATTGTGAGGTCCGAATAGCACAGTGACAATTCATTGCTTGTTTTTACTACAACGCCTTAAAAAATTCTGATTGTTCTAAACGGTAATAGTCTAAAGTATACATTTGATTCAATTTCAAAGCATATTAACAAATATTTCCGTTATTAAAAAAAAAAAAGTTATTAGTACATTCAATCAGCTGATGCGCTCGATGATAACAGTCATACGTTACATCGTCTCTCAGATTTTTGCTTTTTTCAGTAGGAATTCGCTTGAATTCAGTCTGGAGAACATCACTAGACCTCAGGAATACTACGGCAGTGAATATTGGAGAAATTTCGGTAAGCAAAGTTATAATTTACTTTGTACAATCACGAAAAAGTGAAAGGAGGGTCACTGATCAGCTGATTGCCGCTAGCTCGGCAAGCTCGGGCTTGCTTTTCGTTAACTTATCTTTCTTTTATCTTTAATTCTTATCTCATTATTTATTTATTATTATTATTTTCTTAATCAATGAGATATTTCCATCAAGTCATGTCCTCAAAGTCTGCAAGTAAAAGATCTAGATCTGCAGGTTCTAACTCGTCTCCTACAAAACAGAGACCCCGCCGTGAACAAAATAAAAAAATAATTCCACCAGCGACCGCGTCAGCTACCTCATTAGGATCTGAACCACAGCCCAGCACATCATCACAAGGAATAACTGATGAATCCCCGTTTTTTACACCGAATCCATTTGAGATCCTCCAAAATGAAAAAGAAACCATGGAATCTTCTCCTATACCCAGGGAACCACTACCTCCACCAATATTTGTTAAAAATATTAAAAATTTTAAACTGATGTGTGCGCATTTAAACAAAGTAACTGATCCTAATAGTTATTATTGTATAAGTAGAACCAATGATACTAAAATATCTCCGACTACTGCTGAAACCTACAGAAAGATTGTAAAATATCTGACTGAGACCAAAGCTGACTTTCATACTTATCAGCTGCGCCAGGAGAGAGCATTAAGAGTCGTAATCAGAAACCTACATTCCTCAACACCCGTTGAAGCTATCAAAGAAGAACTGACAGAATTAGGATTCCAAGTGAGGCAAGTCACCAACGTTCTAAAAGATAAAAGTCCACTGCCTCTATTCTTCGTGGACTTGGAACCATCAGCAGGAGTCGAAAATATCTATGACCTCAGTAGACTGTACTATACCCGTGTAAAAGTTGAAAAACCGTACACAAAGAGGGAAATAGTTCAGTGTCATAACTGTCAAGCATATGGTCATACCAAAAGTTATTGCCATCACGTACCGCGCTGTGTGAAATGCGGTGAACAGCATAAATCAGAAGAATGTACAAGAACAAGATCAACACCCGCTGTATGTGCCCTGTGCCTCAAGGACCACCCGGCTAACTACAAGGGATGCGAAATCTACAAGAAACTCAGAACCAGATACCAAAAACCTCAGGATCCGAATGAAACAGCTATACCAATCAGAAGCAGAAGAGAACCATCTAAACTTGTAAATTCTAATGTGTCATTTGCCCACTTGCTTGGAGGTGGAAGCCAGAGTCATGAAGTCGAGGCACTGCCGGAACAACATTTTCCTCAACATTCTCAATCTATTGTACAACAATCTATCCCTCAAAGTTTACCTAATCTTCAAAAAACTCCTCAACATCAAATTTCTCATATCCCTCCCCCATCAAACGTCACAGATCTTACCAGTCTAATGACATCCTTCATCTCCGAAATCAAATCTCTTGTTATGCCGCTTATATCACTCCTTACAAATCTAGTATCCAATCTAATCCCTGCCTTGAAAAATCCTTAAATGAATTCACCTAACTCCTTATCCATTCTCCTTTGGAATGCGAATGGTGTTAGAAATCATACTGACGAACTGACAGCGTTGTTGAAAGACAAAACAATCGATGTTGCACTTATAACTGAAACAAGACTAACGACTAAACAGTACTTCAAAATACCGCAATACATGACATACCGTACTGACCACCCAGACGGCAAAGCCCATGCCGGTTCTGCTATCATTGTCCACCAATCCCTCTCTCATCATTTACTCCCACTTCCCACCTCTGATTTCCTACAAGCCACAGCCATAGTAATCAAGACTTTTTCCTTTCCGGTAACCCTCACATCTGCATACTGCCCTCCTAAACATTCCATTTCCAATTCCGAATTTGTATCCTTCCTGGATTCCTTAGGAAATCGTTTCATTCTGGGTGCAGACTTAAACGCCAAGCATCAGCAGTGGGGTTCCAGAACCACGAATTCTCGGGGACGAAATTTGCTGTCTGCACTCAACTCCCGAAATTTTAATATCCTGCCTCCTGACTCCCCTACCTACTGGCCAACCGATCCTAACCGCAATCCTGACATCCTCGACTTCTTTATCCACAGCGGGTTAGGCTCCCTCAACTTGTCTGTAACTCGCCTTGATGAACTATCCTCAGACCACAGTCCACTGATCCTAAAAGTATCTCTCACTCCAATTCCAAAACCCATTCCACCATCATTCATCCGAGGCCCTGTCAACTGGAACCTTTTCCGCCAAATCCTGACCGATAATATTGACCTCAGAGTAACCCTCAAAACCCCAGATGACCTAGATAATTCCGTCTATTCCTTTACCACCGCCATCCAACAAGCTGTCTGGACTGCCTCCTCTCCTAAACAGCCCAATATAAATCCTCACCAAAATCATTTTCCACAACATATTATAGACCTCATCCATACCAAACGCCGAGCAAGATCATTATGGCAGCGCACCCGACACCCAACAGATCGCCGCTCCTATAACTTCTATTGTAGACAATTGAAGAGGGAGTTGGCGACCTTCCGTTCCCAGTCCTTTAATTCCTACCTCTCCTCTCTATCAGCTCGTGATAATTCCCTGTGGAATGTCACGAAAAAGATCCTAAAATACCATCAAGTTTCCCATCCTCTCCGACGTGGTGATGACTCCTGGGCTGCGTCTGATGAAGATAAAGCCGAGGAATTCGCCACACACCTCTCCAAAGTTTTCACTCCTCACCCGGAATCCCAAGCCAATCACACCGCAACAGTGCAAGACTTTCTTTTGTCACCGATTCCACTTTCCCTACCTCCTAAAGCTATTAATCCCTCTGAGGTCAAATATCTTCTCCAAAAACTTACCCTCCGTAAATCTCCTGGACACGATCTCCTTACTCCCCAGATCCTCCGACAACTTCCGCAGAAAGCTATTATATTCCTTACTTATATTTACAACTGCATCCTACGCACCACCTATTTTCCTCTGTTATGGAAACATTCCACTATCATTCTTTTTCTAAAACCAGGCAAACCTTCCAACAACACTTCATCCTACAGGCCTATTAGTCTACTCCCCATCCTCTCAAAAATCTTCGAAAGGCTTCTTCTTAAACGTATCCTACCCATATTAGAATCTCAAAATCTTCCTTCCCATCAGTTTGGATTCCGTCCTCACCATTCCACAGTTCAACAGGGGCTCCGAGTTGTAGATCATATTTCCTCAGCTCTTGAATGCAAAGAGTATTGTTCTGGTGCGTTTCTGGACATTGCGCAAGCTTTTGACCGGGTATGGCACACTGGATTACTCTTCAAGCTGAAAACCCATTTACCCCAGTCTCTATACCTCATTCTCCGATCCTATCTCTCAAACCGTTCCTTCCGCGTTCGCTGTGGTGTAGAATTTTCTAACCTTTATCCCGTTGAGGCCGGTGTTCCTCAAGGCAGCGTCTTGGGACCCGTCCTCTACATCCTTTACACTGCTGATATTCCTACACATCCTGATACCTTTCTGGCAACTTTTGCAGACGACACCGCCATCCTATCATCCAGTTCCAATCCTGAAACAGCATCCTTAAACCTGCAAAGACACCTTTCTCTTATCGAAGACTGGTGTAGTGCTTGGCGCATAAAGGTGAACGAAGCCAAATGCAAACACGTAACCTTCACTCTTCGACGAAACTCCTGTCCGCCAGTTTACTTCAATTCCATTCCGATTCCTCCTTCAGATACAGTCCGGTATCTTGGCTTACTGTTAGACAAAAGATTGACTTGGAACCCACATACAAGACTTAAAAGACAAGAACTCAACCGACGATTCGGACAGTTATACCGACTACTCAACAGAAAATCTGAACTTACAGTTGACAACAAATTATTAATCTACAGGACAATACTGAAGCCCATCTGGACCTACGGACTTGAACTGTGGGGGACAGCTAAACGTACTAACATCAAACGCATTCAATCCTTTCAATCCAAAGTCCTCCGTACAATAGTAAATGCTCCTTATTATGTTTCCAACTATACCTTGCACCACGACCTTAATGTTCCTTTTATTTCAGACCTGATTCCATCCAAATTTTCCAAATTCCACCAGAATCTCATTCATCATCCTAATCCTCTAGCTCAATCCCTATCCAGCTCCACTCATCCTTACAACCCACCTAGAAGGTTGAAACGGCAGTGGCCTCGTGACCTCTTGTAACATGTATATTGGAGTTCTAGCATTGGCTAGATTCTCCACTCACGTGCTGTATGCTTGTGAATTGTATATAGGTATGAGTGACTATTGTATATATTTTTATTGATTTTATTTTGTATATATGTATATTTTATTATTATTATTATATAAATTTATTGTTTTGTATATATCGTGTGAATGTAGTATGAATGTTGTACGTTATCACTATTAAAAATGTCCTGAATTGGACAGATTGTAATATTGCTCGATAAATAAAAAAAAAAAAAAAAAAAAAAAAAAAAAAAAAAAAAAAAAAAAATTAGTACATTAGATAAATAATTTCCTTTTTTAATACAAATTGAATCAAATATATCAATATATTATATTGACTTATTAATTAATTAATGAGATTTTTTACTTTTTCCTGTAAAATGTCATTAAATAAAATCCTTTTGGAAATATTTGCCTAAAGTGTTTTCTTGGTTTAACCACATTCAGCATTCCTCTCCGTGATCCATCCATTGTACACTGATATAATCCGGATCTGCATGCGAAATATGGACGGTATTTTCAGGAACAATGACTTTTTAATTAATTATGGTTTCACTTTCATAATTTCGTTGAAATAGAAAAGATACTTAAGAAGAATAATGCCAAAGAAAGTTGCTGTGAGAGTTTTACAATGTCAAGCAATTTATAATAATGTAAGGGCGTTGGAGTGTTAGAATAACGGAACTTGATTTATTAGTGGGTTAAAAAAATTGTATTATTTTACAAGGAGGCTAGATAACATCTAAGATTCCAATACAGTCATTCAGAATATGTGAATTATTGAACTAAACTGAAACGATTAATAAATATTAAAATAAAAAAAATCTGGTGCGGGCAACACACGACTTTCACTTAAATCGACCTTTAAAATCAATTTAAAAAATATTAAATAAACTTCAATTTGACAAATATTTAAAGTTGATTTTTATTAAACGTGTATTTATTTCCGTTGGAAACATATGATTTAAATTAAATAATATAACTATATTACATTGTTAATCAGTAATAATTGTATTCCCTATTCGTCATTCCATATTACTTTTTACAACTCTGTGCAAGTAAACTAAAAATTATGTAAAAAAATAGTTTTGCTCTTCTATCCTTTAGTTAGTCATCTAATTCGTTCAACTTGTATATATATATTTTCCCGTCCATGATATATTTCATTAAGATGATATGGTTAATCTTTAGGAATGTACAAAATTAAATGTAGTTTAGAGGAAGAAAATTTAAAATATCGGCATTTAAGCTCTGTCAAACTATTTCAATCAGAATGAAACCTACATGACATTAAAGCCCATTAAATTTTACATCAATATAATATAATCAAAACCGTTAGAGCCGTTTATGAGAAAATCGTAAAAAGGTGCAAAATGCATGGTATAATGTAGCTTTTCTTGTTAACCGATTTTTATGAAAAAGTAGTTGTGACATCTCGGGCGTCTAGTTCTCATAAACATGAAATTACAGTTTCGTACGACTTATCGTTTTTGCGCTAGACTTACCCCACTCTTAGTGACTTGGTTATTTGGACTCAGGAGACCCTATAACGTGTATTTCGGTCGAAAACTGGAATTAGAAAATTTTCACGATCGCAATATATTCCCTTACTATATATTTCATATATAGGCAAGTGAAAGTAATAAAAATGTTCGCGATTGAACTTATATTATAAGCACATATTTTAAAGAACATACAGTTAGTGCTTAAAGTATTTGAAATTTACAAACATAGAAGTCTAGTTTCTTTCTTTCATGACGTATATTATGAAATTCCATTAAGATGTATAAATTAAATGTAAACGTTATATAAAAATTGAATTAGTCTAATGTAAGAAAATATGTAATTTCAAACAACATAAACATGTAATCTATGTTGTCCTTATTTATATTTAGTATTTTAGGCTTATTCTTATTGATTATTTTTTTATATAAGTATATTGTATTATTATTTTATAAATTTATTGTGTTGTATATATTGTGTGAATGTAGGATAAATGTTTTGTACTTGATCACTATTAATAATGTCCTAATTAGGACAGATTGTAATATTACTAAATTAAAATTGTTTCTAATAATGGGGAGGTGATCCTTAAACGTAGACATATGATAATTATTAAAAATGTTCTAATTTAAATTTGTTTTAAAAATTGAAAATTGTAACTTCTAGTATTTTCCAATAACATTAACACTTAATATATTTACTTCCACTTACCTATATATGAAATAAATTTTCGAATTCCAGTTTTCGACGGAAATACACATTTTAGGGTCTCCTGAGTCTAAATGACCAAGTCCCGCAAAAAGGTCTGTGTGTGTGTCTGGTGACTCCCGGGCGAAAACGAAAAGTGCTCTGAAACTGAATATTCATATTTAAGACATCTAAACGTCCGGGATGTTACAAAATCTTTTTTATCAAAATCAGCTGACCGGAAGTCCTACTTTATACCATGCATTTAGCACCTTCTTACGATTTTCTCAAAAACGGCTCCAACGATTTTGATTAAGCTCCCTATATCGATGTAAAAATTTAATGGACTTTAATATCATGTAGGTTTCATTCTGATTAAAATAGTCTGGCAGGGCTTTAATACCGATATTTTAAATTTTCTTCCCCTAAAGTACCTTTAATTTTGTAGGTTCTATAAAAATAACCATATCATCTTGTTAGCATTGATAAATAACAACTAAATATGCATGTTGAGCGAGTTCGAGAAGCAATTTAAGGAGAAAACTGAAAAAAATATTATTTTAATGCAATTTTATGTTTTTGAACATAAGAACAGTAATATACATGTACGATATACCGTTGAAAAGCTAAAGAGTTTAGAAAAAATATTATCTCATACACAAGCTTTTAAAAGTTAATAGAGAGTGATGAAAAGCCGATAAAACTAACTGATTATTTTAGATAATAATATAATACATTTTTTAATAAAACACATGTTCCATTTAACTCTAATTTAAATAATGCTTTCCCATGCCAAAGGTCACAGGTTCAAACCCGCAGGTGGTCCTGGGATTTTCTAATGGGAGTAAAAAATCCTTAGTTACGCCGTCTTTCAGAGGGGACGTTAAAAGGTGGTCCCGAGCCTGTGCGATGTCAGGTACTCGTTTAAGACCCCTATCCTAATAAAATCTGGAAAGGTAAAATTTAGTACTCCCGCTGTTCAAAATGTTATATTTAATGGCCATTAATATGAGAGTAATTTTCTGAGTTTTTGATTTGGTCAAGGTTATTATTTTATATTTCTACATTCTGTTCTCTTTATGCATATCCAATGAATGATTTATTATATATTTAATGCTAATAAAAAAAAATATCTAAGGAATAAAAATAAAAATGTATTATAATTATATCCAAAAATATCACAGGGTGCTTTTCGAAGCGTTTTAGTTTTGTAAATTTGGACGTAATCGCTTTAATCGTTCTAATGAAGGTGAAAATGCCATTCAAGTTCAACGAACACTTTATCAATTCAATAATGTACGTGTTCGAGCTAAAATGGAATGTGGGTCACTAGGAAAAGGGTTAAAATAGAAATAAAGGGTGGGACCGCAGGTTGAAGACAGCAAAGATCTTTTTCAAAAACCATTTATTTCCACTTGTCCTTTTGAATTAATGTTTTGTATTTAGCTGGCAGTCAAATACATAGCTTCAAATAGCTACAGTTTACAAGCTCAAATAGCTTACAGTTTTTTTCTCATTTGTTTTTATTAGTATTAAATATATAATAAATCATTTATTGGATATGCATAAAGAGAACAGAATGTAGAAATAAGAAATAATAACCTTGACCACATCAAGACCTCAAAAAATTACTCTCATATTAATGACTATTGAATATAACATTTTTCTTATCAAAAATTTATATTTTTGGAAAATTGATATTTTTCTTCTGATTTTATGATGTATCCAGGAGGAAATTCCAATTTGGATCTGCTGCTCAACTTCGCTGAGTTGCTATCAGTACACAGCATACCGCATCAATCCCAAAGACAATCTTAAAGAAAAAAGATAGAGAGAGACTCTGCCAAATAGGAAATTCATATATTTTACTAATTTTGAATTCGATCATGGACCTCTGAAAATCCAGACCAGCCTCAATATATGTGGTGATGCAGGATTCCCATTTAATAATGCAAATGGATTGTATAAATATGTGTTATATTTCTCTATTTAAAAAAAAAAAAAAATTATTGAAGCAGTGATTTATCAGTTCATCAAAGAAAATAATCCAAAAATATATTATATCTTGATATTATTGGAAAATAGTAGAAGTTACCATTTTCAAAATAAAAAATAAAATAAATTAAATTATAACATTTTTAGTAATTATCATTATAAGTTTTAGGATCTTCTCCCCATTATCAGAAACAATTTTTATACAGTAATTTTTTTTTATTATTATTTTTCTGTTAATCCTAAACCTTATAAGTGATTCTTCAGCTTTATACTGTAATGTAGCTTTTTGAGTTGGACTCGTTAATTGAGTCGTTGAATTCCAAACTGTACACTATTCATCCTAACAAATTTTACAGGAAGCGGTAAAATCTCCTTACTCTATTATTAAATCAAATTATTTGATATTAAATAAATAAATCTCTTTATTTGTTTTCGGGCTAGCCCATACAAATGGAGTTGAGTTGTACAAAACAGTTAAACATAAATCAAAGAAATCTATTACAACCGTACTAAACAAAATACGCTTCAAAAACAAATACATAATAAAAGGCAAAATAAATTGTAACTGTATAAATATTAAACAAATAAATTAATCATAAATGGTTTAAAAATTCAATTATTTTTATTTTAGTAATGTGCTTAAATTATTCTTGAATAGACAGATACAAATTTCTTAGCTTTAAACACTCTGTTTCATAATAAAATAAATTTTCAAATTTCTTTTTATTTTCTATTTGCAACAAAAGTTGTACTATGAGGTCATTGTCAGACATATTTCCAATATATGTCCTCAAGTACTTATTTCTGGAGGGGGAGTAAACAGGGCATTGCAACAAATGATTTAAATCTTCTGGTTCGCCTGAATTACAAATAGGGCATTCAACGCTATTATCTGAATAACCATTTTGGAATCCGTAACTGGTAACTTTCAGTTTATTGGGTTGACATAGTCTTAGTTGACTGATCAATCTACGTTTCCTCATAGGTCCCTTTAATTTCAAATAATATTCCCCTATATATTTTAGCTACTAATTTTCCTAAAATTAGGATTAAACTTTGAGTGCAAAATAGCCTGAATATCTAGGGAAAGATTATGATTATTGAATTTTTCAACAGCGTTATTTAATTATCTTTCAAATAAGGCTTTACTTTTGATATTTAATATGTCAGCCGCGTCTATAATTAACAATTTATTAGTAAGTTGCCTATACCAATTGTACCTCACATCGACCCTCTGGTTCAAGGAATATTTTTTTAAAATGTTTAAACATATTTTCGATAACCGATCCTCTTTCATTAAGTCTACCTTTCGGTACCAGCGAATCATTCTTTTTAGAACATCTGTTTCTATTGATTTCAGACCAGTTTCTATACGAACATAATGGTTAGGTGTATTCCGTGGCCAATGATATATTGCTTTAAAATAACATAAAGCAACCCGCTCTAATTTTTGACAATGTAATGGGGCCCAGACTTCCGAAGAGCATAAAAGAACAGAATTCACCATGGAATTTAGCAATTTGAACTTAGTAGCAAGTGAGTCTGATCTTGACTTTAAAAGAATTTCCCGAACTCTATGTGAAGCCAAATGTGATTTCTTTACGAAGTTATCTGCTGCTTGAGAAAACAAACCCGATGATGAAAAAACCACTCCTAAATAACTGTATTGTTTAGCTTTTTCAATTTTAGATTTATTATAGAAAATAGATTTAACTTTGGTTCTATTGCCACCCTTTTTAAATTATTTGATATTTTTCGTATTGAAATCGAAAAAAAAATTGTTTACTATATTTACAACATCATATTAAACTTATGGAATGAATTGTTTTAGAATGATATGGAACAAAAATAAATGTAATTATTACCTTTAAAAAACAATAGCATTTCTAGTTCGCGTTTTTAGAGGACTTGAGTGTTCATTAGATAAAATCAAATAGAATTTGTAGATAAAACTAAATTATGAGTATACAAATATGTTAGATTATCGATTTCGTAATAATTGTCCTTTAGTAACTTTTGGAAATCAACGTCTCAATTGTTCCTTAAAACTATTTACATGGAAATATATTTGTTACAGCCTTTAAATCTATTTTATTTAGGGAGATAATCGAATCGTTATTCTAAAAAAGATAATATATAACATTTATTCAAAAATTGGTATTTCAGATATTTATATTCTATTAAATCTTTCATCCTATTTCAAATTAAAAAAATCTGGTGCGGGCAACACACGACTTTCACTTACCTCCATTTTTAAAATCAATGAAAGAATTTTCAAATACAGTTAGAGATAAAAATACGTGAAATTATTAAGGAATTAATCAAATTGAATTTATGTAGAAGCACGTTTTATTAAAAAATCTATTATATTATTATCTTAAATAATCAGTTAGTTTTAACTTCTTTTCATCACTCTCCATTAACTTCTAAAAGCTTGTGTATGAGATGATATTTTTTCTAAAATCCTTAGCTTTCCAACGGTATATCATACATGTATATTACTGTTCTTATGTTAAAAAACGAAAAATTGCATTAAAAAATATTTTTACTGTTTTCTCCTTTAGTTGGGTATCGAATTTATTCAATTTATATATTTACCTGTTTTTCATCAGCGTTAACAAGATAATCTAGTTATTATTATTGAATCTACAAAATTAAAGGTACTTTAGGGGAAGACAATTTAAAATATATTTTTTTAAGCCCTGTCAGGCCATTTTTATCCAAATAAAACCTACATGATATCAAAGCCCATTAAATTTTACATCGATATAGCGAGTTTAATCAAAATCGTCGGAACCGTTTTTGAGAAAATCGAAAAAAGGTGGAAAATGCATGGTATAAAGTGCCTCTTCTGGTAAGCTCATTTTGATGAAAAAGGTTTTGTCACGTCTTGGGCGTATAGTTGTCTTAAATATGAAATTTCAGTTTCATAGGACTTACCGTTTCCGCCCGGGAGTTACCACACACACACACACACACACACACACAGACCTTTTTACGGGACTTGGTTATTTGGACTCAGGGGACCCTAAAACGTGTATTTCCGTTGAAAACTGGAATTCGAAAATGTTCACGATCGCAATACTTCCCCTTACTATATATAGTAAGTGAAAGTAAAAAACCTGGTGCGGGCAACACACGACTTTCACTTACCTCCATTTTAAATATCAATGAAAGAATTTTCAAATACAGTTAGAGATAAAAATACGTGAAATTATTAAGGAATTAATCAAATTGAATTTATGTAGAAGCACGTTTTATTAAAAAATCTATTATATTATTATCTTAAATAATCAGTAAGTTTTATCTTGTTTTCATCACTCTTTATTAACTTTTAAAAGCTTGTGTATGAGATGATAATTTTTCTAAAATCTTTAGCTTTCCAATGGTATATCATACATGTATATTATTACTGCTCTTATGTTCAAAAACGAAAAATTGCATTAAAAAAATATTTTTTCTGTTTTCTCCTTTAGTTGGGTATCGAATTTATTCAATTTATATATTTACCAGTTTTTCATCAGCGTTAACAAGATAATCTAGTTATTATTATTGAATCTACAAAATTAAAGGTACTTTAGGGGAAGCAAATTTAAAAAATCGGCATTTAAGCCCTGTCAGACCATTTTTATCTAAATAAAACCTACATGATATTAAAGCCCATTAAATTTTACATTGATATAGCGAGTTTAATCAAAATCGTCGGAACCGTTTTTGAGAAAATCGAAAAAAGGTGCAAAATGCATGGTATAAAGTGCTTCTTCTGGTAGGCTCATTTTGATGAAAAAAGTTTTGTCACGTCTCGGGCGTATAGTTGTCTTAAATATGAAATTTCAGTTTCATAGGACTTACCGTTTCCGCCCGAGAGTTACCACACACACACACACACACACACACACAGACACACACATACACACACACACACACACACACACACACACAGACCTTTTTGCGGGACTTGGTTATTTGGACTCAGGGGACCCTAAAACGTGTATTTCCGTTGAAAACTGGAATTCGAAAATTTTCACGATCGCAATACTTCCCCTTACTATATATAGTAAGTGAAAGTAAAAAACACATTTGAAAATTACAGGTCTTTCTAAAGCCATTAGGTACATATGTATATGTTTATGTATAAACACAGACTGTCTCATAAATATCTCTTCATATTGTGAGAGCAGATACTAGACCTTAAGAAGAAGAAAAAAGTTCATTTGATCCATTGTCCGATTTTCAACTTTTAGGGGGAAAAATCAAGTTTGGGCTTTTTTGCTGGGCCGCAATTGTGGCACAGCCTCATGCAGTCAATTAAATTTTAACATTTCTCATAATATTTGGACACATCAAGCAGCTGTTACTTTTCTATCGTTTTCTTTTAAATGTCTCAAAACTTCTTGATTTTTTCTTGAAAGATCACACTAGTGCCTAATAACCGGCAGTGGGATCATCATTATTCGATGACTATTTATTGTGTTCAAGATGTATTTAGAGCAAAGTCTGTCTGATTTTATTTTACAACGGACATTGCTGAGACACTTAAGACATTATATTTCCAAACTCGTTATTGAATATACATTGCAATCTCACCTGTAGAGTTAATTCAGCAATTTGTAAATGTATGCCCCTGTTCAATAACGAAAAATTATCTCACCCACAAGTTACCCCAAGGATTTGTTTCATCAATCCTACTAGTCTTTAGATATTACAAAGAATTTATGCGATTTTTTGCGTTTTGGTTGATACATAATTTTTTTCAGACGCAACACTCCGAATCAAAAGTTTTACAATCTATAATTTCAAGAATTTTCTAAATGATATAAAATACATCTATCAGCAGGTTTTAGCAACTCCGAGCCATAATTAGATTTTTCGTATAATTTTCCCCGTATTCTGAGATGTAAAATTTCGGGAAGTTTTAGATTTTAGCAAATAAATTTGATGTTGGATCATTGTGCTCCCGCCAATCGTGTCAACAAATAAATTAGTTTTTATAATTTCTTATATTTTTTCCGAAATCTGGGACCCAAAGGTTAAATATAGAAAAGTTTCAGAATTTCGTCCACCTAAATTGGTTTGTGGCGTTTGACCAGCCAGAAGAAAATGGTACCAAGAGTCAAGAACAAATCTTAATTCTTACAATCCTTCATCCATTATCCTTCGACTAGATCCTGATGGACCATATTCCTCCCAATAGGGTCAAGACCTCCTGCAACACCTTCGATTGCTCAAACACTCTGAGGCCAGCAGAGGTAAACCCGGTTTGTCTGAGCGGACGTTTTGTGGCTTCTGTCTGCAACTGCCCAGGACTGTGCAATGCTGTCTTGTGCAAGGGCTACTTGTTCTGTATAGCCTTTTTAATTCTGTACAAGCGTTTCGTTGTAACATGGACAAAATAGGACAAGAGAAGAAAGCTGTATATATTCCTGTAACGAAAAATTCTCTTATACTATGAAAAAATAATACATCATGGATACTTCAATCTATAATTTTCTGATTTTCCCTGGCAACAAATAAAATAAAATTTGCTAATTGACTGGTGCACAATAGGAAAAATTCACGATTTGGTAACCAACTAAATAGAACACTTATAAAGATAAGTTAAAAATTCATTTTTCATTTATGCATAGAGGATTTCCATTATTAGTGAGTGTAAGTTACTCTCGTTACTATTTTATATATTTTTACTTTCACTTACTAAATATAGTAAGTATTGCGATCGCGAAAATTTTCGAATTCCATTATTCAACGAGAATACACATTTTAGGGTCTCCTGAGTCGAAATAACCAAGTCCCGCAAAAAGGTCTGTCTCTGTGTGTTTGTGTCCGTGTGTGGTAACTGCCGGGCGAAAACGGTAAGTCCTATGAAACTGAAATTTCATATATAATGCAAACATACGCCTGAAACGTTACAAAACCTTTTTCATCAAAATCAGCTGACTAGAAGATGCACTTTATACGATGCATTTTGCACTTTTTTACGATTCTCCTCAAAAACGGTTCCGGCGATTTTGATTAAACTCGCTATATCGATGTAGAATTTAATAGGCTTTAACGTCATATAGGTTTCATTGTGATTAAAATGGTCTGACAGGGCTTAAATACCGAAATTTTAAATTTTCGTCTCCTAAAGTACCTTTAATTTTGTAGATTCTATAAAAATAACTATATTATCTTGTCACCACTGATGAAAAACAGGTGAATATAAAAATTTAATGAATTCGATACCCAAATAAAGGAGAAAAGAGAAAAAAATATTATATTTAATGCAATTTTTCGTTTTTGAACATAAGAGCAGTAATATACATGTATGATATACCGTTAGAAAGCTAAAGATTTTTGAAAAAATATTATCTTATAGACAAGTTTTTAATAGTTAATAGAGAGTGATGAAAAGAAGATAAAACTAACTGATTGTTTTAGATAATAATATAATAGATTTTTTAATAAAACACATTTTCCTATAGAAATTTAATTTAATTAATTCTTTTATAGTTTCATGTATTTTTATCTCTAACCGTATTTGAAAATTCTTTCATTGGTTTTAAAAATGGAGGTAAGTGAAAGTCGTGTGTTTTTTTTTATTCTTTATTCGAGCTCTATATGTCTTAAAATGTAAGACCTCATGTGTTAAGGGGAATGTTTTTTTTTGGTCGATTTCAAAGGTTCATTATTGAAAATACTAAACCAAAAACGTGTGAACCACTATTCTCTTGACAATGCAATAAAATTGAGATTCCACAATGTTCACGATTTTAAGGCACTTTTCATGCCAGGTTATGTAAAAGTAAACATTAATTATATGATATAGTTCTATGATATAATCATATTAAGGGAACAGTAATGGATATATATGTGTTGTATTCATATTATAAAGTATTACACAAGATACACTTACCATAAGGAACCTTCATGACCGTTAGCTAGTCTCCTACGGAATATGTATTCAGGGACACACTATCAGGGGTTTTCCATACATAATGTAATACATAAACTAATGTACTGATTTAATTCCCGATTTGTATTTAAGTGGCTAAAATCCTATCTACTACTAAAACGTTTTTTGGGCAAAGGATTTTCTCGTAAGTGTTATCATGTGTCCAATTGTTGGGAAAATGGAAAATAGAATATGAAGCTATCGAAGAATCTTTTTTTCTTCCTTCTATGGGGTAGTCCAATTAGATAGCATTGCTTATAAAATAAGAAATATGCCACTAGAAAATTTGGAGGAAACAAAATAGTAATTAAAATATCTGGTGCGGGCAACACACGACTTTCACTTACCTCCATTTTTAAAATCAATGAAAGAATTTTCAAATATAGTTACAGATAAAAATACGTGAAACTATTAAAGAATTGATTAAATTGAATTTCTATAGAAACATGAGTTTTATTAAAAAATCGATTATATTATTATCTAAAATAATCAGTTAGTTTTATCTTCTTTTCATCACTCTCTATTAACTGTAAAAGCTTGTGTATAAGATATTTTTTCT
The DNA here is from genome assembly GCA_023052935.1 of Piezodorus guildinii. Taxonomy (NCBI): domain Eukaryota; kingdom Metazoa; phylum Arthropoda; class Insecta; order Hemiptera; family Pentatomidae; genus Piezodorus; species Piezodorus guildinii. Next base: position 215,241,848 of record CM041292.1, on the reverse strand, counting down.
AAAATCTTTAGCTTTCCAACGGTATATCATACATGTATATTAATGCTCTTTTGTTCAAAAACAAAAAATTGCACTATTTTTTTTTTCATTTTTTCCTTTAGTAGTTTTTTAAATTCGCACAACTTACATATTTACCTGTTTTTTATCAGTGGTAACAAGATAATATAGTTATTTTTATAGAATCAACAAAATTTAAAACCTGTCAGATTATTTTAATCAGAATGAAACCTAAATGATATTAAAGCCCATTAAATTTTACATTGATATAGCGAGTTCAATCAAAACCGTCAGAACCGTTTTCGAGAAAATCGAAAAAAGGTCCAAAATGCATAGTATAAAGTGGCTCTTCTCGTAAGCTCATTTTGATAAAAAGGGTTTTTCAACGTCTCGGGTGAATATTTGTCTTAAATATGAAATTTCAGTTTCATAGGACTTACCGTTTCCGCCCGGGAGTTACCACACACAGACCTTTTTGCGGGACTTGGTTAATTGGACTCAGGGGACCCTAAAACTTGTATTTTCGATGAAAACTGGAATTCGAAATCACTATATATAGTAAGTGAAAGTAAAAAGAAATTTAAAAGATAATTAGACCCAACTTGTGTCCATTCATGACTTGTAGAGGTACAAGTATTTATTATTATTTTTTTTTTTGTTACATGTTGGTAAGAAATTAAACGATTGCATGCAAAAATATTGAAGAAAGAGTTCAATGTGAGAAAAATAAACACTAGCAAAACTCAACATTGCAATTAACAATACTTTTTATACATTTCAAATTATTATAAAATTCATGGAAAATATAGCAATGGAAGTGATCCGTATAACTGTTTACATTAAAAAGATTCTTTTTTTTTTTTTTTTTTTTTTTTTTTTTATTGAGATATATTACAATTTGTTACAAAATGAACAATAATAATATTGATAAGAGACCACATTCATACTATATATACAGAAAATAATAATAATGGTCAAATTACATAAAATAGAACATAAATAAATTCATATATATACAATAAAATAATAATAATAAATAAAAAACAAAACAAATCGAAACAAAAACCTATTATTGAGATAAATAAAAAGTTGACAAATAAATTAAAAAGATCTAAACAAATATTATTAATAAACTAATTTTTATTAACTAATATATATATATATATATATATATATATATATATATATATATATACGAATTTTTACCAGAAATGTAGGCTCTCCTATGTCAAAATGGTAAAGACCGCAAAAAAGGCTGTGTGAAGGTAGTATAGGTCGAAAACAATACAAAATTAAAATTTCCAATTTAAATAATGTATCTTACTTCAACTTTTAAACAAAACCGACGGACCAGGAGAACCACTTTATACCATGCATTTTGCATGTTTTTAAGAATTTCTTAAAAACTATTAAAATGATTTTTATTAAACCATCCATATCGGTATAACATTTTATATGATTTATTACTAATCAGGTTTCATTCTAATATAAATTGTCTGACTATCCTTATGTTCCGATATTTTAAAATTTCATATATAAAAGTCAAGACGCTGACAAAATGTTAAAGTAATGTATTTTCAGTATAATAATAATCGGCTAACTGAACCCGAAGGTTCGATGCCGATACCACCAAACTTCGCCTGCACAGACTCGTCCAATGTTCGCTGGTTAAGCCCAAGCCCCCGAGATCAGCCTTAATGCAATCCTCCCATCGACGCTTCGGTCTACCTTTCGGACGCCTACCAGTCGGTTCAGCGAATTCCAACTTTCTCGGAATCCGCTCCTCACCGAGCCCAACAACTTTGCGAGCCCATTTGAGTATCCGCTCAATTATATTCACAGGGTACAAACTCCGCAACTCCGCGTCGTGCCACCTTCTAAACACCCCAGTGGCCTCATCTCTCTTCGGACCAAATATTTTACGCAGTACCTCATTTTCAAAAACCTTAAGCCGTTGTTCATCCTTCAAAGTAAGCGGCCACGTTTCACATCGGTAAAGAACCGTCGGAAGAATAATAGTTTTATAAATTCTAACCTTTAAGTTTTTAGACAGAAGCCGCGAGCTAAGTAATTTAGCAACTGAATAGTAACACGCATTTCCCACCTTTAACCGGGACTTTATTTCTTCCTTGATTTCATTTTTTCTTGTTATCATTGAACCTAAATACTTGAATTTCTCTACGTGTTCAAAAGTATGCCCTTTTGCCAACGGCCATACCACGTTGAACACACCGGTTCTCGTAGTTTCAGTATGGTGAATATAAATTTTTTCTCGAGATTTTTTTTTTAAAGCTTTAAACCGAAGTAGAGATTTGGGGCTCTACTAAACCATCAAATTCTTCCCGTCTCCAATCCTTACAATCAAAAATCCTTCGAAAAATCCTCAATGCTCCTTATTTTGTCATAAATAAACTCATCCATAAAGACCTTAACGTTCACTATGTTGCTGACTTAGGGCGAACCAGGTACCACTCCAATTTCAATCCTTGTTTCCTCAACAATCCCTGATAATCCTCCGAGGCGTCTGAAAAGAAGATGGCACCGAGACCTTCTAGTTTAACATAGTCTTTGGAGAGCTGCCAATGGGTAGTATCCCCAGATGTGAATCCATGAAATTTGTATCTTGTATCTCATTTACCAGATGTATATCATTATACAGTTGTGAATAGCGAAATATCTATTTAAAAAAAAAAAAAAAAAGAAGAAGCTATAAACGTCTTATTAGCAGTACCTTAATGAAGGTATTCCATATGATTTCTTTTCTTACGGCATTATCTGTAATATTACACCAAATTAAAATTATCATAATTAAGTTACATGTATTTGTTTACTTCAAAGTTAACCAATTCTATTGTCAATTTAGTATCTTGACATAAAAGAATGAGATAAGCTTATGGAGAGAGCGCTGCTGCAGAAGCCCAATTGAAATCTATTGACCCATTTGTTAACTGAGGGCACCAGATACACATTTATGGCTTTGCTGATCTGGGCAATAGCCACGCTGAATTGTTTAACTGGAATATTATCGGTAGTGATGTACAAAAACAGATCGGAGAAGGATTAAAATGACATGAAATATAGTCTTCGCGAGTACTAGCCAAAAGTGTAATTTGACTTATTTCTATACCAATTCTTAGTATTGCATGATTATAATCACATGTTACATATTGAGTCGTTTATGTATTTAACGTCACATTATGCTACTATGGCTAATCGGACGATGCTACAGTGGGAGTCCTAAATTTTGCCTATCCAGGTTTTATTAGGATAGGGATCTTTAAAGAGTACCTGACATCGCACAGGCTCGGTACCACCTTTTAAAGTCCCCTCCGAAGGACGGCATAACTAAGGATTTTTTACTACCATTAAAAAATCCTAGGACCACCTGCGGGTTCGAACCCGTGACCTTTGGCATAGGAGGCAGTTATGCTAACCACCTAGCTATAAGTGATCCCCATGTTACATATTGATCCGATTAAGTATTTCAATATGAGATGATCGTTAATGTTTTATCAAAGGTATTTCAATCATATTATCAATTGTTAGTTCCAAATTTAAGTGAACATGACCTTCGTAATCTCATAATAACATTATTATATTTGAATAAAAATTAATATTTTTTTCCAAATATTAACTCATTAAATTTAAAGTTTACTATGTTGACCAAAACTAATACTACCCTTGTCCCACACATCCTTGATGTTTCTGACTATATTTATTTTTTTTTTTTTATGTATTTATTTTTTTTTAATAGGAATATACCACTGTATAATGGAATGTAACAAGTAAATTTGAGTGAAATATAAAAAGGCATGAAACACATGTAGAGAAGCTTCCCAATGGAAGCATTCTAAAAATATTCTAAACTAGAAGGTCTAGGGGCCATCTCCTTTTCAGACGCATCGGAGGATTGTCAGGAATTGAAGAGGAAGAAAGGGTAGAAATTAGAGGATTAGAATGGGAATGGAGTTTGTCACGAAAGGAATGGTACCTAGATGGGGCTAAATCAGCAACAAACGCAATATTAAGGTCTTTATGGGTGAGTGTATTCGTGACAAACTGAGGAGCATTGAGGATTTTATGAAGGATTTTGGATTGTAGGGATTGGATACGGGAAGAATTCGATGGTTATCAGAGCACCAAAGCTCTTCTCCGTAAGTCCATATAGGCCGTATGATAGTCATGTAGAAGAGTCTTATGTAGTTAAGTGGAAGATTAGAACATTTGTCTAGTAAGTGTTGAAGTAGTCGAAAACGTCGTGTAGTTTCTTGTCGTTTCAGTCTTGTATGAGGGTTCCAAGTAAGTCGTTTGTCAAGATGAAATCCTTGATATCGGATCTGTTTCACCTAACCGAGCTTAAATTTATAAAGTAAAATTAGACGGAAATCATGCTTTGATATCTAAGAAGAGAATGGATTATTTTCAGGCAGTGAAAGGCTACAGAGATGCAAAAAACACTGTTTTTTTACAAGAGGATTAATAAGAGTTGACATTAGCACATATTAATAATCTAACAATCGTTATTACGTTAAGTATCATAAAAAAAAAAAAGTGAGTTATTTTTTAGACCGCTCAAAATTAAATTATCTAAATGTATTATATACGAATTTCCCATCAGTTGATTTAAAACTTTTTAAATATTAGTCAGATGGAATTCATGAAGAATTATTTATAAAGAAATTCGATTTATTATATTTTATTCAGTCTGAGTTTTTTCAACTTTTATATTCCAACGTTTCGTTCACTCAAATTGAAAATGGATGGTTTTATTATTGCCGATTTCTGATGCAGTAAGACAGTTTTGTTGCAATATCAATAAATAGTGTCACCAAGATTATGCCTGTACGTTAATCTACTTTTCTACATAATTTTCATGAATTTTGAGGCAATTGTCATAACGCGGCACCAGTTTTTGAAACCCTCCTCAAAAACTTGTTAACCACTGCATCACAAATGTTTTGACTTCGTTATCGTCTTGAAGACGCCGACCGCCCTGGTGTTTCTTCAAGTGCCAGATCAGGGCTGTATGGAGGATGATCTAGAGTTTCCCATTTAAATGATTTGATGAGATCTGTGGTCCGATTAGGCACATGTGGACGGGCAGTGTAATGCAGCAAAATGATACCCTTACTCAATTTGCCACGTCTTTTGTTCTGGATTGCACGACGCAGATTTTTCAATGTCTCACAATAGGACGCTCCATTGATTGTCTTATTACGAAGCAGAAACTCCACAAGCAATACTCCTTTTCTGTCCCAAAAAACTGTGCACATGATTTTCTGGGCAGAAATTGTTTGCTTAATCATCACTCTTTCGGGTGATGATGAATGTCGCCTTTCCATGGATTGTTGCTTTGATTCTGGTGTGACGTAGGCCACCCATGATTCGTCACCAGTAACAATTTGGTCTAAAAAATCTTCTTTTTCATTGTGGTACCGCACAAGGAAAGTCAATTCAATGCCTAAACTGTCAGGCGGCAAAATTGTTTGAGGAGTGTATTCAAAAACTGGTGCCGCGTTATGACAAGTGCCTTAAAATTCATGGAAATTATGTAGAAAAGTAGATTAAGGTACAGGCTTTCATGTAAAAATAAAATTATTGTGATATTTTTGCACGTCTTTTTTTAATTCCAAAACGGTACTTACATAAAAAGCACGCCTCGTATATACAATATTTTAAAAGAAATTTCAAGTTTCTAAAATGTATGAGATGAAATGAAAGCCAAAATAAAGCTCCATTAAATTATTTTATATAATTATCATTATTACTTCAATGTCAGTAAAAATATTATCCGTAACTGATAGTGTATAAAACGATGTTCTTGGAATTTCTAAAAAATTATAATATTCACATTACAATATATATATACATATAGTATGAACATTAGAAAATAATGGCTAAAAAATGTTAAATTCCCTTCTGTTTTGCAGCTATTTGTTTAACAACGAAGCTATCTCTGGGCGCACTCATAATATATGCGCAGAGGGGCCCGCTATCTCCCACTGCCACTACTATCTTGTGCACAGGAAGTTCTGTCACCAATCTACAATAGTTTTTCGACTGTCAAGGCCTTCACTATATCTCACAGGAAGTATGTCTCTCGTTTGTTTGTCGGCTAAATATGTCGGTTTATGATTTTGCTCTTTCCGTTTGTGTAATGACTTTAACGGTTCTAGCAACGAGATAAGATGAAATATATTATCATTAGCAATCAATAAGGTCATATTTATTGAGGTATTGAAAATATAGATAAGATTAAAATATTAGATCAGTGGTCTATGTAGGAGTTGAAAAATGTGTTTTTTCTTGGCTGGGATGACGAATTGAGACGTTGATTTCCAAAAAATTACTAAATGACATTTCCTACGGTATTTTGACATATTTGTATTCTAATTATTTAGTTTTATCTAACTCTTCTATTTGATTGTATTTAATTAACACTCAAATCCATGTTATTTTCTAATAGTACTTTACTTTTTCTTTTACTTTATATATGATTTTTATATTTAATTATTTGTTTATATCTTTTTGTCTATGTCTGTTTCTTTAGAGGTTGTTATTGTAAATTTTCTGTCTATAATTTTTCTTATTAGTTGAATTATAACTTAATATTCTATGAATTGCTTACATGTAGAGTGTAAAAAAGCCTGGCTTGAAATACTATTATATATGTGTAACTATAAGTTTTATGTAACTTAAATTGACAATAATATACTTATCATATCTTATATTAAACATACGTTTAATAGGGTGTTATTAATACTGTGAAAAAAAAAAAAAATTGTAGATTCTAATGCAAAAAGAATCAAATAAGTTGCTTTAATGATAAAGTTATGAGAGATTTTTTAGTTTCTTGTAAAATTTCAATGAACGGATGTAGTACCATTTGGAAATAAACGTTTCAATTATAGAGAGTTGGTTAGATTTATCTCATAATTTTGAGTGTATATTGGTGTTGTATTTGGTACTATTAAATGTTTTTTGGAGTTCTAGCACTGGCTAGATTCTCCACTCAATGTGATGTATGTATGAGTGTGTGTATGTGTATATAGGTACAAGTGAATTCTTGACTTTATTGTATTGATTCATTATTGTGTATATATTTTATTGTAATTTTATGCTGTGTAAATATTCTATGAATGTAGTATGTATGATATCTTTCAGCACTACAATTGATGTCCAAATTGGGACAGATTGTAATTTTTCTTAATAAAAAATGTTGTTGAAAAAAAAATTAAATGTTTTGAAATTTTAGGTTTCATTATTGAACTGATTTATTTTATTAGGTTTTAACTCTTAACATTTTATTATAGGTGCCCATACTATATAGTTTAGTGAATATACTACTGAAACTATAAATAATTTCCTTATTTTAACCTACTATTTAATTTTGAATTATTTAAGTGGCAATTAATCAACACAAGGTTTTTTTAGAGATTTATTTTATTTATTATTGAATATTATTTTATACTTATTTTATATACTTTTTTATTATTGAAAATTATTTTAGTGTTTTTTTAGGAAAGACAATGCATGGATCAATTTGTGATAGACTATTTGTGAAGGATTCTTCCCTAAAAAAAAAAATAATTATGATAAAATTTTTCTAAAAATACCATAAGGTTAATTATTTATTATAAAAATGTATAAAGAACAATATTATAGTAATGTCAATAAATTTTCAAAACTAGTTAAGTTGATATAGGGAAAAATAGTATTTTCGCCCTATGCTACCCAAATTTTACTATGAAGTAGTTATAAAATACGATATATATCTATTTATCAAGGGATTTTCTGTGGTGTAGTGTCTAGCATAACAGCTTTCTTTACCCAATATCACGGATTCAAATCTAGCAGACGGCCCTAGAATTTGTTCAAAGTAATAAAGAACCTTTGGTGTTTGAGGTAGTCGATACTTCAATAAAAAAATGCGCTTTTATATTTTCTCTGACTAGGAAAAACAATCGATCATCTATTTTTTTATCTAAAACCTACTCCTTTTTCCAGTCAGTGATAAATTGATTTTGCGGAATGTGGAGGGGATTATTTCTAGTTCTATCATAGAAGGAAAATAAGTCGTGTTTTTTTTTTTTTTTTTTTTTTTTTTCAATTATTTGCCCTTTTTATTAATAGTACAATATAAAAAAAATATGTATATAATATATTTCAAAGTATTTGTCTATCCTTAATTTTTGGTTTATTTTTTATGGCTTTTCAACTTCTATAAAAAGTCTCAATTACAAATATGTGTTATTTAGGAAGTATTAATAATATTCATTAGATTATGAATATCATTAGTATTTTCGGTAATATATTTCAATTTCTAGTTCTCTAGTTCTCTCCGAACACCTTACCGTTTTAAAATTTGTATACACAATCCCTGATAATCCTCCAAAGCGTCTAAAAAGAAGATGGCCCCGAGACCTTCTAGTTTAACATAGTTTTGGGAGAGCTGCCAATGGGTAGTATCCCCACATGTGAATCCATGACATTTGTATCTTGTATCTCAAAAATTGTATCTATTCATTTATTTTATTTTTTTGTTTAACTACATAAATCATGATCTATAACTGTCTGCTCTTATCTGTTTCATTTAGAATAACAACTTTTTAGAATAATAGCCTTAAATACCTGATGCCTTCTTATGGAGTTCAAACGTAAGGCTATCCAATAAATTAAATTTCATCAATATTTGTCTTTGTTTATTTATTTTTTTACTTCTGATTAGATATCATTCGTTTTTATATTTTTAGGAATTACCTACTAGTAATACTGTGAGATATGTACCTAATCTCTAGACTTCATTAAATAAAATACCCAAAATATCGATCGGGGTGCGATCATTAAAATTGAAACCAGATAAGAAATTCTTAGTTTAATGGGTGTCAAAGTTTCGGCCTAAAATTTTGGAGCTTTATCAGAAATGGGAAAAAAACAATTTATCAAAACAACCAAACATAATGAAAAAAAAAATGAAATTATATATTAAATATATGAGAAACAAAACCACGAAATTTTGGATTTTTCATTATAAGATAAATCAATACAGATTAAAAGTCTTATTTTGTTAAGCTGTTTAAAATTTCATTTCTTACAAAGTTTCATCACAAAAACCTTAGAAAAAAAAAAAAAAAGGACTAAAATTGAGTTATCTATGAACCGTAGTTCTCTACTATCGAAATATCGTGTATGGCAGTCCTTATATTTAGAAGGCTTTGTATATAAAAGCCACCTTATATTAGGGTATTGAAATAGGTGATGAAATTCTTGGTTATTAGCACCAAATATAGTTATATAAACACTTTTTTTTTTATTATTTTTTTTTTTTAGCCCGTTTAAATTTCAATCAAAACTTTTAACACTTATAACGAAAGCCCCTTTGTATGTAAACAACTAAAACCCTACATACGGACTTCAAAAAAACAAACAGTTGACCAACATATACGAACACTCTATTCTCGTTTTCACAGTTAGCTTAACAGACAAGACAATAGACTGATTAACAATTTGTCAATAGATAAAATGCCAGTCAGGAGAAGGCTAAAAAGAAGCTGGATGAGAGACCTCCTCGGCTAAATTAAAGCCTAGGAAGGTCGCTGCTGGCCACATTCCTTCCTCATGCCTACCATGTCTGATCTCACATTTGTACAGCACATTTTCTGATTGTCAGAGAAAAAAAAAACACGCACCTTAAAAATATTATAAATAACACTCACCTTTTTACTTATCAATTTTTTTATTTAGTTAAAAAAAAATTAATTCATTAAAATTTTTAGTATTTCTTATTATTATATTATTTATTTTTCCCTCAAAGTTCCCGAAGTAGATAACATACTTTAATGAACCTCATTAGTGAACTAACAATTTCACTAGAGCCCTTTAAGCATGCTCTCAGCGGTATTGGTAAATTAATTTATCCATTAGTACTTAGAATTTGGGAAGGCACCTTATTTATTCACATAACCCACAGTGTTATGGCTCCGTAATATTACTGAATTTTATTTGTACATATTATCATTTTATTATTTTAAGAGTCTTCTTGGAGCTCTGGCACTGGTCAGATCCTCCACTCATGTAATTTATGTTGTGGCTATAGCTAGTTCGGCCTCCACTGAGTCACACCAGTGACGCGGCTGAGAGCGAGGCGGTAGGATCTCTTGTATTCTGCTTTTTCCTCCACAAGTGGAGGGAAAAGCCCAGTCTGGGGTCCCTATAGCAGTCGTATATGTATATAGTTATGTTTGTTTGTATGATATTTATTTATTTGCCAACTTTTTATTTATCTCAATTATTGGTTGATGTTTTGTTTTTATATTTAATATTATTTAATTATATATATATATCATTTATTTGTATTTGTCTCAATTATAGGTTGTTGTTTGTTTTTCATTTTGTATATATATATATATATTATATATATATATATATATATATATATATATATATATATATATATATTAATATTTAATTTAATTTGACTTTATCATTGTATATATTGTATATATTGTGTGAATGGGATCTTATATCACTATTACTAATGGTCATATAGAATCAAATTGTAATATATCTCAATAAATAAACAAAACAATGGGGAGTCTTCTGACCGACTGAGAAATAAAGTTTCTTGGACTAACCAGTTTATAAGGCGATTCACGATTCGTTTCAATCCATACCACAAAATCATAGTCAAAGTGTGAAAAATGGGTAAGCATACTAACTGTTTACAGGAGGATTGTGAAAGATTATTGCAGGCTTTAAGGTAGGCATGTAAAATCTGTATGATGCGAGAACTAGATTTTTAATCGATACTAATCATATGAGCACGTTGCTGAGTCACAGTCTGTTTTCAGCTTAAAGTAGGAATCGACGAGAGAAGAAAGGTATTTACATTGCCCCTGTTACACAAACGTTCTCGTCCTTAACCGACAGAGGAGCCTTAATGACATTATGAGAGGGTCGCTAAGTGATCAGTGATTATTCTGTGACTGCTACCGCGGGTCACAGTTACCAGTCACTCTTGGGCAACTTTTCATTAACACCTTCCTTTCTAGGGACAATTTGAACCTCTCTGTTTGGAGCCCCTGGCATTTGGTCTTCTCGTTAAGTCTATTAACATTCTCTTCCTCATTAAGATAAAGATCTCTGTGAAAATGAGGTATAGAAAATTAAACCTCTTGTCTTAAACTTTAGAATTCAGTGTTAAATTTTGACAGATGTATTGTACTAAACATACACTTTTTTTTATTTTTTAATCATTTTATTGGTATTTACAACTGTCAAGTAAATGTGATGTGTTATATAATACAATGACTTGATATACATGTAGAGAAGCTTCCCGTTGGAAGCGCTCTAAAAATATTCTAAACTAGAAGGTCCGGGGCCTTTCCTTTTCAGACGCATCGGAGGATTATCAGGAATTGATGAGGAAGACAGGATTGAAACTAGTGGGTTAGAGTGCGAATGGAGTTTGTCATGAAAGGATTGATACCTGGTCCGGGCCAAATCAATAACAAAGGGAACATTAAGGTCTTTATGGATAAGTTTATTCGTGACAAAGTTAGGAGCGTTGAGGATTTTACAAAGGATTTTGGATTGTAAGTATTGGATGTGGGAAGAATTGGATGGTTTAGTAGCTCCCCAAAGCTCTACTCCCTAAGTCCAGATTGGTCTTATAATAGTCATGTAAATGAGCCTTTTGTAGTTCAGAGGAAGGTTTGACCGTTTGTCTAGTAAGTGTTGAAGCAGCCTAAAGCGGCGAGCAGTTTCTTGTCGTTTTAGTCGTGTATGTGGATTCCAAGTTAGGCGTTTGTCAAGATGAAGTCTTAAGCATCGGGTCTGTTTAACAGGAGCTAGTTGAGTGTTATTAAAGGATACTGTAGGGCAGGAAGTCGAAGGTTTACGACGAAGGGTAAAGATTATTTGATGGGATTTGTTGGAATTTATTTTCATTCTCCTGACACCATACTTCTAGGTCTTTGATGTGGGCTTGAAGGGTATTTGAGGCAACGAATGGATCTTTATGAACTGATAACACGCAGGTGTCATCAGCATACGTAGAAAGGAAAGTGTTAGGATGGGTTGGGATATCAGCTGTATATACTGTATATAGAATGGGTCCTAGGATACTGCCTTGAGGAACACCAGCAGTCTGTGTGAAAAGGGATGAATAGGAACTATTGTGATTTATTTTGAAGGATCTATCAGAGAGGTTGGATTGAAGAATCAGGAAATATAAGAGAGGAAGGAATTTACGGAGTTTGTAAAACAGTCCTGGGTGCCAGCCTCTAAAACATACTCTTAAATCAAAATATTAAACTTATTTGATTAAACATATATCACACACAGTACCAACAGTGCAGAGTTGTTTTATAAATTCTATTATATTCTACTTTGTAAATGTTTTTTTTTAAAATCTGGTGCGCATGACTTTCACTTAATTCCGTTAGTTATATCAATTTAAGAATTTTTAAACAAATTTAGGAACGAAATAAATTGTTAACGAATTATTTTCATTGGATTTTAATTGAGCCATGTGTTTTATTAAATATTCTACGATAATCAGTTGTTTTACCGACTTCTCATCACTCTCCGTTAAATTTTACAATAGTTTATATACGATGATATTTTTTCTAACATCATTAGCATTTCAACGTTTATTATACATGAATATTACTGTTCTTAAGTTAAAAAAAATAAAAATTGCATTAAAAATATTTTTACAGTTTTCTCCGTACCCTACACCATGACATTAATATTCCATTTATTTTAGACCTAGTGCCATCCAAATTCTCCAAATTCTATCAGAACCTTCTTCATCATCCTAATCCTCTGGCTCAATCGCTCTCCAGCTCCACCCATCCCTACAATCCTCCTCGAAGATTGAAACGGCAGTGGCCCCGCGACGTTTTGTAAACATTTATCTGGAGTTCTGACACTTTTCAGATCCTCCACTCATGTACTGTATGTTTGTGGCTATTCCGTCCTATCTCGGCCTCCACTATCTTACACGAGTGAAGCGCTGAGTGAGAGGCGCTGGGATCTCTTGGATTCGGCTTCTCCCCCCACTTGTGGAGGGAGCAGCCGAGTCTAGGGTCCCTTTAGCAGATTGTATATATTGTATATAGTTAAGTTTGCTTGTATGGTTTTTATTTATTTCCCAATTGTATTCATCTCTTCTACAGGTTGTTGTTTTTTTTGTTTTTATTAATTGTTATTATCTTGTATATATTTGAATTTATTTATTTCCGATTTTATGTAATTTGACCTTATCATTATTCTGTATATATTGTATGAATGTGTACTACATCACTATTACACTGTTCAATATGTAACAATTTGTAATATTTCTCAATAAATAATTAAAAAAAAACTATTAAAAAAACAGTTTTCTCCTTTAGGTGGGTATCGAATTCGTTCAAGTTAAATATTTACCCGCTTCTTAGCAATGCTAATCAAATGATATGGTCAATTTTATCAAATTTATGAAATTAAATGTACATTAGAGAATGAAAATTTAAAATATTAGCATTTAAGCCCAGTCAGACTATTTCAATCAGAAAAAAACCTACATGATATTATATCCCGTCCAATTTTACATCAATATAGAGGGTTTAATCGAAATCGTTAGTGCTGTTTTTGAGAAAAACGTAAATAGGTGCAAAATACATGGTATACAGTGGCTCCTCTGGTTAGCTGATTTCGGTGAAAAAGTTGCTGTAACATCTCGGGCGTAAAGTTATCTTAAATATGTAATTTCAGTTTCATAGAAATTTTTATTTATCACACTTCGGCTTACCACACCCACACACCTTTTCGCGGGACTTGGTCATTTGGACTCAGGGGACCCTAAAATCTCTATTTCCCTTGAAAACTGGAATTCGAAAATTTTCCTTCTTTTCCTTACTATATATTCCATATATTATATATAGCTAAGTGAAAGTAAAACGAATATTTTGGTTTACTATTTTCAAACATTTTAAATCGACAAAAAAAAATCCCTTTCTGTCTTCCGTCCTTGGTTTTTTTTTCGAAAATACTTGACTACAAATAACCCAGGGCATCTAACCATGCATCTTAACACCTCACACATGTTTTATTTTTTATTTTTTTAAAAGAATTCCGTTCCACATTAATAGCTTATTAAATATAAAAATATTTAAGATGAAAGTCATAAGTATATTTATTGATCAGAAAATTCAATAAATTCACATTTAAAGATTCTACGATAAGAAAGGTAAAATTTGAACCTTCATAACATGGAAAATGATGCGAAGTGATGCAACTGTGTCAATAATGAATAATTCGGTCTCAGTTTGACGCAGATAATTTACAATGAAGAAAAAGCTGTAATATTTCTTCAAATGTATGGAATAATGCCAAGGGAAATGTTGTCTGACAATAGAAGTTATGCAATGACTAATATATTTCATGGTAACGCTGCCTTGATTTGTTAATTGAAAGTTTTATTCAATACTTTATACACTATTAATACATCTTGGCGGAAATTTAAATTTTTCATACTTGATGTGTCGAGAGGTGTTGGAAATCTTTGTATTATTCGAATTTAAATTATGGAAAAAGAGTCCACCGTATTGTGTCCTACTGGGTTAGTCGTTCTCGCTAAAAGCATGGCCTTTTTTGTTAAATCAGCTTGGAATGTCTTTCAGATGTAACCCTTTAAATTTCCATACCTTAACATTCTACATATCTTCAGAGTTCAATATACATAGTATAACATATAATGTCAATATTATAAGTGAAATCTATAATAATAAATAAAATATATAATGAAATTTAATTTCATAAATTTCTCTTCCATGTCTTCATGAACTGCAATAAATAGGTCACCTGAAGTACCCATTACCCCTCTGAAAAATAATTCGACTGATAACCTTAATCTTTCACTCCAGAATACCATAGCAGGAAGTAGTTACTAGGTAATCATATAAAATAAACAATAGATTTTCATGTTTCGGTTCAGTAGTCCAAAGAAAAACATATTATAGGGATCACTTGTAGCTGGGTGGCTAGCGTAACAGCCTCCCATGCTAAAGGTCACGGGTTCAAACCCGCAGGTGGTCCTAGGATTATTTAATGGGAGTAAAAAACCCTTAGTTACACCGTCCTGCGGAGGGGACGTTAAAAGGTGGTCCCGAGCCTGTGCGATGTCACGTTCTCGTTAAAGATCCCTATCCTAATAAAACCTGGATAGGCAAAATTTAGGACTCCCACTGTAGCATCGTCGAATTTGCCATAGTAGCATAAAGTGACGTTAAATAAATAAACTAAAAAAAAAAAATAAACATATTATATAATATCTCTAGTCAAAATATGACATCAATGTACATAAGAGATGAATGACCAATTCTATCTGAAATACTCATTGCCCCAGAAAGAGGCAGATTGTATGTTTCTTTATTCGTTTAATGTCACTTTTATGCTACTATGGCTAATCGGACGATACTGCAGTGGGAGTCCTAAATTTTGCCTATCCAGGTTTTATTAGGATTGGGATCTTTAACGAGGATTGGGATCTTTGCGATGGCATCGCAAAGGCTCGGGACAACCTCATAACGCCCCTTCCGTAACTACGGACGTTATAACTAAGGTTTTGTTACTCCCAAAAACTAACTACTAACTACTCTAAAAAACTATCAACTTTTTACTCCCATCAAAAAATCCTAGGGCCAACCGCAGGTTTGAACCCGCGACCCTTGGCATAGAAAGCTGTTATACTAGCCACTACGCCATGGGTGGCAGATTGCATTATCTTAAAAAAATGAAAAAGAAAAAATATTAGGCATAAAGGCCTTTGGGTGCAAATCTGATTCTAGCAGTATACTATGAGGTGTTACTCATCAAACGCCTCTTCATACTACTACGATGCTACAGTGGTAGCCCTAAATTTCGCCTATCCAGGTATAATTAGGATAGGGATCTTTAATGAGTACCCGGCAACGCACTGGCACTGTACCACCATATTACGCCCTTTCCGAAGGACAGCAAATCTAAGAATTAAATAGCGCCATTAAAAACTCATTCTGCTATCTTCCGGGATTAACCCCGTGATATTGTGCAAGGAAGGCTATTATCATAGTAACTACCTACAACAGATGACCCCAGTGGTATGAATGTGAATAAAATGAATTTAAATAATTCACTATTTCTTGTTTAGCAATGGAAATTGTAAAAATATGCATGATATTGATAACCACTTAAGGAATTAAGAAGGATACATGCTTTTTTTATTTATTTACATAGTTTATTTTCCTGATGTATTGCGTCAATAGAGTTGCAAATTTCTTTAAATAATTCATTTTTTTTTCCAGGATTTAAACTAGCAACATAAATGTTTAAAATACCATGGGTAACTTATGGAAAACGGAGGTAATAAAAAAGGTATAAAAATGACAAAAATCGTATCAACTTGGTTGTAGATAATCATTTCTCATCTTACATAACTCAAACTGAATCCTTATTAATTGAACTTATGAAAAAAAAAAATAATAATAATTAAATTCATTTCGGGTAAATATCGGAAAAAGTAATTGGTTGCAATTCAAGATTTATAAAATCTTTTCAGAAATTCAAAAATGCAATCGAATATCTTGACGTGATATCGAAGCTGTGACACGAGAAATTGGCCATTGATAAAGAATACATTGATAATGTGAACCGAGACCTAGGGTTTTCACGGAACTGAATCGTGGAACAATGCAAGGTCTCTTCTTATTTCTATTTTAAACCGGCTCATCTGTTTTTTAATTAGCCTTTGTCTTTAAATGAATCACCCTTGATAAGAACGCAATTAGGATGAGTGCCTTTCTTAGGATAGCTATTGCTCCTATCATACTCATCCCAACATATGTGTATGCAAGGTGTTCAGTAATTGCACAGAAATATTTTAGGTATGTGTTCACTGACACAAACTAAACAAAAAAAGTTCATACGAAAATATATCTCAAACTTACTTCTTTAAAAGATATCAAAGGTGGGATGACTTGAAGCTTTGTGTCTAGCATATCAGTCTTCTATGCCAAAGGTCACGGGTTCAAACAAGAATAGTAATATAGATGTATAATATACCGTTGGATAGCTAAAGATTTTAGAAAAAATATTATCTGGTATGCAGAATTGTAAAGGGAGATGGATAAAAATCCGATAAAACTAACAGAAGAAAATAGAGAAAAGGGAAAATCATGTTGACTGTGCTGTCACCTGGCAGCATGTCATAGAAGCAGAGCCCCTAGTTGTGATCATCTTGACATTTGAGTAGGAGGTGATTTCCTTAAACACTAACTGATTGTTGTAAATAAAAATATAATAGATTATTTAATAAAACACACGTTAATATTTAAAATACAATTTAATTAATTCTTTACTAATTTATTTGTATCTCTAAATTTATTTAAAAAATCTGGTGCGGGCAACACACGACTTTCACTTACCTCCGTTTTTAAAATCGATTAAAGAATTTTCAAGTACAGTAAGAGATAAAAATGAGTGAAACCATTAAAGAATTAATTAGATGGAATTTCTATAGAAACATGTGTTTTAATAAAAAATCTATTATATTATTATCTAAAATAATCAGTTACTTGTATCCGCTTTTCATCATTCTCTGTTAACTTTTAACAGCTTGAGTATGAGATAATATTTTTTCTAAAATCTTTAGCTATCCAACGGTGTAGCATACATGTATATTACTGTTCTTATGCTCAAAAACGAAAATTTGCATTTAAAAAATATTTTTTCGGTTTTCTCCCTTAGTTGGGTATCGAATTCATTCAATTTATATTTTTACCATTTTTTTATCAATGGTAACAAGATAATATTGTTATTTTTATACAATCAACAAAACTAAAGGTACTTTAGGGGAAGAAAATTTAAAATATCGGCATTTAAGCCATGTCAGACCTTTTTAATCAGAATGAAACCTACATGATATTAAATTTTTTTATCGATATAGCGAGTTTCATTAAAATCGTTTGAACTATTTTCGAGAAAATCGTAAAAAGGTGCAAAATTACTGTATATAGTAAGTGAAAGTAAAATTCTTAAATTGATTTTAACAACGGAGATAAGTGAAAGTCGTGGCTGAGGGCTTTTGAAACTACAAATATATCAGTAAGTAGGCCTGTAAATGGAGTTGAGAACCTTATCCATATCTGATGAATATATGGATCTTATAGGCCAAGAATTTTTATGTCTTTTCGGCTAATTTATTACTTTATGCTGCAGAAAGACTTAATTCTACATGTTTTATGGGTGATGATGATGATAATTTATTTATTTTTATTAATTAAAGAACCGTACGCATTGTTTGTATATATTCATCTATTTCGAGATTATGACAAATCTTTTTATATAAGTGGAAAGATATGAATAAGCCTACAAATTGCCGAGACTTGAGATGATACGAAGATAACATGCCCGACGCTGCGATATTGCCATATCGGCCTTTCCTTCCATCATTCGTACGTGCAGCTCATATTTAGTCCCAGCGTTGGAGTTGGTGACCATATGGTGTAGAGGTGTGGCTGAGGGTAGATGTTCTTCCACTCTTTCTTAAACAAGCATTACATAGGTGATAGCTTGCTGACATAGTCCAAGGTGTGGCAAGTAGAGAAGAATAGAATATATCTTTTAGTTTTTCCATTTTTTGGAATTTTTTTTTATACCTCACGATGTAGGAGGGTTTGACCAGATTAAAATGTTGCGTAGAATTGGTCAGTATATAAGAAACTAGACTATTAATGCCCTGTGTCGGAATCCAGCTGCAGAAAAATTATTATTTATTCAGGTATGTCACTATTGAACCCCAGCCTCAGGGTTTCAGAAGTAAAGCTTCAAAGTAATAAATAAAATAATGAGAATAATATTGCATTTACTATTCTTCCTGAAGTAGGGGCTAGGGTATTGGAATAGGTGCTCGACCTCTTGGTTATTAGCACCGAACATATTTATATTAACAGATTTTTTTTTCTATTGATGATGTATAGTCGACTAATCAGGTGGAATAATCAGGAATCAGTCATTTTTTTTCATTTTTAATTTTGCCAACGTTTCGGCTGAGAGGGAGGCGCTGGGATCCTTTGGACTCTGCTTGTCCTTCCACAAGTGGGGGGACAAGCACCGTCTGGGGTTCCCGAGCTGATTGTAAATATTGTACATAGGTATGAATGTGACATATTTTGTTTATTTATTTGTAAACTTTATTTATTTGTATTTATTTTGTCTACTAATTTTGTTACTGTATACGTTTATTTATTTTGATTTTATTTTATGTAATTTGACTTTCCTTTTGTTTATATTGTAAATATATTGTATGAATGAGATCCTGTAGCACTATTATTATTGTCTATTATGACAAATTGTAATATATACGAATAAAAAAAAAATAATAAAAAAAAAAAATGATATACTGGTGTTAATTATATTTATTGTTAATAAAGATCAAGGTAAATAAATACAGACATTTTTTGTTGTATTAAATTAAAATAGCACATAACATAACATTTACAAAATATTATATAAAATGTGAAAACGATACGACTGGTGGCAAATGAGAGAACTTAAACAAAAAATAACGGTTTCAATAGCAGTATAATCGTTTTTACTTTCACTTACTATATATAGTATATAATAGTATATAAGGCAGATATACGCCCGAGACATTACAAAACCTTTTTCGTCAAAATCAGCTGACCAGAAGAGGCACTTTATACCATGCATTTTGCACCTTTTTTCGATTCTCTCAAAAACGGTTCCGGCGATTTTGATTAAACTCGCTATATCGATGTAGAATTTAATATGCTTTAACGTAATATAGGTTTCATTGTGATTAAAATGGTCTGACAGGGCTTAAATGCCGAAATTTTAAATTTTCTTCTCCTAAAGTACCTTTAATTTTGTTGATTCTATAAAAATAACTATATTATCTTGTTACCACTGATGAAAAACAGGTAAATATATAAGTTGAATGAATCCGATACCCAAATAAAGGAAAAAAAACTGAAAAAATATTTTTTTAAAGCAATTTATTGTTTTTTAACTTAAGAACAGTAATACATATGGGTAATATACCGTTAGAAAGAGAAAGATTTTAGAAAAAATATTATCTCATACACAAGATTTTAAAAGTTAATAGAGAGTGATGAAAAGCCGATAAAACTTACTGATTATTTTAGAAGAATAAATAATTGACTTTAGTAAAACACATGTTTTTATATAAATTCCATTTAAATAATGCTTTAATGGTTTTACTCATCTTTGGAAATTCTGTACTCGATTCTAAAAACGGAGGGAAGTGAAAGTTGTGAGTTGCCCGCACCAGATTTTTTTATTTGGTTTTTTAAATAACAGTTATAATTTAAGCATTGACGTTTTCAATCTCACCCCTAAAGTCCTGACATAAGAGCATAATCGTTTTTGGTTCGACGGCGATAAATTTTAATCTATTAAAATTACATTGATGAATATAAAACATGATGTGATAGAAGTTTTTTTTTTTTTTTAAATTAACAATTCAAGACGATTGAAATAATTCTTTATTTACAATTTCGTCGATGAAGCGAAATTACATTTTTATTTTTAATTTACTGATTAACATTGAAGGATTTGCCAATATAGAAAATGGGGAAAAAATATAAATAAATGAGATACGGCTCGTCTTACAACATCCGAACATTATCGACTATAGCCAGTATATCACCAACATATACGTTGTTTGAGAGAAAGTTGTTTTCTTATTTTTTTACAGAGAGAACAAAAATAAATGCCTGTTAGGACAACTGTGCATACAAGGAGTGTCTTTCTCTGCCTCGACTATCGAATGAGGCTTATGAATTTTCTGTAAAGTATATTAAAGCAAACGAACTAGCGACTAAAATAGACTTTAATTATGAGAGGCTATCTCCATAGGACAGGCACGCTACCTGCCTGGGACAGAGCTCTGTTGACACAGGTGTGTTCCAGCCTCTGTTATCCAGTTAATGGCAACATCCTTTCTTTAACACGCTTAGAACATAATTACTTGAAACTAGGTGATATTATAGTATAGGCTAAAGTTTATAAATATCTAATAAATTTCATGTCAATTTAAATTTCGAATCAAATTCATATTTTGGGTTTTTCGGAAAAATATATATATATTTATTCGGATATATTACAGTTTGTCGCATTTCGGAAAATAATGCGGAATTTTGAGTTTTCTTTAAAATGTCCCCTCTATATAAAAAAAACTGGATTGATCCTTTGTATGAATGACAACGCTTTCTTGTCTTCTTTCAAATGATGCTGTTTACCTTTGTAGAATTCCGTTGATTAGAAATAATTCAGTCTTTTCATGTCAACGCGTAATACAAGTATATTTTGATTCTACAATTTAAATTCGGCTGGAACGGGATCCAGACGACCATCAATCAAGTCTTGGACGAGGGCAGCATTAATAAGTGCACTTTTTAGAGGTCGGCTCAACAATTTTTCCGAGGGAGACTTCAGTCTTTAAGAAAAGGAATGTGATGGAAAGACTTCCTCTGTTGGAGATGATGTTCTGCGGGCATTAGCGAAAGAAAATTCCGGAACGGAAATCCGGAGAACTTGCAGAAAAACATAACCTTAGCAATTCGACAGTCGAGGGCCACCTCAAGGAATTGATTAAAAAGGTAAATAAAAGTATGAAAGTTGAATTCAACTCATTAAACAAGTCAAATTCACATTAAACAAATCACGACCTTTTTTGTACAAAATTGTTACTTTTGATGAAAATTGGATACTTTACAACTCATTAAAAAATATTTTTCTTTTTGTTTTGTGTTTTATAATAATAATAATAATAGGCTTAGCGAACCCGAAGGTTCGATGCCGATACCACCAAACTTCGCCTGCACAGACTCGTCCAATGTTCACCGGTCAAGCCCAAGCCCCCGAGATCAGCCTTAATGCAATCCTCCCATGCCTATTGTTAGATCTCTACTTTTCATCTTGCGCCTAGATTCCTCTGAAGCAGTACCCACCCGGAGACCCAAACGGGGGACTAGTTTACTTCCGGATAATGGGCGTTTTACCTCAGAGGAATCCATGACTGTTTGTGGTATTTTGTGAACTAAAATAAGTGAGTAGGGCGTTCGAACCTACGTCACACCCTCCAGCAAGCCTTGAGGGCCACTCTCAGTTGGTCAGCGAGTCCATCGGACTTAGCCGGGAGGAGCTTCCGAGGAAATTCCACCGACCATCCCCACATTTTGTGTTTTAACCTTTTTAAATTAGCTCTCCTGAATACCTAATTATTTGAAAATTTTCCTTTTCTGCAACTATGCATTTTGAGCATCTTAATCTCTGTAGTTAATCTAGTTTATAAATAAATGAAATGAAAAAAAACTTCTTTATTATCCTGGGACTAAAGTCCCTTAAAAATAAAATAAAATACATAATTGATGACCGGAACAGTGTGGTACATTTTTAAAAGTCAGACTTACAGTAAAAAATAAAAATTAAACAACGAAAAAAAAAAACAAAAAAAATAAACATAAATAGCTAATTCATCAGTGATAATTTAAGTAATATAAATGCACACAAAAAATACAAGAATAATAATTGGAATTTATAGCATCTGCAGTTGGAAGTTATTGTCTGTTTGACTGGTTAAGGAGAAGATGGTTGAAAAGGAGCGATTTGAAGGAGGAAGTCGTTCTTACATGACGGATCTCCGAAGGGATAGAATTCCAAAGAAAAGTTGCTTTGGCTAGAAAGGACATGTCAAAGGCAGCAGTGCGGGGAGAAGGAGGGTAGAGGTCAGAAAGCCGGGATCTAGTAGAACGGGACTGAATTGATGATTTAAATTGAAGGGATTGGAAAATATAGCTGGGACGGTGAGCTCTAATAACCTGGTAGAGGAAGGAAGCTAGGAAATACTGGCATCTGTAACGAGGATCGTAATACAGGGTTATATGCGTGAAAAAAAAAAAAACAGGTGTGACCGTCAATCTAGAGCCGATCTGTAAAATTATATAATAGTCAAACACAGGTCACTCACTGATTCTATTAAATTTTAACCGTATTAACTTATTAACAAAAAAACAGTAAGCAAATAACAATTAATTTATTTATTTTACATTTAGGTGCCGTGTACCACAACATTAGGTTAGAGGCACCGTTCGTTGCATTAATTACAATTTTTTGTATAAATTAATCTTTTTTATGTATTCTATAACTGCATTGTGGAACTTCGTGTCATCTCCTAGTAGCTGTTGTAGCTGGAGCCCGTCGATTCCATTTGTTCTCCTTTCTTCTTGGTATCTGATACAGTCTACCATTATGTGTTTTGCTGTGACTTTTACTTTACAGTTTTCACATATTGGTGGAGTTGTGCCTTCCAATAAATGACTGTGCGTGAGCCTTGTGTGTCCTATCCTCAGCCTGGTTAACACTAATGATCCCTCCTTTGGCCTGAGATGAGGTTCCAGGGCGTCGCGTTGGTTCCAATTGATTTGAGCAAGTTGCTTTCCTTTACCTCCTGCCAATTCCGGTCCCAAGCTTCCTTAGTTTCCTTTCTTATTTTTGACTTGAAGTCGGGCAAGGGAATGGAAATTCGGGGAACTGGAAAGAGGGGAAACAGTCCTCTTTAGCAGCGTTATTCGCTATAATATTCCCCTCTATGCCTGCGTGCCCTGGGATCCACATGAAATTAACAGTTTTGTTTTTTCTTATGGTTTCAATATGAGTCAAAATGTTTGATAAGATGTAATTGTTATTTATTTTATTGTTACTGATGCTATTGAGGGCCGATAGGGAGTCTCAACATATTAAAAATTCATCACAGTTATTCAAACATAATAAATATCAACTATAACGCCAAGTTTATTGCAAACTACTCTGCTGAGTAGATTGTAAAAATATTTGGTAACGAGTATCGAATAATGTCTGTGCCAATTACTACAGAACAACCCACACCGTTGTCAGTTTTTGACCCGTCTGTGAATATTAACTGATTTTTGTTATAACTCGCGGTGTATTCTGTGAAGTAACATTCCAAAACATTTTTTTCTCATTTCAGACAGAATTTCTGTTCTGTTCAGACTGTTTCTCTTTTATTGCACAAAGAACACATCACACTACTATTTAAATAAAATTTGTTATAGTTCAGTGAGTGTGAATAGAGATTGAGAGTATCTCTAATTTGCAAAATCGAATACATTTAGAAAACAAAAATACTCTAAAAAATAAATATTTTATCATAAAGTGGATCGAAGTAATTAGTTATATTCGAGGTTTAGCCTAAATTTATTATTTTATTTTTATGTAATTCAAGTTTATCATTGTTTTTTGTAAATACTGTATGAATGAATATATATCTCATATCACTATTACTATTTATCGTTTTTTTTTCAACAACAACAATTTTTTTTATTGAGTAAAATTACAATCTGTCCCAATTTGGACATTAATAGTAGTGCTGAAAGATATCATACATACTACATTCATACAATATTTACACAGCATAAAATTACAATAAAATATATACACAATAATGAATCAATACAATAAAGTCAAGAAATCACTTATACCTATATACACATACACACACTCAGACATACATCACATTGAGTGGAGAATCTAGCCAGTGCTAGAACTCCAATATATTTACAAAAGGTCGCGGGGCCACTGCCGTTTCAACCTTCTAGATGGGTTGTATGGATGAGTGGAGCTGGATAGGGATTGAGCTAGAGGATTAGGATGATGAATGAGATTCTGGTGGAATTTGGAAAATTTGGATGGAATTACGTCTGAAATAAAAGGAACATTAAGGTCGTGGTGCAAGGTATAGTTGGAAACATAATAAGGAGCATTTACTATTGTAGGGAGGACTTGAAAGGATTGAATGCGTTTGATGTTAGTACGTTTAGCTGTCCCCCACAGTTCAAGTCCGTAGGTCCAGATGGGCTTCAGTATTGTCCTGTAGATTAATACTTTGTTGTCAACTATAAGTTCAGATTTTCTGTTAAGTAGTCGGTATAACTGACCGAATCGTCGGTTGAGTTCTTGTCTTTTAAGTCTTGTATGAGGGTTCCAAGTCAATCTTTTGTCTAACAGTAAGCCAAGATACCGGACTGTATCTGAAGGAGGAATTGGAATGAAATTGAAGTAAACTGGCGGACAGGAGTTTCGTCGAAGAGTGAAAGTAACGTGTTTGCATTTGGCTTCGTTCACCTTTATGCGCCAAGCACTACACCAGTCTTCGATAAGAGAAAGGGGTCTTTGCAGGTTTAAGGATGCTGTTTCAGGATTGGAACTGGATGATAAGATGGCGGTGTCGTCTGCAAAAGTTGCCAGAAAGGTATCAGGATGTGTAGGAATATCAGCAGTGTAAAGGATGTAGAGGACGGGTCCCAAGACGCTACCTTGAGGAACACCGGCCTCAACGGGATAAAGGTTAGAAAATTCTACACCACAGCGAACGCGGAAGGAACAGTTTGAGAGATAGGACCGGAGAATGAGGTATAGAGACTGGGGTAAATGGGTTTTCAGCTTGAAGAGTAATCCAGTGTGCCATACCCGGTCAAAAGCTTGCGCAATGTCCAGAAACGCAATTTATCGTTTTAAAACCAATTGTAATATAGCCTATAAATATTGTAATAAAAAAGAGTAAATTAAATTTTATATACAACTAATTTATTCTCCGAACTCCTCCACTTATTAGAAAGAAAGACTTTTAGCATTAGATCTCTCTTCCTAAATTTTAATAAAATATACTATAAAGTATAAAAACTGAAAATCAACTCAGTATTATGAGATATTCTTCTCAAATATAACCTAAAATTTTCGGAGATGAAAAAAATAAATTGATATCCTTAGCATTCTACAGTTTATGGCCGAAAGAGAGAAATAAACTTGATATGCGAATTTCACGTTCTTTTTTATTATAGTGAAAACTCTCTTGAATGTTTCAAGAGGCAATTTTCAAGAGAGATAAAAAAATGAAATATGCGTCGTAAAACATTTCATTTCATATTCTCCTAAAATTCGCCTCTATAATTAAGCAGTGCGTAGGAAATGTATATATATTTTTTAATTTTAACTAAATAATTAATTTTTTTATGAAAATTATTTACTTTTTCATTTTTACTTTTACTTACCTATATATGAAAATTTTCGAATTCTTTTTTTCACCGGAAATACACGTTTTAGAGTGTCCTGAGTCCAAATAACCAAGTCCCGCATAAAGGTTTCTGTGTGTGTATATATATGTGGTATGGCATGAAACTATTTATTTAGGACCTTTTTACGATTTTCTCAAAAACGGCTCTTTTTCATTAAATTCGTTACATAAATGTAAAAATTTTATGAGCTTTAATGCCATGTAGGTCTCATTCTGATTGAAATAGTCTGATGGTGCTTAAATTACGTTATTTTAAATTTTCTTCCTCTTAACTGCCTTTAATTTCGTAAAAATAACCATATCATCTTGTTACCATTGATAAAAAAACAGGTAAATATATAAGTTGAACGAATTCGATTTTCATCTAAAGCAGAAATCTGAAAAATTATTTATTTAATGCAATTTATTTATTTTAAGCGTACGAACAGTAGTAAACATGTATAATGTACTGTTATTAAGCTTAAGATTTTAGAAAAAATATAATCTTTTCCAGAAGCTTGTAAAAGTTAATAAAGAGTTATGCAAAACCGATAAAGCTAACTGATTATTTTAAATAATAATATAATAGATTTTTTTTATTAAACGCATGTTTATGTAGAAATTTAATTTAATTAATTCTTTAATAGTCTCACTTATGATTTTCTCTGACTGTATTTGAAAATTCTTTCATCTATTTTCAAAACAGAGGTAAATGAAAGTCGTGTGTTGCATGCACCAGATTTTTATGAATTAAGTTTAATAATGTTTGTTTCATTTATTTATTGAGTTATATTACAATTTCTATATAAATATTAGTAATAGTGATATAAGATCCCATTCACACAATATATACAGTATACCATGATAAAGTCAAATTAAATAAAATATAATATTTATAAAAAATAAAAAACAAACAACAACCTATAATTGAGATAAATACAAATAAATAAAATAATAAATACAAATAAATGATTGCAAGGTTGCAGTCTCAGCCCACTGCTGTTCATAATGGTCCTGGATGGAGCTCTAAAGAAGGCCAAGTCGAGAATGAGACCCTACTGCTTAGGAAACGTGAATCTATCGCCTACCCACCTCACCATGCTCGCATATGCTGATGACATCGTCGTATTAGCCAATAATGGAAGAGATCTCCAGTTCAATCTTCACGTCCTCCAGGAAGCACTTAACCCCATAAACATGGAAATAAATACCCGTAAAACGAAAATAATGAGGATAGGAAGGAGAGAGAACCGAATTGGACGAGTCATCAGGCAAGGGGCTGAAAAGATTGAGCACGTAAAGAGCTTCAAGTATCTGGGCGCACATCTAAATGAGCAAGGCTGGGTGGACGAAGACATAAAGGAAAGAATAAAGTCTGCCGGAAGGTGTTTCCTATCTCTTAAGAAGGGCTTTATAGGCAAAAGAGAGGTCTCCAAACATACAAAAATGGTAGTATACAAAACAACCTTCTTACCTATATTGACGTATGCCAGCGAATCCTGGGCCCTCACCACTAAACATAAAAGCCAACTCCAGGCTATGGAGATGCGCTACTTGAGGAAAGTTGAGGGTAAGGCGAGGAGAGATAGGATGAGAAATACCATAATAAGATCCAACCTTGATGTCAGATTCCCCGAGGGTATTGTTGAAGAAATTCAGCTAAGATGGTACGGCCATGTCTCAAGAATGTCGGAGGATCGCGTGGCAAAAGCAACGTATGAGCTGAAAGTAGAGGGAAGGAGACCAAGAGGAAGACCTAGGAAGACTTGGGAGGATGGGATCAGGAAGGCCTGCAGAAAAAGAGATATAGATTGGAGATCAACGAGGGAAATGGCGCAGAATAGGAATGCCTGGATGAGCCTCTACAAGCGACCCCCTCTCACTGCTGTAGTGGTAGAGAGGAAAGATGAAGAAGAAGAATAAATGATATATATAGAATTAAATAATAACAAATATAAAAACAAAACAAATCAAAACATCAACCTATAATTGAGATAAATATAAAGTTGACAAATAAATAAACATTATACAAACAAACAAGTTTAATAATAAATAAGTAATAAACAATCTCCCAATGAATTATTCTCCTTTGCCAGGGATATTAATATATTATACGTCATTTCTTCTTTCAAACGCTCTTGGAATGAAAACTACGCAGAAGAAATTACGCATCAGTGATTATTAGGAGGAAATAAACTTGCAGGTAAGCGTTACCAAACCAGCGCGTCACAGACATGTTACTAGTGACTTTGTGATTCATTAATACAAAGATTATTAGTGTATACTGAGTATTGTGTGGGTTTTAATTTTTGTTGATTATCATTTCAAATCTCATTATCTTACCACTGTGCATTACAGAATTAAGTACTAAATATATTGATATTTATAAATAAACTAGTCGAACCAGCAAACGTTGTTCGGCCAATCTAAATTATTTCTATTGAATATTATGGTTTTTAAATTAAATGTACGTATATTATAAGTATGCGGAGATGGGATCTGTAACGGAAAGAGAAATGTGTCGCGGTAGACGATGATGCCGATAAATACAAAAATATAAATAAAACACCAACCATCAATTTTCTTAATTCAATGTATATTTCACTAAAGTACCAAACATATTCATTGTTTGATGTCTTAATAAATGTAACAATATTTTATTACTATTTTAATTTGTATAGGTTCTATACGGCAGGTTTGAATCTGGATCTTTGCCCATTAGCAACGAATTACGAACTGTAGTTAAATTATATGGCCATTGTTCATACATAAATACTAAAATCGCGAATATGAAAATGAGCTAGTAAAGAAAGAAAATTAAAAAGAAAAATGATATACTTGGTCATGAGAGGAGAAAAGTATGGAGCCATCTCTAAGCGCGCAAGTTAGGCGCAAAAGATTTTGGGAGAGAGAGTGTATGAACACTGTTTTTTCTATCATTTCTCGAGTATGAGGAAGGCATTACCGGGTCAAAACTAGAACAACTAGGAAACACAATCTAATCATACTTTCATATGACCTCCTTTTTCTCGATAATGTGCTCCTTATAAAACAATTGCAGAAACTATCCCGCCACATACTGTTACAGAACTAATATTTTTTGCAATATCAGGATGGTTCTTTTTGTACTTAAATGTACATTTAGTGTGAACAGAGGGCTTTAGACATGGTGACTCATTGGCGCCGCTGCTATAATATTTAATCTAGCCATACACAGAATTATCAGCAGGACAAGAATGAACCATGGTAATAAAATATTTACTGAAATGGTACAAACGCTGGCGTATGAGGATGTGTAATGTATTGAGGATACTGAGGGGAGGTTATTATTAAATAATTTGTATATTAAACAATAAAAGGTTAAGAAACCTTTGTGGGCAAAACATCAAAAGGCGTTTACTTCCATCGGGCACCCCAGCAATATGTATCTCGGGAAACTTCCTAGACACTAGAACAAAGGACCCCCGGCATGGTGCACTTCCCAGATCAGCCCCGTCCAAGGTGACGACGATGAGGATAAGATTCGAAAAAGTTAGTCAAGTGCTATCCTCAAGAAGATTTAGAGATGTCCGTCTGGGGGTAAGAGAGATCAGCTGGAGATCTAAGAGCCTAGAAGGGGTGACTAAGATTGATTCCACCTTCGCCAGCCGACAAAGTATTTAAAAGTATTTCTCTGTTATGTAATATTGTATGGCAAACGTAGTAGTGAAAATGTCCCTCAGTATTCTCAATCAATGTCCTAAGCAATGTATTAATATAATGTATATGTGTTAGTTAACTATTATAATAATGTATTAATTGAATCTTGTTTACTTTAATCTTACCCTGCATGCCGCCTATTAGATTGGTAAACACGAGATCTTTGGAAAGGAGATCCAATGGTTCCAAAAGGTATAATATATAATTAAATTAAATATATTAATACTCACAAGCTTGAGCCGAAACGTTGGCAAAATTAAAAAATGACTGACTTTAATTACTGTTTTGAAGTTACCGCTGCCTTAGAAAAGCAGCCGGGCAAAAACATAGCAGATGATATAGAATTAGAGAATTCCAAGATGCTGTGGAACCTTGGATTAAACATCCTGCAAAATAAATAGAACAGGAATCAAAAACCAAGGGACTAAAAATAAAACAGAAATTATACGTATTAAAAGAAATGTAATAGCTCCTCAACTGGGATTGCAAAGCCCTTAATGTTTTTCCAAGCTTCGAATACCTGGGAACTGAAATCAGTGAAAATAAAGAAAAGGAGATGAAATAAGATGCAGGATAACATCGGTTAATAGAGCATATTTTTTCATACCCAAGCTTTTTATCAGTATTTTGGGAAAAAAACTAAAAAAAAAACTTTGAAACGTATGTTAGCTTGACAAGTATGTTGAACTTAAGATTGATTGATTCGAGAGAAACATCGTAAATCATTCCCAGACCTGTTAAACAAAATAATTCTTCACTCATCATTCGTTATCTGAGCATATCGAAGTTCGCTAGGTTTCCTAATA
This sequence comes from Piezodorus guildinii, assembly GCA_023052935.1. Classification (NCBI taxonomy): domain Eukaryota; kingdom Metazoa; phylum Arthropoda; class Insecta; order Hemiptera; family Pentatomidae; genus Piezodorus; species Piezodorus guildinii. Next base: position 215,211,209 of record CM041292.1, on the reverse strand, counting down.
ATGAAGAATTTAAACACGTGCTTATAATGTAAGATAACATGACTCATTTTTCATCATTTTTAACCGAAGGTACGAATTTTTTTTTAGTCATAAATTTCTTCCTAATGGATGATCTATAAATTCTGAACTCTTCTGCGAACAACTGCAAAGAATCCACGCGAAGATGTTATTCCATTTTGATATACCAAAAAAGGAGTTTCATTTTAACAAGATTATGTTATTATACCGTCAAATAAAATAGAACATTAAAGAACTTAATGGGCTCGAAATCCTACCTCGAGCAACATATACTCCAATCCAAGCCTCTTCTGATTGACCCTTCTTGTTGTCTTCAAGGAATAAAAATTGATAGTTTTGTGGAAGTTCGGATTGTGCTCCAAGAGTTTTTTTCGAGAGTCATTCCAAAGAATGTTATCGATCGATAGATGGAGATAGACAACTATGGACTTTTTTTTTTTTTTTTTTTTTTTGTTCACCCCTAACTCACCTTTGAAGGCTATACGGGGAATTATCGGGCTAGGGGTGAAGGGGAGGGGGATAAATACCGAGATAAAAGCCCCTTAGCACCAAGACGTAAACTCGAAATGATTTGGTTTCAAGTTTAAGTTCCTTGAAGTATGGTGTCAGAATTGGAGAATTAAAATCAATTCCAATAAATCCCAACAAATTACCTTTACCCTTCGTCGGAAATCTATGACATCCTGCCCTACAGTGTCCTTTAATGATATTCCGCTTGTCCCGGTTGAACAGATCCGACATTTAGGACTCCTGCTTTACAAACGACTTACATGGAATCCGCATACAAGACTGAAGAGACAAGAAACTGCACGAAGATTTCGGCTACTCCAACATTTACTAGACAGACGCTCTAACCTTTCACTTAACTACAAAAGACTCATTTACATGACCATCATAAGGCCTATCTGGACCTACGGAGTAGAGCTTTGGGGCTCTACTAAACCATCAAACTCTTCCCGTATCCAATCCTTACAATCCAAAATCCTTAACGCTCCTTACTTTGTCACGAATAAAATAATCCACAATGACCTTAATGTTCCATATGTTGCTGATTTGGCCCGTACCAGGTATCACACCTTCCATGAAAAACTCCACTCCCACTCTAATCCATTAGTTTCAATCCTTGCTTCCTTTTCCATTCCTGATAATCCTCCGAGGCGTCTGAAAAGAAGATGGCCTCGAGACTTCTTGTTTAGACTCACTACCAAAGAGTGCTGTCAATGGGCAGTTTCTCTTCATGTTCATTCCATGTGTTATAACATTATAGCATATTTACTTGATGTATTTTTTGTACAGTTGTAAATTTCAATAAAAAAAGTTTTAGTTCTCTCTGCAAGGCACTCAAGCACACTAACCCACTCAGCCACCTCACCCCCCATATAACAATGTACTATACATTGAGTATTAATCTGTATTTTATATCAAACAAACTATAATACAGATATTTAGTTTAAAAACGATTATTTTTCTATAAACTCCATTAATATATTCTTGTTTTTTCTATAAGCATATTTCTTATGCCGTATCCGAATAGGAACTTGGAAGATGACGAAGGTTAGTGCTCCCGAAGGTAAACATTTGTAATCTTATCTACTGAAAGATTTCCTAAGAGCTGAAAAACCTTTCTTCATTAAATCTAGGTGGGTCTAACACTCGAAAGCTCTTTACAGATTAGGTTTAGGCTGTTTATTACCCCAATATAGGCTCATACGTGTTTGACTTCTTTATCGTCTAATATTGAGTAGAAAGATAAGAAGGTTGTTTTGCCAATCATTGATAAAACTACTACTAAAAATAAATAAAAAAATCATATAAAATTATAAATATTTAGTCCATGAGATAAGAATGTTATATTATCTAAATTTTATATTCTTAAATATAAAAAACTATTATATATATATTTTAAATATAATTTAAGCCTAGGGGCAAATTTTCAAACAACTGTTTTAAACGATGCAAATTAAAAATAAAACAAAACTAATGACCAATGTTCTTTGATTTTTCGATACAAGCCACACCAGCAGAACTGTAAAAAGATCCTTAACACTTAAGCAACTTATACCAGAAGTTTAATTATAAATATTTTTCATTTATTACATCATATTTTGCCATTCTATAAAAACTGGAGAAGTTTAATTTTTATAAGCGAAAAATAAAAACAGATACTTAGTTTTTTAGAGGTAAACAATAAAAGAAAAAAAAAAGTAAAAAAAACTTTCGGTCGAAGGAATCGTATTCAAATTTTCGATCCGATTCGTCTATCGCGTAAATATGGTAAAAAAAATCTGTTGATCGCTTTAACAGATTAACTCTGTTTTAATATCAATTTAAGAATTTTTAAACAAATTTAGAAACGAAAACAAATTGTTAAAGAATTATTTACATTTGATTTTTATAGAAAGATGTGTTTGATTAAATAATATGTTATGATAATATCTACGAAATTCAGTAATTTCGTAAATTTCAGTAATCACTGTGTGTTAAAACGACTTGAAGCGTCCAGCGATGACTGCGCCGTGCAGTGGCCAAACGGTGAAACAATTGCATTAATTTTTTTTTTTTTTCAGTTCTCTCCTTTAGTTGGATATCGAATTCGTTCAACTTATATATTCACCTGTTTTATATCAATAGTAATAAGATGATATGGTTATTCTTATAGAATATACAAAATAAAAGGTACTTTAGAGCAAGAAAATTTAAAATATCTGCATTTAAGCCCTAACAGAATATTTCGATCAGAACGAAACCTACATGATATTAAATCCAATTAAATTTTACAACGATATAGCGAGTTTTTTGATTAAATTCGTTATAGCAGTTTTTAAGAAAATCTTAAAAAGGTGCTAAATGCATGGCATAAAGTAGGACTTCCTGTCAGCCGATTTTACTGAAAAAGTTGCTGTAACATTTCAGTCGTATAGCAGTCTTAAATATGTAATTTCAATACCGTACGACTTTTCATTTTTGCGATAGAGTTACCACACACACAGTGACACACAGACCTTTTTTCGGGGCTTAGTTATTTTGACCCTAAAACTGGAATTCGAAAATTTTCACGATCGCAATACTTTCCCTTACTTAATATATTATATATATATATATATATATATATATATATATATATATATATATATATATATATATATATATATATATATATATATAGGTTAGTGAAAGTGAACAAGCACGCTACACAATAAAAACTTCTTTAATCCCCCTACCAAAAGACATATCAAATTAAAATAAACACTACTTTTTAATAATTTTAGAGATCATAACACAATAGCTGATATCCTTGACTATAAAAACCTTATTTCTCAACATTTATTTAATTTTTAATTATTATCGTTTAATAGTAATATTAAATTATATAACCTTCATTTGTGAGGTTCTTATCTTGTCTGTTAATTGAAAATAACATCTTTCATTTTATTATATATATATATATATATATATATATATATATATATATATATATATATATATATATATATATATATATATATATATATATATATATATATATTTATATATTATGTAATACCCAGTCGTTAAATTTCATTGCTTTGCTTATTATATCAACCTTATATCATATGGTGCTTTTCATATTTATGTTTCAATTAAAAGATACCACCGTTTTCGCCTACTTTAAGACTTACTAAACAAACGGTCAAAACTTCCTACAACATCCACAAGTGGAGAAGTACAATATACATGATAATTGTCTGGTCGTTTAAGACTTCAATTAAACAATAAATGACAGATTTTGTGACAATGAATAGTTTTCATCTTAAACTCGACTGAAACGGGGATCCAGACGGCCAGAAATGTCAATCAAGTCTGGGGCGAGAAACAGGTGATGACAGTGTAGTAATAAGCACGTGCTCTGAATGTGTCTGTTCGAAATATGATTTATTCTTTTTTATAAATGATATTTATGTATGATTCTTATCTCTAAAGGACCAGTTATTGACCTAGTTCAGAAAGTTATAAAAGTTATAGGATTTATATGTAAGTAACAATTAAAAAAGTGCAAAAAATGTGAAGTGGTGGAAGGTTATAGTGCTGCAACCCATACAGTGTTATGTTAAATTGGATAAATAATTAAGAACCATTTCTTTTATGTTCGGTTGTTCAAAACAGTGCACGGTACTTTTGTTTATAAATAGGATCAGTGATTGTAAGTGAATAATTACTAATAGTGAACATTTATAGTAGTGGATATAAGTAGTGTGGGGTTATGATGCCCGAAGAGGACAGAAGTATGGAACTGCTACAAGAGGCAGGTCCTTCTGCCTCTACTGAGGAGAACAACGAATGGGAAGTGGTGACGGGAAGAAAACGGCCTTGTTCTTCAGGAGAGCTAAGAAAAACCACCAAAAAAATTAACAACATTGAAACTACAAACAGGTATGACCCACTTTTAAAAATCAATAATACAGAAGCCTACAACCAACCAAATGAAACAGACAGTAAACAAGTAAAACCGCCTCCTATATTTTTAAATGGAATTCAAAATATAGAAGCCTTAATTTCATTTTTAAAGAAAGAAATAGGCCAAAATCACTTTAATATTAAATCAACAGTTAGGCATGTGATACTTTACCCAGCCTCGCCGGAATCATACAGATCGGCCGTACGCAGTTTAAAAAAAGTGAACGCCGATTTTCACACTTATCAGTTGTCAGAAGATAAGAACCCGAGAGTAGTTATTAAGGGTCTCCATGCATCTACTCCAGAATCGATTATCAAAGAGGAATTAAAAACATTGGGGTATGACGTTTCCCACGAAACATCGGCATGCCTCAAAACTAGAAATACTCCTGCCAAATGTGCCAACTGTGAAGGGGCACACCCAACCAATTACCGGGGATGCCAGGCCCTCAAGAACCTGAGATCACAGCGAGCCCAGAAGTACCGTCCTCCGCCGGTGACTGTCGAACCTCCACCAGACTTAGAGCAGTACCCACCTCTACCAAACAGCCCTTATCAACAGCAGCCTTCGGAACCTTTCACTTTACTTCCAAGAATGGAGCGCCCGAACTGTCCTCGACCGAACTTAGAGACTCATCAGCCTAAGCCATATCCAAGATCAGGTATGAGGGAAGATAGTTGTCAGCTGGTGCAACCAGCTGCGTCTTTACCTTCCCAACAAACAAATTTATTAAATAATTTAAGTGCCCTCATCCAGCCCCTTTTGACCCTAATGAATCAAATATCACAACTAACTCAAGCCCTAACTGCTACTTATGGACATTAGTTCTCTGACTGTTGGCTCCTTGTCAATCCTTCTTTGGAACACAAACGGAATACTTCGACATAAAACTGAACTGGAAATTTATATGCAACAAAAACGTATTGACATTGTACTTCTGACGGAAACACATCTAACTTCACGTAACAAACTTTACATACCAAATTATACTTTGTACAGAACAGACCATCCAGACAATACTGCCCACGGAGGGACAGCCATACTAATTAAATCTAACCTTAAACATTATCCAATACACGTAAACTCGACTGCTCAAATACAAATAACAGGAATACAGCTACAGACCAACCACAGAAACATAACAATTGCTTCTATCTACTGTCCCCCTAAATATATTTTAACAGAGCAAATGTTCGTAGAACTCTTTCAATCATTTGGTAGAACATTCCTTGCTGGAGGCGACTTCAATGCGAAACATCAACACTGGGGTTCACGTTTATGCACACCAAGAGGCAGGAGACTCATGTCTGCTGTTTCTCAGTTGTCATTAAATGTATTTGCCCCCGACAAACCAACTTACTTACCAAATTCTCAGTACAAAAAACCTGACGTACTTGACATATTTGTAGCCAAAGATTTGACAACTCTACCAATTACCATTATTACCGAAACAGATTTTGGCTCGGACCATTTACCGGTAACCCTGATGTTGAGGGTTGAAAAATTCTTTGCAGAAAGGAGACCATCACTCACTTACGGCGTCATGAATTGGGACATCTTTAATGAATGTATTAATGACCAGCTTACCGTGCCTAAAGCATTAAAAACCGAAAAGGATTTAGAAGAAGCGGTTGAACTTTTCACCTCAACCATCCAAGAAGCTGCCTGGTCCTCACAAGAAATAAAAAGAAGGCAAGGAGTAAGTTTACCGTCCTACCCTCAATACATCAGGGACCTAATAAGAGCCAAGAGACGATCACGAAAACAATGGCAAACTAACAGACTTCCTTCAGACAGACGAACCTTCAACAAACTTAATAATGAACTGAAGCGAGAAATACGAAAATTTAAACAAACTAACTTTGACAAATATCTGGAAAACTTGAAAACGGACGACAGCAGTCTTTGGCGACATACCAAGCGCCTCCTAAAACATCGCGAAGTGTCCGTCCCATTGAGAAAAGATGATGGTTCTTGGGCTGTGTCGGACAAAGATAAATCTGTAATTTTTGCTGACTATCTTTTAACTGTTTTTAAAACTCACACAGACTTAACAGACATACAACACGAAAATTATGTGCAGAAAGTCTTAGACTCACCTCTTCCTATGTCCTTTCCGCCAAAAACCTTTACTCCTTCTGAAGTATCAAGACAGATTATGAAAATGCCAAAAAAGAAGACTCCTGGTTATGACCTTATCACTGCTGAGATACTACAAAAAATCCCCAGAAAAGCTTTAGTCTTCCTTACAACACTGTACAATGCTATACTTAGGACAACTAAATTCCCTATCCAATGGAAATATTCTTCAATTTCAATGGTACATAAACCTAACAAAGACAAACATAGACCTGACTCTTATAGACCTATTAGCCTTCTTCCGGTATGTTCGAAAATATTTGAAAAACTGTTGTACGAACGGATTATTAACATACTGACAGACCACGACATATTACCAGATCACCAATTCGGATTTCGCTCTTTTCATTCCACAACACAACAGCTACACAGAGTTACCGACTACATTACTACTGCACTAGAACTAAAACAGTACGCATCTGGGGCATTTTTGGATGTTACTCAGGCTTTTGATAGAGTATGGCACAAGGGTCTTCTTTTTAAACTAAAACCTCTACTTCCAAGCACATATTACTTAGTTTTACAATCTTTTCTCTATGACCGTTTCTTCTCTGTCCGACAGGGTTCTGAGACCTCATCAATAAAACCAATCTCTGCAGGTGTACCCCAAGGTTCTATCCTGGCTCCTCTTCTCTACTTAATATACACATATGACTTACCAACAGACCAAAACATCTTAACTGCGACATATGCCGACGACACTGCAATTATTACGAGAAACACAGACCCTATACAAACCAGTATGATATTACAACACCATTTGGACAAAGTACAAAACTGGTGTAAGAAATGGAAGTTAAAAATTAACCATGACAAGTCACTACATATTACATTTACACTTAGACGCGGAATCTGCCCTTCAGTTTACATAGACAATCACCCTTTACCGCAAACAAATACAGTAACGTACTTAGGACTAATATTTGACAAAAGATTGACATGGGGCCCACACGTCAAGACAAAACGTAAAACGCTAAACTTTCGCCTTAGACTATTATATTCAATATTACATAGACGTTCTAAATTATCCACCAGACAGAAACTAAATGTTTACACTTATTTATTAAAACCAATATGGACTTACGCTTGCCAAATATACGGACCCGCTAAAAAGACACACATACGAAAAATACAAACCTTTCAATCGCAATTTTTAAGACTAGCAATGAACTCACCACCATATGTATCAAACGATACCCTACACACTGACTTACGTATTCCAACTACAATAAACCACATTCGACTGACTTACAAACGATTTCACGACAAACTAAATGGACATAGAAACAAACTTGTACAAAACATGGCTACAACTGACATACCATACATAACTCGGCGTAGGCTGAAAAGGAGTTGGATGAGGGACCTCCTAGCCTGAAAAAATAGTTTGTTTTTCGAATGTCAGGAGTACGCACCACTGGGTACTATCTCCCTCATGCCAACCCATGCTATGTTTATCATATATAACTTATTTGCTGATTGTAACATATACAGGTGCAAATAAAAATATTAAGTTAAAAAAAAAAAAAAAAAAAAAAGTCTGGGGCGAGGGCTGCGTTAATGAGTCATTTAGTTCGTCAAGTTCAAGCCCAATTCTCTTAGCTATAAGATATCATAAAGACTCTAATATCTTACTTTATGCAAGCTTATTAGAAAAGTGATATACTTCTTTTTATTCAAAACTTCCTTACAACCCTCTAAGGTCACTAAACAGAAGACAATTTGGAGATATAATAACTTAAATATTGCATTGAAGTAATATGAAAATATATTGGGTTGTGTCACATGAAATATCCGTTTTCAAGGTAAATGATTTTAATTAAAAATACGATATGAAAACAAGATAATTTTATTCGAAGTATTTACCTTCTTTTTCTACTCATTTTTCCCAACGTGACAACAACTTTTTTATCCCCGAACTGAAAAACTCTGAGCTTTGAAGTAAAACAAAATCTGAAAACGCACTTTTCACTTGATCATCATTTGCAAAAAAATTTCCTTTGACGAAGTTGTCTAAATTCCTGAACAGGTGGTAATCTATAAGGTGTGTGCGGAAGAACTTAGTAGCCCAGTTCTTTCCATCTTTGCACGGTATGTTTTGAAACATGGGGTCTTGCTGCCGCTCAGAGAGATCATGAGGTACCCATGTATCGAGCTTTTTTATTTTCCCAATACACTTAAATGTCTGGAAACGGTAGATGCACTTGCATTTAGTTGTGCTGAGAGTACTTTAACTGTTTGGATGGGGTTTCCTTTTACTGTATGTTTGCGGACATCGTTGTCTATTACGAAAGTTCTTCCTCGGGGCAAGTTTTCCAAGTCGGTATCCCCAGCTGAAAACTTAGCCAACCAACGGCGAATGGTCCGTTCATTAACACTTTCTTCCCAAAACGCCTTGCAAATATTTCTAGCGACCTCAGCTGCTGAATGGCCGAGTATAAACTCGTACAAAAATATTACTCGAAAATCGCGTGTTTCCATGTTCATATTTGGAGGTGAACTAAAAAGTGGGTATCAATCATCTCATTGTTGTTGACTGACGCCTTTAAGCTCACACAACCGCCCTGAAGAAGCCCTATAATTTAGGCCGAAACGTCGGCACCAATAAATTAAGTTTACGCTTAATTGTGTGTTAAATTGACTGCACCCTCAACCAACTTTTCTCATAAAAAGTGGGTAATTGATTGGGAAGCTAATGTTTATAATACAAAGGTAGAGGATTAGTAACTGTTTACTTTAAAATACGTAAACATTTTAAAGAAAACAACAGAGACCTGCAAAATCCATCATGTATTTCAGAAACTATAAAAACGGACATTTCATCTGAAACAACCCAATAGATAGGCCATTAAAAATACATACCCTATTATCAATATTAATATTAATATGATTTATAAAGTTCAGAAGTTCCAGATAAGTTATGAAAAATTCTAAACGTAACAAGAAAAAAGAAGAAACATTTTTTTTTATTGTATTTTATTTATATTTTATTGAATTTTACAACTGTATAAAAAATTAATACAATAAGTAAAAGTGATGAATTATAATAAAAGGCTTGAAGAAACTACCCAGCTTAGTACTTCGATGTTTATTTAAGTAAGTAGATCTTGAGGCCATCTTCGTTTCAATCGCCTCGGAGGGTTGTCAGGATTATGTGAGGTTGATAGGTTGCAGACAAGAGGGTTTATATGGGCTAGGAGTTTGGAATTAAAAGTGTTATATCTGGTACGAGAAAGGTCTGCAACAAATGGGATATTAAGGTCGTTATTGATGATTTTAATTGCGACAAAATAAGGAGCATTTAGGATTTTGGATTGTAAGGATTGGATACGGGAGGGATTAGATGGCTCAGTAGAGCCCCAAACCTCGATAGAAAAAAATTGAAATCTCAGTTGCGAGGTTCATTTAGATGCAGGTATTTGTTAACAAACGGTTCGTCAATGGCCATTACCCAATAAATCTTGAGTGTCATTGGAGGAGCAATGACCTGTTTACAATACAGCTTATGCAAGTGACATGTTTGCTCTTGCGTTTTAGCATCTACGATGATGTCAACTGTCAAGAGGATAAGTACTGCCATTCATTGTCAAGGAGTTACTTACATGCGACTCAGCTAATTCATTACACCAGCTATATAAATTATTAATACTAATAAATAAAATTATCATATAATATAGAATAGGCCATAAAATAAAGTCAATAAAGGTTTTAAACCAAAGAAATTTAGAAGTTTTTATATTCATTAAGTCGTCCAAGTTTGATAGTCTACAGTTTTTTTTTTATTTTTACTTAATATATATATAGTAAGGGAAAGTATTGTGATCGTGAAAATTTTTGAATTTCAGTTTTCAACGAAATACGCATTTTAGGATCCCCTGAGTCCAAAAACAAAGTCCCGCAAAAAGCTTGTGTGTGGTTGTGGTAACTCCCGGGCGGAAAGGTGAGTCCTATGAAACTGAAATTCATATTTAAGACAAATATACGCCTGTGACGTTACAAAACCTTTTGCATCAAAATGAACATATAAGAAGAGCACTTTATAGAATGCATTTTGCACCTTTTTTCGATTTTCTCAAAAACGGTTCCGATGATTTGATTAAACTCGCTATATCGATGTAAAATTTAATGGGCTTTAATATCATTTAGGTTTCATTCGGATTAAAGTGGAACTGACAGGGCCTAAATGCCGATATTTTAAATTTTACTTCTTCTAAGTACCTTTAATTTTGTTGATTATATAAAAATAACTATATTTTCTTGTTACCACTGATTAAAAACAGGTAAATATATAAATTGAATGAATTCGAAACCCAACTAAAGGAGAAAACAGAAAAAATATTTTTTTAATGCAATTTTTCGTTTTTGTACATAAGAACAGTAATATACATGTATAATTTACCGTTGGAAAGCTAAAGATTTAAAAAAAAATATTATCTTATACTTATGCTTTTAAAAGTAAATATAGAGTGATGAAAATAAGATAAAACTAACTGATTATTTTAGATAAAAATATAATAGATTTTTTAATAAAACACGTGTTTCTATAGAATTTTTAATTAATTCTATTATAGTTTCACTAATTTTTATCTCTAACTTATTTGAAAATTCTTTAATTGATTTTAACAACGGTAAGTGAAAGTCGTGTGTTGCCCGCACCAGATTTTTTTATCACAATTTTTTTAATCTTTATAAATGACCTTTAAGATTTGAAACCAAATACTGTATGGTCAATACGTTTTTGGTTGACTTTTACTAACGTTTACTTTTGGTTTACCTAAAAAAAAATAAACATGTAGAAAAAGTAGAGAGAATGATAACAATAATATAATATTGAGGATGTATAGTCGACTGTAGAAACTATTATAGGTGGAATAATCAGGAGTCAAGTTCTGAGTTCAGTTTATGCTTGGACATGGCTCAGTAATGCCCTGATGATGGCTCACAAGCTTGAGCCGAAACGTAGGCAAAATTGAAAACATTTAGAAAAAGAGTGACTCCTGATTATTTCACCTATGATAAATTCTGTGAAATCTTCTTAAAGCTTCTCCTAGATTGCTGATTTTTGAAATTTTTTCTGTGACAAATAAAAGATCCGAAAGAAATGTTATAAAAACTTCAAACATATTTGAAGTTATAGTAGTTATTCAGTGGAAATTAGGTCGCTGTAAGCATTAAAAGCTGAAACGTTCAAGCTATTATGCATTTATATAAAATTTAAGATAATAACTTAAGATTATTTCTTTCGAATATATTAAAAATCCCTTAAAATTTTTATATTGTTATTGTTATTGTTTGTAACCATTAGTAACTAAAGACTAGAGCTATTAAAAAGTAGGGTTATTTAATTAATTTAGACATAATGGTTGTATCTGCAACATACACACATTTTTCCTTTATAAATCTCTTTAAATTGGTACCTTGGTTTCATTAATTACTTTAAGTAACTGGTTGGCTTCAAAAATGAATTAATCATAGAGAAATATTGTGTTGATGTTTGCATCAGATTATAAAACACCAACATTGACTAATATTGCACCATGTTTCACGTTAACTACATTTTTAGTTATTAATAGTGTTAGAGTAATGGGAAATTCAATATTAGTAAGTAGATGATATGCTTATAGGAGAGGGCTAATGAAACAAAACAAAACTATGATTTCCTGCACATTTAATAGGGGTATCATTCGAGCCCACGTCATGTTTAATAATTATTATATATTATAATTATAATTATTTACAATTATTATTATCCTATCCACTTTTTTAAAACAATTCTAAATGCCTGGTGTCCCAAAATGAAATAAAACCTCTCAATATTGCATTTCCTGCAGATTTAGTCTAATAAATCTTAAAATAAAGTCTAATTGAGGTCAACCTCCCACCGTAAAATTTTTCACAAACAACTGATTAATAGTTGATACACTCACAATATAATATATATATATATATATATATATATATATATATATATATATATATATGTATTAAATATAATCGAATATTATATCACACTTGCTTGAACAAGATCGCCAACATTCCGACCTTTATATGCCATCCCACAGAACTAAAGCCTTCGATCGATCCTTTCTTGCCCGTTCCATTACATTCTGGAATTCCATTCCTTCCAATATACGTAATGCTTCTTCCTTATCCACATTCAAATATCGCCTTTTCCAACACCTATTATTCCAAACTGACGCTTGTTAATCTTTAATTTTAAATTCGATTTTTCATTTATAAGGAATGAATATCCTATGTTTACCTCCTTATTTATTTTTTATTTTATTTCATATATACATGTATATATTATTATTATTTTTCGTTTGAGTGTTCAAAATTAGTTGTTTCTTACTTTCAATTTACTATTTGTTTACTTTACTTTTTTTTACACTTTTTCTTATCTTTGGTACATAGAGATGTGTATGTACACACATTTATATAAATTTCTTTTTCTACCTCTTTTACTTATGTACATAATTATGTCTATTTAATGTTATCTGGCCAGATGTGCTTATATATACATATAAATTAGAATTGGATATATAAATAAATATTAGAAATTGAATTGGCAGATTATTTTATGGTCCACTCAGTCTCTGTTCCGTAAAATTTATTTGAGGGGATTTCGAATTACTTGCATAATAGAAAATAAAAAAAAAAAAACTGGAAAGTAGTCTGAGTATATTTTATTTTATTTAGTTTCAGTTTAAGAAATTCAAAACAGATAACATTAAAAAAAAGTTAAAAATATATTATAATAATTAAATATATTTTGCAAACATCTATAAGCACTTAACAATGAATACTTACATATGTACTTCTTTTTGTATTATTTATTGGAAGCACCGCATTTTTACATTTACCAATTGTATTCTGGGCTACTGATTTATATATCTTCTTTAATATACTTCTACCATTTTCAATGCACCAATGGAACTTAACTGTCAGTTTTAATTATTATATATGTATATGTAAATGTAAAGTTTGCTGCCTACACTGTAGAAACCTTTCTTACTAAGTAATTTGACATTTATTTATATAAGTTAGGAGCTTAAAATTGGTTATACTTATGTTTAAAGGTGTTAGTTCGTTCAAATATATTGTTTGATGTTTTACTATTAATTAAACAACGTGTAATTTAATTCCTTGACAGGTAATAGTTGTATTCATTTGTCTATTTAGTTATGTTTACATTTAATTTAAATAGTTGTATTTTTTATTCCTTTATAAAGAATAAAATCATATATAATAATAATTATAATAATAAAAGGCTTACCGAACCCGAAGGTTCGATACCGATACCACCAAACTTCGCCTGCATAGACTCGTCCAATGTTCGCCGGTCAAGCCCAAGCCCCCGAGATCAGCCTTAATGCAATCCTCCCATCGACGCTTCGGCCTACCTTTCGGACGACTACCAGTCGGATCAGCGAATACCAACTTTCTCGGAATCCGTTCCTCACCGAGCCCAACAACTTTAAACGCCCATTTGAGTCTCCGCGATGATATCAACTCAATTATATTCACAGGGAACAAACTCCGCAATTCCGCGTTGTGCAACCTTCTAAACTCCCCAGTGGCCTCAACTCTCTTCGGACCAAATATTTTACGCAGTACCTTATTTTCGAAAACCTTAAGCCGTTGTTCACCCTTTAAAATAAGCGTCCACGTTTCACATCCGTAAAGAACTGGCGGAAGAATAATAGTTTTATAAATTCTAAATTTAAAGTTTTTAGACAGAAGCCGCGAGCTAAGTATAATAACACGCATTTACCATCTTTAACCGGGACTTTATTTCTTCCTGGATTTCATTTTTCCTTGTTATCTTCTTCTTCTTTATCATCCTCTTCGAGCCATTATTGGCGTAGAGGGGCCTCGATCCAGCGCTGCCAGTTCTCCCGGTCTCCGCTGAGTCGTTTCATTTCTACAAGGGTCTTGCCCCTGTTACTCCCAATCCTCTGGACCATATCCTGATAGGATATTCTAGGTCGGCCACGTGGTCTTCTTCCTGTAGGTCTTGCTTCCAGTGTCCTTCTGGGTTCCCTTATTTCGTCCATGCGGCAGACATGACCAAACCATTTTAATTGCCTGTTTTCCATTATCGTCTTCAATGGTGGTACCTCGAGTTGCTCTCTGATTCTATTGTTCCGGACACAATCTCGCCTTGTCTTTCCCGCTGCTCTACTAAAAATTTCATTTCAGCAGCAGTGATTCGGCTGATATGTTTGTTGTGATATGTTGTCCTTGTTATCATTGAACCTAAATACTTGAATTTTTCTACGTGTTCAAAAGTATGCCCAGAAAAATTAATATTATCAAAATCGCCATCATTTCTGTTACAAAAGCATATATAATATATCATATATATGTATATATATATATATATATATATATATATATATATATATATATATATATATATATATATATATCATACATATATATATGATCTATTATCCATTGGGCCTATCCTAAAGCTAAGGACACGGACGACATTATGGAGAGGGCTGAGACAGTCGCGGACAACAGCTCCTATATTAGTCTTTATTGGGCGGGCAATCTTCGCATTATCTTCTCCATTAAAGCTAAGTGCCCTTCGTTTGTGACTTAAAGATATGATTGGCACTAACTTGTGACCACGAGGGGAAGTCCCATGCAGCTCCGGTGCACCCATCCTTGCTCTCCAATAATTAGTCCTCATGTTTGCTCATTCCACAGAGCATTATGAGTAAATGACTGAACACATTAGAGTTTTCCCTCATCTTAATTTTTTACCTTCACTTACCTATATATGGAATATATAGTAAGGCAGAGTACTGCGAACGGGAAAATTTTCGAATTACAGTTTTCAACGGAAATATACTTTTTAGATTCCCCTGATTCCAAATGACCAAGTCCCGCAAAAATGTCTATGTGTGGTAACTTTAGCGCGAAAACGAACTTAACTGAAATTTAACATTTAAGACAAGTTTTTCATCAAAAACGGCTTACCATAAGAGCAACTTTATACTATGCATTTTACACCTTTTACGGTTTTCTCAAAAACGGCTCTAACGATTTTGATCAAACTCGCTATATCGATGTAAAATTGGACGGGCTTTAACATCGTGTAGGTTTCATTCTGATTGAAATAGTCTGACAGGGCATAAATGCAGATATTTCGAACTACATTTTGCGACGGAAATAAACTTTTTAGGGTCACCTTGGTCCAAATGACCAAGTTCCGAAAAAAGATCTGTGTGTGTGTGTGTCCGTGCGTCCGTGTGTTTGTGGTAAGTCTAGGGCAAAAATCACAAGTCGTACGAAACTGAAATTTAATATTTAAGACGACTATACGCCCGAGATGTTACACGCTATAGTTCTGCTGGTGTGGCTTGTATCGACAAATCAAAAAACATTGGTAATTATTTTTGTTTTATTTGTAATTTGCATCGTTTAAATAGTGTAGGTTTCATTCTGAGTGAAATAGTGTGATAGGACTTAAATGCCGATATTTTAAATTTTCTTCCCTTAAAGTACGTTTTATTTAATAGATTTACACACATTAGGTTCATCATCTTATTAGCATTTATAAATAACGGATAAATATGCAAGTTGAGCGACTTTGATAAACAACTAAAAGTGCTAACATATTTTTATATGTAATTTTTGGTTTTTTGATAATAGGAACAGTAATATAGACGTAATATTCGATATTTAAGAAAATCATATGCCTTTAACGTTTTATCAATCATTTCATCAATAATAAGCCTATTATTATTATTATTTCATCAATATAGACGTGACAAAAGTTTCACTTTATACTATGCAGTTTGCACCTTTTCACCATTTCCTCTAAGGATCTTGATAAAAATTATGTTATAACTGAAAGAAATTAAATATAGATAATACACCTTTTTAATTTCGTATATATTTTAATCTATAGTAGCAGAAACGGTGGCGATCTTGGTGATATTGATGTATCAGGGCATACTTTTGAACACTTAGAGAAATTCAAGTATTTAGGTACAATGATAACAAGAAAAAATGAAATCCAGGAAGAAATAAAGTCCCGGTTAAAGGTGGGAAATGCGTGTTATTATTCAGTTGCTAAGTTACTCAGTTCGCGGCTTCTATCTAAAAACTTAAAGGTTAGAATTTATAAAACTTTTCTTCTTCCAACGGTTCTTTACGGATGTGAAACGTGGCCGCTTACTTTGAAGGATGAACAACGGCTTGAGGTTTTCGAAAATAAGGTATTGCGTAAAATATTTGGTCCGGAGAGAGATGAGGCTACTGGGGAGTTTAGAAGGTTGCACGACGTGGAATTTCGGAACTTGTATCCTGTGAATATAATTGAGCTGATTCCATCGCGGAGACTCAAATGGGCGAGTAAAGTTGTTGGGCTTCCGGATTTAGAGCGGATTCCGAGAAAGTTGGTATTCGCTGAACCGACTGGTAGGCGTCCGAAAGGTAGGCCGAAGCGTCGGTGGGAGGATTGCGTTAAGGCTGATCTCGGGAGCTTGGGCTTGATTGGTGAACATTGGACGAGTCTGTGTAGGCGGAATTCGGTTGTATCGGCGTCGAACCTTCGGGTTCGCTAAGCCTATTATTATTATATATTTTAATCTGATCGAAATAGTCTGAAAGAACTCACTTCTCTAAATTATCTTGGATTTATTTAATAAGAATGATTAACTTTTTTTATTTGTTGGGATAGTTATAATATCGGGGGATATAAAATATAAAAGAAGTCGATAACCAATTGAAGAAGGAAACATTAGAAACATAATATAGTAAACCCTCTTTTTAACAAACACGGTTATAACGAATACCTGTTTAGAACGAACTATCGTTGTGGTCCCTTGAAAAATGAATAGAAAATTATGCTTTCTCCTCGTTTATAACGAAATATTCTCTTATAACGAATTAACGAACTACTTTTGTGGACCTCAGAATTGAATTTGTTCGGTTATTACGAAAAATAAAGAAGAAAAAAATTACGATACGTCTTATTTCGCAGTAAAGGCACCTTTCTGTCCAAATCCTTACCTCTTCCTTCTATTCAGCTCAATTATGTGATTCACAGTCTGTGACAACTTCTGGTTTCTAGAGTTTCAGCTAGTTTTTCTGTTTTTATCGCTTTTATTACTTGCTTTAATTCAAGTTTCCTACGATGTGAAGAAAAAATCCATTGATTTAAATACAAGGTTGGTGATTCTCCAAGAAGTGGATTAAAATTGAGTCGAAATCGAAAATTTCGGAAAAATTGGGAATATCAAAATCTCCTCTATCAACGATTACCGTTAATAAAGATAAAATCGATGCCTCCGTTGCATTGTCATCGAGATGTGCAAATAAAAAATATTGTTTTTTTATATTAACTTTATATGATGGTTTATGTTGATCTTAAACTATTATGTAAAATGTGAAATAAGATAGACATATGTACATAGTGCATAGTTTTAACTGCTTTTGTAGTTTCTAAATAAACATGTGCCTGAAAGCGAATGCTGTATTGAAAACACTTCTTTTTAACCACCTGAATTTATACCAAGACATATAATATAGATCCATTATATTTTTTCGGATATAACGAATTCTTTTATAACGAACAGAGAATTTTTTGGTCCCTTGGAGTTCGTTAAAAGGAGGGTTTAATGTATATGCTAAATTTATTTTGTCACATATAAGGGTTGTAATATATATGTATAAAAAATAGATCATTCGAGAGCTAAATATTTTAGTATTTTTTTTTCAATCTGAATTACAATGTTGTTGAAGGTAATGTTGATAAAAGAAATGAGTTTAACTTCAGTAATTGTTCTAACTAATAATTTCTATTGTTATATTAATAAACTAAAATAAATGACTCCATTGGAGTCATATAATTCTTTTTTAATTTAATTTATTCATTTCATTCATTTACCACCATATGAAATATATAGTTAGGGAATATTTTGCGAATAAAAAATATGAATATGTATATTTAGACTCAGGGAACCTTAAAACGTGTATTCCCGTAGAAAAATAAAATTAAAAAATTTTCACTATCGCAATACTTTTCCTTACTATATGTTACCCGTACTTTGCCCTAGTTTCGTGATTCCTCTTCAACTAAATGTTCCTTTTAAATTAAAACAGTTTTATACTTTTACCGTATATATACGCCTAATTAAAACCGAGGTATGTAAAAGTCGTATACTGCGCGCAACAGATTTTTACTTTCACCTACCTATATATGAAATATATAGTAAGAGAAAGTGTTGCGATCGTGAAAATTTTCGAATTCAAGTTTTCAACGAAAATACACGTTTTCGGAGTCCAAATAACGAATTCCCGCAAAACGTTCTGTGTGTGTGTATATGTCTGTGTGTCAGTGTGTGGTAACTCCAGCGCGTAAACCAAAAGCCCTATATAACATGCATTTTTCACCTTTACGATTTTCTCAAAAATGGCTAAAACGATTTTGATAAAACTCAATATATCGTTGTAAAATTTGATTAGCTTTAATATGATGAAGGTTTTATTGTGATTTAAATAGCCTGAAATGGCTTAATACCAATATTTTAAATTTTCTTTAACTAATGTACCTTTAATTTTATAGATTAAAAAAAAAATTAGGCACATCAATTTGTTGGCATTGATAAATAACAGCTAAATATGAAAGTTTAGCGAATTTCATAAACAACTAAAGGAGAAAAGTGCAAAAACATTTTAAGGAAACAGGGCCTTTAACATATTTTAAGTGCTGCCTTCTAGCAGACAGTATCGTTACCAAGAGTACAACGCCATCTAGTGACAGCCAGAGGCAAGGGACTCCCTGCTAAAAATTGCAGGTAATGGCATGATCCCAGGCAGGTCTGTAATACGGTCTGAGACACAAGTTGAATGAGCACATGTACCCTCAATATATTGTTTAATGTAAATCATGTTTTTAAAGAACCTGAATTAGCTTCTTTTCTTTTTTTTTAAATTAGCATTACAAATTTTGAATTTAAGTTTATTTAATATTTCTTAAATTGATTTTAACAGGAGAGGTAAGTGAAAGTCGTGTGTAGTATGCACCAGATTTTTTAGCTTAAGGTTTTGGTTATATTAATTTCCCGCATAAAACTACCTTTGTAAATTAACTATGAAATACAATTCGTAAAGTAAAGTTAGTTTTCTAAATTTTCAACACCCAGGTACTCGTTGGAATCGGATCCTCCAAATCAGCATCTTATGGACCTGTTTCCTGTCAGAAGAGGAAGCTTGATGCTGTAACTGCAAGCGATGAAACCTTGAGGTGACAGGAGAGGTCTATGAACTGTCCCTTCTTTAATAGCCAGTCATTTTATTGCTTTTTATTGCCGTGCCATACTCACGTTGCATAGCAATAACTTGGAATTTATATTGAGAATCATTCAGAAAAAATAAAATAAAATAAGCATGAGGTTTTAAAAGGGGCAATAATATTTTATGGTCGCGTTATCGTTAGGATATTTTACATATTGAAATTAAACTATACCTCCTATTAATATGTTATGAATTAATTGCTTCATCCATCAGTGCCTTGATCACGAACACTTATGAATCGTAGGGATCAGCAAACTAATTAAACAGTTCTTTAAGTATTTAAATGTATTGGTTTGTTTCACATGAAATGTCCGTTTTTATAGTTTCTGAAATACATAAAGGATTTCGCAGATCTCTGTTGTTTTCTTCCGGATGTTTACATATTTAAAGTAAACAGTTACTAATCCTCTACCTTTGTATCATAAACATTAGGTTCCCAATCAATTACCCACTTTTTAGTTCACCTCCAAATATGAACAAGGAAACACGCCATTTTCGAGTAATATTTGTGTACGTGTTTAAACTCGGCCATTCAGCAGCTGAGGCCGCTAGAAATATTCGCAAGGCGTTTGGGAAAGGGAGTGTTAATGAACGGACCATTCGCCGTTGGTTTGCTAAGTTTTCAGCTGATCATACCGACTTGCAAAACATGCCCCGAGGAAGACCTCCGTCCGTAATAGACAACGATGTCCTCAAACACCGAGTAGAAGGAAACCCCTACCAAACAGTTTAAAGGACTCTCAGCACAACTAAATGCCAGTGTATCTACCGTTTAACAAACATTTAAAGAGTATTGGAAAAGTAATTTTCTCCCGACTTGTCTCCAACAGATTAGCACCTGTTCAGGAATTTAGACAATTTCATCAAAGGAAAACGTTTTGAAAATGATGATCAAGTGAAAAGTGCGTTTTCAGATTTTTTTTTCACTTCAAAGCTCAGAGTTTTTCAGTCCGGGGATAAAAACGTAAAAAAAGGACTCTCAGCACAACTAAATGCAAGTGCATCTACCGTTTCCAGACATTTAAAGTGTATTGGGAAAGTAAAAAAGCTTGATACATGCGTACCTCATGATCTCACTGAGCGTCGGCAAGACCCATGTTTCTAAACATACCGTGCAAAAATTGAAAGAACTGGGCTACGAAGTTCTTCCGCTACCACCATATTCTCTCGACTTGCCTCCAACAGATTACCATCTGTTCAGGAATTTAGACAACTTTGTCAAAAGAAAACTTTTTGAAAATGATGATCAAGTGAAAAGTGCGTTTTCAGATTTTGTTTCACTTCAAAGCTCAGAGTTTTCAGTTTGGGGATAAAAAAGTTGGTTTTACGTAGGGAAAAATGTGTAGAACTTCGTATAAAAGTATCTTGTTTTCATAAGGTATTTTTAATAAAAATCCTTTACCTTGAAAACGGACATTTCATGTGAAACAACCCAATAATAACGATAATTTCAAATAATAGTTGACTGTAACAGTCAATTTTATACTATAAAATTGTATTTTCACCTTTGTAGGTGAGCAATTGGGATTAATATAAAAATCAATTTCATCAATGAAAATCCTCTACCTGTGAAAAAATTCACGTAATGTTATTCTTTACTAATTATATTCAGTTTAAAAGTTCATAATAACCTCTTTTATTCAGTTAAAATTTAACTTATTTTTTAATGACTTGTCCTTAATCTATTTGAAATATTTCCTCATCGTGTCAAGTATTCATTTTAACTTTTTTTTTTTTTTTTTATTATATACAAGTGTCCGTCAAGACGACACCAAATCCTATATGGTCAATATGTGTTTACCACAGTTTAATAAAAACTTAGGTTATGGAACCAAAAAAAAATAAAATAAAAAAAACTATCAATAAATTAAGTAGAAAGAGAATAATATAAAAGATTATAAATGAGAGAGGAAGGTAACTCAAAAGAGATAGAAAAAATAAAATAATAACACTATTATCATTAAAATAAATTCTGTAAAGAGATTTTTTTTTCTATATTTTGCACTGAGCGTTAATAAAGAACTGCTTGATCATCAAAATTTTTTTTTTATCTAACTTGTAAAAACATCGCCTCTGTTTCTAGGGGAACCATCGCTTCTCTTTGCTTCCCATATTTCCTGCATCGGAATAGAATGTGGCGCGGGTCTTCAGGGACTTTGCATGTTAAGCAATTGCCATCATTTTCTATTTTCATTAAATTTAGATATTTTTTTGTGCAGCCATGGTTAGTCCGTAGTCTTACAAGTTGGGCAATTTCTTTTCTATCGATTTGTTGGATCTTTGAGAACCATGGTATCAGGCTGACGGTTGGCTGGGTTTGATAATAGTCCTTCCTTTTGAATTGTGACTCCCAGTCATATTTATCCTGCCATTCCTGGACCGTTTCTTTCAGCTGACATTTTAAAAGTCATTTTAACTTATCCACTACTAAAAGTCGAATACTTCAATTTTGAAGTATTTATTCTTGCACAATACTTATTAAAAGCGCATGTACAAGTAGAACGAACCGGTTTCCGTAAACGTACTCCCGAAAAAAGTTTAGTTAAAAATAAAGTAAAGACATTTTGTGATAGGATAAATAATATATAATGTATAACAATCGAGACTTATAATAAAATATATAACTTTTATAAAAAATATTATATTTACTAATATTTAACTTTAAATCATAATTGAAAAAAGTAAATCTCGATCCATCATATTGTATGGAGGAACGGTGTTTGCTTTGGAAGCTTTTCAGGGTTTTTCAATAATATACTTTAATACAATTTAAAAAAAATAAGTTTAATTTAATTTATGTACCCTGCTGAAGTTAAAAAAAAAGTCTTAAATGGTGTCCAAAGATACCTTACTCTCGTTATCCTTAAAAAACATTTATTATTTTTCACTTCAAAAACATGAATCCAAAAAATGAAAATTCTTAGTAACCTAAATGGTTGCTTTTAAAACCCGATAAAAATTCACACTGCTTCTAGGTGCATATTTTAAGGATTGTTTTAATTTTTTTTTTTTTTTCATTCTAAGTTAAAGTCATTAAAAGTTAAAAGGATTTTTAACAATTGACTTTTATTGTAACCAGGATACGGTTCAAAATGGAAGAGAACCACCATTTTTGACTCGATTCTCCTTTTAAAAGGATACGAATCGAAATAAATCAATGGTAACTAGGATTACCACACTAAAAAGGACACTTTTTAATATAGAAACTCTCTTCCCGATGCAAGAAGCTGTCCGAAATAACTTAAGTCTAACTGTCTATATTAGGGTTGGTGAGGTGGGTTACGCTCGAAAAGGACTAATTTTACTATTTCAAAGGATATGCCCGATTTTCATAATTTAAGGACTGTTTTATTATTTATTTTTTTTTTTTCATTCTAAGTATAAGTCGCCATTCTCGTTAAAAGGATTCTTAACAATTGACATTTATTGTAACCAGGATACGGTACAAAATGGAAGAGAACCACCATTTTTGACTCGATTCCCCTTTTAAAAGGATACGAATCGAAATATATCACTGGTAACTAGGATTACCACACTAAAAAGGACCCTTCGTCGTAAACCAATGACTTCCTGCCCTACAGTATCCTTTAATGATATTCCACTAGTCCTTATTTAGGTGTTTATGACCAATTATATCTAGTTTTTGTTTGTGTATTTATTTTGTAAATAAAGTTGGAGGATAAGAAAAAAAAAAAAAAAAAAAAAAAAAAAAATGCTTCTAGGCCTTGGAATAAGGTGATTAGGCTGAGATCTTGCTCGGCCTCCTGATGTTTAGCCGTATCACCGGTTAACCACTACCATTAAGTTAATGAAAATCACAGAAATATGACAATATATATATATTTTAAATACGGTAATTTGACAGCTCTTTTTCAGCCTAGATGTTTAAAAAAAAATGACACTACAGTTTGTAAACATTTACAATACATTCTGACATAATTAATGCATTAACATTAGCTGTGAATGTATTTATCCCTTACTTATCAAAATTTGCCTTAAAATCAAACTGGTCATCGCAATACCTAATTACGCGCTGAACGTTAAAACAATCGCGCGGTTCAAACCTGCGGATGGCCCTAGGATTTTTTAATGGGAGTAAAAAATCCTTAGTTATGCCGTCCTTCGGAGGGGACGTTAAAAGGTGGTCCCGAGCCTGTGCGATGTCAGGTACTCGTTAAAGATCCCTATCCTAATAAAACCTGGATAGGCAAAATTTAGGACTCCCACTGTAGCATCGTCCGATTAGCCATAGTAGCATAAAGTGACGTTAAACGAATAAAACAAAAAAACGTTAAAACAATAACAAACTTCTGCCGGAATAAGACCCGGATTTTTATAGAACGACAGTTGAAGACAATAGAGCTGTATCAGAACAGGAAAGTCTTTTATGGCAGCACAGTCTAAAACAACATAAATAAACTATAAATTATTTTTCTTGATTAATCTGAATTATTTACCAAAAGATAAGTTAATCTTAAGAATTAAAGAAAAAAAATAGGTTAGCTGCGATTCTTTTGTTATTTTTCATTAAGAAACAAAGGGAATGATTGTTTTCATATCGCCACATTAATCTTTAACATTATGCTAAAGATAATATTAACCTTGGTATTTTTATATTATTTATTTACGTTCATTCCATAAACAATGCTAACTATTATTACTGAGAAAGGCTATATATAATTATTTGCATTAGTCATGACTTTGTTTACATAATTCATGCCTTCTCAAAGGCAAAAGAAATGACTAATATTTAAAAGCTCACCTTTGACCGAGTCTGGCACCCGGGATTGCTTTACAAACTCTGTCTATTCCTCCCTCCTACCTATTTTCTAATTATCCTATCCTACCTCGCTGATAGATCTTTTAAAATAAATCACAATAGTTCCTATTCCTGCCTGTTTTCTCAATCTGCTGGTGTTCCTCAAGGCAGCATCCTAGGACCCGTTCTTTATACAGTCTATACAGCTGATATCCCAACCCATCCAAAAACTTTCCTTTCTACCTATGCTGATGACACGTGTGTGCTATCAGTAGATAATGATCCTGTTACAGCCTCCCACACTCTTCAATCCCACATCCGAGACCTTGAAGTATGGTGCCAGAATTGGAGGATTAAAATTAATTCTAACAAATCCCACCAGATAACATTTACCCTTCGTCGTAAACCCATGACTTCCTGCCCGACAGTGTCCTTTAATGACTCTCCACTAGCCCCTGTTGAACAAATTCGATATCTAGGACTCCATCTTGACAAACGTCTAACTTGGAATCCCCATACAAGATTGAAACGACAAGAAACTGCCCGACGTTTTCAACTACTTCAACACTTACTGGACAAACGTTCCAACCTACCACTTAATTACAAAAGACTTACTTATATGACCATCATAAGACCGATATGGACCTACGGAATAGAGTCCAAAATCCTTCGTAAAATCCTTAACGCTCCTTACTTTGTCACGAATAAGCTCATCCATAAAGACCTTAATGTCCCATATGTTTCTGAATTAGCACGAACCAGGTATCAATCATTCCATGAAAAACTCCATTTTCACTCTAATCCACTAGTTTCTATTCTGTCATCCTGTTCCATTCCTGACAATCCCCCGAGGCGTCTGAAAAGAAGATGGCCTCGAGACATTCTAGTTTAAAATACTTTTAGAGTGCTGCCAATGGGTAGCGTCTCTACATGTATTCATGTCAGTTTACTATGTACATCACATTTACTTGTTGTATATAATAATACAGTTGTAAATATCAATAAATATGTTTTAAAAAAAAAAAAAAAATCTCACCAAGCGGGATGTAAGAGTTGGGCTTACTTTGTACAGCAAGCCCGCACTACTTATTTTGCGGACGTCATTGGCCCTTGTTATCCAAGTTTTATGACTTGATCACTACTCTTTTGAGATTAAAATTCAATAAATAAATAAAAACTATTCACATTTTTAAGAATAAACAAGAAAATTTATAGACTAAAAAATAAGCACGATAAACTGGGAAAACAATTCATCAGCATGGAAAAGAATGTGCCCAGCAGCACCCTTCCTAGGTTTTAGGGAGGTCTCACATCCAGTTTCTTTTCAGCCACTTTCTCATAGTCATTTCAGCTATTAAGATGTTTATAAGTCTATAGGGGTTTGCTGTGAAATCGCAAATAGGGAGTTCATATGGGTTATTCATCCGTTGGATGTTGTAAGTCCATAAATGGTTTAAGTAGGTATGTAGGTCTGTATGTATTTAGTTTTTGTCTAAATAATCAGTTTTGATGATATGGATTGAAGAGAATTTAGTAATTTCAGTCGCTGGTTCTTTTTCTTTTGTTTTTTATTGTTTTCTTTTAATCTTGTCATGTGAACCCCAAAAAATCCTTCAGTCGAGTGTTAATTAGTTCTAAGATATTGTGTTTTAAATAATTTAAAAATAGTTCATTGTACTTTTGTGAAAGAATAATACTCCAAATAGTTTTTATGTGAATTTAATTTTCTTTTAAAAAAATAGTTATATTTTAAGTTTTTATATAGAAGCCGCGAACTAAGTAACTTAGCAACTGAATAATAACACGCAATTCCCACCTTTAACCGGGACTTTATTTCTTCCTGGATTTCATTTTTTCTTGTTATCATTGAACATAATTACTTAAATTTCTCTACGTGTTCAAAAGTATGCCCTGATACATCAATATCACCAAGATCGCCACCGTTTCTGCTACTAATCATATATTTCGTCTTACGGGTATTTAATTCGAGTCCTATTTTTTTATCGGTTTTTATTAACACACTTGTATTTAGTTGTATGGTTTCCGTGTCTTCACCTAGCAGTACTAAATCATCAGCATACCCCAAAACCGGAATCTTGTCACCCATATTTAAACCTTTCTCGGTACACATCACCTTTTCTATGAAATATTCTAAAGCTATATTAAATAACACAGGTGAAAGGGAGTCATCCTGTTTCAAACCCTTATGTTTAAACGTAGTACTTTTGATTACAGGGTTTTTCGAAATGGCAAGGTTTATTAGTCGTTTCCCATTATCATTACTATATTCGTACAAACTTTCTTTACCGATTGTAGGACGATATACTTCTTCCCTTCCAACCATTGCGTTCGCGTCGCCCAGTATTATCTTAATGTAATTTCGCTGTAACTTATCGTAAACCGACTCTAGTTTATCATAGATTCGCATTTTACTTCATCATCACTGTCTTCGGTGGGAGGATGAATGTTCATAAACAAGATTTTAAACCAACGACCTTGAAATATAGCAACCGATATTCTTTCACTTAAGAACTGTAGGTCCCGTAATGCGGAAAGAAATCTATTCCTAATCAGAAATCCGGTACCTAAACAATAATTAACGCTCCCCCCGTACCAAATATTATACTTTTATTCTGTTATCTAAATCGTTCCCCTTAACTTCATTCGCGACCGACTTTAACCCACCTGCCGTATTTAAACTTCTAACGTTCCACGTTCCTATTGTTAGATCTCTAATTTTCATCTTGTGCCATGATTCCTCTGAAGCAGTCCCCACCCGGAGACCCGAACGGGGGACTAGTTTACCTTCGGATAATGAATTATTATATTTTAAAATCATATTATATTCAAAGTCGTATAAATGGGTGATACCCAGGAAAATTTTCTAAAAAACAGATTTTTTGAAACCATTAATTCGATAAAAAATGTATTAGCAGTGCCATTTTTTAGATTTCCAAGCATAACAAAAACTTATTCAATCATATCTGATGTAGAAACACTTTAGGTAATGGACTGGGAGTACGTGCTGGAAAATCACTCAAGTCCCTTTTTCTCAGAACTATATTTTTTTTTTTGTATCTTAAAGTGGTTTTGATCTTAACTTCTTCAAATGCATTCTGAGAATTTTAAAATTTCTTTTTAGATTGTGGGAGTATGTGGAGATGTTTAACCTAATTGTGTTTCCGAAAACTTGGTAAAAGTAAGGCTAGAGAAAGTTATTTAAATGGCATTATGATGAAACGTAAGCAACATACGGATAATAATAACTTGAGTTGTTTACATGAGTATAGAAATAAATTTGTGCGACTGAGAAGGATATATTTATGAAGGAGGGAGATAAGTAATATGCATTTGATGGAAATGAGATGCGCCATCATTGTCAACAACCCGCCAAGGACGTTTGCTAACTGCACTTCGTCAATTTCCGGGCACCACCGATCGGCAATCTATTCAAATTGACGTACAAGAAATTATCCTCCCAATAATGTTCTGGCGACAACTGATACCTGTTGAACATCGATAATAGAGGCGTCGATTTTCAAAAACTATATCCAATTTAGACAATTTTTACTGGAAACGTGAAAATTAATTATTTATTTATTATTGGACCAACCTCATTTTTTAATTAAAATATGAATTTCATTTCTTACCGTGTTAACAAATAATTTTTTTCAAATTATTTCTTTTTTATCATGACCTTTTAACTATATAATATGGATGTTGTTTAGAGTAATCACCTCCAACTAAATGCTAGTGGACTGTATTGAAATTCAAACTAAATGAAAGAAGGCTGGACCTAGATAAAAAAAAAACACAGTATGGAAAAAAAAATGACTTATGTTACACGGTACTATTGAAAATATATATATATATATATATATATATATATATATATATATATATATATATATATATATATATATATATATACATATATATATTATATATATATATCCTTTGGGAGGAAATGAAAGGAAAGGTTTTCTGTTTACGAAGGATGACGAATTTTAATAAACTAAACCATTAGAATAAAATTATGTTATAATATTAATTTTGAAAATATATACTTAGTATCTTTTGGTGAATGTTCATTTTGAAACAAATTGTAATATATTTCAATAATATCTATTACAATTTCTAGTACCTTTTGTAACTCAACGTCTCAATCGACAAGCTGATTTCTTAAAGATATTAAAGGACGATTATCACAAAATTGATAATTTGACATTATTCCAATTCTAACCGTTCAGTTTTATCAATTTGACCGAGTCTGGCACCCGGGGTTCCTTTACAAGCTCCGTTTATTCCTCCCTCTTACCTATTTTCTAATTATCCAATCCTAACTCGCTGATAGATCTTTTAAAATAAATCACAATAGTTCCTATTCCTACCTGTTTTCTCAATCTGCTGGTGGTCTTCAAGGCAGCATCCTAGGACCCGTTCTTTATACAGTCTACACAGCTGATATCCCAACCCATCCAAACACTTTCTACGTCGTAAACCAATGACTTCCTGCCCTACAGTATCCTTTAATGACACTCCACTAGTCCCTGTTGAACAGATTCTATACCTAAGACTCCACCTTGACAAACGACTGACATGGAATCCCCATACAAGACTGAAACGACAAGAAACTACCCGACGTTTTCGACTACTTCAACACTTACTGGGCAAACTCTCTAACCTTCCACTTAATTACAAAAGACTTAAGTATATGAACATCCTCAGACCGATATGGACTTACGGAGTAGAGTTATGGGGCTCTACTAAACCATCAAATTCCTCTCGTATCCAATCCCTACAATCCAAAATCCTTCGTAAAATCCTTAACGCTCCTTACTATGTCACGAATAAGCTTATCCATAAAGACCTTAATATCCCATATGTTACTGAATTCTGAATACCAGCCCGAACCAGGTATCAATCATTTCATGAAAAATCGACTAGTTTCTATTCTATCATCCTCTTCCATTCCTGATAAAACTCCGAGGCGTCTGAAAACAAGATGGCCCCGAGACCTAGTTTCAAATAGTTTTAGAGGGCTGCCAATGGGTGGCGTCTCTTCATGTATTTCAAGTCAGTTTACTATGTCCACCACATTTACTTGTTGTATATAATAATACAGTCGTAAATATCAATAAATATGTTTAAGTAAAAATAAAAGTTTTATCAAAATCCGTTATCCGAATAGTTTGTCGATTTATCAATTTATTGTTTACTGAATAAGAACTTTTATTTTTAGGTATGCCGATTTGGACTATAATGGGATGGCTTTAAATTTAAATTAGTTAAAAATGCATTTATATCATTGGGGTGTTAATTAATACGAAAACGGTGATACACGGTTGTATGTGGCATGAAGAAATAAGATTAATAGATTGAAGATATTATTTTCTAAATTAATTTTAAAATCCTTGTTTCGGGTTGTTCGTTTTTTTTACCCCAATACGGACAATTTTAATACAAGAGATAATTTTAACATTTCAGGAATAACGGTGCTGCAACTTTACTTCAAAACTTACTATACAGATTCTCTAATCTTCTGATTAATTATACAAATTAGGAACTTCAGGATCTCCAGAGTAGAGCTTTTGAGCCCCAATAATCCATGGATTTCCTGCCATATTTCATACTTTAAAACCAAAATCCTTCTTCCTCACAAATAGAAATATCAAAATTAAAATTCTTTCACTTTGACCCATATGAGTAACTTTATAACGACTCATAACCTCTTATTTCGAAATCTTCATTCATTGTTTCATTTTCGATTCGTGATATAAAAATCATCCAAGAATCTGGAAAGAAGTTGCCCACGGTATCTTCTAATTTAGTTTTCTTAGTATATAGATTCCAGTGGGTAGTTTCTCTACAAGCCTGTTTCATGTAGTTTTTTCTAAAACATACAAAAATTAGTAATATAGTTTGTTTATGTCATAATTATCAATATATATATTTCAATACTATATAAATACTGTTGTATTCCTACCACATTATCTGTTTAGAATTATAATTTATTTTTCTTTATGTCTTTTAGAAAATATTTATTGATTTGTAGAGCAATCGAATACAAAGCATACCAACGATTGCGTTTGGCAATCACAGATTCATAGGAATATGATATTGGTAACATTTTTATTTCTTAACAGGTATCATATGTGTTATGTAACTAAGGAATTTATGGCAGTTTATATATTTAAACGAGGCAATATGTAAGAGCAATAGGGAAATGTATAAATAAAACCATATCAAAGTTATTAAAATGCTATAAAATAAACATCAAACTTTTTTTCACATATAAATCCATTACATATTTATCTCTGGCAATTAAATGCCAATTTTACGGTAACAACTAAAAAAAATTGGCACGAGGAAAATACTACAACATTCGGAGAACATATTAATCCTTTACCGTGGAAGGTCGGCGGGATTTTGTGCTGAGCAGAAAAATGTTAAGGAAAAAAAAATACATCGGTAATTAAGTAAAATATTATACAATTGTTCCGTGTTTTAAATATGAAAGATGAGTGGATGTAAAAATAAATTGTTTATCCGTTAAGTTCCTAAGTGATTATTGTTACAAGCCAAAACTTCGCAAATAGTTTTCATTAAGGTAATTTAGTGTTTTTTCCAATAAAACCTCGCTGATCCCTTGGAGATTGTCTGCGTACATTTAGAGGTCCACGGAAAACATTTTGGGAATCACAGATATAGATTTTCTGTTTCTTTTTACTTTCACTTACTATATATAGTAAGGGGAAGTATTGCGATCGTGAAAATTTTCGAATTCCAGTTTTCAACGGAAATACACGATTTCAAAAGGTCTGTGTGTGTGTATGTGGTAACTCCCCGGCGGAAACGGTAAGTCCTATGAAACTGAAATTTCATATCTAAGACTACTATACGCCCGAGACGTGACAAAACTTTTTTCATGAAAATGAGCTTACCAGAAGAGGCACTTTATACAATGCATTTTGCACCTTTTTTCGATTTTCTCGAAAACGGTTCCGACGATTTTGATTAAACTCGCTATATCGATGTAAAATTTAATGGACTTTTATATCATGTAGGTTTTATTCTGATTAAAATGGTATGACAGGGCTTAAATTCCGATATTTTAAATTTTCTTCCTCTATTGTACCTTTAATTTTGTAGATTCAATAAAAATAACTATATTATCTTGTTAACACTTATGAAAAATAGGTAAATATACAAATTGAATAAATTCGATGCCCAACTAAAGGAGAAAACAGAAAAAAATATTTTTTTTAATGTAATTTTTCGTTTTTGAACATAAGAGCAGTAATAGACATGTATGATATACCGTTGGAAAGCTAAACATTTTAGAAAAAATATTATCTCATACACAAGCTTTTAAAAGTTAATAGAGAGTGATGAAATGAACATAAAACTAACTGATTATTTAGATAATAATATAATATATTTTTTAATGAAACACATGTTTCTATATAAATTCAATTTAATTATTTCTTTAATGTTTTCACGTATTTTAATATCTAACTGTATTAGAAAATCATTTCACTAATTTTAATAATGGAGGTAAGTGAAAGTCGTGTGTTGCCCGCACCAGATTTTTTAGTTCATATTCAGAGAAATTTTCTGTATCTTCTGATAATAGATAAATATAGTCTGATGATTGATATAGTCTGCTCCATTTAATTTGTAAATATTGATTTTGGTGATTGAACTTACTGATATTTATGTATTCTCCGTTATAGTTTGATTCGATCGCTAAATTAAATCGTTATTCATATATTTATTGACGGGCAGCTACAACAATTTTTATAAGGATATGAACAGAAAAAAGAGGAATAACATTAAGAAAAAGAAAAAAAAATCGAATACAGTGAGTACTAAAAAACAGAAATATAGAACTTACACAATAATTCTCAAGGCCCTGTATCTTCTAAAGAGAATATAGAGGGCTGTGTTTTTAACCGACTACTTTTCTAAGGCAGCGGTACCTTCAAAAACTAGCTTACTTAATATAGTTAATCTATATATAAACTATATTTAATGATGCCAATGGATTTCCTTTCCAAAGGTATCGTGTTTACCAATCCAGGAGGTGGCATGCAGGGTAAGATTAAAGTAAACAAGATTCAATTAATACGTTATTATAATTATCAACTTACAAATATAAATTATATTAACACATTGCCTAGAACTTTGATTAAGAATACTGAGGGACATTTTCACTACTACATTTGCCATACAATATTCCAAATAACGATATACCTTTGAAACACTTAATCGGCTGGCGAAGGTGAAATCATTCTTAGGTCCCCTTTTTCGGCATCATCCTCCAGCTGCTCTCAGAACCCCGACGGCCACCTCCGCTTCTTGTAGATGGTATCCGGGTCACATCTTCTTGAGGATGGAATAAGACTGCCTCTTCTTGATGCTAAAACTTGACTGACTCTTTCCAATCTTCTCCTCATCGTCGTCACCTCGGGCGGGGCTGATCTGTGAAGTGCCCCATGCCGGGTGTCCTTTGTCCTAGTGTCTAGGAAGTTTCCCGAGGTACATATTGCTGGGGGGCCCATGGAGGTAAACGCCTTTTGATGTTTTGCCGACAAAGGTTTCTCAATATTTTATTGTTTAATATTAAAATTATTTAATTATGAACTCCCCTCAGTATCCTCAATACATCACAAGAGATACTCTATGCATAATTACATATATATATACACACCGAGGCGTTGTTATCACATGGTTATTTTCAAAATAGCGGCCTATTAAATATGATATAATTCGATAACTCAGTTATTTTCGAAGATGGAGAAAAAATTTATTAGTGTTTTTTAATCAAAACACAACCTCGAATAATTTTATAAAAGAGAAAAAAAAAAAGAAAAAAAATTGAAGGATAGACATGAACATTTAAAAAGTGTGAAAATAATCGTTGCATGACCTAGTATTTTTGTGACGAATTTCAAAAAATTGGTCCAGTTGTTTCAGGGAAATGCCGTGGACTGCAGAAAACGGATTTTTTCGTATTCGTTATTTGGTATCTACGAATTTTGAAACGTATGCCCTCAAATTTTGAGAGAAGGGGGATATATTATTTTTTTTAGTTGATTATAAAGGTTCATTATTCAAAATTATAAACCAAAAATAAATAACGATAATGATAATATTTTGAGAGCATTGATCATCATTGAGATTTTTTTTTAAATTAATTGGAAAAACGTTTCCATTTAATCTACTCCACAATTCTTAATTACTCAATAGAGTCTTGTTTTGTCACTGAGTGTGAGGTTATTATTTTACAATTTTCCTTTTTTTTCTCAATGCCTAAACCAACAACAATATTTACATAGAAAAAATTAATGTTGAATATAATTCAGAATCATTAGCTACAATAATGTATAACTGTTTTTCTAAGTTTGATAAAGTAACATTTAAAAAATCAATGAGATGACATATTTTATTTCCCTGTCTGTGATGTCTATTATTAGTAGAAAAAAGTATACATGGTCGGAAGGTCCTTTTATAATATAATAGTAGTTATAAAAATAATTTATGATCTGTTGATTATTTCTCACTTTTTCCGAGCAAGTATTTGGTTTCATAATGAAATCAACTTCGCTAAATAAACAAAGGTTTGAACTTGCGGCTATAATCTAAAATAGTTTATAGTAATAATTACTCATTGAAACACGTTCAATTAAAATATTTTCATGACCCTCTATTTATCTGAAATAGCATCCTGCGAGGAAAAATAGACTAAACACGTGAGCGACCGCCCTTGAAATAAACACTGTGTGCGAAGCCGTTAATTATACTTCATGCATTGTCAAGCATCAAGGGCAGCATTTCCCATCACATCCAATATCCTATATATATATATATATACTTGGGCGTAATAATCTCGCAATTTATCGCCCTAAAACACCATCCCTACCTAATATATATATATATTAGCCCAGTAAAATAAGGCCGAATTTGACGATTTGTGGGAATTAATTCGGACAAAGCTGGAAATCGTTTTAATACCTTTTAATGGTCCTAAATACAAGTAATCTGAGTTTGCACCATTGCAGCTGGTGAGCTTAACTTTTGGCAGCCACAAAACCTCGAAATTGTGGCACTTTTTTCAATTTTTCACCTATAACTCGAAAACGGCTACTTTTACAAAAAAAATGTTTCTTTCTAAAATAAAAGAAAGTTAAATTTCCTATTAATAAGTACCCTTAGTTATTGAATTTGGTTTAATGGTATGGCAACAATCCTTCGTTGAAAATAGGCAAATTTTACCAACTTTCTTGAAAAACACCATTCAGTCATTTTCAGACCTCTGTAACTTCTAAACCACTATCCAAATCGTAACATGTTATAGAATAAAAGTTGTAGAGCATCTAATATCAATTGTAAAAGGCTCATTAAAATCTAAATTAGGTTGATACGATCATTTACAAAATAGGTTTTTCGATTTTCTCTACACGCGTCGTAGCGCTCAGGTCTATGTAGAACACATGTTGAACCTTGAATCAAAGACTTCCACGTGATGAATATGATATTTGTGTAAGAACGGTTCTTCACCATACGAAGGTCAGACAAATTCTGGTCCGGAATATGGACTAATATGACTATAGAACAGGTCCTTATGAAAAATAGTATGAGCAGAGGTGGGATTTCTGGGTGAGGTATTACTGATTCTGTTCTTGCAAAATAGATATAATTTATGCCTGCTATTATGGAAATTTTCTCCTTCTAGAAGATTTCTGTGGCATAACCTTTGCTTCAACAAAACAGCACTCAGACGCCAGGCTGTTGAGAATAAACAGGGATGATACTGATGTAGCAAAATTTGTTGAATTCTTTGAAGCTCATGACCCCTTTCCAAGTTGCACCTCTCAAATGTTTTACTTCACGAGTCACAATTCATAATGAAGATGTTCCAGTCAACCCAGAAACTATTTTTAAAAGAATTACATTCCTCAAAAAATCAGATCAACAACTGAAGGAATTTTTTACATACGAATGGGCACCTTACCTTTTGTCCATGTTTGATGAAATAGGAATGAGAAAATCTCGCAAATCAGTGTGTTATGATCTGTTCGTTCCTATAAAAAGTAATGATATCAACATGGCTACATCAGTATTTGTAATCGACAGAGGATTCCTTCTACATCGAGTAGTCTGGCTATCAAAGGAAAAATTTTCTGCCATTATAACAAAATATATAAAGTATGTAAAAAGATATTTTGGCACACTAGGGACGACTATAGTTTTTGATGGCTACCCAGAAGATCCTAAGGAAAAAAGCACCAAATGTGTAGAGCGATTGCGCCGCCAACAGAAAGTTTCTGCAGCCAGAGTGGAATTTGATGACACGATGGTAGCAACCATGCAGAAAGATCAATTTCTTAAAAATGACGCCAACTGCTGAGGGAAAAGAGGGATTCTGTTTTTGCAAGCGTACGAAGATGCAGACACCCTTATTGTAGAAACTGCCTTAAAAAATGGTTCAACAGAAGCATGAACGAGTTATAATCGTTGGCGAGGACATAGGCCTCCTGGCGATTTTGACAGGACGAGGGGAGAGGGAGGAGGGACATGTTGGCATAAGATGCAAATACCATTATTTCTAGTAAAAAAACAGCAACAAGCACTGCAGAATGTGTTCAATAAAACATGATAATGAATTACTTCCCTCAAGCGCTACGACGCGTGTAGAGAAAATCGAAAAACCTATTTTGTGAATGATCGTATCAATTTAGATTTTAATGAGCCTTTTTACAATTGAAATTAGATGCTCTACAACTTTTATTCCATAACATTTTACGATTTGGATAGTGGTTTAGAAGTTACAGAGGTCTGAAAATGACTGAATGGGGTTTTTCAAGAAAGTTGGTAAAATTTGCCTATTTTCAACGAAGGATTGTTGCCATACAATCAAACCAAATTCAATAACTAAGGGTACTTATTAATAGGAAATTTAACGTTCTTTCATTTTAGAAATATTTTTTGTAAGAGTGACCGTTTTCGAGTTAAAGGTGAAAAAATTGAAAAAAGTGCCAAAATTTCGAGGTTTTTTGGCTGCCAAAAGTTAAGCTCACCAGCTGCAATGGTGCAAACTCAGATTACTTGTATTTAGGACCATTAAAAGGTATTAAAACGATTTCCAGCTTTGTCCGAATTAATTCCCACAAATCGTCAAATTCGGCCTTATTTTACTGGGCTAATATATACTCCGCAAACTTCAGAAGCCAGGTTTAGGTTATAGATTTTATTCTTCATATGATTAATATTCCGTTTGGATTTTATTATTAATAATTATTAATAAAATCTTTAAATACATTAAGCTAGCGACTGCTTTAACTTGAGAAACCTAGTTGTAGTCTATGTCAGGCTTATCTTTGTCTAAAATTTTACGTACTTTTTTTTTTTAAACATATTTACTGATATTTACAACTGTATTAAAATATATATATTATATATTTATATATATTAATTTTATTAATTATCATTAACTGAAACCTGAGAACAACACAAACTTATATATATGTATGTAGTAGTAGGAGGGAGAAATAGACGGAGCTATTCACGTCAATTAAAACACAATTTTGGGAGTCAGCAATTTTATTATTATTATTTTTTTTTCTCATCCTCCATTTATTTTCAAATCATAAACATACAAAATAATAGTTGTTAACTAGACTAAGGAAACGTGATCGAAATTATAATATGTTAATATATAAATGTCGACAAGAGAAATTTGATCAAATTCTATTAGATGGCTCCATCATTGATCAAATTTTTTATTTTTTGAAATTTACTACTGTATTAGTAAATATATATACATAATATACATGAAGAGAACATGCCCTATGGGAGCACTCCAGTAGGTAATCTAAACTAGAAGGTCTCGAGGCCATCTTCTTTTCAGACACCTCAAAGGATTGTCAGGAATGGAAGAGGATGCAAGGATTGAAACTGGCGACTGATCATGTTAAAAACAAAATATATATTTAGTTATGATACTATACGAGAGTCAAATTATTTATTGAGCCTATTTGATGTATTCCGTTAAAATTGGCAGTACCTAAAATCTTGAGAGAGATTCATTTATACCATTGCTAGACCCTAATAAATCTTTATAAAACAAAATTAACAAAGATTTTATGATAGTAAAAATATTCTGGGATGGATATAAAAAGAACGACTAAACTGATCGTTTAGCGAAATGGGCACATTACAGGAAAGACAAAAGTAGTAAATAGTATTTATGACTACCTATAAGAAAGAAGAAAGCCGTTATGTGGATTTATGAATGGGATGCGTGGATTGGAGAAAACAGAATCAAGGATGCCATTCTCAACGCACATGGTCATAAAACTGTATAACTATTTGAGCCGTGTATATTTTTATTTCATTCTTATGCATTATTAAAGGATATAACGGGTAATGATTGCGAAATCCATTATGTTTTTCTTCAGCATCTGTACAGCTTTCTGCACATTCCTCAAGCAGACAATATGGGTCTACTTTATTGACAGTAGCTAGAAAAACCAGACCATGCTAGCATTAACATCATGGTTCAGTTTGTTCAAGTGGGCCTCTGTAAACATCAGACCGACATGAGCCTAATTATCCAAGGGATGCTGGATGACAAAGACAAAGCACTACGCACTTCCATCGCACTAGATAGTGGTTTCCAAATTAGCCACACTAGAAGAACATAAGTTAGTTGTGTGTTCCGTTATTTGGCCAACAGCTTCCCGTCCAGCTGCTTCCGCTGTAGTCAGCTGTTCGCAGGTGCCATCCGGATATAGGTCATCTCTGCCACCTGGATCGTACTTCGGAATTGCGCAAGATCGAGGGCGCCTTTCACGAAAAGGCTCGTCGATTTGGGTATTATGATTTCGAAGGAACAAATAAAAATTGGATTAGAAACGTTGTTTCACTCTGAAGGACGGTCTTAATTTACAATGGAGCATTCATTTGTTGCCATTCTTTTTTTGCAGATTTGTATGTGAGATTAAAAAATCTGGTGCCGGCAACACAAGACTTTCGCTTACCTCCATTTTTTAAATCACTGAAAGTCATTAAAAGCATTTTTCAAATACAGTTAGAGATAAAAATACGTGAAACCATTAAAGAATTAATTAAATTGAATTTCTGTAGAAACATGTGTTTTATTAAAAAATCAATTATATTATCATCTAGAATAATGAGTTAGTTTTATCGGCTTTTCAACACTCACTATTAACTTTTACAAGCTTGTGTATAAG
This sequence comes from Piezodorus guildinii, assembly GCA_023052935.1. Classification (NCBI taxonomy): domain Eukaryota; kingdom Metazoa; phylum Arthropoda; class Insecta; order Hemiptera; family Pentatomidae; genus Piezodorus; species Piezodorus guildinii. Next base: position 215,172,283 of record CM041292.1, on the reverse strand, counting down.
ATAATATTTTTTCTAAAATCTTTAGCTTCCCAACGGTATATTACACATGTATATTACTGTTCTTATGTTCAGATAAAAAAATTGCATTAAAAAGATATTATATCAGTTTTTTCTCCTTTAGTTGGGTATCGAATTCATTGAACTTATATATTTAACTGTTTTTCATCAGTGATAACAAGATAATATGGTTATTTTTATAGAATCAACAAAATTAAAGGTACTTTAGGGGAAGAAAATTTAAAATATCGGCAATTAAGCCCTGTCAGACCATTTTAATCCAAATGGAACCTAAATTATATTAAAGCCCATGAAATTTTGCATCGATATAGCGAGTTTAATCAAAATCAACGGAACCGTTTTCGAGAAAATCGAAAAGAGGTGCAAAATTGTAACGAGCGTATATTTGTGGCGTATATGTGTTTTATCGTCTGCAAAGGTATATGAAGGTGCTGAAATGTTTTTTTTTTTTTTATATATTTGTATTGATTAAAACGAAAGCATCCCTTTGAATTAACAGTTGGCCCAACGCTTTTACGGCTAAGCACCCACAATTGGATTAGTACGGTGCAAACTGACGGATTTAATGCCTGGCTTCATTCCGACTCGCAGCCTTTGCACTGTGACCGCTTTCCAAATCATTTAGCCTCAAGGCTCTAATCAACCATTCACAATCAACTTACAGAATTGCATGTAGGAACAATCGAAGTTGAGGAAACATAGAAAGTTCTCTAAACAAAGTGTTCATGGTGGCGGATAATGAATGTTCATTGGTTGTCTTCCCCAAGCATCATTGGTTATTGCTTGCGGGTAGAATTTTAGAATTGCTTCTATATTAGGAAGAAGTCAATCTTTAAGGTAATCAACATGGACTAAAAGTATGATACGGCAAGCTTATACAGTAAACCCTCGTTATAACGAACTCCAAGGGACTAGAAAATTATCTGTTCGTTATAAACGAATTCGTTATAACCGAAAAATATATTGTATATACATATATGTCTTGGTATAAATTCAGGTGGTTAAAAAGATATATTTTTAATATAGCAGTCACTTTAAGGCACATGTTTATTCAGAAACTACATGTATCATGTTTAACATTTTACATAATACTTTAAGATTTCCTTGTTTCGTCCTCCACCATGACATTTTTGCCCTTTGAATTCCAAGGTACGGTCGGATAACAGGTTGAAAAATACACCAGCTTCGTCCATATTAAAAACATTTCTTGCATCATATTTTGTGTACTCTGGCAAAAACCTTTCCAGCCAACTAACAAATAAAGTGTTGCTCTCCTAATTTGTTTTTTGCACATCCCGATGAAGACGCAATGGAGGCATCGATTTTATCTTTCTTAGCGATAATCGCTGATAAGATCAATGGATTTTCTCTTTGACATAGTGCACGGAGCGGAAGCGCACTTAAAAAGACTAGACAGACTTGACCTCGAATAAGAGCAATGACAGGTTAAAACTCCAAAACCAGAAGCTGTCACAGACTGTGAATCACAGAATTCAGCTGAATAGATTGCCATGAATGCCGATAAGAGAATATTTCGTTATAAACGAGGAGAAATCATAGTTTTCTATTCATTTTTCATGGGACCCTAAAGATAGTTCGTTATAAACGAGTATTCGTGATAACCGTGTTCGTTAAAAATAGGGTTTACTGTATAGATCTTTTTATTTAAAAGAATTAAGGCTGCCAATATACTCCGCCACTTTATTAAAATCTTTTATATTTTTACAGCAAAAGTAAGAGAAGGTAACGGAGGAGTTTAATGTGGATATTGTTCGTCAAGGGATTTCAGAGACATGGTTATCAAGAGAAAGCTTTATCGGAGGTGACTCCCTGTTTTTTTTTTTTTTTTTCTTAGCTCTTTATTTCATCTTCTATAAGCTGCAATGCTGGAAGGTTCTCATTTTTCTGCTATCATGCATTTTAAGGAATTAGATCTCTTCAACGCAACTTCTGGAGGGTAATAACGTTTTAAATAATAATTTAGGTGATGAGGCTTACTAGTTTGTTTCGGCTTTACAACTGAACTTATTTTTATATTCATTGAGTTTCTGCCATCGCTGATGTATTCCTGGGGGTTTCAATTTATTAAATAAATGGTTAGACACAAATTTTGTTAAAAAAACTTTAGGTTCCTCAACTCAAAAAAAATAATCTTTAGCATTTTCAACACTTCTTGTAATTTCGTTGGTTTTACTCTTTGGAATCACCTCTCTTTGAAATCAACGGAAAAGAGTGTCCAGAGATAAAAAAATCTGTTGCGGGCAACACACGACTTTCACTTACCTCCCTTGCTAAAATCAATTAAAGAATTTTCAAGTACAGTTAAAAACTATTAAAGACATAAATTACATAAACAATTAAAAACAAAAAATCAATTAATATCTAAAACAATCACTTAGTTTTATCGGTTTTTTATCACTCTCTATTAACTTTTAAAGCTTGTGTATAAGATAGTATTTTCTAAAATCTTTAGCTTTCCAACGGTATATCATGCATGTATATTACTGCACTTATGTTCAAAAACGAAAAATTGCATTAAAAAAATATTTTTTCTGTTTTCTCCTTTAGTTGGGTATCGAATTCATTCGATTTATGTATTTACCTGTTTTTCATCAGTAGTAACAAAATAATATCGTTATTGGTATAGAATCAACAAAATTAAAGGTACTTTAGAGAAAGAAAATTTATAATATCGGCATTTAAGCCCTGTCAGACCATTTTAATCAGAATGAAACCTATATGATGTTAAAGCCCATTAAATTATACATCGATTATAGCGAGTTTAATAAAAATCGTCAGAACCGTTCGAGAAAATCGAAAAAAGGTGTAAAATGCTTGGTATTAAGTGGATCTTCTGGTAAGCTCATTTTGATGAAAAAGATTTCGTAACGTCTCGGGCTTATATTTGTCCTTAATATGAAATTTGAGTTTCATAGGACTTACCGTTTCCGCCCGGGAGTTACCACACACACAGACCTTTTTACGGGACTTGGTTATTTGGACTCAGGTGACCCTCAAACGTGTATTTCCGTTGAAAACTGAAATTCGAAAATTTTCACGATCGCAATACTTCCCCTTACTATATATAGTAAGTGAAAGTAAAAAGTGTATCGCAGTAACTCTCTCGATCAAAAGGTAAACTTTACAAAAAAAAAAAAAAAAAAAAATTCAAGATTCTATCTAGATCTTTAATAAAAATTAAAAATTAAGAACCAGTTACCTATGAAAAGGATTTTGCACAACATAATTAATACAACCGTGATTAAATTATCTCCAATTACTCGCACAATTTCGACGAGTTAAACATTTCATTATTTGGAGCAAATAATGGACATTCTTGAAGGTATTTACTTTGTTTGTATTCTATGAATTTATTAATCCAGCCTTTTACTTTAAAAGAAAACGTTAATAGAATAACAACTTAGAATTAGATCAAAGATATCGTTAATTGTTGGGAAGAAAATAACTTAATAGCAAAGATATAACTTAACCTTCGTATTTTTTCCCTGCAATTATATTGTATCGACTGAGCAAGCACTCATTAGAAATGATCTCTTTATCCAAGTGCTAATTAGAAATGTTAACGCTGACTATACATTTTTTAATATTTATTTTAATTACACTTGTTTGCTTTTTCAGTTATTTTTTTTTAATATTCATTACTTAAACGTTTAACATGGAATCCGCACAAAAGACTGAAACGACGATAAACTGCCCGTCACTTTCGCTTACTTCAACACTTACTGGACAGACGCTCTAACCTTCCACTAAACTAAAAAAGGATCATCTATATCACCATCATAAGGCCTATCTGGTCTTACGGAGTTGAGATCTGTGGCTCTACGAAACCATCAAACTCTTCCCGTATTCAATCCTTACAACCTAAAACCCTTCGAAAAATCCTCAATGAGACGATTTGCTCGATACGAAGTCACGAATAAACTCATACATGAAGACCTTAATATCCTATATGTTGCTGATTTGTACCAAACCAGGTATCAATCCTTCCATGACAAACTCCACTAGTTTCAATCCTTGCTTCCTCTTCAATTCACGACAATCCTCCGAGGTGTCTGAAAAGAAGATGGCCCCGAACCTTCTAGTTTAGAATATTTTTAGAGTGCTTCCATTGGAAAGCTTTTCTACATGTGTTTCATCCTTTTTATATTTTATTCCAATTTACTTGTTCTATTCCATTATGCAGTTGTTACTAAGATTTAATAGGGTCTATCAAAGGTATAGTTAAATCCCTCTCAAGATTTTAGTTATTGCCAATTTCTAACGGATTACATCAAATAGGCTCAATATATAATTTGACTCTCATATAGTATCATATATATTTTGTTTTTAACATTATCAATCACCAGTTTCAATCCTTACATCCTCTTCCATTCCTCTGAGGTGTCTGAAAAGAAGATGGCCTCGAGATCTTCTAGTTTAGATTACCCAGTGGAGTGGTGCCAATGGGCATGTTCTCTTCATGTATTTCTCTTAGCTAATTTACTTGATGTATTAACTAATTAAATTGTAAATTTCAATAAATGATAATAAAAAAAAAATCTTTATTATTCAAACATCTTTTTTTGTTCTAGAGTATTTCTCGCAACTATGCCATACCTATGGTTGAACAATCGAATTTAATTATTCTGCATCTGCATAAAATATAAGTAGGATATCAGTTATTCAGAATATGAAAAAAAAAAAAAAATCCAAAGAAGATATTTAAACAAGTGGTCGGCCCATTAGACATTGGAAGGACTATCACAGATGTGGGGAGCTTCAAATTACTAAGTGTTGACAATTTTCAATTTACCTATTTTTTTAGAGGGACTAGAAAAAAACTTCACTTATTTGTGGGCTTATTAATATACTAAATACAACATACAACTCAAGTACAAAGAAGTATAAACTATAACACTAACTTTCCAGGACATTTCGTTGATAAACCTTGAGACATTATCCAATTAATCCGTCTAAATTATTGTCAACCTTGTTTTGATTGCATCAGCTGCAGCAATGCCATATCCCAGGTTCGAAACCCGTTCTGGAACAAGTCACGCCTCTGACGTAGACAACTTGCTCAGGTTGACTTAGCCTGCGAGATATTGCGGATTGTGTAACCTCCTGCGTACTTCCCGAATCCTTGGGGACCTGAGCGGTCATTTTGATCCGCCGATGGTCTTATCTCTTCCTTAAGAATTTTCCATTCCATCACCAGTTCTTAAAACTTGCCTATCGTGCGCTATTGGAAATATTGAAGGAAATAAAAACATAATTTTGGCGGAAGTAACGCAAAACGATGCCTGAGTTCGTATACAGGATGCCTCACAAATTTCTAGTCATATAGTGGGAACAGATAAAATACCTCAAGCTGAACAAACAATTTACATGTGACCCACAGTCCGATTCTAAACGGTTCGTAAGGGAAATCAAATTTTGAGTTTTTGCTGCTAACCATGGTTTTAATCAGATAAACTCAAATATATCTGCTTTATATGCACACACAGAAAAACTAGTGGTACCAATCAAAAGAAGAGGGAATTTCAAAGAAGGTTAAGAAGTCGAACTCTCAAAATAAATAAGCTAGCGTCGCACACCGTCATGTATAAAATTAAATTTTAATATTTCTAAAAATGCTCAGACATTTCAAGCATCCACGATACATTTCGATACCATGGTTAACAGGTTACAGCTAAACTTCAAAAAAGTCAATAACTATTGCAATCGGTGGAAATTAAAAATAATTGCAAACAAGTCAGAAGCTATAATCTTTACTAAGCGCAGACCGAACATAAACCATCACATTTTATTAAACTCAGTCCACATTAACTGGTCTAAATCAGTTAAATACTTAGGCATAACATTAGACAAATCGTTAACTTATACCGAACACATCAATAGAAAATCCGAAAAAAAAATATGTATTTATAAAATGTTCTCATATTTTAATAAACAATCTAGTTTAAGCACTCAAAACAAACTACTACTATATAAAACAGTCAACGTGCCCAGATCTGTTGTGCCTCGCCGTCTGGAGCTCGACTTGCAATACCAATTATAGAAAAATAGAAACAATACAAAATGTATGTATACGAATCATCAATAACTACCGCGATATACTAAAATTTCAAAAATGCTCTTTGAACTAAATCTTCCAACATTAAAACAGTATATCTACACAGTAACCAAAAACTATTTGGATAAAACCACAGTTTCTGAAAACCTATTAAAACTAGAAATTGGTAATTACAACAAAACATCACTAAAACGCTACACGCACAAAAGAACCAAACATGTACTTTTAAACTAATATTGTAATTTATATTGTGTATGTTTTTTCGTGTTACTTTTCCTACTGTCTTAAACAAAATATTGTATGATAATTAGTAAATTCAAAGGGTGATTGAAATTCTGTTATCATGAAAAAGTCCACTGAAATCATGAAACCAAACATATATGTATTGAGTGTACATTGTAAATATTGTGTAAATTAATAAAGTTTCTTTCTTCTTCTAAAAAACGATACATACCTAGTGCGTTAATTTTTTTAAACAAGAGTTTCTTTTAAATCCTTTTGACGTCATAAATTACTCAGTTAGGTAATTATAAACGTAAAAATCTCTGTAGAAGCGGATAATTAAATCCGTAATTTTAAAAAAAATAACTTGGAATGTCTAAAGATGTAATGGGAGTATTTTTTACACTCACTAATAAAGCAAACCAACGGCGAATGGTCCGTTCATTAACACTCCCTTCCCTAAACGCCTTGCAACTATTTCTAGCGGCCTCAGCTGCTGAATGGCCGAGTTTAAACTCGTACAAAAATATTACTCGAAAATCGCGTGTTTCCATATTCATATTTAGAGGTATACTAAAAAGTGGGTAATTGATTGGGAAGCTAATGTTTATAATACAAAGGTAGAGGATTAGTAACTGTTTACTTTAAATATGTTAACATTCGGAAGAAAAAAACAGAGACCTGCAAAATCCTTTATGTATTTCGGAAATTATAAAAACGGACATTTCATGTAAAACAACCCAATAATATAACATATAAGTTGTTCGACTTATCATTTAATGCTCTTGTTGCTTTGCTTTTCAATAGGAATAATATTTTACTTTCATTAAAAAGTGCCTTTAAAAGAAAAATTAAAGGAATTTCATATTTTTTGTTAATTTCTTTCTAGATGACATTTCTGACATACATTGGGATGCTCCCATTCAGGAAAAGAAACTATTGCTTAAACTTTTCAAATTGTTCCTATACATTAAAAAAGTATTTACTACAGGAATTAAAAGTTTCGATCTTGTCTGTTGATCTGAAAGTGATTTAATGCGTAATAACAAATGTAAAAGCCATAAAGATTCCGATAATTTCATTGTAATTGAACTAATTAGGCAAATTCGGAGGAAGGCGCCGCAGAGCGATGGGAGGTCGGTGGGAGCAGGCCCCCTGCCAAACCAGTTCTCCGCTTTTGGCAACAGTAGCAGCTCCTCTTTTTCTTTTCCCCCATCCAGCCTCCATCCATTTTCTTACTCTGCCATTCTGAAACCTCGAAGGCTTTTCAGAAGAGTCCGAAGATGAAAGGTTTCAGGAGTACATTTATAAAATAACAAACAGTAAACAGCGCCTTTGCTGGCGAATATTTATTTATTTTTTGTTTCACATACCTTTACGGTAAGAGTAACAATAATACAAAAAAATCTGGAGCGGGCAACACACGACTTTCATTTACCACCATTTTTAAAATAAATGAAAGAATTTTCAAAAACAGTTGGAGATAAAAATACGTGTAACTATTAAGGAAATAATTAAATTGAATTTATATAGAAACATGTGATTTATAAAACATTCTATTATATTACTATCTAAAATAATCAGTTTTATCTTCTTTTCATCACTCTCTATTAGCTTTTAAAAGCTTGAGTATAAGATAATATTTTTTCTAAAATCTTTAGCTTTCCAACGGTAAATCATACATGTATATTACTGCTCTTATGTTCAAAACCAAAAAATGCACTAAAAAAATATTTTTTCTGTTTTCTCCTTTAGTTAGGTATCGAATTCATTCAATTTATATATTTACCTGTTTTTTATCAGTGGTAACATGGCAATATAGTTATTTTTATAGAATCAACCAAATTAAAGGTACTTTAGATAAAGAAAACTTAAAATATCGGCATTTAAGCCCTGCCAGACCATTTTAATCAAAATAAAACCTAAATGATATTAAAGCCCATTATATTTTACATCGATATAGCGAGTTTAATCAAAATCGTCGGAACCGTTTTGAGAAAATCGAAAAAAGGTGCAAAATGCATGGTATAAAGTGGCTCTTCTGGTAAGCTTATTTTGATGAAAAAGGTTTTGTAATGTCTCGGGCGTATATTTGTCTTAAATATGAAATTTCAGTTTCATAGGATTTACACGGACACACACAGACTTTTTTGCGGGACTTGGTTATTTGGACTCAGGAGACCCTAAAATGTGTATTTCTGTTAAAAACTGGAATTCGTGAATTTTCACGATCGCAATTCTTTCCCTTACTATACATAGTAAGTGAAAGTAAAACTATGTCATCAGTCACTCAGTTACTCTTTCAACTATTCTTATGTGTTACGAATAAAATTTTATGTTTGAAGTGTACTTGGGAGCACAAGGCAGTGTACTGGGACCGTTAATATTTCTACACGGCAGACTTACCATAAAATGACCACACCTTACTAGCCACTTTTGCAGACGATACAGCTCTTTTGACATCCCAACAAAACCTAATTCTCGCATCCTTCATGTTGCAAAACCACATTGATGATTTATCTAGTTGGGCTAATAGATAGAAAGTGAAAATGAATCAATCAAAGAGTCTATTTATCGTTTTCACGCTCAATCATGGGGATTGTCCAGCAGTCTATTTCGAGGATAAACCCATTCCAACATCAGAGGAAGTACGATATTTGGGACTGTACTTAGACAAAAGACTGACATGGAGGACCCACATTAGACTTAAAAGACAACAGCTGAATCCCGTCTGCTTGACAATCGACCAAAATTATCCCTGAACATGAAAATTACAATTTACAAAGTACTGCTTAAACAATTATGGACATATGGGATAGAGGTATGGGGATCTGCCAAATATTCTAACATCCAAATAATTCGGACCCTTCAATCGAAAATATTGTGAATATCGTGGATGCACCGTTTTATGTAACCAACGAATAATTTCGCAAGGGCTTGGACATACTCACAGTTTCAGATACAGCCACAGAATATTATAATAGATTTCATGACAGACTGACTTACAACATGAACCCATCGGCCCAAACACTTAAATCCTACACGAACCCGTACAACCCACCCCGATGACTTTTGAGGCCGTGGCCTAGAGATGCCTTGCTTTAACTGACTTTCGGAAGTCATCATATTTGCTTATTGCAATTATTTTTTGCAGATATCAAATAACATTAAAGCTCAAACAAAAAAATTGTAAATAAAAAAAAATGTTTGAAGTGTAAACTTCTTTTGCCGCACAACACAGATTTTTGTATGTTGCGTGTGAGGGACCGTCGAGTTAACCGAGGAGAAAAATAACCGTCATCTGCTGTTCACTATTGTGTCGCTGTGTTTATGTTTGAATTATTATAAATTAATATTATCAATAGTGTGATCAATTGATTTTTTTTAAAGACCACATTGGGTTTAAATATGTCAAATTATATTCATCCTTTTATATTTTTCATGTGCTTTCCTTTTTATTTTCAATGCATAATATTATGTTTTTGGGTAAACAGGATTTTTCAAAAAACATAAGCTAATGTTACATTTCGGAAACACATTTTTATAACGTAAAACATAATTATGGATAATTAATATTTAAAATAAATTATGCACAATGTTAATCGTTTTAATAGTAATGTTTTAGATATGACAAGGAGGATTAAACTGAAATCTTGAATATTGTTCTACAATCCTTTAAATTTATAGCCTTCAACTGAGATTTAAGAGTTCGAAAAATAAGGTAAGACTCTCCAGGAATTAATCTTTTTCACAATTAGTAAGAAAGTTATGTTGAAAACGTTTGTTGACGTATTTTTTCAAAACCGAAATTATCATGTAACGAAATTTTCAGAAGCAATTAACGAAGAAATAAGCCTTAGACTCGCTGGCTAAAAGGTCCATTTGGGCGAGAAATAAGAAATTCAAAATGGCTCTTGAGATATGGAAAGATGTAATAGCTCAGTTCTTGGGACATTCACGGAAATGCTTGGTTTCGAAAAATTAACTAACGATTTAGATTTAGAAAAAACTCAATTGACAACTTTAATAATTAATAAAATTCAAGGTCTGGATAAAATTAATAGAGGTTCGGAGAACAGCACAGAGATAGCGCCAAGGGGGTATTATAAGTTTCGAGTTAATTGCCTTCGAAGAAACTGCTGAGAGTCTAAAACGTTTGCAAGTCAAAACAGTATGCTTAATGTTGTGTAACACAAGGCAAATAGTTCCACTGGAAGTATAAATGGACCATATATCAGAAAGAGTATATTGAAGAGGGCTTAGCCTTTAACTGGTGGGGTGGGGTCTCTCAGAACCCAGATCTCATTTTTTTTTTTTAAATCCTGAAACATTTAGAATTGTTTATTCAAGTAAAATACGTTTAATCAACATATTTTCAATAGGTAACATACCAAAGGATGCTAGTAATATTGAATTAATGCCTGATATTATTAAATACATTTTATTAATACCTATTTCTTTTTTTTTTTTAATTAATATTCTAAGCAATGAAAACTTTTGTAAAATAATATATAAACAAGTCCATTTCTTAAAGTTTATTGTATTTAAAAAACAGAAAATGATAAAAAAAATTAAACTTTGTATTGTAAAGAAAGTATGCACAGCTAAAATTAGGCGCAGTTTTTTGCAATAGGAAACCGAACATTGTCCACAAATATTTTGCTCACATTTAATATTAACTATAGATGACTTTCTATTCTTGTTTTTGGGACAACAATAACATCTGTTTTTCTTAGCTCTCCTGAATTTATGTGTTAGATGTGTTTTTCCCAGCTTTAAATTGAGATGATTGAGCTTTAAACCAAAGCTCCCGGGGAAGTCTGAGTTTTTCTGATCGTCTGGTCATGTGAGCCTTTGATAAGAATGATCCCAGGGTCTTAAAAAAATTAGATAGGTACGTAAAATAACACGATCACGAGACATTTCTTTCAACAAACTCAAAAACACACTTTCAATAAATCCAAACCGAAGTAACGGTGAGATAGGGTCTATAGGACCCCAATAACACTGTCCTAAAGCAATGTCGGATGAAAACTGACTAAATAAGGATGCTATATTATAATCATGTCGAGACAGGAAATGCCAGGTTTTCACAAGCCGTTCAGATCGGGACACTGGGATTCACAAAACTTTAAAGAGGCCTGGGGTCCTGTATACCCCACCTTACCAGTTAAAGGTTAAGATAAAAATTTAGAGAGATAAGCGATTTAATTTCATAATCAAAATTTATTAAATAAGCGACTCTACCAGACTTAATTGTGTAGCTTTTTTTTTCCTTATTAGACTATTTTTAATACACAAATTTTAACATACATTACATACAAAAAAAATTTATTAATATATTTGTTTTCCATTTAATTTCTTTTCTTTTAACATTATTATCATTAATGTATTTATTAATACACATTATTATTATTATAATCAACTATCAGCTACTATATGAAACTCTGCTTCAATATCAAATCTCTAGCATATATAATAAAATAAGATAAAATAATAATAATTCTAACAAAAAAAAATCTGGTGCCCGCAACACACGATATTCACTTACCTCCATTTTTAACATAAATGAAAGAATTTTCAAACACAGTTAGAGATAAAAATACGTGAAACTATTAAAGAATTAATTAAATCGAATATATATAGAAAAATGTGTTTTATTAAAAAATCTATTATAGTATTATCTAAAATAATCACTTAGTTTTATCTTCTTTTCATCGCTCTCTATTAACTTTTAAAAGTAAATATTTTTTCTAAAATCTTTAGCTTTCCATCGGTGTATCATACATGATATTACTACTGCATTATGTTCAAAAACAAAAAATTGCATTAAAAAAATATTTTTTCTGTTTTCTCCTTTAGTTGGGTTTCGAATTCATTCAATTTATATATTTGCCTGTTTTTCATCAGTGGAACAAGATATATATTATTTTTATAGAATCAACAAAATTAAAGGTACTTTAGAGAAAGAAAGTTAAAATATCGGCATTTAAGCCCTGTCCGACCATTTTAATCCGAATGAAACCGAAATTATATTAAAGCCTATTAAATTTTACATCGATACAGCGAGTTTAATCAAAATAGTCGAAACCATTTTCCAGAAAACCGAAAAAAGGTGCAAAATGCATAGTATAAAGTGACTCTTCTGGTAAGCTCATTTTGATGAAAAATGTTTTGGAACTTCTCGGGCGTATATTTGTCTTAAATATGAAATTTCAGTCTCATAGGACTTACCGTTTCCGCCCGGGAGTTACCACACACACAACACACACAAAACACACACACACACACACCACAGACCTTTTTGTGGGAATGGTTATTTGGACTCAGAGGACCCTAAAATGTGTAATTCGAAAATTTTCACGATCGTAATACTTTCCCTTACTATATATAGTTAGTGAAAGTAATTAAAAGATTAAAATAAGAATAAAAATATGCATACCCATTTTCTTACAGCGATCCCTGTTTTACCCGCTATGAGTAAATATGAACCAAAAGAAAACAGGATTATATTAAAGAAAAATATATATTTAAGGTTTGTCTTCATCTATCACTACAGAAAAATAAAAAAATAAGAAACCAGCTTCTTAATTCTGCCAACATTTTTACCGGCTTCAATAAAATACATCAGAACGACTATGTATATTACCTAGCACTACTGATGTAATAACTGGCGTGTAAAGGTGAACGAACCCAAATGTAAACACATAACCTTTACTCTTAGACGAAAATCCTGTCCGCCAGTTTATTTCAACTCATTTCCAATTCCTCTCTCAGATACAGTCCGGTATCTTGGCTTACTGTTAGACAAAAGATTAACTTGGAACCCACATACGAGACTTAAAAGACAAGAATTCAACCGACGATTCGGACAGTTATACCGACTACTCAACAGAAATTCTGAACTTACAGTTGACAACAAATTATTAATCTACAAGACAATACTGAAGCCCATCTGGACCTACGGACTTGAACTGTGGGGGACGACTAAACGTACTAACATCAAACGCATTCAACCTTTCAATCCAAAGTCCTCCGTACAATAGTAAATGCTCCTTATTATGTCTCCAACTATACCTTGCACCACGACCTTACTGTTTATTTATTTCAGACCTAATTCTCCATATTTCAATACCACCAGACCTAATTCATCATCCTAATCTTCTAGCTCAATCCCTATCCAGCTCCACGCATCCATACAACCCACCTAGAAGGTTGAAACGGCAGTGGCCCCGCGACCTTTTGTAAATATATTGGAGTTCTAGCACTGGCTAGATTCTCCACTCAATGTGATGTATGTCTGAGTGTGTGTATGTGTATATAGGTATAAGTGATTTCTTGACTTTATTGTATTGATTCATTATTGTATATATATTTTTTATAATTTTATGCTGTGTAAATATTGTATGAATGTAATATGTATGATATCTTTCACCAATACTATTGATGTCCAAATTGGGACAGATTGTAATTTTACTCAATAAAAATTGTTGTGGAATAACCTAGCACTAAAACATGAAACAGTACATATAGCTGGCCATGAAACAGCACTAATTTTACTAAGAACCTTGTAAATTCGCTTCCATATAATCCACTCCTTTACCTCAATAGCATGCCTATCCACTTCCACACCTCTGTAAGAAATCTTGGAGTTATTATTGATCAGAACCTATCTTGGAGTAATCATATTTCTCAAATCACCCGAAAATCCATCGCTATCCTAAAACAATTTCTAAGATTTCGTGACTCTATCCAACCTAAAACCCGTATGCTACTCGTCTCTTCGCTCATTTTTCCCCAGTTTGACTACGGTTGCCTCGTATATGGCGGACTGTCTGAGAAATTCGATATGAGACTCAAAAGGCTTGTGAATTGTTTTATTAGATTCACATGTGGAATCCCCAGGCGCTCCCATGTTTCTAGAAGGTATACCGAGTTGAATTGGCTCTATCTCTGTAGTACCTCCTTGGTGTCTGTCTCTTCCGATTTTTCCATACAAAAAAAACCTCCTTATATTCTTGATATGCTTACCACTTGTTCCTCTATCCATTCAGTAAACACTAGATCCCAACCTATAAACCTGTATATACCTTCTCACAGATCTGCTTCCTTCAAAAAATCCTTATTATTCGTGCTACCCTATTTTGGAATTCCTTGCCTGTATCCATTCGTAAATCCTATCATTAGCCACATTTAAACACCAACTATTTCTCCATCTCCTAACGCATCAATCTTCCCAACATATGTAATATTTAAAAGCTATAGATGATACATTTCACTTGTCTTTTATTGTTAAACTGAAGTCTTAAACGACCAGACAATTATTATTTATATTGTACTTTTCTTGTTATTCTTAGGGGACTACTCGTCCCAGAATAAAATTACTTTCATTTCATTTCATTAATTTCTCTAATTACTGAATCCAAGACTCTTCATGAGTTGTAGAGGTACGGGTAAAAAAAAAAAAAAAAAAAAAAATGAATACAATTTTTTGAATCTCTTTTAAATAGTATTTTTCTCGTTATTTAGGACCCCTCTTTAGAATTTTGACGACTATTATGCTACAGACGATCTTCATATCACCTAACGGCATGACGATGTCTGTGACAGTGGCTGGAAATGAATTAATCACTGAAGAAAAAGGAATTAAGTTCAATAAGCTCTAATGATGGCCCCTTATGAAAGTTAATGAAAGAAGCAGCAATTAACTGGGCCCTTATCGTCCTTGAGTCGAGCTCAGATGAAACGAGGAGCAGGAAAAAAAGAAACAAAAGGAGAAAAAAAGAAAAAGAAGAAGATTGTGGAAGCGGAAACTACGAGGCCGGGTCTTGGCCCACTGCCTTCACAAAGAGTAAATTATTTAGCCTTATTTCTAGGTCAGGACTCACTCATCTCTTTGCATCGGAGCAAACTTTTGTTTTCATTTAATACCTCGTTTATTGGCGTATTTAAACGAGGTCACTGACTGAATTAGTTACTGACTAAAGTTTTATTACAGATTGATAAAACTTTCCCAATAAGAGTTTTAAAAAAGATATTCAATAAATAACATGAAAATACTTATATAAAAAGAACTTATACTTTTTTAAATGTCTTTATTAGAGAAGTTCCTCCTGAAACATTTTAGATTTCAGTCCTTTTGTTTTAGTTACAAATTTTCTTTAATTTCCTTTTATCACTTTGTAATGGCTGTACGGGATTTCTCGGGTCAGGGGTGAGGGCGGGAGATTAGAGCTACCCATCCCCTTCCCTCCCCCACACCGCGACTCGAACTCGTAATTACTTAGTTTCAAATTTTGGTCCTCAGTGGATTTTCATTGTGGAATCATCAGAACATTGCTCATCGCCCATCCAACATAGAAAGTGGGTTCCGAGACCTCTTATAAATTTGATTTGGGAATTCGGCACTAGCTAAATTCTCCCTCAAGTGTGGTATAGCTGCTGTAGCTATATGCCTGTGACGTGTCTGAAAGAGAGGCACTGAGATCTCTTGGGCTCGGCTTTTCCCTACATATGTGAAGGGACAAGCCTGGCCCGGAGTTCCTCATACAAACAGTAAATGTTAAACATCGATGTCCAAATAATTTTAACTTTATAAATTTTTGTTGTTAATATAGTATTTATATAC
Source organism: Piezodorus guildinii (assembly GCA_023052935.1). Classification (NCBI taxonomy): domain Eukaryota; kingdom Metazoa; phylum Arthropoda; class Insecta; order Hemiptera; family Pentatomidae; genus Piezodorus; species Piezodorus guildinii. Next base: position 215,156,339 of record CM041292.1, on the reverse strand, counting down.
AACTTTATACATTTGTGTTGTTAATTTAGTATTTAGTCTATGGATAGACGCCTGACATGTAAATCACACGTAACTACCTTAAAAAAAAAGACTGAATCATCGACTATCAATACTTAGACGACTTCTTCACCATAAAAACAAACTATCACTAAGCAACAAAATCATCATATACAACATGTTACTTAAACCTATATGGACGTACGGTACTCAGGTGTGGGGCTCATGCAAAAAATCACACTTGCAGACAATTCAAATCTTTCAATCTAAATTCATCCGCTTCATCACTCACTGTCCCTTTTACGCAACCAATAAATCATTACACAAAGACCTCAACATACCAATCGTAACGGATATCATTAAAAAATATTCAAATTCACGACTCACTCGGGACATCCAAACCTACTGGTACAAACATTACTGACTGACACTACACACAAACCCACCAAGGAGACTGAAACGCCTCTGGAGCAGAGACCTACTTCTTTAGCAGATCTTCCCCGCCAAGGAGTGTCTTCACTGGGAGTTTCTTCGCTCACGAATTCAGAAGAATCCTGAGGAGGTTTTTCGTAATGGTCATCAGTGTTAAAATATAACCTGAAGGCATTTGTATATTACTTGTTGTCAAATAAAAAAGATTACTATTTTTATTCTTTTTTCATTTGTGTTTGTTCTGTTTCTTTCTCATTTTCATTTGATATGAATTTGTTTCTTACAGGGCAGAATGTTTGTTTGTTTATTTATTTATTTAACGTCACTTTAAGGTACTATGCTAATCGGAAGATGCTACAGTGGGAATCCTAAATTCTGCCTATCCAGGTTTTATTAGGATATCGATCTTTAACGAGTACCTGACATCGTACAGGCTCCGGACCACCTTTTAACGTCCCTCCGAAGGACGGCATAACTAAGGATTTTTTACTCCCATTAAAAAATCATAGGACCACCTACGGGTTTGAACCCGTGACCTTTGGCATAGGAGGCTGTTATGCTAACCATCCAGCTACATGTGTTCCTAGGGCAGAATGTAATTATACTAAACAAAAGATTTTTCCTAGTTATTAATTTCACAATATTTTAGAGCGCATCATATTTTTATTTTATTTTTGTCTATGGTTATTTCTTAGCCAGCAGCACGTATCCAAGGAGTATTCCTAATATTAATTTTGAAACTTAAATTTGATTAACTTATCACTAAAATGTTTTGTAGCATGGTCCTAAAATATTAGTCATTAAAATTCAATATTTGTAGATTAATATTTTTATCCAAGGGCTAAGATTCAACAGAAATATGATTTGGAGCCCACATATCATGATGAGAAGGAAGAATCGAACAGCGACTGACACTACTATACACTCTTCTATTAAAATCAACAAACAAAATTATACAGAAACAGAATACATATACATACTAATTTAAACCCATATGGACTTACGCCTCACAGATTTATGGTTTAGCAAAAAAATACTGAAATACAAATACTACAATAAACAAATTTAACACTCATAACGACAACTCCACAGGGGAGCCGAGTGGGTTAGCGCGCGTTGCTTTTTCGCGCGTTGCCTAGTAACCACAGAGAACCAAAAATTTGAAACCAAAAAACATTTCGAACAGTTCGAGCCTCGGTGCCGGCGGGGACTTTTATCTCGGCATTTATACCCTGCCCTCACCCCCTGGTCCGAGAAACCCCCGTATAGCCTTCAAAGGCGAGGTAGGGGTGAACAAAAACTAAACAAAAAAAACCTACGTACTGACTTACAACAAACACTGAAGCTTTTTAATAGCAATCCGCACAGGCACGGCAATGGACATATAAACGCCATGTCAATAACTTCAATCCTTTTTAGAAGGCTGAAAAGAAGCTGGACGAGAGACCTCTGCTTAGTCAAAGCCCAGGGAGGTAATTTGCTGCTGGGAACTTTCCTTCACCAAGCATGAATGAAGTTTTCTCCAGCTAATTACTTATTGTCAGATAATCTCTTAAATTGTGAATAAAAATAAAAAGATAAAAGTTTATTTTTAAATACTTTGTATTTATTTTAATTTAAATATTATTTTTGTTATATGTATATATATATATATATATATATATATATATATATATATATATATATATATTTATTATATATTCTAATTTTATCTTCTTTTGTTAATTTATATTCACTTTACCTGTGTTTTTTTTGTAAAAATTGTATGACTGTAGGCTGAAAACATTGTTACTTTTGACTATTTTAAGACAAATTGTAAAAAAAAATTCATCTTTTCTCTACAAAAGTATCGTGACAGTTTAAAACTATCCTTACATTTACTTAATTTATTGGATAATACATTTGTGATTTTTAATGGAAATAAAATAAAAATATTTGTTTATTTGTTTAGCAATAAACATCTCAAGACAAATATTTTGACGCTTTTGTTAAAAGTAATTACATGAAAATGGAAACACAATCTTAGTTCGAACAAGCTGGTCAAAAAAATCATGGTGGTGATGTCTGTCTGAAACAGCTGACGATTTCCTGTCAATAATCATGATTTAATTTAGAGGTACCTGTATAAATTTTATTTTTATTATATTTTTAATTTAAATACTTCAATGTTATGTATGGTTTCTCCTCCTCCTCCTCCATTCATCCAGGACCTCTTTGCAGGATTTTAAAAACTAAAAAAAATATTATATATAAATTATATCAAATAAATTATGATAAGATGTTATTAAGGTTTCTCAATTCCTAAAAATGCAATTGAAAATTACGTTGTTTTATGAGACCTTTTATTGCTTCGAATTAAGAAAAATTTATTAATTATGTCTTTTCGACGACTTTTACTTCAAACTGAAATATGTAGGTATCACATTAAATTCATGAGTAATAGAAATAAAATTCATATTAGAACAATGAATCATGCCATTTCAGGAGATACCAAGAAATAACAATAACATCTCACCACATCGCGATAATTCTTTACGACTCAAGAAGAACAATTAAATGTTAATTTTTGCATAATTATTAATTTATGTAAATAATCAGAGGGAAGATTATATGATATCGGTACTATAGAATTCCTCCAGTTCCAAGAATGAATGGTTTATGGTTTACGTTTGTTTGTGAGAAAAAAAATTTATTCCCCACTATGTGAATTATAATGCTTCAGAAGAGTATTTGCATATAATGATAAGAAATTCTTTTCCTCCGGGAAGATCTCGGTTGAGAGATTTAAGATAATTTGCAACTGTGGAAGCCAAAGATTTATGTTTGCGAAAAGAGACAGTCCGGAAATATAGTTATAAGCAAAGAAATTTCTAAACATCATAAATTTAATGGCTTAATTAGACAAAATTATCCTGAAGTAAAACTAATTAATCAACTTACATTTTATACAAAACCACTGTTTTTTTCGACTTTATTTCTAATGGTTTATGTATTGTATTATTTAGCACAAACCTTTAACATACATTAATTTCAACATTGCTTGAAAACATGAAATCATTAATTTTATTTTATATATATATATATATATATATATTTTTTTTTTTTTTTTTTTTTTTTTAATTTTCACTTAATAACTTGAACTAATCCCACTCGTTTATAATACATTATTTCATACATTCTTGCCTTCAGGAACAGTTGAAATAAATAAAAAAAGTTAACTTTCTTTTTTTTTGTACGGATGGGTGGTGCTGGATAGGGATTAGAGGGTTAGGATGGTGAGTAAGGTTCTGATGAAATTTAGAGAATTTGGATGTTACCAGGTCTAAAACAAATGGAATATTAAGGTCATGGTGTAGGGTACAGTTGGTAACATAATAAGGAGCATTAACTATTGTGCATTAATCCTCCTAGAAGATTGAAACGGCAGTGGCCGCGAGACGTATTGTAAACACTTAAATTGGAGTTCTGACATTGGTCAGATCCTCCACTCATGTACTGTATGTTTGTGGCTACATCACTGGTGTGAGCCAGTGGAAGCTGAGATAGAGGCGTTGGGATCTGTTGGATTCCGCTTTTTACTCCACAAGTAGAGGGAAAAGCGCAGTCTAGGGTCCCTCTAGCAGTTGTATATATTGTATATAGTTATGATTGTTTGTATGATGTTTATTTATTTGCCAACTTTTTATTTATCTTATTATAAGTTGTTATTTTGCTTTCTTATTTATTATTATTTTATTGTATATATATGAATTTATTTTTTTTCTATTTTATGTAATTTGACTATTATTATTATTTTCTGTATATATTGTATGAATATGGTCTCATATCAATATTACTATTGTTCATTTTGTCACAAATTGTAATATATCTCAATAAATAAATAAAAAATAAAAACTTTATTTTTCAAGGGAGAAATAGTCGTCTTTGACAAATCCAATTGTGACTTGTGTATTGCAATATGGAGGCTATAAAGTGCTAATATTTTACTTGTATGTTATAATTATGACGAAAACAAAAATCTTGTGCCCCCATATACGAGTTTCAGTTACTTTAGTACTTTTTATCACTCTCCATTACCTCATACAACTTTGTATATTACATGATATTTGTTTCTATCTATATGGCCCTATTTGACCCGATGGTTTCATCGACACTTCTTTATGGAGCCGAGATTTGGTGTTTAAACTACCTAGAAGAGTCGATACAGACTAAATTTTTGAAGTATTTATATTTCTGGCTTAGATGTACCCCAAACTATATCGTTCGATTAGAATCTGAACGAATGCCGTTAAAAGTAAAAATTTTGAAAAAAAAAACTATTAATTTTTGTTTAAAGACAAACGACTGCCACGCAAATGCTTTGTTAAACTCATTAACTTGGACGCAAAAATGAGAGACACAGGTTTTAATTGGATCTCACAAATAAGAAAATTCACTGCAGATAATCATATAGTCGAAACAATAAAACCGAATTTTTTACTTAACAATAAACATATAATCATTAAAAAATCATCTCCACTCCATAGACACGACAGAGCTCTCAACTCTAAATATAACCCACTTCATAGAACAGTTTGTAATTTTAACAGCCTTCAGCCGCAAGATTATTTAAACTATCATGTCTATATAAAAAAACTAAGACTTGTTAGCCAACTAAGAATGTCAGATACAGAAAATTTAAATCTTTTTAATAAAAAAACTACTTTCAATATAAAAACAGGAGAAAAATGTAGATGATGTCAAGGACACATCACCAAAAATTTAGAGCAGCTGTTATTAGATTGTCCTATACTCAGTATTGAAATTAAAAAATGCCTAGCGAATTACATTCTTCAAAACAGCAAGCAATTTAAAAACATTTAAAATATCGATAATGTAAATAAGATAAATAAAATTTATTTTTTTCTGCTCAAAACTATATACATTGAAGGAGATGACAAATCCACATAACTTATGTAACAATATTTACTAACATGTCCCAGTAAGCAATCAGAATTTACCTATTCATTTTATTATGCTATTATCAGTTATATATGTATTTATAACTATGTCATAGTATGTACGAGATTATTATTAAATACTAACACCAAATGGGCCAAAGTCCATGGCTAATATGAATATAATATACAATAAACTAAATATCTATCTATTTTTTATTTTTTTATTTTTTTTTTTATTTTGTTATTTGCCTCTACCCTACAGGGTCATTGGCAACTGTGTTTTTTCTAAATTTGATTGTAATACTTGATTTCTTTTAAATAATTCAGTAAATTTTTCACCTTGTCTTCATCATCATTTAATATATCTTTTAGGGTTCCTGTTAGTTTACTATTATTTCTTGATGTTTCGAAAAGGGGGCAATCTAATAATAGATGTTGAATAGTTTTCGGAACATTATCGCAATATTCGCAGGTGGGTGCATGTAGATCTCTCATAAGGTAACCATGGGTAAACTGACAATGTCCTATACGGAGCCGGCATAAAATGATTTCCTCTTTTCTAGAAATCCTCGTGCTCGTGGTCCATTTTTTGGTGTCTCTTTTTATATCCAACAGTTTATGTTGTCCTGATATCCACGTTGTTTCCCAGGTTTTGAAGAGATTTTTTCTCAATTTTTTGATCCAGTCTTCTACTGTGAGTTCTTCCAGTACCCTGCTTTCAGATGTGTTGCCTTGTCTGGCCAAGTTGGCGGCTCTGTCTGCTTCTTCATTGCCCGGAATACCACAATGTGCTGAAACCCAGATAAAGACTACGGTTATGCCTTTATTTTTAAGATCCCACCACGCGTTTAATATTTCCCTGATGATGGAATTAGTGGGCCACGTCGTATTTCCAAGGGCTTCCAATACACTCCTAGAGTCTGCAGCAATGATCCAGTTTTTTGTTTCCGATCCAGTAAGCCATTGGAGAGCCTTTAGTATGGCTGTCCCTTCTCCACAGAAAACAGAACACTCTTCTGGTAAGCTGAAAAGGAGTTGTTGGCGTTTTATTTTTACTGCACAACCTACACTATTTTCCGTTTTCGAGGCGTCCGTGTATATAACAGAGAAGTTGTTATATAACAGAGAAGTTGTTATAACTCTCTAACAGTTCCAGGAAACAATTATGTGCTTCCAATGGACATTTATTCCAGTATCTCGACATTGTCTTGATAGATTGTCATAAAATCTATCTATTTATCTATCTCGTTTCTATCTAAATCATTATCTTTCCTAAAATCTTCAATAAAAAAAAAAAAAACCTCTAAAATCTTTATAAGCTATATACGAAAAACCAAAGCGTATAAAAAATACTTTTCTTTTTTTCTCCTTTATTTGCTTATCAAATCAATTAACTTGTACATTCCCTCGTTTTTTATGAGGCCTAACAAGATGGTTAATGTTTTTTTAATCTATAAACTTTAAGTAACATTAGAGGAGAAAAATATTGGCATTTTAGTCCTGTTTGATATTTAAGCATGAAACTCATACGATACTAAAGTCCATTAAACTTTACATCGATAAAATGAGTTTATTTTAAGAAAATCGTAAAAAGGTGCAAAATGCTTAGTATTAAGTGTGTCTTATGACACTTAGTTTTACTTTTTAAGTTGAAATATTAGTTGTGACATCTCAAGCATGTTTGCTCAAAAAGTATAAAATTTCAGTTTTATGCATTTTATCGTTTTTAGCTTAATTCACTATATACACACACACACAGACCTTATTCGAGATGTGGTCATTGATCTAGTGTACCTGTACAACCCATGAAGGATCTTGGGCTGAGTACATATAGAGAGTCGTACTGTTTGTAGGCCAACGGCCGTGCAATGGGGTGATTAGGCCTTGGTAACGCTCAGAAGCCCAGTTTTTTCCCCACTTCCGGGTACCCACTTTAAAGAGGATGAGCCCCAGGAGGGTTTCGTATCTATACCATAGGCCCGCCCTCAGGCCTACTGACCAGAATAAATAATATTCGGCCACAGCTGAGATTCGAACCCAGGACCCGGAGAACAGTAGATTAGTGCTCTATCCACCAGATCACACCGCTCCCTGGGCATTTGGATTCAGTGGATCCTAAAACGTGTAATTCAGTTGAAAACTGGAATTCCAAAATATTCATAATACTTTCCTTTACAATATATTTCATATATTGGTAATTGAAAGTAAAAGTAGTGAATAAGCTTTTATTTTTATTAATAAAACAGAAATTTAGGTTTGAGAATTAAACATCACGATCGAAAAATATATTTTCTTTCCCTTTCTACTATTATGTGGTACTGCTCTATTATTCTGTAATTTATTTAGAATAGAAAATAATCTTTATTCTGGGACATAGCCCCTTAAGAACAACAAATATGTACAATTAAAGTATTCAGTGTGTCTGGCCAAAAGACCAAATGGTCATGATTAATTCTTATTTACAATGGTGTAAGAAGTAATAAAATAAAAATAGAAATATATCTATACAATAAAACAAAAGAGTAAAATAAATAAACTTCTTCAGATGCATATTTTTGCTGAACAAAACTAAATTTAAAAATATTAATAAATTAAATTAGGTATGATCAATAAATAATATTTCCTTTTTACATTCAAAATCTGATGTTTGATATAAAACGTCATTGCTGTTGAGCGTCTGTTTGGGAATACCGGAGGTATTGCAACAGTTGGGACTTGAATGACGATAGAGATGAAGCATGGTGGATATGAGTAGGTAGGGAATTCCAGAGATTTGCAGAGCGGACAAGAAATGAATGATCAAAAGTTGTTGCTCTATGGGTAGGAATGTAAAGGTCAGAATGGCGAGACCTTGTTTCGAGGGAATGGATTGACGATTTAAATTGTAGAAGACAGTGGATATAAGGAGGGAGCTTGGTGTTAATGGTTTGGTAAAGGAATGATCCTAGGAAATATTGTCTACGAATTGAAGTGAGGAGCCACTTTAACTCGCCGTATAAATGGGTCACATGAGACCGCTTCGGAGTGTTGAGGACAAATCTTAAAAATATGTTCAGAATTCGCTTTAGCCTGTCCTCAAGCACTGTCGGGAGGCCACCATATGCTAAGCAGCAATAGTCAAAGTGGGGGAAAACAAGTGAGGAAATAAGGAGGTTACGGGTGGATTGTAGAAGAAGATGACGGGAACGATAAAAGTATTTGTGGGTACTTATTTATTTATTGTTAGAAAAAAAAATATACAGGACTCGACTTTTTCAGTAAGTATACCAGTAATATTTTAATAACTAAGCAAAAGTAAATATTTAATTTACATTATTCAATTGCAGATTTGATTTATAACCTGTCCAATTACAGGATAAATCTGGAAACGAGAGAATTTTATCGAATTAATCTATTAAACTGTACTGGTCATAAGATCAACTTTTTAAGATAAATAATCCGATTTCGGTAGTGGATGACAACTTTATTAGTTACGAAAATAAAAAATCAAGGCGTAGTTTATAATAATGTTTTAAATGAATTTACAAATAGAATTTCTGAAGCCCTTTATACATCGTTCAATAACATACTAAGTTCAACAGAAAACCGGTTAGACTCCGAGCAGCTTTTGATCCCATCGTCCCAAACAATTTTAGCCATTTTCAGAAACCAATGAATATCAAATCGAGTGGAAAAGATCATGACAACCTGTGTTGACAGGCAATAATGGTTTCTATGATGAACGGAGTCATCATGCTTCAAGGTTGGTCGTCTCAAGAAGGGTTTCGTTCAAAAACAAAACAAAGCGTAATCGATTTTTTATTAAATTGATTGAGTTTTTTCTTTAAATCTGAACTTTAAATGAAATCATATTGAAAAAAAAGGGAACTAAGAAAACTGTGTTTTAATGCCACTGACTACATTTAATGATAATATTGAAACTATTACCTAAAAGAGAAGCTTATTGTATTTTTCTTGGGTTCATGAGATGAGGCCAAACTAAAAATAGGTATTAAAGATAAGTATGTACTTGGTTTGTTACTAACACATCAGTGAAGTATAGTTAATTTTAATTTTCTTATATTTATTTTTAAACTTAATTAAAAACTTAATGGATATTTGTTTATGTTAATGTAGCAGCCATCTTATCAATTATATGTCATTAGAATTATTTTTTTAAATAAATTTAATTGATTTTGCACATAGAAAACATAAGTTCATATTTTAGTATTATGTATGCATAGCTTTAGTTGGTTAATTTTGCTTTTTGTTTTTTTTTATTTAACGTCACTTTATGCTATCGTGGCTAATCGGATGGTGCTGCAGTGTGAGCCCTAAATTTTGCCTATCCAGGTTTTATTAGAATAGGGATCTTTAAGGAGTACCTGACGTCGCACAGGTTCAGGACCACCTTTTTACGTCCCCTTCGAAGGACGGCACAACTTTAAAAAAAATCCTAGGACCACTTGCTTGTTTGTTATGCTAGCAACCATGCTACTTCTGTTATTTTTTTATGTTAATTACTAATTTGTTTTCCTTTTATTTGAATCTATTTTATAGTGTAGGTTTTTTTAAATAGATTTTTCCAACTTTTCAGAACTAACTTAGGCTATTATTACCATCAACCCCACTTGTAAACACCAGTTAGAGTATTATGTAACTGGAGCAATACCACATCATGTATTAATTCTGAAAGTTGTGGCCACTTGTAAAGTCTATGGAAAATAAAACTCATAAGAAAAGAAAATATTAATTATAATAATGTAAAAGCGTTTATTAACCTCATATTATGACACAACACGTTATTATAAGGTTTATATACCAAAAGATAAATATTTATTTCTATTGGGTTGTGTCACATGAAACGTCCGTTTTCAAGGTAAAGGATTTTTATTAAAAATACGATATGAAAACAAGATAATTTTATTCGAAGTATTTGCCTTCTTTTTCTACACATTTTTCCCGACGTGACACCAACGTTTTTATCCCCGGACTGAAAAACTCTGAGCATTGAAGTGAAACAAAATCTGAAAACGCACTTTTCACTTGATCATCATTTTCAAAACGTTTTCCTTTGACAAAATTGTCTAAATTCCTGAACAGGTGGTAATCTGTTGGGGACAAGTCGGGAGAAAATGGTGGGTGCGGAAGAACTTCCTAGCCCAGTTCTTTCAATTTATGCACGGTATGTTTTGAAAGATGTATCGAGCTTTTATACTTTCCCAATACACTTTAAATGTTTGTTAAGCGGTAGATATACTGGCATTTAGTTGTGCTGAGAGTCCTTTAACTGTTTGGTAGGGGTTTCCTTCTACTGGGTGTTTGACGACATCGTTGTCTATTACGGAAGGAGGTCTTACCCGCGTGTTTTCAAGTTCATATTTGGATATATACTAAAAAGTGGGTAATTGGTTGGGAAGCTAATGTTCATAATACAAAGGCAGAAGATTATTAACTGTTTACTTTAATTATGTAAACATCGGAAGAAAACAACAGAGACCTGCAAAATCCTTTATGTATTTCAGAAACTATAAAAAGGGACATTTCATGTAAAACAACCCAATAGAATATGCTCTGGTTTGATTTCAGGTGACTAGTTTATATTTAATTTAAATAATTTTAATTTATAACTTTTCATTCACAGACGAATTAAAAAACCGTTACCCAGTCAGTTAATTTCCTGTTTACATATCAAAGTTGTTCAAAATAATCTTGACCTTATTAGGGTTACGAAAATTTTTTTTTTATTTGTTGTTTTCTTGTCCGACAGATCTGAACAACTGATGAAATTGAGGCAAGTTTTGACAAATTTATTTACAGGTTCGCCTCGACGTTGAGTCGTCTTTAAGTATGTCGTCAATCGGGCGAAGGACATGGAGTCTGGTTCTCAATGCGAATATAGATTGACATCTCGATATTTATGTCAATGAAGTGATATGATTGGTTGATAAATACCTGAGTGAATTCATTTTTCTTGATCAAGTATAAGATTAATCCTGATCTTTTTAAATCATATTCATAATTATGCTATCAACTTTAAGGCTGACATTTTTTTTTTTTTAAATATATATATATATGTTGAGGCAAGGGGCTTTTCTCAATAGAAAAACAAACCTTTCCCCGTAAGAGTGTTGGGTGGTTAAAGTAATAATGGTGAAAAAGATAAAAACTTACCACCTGGTTGCTTTCTTCACTTCGGCTTCACGAAATAAGATTAATTTCTTGAACACAGTATTATTTCACAAAAAAGAAAGGTGGGATATTGTTTTTCTCCTTTTTAACTTTCACTTACTATTGCTTAATAGTAACTTTCATAACTATTGCGATCGTGAAAATTTTCGAATTCCAGTTTTCAACGGAAATACACGTTTTAGGAATTCCAAATAACCAAGTCTCGTAAAAAAGTCTGTGTGTGAGTGTGTGTGTGTGGAGGAAACGGTAAGTCCTGTGAAACTGAAATTTCATATTTAATACAAATATGCGCCCGAGACGTTACAAAACCTTTTTCATTAAAATGAGCTTAACAGAAGATCCACTTTATACCATGCATTTTGCACCTTTTTTTCGATTTTCTCAAAAACGGTTCCGACGATTTTGATTAAACTCGCTATATCGATGTAGAATTTAATGGGCTTTAATATCATGTAGTTTTCATTCTGATTAAAATGGTCTGACAGGGCTTAAATGCCGATATTTTACATTTTTTTTTCCCTCTAAAGTACGTTTAATTTTGTAGGTTTTGTAAAAATAAATTACATTATCTTGTTACCACCGATGAAAAACACATAAATATATAAGTTGAACGAATTCAATATCTAACTAAAAACGAGAAAAAGAGAAAACTGAAAAAATATTTTTTTAATGCATTTTTTTTTATTATGAACATAGCAACAGTAATATACACGTATGATATACCGTTGGAATGCTAAAGATTTTAGAAAAAAATATTATCTTATACTCAAGCTATTAAAAGTTAATAGAGAGTGATGAAAAGAAGATAGAACTAACTGATTATTTTAGATAATAATATAATATATTTTTTAATAAAACACAAATTTCTATATAAATTCAATTTAATTATTTCTTTAATGTTTTCACGTTTTTTAATCTCTAACTGTATTAGAAAATCATTTCACTAATTGTAAAAATGGAGGTAAGTGAAAGTCGTGTGTTGCTCGCACAAGACTTTTTAAAAACAACTCACAACAAAGTTCCCACTGACACCATTGACATATGTTTTTTAACAAAATGAAACCCACGCACATAATAAACAAAAGAACATCTGTTATCTTGATAACAATTAATAAAATTATAATTAATTGTAAATTTCGGCTTGAACAATATATATATATATATATATATATATGGAACGTTTTTCAGTTATATATAGTAACAATCCACTCATTTAAAAGTCTTTATACTATGAAATATCTAATTCTATACACTCTAATATTTCAGATTAGACATATATTAAACTGACTATTAAATTACTACCGGCTCCCAGCTATGACAAGATAATTATTTATTTTGTTGTTTCAGCCTTAGAGGAATCCGAGGGTATACATTATGTTCCTGGGCGTTCCCAGAAATTTGGGAAAAACTAGGAGTTAAGAGTGATTTATATCTACTGAATTATAGGGACTTGTACATACAGAGGTTTTTTTTTTTTTTTTTTTTTTTTTTTTTTTTTTTTTTTTTTTTTTTTTTTTTTTTTTTTTAACATAATTTGAATGCTCTCACATCATATAATTATAATGTATATTTTTATACAGTAAAGGAGGGGATTGTCCAAAATATGGTCATAAAATAATTAAACTTTTTATCATATAGAAGCCTTTCTACATTCACACATCTATAAAATAAAATAATAATTATAATTATATATATATATATATATATATAATATTATACAGTTAAGTGAACAATATACATTTTAAGTCTTCATCCTAATTCAGTGCCTCTTTAACAAAAATGTTTGTAACAACTTTTTCTTTCAAATAATCTTATATGAAAAATAAAATATTATTACTTTTTTTAAAATATAAGATATAATGTTAAATAATGCTTTTTTTTTTCTATATTTATTGATGATTTAGTATGGTGCTAGAGGAGTTATCCATATAGGACAGGCCATCGAATAAATAAATACTGAGCCTGTTACTGTAGCCTAACAGCCGCACACCCCACTATCAGTAATCTTTACTTGCAATATAATTGTTATTACAATCTAATAAATCGCAATGTCAAGAAAACTTGAATCAAAATCTCTGTTATTGAATGAAAATAAGTATGGCATGTTGGTTGGTCACGAATATTTTTTTGTGTATTGTGAATAAATGGTTTCGTAAAGTCTTAAGCTTATTGCCCTTTCTAGTACATAATACTAGAGTAAAATTAATTTTTTTTTTAAATTTATTTATTGATATTTACAACTTTATTGTACATTACATCTAGTAAATAAGCTAAAAGAAAATAGCTATGAAAAAAACATATAGAGAAGCTTCCCAACAGAAACACAGTAGTCTTTACTAACAATATAATTGTTATAACAATCTAATAAATCTCAGTATCAAGAAAACTTAAATCAAAATCTCTTAATCTTAGACTTACTGTTGTGAAAACATGAATATATATATATGAAGATAGACACTCACCTATGAGGTGTGGAGTAATTTAAGCATTTAAGCAGAAATGTGATTTTAAGGATGAAAATCTTATAAAGATTAAAAAAAAAAAAAGAAGATTTATTTTTCATTATTTACAACTGTATTATTCAAACGCAGCAAGTAAATGTGTAGTAAGGATACGTATCATGAAGATAGCTTATGAAAAATCAACCCACTGGTAGCCCTTTAATAACTACTTTAAGATAGTTGATCCCGAGATCAGCTTCTTTTCCATCTTCTCAAAGGGTTATCAGGAATATGTAAAGAAATAAATACGTACATAGGGTTTGTGTGATTTATCTAAATGTTTTTTATATTCATTTTTTTCGTATATCTACGACAAATGTGATGTTAAGTTCATTATGGATGATTTGATATGTAAAAAAAATAAGATGCATTCAGTATTTTTTATTGTGAAAATTAAATACAGGAGAGAGTTTTCGTTTAGTAGAGCCCCAAAGCTAAATTTCATAAAAGGCCTGATGAAGGTGACTTAATTCGAAAGTTATTAATCGAAAACGTCATTCTGTTTTTCGTCATTACAGTCTTTTATGAGGATTCCAAGTAAAACCTTTGGCGAGGTGGAGGCTTTGGAATCGAAAATGCTCCACGGGGACAACAGAAGTGGTCTTTATTAAAGGATATTGTAGGGCTGGATGTCGAAGGCTTACGGCGACAAGACAAGACTTGAGTTCCGAACGTCATGCTTGTAGTAAATAATGTAGGCGATATATACAAAATGTCTATTTTTAATCAAGCTTACATTAAGAAATCAATGAGTAAAAAATTCGGTTGAAAACTTAAAAATAATTTTGGATTTACGGAATAACATTCTAAATATTTGTTATAGCAGTTTCTATCGTGAGGATTATTTAAATATAAATATGAACTAAAAAGAATCTTTATAAAAATAAAATAATAGAAAAGAAACGTCTTAAAAACTCCCAAGGATAGACGAAAGAATTAAGAAAAACAAATAGGGAATGCTTTAATAATTACTAAAAATAAATATATAATTAGTAGGCGAATTATTAAAATCTATTCTATAAAAGTTAATACTCAAAAAAGTTAATAATCTACTCTTAAAAAGTTTAATAGTACATTATTTTAAAATTATTTTTTTATTCATACTGTTTTTTCTTTTGTAATGACTATATTATTTTTATATATTACCTATACTCTTAACTATGTTTTTAATATATTACCGTCAAATATCACTTCAAAATTGTTCATATTTAAAAAAAAAAAAAAATTATTTTAATTGTTCACATATTGTTCCTTTGTCATTTTTTTATCTGCTTAGTCTCTCTTTATATATTCTTTTTGCAATATTATCTTCTTAATTCCGTTTACTTCCATACTGTACAACTATCATCTTATTAATTACTTTTATAACTGTCATCCATACTTTATGACTATCATCTTAATTTTATTTATGATCCCATATTATATTTACTGTCACCATATTATTATTTTATACCTAACGCATTATTAAGTCTATAATTACATTGGTTTTTATCTTGTTTCTTTTAGCCCTAATGAATGCCCACAATGTAGGCCGAAACATCGGCACATAATTAAAATAGCACTTGTGTTTAAATGTGTGTTTCTATTTTATGACCGCACATCTAACCATCTTCCTCATCTAATTTCTCAAACGTCAACAAAAACTCCATTTTAAAAAAGTTATGGTTAGATCATAGATGTTGAGTGAAGAAAAAACTAACCGCTGAAGACATTAATCTATATTTAACCTAATTCAATCAATTTTGTTTGTCATTGTTTGAAGAAGGCTGTTTGAATCAGTGAGCCTTAAATGCAGAGCTGGAAAGAAGACAAAAAAATCTACAATAGCCCGCTAATGGAAAGAGAGAATTTCCTCCGGGCCGCTGGGACGTGATCTGAAATCCGATTGAGGTATTTCACTGACTCCTCTCGTGCCGTGGAATTATTTTAACTTGCCCTGAGTCAAGTGGTCGTCGTCTTAGATCTCGCCTCTGTTAGTTCTTCCTGACTAGAGGTATTTACTATAGGCTTAAAGTCTGTATACACACCTATATCACTACAATGGACACACGTAACAAAACAAAAAGGGAAAGGAGTGCTTAGTCGACTAAAGCGTATTAACAATGCATGTCAACTCGATAACCGAAGTTATAAGATGATATAATTAGGATTTTGCAACTCGGTGCCGTATTAACTTTGGCATTAATCCTCCGCCTCATCTCCTGGCCCAAGTAAACCCTAGCATAGCCTATAAAGGTAAGAAAGAGGTAGCAAACAAGAATTTGGTATAATTAGTAACTTAAAAGTAATAAGAATATTCATTAAAAACTCTGCCACAACAACCAATAGTATTTGGTTTAGCATTAATGTTACATAAGGAGAGTACTTATTCTTAAATTTTATTTTTTAAATTTATTTGGCCCGTACCAGGTATCAGACCTTACATGAAAAAATTCACTCCCCACTTTAATCCATTAGTTTCAATCCTTGCTTCCTCTACAATTCCTAATAATCCTCCGAGACGTCTGAATAGCAGATGGCCTCGAGACCTTCTTGTTTAGACTCACTACCAAAGAGTGCTGCCGATGGGCTGTTTCTCTTCATGGTTATTTCATGTGTTATAACATTTCAGCATATTTACTTGATGTATTTTTTTTTACAGTTGTAAATTTAAATAAAAATATTTAAAAAAAAAAAATAATTTACGGAGTAGAGCTCTGGGGCTCTACTAAACCATTAAATTCTTCCCGTATTCAATCCCAACAATCCAAAATCCTTTGAAAAATCCTCAATGCTCCTTACTTTGTAACTAATAAACTGATCCATAAAGACCTTAATGTTCCGTATGTTGCTGCTATCCCGAACCAGATATTATTCCTTTCATGACAAACTCCACTCCCATCCTAATCCTCTAGTTTCAATACTTTCTTCCACTTCAATCCTGATAATTCTTCTAGGCGTCTGAAAAGAAAATGGCCTCGAGACCTTCTAGTTTAGAATATTTTTAGAGTGTTTATTTCTATGTTCATTTTATTATTTATTGTAATAAACACTCTATTTATCCAATATGATTTCGAATTACAAACGCCAGTGAGAATAAACAAAAATTATAAATTTATTGATAAATGTAGGCCAGGTAAAGGACAAATATTTTTTTCTAAATGCATTTTATTTTTTATTTTTCTTCGCAAACCGATGAGTTCCTGTCTACTACTGAAGTAGACTATACTACCCAGTATCCTTTAATAACATTATTCTTACTCCTGTTGAGCAAATCCGATACCTAGGTCTCCATCTTGACATGCGACTCATTTGGAATCCTCACAGAAGATTGAAACGACAAGAAATTGCTCGAATATATCGATTACTACAACACTTACTAGACAAACGTTCAAAACTTCCAGTATATTACAAAAGACTCATTTACATCACTATTATCAGACCTATTTGGGCGTATGGAATCGAGCTTTGGGGCTCTACGAAACTATCTGATTCCTCCCGCATCCAGTCCTTACAATCCAAAATCCTTCGCAAAATCCTGAATGCCCCTTATTTTGTTACAAATCAACTCCTCCATAATGACCTTAACATCCCATTTATTGCAGACATAGCCCGTGACAGATACTCCTCTTTTTTTTTTTTTTTTTTTTTTTTTACTTCAACCAACAAAAAATATCTGCGTTTCGGATAGCACTGAGTAAGTGCCGTTTCCCACGGTTTGGTGTTTCTACTTGAGTGGAAAAAAAAAATCGCTAACACCCGTCGGTTTTTTTTCTCGGATCCCCCTCGCACTAAGATGATCCAGCAGATCGACATAAGACACCACCCCCGACAGCTGGCGCTGAGACAATGCTCCAGAAGTTGGAGGAGAGGAGACACCTGCGACCTGCTGGAGAACACAATGGGGGCTAGATGAGGGTGAGTACGTAACAATGTCCCCTAAGAGAGGTCAGGTGCAGCTTTGTGCTGCAGTGCACTTGTTGCAACCTCTGCCTCTTCAACGGTACAACAGCATGTCTGTCATTAAATAAAAATGTAAAATACGGTGCGCGTAACACACGACATTCACTAACCTTCGTTGTAAAAATAAATTAAAGAACTTTTAAATGAAGTTAAGAGTCTCAAAAAAGCATTACATTGAGTTTCAATAGAAACACGCGTTTCATTAAATAATAATAATAATAATAGGCTTAGCGAACCCGAAGGTTCGATGCCGATACCACCAAATTCCGCCTACACAGACTCGTCCAATATTCACCATTCAAGCCCAAGCTCCCGAGATCAGCCTTAACGCAATCCTCCCATCTCCGCTTCGGCCTACATTTCGGACGCCTACCAGTCAGATCAGCACACACCAACTTTCTCAGAATCCGCTCGTCATCGAGCCCAACAACTTTACTCGCCCATTTGAGTCTCCGCGGTGCAATCAGCTCAATTATATTCACAGGATGCAAGTTCCGCAATTCCGCGTTGTGCAACCTTCTAAACTCCCCAGTGGCCTCATCTCTCTTCGGACCAAATATTTTACGCAATACCTTATTTTCAAAAACCTTAAGCCGTTGTTCATCCTTCAAAGTAAGCGGCCACGCTTCACATCCATAAAGAACCGTTGGAAGAATAATAGTTTTATAAATTCTAATCTTTAAGTTTTTAGATAGAAGCCGCGAACTAAGTAACTTAGCAACTGAATAATAACACGCATTTCCCACCTTTAATCGGGACTTTATTTCTTCCTGGATTTCATTTTTTCTAGTTATAATTGAACCTAAATACTTGAATTTCTCTACGTGTTCAAAAGTATGACCTGATACGTCAATATCACCAAGATCACCACCGTTTCTGCTACTTCGTCTTATCGGTATTTAATTCGAGTCCTATTTCTTTACCGGTTTTTATTTTTATTATTGTTTCATTAAATAAGCTATCATATTATTATCTACTAAAACCACTCAGCTTTTATCAGTCTTCATTACTTTATAAAACATAGTGTATAAAATAATATATTTTTTTCTCTCCAAAATCTTTAGACCCTTTAACTATTGCCCATATTGAAACTGACCATCGATGCTGATTACTACAACACTTACCAGACAAACGTTCAAAAGCTTCATGTTCATTACAAAAAGCTCATTTATGTTACCATCATCTGATGATTTTACACTCTTATTAAAAAAGGATGGGGCCATTTGGACATATGGAAACTAATGACCTAAATTGTCGCAGAACTAGCCCGAAACATATCTCTTCTAATCCCAAACTCCCGACCCACACGAATCCTCTTGTACGCAACTTCTCACACCCATTTATTCCTG
Organism: Piezodorus guildinii; assembly: GCA_023052935.1. Classification (NCBI taxonomy): domain Eukaryota; kingdom Metazoa; phylum Arthropoda; class Insecta; order Hemiptera; family Pentatomidae; genus Piezodorus; species Piezodorus guildinii. The sequence goes on along the minus strand of CM041292.1, from coordinate 215,137,007 downwards.
ACAACGCTCCGAGGCGATTGAAAATACGATGGCCTCGAGACCTACTTTAATTAAATTGACATTGAAGCACTAACACTGCGTAGTTTCTTCACAAGACATTATCACGCCCATAAGTGTAAATTAACCCATTTACTTGTTGTATATATTATAAGTACAGTTGCGAATAACAATAAAATGTTTTTTAAAAATATTGACATTTAAGCCCTATCAGGCAATACGAATTATTTTAACTGCAATCAGAATGAAACACATCATATTTTAAGCACATTGAATTTTACATTTATAAAGCGAAGTTCAATCAAATTATAACGCAAAGGAATAAAGTAGCTCTACTCGTTTGAGATTGTTGTTGAAAAAGTTGCTGTTACATCTCTGGTACATACGCTTCTAAAATATGTATTGGGTTGTGTCACATGAAATGTCCGTTTTCAAGGTAAAGGATTTTTATTAAAAATACGATATGAAAACAAGATAATTTTATTCGAAGTATTTACCTTCTTTTTCTACACATTTTTCCCAACGTGACACCAACGTTTTTATCCCCGAACTGAAAAACTCTGAGCTTTGAAGTGAAACAAAATCTGAAAACGCACTTTTCACTTGATCATCATTTACAATATGTTTTCCTTTGACGAAGTTGTCTAAATTCCTGAACAGGTGGTAATCTGTTGGAGACAAGTCGGGAGAATATGGTGGGTGCGGAAGAACTTCGTAGCCCAGTTCTTTCAATTTTTGCACGGTATGTTTTGAAACATGGGGTCTTGCTGCCGCTCAGTGAGATCATGAGGTACCCATGTATCGAGCTTTTTTACTTTCCCAATATACTCTTAATGTCTGGCAACGGTAGATGCACTTGCATTTAGTTGTGCTTAAAGTCCTTTAACTGTTTGGTAGGGGTTTCCTTCTACTGTGTGTTTGAGGACATCGTTGTCTATTACGGACGGAGGTCTTCCTCGGGGCAAGTTTTCCAATTCGGTATCCCCAGCAAACCAACGGCGAATGTTCCGTTCATTAACATTCCCTTCCCCAAACGTCTTGCAAATATTTCTAGTGGTCTTAGCTGCTAAATGGCCGAGTTCAAACTCGTACAAAAATATTACTCGAAAATCGAGTGTTCTTATGTTCATATTTGGAGGTATACTAAAAAGTGGGTAATTGATTGGGAAGCTAATGTTTATAATAAAAAGGTAGAGGATTAGTAACTGTTTACTTTAAATATGCAAACATTCAAAAGAAAACAACAGAGACCTGCAAAATCCTTTACGTATTTCAGAAACTATAAAAAGGGATATTTCATGTGAAACAACCCAATACATTCAGTTTTAACAACTTATCGTTTTTAACCCGGACTGGTCAAATACATACACTTACATTTTTTACGGGACTTGGTCATTTAGGCATTAGGGATTTCAGGTGAAAATTCAAATTAAAAAAATGTTACCTCAATACTTTCCGATACTATATATATTTAAGTAAAAGTAAAATTAATGTATACAATATATTACCTTTACCTTTTATATTACCTTTATATAGAATTATAATTATATTATATTCATATGTTTATTTTATATAACCTTTATATTATAATATATTACCTTTAAACGTACGATGTAATTTCCTAAGAGAACACAAAGTAACTCAGGTTGAAAAATTATAGTGTAGGTTATTCATTCCTTATGACAGAGAATTTAAAATGAATTGTAACTTTCTCGAAACAATATGGATTAAGTACAATTATTATTATATGTGAAAAACCGTTTATACTTTTTTTTATCCCGGCAGCTATAATTTACAATTGACAACATTTCAGGATTAACTTCTCTTCAATTTAATAGGCTTTTAATCAATTAAGTTTTTTTTTTATTAAACGTTATTTAATTAGTATTACGACATTATTAAAACTAATTTTAATTTATAACTAAAAAAAAAATTCTCTCTAATAGCAAGTTAATATTTATTTCTAGAAAATCTCAAAATTTCCATATTATTTCAACCTAACTAAATAAAATTCTTGGGGTATCTAGAAATAGCTGGGACATTTTGAGATATTTAGTTTGGCTAGCATACGCATAAAATATGATATAAATAAAATATCTATTCATTTATTTTGGATTCAATATCTGAAGTTGATATGATCATAATTCATTAAATTTTTTGTAAAAATGTATAAGTAATTTATTAATGTATAAGGAATTATTAGTAACACACCTAATTATTACGATATGTATTAATTATAAATACGTAAATTCTCTAATTGTAAGTAGTAAATATTAATTTCATAACTAATAAAAAGTTTCAATGGAAATAACTAAGGAAAAGCAATAAAATATATATTTCTGTGTTTTTTTTAAGGTCACAAAACACTTTATAGTTTCTTCCATATTCATAGGCTACAAATTTGAAATGAATTAGAAGATGGAGAGTTAGAGTTCTAAAGATCATTTATATGTAATTTCTTTAAAATAAAAAAAATCTTTGAAAAATCGGTCAATCAGTCTCAGAGAAAAGTAAGTGGAAATACGGCGACTTTACGGTATTTTTACTTAATAAGTAAGAGCGTACCTCAAGTAATTAAAAATAAAAATGGATTTCATGATTATGAAAACTCTGTTATTAAAGACTATTTTTTTCTTCTTATAGATGGCGTGTGTAAAAAAAAAAAAAAATAATAATATTAACAATTTGTACTCAATTTCCTTCCTTTTTTACGAAAATCGTGTTTTTCGTCGTTTGTTTATTTATTTAATGTCATTTTATGCTACTGTGGCGAAAAACATGAAGAACAGCCTGAACCAATGTGTGGCTTGTGTAGAGTGCCTCTCTCAATAAAATATATAATTGAGAACTCCCCAAAAATTCCATGTACAAATGGATAAATTCAATTTACCAAGATCACTGAGTGAGAGCTTGAAGGAATAAAACAACTATTTCACTAGTGAGGTTCATCAAAGAGTATCATCTGCTCCACGAACTATAAGTGAGAAAAAAAAGGAAAGAAAAATAAGATTAAAGAGAAGAGAAAAAAATGTAACAAGTTAAATTTTAAATAATACCTAAATAAAAATTTGTTGAAAAAATAAATAAAAATTTGTTTATATAAATATATTCGATGCTAATAACCAAGAGTTGAGCACGTATTCCAATACCCTAAACCTAACCTTGTTACTGTGGTTCTCTGCACCTCATTTTACGTCTCTCCGAATGACAACATAGTGAATGATTTTACACTCTCAATAAAAAATACTAGGGCCATCTACCAATCGTGGCCATCCAGGGCTTTTATGTCATTATGATCTAGTAATCTAACATGTGTCCTTATAATCTAGTGTACACCCTTGATTATGCGTGTCTTAACTCTCATCATCAAATTATATTTCGATTTTTTTTTGAAGGAGTAGAATTTTTTTTTAATATTTCTCAAAGACTCATTTTGACAGAAAAAAAAAATTGAAATCTCAAAAATTTTGCACCTGTCTACTTAAAAAAACAAAACCGGCTTGCCGTCTCTACAGTTTCTAGCCCCTGACCTTTCTTGCTAATGTGCCAGGTACAGGAAAACTGTTATAAAATACGAGAAACGAAATAAAAATATCCCTCCTCAAATTCCAGATATCAGATAAGAGATCCTGAGATGATAATGTGTAGAACTGGAAATGATAAAGAATCAAGAGCTGTCCTTTGAGACCCATCATTGGGATATTTTAGGGAACATTTTACAATTTTATTTATTTATTCACCGAGTTGACACTGGACAGCGAGGCTAAGACATAATGAACAACATGGATAGGCTATTTTCTTAAAGGATCCATGAAAGATGTATGAGTTTTTTTGTTTTTTTTGGTGTTATTTCTTTTTTTATCGAAGAGCGGAGAAACGGGGCTGACAAAGAGAGGGTTGAACGACCGTAGCTAAATAATGCAGGAGGTTTCCGACTCAAATAGGAACACAGTTGTACCAACACGCTCACATGCGCCCTCCTTGTTGGGTTCAACCACCTGAGGACCGCGCAAACCTAATGAGTGTACATAATAGTCTTCACAGTCATCTTACATATCATTTGGGAACATCTTTAAAATATCCCTGCCAACTAACTACAGTAAAATTCAATAAACCCCTTTGATGCCTTTTAGCTTGAAACTGTGTTCGGACCAGAAAAAAGTTTAGAACTTTATGATTTCGAAGGATCGGGGAAGGTGAATTGGCAAGGCTCTGTAATTTTGTCTCTAGTACTTAATCCTATTCTCTGTTTTATCAAATATAGAACATTTATAAGTTAAGAGAACCTTACAAGTCTGCTTAGTCTAATGTGAGCGCCTGGTCTTCAGTGAGTGAGAAATGAATCTGGCAGTTAAGCTGCTATCGTACAACCACACAAACCAATCGCAGGGTAAGGCGGGGCTAGTTGAGCAATTTTTCACTTGAACGGATATATCTTCTCAATGAGTTTTTAAGCGGCTTGATGGATTCGTAATATATCCCTTAGCAAAAGTGTCCATAGTAATTTTTTTGTACGAAGAGCTACCGCTATTTAAATCCAGGAAGTCATGTTTGCTCAATGTACCCCATATGTGAGGCAAGTTGAGCAAGGGTATGGGGCAAGTTGAGTACTTAGAATGTCTAGCCAAACCATGGGTTCGATTTCGACTAGATATATTGGATTGTTTCACATGAAAAGTCCGTTTTTATAGTTTCTGAAATACATAAAGGATTTTGCAGGTATCTGTTGTTTTCTTCCGGATGTTTACATATTTAAAGTAAACAGTTACTAATCCTCTACCTTTGTATAATAAAAATTAGCTTCCCAATCAATTACCCACTTTTTAGTATACCTCTAAATATGAACATGGAGACAGGCGATTTTCGAGTAATATTTTTGTACGAGTTTATAAACTCGGCCATTCAGCAGCTGAGGCCACTCGAAATATTCGCAAGGCGTTTGGGGAAGGGAGTGATCATGAATGAACTAAATAGTTTATTGTTTCCAAATAGTTATATGAATTTCAACATTATAATTTGTTCGATTTACTGATTCAAATGATAATCAGCTGTATTCAAATTGACTTGTTTTCAAGTAGTGAAAGAAATAACGAAAGTCAAACCGTTAAAACGTAAATTTATTGAGAACAATAATTTAAAAATAATGTCTACTAATTGTAAGTCAAAATATTTCTGATTTTAATTATTTTATTCAAAATATTATATAAAATTTAAATATCACCGTACAAATCTTGAAAAGCGAATCACAAACTATCAGGGATTGTGAAACAGTTTTTTTTTCTAGACTGATTAGTGTGGTTCATGACTTCCAGAATCCTTTCAGAATTTTTTTATTCAAACAACTTTATCTGATAATATTACAATATGTCTCAGTTTGGAACATTACAATAGTGCTATATCATCACATTTACAATATTAAAATATTGATTCAAAATAAATATCATAAAATAATTACATAGTTTAAAATCGATATCTTGAAAATGGAAAAAAACAATCTCGGATCCTAGTGGATTTAAATGAATGGAAATGAAGTTATGCATAAAATATGTTTGTGGTTAAAGGTTTTGATATTGAAGTTTGAGTTCTAACATAGAGCGAAGATATGAGTCAACAATACGGAACTGGTTTCGGGTTCAAACCCGCAAATAGCCCTTGGATTTTTTGATGGGAGTAAAAAATCCTTAGTTATGCCATCCTTCGGAGGGGACGTTGAAAGATGGTACCGAGCCTGTGCGATGTCCGTTACTCGTTAAAGATCTCTATCCTAATAAAACCTGTATAGGCAAAATTTAGGACTCCCGCTGTAATTATCCACAGTAGCATGAAGGGACGTTAAATTAATAAACAAACAAACAAAACAGAACTAGCAGCACTTCAAACATACAATTGGAAAATATTTACCATAAATATCATATTCTAAAGCATAATGTACAAAATTATTTGAGGTGGTTGACTTGTTTAAAAAAATTATGAAATAATACTGGAAAAAAAAAACGCCCAGAAACCTTAGGGTTCCTAACAGAAAAAAAAATTATTTTATTATAGGTGGAATAATCAGGAAACAGTCATTTTTTGAAATTTTTTAATTTTGCAAACGTTTCGGCTCAAGATTGTGAGCCATCATCAGGGCTACAAACATCAGAACAAAAGAGATACATATTAATATGATAATGAAAATTTTCTTTTGAATGTAGTGACAATGATAACATTTGAAATAAAACAGAAAATATACCAACATACTTAAATATTATAGATACAAATAATGATAATATGATACACAATCTGATGATGATAAGCATAAAAAAAAACTTTAGACTTTAATATAGAAGTAAAAAAAAAAAAAAAAAAAAAAAAATATATATATATATATATATATATATATATATATATATATATATATATATATATATATAGAATAGAATGAGTTTATTTGTCTTTGGGGGTTCCCCATACAAATAGAGCCTGGTCAGGCAATACATAACAAACATCAATTAATAACAATTATAAGTAATAAATATGAAACGCAACAAATCACAATAGGATAATAGATAAGCATTAAACAGCATAGTAGAATAAACAAAATAAACAGAAAGTAACAAGTTATACAGGTTTATATATACATATATATATATATATATATATATATTTTTTTTTTTTTTTTTTTATGTTATATAGAAGTATTAAAGTATTTTAGATTTTAAATAGTCTTTGAGATACAAATTTTAATACATATAGTTATATATATATACATACACACATACATACATATATATACATATATACATATATATATATATATATATATATATATATATATATATATATATATATATATATACACACATATACATATATACACACATATACATACATAAATACATTTTAAATTAACATCTGAGTGAATGAATATTAAATATTAGGATTTTAAATGAACACTGATATATAAATATACTTAAAAGAGTTTTGTGAAACCAGGTTATGGATTATAATAGTTCCTTGAAATAGTGCAGACATTATCAATAATATAGGAACCACTATGAAACATTAACTAGGTACAGTATTATTAATTTTATAAATAATTGATTATTTTCTAATGTAGCTCGTAATTGTTAATAAATATTACTCATTTATTACAAATGATCTTAGTTTTAAGGTACTAACTAAATAATAATAGAGTAGTTTGATTTTAATTGGGTCATTAATAGTTAATATTGTAGGAAATAGGCTTTCTGGTATGTTATTAGCGTGAGGGATGTAGTGGTTTCGAAGTGCAGAATATATTGGACAGACTGCTATTAAGTGGTATATGGTTTCGTATGTGTTCATATTACATATTGTGCAGATTTCTTTGGGTTTAATATTGTAGGTATTGTTTGCATGAGAGAATTTAATATGGTATTTTCCAGAGAGGCGAGCTTGTATTATTATTTTTAACATCTTAAACGGAATATTATGAATGGTTTGATAACTGTGGCTGAGTGAAGTTTGTTGGTAAAGACTATTGTAGAAAGGGCTATATTGACTCGATCTTAACGATTCGATATCTTTGTTGTGTAGTATTTTCTTAAATGATTCAATTATTACTGTACTATTGGTTTGTAGAGTAGATGGGTTATTTTCAAAAAGTATCTCTGAGCTATCTGCTTTATCTAAAATATTGTATATTTGGGTAAACCAGTTATATTTTGCAGATGGTCGATTGTTATGTTTTTCTCTAAGTATCATATAGCAGATTTTGGGTATTCTATCGTCTGGCATGATAAGTATTTTCTGTATGAATCTCAGGACACATTTTATTATTTTTGTCGTGGAATGTTCAAGCCCAAATTCTAATCTTAAGAGCCAATAAGGAATGTTTGAATATATATATAAATATAAACGTACCATTACTGAGCCATGTCCAAGCATTAACTGAGAAAACCATAAACATAGGTAGTATGGGGAGGGGTTCATGTAAAAACCCTGAAGGTTTTCCCCTCTAAATATAAATACTACAGCTTATCTTTGTTTTTAAAAAGTTTTACAAAATTATACAATGGAAATACAAAACAATATACTCGTATGTACAATAAGGCTCAACATTTTTAACATAAAATTATAAACACTAGAATCAGAGGTATGTAAAAGATCCATGAGGTATATAATAAAAATTAAAATAAAGTAAATAAATAACAAAAACAAAAAAAACCAGAGGTGTTATAAACGAAAAGATAAATACACAGTAAATAAAATATAAATTACACAAGCAATTTGTACAATGAAGTAAGAAAGTTATAATTGAAGGAGACGAAAGATGTTGGCATACGAGGCATATTTGTTCTGATGTTTGTAGCCCTGATGATGGCTCACAAGCTTGAGCCGAAACGTTGGCAAAATTAAAAAAAATTCAAAAATGATTGATTCCTGATTATTCCACCTATAATAGTTTCTACAGTCGCCTATACATCCTCAATTTAATTATTTTAGGTGTCGTGTTTCACTCTAAGGTAGTTGCTGGCTTATGATTGGTTATACATCATGGATTTACAATCTTTATCGGTCAAGCAAAACTCACATGGTCTCCTTCCCCGAAGTGATCTATTTCAAAAATCTATTCTGGGTATCTACCGAAAATATTCACTAGAGGTGATATTAGCCCAGAATGTTGAAGAGGGAGAAGATGTTAATGTCGGACATGAAAGTCAACAAGCGTATCATTTCCACTGTTACATATGCAACCTCTCTCACCACGTGCTCCCCTATCTGCCCTTCCTTTGTTCATGCAGCTCACCTCTATGCCATAGACCAAACTGAAAGCTCAAGGTTTGTTTTTATGAGGAATCATGAGTAAGAGGTAACAATTATTCGAGTTATTTAATTATATAAAATATTTATTAATACTTCCAGATAATTAATATATTGCATAAGAAGTTGAAAGAAACTAAATGTAAATTTTCTATATAATCAATGAATACGTGTTAGGTTAGTGTCCTAAATTCAATAAAATGACATACACCAAATATCGAGTAACATTTTTTCTGAAATCTTTAGCTTTTTAATGGTATAATATACTATTGGGTTGTGTCACATAAAATGCCGGTTTTCAAGAAAAAGGATTTTTATTAAAAATACGATATGAAAACATGATAATTTTATTCAAAGCATTTACCTTCTTTTTCTACGCACTTTTCACTTGATCATCGTTTTCAAAAAGTTTTCCTTTGACGAAGTTGTCTAAACTATGGTGGGCTTCGTACCCCAGTTATTTCAATTTTTGCACGGTATGTTTTGAAACATGGGGTCTTGCTGCCGCTCAGTGAGATCATGAGGTACCCATGTGTCGAGCTTTTTTACTTTCCCAATACACTTTAAATCTCTCGAAACGGTAGATGCACTTGCATTTAGTTGTGCTGAGAGTCCTTTAACTGTTTGGTTGGGGTTTCCTTTTACTGTATGTTTGAGGACATCATTGTCTATTACGGACGGAGGTCTTCCTCGGGGCAAGTTTTCCAAGTCGGTATCCCCAGCTGAAAACTTCGCAAGCCAACGGTGAATGGTTCGTTCATTAACACTCCCTTCCCCAAACGCCTTGCAAATATTTCTAGCGGCCTTAGCTGCTGAATGACTGAGTTTATACTCGTACAAAAAGATTACTCGAAAATCGCGTGTTTCCATGTTCATATTTGGAGGTATACTAAAAAGTATTGATTGGGCGCTAATGATTATAATACAAAGGTAGAGGATTAGTAACTGTTTACTTTAAATATGTAAACATTTGGGAGAAAACAACAGAGACCTGCAAAATCCTTTATGTATTTTAGATACTATAAAAACGGACATTTTATGTGAAACAACCCAATAGTATAATAGGCTTCTATGCAACAAGGCCAATTGTTCGAACCGTTTAATCTTTTAACATCCTCATCCTAATTTAACCCAAATAGGCGAAGTTTAGCTCATCCATGGTATTATCTTCCGATTAGCCAACGTACCGTAAAGTAATTAATAAGTGAATAAAAAAAATAATAATAAAAAAAACAACAGACGTGTCCTTGATGGATTCGTAATATATTCCTTAGAAAAAGTGTCTATAGTTTTTTTTTTTTTTTTTTTTTTTTTTTTTTTTTTTTTTTTTTTTTTTCTCAATGTACCCCATAGGTGAGGTAAGTTGAGAAAGGTTATGGGGCAAGTTGAGCACTAAGAATGTTTAACCAAACCATGGGTTCAATTTAGACTAGAAATAATGTAAAATATGTTTTTAACAATCAGCTCTATTATTCCCAGAACAACTCCACATATCGAAATTACAAGTATTCTCCAAAAGATTAACACTTATCTGATTAAAAACAGATAAAAATACAGACGAAAACTTGTGATAAACGACGGTTTTACTTTTTGGTTACAATTTAAAGAAAACACACGAGCGCTTCACTCGCTCATCCAGCCACCACTAGCGATCCCTCCCATGACTCTTTCTTTTCGCCATAAGATGCCTTTGCGTACGGTGAATAGTTTGCAAGATATTTAAATTGCCCAACTTACCCCTATGCTCAACTTGCCCCGCTCAACCCTATATTATGTCTTAAGGTAAACTGATACTGAGACTGAAAAGAGGTTAGTGACTAAGCTCGTATACTTTTTAACTAAGGTCTGCACACAATCTCTGCTTGTTTTTGAAATCGTATTCCGATTCTCCAAAAACAACCAGCATGGTAGGGAATGGAATGACAACATCTGACGTAGTATTTTAGATAGGAACATAAACAGTTCTCCCAAGAAGAAACGCTCTTGCAATTAATAGTGAATGTTGCATCTGGAGAGATGTTTTAGTATACTAAAGAGTTTGCCTAGTTTTTATCAGCGATAACCTGTGTTGTTAAGGCTGTGGAAATTAAATGAGAGCAATGAACATCGATAAGCGTCCCTTTATGTAATACCTAAAGAATAAAAGTCTTGGGATAGTATAAATCAATCAATGTTCAAAGATATAGAAATAATCATATGAAATAGACAGCTTATCTCGATGCATATTTATGACATTTCTAGGGCGCTGATGTCTGAGCAGTTCCCAGACTGGAACTGTGGGCAGACCAAGATTAAGATGGTCTGATTGCGTTACAAGTGACGCCAGAATAGTCGGAGAAAGCAATTGGATGGCGACATCTAATCGTTACAATGCTTAGCGATTACTGCCTCAAAGGAACCTACTTGTGGTCCTACATCAAACGCAATATCTTTCCGTGGTCTAAGTTCACATCGTTTTAAAATATAGAGCAAAGAGTAATCTTCAGGATATGCGATCTTTTCAGGTATATGAAAACTGCATAAGAGGTTCAATTAAGATGGAATAATTCAATTGATACTAACATTTAGGGAGTGGCAATGGTCTAGTGGATAGAGCACAATTCTATCGTTCCCGGGTCCCCAAATTCAAATCACGGCAGAATAATTTATTCTTTTATTTAAGTTATGAAACTAACCTCGCCAACTTTAAGGTGAGGAGAACCTCGTGGTACAAACCCAGCTTCTTTAAATTGGTTACCCAGGAATGGTGGGAGAAACCAAGCGGCTGTGAGTGATTTAGGTGTAATCACTTCCTTGGACCGACTTCTTGTAGACCCCTGATTTGTAGAGGTGTTTTTTTTTTCCTTCTTCGTTTTATACTTAGCTTAGTCACTTTTGTTTACTTCGAAAATGACTTACAATATGCTTTATTCTACTAGTGACTGAACTAATTTAGGCCAAATGAGAAAACTCTCATTCTTCCGGCTAAATAAATAAATATTGTGAGCCAGCCCATTATTTATATAACAGCCTTCTATGCTTAAGGTCGTAAGTCTGAAACCAGCAGATCGTCCTATATTTGTGCACCGCAGATGATTCTTAAAAGATTTAATAAATGGAACTCGTAAAAGATCCCTATCTTAAGTAAACCTGGGTAGGCAAAACTTAGGACTCCCGCTTCACCGTCAGATTAAGCACAGTAACATAAAGTGATGTTAAATGTATAAACAACAACAAGATTTAATAAAAATGTGAAGTTCTTGGTAGCAAAATCTCATTAAATTAACTGTATAAAATGGGTACAAGAAATTATGAAATTGACTGAAAAAATTATGAATTTGATTGAACAAATTATGAATTTGACTGAAAAAATTATGAATTCGACTAAAAAAATTATGAATTCGACTGAAAAAATTATGAATTTGACTGAAAAAAATTATGAATTTGACTGAAAAAAATTATGAATTTGACTGAAAAAAATTATGAATTTGACTGAAAAAAATTATGAATTTGACTGAAAAAAGTTATATTATTTAAAACCTCTAAACGATAAACTTAATGTTTTTATGTTTTCAAACTCCTATCGCAACAGTATCCTCTAATAACATTCGGCTTGTACCTCTGGAACACATCTGATACCTAGGACTTCATCTTGATGACTTTTCTGCGATTGCAGCTTAGCTTCTTCAACTCTACTACTACTAGACAAACATTCGAAGTTTTCACTTCATCACAAACTGCATTAAAAATAAGACATTGTTAATTTCATTACAATATTTTTGATCCCTTATTAAAGAAAAAAAAAGTAAATAATTAAGAAAACATTCTGGCTTATATTTTTTTTGTTCTAGTAGGCAAAAAAATTATACCGATTCTTTTTCTCGTTCTCTTAAATAACTGTTAATTGCTGTTTATACCAATATGAATTTGATTTGTATGGTATGTTATTCAGAACGGAACAAAGTATATATATATATGATACGTACGATATTCAAATTAATTACTCAAAAATTTGTGATTTTACTTTTCAGAGAAATAAAACACTTTTCAAATACGTGCAGTGTTCAAATACCCGTAAAAGTTTAATAATTATATATATTTTATTACTTTTTCGTCATCATGTTTCTAAAACATTTACCAGAATTGTTGTATTATTGATTTATGTTTTGAGAAAAAAAAAATCATAATAGGTGTTTTCAGCGTTTTTTTTTTCAAAAATAATAATTCCTGAATAGAACATATGATGATTCTTGTTAACAATACACACAACATTTTAAAAAAATGTGACAAAATTTATATTTATATAACTGCATTATGAAGGAATATTAAAAGGTATGTAAATTGCCTTACAACAATGTAAAAAAATAATGTTGTTTATCTTTTAATTTAAAAATAAATTATGTATATGTATCCCTTGAAAATAGAAAAAAACCGAAACGTAGGGAGAAGGAAATAAGAAATAAAATATGTTGAATGAAAATGGATCACTTTAGTTTAAAAAAAAGAACCTACTAATACATTTATTCATTCAAACAACTTTTAATTGTAATAAAAAATATACATGACTATCATAGGGCCAATCAGGACTTAGGGATTTGAGCTTTAACTAAACCATCGTATTTTTTTTGTATTTATTTATTTATTTTTTTTTTTTGTCTAATCAAATGAATCCAAAATCCTCATTATTTCTTACTTCCTAATGAATAAACTTACCCTCAATAATCTTAATGTTGCTGATTAGGTTCGGACCATTCCTTCCATGACAAACTCAAGTCTTACTCAAACAATTACTTTCAATCTTTGGTTCTTCTTCAATTACTTGTCATTTTCCAAAGTGTCTAAAAGAAGATGGTTGTGAGACCTCCTACCTTAGAATATCTGTTAATGTTCTGCAAATGAAAAGATTCTCAACTTGTTTTGTCATTAAGAATGGTTTCTTTATGTGATATCTAATACAGTCGTTTCATCACAAGAAGTTATAAACTTTGATATTTAGTTTTAAATACTGTTGTAACACGATAGTAAGTGTTAATAAATAAAGTTTCTAAAATATTCATATTTGATTTTTTTCATTCTCTTTCATTTGACATAAAAATCATAAATAAAAACAAAATACAAATAATAATATTGCAGTCACAGGCCTTTCGGAACTAATACTACATTTTAATGATGGAGTTTAGTTGACCGTTGAAATTAGATGAGAAAGATGGTTGGGGTGCGGTCATTAGAGAGAAACACACATTAAAACATAATGCTATTTTAATTATGTGCCGACGTTTCGGCCTACATTGTGGGTCTTCATCAGGGTTGACTCTGAGACTGTGTTTTAAGAAGTGCCAAAAGAAATTAAAATAGAACTATATTTTAATGCGCGTTTCTCTTTAATGAGCGCACCTCCAACCATCTTCTTCATGTACTACTTTTTAAGGTATTTTAAATTTAACACTCGTAAGTCCACTGCATAGAATGTCTAACTTAAATGTTTAAAACCACTTACGATTAAGATAAATTATTATTTTTTAACATAATCAAACAACGACAGAGTGAAATGAAACTAGTGAAAATTTGATCAGCTAAAAACAATGTTACTCGTGACGTCATAGAAGTGATTACATTGTAATTTTAAATTAGTCTCCCTTTATTTGATTTTTTTTTTTCAAATGATACATATTTGTCGAAACCCTTTTTTAATTTGATTTTACTTATCAGGGTTTCAATTATTCATACTGCCTCTTCGATTACAATAGTAAGTTTACTTAAAATTTACAATACTTGTACAATATCTTCCCCCAGTACACTGTCCCTACTGTAAATGGACTGCCCCCAGTACACCAATCTTTTTAAAATTTTGGTATCGAAAGAAGGCTAGACACGTTATTACGAGACGATGCCTCAACGTTAACCAAACTAATAGAATTATTAAAAATAAAGGATTGTTTTACAAAATTATAGAAAAAATAATTGAGAAATACATTAGATAACCACATTAACATTTTTTTTTTCAAAACAACAATTTTTATTGAGTAAAATTACAATCTGTCCCAATTTGGACACCAATAGTAGTGCTGAAAGATATCATACATACTACATTTATACAATATTTACACGGCATAAAATTACAATAAAATATATACACAAGAATGATATCAATAATCAATAATCATAATTAATACAATAAACTCAAGAATTCACTAATACCTATATACACATACACACACTCATACTTTTAACATTTTTAAAGAAACAATTTAAGCAATGGAAACAATGACACCAAATTTGGAGCTAAGCACCCAGCGCAGAAAATAAAGCAGGAGTTCTCTCTGTTCTCTTCTGGAAAACGTCTTTCAGAAAATCAAGATCTGAAGAAGTGAACTAGGAATTGGACATGGAGCTCCAGGAGTTCACGCCAGGTTACCAGATGGGACACTGGACCTCTAATAATAACATGTAAGAAGCTGTGACACTAAATATATTGTTACAACATGCCTCTGACCCTAATAAATATTGCAACAACATGGATCTTACACTAAAAGCTATTGTAACAACATGCAAATTATTCACTGATTCCACAACAAAACACAATATACCCTCCACTGTGATCAAAACAAATGTTAAAACAGGACACTTATAACTTTGGCTGTTGAGTGTCCATAAAATATACAACCTAACCTAACCTCAACAATATCTTTACAACATTTCATCTATTAATTTTTAAAGCAACAAATCAATTATATCCTAAAACATATTTGATAGCTACGCACTGATATAATTTGTATGTAAAAAGTAATAACGATAGCAACTTGTTTTTCTTTCAGGCATATAAAATACCACGATTTAATCTTGTACTCAAAACAACGACTTCATTCCAAAGGATAAATTTTCTGATTCTTTTGCAATTTTTTAAGCTTCGCCTGAATATCCAAACAAAAACATTGGACACCAAAGCATAAGAAGACTGTATATTTCCATTTTTATTTGCTTAGCAATATGAATTATTTATAAACAGGATAAATATTTGTTTACGTGTCTTACCATCTACGCTATCTAGCGTCGAGGTAGTTAAATATTTAGAAAGGATTGATACACGTGAAATATAGATTATCAGCCAATAGTAAAATTAAATCATATATTTAACAAATAACAAATAGCTTCCGACCATCGTTCTATGAAAAACTTCCACACAGACATTCATGCTTAATAGGAAAATCAGTATATCTTCATTGATCCATATATATAAATTATAATTTAATTCTTTTATGATATTATTTCTACTTTTATGATAGCCAGTTTCTCATACTTGCTTCTAATTTATAAAATATATAATAACAAAGATAATAATAATAATAAAAACAGGCTTGCCGAACCCGAAGATTCTATGCCGATACCACCAGATTCCGCCTACACAGACTCGTTCTATGTTCACCGTTCAAGCCCAAGCCTCCGAGATCAACCTTAACGCAATCCTCCAATCAACGCTTCGGCCTACCAGCCGGATCAGCGAATACCATCTTTCTTGGAATCCGTTCCTCATCCAGCCCAACAAATTTACTCGCCCATTTGAGTCTTCGCGATGCTATCAACTCAATTATATCCACAAGATACAAGTTCCGCAATTCCGCGTTATGCAACCTTATAAACTCCCCAGTGACCTCATCCTCTTTGGACCAAATATTTTACGCAGTACTTATTTTAGAAAACCTTAAACCGTTGTTCATCCCTCAAAGTAAGCGTCCACGTTTTACATCCGTAAAGAACCGTCGGAAGAATAATAGTTTTATAAATTATAATCTTTAAGTTTTTAGATAGAGCCGCGAGCTAAGTAACTTAGCAACTGAATAATAATTTATATATAAAATATATACTAAATTAATTTTTTTGTTTGTTAATTCATATGGAGGACATCGCTTTAAATTCTGCCAAAAAATAATTAAATGAAAAATCGTAATGTTGCTACTAAATATCCAAATTATTGGATTGCCAACTGTTATGCGCATGCTTATTTAACATCTGTTTATATTCGGTGTTCATTAAGAGGACCCATTAAATAATTAACGATATTACTAATATGCAGATGTTACAAACCCGCATCGTCTAAACTTACAAGCCTTCGATACGGTTTGGCTGCTAACAACTTTATCCTGGCAGGTCCAGTTTTCGATGCGGGCTATACATTTAATTTCACCCTTCGTTTATTGTTTATTAACAGAGGGTTGCAGACCTTTTATATGATTGCCTAATAGAATAGTTACAACTAAAGCTGCTAAAAATATTTTTTAAAACTGAAAATTGAGGAAAGTTTTCTAGTAATATTTTAATTTACTGAGTTATAGTATTAACGCTATTTTCCAAAAAGTATTTTATCATCTTTTGTATATTTTATTTATTAATCATATGCAATCATATAAAAAAATAAAATAAAAGTAAAATTTAAATGTTTCTTTTTTTAATATATTAAGTCCAAAGTTCTGTTTTATTACGAATTAAAAATAAAAAAAAAAAATATAAATAAGTACAAATTTAAATAGTATTCTTCTTAATCTTAGATTATACTAATACAGTACCCAAGAGATTCAACCAGTTTAATTACAGAATTAGATAAATTTGAAGCCAGAAAGTAAATATTGGTTTGAAATAGTTTGTTCATGAAAGATCATTTTATAATTATTTTAAGTATACTAACTACCATACAAAGAATCAAACCATTATATTTACTGAACTGGTAATTCAAATTTGATATCCATGTAAAGTAAAATTAATGTTATTTTTTTTTCATTGATGATCATATTATTATAATATTTTAGTATGTATTTTATTTGCAGTATCGTTAATGGATTTTTATATTATTTATTTGAGTGTGGTATTTTATATTATATTTTCTTTAAAAAAAAGTAATAAATCGGTAACACTCACTGCAATTGAACCTCTCAGTGTGATAAGTGCCGAGAGACGACCCATTCCTGTCACTGTATTGAAGATGTTCAGCACAATTTCTACATCCTGATATTATTTGTAGTTGACTACAAAATTCGTGTTAACTGGGATTACTATGGTATAAACCATAATAGTGACTTTGGTTTCTACCAGTTACGTTCACTTAAAACAGAAAGAAACCCCTCACAAGTTTGTTTTTTACTTTCACTTACTATATATAGTAAGGAAAGTATTGCGATCGTGAAAATTTTCGAATTCCAGTTTTCAACGGAAATACACGTTTTAGGGTTCCCTGAGTCCAAATAACCAAGTCCCGCAAAAAGGTCTGTGTGTGTGTGTGTCTGTGGTAACTCCCGGGCGGAAACGGTAAGTCCTATGAAACTGAAATTTCATATTTAAGACAACTATACGCCCGAGACGTGACAAAACTTTTTTGATCAAAATGAGCTTACCAGAAGAGGCACTTTATACTATGCATTTTGCACCTTTTTTCGATTTTCTCAAAAACGGTTCCGACGATTTTGATTAAACTCGCTATATCGATGTAAAATTAAATGGGCTTTAATATCATGTAGGTTTTATTTGGATAAAAATGGTCTGACAGGGCTTAAGTGCCGATATTTTAAATTTTCTTCCTCTAAAGTACCTTTAATTTTTTAGATTTAATAATAATAACTAGATTATCTTGTTAGCGCTGATGAAAAACAGGTAAATATATAAATTGAATAAATTCGATACCCAACTAAAGGAGAAAACAGAAAAAATATATTTTTAATGAAATTTTTCGTTTTTGAACATAAGAGCAGTAATATACATGTATGATATACCGTTGGAAAGCTAAAGATTTTAGAAAAAATATCATCTCATACACAAGCTTTTAGAAGTTAATAGAGAGTGATGAGAAGAAGATAAAACTAACTGATTATTTTAGATAATAATATAATAGATTTTTTAATAAAACACATGTTTATATTTAAATTCAATTTGATTATTTCCTTAATAGTTTCACGTATTTTTATCTCTAACTGTATTTGAAAATTCTTTCATTGATTTTAAAAATGGAGGTAAGTGAAAGTCGTGTGTTGCCCGCATCAGATTTTTTTTCCGTGGAGATGAACAAATAAATTGTTTGAAAAAAATGTTCTTTTAAACCACCGTTTAGTAAGTAATAAAACTTTAATATTTTATATTTTCAATTATCAATATTTGATGTTTTTTTTGTTTTCAAAGAAGAGGCTGTATTTCAGATTTTTTTTGCACTGGTCATAGATAGATATAGATTGAAAAGTCTTTTTATTTTTGATAATTACAGCAAATAGATAAGAAACAATTTACAAACTACAAAATACAATAAAAAAAATTGTACATGTTCTATACTACACGTTCTAGTGACCGTCCGTGGAGTCTATGTTTATTGACAAAATTAATCTTTGTTTATTTATTTAACGTCACTTTATGCTACTATGGCTAATCGGACGATGCTACAGTGGGAGTCCTAAATTTTGCCTATCCAGGTTTTATTAGGATAGGGATCTTTAACGAGTACCTGACATCGCACAAGGCTCGGGACCACCTTTTAACGTCCCCTCCGAAGGACGGCGTAACTAAGGATTTTTTACTCCTATTAAAAAATCCTAGGACCACCTGCGGATTGGAACCCATGACCTTTGGCATGGGAGGCTGTTACGCTAGCCACCCAGCTACAGGTGATCCCCCAAAAATTAATCTTTAATCTTTGAATGTAAATAGTTAATAACAAAATAAGAAACAATATATCAACACCTCGGATGTTATTTATGCACTAAAATCAAATTCACTAATAGTTGAATTCTTTTGTGAGCATCATTCTATAGGAGAAAGCCGATCTGGAGTTATTAACTAACGCCAGCCAATCTTTTCTATTTATTAACTATAATGTTTGATCCAAAGTCAGATTTTTAGAATTTAAGTATTTTTTTCTAAACTCTTAAAGTATCGGACATGTTTTAGGCTAGATGAAAGCGATTTTCTATATTATTTGTATTACACAAAATACATACATTATTTTTTTTCATGAAATTTTTATAATTCAGGTTTAAAACATCACCCCTGAGTTTAATTAACTATCTAATCACCTCTAGTTAGTTGTCAGTAGGCAGTTGTCAGTAATGTGATTTACTGTCGCTAGATGTGGATAAAAGGGGAAAGTTTTGGAGTTTCTAACTTTAATACAATTTTGACAATAAATATCTTTTTGTATTTGAACCCTTAGCTCTTTGACAAAGGGATACACCGTACCTCGCCACTTTTGCTTATTTTTGCTTTATTATTTTTCCATAACTTAATTTCATTTCAAGGGAGCGGCGTGGTCTAGTGGATAGAGCGCTAGTCTACTGTGCTCCGGGTCCTGGGTTCGAATCCCGGCTGTGACAAAATATTATTTATTCTGTTATTTCAGTCGGGAGGCGACCCTAGGGTAAGGAGACCCTCCTGGGGCAGACCCAGCCTCTATAAAGCGGGTACCCAAATTAGGGAAAAACATGGCGGCTGAGTGTGATCTCGGCCTAATCACGTCATTGCACGGCTGTTGGTCTAGTAATAGTACGATTCTCTATATGTACTGAGCCCAAGACCCTTCATGGGTTGTAGTGGTACAGGTCTAATTTTATTAGTTAGATAGATTTAAATTATAATTTTATCCATGCAATTCTTTCAGATTAGGGATGTTTTTGAACCATGCTATTTTTTTCTTGATTATTTGTAATGGTAATATATTTAGATATCTATGCGGTGGTAGATTCAAAATTTTAATAATATAATCAAATTGAATATTTAGCAGAATTAGTCATTTTACAATCGGTTATAAAATACTTTGCATTAAGTCATAAGATTTTTTTCTATGCCCATGTTCTTTGTGATGTTTCACCGAGATAAGGCTTAAGTTTTTATCTTGACCTCTACAGTAGCTGTCGGATGGGTAATATGTAAATTATAAGGTCTCAGCCGTGACAAAAAACGGACATCAACTATCTTCTAAGCCGCGGAGGAATTAAACGGACCAGGCTCGCATCAGTTTTGTCTTTTTTTCGGTCAGGGCATTTGACATCTCAACATACCCCATCTTGGAATGTCGAGCATAGGATTCAGAAGAAATTCCAACATCGTTCCCTTCTGTCATAAGCCCGACTCTTCCTATAATTCACCCAAAGTTATCTTACGAGTCAGTTCTGGGAAGTAAGCCGAGGAGTTTCAGTTGCTGGTAAAACTGAAAAGAAGTTTTTGCGAGGACTTATCAGTGTCAAAAGTCAAAAGTGATTTATCATTTTCAATGTATTGAGGACTGTACTTAAAAGTAAAAAACGCTGCAAATGATTACACAATGGTTTATAATTTCCCAATACCTATATTAAGGCATAATTGTTTATAAAGCTTTTTAATAACATTTAACCAATTTGAAAATCAATAAATACTTCAAAGCAAAATGGCGTAAAAATGGTCTATCAGCACTGCTGACTTCAAAACGCAAAATCCTTAATATTTCAGAACCGATTTCAATGATTATTTTTTCGTTTAATAGGAAATTGAATTTTCTATTAAACCGAATTTTTTGGTTTAGTTTTAGTTATACGTATATTGGATCGAAATCCCTCAAATTATGAGTGCGAGTAATTTTTTTTTATCGCTTAAAAGGTTTATTATTGAAAATAATTAACCAAAACAAAAAATATCTAACTGGCGGTACCTTAAATAATTTTTGAAAGTGTTGAATTATTGAATACGTACTCTCCACATCGTCGTAATATCAGAATTTAATAAAATAGCCATAATTGAGAAATAATTTATGAAACTTTTCTAAATAGTGATTTTCCTACTTTTAATCAAAATAAAAATTAGAGGAAAAAAAAAAGACGAAAACTTTATCTACTAGCTATCTCTCTAGCACTTAAGGCGTTTAAAATTTCAGTTTTTCAAGTTACAGACAATGATAAAATATAATAAACAAATGAAATAAAAAAAAATTAAAAAGTTAAAATGGTGATTGGACACATATATTTTAAGAGATTTTTTTTCTATGCATTTAAAGTTCTTTAATAATTAAAGTATGTCAGATATTTTCAAAACCCTTGATACAAATGAAATAAAAATTTTCACTCTACTCTACTGTGCTCCGGGTCCTGGGTTCGAATCCCGGCTTTGGCGTAATATTATGTATTCTGTTCGGCCGAGAGGCGATCCTGGGGTATGAAGACCCTCCTGGAGCACACCCTTAATCAAGTAGGTACCCAAAAATGGTGAAAAAACCTGGCGGCTGGGCGTGATCTCGGCCGAATCTCCTCATTGCATGGCTCATGAAACAGTTCAAATCTCTACATGTACTGAGCCCAAAACTCTTCATGGGTTGTAGCGGTACAGGTTTTTTTTTTTTTGTTTTTGTATATTATGAGTATAAGAATTTCTTAATTGAAATTATTTACAAAGACAAGACCTCATCCAATACCCCAAGTTTTTTAGCAAATAGACATATAGCTTGTTCAAATTACATCAAATGTCTGGGACTAGTCATGAATAAAAGACTGACTTTTACACAGCACACAGATTATAACAAAGTTCTATGTACTATATATCCATGTTTTAACAGACACTCTCAATTAAATATTATAACTATTATTAATGATTACATAAACAAGCCTAGTAAACTTTTTTTTCCAAATTTTTAATTGAGAGAGAGAAACAGTTCTTTATTAAGTAATATTACAATCAGTCCAATTTAGGTCATTTTTAATAGTGATAAAGCAACATTCATACTACATTCACACGATATATACAAAACAATAAATTTATATAATAATAATAATACAGTATTCATATATACAAAAAAAATCAATAAAAATATTATACAAAACAATATCAATAAAAATATTATACAAAAAATCAATTAAAATATTATACAAAACAAAATCAATAAAAATATTATACAAAAAAAAATCATTAAATATTATACAAACAAAATCAATAAAAATATATACAAAAGCATCTATCCTATATACCATCTCAAGCATACATCACTGAGTGGAGATCTAGCCAATGCTAGAACTCCAATATACATGTTACAAAGGTCTCGAGGCCACCGATTCACTATTCTGTTATGGTAAGGATGTGTGGAGCTGGATAAGGATTGAGTAGGGATTAGGGTGAAATTTTAATTAACAAAAAATCACTTATGAAAATATGGAAACTTACAAAATAGTAAAAGGCGGTAAGTACACAAATGACTAAAATATTATTACTGTAAGATACATTTTATGTAGTTTTTTTTTTTTTTAATTGTGGCAATTTTTATTTATTTATTCTTTTTTTTTCATTTTGAATGTGTGAACCTTTTATCAATGTTTATGTCATTTAGTGATTACTTATGAGACTGGTCTACTTTGGTATGGTATTATTTTGACAGGTGAAGATAAGCTGACAGAAAAAATATTAACTAAATCTAAAACTAACTTACTAAAACTTAATTTTAAATAATCAGTAGGGGATATAAATCGACAGACTTCCATTAAGTGTACATTATTATGTACACAATTTTTAATTAATAAATTGGATATATGTTTAGTGTATTTTATTATTTAATATTTAAAAAAATTAATAATAATAGAAAGATTGAAATGATTTATTCGTACATAAGATATAATCGATGTTCTTGAAAGGATCAAACATAGACTATGAATAATTCTCATTTTAAAATTTTATAAAATAGTAGATATGCTCTTACTCAAATAGAAAAATAGTCTTTTTGATATTGCAAAATACAATCTGAGTCTTTATCAAGTTCATTTGCTAGAAAAGCAGTTCTTTGGAGTGTATCTTGAACGCTGACTGGTTGGCTGCTGCGTTGCTCAAGATATCTGAGACCAGGTGGTAAACAAACTGCTCAAGTTACTACAGGACAATGTACTTGAATCTTCAAAGGAAGGAGTTTCTCAAAGATGTATGAATCTAGAATATCATAAATGTAAGTAATACTTAATATATCACAAGAGTTAAATTAAATATACAGATTGTCTAATAAATTCCTAGACATAATGTGGAAGCAGAAACTAGACTTCAGGTAGAACCAAAACCTTCATATAATTTTGTGTTTTTTTCCTGATAACCATTTTTTTTTAATCAGATAACTCAAATATATCAACTTCATGTGCACGCACAAACAAAATAAGTGATACCAGAGGATAAAAGAAAAATTTCACATATGTTTAAGAATTAGAACCTTCCATATAAGAAAGTAAGTAATTAATATACAGAAACACATATTCTAGTATTCTGGCCAGTAAAACTAAAAATATGGATTCAAAAGTAATCCAGTTATAACAACAATATTAAGGGACGTCACAGACAGCTATTTTATTGTTAAATGGAATGCAAAATAAAATTAAGGAGTATAAGTTAAATTAAAAATGACATTTTTTTCTGAAAATTTATTATTATTATTAGTGCGATATCTCCCTAAAAGGAAGGCGCTAAGCACTTATGTCTCAATTTTCTTATTTCTTGTTCTTTTCGTCTTGCCAGTATTGTCTCATTCTTTGGCTGAACTTCTCTTTTCTTTCTGCAGACCATGTGGGTCTGTATGGTTTCTGATTGTTTTGCTCTAGAGTTCCTTCCCATTTGTTTATTTCGTCTCTAAATATGTTTCTGTCTTGGATTTCCTCTTGTCTTATGTCTGCTCTTCGTAAGTCTTCACGTGTCTGTTTGATCCAGTTCGATGTGGTTTTGAGTGTTGCTGTTGTTTCATGTATTTGTCGTGTCAGTCTTGTTTCAGGTAGTCTTTGTATGTGCCCATAGAATTTCAGTCTTCTTTTCCTGATGTCTGTCTCGATGTTGGCGTGTTTTTCTGTTGTTTTCTTGCTTTGCAGTCTGTATCCATCTTCTGTTTTTCTTGGTACTAGTATCTTTCTGATGATTTCCTCTCCGCTTTCTTTAGCTCTTCGATTTGTCCTTTGCGGTCTAGTGTCATTGTTTCACTTCCGTACAGTGCCATCGGTTGTTGAGATCGATTTTTTGTTGTATATGCTCTGTGTCATTGATAGTGCTCTCTTTACTTTCTGTAGTCTTGTATGTTGTGCCTGTTTTTCTTGTCCTGTTGGTTCGATAGTTTCCCCCAAGTATTTGAAGAGATTAACCTTATTCATCTCTCCGTTCTTCAGCTCGTTCTTTATCAATTCTGAAAATTTATTTTTATTGTTAATTTTTTTTTCCAGATTGGTTTATTTCAATAAATAAAACAAACCAACATTCAATCAAAATACTAGCTTTAATGCTATAGATTGAAAATTCTAAGATAATAGAGACGAACTTTTATAATTTACTCCTATGACCTCTTTCCATTTTTTCCTCATGCCTGACATTACTAGTTTTTCCCTATGCTATTATTAGGTTCACTATCACAGGCAGTTCACTGATTGTTAATTAATATTTTGACAGGTGAAGATAAGCTAAATACAGTAAATATAAACCAGTATAAAATACAAACTGGTTGAGAGGAACGACGTAAATAAAATTATACAGTGGGTCAAAAAAGTATTGTAACTTGTCAATCAGAAATAAATTTTATTTTTTAAAAGACAATAAAAACCATTGATATAGCGAAAAAAAAAGAAATAATTAAGGTAGAAATGAATGAGGAAAATAAATTGTAAAAAATGTAATTCAAGAAAGTATTGGCACAGCCATTTATTAATTTTTTTTAAAATCCCACTTAGGTTAATAAAAGTCATTAATATTTTGTTATCATTCCTTTGGCATCAATTATAGCTTGTGATCTTCTTTGCATCGTTGAAAAAAGGTTTTCCGTGACCTCAGGTCCAATTTTTTCCATTTCTTTAACAACACGTCTTTAAGACATTTTCTGAAGAAATTTTGTGTTGTTTTTTACCTTCAAATGCAAAATATACCATAAATGTTCAATGGGATTCATATCCGGAGACTGAGGGGATGTTTTCAATTTTCTCCATACATTGTGCAAAAACCATTCCTTCATTTTACAGTGTTTTTTGGATCGTTGTCTTGCTGAAATATAGGTTATTAGTAATAATCTTGATAGGAGGTAGGAATATGGAGATTCGAATGCGCCAATTATTTCTTATTAATTAATAATTAGATTCTTTGATTATACTGGAAATATATTTAGATAGGAATGCAACGGATTCGAATATTGTTTTGGTGAGGTGAAAAGGATGCTTAATGTGGAATAGTTAGTTACACTTTCTGGTATTATTATAATTGACATATAAAATGTCAGTAAATAAACTATATATATATATATATATATATATATATATATATATATATATATATATATATATATATATATATATATATATATGTACATAATAGGTAACTCAATCATATTAAGTTATGAAAAACGAGGTCACTTGTAAAATATTCTTCGATCCAAAGTTAAAAGTCAGCAGATCTAATGACGATTGTCCCAGAGGGCCTAAAAACTGTACCCGGCCTTTCCCACACTGGAGGCAGCTCCTCGAAGACAATAAAACAGAAGCGATCCCCGACCAAGGGCTTTCCCTTGACCCCGCCGATC
The DNA here is from genome assembly GCA_023052935.1 of Piezodorus guildinii. Taxonomy (NCBI): domain Eukaryota; kingdom Metazoa; phylum Arthropoda; class Insecta; order Hemiptera; family Pentatomidae; genus Piezodorus; species Piezodorus guildinii. The sequence continues at coordinate 215,110,741 of CM041292.1, read as the reverse complement.
TGGCACAGCCTGGAGGATGGAGGATCGTCGACCGTTCCAGCATTGTTTATTGTTTTCTCTCTCTCTCTTATTTCAGAACATGTAGAAATTTTAAAGATAACGGTAAACATGAAAAGAATTAGATTTTCCATTTTTTTTAGTAGTATGTTTTAGCTGTTTACTTAAACTAGTACTAAGAGAAATTTATTTCAGAGAATGCCGCAATTTTCCAATAGCTACTGTTGTTCGACCCAGACTGCTTTTCTATTCCCTTGGTATAAACCTACTTAGAATAGAATAAAAAATAATTATTATTTTATGACTGGGTCCCTTAGAAATCACAGGTTTGTACAGTTAAATAATTAAATAAAATTTACAATCATGGATACATAAATATATATACAATACAATAGAAATGAATAAATAAAAAGAAATAATTGTGTTAGACAAAATGAAAAATAAACACAAAGATAACAGAGTTTAAATATAAAATAAGAAGAAAAACAAATAAAGATAGCTTTATTCTAGTATTTAGTATTCTAAGAGTAACGTTAGCTTTGACATAATAGAGAATCAATATCTGACCAAGAATTAATGAAAAACAGACCAATTCGACATAAATAAAAATAATATACTGAAATGAAACGGGTTCTTCTAGTAACAATATAAAAAAGACTGTAACGATTGAACAAATATAAGTTACCTAAATAGTAAAATGTAAGTATCATATATAAATACTTGTAAAAAAAAATATTGAATACAAATAAACTAACGCAATTTAATTGTCAATCAGCCACATGGGGATGCTAGAAGATACTGGGAAAGAAGGTATTTGAATGTGGGAAGGGACAGAGCATGACGGATGTTTTATAAGAGGGAATTCCAGAAACTAGTGCAACAAGCCAAAAAGGAGGATTCATATTTTGTTTGTTCTGTGAGTAGGAATAGACGGAATCTCGTCTCTAGTATATGAGAAGTTCTGCGCATGCGCGTGAGTATAGCAGTCATATTTCAAGTCGGCTCTCGGATTTCTTGCTTTTACAGTTGGATTTCACTTCAGCACAGTCTTGAAAACATCATCAGACTTCAGGATAACAACAACAGTTATTATTGGAGCAAACAGCGGTAAGTTGTGATATAATTTACAGTGTAAAGTGAATGCTGAGTCACCTCTTCATATCAGCTGATTGCCGATAGCCCGGCAAGGCTGGTCTTGCTTAACTTTTTTTAAGTTATTGTTTTTTTTCCCACATCTGGTTATTATTTAATTACTTTCTATACATGAAATGCGATATTATCATCAAGTAATGTCCTCCAAAGCTTCAACTAAAAGATCTAGATCTAGTGGTTCAATCCCGTCACCTACAAAACAAAGACCCCGCCGTGATACTAATAAAAGATTAAATCTACAAGCAACCCCTTCCGGTACTAATTCAGAATCTGAACCACAACCTGGCACATCGTCACAAGGGATGACTGACGAATCGCCGTTTTTCACCCCAAATCCTTTTCAGATTTTACATAATGAAAAAGAAAACATGGAATCTACTCCTATACCTAGTGAACCACGGCCTCCTCCAATATTTGTCAAAAATATTAGAAATTTCCAAATGTTGTGTGCGCAATTGAACAAAATTACCGAATCTACCAGCTACTACTGTATGAGTAGAATCAATGATACCAAAATATCTCCTACTACTGCCGAGACATATAGAAAAATAGTGAAATACCTAACTGAAACCAAAGCAGATTTCCATACCTATCAGCTACGCCAAGAGAGAGCTTTAAGGGTTGTAATCAGAAACTTACACCCCTCGACACCAGTTGAAGCTATTAAAGAAGAACTAACGGAGATGGGCTATAAAGTGCGCCAAGTCACTAACGTCCTAAAGGATAAAATTCCTCTACCTCTCTTTTTTGTGGATTTGGAACCAGCTGAAGGAGTTGAAAAAATCTATGACCTCAATAGATTGTACTATTCCAGTGTAAGAGTTGAAAAACCTTACACAAAGAGAGAGATAATTCAGTGCCATAATTGTCAAGCATATGGTCATACTAAAAGTTATTGTCATCACATACCTCGATGCGTGAAATGCGGTGAACAGCACAAGTCTGTGGAGTGTACAAAACCAAAATCAACACCAGCTGTATGTGCTCATTGCCTGAAGGACCACCCGGCCAACTATAAAGGATGCCAAATCTATAAGGAGCTGAGGACCAGGTTTCAAAAACCTCAAGTACTGGATGAAACAGCAAGACAAGTAAGAAACAGAAGAGAACCCTCAAAACTTATTGATGCCAATTTATCATTTGCCCACTTACTTGGAGGTGGGAATCAAAGTACTGAAGCCGTGGCCCTGCCGGAACTACAAAATGTACCTCAATCCATTCCACATATACCTCTTTCTCAAAATGTAACCAATCCTAAGAATCCTAATCCACCACAAATCTCTCATATTCCTCCTCCTTCAAACGCCACAGACCTTACCAGTTTGATGACATCCTTTATTTCCGAAATTAAATCCCTTGTTATGCCCTTAATATCACTCCTTACGAATCTCGTAACAAATCTCATTCCTGCCTTAAAAAAACCATAAATGACCTCACCTAATTCCTTATCCATTCTCCTTTGGAATGCGAATGGTGTTAGAACTCACACTGACGAACTTACAGCCGTACTGCAGGACAAAAACATTGATGTTGCACTCATTACTGAAACTAGACTAACCACTAAACAGTACTTTAAAATACCAGGATACACGACATACCGGACAGACCATCCAGACGGCAAAGCCCATGCCGGTACTGCTGTCATAGTCCGCCGATCCCTCACCCATCACTTACACCCAATTTCCGCCCACGATTACCTACAAGCAACTTCCATCGTTATCAAAACCTTTTCCTTTCCGCTTATCATCGCATCAGCATACTGCCCTCCTAAACATCCCATTTCCTCTGCCCAATTTGGATCCTTCCTCAACTCCTTGGGTAATCACTTCATTTTGGGTGCAGACTTAAACGCTAAGAACCAACAGTGGGGTTCTAGAACCACCAATTCTCGTGGACGGACATTGCAGTCTGCACTCAACTCCCGACGCTTTCATCTCCTACCTCCCGATTCTCCTACCTACTGGCCAACAGATCCTAACCGTAATCCTGACATCCTCGACTTCTTCATCCACAGCGGATTAGGCTCTCTGAATTTTTCCATAGCTCGCCTTGATGAACTATCCTCTGATCATAGTCCATTGATTCTAAATGTATCCATAACACCTATTCCTAAACCTATCCCACCGTCATTCATTAGGGGCCCTGTCAACTGGAACCTCTTCCGCGAAATTCTCACTAATGATATTGACCTCAGAGTGATTCTCAAAACCCCAAATGACCTTGACGACGCCGTATATTCCTTTACAACCGCTATTCAACAAGCCGCCTGGACTGCCTCCTCTCCCAAACAATCCCAAATAATTCCTTACAAAAGCCATTTACCACAACACCTGACAGACCTCATCAACAGCAAACGTCGAGCTAGAACATTATGGCAACGCACCCGCCACCCAGAAGATCGCCGCTCCTATAATTTTTTTTGTAGAAAATTAAAGCGGGAGTTGGCGATCTTCCGTTCCCAATCCTACAATACCTACCTCTCCTCTCTCTCGACTCGTGACAATTCCCTGTGGAATGTCACGAAGAGAATCCTAAAATCCCACACCATTTCCCATCCTCTCCGGCGCTGTGATGGTTCCTGGGCTGCTTCTGACAAGCATAAGGCCGAGGAATTCGCACAGCACCTTTCCAAAGTTTTTACTCCTCATCCAGAGCTTAATCCAACCCATACTGCAGCAGTTGAAGAGTTCCTCACGTCACCAATACCACTATCCTTACCACCTAAAGCAGTTAATCCCTCTGAGGTCAGATATCTTCTTAAAAAGCTTCCTCTCCGCAAATCTCCTGGATACGATCTCCTTACTCCCCAAATCTTAAGACAACTTCCACCTAAAGCCATTACATTCCTTACATATCTCTATAACTGTATCCTACGCACTACCTATTTTCCTCTCTTATGGAAACATTCAACTATGATCCTTTTCCTAAAACCAGGCAAACCTTCTAACAACACGTCATCTTACAGACCTATCAGCCTACTTCCGATCCTCTCAAAAATTTTCGAAAAGCTCCTACTAAAACGAATCCTAGCCAAATTTCAAAATTTTCCTTCACATCAGTTCGGATTTCGTCCTCAACATTCCACGGTTCAGCAAGGACTCCGAGTTGTAGACCACATTTCCTCCGCCCTTGAGTGCAAGGAGTATTGTTCGGGTGCCTTTCTGGACATAGCTCAAGCTTTTGACCGGGTGTGGCACCCGGGACTGCTCTTTAAGCTCAAAACCCATTTACCTCAATCCTTATACCTAATCCTCCGATCCTATTTATCCAACCGCTCCTTCCGAGTTCGCTGTGGTTCCGAATTTTCCGAACAATATACTGTTGAGGCCGGTGTTCCTCAAGGCAGCGTCTTAGGACCCGTCCTCTACATCCTCTTCACCGCCGATATCCCTACCGACCCCAATACCTTTCTGGCAACATTTGCTGATGACACAGCCATTTTATCATCCAATTCCGATCCTGAAGCAGCATCGCTAAATCTCCAAAAGCACCTTTCCCTTGTCGAAGACTGGTGCAATGCTTGGCGCATTAAGGTTAACGAAAGCAAATGCACTCACGTCACATTCACCCTTCGACGCAAATCCTGTCCAACGGTTAATTTCAATTCTATACCGCTTCCTTCCTCAGACACAGTCCGGTATCTCGGCTTTTTACTAGACAAAAGACTGACGTGGAACCCACATACAAGACTAAAAAGAAAAGAACTCAACCGCAGATTCGGCCAGTTATACAGACTACTAAACAGAAAATCTCATCTTACAGTTGACAACAAATTACTAATATACAAGACAGTACTGAAACCTATATGGACCTACGGACTTGAACTGTGGGGGACAGCTAAACATTCTAACATTAAACGCATCCAATCCTTCCAATCCAAAGTCCTCCGAACAATAGTTAATGCTCCTTATTACGTTACCAACTGTACCCTACACCATGACCTTAATATTCCGTTTGTTTTAGACCTGGTACCATCCAAATTTTCCAAATTTCATCAGAACCTTAGTCATCATCCTAACCCTCTAGCACAATCCCTATCCAGCACCACCCATCCCTACAATCCTCCTCGAAGATTGAAACGGCAGTGGCCACGAGACCTATTGTAAACATTCAAACTGGAGTTCTGACAATGGTCAGATCCTCCACTCATGTACGGTATGTTTGTGGCTACAGCGCCCTAACTCAGCCTCCACTGGCTCAGACCAGTGATGCGGCTGAGATAGAGGTGCTGGGATCTCTTGGATTCCGCTTTTTCCTCCACAAGTGGAGGGAAAAGCGCTTGCTGGGGTCCCTTTAGCAATTGTATATATTGTAGATAGTTATGATTGTGTGTAAGATGTTTATTTATTTGCCAACTTTTTATTTATATCAATAATAGGTTTACGTTTCGATTGGTTTTGTTTTTTATTTATTATTATTATTTTATTGTATATATTTGAATTTATGTTATATTTTATGAAATTTGACCATTATTATTATTTTCTGTATATATAGTATGAATGTGGTATCTTATCAATATTATTATTGTTCATTTTGTAACAAATTGTAATATATCTCAATAAAAAAAAAAAAAAAAAAAAAAAAAAAGTATATGAATTGAGGGCTTGAACTGCAGGTGATTGTTGATCGTAGGTTTGATATAGGAAAAATCCAAGGAAATATTGCCTACGGGTGTGGAGAAATAGCCATTTTGATTCGGTATAAAGATGGGATACATGAGACCGCTTCGACGTGCCAAAGACGTACTGCAGTAGGCGATAGAAGTATTCGTACACACATAAATAAAATATAATACAACCGAAATGAACGGCGGTGTAGCTACTGATTCAGCTTTAGAGTGTTAAATTACGTCACATTTGCAGGACGAACTTAATTCTTAACAATCCATTATGTTAGAAATATCTTTCATTTTGTATTTAGAGCTCTTAAATTAATAAGGAGTTTAGTATTGGTGAAAAACTGCCGTCCTCTCAACAACTACAGTTATTATTATTTTTCCTTTCACTTACTATATATAGTAAGGGGAAGTATTGCGATCGTGAAAATTTTCGAATTCCAGTTTTCAACGGAAATACACGTTTTAGGATCCCCTGAGTCTAAATAACCAAGTCCTGCAAAAAGGTCTGTGTGTGTGTGGTGACTCCCGGGCGGAAACGTCCTATGAAACTGAAATTTCATATTTAAGATTATTTTACGCCCGAGACGTGACAAAACTTTTTTCATCAAAATGAGCTTACCAGAAGAGGCACTTTATGCTATGCATTTTGCACCCCATTTTCGATTTTCTCGAAAACGGTTCCGACGATTTTGATTAAACTCTCTATATCGATGTAAAATTCAATGGGCTTTGATATCATGTAGGTTTTATTCTGATTAAAATGGTCAGACAGGGCTTAAATGCCGATATTTTAAAGTACCTTTAATTTTGTAGATTCAATAAAAATAACTATATTATCCTGATAACGCTGATACAAAACAGGTAAATATATAAATCGAATAAATCCGATACTCATCTAAAGGAGAAAACAGAAAAAATATTTTTTTAATGCAATTTTTTGTTTTTTAACATAAAAGCAGTAATATACATGTATGATATACCGTTGGAAAGCTAAAGATTTTAGAAAAAAATGTTATTTCATACCCAAGCTTTTAAAAGTTAATAGAAAGTGGTGAAATGAACATAAAACTAACTGATTATTTTAGATAATAATATAATATATTTTTTAATAAAACACATATTTCTATATAAATTCAATCTAATTAATACGTAAATAGTTTCACGTATTTTTATCTCTAACTGTTTTTGAAAATTCTTTCTTTGATTTTAAAAATGGAGGTACGGCCTCCTCCCATATTTGTCAAAAATATTAGAAATTTCCAGTTGTTGTGTGCGCAATTGAACAAAATTACCGAATCTACCAGCTACTACTGTATGAGTAGAATCAATGATACCAAAATATCTCCTACTACTGCCGAGACATATAGAAAAATAGTGAAATATTTAACTGAAACCAAAGCAGATTTCCATACCTATCAGCTACGCCAAGAGAGAGCTTTAAGGGTTGTAATCAGAAACTTACACCCCTCGACACCAGTTGAAGCAATTAAAGAAGAACTAACGGAGATGGGCTATAAAGTGCGGCAAGTCACTAATGTCCTAAAGGATAAAATTCCTCTACCTCTCTTTTTTGTGGATTTGGAACCAGCAGAAGGAGTTGAAAAAATCTATGACCTCAATAGATTATACTATACCAGCGTAAGAGTTGAAAAACCTTACATAAAGAAGGAGATAGTTCAGTGCCATAACTGTCAAGCATATGGTCATACTAAAAGTTATTGTCATCACATACCTCGATGCGTGAAATGCGGTGAACAGCACAAGTCTGTGGAGTGTACAAAACCAAAATCAACACCAGCTGTATGTGCTCATTGCCTCAAGGACCACCCAGCCAACTATAAAGGATGCCAAATCTATAAGGAACTGAGGACCAGGTTTCAAAAACCTCAAGTACTGGATGAAACAGCAAGACAAGTAAGAAACAGAAGAGAACCCTCAAAACTTATTGATGCCAATGTATCATTTGCCCACCTACTTGGAGGTGGAAATCAAAGTACTGAAGTAGTGGCCCTGCCGGAACTACAGAATGTACCTCAATCCATTCCACATATACCTCTTCCTCAAAATGTAACCAATCCTAAAAATCCTAATCAACCACAAATCTCTCATATCCCTCCTCCTTCAAATGCCACAGACCTTACCAGTTTGATGACATCCTTTATCTCCGAAATTAAATCCCTTGTTATGCCCCTAATATCACTCCTTACGAATCTCGTATCAAATCTCATTCCTGCCTTAAAAAAACCATAAATGACTACACCTAATTCCTTATCCATTCTCCTTTGGAATGCGAATGGTGTTAGAACTCACACTGACGAACTTACAGCCGTACTGCAAGACAAAAACATTGATGTTGCACTCATTACTGAAACTAGACTAACCACTAAACAGTGCTTTAAAATACCAGGATACACGACATACCGGACAGACCATCCAGACGGCAAAGCCCATGCCGGTACTGCTGTCATAGTCCGCCGATCCCTCTCCCATCACTTACACCCACTTCCCGCCCACGATTACCTACAAGCAACTTCCATTGTTATCAAAACATTTTCCTTTCCGCTTATCATCGCATCAGCATACTGCCCTCCTAAACATCCCATTTCCTCTGCCCAATTTGAATCGTTTCTCAACTACTTGGGTAATCACTTCATTTTGGGTGCAGACTTAAATGCCAAGAATCAACAGTGGGGTTCTAGAACCACCAATTCTCGTGGACGGACATTGCAATCTGCACTCAACTCCCGACGCTTTCATCTCCTACCTCCCGATTCTCCTACCTACTGGCCAACAGATCCTAACCGTAATCCTGACATCCTCGACTTCTTCATCCACAGCGGATTAGGCTCTCTTAATTTTTCCATAGCTCGCCTTGATGAACTATCCTCTGATCATAGTCCATTGATTCTAAATGTATCCATAACACCTATTCCTAAACCTATCCCACCGTCATTCATTAGAGGCCCTGTCAACTGGAACCTCTTCCGCGAAATCCTCACTAATGATATTGACCTCAGAGTGATTCTCAAAACCCCAAATGACCTTGACGACGCCGTATATTCCTTTACAACCGCTATTCAACAAGCTGCCTGGACTGCCTCCTCTCCCAAGTACTCCCAAATAACTCCTTATAAAAGCCATTTACCACAACACCTGACAGACCTCATCAACAGCAAACGCCGAGCCAGAACATTATGGCAACGCACCCGCCACCCAGAGGATCGCCGCTCCTATAACTTTTTTTGTAGAAAATTAAAGCGGGAGTTGGCGATCTTCCGTTCCCAATCCTACAATACCTACCTCTCCTCTCTCTCGACTCGTGACAATTCCCTTTGGAATGTCACGAAGAGAATCCTAAAATCCCACACCATTTCCCATCCTCTCCGGCGCTGTGATAGTTCCTGGGCTGCTTCTGACAAGGATAAGGCCGAGGAATTCGCACAGCACCTTTCCAAAGTTTTTACTCCTCATCCAGAGCTTAATCCTACCCATACGGCGGCAGTTGAAGAGTTCCTTATATCACCAATACCGCTTTCCTTACCACCTAAAGCAGTTAATCCCTCTGAGGTCAGATATCTTCTTAAAAAGCTTCCTCTCCGTAAATCCCCTGGATACGATCTCCTTACTCCTCAAATCTTAAGACAACTTCCACCTAAAGCCATTACATTCCTTACATATCTCTATAACTGTATCCTACGCACTACCTATTTTCCTCTCTTATGGAAACATTCAACTATCATCCTTTTCCTAAAACCAGGCAAACCTTCTAACAACACGTCATCTTACAGACCTATCAGCCTACTTCCGATCCTCTCAAAAATTTTCGAAAAGCTCCTACTAAAACGAATCCTAGCCAAATTTCAAAATTTTCCTTCACATCAGTTCGGATTTCGTCCTCAACATTCCACGGTTCAGCAAGGACTCCGAGTTGTGGACCACATTTCCTCTGCCCTTGAGTGCAAGGAGTATTGTTCGGGTGCCTTTCTGGACATATCTCAAGCTTTCGACCGGGTGTGGCACCCGGGATTGCTCTTTAAGCTCAAAACCCATTTACCCCAATCCTTATACCTAGTCCTCCGATCCTATCTATCAAACCGCTCCTTCCGAGTTCGCTGTGGCTCAGAATTTTCCAAACATTATATTGTTGAGGCTGGTGTTCCTCAAGGCAGCGTCTTGGGACCCGTCCTCTACATCCTCTACACCGCCGATATCCCTACCGATCCCGATACCTTTCTGGCAACATTTGCTGATGATACCGCCATTTTGTCATCCAATTCCGATCCTGAAGTAGCATCGATTAATTTACAAAATCACCTTTCCCTTGTCGAAGACTGGTGTAACGCTTGGCGTATTAAGGTGAACGAAAACAAGTGCTCACACGTCACATTCACTCTTCGACGCAAATCCTGTCCAACGGTTTATTTAAATTCCCTACCGCTTCCTTCCTCTGACACAGTCCGGTACCTTGGCTTTTTACTAGACAAAAGACTGACGTGGAACCCACACACAAGACTTAAAAGAAAAGAACTTAACCGCAGATTCGGCCAGTTATACAGACTACTAAATAGAAAATCTCATCTTACAGTTGACAACAAATTACTAATATACAAGACAGTACTGAAACCAATATGGACCTACGGACTTGAACTGTGGGGGACAGCTAAACATTCTAACATCAAACGCATCCAATCCTTCCAATCCAAAGTTCTCCGAACAATAGTTAATGCTCCTTATTACGTTACCAACTCTACCCTACACCACGACCTTAAAATTCCATTTATTTTAGACCTGGTACCATCCAAATTTCCCAAATTTCATCAGAACCTTAGTCATCATCCTAACCCTCTAGCACAATCCCTATCCAGTACCACCCATCCCTATAATCCTCCTCGAAGATTGAAACGGCAGTGGCCGCGAGACGTATTGTAAACGTTTAAATTGGAGTTCTGACACTGGTCAGATCCTCCACTCATGTAATGTATGTTTGTGGCTATTACGCCCTAGTTCGGCCTCCACTGATTCACACCAGTGACGCGGCTGAGAGCGAGGGTCTAGGATCTTTTGGATTCCGCTTTTTCCTCCACAAGTGGGGGGAAAAGCCCAGTCTGGGGTCCCTCTATAGCACTTGTATATTTTGTATATAGTTATGTTTGTTTGAATGATGTTTGTTTATCTGCAAACTTTTATTTATCTCAATTATAGGTTAATGTTTTGTTTTGTTTTGTTTTTATATTTATTATTATTTAATTCTATATATATCATTTATTTGTATTTATCTCAGTTATAGGTTGTTGTTTGTTTTCTTATTTTGTATATATATTATATTTTATTTGTTTGACTTTATCATTGTATATATTGTGTGAATGGGATCATATATCACTATTACTAATGTTCATATAGAAACAAATTGTAATATATCTCAATAAAATAAAAAAAAAAAAAAAAAAAAAAAAAAAAAATGGAGGTAAGCGAAAGTCGTGTGTTGCCCGCACCAGATTTTAATCTTGTCTGGATAAACTAAACGTTTGTTGTTAATTAGGATTTATTGATTTCTGATTTCCTATTAGTACCTTTTGCACTCACATTTCACCATCACCGAGAACTATTTCCAATTTGTTGGCTACTTTCGCACAGTTGAAGGACTCTATTATATTATATTTTATATTGAAATTATCTTAAAATCGCTAAAATTACTTTAAACCATTCATAAAACCATTAGCATAAAGAAATATTAATGTGTATAAGAATAAAATATACGAATTCATTCTTAATTACATTCCAGTCATTTTATAACGGTTTATATGATTTTTTTTTCTGGCATAGTTGTAGGAACTGATGACTGTATATATAAAAGGACAAGCTAACATGCGGAATAAGATTAATATGTCATGAAAATGAGTTGTTGAAAAGCTAACCATTGATATTAAACTAATGACTGTTCTATGTAAGAAGGTCACGTGGCCATTCAATTTGCTTGTCAGGAATAGATTGTGGAGCGAGATTAAGGAACGAGTAAGCGTGGGGTTTGTAGGAGGAGGACCGTAATATATTTCCTTCCTTGTCTCTCGCTTATTTACTTTATTCTGAATAACTCTATTACGTTGATCATAGAAGGCAAAAAAGGTACGAGGAAAAATAAATAGTTGTACAATAAGGGTCAACCCGCTTTTAAGTTTAGGTACATAACGAGATGTATATAGCGTAAGACGATATGGACGAAGTTGATCGAGAGATGATTGTTTGAATGGAGTCAAGAAGACTTGCAGGAAAATCTTGTCCCTGGTCGATGTCACGTTGATCAGCCGAGAAAACTTCTACCTACCTATAATAACCTATCTCGTACGTTTTACGTTGTCTGCTCCCGAGTTCTCGTTGTATCTACTACTCAAGGATAGATAGTTGGTGATAAAGTTTATAATAAGTTTATAATTGTCCTCAGCACACCGAAGAGGTCTCATGTGACCCATTTATACAGCGAGTTAAAGTGGCTCCTTCCCTCTATCCGCAGACAATATTTCCTAGGATCATACCTTTACCAAACCATCCACTCCCAGCTACCTATATCCACAGTCTTCTGCAATTTAAATTTTCAATCCACTCCCTCGAAACAAGATCACGCCATTCTGACCTTTATATTCCTATCCATAGAACAAAAACTTTTGATCATTCCTTTCTTGTCCGCTCTACTACTCTCTGGAATTCCTTACCTACTCATATCCGCCATGCTTCATCCCTACCACCATTCAAGTCTCAGCTGTTCCAGTACCGTCATCCCAAACAGACGCTGAACTACAAGCCTGATATTTCAAATCAAATTTCAATTCATACAGAAAAATTATTATTTATTGTTTATATTAAACTCAGTTAATGAATATGTTATTATGAACCAGTTTCAATGTTTTATTTTATTCAACGCTTTAATTTATAAGATGTTATGCATATTATTCTTTTATTTTTATTTACTCTTTTATATACTTTAATCCTCTTTTTTTTCTGTTATCATTGTAAATAAAAATTAATTATAATCCTTTGGTCTTTTGGCCAGACACATCGTATATCTTAATTTTACATATCAAATGTTCTTAAGGGACATAAAAATTTTATTCCCTGTTCCAGAATAATAAAAAAAAATTGTATTATATTCTATTCTAACATAGCAGTAATCATTTTCGTTTTGCGTAGTCAGCTGTAGGTCAGTTATCACCATTTCTGATCTAGCTCTGGCCTTCTGCACCAATACGATCCTCCTTCCTCGAACGCCTTCTTCACGCCGTCTTCTAAGGAAAGGAGGGGTCTTCCTCTTCTTCTTCCACACGAGTCTTTTAAGTCTTTCTTGATGGTTTCTGCTGGTTTGATCTCGAGTATGGCTCAAATGGTAGTCTCGCATAGCCTTCCTCTCTAATTTTCGTTAGTATCTCGTTTCCTAATTCTAAACCTGATCTTTGTGCTTTGAATTAAGAGACCAAGACTCGGGAAAGTTCGAGGGAATAGGAAGAAATCTTCGCTGTAGACCCTATTCGTTGCCTCACCTCCTAGTCCACATATACACTTTCTTCAAGTATTTAAAAGTATCAACTGGCTCCATCCACCCTCAGTACCCTCACCGCTCTGAGAGGTTTCCTTCGTGCATTTATTCTCGGGGTTAATTTTGACTTCATCTCTTCTAATTCATCCTTTTATTATCTGAAAATTTACTTAACTTTTTTTTTTTAATAACTATTAGGACTAAAATATTGAGTTTGACCATTCATCATAACTGCTTCGGTAATTCCTTTATCATGTACAAAAGTTAAGTGTAGTTGGTAATACTACGTTAATTCATATTATATCTTACCATTATTCTATCAAATTGCTTTTGTAAACTCTGACTTAGAAATATTAAATGTATTGGGTTGTTTCACATGAAATGTCCGTTTTTATAGTTTCTGAAATACATAAAGGATTTTGCAGGTCTCTGTAGTTTTCTTCCGAATGTTTACATATTTAAAGTAATCAGTTACTAATTCACTACCTTTGTATTATAAACATTAGCTTCCCAATCAATTACCCACATTTTAGTATACCTCCAAATATGAACATGGAAACACGCGATTTTCGTGTAATATTTTTGTACGAGTTTAAACTCGGCCATTTAGCAAGAAATGAACCGACCATTCGCCGTTGGTTTGCTAAGTTTTCAGCTGGGGATTCCGACTTGGAAAACTTGCCCCGAGGAAGACCTCCGTCCGTAATAGACAACGATGTCCTCAAACATACAGTAGAAGGAAACCCCTACCAAACAGTTAAAGGACTCTCAGCACAACTAAATGTAAGTGCGTCTACCGTTTCCAGGCATTGTCCATGATCAAGTGAAAAGTGCGTTTTCAGATTTTGTTTCACTTCACAGCTCAGAGTTTTTCAGTTCGGGGATAAAAAAGTTGGTGTCACGTTGGGAAAAATGTGTAGAAAAAGAAGGTAAATCTTCGAATAAAATTATCTTGATTTCGTATCGTATTTTTAATAAAAATCCTTTACCTTGAAAACGGACATTTCATGTGACACAACCCAATATTATTGCGATATTCTAATATACCTCTTTCTATCTCAATGATTAATTTTATGTTTGTTTTATGTCTTAGTGGGAACGGCGTGGTATAGTGAATAAAGCACTAATCTACTGTTCTCCGGGTCCTGGGTTTGAATCTCGGCTGTGGCAGAATATTATTTATTCTGTTAATTCGGAAAGTGAGCAACCTTAGTGTAGGGAGACCCTCCTGTGGCAAACCCAGCCTCTTTAATGTGGGTACCCAACATTGAGGAAAAAACCTGTCGGTTGAGCGTTATCAAGGTCTAATCACCTCATTGCACGGCCTAGTAACAGTACGAATCTTTTTATGTAGACCCCAAGACCCTGGGTTGTAGAGATACAGGTTTTTTTTTTTCTTTTTTTTTGTCTTAGTAATATTTCGACACCGAAGAAATGCCAAAATATTATATCCAATAGTTTCGTTCTATTTTTTTGTTCATTTAATGTCACTTTTATGCTATTGTGACTAATCGGACACTGCTACAGTGGGAATCTTTTGCCTTTTGATGAGGATCATTAACGAATACCTGATATCACACAGGTTTGGAACCAACATTTTACGTCCTATGCGAAGGACAGCATAACCAAGGATCTTCTTCTCCCTGTAAAAAATCCAGCACCAACTGCCTGATTGAATCCGTGACTAATGTTCTGCTTCTGATGCAAAATATCCTTTTGAATTTCAACAATTATTAATAATATCCAAAATTAAATTTCGTCCAGATGACGGGCAACTTAAAACTGTGTCTGTCTCGTGTACAATAGAAACAAGAAATGGGTGCCTCTAGAATTAGATTCAAGGAGAAAAATTAAATGGAGTTGGTATGGACAGGTTGAAATGTACTTTACTTGAAATTAATTTGATTTAAAGTCGTTTTCATAATTTCAGTAGGAAGTACAAGTTAATAGGAATAGATTTTACATGTCCGCAAAAAAAAAAAAAAAAAAAAAAAAAAAAATTACGTTGGGCACTAGGTAAAAGGACAAACGTGGATTCTTCACGATGCGGAGAGGTAGAAGAGAAACTTATAAATTTCACAAATTGTAAGATCATACACCGAAATACATGATCGAGAAAAACAAAATTATAAGATAGTACTAATAGTAGTTAAGTTGAAAAAATTTGATCATACTATAAGAAAAATGAAATACTAAATAGCAAAGAAGTAATTTAAAAACAATCAACATAAACCAACCAACAAGTGATAAAATCGATCAGAAGTAAAACACAAAATCATTAAAATGGACCATCAGTAACATCAAAATATAAATCACTTAAATACATTATTTTGTTTTACCTACTTATGCTATGAAATATTCTAAAAATAGAAGTGTTAAACGAAGTATACATTGATTCGAAGATAGCAATTTTAGTATACCAGAAATCCTTCAAACGAGAAATACTAGAATGAATAGCGAAAAACAAATCAGAAACTTATTAGGAATGGTAATGAAGGGTGTGGGTGGAGCCTCAAATAGAAATTATTGTTTGATAAAGGCGTGAAGGTTTTGCGTAGGAGATTTTCACTTCGACGGTACTTAACGTAAATGGCGTCTTGTGTCGTTAACAATAATCACACTTAGAGGAAATCGGCTGTTGTAATATTTAATATCAGGTTTTGTTTGTTTGTTTATTTATTTAACGTCGCTTTATGCTGCTATGGCTAATCCGACGATGCTACAGTGGGAGTCCTAAATTTTGCCTATCCAGGTTTTATTAGGATATGGATCTAAGTACCTGACATCGCACAGGCTCGGGACCACCTTTTAACGTACATTCCGAAGGACGGCATAACTAAGGATTTTTTTACTCCTATTAAAAAATCCTAGGGCTACCTGCGGGTTTGAACCCAGGACCTTTGGCATAGGAGGCTGTTATGCTAACCACCCTGCTACAGGTAACCCAATATCAAGTTTTAAATATATTTTCTTTTACTGAGCGTGACTATAGATTTTATAGATTTTTTTTAAAAACATTTTTATTGATATTTTCAACAGTATTAACAACAAAAAAAATATCAAGTAAATGTGATAGTTATATAATACAATGACATGATATACATGTAGAGAAGCTTCCCTTTGGAAGTACTCTAACAATATTCTAAACTAGAAGGTCCCGGGTCCATCTCCTTTTCAGGCGCCTCGGAGGATTATCAGGAAGTGACGAGTAAGAAAGTATTAAAACTAGTAGGTTAGAGTGAAAATTTAGTTTGTCATGACGTTCAAAAGATAAAAGTCCACTGCCTCTATTCTTCGTAGACTTGGAACCATCAGCAGGAGTCGAAAAAATCTATGACCTCAGTAGACTGTACTATACCCGTGTAGAAGTTGAAAATCCTTACACAAAGAAAGAAATAGTTCAGTGCCATAACTGTCAGGCATATGGTCATACCAAAAGTTATTGCCATCACATACCACGCTGTGTGAAATGCGTTGAACAGCATAAAACAGAAGAATGTACAAGATCAAGATCAACACCCGCTGTATGTGCTCTGTGCCTCAAGGACCACCCGGCTAACTACAAGGGATGTGAAATCTACAAGAAACTCAGAACTAGATACCAAAAACCTCAGGATCCGAATGAAACAGCTGTACCAACCAGAAGCAGAAGAGAACCATCTAAACTTGTAAATTCTAACGTGTCATTTGCCCACTTGCTTGGAGGTGGAAACCAGAGTCATGAAGTCGAGGCACTGCCGGAACAAAATTTTCCTCAACAATCTCAATCTATTGTACAACAATCTATCCCTCAAAGTTTACCTAATCTTCGAAAAACTCCTCGACATCAAAATTCTCATGTCCCTTTACCATCAAACGTCACAGATCATACCAGTCTAATGACATCGTTCATCTCCGAAATCAAATCTCTTGTTATGCCGCTTATATCACTCCTTACAAATCTAGTATCAAATCTAATCCCTGCCTTGAAAAATCCTTAAATGACTTCACCTAACTCCTTATCCATTCTCCTTTGGAATGCGAATGGTGTTAGAAATCATACTGACGAACTGACAGCGTTGTTGCAAGACAAAACAATCGATGTTGCACTTATAACTGAAACAAGACTAACGACTAAACAGTACTTCAAAATACCGCAATACATGACATACCGTACTGACCACCCAGACGGCAAAGCCCATGCCGGTTCTGCTATCATTGTCCACCAATCTCTCTCTCATCATTTACTCCCACTTCCCACCTATGATTTCCTACAAGCCACAGCCATAGTAATCAAGACTTTTTTCTTTCCGGTAACCCTCACATCTGCATATTGCCCTCCTAAACATTCCATTTCCAATTCGTAAATTTGTATCCTTCCTGGATTCCTTAGGAAATCGTTTCATTCTGGGTGCAGACTTAAACGCTAAGCATCAGCAGTGGGGTTCCAGAACTACAAATTCTCGGGGACGAAATTTGCTGTCTGCACTCAACTCCCAAAATTTTAATATCCTGCCTCCTGACTCCCTTACCTACAGGCCAACCGATCCTAACCGCAATCCTGACATCCTCGACTTCTTTATCCACAGCGGATTAGGCTCCCTCAACTTGTCTGTAACTCGCCTTGATGAACTATACTCAGACCAAGCCTTTCGCTTACCTCCGTCATTAAAATCAATTACAATTAAAATACATTTAGCGATTAAAATAAATAGTTTAAAAATTAATTAAACGTATTTTATTAAATAGTCCATTATCTTATTATCTATGACAACCAGTTTGTTTAATCAGCTGTTCATCAATCTACATTCAATAGAAACATGTGTTTTATCAAATAATCTATTATATTATTATCGACCAGAATCGGTTAGTTTTATCGGTTTTTCATCACCCTCTATTAACCTTTACAATTTTGTGTATAAGATAGAATTTTTCCTAAAATCTTTAGCTTTCCAACGGTATATTATACATCTGTATTACTGTTTTTATGTTTAAAACTACAAAAATTGAAAAATTGCAAATATTTTAGGTCTTTTCTCCTTTCGTTGGATATCGAATTCACTCAACTTATATATTTATTCCTTTTTCATCAATGCTAACAAGTTGATATGGTTAATTTATTGAAATCTACAAAATTGAAGGTAGTTCGGAGGAAGAAAATTTAAACTATCGGCATTTAACGTCAGACGATCTCAATCATAATGAAACCCACATCGTATTAAACCCCTTTAAATTTCACATAGATACACAGATTTTAATCAAAATCGTTATAGCTGTTTTTGAGAAAATCGTAAAAAGGTAAGCCGATTTTTAAGAAAAAGTTGCTATAACATCTCGGGCTTATTGTTGTTTAAATATGAAATTTCCGTTTCCGCGCTGTACTTACCACACACACATGGACACACAGAGCCCTTTTTGCTCGATTTGGTCATTTCGACTCGAGGGGACCCTAAAACGATGAATTTCTGTTGAATACTGTAATTCGAAAGTTTCCCGATCTGAAAACATTCCCTTATTGTATATTCCATATATAGTTGAGGAAGGGGGCGGCGTGGCTGAGTAGGTTAGCACGCGTTGCTTTCAACAGGCGTTGCCCAGCAACAGAGAACCAAAACCTTGGAACAAAATGATCACAAGTTCGAATCTCGTATCGTGGGGTGCTTTTATCTCAGCATTTATCCTCCACCTAACCCTCGGGCCCGAGAAACAGTAATTTACGTAGCTAGTTCATTTTTCATCAATGCAAAAAAACCAAGTACATTATTTGTTTAATTTTTTTTCAAGTTACCAGCATATACATATACATATATATATATAGAGAATTTTAAATTTAACTCAATGTTTAATTAATCTAGTAGCTTTCAAAATGTTGTAAATAAGATGATTACCATGAACTTTTCAATAGTAAAAGAGAAACAAAAACGAAGTGATGATTTAGTAGTATTATTAATGGAAGCATATTATTATATCTTACCCAACTAAGTTGCATCAGCTTGCAACTTACACCTTTTTGCTCAGCAAAGTGACAGATCTTGAGTAACTAGGGGCATAATCAGTCTCAAATGATTTTGTGCTCAGCAATGCCCTGTGGTTCCTGTTTACTGAAGGAATTTTCCAAGGAATCGATAATAGCCAACCGCAGAATTATTCAGTATTCTCACACTTCATAATTATTCCTTTTGTGCAATGTTGTTGCCTTTGATTCTACGTAATGATCAGTAAATAGTGTTATAAGTGGCAATGCAGCATTTCATTGTATTAAATTTAAATAAAATCAACAAACGCCTAACATGGAATTCCCATACTGGACTGAAACGACAGTAAACTGCTCGTAGATACCGATCACTATAACACTTACTCGACAAACGCTCAAAACTTCCTATTTACCACCAAAAAAAAAAAACTCATTTATATAACCATTATCAGGCCTATTTGGACAACCGGACGATGGGTCATGTGATCTTTTTTGTTCCACTGTTGTTGTCTAGACCTTTATGAGACCCCAGTATATTATAATATTGAATATAAAAAAAAAAAAACTCTCAACAATTCATTTTCCTCTCTAGTGGTTGGCGATATTAAACTGCTCGTAGATACCGATTACTACTTACTTAAACGCTCAAAACTTCCTATTTACTGCAAAAAAAAAAAATCTTTTATATAACTATTATCAGGCCTAATTGTCCAACTGGACGAAGGGTCATGTGAACTGATTTGTTCCATAATTGTTGACCTATATCAGACCCCAGTATATTATAAAAATTGAGTGTAAAAAAAAAAAATCTCAAAATTTTATTTATCTCCCTAACCGTTGATAATCAGAGTATAGTCATATGAATTTCTTTATTTCTTCTGAGGTCTGGTATCGATTCCTTCAATATGACTAGACATTTATAAAACAAAGAACACATTTTATTTTAGGTTCTTTTTTTTTTTTTTTTTTTTTACTATTATTATTTCCTTATTTCATCCTTGATTGGTCAATTAAGGCAGGCTTGTTTTATACCTTTTTAACAGCTAATTAAATGAAGGAATTAGTTTGTTTCTCGTTGATCTGCTCGTAGATACCGGTTACTATAACACTTACTCGAAAAACGCTCAAAATTTCTTTTTCACTACAAAAAAACAAAAAGAAAACAACATTATATAACCATTATCAGTCCTATTTGGACAATCGGACATGTGAACTTTTTTCTTCCACTGTTGTTGACCAGACATTTATGACACCTCAGTATATTATACAAATTGAGTTAAAAAAATAAATATATGTATATATATATTTTTTTTTCTCTCTCTATCCGTTGACAGTCAGACAACGGTCGTATGACCTCTTTTGTTTATCTTGAGGTCTAATAACGACTCCCTTAATATGGCTTGGTATTTACAAAGCACACATTTTTTATTAGGTTATTTTATTTTTTTTTCTTTGATCAATGAAGGTAGGTTATATATATATATTTTTTTTTTGTATTATTTTTTTAAATTTTATTTAACCTGATATATATTTATCTTTTACTAGTGCTGTTACATTTATTCTTACTAGTGATAATTCTTATAATTAATTGTTTTCAACTATTTGTTGTTATTTGTTTTTAAGTAAAATTATTGTTCATTATTTAACCTAAAATTGATTTCTAAATATGAGTCTCTGGCACTGATGATCGAGATGTTTTGTGCCAATAAAATATAACAACCAACCAACCAACCAATGAAGGTAGGCTTGTTTTTTACCATTTTAAAAGCTAACTAAATGAATACATTAGTTTGTTTATTTATATAACGTCACGTTATGCTACTCGGACAATGGTACAGTGGGAGTCCTAAATTTTGCCTATCCAGATAGTAATTAGGATAGGAATCTTTAACAAGTACCCGACATCGCACAGGCTCGGGACCACCTTTTTAAGTCCCCTTCGAAGTACGGCTTAACTAAGGATTTTTCATTCCCATTAAAAAATCGTAGGGCCACCAGCGAGATTGAACCCGTGACCTTGAATATATGAAGACTTTTTTTGAGATCTGAGAAATTTATTTTTTTTTTTTTCTGTCCAAACCGTTTAGAATCAAACTATGGGTCATATGGACATTTTTTTTCGACTTGAGGTTTAGTATTTGCTCTTACAACATGAGACACCCAGTATAATTGTATTTGCACCTGTTAAAAAAAATTAAATAAGCAAATTAGTTTTAGTTTTATAAACATGCATGGTTAAGCATGATGGAAAGGGACAAACGTTGTGTGGGAAAAGGAAGTGTGGACAACGAAGCGATACACTTTCATATTATATTATGATGTATAAATACTAGTTCTCTTGCCAGTGTTGCCCACAAAAAAAAAAAAAAAAAAAAAAAAAAAAAAAAAAAAAAAAAAAAAAAAAAAAAAAAAAAAAAAAAAAAAAATCACTTATATAATAAATTTTGTATCATTTCAAGTTGAGATTATGATTTTGTTTGAAATTAAGAAACAAATGCAAATTTCATTCTGTGACTTTTAGTCCCCTAAGAATAACAGTAGTGTCTAGTGTCTGGCACAGAAAAAACAACAACATTAAAAGCCAAAGTTAATGTTAAACTTATAAGATTGACATTATTTATAAAAGTAGCATATATGTCATATAACTAAAAACATAATAATAAAAATGTTTGCACATAAAGATACTATAATTATACTGCTTACTCGAATGATAATATCATAAGATAACAATTCTTTTATATATGATCATATCAATTGGAACAATCTCTTCTTGTTTTTGTTTATATGCATTTATTTATTCATATATGTCAATAATTAATCTTATAACGTTTCTAGGTTTCACATGCCTCATCTTCAGATGTACAATGTTATCTAAAATATAATTGTATAAATATTTCAACTAATTATATACAAATTAAGAATATATTTTCTATAAATTCTATATATAACAATTCTTTTATATTTTCATATGTGTAGTGGTTCTCATGTTAGAATTAGACCAATAACATTTTGTTAAAATTTATTCGGAAGATTGATGACTAATGAGATAAATGAATAATTTGTTTTAAAATGAAGTTAAAGAAGATGCTTTGCGTATTAGGGGTGAGCATAATCGAATGACGATTATCGGATCATTCGAATTAATCGATTATCGGAATAATCGGTTCAGAGAAACGAATGATCATACGAGTTGAATTGTATAACGATAATCGAGGGATTATAAGGAGGTCGGATAATCGAACGACCTTTTTTTTTTCTTTTTTTTTTTTTTTTTCATCACATAAATCATATGCATATCTGCACCTAGGCTCAACCAGCTCAGCCATGATAGAGACGGAAATTGTGGCATATCGTCTTTTAGAATGCATACTACTCATTCGATCATTCGATTATTTAAATCATCGAAGTCCGATCATCCGATTATTACGATCATTCTATTATGCCCACCCCTATCGCGTATAAAAGTAGAAATGGAATCCCAGACCGAATTGGTACACAAAGTAAAGGGTTTTTTAAAGATTCTGTGCGAAGGAAAATCTTTCCTAATAACCTCATAACACTCCCAGAAGGTTGAAAAGAAGTTGGATGAGGGACCTCCTGACAGGAATGCGTGATAGGAATCACGCCAGGAAGAGTTGCAAGGCATCCACTCTCCATCATCCATATCACGCCACAACATCAACCTTACCTGATTGTAAACTGCATATCACTGATTGTATATTCACTGATTGTAAACAGCATATCAGGTCATTATTTTAAATTATTGAGTTGGTTTACTTTTAGTAGAATAAATATAAATACATTCTTGTCTATTGTAAAGTCTGACCGGAGCCACAATTAAAAGTAGAAAAAGACATTGACAGAACCCGTTTAAAGAATTTAATAATGCAACAAGATATTTTTATTCACACCAATCCATTTTCAATATCAAGTACCTTATTATTCAAAATTAAAATATGTTAGCCAGAAAAATATGTTATACCCGGCTAATATTCAGGAAAGGATCGAGAACGGCTGATAAAAAAATAATAAAAAAAATAAAATTATGAAGGCTGATAAAATTATGAAGCGGCAAAATTAATTAAAATTGGATGATTTCAAATAAATTAACTCATACCAAACAAAAATTATCTCATAAGAAATACAACATTATGTCTATCAAAAGATTAATACAGTTTTTAGGCCAACAGGTTGATTGACGTGATCACACTGAGCCGCCAGGTTTTCCCCTATTTTTAAGGTGCCCAATTTATAAAAACTAGACCTGCCCTTGAGGATCTCCAAACCCTAGGCTAAATTAACAAAATAAATTACAAACTGCTACAGCCGAGAATCGAACCCAGGACCTAGATAACTGTAGGCTAGTGTTCTATTCATTAGATAATGTCCGTTAAAGAACTAAACATATATTACAGTAAGATAGATTTTTATTTTTTTTTTCAAATAGGGAAAGTTTTCTTTTTTCTTTTTCTTTTAATTTATTTATGACAAACTGTATCCTATGTTGTTTTTTGGATAAAGAAACTGCTGTACTTTCGGTACAGCATTATTCTTGGTGAATGATTTTAAATACTGCAACAAAGAAAAAAATGTATAAGACCATATTATTGGGTTGAGGATATATTTTTCTTTTTGTCCTCGACATGAAGCCATTGTATTATGCACCGGGTCGCTGATCTTGTAAAAGGATCGGAGCCCCCAAAACCTGTCTTCGCGGCCGATTTAACTTAAATCAACCCACACGCATTATCTTTGTCCTTGTACCCCGAAGGATATGAATAAAGTATGTCCATTTTAAACACATTCAATTTGATCCTTTGAATATTTTTTACATAATTTTTATAGGTTGAATATTATAAATTATAGCGTTTGCTAGAACAGAATGATTAAGAAAGAACAACTTGTAAGCATTCTAATATCGATTTCGGCTGATTATCTGAGGAGTTGAGCTATTCTAAAATATCTTCATCTTCCAGTGGCGCGACAGTTCGTGTAGGCTCTGGGCCCCGTACACTCACGCTTCCCGATGCATTTTATAGTCTAGGGATATTACTATTCCTCCTGTGAGTGGCCACCATTTGGCTAACGGGTCCCACATACCCGAGGGAAAGGCTGTGAGTGGATCCCCATTTAATTAGATCCTAATAAAAGTCCCGCCGGAACTCGGATTCGATCTCACAATCTTTAGCATGAGAGACTAGCGCGCAAGCCACTCAGCCACGGGCTCCCTAGAATGAACAACTTAAAAGTATTCTAATGTCGATTTCGGCTGATTATCTAATAATATGAACTATTATAAAAGGGGACCCTATTCAAATGCAGTTCGTAAAATATAGGTCTCATGTTATTCTTGTTTATGTTTATTCGTATAACGTCACTTTATGCTACTATGTCTAATCGGACGATGCTACAGTGGGAGCCTAAATTTTGCCTATCAAGGTTTTATTAGGATAGGGATCTTTAACGAGTACCTGACATCGCACAGGCTCTGGACCACCTTTTAACATCCCCTCCGAAGGACGTCATAACTAAGGATTTTTTACTCCCATTACAAAATCCTAGGGCCACCCGCGGGTTTGAACCCGCGACCTTTGGCATAGAAAGCTGTCATGCTAACCACTACGCTATGGGTGGCCCCCTCATGTTATTCTTATAAGTTTGCTAAGTTACATTTATTTCAAAAGTGTTTATTTATTTATGCATTTTGTAGAATGCACAATTTAAATTTTTCAAAAATAATAATCTCATCATAAACCTATTTTATATATTGTTAAAGAAGTAAAATAATATAAATATGATGATAACTTCATAGAAGGATTTCAGCAGTATTCTGGAATCATTTGTAAGGATAATGAACATTAATACTTTTGGTGTTAATGCTATACATATTTTTACTTTCACTACTATACATAGTAAGGGGAAGTATTGCGATCGTGAAAATTTTCGAATTCCAGTTTTCAACGGAAATACACGTTTTAGGGTCCCCTGAGTCCAAATAACCAAGTCCCGCAAAAAGGTCTGTGTGTGTGGTAACTCCCGGGCGGAAACGGTAAGTCCTATGAAACTGAAATTTCATATTTAAGATAACTATACGCCCCAGACGTGACAAAACTTTTTTCATTAAAATGAGCTTACCAGAAGAGGCACACTATACCATGCATTTTGCACCTTTTTTCGATTTTCTCGAAAACGGTTCCGACAATTGTGATTAAACACGCTACATCGATGTAAAATTTTATGGACTTTAATATCATGTTGGTTTTATTTGGATAAAAATGGTCTGACAGGGCTTAAACGCCGATATTTTCAATTTTCTTCCCCTAAAGTACCTTTAATTTTGTAGATTCAATAATAATAACTAAATTATCTTGTTAACGCTGATGAAAAACAGGTAAATATATAAATTGAATAAATTCGATACCCAACTAAAGGAGAAAACAGAAAAAATATTTTTTTAATGCAATTTTTCGTTTTTGAACATAAGAGCAGTAATATACATGTATGATATACCGATGGAAATCGAAAGATTTTTAAAAAATATCATCTCATACACAAGCTTTTAAAAGTTAATAGAGAGTGATGAAATGAACATATAACTAACTGATTATTTTAGATAATAATATAATATATTTTTTAATAAAACACATGTTTCTATATAAATTCAATTTAATTAATTATTTAATAGTTTCACGTATTTTTATCTCTAACTGTACTTGAAAATTTATAATCGATTTTAAAAATGGAGGTAAGTGAAAGTCGTGTGTTGCCCGCACCAGATTTTTTTCTATTTATTAATGCTGTGTAATATTTATTTATTTTTATATCATTACATTATTCTGCGATAAGAACAGTTTTTGAATTATAAGAAACCTATAAAATATTCCAACTAGTATTCGGTAAACAACATTCTCCATTTATCCAAAAATAAATTCTTAGCAATACTTAATATATTGGAAACAGAGAACATAATCACAGGCACACACACACACACACACACACACACACAAATTGATAAACAAAAAAATCAGTCTTCCCGTATAAAAAATCTGGTGCAGATGCACCGACCTATATTTACGAATGCGTTATTGGAAAAAAAGGTGCGTTATTTACGAAGGTCCTAAATTGTAAATCCAAAACTTATCTGTCTAAACTACTAATTAAAGAGATGATCAATCCATTCAAAATCAATTAGATCATGCAGCTCAAAAATGTTTTTCATGATTTAATTAAAAATAAGAAAACTTTCTCATATTTTGTTTATTTTTATATATAGCCTTCCAATTTAAATTTTTTGTAAGAAACACTAATGTAAATATTAGGTTTTTTCACATGAAATGTCTGTTTTTATAGTTTCTGAAATACACAAAGAATTTTGCAGGTCTCTGTTGTTTTCTTCCGAATGTTTACGTATTTTAAGTAAACAGTTACTAATCCTTTACATTTTATTATAAACATTAGCTTCCTAATCAGTTATCTAGTTTTTAGTATACCTCCAAATATGAACATGGAAACACGCGATTTTCGAGTAATATTTTTGTACGAGTTTAAACTCGGCCATTCAGCAGCTGAGGCCGCTAGAAATATTTGCAAGGCGTTCGGGAAAGGGCGTGTTAATGAACGGACCATTCGCCGTTGGTTTGCCAAGTTTTCAGCTGGGGATACCGACTTGGAAAACTTGCCCCGAGGAAGACCTCCGTCCGTAATAGACAACGATGTCGGCATGTTTCAAAACATACCGTGCAAAAATGGAAAGAACTGGGCTACGAAGTTCTTCCGCACTCACCATATTCTCCCGACTTGTCTCTAACTGATTACCATCTGTTCAGGAATTCAGACAACTTCGTCAAAGGAAAACGTTTTGAAAATGATGATTACGTGAAAAGTGCGTTTTCAGATTTTGTTTCACTTCAAAGCTCAGAGTTTTTCAGTTCGGGGATAAAAAAGTTGGTGTCTGGTTGGGAAAAATGTGTAGAAAAATAAGATAAATACTTCGAATAAAATTACCTTGTTTTCATATCGTATTTAAATAAAAATCCTTAACATTGAAAACGGACATTTCATGTGACACAACCCAATAATACTCTTCATCATTGTAGTTTATTTTTGTTCTACTATCTCCCAAATCACCAGAATTAACCTTTTTTTTTTTTTTATGAATTTTTAATTTCTACAATGAGAAGTTTGTAAAATCAATCCCTTTTGAGATATTACCTGTTAAATATCTCAAAAACTGAATTTGCACAATGTTGGAAAATTCGGATGTAAAAAGGACAATGTTTTCAAGATAGAAATATTTAGAGCAGATATAAAAAATATCTTTTTCTCAATAAACGTTTACTTCGCTTAAAGTCTCGTTTTTCGTATATTTTCAAGAATGTCTTTTAACCACTTTCTTCACCAATTAAGTGCTAACAAAAAATGAAAACACAGCTTTGACGTGATGCTAGTTTTTATTTTGATATCTGCAAAATTAAAAGAGTTACAGAGCTTTTTCCAACACGTTTTCAGGTAGGAAGTTGACTTAAAAGTTTAAGATCGGCTTTAAAAACAGTAAAGGATATAAAATAACTGTTAACAAATTAAAAAACGCAGCAAATTATTACAGAATGGTTTATCATTTCCAAATAACAACTGTAAAAGGGTACAACTGTTTTTAAAGCTGTTAATACTCAATTAAGTCAATAATTCAAAGGATAATTTCATGTCACTGCTGCTAATTTAAAAACGCAATATCTCAGCTAGTTGTTAACGTATTTCAATGATTCTTTTTTTTTTTCATTTTTTCGAAAATTTAATTCTCTTTGAAAATATTTTGGTATTTATTTTATTTTTTTCTCTTTATATCTATATTCACGCCTGTCAGAATGTATCTGACAATCAGCAAATGTGCTGTACAAATTGAGATCAGCCATGGTAGGCATGAAGAAGGAAAATGCTCAGCAGCACCCTTTTCATGGCTTTATTTTATCCGAGGAGGTCCCTCATCCAGCTTCTCTTTAGCCTTCTTCTGGCTGGCATTTCAGCTATTGACATGTCGTTAATAAGTCTATTGTCGTGTCCGTTAAGTTTACTGTGAAAACGAGTATAGAGTGTTCGTATATGTTGCCCAACTGTTGGTTGTTGTAAGTCCGTCTTAAAATTTTGGATTGAAATGATTGCAGTTTTTGTATGTATCTTTTTTGCTGAATGGGTAAAATTTCAATTTTTTTTCTTTTCTTTTTTTATAATTATTAATTTTTTTCATTAAAAAATAATAATAATTTTTTTCTATATCTTTGAAAATAACGTAGTTACAAGCGTATATATAGGCGAGATTTCAATTTTTTTCATTTTTCCTTTTTTTTTTTTTTTTTTTTTTTTTTTTTATCGCGCTCTACTGATTCTAAAACATTATCCATACTTTTCTCTATCATCAAAATTAACTGAGTTATGAGCGTATTTATGTGTAAAATTTCGTTTTTTTTTTTTTGTTATTTCTTTTCTTTTATCTCTTTTATATAATTATTCGTTTTTTTGGGGTTAAAAAACACGGATGAATTTTTTCTTTATCTTCAAAAATAACTGGGTTATTAAATTAAATCACGTTTAATCGGCCGCCATTTTAAAACTAACCAGCTGATATCAACGTCTAGGTTTCATAACGATCATTGTATGGACTAGTATTTTTGTGGCGAATTTAAAAAAATTGGTCCATTAGTTTCGAAGAAATGCCGCGGACGGCGGACGGATTTTTTTTTTTTATTCGTTATTTGGATTCTACGCATCTTGAAACGTAAGCTCTTAAATTTTGAGTGGGGAGGGTAAGTTTTTTTTTTTTTTTTTGGTCGATTACAAAGGTTGATTATTGAAAATAATAAACCAAAATGTTGAGTGGCAAAATGAACTCCTTCTTCCCCTAAAACAGATGGCTGAGGCTTCGCTTTTATATACAGGATGGATGTGCAACTCCCCCACCTTCAACCTCATATGGATGAGCTGCAGCAGAGACCGTGCCTTGATGCCTCATCATCGAGAGGTATATTAACCCGGTCATTACGACCGCCATTCTCCCTCTATAGCCCATCTACCGTTGATGGAATTACTTTACGAGGCAAAAATTACGCAGGAGACTAGCAATTTTCTGCAGATGAGGACCCTCAAGAACAAAGAAGATTCCATTGAGAGCCTTTATGTAAGCAGCCATTGTGCTCCTCCAGGACCCTTTTCTTCCAGTTTCCCTTGGCAACGCTCCGGCCCGCGCAGGATAATCGCTGGAGAAAGTCTTTTACTTTTTGTATTTCCAGATGAGGGGAAGGTACACTGGCCCTCGCACGACACAGCTTCGGTATCGGTCGAAGAATACAAAAAGAAATTGTCAGAAATAATACAAAACTGAATTATGTCTATTATACAAAAGGTAGTTCATATCTTAAAAGGTCCACAGTAAAACAATAATTAACGTATTACTTTCGCTATATTATATATATATATATATATATATATATATATATATGTGTGTGTGTGTGTGTGTGTTTTAATGAGAGTACAGTATTCAGTTTTGGTCCTTACAGCATATTACCTAATTAGCCAAGAAAATTGTTTAAACAATTCATGAAAATTTAAATCAACTCAAACTTAAAGAGGGCTATGACATAGGAAGCAAGAAAGCAGTCCCACGCACTTTGCACTACTTGTAAATATTTCGAAAAGCATTTTAATTCTTTTTAGTATAAATTTTCAAAAAAATGTCGAGCGGCATACCATGTCGGACGGTTTCGAATGGATTGACCCATATATAAGATTTTCTGATTACGCCGGAAACTCCACTGCCACTCTCAACCCTTGGTCCTTTTTCCTGATAATCATCAGTGACTTCCGAAAAGAAGATGGCCTCGAAACCTTCTAGTTTAGCTTATCCATATGATTCCTGCCAATAGGTCGCTTCTTTACATATGTTTTTCATGTATTTTATCATATAGCAGATTTACTAGTTGTATTATCAAATACAGTTGTTAATTTTAATAAAATAAAAAAACTTTTTTCTTTTTATTCCAGAAAGTATAGTCCACTGTCAAGATGATACACGTAACTAGGAGAAATAATCGTTCTAGTAAAAACCTGTCTAGCTAGAGCTGTTTTAAGCTTATACAAGTGTTTTAACTGAAATCGTTTGCTGCTCAAATGCCCTCATGATAAGACACGTGTTTCGCAGAAACCTTAGGAGTATTAACGAATTTTTTTTTCATCCATTTTTCAAAATCTGTATAACTGAATTCCTTACCGTCATTCAAAAAATTCCTTCCCTTAAAGCTCCTGGCCACGATGTCATTTGACCTACAGTATTAAGCTACGGGGTCCACTAAACCATCGAATTTCTCTCGTATCCAAACCTGCAATCCAAAATCCTTACTTTGTTACTAATAAAATGATTTATAAAGACCAAAACATCACATTAGTTGAATACTACCCTCACAAAGAAGCTTATCCGTGACCTCTCCTCGATATATATTCTTGGAAACCCCCCTGTGCGACTTGAAATATGGCCAAGGCACAACATACCATAAATTAGACATTGGAGTGCTACCATTGGAGTTGTTTCTTCAAAATAATTTTAATTATACATTTTTTACTTTTACTTACCTATATATAAAATATATAGTAAGGGTAAGTATTGCGATCGTGAAAATTTTAGAAATCCTTTTTAGGGTCCCGCAAAAAGGTCTCCGTGTGTGTGGTAACTCCCGGGCGAAAACCAAAAGTCCTATAAAACTAAAATTTCATATTTAAGACAATTATACGTCCGAGATGTTACAGAATGGGCTGACCGGAAGATCTACTTTATACCATGCATTTGGCACCTTTTTACGATTTTCTCAAAAAGGGATATAACGGTTTTGATTAAACTCCCTATATCGATGTAAAATTTGATGGGCTTTAATATCATGTAGGTTTAATTCTGATTGAGATAGTATGACAGGGCTTAAATACCGATATTTTAAATTTTCTTCCTCTAAAATACCTTTAATTTTGTAGATTGGAACATCATCTTATTATCATTGATAAATAAAGGGTAAATATGTAAGTTAGGCGAATTAGATAAACAAATAAATGAGGAAAGTGCAAACATATTTTTTTAAACAATTTTTGTGTCTTTGAACACAAGAATAGTAATATAGATGTATAATATACCGTTGGATAGCTAAAGATTTTAGAAAAAATGTTATCTAATATAAAGAATTTTAAAGGTTTATGGAGAGTGATGAAAAGCCGATAAAGCTAACTAATTGTAGTAGATTAAAATATTTAATAAAACACATGTTTCTATTGAAATTCAAAATAATTAATTCTTTAACAATTAATTTGTATCTTTAAATGTATTTAAAAATTCCAAATTTGATTTTAACAACGGAGGTCAGTGAAAGTTGTGTGTTGCTCGCACCCGATTATTTTCATATTTACTTGTATTGAATCAATACGGTTGTTCATTTCATTAAGTTAATTTAGAAAAAAGTTTGGATATTTGAAAGAATTTTCCATAAATCGCACAATTCTGTTAAAAACTGACATTAGACAATGTTTACGATCGAAATAAATTCATTTAATATAAATTGTATATAGAGCTAAGTGAAATATCGTTACCTTATTTTAAAATTTTGGCTGTATTTCAGAGTATAAATTTTATTAATACCATCTTTACAAAATCAGTATGATATTTTTAAAGTTGTGTGCCTTGAGATGTAAACGAGCACCCAAAGTGTTATTAAGTAATTAATTAGAAAACAATGTAAGGAAATAATTTCGATATTCACGCCCGCTTGAGCGAAGCAAGGCTCACAAACAGGACTCCTAACCTTCACTTCGTTATGCCTTGTTTTCTTTATTTTTTCTTTTCTTTTTTTTTTTTGACTCTTTTATTACTTTATTATTTATCATATCTACTTATAATTTGGTGTGACCTTCTTCTTGTTAAGGTTGTTTTTTTTTAAATATACAATAACCCCTCCTAACTGTATAGCTCGTTAAGCTAATACCATTATTCAGACCAAACGAGTTGATAAAAAATCGTGTTTTAAACTCGAATAATTTCGTAATCTATTTTTTTTTTTCTTTCTGTGATTTTTTTACAAAATGAACTTACAAGGAGATTATATTACGATTTAATTGTGTTTCAACTGTTGCTTCTCAAACTCTCCAATCCCACATCAGAGACCTTGAGGTATGGTGTCAGAATTGGCGAATTAAAATAAATTCCAACAAATTACCTTCACCCTACGTCGTAAACCTATGACATCCTGCCCCACAGTATCCTTTAATAATATTCCGCTCGTTCCTGTTGAACTGATCCGCTACTCAGGACTTCTACTTGACAAACGTCTAACATGGTATCCCCACACTAGACTGAAACGACAAGAAACTGCTCGCCGCTTTCGGTTACTTCAACACTTTCTAGACAGACGCTCTAACCTTCCACTTAACTACAAAATACTCATCTACACGACCATCATAAGGCCTATCTGGAACTACGGGGTTGAGCTTTGGGGCTCCACTAAATCATCAAATTCTTCCCGTCTTCGATCCTTACAATCCAAAATCCTTCGAAAAATCCTCAACGCTCTTTACTTCGTCATGAATAAGTTCATCCTTAAAGACTTTAATATTCCTTATGTAGCTGATTTAGCCCAAACCAGGTATCAATCCTTCCATGACAAACTCCACTCCCCACTCTAACCCACTAGTTTCAATTCTAGCTTCCTCTTCCATTCCTGACTTTCCTCCGAGGCGTCTTAAAAGAAGATGTCCTTGAGACCTTCTAGTTTAGATTACCTATTGGAGTGCTGCCAATGGGCAGTTTCTCTTCATGTCTAATTTACTAGAGACGCGGCTGACTGAGAGGCGCTGGGATCTCCTGACAGTGTGCCTCGTCATCCATTTATCTATTTTTGGATGCAGAGGTTCGATTCGGAGTTCCCAGGGGTAGTATGTAAATATTGTATATAGTTATGAATGTGGCCAAGATTGTAATTATTTTATTTTACATAATTACTTTTACTTCCTCAGTTGAATACGGTATAGAAAGTATGATAATTAGTAAAGAAAAAAAATGATCTGACTTAATTTTCCGGTTTAAGAGTCGTGCATAAAAAAAAAAAGTTAATATGAATGTCATATGTCAGTATTTCTAAAATTCTTAGGTCGCCTAGTCCACAAAACAGTTTTTGTTGAATTCTGGGCGTCATAATTTATTAGTTACTTATGACACATCTATCGATTACAAAAAAATATTTCAATTATTTTTGTAAATATATTTGATGTAAAACACCAAAAATAATTGTCGAAAAACAATTATTGTTTGAGCACCAATGCGAAACACAACTGGATCGCTGGTCTAAGTGTCATTCAAACATTGCATGAGATCTGTCTTCTGACTGAATCCTTAGAAAAAAATAAGAATCAATTATAAATTCAATAATGGCGAATACAATTATCTTTCTTTTTTTTTTTTTTTTTTTTTTTTTTTTTTTTTTTTTTTTTTTTTTTTTTTTTTTTTTTTTAGGAATGATAAAATTGAATAGATATTTTCATATTTTACCATTTATATCCTTCAATTCTAAGGAAATTATAAGGCAAGATTTAGTACCGAATTTCCACATGTAAAAACGTTTTAAAAATCTCCTCCTCAATTCTCTACTTTTTATTTAACAAGTTTTTTACAGAATAATTTCGTACTTTATTTGGAAAGTTATTTATTAGCATCCTCAGATATAAAGTTATCATGAAAACGCGTCCTATGCTCATAGGTATAAGTGTGGATTGTGGGAGTTGATGTGGTTACTTAAATCCAAGTATAATAAAATAAAAACAAAAATCCATTGAATTCTTTACTTATCCAATTACGAAACTCAAAACCATCCCCGAAATCATGACAACTCCATTCTCACTATAACCAGCCAGTTTCATTCCTTTCTTCATACTCAATTTCTGATAATCCTCCAAGTCATCTAAATGAAGATGACCCCGAGACCTTCTGATTTAAAATATTCTAAGCTGAGTCTCAGTCACCAAAATATCACTTATACTCATCATATAGAAGTGTAATCTGTATTAGTTTTATCATTTTTATACTCAGCCCCTTTTGAGATATTTCCGTGTAAACATCGTGAAAAAGGAATGAAAAATCCTTCGTTATGTTGTTCTTCACAGTGGACGTAAAATGGTGATACAGAGACTTTGCTAAGTCAGGTACTGTTTTAAAATCCCCATCCTCATAAAACATTGATAGGCATAATTTAGAAATTCCTCTTTAATATCGTTCGATAGTCACATTAGCACAAAATGACCTTAAGAGAATAAAAATAACATACAATTTAAGACGTAAAGAAGAAAGTATTTTTTATTTATTTATTTATACACTCTACCTTGCAATATATGCAACACGGGTTATGGCAACATTAAAGGTGACCAGATGTCCGATTTTTCCTAATTTGTCCCGCCTCCCGCGACGTTTTACCAAAGTCTCCACTTTTAGAATTAAGTTAAATTTTATATTCATGAAAATCATTGTTTTGCACTCTAGAATCCTTCATTTTGTTTTGCGTTCTAAGAATCATTCGGGCTACGACGACTAACATATTCCTTTTGCTATCCAGTTACATTGTATTTGTCAATCAGATGATAGATTCACATAGATCACTTCGTGTTCGTACTGCATGCAAATAAATAAATATTACAAATCTGCTACTTACCATAGAAAAGTAAGGTGATTTATTTATATATTTCATAAATACATAAATTTTATTAAACTTACCTTAAAATACTAGTATTCTTCATATTTTATATTGATGGCAAAAATTATATCACCGACCTTAACCTTAAAAGGAAGTTTAGAAAGAAATGTAAGAATAAAGTTTTGCAAATATTTTAAGTCAATCAAACAAATTTTGTTATAAATAAAATATGTTCTTGTAAATTATGTTTAGGGCAAATAAATTCAGCGAAATGTTGCCGATGAGAAACGAATATATTTTACTGTATGTGTTTATAATATTATAGTAATTGTTTTAATTCTCTTGGACATATAATATTGTTGTTTACTAAAGAACAGTTATATGATCACAAATTAATTTCAAATTTTAATATATCTTTAAGAATCAAAACATACAATTATATGCTTTTTCTACAGAAAATCAATTGTTGACATCAGAAAAATCAATATTAAGTGTTGAGACTATGAAAGACATTTTATGTGTAAATTATAATCAGACGAATTCTTGCGAAGATTTTTACAATATTTTAAAAATGTCACCAATCTACTGAAACGAATTCACTCAAATAAAAAATATGTCATGGAATAAAATATTCTACATTTTTTATATTTATAAATTGTACTTATGTTATTACGACTCTGTATGAAAAATTTTGTTGATACCCCCCTCCTTCAGAGTTGTTCTGCTTTGCCCGTCTAAAAATCTGGTCACCTTACAAGAAGGTATTCATTCAAATACTTATAAGGAAATCAAATATTGTCTGCGATACATCTGATTTTTAAGCTCATTACTTTCTTAAACTTAGAAAATGGCCAATTTGAAGGTTGTCATTGTACAGTAGCAGGCACCTGTCAGTAAACAGAAGCAATTATATCACTTAAAGTGTTATATTTGTCCGTATAGAGCGGGTGCTTCTTATAAAAAGCTATGGCTTCACAAATACTTAACGTTAAGATAATTTAAAATAATTTTCCAATTTGGTCCAATAGGGTCCACGGATCACTAGTTGGGAAACACTGTTCTAAAACATCTTTATGTGGTCTTCCTAATTTTGCTGAGCTGAGGGAATTCATCTATTTCAGCAGATTATTCCAAACACATTGCTCTAGAAATAGCAATCTGTATTCAAAGGAGTACTAAATCTCGCGAGCCAGTATCATCCCATATATTACAGACAGAGTAGGTCGCACGTGGGCAACCCGTAACCACAGCTTTTCAAACCTCCTTGAGAATGATTGGATCTAATGAAGCACAAGTCCTTCCTCGACCAAAAGGCCTCAACACAACCTATCTAACGGCCTAACACCCCTAAACCACAGAATTTACTGGCTGACTCATTTCTGCTTATAACATTGAAAGTAATTGTCATTACGATACAAAAACTCGAATCAATTACACGCACTTTTGTGATTTCTCTCAAATTGTGTATATTAAAGCCTCAAATAAGAATTAAATAACGTTCGTTGGTGCATTAACTGTACCACAATACTTGTCAAACTATATCTACATTAAAACATATCTGACGAAAAAAAAAAAAAAAAAAATGTGTGAAACAAAGAAATTATTTTTAAATAGAAAGACAAACAAAATAACTTCCGTTTTAGTTCCTTTTTTTTTTACTTCTCTATAGGCACATCTTATTTTTTTACTTTCACTAACTTATATTGGGTTGTGTCACATGAAATGTCTGTTTTCAAGGTAAAGGATATCTTTTAAAAATACTATAAGAAAACAAGATAATTTTATTCGAGGTATTTACCTTCTTTTTCTACACATTTTTCCCAACGTGACACACTTTTTTATCCACGAACTGAAAAACTCTGAGCTTTGAAGTGAAAAAAAAAATCTGAAAACACCCTTTTCACTTGATCTTCATTTTCAAAAAGTTTTCCTTTGACGAAGTTGTCTAAATTCCTGAACAAATGGATTCTGTAATCTGTTGGAGACAAGTCGGGAGAATATGGTGGGTGCGGAAGAACTTCGAAGCCCAGTTCTTTCAATTTTTGCACGGTATGTTTTGAAACATGGGGTCTTGCTGCCGCTCAGTGAGATCATGAGGTACCCATGTATCGAGCTTTTTTACTTTCCCAATACACTTTAATTATTCGGAAACAGTAGATGCACTTGCAGTTAGTTGTGCTAAGAGTCCTTTAACTGTTTGGTAGTGGTTTCCTTCTACTGTATGTTTGAGGACATCGTTGTCTATTACGGACAGAGGTCTTCCCCAGATGAAGTCGGTATCCCAGCTGAAAACTTAGCAAACCAACGGCGAATGGTCCATCCATTCATTCTCCCTTCCCCAAACGCCTTTCAAATATTTCTAGCGGCCTCGGCTACTGAATGGCCGAGTTTAAACTCGTACAAAAATATTACTCGAAAATTGCTTGTTTCTATGTTCATATTTGGAGGTATACTAAAAAGTGGGTAATTGATTGGGAAGCTAATGTTTTTAATTCAAAGGTAGAGGATTAGTAACTGTTTACTTTAAATATGTAAACATTCGGAAGAATCCTGCAAAATCCTTTATGTATTTCAGAAACTAAAATAACGGACATTGCATGTGAAACAACCCAATTTATATATGAAATATATAGTAACGGAAAGCATTGGGATCGTGAAAATTTTCGAATTTCAGTTTTCAACGGAAATACACGTTATATGGTCCCCCGATAACAAATAACCAGAGCCCGCTAAAAGGTCTGTGTGTCTGTGTAATTGTAGTAAGTATACCACTAAAACAAAAAGTCGTACGAAGTTGAAATTTCATATTTGAGACCATCACACGCCTGAGATGTTACTGCTACTTTTTCTTTCATATTGGGTGACCTGAAGATCTACTTTATATTATGCGGTTTGCCTCTTTTTAAGATTTTCTCAAAAACAACTCTAACGATTTTGATTAAATCCACTGCATCTATCATCTATCACGGACTTTATAATACGGTTTAGGTTTCGTTCTGATTAAAATAGTCTGACAGGGCTCAAATGCAGATAGTTTCAATTTTCTTCCTCTGAAGCACCTTTAATTTCGTGGATTTGAATAAATTAAAAATATCATCTTGTTCGCATTGATACAACAATTAAGCCTTGAATCAACGTGAAAAACATATTAAAGGAATCGAAGGAATCTTAATTATTAAATATAAAGATTGAAACAAAAAACACTATTTAATTCCAAGTATTTACTTGAAAAGGGTTGATCTTTGATAAAATTTATGAACTTACCTTTAATAATCGATAGGAATTTAACAATAACTTTCAGCTTTATATTTTCTAAATGACATTATTGGAACAATACCAGTTTTCTGCTAACTTAATTCTGTACAGCGGGATGGTATATATCCTACGCCTTCCGAAAGTATGCTGTTCAATCATTTCATTATAAAGGGAAAATTTCTACTTAATATTAGACTTTAATATTTTATATTTTTATTTAACTTTCACGATAATCATTATTTAGTTAAATTAATTGTGTTTAAAAATACTAAATTTGCGATAGTTTCCAATTAGTGTTTATATGACAAACATTTTTTTTATAAACTATTGATTACTAACAATTTTAACAAAAATATATTTTTTCTTAAAACGATAATTTTGTTGAAAAACAAAATATCAAATAAACTCAAAAATAGCACAAATTAGGATTCATGTATTTCACATATATTCTATAGATTTCATATGTATTGTTTTTTGCCTTCTCAGTTAAGTTAATAATCATTCAAATACCAGATGGACTAATTTATCACGAAAAAATATTAAACCAAAAAGTTAATTAAAAATAAAGTAAATACCAATCACTTGTTATTTTGAATTATTCAATGTTCTTTAAATACCACTCAAAAAGGGATCACTCGTAGCTGGGTGTTAGCATAACAGCCTCCTTTGCCATAGGTCACGGGTTCAAACCTGCAGGTGGTCCTAGGATTTTTGATGAGAGAAAAAAATCCATAGTTATGCCGTCCTTCGGAGGGGGCGTTAAAAGGTGGTCCCGAGCTTGTGCGATGTCAAGTACTCGTTAAAGAGTTTTATCCTAATAAAGCCTGGATGGGCAAAATTTAGTACTCCCATCAAAGCATCGTCCGATTAGCCACAGTAGCAGAAAGTGAAGTTAAATAAACAAACTATTCAAAAATATGTCAGAATTAGTGAAACGTTCTTTTTTTTTGCTTTTTTTAACATTAAATCTTTATTCACACATGTAAATAATACAATGAACAATCAGTGAATGTGCGGTCAATTTTAAGAAACATGGCGTGATAGGCATGAGGGAGAGCAGCACCCAGCGGTACCTAATCCTGGCATGAAATTAGTGTGAATTACTAAAGGAGAAGGTCTCTCATCCAACTCCTCTTCAGCCTTCTGTAGGCATTTCCTGGCATGAGTGTTGTGGCCATGTCATTGATTGGTGTGTTAGGGTGACCTTGTAGTTTGTCGTGGAAACGTTTAATTTTCAAATATGAATGAACTACTTAAATGGAATTCAAAGGATAGTTATTTTAAGAATTAAATTTTCGAATAAACTCATTAACCTCGTGTTTTTTTTTTAAGTTGCTAAAAAGAGTGCTACAATAAGGTCATACACGAAAAATTAATTAAGCGTGAGACTGCTTTCTAGCCTCCTATGTTATAGCCCGCTGTAAGTTTAAGTTGATTTAAATTTTCATGAATTTTTTTAACAATTTTCTTGGCTACTTAGTTAATAATAGTACGGACCAAAACTGTATACAGTGCTCTCATCAACACTCTAGTTTTTGTTTGGATCTGAAATACGAAAACGTATAATAATTTTTAAATAAAATGTTATTTTTACAGTGAAGAGAACTTTATAACTCGAGAACCAGCACAGTCTCATTATAAACACCGTATAGATGTGTAACCTCTGTTAATTTTTCACACTGTACCTTTTGAGACATTTCCTAGCAAACTTCGCAAAAAACGAGTTTTTCCATGTTTGAAAATTCATATTGAATAAAGGAATATGTACTTAAGATCGAAATTTTTGCAGAAAGTAGGGCTGTGACTAACCTAGGTTAGGAAAAAAAATCAAAGGTGA
Source organism: Piezodorus guildinii (assembly GCA_023052935.1). NCBI lineage: Eukaryota > Metazoa > Arthropoda > Insecta > Hemiptera > Pentatomidae > Piezodorus > Piezodorus guildinii. The sequence goes on along the minus strand of CM041292.1, from coordinate 215,070,700 downwards.
GTGTCTTTTCCTTGATAGAATTCTAACTCTTTTACTTACTTTTAGGCTGATATGTTGTAAAATATATATTCTTGTTTTTTTTTGTTTTGACTCGATATCTGCAAAACGACCAGAATTAGATATTTTTTTCCCGACACATGTTTTTAGTCGCGAATCTTAAAACATAAAACAGCGGCAACACTAAAAGAGTTTCCCAGAAAAAAAATGTATCCATACTTTTTGTTCATGAAAGGATAGAGAATAACTGGTTAAAAAAATCATTAAAATCAGAAATTTTGAGCAGTAAATAAAATTATAAATTTATTTTTAAATTACATTTCCCTATTTTTTTTTAAAGATTTTTATTTTTCAATATATATTTTTTTTTTTTTACAAACGGCCACATGCCTCAAACTTTATACATGTTGTGGTAATCGCACCAATTACATGTTACTTTGACGTTATATTTACTGTAGGGGTTAGTGGTAATAGTAGCCTATGTTACTTTTGAACAGTAGGAAAAATCTGAAAACAAAAACGTACAAAAAAATAAATAAATAAATAAATAAGAATTTAAGCAAAAACAAAATAATTACAGTTGAAAAAAACAAAACAATTAAAGTAAAACAAAACATATTATAGTAAAAAATCTGGTGCGGGCAACACACGACTTTCACTTACCTCAATTTTTAAAATCAATGAAAGGATTTTCAAATACAGTTAGAGATAAAAATACGTGAAATAATTAAGGAATTAATCAAATTAAATTTCTATAGAAACATGGGTTTGATTCAAAAATCTATTATATTATTATCTAAAATAATCAGTTAGTTTTATGTTCATTTCATCACTCTCTATTAACTTTTAAAAGCTTGTGTATGAGATGATAATTTTTCTAAAATCTTTAGCTTTCCAACGGAATATCATACATGTATATTACTGCTCTTATGTTCAAAAACGAAAAATTGCATTAAAAAAATATTTTTTTCTGTTTTCTCCTTTAGTTGGGTATCGAATTTATATATTTACCAGTTTTTCATCAGCGTTAACAAGATAATCTAGTTATTATTATTGAATCTACAAAATTAAAGGTACTTTAGGGGAAGAAAATTTAAAATATCGGCATTTAAGCCATGTCAGACCATTTTTATCTAAATAAAACCTACATGATATTAAAGCCCATTAAATTTTTCATCGATATAGCGAGTTTAATCAAAATCGTCGGAACCGTTTTTGAGAAAATCGAAAAAAGGTGCAAAATGCATAGTATAAAGTGCCTCTTCTGGTAGGCTCATTTTGATGAAAAAAGTTTTGTCACGTCTCGGGCGTATAGTTGTCTTAAATATGAAATTTGAGTTTCATAGGACTTACCGTTTCCGCCCGGGAGTTACCACACACACACACACACACACACACACACACACACACACACACACACACACACCTTTTTGCGGGACTTGGTTATTTGGACTCAGGGGACCCTAAAACGTATATTTCCGTTGAAAACTGGAATTCGAAAATTTTCACGATCGCAATACTTCCCCTTACTATATATAGTAAGTGAAAGTAAAAAAAAATAAAAATAACTAAGTGGAAGCGAAACAATGCAAATACATATTTTGGTTATATGCTAATATATTATTTCTTTTTTACATTTTAAAATTAGTCTAGTAGTACATCTTTTGTACTTTTATCTACGTAACGTTTTAGGGTTTTCTTGTCGTAATCGCCTATTTTTGGAACTATTGGGTTGTCACTAGTCAGAGTACGAGAAAAGAAAAGTTGTGCCAGCACATTTCCCTATCATTTTTGTGCTAAATGCGACTAAAACGAAATCATATCAGACGCAATATGGAAGTAACACAGTAAACATAAAGAGAAAGGACTTTGTTTAAGAAGTTGTTACAAAAGTATTGTAATCGGATTCATACAATTTGTACTTTCACTTACTATATATAGTAAGGGGAAGTATTGCGATCGTGAAAATTTTCTAATTCCAGTTTTCAACGGAAATACACGTTTTAGGGTCCACTGAATCCAAATAACCAAGTCCCGCAAAAAGTGTGTGTGTTGACTCATGGGCGGAAACGGTAAGTCCTATTAAACTGAAATTTCATATTTGCGACAACTATACGCCCGAGACGTTACAAAACTTTTTTCATCCAAATGAGCTTACCAGAAGAGGCACTTTATACCATGCATTTTTGCAACTTTTTTCGATTTTCTCAAAAACAGTTCCGAAGATTTTGATTAAACTCGCTATATCGATGTACAATGCAATGGGCTTTGATATCATATAGGTTTTATTCTGATTAAAATGGTCTGACAGAGCTTAAATGCCGATATTTAAAATTTTCTTCTTCTAAAGTACCTTTAATTTTGTAGATTCAATAAAAATAACTATATTATCTTGTTAACGCTGATGAAAAACAGGTAAATATATAAATTGAATAAATTCGATAACCAACTAAAGGAGAAAACAAAAAAAATATTTGTTTAATGCAATTTTTCGTTTTTGAACATAAGAGCAGTAATATACAAGTATGATATAACGTTGGCAAGCTAAAGATATTAGAAAAAATATTATCTCATACACAAGCTTTTAAAAGTTAATAGAGAGTGATGAAAAGTTAATAAAGCTAACTGTTTATTTTAGATCGTCGATGGGAGGATTGCATTAAGGCTGATCTCGGGAACTTGGGCTTGACCGGTGAACATTGGACGAGTCTGTGCAGGCGAAGTTTAGTGGTATCGGCATCGAACCTTCGGGTTCGGTAAGCCTATTATTATTATTATTTATTTTAGATAATAATACAATAGATTTTTTAATAAAACACATGTTTCTATATGAATTCAATTTAATTAATTCTTTAATAGATTCACGCATTTTTATCTCTAACCGAATTTGAAAATTTTTTCATTGATTTTAAAAATGGAGGTAAGTGAAAGTCGTGTGTTGCCCGCACCAGATTTTTTAGGTTACATCCTGACGAAAATTTCAAACCTTCACAATATCTTGGATACTTTTCCCTGAACGATTCCTGTATTTTAATCATTATTCATTGAGTGAAGTAGAGCAGAGACTGCAGCAGATGCTGATTCCATTTCTTCCAGTGAGGTCATACTCGAGAAGTGGGTCAGGATTCGCAATGGTCATGAAAGGGCTGGTCGGAGTCTTGCCGAGGTCCGAGGGTTCCGAGGGTTTACGACCACCAACCCACCGCTTTTATCCTTTCTTCCTCCTCGCCTTTATGGTTTTAGGCTTCAACGATCTTCTTCTCCTCGCCATACAAGGACCGTTAGCTTTCATAAGACGGAAACTTTTTTTTTACCATCCCAAATTTTACGCAGCGTGAAAACGGTTAAGAGGGGAAAAAATGCGGTTTAGGTAAAATTGAGTGGAAGATAGATTAGTAAAGGAAAAAAAAAAAAAAAAAAAAAAAAGCCACTAAAGGAATCGTTTTGTGAACATAATTAAACCTTTGGTTTATTATAGGTAGTTCAGTTTTCGTTTTGCCTTTTATTACAGAGAACAAAAGTTCCGAAATGAATTTCAAAATGAATGCGCCCATTTATGTGGCAATGAAAAACATACTCAACAGAAGAAAGATAAAATAAAAAAAAAAAAAAAAACACTAAAATCTGAGAAAGTATTACATACCCTCATAAGTTGAATATAGTTTAAACTTAAAACTTTTATATCGTTTGAGCTTATAACCAATAGTTAAAACCATTTCATTGTTTTTCTTTCACTGACCGCCATCCGATATTATTATTGATTTTGATCTAAAGAACACGGGCCTACAAAATATTACATCATCCCCAACTCGGTTTATGCCATTCATACCTCAACAACAGCAGACACCTTTATCTCAACAAAATATTACTTGTACATTCCAGGCCATTATCCAATTTTAAAAAGCCCTGATGATGGCTCAAAATGTGGTTCGAAACGTGACAAACAATCAATATTGAAAATTATTTCTATGCTTTTCTTCCACTTAGCGCCAGCCTATATAATATATAAGCTCTATAATATAGAATCAGATAGATTTGTAGCAGAAGAGCCCCCCTCTTCGTTGCAAGACAAATCTATAGAGGCTGAAATAATCGATCTTGAAAAATGTTTAATAATAAAAAACATATGTTAAAGTGGTTAATAAGAATGATGGAGGTTATAACCTGTTCTGTGTTTGTAAATACGTTATTTTTATTTGTCAACTTATTTGTTAATAAATATTGTGTGCAAAACTTGTCAGTTTTTACACCAACCTGCCAAAGTGGTGACCCTGATCGGTAAGTTGAACATTATCTTTCGTTTTACTCTTTTTGCTCATAGTTTATGAAAAAATGACTGACAACAAATCCGAGGAAGATATTCCCAAGCCGCAGGCCTTACACCCTTAATTAGGATTCCTTCTTTCTGGAAAAGCAGACCCAGCATTATGGTTTTGTCAAGTCGAGGCAGTTTTTACAACAAGTAAAATAACATCGTCGAAAAAGAAATTCCAAATGATACTGCCCCATCTCGAGTACGAGATATTATCTCAAGTTTCAGATATCGTTATGGATCCAACTGATACGCCCTACGAGACATTAAAGGAACGCCTAATTGATACTTATGCCCAGTCTGAGAAAACGAGGTTAAAAAAATTGCTAGAAGAAAGAAGGTTGAGCAGTGGCGAAAAACCTTCTCTCCTTCTTAATGAACTTAAACGATTGTAGTGATGTAGCAGAAGAGCCCCCCCCCCCTCTTCGTTGCAAGACAAATCTATAGAGGCTGAAATAATCGATCTTGAAAAATGTTTAATAATGAAAAACATGTGTTAAAGTGGTTAATAAGAATGATGGAGGTTATAACTTGTTCTGTGTTTGTAAATACGTTATTTTTATTTGTCAACTTATTTGTTCAATAAATATTGTGTGCAAAACTTGTTAGTTTTTACACCGACCTGCCAAAGATTCATAGAATAATTTTTTATGATAAAGTAAAATAAAATATACACTTTGATAATGCATCTTATAACAGGTAATAATAATCATAAGAATTGTCATAAAAGCTGCCTTTTATGGTTAATAATTTTTTTTCATGTTACAGAAATATATAATATGTTGAATGACAACTTAAAAACAACCAGACATATTATACTTGTGCATGGTTCATTTAGAATAACTAAAAACTTTTATTTTCGAGACGTAGAAAGTGGTCTTTAAACTCCAACAAAAAACTGTATTTCCGAATTTTCAGTCAAAGTTTTACCATGCTTTCCCCATTCTCAAGACACCATAAAAAATATATTAAAACTTAGGCACGAGTATTTTATCCATTTTATATTTTCGTCAAGTAAAAATAATACAATTTATAAAACTTATTACTTCTAAAAGTCGAAAATTAACCAACTACATATATTATATAGTCCTTAAAGCATGAATTTTTAACCTTTTTTAACAATTAGTACAAATTTATTGACCTTTTTTAATTCAGTTAGATATAGAAATATTTAAGATATATATTTACTTGTTAGTTATCAATTATGACAAACTGATATGGTTATTGTTTTCAAATATACAAAATTTATATCAACCATAAAGGTTATTTTAGTCCTAAACTAATAATACAGATACAATTTAATAATACATACATATATACTAATAAAACATACATACATACTAATAATAATACATAAATATAATGCATACTTGATAAATAATAAAATACAATACAAACATTATACATAATATACGAAATAACACATGCAATATGAAAATAATGCATACATATATACAAATCATAAAATACATAATACATAATAAAATAAAATACATAATACACTAAAACATAGATGATACTAATAATACAGATACAATATTTTATGTTAACTACAAACAATTATATAAGATAACTACATATAAGAAAAGAAAAAAATATATATACATAATATATAATAAAAAATATATACATTATACTAAATTAAAGATACTTTAGAACAACAAAATTTGAAATATCAACATTTATGTCCTGTTAGACTATTTTCATCAGAACAAAACCTTATATGATATTAAACCGTTACATTGATATGTGGAGTTTAATTAAAATCGTTTCAGCCGTTTTCGAGAGTCGTAAAGTGGCTCTTCTTCCAGTGGCGCAACATGCCGTGTAGGCCCTGGGCCTCGTGATGTAATCTCCTGGGAGATTAAACTCACATTTTTCGATGCATTTTCTAGTGTAGGATCATCACTCCCTACGCCTAATTTTGTGAGTTGCCACCATTTGGCTGGAGGGTCACACATACCCGAGTGAGAGACTGTGAATGAATGCCTATTTAATTACATCCTTAAAAAAGTCCCAACGGGATGGGATTCGAACTCAACCTTTAGCATGAGAGACTCAGTAACGGGCTCCCCGGTCATTTGGACTTATGGGACAGTGAAACGCGCATTTCCGATTAAAACTAGAATTTGAAAATTTTTATTCATTGCAATACTCTCTCTTACTATACATTTCATATATAGGTCATTAAAATTTAATACATTTTTTTTTTTTTATGGATGGAACAGTTAGATGTATAGTAACACATTCAGGGATATTCATGTAACATTGCATTTTTTTATTTTATTATATATGATAATGATTTATTGAAAATTCTTTTCTTTTTTTTTTCTTCGAATCGGTTGACCAAAAAGGTCTGAAAGTGAGAAACCACACTGGTTAAAGTTATGAAGAATGTTAAAGCGGAAAACTTTTCGATTGATACACCCGCGCTATATTATGCAAGATTACTTCTTGTAGCCACCCAACTCACCCCCTGTCGGAGGTACGAATGATAGCCGTTTATCCAAAGAACACCTACCCCAACCTGAAAAGGCCCACGAAATGCGACTTCACGTAACGCTTTTTTCTCTTTCGCCACCAAATATCGGACCGAGGACCATTTCTTTCTTGCTCACGAAGAAGCAGTTCACTGGAGGTCTTCCATGAACATTGCGATCTTGCGTCACGGTCTTGCGCAAGCGAAAACTAATTTTCCACGCTCCTCGGAAGAGCGTGCTACTTCCGCTCTGACGTCATCACTCTCCCTTAGCCTACGCCATTGCCACAGGGAAAGTGGATTCACGGTCACCTTCCGTGACGTCATCAATGCAACCTCATCTATTACATCTAAAAAACACAACTTTTTTTTTTTTGCTTCATATGATGTCTTATTTAAGGGATAGCGCTACGGTTAAATGGCATTTTTTATATTAATATTCTAAATTTGTAAGTGCAGTAAGTCTTAATTGATGCCAAATTCTGGGGAGTTGGCCATTGATCACGGGGTTATTCAGGGAAGTAAATTAGGACCATTACTATTTGTATTGTACATTGATTATATTTGATTTTCGGAGCTAGTCTTTGGTACGGATTTCTTGTATTATACAGCGACCTCGGACTGGAGTTTATGAGCTGGTGAATTCTCATTTTCAATTGATTCCTGTCTGGTTTCATATTAATATCCTTGGAATAAAACTATATCAATCCTCTTTCCTGTACTTCACGATGACCCAAAAATGTGAGTCGAAAACCCACATGCGAGATGCTTGTCATTTTTCTGTCACTGATAAAGTTCATCAAGTTAGGTATCTCAAAATTGTTCTTGATTACCGATTAAGATGTAATGCGCAGTTATCTAATCTCGCAGCTCAACTGAGGAAATATGTTTTCCATAATTTGAGAGCTACGTTAATATTAATAAATTAGGATTTTTTTTTTTATAATCAGAAACATTCTTTATTGAGTAATATTACAATCAGTCCGAATTGTTACATTTTAATATTGATAAAGTATAACATTCTTAATTAATTCACACAATACGAGGCATGTTTTTTGAGTAAGTACCGTTTTGGAATTTAAAAAAAAAGACGTGCAAAGATATCGCAATAATTTTATTTTTACATGAAAGCCTGTACCTTAATCTACTTTTCTACATAATTTCCATGAATTTTGAGACACTTGTCATAACATGGCACCAGTTTTTGAATACCTCCACAAACAATTCTGCCGCCTAACTTGTTAACCACTGTATCAAAAATGTTTAAAATTCGTTATCGTCTTGCGTGCAATCCAGAACAAAAGATGTGGCAAGTTGTGTAAGGATATCGTTTTGCTGCATGACAATGCCCGTACACATGTGGCTAATGGGACCAAAGATCTCATCAAATCATTTAAATGGGAAACTCTAGATCCATACATCACTGATCTGGCGCCCAGCGACTACCATTTGTTACATTTGTGATGCAGTGGTTAACAAGTTAGGCGGCTGAATTTTTTGAGGAGGGTATTCAAAAACTGGTGTCGCGTTATGACAAGTGCCTCAGAATTCATGGAATTTTTTTTTTTTTTTTTTTTTTAAATATTGCTTTATTGAGAAATAATACAATCTGCCACTATCTTGGGCAATAAGTATTAGAGATAAAAGAAGTCATTCATTCCATATGTACAAAGTAAAACAAACAAAAAATAAAATACCTCAATAACAAATGAACAAAAAAAAAAAAAATAAATTAAATAAATAAAATAAAATAAATGAAAGAAAATAAAATAATTATAATCTTGGCCACATTCATACCTATATACAATATTTACATACTGCCCCTGGGAACTCCGAATCGAACCTCTACATTCAGAAATGGACGCAGAGGAACAATGTCAGGAGATCCCAGCGCCTCTCAGTCAGCCGCGTCACCAATCTAGTCAGTGGAGACTGAGTGAGGGCGCTAGAGCCACACACTCTCAGGCATGGATCATGGAAATTATGTAGAAAAGTAGATTAAGGTACAGGTTTTCATGTAAAAATAAAATTATTGCGATATCTTTGCACATCTTTTTTTAATTCTAAAACGGTACTTACTTAAAAAAACATGCCTCGTATATACAGAACAATAAAATCAATTAGGATTAATTTATTTTGCATATATGCAGGCACTGATTCAAATATTATTTTGATTTGGGTGAATTCCTCTACTTCAGATTCAATTAAACATGGATTGTGCGGGAAAAAAAATTTTTGAAGTAATTTTATGCATGAATCGAAGATCAAATTTACAAACATATTCTCGGACTTTTTTTTTTTTTTTGACACGAAACGGCCTTTAAGACCACGCGAATATCATTTTTTTTTCGCTTCTTCATTTTCGCCTTTCTCTTCTCCCAGTACCTTCTCATCATTTCTGCGTGTTTTTGCTTATCCACGCAGTATCTTTCCGTTTTTCTTTATTTAACGCAAAAACTCTGATCTCTTTCAATCTCTTTGCATATTGTTCTCTGTCCAGCAGTGCTTGTCTGTTATTTTTAATTTGTCCTTCTCTCTCATCCTTTCTCGGACTTTAATGTACTACCTATGAAAAAAAATAAAAATAATAATATTCATAATATCAATCATGAAAAAAACTACATTTTAGACGGGATGAGCTAGTCGGGAATATTCACCACCGTTTTTCCACAAGACTTGAAACATGGTTGTTTTAAGACCAAAACATAGCTGGAGGATGCACTTATTCTGTAGCTACTGTTTACAATAGAATTCCTCTAGATTTTCGATTTTCTTATACAGATCCTCGAAATTAATACTGCTAAGTTAGAATATGGACGAAATAACTTAGTGAGGAAATATTTCTGAGTTATTAAATTCAAATTATTGTTATAGACATGTCCCCAATGCCAACCTTACTGCTCTTAGGTTTATTTCTTCAGTATTTTTTAGTTTTTTACTTCATTATTCTACTTCTATTTCATTGCTGCAGATGAACTCCTTTCCTACCCACTGCTTTGCCTCAGTGGAATTATGAATTCTACTTTCACTATAAAAATTTATGTAATTTGTTAATTATGAAGAAATAATAAAAAAAATATAAAAAATTAGAAATGAAAGTTTCATTTATATGGTAATAAAGAGTATAAAAATACCGAGTCCTCGATAGTAATAAAAACTGAGAAAAAGAACATTATTTTATTGTTTGTGGTAGACAATGTCAATTCTTATATAATTGAAGCTAAAACCAATGTTTCGATTGAACCACATTAATTGGACGCAATTTAAAGGTACATAAAATACATAGTATGGGCAATTATTTTTTTTTTTTACAAGTGTGTTAATAAAAACCGGTAAAGATATAGGACTCGAATTAAATACCGATAAGACGAAATATATGATTAGTAGCAGAAACGGTGTCGATCTTGGTGATATTGATGTATCAGGTCATACTTTTTAACACGTAGAGAAATTCAAGTATTTAGGTTCAATCATAACTAGAAAAAATGAATTCCAGGAAGAAATAAAGTCCCGGTTAAAGGTGGGAAATGCGTGTTATTATTCAGTTGCTAAGTTACTTAGTTCGCGGCTTCTATCTAAAAACTTAAAGATTAGAATTTATAAAACTATTATTCTTCCAACGGTTCTTTACGGATGTGAAACGTGACCGATTACTTTGAAGGATGAACAACGGCTTAAGGTTTTCGAAAATAAGGTATTGCGTAAAATATTTGGTCCGAAGAGAGATGAGGCCACTGGGGAGTTTAGAAGGTTGCACAACGCGGAATTGCGGAACTTGCATCCTGTGAATATAATTGAGCTGATTGCAACGCGGAGACTCAAATGGGCGCGTAAAGTTGTTGGGCTTAGTGAGGAACGGATTCCGAGAAAGTTGGTATTCTATGAACCGACTGGTAGGCGTCCGAAAGGTAGGCCAAAGCGTCGATGGGAGGATTGCATTAAGGCTGATCTCGGGGGCTTGGGCTTGGCCGGTGAACATTGGACGAGTCTGTGCAGGCGAAGTTTGGTGGTATCGCCATCGAACCTTCGGTTTCGGTAAGCCTATTATTATTATTATTATTAAGTAAAATAATACGAAATAAATATAGTGTGCGAAACACACGACTTTCACTTACCTCCATTATTAAAATCAATTTAAGAATTTCTGAATACATTTAGAGATAAACATGAATTATTAAAAAAAATAATTAAATTGAATTTCAATAGAAACATGTTGTTTTATTAAAAAATCTATTATATTTTTATTTACAACAATTAGTTAATTTTATCGGTTTTTTCATTACTCTCTATTAACAATTTCGTGTATTTTTTTTTTTTTTTTTTTTTTTTTTTAGAAACAATTTTTATTGAACAATATTACAATCTGTCCAATTCAGGACATTTTTAATAGGGATAAAGTACAACATTCATACTGCATTCACACGATATATACAAAACAATAAATTTATATAATAATAATACAATATAAATATATACAAAACAAAATCAATAAAAATATATACAAAAGTCACTCATACCTATATACAATTCACAAGCATACAGCACGTGAGTGGAGAATCTAGCCAATGCTAGAACTCCAATATACATTTTACAAGAGGTCTCGAGGCCACTGCCGTTTCAACCTTCTAGGAGGATGGTAAGGATGTGTGGAGCTGGATAAGGATTGAGCTAGGGGATTAGGGTGATGGATAAGGTTCTGATGGAATATAGAGAATTTTAATGGTATAAGGTCTAAAATAAATGGAATATTTAGGTCGCGGTGTAAGGTATGGTTGGATACATAATAAGGAGCATTAACTATTGTTCGGAGGACATTTGATTGGAAGGATTCCGTGTATTAGATAATATTTTTTCAAAGATTTTTAGCTATCCAAGGGTATATTATACATCTATATTATTATTTTTGTGTTCAAAAACACAAAAATTGCATAAAAAAATATTATTGCACTTTTCTCCTTTAGTTATTTATCAAATTCGCTCAACCTGCATATTTAGCTGTTGTTAATCAATGCTAATAAAATTATTTGTCTAATTTTTTAAAATATACGAAATTAAAGATACTTTAGAGGAAGATAATTTAAAATGTCGGCATTTAAGCTCTGTCAGACTATTTCAATCAGAATGAAACCTACATGATAATAAAGCCCATTAAATTTTACACCCATCTAGCTAATTTAATCAAAATCGTAAAAAAGTGCAAAATGCAAAATTTTTTAGCTGATTTAAAAAAAAAATGCTGTAACATCTCAAGCGTAAGTTGTCTTAAATATGCAATTTCAGTTTCATACGACTCTTCGTTTTTCGCTAGACTTATTAGACACAGACAGACCTTTTGTGTTAAAAAACTGGAATTCGAAATTTTTCAGGATCGCAATACTTTCTCTTTCTATATATTTCATATATAGGTAAGTGAAAGTAACAAAGGTTTAAAAAGCGAACATTTTGTATTTATTTATTGTATTTTTATTTTTTTTTTTTTTATTGTTTTGCTGTTTATGTTGAAAATGTCGTTTTCATCCATCTACTTAAGATTTCACAATAATTTTTAAAGGTCGTGAGTTGTATTTTAAGTATTAAAAAAGACCATTGAGGCAAGGAAAATGAAATCTTAAATATTATTGAATTAGAAATGGACATTCGTTCCATGACAAAACGACGACTTCCAGTAAGTTGGAGGTCCTAAAAATTACAATCACAGGGATAAGAGCGCGAAATCCTTCTGATCCGTCAAAAATGGAGCCGCGAAAAGGAAATCTTGCAAAAGGCGGGATAATTCCAATGATGCCCTCGACCAACTCTCGGACCATTATATGTAGAAAATGTCCTTATTCCAATATCTTCACCATCCAATTGGAGAATCCTTGATAGGCTTTCAACGGCGGTCGTGAAATTCACCGACAAGTCGATCAAATGTCAAAAAATACTCTTATCAGAACGCTTATTAAATTAAATTATTACAAAATTGAAAACGTGAAATAGCCTAAGAAGTTAACTTCCTATTATTATGTTTTAACATTCTTAATTTCACTTACTATATATAGTAAGGGAAAGTATTGCGATTGTGAAAATTTTCATTTTTAACAAAAAGGTTTGTGTGTGTGTGGTAACTCCCGGGCAGAAATAGTAAGTCCTATGAAACTGAAATTTCATATTTAAGACAAATATACGCCCGTGACGTAACAAAACCCTTTTCATCAAAATGATGTAACCAGAAGAGGCACTTTATACCATGCATTTTGCACCTTTTTTCGATTTTCTCGAAAATGGCTCCGACGATTTTGATTAGGCTAGCTATATCGATGTAAAATTCAATGATCTTTAATATGATGTAGGTATCATTCTGATTAAAATGGTCTGACAGGACTTAAATGCTGAAATTTTAAATTTTCTTACTTTAAAGTACCTTTAATTTTGTTGCTTCTATAAAAATAACTATATTATCTTGTTACCACTGATGAAAAACATGTAAATATATAAATTGAATGAAATGGATACCCAACTAAAGGAGAAAACAGAGAAAAAAATTAATGCAATGTTGTGTTTTTGAACGTAAGAACAGTACTATACATGTATGACATACCGTTAGAAAACTAAAGATTTTAGAAACAATATTTTCTCATACACAAGCTTTTAAAAATTAATAGAGAGTGATTAAAAGCCGATAAAACTAAGTGATTGTTTTAGATTATAATATAATAGATTTTTTAATAAAACACATGTTTCTATACAAATTCAATTTAATCAATTCATTAATATTTTCAGGTATTTTTATCTCTAACAGTATTTGAAAATTCTTTTATTGATTTTAAAAATTGAGGTATGTGAAAGTCGTGTGTTGCTCGCACCAGATTTTTTATTTTAATGTCGAAACATATATCCGAAAATCTGGCATAGTTATAATCGTAGTTTCAAGTTTTACATTAAAGATGTTATCAAAACTCTTAAAATAAATAAATAAAAAAAATGTATTTGATTTGAAGGAAAAATATTGTTTGTTGATATTGATAACCCTTCGATTAATCGTACTTAAAAATTTTCGATTTTTTAAATCCAACTCCAGTAGGTTTGATGTGAGAATACCATTTCGTGTATATATCATGTTGTAGCATAGCTGAATTCAATAACTTACCTTTTTATTATAAGTAAAAAAAACAATTAATAATAACAAATAAATCTCAATATAGGATTATTATGGTGTAAGGCCAGATGTGCACCCTTTCTATGAAGCAAGTCTGGGTATTGTTATGATCCGATTGAAAATTGAACCATCAGGTAATCCCATTGAAACTCCTCTCCTTATTCTGAAAACGATAAATCACATCTTTTCTTACATAGTGGAAACCACCACAACCCGAACCCTCCTTCGGGACATTGTTCGCCTCTCGCCGTAGAAGGGGAAACTGCAGAACATAATAGCTGAGAGATGACCCGATCCTCTGGGGTCAGGTGTACTGCTTCCGTCTGAACGGATTCGCTGGACCTAACGGCAGCGCTCTTTTTGCCGCCTCGGAGGAGAACAAGTCCTTACAAAGAAGACCCTGACAAAGACGCCAGGTAGCTCGGGGGCGGCAGGTGTGTAGGAGGTGGTTCGCACCTGTGCTAGTTTCCCACGCCGGGCCTCAGCTGTCGTCTTGCCCCTTGCGTCTTAACGTACCTTCTTGAATCATTTCTTAGCTCACGATTTGGGATATTCAGCATCTGGGAAACGTTGAAGCAGTAACCGTCGTTCCAGAAGAGTACGTTGGATCCGTTAAGGCTCTTAAGGAAATAAATGAAATTCTATGCCCTGAGGTGTATTCATGCTTTGGTTAAAGGTATCTTGAGGCGCTCTAAATGGTGATATTGATGGACAAGTTAGTTCTGACAGTTACTGACCAGCAAAGGCAGACACAACATTTTCCTTAGAAGGGGGCCAAGGGGGTTGAAAACGCTTGTTAAAAAATAAGGCTCTACTAAACCATCGAATTCTTCCAGTATCTAATCTTTACAATCCAAAATCCTTCGTAAAATCCTCAACGCTCCGTAATTTGTCACAAATGAAATCATCCATAAAGATCTAAACGTTCCATATGTTGCTGATTTGGCCCGAACCAGATATCAATCCTTCTATGACAAACTCCATTCCCACCCCAACCAATTAGTTTCAACCCTAGCTTCTTGTTCTATTCCTGATAATCATCCGAGGCGTCTGAAAAGAAGATGGCCTCTAGACCTTCTAGTTTAAAATAGTTACTGGAGTGCTACCGTTGGGTTGTTTCTCTACAAGTCTGTCTCATGTGATTTTTCATTTAGCATACTTGTTGTAATATAAATTACAGTTGTATATTTCAATATAAATATTAAATATAATAAAATAAAATAAATAAGGTAACAAAATGTGAAAGCTTACAGAATCACTTGGAATAGGTATAATAAAAAATCAATATCTCCGAAAACAAAACTTAGACATTATAATACCGTAGTCAAACCAGAAGCGTTATATGCATCAGAAACCTTAATTATGGGAGGCAGATCTTTTATCAAAGATGTTTGACAAAGTATGTAAAGAGGGAATCTGGAGAAAAAAATCATCCCAAGAAATACATTGTATAATCAGTGTGAAAAAATCTCTCATACCTTTCGGAAAAGACGATTGAATTTTACGGCACATTATCAGAATGGACAGTGGTACAACAAACAGAAATCCTCAACCTAGCCCTCTCATTTAAAAAACAAAAACAAGAATAACTGACTTCGTGAAATTGATACAGATCTCCAGGAAATCGACATCTCAGAAGACACTCTACGGGAACAGATGTAAATTCAGAATCCTAATGAACAATTACCCATTTAAAGACAAACCCATCACCAGGACCACTCAAGCTTGGACTGAAGAACGAAGAAAGGAGCTCAGCAAGAGGATGAACAGATTTTGGAAGGAAAAGAAGGCCAACGCATCAACTAAGCGGGTTCAACCGTGCTCCAGAGTCGGGCATAACGATGCAATAATAATAATATAGGCTTAGCGAACCCGAAGGCTCGGTGCCGATACCACCGAATTCCGCCTACACAGACTCGTCCAATGTCCACCTTTCAAGCCCAAGCCCCCGAGATCAGCCTTAACGTAATCCTCCCATCGACGCTTCGGCCTACCTTTCGGACGTCCTACCAGTCGGATCAGCGAATACTAACTTTCTCGGATCCGCTCCTCATCGAGCCCAACATTTTACTCGTCCATTTGAGTCTCCGCGGTGCTATCAACTCAATTATATTCACAGATACAAGTTCCGCAATTCCGCGTTGTGCAATCTCCTAAACTCCCCAGTGGCCTCATCTCTCTCGGACCAAATATTTTACGCAGTACCTTATTCTCGAAATCCTTAAGCCGTTGTTCGTCCTTCAAAGTAAGCGGCCACGTTTCACATCCGTAAAGAACCGTCGGAAGAATAATAGTTTTATAAATTATAACCTTTAAGTTTTTAGATAGAAGCCGCGAACTAAGTAACCTAGCAACTGAATAATAACACGCATTTCTCACCTTTAACCGGGACTTTATAGTAATAATAATAATAAGGTAACAAATAATAATAAATATAGGCAATAATAATAAGGTAACAAAATGTACCTCTGCAACCCATTGGCCGTACAAATTATTTGGTTTAGTTTAGGTTTGGTTTATCTAACCAGAAATTAATATCTCCACAAATAAACAACAGGTGTTAATTATTACGTAGTAGTTACAAGGCTCTACTAAACCATCGAATTCTTCTTGTATCCTATTCTTCCAATCTGAAATAATTTGTAAAATCCTAAACGCTTTCTACTTTGTCACGAATAAACTCGTCCATAAAGACCTTAATGTTCCGTATGTTGCTGACCTGTCCCGAACCAGGCACCATTCCTCCTTCTCTAACCCTCTAGTCTCTATCCATTCTTCTTCTACGATTCCTTATACTCCTACGGGGCGTATGAAGAGAAGATGGTCCTGAGACCTTTCGGTTTAGCGTAGGTTTTTAGGAGCCACCAAAAATTCGAATCATTATATCTGTATCATGTCTTAGTTTATTATTCTATCACCTTTATTAGATGTATTCCATAATAAAAGTATATATCTCAATAAATATATTTGTTTTAATCAAATAATTATATTGCCAATTGAATTATAATATACTGATTTTATTTTATCTAGTATGAGTGACATCTATGTGGATATGTATATAAAAATATTATTGCGAAATTGTGTACAAGTTTTTTTTTTCGTGTTCTTATCTTTAAATTGAAATGACTCAGAGCTGGGGCTGATTTTTATTTATTTTTTAATTTTCTTTTTCTCTTTTTTTATTTATTTACTTCTCTTTTTCTCTGATTCTTTTTGTTTCTATCTTTTATTGTTTTGCTTTCTTATCTTAATATAATTAATTTTTTAGGAGTATATATGTATATATATATGATGAATTGTTTAAAGTTGTATTTCTTTTTTAGTTAGATTATGATATTTGTAAGTTATATATCTTTTTTTTTAAAAAAATTTTCTCTTTTTTTTATTTTTTATTTACTTCTCTATTTCTCTGCTTCTTTTTTTTCTATCTTTTATTGTTTTTGTTTTTTTTTATCTTAATATAATCATTTTTTTAGGAGTATATATATATGATGAATTTTTTAAAGTTTTATTTCTTTTTTCTTTGATTATGATATTTGTAAGTTATATATCTTTTTTTTTTTTTAATTTTTTTTGTTTCATTGTATAAATTAAGCTGGTATGTAGTACTATTTGTACTATATGTACTATTTACTTAAAATTCAATTATTATTATTATTATTTCAATCATTGTATTGTAATGTATTTTTTTGTATGATTTACCACCTGTAATTGGGTCTAAGCCTGTTGTTGGATGATATAAAATAAAAGAAATAAATAAATAAAATAAAAATTATGTACCTGGAGCTAAGTCCCAAAATTATAGTTAGGTATAGTTGTATCATAATATTGTATTTGAATATATTAAAAGCTGGACTATTAAAAATAAAACTGATATTATTAATCAACATAAAAAAAAATTAGTGTTACCTTATTTTATTTTAATAATCTCATGTTTATAAATCCACTTTCTTGACTCATGATATATGCACAATTAAGTAATGTGAAACATACTCTTTTAATTATTTTTCACAAATTCTTTTTGCTCATAATAATCAATTACAAAAAAGTCAGACTAACATTAAATATCTTTAAAACAGATGTTGTCAATTTAATATCAATTTTAAAAAATCAATAATTTTCTAGCATTAATTTTTTTATATTGGGTTTAGAAAAAATAAATAAATATCAGGCAATTAAGTTTTTATTAGGCTGTGTTTGATATTCGAGTGATTTTCTATGGCGTATGAATGCAGATTGCCTAATAATTTTCAACTAAATATCAAATCTTGCACATTCATTAATCCTTTTAGCCAGATCATTTCAGAGAAAGCAAAATATTTTTATAAAACAGAAATCTATACACTTTCATATTTGTAAAGTCCGGTACTGTGGATAAATAAAGCTCCAACATAATTCATTAAAAATAAAAGTTTAACTAAAATATTGTTTGTTATAGATATTATTTTAAACATAAAGGTGGAAAAAATACATTTTTTTTTATAATCTTTGTATTTTCTTTTAATATCATTAAAAGAAAAAACCTTTTTTTGAAATAAACAATATGTCGATATCCTTTTATTAACACAATATATAAAATACAGTATTTTCGTCATGGTTTGTGTATGTGTGTATTTATATATATCAGCTCCAGCTGCCCATAAGATTTGTTTTTCCACTGATAGAGATTCTTCACTATTCAGTTCTCTTTTTAGCCACGGACATATTTTCCAAAAAAGAAACTTGGCACAAGCTTGGAAGGAATGTTGAATAAAGAAGTCGAGGACTTATTTGGTTGGGAGATGGTTATGGCCAGTCGGATTGAAATATGGTGAGGCCGATGTTGTTGAATCGAGATTGGTATAAGAAGCGTCCAATTGGAGCGATCCGACCGTGCTCTGGTTACCTTAGGTCCATCTCTTCCATATCTGTCATTCCATAATGATATTGCAGCTAGTTATTTATTTTTAGATTCCATTCTCCAAGTTCAGTATCAGCACTGACATCCTTCCCATTAAATGGAATTTATTGACCCAATTATACAACATGATATTTTTCTGGAACTTATATAGGCCATAACTCAAACTTATTCAGTTACAGTGAAGATTGGGGAAAAAAGAACTCATTCTAAGGATACATAGAGAAATATAATATGCGAAAGCTTGAGACAGTCATTTAAACACGGAAGATAATAAATAAATTCATCCAAACTTCTTAAGTATCAACTTAAACAATATTTAGACATTTATGCATCTATAATTATTAATGCATGTTTTTTTTTTGTTTTTTTCTCCCACGAAACGGCCTCAAACACCACGGGAATATCACGATTCTAATGCTTCCTCTTCATCTGTCTCCTCTTCTCTCATATGTCCCTTATATGCTCTGCGTGCCTACATTGTCTGTCCTCAGACCACGCAAAACTATTTTGAAGCGCTTCTTTCCTACAAGAACCTTTATTCTCTTGAGCGTCCTTCTGTACTCATATGTTACTATTAGCCCTACTTGGTCCATATCATCTCAAAGTTGCTTGAAATATCCTGTTGAATTTTTGAGACAGTAGATTCCCTGAAAAAACTTATGTTTTAATCTTTTAGAATTCATCCTCATCATGAGTCCATAGAACCTCAGCCTTCCCATCCTAAGTCAGTCTTTTGGTCTGTTGTTTCCTTATAAATTTCATGTGTTTCTGACTTCAATATATAACGCGATACTGAGGACAACCAAATTCCCGCTTCAATGGAAATACTCACATATTACTATGATTCACAAGACCAACAAGGACAAAAATACTCCTTCATCATACCGACCAATAAGCTTACTTCCGCTATGCTCCAAAATTTTCGAACATCTACTACATAAAAGACTTCTTGATGTACTAATTAACAACGACATCGTACCAGATCATCAATTTGGATTTAGAAGACATCACTCGACCTTGCACCAACTACACAGAGTGACGGACTACATATCCACCGCACTAGAGCAGAAGTTATACACTACTCGACAGAGTTTGGCACCAGGGGCTTCTCTTTAAACTCAAGACTATCATTCCTCCTACTTACTACCTCATTATTCATTCTTTCCTTTCTCACAGATTTTTATCCGT
This sequence comes from Piezodorus guildinii, assembly GCA_023052935.1. Lineage (NCBI taxonomy): Eukaryota > Metazoa > Arthropoda > Insecta > Hemiptera > Pentatomidae > Piezodorus > Piezodorus guildinii. The sequence goes on along the minus strand of CM041292.1, from coordinate 215,050,686 downwards.
TCGACAGGGATCAGAGCTATCTGCCATGAGATATATCGCAGCAGGAGTACCCCAAGGTGCAGTGCTCTCTCCGTTACTCTACATTATTTACACTCATGACATACCTTACAGCCCCAATATTCTAACAGCGACTTATGCCGACGACACAGAGATCTTAACAAAACATAAAATTGCAACCCACGCCTCAGAGATCCTACAACAACAACTAATAAAACTACATGACTAGTTCAAACTCTGGAAAATCCGATTGAATAATGACAAATCACACCATATCACCTTTACTCTTCGACATGACACGAATCCTCCCTTTTTCTTAGACAACACACAAATTCCACAGACGGACACTGTACATTATCTTCGTTTGACGTTTGACAAAAGAATGACTTGGGGCCCGCATATTAACAAAAAAAGAAAACCCTAATACCAAAGACTGAGACTTCTTTACTCACTCTTTTCAAAACACTCGAAACTAAAACTTCGACAGAAATTAAACACCTATACTTACCTACTGAAACCTATTTGGACTTAGGCATCACAGATATATGGGATAGCTGAAAAGACTCACATTAACAAACTTCAAATCTTTCAGGCTAAAACGTTTAGAACAATTACAAAAGCACCGTGGTACGTCAGCAACATAACTTTACATACTGACCTTAAGATGCCAACTGTCAATGAGCACAAACGGACACAATACAAACGTTTCAACGACAAACTACAAGGTCACCCTAACACACTAATCAATGACATGGCCACAACACTCATGCCAGGAAATGCCTACAGAAGGCTGAAGAGGAGTTGGATGAGAGACCTTCTTCTTTAGTAATTCACACTAATTTCATGCCAGGAGTAGGTACCGCTGGGTGCTGCTCTCCCTCATGCCTATCACGCCATGTTTCTTAAAATTTACCGCATATTCACTGATTGTTCATTGTATTATTTACAGGCGTAAACAAAGATTTAAATTTTAAAAAAAAATAAAAGATGTATAATATACTGTTGGATAGCTGAAGATTTTAGGCAAAATATTATCTAATACACGGAATTGTAAAATTTAATGGAGAGTGATAAAATCCGATGAAACTAACTGATTGTTATAGATAATAATATAATAAATTATTTAATAAACACGTTTTTCTATTAAAATTCAATTTATATAATTCTTAAACAATTTATTTTTACCTCTAAATGTATTTAACAATTCTTAAATTTACTTTAACAACGGAGGTAACTGAAAGTCGTGTGTTGCGCGCACCAGATTTTTAAATTTTATATTCTTACTTCCGCACTGTTGACTAGTAATGCCGAAGAACTACGCTGAATAGGATAACCAAATTAGCGGAGGTTGATGTATCCAGCGGGAGTTGCTTTCCATGCGCAGGCCATTCATAGCGAACATGTATTATGCATGGGAGGCGGGCGGTACGTCGGCACCCGTAGCCATATCCTTGGCGGGATCCTCGTCCAATTATATTTCCTTTTTTCTGCCTTTTCCCTTTCCTAGTAAACAGGAAGCCGGGTAAAGGCTGATGAGAAGCCGCAACGTGTTGGAATTGTCTCTCCGCCCATTCATTCCAGTCTTTCGTCTCTTATTGAAGTTACGACAGTGGTAGTTTGTGGATCACGTCTCGGAAATAACTTTTGAAACGCTTTACTGGTATAAATTGAATTGCGATATATTCTCTACAATGTTATGTAAATAATTAGGCATAATATTGTCCTAAATTAATTTTTTGAAACATATTAATTGGGTCGTACGAAACATATTCGCAGTTCATTAAGAAGAGAAGAAAGGAGGCGGCCCAAAAAATACGAGTAGGTAACAGCTATTATGTATTAATGAAGGTAATTTGCTAGTGATAATAATAATGGGCTAAGCGAAACACAAAGGTTCCATACTACCAAATGTTGCCTACACAGATTCCTCTAATGATCACCGATGACCATCTGACCATCTGAAAACCACCCCTGTGAATTTGGCCCCTTAAAATCAATTTTTTTTTTTTTTTTTTAGAGTTCTGCCTCCTCTACTGCCCTAAGAACTCTAATAATTATCCTAATGAATGTTTTCTGTAAAGTTGATAGTATGGAACTTACAAGGTAAAAAATGTTTAAAAAAAAAAAAAATTGAAAATGTAAGGGGCCAGAACTTTTTTATTTTTCATCTCAGAGCAAAATGTTCCTTTAATTATATTTAGATCTAGCCGTAAACTGAAACTCCGGTCAAAAAAACTTATTTATGGTTCAATTTTAAGCACTTTTTTATTTAAAACTCTTTTTTTTTTTTAAATCGCTGCTTTTAGTCGGAGTTCAATTGGTCCTCCCTCCCACCCCCAACAGTTTTAACAATTATCTTTATGAATCTAGTCTGTAAAGTTGATAGGATGGAACTTACAAGGCCACAAAGCTGCGAAAATTTTTTTGAAAATCTAACGGGCCAGAACTTATTTATTTCGCGACTCAGAGCAAAATGTCCTTATAATTATGTTTCGATCTAGTCGGTGGTGACCTCTGTCAGTGGAACTCCGGTCAAAAAAACAGTTTTAACAATTATCTTTATGAATCTAGTCTGTAAAGTTGATAGGATGGAACTCACAAGGCAGCAAAGGTGCGAAAATTTTTTTGAAAATCTAAGGGGCCAGAACTTATTTATTTCGCAACTCAGAGCAAAATGTCCTTATAATTATGTTTTGATCTAGTCGGTGGCGACCTCTGTCGGTGGAACTCCGGTCAAAAAAATTTATTGACAGTTAAACGGTAACCATTTTTGTGTTAAAAATTTGCTTAAACTTTTTTTTCGGAAATCTTTGTTTTTAGTCGGAGTTCTGTTGACCCAATTATACCCTGTTAACAATTTATTTGTATCTTTAAATATGTTTAAAAATTATTAAATTGATTTTAACAACGAAGATAAGTGAAAGACGTGTGCTGCGGGTACCAGATTTTTTTTAAAGCTTTTCCGTAACACACTTCAGATCCATTATAATTTTACCCATGTCAAGAAGAATAAACTTAAATTGGATGTAAATTTGGATTTGTGGTGCAGAATTCAGTTAGTTACTATTTCGCACTTTCAATAAAAAATTTTAGCAGACAAATAAAAAGATGTGAAATATGTAGAACGTTTCATATCGTCCTACTCAAAAGTTTGAAAAAATAGATGGGTGTTTAGAGGATTTCTTAAGATTCAGAATTCAGAATCTGATTTAGAATTGATATGGAATTCAAGCTACATTTTTCATTTCCGTGTTCTCACAACAGATATGTCAAGGACTGTTTTTTAGGTTCTCAGAGAATATTTAAATTCCATTTAAATCATATTATTCCATCTAGTAGCAGTCCGTGTGCCGGTCAACAAATAGAATGAACATGTGTTATTTATGTCTAGTCAACGTTTCGATCCCTTTTGTAGGTCTTCATAACAGCATCTTAGTCAGTACCAAATTGCTTTGTATTGAAATGCCCTGATGAAGAACTAGAGAGTGGATCGAAAGTTTGCAATTAATAAACTTTTATCATTTTATTTGTTGAATATTATTATGTAAATTTCATAACGGAGATCGATCAATATTTATAATCATAGAAATTCATCTTAGTTAAAATTGTAGATTTTAATTAGTGAAAAAAGTGTGCTTTAGAGGAAACGTAGAAATTCAATGATATTATTTTTTTCAGGCTTTTAAATGATACCGCAAGAGTTTAATAACACCATACAAATATCGATCATCTGATCTATGGAATATTAAACTTTTGAATTTAAGTTTGTGTTTTGGAATTAGAAAGAGTCTCTCCACACTTTTCCCTAGTGGTTAGCGCGCTATTCTCTCATGCTATAGGTTGTGAGTTTGAATCCCAGTCCCGGCGTTCCTTCTATAAGGATATAAAAGGAGCGAAGCTTTTAACTATTCATTCATCGCCCGACCTCATCCCTTGGTTCCATACAACCATACAAAGTCTCAAAGGCGAGAAAAATATAATATATATATATATATATATACATATTTATCCCGACCGTTCTATAATGACGTTAAACGTGGTCGCTTACTATCAAGGATAAATGACGCCATAAGATTATTATTAAATATTCAGTCTAAAGACTAATGAGACCACTGGAAAGTTTAGAATATTACACAACGCGGAATTACAGATATTGTAATCCGTCATAGGGGAGCCCGTGGCTGAGTAGCTAGCGCTCTAGTCTCTTGTGAGGTTGTGAGTTCAAATCCCAGTCCCGGCGGGGCTTTTATAAGGATGTAATTAAATGGGGATTCACACACAGCCTCTCCCCCGGATATGTGAGACCCGTCAGGTCATAGGTCGGTCCCTGGATCCGAATACGGACACATGAGAGGTCCGGACCTGAACCCTATTGAAAAAATCTAGGACCACCTTAGGTGAGCAGTTAGGCAAAGATTGAGGTCCCATTAAGCCTCCTAGAGCTAAGGACTGTCGCTATGGAAGAGTGTAAGGGATTCCGAAGTTTGGAAGCTTTCATGTTGGCAAGAGGAGAAATCACGCGCTACTAAGCCTCCAAGTTAACTGTGAGGCTAGATGATATGTCTATTTAATGAAAGGTAACCATTAAGAAGACTGTTTTACTTAAATTGAGAAAATTGTTATTTTCAATCAGGCCATCATCTTCTCTTCTTATTCTAGTGGCGCGACTGGTCTTGTAGGCCCTGGGCCTGATGGTGTAATCTCCTGGGAGATTACACTCACGTTTCTCGATGCATTTTGTAGTGTAGGGTAATCACTTCCTACGCCTAATTTTGTGAGTGGCCACCATTTGGCTGACGGGTCTCACATACGTGGGAGAGAGGCTGTGAGTGAATGCCTATTTAATTATATGCTTATTAAAGTCCCGACGGGACTGAGATTCAAACTCACAACCTTTAGCATGAGAGACTAGCGCTAGCCAGTCAACATCTTACATTCCCATAAAAAAAATTATGTTTTCTATTGATCTGATACTGCAACTTCAAAGAAAAATAACACTACCTTATGGGACGTAATAGGTAGTTGGTTATGTCAGTTCTTTTTTTTTTTTTGAGAAATGTATGGAGGTCACCTTTTTTTTGCTTTAGAGTGTAGTTCAAATGAATGGTATTATATTTATTTTAAAGATAATAAGAAAATGCTTGTTGCTTACGCTAAAGCATCAAGGCAAACAAATAATCAAAACGCACATTCTTCTTGCAAGCCTCCATTTTATCACACCTGCGTAAGGAAGTAGGAAAAAGAACCAGAATGACCACTATTATTTTTTCGATGGAACATGATGAAACACAGTTCATTATTTCTATATGAAAGGTTAGTTTGGCACGTTTAAAAAATACTTTAACACTTCAGTGCCTAATTTCTTGCTGGACATTAACCCACTAAATGTAAAAAAAATGTCAAGGAAATCTCTGATATGTCGCGTCTGGACAGTTGTGTTATTCAGTCTTATTTTAAACAATCAATAACCAGGTATCTTATGAGCTTATATATCGTTTTTCTAAAGAACTACGGAGCTGGAGGGACATTTGTAGGTACATATATCTTTTTTACGGTTAATCCGACACGCATTACGATTATTGTACGGCTAACTGATTGGTCTAATAACCATGTCCTCAAACAGCAGACTCTATATGAGAGCCAATGACTGACAAGCTATAAGAGACCGCTTTGTTAATTGGTAGACAATGGAGGTTGGGCCAGCGACCTCAGGCCTTATTCAATCCCTTCTGCTCCCGTCCCTCCGAGCTCTCCCATTGGTGCGCTATCCGACCAATACGGGCACGCTCCCTTAATTAGTTCCTCTTAAAAGCGGCAATTATTTCATATTTGTCCCTTTGGTAGTGAAAGGCCATGTCTCAATCAATTTTGTCATACATTAATGAATGGACCAATTAATTAAACAGTCCGGAAATCAGGTTTACTGGTCTCCAAATCTGTAATAGGACGTGAGTATCTAAAGTTGGTTATTTCATCACTTTAACAATATATGAAATGTTTTCAAGAAATCACATTCAAAATATATTTAAAAAAAAAATTAAAAATTAATGATGATCAAACTTATTCATACTTATGAACAATTTTTTATATAAGCAGGTTAACACAGCCAAGATGGTCCGCTCCCATGTGAAGGAAAAAGCAGAAATAAAGAAATCGTAGTGCTTCCTTTTTAACCACATCACTGTGAGTGGAGGCTGAGAAATGTAAAAAAATTAAATAAATCTATATATGTAGTAAAGCATTAAAATGAAGAATCTAATTTAAGAATTCGTATTTAAGGTTGTTATGGTTAATAGATGTTACTATAATTTTTTGTTGTCAATATTGACATGCCGTAGAACCCTATATAATTCAGTTGACACATATTTACTTTTTTCTTTAAATCTACACATCCAATTAATCAAAATATTAATATAAGCCGCGGTGCAATGGTAAATGCATACTAGCCAGTGGGCACACACACATCTGTTTAAAATTATTGGAGGGAATTAACATTATAAACAACAACAAAAAATTAGGTATTAGGACAATGTTATTACTTCCAAGCACATACCTAATTTTCAAATTTAAATCCATATAGAAAGTATTTAGAAAAAAAAACTTATATTTTCTACCCACTTGGCTCAATCCAAACGATTTTGAATTTTTTGGGTCCCCCTAACGAAAGCCATGCCAAAGTCCTAGAAATTAGCTAGTTTTTATTCCTATTCAAACACTCTTACAGGGCTAAAATCCCCAAATTTTAGAAATATCATTCCCAACTCACTCAGATAGATGGGCAGACTCCAACAACTAGTGAGCGATTCCTTTGACAACTGTTACTGAAAAACATGTATTATTATAAACTATAGAAGAATTTAATATATATTTTTTCTCTCCGGGGTTCTGCAATGATGTCACATCCCGGTCATCAGTACTCCGTCTCTCTAAAAATCTCGAACATTCCAGTCGTCCTCAATCAGACCTCTGGTTGCCATATCCTCCATTACCTCTTCTATCCATCTTTTCCGAGGTCTTCCCCGTTTTCTTCCTCTTCAACCAATCGAAGAGGCCAACGTGCTTCGTCCATTCTCATGACGTGCCCATACCACATCAGCCTTCTTCTATTTATTTCTTCGAGAATGGTGAGCTCGGCCTCCAATTTCTTTCCCTTATTTGATTATTGGGAATTTTTTCTAACCGAGACACACAACTTCTTCTCCAAAAATCCATCTCCAGGGATAATAATTTTTTTTGCTGGAATTTCTTCACCGTCCAAGATTCACAACATACAGCGTAGTAGCAATATATCTTTTTTCGTTTGGAGTGATACCTTCTTATTCCATAATACTCCATTTATATCCCGATAATCCTTTTTCCGTTAAGAATCTTGTTAGATATGTCCCTATCTATTGATGCGTTCTTATCTATAGTAACGCCTAGATATCTTAAGGCATCGCTTTTTGGAATGTCGTCACAAGCAGGGACAGATGAGAGAATAGGCATATATTCTATTTTTTCTTATTTATTTCCAGACCCCAGTGTGTATATACTTCTACGAGCTTCCTCTTCATATATTCCATGTCAAATTCATCCGATGCTGACAACCTGGTCGTCCGCGAATTGTAAGGTGAATAGAACGTTTTCACCGACCTCTACTCCCATACCCCGGCAACTTTTTTTCCATGATTTTAAGACCTGTTCTATATAGATGTTAAAAAGTGTTGGCGATAGGCAATTTGATATATATAAGAATTTAAAAATAAGAGTTTTAATAATAATAATTTATTATAAGAAAAAATAATAACTATCAATATTTTTATGTTCATGATCGTTTTCTGGTTTCGACTTTCTTTTTAATTCGTTTAACGCTTTGCCAGATACCCTGCCGGCTTCCTCAGGTTTTCCAGTGAGAATTAACACAGTTACTAATTTTTATTATGAAGGTATTGAGAATGGTGAATGCTTAATTTAAATTGAGGGAATTGAACTTCCAGAAGGTGGCTGATGAGGCTCTAACGGCAAAACGCAAGATACAATAATATACCACATCCGGAAATATGTGTGAAAAATTAGATCTACTATTTGTATAACAACAAAGCTGTAATATTTTCTTCTCTAATAATCAACAGTTTAAGTTACTAATAAATTAAATAAATTACAACAAAGCGTGTTTTAAGAAAATATTCATTTATTGGTAAACATTTAAGAACGAATTAAAAAAAAAAACAGTTGAATATATTACGGTGAAGAAAAATGTATAAAAAAAAAGAAAGAACCTAACGTAAATTAAAAACATTTATAAATAAATTTTAAGAATGTGTTAGAAATGTAGCAAAAACATCTACTTGTTTTTAATTCTTCTAAAAACCATTTTAGTAGAGGACCAAGATCTTACAGAATTTATTTATTTACTAGATTTAAAAACCAATACAGTTGTAAATATCAATAAATAAATATTTTTAAATTATTACATTATTTTAAATTCAAGGTTTTTTGAAAGAATTAACAAACCCATTTCTTTTCTACCCTACTTTTAAAGGTAATTTCTCCGGGTAAAAAAAATAATAGAATAACGTGAAATATATAATTTCTAGAAATGTAAACAACAAGTTTTTTTTCATTATGATTGTAAAATATCAGGAAAAATAGGTTGCTCTTTCAAGTAATGTGTTCGAAATAACTCAGTGACCATGTTTTTAACCCACGGGCAGAAAAATGAAGGACTTTCTGGTAGAACTGTAATCATAATCAAATTACCATCAAGGACTGATTAACATAACAATTAGTTGGGAATCCAAAGCCAACAGAAATCTCCTCCAGGTCCATTGTGTACTCAATAGCTATCTCCCCTCGCATAAATAGTAATTTATCATATAACTTACGTTCTAGGATTTCACAATTATCATTCCAATACATCCATTTTACAGTAACAAACGTATTTAGATGATTATAATACAAAATAGAGAGAAAGTTGAAGTTTTTTAGATGTGATTCAATAAATTAGATGCATTTTTACTTTAATTTACCTGTATATAGAATATATAGTAAGGAAAGTATTGCGATCGTGAAAAGTTTCGAGCTCCGGTTTTCAACAGAAATACACGTTTTAGGGTCTCCTGAGTCCAAATAACCAAGTCCCACAAAAAGGTCTGTGTGTCTGTGGGTCCATGTATGTTTGTGTGGTAACTCCTGGGCAAAAAATAAAAGTCCTATGATACTGAAATTTCACATTTAAGACAATAACCCAAGATGTTTCATCAAAATCAGCTGTATAAAATTTCACCTTTTTACGATTTTTTCAAAAACGGCTCAAACGATTTTGATTAAACTCTCAATATCGATGTAAAATTAAATGGGCTTTAATATCATGTAGGTTTCATTTTGAATAAAATAGTCTGACAAGGCTTAAATGCCGATATTTTAAATTTTCTTCCCCTAAATATTTTGTAATGCAATTTTTTGTTTTTGAACATAAGAACAGTAATATGCATGTAAAATATACCGTTGGAAAGCTAAAGATTTCTGAAAAAATATTATCTTATACACTAGGTGTTATAAAAAGTTGGTAAAACTATCAGATTATTTTAGATAAGAATAATATAATCTATTCGATTTTTAATAAAACACATGTTTCTATAGAAATTCAATTTAAATTCTCCATTAATGGTTTCACTCGTTTTTATCTCTAACTGTATTTGAAGATTCTCTAATCGATTTTAAAAACGGAGGTAAGTGAAAGTCTTGTGCTAACCGCACCAGATTTTTTATTTAATTAATCGTATTCAGATTGTAAATATTGTATATAGTTATGATTGTGTGTATGATATTCATTTCTTTGTGAACTTTGTATTTATTTCAATTATAGTTTGGTATTTTTTTTTCTTTATATATATGGACTTTTTTGTTTTCTATTTTTACGTAATTTGACTTTATCATTGTTTCTTGTACATATTGTATGAATGTGGTATTATATCACTATTACTATTATTCATTTTGAAACAAATTGTAATATATCTTTCCGCATAATATAGGAGTTCCGCAAGGGACTCTATAAACAATTTTTGAACGGTGGTCTGTTGGTATACTGTCTTTAAGTCGGCTGTAAATATTGGAGAGTTTGTAGTGGGATTTGAAAGTAATTTGTTATTACCTTATCATCATTCATCATTTATCATCGTCATCCGTTATTACTTAAAATCTTTTAATCTTTACCTCGTCACTATTTCTTACAATTTTATCAAATACTCATAAGTAATAACTCTAGTACTCTCAAGTAATAACTTTTGGCTATTTTTTAACAATCGAATCAGTAAACATAACTTAGCTTCTTGGAATTTTCCTAACGGACATTTTAGTTCTCATATTTTCCGTTCCACGCAATGAGCGTTTTTTAAACTGAGAAACATCACTTCTGTAGGCAAAGCTTTCACGTTGTCACGTAAGTGTTTCTTTCTTATTGATAAGGGTCTTTTTTCATCTCCCATTTCTTTCTCCCCCTTTCCATACTCATATCTTTCTCCGTTACATATCCTGACATATAATTATTAGTTTAATATTACATTATTTTAAAATTTAAATTATTTTTTATTCATACTGTTTCTCTTTTGTAATGACTATATTTTTTATATATTACCTATACTCTTAACTATGTTTTTAATATATTACCGTCATATATCAACTCAAAATTGTTAATATTTAAAATTTTAATTGTTCACATATTTTTCCTTTATCATTTTTTTTTCATTTACTTAGTCTCTATTTATATATTCTCATTACAATATTATCATCTCAATTATGTTTACTTCCATACTTTATAACTATCATCTTAATTTTGTTTATTTCCATACTTTATAACTGTCACCTTATTTCCATACTTTATAATTGTCATCTTATTATCATTTCACATTTAATATTATTTATGTTCCCATAATTTATTACTGTCATATTATTATTATATACCTAACGCATTATTAAGTCTATAATTACATTGGTTGTTATCTTGTTTCTTTTAGCCCTGATGAAGGCCCACATTGTAGGCCGAAACGTCGGCACATAATTAAAATAACGCTTATTTTTAATTGTGTGTTTTTAATTTATGACCGCACCCCCAACCATCTTCCTCATCTATTCAAGTATAAGTTATCAACACCAGAAATGGGGGACTACGCCCTTTTGTAACAGAGCCCTCATAGACAAAAGTACTATTAGAACCGAATATAAAAAAGAAGACACAATGCAGGCCACAACAAAACTAAGACTGACACAATACTAATTGAACTCGGCTGCGCCTAGGGACGTAGGGTAACGAATGGGAAAGGACAACGGTACATCTTCAGGTCCTCAATAATATCAGGATTAACTTGTGAAAAATGAGTAAACTCAGTGTTCTATGAATAAGGAATAAAAATATTATAAAATATATTTATAAAAAGAATAGGAACATGGTTTCAGTCTTGTAGTCCCTTCTGTATAAGTAATGGATTTTATGTAATATCAAACATTAAAAATCTGGCACGGGCAACACACGACTTTCACTTACCTCCGTTTCCAAAATCGATTAAAGAATTTTCAAATAGAGTATTAGATAAAAATGAGTAAAACCATTAAAGAATTAATTAAATGGAATCTTTATTGAAACGTGTGTTTTATTAAAAAATCGATTTTATTATTCTCTAAAACAATCAGTTAGTTTTATCGGATTTTCATCACTCTCTATTAACTTTTAAAAGCTTGTGTATAAGATAATATTTTTTCTAAAATCTTCACCTTTCAAACAGTATATCAAACATGTATTTTACTGTTCTTGTGTTCGAAAACAAAATATTGCATTAAAAAAGTATTTTTTCAGTTTTTTTCTTTAGTTGGGTAACGAACTAATTCAATTTATATATTTACTAGTTATTTTATAGAATCAACAAAATTAAAGGTACTTTAGAAAAAGAAAATTTAAAATATCGGCATTTAAACCCTGTCAGACTATATTAATTAGAATAAAACGTTCATGATATTAAAGCCTATTGAATTTTACATCGATATAGGGAGTTTAATTAAAATCGTCTAAACAGTTTTTGAGAAAATCATAAAAAGATGCAATATGCATAGTATAAAGTGGCTCTTCTTTTTGTGGGACTTGGTTATTTGGACACAGGGGACCCAAAACGCGTATTTCTATTGAAAACTGGCATTCAAAAATTTTCACGATCGCAATACTTTCCCTTGATATGTATAGTAAGTTAAAGTAAAAATACATCAGATAATAGCTTAAATCGCAGGTTCTAGGTAATTATCTCAACTATTGTAATACCAGTCAACAGGCTATATTTATATAAAAATTTTGGGACAATAATCATTAAGCAAAAAATATTTTTACATGACTTGAAAAAGTATTTAAACATAAAACGTGTTCCAGTAATAATTTTTAATGTACTACATATACATAGAGCAGTGTATCCAAACTATTGGTCCACTAGATGTCATTGAAAAATTATTTTTAAATTACCTTCCATGATAAATCCTTCCCGCATCCAATCCTTACAATCCAAAATCCTTCGTAAAATCCTCAACGCTCCTTACTTTGTCACGAATAAACTTATCCATCCTTTGAACAGGTATCAATCCTTTTATGACCAACTCCATTTCCACTCCAATCCATTAGCTCCAATCCTTGCTTCATCTTTGATCCCTGACAATTCTCCGAGGCGTCTGAAAAGAAGTTGGCCACGAGACCTTCTAGTTTAAAATAATTTTAGAGTCCAGCCACTGGGTAGTGTCTCTACATGCAATTCATGGCGTTTTTCTGTATTATCATCACATTTACTTGATGTATTTTTTTTAATACAATTGTCGACATCAATAAATGTGTTTAAAAAAAAAAATACTTTAATGTAAAATATTTGTGAAGCCTTAGCTTTTAATAAGAAGCACACGCTCAAATTTAACACTTTAAGTGGTAAAATTAAAAATAATGAACTTAAAAAACAGATGTATCGCAGAAGATATTAAACAATATTTGATTCCTTATCGCGTATTGAATACCTTCTTGTACATATCTTAAACTTTAGATTATTTTGTTCACTTAAGGTCATTTTATGCAACTGTGACAATCGGACGATATTGAAGTGTAAGACCTAAATTTTGCCTATTCAGATTTTATTAGGATGGGAATTTTAAACAAGTACCTGGGTTTGCATCGGCTCTGGACCACCTTTTTACGTTTCCCGTGAAGTACAGGATAACGAAGGATTTTTTATTCCTTTAGATAATTGTATACTTCTTCAGTTATGATCAGATAAAGTATTTTGAACGATTTTCTCTGAGAAGACTTTTTGCAAATTTCAGGAAAATCGCTAAGCCGTTTAAGAGAAAATTGTTAAATTATATATACTTATTTCTAGCAATAAAGTGATAACTAGTTAATTTACATTTTATCTGCTGGTCATACTAATTAGAAAGGTGTGGATTAATAAAATAGTTGAGACATGAAAAAGTAATAAAAAAAATAAAAGTTGATATAAATATGTTGAAACTCGAACAGGAAATCTGTAAGAAAAATTCACCTCGCCGCTAAAGTAGTAAACATGTTTTCAAACCTGACATTATATAAACTGATGAAACGTGTTCCTTGCCTCACGTGTGGCTGTCACGTAACGTCCGTCTTGACATGTCGGTCACGTGACCCTAGGGCACATATTTAGTAGCTCAGGTTTCAAACCCACGAAGGACCTATAAATTCATTTATTCTTTAAATAATGCATTGATGAAATGCGTATATACCTACAAGACAGAGGTGTCGTTATAATATCGACTTGAGGCCAGGCTACACAGTGAGAGAACACATGGGTAAAATATCGTGAGAGCGAGGTCTTGTAAGAATTCATGAAGAAAGCGGAAGGTGGGATCACTTGTAGCTGAGTGGTTAGCATAAAAGCCTCCTATGCCAAAGGTCACGGGTTCAAACCCGCAGGTGGTTCTAGGATTTTTTAAATGGGAGTAAAAATTCCTTAGTTATGCTGTCCTTCGAAGGGGAAGTAAAAAGGTGGTCCTGAGCCTGTACGATGTCAAGTACTCGTTAAAGATGTCTATCCTAATAAAACCTGGATAGGCAAAATTTAGGACTCCCACTGTAGCATCGTCTGATTAGCCATATAAGCATTAAGTGCGTTAAATAATTAAACAAACAATTAGTGGAAGATGGGAAAGGCCTGATTTTGTTCAATTAATTCGTATATTAACATTGAATATTACTTTTAGGTTATTTTTGAATAAAAAATTTATACATATTTTCTCTCTCCTACGTTTCAGCCTTTGGCCATTTTCAAGGATCCTTCAATCTGTCCTTTCTATCGCACATATTATAATGTAAATATTGTCACATAATAATAAAATATAATTTAGGCTGAAACCCGCCTTGTCAGCTTGTTATAATAATAATAATGTAGGAGAGAGAAAAAACAAAATAAAAGGATTGTTGAGTGAAAAATATCTATCAATCTTCTATTTGTAAAGAACCAACAAAAAAAATTTATTAACTCAAATAAATTACAAACATAATAAAAATGAATCATATATTACTTTTTGAAAACTTACATAATATCATTATTTTTTTTATTTTAAAAAAAGATAAAAAACTAAATTTTAGAGTTATATCAAAACAAACAAATTTTATTACCATATATTTATGGTACATATCATTAAAACTTGTTTTTTTAATGTAGAAACTCCATTTTAATAAATTAAATATTATTTATGATAAAAGTTAAAAAATAAATAAATAAAGAATTTCAGAGTAAATACTGTAACTAAGTATTTATTGTAATAAGTTCAAAGTATGTAAAACTGTATGATAATTCACTTTTAGTAAATCTCACGATTTTTCATCCACCTGTTCTTTCGTCGTATTGCACGGCTGTAAAAGTCCCATGGAACCTAGATTCGAACACGAAATTATGGAAACGCGCTGAATGTTCACCAGCAAACCGTCAGGAACTCTCCCTATCTAGGGAGTCATTATTTAATATTTAAAATGTTGAAATATGGATATAGCAAAATAATAAAACAAAATAAATAAATAGATTAATGTTAAAAGGATACCAATCCTAATGAATACTTGAGAATGATAAATTATTCAAAAGACACACCTTCGATAAGGAAAACATACGAAGAAAAAACAAATGAAAAAATTCTAAATAGCACTAGGAAAGTTATTGATAAAATTAAAGCCACATTAAAAAAAAAAAAAGTTTCAGTAGTAACTAGACCAGAACGAACCTATTATCTAAGGTGCATAATGTAAATAGTTTCATTAAATAAAAATTGTGTGTTAAACAATAATTATTATCTCTAACCCAGGAAAACTTCAAGATCAAAGATGGAATAATTATATGTTTCGAGTTTATTGTATTATTTATTACAAACCCCTCTTCAAATTATTACCTATTTTGCTTTACGTTATTAGTATGTAATAGCTAAATAGATGTACTTACAATATATACATTAGATTTAGTATCGTGATTGGCACACCTCAAATGCAACAATGTTATTTCAGTTAAACTTATAATTATAAAAAAAAAAAAAAAAAAATTGATGTTCCCAAGAAAAATTTTCTTTGTTTGTTTTGTTAAGTGATTAATTCATTATGAAACTTGTCAGGAATCTGATCTTTAACCTCCTTTTTTTCCGTCAGTACCATTTACAAGTTCTTGTAAACTTGTAAATGCTACTGACGGAAAAAAAGGAGGTTAAAGTTCAGATTCCTGACAAGTTTCATAATAAATTAATCTATCCTGACATAAGCTTCAGAAACATGGACAATGAACTCCCGTTTTTATTCGAGGGTGCAAGCGGTGGAGATGAATTTCTGGAGGTGTATACGGGTCACCAGGCTGGACAAAGTTATGAATGAAGTTGTTCGCCAGAGGATGGAGGTGGGTACATCGGTGAATGAAAGGATCGGAGCACGCCGCCTAAGATGGTATGGACATGTTAAAAGAATGAATGAGGAATGTTGGCCCAATAGAATTCTGGATTGGGTTCCGCCAGGAAGGAGAGGGCGTGGACGACCCAGAAGCAGGTGGATTGGAGGAGTCAAAGAAGAAATGGCTGGCCGAGGCCTGCAAGAAGAGGATTGGTTGGACCGAAGCGCTTGGAACTCTGCACTGACTGGTGGAGGCAACCCTTGATGGAACGCCTATAAAGTAAGTAGCATTTACAAGTACATTAAATCTAATTGTAAGTACTTATTAAATAATTTCATAAAGAAGTAACCCAAAGATTAATTCTAAAAACATTGATATGCTATCGAGATATTATTGTAAAAATAAATAACTACTGAGACAAAGCACAAGTAAATGATAAAAAAAAAAAAAATTACTTTAATGTAAAATATTTGTGAAGCCTTGGCTTTTAATAAGAAGCACACGCTCAAATTTAACACTTTAAGAGGTAAAATTAAAAATAATGAACTTAAAAACCAGATGTATCTCAGAAGATATTAAACAATATTTGATTCCTTATCGCGTATTGAATACCTTCTTGTACATATCTTAAATTTTAGATTATTTTTGTTCACTTAAGGTCATTTTATGCAACTGTGACTATCGGACGATATAGAAGGGTAAGACCTAAATTTTGCCTATCCAGGTTTTATGATATTTATATATATTATAATGGGAATTGGCATCGGCTCTGGACCACCTTTTTAAGTTTCCTGTGAAGTACAGGATAACGAAGAATTTTTTATTCCTTTAGATAATTGTATACTGCTTCAATTATGATCAGATAAAGTATTTTGAACGATTTTCTCTGCATTTTACTTATGTATATGTATAATTATGTATAGTGAAGTAAAAAGAAAAAGAAGTAGATGGGTAAGAACGAAGAAGAAGAGGTATACAGATAACAGACTACGAAACGGAAAGATTATAAAAATTATATTGAAAAATTGAATATTATAATATTTTCGACAGTATGAAAAAACAGGAAAATTGGCTTTTTAAGAAAATATATAAAACATAAAGATTAATAAAAATAAAACATCGTAGATGAGAAAGTTTGGGTGGTAGTAAAATAATAAATAATAATAATAGGCTTAGCGAACCCGAAGGTTCGATGCCGATACCACCAAATCCCTTCTACACATATTCGTCCAATGTTCACCGTTCAAGCCAAGCCCCCTAGATCAGCCTTAACGCAATCCTCCCATCGACGCATCGGCCTACCTTTCGGACGTCTACCAGTCGGATCAGAAAATACCAACTTTCTCGGAATCCGCTCCTCATCGAGCCCAACAATTTTACTCGCCCATTTGAGTCTCCGCGATGCTATCAACTCAATTATATTCACAGGATACAAGTTCCGCAATTCTGCGTTGTGCAACCTTCTAAACTCCCTAGTGGCCTCATCTCTCTTCAGACCAAATATTTTACGCAGTACCTTATTCTCGATATATATACCTTAAGCCGTTGTTCATCCTTCAAAGTAAGCGTCCACTTTTCACATCCGTAAAGAACCGTCGGAAGAATAATAGTTTTAAATTCTAACCTTTAAGTTTTTAGATAGAAGCCGCGAACTAAGTAACTTAAAAAAATAAAAAAATAGAAGATATTAAAAAATTAATTCAAGAATTCCAATTTATAGTAAAAAATATGAAAGAAAAAAAACATATCTTGGAACGGTGTGGTCTGGTAGATTAAGCACTAGGCTACTGTTCTCCATGTCCCGGGTTCGAATCTTAGCTGCGGTAGATTATTTATTCTAATCTTTTCTGGGATATGGAGACCCTCATTGAGCAGACCAATAAAGTGGGTACCCAAAATTGAGAAAAAACCCTAGCTGCTGAGCCTGATGCAGACCTAATCACTTCCTTGTACGGTCGTTGGGCGTGGAAGAGTACGATTCTCTGTAAGTATCGTGACCGGCACACCTCAAATGCAATAATGTTATTTCAGTTGCACTTTTAGACAAAAAATATCTGGTGCGGGCAACACACGACTTTTAGTTTCCTCCATTTTTTAAATCAATGAAAGAATTTTCAAATACAGTTCGAGATAAAAATACGTGAAACTATTAAAGAATTGATAGAAACATTTGCTTTATTAAAAAATCTATTATATTATTATCGAAATAATCACTTAGTTTTATCTTCTTTTCATCACTGTCTATTAACTTTTAAAAGCTTGTGTATGAGATAATATTTTTTCTAAAATCTTTAGCTTTCTAACGGTATATTATACATGTATATTACTGTTCTTATGTTCAAAAACGAAAAATTGTATTAAAAAAACATTTTTTCTGGTTTTCTCCTTTAGTTGGGTATCGATTTCATTCAATTTATGTATTTACCTGTTTTTCATAAGTGGTAACAAGGTAATATAGTTTTTTTTATAGAGTCAACAAAATTAAAGGTACTTTAGAGAAAGGAAATTTATAATATCGGCATTCAAGCCCTGTCAGACCATTTTAATCAGAATGAAAACTACATGATATTAAAGTCCATTAAATTCTACATCGAAATAGCGAGTTTAATCAAAATCGTCAGGACCGTTTTCGAGAAAATCGAAAAAAAGTGCAAAATGCAGTTTATAAAGTAGACCTTGTGGTAAGCTCTTATTAATGAAAAAGGTTTTGTAACGTCTCGGAAAAATTACAGTTTCATAGGACTTATCGTTTCCGCCCAGAAGTTACTACACACACACACATCTTTTGGCTGGACTTGGTTATTTGGACTCAGGGGACCCTAAAACGTGTATTTCCGGTGAAAACTGGAATTCGAAAATTTTCACGATCCCAATACTTCCCCTTACCATATATAGTAAGTGAAAGTAAAAGATGATGTTTCTAAGAAGCATTCCCTTGTTTGTTTTGTTTAGTGATTAATTTATTATGAAGACTTGTCAGGAATCTGATCTTTAATCTACATTATTTTCCGTCAGTAGTATTTCCAAGTATAAAAGAAAACAAAAAAACTTTAAACGAACATTAACAAACAAAAGAACATTAAAAAACAAAAGAACATTAAACAAAAAAAAAAACAAAAAAAAAAAACAACAAGAACAACAAAAAAAAAAAAAAAAAGAACATTAAACAACAACATTTGAACAAATCAATAACGTTTAATGACCTTCTAAATTTGAATATGTCAACGTCTTCCTAAAATATGTATCAAATAACAAAGAAAGGCAAAAGCCAACATTTCTCACCGTATAAAATCTAAATAAATTAGTAGTTTCGGCTGTAAAAATTAATGAAACCAAATAACTTGAACTAAAATACCTCATTTATATTTATCGGTCGTAAAAAATTAGTGTTGGCAAATATCTTTAAGACAGGACCGTGAAGCAGGCCTTGAGTCAGCCAAGGTCAACAATTGTTTATTCTTTTATTTTAGGCATCAAATTGTTAAGCCGTTTATTTGAATAATTTATTTTGTATGCCTTAACAACAGCTTTTGATGAAGATTTATATTTCAGGAAAGAAATCGAGTTTTCAAGGTTGTCAATAAACAAAATAGCTAGCGAATCCAGAGATTAGATCCGAGTTTGTGTTAACTTTTTCTTTATTATGTAACTTTTAGAGGCCAACGTAATATCGAGGTGTGTTCATAATTATAACATCATTCTTTTATTTGTATGGTAATAGTTTAGTTTTTTTTTATAAATCCTTTATGAAAATCTAAAATAGCTACATGAAAGTTGTAGTTATTTACAAAAGGTATTCAATCTATATTTCATTTCACCAATTCGGCTTTCGTGCTTATCATTCCACAACGATACTATCTCTGTCGCTTTCTAAAACAAAGAATTTTTCTCGATATCGAAAAAGCGTTTCGATAGTGTTTGGCACAAAGGCCTACTATGGAAAATAAACCCGCACCTACCTTCTACTTATTTTCTAATTCTCCAATCTTTCTTTCTCGACAGGTTATTCTGTGTTTCAATTGATTCTTCAATATCTCCCTCTTTTCCTCAATACGCTGGCGTGCCACAAGGTAGCGTACTGAGCCCTCTTCTCTATTCTGTATACACTTCCGATATTCCTGAGCACCCTTGCACAACCATCTATACCTTTGCACTTCATTCTTCGCCCAGAGCTTGCACTATAGCTTCTATTTCTTTACGAAACCATATATTTGACCTATAAATGTAGTTTTAAAAATGGAAAATAAAAATTAATGCCTTCAAATCTAGCCATGTGACCTTTTCTCCAGCAGTGAAAATCGACAACAATGCAGTACCTTCAAAAACCTACGTACTATACCTTAGGACTATATCTGGATAAAAGACTAACATGGAACATACATACGAAATTAAAGCGACAAGAATTAACAAACGTTACAAGCAACTTACACATCTATTGGAATACAGATAACCATTAAATTTACGAAACAAGCGAGTAATATACACGACTCTACTGAGACAAATATGGACATACGGAGCAAATTTGGGGTTCTACAAAACACGTACACACAAACAAAATACGAATAACTCAGTCCAAAATTTTACGATAAATTGTTCACGATACACCATGTTATGTTTCGAATCACACGGTACACAATGACACAAACATTTCAACAGTAAATTCTTACATTCACGACAAATATAACACGTTTCATTCTTCTACACATCACCATCCAAATCAACTTGTTTCTTCCCTTTCTGCCTCCCTGTTACCAGGGCAGACCCTAAGAAGACTTAAAAGAAGATGACCGAGAGATCTTCTAAACTAAACATTTAGGACTGAGGTCAAGAAGAAAAATAATACTTCACATTCTCTGGATGCGCAGCAACGCAGTTTCGAATAAAAAACATTTCGAACAATAATATTTCATTTCAGACGTTCTTACTGCCCTTAAAACATTTTCATCAAAAATTAATTTAGTAGAAATATACAAGGGTGTTTCATAAATGTATAGTCATATTTTTAGAACCGAAAATAGACCTCAAGAGAAACAAGAAAGTTTGTAAGACCGTAATATGTTGTTATATTTAAAACAAAAAATTGCAAAAAAATATATATATTTTTTGCAGTTTTCTCCTTTAGTTAGATATCGAATTAGTTCAACTTATATATTTACCAGTTTTTATCAATAATCAATTTTTTATCAACTTCCAGTATATTACAAAAGACTCATTTACATCACTGAATGTCAGACCTATTTAGACATATGGAATCGAACTTTGGGGCTCTACGAAACCATCTAATTCCTCCCGCATCCAAACCTTACAATCCAAAATCCTTCGCGAAGTCCTGAATGCTCCTTATTTTTTACAAATCAACTCATTCATAATGACCTAACATCCCATTGTTGCAGACTTTGCCCGTGATAGATACTCCTCTTTTCATTCAAATACTCCCTGCCCAAACAAATTCCACTTGTCCTAATTTATCTTCCTTAGATAAACCTCCAAGGCGACTGAAAAGAAGGTGGCCTTGGACCTACTGAGTTAAAATAGTTAGTGAAGTGCTACACTGGGTAGTTCTTTCTCAAGAATTTTCATGACTTTTTTTTTTTATTCCTCATATTTACTTATTGTGTTCTTTAATACAGTTGTAAATTACTATAAATAAATTTTAAAAAAAACCAAAAAAAAAAAACCTGAATTGTATTTGTATGTTTCTATGTACTGTGCATTACACATTCTTCCTGGAATTTAAAAATAATGATTTAGACTAAAAAAAAAATAAATAAATAAAATTTGAGAAATTCGACTCTTACACATACGTCATTGATGAAATCGACTACGTCTGTGGACGGTTTCCCCGTTCCCTGAATTTGGAAATATATGGGATGACTCATTGATAATGAGATCTCGAAGATAGGTTCTGCTGGAATCAACTATCCTTCCAGGAAGTCAGGTCGCTGAGTCAGCTAACTGCCGGCGGGAAATATAAGCAAAAAAAAAAATCCGCAGTCCTTTCTAATGCTACTTTACAAGCGGTAATTAGAATCGTCAAATGGCAGTGTTAATTGAGGCAGATGTTTCATGCGATTTGCATATTGAGAAAAATATGAAAACAATGTTCATATATGAGTACTTTTATTTCCAAAAAGTACTAGTTAGTTTAGTTTATTTATTTAACGTACTTTATGCTACTATGGCTAATCGGACGATGCTACAGTGGGAGTCCTAAATTTGGCTTATCCAGGTTTTATTAGGATAAGGAGGGATCTTTAACGAGTACCTGTCATCGCACAGGCTGAGGACCACCTTTTAACGTCCCCTTCGAAAGAGGCATAATAAGGATTTTTTATCCCCAAATATCCTAGGACCACCTGCGGGTTTGAACCCGCGACCTTAGGCATAGGAGGGTGTTATGCTAACCACCCAGCTACAAGAGATCCCCCTAAAAAGTATTATATCCAGTTTAGGAAATTATGCAGGAAGCCCAAAAATCTGTTTATTTATTATCGGGCCAATTTAGTTGATTCTTATTTTACTTTATCTTTCTAATATAATTATACAGATATTGATGAAATCTAGGGTTAGGGTTAGGGTATTGGAGTAGGTCTCAACCTCTGGTTATTAGCACCGAATAAATTTTAGTAAACAGATTTGTTTTATTTTTTTTCTTCTTTTTTTATTTATTTTATTATTTTTTCTTATTTTTTTTTTTATTTATTTTTTTTATTGTTTATTTATTTTTATTTTTTATTATTCTTTTGTTGACACGTTCTGAATTATTGAATTTATTCCAATTTTTTCTTTATTTATTTATTATTTTTATTTTTTATTTTTATTACTACTATTATTTTTTTTTTCTTATAGTTCCGGGAGCAGAGAACTCTTAATATCAGTGAACTAACTGTTTCACTAGAGTCCTTCAAGCTCTCACTCAACGATCTAGCTAGGTTAAGTTTATCCATTGTACATGGAATTTGGGGCAGTTCTCAA
Organism: Piezodorus guildinii; assembly: GCA_023052935.1. Lineage (NCBI taxonomy): Eukaryota > Metazoa > Arthropoda > Insecta > Hemiptera > Pentatomidae > Piezodorus > Piezodorus guildinii. The sequence goes on along the minus strand of CM041292.1, from coordinate 215,027,818 downwards.
TTATGTGTTTTATTGAGAGAGGCACTCTACACAAGTCACACATTGGTACGGGCTGCTGAGGATGAGATGGAGATGTGAGTCTGCTATGTCCTATGCGAAGTCTCGCCAAAGCAGTTTAGCAGGAAGAAACTTATAATTACATGTTACAATATTTCCTATTGTTAGATTATTTAACCTGAAACACATGTTTCCATCCAGACTCGATTTGATTCTTTAATGTTTTTTTCGAGCCCAAAATTATTATATATTATATATACCGAGGTTTCCGATAGTAGGCATGCTTACACGTATATATTTTGTAATACGTAAATGTTGATGTGCGAAAAAAAAAAAAACTTAAAAAAAAAACTATGAAGAAATAAATGATTAAAGGCAAAAACAAAAACATGTGAATTATATTATATTATAAGTATGAGTGTGGTCATGTTTTGTTTATTTATTTGTTAACCTAGTATTTATTTAATTAACAAATTTTGTTATTATATGCCATTATTTATTTTAGTTTTATTTTATGTAATTTGACTTTCTTTTTGTTTATATTAAAAATGAATGTAATCCTGTAGCAATACTATTATTGTCCATTGTGACAAATTGTAATATATCCGAATAAATAAACATAAATATATATATGTTGTACTTTTTAATTTAGTTATTTTTAAACAAAAATTTCTAAATTATATTGAGGATGTATAGTCGACTGTAGAAACTATTATAGGTGGAATAATCAGGAGTCAGTCTTTTTCTAAATATTTTAATTTTGCCGACGTTTCGGCTCAAGCTTGTGAGCCATCATCAGGGCATTACTGAGTAATGTCCAAGCATTCCAGTTTATGCTTGGACATGGCTCAGCAATGCCCTGATGATGGCTCACAAGCTTAAGCCGAAACGTCGGCAAAATCAAATAAATATGCTGTGCATCAAGAAACCCACAACAGTTGGGTAGCACTGCTTAAAAAATGAAGTATTTTTCTCTCTCTTTTATGACTATACATTAGCAACCCTATTTGGATTTAGAAAATTTATTTAGATTAAAAATAAACAATAAAACAACTGAAGATGTAAAAAGCGTCTGATATTCAAATGACAACAAGGAGCATTCATATTCTTGTTTGTCCAGAGGAAAATGGGATGCAAAAACAGTGACCTAGTTTGTTTGTTTAGTCATGTGTGCGAAGTTTCATCAAGCTCCTATTAAAACTGTAAAAAATCTGGTGCGGGCAACACCCGACTTTCACTTACCTCCATTTATAGAATCGATTAAAGAATTTTCAAATTCAGTAAAAGATAAAAATGTTTGAAACCATTAAATAATTAATTAAATGGAATTTATATAGAAACATGTGTTTTATTAAAAATCCATTATATTATTATCTAAAATAATCACTTAGTTTATCTTCTTTTCATCACTCTCTATAACTTTTAAAAGCTTATGTATGAGATAATATTTGTTCTAAAATCTTTAGCTTTCCAACGGTATATTATACATGTATATTACTGTTCTTATGTTCAAAATCAAAAAATTTCATCAAAAACATATTTTTTCTGTTTTCTCCTTTCGTTGGGTATCGAATTCATTCAATTTATATATTTACCGGTTTTTCATCAGTGGTAACAAGATAATATAGTTATTTTTATAGAATCAACAAAATTAAAGGTACTTTAGGGGTAGAATGTTTAAAATATCTGCATTTAAGCCCTGCCAGACCATTTTTATCAGAATGAAACCTACATGATATTAAAGCCCATTAAATTGTACATCGATATAGCGAGTTTAATCAAAATCTTTTCCTGAAGGCGTTTACATGTTAATTTGATTTTTTTTTCGATCAGTGACGATAAATATTTTCAATGAATTTGGTAGCATATTAAAATATTTTATTGCACAATAATCAGCATATCTTCGTCCAATAAAAAGAGAACTGTAAAGGTATTAAAATACTCTTGTATTTATTAAAAATTAAATGATTGTTATTTCGTAATGTTATTTTTTTATTGTAAAACAATAAAATTAAAATAAAATTAACAAATCATTAATTAATGCAATTTATGATCCATTATTGATTGTCTCGGGACCTTCTGACTTAAGTAAACATTTAGTGTTCCGTTGGGAATTTTCGTTACTTATTATAAATACCACAATGAGATTATATTTTTTCTTATAATAATAATCCTTTTTTCGTTTTTTACCACGCATTCATAAATTACAATAAAATATTTTTTTTTTTAAATGTACCTTGTTCTTTACAGCATAACTACGCTTTACTACTACTGATTGGTAATATTATTAAACATTGTATTCAATTCATTTATACCTCTTATCATGGAAATATGATTCAGAAACATTTTTTTAAAACTATATAAAATATTAATATTGGGTTGTGTCACATGAAATGTCCGTTTTCAAGGTACAGGATTTTTATTAGAAATGCGATTTGAAAACAAGATAATTTTATTCGAAGTATTTACATTCTTTTTCTACACATTTTTCCCAACGTGACACCAACTTCGTAGCCCAGTTCTTTCAATTTTTGCACTGTATGTTTTGAAACATGCCGCTCAGTGAGATCATGAGGTACCCTGTATCGAGCTTTTTTACTTTCCCAATACACTTTAAATGTCTGGAAACTGTTTGGTAGGGATTTCCTTCTTGAGGACATCGTTGTCTATTACGGACGGAGGTCTTCCTTGGGGCAAGTTTTTCAAGTCGATATCCCCAGTTGAAAACTTAGCAAACCCAACGGCGAATGGTCCGTTCATTAACACTCCTTTCCCCGAACGCCTTGCAAATATTTCTAGCGGCCTCAGCTGCTGAATGGCCGAGTTTAAACTTGTACAATAATATTACTCGAAAATCGCGTGTTTCCATGTTCATATTTGGAGGTATACTAAAACATGGGTAATTGATTGGGAAGCTAATGTTTATAATACAAAGGTAGAGGATTAGTAACTGTTTACTTTAAATATGTAAACATTCGGAATAAAACAACAGAGACCTGCAAAATCCTTTATATATTTCAGAAACTATAAAAACGGACATTTCATGTGAAAGACCCAATAGAATCTTTACCTCTCCAACGGGATGTTACACATCCATATTACTATTCTTATGTTCAGAAAAAAAAAATTACTTAAGAAAGTTCGATCATTTCTGCTTCAGTTGGTTATCGAATTCTTTCAACTCGGTTACAAAAAGGTAATATAATTGCATTGAGTTTAGTTAGACGTGTGTTTTTAATTTTTTTATAGAAATTTACAACTGTATTAGTAAATACATCAAGTAAATTGGCTGTTAATATATATAAAATTTTGGAGTTCATATTTGGAGGTATACTAAAAAGTGGGTAATTGTTTGGAAAGCTAATGTTTATAATACAAAGGTAGAGGATTAGTAACTGTTTACTTTAAATATGTAAACATTCGGAAGAAAATAACAAAGACCTGCAACATCCTTTATGTATTTCAGAAACTATAAAAACGGATATTTCATGTGAAACAACCCAATATTACACAGTATGATAATACAGAATGGAGCACTAGTCTGATCATCAATCATATTGGTCTGATATTAATGAATACAAAACGAGACATGATATAGCTTTGCAAAACTAGGCCCACATACCGACCGCTACCCTCAATACAAATATTTGGCCACTTGAATTATTGATGTATGATAATGAAATTTTATTCTTGAACGAGCAAACTGGGTCGAATGCAAAAAAAAAAAAGTGTAATCAGTAACAAGGATAGTTCAGCAAATAATAGGTGTAGAGCTGTAATAAAATATCATAAACTTAGAGTTTTGATAAAAGATTTGTGTATTCATTGAAGGTCACTTAATGCTACTGTGACTAATCGAACGATGCTACAGTGAGAGTCCTAAATTTTAAGGAGCACTTGACACCCCACAGGCTTGGAACCGTTATTTTACGCCCCCTCTGAAGGACGGCATAATTTTACTCCTATGGAAAAATCCTAGGGTTACCTTTGAACCCTTCCCCCTTCCCACATTAGGAATAGAAGGCTGTTATGGTGGTACAAGATTTAGTGTAAATTAGTATATTTTATCTAAGCATTTATATTAGTATTGAGAATGCCTAAAACAGTATAACATTTTTTTTTCATTTTAAATATATTTATTGATATTTACAACTGAATACATAATACATCAAGTAAATGAGATGGACATATGGTTAACTGACATGAAATACATGTAGCGACACCACCTATTAGCAGCACTCTAAATATATCCTAAACTAGAAGATCTCGGGGCCACCTTCTTTTCAGACGCCTCGGAGGGTTATCAAGAATTTAGGAGGAAGACAGAATAGAAACCAGTGGATTAGAGTGGGAATGGAGTTTTTTATGGAATGAATGATACCAATCAGTAACATATGGAACTTTAAGGTCTTTATGAATAAGTTTATTCGTGACAAAATATGGAGCATCGAGGATTTTAGATTGTAAGGATCGGATACGAGAGGAATTCGATGGTTTAGTAGACCCCCATAGCTCTACTCCCTAAGTCCAGATAGGGCTTATGATGGTCATGTAGATGAGTCTTTTGTAGTTAAGAGGAACTTTGACCGTCTGTCTAGTAAGTGTTGAAGTAACCGAAAGCGGCGAGCAGTTTCTTGTCGTTTCAATCTACTGTAGGGATTCCATGTTAGACGTTTGTCAAGTAGAAGTCCTAGGGAGCGGATCTGTTCAACCGGAAAAAGCGGAATATAATTAAAGGATACTGTAGGGCAGGATGTCATAGGTTTACGACGAAGGGTAAAGATTATTTGGTGGGATTTATTTTAATTCGCCAATTCTTACACCATACCTCAAGGTCTCTCATGTGGGATTGAAGAGTTTGAGAAGCAGCAGTTGGATCGTTATTGACTGATAACACACAAGTGTCATCGGCATAACTATAACAATAAATTTAAAATTTATAGTTACTTAAACTTGCCAATACTTAATTGTTTTTTATTTATACATTTATTTTTGGACAGCATTATATAACAGATGTTTCGAGCTTCAGACAGTATATGTATATACATATAATATAAATATGAATGTTAAAATTGCTCCGTTTAGGTCACTTATGATCAAAACAACCTCAAAATTAATTCCTTGTTCTTTATAATTCTAAATCAATACATCTAACATTTTTTATTTTGTTTTATGTAACAATCACTAATGAGATAATTCTTAGAGTATGAGAAAAATACGAAGTAATAATGAAAAAAGTGTAGGAGTTATATTTTTATAGGCAGAACGAGAACATGTTTAACGATTAGCTATTTTATATTTTATTACATCTTTAATTGTTAATTATCAATGAAGATAAAAAAACTAAAGAAGGCATAGATGGTAACAATGTACCAAGGGAGACGACAGAATCCGTGAGTGAATGCAAGAGTGTAGGAGGATACGAAAAGCAAATAAGAGAAAAATAGAAAAAAAAAAAGAAAGTAACAAGCAAACAAATTAAAAGTAAAAGCAATAAGCAAAGAAATTGAAAGAGATCAAGGTTCTTGCGGGAAAAAAACAAAACAAAAAAAAAAAACGGAAGTGTTCTGCGCTGTCCGAAGGAAGGAAGCGAAAATAAAGCCCGAGAATGTAATGTATCGAAGATACTTGGAGAAAATAATATGGATAACGAGAAGGCAAAAATAAAGACATTAGTGTGATATAAGAAGGCAATTTCCTGTAAAAAAAAAAAAAAAAAAAAAAAAAAGTGAAAATCATAATTTTAATATTAATGCGGTAAATCCAAAATCCAATCCTACACCGCTCTAATCAGACTCGGCCATGATCTATTAATAAACATTTATGTATTAATAAATACCTAAAAATTATCAACAATTAAAATTAGATTTAGCCACCTAATGGATAATATATTCTGTAAATAATATCTAGTAAAAAAATTCCTTACTAGTACAAAAGACCCTATAAGTAATGAAGAAAAATTAAATGTTGTATACCAAATAAATTGTCTGGACTGTGAAAAATGTTACGTAGAGGAAACGTCCAAAAAAGTTAGTACTAGAACTAAACAGCACAAAAGTAATTGTAACAACAGTAAAAATACAGTTAGAGATAAAAATACGTGAAACTATTAAGGAATTAATCAAATTGAATTTATATAGAAACATGTGTTTTATTAAAAATCTGGTGCGGGCAACACACGACTTTCACTTACCTCGATTTTTAAAATCAATGAAAGAATTTTCAAATACAGTCAGCGTTAACAAGATAATCTAGTTATTATTATTGAATCTACAAAATTAAAGGTGCTTTAGGGGAATAAAATTTAAAATATCGGCATTTAAGCTCTGTCAGACCATTTTTATCCAAATAAAACCTACATGATATTAAAGCACATTAAATTTTACATCGATATAGCGAGTTTAATAAAAATCGTCGGAACCGTTTTCGAGAAAATCGAAAAAAGCATGGTATAAAGTGCCTCTTCTGGTAAGCTCATTTTGATGAAAAAAGTTTTGTCACGTCTCGGGCGTATAGTTGTCTTAAATATGAAATTTCAGTTTCATTAGACTTACCGTTTCCGCCCGGGAGTTACCACACACACACACACACAGACCTTTTTGCGGGACTTGGTTATTTGGACTCAGGGGACCGTAAAACGTGTATTTCCGTTGAAAACTGGAATTCGAAAATTTTCACGATCCCAATACTTCCCCTTACTATATATAGTAAGTGAAAGTAAAATATAGATAACACCGTGAATTGTAAAAGTGACTCAAGAGATTTAAGTTACCACTATTCTGATTTAATTAAAAAATTAAAAATATAATATAAATAATTAATAATAAAATGTTTTAAAGAATTTCACAATATAAAATAACAATAACCATATACAAGTTAAAAATTGGTCTAATCCTTAATCCAGTTGAGGACAAAAATCTGAGCAACACTCTTGCTCACATCTGATGTTTTTAAATATTGACTTAATTTTCACTAATTTACCTAGTGGAATGTGTGTATTAGTGAAAATACTGGGAGTTCTGAATATATAACAAGTTAATTTTATAATATTTATTTAACTAAGTACTATGTAACATTGTTAACTTTTGCTTTTAATGCCTCCTTCTGATTTAAAATTTTGTTATTTAATAGTTTTAAATTTTGTTATCAATGGACACCTAATTTATAATATTTGTTCATAACGTTTTAAACCATTTACTTCAGTATAGTATTTTTTAATGTAATGGAAATTGCTTATTTTACTTGGTAGACTTCTGAAGATGGGAGAATATCCCGAAACGTCATGCTGATGAAATAAACGATTGAGTATTTATTGAAGAATTTATTCAGCCCGAAATCTACCTTAATAACTGTAAATAATAGTTTATACAGGACCTGATTGTAAAATAACAAAATATAGTTTTAATTAAAAAATTCACACTGTAATTACTTTTCTTTCATTACCAATATTAAATTGCCCCAACCCCTCACATAACATTTTTAGGCATATAATAATAATAATAATAATAATAGGCTTATCGAACCCGAAGGTTCGATGCCGATACCACCAAACTTCGCCTGCACAGACTCGTCCAATGTTCACCGGTCAAGCCCAAGCCCCCGAGATCAACCTTAATGCAATCCTCCCATCGACGCTTCGGCCTACCTTTCGGACGCCTACCAGTAGGTTCAGCGAATACCAACTTTCTCGGAATCCGTTCCTCACTAAGCCCAACAACTTTACGCGCCCATTTGAGTCTCCGCGATGCTATCAACTCAATTATATTCAAAGGTTACAAACTCCGCAATTCCGCGTTGTGCAACCTTCTAAACTCCCCAGTGGCCTCATCTCTCTTCGAACCAAATATTTTACGCAGTACCTTATTCTCGAAAACCTGAAACCGTTGTTCATTCTTCAAAGTAAGCGGCCACGTTTCGCATCCGTAAATAACCGTTGGAAGAATAATAGTTTTATAAATTCTAACCTTTAAATTTTTAGACAGAAGTCGCGAGCTAAGTAATTTAGCAACTGAATAATAACACGCATTTCCCACCTTTAACCGGGACTTTATTTCTTCCTGGATTTCATTTTTTCTTGTTATCATTGAACCTAAATACTTGAATTTCTCTACGTGTTCAAAAGTATGACCTGAAATATTAATATCATCAAGATCGCTACCATTTCTGCAACTAATCATATATTTCGTCTTATCGGTATTTAATTCGAGACCTATTTGTTTACCGGTTTTTATTAACACACTTGTATTTAGTTGTATGGTTCTTAGGCATATAATCTAACTATATTACTAAGGCCTAGTAATCTATTTTTAATTTGCCTAACTGCCGAGGAACAGTGTGACATCATCAGGAAACGAGCCTCACTCTAACCGCTACATTGAAAATCATTAAGTGTGGAAGGAAATGTGCACGCTATTTTGACGTTGAAGGACCTTCGGTATTCCCGGAAAGAAGTGAAGACGACTCCTGAGTACTTGCTGATCACCCGATGACACAGAGCTCTTGATGAAGTAGTTAGTGCGAGGAAGCTATTTAGCCTTCGTCCTTATCCTCCGAAGATTGAGTTTGTACGAACCTGTAAGGTGCTAGCTATAAATACAGTCACAATTCGTTATTCCATAAATTAGGTTAATCAAAAAAATATATTTTGTTCAAAAACAATAAAAATATACCTGTCTCATAGTGATTTTGATACCATTGATCGTACAATATATATATTAAAACAAGTTTCAAGGACTTATAAATTAGTTCAACAGAAGGAATTTAACGAACAGATTCGGACCCTCTACAAACGTTTTCACAACAACTTACACGGACATATAAACAATTTAATACGAAGCATGGCCACTATTAACATGCCGGTCAATACTCGCAGAAGACTGAAAAGAAGTTGGATGAGGGACCTTCTAAGCTAAATCCGTAATAACCACGCCAGAAAGAGGTGCTGCTGGGCATCTTCTCTCCATCATGCCTACCCCGTTAACTATCATTCCTTCATAATCACAGTCACTGATTGTCAACATTTATTGACAGGTGTGAATACAATACTTTGAAGATAAAAAAAACAACAAAAAAAAACTCTAAACGTCGTAAATGTGAATAATTTATCATGTTTAGGCAATTTTCTTATCTTATACAAAATCACTCTACACCGTTGTATCCTAAACCGGAATAACTCCAAAAGATGTATTATTATTCACAACTATTATTTTGACACAATTTTTAATAATCAAATATCCGGTGAAACCTCCAAGTAAATACATAACGAGTAGGCTTTTTCTTGGTTGTTTCATTTGACATTTTGAATTCTCCCAATCCACATAAATCCTCTTGTCCGCAACCTATCAACCTCACATATTCCTGAAAACCCTCCGGGGCGATTGGTAAGAAGTTGGCCTCGGGATCTACTAACTTAAATAAATATCGAAGATCTACCTCTGGGTTATTTCTTCACAAATCTTTGAGAGAGAGAGAGATTTTGAACTCAGTTCCTAACAACTTTTTTTTTTAGGGGAGGGGAGGGGGAGCTGAGTCCCCAAACTTGGGTGTTCTCAGTAAAGGTGTGCCGGATGCGAATACTATGTGTCTCCTTTAATCGTATATATATTACCTTGTTTTTGATCTTGGTCACTCGGGTGGTTCGTTTAAATCTCTGCTAATCTAAGCAGTCTCTTACGGGCTAACCCAGAGATTTTGTGAAATAATGTTCAGAGGTTTGTTATTAGGATAAAATGCGAATGTATTCAAATATATTTTTTGTTACCCATAAAATAATACAAGATTAATGTATAAAAAAATTTTTCTATACATGTTTAAAAATATTTAAAGTTTAAAAATATTTCTAAACATGTTTTCATTAATCGAAACAGTCTCCCATCAGTTCCAATACATGTTCGGCAACGTATTGGTAGCTTTTCCACACTGTTTAAATAGAATTTGAAATCCTAAGAGTTCATCGATCAATATTTTTATTTTGTATTAGGTCCCTAAAAATACCACTCTTCGTGTAAAAGGAACACTTTTCAATTCTTGATAGCAAGGGATCTTTGTTGTTTCGGCAAAGAAGTAAGGCATAAATTCATAACATTAAGTTTTCCTTCAAACTCTTGAACAGTTGTTCTGGGATTTTCTTCCATTAAAGGTTGTAGTACATCTTCAACGGAAGAAGTCTTTCAACGCCCGCCTTTGTCACCTTGACTTAAGTTATCCTCTCGATTTTTTTTTTAAATACAGTTAAATATTGCCTAATACTAATACTGCCTTCTTTTCCAGATAACTATACTGTATAATTATTAATTATATGATGATAGAACGTAATTAAATGTATAAATCCACCGAACTGCATCAAGAGCCAAACAGCATCTAGACGGCGATGACCTCCGCAGCGCCCGGCCTCATCAGTATTGCTGACAGTAGATCCTACAATTAGCTAACTGAGGAGACAATGCCCGCAGTCTGTATGCTCTCAGCTCTCGGCATTTACATACTTTGTCTCTGTGTATTCATACCCCGCTCTCGAGGCCCCCCTTTTTTCTACAAACTGTGAGGGCAATGAATCTGAGAACCTTCTGTCTTCCCAATGACTAATATATATATTTTGTTCTTCTTAGCTCTTTTATTCGTCAGCATTTCCTCCAATTTATTATGCTCCTTGTATCATAGCTCATGATAAATGTTATAAACTATAATCTGGTGCGAGCAAGAGTGATTTATAGACTTTGTTACCATTTTATTGATTTATTATTGTATATATATTTTATGGTAATTTTATTGCTTTGTAAATATTGTATGAATGTTATCTTTCACCACTATTATTGATGTCTAAATTGAGACAGATTGTAATAATACTTAATAAAAACTGTTGATGTCTATCTAAAAAAAACCTGGTGCGGGCAACATACGACTTTCACTTACCTCGACTGTTAAAATCGATTTAAGAACTATTAAATATACTTCAATTTAAAAAGATTTGATGTTGATTTTAATAAAACTTGCATTCATTTCCGTTAGAAACATATGATTTATATTAAATAATATAACTATATTAAATTGGTAATAAGTAATAGGTTTATTGCCTATTCTTCACTTTATATTACCTTTTACAACTTTGTGTTTCAGAAAATATTTTTTCTAAAATCTTTCTCATTCCAACGGTATATTATATGTCTATGTTACTGTTCTTATTATAAAAAAACGCAAAAACTGCATAGCAAAATATGTTTGCACGTTTCTCATTTAGTTGTTTATCAAATTCACTGAACTTGAATATTTAGCTGTATGTAGGTATCAATGCAAATAAGATGATGTGCCTAATTTATTTTTTAAATCTACAAAATTAAAGGTACTTTAAAGGGAATTTAAAATATCGGCATTTAAACCCTGTCAGACTATTTCAATCAGAATGAAACCTACGCCATATTATAGCCTATTAAATTTTACATCAATATAACGAGTTTAATCAAAAACGTTAGAGAAAATCGTAAAAAGGTGCAAAATGCATGGTTTTAAGTGGCTCTTCTGGTTAGCTGATTTTGATGAAACATTTTTTGTAACATCTCGGGCGTATGGTTGTCTTAAATATGAAATTTCAGTTTCGTAAGACTTTTTGTTTTTGCGCCAGACTTACCACACACTCACTCGCACACACACACCACACACGCACACAATACAGACCTTTTTGCTGGACTGGTCATTTGGACTCAGGAGACCCTAAAACGTGCATTTCCGTTGAAAACTGGAATTCGAAAATTTTCACGATCGGAATCACTTCCTTACTGTATATTATTATATATGTGAGTGAAAGTAAAAATAATATATCGAAAATATCAACGTTTTTTTACCGCTAATTGATATTTAACCAAAATATTTTGAACGCAAATAGTCATTAAGCTAAATCAAAGACAAAAATATACTTTGATCACGTTTCTTCTCCAAGAAAAATGACTGCTGCATTTTAAATAGCACACGTGTTCAAAGTAACCCTTAACACAACCAAAAAGGTAAGCTACTGTAGCATGCTAATTAAGTTAGTTTATCTACTATTTATTTTTAGTTTTTTCAACACATTTATGTAAATAAAGTTATTTAAATTATTGTTGATTTTTTTAATATTATTTTGCCGCACATCTTTTTTTTTTTTCTCTTCTCGCCATTGGTAATAAAACTAATTACCTTCATTCGATCTCTTGGCAGACTCATTGTATATTTAAATTATCTATATACATTACTCTAGAGGATACAGTCCCAGAATATTTTTTTTTCTATATTACTGTATTTTATATATTAATATCACATATGTTCTAACTTTTGTCAACATCATGAAACACTATGTCAGCTTATTCGTTATATTTTTACATCCGAGTTAATTTTTATTATTACATCGTAGAATATAAAAATACTCAACTTAATTAATACAATGTTTAACTGCATTATATTATAAATTTTAATAAGCTTATGGTATAATGATAAAGAAAGAAATTACTTCACACAAACTACCCAACACAATAATAATAATAAACAATTGTTTAATTTACAATCATTATTTTTTAAATTAAAATTCATTAAATGAGATGAATGTTGCTAAATAAACAATGGATATCAATAGTGGATGGTACATTACTCATTAATAGACATTTAAATTGTTATTATCTCTATTAGTAATATGGGAGCGACGTGGTCTAGTGGATAGAGCACTGGTCTACTGTTCTCCGGGTGATGGGTTTGAATCCCGGCTATAACAGAATATTATTTATTCTGTTAATTCAGCCGGGGCGGTCTTAGGATATGGAGACCCTCCTGGGGCAGACCCAGCCGCTATAAAGTGGGTTCCCAAAAAATTGGGGAAAAACATGCGTGATCAAAGCCTAATCACCTCATTGCACTGCCGTTGGGCTTGGAACAGTACGAACGTTAAAGGTTTGTCAAGTAGGAATCCTAGATAGTGGATGTGTTTAACAAGGGACATTGTTAAACGACACTATGGGGCAGGGTGTCACAGGTTTATGGCGAATCAATCAAGGGTAAACTTTTTTATTAATTTCCTGTTCCTAAAAAAATCATTATATTTTATATAGATATAAAAAATCATATCATTAATGATGACCTAATGATGATAGGCGGTTCAGCCATCAATAATTATGACCATAATTAATGGTACAATAAAATTGGATATATCTACACCCTTGACTTTTGTCCGGGATATATCTATCTATATTATTATTATTATTATTATATTTTATTCTTTGCTATTTTCCATGGGCTTTTTCTTTAATAATAATAAATAATTTTTTATTATTCTGGGACATGTCCAGTACAAAGTGTGCAGTACAAAGACTTTGAAGTATATTAACTACATATAAACAAATTAAGAATTATTCATATGAACTAGAGTACGAACGGCTATATGCACTGAGCCCAAGACTCTTCGTGGGTTGTAGTGGTACAGGTTTTCTTTTTTCTTTTTTTTTTTTTTTTTACTAGTAATATGCAATCGGATTGTGTATAATTAACTACCTGAATTGGGCTATGCTCTGTTGATCGGTGCGGATAAAAAAAAAAACTATATAAAATCTATGAAGAATATTTTTTTATTTTAGGTATTTTTGTATACCGTATATTATTTTTATTTTATATAAACATCATTTACATTAAAAATTTGAATCTTTCAACAAACCTATCAGAGAAATCGTAAAGCTCCTCACAACTGTGAATGTCAACACATATCATGTGAAACGTGGCTTTTGAGGTCAGAAAACGTCTGAAAGGAGGGGAAAAAAATCTTTCCTAACAGAAGATATAAAGAAGAAGAAAAAATCTTAAAGAACGAATTAGGGCACACAAGTGTCACATTTGGTAATACCCATAGAAAAAAAGGCCTCCAAAGAGACTGATAAAAAAAAGAAGATTTGTTGAGGGCTCTCCACCCCATTCGTCTTATCGCAAAGCTTTTTCACTTCCCTCTACGACACCATATGGTTCTCGGCTAAATGCGCGTCAGGCCTCTGCGTTCTGTAATCTCCTAGGGAACGCCTTAGGAGATATCGAAGTGCTACAGAGATTTCGACATGGATCTTCGAATGAATGCACAATCCAGAATTAGAGAAGCGTAGAAGTAGTCATAAATATTTTATACTTTAACAACTAATAGACCTACCCCTCCTTCGCACGGGTGCGATTTGAATGAGGTGTCATTATGTTTGAAAAATCTCTGTCATACCGATTTAGGGTTTATAGCTTTGATCTATTAAGTTCATCATCACGAAAAGTGCTTTTAGCAAGAAAATAGGTTTATTTTATAACGGCAATTCACAATTATATTTAATCATATAACAAAATTAAATTACATATAATACCAATAAAATTTGGTTCTCTTACTTTGTCACGAATAAAATCATCCACAATGATCTTAATGTTACATATGTTGCTGATTTGGCCCGTATCAGGTATCACACCTTCCATGAAAACCTCCACTCCCACTCTAATCCATTAGTTTCAATCCTTGTTTCCTCTTCAATTCCTGATGATCCTCAGAGGCGTCTGAAAAGAAGATGGCTTCGAGACCTTCTTGTTTAGACTCACTACAAAAGAGTGCTGCCAATGGGCACTTTCTCTTCATGTTTTATAACAATTCAGCATATTTACTTGATGTATTTTTTGCACAGTTGTAAATTTCAATAAAAATATTAAAAATTGGTTCATTGGTTTATTTTATTTATTTTTTTTAAAGTAAAGCGCATATAGGGAAAAAATTAACAATCCTATATAAAGAAAAATTTATTGCCATGTCTGTATTCAACAACTACAAAAATAACAAAGGGCCGTGTTCGATTAGGTTTACAACTATTTAATATTTAATATTCTGGGATCTATTAAAAAACATTTTATCAAGTACCATTTTTTTTTTTTAATATGATTTTAATAAAATGATCAAAATCTCTCAATTTTTTTCAAGTATTCAAATATGCAATTTCTTCATTTACAATATTAAAAATCTTCTATTCCTTTCAATTTATTTTACTTTTCGTCCATCAAAATGGTACCGTTAAATATTGTTATTAAAATAATTATTTCGTAACTATATGGACCCATAAACATATCCTCTATAATGAGCTGATAATAAAATCTTACAGTTTTCGATATGATAATAAATATATCCCCGTTTGGAGATTTAATTAAGTTGAGTCGTAATTCAAATACTATCTTATCAACTGCGGAGGTCTCAACGTAATTAACATAAATTATTAATCAATTGAGCCCGTTTTAATGGTGATAATTTTATCTTCTTATCGATTCTAGCCGACTTTAAATCGATATTTATCTGTATTATGCCCATCGTGTATTCCTAATCTTAGGATTTAGGAGTCTGCGTTCTACATTCTGGTAGAGTTGATCATCAGAAGCATTAATTAATTGTGGGACTAACCTTCTGAGCTAGCTAAGAAATAATAATTTATCAAGTCATATTAGAAATGTTAATTAATGAATATTGAGGATGTATAGTCGACTATAGAAACTATTTTAAGTGGAATAATCAGGAGTCAGTCTTTTTATACATATTTTAATTTTGCCGACGTTTCAGCTCAAGCTTATGAGCCATCATCTGGGTATTACTGTGCCATGTCCAAGCATAAAACTCACTAGTTACTTACGAAACGTCGGCGAAATTAAAATATTTAAAAAAAGACTGACTCCTGATTATTCCACCTATAATAGCTTACACAGTCGACTATACATTCTCAATGTAGTTCACTCTATAGTTTTATGCTTGGACATGGATCAGTAATGGCCTCATGATGGCTCACAAGCTTGAGCCGAAACGTCTTTGAATATTTATATTGAAAAAAGGATATAGCTTACACGATCGAAATTTCGAAAACAAGTAGTGCAATGATAGGGCTATATAAGTCAAAATAATAAGGCGTGAAAATCATCCTAACCTCTCTCTTGTCATAGCGCGCCAAAGGTTTCAGTTGATGTAATTTTTCGTTATTTTTTTAAAACATTTTCTTGGCTACTTAGGTAATTTGTTGTAAGGACCAAAATTTTATAAAATACTTTTATGATCATTCTAGTTTTCGTTTGGTTCTTAAATATTCAAAATTACCGGAGTTAATATTTTTTTAAAGAAAACGTTATTTTTACATTTAAGAGAGTTTTATAACTCCAGAACCAGCTTAGTCTCAAAGACCAAATTTGTATCACTTAAACAGGTCATATAGATAGGTAATTTGCATAGGTTTCATAATTTTTCACTTAGTCCCTTTTGAGATATTTCCGCGTTAACATCACGAAAAATCAATTTTTCCCTATTTTGAAAATTCATATAAAAAAGTACTATGTTCTCAAAATCGAAATTTTAACAGCAAGTAGGACTAAGACTAAGCTTTATAATAAAAATTAATTAAAAGTAAGTCTCTTTTCCTTCATGTATTTTTATCTTGTTAATGCTCGTTTTTTATTAATTTTCGAGAATTTGTTAAACAACTTTCTTGACTATTTAGGCAATAAGTTGTGGGGAAAAAAATATAAAGCATGTCCTTATGTTATTATTAATTTTTGTTTTGATTCAATATCTAAAAAGTTAAAGGAATTAGAAAGGTTTTTCCATCACATTTTTTCGCCTGTGAAGATGACTTGAAACGGCTGCAACACTAAAAGTATTGGCCCGAATTTTTTTTTTTTTTTTTTTTTTTTTATATGGTTTTATATTCACGAAAGGATAGAGAATAGCTAATCAAAAAATTACGAAATTCAAAAATGTCAAGCGGCAAGGTCTGGACGATTTCGAATGGATTGGCCCAAACTAGTTATTTTATTTTTTTCTGAAATTGAGACGTTGATTTCCAAAAGGTACTATATCCATTCTAAGAAATTTTACAGGAAGCGCGAAAATCTCTCATTACTTTATTATTAAACTAGCTAATTTCGGCCTTTTCGCATTAAAATCAAGAATTGTATTTTCACTATATTAATAACATCATATTAAAGTTTTATAATGAATTTTTTTAGTGTGAATTGGAACGAAAGTAAATGCGTAATTAGTACTTTTAGAAAATGGCCGATTTTCTAAATCGCTTTTTTTAGGGACTTGAGAGCTCATTAGATAAAATAAAATTGAAGATTTAGATTACAAAAAGTGATGAGCATACAAATATGTAAAAAAATCACTTTCGTAAAAAATGTCCTTTAGTACCTTTTGGAAATCAACGTCTCAATTATCTATACTTAATGCTATAAAAGTAAGTATTTAAAAAAAAAAAAAGTTTATACTCTATTACTTTTTGAAAGTGAACAATAATGTGGCATTTGTTTCAGGAAAAACCTAAATTATATATATATATATTTTTTTTTTCCAAGAACCCTTTAATTAGCGCTTCAACACACTTCACAAACGCTGTTATTTCTTGCTGACTAATATGTTTTATTATATTTATATTTAAATTGTTTAAATTTCAAATTTTAATTTATACATGATTAACTGAAAGTGTCGTGATATTAGATAACGATCTAACGAGAGTAAAGACTGTAGAGTGTTGTGAAAAATAAGACTATTCTAATATGAAATATATACACATACTTCGGCCATTTTAACTTCCTGCCTTAGAGAATATTTTAAATTTTTATTTCCGGTTGTTTTTTTTTTTGTTTTTTTTATGATTACATCATAAAAACATGCATCAGTATCATCAGTATCAGTATAGATATAGAAAGAAAGAAATGTTTTCTTATTATTCTGGGACAGGGTTCCTTAAGAACAATTGATATGTACCATTAAGATATACGATGTGTCTGGCCAAAAGACCAAAGGATTATAATTAATTTTTATTTACAATGGTATCAGAAAAAAAAAGTGGATTAAAGTATATAAAAGAGTAAATAAAATAAAAGAGTAATATACACAACATCTTATAGATTAAAGCGTTGAATAAAATAAAACATTGAAACTGATTCATAATAACATATTCATTAACTGAGTTTAATATAAACAATAAATAATAAATTTTCTGTATGAATTGAAATTTGATTTGAAATATCAGGCTTGTAGTTCAGCGTCTGTTTGGGATGACAGTAGGTACTGGAACAACTGAGACTTGAATGATGGTAGGGATGAAGAATGGCGGATATGAGTAGGTAAGAAATTCCAGAGAGAGTAGTAGAAAGGACAAGAAATATACTCTATTACTTTTTGAAAACGAACAGTAATGAGTGATTTGTTTTAGGAAAAGCCGAAATTATATTTGTATTTTTTCCTTTAACCTTTAATTAGCGCTTTAACACACTTCACAAACGCTGTTATTTCTTGCTGACTAATATTTTAAATTTCTAACTAGAATCTGTTAAAAACCTCGGTTTAATTTATGTGTCACTTTTTTTTCTTCTTATTCTTATGGTATGTTTTAAATCTTTACAAAACCATCCTGAAATATTACTACGTTTTTACTTTCGTTGCTAAATATTCTTTAAAACAACAGATATAAATAAAGCTAAATGAACCGTATTAATACAGGATAACATATTTGTAATATTAATCTTTCTGAGGCTTCACATATCAAGAAAAAAAGTAAAAATAATATAAAAAAAAAATTAGGAGGAACAAGGTTCGGCAGTAGTACAAGTTACATTTGCGTCTCGTGAGAAAGGAGAAAAAAAAATCGATACAGATATTGGCTAGTTCGAAAGTCATCATTATCGCTCGTAGACTAAAATACAACTTACATTTTTAAGGAATTAATTTTTTCTCACGAATATATGTCATATTTAGTATTTTTTGTTCCTGTACTTTCAATAAAGTGAATAATGTTTTAAAAGGCGATAGGGCTATCACTTCCTGAATATCGGGAAGGAAAGATGACCAAACGACCCGGACTTCCGGAAACAACAGGTGTGGTTCGCACTACAGCGCACCTGCCTTGTTAAAGAGCCATCCTATTCTTGTAGTTGTCTCTCCAGCTGCCCTTGTTTCGGGAGGAAGGAAGGCTCAGCTGGTTAGTCGACTGGATGCGAACTGGTCCTGTGATGAGGATAACTGCAGAGGAAGCTGTTTCGGATAATAGGAGGCTGTGCCAGAGCTAGCAGCTGATGCACGAATGCCTTAGTATTTCCATACCATCGTTTGAAAGCTCCTATACTTGGAAATGGAAATAAAAATAATTTAATAGCACACGTTATCTAAGCAAATATAACTTCTTTTTTTTTTTAACATTTATTGCCTCGCACAAGACTGAAACGACAAGACGAAACTGCTCGGAGATATCGATTACTACAACACTTACTAGACAAACGTTCAAAACTTCCAGTATATTACAAAAGACTCATTTACATCACTATTATCAGCTCCTTATTTTGTTACAAATCAACTCCTTCATAATGACCTTAACATCCCATTTGTTGCAGACATAGCCCGTGATAGATACTCCTCTTTTCATTCTAAACTCCCTGCCCATACAAACCCACTTGTATGTAATTTTATCTTCCATAGATATCCCTGATAACCCTCCAAGGCGACTGAAAAGAAGGTGGCCTCGGGACCTACTGAGTTAAAATAGTTATTGAAGTGCTACCACTGGATAGTTCTTTCTCAAGACATTTTCCTGACTTTTTTTTTTCATTCCTCATATTTACTTACTGTGTTCTTTAATACAGTTGTAAATTACTATAAATAAATAAAAAAAACATTTATTGATATTTACAACTGTACTAAATACATCAAGTAAATGTGATAAACATAGTTAACTGACATGAAATGCATGTAGAGACGCTACCCATTGGCAACACTCTAAAAATATTCTAAACTAGGAGATCTCGGGCCCATTTTCTTTTGAGACATCTCGGAGGATAATCAGGAATCGGAGAGGATGATAGAAACTAGGGAGTTAGAGAGGGAATGGAGTTTTTCATGGAATGATTGATACCTGGTTCGGTCAAATTCAGTAACCTATGGAACATTAAGGTATTTATGGATGAGTTTATTCATGACAAAGTAAGGAGCGTGAAGGATTTTAGATTGTGAGGATTGGATACGAGAAGAATTTAGTAGTAGAGCCCCATAGCTCTACTCCGTAAGTATATATTGGTCTTACGATGTTCATGTAAATAAATGTTTTGTAATGAAGTGAAAGGTTGGAGAGTCTAGTTTAGAATATTTTTAGAGTGCTTCCAATAGAGTGCTCCTCTACATGTATATCATGTCATTGTATTATATAACACATCACATTTACTTGATGTATTTTTTTTTTTGTTAATACAGTTGAAAACAAGTGCTCACACGTCACATTCACCCTTCTACGCAAATCCTGTCCAACGGTTTCTGTCAATTCCATACCGCTTCCTTCCTCTGACACAGTCCGGTATCTTGGCTTTTTACTAGACAAAAGATTTTTAAAAGACGTAGAGCCCACACACAATACTTAAAAGAAAAGAACTCAACCGCAGATTCGGCCAGTTAAACAGACTACTAAACAGAAAATCTCATCTTACAGTTGACAACAAATTACTAATATACAAGACAGTACTGAAACCAATATGGACCTACGGAGTTGAACTGTGGGGGACAGCTAAACATTCTAACATCAAACGTATCCAATCCTTCCAATCCGAAGTCCTCCAAACAATAGTTAATGCTCCTTATTACGTTACCAACTCTACCCTACACCACGACCTTAAAATTCCGTTTATTTTAGATATGGTACCAATCATATTTTCCAAATTTCATCAGAACCTTAGTCATCATCCTAACCCTCTAGCACAATCCCTATCCAGTACCACCCATCCCTACAATCCTCCTCGAAGATTGAAACGGCAGTTGCCGTGAGACGTATTGTAATACTTAGATTGGAGTTCTGACACTGGTCAGATCTTCCACTTATGTAATGTATGCTAGTTCGGCCTCCACTGAGTCACACCAGTGACGCGGCTGAGAGCGAGGCGCTAGGATCTCTTGGATTCCGCTTTTTCCTCCACAATCGGAGGGAAAAGCCCAGTGTGGGGTCCCTATAGCAGTTGTATATATTGTATATGTTTGTTTGTATGATGTTTGTTTTTTTGCCAACTTTATTTATCTCAATTATAGGTTGATGTTTTGTTTTTATATTTATTATTAATTAATTTTATATATATCATTTATTTGTATTTATTATTTCATTTATTTGTATTTATCTCAATTATAGGTTGTTGTTTGTTTTTTATTTTGTATATATATTATATATTATTTAATTTGACTTTATCATTGTATACTGTATTTATTGTGTGAATGGGATCTTATATCACTATTTCTAATGTTCATATAGAAACAAATTGTAATATATCTCAATAAATAAATAACAGTTGTAAATACTAATAAAATGTTTAAAAAAAAAAAAAAAAAAAATTATTGTATTTAAAAAACAGAAAATTTTTAGAATAGAAAATAAGCGAAAATCGTATACCATCCGTATCCTCTAAATAAATGGTCAATAACAATAATGGTATTATTTTCCTAAGAAAAAAAGAGCATGCTCCTGTACTCCCGTCCTTTCATTTAGCTGTTTGACTTTGCGAAAAATCCTGGAATATCGCTCAAGCTCTAACGTAAGTGTTCAGATCGAGTTGGGCTTAATGAAAAAAAAAAAAGAAGTATCATAAAACTCCAAAAGAAAAGAATATGGTTAATTGTGAGGTACAAACGTAGTTAGATCCTTGACTTGTACAAAGGCAGGAGTGGAGTTGAGGCGGACAAAGGTAGAAGAACTATTGTAAGAGAGCACGAGGGGTCCTGGCTAATGGAGTTGTTTCTTTGTTTTGGCAAAAAAGGAAGACTGGAAGCCATCTTGGCGTGGCCTTGCCTCTCGGTTTCCGGCACAAAACTATCCTCTCGCCTTGACCGATTGCCTCCCAAACCACCTGCCCCACAGCCTTATAGATCTACTATTTAGGTACTAGTCAAACCTTATCTAAAAGTATTATACTTTTTTTTTTTTTAATTATTTTTCACATACATTTGCCACGTTCAATGCTTAAGAAAATAATTATAATATATTTCTTAATTCGTTGATCACTAACTTAACATACGTTTAAAAACGTAGATAAATTTAAGGATTTAGATATCAATAAAATAGTAAGTTTCTATTCCTTCCCAAAAAATGTTTATGACAGTAAACTTTAATGAGTCAACGATGGCCTTCCCTATCATAAGGACTCACTAAAATACAACAATAATCAATAACTAACATCAAGATACAACAATTTAATATACTAATTTAAAAACATTAAGAAACATTCGCGTAACAATGTTACATAAAATATTGTTTATTTACCTGAGTTGTCTAAAAGTTAAAAAATCCATTTTTTTTATTAAAAATGTTGTCAAAATTGTCTTCAAAAATAAAAAAATAACCAACATGGAACAACAATCATCCCACCTCAAATTTACTTTGGCCTCTTATGGATTAGGGTCATCATTCTATTTACTGTAGAACGTACAAAGTGAATTATTATTTAAATAGGCCAACAATGCAAGTCTTACAATTTTCACTTTTCTAGTGAAATAGTGAGAACTTAGGTGTTTTGAATCTGTTTTATAATTTATTGAATTTTTTATATTTTTGTTTATGAATATAATGTAGATTCTATTGTTTTTCTATGAAAACTATTTTTTTCATTTTCCAAAATTTTAGATTTAAAAAAATCAAAATTGTGGTTAAGTTGAATACTGTATTGTGCCAATGCTGTGGTGTTTATATTTTTCCAATTATTGATATGCTGTTTTACTCTTGTTATCTTTTTCGAGGTTTCTCCTATATATGCCTTATCACAATCAAAACAATTTAGCATTTAAGCATTAAGGTTCTATGTTTACTATAAAAAAATCTATTAATGAAGATGCGGTTGAAGTCAGAAAATGCTTATTATTATTTCGTTGCGAAATTACTAACTTCTAGACTTCTATTAAGAACCATAATGGTTAGAATTTATAAAACTATTATTCTCCTGATGGTTCTTTACGGATGTGAAACTTGGGCGCTTACTTTGAAGGATGAACAATCCCTTGAGGTTTTACAGAATAAGGTACCACTTAATATATTTTGCTCACAGAGAGATGGATCACTTTGGATTCAGAAGGTTACAGAGGTTGTGGAGCTGTCAGTGTAATAAATTTGATAGCATAACTGAGACTGAAATGGACTTGTAAAACTGTTAGGATGTTAGGCAAGGAAGTAAGTAAGCCCTGAACATACAGGTAGGCGTCCGAGATTTAGCCCAAAGCGTCCATGGGAGAATTGGCGATATCATTGGTCGAATCTGTGTAAGCATTTGGTAGTATCGGCATTGAACCTTCAAGTTCGCTAAGCCTATTATTATTATATTTCTTAATGAAATTGCTAAAATTTTTAGTGACGAATGTGGACTATGTAAAATACTTAAGACACTGAGAGCTACACGAATTCCTTAATTAAGAGAAAATTAAAAACAGACTGTATTTTAATTAATTTGCCTTATTGGAACTATAAATAACAGTCTAATTATGGTATGAAATTATTTATTTATAAATTCAAACGTTTTTCCAACGCGCATTTAAAATTGTATTTCCTCATGTAAACCAAAAACACACAACTTTCTCTTACTACCCTTGTTAATTTCAATTTTAAAAGTTGGAAATCAATTCAAATTAAAAAAAAAAAGTTAAATTGTTTTTTCGATAGAACCGTTTATTTTAGATTAAATGAAAAACAAATAGAAAATATTATCTACAACTTTCTATGTATTAAAACCACATTTCTTTGACATTTCAATACTATATATCTGTATTAGTATTCATAGCAGTGAAAAAAATAGATTAACACGGAAAAATATTTATCCTGTTTTCTCCTTCAGTTGGATATTCTTTCCCTATAGTACTACCTTTTGAAAATCGTGATCTTATTTTTTTAATGAGGGATTCCCTTTAAAGAGAGGACTTTATTTTTAATTATTATTATTTTATTTTATTTTTTTCAGGTGGTGTTAAGTCATGAAGGGTAAAGTTAAGGAGAATAAACGTACTTAATAATGCCTACAGTTACTGAATATTTCTGTTATTTAAAACGTTTTCTATGGGTTTTGTAACGACTCCCCTGTAGTATATTATCAACATAAATCCTGAAAGATCCATAAAAAGAAATAATATTTTTTATTTTTTTCATACCCTCTGGTTTTATTTATACACAAAATACAATACAAATATGATATGTACACATGTCACAGATATTTGTCCTTCTATTACCCGAAGGTATTCTAAGGAGGATTGCTATGTGCGCTGCATGCACTATTAACATTTCAAAGGCTTCTATGCCTTTATGTATCAATTACAAAATAGGAGGGACTAATCTTTAAAAAAAAAATACAAAAAAAAAAAAATAAATAAAATAAGAATTAAGAATGTTGTGTTTTTGTGTGACCTGGAGGGAAAATAGTGGACGAGAATTCATTTATTATTCAACCTCTGTCACTATAACAAAAAATATATATCATGGCTTCTACATAAAATCCTTTATTCTAATTTTATGTAAGGTGTTTTTCAAATCATAACATATGAAAAATAATTCATAGGATATAATATATTCAGATAAAATAGATTGACACGTCATGCAATACTAATGAGGAATGCGAAGAGAATACGAAAATTCAGGTGACAACTGTATAAATAATTCTACACGGCGAACCGTCCAGGGTATGGTACTAAATAAAAAATACTGCTGCGTTAAATATGAACAAATAAATTTATTATTTTTAAAATTCGTATGCATACAGTTACATGTTTTATTTTGAAATTACAAGAAGAATATTAATTGCTCATAAAATATGATAATTTTTTATTTATCGTAGAAAAACATTTATAAAATGACCCCACGTTCTATTCAAATTCGTAAAATACTTTGAAGAACGAATTTATAGAAAGTAGTTATTCAATTATTCTACAATATCCTACGAATAATTAAATACATATTATATTAACGAATAAATTCATTTCAGCTGTGGTCGTGTTGTTATCAATTTGCTGTTATGTCCGTTTAATTTTCTATAAGAAATAAATTAATAATATCTATGTGTTTTTCGTTTGTTTCAAGTCAGTCTGAAGAGTTGTCTTGTTTACTTACCATGGAACAATAATTATCAGTTTTGTGAGTTTTTTTTTTAATTTATTGAAGTCTTTGTAAGTGAGTCTGACATGAAGAAGAACCATAAATCTGTGAGGCATTATTATATATGGGTATATCTTTATGTATTTTAATATAAATTATATCATTTTTCTTATATATTATAGTTGGAATATAATATATAACTCCCTGCAAGCATAAACTGAGTTTATGCAGTTTATGCTTGGACAAGCCTGAGCCGAAACATCGCACAGTGGGCAATATGACCGATTTAGGTGGACAAAACTCTAAAACTTGCCTATATTTAACCTTTGGGTCCTAGAATACGGGAAAAAATATTTTTTTAAAAAATATAAGAAAAATTATAAAAACTAATTAATTTTTGAAACGATCGGTGAACGCATTGTAGTCAAACATCAATTTATTTGCTAAAATCTAAAAATTCCCTATATTTTACGTTTGAAGTCCCAGAATACGGGAAAATAATACAAAAAATCTAATTATGGCTCGGAGTTGCTAAAATCTGCTAATAAATGTATTTTATATCATTTAGGAAATTCTTGAAATTATAGATTGTAAAACTTTTGATTCGGAGTGTTGTGTCTGAAAAAAATTACGTATCACCCAAAACGCAAAAATTCTTTGTAATGTCTAAATACTAGAAGGATTGATGAAACAAATCCTTGGGGTAACTTGGGGATTATATAGTTTTTCGTTATTGAATAGGGGTATACATTTACAAATTGCTTAATTAACTCTACAGATGAGACTGCAATGTATATTCAATAACGAGTTTGGAAATATAAAGTCTTACCTGTCTCATCAATGTTCATTGTTAAAAAAAAGCAAAAATACTTTGCTCTAAATACACCTTGAACACAATAAATGAGCACCGAAAAAAGATAATCCTACTGCCGGTTATTAGGCACTTGTGTGAATAGGAATGATTCATTCATTTACTATTTATTTGTTAACACGATATGGCGGGAAATATTAGTATTAAGGGTCTTGCCAACTAATAATAAAAAGGTGAAGCACTGGAAAATTCCGAACATTTGACTTGACTTTCGTCCACCTAAATTGGTGATTTGGCCCAGTGTGCGTCGGCGAAATTAAAATATTTGAAAAAAAGACTGACTCCTGATTATTCCACCTACAATAGTTTCTGCAGTCGACTACCTAAATATTTTCCTTATAATATTTTTTTAAAACGATACGGAATAAATTAACTAACGAACAGGGTTTAGAAACTATGGGATGGACAGATAGGAGCTGGGTGAAAGAGAAGGCTTCAGCTGGTGGCAGCCACTGCACAACCGGTTCCACTAATGGGATTTTTTGTCCATTTAAAGGCCCACTACGCTAGCCATTGTTTAGTAACTAAACATAATGCTAATTACTTATATGTAATCCCGACTCTACTACTCAGCTTAGTTCCACCGATAAAAATTTAATTAAAGTATGAATATCATCTTTATGGCGATCTATCATCTTTAGGTGGCGATCTTGATGATATTAATATTTCAGGTCATACTTTTGAACACGTAGAGAAATTCAAGTATTTAGGTTCAATGATAACAAGAAAAAATGAAATCCAGGAAGAAATAAAGTCCCGGTTAAAGGTGGGAAATGCGTGTTATTATTCAGTTGCTAAATTACTTAGCTCGCGGCTTCTGTCTAAAAACTTAAAGATTAGAATTTATAAAACTATTATTCTTCCAACGGTTCTTTACGGATGCGAAACGTGGCCGCTTACTTTGAAGAATGAACAACGGCTTCAGGTTTTCGAGAATAAGGTACTGCGTAAAATATTTGGTTCGAAGAGAGATGAGGCCACTGGGGAGTTTAGAAGGTTGCACAACGCGGAATTGTGGAGTTTGTACCCTGTGAATATAATTGATTTGATAGCATCGCGGAGACTCAAATGGGCGCGTAAAGTTGTTGGACTTAGTGAGAAACGGATTCCGAGAAAGTTGGTATTCGCTGAACCGACTGGTAGGCGTCCGAAAGGTAGGCCGAAGCGTCGATGGGAGGATTGCATTAAGGCTGATCTCGGGGGCTTGGGCTTGACCGGTGAACATTGGACGAGTCTGTGCAGGCGAAGTTTGGTGGTATCGGCATCGAACCTTCGGGTTCGGTAAGCCTATTATTATTATTATTATGAATATCATCTACGGATTAAGGTATCAAATAAAAGCGTATCAAATAAATACCCTATCCTACTGAACGAGTTTCTGGTTTATAATTTTAAATAATAAATCTTTTTAATCGACCAAAACAAAAAATTATCACCTCACAAAATTTCAGGGCTTACGTTTCAAAATCCGTAAAACCCGATAAACGAATAGCCGAATTGATAAAAATACACGTTTGGCCGAATTAATAAAAAAATACTATATAAAAAGTATAAAATAATAAGAATTATTGGTGCTGGCTGATGGCTATTTTGCATGACACATTATAATTGTATGATTATATCATATTCAGCGATTGTCACTGATACCGATGATGAAAATAATTACTAATAATCAATTTTCCTTTCAGTTATGTTCGACAGAGACTTAATGATAGCATCTATTAAACGAATATTTAATGTTTTAAAGAGTATCATCCAATTTTATTCAACAATTGAAAAATTAGAATAAGAAAGATACTTAATAACATAATTACTAAATTAGGAGTAATATTAACAACTTTTCACAAATTATTTATATTTCAAATTGTAGTAAGTATTTAAATCATAAAGATTTATTTTTTTATAACTGTATAATACATATTTCAAAATAATATTTATATGAGTTGTAGAAGCATTGTAACACAAGCAATAATTTAATAAAGAATATTTATGTGATTTAAGTTTATAATACAAGATTTTTTAAATCTATTTATAACTTGTATTTGAAATAATATGTAGTTTTTAAAAATATCCAATCTGAAATGTAATAAAAGTATTGTCTACGTGATAATAATTTTTTATTATTTATTGATATTTACATTACATTTGGTTCTTTACGGATGTGAAACGTGGCCGCTTACTAAGAAGGATGAACAGCGGCTTAAGGTATTCGAAAATAAGGCACCGCGTAAAATATTTGGTCCGAAGAGAGATGAGGCCACTGGGGAGTTTAGAAGGTTGCACAACGCGGAATTGAGGAACTTGTATCCTGTGAATATAATTGAGTTGATAACAGCACGGAGACTCAAATGGGCATGTAAGGTTGTTGGGCTCGGTGAGGAGCGGATTCCGAGAAAGTTGGTATTCGCTGATCTGACTGGTAGGCGTCCGAAAGGCAGGCCGAAGCGTCAATAAGAGGATTGCGTTAAGGCTGATCTCGAGGGCTTGGGCTTGAACGGTGAACATTGGACGAGTCTGTTTAGGCGGAATTTGGTGGTATCGGTATCGAACCTTCGGGTTTGCTAAGCCTATTATTATTATTATAATTTATATTTACAACTGTATTGGTAGTTATTACAAATGTAGATAGTTTTAACAATGCTTTTACCCTGTCTAGGAAGCAAAGAATAAGAGCTAAAACACAAAACAAATTCAAAATATGTACACACGTGTTCTTGGCATATCATTATCAACCAAAAAATAGATTCTATATCAAGAACAATAACGAATTTGTACAGGTGCATTCATGGAAAGTGCATTTAGATCTTTTGCTTTCACATACCAACTTATGAAATATACAATAAGAGAAAGTATTGTAATAGAGATAGACGCTTTAGTGTCTCCTCAGTCCAAATAATCAACTTCCACAAAATAGTCTGTGTCGCTGGTAAGTATACCTCAATAATATAATAATAATAATAATAATAGGCTTACCGAACCCGAAGTTTCGATGCCGATACCACCAAACTTCGCCTTCACAGAATCGTCCAATGTTCGCCGGTCAAGCCCAAGCCTCCGAGATCAGCCTTAATGCAACCCTCTCATCGACGCTTCGGCCTACCTTTCGGACGCCTATCAGTCGGTTTAGCGAATACCAACTTTTTCGGAATCCGTTCCTCGCCAAGTCCAACAACTTTACGCGCCCATTTGAGTCTATGCGATACTATCAACTCTTCTTCTTCTTTCTCTTCCTCTTCGAGCCATTAATGGCGTAGAGGAGCCTCAATCCAGCGCTGCCAGTTATCCCGGTCTCCGCTGAGTCGTTTCTTTTCTACAAGGGTCTTGTTCCTATTACTCCTAATCCTCTGGACCATATCCTGATAGGAAATCCTAGGTCGGCCACGTGGTCTTCTTCCAGTAGGTCTGGCTTCCAGTGTCCTTCTGGTTTCCCTTCTTTCGTCCATACGGCAAACATGCCCTAACCATTTGAATTGCCTGTTTTCCATTGTCTTCAATGGTGGTACCTCGAGTTGCTTTCTGATCCTATCGTTCCAGTTACAGTCTCGCCTTGTCTTTCCTGCTGTTCTACGTAAAAATTTCATTTCAGCAACAGTGATTCGGTTGATATGCTTGTCAACCCAGATCTCGCCTCCATATGTAAGGACTGGTAGGTAAATGGCTTTAAAGATGTGCATCTTAACATTTTGCCCTACTTCACGGTGTCCTATTATACTGTCGTGCAACCTTCTAAACTCCCCAGTGGTCTCATCTCTCTTCGGACCAAATATTTTACCTTATTATACCTCAATACGAAAAGGTATTTTTTATATTTATGTTTTATTACAGAATTTTTCGAACGTAATGCTAGTAATATAGACGTTGGCAAGCTAAAGATTTTGAAAGAAATATTACCTTTTAAACGAGATTATATGAGGTGATGGAGAGTTGTGAAAAGCGAATAAAACTAAATGGTTGTAGATAATATTGAGGACGTACTCGTATAGTCTGCTGTTGAAATTAATGTTTGTATAAATAATCGGGAACCGTCATGTCAAACATAAACTGAACTAATAAACTCATTTTGTGCTTGACATAACTCAGTAATGCTCAGGTGATGGCTTACAAATTCGAGCTGAAACGTCGGCAATATTAAAATAAACGACTGACTCCGGACTATTTCTACCTACGATTGTTGTAGATAATAATGTAATATATTGGGTTGTGTCACACGAAATGTCCGTTTTCAAGGTAAAGGATTTTTATTAAAAATACGATATGAAAGCAAGATAATTTTATTCGAAGTATTTACCTTCTTTTTCTACGCATTTTTCTCAACGTGACACCAACTTTTTTATCCCCGAACTGAAAAACTCTGAGCTTTGAAGTGAAACCAAAATCTGAAAACGCACTTTTCACTTGATCATCATTTTCAAAAAGTTTTTCTTTGACGAAATTCTCTAAATTCCTGAACAGGTGGTAATCTGTTGGAGACAAGTCGGAAGAACATGGTGAGTGCGGAAGAACTTCGTAGCCCAGTTCTTTCAATTTTTGCACGGTTCGTTTTGAAACATGGGGTCTCGCTGCCGCTCAGTCTAGAAACGGTTGATGCACTTGCATTTAGTTGTGCTGAGAGTCCTTTAACAACGTATTACAACGGACGGAGGTCTTCTTCGGGGCAAGTTTTCCAAGTCGGTATCCCCAACTGAAAACTTAGAAAACCAACGGCGAATGGTCCGTTCATTAACACTCCCTTCCCCAAACCCCTTGCAAATATTTCTAGCGGGCTCAGCTACTGATTGACCGAGTTTAACCCTTTACAAAAATATTACTCGAAAATCGCGTGTATCCATGTTCATATTCGGAGGTATTCGTGTGAAACAACCCAATAGATCATTTAACCTAAAAAACAAGTTTCCATTGAAACTCGAAGTATTTTTTTAGCCCTTTTCAACTCTAAATTTATTTTGAAGTTCTTAAATTCATTTTAACAACGAAGGTATGTGAAAGTCGTGAGCTTCTCAAACCAGATTGTTTTTGATAGTTACAAATATTTCCTTAAAGTAGAGTTCAAGATTGTTATGAAGGTTGTAATCTTAGATCTATGGAGATAGCGAGGAAAACTGACACTTATAGGCAAATGAGACCTCATTATAATAGGTGGATAATCAGGCTACTATATTCAGTGCTTTTTATCCAGGGTTTTTTTCAGCTTCTTCCTTCGGGCTGGATGTTCTCCTGTTCCTGGACCTTCGCCCTTCGGTGTCCTGGAGTCTGTCTAGTCAGCAACGGTAATAACTATCTTGCGCAAGAACCTGTCTTGGTGTCGGTGCCAATCACTCATTAAAGGCTGTAATAGAAAAGTGGTTTGTGACCCTTAGAAAAAGAACACAAAAAGTAAAAATAAAAAATTCTGGATTCAATCAGCTCTGTTATTAATTATCTTTAGACACTCACCGTTTAGTTTAAATACAAAATATGCCTATATCACAAACAAAAACTGTTTTTACTTGAAACTTTTGTTAGGCAACAGCTTGAAATGTTGAAACAGAAGGTAAAACGCTAAATCTCTCGATATAACGATTCAAAAAGTTGTAATCGTCATAATATGCACACGTTTCCTTAGTGTACTTAGCGCGTTTTTTTTTTTTAACGCGGTTTCCTCAGTATGCCTATTTCACGGTTCAGGTGTGATCCTGTTTAATTTGAAACTATTGCAAAATAATGGATATTAGCAGAGATTGAAGAAATAAAAGTAATTGAAGTTTAAAAAAAAAAGTAGTTGAGCTTTTTCTGATTTTAAGAATACATTAGTTATTTAATATAAGTCTGCATCTTCACTAAAAACAATAGTTGTATTTGTAAAATTAAATTAATCTATTGTTGTTTCAATTATCAATACATCAGCATCATTAT
Source organism: Piezodorus guildinii (assembly GCA_023052935.1). Classification (NCBI taxonomy): domain Eukaryota; kingdom Metazoa; phylum Arthropoda; class Insecta; order Hemiptera; family Pentatomidae; genus Piezodorus; species Piezodorus guildinii. Next base: position 214,995,967 of record CM041292.1, on the reverse strand, counting down.
TAGCTTACTATGAATAATCGTCAGAGTATGCATGAGTACGCCACGTATATACATCTCTATAGTTGTAATATATGTTAACATATGTTAGTATCGGTCATTGTAACTAAATTTGTAATTGAAAGTATGACAGCTCCAATAAGTCAACAAAACTTTCTTACAAATACTCACAACAAGTCTCGGTTCATTTAAATGTTGAAAGAAAAATTTACTGCTGAAAATATATTGGTAAAATAAGCTGAATGCGTGTCCTTTTTGCGTTAGCCGTCCGTGAGTGTGCTATCCTCAGCCGGGTCAGTCCTACCTCCTCCCTGCGACTGCTACGTACGGCTAGATGTTGACCAGAGTTTCACTGTTTTTTATATATTCTTCAGTTCGCTTAACTGGCTATCATCCCACATTTTCTGCCATCGGTCCTAATCGGTTTCATAAATTTTTATATTTCAATTGGTGTTCCTCAAGGCAGTATCCTAGGACATATTCATTTCACAGTTTATACAGCAGATATCCCATCCCATTTCGACACTTTCCTTTCTACCTACGCTGATAACACTTGTGTGTTATCAGTCAATACTGATCTCTATCAGTCAATACTATTGCCTCTCAAACTCTCCAATCCCACATCAGAGACCTCGAAGTATGGTGTCAGAACTGGAGAATTGAAATAAATGCCAACAAATCCAACCAAATTACCCTTTGTCGTAAACCTATGACATCCTGCCCTATTGTCTCCTTCAATAATACTCCTCTTGTCCCGGTTGAACAGATCCGATATCTTAGACTGCACCTTGACAGACGTCTCACTTGGAACCCTCATACAAGACTAAAACGACAAGAAAACTGCTCGACGTTTTCGAATACTCCAACACTTACTAGACAAACGTTCTAATCTTCCACTTAACTTCAAAAGACTCATCTACATGACTATCATAAGGCAGATATGGACATACGGAGTAGAGCTTTGGGGCTCTACTAAACCATCGAATTCTTCCCATATCCAATCCCTACAATCTAAAATCCTTCGGGAAATCCTCAATACTCCTTACTTTGTCACGAATGCACTAATCCATAAAGATCTTAATGTTCCGTATGTTGCTGATTTGGCCCGATCTAGATACCATTCCTTTCATGGCAAACTCCATTCTTACCCTAATCCTCTAGTTTCAATCCTTTCTTTCTCTTCAATTCCTGACAATCCTCCGAGGCTTCTAAAAAGGGGATGGCCCCGAGACCTTCTAGTTTAGAATAGTTTTAGAGTTCTTCCATTGGAAAGCTTCTCAACATGTGTTTCATGCATTTTTACATTTCATTCCAATTTACTTGATGTATTACATTAAACAGTTGTAAATTTCAATAAATAAATAAAATAAAAAATATTTCCATCAATATTCGGCCAATATTTGTATTGAGAACAACTTTTTATCACTCATTTTATACAAGCAGGAGGGGAAAGTAGAAAATCTCAGAATTCTAACAATTGTTCGTTTAGTATAGGAGCTATCGTATCTAGACGGAACTTATTTCTGATGAAAATCATGGATAACATCAAAAATCTCAAAAATTTATTTCCCTACCCAACCGTTGAAAATCGGACTATGCGCCATATTACTTTTTTGTTCCACTTAAGGTTCAGTATCAGCTCTCACTATGTGACTAGACATTTATGAGACACCCTGTATATCAACCATTGACGTTCCTGATGTGACTCAGCGATGTCTGTACAGGACGTATTTCCTAGTCGAGTTTATAATTCTGCAAAATGCCTCATACAGATCTTCCTGGTAGCCATTCAGGTCATTTTAAATAAAGTATAGATCAATAGTTAATTGCACTTATTAGGGACTAGTAAAAATATGCTTTTTCTTTTAATTTAAAGTCTATAAACACTTTAGCGATTCGAGAATTATTAAATAATTTCTTAAATTTGTTTCCTTTTTTATCAAGACATTTCGCATCCTTGGACCCTTGGACTAAAGCTGCAAAGATCATTGCCCTATTAAAATATAGGTTCTTTCTTCCCGATAAATTGAAATGCGAAATAAAGAAAAGATTGGCCACAAAATTATATGGTGCAGATGTTGACCATACAAGATTGCGTGTCTTTTCCATTCAATCAAACTAACCAAAATAACATCCAACTACTGTTTAATAATCGTTTCTGTCTACGTTCTTTTCAGGTCTTTGTTAGACTCCTTTTTTTTTTTTTTTTTTTTTTTTTTTATGAATATTCTACTAACGAGCATCCCTTAGATTGTAATCTGAGACGCATACGGAGCTATTCGAAACTGTTTAATTTTTCTTCTTTAACTATTACCGCTTAAACTTCCGTTATTAAAATAAATTAGGGCCAGATAAGCAGGTAATTTATCTTTTAAACTAGATGTAATATAGCTGTTCCATTTATTTATCCCACTATAAAGAAATACAGAGAGAATTAATTATTATTTCAAAGCATACAGAACATAGGCGAATCCATCACACACATCCATCATAAGGCAAATAATAGAAATATCTCCCTCATAAAAAAAATAAATAAAAATAAAAATACATACATTATAAATACAAATATAGGAAAATTAACGTTTCTTTAACTTGGATGAATAAATTGTCGAAAAATTCAACAATGATCTGATTTAATATTATAAGAGGGTTAGTCTTCAAACCTTTTATCATAGATGGAATAATCAGGAGTTAGTCTTTTTCTAAATATAAACTTGAGTTTATTCTTGAACATGGCTCAGTAATGCCCTGATGATGGCTCACAAGCTAGAGCTGAAACGTCGGAAAAAATAATTTTTTTAGCTAAAAACTGACTCCTGATTATTCCTCCTATAATAGATTATACAGTCGGCTATATCTTCTCAATATAAACCTGTTATCATTTTTTTTCAGGTAAATTATTTTCTGTGGAAAAGGGGTGGACAATTTAGATCAAAATTTCATTTTAAGGACATTAAAAAAACAAAACAATTGTCATATTCAAATAAGCAATCAATAACTTCCATTTATATAGTTTATTTTTCGTTCAAATTCTATTAAATTATTTTTCAACGTTTCGGGGCTTTGTCCGCATTCTCAAGATGTTTTATGCTTTTCTAAAAGTTCATCCATATTTATCTTAACACATTAAAGTTTATCTCGATTCCAGCCTTTAATATGCCGAGATGTGATAAAATGTTGCTATTACAGTAAACCCTCGTTTTAACGAACTCCAAGGGACCAAAAAATTCCCTGTTCGTTATAAAAGAATTCGTTATATCCGAAAAATATATTGTATGTATATTATATGTCTTGGTATGAATTCAGGTGGTTAAAAAGAAATGTTTTCAATACAGCATTCGCTTTTAGGCACATGTTTATTTAGAAACTACAAAAGCAGTTAAAACTATGAACTATGTACATATGTCTATCTTATTTCACATTTTACATAATACTTAAAGATTAACATAAACCATCATTAAAAATACAAAATCATAGCAATTCATATAAAGTTGAAATAAAAAAAAATGTTTTTGTTTTTTTTTCGCATCCCGATGAAGATTCAACGGAGGCATAGATTTTATGTTTATTAGCGATAATCGTTGATAGGGTAGATTTTGATATCCTGTATTTTTCCGAAATTTTCGATTTCGACTCAATTTTTTTTTTTTTTTCCATTTCTTGGAGAATCGTCAACCTTATATTTAAATCAATGGATTTTCTCTTTACCTCGTAGGAAACTCGAATTATAGCAAGTAATAAAAGTAATAAAAACTAGCTGAAACTCAAGAAACCAGAAGCTGTCACAGACTGTGAATTACAGAATTGACCTGAATAGAAGGAAGATGTAAGGATTTGGACAGAAAGGCGCCGCTCTTTACTGGGAATTAAGACGTATCATAATTTGTTTCTTCTTTATTTATCGTAATATCAGAACAAATTAAATCTGAAGTCCACAAAAGTAGTTCGTTAATTCGTTATAAGAGAATATCGTATAAAACGAGGAGAAAGCACAATTTTCTATTATTTTTTTACGATAGTTCGTTATAAACGGTGTTCGTTAAAAAGAGGGTTTACTGTACCATCATAATCATAACCATCTTAAGAGGAATACAGATGAACTTTTAGAAAACCATAAAATATCTTGAGAATAGGTTACGAATTCCTGAAACGTTGAAAATAGTGTAATGGAAATCGAAGAAGAAAAATCTGGTGGGCGCAACACACGACTTTCACTTACCTCCGTTGTTGATATTAATTTAAGAATTTTTAAATACATAGAAATATGAAAACAAATTGTTAAAGAATTATTTAAATTAAGTTTCCATAGAAACATTTGATTTATTAAATAATCCATTATATAATTATCTACTATAATCACTTTGGTTTATCAGCTTTTCTCCACTCTCCGTTAACTTTTAAAATTTTGTGTATTAGATAACATTTTTTCTAAAATCTCTAGCTTTCCAAAGATATATTATACATCTATATTATATTGTTTGTTATGTTTACAAACACAAAAATTGCATACAAAAATATTTTTTGTAAAATTTCTCTTTTAGTTGGGAATCGACTTCGTTCAACTTCTATATTTAGCTTTTTCTTATCAATGATAATCAGATGATATGGATAATTTTATGAAACCTACAAAATTAAAGGTACTTTAGAGGAAGAAAATTTAAAATTTCGGAATTTAAGCTCTGTCAGACTATTTCAGTATGAAACCTACATTATAATGAATCCCACTAGATTTTACATTTAAAAATAGTTAGAACCGTTATTGAGAAAAACGTACAAAATGATTGGTATTAAGTGGCTCTTATGGTTAACTGATTTTAATTGATAAGTTGCTGCAACATCTCAGGCCTACAGTTGTCTTAAATAAGAAATTTTTAGTTTCATACGATTTTTCGTTTTCGCGCCAGAGTTACCGACCACACATGGACACACACACAGAACGTTTTCGGGGCTAAGGTTATTTGGACTCAGGGGACTCTAAAACGTGTATTTCCGTTGAAAACTCAAATTCGATCGCAATACTTCCCCTTATATATATTTCATATATAAGTAAGGGAAAGTAATAAATTATATAAATGGAAGTTATTGATTGCTTTTTTGAATTTGAGAAAAATAATTGGAATTTGCTAAAAAAATATAAAAGAAAAAAAATCAATTGTTATTAGATCCCACCTACAATTAGCCCTGATGATGACCCACAATCTCATTCGAAACGTTGGCAGATAATAAATATTTAGAATTGTTTCCCCTACTGACCGCCAAACGGACTTATTCGTTAAAAATCTGTATTAAGCAGTTGTTATATCGATATATGATTCCCTCATGAACTCTATCCCTCCAGTGAACAGTAAATTATTAGTGAGACAGGAAATGAGCAATCTCTAAGTTAATTATGATCTACACCATCTATTATCACAGCTTTAGTGGTTCTTTCAAGTGAATCATAATTTCCACCACCTGTAATCATGTTTTTAGTATTGTATATTTCTTCTGTGAATTATCTAGCCCCTTTTCTCAAGGTTTTGCTTGCTTTTTTCAGTGATTCATGTTCCCCATCAGTTTTAATTATATATGTTATAATAATAATAATAATTTCTTTATTTATTCTGGGACAAGTCCCTTTAGAATAATATAAAATACAATAATGTGATATTTACTGTCTTAGAGTAAGATAAAAAACTGAAATATACAGTGAATAAAAAAAAGTAAAAATGAAAACCATAAGACAAATGACAAAAATAAAAATATCATAAACCAATATATATCTTCGAAAACTAATGGATGTGAAAGTATTTGTAAAAAATATAAGTGATAAATTAAAAATATAATAAATAAATAATTATCGTGTTCCCATACATAAACTAGACCAAAAAATAAAATACACTTCTTACTTAGTTAAAAAAATAAAATAAAATAATAAACAAATAAAAAATTAAGAAACACTTCTATAACTTTTTTCTATTTACATGTTTTCATGGAAACTGGATCTACCAGGATTGTTTGGAAATTTAATGGACAGAAAGTAATGGAATAGTGTGTACTTGGTCAATAATGTTTACATTTTCTAAGAAAGGATTAGTTAAGTTGCTTTTGTGCATCAGTTTCAACAGAGATTCCCCATCTTTAAATGGTATTTTCATACTCAAAATGGAAGGCAAAAAAATTCATTTCTGTCTTTTAAAGATTTTCATTTCCGAAATTGAAAGTCTGCTGCACAGACAGTTAACAAAATCTGCACTGCGTATGGCGATGATACCTTATGAAAAAGCACCGTTTGTAAATGGTTACCTAGATTTGAAACCGGAAATTTTGACTAGGAAGACGCAAAGCAATCAACTGTTCTGGGAGGACGGAATTAAAAAATAACCTGAAAGATGGCAATTTAATAGATCTTAATGGGTCATATATACTTAATATTTTATACTTAATAATATAATATACTAAAATATTTACAAGAATGTTCTTTTCTTTTTTTTTTTTTTTTTCCAATCTTACCATTGCTGACATACGGGGTGGGTATTATGGTTTTCTAATATGTTTTTTTAATAACCATAATAACAGGAACAAAACTTCTCCATTTACCGAACCATAAACTTAAATATCCCCTGGATCGGAGGCAGTAAACCCGGACAGCTTCCACCCTTTCTTATGGTAATTTCCAGTAAGCTCTTTGAAGGAGGTGTTTGCGGATGCGGGGGCAAGCGAGGATAAGACTGTCCCTTTGTCCTTTCAAAGGTTCGCAATCCTTTGTGACTTGTGACCTGACACAAACACAAAGTGTCTTCTTGCTTTACAAAGAGGGAGCGCGATGTAAGGAAGAAGCACCATTTTAACTTCGTTGCTCATTTTCCGCGAATCCGAGAATATCTGTCCATAGACTTCCGGGGAATCATGACTTATGACGTATACACACATATATTTATCTACTTACTTCTTCGATGAAATTAGAGATTCAAAATGAAATATCGAAACGTCATTTGGACATCTTTTTACTCTAACCATCGCGCTTTAAACTGCGGTCCGAGCATGTTTCCCATTTTCATTAGACCACTTTACCTGCAGTTATCAAGGCAACATTAATTCAATCAAAAAGCTTAGCCTAATGTTTTATCAGTAATGAAATTATTGAAAGGAACAAACAATTTTGAAGTACTAGCTACATAAGATAAAGAGGGATCACTGGTGGTCCTAAAAAATCCTTAGTTATGCCGTCCTTCGGAGGGGACGATAAAAGGTGGCCCCTGTCTGTGCGATGTCAGGTACTTGTTAAAGATCCCTATTCTAATAAAACCTGGATAGGCAAAATTAAGGACTCCCACTGCAGCACTGTCCGATTAACCATAGTAGCATAAAGTGACATTAAATAAATAAATAAACAAACTTAGGATGAAGAATGAAATAAAAAATTAAAAAAAAAAAAAAAAGGACTGTCTATCGTGCTTTTCATTTTTTCATTTAATTCTTCATCCTAAGTTTGTTTATTTATTTATTTAACGTCACTTTATGCTACTATGGCTAATCGGACGATGCTACAGTGGGAGTCCTAAATTTTGCCTATCCAGATTTTATTAGGATAGGGATCTTTAACAAGTACCTGACATCGCACAGAATAAAAAAAAAAAGAAAAAGGACTGTCTATCGTGCTAGGGGAGCGGCGTGGTCTAGGGGGATAGAGCGCTAGTCTACTGTGCTCCGGGTCCTGGGTTCGAATCCCGGCTGTGGCGGAATATTATTTATTCTGTTAATTCAGTCGAGGGGCGACCCTAGGGTATGGAGACCCTCCTGGGGCAGAACCAGCCTCTACAAAGTGGGTACCCAAATTAATTGTGGAAAAACCTGGCGGCTGAGCGCGATTAAGGCCTAATTACCTCATTGCACTGCCGTTAGCCTTGAAACAGTACGAATCTCTATATATACTGAGCCCAAGACCCTTCATGGGTTGTAGTGGTACAGGTTTCAGGTCATCGTGCTATTGAAATCATATTGTCGAGTTTAAAGATAATATGATAATTATTACATTTAAGAAATTAAAAACACCATTCTATATTTATATGTACAGAGCACAGCTTTATTTTATTTTTTTTCTGTTGGTACGTGCAAGATCGCAAACTAATTAAAACATTATTTAAAAGCAAATGATTCCTCCATCTCAGGCATCAGTCTTCCGAATAAATGTACAAACAAAGCTGACATAATATAACCGGTCATATTCCATTCGAAAATGTGGACAACTTCAAATATCTAAGTATACAAACTTTTTTTTCTATAATTTTATCATTATCTATTATTTTATATTTTATTTTGTATATACTACTTTTATAATTAATTGTATAATTTTGTTTTTTTTAATGTTTTATTTTTGTTTTGGTGAACCAGACACAAGTCTCTTTCTTTCTTAATCAACAGTTTTTTCTAGTCGAATTAAGTAGAGATATGCGTATTTCTTTCATGAAGATGTGTACGAAGGCCATCGAGGTTTTTTTTTTTTTTTTTGGGGGGGGGGGGGGGGTAGGAAGCGTCTCTGTTCTTTTCGTAGAACGCTGTGGGTTGGATTCCCACCTGATTCGGTTAATTTATATTTATGGTAACCCCAGAAACTAAATCTAAGAATCCCTGCTGGAAAATATAGGGTGGCCCCCTGTAGTGTATTAGTTAGCATAACAGTCAAAGGAATCCATGACTGTTAGTGGTATTTTGTGAACTAAAATATGTGAGTAGTGCGTTCGAACCTACGTCACACACTCCAGCAAGCCTGGAGGACCGCTCTCATTGTTGGTCAGCGGGTCCATCGGACTTAGCCGGGAGGAGCTTCCGAGGAAATTCCACCGACCATCCCCACATCCGCCACCCGTGGGACGCTCCCCATACGCGGTAATGAGATCCGCGCGAGGGTAATGAGATTCTAACCTTAAAAACTTGAAGTTTAGAATTTATAAAACTATTATTCTTCTAACGGTTCTTTACGGATGCGAAACGTGGCCGCTTACTTTGAAGGATGAACAACGGCTTAAGGTTTTCGAGAATAAGGTACTGCGTAAAATATTTGGTCCGAAGAGAGATGAGGCCACTGGGGAGTTTAGAAGGTTGCACAACGCGGAATTGCGGAGTTTGTACTCTGTGAATATAATTGAGTTGATAGCATCGCGGAGACTCAAATGGGCGCGTAAAGTTGTTGGGATTAGTGAGGAACGGATTCCGAGAAAGTTGGTATTCGCTGAACCGACTGGTAGGCGTCCGAAAGTTAGGCCGAAGCGTCGATGGGAGGATTGCATTAAGGCTGATCTCAGGGGCTTGGGCTTGACCGGGGAACATTGGACGAGTCTGTGCGGCGAAGTTTGGTGGTATCGGCTTCGAACCTTCAGGTTCGGTAAGCCTATTATTATTTTTATAACAGTCAAAACCGGTAGACGGTGCTAGGCTTTGTTAAAGCAGGTAGAAATTTATGATTATGTTGTTCTTCGGAGGAGACGTAATACGGTGTGCGATGTCAAGTACTCGTTACAAATCAGTATACTAATTAAACCTGGATAAATAAAATGCAGGACTACTACTGTAGCATCGTCCGATTAGCCACTGCAACATAGTGCAACGTTAAATAAATAAATAACCAATATAAAATAATGTTAGCACTTAGGGCTAAGAATAAAACATATACCGGGCTATTTTCCCCTACCAATACTAGAACCAGCACCAGTAGGAAAGGAACGACGATATGGTCTAATGGGAAAAACAAATAAGCAATGTTGCTTCACTTTCACACTAGTTGTAAGTTGAAACCGACAAACCTAATTTTTATCTTACTCTACTCGCTTTAACAGACTGTCTCTACCCAGGCTGATCTGAGGACGATAATCACTTAGGCAAATAGAAACTCGCCCGAACCAGAATAAATTTCTCCTACGCTCTAAAGCTAGGACCTTACTCAAGTTTCTCTTAGGCGGAGAGATACGCACAGGACAGTCTTAGATAGTTTACCGACCACGAACTGGAGGGAAACGGAGCCTTTATTGTGGCGTAGGTGATTTGCAGGAGAGGATTAGCCCTAAGGAATAACAGGAATAGAGGAGAAAGTAGGAAGTGCGGTGTGAGTCTGCTCCATAGTGCATTAATTGTCTGGTCGAGGATAGGGTTGCGCTGGAGGACTTGTCAGTGTGGAATAGCTTTCGGGCCCGTGGTCTGTGGTAACTGATTCCGATGTGCTTGTCGTCCACTGCTCCACTTCTAAAGCAGGATCTTGGTACATTACTGCACATTATTCTCGTCTCTTACAATATATTATCCTGTACTCAGTATAGTGTATACTCATACTATAGTTTAAAAACGTTGCTCCGAAATGAGCCAAGATAACAGTATTTTAAGAAAATCTGATGGGCGAAATTAATCATATTTCACTTACATATCTGCTTAGCAAAGATTATTATTATTTTTTTTATTATTCATTGAGATATATTACGATTTGTTTCTAAATGAAAAGTAGTAATAGTGATATGAAACCACATTCATACAATATGTACGGAAAATAATGATAAAGTCAAATTACATAAAATATAATATATATACACAACAAATAAAAAACAACAAGATATTCGGTCTGAATAATTTCTTCCATAAAGACTTAATTTTTTTTATTACATTAAAATGACGTTTCGGGGTTTGGTGTAATAAAAAAATTTAAGTCTTTATGGAAGAAATTATTCAGCCCGAATATCTACCTTAATAATTATACGAGATCTTCCGTTTTTAATATATATATATATATATATATATATATATATATATATATATATATATATACTTCTCGTGTCACAATGTTTGTTCGCGATAGACTCCGAAATTACCGAACCGACTTTGATCAAACTTCGTAAGTATCTATTATATGGTCTAACTTAAATGATAGGATAGTTTTTATTACTATTCTAAATAGTTGAAAAATATATTTTTCTATAACGTAAAACAAAATTTGTTTAACTGTGGCAACACTGATTAAACATGGCAACCTTCCCATATCTTCACATATGTGATAATTAATTCAAATATAAGTGTGTGTTGATTGTTTCTATGCGTTCTTATTTATAAAATATACATCACGTTATAGTTTCCATTTATAATAAAATACATATTACTATACGTTTCAAGAAAAATTATAAGTATCATTTGATTGACTTGCAAAGAGTTATGAGTTTCAATGGAGTTATAATGATATAGAAGGTCATGTTTAAAAGATAAAACGATGATATTGAATAATTGGATGTGGCTACTTGGTACTGGTATGTAATTGAAACATTAGTAAAACAAATTGATATCTGACATGAAATAATAATCTTTTATTTATCATAAACAGAGTAGCTTATTGCTATTATCCTGTATTTTTTTAATATAACCTCATTCAACATAGTCAGTATCAACATCTTTCGTAATTTGTAACAATTTTAATTTAAATTATTTTATTTATCAAATTGAATTCACCAAACCACAAACAAAGATAAAGAATTGTAGTTTTAGTTCTATTTTCTCAATGTGTCTCGATATAAGAAACAATATATTTATTGTTATATTAGATTAATTATAGTAATAGGTTAAATTGTTTTTAAATCACTTTCCTCATCAACCATAACTCTAACTTTAGTCTAATAAGTTGCCATTTAATTCTTTTAACATTGATCCAATGAATGGGGATATTTCCAATTGAAAATAACTTTGATAAATGTAATTGTTAAAAATATAATATATATATTTCTTGAAAATGTATACGTCTTATAATAATGGAAGAGTTGTTGACCGTTTTGACTATATGGTTAAAAAGTTGGTTGAGGGTGAAACCACCAAGAAAACACACCATTAAGTAAATAACAAAATAAATGTGTTTTATTGCTAGTTTCTTTGTGATCACATCCCCAAACAACTGCTCCATCATATTTGTTTTATAGTTACTACTTATAAACTCATTTATGCAAATTTAAATAAAGACAAAATAACATATTCGCGAGCAAAGCCGCAGGTTATAGCTATTATCATTTTTAAAAAATTAATAAATAAAAAAAAAACCGAAACCACTAAAATTGAGATAAATACAAAGTGAAAAATAAATTAATATCATACACACAATCATAACTATATCTAATATTTACAATATGCTAAAGGAACCCCAGGCTGTGCTTTTTCCTCAAATTGCAGAGATCCAAGAGATCCTAGCGCCTCTCTCAGCCGCGTCACTGGTGTAAGCCATTATACTATACTGCTATGTTTTTGACCGGCTGCTTTTCTAAGGCAGCGGTAGCTTCAAAAACTAGCTTACTTACTATATTTAGTCAATATATAAACTATATTTAATGATACCATGGATCTCCTTTCCAAAGGTATCGTGTTTACCAACCAATAGGTGGCAAAGCAGGGTAAGATTAAAGTAAACAAGATTCAATTAATACATTACTATAATTATTAATTTACACATATAAGTTATATTAACACATTGCCTAGAACTCTGATTGAGAATACTGAGGGACATTTTACTACCTTTGCCATACAATATTACAAATAACAATATACCTTTGAAACACTTAACCAGCTGGCGAATGTGAAATCAGTCTTAGGTCCCCTTTCTTGGCATCATCCTCAAGCTGCTCTCAGAACCCCGACGGCCACCTCCTCTTCTTGTAGGTGGAACCCGACTCACTCCTCTTGAGGATCAAACTTGACTAACTCTTCCGTTCTTCTCTCTCATTCTTGTCACCTCGGGTGGGCCGAGATGGGAAGTACCGGTTGGCGGTATAGCCTTTGTGCTATTATTCTTATCTTTCCACCAATCTTAATATTATTGTTGGCCGCCGCTGGGGGGAAACTACCAGAGGTTTATGGTACCGCTGGGGGGCCCAGACCGATAGGAAATCTAGGGGGCTAGGTAAACACCTTTTGATGTTTTGCCGACAAAGGTTCGTTATCATTAATTGTTTAATATTAAAATTATTTAATTATGAACTCCCCTCAGTATCCTCAAATACATTACAATATATATATATATATATATATATATATATATATAATATAATATGAATGACTCTCAACTATGGAGGCCCACCCTTCCTGTATAAAGCGGGAACTAGGGGTGGGCATAATCGGATGATCGTCATAATCGAATGATCGGACTTCGATGATTGCAATAATCGAATGATCGAATGATTAATAGGTCCAAATATCCATGTATTTTATTTGATGAGAAAAAAAAAAAAGATCATTCGACAATCCCAAACCCTTGTATTCCCTCGATTACCGTTAAAAAAACTCAGTTGGTATGATCATTCGTTTCTCCGAACTGATTAGTCTGATATTCGTTTAATTCGAATGATTGAAATAATCGATTGATCTGATAATCGTCATTCGATTATGCCCACCCCTAGCGGGAACCCAAAAAAAATAATAGAGGGCATAATCATCTCCTTGCACATCCGTTGGTCGTGAAACAGTACGAGTCTCTTTAAGTACTATACTCAGGACCCTTTATTTATGCGCAGTTGTAGAGGTACAGGCTTTTCTTTCCTTGTTTTTTAAGTTAAATTCATTTCTACTGAAATGAGTACCGAAGCCTAACTGTTATTGAAAACACTTTCTTTAAAAAAACATAATAAAAATAAAAACTAAAAAACTCCGAATCCATTTGTACTTTAATGGATCGTAAAGTGAACACATAACTTTTCCAATAACCCCACCGAAAGTTCGCTCATCCCGAATAGAATTTTTACAACTGCGCCGCGTCGAATGAATCCTTTTTTTCTTTTGGGGGGTCACGGCATAAATCCAAATTGGAGTCACGGTTTAAGTACTCGAGAGGTCGGAGGCGTTCATCCCGGGTTATAATCTCGGAGGGTATAAACATGGGTTATGGGAGGAGAAGGGAGGCAGGGCTTTTGAAAAAAATCAACCCCTATTACTAGAGGCCAATCAAAGGCCCTTATGAAAAAGGAAAAAAATAACATCCAAACCCGGTAGCCAGCAAAAAGGTCAGTCCTTTTTTTTGTTTCGAACGTCCTGACTGTAGGGTACTTTAAGTTGGATACTCTACTCGATGATAGTTCTCTCACGATAGTCGTAGAATAAGATATAACTCCGAAACGTAAGCACATCTAAGAAATATGGAGAGATTCAAAATTTGAAGTAGCATGATACTTATTTTATGTTAGGAATTTTGTAATGAGCTTATACATCTTAAAAATTTATTACCTCAACTACTGACGAATGGGTTAGTAAAATGTTTTATTATTGAACTGCTTGAAGATGGACTGAAAGTTAGGCCGAATCGTTAGCCCAATAAATTATGTTTCTTTTTTATTAATAAATAAAATAAAAATGTGAAATTCACTCCTAAATGACCTAAAGTATTAAGCAAATCAATAACAAATTTAAGTAAAAATATAAGCAACATTAGGTTATATTCTTTAAGGTGAAGGTCAAATTATGCTAATATGCTAGATCCTCCGTTGATAGGAATATATTTATATAAATATTAAAATACCAAAATGTTTGGACAATTCAATTAAAACAGAAGAAAATAAAAAATATTAGAAAATCTCAAATAATCTTTTTTATTTATTTATTTATTTTTTTTTTTTTTTGTAAAAATTTCAAATATCTATTTGATAAGATCAAAAATTATTTAAGGTATTAAAAGTGTATTTCTGTTTCAAAACTTTTCTCTTTTTATTTTTATTTGATTTTACGTTACCATTTCTAAATTGTATTAACCACCGACTGAACGAAAAACATAACTTGATTAGCTATAGCCAAATTATTTCGAAATTTTATAAATAATATTCTGCTAACCTAGAACCGAAAAAGAAACTCTCTTTATTTATATAAGCCAAGATTCCCTTCATGAGCCCACGTGAGATATTTTCCGCAAGTCACATCTCCATTACATGGCCACTCCAGCCGGTATACGCAATAAAGCAGTTTTGCAAAGCAAATGGCACTGGGACACGAACAATAATTTAACAATGGCAGATTAAAGGGAAGATAAATCCTTTAAGACGTATTAATGAAGTTGGGCAACTTGAGGTGTGTCCACTTAGGCCATCCTTGCACCTACTTTCTAAATATATCTTTGCAATTATTTGGTTTTTGGAATATTAAAAATACACAAGCCTCTCAAATCGTAGATGGTTACTTACGAGTCAAAAGAAAATTTATAGCTTTTATTCTATTGTACTCCAGTGCAGCGGCTGAGAGAGAGGCGCTGGGATCTCTTGGGTTCTGCTTTTTCCCCCACAAGTGGGGATTCATATTGGGTTGTTTCACATGAAATGTCCGTTTTTATAGTTTCTGAAATACATAAAGGATTTTGCAGGTCTCTGTTGTTTTCTTCCGAATGTTTACATATTTAAAGTAAACAGTTACTAATCCTCTACCTTAGTATTATAAACATTAGCTTCCCAATCAATTACTCACTTTTTAGTATACCTCCAAATATGAACATGGAAACACGCGATTTTCGAGTAATATTTTTGTACGAGTTTAAACTCGGCCATTCAGCAGCTGAAGCCGCTAGAAATATTTGCAAGGCGCGTTAATGAACGGACCATTCGCAATTGGTTTGCTAAGTTTTCAGCTGGGGATACCGACTTGGAAAACTTTCCCCGAGGAAGACCTCCGTCCGTAATAGACAACGATGTCCTCAAACATAAAGTAGAAGGAAACCCCTACCAAACAGTTAAAGGGCTCTCAGCACAAATAAATGCAAGTGCATCTACCGTTTCCAGATATTTGTGTATTGGGAAAGTAAAAAAGCTCGATACATGGGTACCTCATGATCTCACTGTTTGTTTTTGTGTTTTTCATTTTTGTTTTCTTTTTTCATTGGATATTCGTTCAACTTAAATATTCACCAGTTTTTTTATTAATGCTAACAAGATGAAGTGTTTAATTTTTTTTTTTTTTTTTATTCTACAAAATTATAGACATATTAAAGAAGAAATTTTAACAATCAGCATTTAAGCCCGGTGAGACTATTTCAATCAGTATGAAACCTACATGATATTTAAGCCTATGAAAGTTTACATCGAAATAACCAGTCTAATCCAAATCGTTATAGCTTTTCTTGAGAAGAGTGCAAAACGCATGGTATAATGTAGCACTTCCAGTTAGCGTATTAGAGTAAACATTTGATGAAAAAGTCAGAGGACCCTGAAAACGCCAAAATTATCATTGAAAACAGGATTTTGAAAATGTTCACGATCGTAATAAAAATGTCATCCTATTAAATACATGACGATAATGTAAAAAATTAAAACGACTATGTCGATAATTTGTAAATAATTATATATGTACTTAGATTATTGGTGGATTCTTCTGTATATAAAATCTGTATTTATGCGCCTAAAACGACGTAGCTCAGTCTTCACTGGTTGATTTAGTTACCAATAAAAAGCGGAATTCAGTAAAACTTTGATGAAAAAGTCAGAAGACCCTAAAACGTCAAAATGTTCATTGAAAACAGGAATTTGAAAATGTTCACGATCGCAATACATTCCTCTACTATATATAAGTAATTTGAAAGTAAAAATTAAACTGAATACATATCTAAATTAAATTAAATATAAGATATTGAAATACAGATGTACTTATATACCCGATTAACAACCAATGTAAATCGTGTTTTCTTCTAATGTGGAAAGCTGGCCTCCAGAAGATCCCAAAGGTTAGTGAATCGTTACTGGAATTCAAAAACAGTGGAGACTGAGCTACATCGCTATAAGCGCATATATACAGAGCTTAAGTGAAGAATCCACCAATAATCTAAGTACAAATATAATTACTCATAAATTATCGACATTTTCGTTTTACTGTGGTGTAGAATTTTCCAACTTTTATCCCGTTGAGGCCGGGTTCCTCAGGGCAGCGTCCTGGAACCCGTTCTCTACATCCTTTACACCGCTGATATTCCTAATCATCCTGACACCTTTCTGGCAACATTTGCAGACGACACCGCCATCCTATCATCCAGTTCCGATCCCGAAACAGCATCCTTAATCCTGCCAAGACACCTTTGTCTTATCGAAGACTGGTGTGGTGCTTGGCGCATAAAGGTGAACAAGGCCAAATGCAAACACGTAACCTTCACTCTTCGACGAAACTCCTGTCCGCCAGTTTACTTCAATTCCATTCCTATTCCTCCTTCAGATACAGTCCGCTATCTTGGCTTACTACTAGACAAAAGACGGACGTGGAACCCACATACAAGACTTAAAAGAAAATAACTCAATCGACGATTCGGACAGTTATACAGACTATTAAACAGAAAATCTGAACTTACAGTTGACAACAAATTATTAATTTATATGACAATACTGAAGCCCATCTGGACCTACGGACTTGAACTGTGGGGGACAGCTAAACGTTCTAACATCAAACGCATTCAATCCTTTCAATCCAAAGTCCTCCGAATAATAGTAAATGCTCCTTATTATGTATCCAACTATACCTTGCACCACGACCTTAATGTTCCATTTATTTCAGACCTAATTCCATCCAAATTCCATCAGAACCTCATTCATCATCCTAATCCTTTAGCACGATCCCTATCCAGCTCCACTCATCCATACAACCCACCTAGAAGGTTGAAACGGCAGTGGCCCCGAGATATATTGTAAATACGAATGCTGGAGTTCTGACACTGGTCAGATTCTCCTCTCAAGTGCGGTGTGATTGTGGCTGTGGCGCCCTCACTTAGCTTCCGCTGGCTCTCACCAGTGATGCGGCTGAGAGGAAGGCGCTGGATCCTTTGGACTCTGCTTGTCCTTCCACACTTGGGGGGACAAGCCCCGTCCAGGGTTCCCGAGCTGATTGTAAATATTGTACATAGGTATGAATGTGACATGTTTTGTTTATTTATTTGTTAACTTCATTTATTTATTTTTATTTTGTCTACTTAATTTTGTTATTGTATACGTTTATTTAATTTGATTTTATTTTATGTAATTTGACTTTCCTTTTGTTTATATTGTAAATATTGTATGAATGAGATCCTGTAGCACTATTATTATTGTCTATTATGACAAATTGCAATATATACGAAAAAAAAAAAAAAAAAATTCGTTTTAAATTTTTACATTATCTTCATGTTTCCTATTAGTGCGATATCTCCCTAAAAGGAAGGCGCTAAGCACTTATTAAGACTCAATTTTCTTATTTATTGTTCTTTTCGTCTTGCCAGTATTGTCTCATTCTTTGGCTGAACTTCTCTTTTCTTTCTGCAGACCATTTGGGTCTGTATGGTTTCTGATTGTTTTGCTCTAGAGTTACTTCCCATTAGTTTATTTTATCTCTAAATATGTTTCTGTCTTGGATTTTCTCTTGTCTTATGTCTGCTCTTCGTAAGTCTTCTCTTGTCTGATTGATCCAGTTCGATGTGCTTTTGAGTGTTGCTGTTGCTTCATGTATTTGTCGTGTCAGTCTTGTTTCAGGTAGTCTTTGTATGTGCCCATAGAATTTCAGTCTTCTTTTCCTGATGTCTGTTGTTTTCTTGCTTTGCAGTCTGTATCCTCTTTCTTTAGTTCTTCGATTTGTCCTTTGCAGTTCAGTGCCAGTGTTTCACTTGCGTACAGTGCCATCGGTTGTATTACAGTTCTGTAGTGTCTTATCTTTGTGTTGGTTGAGATAGATTTTTTGTTGTATATGTTCTGTGTCATTGATAGTACTCTCTTTACTTTCTGTAGTCTTGTCTGTTGTGTCTGGTTTTCTTGTCGTGTTGGTTCGATATTTTCCCCCAAGTATATCTCTCCGTATTTCGTGCTCAATTTTGTTTCATCCGTTTTTGTTGCTAGGAACTCTGTTTTTTTCGAAGGATATTTGTAGTCCTATTTTCTCTGCATTTTCTTTTAGTGTTTCTATCTGTTCTATGGCTTCTTCTGGTGTGCTTGTTATGATCGCTAGGTCGTCTGCGAAGGCTAAATAAGGTAGTTTGACTGCCTTATTCCCCTGTCCTATTTGTATAGGGTCCCATTTTCCTTAAATAGGAATAATTCGAATCAGTATTTGTTTTATTTGTAGACATTTTATAATAAATATGAGATAATAGCAATTTTGCGAGAAAAAATAAACAAATTACTTTAGCTCTGTATCATTTTAATTAAAGGATTTAAATGACACAATTTATTAATTCAATCAAGTACTTTCGGCTTTATTATATTTGATATGATACGTTTTGTCTTATCGAATCTTTCTCGTGTTGTTTGGCAAAAAAAAAGTATTTTTTTTAGTTCTTCAATTCGTTTGTATTCCTTTCCATACATACCTGCATGACTAAGTTCCTTTCATAGATAGATGTATAATCAGCTAGAAAATAAAAACAAAACAGAAAAATATCCTCATTTTATCATCAATTATTCATGAAATATAAAATAAAGAATCCACCTCGGTCTGGTACGCCATCAAGGAAAATTAACATCAGTTCTGGAAGAGCACATGTACACTGAAGCAACAGCGGTGTTGTGAAATCACATCCAAAGCCTGCCATGCAGCTTTTAAATATTAACTGAGATGTGTCAGCAATCTCGTTTATAATATCTTCTTCCAACGTGCCTCAATCTGTAAAATTCAATTATGTTCTATAATTACACTGTTTTCATGGTTAGAATACTAAATTATACCATACACCTACTCGAATTCGAAATGCCAGCACAATCAATAATTGTAACCTATTACTCAACATCGGAATTTGATTTATGAATTTTCCATTCCATCAATCAATATTTACTGTATATTTAATTTATTTTTAAACGATGCTGAATATAATTAATAATTGTATAATTAATTATAAATTGATTTCCGACAAGGGCATGATGGTCATGAGCTAAAAAATACCTGCAAATTATTTTTCAATGATTTAATAATTCAGAATGCTGATTAATTGAACATATATGGTGCATCATACACACACCTTTTCTTAAAGCATTGGGTCTAAGTTTTCCAAAATCTTGGCTGCATCTTCGCTGATAGAATTAGTCAGAAAAGGAAAATGTATTTTTTTTTTCCCCTCATAATAAAACTTCCATAAATGTCATGGCCTGTAAATATACACAGGATACGTTTTTTTTTATTTTGTTATCCTCGTATTCATTATATCTTTAGATTAAATTCCAGAAGTATATTGAATGAATAAGCATACAATTATTTTCATAAATATTAAATATATATTATTTTCATAAATTAATTTAGTTTTATATTTTGTTCTCAATGCGAAATGACTTTCTGGATAATAATAGCAGTAGATCCAAAAACATTTGTACAAGAGTTCGATGATAAAATGAGGTTTGATTCAATTAAGCTCTATAATTAGAAAATGAAAAATATGTTAAAAACCTGTTTAAGTAATCGGTAGTCCATGAATATCTTTATTCACTTTTTTAAAAGTAAGAGACAAGACTACCAAGAGAAGGATAAAGGTCAGTATAGTCTAAATTATAAATTTCTTTGTCCTAATAAATATTTTTTTTTAAAAACATTTTTATTGATATTTAAAACTGTATTAAAAAAATACAAGTAAATGTGATAGTTATATAATACATGTAGAGAAGCTTCCCATTGGAAACACTCTAAAAAGATTCTAAACTAGAAGGTCCCGGGCCCATCTCCTTTTCAGGCGCCTCGTATAATTATCAGGAATCGAAGAGGAAGCAAGGATTGAAACTAGTGGGTTAGTGTGAGAATGGAGTTTGTCATGAAAGGATTGATACCTGGTCCGGGCCAAATCAGTAACATAGGGAACATTAAGGTCTTTATGGATGAATTTATTCGTGACAAAGTAAGGAGTTTTGACGATTTTACGAAAGATTTTGGATTGTAAGGATTGGATAAGAGAGGAATTCGATGGGTTGGTAGAGCCCCATAGCTCAATTCCGTAAGTCCAGGTTGGTCTTATAACAGGCATGTAGATGAACTTTTCGTATTTAAGAGGAAGGTTGGACCGTTGTTCTAGTAAGTGTTAAAGTAGCCTAAAACGGCGAGCATGTCCTAATATTAAGTAGAATTTTTAAATATCATTAACCTTACTTTGTCACAAATAAACTCATCCATAAAGACCCAAATATTCCATTTGTTGCTGATCTAGCCCGAACCTTTGTTCCCTGTGAATATAATTGAGTTGATAGCATCGCGGAGACTCAAATGGGCGCGTAAATTTGTTGGGCTTAGTGAGGAACGGATTCCGAGAAAGTTGGTATTCGCTAGTAAATGAATCACACACAGTGAAGATATTATAATACTGCTTTTATTATCAGAACAAAATAGATATTCAGAATACAATAAACTGTGCTGAGGAGTTAGGATGACTACAAGTGTACATTCCGAGGTCTCCTTCTATGAGTGTGACACAAGTAAATGTTACAACTAGAGTGATGAGTTTTTTTTTTTTTTTTTTTTTTTTTTTTTCTAAGCCCCATGGGATTTGTGGTTGAAGTCAAGGAAGGATAAGAGAAGGAATCAAGGGTCCTCTTTTACTGCATCAGATGCATTCTAAGAGGGGTCTGAGGATAGGAAGATTTTCGGGGTCGGGAAGCAGTTTATGAGTCAGTTCTAGTGATGGGGCTCACTAGTCTTTTTGAGTCAGTGAAAGGAAGTTATGTTTTCTCAGTCTAGTCTGAGAGTTTGTACGTAGTCCTGCCAGCGCTGTGGCCGTCCTGTTGGAGTCAGTGTATTAAACAGTGGGTTCGTGCAGTACCGGAGGCAATCAAAGAATTTGATATGCCTGCGGGAGATGAACTCCGTCACTGTCGGGAGGTCTAGGGTGTCATATAACTGGTCTGTCTTTGTCCTCTGTAGTGAGGTATGCCTTACCATTCGTCGTAATACTCCGTTTTGAAACTGCTGAAGTCTCTTTGTCGTCGGTGCTGTTATGTTGTTTAGCAACGGTGCTCCGTAGAGGAGGGCTGGTCTGAGAACGGCTTTGTAAATTAATATTTTCAGGCGAAGTGATAGGTTTGGAGACATCAGTAAGTGATTCAAACGGTAGGACTTGGTCCTAACCGATTTAATCTTTTTTAGGCAGTGATTGGCTAGTGTTAGATGCCTGTCGAGGGTGATGCCCAGGTACACTATGCTATTGGCTGGCTGATTTTCGACTCCTGCTACCTTGTAGGTCTTCGGTAGAGGGCGCTTGTTCTTTTGGAAAGAAAAGATAATACAGTCGGTCTTCTTGGGATTAACTGTAATATTTAGTCTTTCCAGCTTTGTAGTTATTTCATTGCATGCCAACTCCGCCTGTCGTAGAGCTGTCTCTGCGTTCATCGAGCTACTGTAGATCGCTATGTCATCGGCATAGGCCGCTACAGTAGCTTTTGTGTATCTTGCTCCAACAGTTTCTGCCGTGTATATTGAAAATAGGACTGGTGATAGCACGGACCCCTGGGGGACTCCGCAGGTGAGGTCGAATTCCTTAGAGAAGGCTCTGCCAACCAGCACTTCTATTTTACGCCCCTGTAGGAAGGACCGCAAGGTGGTGTAGAGCTGTTCAGGAAATTCGTTGTCTAGCAGTGTCTTACATAGTAGACTATGGGACACTGAGTCAAACGCTTCCGTACAGTCTATTGAGATCATTGCGGTGGCGTCGTTTTTATTTGTGCTTCGGCTTACTTCCGCTTGTAGTTTCGCCAGGTGGTGATCCGTGCAGAGTCCGGCCTGAAAGCCAGTCTGTTCCGGTGGGATTAGGGCTACCTCTGAGCAATAATTTTTGAGTGATGTTTTGAGGATCAAAGGGTATATATAGCAAGGTTTTGTAGAGGGGATGAGGAAGCGGCATGATGGGCACTATAAAGGAAGTGCTTCCAGATGTTGGGTTCTGTGTCCTAAGTACAGGTATGTGTTCTTTGTCGGTACTTGGTCTGTCCTTTCTAGGTTTATGGGTGACACCCTCAGGTATAGAAAAGGAAGTTATTAATAATTACTGTATATTATTTATAAGTTAAGTCTCATTCTATAACTGCTGGACCGACTGGTAGGCGTCCGAAAGGTAGGCCGAAGCGTCGATGGGAGGTTTGCATTAAGGCTGATCTCGGGGGCTTGGGCTTGACCGGTGAACATTGGACGAGTCTATGCAGGCGAAGTTTGGTGGTATCGGCATCGAACCTTCGGGTTCGGTAAGCCTATTATTATTATTATTAGTACTAGCCCGAACCAGATATCACTCCTTCCATACCAAACTCCTCTCCCACTCTAACCCACTAGTTTCAATCCTTGCTTCCTCTTCCATTCCTGACAATCCTCCGAGGCGTCTGAAAAGAAGATTTCCTGGAAACTTTTTAGTTTTGAAAAGTTACAGGAGTGGTGCCATTGGGTAGTTCTTTTTCAAGTCTGTTTCACGCCATTTAACTTTTGTCACATTTACTTGTTGTACTTTGAAGTACAGTTGTAAATTTCAATAAATGATAAAAAAATAAATATTATTAAAGAATATCAAAAAATCTTTCGTCGCTCAAAAATGAAAAAAATAATTTTTATTTGAAAGGTACAAGAAGAAACATTTTATATTTCTACCTTCCTTTTCAGGAAAAAAATTGTTGAAAAAAAAATATAAGGATCAAGATGGACAAAAAAATGTCTTCTTCTGGAACAACGACAGGCATTAGGGCTGTATAAGATGATGTTTTTGAGAACCAACAAATATAGTCCAAATTTACGTGGACCGACGATGTAAGATGAAACTTATGAACTGAAGGTCGGATCCTTCCAGGACAATAAGAAAATCAGTTTTAATTCAGTAATTTCCAATGCTGCTATTTTAAAAATACTATTAAAATACAGTTAGAGATAAAACAATGAATGAAACCATTAAAGAATTAATTAAATTGAATTTATTTAGAAACATGTGTTTTATTTAAAAACCTATTATATCATTATCTAAAACAATCAGTTAGTTTAATCGGCTTTTCATCACTCTCTATTAACTTTTACAAGATTTTTTTTCTAAAATCATTAGCTTTCCAACAGTATATTATACATGTATATTACTGTTCTTATGTTCAACAAAACATTGCATTATGAAAATATTTTTTCAGTTTTTTCCTTTAGTTGAATATCGAATTCGTTCAACTTGCATATATACCTATTATTTGTCAATGGTAACAAGGTAACATGGTCATTTTTATAGAATATAAAAAACTAAAGGTACTTTAGATGAAGAAAATTTAAAATATCGGCATTTAAGCCTTGTCAAATTATTTCAGTCAGAATTAAACCTTCATGATGTTAGAGCCAATTAAATTTTACATTGATATAGAGAGCTTAATTAAAATCGTTAGAGCCGTTTTCGACAAAATCGTAAAAAGGTGCAAAATGCATGGTATAAACTGGCTCTTCTGGTAAACTGATTTCAATGAAATAGATTTTGTAACATCTCGAGCGTATAATTATCTTAAATATGATATTTCAGTTTCACAGGACTTTCCGTTTACGTGCGGGAGTTACCATACACACACAGACCTTTTTGCAGGACTTGGTCATTTGGACTCAGGTGACCCTAAAACGTGTATTTCCGTAGAATACTGGAATTCGAAAATTTTCACGATCGCAATACTTTCCCTTACTATATATTTAATATATAGGTAAGTGAGAGTAAAAAATAAATGGAATTCAATTTACATTAGAATTTGAGTTATTGTCTGGTCAGAAAAGAGACCATACAATCTTGAGAAAGAATGCAAATAAAAAATATTTATATTTTTCTGAATGTAATAAAAACAATATAACCGAAACAACTATGACCCAAGGTAGTTAAAATTCTCAAAATTGGAAGTTTTAGAACTGAATAACGGGGCATTTACGACGAACGGAATGAATGCCCTGAAAAGAACGCTCATTTGTTCGATTTAGCTTCGCCTTCAAGAGGAAAATACCGCCGATTCATTTAATTACAGGTTTTCTCTACAATCTGCCAAAAAGTGGGTTTTAGAAACCGGAAACCAGGAAATGCAGAACAATGTATCATTAAAACGGTATTCGACAATGGACGGTCCAACCCATTTACATTTGAAGAGGAAGTGAGTGTAAATGTCACAATGCTTGTATATATTTATGTATACAGGGTCATCCGTTTTAAAACTTTATATAGAACTATGAATTCTAACGAATGCTAGAATGAATTATGTTTCTGCTATAAAGTAGCCTTAGTATAGTCGTTCATTGTTTTATTCTCTTTTTTTCTCCCTCACTGCTATAGAAATCGGACACTTATATGCTATATTACATACAGCAGAATTTATTTAAAGATGTTTTGCTAGCTTAGGGTGTTTTTCGTGGCTTGTTAGGCATTAGAGGATAAAAATTTCTGTTTTCTGATACATTAAAACTAATTTAGAAAAGGATTTTCACAGCTTATTTTTACTTTTTCACTCCAGTATAAGAAAAAAATCTGATAGGGATCAGAGAAGTATTCAGAAACAAAATTATGAAAACAAGATTTATAGGAAATGAGAAGAAGATGAAGACAGGAACGATGAGGATACAACTAAAGAAACAGAAGCACAGTCGAAGGATAAAGAGATTGTGTTAGCAGATTAGGAAGAAGGAACATAATTTGTTTTATCATTATATAATCAGTTCAAAGACATTCATAATGTCAAAAATGACAATAATAATATGAAAACATATATCGAGGAAAAGACTACAATTACAATCTGAAAAGACCGAAATACTTATTTTGTTTAATTTCTTCACTATAATGTGCAACAAATTTTGTTTATTTGAACTATGGTTATTCTACAATTATTATAAGTGATGTAAAATGTGTAAATAAAAAAAGAGCTGTACCTTAACAACCCATGAAGTCTTCAGAATTTAAAGAGGTTCATAGTACTATAACGATCATGCAAGGGGGTAATTAGGCCTAGACAATTTTTAACTGAAAGAGTTTTCTCCCATTTCAGGTACATTTTATAGAGACTAGATCTGCCCCCAGGAAGGTCTCCATACCCCAGGGTCGCCTCACGGCTAAAATAACATAATAAATAATTCTTCCGAATCCGGGTTTTGAACCCAGGACCCGAATGGGTAATACACTGTTAAATTGACCACGGCATCTGTATAAATAGAGCATTTAAATAAGACCAAAATTAAATGTTTGTGGGAATTAATGCGGACAAACATAGAAATCGTCTTAATGACCCTAAATAAAAGTAATCTGAGTTTGCACCGTGCAGGTGGTGAGATAAACTTTTTGGAGCCAAAAAACCCCGTGGTGTTTGCACTGTTTTTCAGTTTTTCCCCTATTGTTCGAAAACTGTGATTACTTCAGAAATATATTTCTTTACAAAATAAAATAACATTAAATTGCCTATCTAAAAGTTATCTTAGTTGAATTTAGTTCCGTGATATTGCCGCGATCTTTCGTCAGAAATAGGCAAAATTCCCATTTTTGTTGAAAAACCTACTTTGGTCACTAAAACACCAAATATTTAAATCGAAAGAAGTCATTGCTTTAAGAAAGGAAATTTGACGTTTCTTTCATTTTCTGCAGGAAGCTCTGTTTTCGAATTATAGGTGAAAAACTGAAAAAAGTGGGAAAATATCGAGGTTTTTGAATCTGAAAAGTTAATCTCTCCACCTCCGATGTTGCAAACTCAGATTACTTTTATTTAGAGCCATTAAAATGTATTAAAATGATTTTCAGCTTTCTCCGAATTAATTTCACAAATATCTTTATTTTACTGGGCTAAAAGGAAAGCCTCAGAAAAAGTGCAAATATAGGATGTAAAACAGTTTTTTTTTTTTTTTTATAAAATTAAGGAGAGACCAAAAAACCATAAAGCTGATTAAACTGATTCTGACAGATATGAAATGAAAGTGAAATTTCATGATCTTATTATGAATTTATCCAGGCCTATGTTGAAACCTTTTCTGATAAATGCAGAGCTAAGACAAGGTTAGGGTTTTTATCCCAAACGGTTCAACATAGTCCAGGATAAAGTCATGAAGGAATTCTGGAAAAAAATTTCCCAATAGTAATAGTTGGGAACAAAGGCTATAATATAAAAGTGAGTTGTTAGTCGTTTGCAGACGATTTTGGCAGAATCAGAAGAAGAGGCTATTATTAGTAAAAGAAATACACTATAAATAATAGCAGAATCAGAAGGCTGATGTTCAATGGCAACATGAAAAGATTGAACAAAAAGATCTTTATAAAACTTTTTGTCTACAATAACATGAGAGCGACACAAAGCCCATAAGAGTAGTATTAAAGAATCTTAATATTTCAGATTCCGATGGTCTGAATAGAGACTAGGAAAGAGAAAAAATATATAAATCTCACCATTATTGTAATAGAAATAGGTACAAAGAGGTCAGAAGAAAAAAAATAAATGCATTATGATATTGCGACGGGAAGAAAAGAAATCAATAGTCCTAAAAAAGCCTAACCAATGATATTCCCGTGGTCCTTGGTGACCGAAACGTGAAAAAAAGAAGAAGAGAGAAATGAAGAAATAACTCATAATGATGAAAAAACATGTTCGTAATAGTAATAGAATAGTAAGGGCAAATAACAAGGAAAAACTAAGCATAAACTTTAAAATATATTTCAGATGGTTTTGTGGAATATATAAGGGTGTGGTCTAATGAATAGTTGTCATGATTACTACTGGAACCCCAGCTGTACTTATTCTATTATTTTATCCTTGAGGCGACCATAAGGTAGGGTGACACTCCTATGGCCTAAGTGATATCTACCTAATCACATTCATGAGTCAAAGGAAAACAGTAAGTGTTGTGTGACGAGCGCACGAAATATTTAAAATATTCAAAAAATATTTATTCTGGGACAAGTCTCCTGAGAATAATATTACAAGAAAATCAAAATAAACACTTTATAAATAAATAATAATAGGCTTAGCGAACCCGAAGGTTCGATGCCGATACCACCAAATTCCGCCTACACAGACTCGTCCAATGTTCACCATTCAAGCCCAAGCTCCCGAGATCAGCCTTAACGCAATCCTCCCATCTCCGCTTCGGCCTACCTTTCGGACGCCTACCAGTCGGATCAGCAAATACCAACTTTCTCGGAATCCGCTCGTCATCGAGCCCAACAACTTTACTCGCCCATTTGAGTCTCCGCGATGCAATCAGCTCAATTATATTCACAGGATGCAAGTTCCGCAATTCCGCGTTGTGCAACCTTCTAAACTCCCCAGTGGCCTCATCTCTCTTCGGACCAAATATTTTACGCAATACCTTATTTTCGAAAACCTTAAGCCGTTGTTCATCCTCCAAAGTAAGCGGCCACGTTTCACATCCGTAAAGAACCGTTGGAAGAATAATAGTTTTATAAATTCTAACCTTTAAGTTTTTAGACAGAAGCCGCGAACTAAGTAACTTAGCAACTGAATAATAACACGCATTTCCCACCTTTAACCGGGACTTTATTTCTTCTTGGATTTCATTTTTTCTAGTTATAATTGAACCTAAATTTCTCTACGTGTTCAAAAGTATGACCTGATACATCAATATCACCAAGATGACACTGTTTCTGCTACTAATCATATACTAAATAATGCTACTAATCATATACCAAATAAACACTTTAGAGTCTTAAATTATAAACACAAAAAAATTTAAAAAAACACAATAAAAATTACAAAAAAAAATCATATTAAATTAAAAAACAACCTCACAAAAACATATTGAAAATTAAACTATATTATAAACAAAATAAGAGATATATACAATTTTGATATAACAGAAATTTACATTGATTTTTTTTTTTTTCCTATTCAATGGGTTGAATACTATACTGGTAATATAACATGTGCAAAATACAACATAACATAAAATAGAATAAAAGTAAGTTAAGAAATTAGTCATAACCGTAGATGTGGCGATTAGGATAATTGTAAAATGGTCGGGGATTAAGGAGTAAAATAGAGCTAATCCTAAAAATGTTAATAATTTATAAGTCGTTGGTATCTGTCAAAAAATGAAGCAATGGATATTCAAATTAAAAACTTAAATTTAGACTGAGGTTTTCAAAAAATAAAATTAAATTAAATGTAAGGAGCTAAAACATAGTGCAAGCACCGACACTTTCTTAACCTTTTCTTTATCCTTATATCAAAAAATCTGGTGCGGGCAACACACGACTTTCACTTACCTCGGTTTTTAAAATCGATTAAAGAATTTTCAAATACAGTTAGAGATAAAAATACGTGAAACTAATAAGGAATTAATCAAATTGAATTTATATAGAAACATGTGTTTTATTAAAAAATCTATTATATTATTATCTAAAATAATCAGTTAGTTTTATGATCATTTTATCACTCTTTATTAACTTTTAAAAGCTTGTGTATGAGATGATATTTTTTCTAAAATCTTTAGCTTTCCAACGGTATATCATACATGTATTTTACTGCTCTTATGTTCAAAAACGAAAAAATTGCATTAAAAAAATATTTTTTCTGTATTCACCTTTAGTTGGGTATCGAATTTATTCAATTTATATATTTACCTGTTTTTCATCAGCGTTAACAAGATAATCTAGTTATTATTATTGAATCTACAAAATTAAAGGTACTTTAGGGGAAGAAAATTTAAAATATCGGCATTTAAGCCCTGTCAGACTATTTTTATTCAAATAAAACCTACATGATATTAAATCCCATTAAATTTTACATCGATATCGCGAGTTTAATCAAAATCGTCGGAACCGTTTTCGAGAAAATCGAAAAAAGGTGCAAAATGCATAGTATAAAGTGCCTCTTCTGGTAAGCTCATTTTGATGAAAAAATATTTATCACGTCTCGGGCGTATAGTTGTCTTAAATATGAAATTTCAGTTTCATAGGATTTACCGTTTCCGTCCGGGAGTTACCACACACACACAGACCTTTTTGCGGGACTTGGTTATTTGGACTCAGGGCACCCTAAAACGTGTATTTCCGTTGAAAACTGGAATTCGAAAATTTTTATGCTCGCAATACTTCCCCTTACTATATATAGGAAGTGAAAGTAAAAACAGTATACCTAAGAACTAATTATCGGTTGATTAAAAATAAAATATTGGTCCTCAGAGACGATACATGAATGGACTAACTAGGTTTAAATGGAATTATATTTAAGAAGTGAAGAGCGATTGATAGAACCCCGACCCCGTGACGCGGCTGAGTGACAATTAGACAAACAATGGCTTATGATCCTCTTTATCGATGGTCATATTTCTCGTCAGATTCAAGTTCCATTGTGTGCAAATGCCCCATCAGGAGCGGATCAATGAATCGCCCTAGCACAGCTCAGTCAGAACATGGTGCACTCGTTTATGTTCATAAGCGGTTATAATGACATGCATAAAAGTTCCTACTTTTAAGCCAGTATTATTTCACCACAAGACAAACTACTAATAAATAAAGACAAAAATATCACTTCAGTTAGAGGAAAATGCCAAAAAAAATCTGGAAACACAGGGAATTTCATTAATCCCCTAAAAAACTTAATTTTATCTTCCATTGCCCTTTATATATGACTAGTAGCAAAAACGGTGGTGATCTTGGTGATATTGATAAATCAGGGCATACTTTTGAACACGTAGAGAAATTTAAATATAGGTTCAATGATAACGAGAAAAAATCAAATCCAGGAGGAAATAAAGTCTTGTTACAAGGCGGGAAATGTTTGTTATTCAGTTGCTAAGTTACTTAGCTCGCGGCTTCTGTCCAAAAACTCAAAGGTTAGAATTTATAAAACTATTATTCTTCCGACGTTCCTTTACGGATGTGAAACGTGACCGCTTACTTTGTAGAATGAACAACGGCTTAAGGTTTTTAAAAATAAGGTACTGCGTAAAATATTTAGTCCGAAGAGAGATGAGGCCACTGCGGAACTTGTATCCTGTGAATATAATTGAATTGATAGCATCGCAGAGACTCAAATGTGCGCTCAAAGTTGTTGCGCTCGGCGTGGAACGGAGAAAGTTGGTATTCACTGAACCGCCTGGTAGGCGTCCGAAAGGTAGGCCGAAGCTTCGATGGGAGGATTGCGTTAAGGCTGATCCCGGGGGCTTGGGCTTGAACAGTGATCGATGGATGAGTCTGTGTAGACTCATAGTAGAACCTTCGGGTTCGGTAGGCCTGTTATTTTTCTTTGTCCTTCCGTTATACCTTATGGTGTCGGGGCAGCATGGGCCCATTCCCGGACTCCTCTCTATTTGTTAGCGTTCTCTTAATTTCACTTAGTGAGAGAGAGAGCCCCTCCTAGCCATGAGCCATGGGAAATTCCACTATCAAATCCTCCCATTTATTTCTCGGTCGTTCTTGAGATCGTTTCTCCTAAACTTTGGTTTCCCACATTTTTACTTTCACTTACTATATATAGTAAGGGAAAGTATTGCGAGCGTAAAATTTCAGTTTCATAGGACTTTTCGTTTTTGCCCGGGAGTTACCACCCACACACACACGCACACACACACACACACACACACACACATATATATAAAGGTAAGCAAAAGTAATAAATGAAATACATGACATTAACTAGTCGAAGTACCTGTTCTGTCCATGTGTCCGGAACAATTACATTCTCCAGTCAAACACTTAACTCAAAGATGACTTTTGTTGGTTAAAGCGATATTCTATTAAGACAAAGAAGACATGAACTTCCTCAATACAGCAAAAAAAAAAACAAATCGCTAAAGAACTATCATAAATATAACGTCTCAAAAGTAAACCGACCATCAGCTACGGGGTCTCATCATCAAGAAAGTGCAGGCGTGAGGAGGTAGTTATCGCCCACCTGAGGATAGGACACTGCCGTCTCACTCATGAGCACCTCATGGCACGAAGGGATCCACCTCGATGTCAACTGTGTAAAGTGACTCTCACAGTAAGTCATATTTTTGAAGAGTGTACTCGTTACAGTAGGGAATTTGTAAAATGTAACGTACCTCGTAAAGTCTCGGAGGCATTGAGCGATAGTGATCGGGCCGTCGACGTGTGTCATTCAATTGGTGAAGAACATTCGTTTATATCACCTCGTTTAATACATTCAGGTTATTTTACTCACACCTTTTATTTATTTTTCATTTAATATTTTTTTTTTACCTTTTATTGCTAATCATGGTGTTTGCAGTTCCGATTAAACCATAAGGTTTATTGTTCCTATTGTTCTGTTTTATTCTTATTGATTTCGTCCTTTTATTTTATTTTATTATATTTTTTTTTCCTCATCATAGGTAAGTTAATCGTCTTCTGAAAATGTTTTGGGCAATAATAACCACTCCCAGTTTTAAAACCAACGCAATTTTTGCCCTTAAAACCAAAACAACAACGTCTGAATTGCGTTTTTGCTAAAAAATGAATGTTTTTTGTGTGTTTTCCAGAATTAGAATATTGAAATCTAGTATTTCGCTGTCACTATCAATTGCCATTTACTAATTATCCGATCTCCGGAATAGAAAACTCTCGGTATCTCAAGTTAATTACTGGAATCCAACTGAGTACACATCACTCATCCAAAAATATATCTGTAAAAATAAAAATATGACACAAATGTTATACTAGGAAATACGAAGCTAATTAACACTCATTTCCATGAATAATAATGCGCTAAAGACAAAAGAGATTCTTTTATTCAACCGATTTATTCAAGTGCTGAATGACAAATCCTTTGTGAGTCGATATCATGGAAAGAATGCTGAGGCGCTGAAGGCAAACAGAATTTGAATTGCAATACCCGGCGAGTGGCAAACAATAAACCGGCCCTGACACTGACCTTGCCATCGATAATAGATGACTACTTAATTCGCATATCTCGCCATAATTCCCAGGACTCATCGGCAGGTGATACCCGCTCTACGGCGGTATAACAAGCTCTACGACGCAGTCTGCGAAGGCCTTACTGGAAGCTAATATAACTTATAAGCTATTTTTATTCAGTGATATTACAATTTGTCTCAATAATAATAATAATAATAGTCTTTATTTATATACAAATATAAAGTTAATTTCTCTCCGTTATGTATAAAAAATCAAAACAATAAATTAATATTTACATGAGATATATTTACATATAAATCTTTCCAATGGGAGATAAGAGTCTTTTGGGCGGAGACTAGCCGAACTTAAAACTTGAGTTGCTGCTGGCACTTAGTTTTCCACAACTTTCTGTCTTGTGCATATCTCATCCATAGAGAACCATCGTTTTTCCTCAATTCGTCGGCCCAGCGTTTGCGTTGTCGGCCTTTGCGTCTTTTCTTATCAATAGGGATCCATTCTGCAGCTCGCTTTGCCCAGCTATCTTCTGTTTTCCGCATGAGATGTCCTGCCCATGTCCACTTCATTTTTCTAGCATGAGCAATAGCGTCTGAGAGATTTGTTAGTTTTCTTATTCTATTAGAGTTCATTTTGTCTCGCAGAAAGATTCCAAACATAATCCGCTCCATTCATCGTTGACAGACGTTTATTTTTCGTTCCAGATTCTTGGTCAGCGACCTGTCTCAATAAGAACACTAGTAATAATGCTTTAACACGTTCACACCGGGGTGACCCACCGGTGGGTTATACTTGTCTGTTCCGAGGGGCGGGGTGCATCACAGGTGAGTCACTTGTTTTAGAAAATAGGTTTAATTATTTTTTTTTCTTAAAATTAAACGTTGTAGGAATTAAAAAGCATTTAAAAAAAAAACCTGCACCACTACAACCCATGAAGGGTCTTGGGCTCAGTACATATAGAGATTCGTACTGTTTCTAGGCCAACGGGAGTGCAATGAGATGATTAGGCCTTAATCGCTCTCAGCCGCCAGGTTTTACCACAATTATTATGGGTACCCAATTTAATGAGGCTGGGTCTGCCCCAGGAGGGTCTCCATACCCTAGGGTCCGCCCCCCGACTGAATTAACAGAATAAATAATATTCTGCCATAGCCGGGATTCGAACCCAGGACCCGGAGCACAGTAGACTAGCACTCTGCCCACCAGACCACGCCGCTTCCACTAACAACAACAAACAACTTAAGGGTTTATTTATTAAATATTTTATAACTTTCAACATTCTCCCTCAAAGGACACTTATCGGTTAATTTCATTTGATTATTCTGCTTAAAGAATTGTATTTTGCTGTGCGTTATTTCATTTCATACTTTTATCCCCATAAATAAGATTTTAACAATAAATAATAATATAAAAATTATTTTTAATAATAAATAATAATATAAAAATTATTTTTAATAATAAATAATAATATAAAAATTATTTTTAATAATAAATAATAATATAAAAATTATTTTAATAATAAATAATAATATAAAAATTATTTTTAATAATAAATAATAATATAAAAATTATTTTTAATAATAAATAATAATATAAGAATCTTTTTTAGTATTTCCATAATTACTCCTTCAAGTCATATGTGTAAGTCAAAACCGTTATCAATACAATATCGCATTAAACTCGTTGGAACTAGCAACAGTATCGCCCCGCCCCAGGAAGGTAAAGTAGCTAAGACAGTCCCGCCTCACGGGAAACGTCACGTAGATATTCGCCCGGCTTGAACGTGTTAATTTTATATTCTTAGAGTATTAAAAGAGAAACATAGGTAAAGTAGAATTACGTGAAAGCTTTCTTGTAATTATATATTATCACCAATTTTACTGACAATTTTTACTTTCTCTTGCCTGTATATGAAATATATAGTATGGGAAAGTATTTTAATCACGACAACTATCAACTTTGAATTTTTAACTGAAATATACGTTTTAGGATCCCCTGAGTCCAAATGACCAAGTCCCGCAAAAAGGTCTGGATGTATGTGTGTATCTGTGCTTGGTAAGTCCAGCTAAAAATGAAAGGTCGTACGAAACTGAAATTTTATATTTAAGACAACTATATGATGATACGAAGTATATAATAGGGGAAAGGATTGTAAAAATTTTCGAAATTGGGTTTTCACTGCAAATATACGTTTCAGAATCCAAATGAACAGGTCCCCAAAAATTATAATTTTAATAAAACTGAACATAGGTATAAATGTGACATGTTTTGTTTATTTATTTGTTAACTTCGTTAATTTGCGCGCGCCAGATATTTTTTTTTTTTTACTTCAAAAATATTTTAAATATGAATTGATAAATTTAAAACAATTTTCTGTGATATTACACTTTGTCTCAATACGGACAGTAATATTAGTATAATATTACATCCTCAGAATTAACTTTAATATTACATCTTAAGAATGCTAAAAGAGAAACATAGGTAAAGTAGAATTATGTGAAAGCTCATTTGTAATTATAAAATATCAACGATTATATCAGCAATATTTTAGCTTTTATATATAAAGAAAATGTTTAAGATGTTTTTAAAGATTTGGCAATTAGAATCGTGAAGGCCAATGGTGTGTTATACTCCATAGGCGTAACAATATTAGAGAAACAGGAGATCTTGAAGAAAACAAAAATAGCAATGTTTAAAATAGAGACTGATAGAGAAATGAAAGAGAATAATCAAATGTAAGGTCTGTAAAACAAGTCATTTATGAGCACCAACATAAGTGGTTTGCCCTGTGTTTCCGATGGGTGATAACCAAAAAGCGAAATATTGGGTTGTATCACACGAAATGTCTGTTTTCAAGGTAAAGGATTTTTATTAAAAATACGATATGAAAACAAGATAATTTTATTTGAAGTATTTACCTTATTTGTCTACACATTTTTCCCAACGTAACACCAACTTTTTTATCCCCGAACTGAAAAACTCTGAGCTTGGAAGTGAAAGAAAATCTAAAAACGCACTTTTCACTTGATCATCATTTTCAAAAAGTTTTCCTTTGACGAAGTTGTCTAAATTCCTGAACAAGTGGTAATTTGTTGGGGACAAGTCGAGAGAATATGGTGGGTGCGGAAGAACTCCGTAGACCAGTTCTTTCAATTTTTGTACGGTATGTTTTGAAACATAGAGTCTTGCTGCCGCTCAGTGAGTTCATGAGGTACCTATGTATCGAGCTTTTTTACTTTCCCAATACACTTTAAATGTCTGGAAACGATAGATGCACTTTAATTTAGTTGTGCTGAGAGTCCATTAACTGTTTGGTAGGGGTTTCCTTATACTGTATGTTTGAGGACATTGTTGTCTCTTACGGACGGAGGTCTTCCTCTGGGCAAGTTTACCAAGTCGGTATCCCCAGCTGAAAACTTAGCAAACCAATGGCGAATTGTCCGTTCCCCAAACGCCGTTCAAATATTTCTAGCGGCCTCAGCTGCTGAATGGCCAAGTTTAAACTCGTACAAAAATATTACTCGAAAATCGCGTGTTTCAATGTTAATATTTAGAGAATACTAAAATGTGGGTAATTGATTGGGAAGCTAATGTTTATAATGCAAAGGCAGAGGATTAGTGACTGTTTACTTTAAATATGTAAACATTCAGAAGAAAACAACAGAGACCTGCAAAATGCTTTATGTATTTCAGAAACTATGAAAACGGACATTTCATGTGTGAAACAACCCAATAGTTCCTTGAAGCAAAACCAGAGAGTAGGCAAGAAAGCAGGCCCAGGGTTATGTATTCTGACCACATCAACAGGAATCAGTGGACGAGGGAGGCTGATGGCACAAAGAAGGTTGTGAAAGAAAAAGGTATGATTAGCATGTGATTAAGAAACGTCTCCATGCGGATTTAATTCGCAAAGTAAAAGCGAATATGAAACTATGTACTGACTAACTAAAATCCCTGACACGTTCCGGTATTTCTGCTTATTTCACTTGGGTATATCTGTATAGTCAAATTTTGGATCCATAGAGGTGAGTTCAAAGGCAGTATTTCCTTATACCTTTCCTTGTACAACGCATATCCTCAATCTATCACAGAGGAAAGAATATTCCTACCTTTATTTATCTTCCCATAGAACCTAAAATTATGATGGCTCCTTATGAGGCCAGCCCAATATCTTCAGGAATATTCTCCTGACAACCACCCCCCACGTTCCTTCCGTATATTCATTCGAATCCCTACTGTTTCAAAATCTCTTTCTTTTTAAGCAGATTTCAACTAATTTATTTAAGACAATAAAATAAAGTGAGTAGTGTTTGCACTTTTATGTATTGAGGATACTGCGGTTTGTAGAATCATAATTTGATAATCATTATAATAATTAAATAAATGTTAGTAAGTCTATGTCAGTAAAATATCAAAAGGCGTTTACCTAAATCCATGGGGCCCCCGGAAACTTCCTATATCCCAGGGCCACGTCCCATATCAACCCGCCTTCCTTTGTCTGATAGCATATCGTCTATTTCCAAAAATAGAGTATTTTTGAAAAGAAGAGAGAAAGAGGTGATGAGGGTGCGATTTTAGAATCAGAGAAGGCCAGGTCTAATTCCAGCCACGGGAGTTGAAGTAAAGCAAGAGGACAGTCAAGTTCCATCCACGAGAAGAGAAGAATCAGAGAGCCAGGAGAAGCCCGCTGAAGGTCTGAGAGAATAGAAGGGACGCTTGAGACAATTTCCACCTCCGCCAATCGACTATGTTTCAAAAGGTAACTTTGTATTGTAATATTGTTTGGCAAGGTTAACTGTAAGATATACTTCAGTATTATCAGGTATATTTTAAATATATTGTATTTGTGTAAGTTAATTTTAAATAATAATGTATGCCGATGACACGTGTGTTATCAGTCAATAAAGATCCAACTGCTGTTTCTCAAACTCTCCAATCCCACATCAGAGACCTTGAGGTATGGTGTCAGAATTGGCGAATTGAAATAAATTCCAACAAATCCCGCCAAATAAACTTTACCTTTCGTCGTAAACTTATGACATCCTGCCCTACGGTACCCTTTAATAATATTCCGCTTGTTCCGGTTGAACAGATCCGCTAACTAGGACTTCTACTTGACAAACGTCTAACATGGAATCCCCACACTAGACTGAAACGACAAGAAACTCGCCGCTTTCGGTTACTTAACACTTACTAGACAAACGGTCAAAGCTTCCTCTTAACTACAAAAGACTCATCTACATGACCATCATAAGACCTATCTGGACTTACGGGGTTGAGCTTTGGGGCACCACTAAACCATCAAATTTTTCCCGTCTTCAATCCTTATAATCCAAAATCCTTCGAAAAATCCTCAACGCTCCTTACTTCGTCACGAATAAGTTCATCCATAAAGACTTTAATGTTCCATATGTTACTGAATTAGCCCGTACCAGGTATCACACCTTCCATGAAGAACTCTATTCCCACTCTAATCCACTGGTTTCCATTCTTTCTTCCTCCTCAATTCCTGATAACCCTTCGAAGCGTCTGAAAAGAAGATGGCCCCGAGACCTTCTAGTTTAGGATATATTTAGAGTGCTGCCATTGGGTGGTGTCTCTACATGTATACAGTTGTAAATATCAATAAATATGTAATAAAATAATAATGTCATTTATTGAAACTTGTCTAATTTAATCTTACCCTGCATGCCACTTACTGGAATCGGTAAACACGATACCTTTGGAAAGGAAATCTAATGGTTTCATTAAACATTAGTCTATACATACATTAAATATATGAAATACGCTAGTTTTTTCAAGGTACCGCTGCCTTAGGAAAGCAGCCGGTCAAAAACTTGGCACACATCAATTTATTCTCTAACCATTCGGTCTTATCAGGCGTACGAACAAGTAGATGGAAGAGATCTCTTACTATATCTTATTCGTTATATGCGAAGCAACTCAGTTTCAAATAAATATTACATTGATCAATAATGCTTGAAATTGACTTAACTTAAATAAATAATTGACAGATTAGTTTCCAAACTGTCCATAGTGAAGACGGACCGATACCACAGCCGTAGACCTTATCCTGAGGTTGAGGTACCTACCTTCTGACCTCACTCCCGCCATTGTACTCCTCCGAGGCTGGTCCATTAGGATAATAATCCGCCGGGGATAGAGCCGTTGTCCCGGATAGCGGGAACCATCTTCCAGGAACCTTTTTGTCTATTGTTGGGGCGCCGGCTACTGGGTCCTTCTCATTAGTGTCTCTTATACCTTTAACCAAACTAATTTTCCTTTATCATATGATAATGAGAGTTATTTTTAATTTACTAATTGAGGAAAGAGTAAGGTTTGCCATTATGTATATAAAATCTTATAAAAATAAACAACTCACTAGACTCAAAATTTAAATTAAGTTCCATTATATTGTAATTATATGTAAAAAAAAATAAAATAAAATCAGGTGTTCACAACAACAACATTCACATAGATCTAATGTAATAATCGATTTTAGACATTTCAAATTAAGTTGTAGTTGTTTTTTTTTCGTTTTGTTTTTTATCTATTAAGAAATAATAAAATCTGCCTCCTACTGTGGTAATGTGTATTACAGCTAGAAGAAATCATTAATCCCATATGTACATCGTAAATGAAAAAAATCTGGTGCGGGCAACACACGATTTTCACTAACCTCGATTTTTAAAATCAATGGATGAATTTTCAAATACAGTTAGAGATAAAAATACGTGAAACTATTAAGGAATTAATCAAATTGAATTTATATAGAAACATGTGTTTTATTAAAAAATTTATTATACTATTATCAGTTAGAATAATCAGTTAGTTTTATCTTCTTCTCATCACTCTCTATTAACTTCTAAAAGCTTGTGTATGAGATGATATTTTTTCTAAAATCTTTAGCTTTCCAACGGTATATCATACATGTATATTACTGCTCTTATGTTCAAAAACGAAAAATTGCATTAAACAAATATTTTTTATGTTTTCTCCTTTAGTTGGGTATCGAATTTATTCAATTTATATATTTACCTGTTTTTTATCAGCGTTAACAAGATAATGTGGTTAATATTATTGAATCTACAAAATTAAAGGTACTTTAGGGGAAGAAAATTTAAAATATCGGCATTTAAGCCCCGTCAGACCATTTGAATCCGAATGAAACCTAAATGATATTAGAGCCTGTTAAATTTTACATCGATAAAGCGAGTTTAATCAAAATCGTCAGAACCGTTTTCGAAAATATCGAAAAAAAGGTGCAAAATTCTGGTAAAGCTCATTTTGATGAAAAAAGTTTTGTAATGTCTCGGGCGTATACTTGTCTTAAATATGAAATTTCAGTTTCATAGGACTTACAGTTTACGCCCGGGAGTTACCACACACACACACACACAGACACACAGATCTTTTTGCGTGACTTGGTTATTTGGACTCAGGGGACCCTAAAATGTGTATTTCCATTGAAAACTGGAATTCGAAAATTTTCACGATCGCAATACTTTCCCTTACTATATATAGTAAGTGAAAGTAAAAAAAATGAATAAATAAAAATTACAAGAATAATTTGAAGATTTAATAAAGGTGAAAAGAGATATATGTATATATGAAAATCTTGTAAAGATGTAAAATACCTCGGGCGTATAG
Organism: Piezodorus guildinii; assembly: GCA_023052935.1. Taxonomy (NCBI): domain Eukaryota; kingdom Metazoa; phylum Arthropoda; class Insecta; order Hemiptera; family Pentatomidae; genus Piezodorus; species Piezodorus guildinii. Next base: position 214,955,592 of record CM041292.1, on the reverse strand, counting down.
TTGTCTCAATATGAAATTGCAGTTTCATACGATTTTTTGTTTTTGCGCTAGACTTGACACGCACGGACACACATACGTACACTCACACCTTTTTGCCGGGCTTGGTCATTTCGACTCAGGAGACCTTAAAACGTATATTTCCAGTGAAAGCTCGAATTGCAAAGTTTTCACGAACGCAATACTTCCATCTGTTTTAGTTCATGTCTATTGCCTTTTAGCAAATTTACTAGTTGCGCAATGTAATATAGTCGTTAATATTAATAATAAAAAAAATAGTTAATCTTATTGAGGTAGTGTTTATTTAATATACGGAACAAAATAAGTAAATAGCATTCTAGTGAAAATAATTACGTACATAGATTGACTTGGAACCCACACACAAGACTTAAAAGACAAGAACTCAACCGACGATTCGGACAGTTATACCGACTACTCAACAGAAAATCTGAACTTACAGTTGACAACAAATTATTAATCTACAAGACAATACTGAAGCCCATCTGGACCTACGGACTTGAACTGTGGGGGACAGCTAAACGTACTAACATCAAACGCATTCAATCTTTTCAATCCAAAGTCCTCCGTACAATAGTAAATGCTCCTTATTATGTCTCCAACTATACCTTGCACCACGATCTTAATGTTCCATTTATTTCAGACCTAATTCCATCCAAATTTTCCAAATTCCACCAGAACCTCATTCGTAATCCTAATCCCCTAGCTCAATCCCTATCCAGCTCCACTCATCCATACAACCCACCTAGAAGGTTGAAACGGCAGTGGCCCCGCGACCTTTTGTAAATATATTGGAGTTCTAGCACTGGCTAGATTCTCCACTCGATGTGATGTATGTATGAGTGTATATAGGTATTAGTGTATTCTTGACTTTATTGTATTGATTCATTATTGTGTATATATTTTATTGTAATTTTATGCCGTGTAAATATTGTATGAATGTAGTATGTATGATATCTTTCAGCACTACTATTGATGTCTAAATTGGGACAGATTGTAATGTTACTCAATAAAAATTGTTGTTGAAAAAAAAAAAATTAAAAATTATGTACATAAAACATGTTTGTGTACAAACATATATTATCATTGCATTTTGTACCTGCTCGAATAATTTTAATAAACGGGCGTGAAAGTAGAGAGTCACCAGCTTTTTTTAAATGCGTTCTTATCGAATTATGCAATTTTTTCTTTCCATGATTCATTCCTTTTTAAATTTATTTTAACAAATCCCTGTTTTTGCAGTGCATTTTTAACCCTGAAGAATGGTATCTTCCATTTTGTAATTGTATACATAAAAGCATAAAAGCGCTTGAAATGTTAATGGTGCATGCAGCGCATCAAGAAACTTCCTTAGAATACATTCTGGTAATATAAGGACAAATATCCTGTGAGATATGTACCTATCGATAAATAATAATAATAAAACCAGATATTTTTAAGATATACATAGCATTTTTAAGATAGACTCAAGAAGTGATTGATATTAAATCATTTCGCTTTCAAAATGGATAATTTTAAGACTAAATTTATTTTTCTACCTTTACTAGGACCAGGCATATTTAATAAAATGTGTTTTATACACAATAAAATTTCCGGTTTTTTTACGCGACTCCTTAGGAGAGTTGGTTAGAATTTCATAAAATCGGTGGGTCACATTGCTTCTCCTTCTCCGACCTTCTCCTTATTAGTATAACATTAAAAAGGCATCACCACTTTATAAATAACGTGTATATTTCTTAATTTGATTTTATTAAGTGATGTAAATGGAATTCGTGTGTTTTATAGAAGAGAAGCGAATAATTATTTCAGAAAAGAAAAGAAATCCTAATCTTTTAGTTTTGGCTGTTATTCGCTTCACCATTTTAGCAAATCACTACTAGCGCTAATAGGAATAAATATGGGATCCATTAAGGTCCAAGATAAGCGTTAGAAGAGACGCCACATTTCACAAGCCAAGGCCCTGAAATCGCTCGCAAAAAGCGACCCGTTCCCAGGCGGGCTCACACGTGCAGGGGGCGGAAGCAATGTGTTAGCCTTCGGGCCAACAGGTCCCTTTATTTATGGACCGAGACCATGGCATGGTCCTACCATCCACGACGTAATGTTGACCACGCTATCTCCTGTCACGGGCTCCACCAGTAGACTTTCTAGGGGATAGTGTTACAAGAGTGCGATCCAGCTAGGAGCCAACTGTTTGACAAGAGAAGACATCTACTTTGTAATAAGGGCCCGCATGTTAACAAAAAAAAGAAAACCCTTAACCAAAGACTGCGACTTCTTTACTCACTCTTTTCAAAACACTCGAAACTAAAACTTCGACAGAAATTAAACGCCTTTACTTACCTACTGAAACCTATTTGGACTTAAGCATCACAGATATATGGGACAGCTAAAAAGACTCACATTAACAAACTTCAAATATTTCAGGCTAAAACCTTTAGAACAATTACAATAGCACCGTGGTACGTTAGCAACATAACTTTACATACTGATCTTAAGATGCCAACTGTCAATGAGCACATACGGACACACTACAAACGTTTCCACGACAAACTACAAGGTCACCCTAACACACTACTGAATGACATGGCCACAACACTCATGCCAGGAAATGCCTACAGAAGGCTGAAGAGGAGTTGGATGAGAGACCTTCTCCTTTAGATTCACGCTAATTTCATGCCAGGAGTAGGTACCGCTGGGTGCTGCTCTCCCTCATGCCTATCACGCCATGTTTCTTAAAATTTACCGCACATTCACTGATTGTTCATTGTATTATTTACAGGTGTGATTAAAGATTTAAAGTTAAAAAAAACTTTGTAATAATACAATTGATATGTGAGAGCAGCGTGATGTAGTGAATAGAACGCTAGCCTACTGTTCTCCGCGTCCCCAGGTTCCAACCCTCCAGCCACCAGATTACCAAAATTTAAAATTAAATAATTCCCGCCTAGGTTAAATATCGAAGTACTAACTTCAACAGTTTATATACTAAAATCAGATCAGTATGGCCCCGGCGCAACTCCCAGTATTCGACTACATTAACACTCACTAGACCAACGCTCAAACCTTTCTCTTAACTTGTGATCGTTTCTGCGGTATATGTACATTCTCATAACTACAAAAGACAAATCTACATGACCATCATAAGGCTGATTTGGACTTATGAGCTCCAGACCATCAAATTCTTCTTGTATCCAATCCATACAATCTAAAATCCTCAAGACCTCTTACTTAATCACGAATAAACTCATCCACACTGGTCTTATTGTAATTTTCTATAGATGAGGAAGATGGTTGGGGGTGCGGTCATTAAAGAGAAACACAGATTAAAACATTAAAACATTCTAATTATGTGCCGAAGTTTCAGTCTACATTGTGGGCCTTCATCAGGGTTGGATCTGAGAAGTAACTTCTTTAAAAGGCACATAATTAAAATAGCACTATGTTTCATGTGCTTCTCTCTAATGACCGCACCCCCAACCATCTTCCTCATCTGATTTATCAACGGTCAACTAAACTCCATCATTATTAATTTTATATAAGTTTCTGTTTTGGACGGGACTATGAATTATTCCTTTCATGACAAATTCCATTCCCACTTTAACCCACTAGTTTCTCTCCTTACTCCCACTTCAATTTCTCATGATTCTTCAAGGGTTCTGAAAAAAAGATGGAACCGAGACCTTATAATTTAGAAAAGTTTTGGATGGTTGAGCACTTTCTCTTATTTTTTTTTATTATTATTATTTTTTTTTTTACATTTTTCAGGATACATTTACACATGCAACAAATATATCCAGGAAATGTTAAACTATTGTGTACAATATATATATATATATATATATATATATATATATATATATATATATATATATATATATATATATATATATATATTTATGTATTTTTAACTTGTTTCCCGTGACTGTTATTTTTATTTTTTATATTACCTTGTAAATAATTTTATAATCTTTCTAACTAGGGTCTTAATTGTTCCTGGGATATGTATAGTTTGATAGAAAAGAAAGTAAGAAATGAAAGAGTTAAAAGCCTTCACCCTCAATATGGCAGATTGTATTATTTTTATATTTTGTATTTTATGTATTAATATTTATTGGTTGTATATAAGTATGAGTGTGTTCAAGTTTTGTTTATTTATTTGTTAGCTTTGTATTTATTTAATTTATTTTTTTTACCTTTATTAATTTTAGTTTCATTTTATGTAATTTGACTTTTCTGTTGTTTATATTGTATGAATATTATCACGTAGCAATATTATTATTGTCCATTGTGACAAACTGTAATATACACGAATAAATAAATAAATTATCTAAAAAAAATATATATATATTATGGGAGCGGCGTGGTCTCTGTTCTCCGAGTCCAGGGTTCGAATCCCGTCTGTGGCAAAATATTATTTATTCTGTTAATTCAGTGGGGAGCGACCCTTGGATATGGAGACCCTCCTAGGGCAGACCCAACCCCTATAAAGTGGGTACTCGAAAATTGAGGGAAAACCTGAAGACTGAGCGTGATCAAAGCCTAATCACCTCATTGCACTGTCTTCGGCCTAGAAACAGTACGAATCTCTATGTGTAATGAGCCCAAGACCCTTTATGGATTGTAGTGGTACAGGTATTATTTTTAAATTAAAAAAAAAAAAGTCCAACCGCTGCATCCCAAACCCTTCAGTCCCACATCATAGCCATTGATAAATGTTGTCAGAACTGGAGGATTAAAATAAATCCGAATAAATCCCACCAAATTACCTTTACCCTTCGTCGCAAACCGATGACCTCCTGCCCCACTATATATCCTTTAATAATACCCCACTCATACCTGTTGAACAAATCCGATACCTACTCATACCTATGACTCCATCTTGACAAACGTCTTACATGGAATCCTCACGACAAGAGACTACCCGTAGATACCGACTACTACAACACTTACACGACAAACTTTCAAAACTTCCAATTCATTACAAAAAGCTCATTTATGTTACCGTCATCAGACCCATCTGGACATATGGAATCGAGCTTTGGGGCTCTACTAAGCCATCTAATTCCTCCCGGAACAAATCCTTACAATCCAAAATCCTAAATGCTCCTTATTTCGTCACAAATAAAATCATCCATAACGAACTTAATATCCCATTTGTTGCAGACCTTTCTTGTACCAGATATACCAACTTTAATTCCAAACCCCCAGTCCATATAAACCCTCTTGTCCGCAACCTATGAACCTCACATATTCCTGACAACCCTCCGAGGCGATTGAAAAGAAGATGGCCTCGGGATCTACTTACTTAAATAAACATCGAAGTTCTATCTCTGGGTAGTTTCTTCACAAGCCTTTCACGTCCTTTATTCTAATTCAGCACTTTTACTTATTGTATTTATGTTAATATAGTTTTAAAATTCAATAAAATATGAATAAAAAAAATAATAAAATAAAATAATTATAAAAAAAGTACCTATTATGACAGGTATTCCAAGAATCAATATTGGAAGTTTTTTAACGAATGTCTAATTTTTCAAAGAAATCGTTCATTTTTTAATTTTAAAGTATGGTCCAATGAACTAGATATATAATCTGTTATTTACACAAATTAATAATTTTCTTTTAATGTATTGAAAGATATTCATTATTTTTCATAAAAATGAAAAGAGATACAAATTAAAAAAAGAGAAGGGAAGAGGATAATAGAAAGGATAAAAGAAGAATTTAAATTGCAGCCTCACCCCTCAAAAAAGAAAAGAAAACGTTAAAAATAATGTTCCAGGATTCAAAAGCAGAAAATATTGAATGAGAACAATTTCACGGAGCAGGTTCCAAACGAGTTATCTTCTTTCTTTTTTCGGTCCAATTTCGGCCAATGATTATTCCCCATTCAAGCCCTGTTCCTCCGTGTTGGTGTGCCGGTGTGTGCCTGCCCGCGCAGTGTTAGTGTGCCCGCTATCATGCACGACTTGGTTACGATCTATCTTAGCAATAAATCTTCCAGCTGTGGCTATAGATAGATTGCAACCTCTATATTATCTTCATGTCTATTTTTTGCTTCGATAACTACGTGTCTGTCTGAAGTCTAGTAGAAAGAAATAATTGCATGACGCCGTACATGCCTGTATTTTATTACTTCATATTTATTCATGCATTTTTATCTTCTTTTTTTTTTTTTAATTATGAATATATAAACTTTTTTTTAAACATATTTATTGATATTTACAACTGTATTAAATAAAAATACATCAATTAAATGTGATGGTAATATACAAAACTGTCATGAAAAACATGTAGAGACACTACCCAGGGCAGCACTCTAAAAATATTTTAAACTAGAAGGTCCCGGGGCCATTTCCTTTTCAGGCCCCTCGGAGGATTATCCGGAATTGAAGAGGAAGAAAGGATTGAAACTAGTAAGTTAGAGTGAGAATGGAGTTGGTCATAAAAGGATTGATACCTGTTCAAAGGATGGATAAGTTTATTCGTGACAAAGTAAAGAGCGTTGAGGATTTTACGAAGGATTTTGGATTGTAAGGATTGGATGCGGGAAGAATTTGATTGTTTAGTAGAGCCCCAAAGCTCTACTCCGTAAGTCCAGATTGGTCTTATAATAGTCATGCAGATGAGCCTTTTGTAGTTCAGAGGAAGGTTTAATCGTTTGTCTAGTAAGTGTTGAAGTAGCCTAAAGCGGCGAGCAGTTTCTTGTCGTTTTAGTCGTGTATGTGGATTCCAAGTTAGGCGTTTGTCAAGAAGAAGCCATAGGTATCGGATCTGTTCAACAGGGACTAGTTGAGTGTTATTAAAGGATACTTTAGGGCAGGAAGTCAAAGGTTTACGGCGAAGGGTGAAGGTTATTTGATGGGATTTGTTGGAATTTATTTTTATTCTCCAGTTCTGACACCATACTTCTAGGTCTTTGATGTGGGCTTGAAGGGTATTTGAAGCAACAAATGGATCTTTATGAACTGATAACACGCAGGTGTAATCAGCATAGGTAGAAAGGAAAGTGTTAGGATGGGTTGAGATATCAGCTGTATATACTGTGTATAGAATTGGTCCTAGAATACTGCCTTGAGAAACACCTGCAGTCTGTGTTAAAAGGGATGAATAGGAACTATTGTGATATAAAATTTATTTTTTAATTTAGTGATTGAGTATTTTGAAAGTAATTGAATAGTTTTTGGCCCGTACCAGGTATCACACGTTCCATGAAAAACTCCACTCCCACTGTAATCCATTATTTTCAATCCTTGCTTTCTCTTCCATTCCTGATAATCCTCCGATGCGTCTAAAAAGAAGATGGCCTCGAGACCTTCTTGTTTAGACTCACTACCAAAGAGTGCTGCCAATGGGCAGTTTCTCTTCATGTTTATTTCATGTGTTATAACATTTCAGCATATTTACTTGATGTATTTTTTGTACAGTTGTAAATTGCAATAAAAATATATTTAAAAAAAAATGTAAAGTAATCTTTAAGAAGTTCTAACGTCATAAACATGAAGAGTGTTTGTATACAATATTTAAAGAAAATCAAGTTTCTATACATTCCAATATCCTCCAAGAAATGAATGAATTGCTTTTGCATGAAGGTATAATGTCTCTTTTATCTGTTGATATGTTACTTGCCTGTCTTCACCAAGAATTTTCTACTCAGCAGAAATGTTATCCTCTATTACTGACGTTCACTGGCTTCCTTCTCTCTCGTAGTACTCCACAGTGAAAATGTCCTTTTTAAACTATCTATACCACTTGATTATAGATATCCTTCAATACAAGACAATCATCATTCAATACTTCAATGCTTAAACGACGCACGGTGTATACAGCTGACATCCCTGTCCATCCAAGCTCTGTCTACTTAGGCTAATGATACATGTGTGTTATCCTTGAATAATGATCATATTGTTGCATCCCAAATACTACAGAGCCTTTATCCAATGAAGAATGGTTTCAAAACAGGAGAATTAAAATAAATCTCACCTACAATCTACGTCGTAAACTTATCACTTGTCCCTACTTATCATTGTAGAACAAATGCGATTGATTTTACTTCATCTGGACAAACGTCTTACACGGAATCCTCATACAAAACCGACTACTAAAACACTTACTTGACAAACGATCAAAACTTACTATTTACTACAAAAAACTCATTTACATAACCATTATCAGACCTATTTGGACTTATAGCATTGGGCTATAGAGGTCCACCAGATCATCGAATTCCTCCCGCAATCAAAATAACTTCGAATAATCCTCGACGATCCATGGAGACTTTAATATCCCACAAGCTGCAGAAATAGCACAAAAAAAAAAAAAAACCTCCTATCATTCCAAACTACCCACCGATACAAACCCGCATGTCCGTAACCTCTCATCTACATCTATTCCCGATAATGCTCAGAGGCGCCTAAAAGACGGTGGCCTCGAGACCACTCGAGATCGAATAAAAATTGAAGTACTACCACTATGAAATGAGGAATTTGGAATATTGTTGGCTGCATAAAAAAAGTTTCGAATTTTTATACTATTGTCTATAATTTTATGAGCACCGCCCTAACCAGCTTATCCTTCATAAAAAAATATAAAATAAAATAATATATATATATTTCAGTGTTATTATTCCACGTATGATGATTCGTTCATGGAGCTGCGTGGTCTAGGTCTTGGTGGCAAACCTGGCGGATGAGGGTCATCGAAAACCTATCACTCTCTTGCACAACAATTTTTTTTTTTTTTTATTATTCATATTTTATTGAATTTTACAACTGAATTAACATAAATACAGTAAGTAAAACTGTTGAATTAGAATAAAGGGCGTGAAAGGCTTGTGAAGAAACTACCCAGCGGTAGAACTTCGATGTTTATTTAAGTAAGTAGATCCCGAAGCCATCTTCTTTTCAATCGCCTAGGATGGTTGTCAGGAATATGTGAGGTTGATAGGTTGCGGACAAGAGGGTTTATATGGGCTGGGAGTTTGGAATTAAAAGTGGTATATCTGGTACGAGAAAGGTCTGCTACAAATGGGATATTAAGGTCGTTATGGATTATTTTATTTGTGACGAAATAAGGGGCATTTAGGATTTTGCGAAGGATTTTGGATTGTCAGGATTGGATGCGGGAGGAATTAGATGGCTTAGTAGAGCCCCAAAGCTCGATTCCATATGTCCAGATGGTTCTGATGACGGTAACATAAATGAACTTTTTGTAATGAATTAGAAGTTTTGAACGTTTGTCGAGTAAGTTTTGTAGTAATCGGTATCTAGGGCAGTCTCTTGTCGTTTTAGTCTCGTGTGAGGATTCCATGTAAGACGTACACAACAAATTTGAAACAATAAGAATCTCTATAAATACTGAACCCTAGACATGAATGGGTTGCAGTTGGTACAAGTTTTTTTTTATTTTTTTATTTTTTTTTTTAGTTATAGTAAAGGAATGATTCCTTTACTAGGGATGGGCATAATTGAATGATCGTCATAATTGGATGATCGGACTTCGATGATTTAAATAATCGAATGATTTCATAATCGAATGATTAGTATGCATTGTGATAGACAATATGTCGCAATTCAAGTTTCTATATGGCTGAGCCTAGGTGCAGATATAAATATAATTTATGTGATAAGCAAAAAAAAAATAAAATAAAAAAGGTCGTTCGATTATCCGAGCTTCTTATAATTCTTGGATTATCCATTCGCTTATCCAAACCGACTAATTCGAATGATTGAATTATTCGAATGATCCGATAATCGTCATTCGATTATGCGCACCCATAAAGGAATCATTTACCAGCTGCAGTTACTTGAAGAGTAGAAGAGGGACGACGTCTTAAAATGCGGGTGGAAACTTAGCAAAGCAATTGATAAGTAGACAATTTATTGTTTTGTTTTTTGGCTACTAGAATAACTTATAACATGCGGAATGTTGTCTGCGTTAACATTTCAAGAACAAAAAAAACTTTTTAAATAAATTCAAGAATGTTTGTCTGTATTAACATTATTTTTTTCTTTTTAGTCTTGTTTTTATATCAACATTTTATGAACAATAATTCATGAGTAAAGGAGACATTTAATAGCTGATGTCCCTTGAAGAACTCAGTTGATGTCTTAAAATGTGGGACGTCGTGTAACAACGCAACAAATAGCTAAAGGCTGTTTCATTGTTTTTATTTTTGACCGCTGCCCAGAACATTTGTATCCTGATTTTTTCGATTAAATTAATAAATTTTTGGCTTGTTTCTGTCTTTAAACATAAAATCTTTAATGGTAATATTTTTCCTACCCTGTTACCAAAGTTGGTTCTTGAAAATATGACCTCAAGGAAAATCTTTGCCAAAATAATTGTCGTATTTTAAACTCATAAAATACGAAATGCAAACACAATAAACTTTGGGCTCGGTCAATGATAACATACACCTGGAAGGGGTAACCTGTGGTGTTGTGGCCAAGCATAACAGAATTATATTCACGAAGTCTCGGGTTTAAATCCGTCAGATGGCCTTAGGATTTTATAAATGGAGTTGAAAATCCTTGGATATGCCTTCCTTCGCGGATGAGGTCAGCTACTCGTCAAAGACTCCTATCCTCATTAAATCTAGATAGACAAAAGTGTAGGAATCCCACAGTAGCATCGCACGATTATCCATAGTAGAATAAAGTGGTGTTCAATGAATAAACAAACAAACTTACACCCGGATTTATTGTTCAAACAATTGCTACAAGCACTGCTGCACTTCATCAAACCGAACGTGGAGGTCGAGCCTTAAGTTATAAGGAATTGAAAAATGTTTTATGCCTGTGAATAAAATACTCGTAAGTTCTCCTTGAAATCTATTTGTTGCATTCCTTACAATCTTTCTTCCTTGATAGCTGTTTTCTCCAATGACCTTCCGAATTATTCCTTTTTCAGATGTCCCTTATGGAATCATCTTTTTCACTTTTAGAGTTTATAAGGCTCGCTGCTTTAGGCTACTTCAACACTTACTAGACAAACGGTCAAACCTTCCTCTGAACTACAAAATGCTCATCTACATGACTATCATACGGCCTATATGGACTTACGGAGTAAAGCTTTGGGGCTCTACTAAACCATCAAATTCTTCCCGCATCCAATCCTTACAATCCAAACCATTCGTAAAATTCTCAACGCTCCTTACTTTGTCACGAATAAACTTATCCATAAAGACCTTAATGTTCCCTTTGTTAGTGATTTGGCCCGGACTAGGTATCAATCCTTTCATGACAAACTCCTTTCACACTCTAACGCACTAGTTTCAATCCTTTCTTCCTCTTCAATTCCGGATAATCCCTCGAGGCGCCTGAAAAGGAAATGACACCGGGAACTTCCAGTTTAGAATATTTTTAGAGTGCTTCCAATGGGAAGCTTCCCTACATGTATATCATGTAATTGTGTTATATAACACATCACATTTACTTGACGAATTTTTTTTTGTTAATACAGTTGTAAATACCAATAAGAAAAAAAAAAAAAGTTTATAAGTGTTACAAAGCCAGCAGAGATACTTCATTATTCCCATTTAAAAAAACAGTCAATATTTATTTGGGATCACTTGTACCTCTTATACCAAAAGTCACGGAATCAAACCCGCAGGTGGTCCTAGGATTTTCTAATGGGAGTTAAAAATCCTTAGTTATGCCGTCCTTCGGAGGGGACGCCTGTGCGATGTCAGGTACTCGTTAAAGATCCTTATAAAACCTGGATAGGCAAAATTTAGGACCCCCACTGTAGCATCGTCCGATTAGCCATAGTAGCATAAAATAATTTTAAATTTGTCTTAGAGTTATTTGTAATTAATTGTACGTTTAAAAAAATATATACTTATTTTTTTTTTTTTTTTAATGAGAAAAGTGAAGAGACTAGAATATTTTATTCTCTACCAAAGAAAAACTTGCATATTTATTGCTTTTTTTTATTATATTTATTATTTATATTTTTTAATACTACTTAATTCAGCTAACCATGAGAAAGCTCGTAAGCAGTTAATAAAAGGTTTAAAACAAGCCCGACTGTCTTATTTCCATTCTTAATTGGGGTGCATAAGCCTCGATGGCTGCAAGAATATGCATTTACCTTCTCACATGCTTGCGCAAGTTTAACAGGAATACTGAATATTAATTTATTCAAAACAATACCTGCCAGTGGAATCGTGGCTTGTCTATCTCCTGCAATTAGAGCCGAAAAAATCTTTGATAAATATCGCGAATTTATAGCAGGCATTACAGCATTGCTAAGAATTTCCCATTTAAATTCATCAAAACACTACCTCAACTCTGACTTTGTTTCTAGTAAACATGTAATTAAAATGTTTACAATTTCATCTTCTTATTTTCCTTATTCCTAATTCTTTCCAGCGTGGATGTGTATCTAGCCATCGCAACTCATCAATCTTCGCGTCCCGCTCTCAACGCAAGCACCTCTAACTCTCCTATCGCCTACTCTCGCGACCGCCCTAGCCCGAATACACAGTTAAATATATATAAAAGACAGTCGAGGTCTACCCTTAAGGTCGGACTACACTGTGAGAGAAGAGATAGGTGAAAATTCGTGAGAGCGAGAGATTGTGAGGGTTCACGAGAGTAGCGGGAGTGGGCGAAGGCATACTTAAAAAAGAAAATTCGGATAATGACATCAAATATTACTTGTTTTAAAATCAAATAATATTATTAAACGTTATTTAAAAAAATAAAAGAAAGATAAAGTGAAATAAACAGATCATGAAAAAACTTTTTTTTTTTTTTAATACAGAACCAGTATTCTCAGTAAAAATTTAAGTTTTATTACGAATTTTCGTCCCAATGGCTCGACAATTAACTCATCTCTAATGCTGTCATATATATACATATATGAATATATATATATATATATATATATATATATATATATATATATATATATATATATATATATATATAAATATACAGTATCTTCTTGGTTTTCTTTCCACTCTTAACAGATTTCATTTCAGCCAATTTTTACTTCAATAAATCAACCTTGGAAGAAACCCTGATATATATATATATATATATATATATATATATATATATATATATATATATATATATATATATTGTTTGATCAGTTCTCGACTGTTGATAATTTAAGTTTGTGTTGTTCTTAGGTTTCAGTCAATGAATAAACAATTTTATCTATGCGACGTTTCGAGAATTTATTGTTCTCATAATCATGCCTTAACAGTGGAAAAACAAAAAAAAACAACAGAACATTAATATTATTATACAATAATTAATATATGATGTTATTGTTATAGATATAAAGAAGAGTACATTGAACAATGAATAATCATACAGTAGATACATACATAAAATATCTATGTACTGAAACCTAAGAACAACACAAACTTATATATATATATATATATATATTATATATATATATATATATATATATTATTTGATTTTCTGATTCTGTTGTTGACCTCTTCATCGAATTTCCCATTCCTGGACAATATAACACACAGGTATGTAAATCACCTTTTTTTCCGCAAGTGGCACAGTCACAAACTCACCAAACACTAACGAAATTATTTTATTTTCATATTTTACTATGTATCGCCCTTCAGTGTCATCCTCAAGTATCTTAAAAATATTTTTATGTTATTACCAAACATTTTACAACTTGGACAAGATGGCTAACTACTAAAGCATTGTCGATAATTTAAATGCTCTCTACAGAAGTTCAAATGATAAAATAAATATATAAAATGCTATGCTTCCCCACCCCAAGTCAGTTGTGCTTGGAGGAACCGATGGACTGTTGAGTAGTTAAAACAAATTTTGGATAAAAAAGAACTTTTTAAAAAATAATGGATTAATTAACATATAACTTTTTCTTCTCCATCAACTTTATATCGATTTTAAAAAGGCTTATGATTCAATAGACCGTCAGAAGCTATATAACATCATGATTGAACAGGGAACACCTAGAAAGTTAGTAAACCTAGTAAAGATGTGTTTGTCGGAAACATTCCATAAAGTTAGAATCGGTCATAATTACTCCCTTTCACCTGTGTTCTTTAATATAGCTTTAGAATATATCATAGAAAAGGTGATGTGTACCGAGAAAGGCTTAAATATGGGTGACAAGATTCCGGTTTTGGGGTATGCCGATGATCTAGTACTGCTAGGTGAAGACACGGAAACCATACAACTAAATACAAGTGTGTCAATAAAAACCGGTAAAGAAATAGGACTCGAATTAAATACCGATAAGACGAAGTATACGATTAGTAGCAGAAACGGTGTCGATCTTGGTGATATTGATGTATCAGGTCATACTTTTGAACACGTAGAGCGAACACGAAATTTAGACGTTAAATTTATGGTTGTTCTTCTTAGTCAAGGAAACGAATTTTTTGGTTGTATTGAGGAAGTCCATGTCTTCTTTGTTTTTAATTTATTACAATTTTATCTTTCTTTGTCCTTTATATATGATTAGTTGAAGAAACGGTGGTGATCTTGATGATATTAATATTTCAGGGCATACTTTTGAACACGTAGAGAAATTCAAGTATTTAGGTTCAATGAGAACAAGAAAAAATGAAATCCAGGAAGAAATAAAGTCCCGGTTAAAGGTGGGAAATGCGTGTTATTATTCAGTCGCTAAATTACTTAGCTCGCGGCTTCTGTCTAAAAAATTAAAAGTTAGAATTTATAAAACTATTATTCTTCCAACGGTTCTTTACGGATGAGAAACGTGGCCGCTTACTTTGAAGGATGAACAACAGCTTAAGGTTTTAGAAAATAAGGTATTGCGTAAAATATTTGGTCCAAAGAGAGATGAGGCCACTGGGGAGTGTAGAAGGTTGCACAACGCGGAACTGCGGAACTTGCATCCTGTGAATATAATTGAACTGATTGCATCGCGGAGACTCAAATGGGCGAGTAAAGTTGTTGGGCTCGATGACGAGCGGATTCCGAGAAAGTTGGTATTCGCTGATCCGACTGGTAGGCGTCCGAAAGGCAGGCCGAAGCGTCGATGGGAGGATTGCGTTAAGGCTGATCTCGGGGGGTTGGGCTTGAACGGTGAACATTGGACGAGTCTGTGTAGGCGGAATTAGGTGGTATCGGCATCGAACCTTCGGGTTCGCTAAGCCTATTATTATTATTATTATAACTTTTTCTTTAAATGCTTTTAAATTTATAATTTTTGGCATAATAGGTTACAACCTATGACACTGCTGATGAATCGGAGAAACATTATGTGTGGAAAAATATGTGTAATAGGTAAGTCTTTTTGAAAGAAAAAACATTATTAAAAAAAAGAGTTGTACAGGGTACAGTAATATCATGAAAATATTTTTTACAGATACTTGAGGATGACCTCAGAGACCGGAATTTTGTAAAATATGAAAATAAATTAATTTATTTAAGCTTCAAAAATATATCTTACAAATAAGTGATTATATTTTATACATAAAAACTAAATTCGAACTGATAAAAATCTTAGTAATTAATTGTGTGATTGCTTTCGTAACTATATGTTTGGATATGAGAGATCAAAACATGTAAAATAGTTAGGTAATTAGTTTACAGAGACGTGAACTATCTCTTTTACGGAGTACCACTATAAAAAAAATGGCATTGCAATGACTGCGATTCGTCTTCGCAGAAATCGCCACTTAACGAGCCTGGTACTACGATTAATTTGCTGATGGCGCTCACCGAGGAAGTTAAGGAGATGAAGACCACGCTTCGAGGGATCGACGAGCTAAAAGAGATAAAACAAAACTCTCAAAAAGCAATCCGAACTCTCGCTCGAAAATATGGAGAGGTTGTAAAAAATTGAGAATCTCCTCGAACATCAAAAAAATCAGATGGAAAAATTCACTTTGGAAAACAATTTTTTAAAAGAAAAAATTACTAACTTAGAAGATCGGTTAAATAATGCCGAACAGAACCAACTAAAAAATAGTCTCGAAATTAGAGGTATACCGGAGAGACCAGGTGAAAAGGTAACTGAGACCGTTGTAAGCGTCGGGGCAGCCCTGGGCGTAGAGCTGGGCCCGGAATACCTGGACCACGCCGTCCGCCTCAGGCCTAGAGAAGCCGGGACCCCGGGGACCATCATCGCTCGCTACGTTCGCCAAGCAGTGAAGGATGACCTGGTGCGGCAAAGAAGATTAAAGAGAGCCTTTTCTACGCGCCACCTAGGCTGGGAGGAGAACAACACGCACCCTATTTACGTTAGCGAGGCGATGGCGCCGGCCAACAGGCACCTATACTGGCTCGCTAGGCAGAAAAAGGTGTTTGCTAAGATGAAATATGTGTGGTTCAGTGGTGCCGGTATATAGGGTGAGGTGCCGGAAGGCCGATGGGTGTCCAGCGGTGATTATTAATAAGCATGCTGATTTAGATATCTTTGCCTGAGGTTTGTTTTCAAGTTACAGACTTATTGTTAAACATTTATTTTATTTCCTTAAATAAGACATTATTTTTTAGTTTCTTAAAAGGTATTAATGATATTTTGTTATTTAGAACTTTTTAATTTTGTTGTTATACTTTTCTATTTACTTTCATAATTCAGTATTTTAATAATTGTTTCCTATATGTTTTAGCTCCTTACATTTTATTTTATTTTTTTTAAAACCTCAGTCTAAATTTACGTTATCAATTTGAATATCCATTGCTTAATTTTTTGACAGATAACAACGACTTATAAATTATTAACATTTTCAGGATTAGCTCTATTCTACTCCTTAATCCCCGACCCTTTTACAATTATCCCAATTCCCTCATCATCATCCCTAATTTCCTTACTTACTTTTATTCTATTTTATGTTATGTTGTATTTTGCATTTATATTTATTTAGTATATTATTTAACCCCAAAAATAAATTTGTATTATTGTAATCAAAATTGTATATATCTCTTATTTTGTTTATTATATAGTTTAATTTTCAATATTTTTATTTGAGGTTGTTTTTTTAAATTATTATTATTATATTTTTTTTGTAATTTGTATTTTTTTTTCTGTTTGTTTTTATACTCTAAGACTCTAAAGTGTTTATTTTAATTTTCTTGTAATATTATTCTTAAGGGATTAGTCCCAGAATAAATAAAGAATTAATTATCATTATTACCACAACTATAAGTACACGTTGTTATAGCATTGTTCTGTTATGACAGATAGACCGCAGCCAAAATATTACTCTGGGTAATAAGGCAAAAAAAAAAAAAAGAGGGTAAATTTAAAATATTCCCCACTTCTTATTCGTAGGAAATAAAAGCAAGAAGCCCCCTCGCGGAGAAGGGAGCGTGGGCAGAACCTGTTCTCAAGGCCAGGACCAGAAACGCATCACGACAACATTCGTCCGCGGTCTCTCGCTGCAGAGGATCGTCGGGATATCGAAGGGGAAATTCGGGAAACGAGTAGTTGGAAGCCCAGGAAATATATTAATAATGATAGAATATTGCATATTCAGTCATACGTGTCAGTAAGAAATCTTAAAAAAGTTTCAAGGTTATATACATTTTTTTTTGCCCCACACGTTTAAACTAAAAATGTTCGCAGCCACCTATCATCTACATAGTAGTGTACAATTAAATAATTCAATATTTATATCTTTCTGTGTAATCTAGGACAAGTTAAAAAAAAAAAAAAAATCATTCAGTTAACTACGAATACAATTTTGTTAGGGACATTTCAATGCAACAAATAAAATAAATAAAGAAGAACCTCCTATTCTAATATGAACTTCACTGAATCAGTGTTTTTTGTGCGTGTCTTGCAATACTCAGGTCATTTCATTGTCATTGTATTGGGTTGTGTCATATGAAATGCCCGTTTTCAAGGTAAAGGATTTTTATTAAAAATACTATATGAAAAACAAAATCATTTTATTCCAAGTATTTACCTTCTTTTTCTACACATTTTTTCCAACGTGACACCAACTTTTTTATCCCCGAACTGAAAAACTCTGAGCTTTGAAGTGAAACAAAATCTGAAAACGCACTTTTCACTTGATCCATCATATTCAAAAAGTTTTCCTTTGGCGAAGTTGTCTAAATTCCTGAACAGATGGTAATCTATTGGAGACAAGGTTGGTGCGGAAGAACTTCGTAGCCCAGTTCTTTCAATTTTTGCACGGTATGTTTTAAAACATGGGGTCTAGCGTTGTCATGAGGTACTCTCATGTATCGAGCTTTTTTACTTTCCCAATACACTTTAAATGTACACTTGCATTTAGTTGGGCTGAGAGTCCTTTAACTCTTTGGTAGGGGTTTCCTTCTACTGTATGTTTGAGGACATCGTTGTCTATTACGGTCGGAGGTCTTCCTCGGGGCAAGTTTTTCAAGTCGGTATCCCCAGCTGAAAACTTAGCAAACCAACGGCGAATGGTCCTTTCATTAACACTCCCTTCCCCAAACGCCTTGCAAATAATTCTAGCGGCCTCAGCTGCTGAATGGCCGAGTTTAAACTCGTACAATTATATTACTAGAAAATCTCGTGTTTCTATATTCATATTTGGAGGTATACTAAAAAGTGGGTAATTGATTGGGAAGGTAATGTTTATAATACAAAGGCAGAGGATTAGTAACTGTTTACTTTAAATATGTAAACATTCGGAAGAAAACAACAGAGACCTGCAAAATCCTTTATGTATTTCAGAAACTATAGAAACGGACATTTCATGTGAAACAACCCAATAGAATCTTTAGCTCTCCAACGGGATGTTATACATCCATATTACTATTCTTATGTTCAGGAAAAAAAAAAAAATATATAATATATAAAATTGACTTACCTTTGAGGTCGTCCCATTTAAATTTCATTTTGAACCATGTTGCTCCATATAAACAGGGCTAAAAATATGAGATAGCAAAAGTCTGAATATTCATTTAAATTTAAATTCATCAATTTTACGAATATTATTTTGTATTTATCCTTTAATTTAATTGAAATAAACTACACATTTAAAAAACATATACTTTATAAATTATTAAAAATGCAGTTTCGGTAATTAAAATTAAGGAAACATATAAATCTGATAGATTATATATATGATACATAGTAGTACTAAAGGGATACAATTATATGTTTAGAAACGTAGATATATTTTCATTTCTATCAGATAAATACTTTAAAAATTAGTAGTAGTCAATTCATTAAATGCATAAAGTTATTAATTATTTATTTTTTGTTATTATTTATTTTAATGTATTCATAAGAGAGATAATTCTAGCTGTTATATGTTACTAACATACTTCGCTTATAATTTACGAGTATGTTCGTACCTACGTTGGTTTTCTAACAACGAAATCCCTACTATCACGCACTCTCTGATCACAACCCGTAACTATTCCCCGTGAAAACATTTTGTCGGAAGGAGGAAATATGTGAATATCATAATTCTTGTTTACGGCAAATATTTGAATTTCATAATTCTTGTTTACGGCAAATATTGTGAATATCATAATTCTTGTTTACGGCAAATATTGTGAATATCATAATTCTTGTTTACAGCAAATATTGTGAATATCATAATTCTTGTTTACGGCAAATATTGTGAATATCATAATTCTTGTTTACGGCAAATATTGTGAATATCATAATTCTTGTTTACGGGCAAATATTGTGAATATCATAATTCTTGTTTACGGCAAATATTGTGAATATCATAATTCTTGTTTACGGCAAATATTGTGAATATCATAATTCTTGTTTACGGCAAATATTGTGAATATCATAATTCTTGTTTACGGCAAATATTGTGAATATCATAATTCTTGTTTACGGCAAATAATATCATTAAATTAATGCTGTAAATAACTAAAAAAATAAACTTGTTTTTTTTTTTGTAAAACGTCTGATATTGAGTTATTTTAATTTGCATTTTGAATTATATTATTTTATTGTTGTAGGTTAACATATTTTTATTTTCACCTACTATATATAGTAAGGGAAAGTATTGCGATAGTGAAAATTTTCGAATTCCAGCTTTGAACGGAAATACACATTTTAGAGTCCCCTGAGTCCTAATAACCAAGTCCCGCATATAATATACATGTATGATATACCGTTGGAAAGTTAAAGATTTTAGAAAAAAATATTATCTTATACTCAAGCTTTTAAAAGCTAATAGTGAGTGATGAAAAGAAGATAAAACTAACTGATTATTTTAGATAATGATATAATAGATTTTTTAATAAAACACATGTTTCTATAGAAATTCGATTTAATTAATTCTTTAATTATTTCGCTTATTTTTATCTTAAACTGTATTTGAAAAGTCTTTCATTGATTTTAAAAATGGAGGTATGTGAAAGTCGTGTGTTGCCCGCATCAGATTTTTCAGTTAAGACTTTAAAGTTCTAAAAGTCACCCAAAAAATATATAATTTATGAATATAAAGTATGTAATATTACAAATTGTTTAAGTTAAAAAAAATAATTTAATCTTATTATTAAATAGCGATTGAAATTATTAAAATTGTATCCCTCAATACTACCTTTACTCAGTTATTTTTTAAGATAGAGTAACAATTACTTTCTGTTTTTCAACTACAAAACCGCGAATAATCATAAAAAAGAAAAGAAAAATTCAAAAATATAACCCATAATTATGCTAAAAACTCAGTTATTTTTAAAAATGGAGAGAAGCAGGTAAAGAGTTTCAGAATCAGTAAATCACGATAAACAAAAAAATATAAATAAATAATATAAAAGGGAAAGGAAAAACAAATTTAAATCTTTCCTATATATGAGCCCATAATTCAGTTGTTTTTTTTGTAAGATAGAATAATTACTTTTTTGTCCCCTACATATTGAAGAAAACAATTTTTATTATTATCATCAGGCTTATATAGACATATGGGATTGAGCCATAGGGTTCCACCAAGCTATCAAAACCTTGTGCGATTTACAAGAAGAAAAAATCTTAAATGCTCTAAAATTGCTCACCAATAAATTCATACCTAAAGTTCTAAATATCACATTAGATGCCTTCTTATCCCGTTGTTATACATTCATGGTCATAGCAATTGCATCAATATATTTGTTTTTGTCTACTTATTTAAACAAAAAAAATAATGTCTCTTAGTTCTTGGTTAGTAGTTTTAACTTCTATCAGAATAAAATCTGTAATTATTTCTAATTTTAGGGGTTTTGCTATCAGAAACAATAACCATTGTGAGGTTACTTAAAGAGAAAGAATCTTCAAGGAAAATGGTGGTGACAAATCAACAGTAGTCACAGTTTTAAAAATTAATAATATACTTCATTTTACTACATAATTTAAACTTTTGTTTGTTTCATTGATTTTTATGTGCTTTTCTTAAATTTTATATATATAATGTTTCGTTTTTGTTTTTGTGTAAGCAACTTCTTTTAAAAGCATGCGTTAATTTTTAATTTTAAGGCGATTTTTTTTAATGAATGATGAAATTTCTAAGAACAAAACTGTACTCATTTCTATTCGAAACCACCAGCCCACTCAAACCGTAAGTTCGTACCTTCTCATCTCCATCTTTTCCGATGATGTTTCTATGTTCCTGAAAAGATGGTGACTTCGGATCTCCTAAATAAATGAACATTGAAGTGCTAACATTGGGTAGTTTTTCGCTAGACTTTTTCATGCCCCTGAATCTGATGTAGCTCATTTCTCGTTGTATTATATCATATACAGTTGTAAATATACATTAGATGCCTTCTATCCGTTGTTATACATTCATGGTCATAGAAATCGCATCCATATTTTGAATATTTTGTTTTTGTCTACTTATTTAAAACAAAAAAATAATGTCTCTTAGTTTTTGGTTAGTAGTTTTAACTTATATCAGAATAAAATCTGTAATTATATCTAATTTTAGAGGTTTTGCTATCAGAAACAATTAACATTGTGAGGTTACTTAAAGAGAAAGAATCTTCAAGGAAATGGTGGTGACAAATCAACAGTAGTCACAGTTTCGAAAATTAATAATATACTTCATTTTACCACATAATTTAAACTTTTGTTTGTTTAATTGATTTTTATGTGCTTTTCCTAAATTGTATATATATATAATATATATATATATTGTTTTTTTTATTT
Source organism: Piezodorus guildinii (assembly GCA_023052935.1). Lineage (NCBI taxonomy): Eukaryota > Metazoa > Arthropoda > Insecta > Hemiptera > Pentatomidae > Piezodorus > Piezodorus guildinii. The sequence continues at coordinate 214,933,503 of CM041292.1, read as the reverse complement.
TTTGTAAGCAGCATCTTTTAAAAGCATGCGGTGGGATCACCGGTAGCAGGGTGGCTAGCATAACAGCCAGCTATGCCAAAGGTCACGGGCAACTTTTTTGTTTCTGCTTCATCTGAATACATCGTTTGTAATTTTTGTTTATTATTTTGATTAATCAACGTTTGTAATCGACCAAAAAAAAAAAAAACCCTGCTCAAAATTTGAGAGCTTACGTTTTAAGATGCGCAGAATCCTAATAACATTTTTTTTTTTAATCCGTTTATCCTCATTAGTAAATAAATAAATACTAAACATTTTTGAGAAAATGAAAAAAGAATCATTGAAATTGCTTAACAAATAGCTAAGATATTGCGTTTTCAAATCAGCGGTAGTGATATGAAAATATCCTTTGAATTATTTCTTTTCATATTACTTAATCAATACGTATATAAACAATTATACCCTAATATAGTTATTTGGAAATAATAAACCATTGTGTAATAATTTGCAGCGTTTTTTATAATTCTATTTAAAATTGTGAGGAACACGGAAAGTTAGTAATAATAAAGCGATATACAGAAGTAGTGTATGAGGTCCATTGTTGTATGATGAAGAGATCCGCTTGATAAAGGATTTATTCTCGCAACCAACTTCTTATCGCTGCTGTAATAGCCTTCCTGGAAGTGCAGCAATGAAATGAAGTGCGATGCTCTTCCACTCCAAGAAGACTATCGCCAAAGTGCAGTTGCATCTCGACAACAAAGATGCAATATGTGCCTACAGACCTTTAGGTCGATGACCGCGGTAAAGAAAGTATTTTATACTTACATATAACGTCTTAAAATGCTTTTTTTTTTTTTTTTTTTACTTAATCATGTGTATGTCCTATAAGCAAAATAAAGCCAAAATTACAAGATCCCCGTTCAGTCCCATATAGAAATACGGATATACAGAACAGTCGTTTCTTTCCTTAATTTCTTGGATTCCTTTAACTTGCAACTTAAATATATATAAATACAGATATATAAATACAACAGATATTAAATATATCTGTACAACTTAAATATATATAAATACAGATATATAAATACAACCCATATATAAATACAGATATATTGAACAGTCGTTTCTTTCCTTATTTTCTTGGGTTCCTTTAACTTGCAACTTGTTTTTCTGGGATCACTTGTAGCTCGGTGGTTAGCATAACAGCCTCCTATGCCAAAGGTCACGGGTTCAAACCCGGAGGTGGGATAGGATTTTATAATGAGAGAAAAAAAAATCCTTATTAAACATATTGTTTAATTTTTAAAAATGCTATGTCTAAATTTAAAAAAATATGTTTTCATAATATGTGCATTACATATCTCTGTTTTGATGTGACTTCATCATAGAAGTTTTTCAACGTTTCATAAAAATAATGTTAAATAACTTTTCATAGAAATAATGCTAAATAACCCTTAATAAAAACAATGCTAAATAACTTTTCATAAAAATATTTTTTTTTTTTTAAATATTTATTTATTGGAATTACCTACCGTACAACAAGTAAATTTGAATGAAATATAAAAAGGCATGAAACACTTCTAGAGAATCTTCCCAATGGAAGCACTCTAAAAATATTCTAAATCAGAAGGACCCGGGACCATCTCTTTTTCAGACGCCTCGGAGGATTGTCAGGAATTAAAGAGGAAGAACGGATTGAGACGAAAGGATTAGGGTGGGAATGGAGTTTGTCTTGGAAGGATTGGTATCTCGTACGGGCCAAATCAGTAACATATGGGACATTAAGGTCTCTATGGATGAGTTTGTTGGTGACAAAGTAAGGAGCATTGAAGATTTTACGAAGGATTTTGGACTGTAGGGATTGGATACGAGAAGAATTCGATGGTTTAGTAGAGCCCCAGAGCTCAACTCCGTAAGTCCATATCGGTCTTATAATAGTTATTGAGATGAGTCTTTTGTAGTAAAGTGGAAGATTAGAACGTTTGTCTAGTAAGTGTTAAAGTAGTCGAAAACGTCGTGCAGCTTCTTGTCTTTTCAGTCTTGTATCAGGGTTCCAAGTGAGGCGTTTGTCAAGGTGCAGTCCTAGATATCAGATCTGTTCAACCGGGACAAGAGGAGTACTATTGAAGGAGACAGTAAGGCAGGATGTCATAGGTTTACGAGAAAGGGTAAAGGTAATTTGGTTGGATTTGTTGGAATTTATTTTAATTTTCCAGTTCTGACACCATACTTCATGGTCACTGAGGTGGGATTGGAGAGTTTAAGAGGCAATTGTTGGATCAGTATTGACTGATAACACACAAGTGTCATCAGCATAGGTAGAAAGGAAGGTGTTAGGATGGGTTGAGATATCAGCTGTATAAACTGTGTAAAGGATGGTTCCTAGAATACTGCTTTGAGGGACTCCAGCAGACTGACTAAAAATGGATGAATATGAATTATTATGATTGATTTTGAAGGATCTGCTAGTGAAAAATAATGTTAAATAACTTTTCATAAAAATAATAAAAGTAAAAATAGATTTTAACTTTTAATGAAAATAATATATTCATAAAAATAAGGATATAGAATTTTAAAGGGATGTTTGATATGGCTATCCGCCTTCCCCTCTATTCCCACTATCATGAAAGTGCTTTTAATTAATTCACTTGTTTGTCTCTATAGTCGCGTAGTTAGGTCTTAATATTACTGAATAAAAAAGAAAAAAAAGAAATATATATATATATAATATATATATATATATATATATATATATATATTTAATGAAAAAAAAAATCTCTTTTGATAAACAACTGTAAGCGAAGTCTTGGATGAAAACCTGTTTCTGACACACGTGAGATGGAAATCTGCTTCAATGACGTCGGAAAAATAAAAAGTTCCTCAACATAAGTAATAAATCTTGGATTCTTGTAATGCATAATAGGCTTTCGGACGCCGCATCCAAAGCTCATTGGGATGATAACATAATATGATTTAATCAAGGCTAAAATAGATTCGCGCCTCGCCCAGCCGGCGGTAATTGAATGCAAATTGAGCCGCAACCTCCTGGTTCTCCTTCACTAGCGGCCACTCAATTTACTTCCTAGTCCTTTTGTTCAGGGAAATATAAGCTTCTGATTGCTTTATTAAGCTAATCTATCAAAGAAATAATTTTGTCGAAAATGTTTTATGAAAAGTTATTTAACATTATTTTTATGAAACGTTAAAAAACTTCTATGATGAAATCACATAAAAACAAAGATATGTAATGCACATATTATGAAAACATATATTTTTTTTTTTTAATTTAGGCATACCATTTTTAAAAATTAAACATCATTATGTATCATAAGGATTTTTTGTTTTTATTTTAAAAGCATCTGCTAATGGTTATTATTGAGCTTACAACTTTACAAAACATTTTTTTTTTTTGGAGAATCGTATTAAATCTAAAGAAAATAAATGATAAAGTTACATAGAAAATTTAGATATTGAATAGTTATTATAATGCGTTTATACCGAGTTCATCATCTTGAATCAAAACATTTTTTTGATATTCCTTAAAATAATGTATATAACGTATAACATTTTCGAGAATAACTTTTTAATGACATGCATAGTTTCTATTTTTCACACTCCTGATTCAGAGGTATCTCAAGATTTATTAGTTATTTACTTTTATTATAAAAGCTGAAGGTGCTACCCGAATTCTCATTGTCGTATCATAGATCAAATCAAATCAGTAACATCAGGAACTAGAGTACAGTAAAAGGATAAAACAGTCATTAAATAACATGAAATTTCTAATCTAGGTATGGGTTATTTAAATTATTTTAATGTTTAGCGATGTTGAGAAACTAGGATTAAATCTATGTAAGAAATGAGTATCTAAAATGCACAAAAATCACATATTATACCTTATGAAAAACCTATACCTTTACCCTGCGTCGTAAACCTACGACATCCTACCCTACAGTGTCCTTTAATAATATTCCGCTAGTCCCGGTTCAACAGATTCGCTATCTAGGACTCCTACTTGACAAACGACTAACTTGGAATCCGCACACAAGACTGAAACGACAAGAAACTGCCCAACGCTTTCGCTTACTTCAACACTTACTGGACAGACGCTCTAACCTTCCACTTAACTACAAAAGGCTCATCTATATTACCATCATAAGGCCTATCTGGACGTACGAAGTCAGCTTTGGGGCTCTACTAAACCATCAAATTCTTCCCGTATTTAATCCCTACAATCCAAAATCCTTCGACTCCACTCCCATATTAACGCACTAGTTTCAATCCAAGCTTCCTCTTTCATTCCCGACAATCCTCTGTGGCGTCTGAAAAGAAGATGGCCCCGAGACCTTCTAGTGTAGATTACCTAGTGGAGTGTTGCCAATGGGCATATTCTCTTCATGTCTTTTCATGTATATTATCTATATTATGAGCCAATTTACTTAATGTATATACAAATACAGTTGTAAATTCCAATAAATTAATAAATAAAAACAAAACAAAAATACTCACCTAAACATAATTTCGCAATCAAAAACGTATTTCCTTGTAATGTATCCCCTAAGGAAATGGGGGTTAGAGGAAACTATCCTCAACCTCACTATGCATAAAAGTTGGCGAAATACATAAATACTACAAAAATTCATACTGATATCATAAAGCTGAAGAGTTTATTTGTTTTTTGTGTTTGTTTGAATGCGTTAATCTCAGAAACTACTGGTCTGAATTAAATTATTTTTGTTTTAGGTAGTCCATCTATCGAGAAAAGCTTTAGGCCATTTAACAACACGCTGTGGCCAACAGGAGTGAAGAATCATTGAAAAATCTGAAAAAAAAAAAAAAGAAAAAAAAAAAACGGGGAAAATTAACCTCGCATCCCAATGATTCCAAATGATTTACCTTTTAATTTTAAATTAATTCAATTTCCCGTTAATTTATCTTTTGCCGTAACAAATAATAAACCACAGGGGCAAACATTTAAACAATTTGGAATCGATTTACGTCAAGCCTGCTTTTCACACGACCAACCATATGTCGTATTGTCAAGATCGGGTTGGTTATAAAAATCAGTATGTTCTTCTACCACAAGAAAATAAAACTAAAAATATCACTTATACAGAATTACTTTTGAAAACTTCTTAATAGCGATCATAATGACAGAAATTCGCGCAACGGCTAGTAATAGATAAAAACTATAATAACATATTAGGTGTTGTTAGATTTGTGTTAACTTCCGAACACGTAATTAATTTTCAAATTGATACGTGTATAGACAGTTTTAAAACATTACAACATTTTCGACAAACGTGAACCCTCCTAAAGAAAATCCTGCCAATACCGTAGGCTAAAAAAGACGCCTAAAGTTTAAATCATAACCGAAATAGAACATTTTTATCTTTCCTTGATGTCTATATCTCCTTTAACTTACAATCCGTTTTTTCTACCTAATATCCCTACCAGACGTATTATATTTTTATAGTAAATCCTCTGCTAAGATTTTCCTGTTTTATTTCGTCTCGACTGTTGACTATGATCTTCAAATGCAAGTTTTAAAAACATTCCCACCCTTGATAAAGTGAAGTAAATAAAATTTAAATTTAAGGAATCAATTATTGAAGAGTTATCTTTTTAATTAACTAAATGATAGGCACGACAGAAAATTATTTTTCAATGCAAATGTGAGCCGGCGTGGTGTCTAATGTAAACTAAAATGGAAATAAAAGCATAAGAGTCTCTTGCATTAATAAGTCATCAGAGGAATTCGCGCTAACCAGTGGGAGTAAATGTTCATAAATTATTCAATTGCATTATTCTTCAGTCAATTTTAACAAGAATTGAGCACTAATGTCAGTGCCTGATATAATAGTTGTATATGTATACTAGAATTAAAGATTATTTGTTCAATATATGTAGTTAGGATATGTAAAAATAAGTTCAATATTGTTTTTACATTTTTAAAATACCAAAAATAAATAAACAATAAAATAAGAAAGAGGGATAAGATTTTACGAATATTTTCGCCAAGTATCCTTACGTGCCTTTCCATATGAAGTTTAGAGCTTAGAGCTTAGAGCTCCCTTACTGTATATAGTAAGTGAAAGTAAAAAACTGCTTCTACACAATTGACAAAGAGCAAAGACAAATTATGGTTTCGTTCACATAGAGATACTGATCGTTATTCGGCCAAGGGTCGGGCAATGCTCAGATTTAATAATGCCCAGATCTCGCTCAGCCTCCTGGTTTTTACACAATTTTTCGGTACCCACTTAATAGCGGCGAGGTGAAAAAAATTATAGTTATGCCGAGACCTAGATAACAGAAGAGTCTCTACCCACTAGAACATGTAGCCCAGTGGACGACGCACAGTGGGCAAAATCGCCAATTTAGGTGTACAAAAGTCGAGTCAAAAGTTTGGAATTTTCCAGTGCTTCACCTTTTTATTATTAGTTGGCAAGACCATTAATACTAATATTTCCCGCTATACCGTGTTTACAAATAAATAGTAAATGATTGAATCATTCTTGTTCACACTTGTGCCTATTAACCGGCAGTGGGATTATCTTTATTCGATGGTCATATATTGTGTTCAAGGTGTATTTAGAGCAAAGTATTTTTGCTTTTATTTAGCAATGGACATTGCTGAGACAGGTAAGACATTATATTTCCAAACTCGTTATTGAATATACATTGCAATCTCAAGTGTAGAGTTAATTTAGCAATTTGTAAATGTATGCCCCTATTCAATAACAAAAACTATATAACCCCCATGTTACCTCAAAGATTTGTTTCATCAATCCTCCTAGTCTTTAGATATTACAAAGAATGTTAGCAATTTTTCGCGTTTTGGGTGATATATAATTTTTTTCAGACACAACACTCCGAATCAAAATTTTTACAATCCATAATTTCAAGAATTTTCTAAATGATATAAAATACATCTATTAGCAGGTTTTACCAACTCCGAGCCATAATTGGATTTTTTAAATTAATTTTCCCGTACTCTGGGGCTTCAAACGTATAATATAGAGATGTTTTAGATTTTAGCAAATAAATTTTATGTTTGACCACTGAACGCTCGTCAATCGTGTAAAAAAAATTAATTAGTTTTTATATATTTTTTCTTATAATTTTTTAAATATTTTTTTTTCCTTAAACTGGGACCCCAAAGGTTAAATATAGACAAGTTTCAGAATTTTGTCCACCTAAATCGGTCATATTGTCAACTTTGCGACGTAGAAAAGTTATGAACAATAATTATATTGAGGATGTTTAGTCGACTGTAGAAACTATTATAAGTGGAATAATCAGGAATCAGTAATTTTTTAGAAAAATTTTAATTTTGCCAACGTTTCGGCTCAAGCTTGTAAGCCTTCATCAGGGCTACAAACGTCAGAACAAAAGAGATATATATTCATATGATAATGAAAATTTTCTTTTGAATGTAGTGACAATGATAACATTTGAAATAAAACAGAAAATATACCAACATACTTAAATATTATAGATACAAATGATGATAATATGATACACAAACTGATGATGATAAGCATTAAAACAAAACTTTAGACTTTAATATAGAAGTATATATATATATATATATATATATATATATAATATATATATATAATATATATATATATATATATATAAGCGTACCTGAGCCATGTCCAAGCATAAACTAAGGAAAACCATAAACATAGGTAGTATGGGGAGGGGTTCATGTAAAAACGAAACGTTGGTAAAATTAAAATTTTTCTAAAAAATGACTGATTCCTGATTATTCCACCTATAATTATGAATTATAATAAATATTTGCCTCCATCCACCAATTTCAGAACCTTTTGGTGTGACAATTATTATATATCAAATAATTATGCAAGGAATAGATGTTTTATAATTCGCGGCTTGAGAACTATGAACTAACGGAACTGACTCAGTGGTGGAGAACTATGAGGCCATGAAGGGGTAATGAACTGGTCATTGGGGGACTGTGGCGTCCCGCTAGTCCAAGGATATCGCTCTTCTGGAACATTACGGTGTACCGCAGGGGCTCCTTTGTTGTCTATATTTTATTACGTATATTATTATTCAGTTTAGTCTATTTGAAGTTAATTTGTATCATTCAGAGGATTAGAAAAGTATAAGAATACACTATTTTATTACTTTCACTTACTATATATAGTAAGGGAAAGTATTACGATCGTGAACATTTTCGAATTCCAGTTTTCAACGGAAATACACATTTTAGATTTCCCTGAGTCCAAATGACCAAGTCCCGCAAATACGTCTGTGTGTGTGGTAACTCCCGGGCGGAAACGATAAGTCCTATAAAACTGAAATTTCATATTTAAGACAAATATCCGCCTGAGACGTTACAAAACCGTTTTAATCAAAATGAGCTTACCAGAAGAGGCACTTTATACCATGTATTTTGCACTTTTTTTCGATTTTCTTAAAAACGGTTCCGACGATTTTGATTAAACTCTTAACTATATCCATGTAAAATTTGATGGGCTTTAATATCATGTAGTTTTCATTCTAATTAAAATGGTATGACAGGGCTTAAATGCCGATATTTTAAATTTTCATTCTCTAAAGTACCTTTAACTTTGTTGATTCTATAAAAAATAACTATATTATCTTGTTACCGCTGACAAATAACAGTTAAATATATAAATTGAATGAATTCGATACCCAACTAAAGGAGAAAACAGAAAAAATATTTTTTTAATGCAATTTTTTGTTTTTGAAGATATGAGCAGTAATATAAATGTATGATATACCGTTGGAAAGCTAATAATTTTAGAAAAAATGTTATCATACACTCAAGCTTTTAAAAGTTAATAGAGAGTGATGAAAAGAAGATAAAACTAACTGATTATTTTATAATGATAATAATGTAATAGATTTTTAATAAAACACAAGTTTCTATATAAATTCAATTTATTTAATTCTTTAATAATTTCAAGTATTTTTATCTCTAACTGCATTTGAAAATTCTTTCATTGATTTTAAAAATGGAGTTAAGTGAAAGTCGTGTTTTGCCCGCACCAGATTTTTTAAAATTTGTTTTCTCATTTTAAGTGTTGATTTGAATCCATTATCTTATCTTCATATGTACCAGATCGCATTTAATAACACATTTAACCCTAAGCAGACGTGGTACATGTTAAATTAAGATAATGGAATTTCCTTATTGATACAATTTGTAATATTACTGAATAATAAAAGAAAAATCGTTTTTTGGTGTCTATTTATTACCATTCACACCCGTCACTCCCCAATAAACAGTTGCGATAAGAGCTTGCAGGTCAGGAAGGTCACAGTACCAATTTGCAACCTTCTTAACTTGAAACTTCAAAGAGTTTTAAACGAGGAGATTCCTTAACCAGCTCCTTTTCACATGAGCTCTGGCATGTCTGTCATCGCCATGTTTTGAATGAGTATGTTGTAATGTCCATGACGTACGTAATAGAATTTCTTTTATGAAGTATGGAACAACAGATATGTGTAGATCAGTATGGAAACTTTTGTTAGTGTGTATCAGGGTGAGCGTGTTTTAAGTCTCTTATTATATTATTTTTATAAATAATGTTTATTAAAATAATTATTAAACCTAAGGTAATTCACTGATTGTAATAAAGACGTGTTACATAAAACGATTGAACCAATAAATATAGAATGAGTTATCCTAGCGACAATGTGTAAGATGATATAAACAACATAAGGAATACAAAGCTATTGAGCTGTGGTATGTTAAGCGGTGCATAGTATTAATAGCCCCTTAAATATATCACCCTGAATCACACTAACCCAGAAATTAATTCTGACGAATCACTAACCTTAGGTCGAGCGATCCTGCTTACTTCTCAATACATTATAATTAATTACCATTAATCGGGTATCCTTTAGAAGCAACGTATAACAGCAGAAATAACGGATTTTTACTTTCACTTACTACATATAGTAAGGGAAAGTATTGGGATCGGGAAAATTTTCACATTTTAGGGTCCCCTGAGTCCAAATAACCAAGTCCCGCTAAAAGGACTGTGTCTTGTGTGTGTGGTAACTCTCGGGCGGAAACGGTAAGTCCTATGAAACTGAAATTTCATATTTAAGACGAATATACGCCCGAAACGTTACAAAACCTTTTTCATCAAAATCAGCATACCAGAAGTGCCACTTTATACCATGCATTTTGCACCTTTTTCCGATTTTCTTGAAAACGGTTCCGACGATTTTGAATTATATCGTGTAGGTTTCATTCTAATTAAAATGGTCTGACAGGGCTTAAATACCAATATTTTAATCCTATGAGTAATCCAATGAAACTGAAATTTCATATTTAAGGCACCTGTATGCCCGAAATCTTGCAGAAAGTTTTTCATCAAAATCGGCAAACCAGAAAAGGCACTTTATACCATGCATTTTTCACCTTTCTACGATTTTCTCGAAAACGGCTCTAACGATTTGGATTAAACTCTCTATATAAATGTAAAATTTAATGGGCTTTAAGATCATGTAGGTTTCATTCTGATTGAAATAGTCTGACAGGGCTTAAATGCCGATAGTTTAAATTTTCTTCCCCTAAAGTACCTTTAATTTTGTTGATTCTATAAAAATAACTATATTATCTTGTTACCACTGATAAAAAACAGCTAAATATGCATGTTGAGCGAATTTTAAAAGCAACTAAAGAAGAAAACTAAAAAAAATATATCTTTTAATGCAATTTTTTGTTTTGAACATAAGAACAGTATTATACATGTATGATACACCGTTGGAAAGCTAAAGATTTTAGAAGAAATATTATCGTATACTCAAGCTTTTAAAAGTTAATGGAGAGTGATGAAAAGAAGATAAAACCAACTGATTATGTTAGATAATAATATAATAGATTTTTTAATATAACACATGTTTCTATATAAATTCAATTTAATTAATTCTTTAATAGTTTCACGTATTTTTATCTATAACTGTATTTGAAAATTCTTTCATTGTTTTTAAAAATGGAGGTAAGTGAAAGTCGTGTGTTGCCCTTCCCAGATTTTTTACAGTATATTCAAGTTTACTATAGTAACTAAATGTCTATACCATTTTTTACAAGTTTTTTCAAATGTAAACTTTTTCATTTGAAGAAAACTCACGATTTCATTGATTATCATTATACTACCAATATTCAGGAAATCGCTTTAAATACGTAGAATTTAAGAAATTATTTATTTAGCAGTGATGAATTCAAGGGTATGTGGGTGAATTTTTACCATATTATGACATGACAGCATCGTTCTGTTTTTATTAAAATTGTCAAGCAGCCACTACACAAACGAATATGGCAGACTTTCGACTAGAGTATAACAGTATAACGTTTGAAATGTACATTCAACTTTTGACGATCAGACTATCAGACATGATGTACATCGTAATAGATTTTAAATATTTTTAATTTTTTTTTTCACTTTATTTATCGATTTGCACCTGTCAGCAGTGTGTGATAATCAGCAAATATGATAGAATAATCAACAAAATAATGAAATGTCAGTCATGAGAAGGGACGGTACCCAGCAGCACGTCTTCTCGTCAGATTTTTTTATGTATGGTGTCCATCATTTTTTAAAGGATTAAAGTTTTTATTTATGTTGGAGTGTTAATAAGGCTATTATTATACGATAAGGGACCATTAGTAGGGTTCATACCTTGAGTGAAGTAAGCGAGCTCTTGCAGAAGGCCCAAAAGGGGCTGAATAAGATTATTCAACCCAACCCTCTAATTATTTGAGAAATTTGGGATGAATTTTCACCTGAAGACGGCTGCTGTGGTATTTCCCTCCTCACACCCGAGCCTGCTGGTTCGTTGTTAGAAAGCGGAAAAGCGTGATTTAGTCCCATCTGGAGGGCTGATGATTCCCGTGGCCGGTTCGGTGGTACCAGAGACTGGATTGGTGGTCCCATTGGCTGGAGTGGTGGTTCCAGTGGCTGGAGTTCTAGTTCCTGTTGTCGAGTCGGAGCTCTCAGCTGCTGAACTGGCAACTCTATCTGTGTATCATTATTATGAGCTGGTGGGTTGGTTGATGTTTTTTGACGAAGATCAGGAAATTCGACGAATTTTCGTGGTGGAGGATGAGGTTGTTCGGAGCGGTATGTTCGAGAAGTTCGTTGAATCCTCAACTCCTTCAGAACTTGGCACACACGGTAGTGGGCTGGATGTCTCCCCTGGCAGGAGCGGCTAAGTCTAGTGGATAGAACTACTCTACTGTTTACCGGTCCCTGGGTTCGAATTCCAGCTTTTACAGAATATTATTTATTCTGTTATTTCAGCCGTAATACAATCCTGGGCTGCTGTGACCCCCTGGGGCAAAACCAGCCTCTGTAATGTGGGTACCCAAAAATTAGAGGAAAAAACCTGTCGGTTGAGCGTGATCAAGGTCTAATCACCTTATTGCACGGCCGTTGGCCTAGAAACAGCACAAATCTCTTTATGTACTGAGCCAAGACCTTTTATGGGTTGTAAAGTTGCACGTTAATTTATTTATTTTTTTAATTATAATTGCGGTGTCCTGACCTCAAACCCGTTTAAAACCTTTTTTTCTCAATTTTCATGAAATCATTTACTGCAGACATTTTTCATTAATATTTCTATTATATGTATATTGAAACGTGAGATCTTTAATGTTTATGGACTGTTGTTCTTGTTTGCATTTTTTTTACTTGTTTTTGTTAACAATTATTTGTGTTTTTCTTTCTTTGAATTATTTGCCAACTACTATAAATTCTTCCCTTGGCAGAAGCTTTTATTAATACTCGTGCCAATAAAACAATTATTATGCATCTGCGTATTACATCTATTCTACATTAATAACAGTTACGACATTAAAAAAAACACATATTTCTTAGCATGTTAATGTCTATTTTGAACACGCAGGCTTCCAAAAGTCGAAATCATTTAGAATATATATATATATATATATATATATATATATATATATATATATATATATATATATATATGTATGTATGTATATTTTAGCTCATTTTTCGACTACAGCTGTAAATATAATTTAAATAACTACTACTACTCATTTCGTTACAGTACTTCCTGGAGACATTTCCTTTTAAAAGTGCTATCTGTAGTTATTTCGTTGTAAGTGTAATATCGGAGGTCCGGTATCGAATTGTGTTCCTCCACAGCTCTCAGATAGCAGCACTGTTTGATATCATATCCTCGTATAGGGTTTCCTGACTGACACATCTCCCAGGAAGCTGCCAAGGGTGTCAGTATCTCGAAACATAAATATTTGAGATGTCAATCCATTGACACGGCTTAGCTTTTTTCTTCTGGGATGATAAAGTTTCATACATTTACTGGCTTAGTATAAAATCCAGGTATTTTAAAGTGGTTTGAATCATTCTGGCGTTTCAGAGAAACTATAAAATAATTTTGATAATTATTTTTATTTTTTAACAAACGTAGGTTTTTCAAATAACCTCAATTGATCATCAGACAAAGAAAGAAACAGAAATAGGTCTAAATATATTTCGAAAATTGTTCTAAAATATTTTAAATAAAATACCTATCTTAAGCAGAAAGAATCAAATGTTAAGTATAAGCATGGAATCCGCATACAAGACTGAAACGACAAGAAACTGCCCGCCGGTTTTGGTTACTTTTCCACTTACTGGACAGACGATCAAACCTTCCACATAACTACAAAAGGCACTATTATAAGGCCTATCAGGACTTACGGAGTTGAGCTTTAGTACTCTACTAAACCATCGAATTCTTCCCGTATTCAATCGTTACAATGCAAAATCCTTAATACTTATTACTATATCCCCAATAAAGTCATCCAAAAAGACCCTAATGTTCCATACGTGGCTGATTTGGCCCGAACCAGGTATCAATCATTCCATGACAAACTCCACTTCTACTCTAAACCATTAGTTTTAATCCTTGATTCCTCTTCCATTCCTGACAATCCTCCGAGGCGTCTGAAAAGAAGATGGCCTCGAGACCTTCTTGTTCAAGTTACCTACCAGACCTTATGTCTTTCTCATGTGTATATATATATTGTAATGTATTGAGGATACTGAGGGGAGTTAGGATTATGTAATTATGGTATTAATTAAATAAATATTGATTAGCCTATGTCGGCAAAAGTACAAAGGGCGTGTACTTACCCCCTTGGATTCTCTAATAGGCCCCCCGGTTTCCCCATGGGTCTGGGATACCAGAGACCCCTGGTAGTTTCCTACAGCGGCAGCCTACAAGAATATTAAGGGTGGTCAAAAGATAAAAATAAGATCAGAAGGACTGTACCGCCAACCGGGGTACTTCCCATGTCAGCCCACCCGAGGTGACAAGAATGAGAGAGAAGAACCGAAGAGTCAGTCAAGTTTTATCCTCAGGAAGAGTGAGTCGGGTTCCATCTAGAAGAAGAGGAGGTGGCCGTCGGGGTTCTGAGAGCAGCTGGAGGATGATGCCAAGAAAGGGGACCTAAGACTGATTTCACCTTCGCCAGCCGGTTAAGTGTTTCAAAGGTATATCGTTATTAGTAATATTGTATGGCAAAGGTAGTAAAATGTCCCTCAGTATTCTCAATCAGAGTTCTAGGCAATGTGTGAATATAATTTATATGTGTAAATTAATAATTATAGTAATGTATTAATTGAATCGTGTTTACTTTAATCTCACCCTGCATGCCACCTATTGGATTGGTAAACACGATACCTTTGGAAAGGAGATCCATGGTATCATTAAATATAGTTTATATATTGACTAAATATAGTAAGTAAGCTAGTTTTTGAAGCTACCGCTGCCTTAGAAAAGCAGCCGGGCAAAAACATAGCAATATATATATATATATATATATATATATATATATATATATATATATATATATATATATATATGAAGTTAAAAAAATAAAATAGAATTCTATTCCACTAAAACCCTTGTAGGGTAATAAATTAACTGCATAGTAGTGTAGAAGATGATTCGGCTGAAAACGCCCTGGAACGCCTGGATTTTGCACCAATATTTCGTAAGTAAGGTATTAGTATTGTAGTAAGTGGTAAGTAAGGCCATCTTTTACATAATCCTAGTAGTTATTAGACTATATTATCAGTTAGTTTTAGTAATTAGACATTTATTGTTTTAGAAGTATTTCACAATGGCTTGGTCCCTTCTTTGTCGAATAAAAAGTGAGTACAGAAAGCTTTCTTAACTTTGCTTATACGCAGTTAAAATTAGCTGTAATATATTTTAAAAGTCCGAAAATACTTTATTCTGGGGTCATATGTTGTCCTACAGTCATTATGACTAGCATAGCACAGCCTTCTATGCCTAAGATTGCGGGTTCGAACCCTGCAGATGGAACTTTTTTTTTAATAATAATAACAATTTTTATTGAGAAAATTTTGCAATCTGTCCCAATTTGGACATTAATAGTATTGCTGAATGATATCAAACATACTACATTCATACAATATTTACACAAAATAAAATTACAATAAAATATATACACAATAATGAATCAATACAAAAGTCAATAATTCACTTATACCTATATACACATACACACACTCATACATACATCACATTGAGTGGAGAATCTAGCCAGTGCTAGAACTCCAATATATTTACAAAAGGTCGCGAGGCCACTGCCGTTTCAACCTTCTAGGTGGGTTGTATGGATGAGTGGAGCTGGATAGGGATTGAGCTAAAGGATTAGGATGATGAATGAGGTTCTAGTGGAATTTGGAAAATTTGGATGGAATTAGGTCTGAAATAAATGGAACATTAAGGTCGTGGTGCAAGGTATAATTGGAGACATAATAAGGAGCATTTACTATTGTACGGAGGACTTTGGATTGAAAGGATTGAATGCGTTTGATGTTAGAACGTTTAGCTGTCCCCCACAGTTCAATTCCGTAGGTCCAGATGGGCTTCAGTATTGTCTTGTAGATTAATAATTTGTTTTCAACTGTAAGTTCAGATTTTCTGTTGAGTAGTCGGTATAACTGTCCGAATCGTCGGTTGAGTTCTTGTCTTTTAAGTCTTGTATGTGGGTTCCAAGTCAATCTTTTGTCTAACAGTAAGCCAAGATACCGGACTGTATCTGAGAGAGGAATCGGTAATGAGTTGAAATAAACTGGCGGACAGGATTTTCGTCTAAGAGTAAAGGTTATGTGTTTACATTTGGCTTCGTTCACCTTTACACGCCAGTTATTACACCAGTGTTCGATAAGGAAAAGGTGTCTCTGAAGGTTTAAGGATGCTGTTTCAGGATTGGAACTGGATGATAGGATGGCGGTGTCGTCTGCAAAAGTTGCCAGAAAGGTATCAGGATGTGTAGGAATATCAGCAGTGTAAAGGATGTAGAGGATGGGTCCCAAGACGCTGCCTTGAGGAACACCGGCCTCAACGGGATAAAGGTTAGAAAATTCTTCACCGCAGCGAACTCGGAAGGAACGGTTCGAGAGATAGGATCGGAGAATGAGGTATAGGGACTGGGGTAAATGGGTTTTCAGCTTGAAGAGTAATCCAGTGTGCCATACCCGGTCAAAAGCTTGCGCAATGTCCAGAAACGCACCAGAACAATACTCTTTGCATTCAAGAGCTGAGGAAATATGGTCTACAACTCGGAGCCCCTGTTGAACTGTGGAGTGCTGAGGACGGAATCCAAACTGATGGGAAGGAAGATTTTGAGATTCTAATATGGGTAGTATACGTTTAAGAAGAAGCCTTTCGAAGATTTTTGAGAGGATGGGGAGTAGACTAATAGGCCTGTAGGATGAAGTGTTGTTGGAAGGTTTACCTGGTTTTAAAAAAAGGATGATGGTGGAATGTTTCCATAACAGAGGAAAATAGGTGGTGCGGAGGATGCAGTTATAAATATAAGTAAGGAATATAATAGCTTTCTGCGGAAGTTGTCGGAGGATCTGGGGAGTAAGGAGATCGTGTCCAGGAGATTTACGGAGAGTCAGTTTTTGGAGAAGATATTTGACCTCAGAGGGATTAATAGCTTTAGGAGGTAGGGAAAGTGGAATCGGTGACATAAGAAAGTCTTGCACTTTTGCGGTGTGATTGATGTGGGATTCCGGGTGAGGAGTGAATACTTTGGAGAGGTGTGTGGCGAATTCCTCGGCTTTATCTTCATCAGACGCAGCCCAGGAGTCATCACCACGTCGGAGAGGTGGGAAACATGATTGTATTTTAGGATCTTTTTCGTGACATTCCACAGGGAATTATCACGAGCTGATAGAGAGGAGAGGTAGGAATTAAAGGACTGGGAACGGAAGTTCGCCAACTCCCTCTTCAATTGTCTACAATAGAAGTTATAGGAGCGGCGATCTGTTGGGTGTCGGGTGCGCTGCCATAATGATCTTGCTCGGCGTTTGGTGTGGATAAGGTCTATAATAGGTTGTGGAAAATGATTTTGGTCTGGATTTATATTGGAGTGTTTAGGAGAGGAAGCAGTCCAGACAGCTTGTTGGATGGCGGTGGTAAAGGAATAGACGGAATTATCTAGGTCATCTTGGGTTTTGAGGGTTACTCTGAGGTCAATATTATCGGTCAGGATTTGGCGGAAAAGGTTCCAGTTGACAGGGCCTCGGATGAATGATGGTGGAATGGGTTTTGGAATTGGAGTGAGAGATACTTTTAGGATCAGTGGACTATGGTCTGAGGATAGTTCATCAAGGCGAGTTAAAGACAAGTTGAGAGAGCCTAATCCGCTGTGGATAAAGAAGTCGAGGATGTCAGGATTGCGGTTAGGATCGGTTGGCCAGTAGGTAGGGGAGTCAGGAGGCAGGATATTAAAATGTCGAGAGTTGAGTGCAGACAGCAAATTTCGTCCCCGAGAATTCGTGGTTCTGGAACCCACTGCTGATGCTTGGCGTTTAAGTCTGCACCCAGAATGAAACGATTTCCTAAGGAATCCAGGAAGGATACAAATTCAGAATTGGAAATGGAATGTTTAGGAGGGCAATATGCAGATGTGAGGGTTACCGGAAAGGAAAAAGTCTTGATTACTATGGATGTGGCTTGTAGGAAATCATAGGTGGGAAGTGGGAGTAAATGATGAGAGAGGGATTGGTGGACAATGATAGCAGAACCGGCATGGGCTTTACCGTCTGGGTGGTCAGTACGGTATGTCATGTATTGCGGTATTTTGAAGTACTGTTTAGTCGTTAGTCTTGTTTCAGTTATAAGTGCAACATCGATTGTTTTGTCTTGCAACAACGCTGTCAGTTCGTCAGTATGATTTCTAACACCATTCGCATTCCAAAGGAGAATGGATAAGGAGTTAGGTGAAGTCATTTAAGGATTTTTCAAGGCAGGGATTAGATTCGATACTTGATTTGTAAGGAGTGATATAAGCGGCATAACAAGAGATTTGATTTCGGAGATGAACGATGTCATTAGACTGGTAAGATCTGTGACGTTTGATGGTGGAGGGATATGAGAAATTTGATGTTGAGGAGTTTTTTGAAGATTAGGTAAACTTTGAGGGATAGATTCTTGTACAATAGATTGAGAATTTTGAGGAAAATGTTGTTCCGGCAGTGCCTCGACTTCATGATTCTGGTTACCACCTCCAAGCAAGTGGGCAAATGACACGTTAGAATTCACAAGTTTTGATGGTTCTCTTCTGCTTCTGGTTGGTACAGCTGTTTCATTCGGATCCTGAGGTTTTTGGTATCTGGTTCTGAGTTTCTTGTAGATTTCACATCCCTTGTAGTTAGCCGGGTGGTCCTTGAGGCACAGAGCACATACAGCGGGTGCTGATCTTGATCTTGTACATTCTTCTGTTTTATGCTGTTCACCGCATTTCACACAGCGTGGTATGTGATGGCAATAACTTTTGGTATGACCATATGCCTGACAGTTATGGCACTGGACTATTTCTTTCTTTGTGTAAGGTTTTTCAACTTTTACACGGGTATAGTACAGTCTGCTGAGGTCATAGATTTTTTCGACTCCTGCTGATGGTTCCAAGTCCACGAAGAATAGAGGAAGTGGACTTTTATCTTTTAGAACGTTGGTGACTTGCCTCACTTGGAATCCTAATTCTGTCAGTTCTTCTTTGATTGCTTCAACGGGTGTTGAGGAATGTAGGTTTCTGATTACGACCCTTAATGCTCTCTCTTGGCGCAGCTGATAAGTATGAAAGTCAGCTTTGGTCTCAGTCAGATATTTTACAATCTTTCTGTAGGTTTCAGCAGTAGTCGGAGATATTTTAGTATCATTGGTTCTACTTATACAATAATAACTATTAGGATCTGTTACTTTGTTTAAATGCGCACACATCAGTATAAAATTTTTAATATTTTTAACAAATATTGGTGGAGGTAGTGGTTCTCTGGGTATAGGAGAAGATTCCATGGTTTCTTTTTCATTTTGGAGGATCTGAAATGGATTCGGTGTAAAAAACGGAGATTCGTCAGTTATTCCTTGTGATGATGTGCTGGGCTGTGGTTCAGAACCTAATGAGGTAGCTGACGCGGTCGCTGGTGGAATCATTTTTTTATTTTGTTCACGGCGGGGTCTCTGTTTTGTGGGAGACGAGTTAGAACCTGCAGATCTAGATCTTTTACTTGCAGACTTTGAGGACATGACTTGATGAAAATATCTCATTGATTAATAAAATAATAATAATAAATAAATAATGAGATAAGAATTAAAGATAAAAGAAAGATAATTAAAAGAAAAGCAAGCCCGAGCTTGCCGAGCTAGCGGCAATCAGCTGATCAGTGACCCTTCTTTCACTTTTTCGTGATTGTACAAAGTAAATTATAACTTTGCTTACCGAAACTTCTCCAATATTCACTGCCGTAATATTCCTGAGGTCTAGTGATGTTCTCCAGACTGAATTCTAGCGAATTCCTACTGAAAAAAGCAAAAATCTGAGAGACGATGTAACGTATGACTGTCGCAGATGGAACTAAGATATTTTAATAGGTGTAAAAATCCTTGGTTATACCGTCCTTCGGAGGGGGCGTAAAATTTTGGCTCCGATACTGTGAGATGAAAGGAACTCGTTAAAGATCCCCATCCTAATTAAACTTACTCAGGAAAAATCATAAAACAAAAATTCTTGGAGTTTATATTGCACTGATGTATTTATAACTTTGTAAGTACTATTTACAAAGAATAGTCTATGTAATTTCATAAAATAATGTTGACAATTAGTCAAACTTTTCAATTTCAATTCTTTCTTTCAAAATATAGAAATAAAGCACCTAGATATTTTTCATACCTATGATAAAGATATATATATATATATATATATATATATATATATATATATATATATATATATATATATATATATATATATATATATATAACACTGTTTCATTGCAGATAAATTACTCTAAACAATACCAATAATAATAATAAAGCACGGTATAACTATTTCTGCAATTTGTACGCTCTTCTTCTTCGGTGAAGTGGAGAGAGACGAGAGGGAGGGTGGGCGACACCATGATTGATGGCTGTGACAGGGACAAAGCAGGACATCAGCCAATTTGAGGAGCTTGCACGGCGGTAGGCTGGTCTTTGAGTTCTTCAATCTCCTACAACGTTATGTTGTCCTGATACTCGCTATTCCTCCTCGGCTGCCACAGCACTCAGGAATGTGCGTATTCCCTCCCTCCTTCCTTCCCCCCTTCCTCGTTCTTCTGAACTTTGCAAGTCGAACTTTCCCTTAAAACAAAAAAATCTGGTGCGACCAACATACGACTTTCACTTACCTCCATTTTAAAAATCAATAAAAGAATTTTCAAATACTGTTAGAGAAAAAAATACGTGAAACTATTGAAGGATTAATTAAATTGAATTTCTATAGAAATATGCATTTTATTAAAAAATCGATTATATTATTATCTAAAATAATCAGTTAGTTTAATCTTCTTTTCATCACTCTCTATTAACTTTTAAAAGCTTGAGTATAAGATAATATTTTTTCTAAAATCTTTAGCTTTCCAACGGTATATCATACATTTAATTAATTACTGTTCTTTCTTATGTTTAAAAACAAAAAATTGCATTAAGAAATATATTTTTTTCAGTTTTCTCCCTTAGTTGCTTTCCAAATTCGCTCAACTTGCATATTTAGCTGTTTTTTTATCAGTGGTAACAAGCTAATATAGTTATTTTTATAGAATCAACAAAATTAATGGTACTAAAAGAATCTTTAAAATATCGTCATTTAAGCAATATCAAACTATTTTACTCAGAATTAAACTTACATGATATAAAAGCCCAATAAATATTACATCGATATAGCGAGTTTAATCAAAATCGTCGAAACCACTTTCGAGAAAATCGAAAAAAGGTGCTAAATGCATGGTATAAAGTGGCTCTTCTAGTTAGCCGATTTTGATAAAAATGTTTTTGTAACATCTCGGGTGGATACTTGTCTTAAATATAAAATTTCAGTTTCATAGGACTTTCAGTTTACGCCCGGGAGTTACCACACACACAGACCTTTTTGCGGGACTTGGTTATTTGGACTCAGGGGACCCTAAAATGTGTATTTCCGTTGAAAACTGGAATTCGAAAATTTTCACTATCGCGAAACTTTCCCTTGCATAGTAAGTGAAAGTAAAAAAATAAAAGAAGTTGTTTTCCATAATTATAAAAATAATATTTTAAATCTAATTATAAATAAAAATATCAAATTCAAATTATGCTATATTATAGTGGAACATGATCGGAAATCAAAATAATAGTCATTAAATGCACATTTATCATTTCTGATTCCATTTCTCAAAGGATAATTGGTTGAAAAAGGAAATGAACCAAACCAGATTGATTGGAGTCGAAAATAAAAAAAATAATTTAATTTAATTAATATAAAAAAATGCTAAGTATTAAAATGTTGATAAAATAACCCATTTTTCTCGTGTTTTATTATTTCCAGTGCAAAACATTTATCATCTCTCTCGATATAAAATAGATACCCCGATTCTTAGATTCTGATCTCGTTCTAAACCACGAGACGGATTTTGTTATGGGTTTTATTACCATTTTGGGCATTCTTTCCTGAAGGTTCTGAATTAGGAGTGCATGAAGAAATATTCTCACTAAAATCGGCCCTTCTATTGCAGCTGTCAATTGTTTCTTAGAACCAAACCCTTCAAAACAATTCTGAGATTCCGTATCCCTTAATTTTGGCTTTGAATAAACGTATTTGTTATTTAGTGTTCACTTGTGAGTCGTAAAGTGATTGGCACACTTGCCTATCACGATTTGAAATATTTATCTTGTCGGAATGGGAAAATTGGGAATGGAGGAAAACAACAAAGAACGAGTTTAAAAAAATCTTCGAGATTATTAGCGAAATATTGATAGGCGATGGAGACATTTTATATTGTTCTTGCCGTGACAACGATTTTATGTGACCCAACACAGTATCTTACAAATCGAAAAAGTAAATATTGTAGAAAAGTTTCATCACACCGTATGCGGAGACAGTAAGTCCACCTTTAATACATATTTATGGGATCACTTCTAGCTGGGTGGCAAGCATAACAGCCGCCTAGTATTTTTGTGACGAATTTCAAAAAATTGGTTCATTAGTTCCGGAGAAATGCCGCGGAGACAAACGGATATATTTTTTTTTTTGTATTTGTTATTCGGGTTATTTGTTATTTGTATTTGTTACGGCTACGAATCTTGAAACGTAAGCCCTATTAATTGTACAGATTAATTCTGTTTTCTATAAAGAGTATATTAAAGTGAAGATATGTTTTTTCGGACCAATATTTCATTCTGAAAAAAAAAAATTAAATATTACAAACCATTTTGGTTTTGCAGAAAATATGATTTTTTTTTTAATCATAAATATGTATATTTTGAAATAATTTACATCGCAACGTAAATATCTGCTAAATCTCTGGCTTCTCCCAAGTACATTTGAGGCAGAAAAAATATTCAAAACTATTAGGGTGTTTCATATATTATTTCCTTCAAAGATATTTAGGAAATAAGTCTCAAAAATTTCAAAAAGAAAACCTTATGGCACAACTAAATATATACCATCGTCATAACAAGAACCGACATTCGAATGGTTGGTAGACATGTAAAATACCTTCATACCAATCTAAAAGTATGTTTCAAAGATTTATACCGTCATCCAACCAATGTATCTATCTTTAATAAATAAAAAAACACATTTAGAATTATTCTAAATAATAATCTGGTAATGTATTTTTGCTAAATCATGAAAATTAGTGGTTTGATCGGAATCATCACGTAATAACAAAATATCTTATTCAATTTTTTTAATTTCTAAAATTTTCCAAAGTAACAAGGGCAAAAGTATACTTCAAGGGATAACAAAACTCCCTCTCTATTGCCATCAGTGATATTGAAAGCCAGTGAAGGCTGAATAAAGGCTCATCGTGAAACGGATTAGCTGCAGACGCTCAAGTCGTGAGTGAAGAAGTCTGCTACCACCAGGAGTCCCAAGGTCTTGTCTTATAAAAGATCTTAAGACCACTTCTATATTAATCTTTGTGGAGAATAAGAGGATTATATGAATAGACGAATTGGATAAGAATCAAACCCAGGAGGATTAAGTGTCCTGGGCAGAAGTTTATGAATATAGTCTATGATAGTCCAGTATATGGGGCACTGAATAGGAGCGGAACTAGGTGGATGACAGAATCCAGAGAGACGCAAATCGTGAACGAAATTTAATTTTTAGAATGAGGAGAAAATATTTGTTCACATTTCTGATAGTTTTAGCCTTGATTGAGGGAATAAAATTAGTTATTATTATTTATAGTATTTATTATTACAAAATATAATTTTAAAATAATGTTACAAACGAAATATGAAGTAATAGTACAGTATTTTGAGTAATCTCAATTACAATATTTATTTATATATATATATTGGGTTGATGCAAAATTAATGCAGGTTTCCTCTATTGCAATATCTTAATTCCAATTGTGTAAACAAAGCTAATCCTAACATTGATCATTATTATACCAAAACAAACCTTATCTAATAACCTCTCTTTCACCACGAATTTGTTTAGTAAAATCGTTTTGTTCAGTGTTCAAAGGTCTTGAATCGAAAATGTCAAAGTGCGATTTTCGTCAAATTTATTTTTACGAATTTAAATTAGGGCGCAGCGCTGCGCAAACGGCTCGTAATATTAATGAAGTGTGGGGTCAGGGGGCTATTAATGAGTGCACGGTGCAGCGTTGGTTCCAGAAGTTTCGCAGAGGAGATTTCGACCTCGAAGACAAGGAAGGTCGGGGCCGTCATCTTGCTCTGGACAACGACCAGCTGAGGTCAAAAGTGGAAGAAGACCCAACCAAAACCACACGAGAAATGGCGGCGGAACTCGGAACTCAAAAATTGCAACGTCTTTGCCCAGCATTGATGAATCGGAAGGGGCCGATCCTGCTCCACGATAACGCCAGACCACACGTTGCACAACCAACGCTTCGACGACTGCACGAGTTGGGCTACGAAGTTCCCCAACATCCGCCTTATTCACCTGACCTCTCTCCTACAGACTTCCACTTTTTCAGGCATCTGGACAACTTTATGAGGGAGAAAAATTTTCAAAACCAGGACGACATTGAAAATTCTTTTCGTGATTTCATTGAGTCCAGGGATTCGGATTTTTTTTCTGGTGGAATAAGAAAGCTTGTTGAACGTTGGCAAAAGTGCATTGATTCAGATGGAAATTATTTTGATTAAATATATATGGTTAAAGTAAAGATATGGCGTATTTACAATACCTACTAAAAACCTGCATTAATTTTGCATCAACCCAATATATATATAAATATAGTTAATTATTAAACAACAAAGAGGTGCATATGATAGTTAAAAATTGTAAAAGACAAGACATATTCCGCTCAGATTAGATGTGTATTTACAGGGTAATAAAGGAGGTGAGAAGGAATTCTATGTATTTATTTGTTTAACGTCACTTTATGCTACTATGGCTAATCGGACGATGCTACAGTGGGAGTCCTAAATTTTGCCTATCCAGGTTTTATTAGGATAGGGATCTTTAGTGGGTACCTGACATCACACAGACTCGGGATTACCTATTAACGTCAACTCCGAAGGACGGCATAACTAAGGATTTTTCACTCCCATCAATAAATCTTAGGACCACCAGCGGGTTGGAATACGTGACCTTTGGCATAGGAGACTGTTTTGCTTGCGATCCTGCTGCCGATGATTCCAGGAATTCCATTAAAAAAAAAAAATCTTCAAATAAGCAACAAATTTCATATACGGAAATAACTTCAAATTTGCAGTGCGAGCAACACCAACACAGCTTTGTTGACACAGAGTGTTTTAAATTTTTTTAATTAAGTCCCAGTACTTAACAAAAATAAGCAAAACGTAACTTTTTGCATTCGAAACAACATACCTCCTAAATAATTGGACAAATATTATACACCAAAAAATATTCTCAACTCATTATTAAACTGGAAACTCGTTAAATTTTTTATTTGAGCAACGGCGATAGAGCTAGAGCTAGTCAAACTGAGGGTGAAAAAAATAGTTACATAATGAAATTTACAGACCCCCTACTACATGATCTGTCCATCCATCCAAAAATAATCTATGTCAAAAATAATGCACATGGTGTACTTCTTCTGCTTCTCTTTTACGGGCCTCTCGGTGTTGGGGAGAAGACAGACACAGATTCCTCAGTTCTTGTTCTTTCCTAGATTTCTGGCCCTTCGGAGATCTTTTCCTCATTCTCTGCATTATATGTCATCATATTTGAAATAGGATATTCTTAGATATCCTCAAAGTCCTTTAGAGTCTGGATTCTATCATCTTTGACATATCCCTAGGTTCCTACATAGGAATATATCAAAATGGGCAAACCATTTCAATTCTGTTCTGCAAGACCTCCTTGTATGGGGCTACAATAAGTTCCAGCCTTATACTTTGATAAGAACGCCATCTCTTCTGTTCTTCTTATAAATTTCATCTCAGCAGCAGACTCATCTTTCAGTTTTTTCTGGCAATGCCTATAGCCAATAGCTATCAGAACCGTAAAGAAGTATTGGCACGTGCGATTATTTAAATACATGAAGCTTGATGTCCTTCGCTCTTGCTTTTCTCCAACAGTGTTACAAATTTGGTAGTAGACTGCATTTGCTTTGTTTATTCTGTTGGATATTTCCAAATTACCTTTTCCAGGTCCTTCTATAACGTTTCCTGGGTACGTTAACTCCCTGACCACTCCTGATTCTTTTAATTTGACAGTGTATTTGAACATATTTAGTCTGCCTTTTGCCATTTAACCCCTTGGTGAACATGTAGTAATATTTCCACATTATTTTAAGTTAAACATAATATACTAGATTTAAAAACTTTAATTGGGTCATACAAGTGAGAGAAAAGGCTGCTCATTATGGTTGTAGGGAGGAATTTGACACTATACTGGGTTTATAGATTGTAAAAGTATAAAGATAGAATAATGGAAAAGTTGAAAAATCATACCCGCTCTACAGATATTCATCTTTCCGTGATCTCCAATTGAGACGTTGATTTCCAAAAGGTACTGTTACGGGCTACGGGGTGTGCGAAATGAACTACCCCAGTTTACAAATTACAGATGTTTATTAAATACAGAAAACACAAATACAAAGGGATTACTAACCACTATATTAACAATAATAATGGAATTACTAGCTTAACTACTAAACAGTATACATATAAAATGAGGTATTCCTAACGAATAAACTACTTACAATCTGCTAGACTTATTCTAAGACTTACAACTATAAACTACAGTCTTCTAATTTCCCACCGACCGATTATCACAATATTGACACACAGTTTCACTACACTGTCACACTGTCACGAGTTGTTCACTGTCACTGTTCACTGATACATTCACTTGAGCAAGATCAAGACTGACTCACCCAGGCTTAGGGGACCGCTATTTGTACCAGCGCCGAATCTTCTAGACCCGGGCGCAGGTAAGGCGGGTGGGCCTTTCCAGGCACTTCGAGGACTGTCCAGGTCCAGAAGTCTCTAGCCTCATCTAGGCCCCTCCAGGCGTGGTCCACCCGTCATTGTCTTGACCGTAGCAGTACTATATCCATTCAAGGAAATTTTACAGGAAACGCGAAAATCTCTCATTACTATATTATCAAACTAGCTAATTTGGGTCTTTTTGCCTTAAAATTTAGAATTATTTTTTTACTATAATAACAACATCTTATTAAAGTTATGAAATGAATTTTTTTAGAATGATTTGGAACGAAAATAAATGCGTAATTAGTACTTTTAGAAATTGACCACATTTCTAAATCGCGTTTTTTAAGGACTTGGGAATTCATTAGATAACATGAAATAGAATATTTAGATAAAACTAAATGATGAGAATACAAATATGTAAAAATATAAATTTCGTGAAAAATGTCCTTTAGTACCTTTTGGAAATCAACGTCACAATTATAACCCCATATATAGATTTTTTTCCAGTTTTAATATTAACAGTCCAGAGACTTAATTGATATATAAAATCAGCCTAAAGTAAGATGGGTGAGCCATTTGAGGGTTTCAAACAATGAATTATTCAACCTTTAAGTGAAACAGAAAACTTTCAGCTTTATATCACAAGGAAACTGCCTTTTATGTATTACAAATAGCCTATTCCACATTTTTCTCCACTGTAAAAACGTATTGAAGGCAGAGACAAATATTTAAGACAACTATTATCGAATATAGTGATCAACAGAACATCGAAAATATACTCCAAATCAACTGCCCACAAAAACTAAATATAATCTACATATTTTTAGTTTCAGTGTGCAGAACTCTAGACCTCTTAAATAGTGATGACCCACACACCAATTAAGTGATATGGTATATTTCCGTTTATTATCTTTCTTTATGACGATTTTCTTTTATTGTTTTTTTTGACTAACCAATGATATAGAATTGCAAAAATATATGTTACAAAACAAATGGCTATCAGTGTAACAAGTGTCTTGGACAGTATCTCGTTAGTCTTTATGAGGGTTTGTGGCAGTTGGTAGGTTTTGAGACAGCAGGTTTGAATTTATAGTCCGATTGCCGTGAAATTTATTAAGCGATCAGTGGCATGTACAATGACTAATTGAATGTCAAGGTCAGTGTGTAGTGTCTCGTTAGATACATAAAAAGGGGCATTTACAATTTTTCTAATAATTTGAATCTTTGAATTTTTAGCTGTTCCCCATAATTCGAAACTTCCATAACCCCAAAAAGGTTTTATTAATACTTTATAAATAGTCAATTTGTTTTTCAATGATAATTTTGAACGTATCTATCGTAAATAGTAATCGTCTATAGTAATCTCCTTACAAGACCCTATCGTTGATTCAGTTATTTTCTTTAAGGTGGGTTATACCCATATCTGTCGTTACTTTAGGTAAATGCTTAAATAACATAATGTGTCGGAAACTGGTATTGGAATATTACCAGTTTATTTATAATTGATGGGAGCGGCTAGAGCGGTAGTCTGCTGTGATCCGAGTCCTGGGTTCGAATCCCGGCTGTGGCAGAATATTATTTATTCTATTAATTCAGTCGGGGGGGACCCAGCCTCTATGAAGTGGGTACCCAAAATAATTGGGGAAAAACCTGGCGGCTGAGCGTGATTAAGGCCTAATCACCTCATTGCACGGCTGTTGGCCTAGAAATAGTAATAATCTCTACATGTACTGAGCCCAAGACCCTTCATGGGTTGTAGTGGTACAGGTTGTTTTGTTAGTTTGTTTTTTTATTTATAATTAATATATTTAACTTATAAATAATTCATTCTTCAGGTAGAAATTTATATTATGTCCGAGGGACTAGAAAGCGAGTCATGATTTCTGAGAAATAGTCATTCCTATATTGCATAAGGTCAGGTAAACATTCTGCAGGTATTATAATAATAAACAAGCCCATAAACAAAATAAGGTATTTGTTTACTTCAATGGGATAGTAGCGGAGTTTGCCACGACCTTCGCTCAAATGTCAGACAGAGTCGTTTTCGCAAATGTGTGAAAAACAAACCGAGAGAGAATAATAACGAGAAAGGCACATAGGGAAGTAGGCACTAATGATTTAGGAGCCACTCGCGGGCTCTCTAGGCAAATTCGCAAGGAAGGGATAGGCTGAGGAACATATTTTAGCAAGGGCAGAGGTGTGGCGGCCCCCAACGTAAACAAGATGATAACTGCAAATAAAAGACTGGGACCAAGGCCTCTAGGGTGCGCTGTGTCGGCCAAACAACGGCTCTTTGTTGGACCAACAACCGAACAGATTCATTTTTTTTTTTTTTTTTTTTTTTTTTTTTTTTTTTTTTTTTTTTTTTTTTTTTTTTTTTTTTTTAGTGCTCTGTTGTAGTAAAATATTGATAGACTCAACACTAATCGCTGATAACGATTGGAGTCTTATAAATCGGAATTTATCAGCAGTATAGAAGAAATTATTTTTATCTTACACTCACACAACAAAGTTTCCATACAGCATGCTTTTATTTTGCATAGCTATTTATTTTCAACTTAACGATTTCCTAATGAACAAATTTTTAATACTAATATTAGATAAAACAATATATTTATTTATTTTCATTTCATCATTAATATCAGGAAGAATGTCATTTGTTAATGGTAGGTCAAAAAAGTTTCCATACTCTTTCAATATTAACCCTATTTGTTGTACTATGACCG
Organism: Piezodorus guildinii; assembly: GCA_023052935.1. Lineage (NCBI taxonomy): Eukaryota > Metazoa > Arthropoda > Insecta > Hemiptera > Pentatomidae > Piezodorus > Piezodorus guildinii. The sequence goes on along the minus strand of CM041292.1, from coordinate 214,903,813 downwards.
TCTTTCCAGTGTTATATGTATAAATCTTATCTCGATAATCTAATCTTAATTCAATATTAACTTTACTTGGGCCTGGGAAACTGATGTTTTGTCAATATGCGCGTTTCTCGTGATTTGAGAGAGCTAATCGCTCGTAGAGCTTAACTATTAGAAAATTGCATATCTGTTGAATAAATCATATGCTACTGTACAGTATGAACTATAAATTCATAGAGAGTTAGAATTTTTGGAGGATAGAACACGTGCTGGAAGACAGGATACTGCGGAATCTCCAGAGGCGAGTCATCCTTGCTGAAGCCAATGCAAATCTAACTACCGACACCTCGATGACCATCAGAATAAATAGGTACTACGGGATTCAAGTCCACCCAGAAACTGTCGAAATCTTCTAAGAAGGGAAGGATACAGCGGTCGAGTCACAAGAAGAAAGCCGTTTTTCGGTAATCTAAACCCAAACATTTCTGGGAACGGGTCATATTCTTTTAGGAATCCAATATATATTTTTTTTGGGCCTGATACAAGGTCAAAAGTGTGGAGGAAGTCAACCTTAGCTTTAAAAAATAAGCATTTATTTAAAGGTGTATGGAAACTTTTTTGGGTATGTGTATGTGACTTTAGTAATAATAATAATTTTTTATTTATTCTGGGACAAGTTCTGTCAGAATAATATAACAAGAAATGAGAAGTGGTCCTTCTAGTCATAGAGTAAAATAACAGTAAACTGTAGAATTAAACTAATAATATAACTTAAAAAGATAAATTCTAATAAAAATGTGCCAGTAAAAAAAAAATATGCAATTTAAAAATAAATAAAGGAATTTAAAAATGTTGGGAGTACTTAAGAAAATCTACGGGCACAAAAGACACCCGAAGGATAAAGTCAAACAAAGAAATATACAGTAATAACAAAAGCCTGGAGACCGACATCAGGGTAAGAAGACTTAACTTCTATGGACACATGGTGAGGATGAGCCCTGAAATTTTAGATCGGGAAATCTTCCGACGATTAAACCAGCGCAAGTACACGACGGAGTTTTTCAAGCAGATGAGGGTCGACATGGATTCAGCAGAGCTGAAGGATTCAGAAGCTCACTGAACGATATAAAGGTCTTCGTGGACAAAGGACACCCTAAAAGGGGTTATATGCGTGGTCGGAGGAAAGGAAGCGCAGACACGCAGAGCTCATGAGGTAAGTATGGAAAAGAAGGAAGTTGAAGAACATGATATTCGTATGGTCTTTAATGCCTTCTCGACGACCGCCTGCGGGTTTGAACCCGTGACCTTTGGCATAGGAGGCTGTTATGCTAGCCGCCAAATTACAAGTGATCCCTCAATGGTACGTTATATACAGGTCAGAAGAATTTAAATATGAACTCTGATCCAACATAATACAGCCATGTAGTCGGATGGCTCCGAGATAGAGGCATTGGATTTTGGAGTTCCCGTGAACTTGACGGTTTGATGGTAACCAAAACTTGTGTTGGAACAATACTATTAGTAAAGGAATTATTGGTCTGATGACGATCAGCTGTGTTGGTTAAAATGTTTTATTATTGGCAATGCTGTCCAAATGCATCGGGTTGCTTGTTACACAGCATACTTGTCAATCCTTACTGGACATATTATATTGTATATTGTACAGATATTATTCATTTTTCCCCTCTAGCCTATTTTAATTACTAAATTCCTAATATTTACGGGTTTTTTTCTTTGGCTATTTACATTAATTTATTTATTTCTCATACAAATCTTATTTCCCTTTTTAACTTCGTTTAAAATTAAAACCTTTGAGGTGCACATTATAACATGAAAATATAGATACCAAATAAAAATTCATCAGTTATTTCGTTAAAAAAATTTAAAGCGCCTTTAAATTTATAAAAAGTTTTGTTACATGATAGAAAATATGCTTGTGATTTTTTTTTAAGTAATGGAGAAGTGGTTTCTGATTGTGTTAACTTAAACTCTTTCCACCATTTTAACTCCATGTTACATCTACAGACCTCCACAATTTATTTAAGAAGTAAAAACCCCATATATAAGTATATATTGTTGTGATTACTCACGCTAGACAATCACATATTATGTAGTTTTGTGTTTTACAGAAAACAAAATTCACAATGTAACATAAAACTCTACCTTTTTTCCAACTTATATTAGTTCAGTAATATTGAAATTATGGACTATATGCCAACGTTTGACAAACATTTAAGCACTATTAGAGAAGTACAAGAAAGAAGACATTCCTTGAAGAAGATATGAGGAATAATTTTTTTTTTATTTTAACTGCATTTATTATTTCGTACCTGTCAGCATTATTGTGGCAACCAGCAAATGGGCAAGAAAAAAATGAACAAAATAATAACATGTCAGGCATGAGGAAGGACAGTACCCAACACGTCCTCTCTTCAGCTTTTTTTTTTTTTTATTTATGTTGTCCAGCATATTTTACTTAATTGAAGGCTTATATGTGGTGTTCATCAGTCTATAATTATTTGATTAGGGGAAATTGGAAGGGTTCACAGCTTTAGTTAGCTTAGCGAGGTCTTAGAGAAGGCTCAAAAGAGGCTGGATAAGATTATTCAATCATTTTATTATTTGTGAAATTTGGGATGACTTTTCACCTGAAGACGGCTGCTGAGGAATTTCCCTTCTCACACCGGAGCCTGATGGTTCGTTGTGGGGAGACGATAGCTGGAGTGGTGGTCCCTGTTGTCGAACCGGAGCTCTCAGCTCCTGAGCCTGCAACTCTATATGTGTAACATTATTCGGAGCTGATGGCTGGATTGCTGTATTTTGAGGAAGATCCAGAAATTCCTGCAAATTTAGTGGTGGAGGATGAGGTCGTTCAGAACAGTATGTTCTTGAAGTTTGTTGAATCCTCAAGCTCTTCAGAACTTGGCACCCACGATAGTTGGCTGGTTGTCCTCTTTGGCAGTTGGCGCATGTTGTTGGTGTTTCTCTTGCCTTCGTACAATTTGTGCTGTCGTGGCTAAGACCACATCTCATACAACGTGGAGGGGGGTTACGGTACGATTTCGTGTGACCGTACTGCTGGCATCTCATAATTAAGTGTTAAAAAAATACCTTTTATAATAATATTATAATACCTTTTATAATTCTACGAACTTATACTATACTTGGCTCAAAACCATCCATTTTGTCAACTTAATTTCCAAAAATGTTATAAAAAAAGAAATTGCGAGGATGGTGCAAGTAAACTTATACTAGTGAGTGTTATACTAGTGAAAGGGATATTAAGTTACACCTCGTGGAATGTTCCTGTCTTTCTTATCTAACACCCTTATCGTCAAGGTCACTGAGCAGATCTCACACCTTAAGAGTATCAGATAAATCTTACACAACCTGTATATATTAACAATATTTTTGGTTATGTCATAATACCAAAAAAAAAAAAAAATCAATTCCAATGAGAAATACTTTTGGATTATTGTTTTCAAATCCTGAACTATTATAATCGATAAAAAAATAAGGTTTTGGAATGAGCAGAATCCAAATAACGATTAAGAATATATCTAGTTCGTCATATTAAAGTTGCTTTCACATTCAGCAGATTTAATTCTCTCGAAAATATAAAAAATCGATAATGCTTTAACAGAGATATTGATATCTTGAAATTGATCATTCATTGTCATGTTTCTAATATTCCTTTAATATAAATTGACTAGACAATTCATTCAGCTCTCTACTGACACTGATTAATTTAAAATACACATCTTCTCGAACATCTGATCCTGATTCAAAAGATAACAGCCTTCAAAGTTATGTGTAATATGAAAGGAAGGATTTCTACCTTAATAGGGAAAGATGTTGAGAAGTTTCAGGTCCCAGTTAAATGTTTAGTTTTATTAAGCTAGATTTTACTTTCACTTACCTATATATGGAATATATAGAAAGGAAAAGTATTGCGATCGTTAAAATTTTAGAACTCCAGTTTTCAAAGGAAATACACGTTTTAGGGTCCCCTGAATCCAAATGACCAAGTCCCGAAAAAAGGTCTGTTTATTGTTTATTTATTTAACGTCACTTTATGCTACTATGGCTAATCGAACGATGCTACAGTGGGAGTCCTAAATATTGCCTATCCAGGTTTTATTAGGATAGGGATCTTAAACGAGTACCTGACATCGCACAGGCTCGGGACCACCTTCTAACGTCCTCTCCGAAGGACTGCATAACTAAGGATTTTTTTTTCTCATTCGAGGACCACTCCCGGGTTTGAACCCGTGACATTTGGCATAGGAGGCTGTTATGCTAACCACCCAGCTACAAGTGATCCTCCCGAAAAAAACGAAAAATCCTATGAAACTGAAATTTCATATATAAGGCACCTGTATGGTGCAGAACGTTGCAAAATCAGCTTACCAGAAGAGCCACTTTATACCATGCATTTGCACCTTTTTATGATTTTCTCAAAAATGGTTCTACCGATTTTGATTAAACTCGCTATATCGACGTAAAATTTGATGGGCTTTAATATCATGTAGGCTTTAGTCTAATTTAAATAGTCTGACAGTGCTTCAATGCTGATATTTTAAATTTTCTTCCTCTAAAGTAAATTTAATTTTATAGATTGGAAAAAAAAAAATAGGTACATCATCAATTGAGTGAATTTGACAAACAACTAAAGAAGAAAAGTGCAAACATGTTTTTTTGTTTTTTTTTTAATTTGTTTTTATATATTTATTTATTGGAATTTACAACTGTATAACAAGTAATACAACAAGTAAATTTGAATGAACATAAAAAGGCATGAAACACATGTAGAGGAGCTTCCCAATGGAAGAACTCTAAAAATATTCTAAACTAGAAGGTCCCTGGGCCATCTCCTTTTCTGACGCCTCGGAGGATTGTCAGGAATTGAAGAGGAAGAAAGGATTGAAACGAAAGGATTCGGGTGGGAATGGAGTTTGTCATGGAAGGATTGATACCTAGTATGGGTCAAATCAGCAACATATGGGACATTAAGGTCTTTATGGATAAGTTTGTTGGTGACAAAGTAAGGAGCATTGAGGAATTTACGAAGGATTTTGGACTGAAAGGATTGGATACGAGAAGAATTCGATGGTTTAGTAGAGCCCCAGAGCTCAACTCCGTAAGTCCATATCGGTCTTATGATAGTCATATAGTTGAGTCTTTTGTAATTAAGTGGAAGATTAGAACGTTTGTCTAGTAAGGGTTGAAGTAGTCGAAAACGTCGTGCAGCTTCTTGTCGTTTCAGTCTTGTATGAGGATTCCAAGTAAGGCGTTTGTCAAGGTGCAGTACTAGATATCGGATCTGTTCAACCGGGACAAGAGGAGTATTATTGAAGGAGACAGTAGGACAGGAAGTCATAGGTTTACGACGAAGGGTAAAGGTAATTTGGTTGGATTTGTTGGAATTTCTTTTAATTCTCCAGTTCTAACACCATACCTCAAGGTCTCTGAGGTGGGATTGAAGGGTTTGAGAGGCAACAGTTGGATCGTTATTGGCTGATAACACACAAGTGTCATCAGCATAGGTAGAAAGGAAGGTGTTAGAATGGGTTGGGATATCAGTTGTATAAACTGTGTAAAGGATGGGTCCTAGGATACTACCTTGAGGGACACCAGCAGACTGACTAATAATGGACGAAAATGAATTATTATGACTGATTTTGAAGGATCTGCCAGTGAGGTAGGACTGGATAATAAGGAAGTATGTAGGGGGGAAGAAATGGCGGAGCTTTTAAAGCAATCCCGGGTGCCAGACTCGATCAAAGGCCTAAAACTTGTTTTAATGCAGTTTTTTAGTTTTTAAACACAAGAATAGTAGTATAGATGTATAATATACCGTTGAATAGCTAAAAATTTTAGGAAAGATATTATCTAATACGCGGAATTGTAAAAGTTAATAGAGAGTGATAAAAAACCGATGAAACTAACTGGTTGATGTTGTTAAAAATATGATAGATTATTTAATGAAACACACGTTTTTATTGAAATTCAATATAATTTATTCTTAAACAGTTTATTATTACCGATAAATGTATTTAAAAATTCTTAAATTGATGCGCGCACCAGTTATTTTAAAGTTGTGCATGCAATAAAGTTCGTTTAATTCTGATACGTCACTGGCAGTTTGATTTTAAATTCTACTAAAACCTTCAGTATTTATTAACAAATTGGAAATATTAGAGGAAAAAAAAAATTTCTCAATAAATTATATTACTCCTATAGACCCATGAGAAATATAAATGACTGTATCTCTAACTAATGAAATATAATTAAAGGTATCATATCCAACAACAGTTTATTATGTTTTATTTTTCTATACTTAACATAAAGTAATCGATCTAAATATCTAATAATTTAAAAAAAATCTTCCTTGAATTACTTAATTAATCCATTATTTTTTAATATTTCTTCCGTTCTATCATAAACTAATTTTTTTAATATTCATTATTTTCCAATTAAAAATCTGTTGTGGGCAACACACGACTTTCACTTACCTCCGTTTTTAAAATTGTTAAAGAATTTTCAAGAACAGTAAGAGATCAAAATGAGTAAAACCATTAAAGAAATAAATAAATGGAATTCATAAAGAAACATGTGTTTTATAAACAAATCTATTATAGTATTAGCCAAAATAATCAGTTATTTTCATCGGCTTTTCATCACTCTCTATTAACTTTTAAAAGCTTGTGTATAAGGTAATATTTTTTTCTAAAATCTTTAGCTTGCGAACGGTATATCATTCATGTATATTACTGGTCTTGTGTTCAAAAACAATAAATTGCATTAAAAAAATATGTTTCAGTTTTCTATTTCAGTTGTTTTTCGAATTCGCACAGCTTACATATTTAGCTGTTATTTATCAATGCTGACAAGATAATATGGTTACTTTTATAGAATCTACAAATTAAAGGTACTTTAGAGGAAGTAACATTTAAAATAAAGTCATTAAGCCCTGTCACACCATTTTAATTAGAATGAAAGCTACACGATATTAAAGCCTATTAAATTTTACATCGATATAGCGAGTTTAATCAAAATCGTCGGAACCGTTTTCGAGAAAATCGAATGGTATAAAGTGGTTCTTCTGGTAAGCTCATTTTGATGAAAAAGGTTTTGTAACGTCTCTGTTGTATATTTGTCTTAAATATGAAATTTAAGTTTCATAGGACTTACCGTTTCCGCCCGGGAGTTACCACACACACACACACAGATACACGCACACACACCTTTTTGCGGGACTTGTTATTTGTACTCAGGGGACCCTAAAATGTGCATTTCCGTTTAAAACTGGAATTCGAAAATTGTCACGATCGCAATACTTTGCCTTACAATATATATGTAGTAAGTGAAAGTAAAAATTATAATATGTATATCTCAATTCACGATGTTTTGTTTTATTTTCAATGATTATTTAACTGGTTGTAATATGATTTTTAAAAAAGTACTGAAGTGAACAAATAAATGTGGGAGTGCGAAGAAATTAATTAGGCATTTGAAAATTAATTATTTTCTTTGCGATGTGTGATTCTACTTCAGAGATTAATATTTCATAATAATAAGATAACAAAAAAAAATCAAAATCAATTACTTCTTTGTGTAAATATTTGTATTCCCACTGATGTTGACGATACTTATCGAAATCGTGTCTACTACACAGAACTTCTAAAAGAAGTATTTAGTTTTCTGTCGATAGTGATTTCCGAGTAATACGTGTTAGACTCGTGAAGTATTGACCTGAAAACCTGAATATTAATAAATCTTCTCTATTTGAATAGCTTACACATCTTACGCGTCTATGCTCCAAGTAACCTTGTGGCTTCTACCCTCCAAGAACCGCAACCCTCAACCCCGCTACACTTGTCTCGTTTTTGTGTTACATCAAGCATTAAGAATCTTTGATTTTTTTTTTTTTGGTACGAGTTAATGACAATATAAGAAGATACAACCAGTTGACATGATGTATGACTATGTTGAAACATGTAAACAAATATTCTCATCAAAAGTCATTCTCAGAGACATATGGCATTTTTTTTTTCTTTTTTGCCTTTTAAATGTCTTCTCGAATACTTCTCCTTCCCGGGATTTAACAGGCGCGACACAATTCGCAAGCAGACTCTGAAGCGGAAACGCTTGAAGAACAGATCTCCCCCGGGCTCATCTAAATAAAGAAAGACTTTTTGCCCGGCGGTACTGAGGCTGAGTAACTGTGGGAAAGAGGGCGAGGAGCCATATGGGAGGCAAAGGGTTCCAGATGATCCTGGACATGTGTCTGGAGGGGTGGCCGCATCTGCTGGCTCCAAGTATTGTTGTGCCAGGACAAGATCGTTCGCCATATCGTCGTGTCTTCGAGTCTACCATAATCGCATAGGAGGTATAAAAATGGGTTTAAAATAATGTTTACATAGAAACGTAGTATGTCTTAACAGCTACAAGATAGTAACCGCAAGTTCTGGATCACCTTGCTGAAGTCCACTACAGTATAGTTCTCCATAAGCTGTATACGATTATCATACATTCTGGTATTTTAAAACTACAGAAGGTTTGTTTGTTTATTTATTTAACGTCACTTTATGCTACTATGGCTGATCGGACGATGCTACAGTGGGAGTCCTAAATATTGGCTAACCAGGTTTTATCAGGAGATCTTTAACGAGAACCTGACATCGCACATGCTCAGGACCACCATTTAACGTCCCCTCTGAATGACTGGATAACTAAGGATTTTTTACTCCCATTAAAAAATCCTAGGACAACCTGCGAGTTTGAACCCGTGACCTTTGGCATAGGAGGCTGTTATGCTAACCACCCAGCTACAAGTGATCCCCAACTACAGAAGGTACCTATGTGCCAATGCATGTTACTGTGTTTTTGCCAATGTCTGTTCCATTGGATTTATGTAACAATACGATTCGGCAACAAAGTACATAAGATACTTAAGATGTGCGAACATATTTTTCCTATATTAAGTTCATTTTATGGCATTGCTAAGAATTTTTTTTTTTTTTTTAAACATTTTATTGATATTTACAACTGTACATATAATATATACAACAAGTAAATGGGCTAGTTTACACTTATGGGCGTGATAATGTCTAGTGAAGAAACTACCCAGTGGTAGCACTTCAATGTCAATTTAATTACAGTAGGTCTCGAGGCCATCGTCTTTTCAATCGCCTCGGAGGGTTGTCAGGAATAGATGGGAATGATAAGTTGCGTACAAGAGGATTCGTGTGGGTTGGGTGTTTGGAATGAAAAGAGGCATATCTGTTTCGGGCTAGTCCTGCGACAAATGGGATATTTAGGTCTTTATGGATGATTTTATTCGTAACGAAATAAGGAGCATTTAGGATTTTGCGAAGGATTTTGGATTGTAACGATTGAATGCGAGAGGAATTAGGTGGTTTAGTAGAGCCCCAAAGCTCGATTCCATATGTCCAGATGGGTCTGATGATGGTAACATAAATGAGCTTTTTGTAATAAATTGGAAGTTTTGAACGTTTGTCTAGTAAGTGTTGTAGTAGTCGGTATCTACGGGCAGTTTCTTGTCGTTTAAGTCGCGTATGGGGATTCCATGTAAGACGTTTATCAAGATGGAGTCCTAGGTAACGGATTTGTTCAACAGGTATGAGTGGGGTATTATTAAAGGATACAGTGGGGGAGGAAGTCATCGGTTTGCGACGAAGGGTAAAGGTAATTTGGTGGGATTTGTTAGGATTTATTTTAATCCTCCAGTTCTGACACCATTCCTCAATGGCTAAGAAATTAATGCAGGATTTTGAATTTTCTTTAAAATACCCCTTTATGCAACAAACTGTTTACGTATACTGGATTATTAATTCCTAAGGATATTAACAATTATTAATACTCTTCCAAACGATAATATTTATTTACATCTGTAGGATTTCTAAGCATAGGAATAATTCAGTCTTTACTAAGAAGTCAACTCGTGACATTCATATAGTTTTGTTGTTTGTTGATGCTTAAAGGCGTAAAACCCCGAGGTCATCAACGCCTATAAATACACTTAAATTAAAGAAACTTGTGTAAGAGTTCTATTTTGACTTAAGGAAAATAATCATAAGGAATGTACTGATTATAATAACTTTATAACAATAAAGTAAAAAAAATAAATATAAAAAAATAAAAAAATCAGTTATTAGACCAATAGTTGCGACAGGGGATGGTATGCTTTCAAACAGTTTATAACCATTGCTATTTCATATAATTTTGTTTAACGAGTTTAAGCTCGGCCGGAACGAGGCTCAGACGGCCAGAAACATCAACCAAGTCTACTATGAGGACAGCATGAGTGCACTGTTCAATGGTGCACTACTCAAAACGTTTCAGGGTCGATGCTTTAGCCTTTAAGGCAAAAAAGGTCGTGTAAGAAAGTCTTACAGATGGGATCCATGCTCCGCGGGCTTTAGCGGGAGAAAACCCTTACAATGGAAACTTAACCTTAGAAAATCGACCGCTTACCTTAGAAAAGCTTGAAAGTTGGGTTCTGCGCACATTCAGTGGCAGTAAAAAAAACCTGGGTTATGAAGTTGGTGTTACGCATCTTTGGCACAAAAATCAAACAAACCTTCTTTATCCAGAAATGTTGCTTTTGATGAAAAATGGTTACATTAAGATAACAGTGGCAGATGACAGACAGTGGCTCGACAGAATAGAAGAAGTACAACCTTTTCCAAAAACCCAACTCACCAAAAGAAAATGTTTGTCTACTCTTAAATACTGAAGAAACCATCAATGCCTAATCGTATTATAATGCATCAGACATTGGCAATACTGAAGCTCTCTTAAATTAGCCGGAAGGAAGCCATTTTGTTGCATGACAAGGACTGCCCAAGTCTTACGTGTGACATCACGATTATTTTTAAGTCATATTAACTCTGCCACATCCGCCCTACTTCTCTGACCACTTATTTATCATTACTAATATCCTCTTTTTAGACACCTGGACCTCTACGTACGTGAACAAAAAATTTAATGGGCAATGGGAATTAGGAAATAGGTTTTCGGATTTTATCAATTTTAAAAATAATAAATTCTATTTTAACGGAATAAAAAAGTTTCCGACACTTTGTCAGAAATTTATTGATATTAGTGGAGATCATTTTGATTAAATTAAACAGTTGTAAATTTTTCTTTTTAAACCAAAATCCTGCATCATTTCCCGAGAAATTCAAGATATGCTTTCCTAGGCAACGTGATATCGAGTGTTTATTAGGACTGTTAATTTGGCTTGCTTAATCCACTCTCGTCTTCCACTTAACCGAGTAAGACTTCCATCTATAACTCCTGATCCATAGGTCTCTATCCTCAACCAGTCTTCTCTTCGTCCATTTTATTATATTTTCGATCAGGTTCCTACTTATCGCGCCTTCTCGCGTATTCTTTAGTGTTTTACCACTCGAAGGAGTCTTATAAGTAGCCTTTGCATGTTCAAAAATCAAGCTCGAACAAGCTTCCGCTCGTTTTCTTCTATTTTTTCATTGGAATATTAATTACAGTTGAAACTATAATTTCCAAAAGATACTATATCCACTCACATTTAGTACTTTTTGAAAATCAACGTCTCGTGGTATGAACGGTAATTGTTATAAAAAAATCTGGTGCGGGCAACACACGACTTTCACTTACCTCCATTTTTAAAACCAATGAAAAAATTTTCAAAAACAGATAGAGATAAAAATACGTGAAACTATTAAGGAATTAATTAAACTGAATTTATATAGAAACATGTGTTTTATTAAAAAATCTATTATATTATTATCTAAAATAATCAGTTAGTTTTATGTTCATTTCATCACTCTCTATTAACTTTTAAAAGCTTGTGTATGAGATAATATTTTTTCTAAAATCTTTAGCTTTCCAACGGTATATCATACATGTATATTATTGCTCTTATGTTCAAAAACGAAAAATTGCATTGAAAAAATATTTTTTCTGTTTTGTCCTTTAGTTGGGTATCGAATTTATTCAATTTATATATTTACCTGTTTTTCATCAGCGTTAACAAAATAATATAGTTATTTTTATTGAATCTACAAAATTAAAGGTACTCTAGGTGAACAAAATATAAAATAAATTAAAATATCGATATTTAAGCCCTGTCAGGCCATTTTAATCAGAATAAAGCCTACATGATATTAAAGCCCATTAAATTTTACATCGATATAGCGAGTTTAATCAAAATCGTCGGAACCGTTTTTGAGAAAATCGAAAAAAGGTGCAAAATGCATGGTATAAAGTGCCTCTTCTGGTAAGCTCATTTTGATGAAAAAGGTTTTGTCACGTCTCGGTTGTATATTTGTCTTAAATATGAAATTTCAGTTTCATAGTACTTACCGTTTCCGCCTGGGAGTTACCACACACACACACACACACACACACACACACACACCTTTTTGCGGGACTTGGTTATTTGGACTCAGGGGACCCTAAAATGTGTATTTCCATTGAAAACTGGAATTCGAAAATTTTCACGATCGCAATACTCCTCCTTACTATATATTGTAAGTGAAAGTAAAAACTTCATCACTGAAAAGTTCTTATCCCATATGCTTCTCTTAAAAAATTAACATAGTTGGTCTTTGACTATCATAAACGTCTCAGAGGTTACGTGGTACTGTTTTTTGGCTTTTTCCCACATGAACGACTGTCCTTTCAACAGTTCGATTACAGTCAAAACACGTATTGGGAGAATCGTTATATATGATAAGCACCAATTTCTGTCATTTCCCATTAAAAAAAAAATGAATGATAACAAAACGTCAGCTACGTGTATACTCGACAAAGATATGCCACACTGAAGTAGCTACTCCTTTTGTTGAACCCCATGCTATCGGACCACGATAAGAAACAGCTGTTGCAGAGAAGTGGAACGGATGTGGCCGGCTTTGTGGAAACGAAAACCACAATTCCTCGACAATCGCTAACATGTAGTTTGAGGGAGAAGCTGTCTTTCCTAAATGGTGGCTTATTACGCCTTGGTGCAACATGTGTTGTAGAAAGACAGGTGTATCATGTCGATGCCCTTCTTTGTTTGCTTTAAACTTGACAAATATATACTCAATTGTTGATTTCGATTTCTCTTATACAAGCAAGAAGGGAAGTGTGAATTATGAAAACCGTAAACCCCTGGAAAACCTCAATCCGTAGTTCTCGTCGAGAAGTCGCTATTACCCGCCTCAGAATCGGACATAGCCGACTTACCCATAGCTACATAATTACTAGAGAAATCCCTCCTAAATGCTCACAGTGCAACAAAATTATATCCATCAGACACATATTTGAAGAATGCTCTTATTATCACAAAGTATTATGTCAGCTGGGTATACCGCCCAACATATCAATGGCTCTGCGGGATGATGAGCCCTCTATAAAAGCAGTCATTAAATTTCTAACAAAAGTGAAACTGTTAAACAGTCTCTGACTATCCAACACATTTATCGAGGACGTGCCCTCCTTATTATGTATCTATTTAATTCCTTTTCCTATTATTATTATTTTTTTTTATTGTTTAATTTATTTTTCTACCTTTATTTATTATTTCTTATTATTATTTTTTATTTTATTTTTTATTTATTTATTTTAGTATTTATTTATTTTTATTTTTTTCATTATAATTCCTTTTGAACTAAGAATAAACACCTCTCAAGGATAAACCATAATAACTAACCATCGGGCGTTGATGAGTTGGCTGTTGTACGCCCTAAAACCAAACAAAACAAACAGAGAAGTGTGAAACTATTTTTTTTTAATATATTTTTTTAATTAAATTTACAACTTTACAAAAAATACATCAAGTAAATATGCTGTAATCTTATAACACATGAAATGAACATGAAGAGAAACTGCCCATTAGCAGCACTCTTTGGTAGTGAGTCTAAACAAGAAGGTCTCGAGGCCATCTTCTTTTTAGACGTCTCGGAGGATTATCAGGAATTGAAGAGGAAGCAAGGATTGAAACAAATGGATTAGAGTGGGAGTGGAGTTTTTCATGGAAGGAGTGATACCTGGTACGGGCCAAATCAGCAACATATGGAACATTAAGATCATTGTGGATGATTTTATTCGTGACAAAGTAAGGAGCGTTAAGGATTTTGGATTGTAAGGATTGGATACGGGATGAGTTTGATGGTTTAGTAGAGCCCCAAAGCTCTACTCCGTAGGTCCAGATAGGCCTTATGATGGTCATGTAAATGAGTCTTTTGTAGTTAAGTGAAAGGTTAGAGCGTCTGTCTAGTAGGTGTTGGAGTAGCCGAAATCGTCGTGCAGTTTCTTGTCTCTTCAGTCTTGTATGCGGATTCCATGTAAGTCGTTTGTCAAGCAGGAGTCCTAAGTATCGGATCTGTTCAACCGGGACAAGCGGAATATTATTAAAGGACACTGTAGGGCAGGATGTCGTAGGTTTTCGAAGTGTAAAGTGAAGGGTAAAGGTTGTTGCGATTTATTGGAATTGATCTTAATTCTCCAATTCTGACACCATACCTCAAGGTAAGTGTGAAACTAAATGTGGAATATTCATTGAGTTTATAAATAAAATGAATCCTACTAGCTCGCATACTAAAACATTAGTTTAATGTAGAATATCAAAAAAAATCCTGAGTTAAGTAGGGCCTTTTCATAAGTCTTAATTTTACTTTATCACTCTTAAAATGTATACTAGCATCGACCCCTTTCCTGGAAACCCAATAATGCCCGAATTTCCAGAAGAACAACAAGTAACCTCAATTTTTTCCTTCATTCTCTTTACGATCTTCCACTATTCACTAAGGCCCAAGTATCCTTATTTATTTTCCTCCACTTTGTCCTATAACTTTAAGGTATATGCGAACCTATCGACTGTGCTTGAGAACAGGCTAAAAGAAATCATTTTCATTCAAAATAAAAAAAAACATTTTTAAGATTTGCCTCATTTGACCCATTTATACGACGAGTTAACATGGATCCTTCCCTCCTTTCGCTAACAATACTTTTCCATTAACTCTCAGTTTCCTCCCTATATCCACAGTCCTCTGTAGTTCAAAGCGTTTAGTCAACTCCCTTGAAATAAGATCGGGCCATTATGATCTTTAAATCCACTCTACTACTCCCTGGAACTCCCTATCCGCACATATTCGCCATGCTGCTTCATTATCATCAAATCTTAACTGTCCCAACACCTTCTTTCTTCTTAAATAGACGTTTCAACAATTCTGATATTTTAAATCAACTAAGTTAATGAATTTATTTAGTTTTGGTTTTATTTAAGACGTATATCTACCAGATTTTATTTATTTATTTTATTATTTTTTATTTTGCATACTTTTTTTTTAATTCTCACACCGTTGTAAATAATAATCAATTATTTTCCTTTGGACTTAGACAAGTATTTTTTATTTTTTTTTAATATTGCTTTATTGAGAAGTAATACAATCTGCCACTATCTTGGGCAATAAGTATTAGAGATAAAAGAAGTCATACATTCCATATGTACAGAGTAACAAACAAAATAAAGCAGACATAACAATAATAATAATAATAAAATAACGAATAAATAAAAAGATAACATATAATGAAATAAAAAAATCTGGTGCGGGCAACACACGACTTTCACTTACCTCCGTTTTTAAAATCAATGAAAGAATTTTCATATATAGTTTAGAGATAAAAATACGTGAAACTATTAAAGAATTAATTGAATTTATATAGAAACATGTGTTTTATTAAAAAATCTATTATATTATTATCTAAAATAATCAGTTAGTTTTATCTTCTTTTCATCACTTTCTATTAACTTTTAAAAGCTTGAGTATAGGATAATATTTTTTCTAAAATCTTTACCTTCCCAAAGGTATATCATACATGTATATTACTGCTTTTATGTTCAAGAACAAAAAATTGCAATAAAAAGATATTTTTTCTCTTTTAGTTGATTTTCAAATTTGCTCAACTTGCATATTTAGCTGTTTTTCATCAGTGGTAACAAGATAATACAGTTATTTTTATAGAATCAACAAAATTAAAGGTACTTTAGAAAAAGAAAATTTAAAATATCGGCATTTAAGCCCTGTCAGACCATTTTAATCATAATGAAACCTACATGATATTAAATCCCATTAAATTTTACATCGATATAGCGAGTTTAATCAAAATCGTCGGAACCGTTTTTAAGAAAATCATAAAAAGGTGTAAAATGCATGTACGTGTATAAAGTGGCTCTTCTGGTAAGCTCATTTTGATGAAAAAGGTTTTGTAACGTCTCAGGCGTATATTTGTCTTAAATATGAAATTTCAGTTTCATAGGGCTTACCGTTTCCGCCCGGGAGTTACACACACACACAAACCCACACACAGACCGTTTTGCGTGACTTGGTTATTTGGACTCTGGGGACCCTAAAATGTGTATTTCCGTTGAAAACTGGAATTCGAAAATTTTCACGATCGCAATACTTTCCCTTACTATATATACTAAGTGAAAGTAATAAGTAAACTTCACTAACAAATGGAAAGAAAATAAAGTAATTAAAATCTTGGCCACATTCATACCTATATACGTTATTTACATACTGCCTCTGGGAAATCCGAATCGAACCCCTACACCCAGAAGTGGAGTGGCACAATACTCAGGAGTTCCCAGCGCCTCACAGTCACCTGTCTTAAAACACATTAGGTTAGACACATCGTCTATCTTAATTTTTCAATTCAGTAATTCTTAAGGGACCCTTTTCCGCAATTAAAGTTTTTTTTAATATCCTATTTTATAGTATTGTTTATAAAACAGAGGCTTTGGGAAAATATAGTCATTACTTTCACAATTTGCATAATAATCCGAAACAATAAAAATTTATGTCCCTCATGTAGGGATGTCGTGCACATATAAATGGCGGACAGCATACACATATAATTTAATGGTTCTTATTTAAATCGCTGGAATGGAACCAACTGCGATGTTTAGGATACGCTGTCATTGTTATGTTAAGTTTAATGAATATTCAGGTGAGGTAGGCCGCAAGTCTAGCGTGGCGCTATGCATCCAAGTATATACCATTACCTATGTTGAACATTTCAAGAACAATAAAATATATATTTTAATAACTATTTTATTGTTGATTTGTTTTAATATGTGTTTTTAATTGTTGCTCATAAATCTAGAAAAACATGCTTTACAACTAACTTTCTCAAATTTATTACTAAGCAAGACATGTCTTGAAATTGTCTATAAAAAGGATTTATAAAAATACATAGCATAACTTAAAAAATAAAAAAAGAAAGAAACTAGATTTTATTTACATGTTTACAAAATGTTTAGAACTGATTTCGGATGAGTCATCCTTACAATCAGCAAACATTTGTTTTTTGGTATTTATAGTCCATTAGCCTAAATGACTAACATATTATAAAATTAAATTGAGATTAAAGTACGATTGTAGGAAAAAATATACAAAAACCTACACATAAAAACAACACAAAATAATTAAAAATATAAAATTTAGAACTTAAAATAAACTAAATTAATTTAACAACACATTGTTTCGTTATTTTATGAGTGTAGCGTTTGAGAGAAAATTTATTGTAATTACCGATTTCTTTTATTAATGGATTTTTGGAGACGGGTTTTACGGAAATAGGAAAGTCTTGGAGTATAGAAGATATTTTAGTGTAGCGGGGATAATTATTGAAGATTTAAATAGCATAAGGAGAACTTGGTTGGGAAATTCGACCAGAAAATAAAAAAACAAAAACTAAATAAGGTACATAAAATCTTGATTTTTCCATGCAGAGAAAGATAATATCTATAGTATTTAATATCCGTAGTAGATATTATTTTATTTAAGATTTGACAAAAAAATAAAATAAATGTGATACAGATATGAAATTTTTTTATATTAATTTTAATAAGAGACTAAAGTATTTATCATATCATGAGAGAGATGAAAATTATTTTAACATGTGTATAATAAAAAATGAAGTTTAAAACATTAACAGAAAATTATTTATTTACCATCAAGAGGTCAAAACCTTGACAGTATTATGATCTAACAGATAATTTAATATTAAAAACATGTGAAAAAATATATTATTATAAATTATGACCACGCTCTATCAATTCTTCCTTTAGTTATATCCTGCGGTCAACCTTAACTCCACCGTTACAAAATACCTCTGATATATTAATGACAACTAATTACATTGGTGTTCAATTCAAAATAATGACAAATTATTTATTTATCATTTAAATTCAGCGTTTTAAGTTTGTTGAACAGATGAAGACGAAAATGTTAATTTGGAGAAGCACACTCCAAAGTTTAATAAAGTAAAAAAAAAAAAAAATATATATATATATATATATATAATATATAATATATATATATATTAAATATGTAGTACACTAAAAATTGTGAATTCCGTTTCTAATTTAATTCTCAATAACAAACTCTCTCTCTATTCGAGTTATCATAGGAAAATGCAGACTCAATAATAGACTTGTCAACGACATATCAATAGCTAAAATGTCTGTTAAAAGAAGGCCGAAAAAAAGCTGGATGAGAAACCTAGGAAACCTCCTCTCCTAAATTAAAGCTTAGGAAGGGGTACTGCTGGGCACTTTCCTTCTTCATGCCTATCATGTCTGCTGCTGACATAAAGAAGATAAAATAAAAAATAAAAATAATTATAAAAAAAAGAATAAATACATGTTGAGCACACTCATGCCTATTTATACTAAGACTATATGGAAAGCCAGCTCGTAATTCTAGCCAAAGTTTTAATCCTATTTTGACAATGTACCATTGGTTTTCCACGTCAAATATATTTGTCTAATATTAGGCCTAAGGAGATCGTAACAGTTTGAATAAGGAATGACCATAACAGTTTATAAACTGAAAGTTTTGGTACATTACGTACAGGGCTCAGTTAGTTAAGTACCATGGAACCGCTTGAGAGTTCGCTCATGAGCACTACTTGCCACTAACTAAAGGTTAATTGAGATTCGTGGGAACCTCAGAGGGGCCTAATGAACCAATTGCCTCGGAGATGTCATTTCCTCCTCCTCCAGCCATTTCTTTTCCCCTCGAACGAACTGCCAGGCTGGAGAACCTCTGTAAATTCCTCGTTAAGATTTAGTGCAGCTATCGAAATTCATTACAGAGATAATATTGGCAACCTTTTGGATTTTATATACTAAGCACTGTAGGTAAATATTGAACGATATTTAGAAAATAGTGGAGTTTCAATGATTGGATCACTATTGACTATATTCTCACAAGTATCAGCATACATTGAAAGAATAGTGTTTGATGAATATAGATGTCATTTGGATAAAATATGTAAAGAATGAGCTCTAGGACAATGCCTTGAGATACACCAGCAGGCAGGGAAAATAATAGCCATCGCGTTTCATTTTGGCTGATATGTTAGTGAGCTAGTTCTAGATAATGAGGGATCGCCTGTGGTGTAGTGGTTTTAATAACAGCCTTTTCTATCCAATATCGCGAGTTTAAACCCAGCTGATGCCCTAAGGATTTTTTAAATGGAGTATAAAACCCTTGGTAATGCCGTCCTTTGAAGAGGACGTAAAATGGTGGTCTCGAGCCTCTGCTCTGTCATGTTTACCTGGATAGGCAAAATTTAGAAATGCCACTGTTGCATCGTCCGGTTATCCGCAGTAGTAATTTCCTTTTTTATTTTGTACATCAATCTTTATTTGCAAAGTTATAAAACTTTGATTGGAACTCTATTGCAATGCCATTCTTATTTACTAAAATGTATTTTATACATCAATTGTTTATATTGTGTGTAAAATTATAAAAAATCCAACGAAGAAGAGAAAGAAAAAAAATAAGTGAAATAAAACAAAAAATAAAATGAGCACATCAGCATATAGTGGCGCTAAATAAATAAACAAACAAACAAAATTAATCAACCCCAAGCGAAGCAATTTCAGGTGCCAGACCCACTCAAAGGCCTATTCTAGGTCAAGAAAGACATCCGTGCAGTACAATCCGCGCTCCAATGTAGATGAGACAACTTCAAACACACGATGAGATTATCTGAGTTAGTACTAGACATAGACTAGACATACACACGATGAGTAATTACTAGACATAGTGGAGTGGAATGTTCGGAATCCAAACAGATAGTCTGGAATTATGTGATTAAATTATAAGATATGGTATTGGCACCAGCATGAGGATTACTGAAGTTTTAATTTATTAATACAACATAAATTATTCTGAGGCACATAAAGTATTTTTTCAAATTAAAATTTAAATCCTTAAATTTTACTTATTAAACAACAAAACCCATTTATTTAAGTTAAAAGATGAATGGAGAATGGTTTTGTATCTAAATTCTTAAAGTCCTATTAAAAAATCGATTTCCAATCCACTCTTTGGAAAAATCTAGTAGAGTGGAAATATTATACTGAAGAATAATTTATTTTTGTGATAACAGTATTTAGGTTTTAATAATTAAAATTACATGTTAATTCATACAGAAATTTTAGGATCCCATATATTCACGAGATTCGGCTTATAGTTATTAGTCATATATACAAAATTTTAGTATTCTACCTTAAATAGTAATTAATTTAGAGCCACCCAAACTTTGACTTTTTCATGACCTCGGCGCTTTCAAAGAAGCTTACTTACTCAAAGAAATAAAATTGTACAATTGCTATTTTTTTTATCAAAAAGCATGAAAAAAATCAGATTATATGAAGGAAACTATGGTTATTACTGCAATAAATAAAGAATCAATCCATCATTCACTAATTACTATGAAAAAAATATTGTGTACTAATACATAAATAATATTGTATACAAATATAAGTAACAATATTAGGGTATATCTGTTCATATAGCTGTTGATAGGCAATTAAGTAATATGAAAAGCAATAATTCAAAGAACGATGGCATATCACTACTGCTGATTTAAAAACACTATATCTCTGTTAGATCTGAATCAATTTCAATTATTCTTTTTTTTTATTTTTGTAGAAAATTTAATTCTCTTCGAAATAGCACTAATAAATACTAATTTAAATTAAAATTTAAGGTATTTATGTATAATTAAAAACGGAATTTTCTACGTATTTTCTTGAAACGTAAGCCCTCACATTTTGAGAGGAAGGGGATATTGTTTTTTATTTGGTAGTTCGATTACTAAAGTTCATTATTATAAAAAAAATCATTGCAATTGCTTTAGACCTAATAATTTTTTTTTCATTTTGTAAAACATTTAATTCTCTATGCAATCTCACAAAGAGAAAAAGGCGTATTTTTTTTTTTAATCGTTATTCGGATTCTACGCATCTCTAAACGTAAGTCCTCAAATTTTGAGGGGGGAGGGAGGTCTTTTTTTTTTATTTATTTATTTATTATTTTTTTGTTCGATTACAAAGGTTCATTCTTGAAAATAATAAACCAAAAAATGTAAAGCGAAATGAATAGTTTCAAAATTGATTACTAGTTAAGGTAGAATACTAAAATTTTGTACATAAAATGAGTCATGTCCATATTCAAATGTCACTAAGTTTCAAAACCTTAATAGTTTCCATTCAGCAGGAAAAAATATGTCTCTTCGTAAAAACTTTTTGCTGCTCGTGTCCGTAAAAATGGGGACTTAGACACGTGTCCTTAAGGAGGGTTTGTCACTTTAAAATAATAAATGGAAACACGGGTATGAAGTTCAAATCGTAACACATCTAGATATGGTAAATTCTTGAAGTGAAAGAAATATTATACTATTTCTTTGACAAACCAAAACTGGTTCCAGTTCACAGTTCTAGGATAGATAAGCTACCTACCAGGTTTCTCCTAGGAAGAGTTATCAATCAGACTACGCAAACAGATTTCGCCGAGGGACTGGCGCCGTAGTGCTGACTACACTATCACCCCTGGGAACTAATCCGTAAGCAAATACTTCCAACTCCCGGGTAGCAAGATAGCGTATTCCTTCACCCCTGCCATTCAAACCACTTTTATGTTTTTATAAAATTTTAAATCATTCATAACTATGTAGAACTAACTAAATATACCACTACTATACTTACATAATGTCTTCTACTAAGAGGAAAAGAGTAAGTCATTTGTTTGGTTATATTTATATCATTATTCATATCATTTGATATTCAAAGTAATATTCATATCATTTGTATAATACAGATTTCTGTGTTCTTTCTCATTACCAAAGAAAGATAACAAACATAGATATTCATATTGGAAGTTAAAAAAAACTGGTGCGGGCAACACACGACTTTCACTTACCTCCGTTTTTAAAATCAATGAAAGAATTTTCAAATACATTTAGAGATAAAAATACTTTAAACTATTAAACAATTAATTAAATTGAATTTCTATAGAAACATGTGTTTTATTAAAAAAACTTTTATATTATTTTCTAAAATAATCAGTTAGTTTTATCGGCTTTTCATCACTTCCTATTAACTTTTAAATGCTTGTGTATAAGATAATATTTTTTCTAAAATCTTTAGCTTTAAAACGGTATAGCATACCTGTATATCACTGTTCTTATGTTCAAAAACGAAAAAATGCATTAAAAAAATATTTTTTTTGTTTTTTGCTTTAGTTGCGTATTCAATTTATATATTTACCTGTTTTTCATCAGTGGTAACAAGATAATATAGTTATTTTTATATAATCAACAAAATTAAAGGTACTTTAGGGAAAGAAAATTTAAAATATCGGCATTTAAGCCCTGTCAGACCGTTTTTATCCGAATGAAACCTAAATCATATCAAAGCCCATTAAATTGTACATAGATATAGCGAGTTTAATAAAAATCGTCGGAACCGTTTTCGAGAAAATCGAATAAAAGTGCAAAATTCATAGTATAAAGTGGCTCTTCTGGTAAGCTCATTTTGACGAAAAAGGCTTTGTAACGTCTCGGGCATATATTTGTCTGAAATATGAAATTTCAGTTTCATAGGACTTGCTGTTTCCGCCCGGGAGTTATTACACACACAGACCTTTTTGCGGGACTTGGTTATTTTGACTCAGGGGACCCTAAAATGTGTATTTCCGTTGAAAACTGGAATTCGAAAATTTTCACGATCGCAATACTTTCCCTTACTATATATAGTAAGTGAAAGTAAAAAAAATAAATAAATGTTTTTTATTTTATTTATAGTAATACACAACTGTATTAAAAAACACCATGAGTAAATATGCTGTATGAAGGTAAGCCATGAAAATGTCTTGAGAAAGAATTACCCAGTGGTAGCACTTCACTAACTATTTTAAAGCAGTAGGTCCCGAGGCCACCTTTTTTTTTCAGACGCCTCGGCGGGTTATCAGGGATATCTAAGGGAGATAAATTACGGACAAGTGGGTTTATGTGGGCAGGGAGTTTAGAATGAAAAGAGGTCTATCTATCACGGGCTATATCTGCAACAAATAGGATGTTGAGGTCATTATGGAGTAGTTGATTTGTGACAAAATAAGGGGCATTCAGGATTTTGAATTGTAAGAATTGGATGCGGGAGGAATTAGATGGTTTCGTAGAGCCCCAAAGCTCGATTCCATGTGTCCAAATAGGTCTGATAATAATGATGTAAATGAGTCTTTTGTAATATACTGGAAGTTTTGAACTTTTCCAGCATGTGTTGTAGTAATCGGTATCTCAGAGCAGTTTCTTGTCGTTTCAGTCTTGTGTGAGGATTCCGAATAAGGCGTTTGTCATGTTTCCTCTGTGAAACTGTGTCTTCTGACCTGTCCAGCAGACATATCGGTCTATATGCTGAGGGTTCTGAGGGGTTTCCTTTGCCTTTTGGAACCAGTACAAGGCGCTGCCTTTTCCATGGTCGCGGAAAGGATCCCTCACTTAAACAGGAACTGAAGACGTCCTGAAAAAGTTCCGGCTTGGTCTCGATTGCCACCTTTAGTGCCACGTTCGGGATGCCATCCAAACCTGGGGCTTTACCAGTATGAAGGCTGGAGCAGACATCCTTCAGCTCCTCAGCAGTTACGGATGGTGCGTCAAATGGCTGCACCTGCCCTGAATCCTCAAGCTCTTCTTGTTCGGGAAAAAGAGAAGCAACGATTTTCTGCACAGCCACAGGACACGTTGGCGATCTCGTAGAGCTGCCCTTCAATTTCTTCATGACGGTCCTGTATGGCCTTCCCCATGGATCCTCGTCCACCTCTTCGCAGAGTTCCTTCCAGCATTTCCTCTTGCTCAACTTGATTGCACGCCGTAGTTCGCGCCTCGCAGTTTTGAATTCCTCTTGTAAAATTCGGAACTGAGGGCTACCTCTTGCACGCTGGTACCTTCTTCTCGATGCGTGACACCGTGTCCGACAGTCAGCGATATGGTCGTTCCACCAGTAGACCGGATGTCGACCCATGCATGCGTTGCTGCGAACCATAGACGCGTCACAAGCTGTGTGGATCAGATCTACTAGCTGGTGAGCCTTATCCTCCGCGCTGCCTGACAGCCCACACGGGCTCTCCATCATAATTTTGAATGATTCTCTGTCAAATGTCCTACTTTTCCATCTTACAGTACCATTATCCTGCCTTATTGTCATTCGTTCCCGGTTGCCCAGAGTGATCAATATGGCCTGGTGGTCGCTGTGGGTGTATAAGTCACAGACCTGCCAGCCAATAGTAGGGTGTAGGCAGTCACTTACAAATGTTAAGTCTATAATGGAAGTCCTGCTTCCCTTCACAAATGTAGGCTCCGTCCCTGTATTAACCAGTACGAGGTCGTCCATCTGGGCGAAGGCTTCTAATAAGACTTCACCTCGTCGATTGGTCGACTTGCTACCCCATTCTAATGCCCAGGCATTGAAGTCTCCGGCAATTACTACAGGTCTACGTCCTGTGGCGTCTCTCACTATGCTATCTAAAAGAGCTTCATATTCTTCAATTGCAGTGTTCGGTGGGGCATAGCAACTGTACAAGTATAGATGCTTTATCTTGGCCCAAACGAAACCATATGTCGGAGCTCGCGGTGTTTCTTCTATGAAATTTGGTTCACCTGCCCAAATTGCAGCACGACCCGTAGCGTCGGATAACCAAGAATTACTATCTACATTTTTATACTGTTCACTCAAGATAGCGACATCAATTTTTTGCTCTTTCACTGTTTGCCATAGGATATCCTGTGCGGCTTCGCAGTGATTCAGATTCAGTTGGAGGACTCTCATATGGGGCGACTTCTTCCACTCCTTTGTTCTTCTAAGGCGCGCTGTAATGCTGGGCATCTGCTGCCGCCACACAGGTGTCCACTATCGCCTCCTCCGAGGCAAAGAGCGCAAGACGGACTCTTTGTACAATTCAAGGCTAAATGGCCCTCTTCGCAGCACCTGCGACAACATTTCGTTCGGTCGGGTCCTTTGCATTGCCTGGCAAAATGTCCAAAGTTCCAACACCGGTAGCAGCGCTGTAGTCGGATTTTTTCCCGAATCCTACTGATCACTAATCCGACCCTGATTCTTCCTTTGGCAATTGCTTTCCTAGCCTGCACGACTGGCAAAGCAATAACTGCCGTCCTTGTTCCAGCGTATGCCGAGCGGATCGACAATACAGCGGTTGGCTTTATATTCTCTTCCTCTATTAATGTGGAGAGAGCCTCAGCGACCTCTTCTTTTGATGTTAGAGCGTCCAGGTCTCTTATTTCAATTAACGATTTCTGTCTCCAAGCCCTAACTTCGGCCTCTGACCCCAATGCTCCCTCTAGGGTTTCCTTCATTCTCTCCAGAGAGACCCCTTTTGTTTCCCTATTCAACTGTATCAGGAGATTTCCCGCCTCATTTTTGCGAACCCTGTTAATATTGGAGCTCATATCTTTCAAGGATGGATCAGCTCTTACTTTGCGGAGTGTGTCTGCATATGTGGTGCCTTCCTTAACCTTAATTATGAGGGCATCCGGCCTCGGTGGTTTTGGGCGTGGGCGCCGATTTCCTCTCTTCTTCTGGTTCGTGACTGTTTGCCATCGTTCAACTGAGGCTGTTGAGGCTATTATGGGTTGTTGAGTCTGCTCCGCTATGGGGCTTGGAGGGCCACTTGGTGCCTTAGCCTGCTTCCTTGGAACTATCGCCTTTGGTTGATCCCTTTTTGCTGATCCATTCTCGTGAGTCGTTGAACCCTGGAAATCCTGATTCTGTCGTTTATTATTTATTGTGGGTACCGATGGCACGGTTTGGGTGCAGATATCCACCATACTTTGTGCATCCTCCCGAGCTTTGAATTTGCACTCCAGTGACATCAACTGATTCAGGATTCTACAGGCATATTCCTTAATCTCTCCATGGACATTATGCTTAGACTGGATGTATGTCTGTAAACCTTGGACTTCTTTAACCAGCGTTGTCCACTCATCCTTGCAGAGCTCCAACGTTGTAGTAGTACCTGATGATGTCTCAGCTCTATCAAAATTTAAAGGTGTTTCATTGCGGTGGCTTGATGACGACGTCGGGTGTCCCGCTTTCTCAACCTCTGCCGACGCCGGTACTGGGGTTCCGAGCCCCTGCACCGTAAGTAAAATCTCCTGCTCTATCATCTCATAGTTATATTTTTGCATTTTATACCTCCTGCCAGGTGTGATTCAGCCGCCTCTAACCTGAGGAACAGACGCTGACCAGGTCGCCGCCTATTCTAGGAACCGTCACGCCTGGATTTGTCTAGTTTTGGTCCGCCCCGGGTATTTTATTTCCCCGGTACCCACCAAATCTGGTGAGCTTTCCCCTATCCGCCACCTGGGGAGGCGCCCGATGGAAGCTCTAGGAACTCCACACGGGTCCCGCAAAAAGCTGTGTGTGTGTGTGTGTGTGGTAACTCCCGGGCGGAAACGGTAAGTCCTATGAAACTGAAATTTCATATTTAAGACAAATATACAACCGAGACGTTACAAAACTTTTTTCATCAAAATGAGCTTATCATAAGATCCACTTTATACTATGCATTTTGCACCTTTTTTCGATTTTCTCGGAAACGGTTTAGACGATTTTGATTAAAGTCGCTATATCGATGTAAAATCTAATAGGCTTTAATATCGTGTAGTTTTCATTCTGATTAAAATGGTATGACAGGGCTTAATGACGATATTTTAAATGTTACTTCCTCTAAAGTATCTTTAATTTTGTAGATTCTATAAAAATAACCATATTATCTTGTCAGCATTGATAAATAACAGCTAAATATGTAAGTTGTGCGAATTCGAAAAACAACTGAAAGAGAAAACTGAAAACTTATTTTTTCAATGTAATTTATTGTTTTTGAACATAAGAACAGTAATATACATGTATGATATACCGTTCGAAAGCTAAAGATTTTAGAAAAAATATTATCTTATACACTGGTCTGTGTGTGTGTGTGTGTGTGTGGTAACTCCTACGCGTAAACGAAAGGTTCTATGGTACTGAAATTTTATATTTAAGACAACTATAAGCTCGAGATGGTACAACAACTTTTTCATTAAAATCAGCTAACCAGGAGAGCCACTTCTCACCATGCATTTTACTCCTTTTTACGATTTTATTAAAAACGATTGCTCTAACGATAAAATTGAACGGGCTTTAATATCGTGTAGGTTTCATTCTGATTGAAATATGCTGATATTTTAAAATTTCTTCCTCTAAAGTACCTTTAGTTCTGTACATTCGAAAAAATTAACCATATCGTCTTATTAGCATTTCTAAAAAACAGATAAATATATAAGCTGAACGATTTCGGTATCAAACTGAACGAGAAAACTGCAGCATATTTGTTTATGCATTTTTTTTTGTTTTTGAACTTAAGAACAGTAATATACAAGTATAATATACCGTTGGAATGCTACAGATTTTAGAAATAATAATATGTTATACATACTATTGTAAAGGTGACGGGGAGTGATTTTCGTAGATAATAATATAATAGATTATTTAATAAACACGTGTTTCTTTTTAAATCTAATTTAAATAATTCTTTAACAATTTATTTTCGTTTATAAATTTGTTTAAAAGTTCTTGAATTGGTATGAATAATGGAGGTAAGTGAAGGTCGTGTGTTGCGCGACTTAAGATTTTTAGTGTTATTATCATGAATACAACTTAAACAATTCAAAATATTATTTTTTAATTATTCCGCTATAAAACAGAGTATTTTGACACAAGACTTATTTTTCTACCTTCACAAGAACCAGAAATATTAAATAAAATGTGTTTTTCGCTCGCAACGTTCCGATTTTTTTAGGTTACTCCTTGTAAGGTTTGATAATTAGATTTTTAACATTTGTAGATTTAATTTGAACTTAATATTGAACAAAAAATAAAATATTCTTTATGGATAAGGAACTAAACGTATTTTCGGTAATAAATCATGTATTCGTGATTCGAAGAAGTAACTGAGTTCTAACTACTTGTGATGAATGGCTATGTAGCTCTAGCCTAAGTTCTAAAACAGAGATCTATTCACATCGGCTTCTGAAGCGAGTTATTGCGTAACTTCTGATGTATCAAGTTTCCCTGATGTACTTAAGTTCCGAACAAGTTAAGATGCAGTGAGCAGCTTCTAAGACTAGTGGAATACTAACCTAGGAAACAGCTGAAATAAAAAAAAAAATTTAACAAAAAAAAATCTGGTGCGGGTATCACACGACTTTTCTTTACCTCCATTTTTAAAATCAATGAAAGAATTTTCAAATACAGTTAGAGATAAAAAATACGCGAAACTATTAAAGAATTAATTAATTTGAATTTCTATAGAAACAAGTGTTTTATTTAAAAATCTATTATATTTTTATATTAAAATTATCAGTTTTTTTTTCGGATTTTCATCACTCTCTATTAGCTTTTAAAAGATTTAGTATAAGATAATATTTTTTCTAATATATTTAGCTTTCCAACGGAATATCATACATGTATATTACTGTTCATATGTTCAATAACGAAAAATTGCATTAAAAAAATATTTTTTCTGTCTTTTCCTTTAGTTGGGTATCAAATTCATTCAATTTATATATTTACTTGTTTTTCATCAGCGATAACAAGGTAATATAGTTATTTTTATTGAATTTACAAAATTAAAGGTACTTTAGAGGAAGAAAATTTAAAATATCAGCATTTAATCCCTGTCAGACCATTTTAATCAGAATAAAACCTACATGATATTAAATTCCATTAAATTTTACATCGATATAGCGAGTTTAATTAAAATCGTCGGAACCATTTTCAAGAAAATCGAAAAAAGGTACAAAATGCATGTATAAAGTGCCTCTTCTGGTAAGCTCTTTTTGATGAAAAAAGTTTTTTCACGTCTCGGGCGTATAGCTGTCTTAAATATGACATTTCGGTTTCATAGGACTTACCGTTTCCGCCCAGGAGTTACCACACACACGCACAGACTTTTTTGCGGGACTTGGTTATTTGGACTCAGGTGACCCTAAAACGTGTATTTCCGTTAAAAACTGGAATTCGAAAATTTTCACGATCGCAATACTTCCCCTTGCTATAAATAGTAAGTGAAAGTAAAAAGTTTAAAGAATTATTTTAGTTTCGTTGGAAACGTGGAGAATATTAAAATATAAATGTTTTTTTTTTTTTCATAAGATACAACAGGAATATATTTTGTGAAAAAAAATAAGAATTGAGTTGAATTACAAGAAAATAAAAAGAACAATACAGCTTTTAATAGTAAGTTTAAATTAATATGCATTTATGATTATAATACCTAATTGAAAAATAGAAGAGTTTGGATATGACAAATATTTTCAGGGAAAAACAAGTCCAAACAAAGCATCAATTAAAACATTTATGGTATATAAGTAAATACCATATTATTGTCCAGTAAAGAATTTTCACTAATTGTATCAAAGATATAAATAATATTAATTCTCAAAACAACAAATACCAAGAGTAAATTGCTAAATATAATTTAATATTATAATTACTTTAATTAGAGCAAAACAGTAAAAGGAAACTAATATTACTATAACAAATATTACATCACTTTAGTGCTGAAAAGGTAAGTAATTTCAAAGATTGTAAAAACCATAATCTGAGACCATAAACAAGTTTGTTAAAAGTATTTTAATTACATGTCATAAAGTAAATAGATATGCTCTTTTTTGTTTATTTATTTATTTTTTTATATTTAAGGTTAAAGTCTTGTTGTTTATAGACTACTAGTCATAAGCCTTTTATAGTTAGTAGAATATATTCTCTTGTAATTACAATCTCAATATAAAATTAATAAATTAGAAATATTTAATTATAAGACATTTAATATTAAATCTGACAGTTCATTGAAAAGTATGTTAATTTTTACGTTGGCGTGTCACGGAATACATTATAAAGGTTGATTTTCTAAAAGTCAGGTATATGCGATCTAATTACCTTATTTTATTTTTTTTTTTTTTAAATGTTTTTAGTATTGTATAATTACCTTAAAGTAAAAAGAAAATAAGAACCAAATTAGTAATTAATTTATGTTTTAGACTGTTCATACATGAAATGAAAACCAATAAAAATAATCTGGTGCGCGCAGCACACGACTTTAAAATCAATTTAGGAATTTTTAAATACATTTATACTTTACTTTCTTCCTATGCTGATGACACGTGTGTGACATCAGTAGATAATGATCCAGTTACTGCCTCCCACACTCTTCAATCCCACCTCCGATACCTTAAAATAAGGTGCCAGAATTGGAGGATTAAAATTAATTTTGACAAATCCCAACAAATAACATTTACCCTTCGTCGTAAACCTATGACTTCCTGCCCTACAGTATCCTTTAATAACACTCCACTAGCCCCTGTTTAACAGATTCGATACCTAGGACCCCATCTTGACAAACGTCTAACTTGGAATCCCCATACAAGACTGAAACGACAACAAACTGCCCGACGTTTTCGACTACTTCAACACTTACTTGACAAACGCTCCAACCTTCCACTTAATTACAGAAAGCTCATCTATATCACCATCATAAACTCTCTGCGTATCCAAAATCCTTCGAAAAATCCTCAATGCTCCTTATTTTGTCACAAACAAACTCATTCATAAAGACCTTAATATTCCATATGTTGCTGACTTAGCCCGAACCAGGTACCATTCCTTCCATGAAAAACTCCATTCCCACTACAATCCGCTAGTTTCTATCCTTGCTTCCTCTTCGATCCCTGATAATCCTCCGAGGTGTCTGTAAAAAAGATGGCCACGGGATCTTCTAGTTTAGAATATTTTTAGAGTGCTGCCACTGGGTAGTGTCTCTACATGTATTTCATGACAGTTTTATATATTACCATCACATTTACTTGATGTATTTTTATTTAATACAGTTGTTATATGTTTAAAAAAATAAATATATTTATTTATTTATAATAAATATATCAATAAATATGTTTAAAAATAAAATACATTTATAGATAAAATAAATCGTTAAAGAACAAATTACATTTAGTTTCAATAGAAACATGTGTTAAGACCTTGCTGTTGATCGCCTATGAATATAAAGTAACCTATTTATTTATTCAGTGTGTTTATTAATTAAATTTAACTGAGTTCAAAATACGATTTTAGACAATTTTTTAGTTGTCTGCTAAATTTTATTATATTGATCTATCTGAATAAATAATTAGTTTTTTTCAGTAATATTTGGCTACATGTTATGTAGCAGAAATCTTGTGGATACAATACAAATTTTAACAAACGAGATATGAAGATGGGTATAAAAAAAATCAGAATACAAGAAAAAAAAACCGAGGAAAATTTCATTTCGAATAACAGACCGACATTTAAAAATGTCAGCAACATAAAAACTCCGAAAGGTTTGAATATTTAATGACTCTTTAAGGGATAAAGATTTATAATGTTATACAGAGTAGACCCTTGGATAAATGCATTTAAAAAAATGCCTTCATTAGTGAACGAAAAAGGTCGGAGGGCCAAGATATAGATGGGAAGATAAATCCGGTTCCGCCGAAACTGTGTACGATAGAGATAATTAGGGGACTCCATTTTAGTTAGGGGTAGGTTAGGACCTTTCCAGTTCGTTAAGGGTTCCGTTATCAGTTACTCGGTTGTTATATGATAAGTACTGAAGTATCCGTGGCAATTAAACGAATAGTCAACCATAAGAGGGCTATTAAAGAAGTTTTTTTTTTTTTTTTTTTTTTTTATTCTTTTATTCGTATGTATTACAATTTGTCACAATGGACAATGATAATATCGCTAAAGGATCACATTCATACAATATTTACAATATGAACAAAAAGGGAAACATAAAATGAAACCAAACTAGTAAAACATATACAATAACAAAATTTGTAGATAAAATAAATACAAATAAATGAAGTCATTATTTCTAGAATTGTAAATAATTTAATATTTATGCTAAATATCAATGTAATGTAACTTAAATTAAATTAATACTGTAGATTGATTCCTGTACGGAAACCATACAACTAAATACAAGTGTGTTAATAAAAACCGGTAAAGAAATAGGACTCGAATTAAATACCGATAAGACGAAATATATGATTAGTAGCAGAAACGGTGTCGATTTTGGTGATATTTATGTATCAGGGCATACTTTTGAACACGTAGAGAAATTCAAGTATTTAGGTTCAATTATAACTAGAAAAAATGAAATTCAGGAAGAAATAAAGTCCCGATTAAAGGTGGGAAATGCGTGTTATTATTCAGTTGCTAAGTTACTTAGTTCGCGGCTTCTATCTAAAAACTTAAAGATTAGAATTTATAAAACTATTATTCTTCCAACGGTTCTTTATGTATGTGAAACGTGGCCGCTTACTTTGAAGGATGAACAACGGCTTAAGGTCTTCGACAATAAGGTATTGCGTATAATATTTGGTCCAAAGAGAGATGAGGCCACTGGGGAGTTTAGAAGGTTGCACAACGCGGAATTGCGGAACTTGTATCCTGTGAATATAATTGAGCTGATTGCATCGCGGAGACTCAAATGGGCAAGTAAAGTTGTTGGGCTCGATGACGAGCGGATTCCGAGAAAGTTGGTATTTGCTGATCCGACTGGTAGGCGTCCGAAAGGTAGGCCGAGGCGTAGAAGGGAGGATTGCGTTAAGGCTGATCTCGGGAGCTTGGGATTGATTGGTGAACATTGGACGAGTCTGTGTAGACAGAATTTGGTGGTATCGGCATCGAACCTTCGGGTTCGCTAAGCCTATTATTATTATTAGATTGATTCCTGTATGGTTTTTCATCCAGTTTTATATTGTTTTCAACCAATCTATTGAAGTATTAATAGTTGTTAGGTTGGTTTCGAGGGGAGCCCGTGGCTGAGTAGCTAGCGCTAGCCCTCATGCTACAGGTTGCGAGTTCGAATCCTAGTACCGGCGGGGCTATTATAAGGATGTAATTAAATGGGGATTCACTCGCAGCTTCTCCCCCGGGTATGTGAGACCCGTCAGCCAAATGGTGGCCACCCACAAAATTAGGCGTAGGGAGTGATGACCCTACACTACGAATTTCATCGTGAAACGCGAGTGTAATCTTCCAGGAGATCACACCGCGAGGCCCAGAACCTGCACGGCCATGCGCGCCACTGAAAAAAAAAATGAAAAAAAAACATTTAATAAACAAAGAGTCATGCGAGCTACTCATTAGGTACTAATCAAATACTATACTATCCGAAATTAACGACATTTTTATGAATATTTATTGATACAATATTTTAAAACCATCAATATTGATTACTTAGGGTCTATAACAAATTATTAGAGGGGATCACTTGTAGCAGGGTGGCTAGCATAACAGCCTCCTATACCAAAGGTCACAGTTTGAAATCCGCAGGTGGTCCTAAGATTTTTTTAATGGGAATAAAAAATCCTTAGTTATGCCGTCCTTCGGAGGGGGCGTTAAAAGGTGGTGCAGAGCCTGTGCGATGTCAAGTACTCGTTAAAGATCCCCCTATCTTAATAAAACCTGGATAGGCAAAATTTAGGACTCCCACTGTAGCATCTTCCGATTAGCCATAGTAGCATAAAGTGACGTTGAACAAATAAGCAAATAAATTATTAGAACAGAATAGAATTGATAGTAACTTTTATTCTGGGACTGAGTCCCTTAAGAAGATCGTATATGTAGAATACAATGTTTCTGGTAAAAAAAAAAACAATGGAACAATTCTAATTAACTATATAGAGTAGAGTTAAGTCGTGTAGCATAATAAAAAATTATATTAATAGATAAAATAAGTTAATTTTTTTTTTTTTTTTTTTTTTTTTTTTTAATTTCTTTTATTTCGTATATATTTACAATTTGTCATAATAGACAATAAATAATAGTGACTACAGGATCTCATTCATACAATATTTACAATATTGCTACGGTCAAGACAATGACGGTGGACCACGCCTGGAGGGGCCTAGATGAGGCTAGAGACTTCTGGACCTGGACAGTCCTCGAAGTGCCTGGAAAGGCCCACCACCTACCTGCGCCCGGGTCTAGAAGATTCGGCGGTGGTACAAATAGCGGTCCCTGAGCCTAGTGAGTCAGTCTTGATCTTGCTCAAGTGAATGTATCAGTGAACAGTGACAGTGAACAACTCGTGACAGTGTGACAGTGTAGTGAAACTGTGTGTCAATATTGTGATAATCGGTCGGTGGGAAATTAAAAGACTGTAGGTTATATATAATTTATAGTTGTAAGTCTTAGAATAAGTCTAGCAGATTGTAAGTAGTTTATTCGTTAGGAATACCTTATTTTATATGTATACTGTTTAGTAGTTAAGCTAGTAATTCCATTATTATTGTTAATATAGTGGTTAGTAATCCCTTTGTATTTGTGTTTTCTGTATTTAATAAACATCTGTAATTTGTAAACTGGAGTAGTTCATTTCGCACACCCCGTAGCCCGTAACAATTTGGTGTCAGAAGTGGGATCATTGTAAATGGTTATAATTTTGGTTTTCTTGTTTTTGTAATTATTGGGCTACTGTGTGGAAAATGACTTCTCAGAGTGTTAGACTGAATGATTTAAAAGTTGCAGACTTAAGACGGGAGTTAGAAGAACGAGATCTGGATACTTCCGGAACGAAATCAGTACTGCAACAACGCTTGCGCCAATTTTTTGTTGATTCCGGGGAAAATCCAGACGAGATTACATTTGAAAATGATTTCAGTAAGTTGTCTGCAACTTTTAAAACTGAATTAGGTACTGTTAAAAATGAGTTAGGTAATGTAGAAAAGAAGT
Organism: Piezodorus guildinii; assembly: GCA_023052935.1. Classification (NCBI taxonomy): domain Eukaryota; kingdom Metazoa; phylum Arthropoda; class Insecta; order Hemiptera; family Pentatomidae; genus Piezodorus; species Piezodorus guildinii. The sequence goes on along the minus strand of CM041292.1, from coordinate 214,868,646 downwards.
TAGGAAATGAGTTAGGTAATGTAGAAAAGAAGTTAGGTAATGAGTTAAGTACTGTTAAAAATACATTGGAGGCTAAGTTAGGCAATTTAGAAACTAAGTTAATGGAAATTGTAGACAATAAGTTAGCTGATGTAGAATCTAGATTAGGAGAAAAAGTCGATTCAGTAGAAAATGAACTTAGGGTAAGAATAGAAGCTCTAGAAGAACGTATGAGCAACCCACCGACAATCGACACCGACCAACCCTCTGAGAGAAGCCCTCACAACACCATTCCCTCCGCCAATGCTGGGATGCCACCAACGCACAACACCATCCCATTGTTCGACGGGAAGACGCCGTGGGAGGACTACATGACTCTCTTCGAGACAGCAGCTTCGATCCACGGGTGGTCAAAGGAGACGCAAGCATCAGCGTTGTGCCTAGCCTTGCGTGGAGACGCATTAGGAGTGCTACAGGGGATGCCCATGTCGGAGCGGTGCAACTACGGTGAGCTGATGAGAAGACTGGAGATGCGTTTCGGCCATCGCCACATGGACCAACTATACCGTTCCCAGTTAAAGAACAGGGTCCAGAAGACCAACGAGACGCTGCAGGAATTTGAAGCAGATGTCGCCCGGCTAGTGAGGAATGCCTACCCAACGGTCACCGACGACGTCTACGAGAGCTTGGCTATCGACAAATTCCTGGATGGACTTCGAGACCCGGAAACCCAACAGGCAGTGAAACTCGCACGCCCTAAAACTTTGGGCGATGCATTGTCGCAGGCCATGGAATTCGAGGCTGTCAGGCAGTCAGTCCGTGGACATGCACGAGTTCGAGCGGCAGAAGCGGAGCCTAACGCGGCCCCCACCATCGAGGACATAGTAGCAAAGGTTTTGGAAGCCCTCAGGACCCGCAAAAAGGAGATACGCTGTTGGAGCTGCGGTCAACTTGGACACCCCAGAAGCAAGTGTCCTACCAGGAAGCCGGAAAAGCCACAGGAAAACTAAGGAGGGTTGATGGGAAGGGGCAACTGTCAACCCGTAGCATCAAAGGCCCCAGGGTCGCCGTGAGAATCGCGACAATAGGGAGCAAGACAAATAGTTTTTATGTGGATGGAATGGTGAACGGGCAGCTGCGGAGTTTTCTGCTGGATACCGGCGCAACAATGACAATACTGAACCCGAAGGCAGTTAACGCTGAGAAGATATCACCTACCACTTGGGCGTTACGGACAGCTACAGGACAGCCAGCCGAGGTCTACGGAGAGACAGTTGCCACTTTCTTCATCGGGGGCCAACGTCTAGAGCACCGCGTTCTCGTGGCGAAAATAGACGAGGAAGTCATCTTCGGCATGGACTTGATGATCAAATACGGGATCAAGCTGGACATGTCGAGAGGTGTGATGACGCTGGGAGACGAAGAGGTCATCCTTCGGCAGGGAAAGGACCTCTATGCACGAGTACTCCTACTAGAAGACACCACTTTACCTGCACGGAGTCAAATTCTGACGCATGGGACGATCAATGGACGACTACCGGAGGGTCAATGTCTTCTACTTGAACCTGGGAAGCACGAGGAGCAGGAAGTCGGACGCGGTGTTCTGGTTGCAAGATCTCTCATCAAGGTCGGACATACCACCCCAATCCGACTGATGAATCTGAACAGCTTCCCGGTGACACTAAAGAGAGGAACACCAGTTGGAGAATGTACGGCCGCTACCTCAGTAGTCCGACAGCTACAACGCAACCCCACCGAGCAACGAGGACTACCCGAAGAATTAAAAGGATTCGTGGAGGAATCATGCAGAGAACTTTCGCCTGAACAGAGCGAAATCGTGAAGAGATTGATTACCCGATGGCAGGACATTTTCGAGATCAGCTCAGGACCACGGGGTAGAACGAACATCGTCCAGCACAAAATTGACACCGGGGATACAAAGCCCATCCGACAGATCCCGAGGAGGATGCCGCTAGCTAAACGAAAGGATGCCGAGGAGATTATTAAGGATATGGCGAATGATGGTGTCATCGAGCCCTCGAGTAGCCCATGGATGTCTCCTGTCGTACTGGTGAAAAAGAAAGATGGGACGACAAGATTCTGCGTAGATTACCGTCTTTTGAACAACGCCACGAAGAAGGACAGCTACCCACTCCCAAGGATTGACGACACGCTGGACACACTAGAGGGTTGCAAACTATTTTCTACCTTGGATCTCCGCAGTGGATATTGGCAGGTTGGATTGGCACCGGAAGATAAGGAGAAGACGGCATTTTCAATCGGCACTGGCCTCTGGCAATTTACGGTAATGCCATTCGGGCTTTGCAATGCTCCTGCAACGTTCGAGAGGCTGATGGAAAGCGTCTTAAGAGGCCTTTCTTGGGAGATATGCCTGGTTTACTTGGACGACATCATTGTACTGGGAAAATCCTTTACTCACCATCTGGAGAATCTGGAGCGGGTCTTCGAACGGCTGCGTGCAGCCAATCTAAAACTGAACCCGAAGAAGTGCAATCTCTTCCGAAGGCAAGTCAACTACCTGGGGCATATTGTATCAGACAACGGAGTTGCTGTTGACCCAGAGAAGATTACAGCGACCACCAATTGGCCAGCACCTCGAGATAAGCACCAAGTGAGAAGTTTCCTCGGGCTCTGCACCTACTACAGGAGGTACGTGAAAGGATTCGCCAACATCGCAAAACCTCTTACCAGGCTCACTGAGGAAAAACGGACTTTCCTTTGGGATCGCGAGTGTCAGACCTCATTTGAGGAGTTAAAGAAGAAATTGAGTAGTGCGCCTATTCTAAGCTATCCACGCCCCGAGGGCAAGTTCATTCTCGACACAGATGCCAGCAACACTGCTATTGGAAGCGTCCTTTCCCAACTCCAAGACGGGGAAGAAAAGGTTATTGGGTACTTCAGCAAAGTACTGTCAGCTCCAGAACGCAACTACTGTGTCACAAGGAAAGAGCTTCTGGCAGTGGTTAAGTCCATAGAGCACTTTCATAAATACCTGTATGGAAGAAGATTTCTACTGAGAACGGACCACGCAGATCTAATGTGGCTGCTGCGATTCAAGTCACCGGAGGGACAAGTTGCACGGTGGATCGAGCGCCTTCAGGAATATGACTTCGAATCTGCTCATCGTTCTGGAACGAGTCACCGGAATGCGGATGCGCTCTCCAGGAGACCCTGTGATGGAGAATGCAAGCATTGTTCTCGACAAGAAGAAAAGCAAGCAACAGTGTTGCGGACTACGGTCGTTACCGACGGTTGGCAGGACACACAACTGGCAAAGGAACAGGACGAGGACCCGGACTTGAAGCAAATAAGGGAATGGAAGCTATCAGGCCAAAGGAGACCAAGCTGGCAGGATGTTGCTCCAATGTCGAAAAATATAAAAACCTATTGGGCTCAATGGGACTCCATTCTACTGGACAAAGGTCTGCTGAAACGAGCATTGGAGAACACAGATGGAGATCAGCGGAGACTACAGCTCATCGTACCAAAGATTAAAGTGCCCGAAGTACTGAGGGAATTACATGATGGAGCATCTGGTGGCCACCTTGGAGTTCACCGGACATTAGAAAAGGTTCGTGAACGCTTTTACTGGGCAAACCTCAAGGACGATGTGTTAGATTGGTGCCGGCGGTGTGCAACTTGTGCCGCCTCTAATGGACCGATAAGGAAAAAGAAGGCACCTATGAAGAAATACAACGTAGGAGCACCATTCGAGAGAATAGCGGTAGACATCGCTGGCCCTTTTCCTGTGACAGATAATGGCAACCGATATATTCTCGTGGCCATGGATTATTTTTCAAAGTGGGTGGAAGCTTACGCCCTTCCGAATCAGGAGGCCGCCACGGTTGCAGATGTTCTCGTGAAGCAGCTCGTCAGTCGGTTTGGGGTGCCCATGGAACTTCACGCTGACCAAGGAAGAAACTTTGAGTCGGCAGTCTTCACCAGGATGTGCGAGGCTCTAGGAATACGAAAGACCAGGACGACGCCTCTTCACCCTCAGTCCGATGGCATGGTAGAGCGCATGAACAGGACAATGGGTCGATATTTGGCCAAGGTAGTTTCTGACCATCAGCGAGACTGGGACCAATATCTTCATCTGTTCCTGCTAGCCTATCGTAGTTCAGTTAATGAAACGACAGGGCAGACCCCCGCCAATGTCGTGTTCGGCAGAGAACTACGCTTGCCTTGCGATCTGAAATTCGGTTTCAAGCCTGATGAGGAGGTCGCCGGAGAAGACTACGTCACGAACCTACGGAAGCGAATGAACACTATTCACGAGAAGGTTCGCACAAACATCCAGGGAGCAAGTGACAGAATGAAGGAGCGTTATGACATCAAGGCAGAGAAAGGTGGCTTCCAACCTGGAGACTTGGTCTGGCTACACGATCCTCGAAGAAGGCAAGGCTACTCACCGAAACTTCAAAACTCCTGGGACGGACCGTATGAGGTCATCAAGAGGATCAATGATGTCATCTATAGGATCAGGAAGCAGCCCAAAGGAAAACCCAAGGTAGTCCATTTCAACCGATTGGCTCCATACAAGGGAAACCATGGCCCTAGAGAGGAACAGCAAGTGAGGAACCTCACCGACAAGGACCTAACTCCCCATCCTAAGGCGCCAGACTCCCGTAGGGTAACGCAGACAGTTTACAGAGACATATTCTCGTTACCGGTAGACTATGCTCTAGCACACTGTGTCGCCGAACATCTGAGGAATTCCCGGGGGATTGCGACGGTCTTCAGGAAGAAGTTCGCTGGAATTGAAGAGCTGGAACGCCAGGGACCAAGAGTTGGGAAGACTCTCCATCAAGAGCATGAAGGCCGGCACCTGTTTTACTTGGTTACCAAGAGTTCATCAGAGCAGAAGCCGACATACGACACACTGCGCCGGAGTCTTGACGACCTGCGGAGAAAGCTTCTGGAACTGCGTGTCACCAAGCTCGCCATCCCGAAGTTGGGTTGTGGATACGATGGCCTGGAGTGGAGGATTGTCAGGAACATGGTAGAAGAGACGTTCGCCAACTCTGGAGTCATCATAATGGTATGCACGTTCAACCCCTGGAAAGACAAAACACCTACATCGGAGGAATATCAGCATCGCTCAGCTTCTGCAATCTGTGCTCTGGGGCAGAGCACGTCTAAGGAGGGGGTAGTGCTACGGTCAAGACAATGACGGGTGGACCACGCCTGGAGGGGCCTAGATGAGGCTAGAGACTTCTGGACCTGGACAGTCCTCGAAGTGCCTGGAAAGGCCCACCACCCTACCTGCGCCCGGGTCTAGAAGATTCGGCGGTGGTACAAATAGCGGTCCCCTGAGCCTAGGTGAGTCAGTCTTGATCTTGCTCAAGTGAATGTATCAGTGAACAGTGACAGTGAACAACTCGTGACAGTGTGACAGTGTAGTGAAACTGTGTGTCAATATTGTGATAATCGGTCGGTGGGAAATTAAAAGACTGTAGGTTATATATAATTTATAGTTGTAAGTCTTAGAATAAGTCTAGCAGATTGTAAGTAGTTTATTCGTTAGGAATACCTTATTTTATATGTATACTGTTTAGTAGTTAAGCTAGTAATTCCATTATTATTGTTAATATAGTGGTTAGTAATCCCTTTGTATTTGTGTTTTCTGTATTTAATAAACATCTGTAATTTGTAAACTGGAGTAGTTCATTTCGCACACCCCGTAGCCCGTAACAATATAAACAAAAGGAAAGTCAAATTACATAAAATAAAATCAAAATAAATAAACGTATACAATAACAAAATTAAGTAGACAAAATAAATACAAATAAATGAAGTTAACAAATAAATAAACAAAACATGTCACATTCATACCTATGTACAATATTTACAATCAGCTCGGGAACCCCGGACGGGGCCTGTCTCCCCAAGTGTGGAAGGACAAGCAGAGCCCAAAGGATCCCAGCGCCTCCCTCTCAGCCGCACGTTAAATTAAATTCATATTATTATATTATAATTACTTTGTTGTATTATTATTACTTTATATTACTATAATTACTTTATGGTATTATTATTACTTTATATTATCTATCTACATATCTTTACTTTGACACTACAGCCCCTGTAGGACTTAGGCCTCTGACATTATCCTCTTCCAATCGTCTCTGTCAGCCGCACGATTACTTTATATTATTATTATTATTATCACTTTGTAGACGTTTATGAATGTAATTTTTTTTAAATCAATTTATAGTTTTGCCTATAAACTCCAAAAAATAATAAATAATAAATTGGAGCCATGAATAATTATTCTATTTCATTAAAGTCTAATATTTCAGTTGAAGTTAGGGAAAACAAAATATATTTAGAACAGATTCATATTGTTATAATTATTGTACTCTTTGGCTTTTAAATTTTGGTATAATTTCAATAACGCACTATCTTCGTATTTTTCTCTTACATTACTGACTATACATAACTTCTCTTTATACTATCTTAAATAATTTTCTTGTTTTTTACTAATGTTTTTTTCATAGCCATGAAGATTGCTTAGAAGTTAGACTGAAACGTTGGCAAAATAAATTATGCTCGTGAAAAATATATTTAGATCGTATAGTTTAAACCTTATTGGTACGAATGTGGCCAATATTATAATTATTTTATTTTATTTTATTTTTTCATTTGTTATTTAGATTAACTTATTTTATTTTTTCCTGAAGGAATTAGTCCGGGTGGCGGTCATTAAATGAAACAACTGAATAGTTTCAACTATTTTATTGTTTGCCAACGTTTCGACCCCCATTGTGGGTCATCATCAGGGCGTCTGGTAGGCGAGTGGAAAAAAACAACTGAACTTTTGAAAAACTGAAAACTTTTTTTTTCCACTCGCCTACCAGACGCCCTGATGATGACCCACAATGGGGGTCGAAACGTTGGCAAACAATAAAATAGTTGAAACTATTTAGTTGTTTCATTTAATGACCGCCACCTGGACTAATTCCTTCAGTAATTCTCAACGGTCAACTAATTATATCCACTATTTTATTTTTTGCTTGTTCTACTTTGTATAAATGGAATGAATGACTTCTTTTAGCTCTAATACTTATTGCCCAAGATAGTGGCAGATTGTATTATTTCTCAATAAAGCACTATTTGAAAAAAAAAAGTTTAAACCTAAAATCTTTTGATCGTCTATATTGTGTTCTATAATGATAATTAAAATTATGTAATTGTTTTTTTTTTTTTTTTTACTAACCACCACCCGGACGAATTCCTTCCTGTAATTCTGAACGGTCAACTAACTTTGTCCATTCTACAAAGGTACGTAAGCCAAACTTCCTGTTAAGTGCACTACAAATCCTTTTGCATTTTTATTATTCATTATCAAATCCCGACAGTTAAACATGTACATGTGACCACCAGTCAACCGTAACACGATATCCAGTTGAGGCTGATAGTTGGCCTTCACCCCGAAGCCCTTCCTGGCTGCTGGAGGACGAGAGGGCAGAGCAGAGGCGACCCCGATTTACATGGAGTACAGACCAGGACATGCCGCCGAGCTAGGAAGCCAGGATAAGGAAGGACTCAAGGACTCGCGGCCAAGGGCACGACGCCTCCTTTTCGGCGCCGGTCCTGGCACAAAGAGGCCCTCTTTTACGTAAGAACTCTGCCTCGGTCCCCTTCTCAGAGGGCGCTCTGACCTTCTTCAAGAGCCGAGAGTAGCAAAGCAAGCGAAACCGTGTGGAGTGTATTACAAGTTGCATCTACATTCCTTATACTTTAAGAAACGATACACAACTCATTAATACGATATATGTTTCAGGAATCAATAAATCTTACATTTAATTATAAATATCCTGTAGTACCCCTACACAAGGTAGAAACTGCACGTAGATACCGATTAATAAGGCCTCGCTACACGGCGAGAGTATGGGAAAGGAAAATATGAAAATCTATGTATAACTCTCATACTTTCAGCATATTACAATCTACTGGACCCACCCCTGCTTCACACGGGTGAAATTAGAATGAGAAGTCAATAATATTTACAAAACCTCTGTCTAACCGACTTAGAGTTTATCGCTTTGGAAGATCTAGTTCAACGTAACGAAAAGCGCGATTATGTCTATTTTATAAATTCTATTCATTATTATATTTAATCATCGGCAGAAAAGAAAAAGAAATAAACCAGTTAGTTACGGTTATTTGTTTGTTATTTTAAAGTAAAGCACAAATAACGGTAAATTTAGTTTTTTTATATAATAAAAACTTGATTCCTATGTATGTATTTAAAAAGTACAAAAATAACAAAGGTTCCTATCATATTAGGTTTATCGCCGCTTTAGGCTGCTTCAAATATGGGTGACAAGATTCCGGTTTTGGGATATGCTGATGATCTGGTACTGCTTGGTGAAGACACGGAAACCATCCAACTAAATACAAGTGTGTTAAATACAAGTTAAAACCGGTAAAGAAATAGGACTCGAATTAAATACCGATAAGGTATTGCGTAAAATATTTGGTCCGAAGAGAGATGAGGCCACTGGGGAGTTTAGAAGGTTGCACAACGCGGAATTGCGGAACTTGTATCCTGTGAATATAATTGAGCTGATTGCATCGCGGAGACTCAAATGGGCGAGTAAAGTTGTTGGGCTCGATGACGAGCGGATTCCGAGAAAGTTGGTATTTGCTTATCCGACTGGTAGGCGTCCGAAAGGTAGGCCGAAGCGTAGATGGGAGGATTGCGTTAAGGCTGATCTCGGGAGCTTGGGCTTGATTGGTGAACATTGGACGAGTCTGTGTAGGCAGAATTTGGTGGTATTGGCATCGAACCTTTGGGTTCGCTAAGCCTATTATTATTATTTGGCTGCTTCAACACTTACGAGACAAACGGTTAAACCTTCCTCTGAACTACAAAAGGCTCATCTACATGACTATTATAAGAACAATCTGGACTTACGGAGTAGAGCTTTGGGGCTCTACTAAACCGTCAAATTCTTCCGGCATCCAATCCTTAAAATCCAAAATCCTTAGTAAAATCCTCAACGCTCCTTACTTTATCACGAATAAACTTATCCATCAAGACCTTAATGTTCCCTTTGTTACTGATTTGGCCCGGACCAGGTTCGATCCTTTCATGACAAACTCCATTCTCACTCTAACCTACTAGTTTCAATCCTTTCTTCCTCATCAATTCCGGATAATCCTCCGAGGCGCCTGAAAAGGAAATGGCTCCGGGACCTTCTAGTTTAGAATATTTTTAGAGTGCTTCCAATGGGAAGCTTCTCTACATGTATATCATGTCATTGTATTATATAACACATCACATTTACTTGATGTATTTTTGTTAATACAGGTTTAAATACCAATAAAATGATTTAAAAAAAAAAAAAAAAAAAGGTTTATAACTATTTTCTATTCCTAATAAACTATTAAAATTACATTTAAAAAGTTTGTTTTTGTTTTTTTTTATTTATTTATAATAATTTAAAACTGTATTAAAGAACACAATAAGTAAATACGAGGAATGAAAAAAAAATCATAAAAATGTATTGAGAAAGAACTACCCAGTGGTAGAACTTCACTAACTATTTTAACTCTGTAGGTCACGAAGCCACCTTCTTTTCAGTCGCTTTGGAGGGTTATCAGGAATATCCAAGGAAGATAAATTACGGACAAGTGGGTTGGTATGGGCAGGGAGTTTAGAATGAAAAGAGGAGTATCTATCACGGGCTGTGTCTGCAACAAATGGGATGTTAAGGTCATTATGAAGGAGTTGATTTGTAACAAAATAAGGGGCATTCAGTATTTTGCGAAGGATTTTGGATTGTAAGGATTGGATGCGGGAGGAATTAGATGGTTTCGTAGAGCCCAAAGCTCGATTCCATATGTCTAAATAGGTCTGATAATAGTGATGTAAATGAGTCTTTTGTAATATACTGGAAGTTTTGAACGTTTGTCTAGTAAGTGTTGTAGTAATCGATATCTTCGAGCAGTTTCTTGTCGTTTCAGTCTTGTGTGAGGATATTTAAAAAGTTAAATTAAGTTTCATTAAGAGTCCCATTCAGTTTACAGTGAAACATCTGTTTTGATGTGAAATAGGTAGGTAGGTAAGGGGTTTTAGGACGATAAATTTCTAGAATATTACGGCGGTTTAATGAAATAATTAATAAGTTAGTTGTTATAAATTTATAACAACTTACCATTTATTTTAATAACATAGTTAGGATTCGGTGAGTAATATTGTTTCTAAAATCTTGCGTACTAAATGGAAGAATATAGAATATTTGCACGACCCTGTCCAACAATTATAACCTCTCTTTTTAACAAAAACATCTGTTCATGAGTTTATAAGCTCACAATAACTTTCCTTAAACTAGCTTGTACGATTTATTTTATTCCATATTAACTTTTCTAAAATCTTGTGCTTTCCAACGGTATATTATATATCTATATTACTACATATATATTTCAAGAATAATTTTTTGATGACTTGGTTACAGAAAATTTATTTTTCCCGTATAAAGAAGAGCAGAATTTCAACGTATTTTGCTTATAAACCTTCAGGGAAGAATGTCCTAAATTATATCAATGGTATCAAAATCCATCCAAAATCGCGATATCGTTATAGAATAGAATAAAATAGAATAGAAATTTTATTTCTTTGGGGCTTCCCCATACAAATAGGCTATAACTTAAAATATTATGGTTTTAGAACTTTATATACATATCATTTAAAAATAAATAAAATAATAATGAAAATTTACTAAAACAATTTGAATTTCAAAAATAAATTACAGATTAAAGAATAAACAGTTACTGGTGCTATAACAGAAACAATAAATAAGCAAAATATCACTTTGAAGATAAAATAAAAATAAGCACTGAATAGAAAATGTTCTAGGATAAAGAATTGAGCACTTTTTGAACTCCCATCATGTAATAGTACACTTTATGTAACTTATCTACACTATCGATACTCAGTATAGCATGGATACTATGGATGTCGGAAGATTCTAAGATGAAGTTTTGAAGAAATTGTCGCCTATTTTCATTTTGTGCCGGGCAGTGAAGGAGAATGTGATGTAAACTGTTGTAGATAAATCGACTGCGTAATATGCAGCTTTCTTGTGACTTGAACAAAAAATTTGAGTTTTTTTCCATAGAATCTAATATGTTCTGGATTTGCAACTCTTAATTGGCTGACACATCTCAATTTCTTTATATGTACTTTGAATGTGAGGTACGTTTCAGGGTCGGGAGCATTGTAATTGCATAGTATTCTATATAAAGGATAGTTAGTCGAATTTAGGGTCCTTTGTATGTCGGCTGAGCGATAATGGTTATGTGCTTTTTCCAGTATGTCGTCTTTGTATCGAAGAAGTCCGTTTTTATGGTGAACAGAAAGCTCTTCTGCAAGGCATTTAGCTCGGCTATTGCTCTAAATTGGGACACCCAATTGAAGTTTATGTCAGGATTATGCTTGTCTAATGATTTCAGTCTGTTAAAGCAAAGTTTTGGAAGTCGTTCTTCTGGCATGAACTCGAGCTAGGTCCATAGATTTGTCATAGATATCATTATATATATATATATATATACATATATATATATAATATATATATATATATTTTATATATATATATATAATAAGAGGAGATTTATATATACAATATTTTATAAAAAAAAAAAACCTCATCTTTCTTCTTTTTTTTTTTAGTTTTATTCTTATTTATTCGATTCGGCCTGCTGTGGACCAAATTATTTCAATCACTTATCATCTTCACCTTTAATCCTACCCCAGTCCTCCCAAATCCTTATTCTGTGAGTCTCCTTTCTTTCACGAGTCCACTTCTTGCTTGTTTTCACCTTTCTTATTTCTTAAAAGCACTTGTATTCTTGAAGTTTTCCCTAGTGAGAGACTTGTTTTCGAGCGAGGTTCGTATTTCTTAAAGTTTTTTTAAACTTTTATAATTTTTTTTTCAACATAATGTTTTATTGAGTATCATTACAATTTGTTGCAATTTTGACATCAATAATAGTGGTGAAAGATAGTATACATACTACATTCATACAATATTTACACACCATTAAAATTACAATAAAATATACAGTTTACAAAGTATAAAAATCACTCATACCTATATACACGTCATACATACATCACATTGAGTGGAGAATCTAGCCAGTGCTAGAACTCCAATATATACATATTTACATGAGGTCGCGGGGCCACTGCCGTTGCAACCTTCTAGTTGGGTTGTATGGATGAGTGGAGCTGGATAGGGATTAAGCTAGAGGATTAGGATGATGTATGAGGTTCTGGTGGAATTTGGAAAATGTGGATGGAATTAGGTCTGAAATAAATGGTACATTAAAATCTTGGTGCAAGGTATAGTTGGAGACATAATTAGGAGCATTTACTATTGTACGGAGGACTTTGGATTGAAGGGATTGAATGCGTTTGATGTTAGAACGTTTAGCTGTCCCCCACAGTTCAAGTCCGTAGGTCCCTAAAGGCTTTAGTATTGCATTGTATATTAATCATTTGTTGCCAACTGTAAGTTCAAATTTTCTGTTGAGTTGTCGGTATAACTGTCCGAATCGTCGGTTGAGTTCACTCACCGGGTAGCACTACCTGTATTTGACAACTAAACGTTCAAAACTTCCAGTTTATTAAAAAAAAAACTCATTCCGCGCCAGTATTGTCAGACCTATTTAACAGTGCTTCGGAGCACAGTTTTCTATTAAAAACGTATGCCGAATCCAACCCCGAAAATGGTTAAGTTTAAAAAAAACGTTTACCTACGACAAAACCTTTCAAAAATCTAATACCATTACACATGCATAGGCAGTAAGACTGACTCATTATTATCCTGTATTTATATATTTAATTCCCTTAAAACATAAACCCTTAAATTTTCTCAATTTATTTATATATTGACTTAGGCCATATTAAAAATAAACGACTCATATAAATATTTCTAGAAGGCCACAGCAAGCATATGAAAAAGGAAAGGACACTTATGTATACATTCCAGATCAACATGGCTCCGGTTACGCAACGGAATCGCGAGAAAACAAGAGCGTAGGAAATCGAAAGCCGAGTATATTTATCCCGAGTCTGGAAGAGCGAGAGGGATATGATGGAAGATGAGGAGGAGATGGAGAAGAGAGAGAGTGATAAAAGAGGGAGGAGAAGAGTAACCGGTTCCAGTTTAAATCCTTCCTACCTGGAGCCTGTTATTATGAGGGGATAGTTTTTGCTCGCCTGTCCCACATCTCAGGTAGTCTCGCTTCCCTGCACCACACCATCTTCTAGTGGAGATATTTTAGTATATATTGGACACCTGCAGGGGTTGAAAAGATGCTGGACTAAGGATCTATCTTGGTTTTGATTTTTTTCTTCTTTTTTTTATAGTAGAAAGTATGGACGCTATATAATTTCTTATTCATTACAAAAAATCTTTGGGATCACCTGTACCTGGGTGGTTACGTTACAGCCTTCTATGCCAAAGGTCACGGGTTCAAACCCGCAGGTGGTCCTAGGATTTTTTAATGGGAGTTTATATATTTACCTGTTTTTCATCAGTGGTAACAAGATAATATAGCTATATTGATAGAATAAACAAAATTAAAGGTACTTTAGAGAAAGAAAATTAAAAAATCGGCATTTAAGCCCTATCAGACCATTTTAATCCAAACGAAACCTAAATGATATTAAAGCCCATTAAATTTTACAGCGATATAGCGAGTTTAATCAAAATCGTCGGAACCGTTTTCGAGAAACTCGAAAAAAGGTGCAAAATGCATGATATAAAGTGGCTCTTCTGGTAAGTCATTGTGATGAAAAAGGTTTCGTTACGTCTCGGGGGAGTAGTTTCATAGGACTTACCGTTTCCTCCCGAAGTTACCACAGACACACAACCTTTTTGCGGGACTTGGTTATTTGGACTCAGGGACCCTAAAATGTGTATTTCCGTTGAAAACATGAATTCGAAAATTTTTCACGATCGCAATACTTTCCCTTGTATATATTTTAGTAAGTTCCTTGGTGGCTCTGAATTTTGTTTGTAAACAATTTTTTGTCAGACCTTTCTCCAGACCTTCCTGGAAATGATTATTAGACCGTGAACCCCAAGGCAGGTAGCCGTCGAGATCTCAGCCTTCAATCTTGTCCATTTTTTTTTTCCTGAGGGATGAAAAAAAAAAATAATGAAAAAAAAAACATAAACAATTGCTAAAACTCTGCATAATTAATAATGGAATGGAAACGAAAATCTGAGTTTTTATATATTTCATTTATGTAAAATTAAAGTATATTATTGAGGATTATAAACGGTTCCTTAATCAAAGAAACTAACTTGGTTATCCTTTATATCGTAAATGAGCTAACTCAGTTCTAACTTGACTTCAGTCAGTTTATGTTTACATTTTGCAATTTTTTAGGTATTTGGTGAAATATTGTTTTTCATTTGTTCTAAATATTGATAAATAATGAATTAGATAATGCATATGGGTTATAAAATAAATAGTGGAAATCAAACGAACCTTAAAGACTTTCGGATAAACAATGGGTCTCAATAGTCAAATAAATGAATTAAATTATTTTTATGTTTTGTTTACAACAGTCAGGGGAAGATTGTTATAAAAGAAAAAAATCTGGTGCTGGGCAACACACAACTTTACTTACCTCCGTTGTTAAAATCTATTACAGAATTTTCAAGTACTGTATGAGATAAAAATGAGTGAAACCATTAAAGAACAACATGTGTTTTGTTAAAAAATATATTATCTAAAATAATTAATTAGTTTATCGGCTTTTCATCACTTCTATATAATTTTAAAAGCTTGTGTATATGATAATACTTTTTCCAGAATCTTTAGCTTTCAAACGGTATATTACATTATATTACGGTTCTTATGTTCAAAAACGAAAAATTGCATTAAAAAAATATTTTTTTTCAGTTTTCTCTGTAGTTGTTTTTCGAAATTCGCACACTTTACATATTTAAATGTTATTTATCAATATTAACAATATAATATGGTTATTTTTATAGAATATACAAAATTTAAAGGTACATTAGAAGATGAAAATTTAACATATCGGCATTTAAGCCCTGTCAGACCATTTTAATCAGAATGAAACCTACATTGATATTAAAGCCCATTAAATTTTACAGCGATATAGCGAGTTTAATCAAAATCGTCGGAACCGTTTTCGAGAAAATCGAAAAAAGGTGCAAAATGCATTGTATAAAGTGGTTCATCTGGTTAGCTGATTTTGATGAAAAAGTTTTTGTAATGTCCCGGGCTTATATTTGTCTTAAATATGAAATTTCAGTTTCAAAGGACTTTTGTTTCCGTCCGGGAGTTTACACACACACACACACACACATAGACCTTTTTGGATTGGTTTTGAACTCAAGGGACCCTAAAACGTGATTTCCGTTGAAAACTGGAATAGGAAAATTTTCACGATCGCAATACTTTTCCTTACTATGTACAGTAAGTGAAAGTATAGAGAGAAAAGTAATATGGAATTTGGTTTACTATAATTTTCTGAGATAATAATAATGTCTCTAATATATATATATATATATATATATATTATATACATTATTATATATATATTATATATATTAACTATTATTATATATTTAATAGATAATAATAATATTAAGGCAAATTATTATACGTATGTATTAGATTAACTATTTTCAATATTTAGAAGAAACAAAATATAAGATCAGTAATATGCATGTATGATATACCGTTGGAAACTCGCTATATGGATGTAAAATTTAATGGGATTTAATATCATGTAGGTTTTATTCTGATTAAAATGGTCTGACAGGGCTTAAATGCCAAAATTTTAAATTTTCTTTCCCTAAAGTATCTTTAATTTTGTAGATTCAATAAAAATAACTATATTATCTTGTTAACGCTGATGAAAAACAGGTAAATATATAAATTGAATAAATTCGATACCCAACTAAAGGAGAAAACAGAAAAAATATTTTGTTACTGCAATTTTTCGTTCTTGAACATAATAGCAGTAATATAAATGTATGATATACCGTTGGAAAGCTAAAGATTTTAGAAAAAATATTATCTCATATTATATTATATTAAAAGTTAATAGAGAGTGAAGAAATGAACATAAAACTAACTGATTATTTTAGATAATAATATAATAGATTTTTTAATAAAACACATGTTTCTATTTAAATTCAATTTAATTAATTCCTTAATAGTTTCACGTATTTTTATTTCTAACTGTTTTTGAAAATTCTTTCATTGATTTTAAAAATGGAGGTAAGTTAAGGTAAGTTAAGTCGTGAGATTTTTATTATGATAATTGAAATATATAAAAAAATTCGCTCGAGTACCTGTAATCAGAAACTATTTTACAGCCTTCACACATTGAAAGAACAGTTGTTTCGCACCTGATGCAGGCGTGATGTTGCATACAAAATGCACCAAAGCATTTTTACGGTCTCCTACCTGGAACAGCTGAATGTGGGCTAAAAAAATATACAAAAAGTTAAGTGGATTCTCTTGTTTTCATTTGAGGCGATGAACCCTTATCTCCTCTGCCTTCTCCTGCGAAATAAATCTCATTGATCCTGCCGTAAACCGATACCATATTGATATTGTCTATATTTAAGTCCTTAAAAATTAAAATAAAACTAAATAATTATATCTCATTATTAACTATAAAACATAATGTACTGAAGGCCTCATTATTAACATAAAAAGCTTCAATGATAGTTTTCATTTTTAATAAAGGCTAATAATAACATCGAATACTACTTTTTACAATTTTTTTTTATATATTTATTTATTGGAATTTACAACTGTATAACAAGTAATAAAACAAGTAAATTTGAATGAAACATAAAAAAGGCATGAAACACATGTAGAGAAGCTTCCCAATGGAAGAACTCTAAAAATATTCTAAACTAGAAGGTCCCAGGGCCATCTCCTTTTCAGACGCCTCGGAGGATTGTCAGGAATTGAAGAGGAAGAAAGGATTGAAACGAAAGGATTAGGGTGGGAATGGAGTTTGTCATGGAAGGATTGATACCTCGTACGGCCCAAATTAGCAACATATGGGACATTAAGGTGTTTATGGATGAGTTTGTTGGTGACAAAATAAGGAGCATTGAGGATTTTTCGAAGGATTTTGGATTGTAGGGATTGAATACGGGAAGAATTTGATGGTTTAGTAGAGCCCCAAAGCTCAACTCCGTACGTCCAGATAGGCCTTATGATGGTAATATAGATGAGCCTTTTGTAGTTAAGTGGAAGGTTAGAGCGTCTGTCCAGTAAGTGTTGAAGTAAGCGAAAGTGTTGGGCAGTTTCTTTTCGTTTCAGTCTTGTATGCGGATTCCAAGTTAGTCGTTTGTCAAGTAGGAGTCCTAGATAGCGAATCTGTTCAACCGGGACTAGCGGAATATTATTAAAGGACACTGTAGGGCAGGATGTCGTAGGTTTACGACGCAGGGTATAGGTGAGTTTTAAAATGAGATTGAATTGATTTTGATTCTCCAATTCTGACACCATACTTCAAGGTCTCTGATGTGGGATTGAAGAGTTTGAGAGGCAATAGTAGGATCATTATTGACTGATAACACACAAGTGTCATCAGCATAGGTAGAAAGGAAGGTGTTAGGATGGGTTGGTATATCAGCTGTATATACTGTGTAAAGAAGGGGTCCTAGGATACTGCCTTGAGGAACGCCAGCAGACTGAGTAAATAGGGATGAATAGGAACTATTGTGGTTTATTTTGAAGGATCTTCCAGAGAGGTAGGTCTGGATGATGAGGTAGTATGTAGGAGGGAGGAATTTGCGGAGTTTGTAAAGCAGTCCTGGGTGCCAGACTCGGTCAAATGCCTGTTCTACGTCGAGAAAGGCTCCCGTGCAGTACAATCCGCGCTCTAGAGCTGATGAGACAACATCCACCACACGATGACATTGCCTTCTGATTTAGAATAATTATTGGAGTAGCGCCGATGGGCAGTGTACTTGTGTATTATGACCTTGTAATATATCCATTACATTTGCCATGTATTTACTTTAACACTGTTGTAAATTTCAATATATACATTTTTAAATGAGGCATAATAATATTCATAAAAACTGGAAGTTAAACAGATTTATATATCAAAACTCTCTGATATTGGTTAAATAATAATTGAGAACATTTAATTTTCAAAAGCCTTCGCTAATTTAGTCTCTTAGAGGTTAATATTTCACCTTTAATGTTTCTTCACATAAGAATAACGTAGGTAGAAATAATCGAAATAGTCGTATTTTTGAGTATTTTAATTTTGCCGACGCGTCGCGAGGTTTCGGCTTAAACTTGTGAGCCATCAACAGGACTGAGCCATTCCAAGCATTAACTGTTTTTGCTTGCATGGCTAAGTAATGCCCTGATGATGGCTCACAAGTTTGAGCCGAAACGTCGGCTACATTAAAATTTATAAATACGATTGACTGCCGAAAATTTCTGTCTACGTCAATTTCCACAGTCGACTATGCATCCTCGACATAAGAGTAAAAGTCTATTTTACATTTCTTAGTTGCCACTTTCATGCTGAATGGCAATCAACCATAGCTGAGAGAAAATAAATTGAAAATTCTACCAAGCCATTTATATATATTTTTTTTTATATTTTAATGAATTTTACAACTATATATTAACATAAATACAATAAGTAAAAGTGTTGAATTAGAATAAAGGGTGTGAAAGACTTGTGAAGAAACTACCCAGCGGTAGAACTTTGATGTTTATTTAAGTAAGTAGATCCCGAGGCCGTCTTCTTTTCAATCGTCTTGGAGGGTTGTCAGGAATATATGAGGTTGACAGGTTGCGGACAAGAGGGTTTATATGGACTGGGAATTTGGAATTAAAAGTGGTATATGTGGTACGAGAAAGGTCTGCAACAAATGGAATATTAAGGTCCTTATGAATGATTTTATTTATTTATTATTTTTTTTTTTTTTTGTTCACCCCTACCTCGCCTTTGAAGGCTATACGGGGGTTTCTCGGACCAGGGAGCGACCTCACTCAATGGGTACAAATGCCGAGATAAAGTCCTCACGGTACTGAGACTCCAACTCGTAATTTTACGGTTTCCAATTTTTTGTTCTCTGTGATTGCTAGGCAACGCAACGCGCGCTAACCTACTCGGCTATTTGTGACAAAATAAGAAGCATTTAGGATTTTGCGAAGGATTTTTTATTGTAAGGATTGAATACGAGAGGAATTAGATGGCTTAGCAGAGCCCCAAGCTCGATTCCAGATGTCCAGATGGGTCTGATGACGGTAACATAAATGAGTTGTAATGAATTGAAAGTTTAAAACGTTTGTCGAGTAAGTGTTATAGTAATCAGTATTTACGGATAGTCTCTTGTCGTTTTAGTCTCGTGTGAGGATTCCATGTAAGACGTTTGTAAAGATGGAGTCCTAGGTATCGGATTTGTTCAACAGGTATGAGTGGGGTATTATTGAAGGAAACAGTGGGGCAGGAGGTCATCGGTTTGCGACTAAGGGTAAAGGTAATTTGGTTATATATTTTAAATCCTTATAAACTGGACCTACCAAATTCCATTAATAGAATTTTCTAAATCTAATGTATTTTTTTTTTAATTTAAATTAATTCTAATATTGGATTCTTGTCAATGAATTGTATCGTCGTTTAGAAATAAGATATGACAAGCTATGTGTATACACACACACACACACACACACACGCACACACATATATTTATAATATATAATATATATATATATATATATATATATATATATATATATATATATATACAAGTATATGTATACGCACACATTGCGTGGGTCATGGATTGTGACTGGTACAGACTGACACAAGAAAGTGTGGGCACACCCAGTCACTGTTATGGGCCAGTTCTCACCCTTTTCATTTCCGTCCTAGCTTCTTCCTGTTCAAAGAGAGAATGGCTTTTTTATACTCGGGTATATATATACTACTAAATAAAGAAATTAAGTTTTAAAATTATTAATTATAAAAAGAACCGCTGCATCTTAAATGATCATGTGACTTATCACAATAGATAATTTCGATTTATAACTAATTAGAAATAATGAAACATTGTGTAATATTTCCCTGCGTTTATTTCTGTCATTATCTCTCGTCCATTACCCTCATTACTTTTATCTTTATGACTCAATTCATAGCATTTTCTTTTTTATTCGATACTAAACATTATATCTACTTTTATATCTATTTCGATATATATTTTTATATACCATTCTATTTTTTCATATTCTCAGTATGCTTACATTTTATCTTACTTAGCTCTTGTGAAATACCAGATATTAACCCATGATACTATATAAATCAAGGGTTAACTATAGCATGGTTGTTAACATAACAGCATCCTATGCCAAAGGTCCCGGGTTCACCCGGGTTTTAATGGGAGTAAAAAATGCCTAGTTATGCCGTGCTCCGGAGGGTACGTTAAAAGGTGGTCCCAAGCCTGTGCGATGTTAGGTACTCGTTAAAGATCCCTATCCTAATTAAACCTGGATAGTAAAATTTAGGACTGTAGCATCGTCCGATTAGGCACAGCTACATAAAGGGACGCTAAATAAATAAGCAAACAAACTAGAGAAATCAGGGTTACCTATGGTATAGTACCTAGTTTAACTAGTTTAATTCTATGTCCGACGCCGAGGGTTCAAACCCTTTATGGCTTTAGGATTTTTTTTTTAAGAGATTGAAAAATACTTGGTTATACCGTCCTATGGGTAGTAAAATAGTGGTCTAGATTCTGTGTGTTTGACTTTTTCATTGTATACTGTATATATTGTGTGAATGGGATCTTATATCACTATTACTAATGTTCATATAGAAACAAATTTTAATATATCTTAATCAATAAAAAAAAAAAAAAAAAAAAAAAAAAAAAAAAAAAAAAAAAAAAAAAAAAAAAAAAAAAAGATTCTGTGTGAAGTCAGTTACTCGCTACAGATCCCTGTCCTAATTAATTTTAGGTAGGACCCTACTAATTTACTAGTTTCAAAACTAGCTTCATCTTCGGATCCGAATAATCCAACCAGCTCTCTTAAAATATGATGACCGCAGGGTTTGGTATATTTATCTAAGCGAAAATTTTATGCGTTTTTGTTGTATTTTTTATGACCCATTTATAAACTCCAATTATTAAATAAATATTATAGATATTTTAAAATTAGAAATACGTTTCTCATGTACTGTGTGTGTGTGTGTGGAATACATAAAACAATCCTAGCTTCTAATTTCAAACTCTCCTTAGTAGTGCCGAAGAAGATGACATTTAATGCAAAGCACTGTTTGTAGTTGCCCGTGCATGGAGTCGCGGAAGAGTAGCACTCAAACGAAGCGAAAGACGACTCGCAATCCACTGCTTGTATGATAGTATCATCAAGAATATTTTTATGCCTTTAGACACTGCCGAAGTAATTTGAAAATAACTTATTATTCTGTAGAAATCTAATATAACATAACATTATTGCTACAATTTTTTATTACATGTTTTAATTACAACAAGCATAACATTACAATATATGTAAATAACATATGAATAGTATTATAAAATACCAAAGACTTACGCAGAATTTTTCTCAGGTGGAGTTAAATTATTTTCAAAATCTTTAGAATGGCAAAGTTGATTCATATATTTCATTGTTTATTTACATATAATTTTGAAAATTACATGTGTAGGTAAGTAGAAACAGTTTATAACCATTTCATCCTAATACCTTATTTTGACGGTGATATGTCTTTTGGCAGGAGGTTACGTAATTTATACTATACATTATAGTAAAATACAAACTTAAGCACAATATTATCTATTTGAAAACATAGTAATCTCATTTTACTTTCACGTACCTATATATAAAATATATAGTAAGGAAAGTATTGCGATTGTTAGTTTTCAACGGAAATACACGTGTTAGGGTCTCCTGAGTCCAAATGACCAAGTCCCGCAAAAAGGTCTGTGTGTGGTAAGTTCAGCTCGAATGCTATATTTCAAAATTTCTTCTCTAAAGTACCTTTAATTTTGTATATAATCATATTAATTTATATTATAAAATCGATACTGTGTGGTGTGTGTGTGTGTGGTAACCCCCGCACGTAAACAATAAGTCCTATGAAACTGAAATTTCATATTAAGACAACTAAACACCCGAAATGTTACAAAAACATGTTTATCAAAATTGGTAAACTAGAAAAGCTACATTACACCATGCATTTTGCACATTTTTACGATTTTCTCAAAAACAGCTCTGACGATTTTAATCAAACTCGCTACATAGATCTAAATTTGATAAGCTTTAATATGATGTAGGTTTTATTCTGATTGAAATAGTCTGACAGGGCTTAAATACCGATATTTTCTTCAACTAAAGTACCATAATTTTATAGATTAAAAAAAATTAGGCACATCAACTTGTCAGCATTGATAAATAACAGCTACATATGAAAGTTGAGGGAATTTGATAAACAACTGAAGGAGAAAAGTGCAAACATATGTTAAGGAAGCAGGGCCCTTAACATATTTTAAGTGCTGCCCTCTAGCAGACAACACAACGCCATCTAGTGGCAAAATTTTCAGGCAAAGGTGAGGTAAGTGAAAATCGTGTGTTTTCCGCACCAGATTTTTCATAAAATGGTTACTTAAAGCATTTTGCCCGAACACTAGTAATATGTGAATACTACTCAGTGAATAGTTCCTAATCTAATCGTGAGTATCAGGATTTCAGATTCATCCTTCAACTTGCAAGACCGTTTACTCTTCCTATTATTACATAATAATAATAATGAAGAAATCTCATCATACTATATATGACCCCTATATAGCTCACCACCGACACCTAACATTATCTTAGCTGGTAGTGACCCGGGATCGGATATAATAGCAGTAATTATAGTCATATCTTTCCCCCTAGCAGCCCACCAAAATTATTCCATCAGCTCAAGTGCGTAGTTATCAAAACACGCAGCAGTCCTTGCCTCCAGTTACAGCTAATTGCGCCAGTCTCATTAAACTTAATTAACAGAACGCCGTTTTTATTAGTTTTATAGGCCTTTTTTACTTCTTTATGACCGTCACAAAAAAGGAAAATAGGCGGAATTGTAGGTTAATGTACGTCGTTTAGACAAGTGGTAAAGTAATTTATGGGCAGACACCGCGTCTGCTATGTGACTAATGTCTTGTCGCAACTTTTTTCTGACCAAGTTCTTCAACTAAAAAAAAAATTGGCAGTAATTTAACCTCCTTCCTCATTCTTAAACATAAAAACATAACGTGAGATATTCCAAAAAACTTTTAATCCATTCGGATGGAAGAATATTTAACGCTAGAAATTGCTTCGGACGCAGTAATAGAAGCACTTTAATTTGATAACATTAATTTTTTGTGTGATGGTTTCATTTTTATTAGCGATATATTGGGTTGTTTCACATGAAATGTCCGTTTTTATAGTTTCTGAAATACATAAACAGTTAATAATCCTCTACCTTGGTATTATAAACATTAGCCTCGCAATCAATTACCCACTTTTAGTATACCTCCAAATATGAACATGGAAACACGCAATTTTCGAGTAATATTTTTGTACGAGTTTAAACTCGGCCATTCAGCAGCTGAGTCCGCTAGAAATATTTGCAAGGCGTTTGGGAAGGGAGTGTTAATGAACGGACCATTCGCAGTTGGTTTGCCAAGTTTTCAGCTGGGAATACCGACTTGGAAAATTTGCTCCGAGGAAGACCTCCGTCCGTAATAGACAACGATGTCCTCAAACAACAGTAGAAGGAAACCCCTACCAAACAGTTAAAGGACTCTCAGCACAACTAAATGCAAGTGCATCTACCCTTTCTAGACATTTAAAGTGTACTGGGAAAGTAAAAAAGCTTGATACATGGGTACCTCATGATCTCACTGAACGCAGCAAGACCCATGTTTCAAATCATACCGTGTAAAAGTTGAAAGAACTGGGCTACGAAGTTCTTCCGCACCCACCATATTCTCCCGACTTGTCTCCAACAGATTACCACCTGTTCAGAAATTTAGACCACTTCGTCAAAGAAAAACTTTTGAAAATGATGATCAAGTGAAAAGTGCGTTTTCAGATTTTGTTTCACTTCAAAGCTCAGATTTTTCAGTTCGGGGATAAAAAAGTTGGTGTCACGTTGGGAAAAATGTGTGGAAAAAAAAAGGTAAATACTTCGAATAAAATTATCTTGTTTTCATATCATATTTTTAATAAAAATCCTTACCTTGAAAACGGATATTTCATGTGACACAACTAATAGTAGCCTAACTAGATTGACGATTTTGAAGGTGTTTTAATTTATAAAAGACGCTATGCAAAAATAAATAGACAATAAAATAAATTAATATAGGAATAAAACCGGCAGCGGAAACGCTAACCTTGGAAAGAGAAAACTGGAAGACTTGGAAACCAACGAGAGAAAAATCTTAAGA
Organism: Piezodorus guildinii; assembly: GCA_023052935.1. NCBI lineage: Eukaryota > Metazoa > Arthropoda > Insecta > Hemiptera > Pentatomidae > Piezodorus > Piezodorus guildinii. The sequence continues at coordinate 214,844,167 of CM041292.1, read as the reverse complement.
AAAATTATGGGGCCAGCCAAGAACAGTGAAGGATAATACAGACTAAGAACCAACAAAGATTTTTTTTTTTTTTACATCATTTATTGAAATTTACAACTGTACTTCAAGGTACAACAAGTAAATGTGACAAAAGTTAAATGGCGTGAAACAAACTTGAAGAAGAACTACCCAATGGCAGCAACTCCTCTACACTAGAAGGTCTTGAGGCCATCTTCTTTTCAGACGCCTCGGAGGATTGTCAGGAATTGAAGAGGAAGAAAGTATTGAAACAAGAGGATTAGGGTGGGAATGGAGTTTTGTCACGAAAGGAATGGTATCTAGATCGGGCCAAATCAGCAACATGCGGAACGTTGAGGTCTTTATGATAAGTTTGTTCGTGACAAAATAAGGAGCATTGAGGATTTTACGAAGGATTTAGGATTGTAGGATTGGATACGGGAAGAATTCGATGGTTTAGTAGAGCCCAAAGCTGCACTCCGTCTAAAGATTTAAATTTGCATATCTTCAGATCGGTGAGGCGAGAAATTAAGCATTTTCAGATTTATCTTATAAATTTCTCAAATTTCCCTTCTCGAAAAATTAAGACTGTTTGAAATTTTGGGTAATCCTATCTGCGATCAGCTAATTCCAAGACCGACTTACGGATAAGGCATATGGTCTTTAAGTTAAAAAAAAAGTTGATAAATTAAAATAACTTTTAAAAATTACATTACAAATAAGGTTCCTAGCCTAATTAACGCCAATGTTCCAAATATGACTGCTCGGCAATAATTTGTAATGTAAGCAGCCAAGTTATGTGAATTGGACGCTTATGGTATTGATAAAATGGTGGCTCCATAAAAACTTCCTGATGTCGTAAATTAAGTAAAAGGTATTTTAGTTGACAGATCTTAGATTTGATATTTATTTTATGCAGTAGTAAATTAGTCCGGGTGACGGTCGTTTGAAGAAAAACAAATTATCTGTTTAAACTGTTTCTTGTTTTTCTTTCTAAAACGATTTCATTGTTTTCCTTTAACTCACCAAAACCCAGACTAATTTCCTCCTGAATCTCTCAATAGTCTAACTATTCTTTATTTGGAATTTGGTGAATATGAGAAATTCGTCTTCAAAAGATTTGCAGTGCATTGCAGTATAATGTCGATTTATTCATCATTTCTTGATTTGAATATATTTTTATAATCATAAGTTTTTTTTTAAGATGTATCAAAAGTTGGTATCAGTTTATTTTACTTTCACTCAACTATATATGAAATATACTGGAAGGTAAAGTATTGCGATCTTGAACAGTTTTGTATTCCATTTTTCTTTGTATATATCTTTTGTATAATATATATATAATATAATATATTGTATATATTTATATTGTATAATTTATTTTATAAATGTATTAGTTTGTTATATTATGCGAATGTAGTACTTGATCACTATTAAAAATGTCCTAATCAGGAGAGATTGTAATATTACTCAACACAAATTGTTTTAAAATAAAAAAAATATTGACATTTAATGCGTCACAGTTTTTCGCACCATAATCTAATTATTTACTTTTTATTAAATTATTGAATATTTACTTGAGCTCTTTGTTTCTAATTATTATAACAATTATATCTGCTGTTTTATTGTTATAGTAATTTATTTCTAATTTTTATTAAAATTTGTTTTACCTATCATCTTTGTAATTTTCTCTTCCATTACTAAGTATTCATAATTTCTCTTTATTGTGTCTGTAAAGTTTTTATTTTATTATTATTACGTTTTCTTAATAAATTGTTTTCTACAAGTTATCTTCTTTCTTATAGACCTACAGAAGATCTAAAATTTAGGCTAAAACGTTGGCACAAATAAATTAAGTTTTCTACTTAATGTAGTGTTTTGGTGAGCGTACCCGGAATGAACTTCTCCCCAATAAACTATTTATTGTTTTATCGTGTGTTTATCATCATCGGGGATCCTTCAGGAAAAGATCCTAGGTATAATCTTCGAAAAATAATGAATCAGGGTTAAAGACTCTGATGACCTGCAAAGTGGGTCGAAACGTTGAGAAATAATAAGTATTTAGAACTAAATAATTGTTTTTCGTTCTGTGGCCTGAACCAATTTCCTGTTTAATAACCGAACGATCAACTATTGATGTATTCCATACATATATTCACCCAAAATTCATTCACTTAAAATATATATTATGAAAAAATAATAGTTTCAAACGAAATATGAAAGAAATCATTACCATATAAAAATCGTGCCATTAAAAAAAATCAGATGTCCAAAATCTTAATTCATGTTGTGCAAATTTAATAAATACATTTTAAAAATACGTCTCATTACCACTAATAATACTGCTTAAAAGCACTACAAAAAAATAAATAAATAAAAAGAAGACCAGATGCCATCAGAAGGAGACGTTTGAATTTCTACGGCTATCTCTACAGATTGGACCATCACAGGCTGTCCTATAAAATCTTTAGAGAAGCCAACAAGGGAAATCAAGTTTAGAGGGATCTTGCAGAACTATATATTGAGCAAGATATCATCAATGACACAAATTGTCAGCGCCTTACCATTCAAACAACCTTTTCTCAACTCCATTACAGAGGTTAGGCACAACGCATGAAAGATATGTTCCGAGGAACGTAAGGTAGAGTTCAGCAGAAAAATGAAGGAATACTGGGCCGACAGTAAATATAAAGGTAACGGCAGGAAAGCAACCATCAGAAAACAGATGTTAACACAAGCTTCGTGGTCCTTAGATGGGCTAACTGAAAAAAAAATAAAATAAAAAGAAGAAGAAAACTCCGATTCTTGAACCACAACAATTTGGAAAATCCCTACCTCTCCCTGGATTACTCCTAGCATCTTTGTTTCAGTGTTCTTTCCAAGTTTGTATTATCCACGTAGGTCTATGTAAGACACTATTATGTCTCAAATTGTAAGTAAATTTATAATAATTTATTTTATATGTATTGATAGCGTTAAAAATATATAAATTAAATAGTTTTTATCTATTCATTGTTCAATGCATTCTTAAAGGTATTCAAAAATGATCACAGTCTCGAGACCTGTGGATGACTTAAATTATCTTCAGTCGAGAACTGAACTTAATGATCTTTGAATAAGGATGGGTTACTTCGCTAAACATTTGTGACCCCGTTTGGTTCAGGTCGACTTTTAGGCAAAGGTTTAAAAGCACCTTACCATCTCCCTTCTTACGACAAACACCAAGGGAACCAAAGAAACTTCACCAACAGAGCGGTGTCCTGCAGGTAGCAATTTAAAATAAAAGAATCACTGAGGAAGAGACCGTTAGAGTGGAAGTTGCCTTGAAGCGAGATTTGACGTGCGGGCGGGTCAGCTTTGGGACGAGCAGGTAGTGGTTGGGATCCCCGCACCTGGCCGTGAGTAACGTCTTCTCAGAATCCTGCATCCCTTTCCAGGAAGGATTCTGGATTCATTTCAAAACAAAACCGGTCTAAACTCCTTCTCAGAAACGTCATCATACTACGCAAATAGCCTTCCTTGAGAACTGATTTTAGATATTTCTTGTTATTTGATTAACCTTTCTTGAACATTTCTTAGGTACTCCTCTTTTTGTGAGCCATGCACATTGGTACGAGCGTTTAGCTCCACCTATTTTATTTATTTATTTATTATTTTTTTTTTTTTTGGCATATTTATTATAACAATACAGTAAAGCCTCTTTTTAACGAACACGGTTATAACGAACTGTCGTTGAGGTCCCTTGAAAAATACATAGAAAACTATGCTTTCTCCACGTTTATAACGAAATATTCTCTTATATCGAACTACTTTTGTGGACCTCAGAATTGAATTTGTTCGGTTATTACGAAAAACAAAGAAGAAATAAAATAGTGGAAGTAATTAGTTGACCGTTGAGAATTACTGGAAGGAATTAGTCCGGGTAGCGGTCATTAAATGAAACAGCTAAACAGTTTCAACTATTTATTGTTTGCCAACGTTTCGACCCCCTTTGTGGGTCATCATCAGGGCTAAAATGATACAAAAGAAATACAATTTCAATGACATTACATACAATATTATATAACCTAAAGAGCTAGAGAACGTCGGTATTAAAATATAACGGAAGAACTATGCATGTAAAAAAAAAAAAACATTATTAAAATACAATGACTATAGTATAATAATATTGATACCTCTGTAAATTTTGTTTAGTAAACATTTTTTTCTGTATAACATTTTCATTATTATTAAGGTTCTATGATAAATAGAAAAACGAAATATATGAGGAAATAAAGTTGCGATTAAAGGCAGAAAATGCGTGTTATTGTTCCGTTGTGAAATTAATTAGCTCACGGCTAGGAAATTATAAAACAATCTACATTGGAAATTATAAAACTATTTTCTCGGGACGGTTCTATAAGGATTTGATAGGTGGTCGCTCGCTAACTTTGAAGGATAAACAACGCCTTAAGGTTTTCGAGAATAAGTTTCTACGTAAAATATTTGGTCCAAAGAGCTATGAAACAACTGTGGAATTCAAAAGGTAACACAAGGCGAAATTGTGGAGCTTGTATCCTGTCAGTATAATTGGGAGAAGCGTAGATGGAAGGAATTTTCCAACTGCGTTGAACACAGGATAACATTCATAAGAATTAATTAGTTATACAGAAAACTATTATATTGGATATAGTAAGCTGACCGTTGAGTATTAATAGAAGAATTTTGTCGGGATGGCGGTCGATGAATGAAACAATTAGGTAGTTTCAAACATTTATTTTCTGCCAACGTTTCGACCCTCATTGTGGGTCATCATCGGGGTCGGCGTATTGTATAGGGGTGGACATAATCGAATGATCGTCATAATCAGATGATCGGACTTCGATGATTTGAATAATCGAATGATCGAATGATTAATATGCTTTCTGAGAGGCAATATACCAAAATTCCCGTCTCTATGATGGCTGAGCGTAGTTGCAAATGTGCATATAATTTATCTGATGAGAAAAAAAAAAAAAAAGGTCATTTGATTATGCGTTAATTACGTTAGGCGATTCAGTTCGTATGATCATTCGTTTCTACAAACCGATTAATCCGATAATCGATTAATTCGAATGATTGAAACAATGAAATGATCCGATAATCATCATTCGATTATGCCCACCCCTAGTATTGTACTCGAGTGAAAACTAGCACTAGTTCACACTCGCCTACAATACGCCCTGATGATGACCCACAATGGGGGTCGAAACGTTGGCCGAAAATAAATGGTTAAAACTACCTAATTGTTTCATCCATCGACTGCCACCCGGACTAATTCCTTCTAGAGAAACTATTATGGTCATTGAATTACTTCGAAGAGCAGCTTTATTGATACCATGTTTTAAATACACTAATGAATAGCACACGCCTTCCAATTACAAAAATTCAAGAATGTGTTTTCGTATTTGCAAGACGCACTAGAATTGACTGGACAGGCTGATGTCCTTGGTCTGAGCATTTTATTATGATGTAATTGTGTAGCTAATATTACTACAAAAAAAATGTTTTTTCTAAACTATTCATTTTAATAATGCCTATTACTTTTCCTGTAGAATATTTATTTATCCAAGATAATCAAAATAAACTTTTCTTAATTTGGTTAACTACTCTGTCTAGAAACTTAGTGTTAAGGGTTAATTTTTTTATTTTTTATTAACCATTGTAGCAGTAGACGGATAGTTTATTATAAATGACTGCAATTTTATGTATTTGAACAGATATTTGTAGGTTTTATTATATTATTATAGATAAACATTATTTTATCCATTAAGATAAGTTAAATAAAGTATTATGTTGAAGTCAGAATTGATTCTGCGAAGCGTTCCAAAAATAAATTGATCATACTATTTCACAGCTCTTAGAAATCCTGGTCCCAGCTTAAATTGTTTTTCCTTCTTGATCCTATCAAGAAATTTATTCTGATTTTCTTTTCATTTTCTTTATAGACTTTATTTTATGAAGTGACAATAGTTGACTGTGTGTATATATGAGAGAAGTTGGTTCAGGGTGCAGTCAATTTAACACACAATTAAGTATAAACTTAATTTACTGATGCCTACTGTCTTCGTCTATTTTATTGGTTAATAAATTTTTGAGGTTCATTATTCTATTGTTAAGGAAGCTAATCTGCTGGATAATTTCTCTGACTTTTAAGTTTAGTATGTATTTTTTAAATTTAGAAGAAGCGGATGAAAATTTAGATATAAATGGTTTGGAAATGGGAATGTGGTTTAAGCAGAGATTAATAGATTTTGGAAAAATAGAATTGGAGCGGTATTTCAGAAGAAAGATTCTAGACTCCAAATTATGAGCAAGACGTTTGTGGAGGTTTGAAAATTTAGTGAAATTCGACTTATGTATACGAACAAAAAAGAGAAGAAGGATTAGGAACAGAACGAGAAAGACTATAGCACACAGAGAGGCCCATCTAACACTAGTAAATTAAGTTTATACCTAATTGTGTGTTCTAATGAGTGCACCCTCAACCAACTTCTTGCATATAAAGTTTTTTGTTTGCTGCTGTATCCTCAACATAATAGGATGCTGTTATTGTTGTGCATAGTATATATTTTTACTTTCACTTACTATATATAGTAAGGGAAAGTTTTGCGATCGTGAAAATTTTCGAATTCCATTTTTCAACTGAAATACACATTTTAGGGTCCTCTGAGTCCAAATAACCAAGTCCCGTAAAATCCCTCCCTATAACTCTCCCGGGCGGAAACGGTAAGTCCTATGAAATTGAAATTTCACATTTAAGACAAATATACGCCCGATACGTTACGAAACCTTTTTCATCAAAATGAGCTTACCAGAAGAGCCACTTTATACCATGCATTTTGCACTTTTTTTCGATTTTCTCGAAAACAGTTCCGACGATTTTGATTAAACCGCTATATCGATGTAAAATTTAATGGACTTTAATATCATTTAGGTTTCATTCTGATTAAAATGGTTTGACAGGACTTAAATGCCGATATTTTAAATTTTCTTTCTCTAAAGTATCTTTAATTTTGTTGATTCTATAAAAATAACTATATTATCTTGTTACCACTGATAAAAAATAGATAAATATATAAATTGAATGAATTCGATACACAACTAAAAGAGAAAACAGAAAAAATATTTTTTAATGCAATTTTTTGTTTTTGAACATAAGAGCAGTAATATACATGTATGAAATACCGTTGGAAAGCTAAGGATTTTATAAAAAATATTATCTTATATTCAAGCTTTTAAAAGTTAATAGAGAGTGATGAAAAGAAGATAAACTAACAGATTATTTTAGATAATAATATAATAGATTTTTTAATAAAACACATGTTTCTATATAAATTCAATTTAATTAGTTCATTAATAGTTTCATGTATTTTTATCACTATGTTTGAAAATTCTTTCATTGATTTTATAAATGAAGGTAAGTGAAAGTCGTGTGTTGCCCGCACCAGAATTTTTTCTTTAAGTAGGTATTAGTCAACTTTTTAAAATATATTTTAAAACCTATAACTGAGGAAGGGACAGCGTGACAAACGACCACTAACCGCACAAACGAGAAAGCTAGGCTTAGTAACATCTGTAGCCCGGTAGAAGAGATGACGCAGCTAGTGCTGGGACTGGTTCGTTAGGCACACACAATGGCCTCAACCACTACCTGCCAGTGCCTAGGCAGGTCCTCAAGGGACCACCATCTCCTTTTCTTTTTTGTACCACAAGGGCTCACTCCCGACAAAAAACTCTCAGAAAAACTCATCTGCCGTTCGCACGAAAGAGGTAATTAATTGGATCAACCCTTTTTCTTGGATGGAAGGGAGGAGGAGGGAAACAATAGTTACCTGGAGCAGGTACCGCTAATTAGGTACTTTTAGGATAATCTGCTTCAGGATGAGTTTCTATTTTGTTTTTGTTTTTTTTACTGTTTTGTTGTCGACAACTTTTAGGTTCATGAGGCATTTAAAACCCAGATGTTGAGTTTTAACAAGGCCTCTCTTAGTTTTAACTTTTAATTTATTCCCTCATAAATTAGTAACATTATTCCGAACTCATTCATAGGAGATTTTCGTTAGAACATAGGAGATTTTCGTTAGGACATAGGAAATTTCGTAAAAGAGCATGAAGATGCGCAAGAAATCCACCTTATGTCGATGAATTCCCATTCTAGAACTTTGATCCCTAATATTACTTTAAAGTAAACCACAATTTTTCGTACTCTTCCATATTTGCTCAGTCTTTAGGTGTGCCTCAAGATAGTATCTCAAGTCCCCCATTCTTTATACGGTTGATACAGCTGATATTCCACTCTATTCTATCGCTGTCATCGATACAGACTCGGGTGGCGCATTTGTGTTATTATTATTTCATTATTTGTCTACAAAGATTCGACCACCGCGTCCCAAAACCCTTTAGTCCTATATCACAGCCATCGCAATGGTGTCCGAACTGGAGGATTAAAATAAATGCTAACAAATCGCACCAAATTACCTTCACTCTTCCTCGCACTACCGATGACCTCCTGTCCTATTGTATCCTTTAATAACACCCCACTCATTCCTACAGAACAAATCCGATACCTAGGACTCCATCTTTACAAACGTCGTCTTACTTGGAATCCTCATACAATACTAAAAAGACAAGAAACTGCTCGTAGATAACGGGTAATACAACACTTACTTGACAAACATTCAAAACTTTCCATTACTAAAAGCTCATTTATGTTACCATTATCAGGCCCATATGGACATACGCAATGGGGCTCTACTAAACCATCTAGTTCCTCCCGCATCCAATCCTTACAATCCAAAACCCTTCGCTAAATCCTAAATTCTCCTTTCGTCATAAATGAAATCATCCATAACAAAATTTAAGATTTAATTTGTTACAGACCTATATCGCGCTAGATATACCATTTTTAATTCCAAACTCCCAACCCACATAAAACCCCTTGTCCAAAATCTATCAACCTCACATATTCTTGATAACCCTTCAAGACGATTTAAAAGAGATAGCTTCGTGTCCTACACACTTAAATGAACATTTTAATATTCTATTTTATTGATTTTGTTTGTATATATGTATATTGTATTATTATTATATAAATTTGTTTTGTATATATCGTGTGAATGTTGTACTCTATCACTATTAAAAATGTCCTAAATTGGACAGATTGTAATATTACTCAATAAAGAATTGTTTCTGATACAATATTCTAACTCTAGGTAGTTTCTTCACAAGTATTTTCATGACCTTTATTATAATTCAGCAATTTAACTGGTTGTTTAATATTTAAAAAACAAAACAAATAAGTTTGTACTAGACTATACTTTGTGCTCCTGGCATAAGCCATTTTTGTTTAGACGGTTGACCGTTTATTTATACAATAAAGCGTTCTTTACAAATGATCTGGAAGAAAAACATTTTTTAACCTTCTAAGCATAAACATAAAAAACTCAGAATGAGATTTGCCATCCGGGCACAAAATTGTATAATGATATATCTGCCATGTGATATATATATATATATATATATATATATATATATATATATATATATATATATATATATATATATATATATATATATATTATATATACACATATAATAAGAATAATAAAAAGGCTTACCGAACCCGAAGGTTCGATGCCGAAACCACTAAACTTCGCCTGCACAGACTCGTCCAATGTTCGCCGGTAAAGCCCAAGCCTCCAAGATCAGCCTGAATGCAATCCTCTCATCGACGCTTCAGCCTACCTTTCGGACGCCTACCAGTCGGTTCAGCGAATACCAACCTTCTCGGAATCCGTTCCTCACCGAGCCCAACAACTTTACGCACCCATATGAGTCTCCGCGATGCTATCAACTCAATTATATTCACAGGGTACAAACTCCGCAATTCCGCGCCGTGCAACCTTCTAAACTCCCCAGTGGCCTCATCTCTCTTTTTACCTCATCACCAAATATTTTACGCAGTACCTTATTTTCGAAAACCTTAAGCCGTTGTTCATCCTTCAATGTAAGCGGCCACGTTTCACATCCGTTACGAACCGTCGGAAGAATAATAGTTTTATTAATTCTAACCTTTAAGTTTTTAGACAGAAGCCGCGAGCTAAGTAATTTAGCAACTAAATAATAACACGCATTTCCCACCTTTAATCGGGACTTTATTTCTTCTTGGATTTCATTTTTTCTCGTTATCATTGAACCTAAATACTTGAATTTCTCTACGTGTTCAAAAGTATGCCCTGAAATATTAATATCATCAAGATCGCCACCATTTCTGCTACTAATCATATATTTCATCTTATCGGTATTTAATTCGAGACCTATTTGTTTACCGATTTTTATTAACACACTTGTATTTAGTTGTATGGCTTCCGTGTCTTCACCTAGCAGTACCAAATCATCGGCATAAACCAAAACCGGAAATGATATATATATATATATATCTGTTGATAATATTAACATGGTATTTGGAAGAAATATATGTATAATAAATTAGAAAAATATGTTTCTTGTTGAAGAAAAATGAGTCATGTGGTGGTATTTCCGTACATTTCGTAGATCTGTTCATCATTATGCTCTAAATTTGGCATTATTAAACTGTTGCAATCCGGAATAAATACATTTTAAACAGGAGTTGTGTTATTGTAAATAAATTAAATATTTAAAATAGTAACTTTGTATTTATCATTGTGATATAAGTGGTCCTTCCTTAGCTACAATGAATTTATTTTAATATTCGATTTCGGTCTGAGCTACATGTTAAGGAAAACAATCTGTTTATATGATTATAAGTAATTAACTAAAAATATCTAGGTTTTAATAGTAGCGCGGAAATAATAATGCGACCTCGGTTAGTATAAATGAGATAGATTATCTAAACCATAAATTATAAAAAGAGTTGAGACCTTTCCGACACTAACCATTAGAAGATTTAATGGGGCTGCCTCAGGGTACCAACTCGAGGTACCAAGGATACGTCCCGCAGCTGTTGCGGGCCAGTCTCAGTTCCCAAACCTTCCGAATCATTTAATACAGCTATTAAAGGGCAAGAAAAAAAAAAAACAAGAAAAAAAACTATCATCTGACGTTGAATAGTTGTTTTGAAAGATAGAGATTGCCCTTTTAAACTTGATTACATAAATTAAATTAACAATGGAAAAGAGGCGAGAAGAAGCGATCTTTTCGTCCTTGCTACCATTTTTTTTTTTTTTTTTACTTTCACTTACTATATATAGTAAGGGAAAGTATTGCGATCGTAAAAATTTTAGAATTCCAGTTTTCAACGGAAATACACATTTTAGGGTCCTCTGAGTCCAAATAACCAAGTCCCGTATTTAAGACAAATATACGCCCGATACGTTACAAAACCCTTTTCATCAAAATGAGCTTACCAGAAGAGCCATGGTATAAAGCATGCATTTTGCACTTTTTTTCGATTTCCTCAAAAATATTCCCGACGATTTTGATTAAACTCGCTATATCGATGTAAAATTTAATATACTTTAATATCATGTAGTTTTCATTCTTATTAAAATGGTCTTACAGGACTTAAATGGCGATATTTTAAATTTTCTTTCTCTAAAGTACCTTTAATTTTGTTGATTCTATAAAAATAACTATATCATCTTGTTACCACAGATGAAAAACAGGTAAATATATAAATTGAATGAATTCGATACCCAACTAAAGGAGAAAACAGAAAAAATATTTTTAAATGCATTTTTTTTTTATTTTGAACATAAGAACAGTAACATACATGTATGATATACCGTTGGAACACTAAAAATTTTAGAAAAAATATATATATATTTATAATATAATACTCATACACAAACTTTTAAAAGTTAATAAAGAGTGATAAAAAGCCGATAAAACTAAGGGATTGTTTTAGATAATAATATAGTAGATTTTTTAATAAAACACATGTACCTATAGAAATACAATCTAATTAATTCTTTAATAGTTTCACTAATTTTTATCTCTAACTGTATTTGAAAATTCTTTAATTGATTTTAACAACGGATGTATGTGAAAGTCGTGTGTTGTCCGCACCAGATCTTTTTAATTACCTAATAGAAATTAATAAATTACAACTTTCATTTTTCACTTACCTCCGTTGTTAAAATCAATTAAGGTATTTCCAGATACTGGAATGTAAAAATCTGTTGCGGGAAACACATGACTTAACTTACCTCTGTTTTAAATAAAAAATACTAAGAATTTTTAAAACAGTAAGAGATGAAAAAGGTTATTTATCATTGATCATTTATTATTCTAAATTTCAAAATTAACATGTTTTTTTATTAAATACTCTATCTACAACAATCAGCTAGTTTTTCCCTTTTCATCACTGAGTTAATGGACAGTTAACTTTCACAATTGCGTCTATACGACGATTTTTTTTTTCTAAAATCTTTAGCTTTTCAACGGCATATTATAAATCTGTATTACTGTTCTTGTGTTAAACTACACAAACATTGCATTAAAAAAATATGTCTGCAGTTTTCTCCTTCAGTTCGTTATCCTTTCTCATTCAGTATTCACACGTATTTCATCAATGCTAATGCTAACAAGATGCCGTGATCAATTTTTTTGAATCAATAAAATTTAAAGTACTTTAGAGAAAAAAGATTTATTCCCTTTCAGACTATTTCACTCAGAATAAAAACCAAATCGTATTGAGGCCCATTAAATTTTACATCGGTAAAGCGAGTTTAATCAAAATCGTTAAGAGTGTCGTTTATGAGAATGTAATAATGTGCAAAATGCTAGATATTTGGTTGTTTCACATGAAATGTCCGTTTTTATAGTTTCTGAAATACATAAAAGATTTTGCAGGTCTCTGTTGTTTTCTTCCCAATGTTTACATATTTAATGTAAACAGTTACTAATCCTCTACCTTTGTATTATAAACATTAGCTTCCCAATCAATTACCCACTTTTTAGTATACCTCCAAATATGAACATGGAAACACGCGATTTTCAGGTAATATTTTTGTACGAGTTTAAACTCGGCCATTCAGCAGCTGAGGCCGCTAGAAACATTTGCAAGGCGTTTGGGAAAGGGAGTGTTAATGAACAGACCATTCGCCGTTAGTTTGCTAAGTTTTCAACTGGGGATACCGACTTGGAAAACTTGCCCCGAGGAAGACCTCCGTTCGTAATAGACAACGATGTCCTCAAACATACAGTAGAACGAAACCCCTACCAAACAGTTAAAGGACCCTCAGCACAACTAAATGCAAGTGCATCAACCGTTTCCAGACATTTAAAGCGTATTGGGAAAGTAAAAAAGCTCGATACATGGGTACCTCATGATCTCACTGAGCGGCAGCAGGGCCCCATGTTTCGAAGCATACCGTGCAAAAATTGAAAGAACTGGGCTACGAAGTACTTCCGCACCCACTATATCTCCACTCCCGACTTGTCTCCAATTTAGACAACTCCGTCAAAGGAAAACATTTTGAAAATGATGATCAAGTGAAAAGTGCGTTTTCAGACTTTGTTTCACTTCAAAGCTCAGAGTTTTTCAGTTCGGGGATAAAAAAGTTGGCCTCACGTTGGGAAAAAATGTGTAGAAAAAGAAGGTAAATACTTCGAATAAAATTATCTTGTTCTCATATCGTAATTTGAATAAAAATCCTTTACATTGAAAACGGACATTTCATGTGACACAACCCAATATCATGCGGCGGCTCTTCTGATTAGCCTATTTTGATGAAAAAGTTTCTGTAACATTTCATTTACATACGCTTCTAAAATATATCTACTAATCGTTTTTGTAGATAATTCCTTTAATGACTTTTAAATTTAAATTATATTTCTTATTTTTTACAAATAACTCTATTTAATCCACTCATTGTTTTTATGATTAAGAAGTAATTCATTGGACCGAGATAATTAAATTAATTCATCACCTTTAATCAGTAAGTAATAAAAAATAATAACACCTTAGGAAGAAGAATAGCGTAAGACGATACTTTTAGAGCCTCTTTTTTTTTTTTTTTTTTTTTTTAGGCCGAGTGGACATTTAAACGTGTAACGTAAGAAGACTTGAAAAAAAAATTTCCTGATTGCCTAACTTCCTTTAATTCTAGGGTGTCGAGGATGTAATAGGTAAAAAGAGGATTAGATATGCAATTTTTTGTCTTCAAATAATTTTTTGTTGATTAGGAAAAAAATGAGAATTCTCAATTATAGAACTTAATTAGAGTAAGAGTGTCCTCAGAAAACTAAGAAGACATTTAAGGCTAAAAACTGTGTAACATTAAGAACTTTAAAAACACACAGTTTCAACACTTATTAAAAAAAATAATAAATTTTAAAAAATAAATATATAATGTGCCAATCAGAGAACATGGAGCATTTTATTAAGGTTTTTTTTTTTATTCATATTTTATTGAATTTTACAACTGTAGTAAAAACTGTTGAATTATAATAAAGGGCGTGAAAGGCTTGTGAAGAAACTACCCAGCGGTAGAATTTCGATGTTTATTTAATTAAGTAGATCCCGAGGCCATCTTCTTTTCAATCGCGTCGGAGGGTTGTCAGGAATATATGAGGTTGATAGGTTGCGTACAAGAGGGTTTATATGGGCTGAGAGTTTGAAATTAAAAGTGGTATATCTGGTACAAGAAAGGTCTGCAACAAATGGGATATTAAGGTCGTTATGGATGATTTTATTTGTGACGAAATAAGGAGCATTTAGGATTTTGGATTGTGGGATTAGATACGGGAGGAATTAGATGGCTTAGTAGAGCCACAAAGCTCCATTACATATGTCCAGATGGGTCTGATGATGGTAACATATATGAGCTTTTTGTAATAAATTGAAAGTTTTGAACGTTTGTCGAATAAGTGTTGTAGTAATCGTCATCTACGGGCAGTCTCTTGTCGTTTTAGTTTCGTGTGAGGATTCCATTTAAGACGTTTGTCAAGATGGAGTCCTAGGTATCGGATTTGTTCAACAGGTGTGAGTAGGGTACATATTAAGATTGAAACATTAAAACCAACCTTTACCTTGTTCTTAAACCTATAACTTCCTTCATATCGTTATCCTTTAATAATATTAATAATATTTCGCTTGTTCCTGCGGGCAAAATAAAATGCGGTACACGATCGTGACCAACGTCAAACTTGGAATCCACACATTTGTTCGGCAATATTTATGTATTTATGCTATATTATTTGGTTGTTTCACATGAAATGTCCGTTTTTATAGTTTCTGAAATACATAAAGGATTTTGCAGGTCTGTGTTGTTTTCTTCCCAATGTTTACATATTTAAAGTAAACAGTTACTAATCCTCTACCTTTGTATTATAAACATTAGCTTCTCAATAAATTACCCACTTTTTAGTATACCTCCAAATATGAACATGGAAACACGCGATTTTCAGGTAATATTTTTGTACGAGTTTAAACTCGGCCATTCAGCAGCTGAGGCCGCTAGAAACATTTGCAAGGCGTTTGGGAAAGGGAGTGTTAATGAACAGACCATTCGCCGTTAGTTTGCTAAGTTTTCAACTGGGGATACCGACTTGGAAAACTTGCCCCGAGGAAGACCTCCGTCCGTAATAGACAACGATGTCCTCAAACATACAGTAGAACGAAACCCCTACCAAACAGTTAAAGGACCCTCAGCACAACTAAATGCAAGTGCATCAACCGTTTCCAGACATTTAAAGCGTATTGGGAAAGTAAAAAAGCTCGATACATGGGTACCTCATGATCTCACTGAGCGGCAGCAGGGCCCCATGTTTCGAAGCATACCGTGCAAAAATTGAAAGAACTGGGCTACGAAGTACTTCCGCACCCATTATATCTCCACTCCCGACTTGTCTCCAATTTAGACAACTCCGTCAAAGGAAAACATTTTGAAAATGATGATCAAGTGAAAAGTGCGTTTTCAGACTTTGTTTCACTTCAAAGCTCAGAGTTTTTCAGTTCGGGGATAAAAAAGTTGGCCTCACGTTGGGAAAAAATGTGTAGAAAAAGAAGGTAAATACTTCGAATAAAATTATCTTGCTTTCATATCGTATTTTTAATAAAAATCTTATACTTTGAAAAGGGACATTTCATGTGACACAACCCAATATAAGTGAATAGTCAATTGATTCATTAACCTTTAATTATTAATTTATTGTTTTGTTTAATTTATTTATGTTATAAAAAGCAGATATAGCTCTTAACACTATTAATAATATTGAAAAATATTTCAGAACAACTGGAGGCTCTCATAACACATTAATATGTGTTAATTTAAAAACGCTATATCTCTGCTAGTTCTGAATCAATTTCAATGATTCTTTTTTCATTTTGTAGGAAATTTAATTCATTAATTCAATATAAAAATAACGTTACGATATAAAATTTAAGGTATTTATTCACAATTTGGTGTGATAATTAAGGAAATTTAAGCTCAAAACCCATTTACCCCAATCCTTATACCTAGTCCTCCGATCCTATCTATCAAACCGCTCCTTCCGAGTTCGCTGTGGCTCAGAATTTTCCAAACATTATATTGTTGAGGCTGGTGTTCCTCAAGGCAGCGTCTTGGGACCCGTCCTCTACATCCTCTACACCGCCGATATCCCTACCAATCCCGATACCTTTCTGGCAACATTTGCTGATGATACCGCCATTTTGTCATCCAATTCCGATCCTGAAGCAGCATCGCTTAATTTACAAAATCACCTTTCCTCTTGTCGAGGACTGGTGTAACGCTTGGCGTATTAAGGTGAACGAAAACAAGTGCTCACACGTCACATTCACTCTTCGACGCAAATCTGTCCAACGGTTTATTTCAATTCCCTACCGCTTCCATCCTCTGACACAGTCCGGTATCTTGGCTTTTTACTAGACAAAAGACTGACGTGGAACCCACACACAAGACTTAAAAGAAAAGAACTTAACCGCAGATTCGGCCAGTTATACAGACTACTAAACAGAAAATCTCATCTTACAGTTGACAACAAATTACTAATATACAAGACAGTACTGAAACCAATATGGACCTACGGACTTGAACTGTGGGGGACAGCTAAACATTCTAACATCAAACGCATCCAATCCTTCCAATCCAAAGTCCTCCGAACAATAGTTAATGCTCCTTATTACGTTACCAACTCTACCCTACACCACGACCTTAAAATTTCGTTTATTTTAGACCTGGTACCATCCAAATTTTCCAAATTTCATCAGAACCTTAGTCATCATCCTAACCCTCTAGCACAATCCCTATCCAGTACCAACCATCCCTACAATCCTCCTCGAAGATTGAAACGGCAGTGGCCGCGAGACGTATTGTAAACGCTTAAATTGGAGTTCTGACACTGGTCAGATCCTCCACTCATGTAATGTATGTTTGTGGCTATTGCGCCCTAGTTCGGCCTCCACTGAGTTACACCAGTGACGCGGCTGATAAAATGCGGTACACAATCGTGACCAACGTCAAACTTGGAATCCACACATTTGTTCGGCAATATTTATGTATTTATGCTATATTATTTGGTTGTTTCACATGAAATGTCCGTTTTTATAGTTTCTGAAATACATAAAGGATTTTGCAGGTCTGTGTTGTTTTCTTCCCAATGTTTACATATTTTATTTTATGTTTACATATCTGACACTGGTCAGATCCTCCACTCATGTAATGTATGTTTGTGGCTATTGCGCCCTAGTTCGGCCTCCACTGAGTTACACCAGTGACGCGGCTGAGAGCGAGGGTCTAGGATCTCTTGGATTCCGCTTTTTCCTCCACAAGTGTAGGGAATGGCCCAGTCTGGGGTCCCTATAGCACTTGTATATTTTTTATATAGTTATGTTTGTTTGAATGATGTTTGTTTATTTCCAAACTTTTATTTATCTCAATTATAGGTTAATGTTTTGATTTGTTTTGTTGTTATATTTATTATTATTTAATTCTATATATATCATTTATTTGTATTTATCTCAGTTATAGGTTGTTGCTTGTTTTCTTATTTTGTATATTATATTATATTTTATTTATTTGACTTTATCATTTTATACTGTATATATTGTGTGAATGGGATCATATATCACTATTACTAATGTTCATATAGAAACAAATTGTAATATATCTCAATAAAAGAAAAAAAAAAAAAAATTAAGGAAAAACGGAATTTTCTACGTATCTTCTTGAAACGTAAGCCCTTATATTTTGAGAGAGGGGTTTGAGTATTGTTTTTTATTAGTAAGGTCGATTGCAATGGTTCATTATTGAAAATAATAAACCAATATATAAATAAAACTTTAGTTTTTATAGTAGCTATTTTACTAAATATTTCCTCCTACTATTACTAAATCCAAAATATTATGTACTATTATTATCTATACGTTTAACTGCATATTCAGTCACTCAAAATTTAAAATTAAAAACTTTCTATTTGATAACCCTAAAAACTAAAGCTGATTATATTTCAGCATTTCTAGTTATAATTCCATCCCAATGTAATCAACTACTTTCCTTTTTTTTCTGTAATTTGTTTATTCACTATCTCAGTTTTTTTTTTTACTTGAAAACATAAAAGAATGAGAAAAAAAGCTTCAAATGTGAATGGATCTCGTAGAAAACGAAATAATTTATAGCTAGCTGATAAGTTTCTCAGAGGCCTCCACAGTGCCATAAAGAATATGATTGCGTAGTGAAAAATAGTCAGATAGCGAGGCACAATTCCATCTTTATGTATATATATTTTTTTTAACGACCTATCATAATATTTATGTTGTCAAGATAAAGAGATATTTTCAGTCATTCTGCAACCACTTCATTGCCCTAAGATTGATTTTTTTATGTCTAGTTGAATTATGAAATAGCGTATATTTTTCAGTAGTAAAAAATTATTTAAAACTTTATAAGCCTTACATTTATACCGAACAGGAGACGGTAGCAATAAGGCAAAAGGTTTCCTAAAAATTGTGTTCCTTACTCTTAAAAAAGAATCCTTATGTGAGCACAGTTTTTAGTGCAAATAAAATATAAAACAAAAATAGTGTTCCTATATCTCTTGGAGAAAATAAGAACTATAAATGTTGTTATTACTTTCACTTACCTAAATATGAAATATATAGTAAGGGAAAGTATTGCGATCGTGAAAATTTTCGAATTCTCGGAAACACACGTTTTAGGGTCCCCCGAGTCCAAATAACCAAGTCCCGCAAAAAGGTCTGTGTGAGCCTCACACTGTGAGGGTGTGTGAGTGTGGTAATTCCCGGGCGAAAACTAAAAATCGTATTAAACAGAAATTTCATATTTAAGGCAAATATGCGCCCGAGATGTGACAGAAACTTTTTTATCAAAATCAGCTGACCGAATGATGTACTTTATACCATGCATTTTGTACCTTTTTATGATTTTATCAAAAACGGTCCTAACGATTTTGATTAAACTCTATATATCGATGTAAAATTTAATAGGCTTTAATATTATGTAGGTTTCATTCTGATTGAAATAGTCAGACAATACTTTAATGCTGATATTTTAAATTTTTTTCCTCTAAAGTACCTTTAATTTTGTAGATACTAAAAAAAACATATTATCTTGTTATTATTGTTAAATAATAATAATAATAATAATAGGCTTACCGAACCCGAAGGTTCGATGCCGATACCACCAAACTTCGCCTGCACAGACTCGTCCAATGTTCACCGGTCAAGCCCAAGCCCCCGAGATCAGCCTTAATGCAATCCTCCCATCGACGCTTCGGCCTACCTTTCGGACGCCTACCAGTCGGTTCAGCGAATACCAACTTTCTCGGAATCCGTTCCTCACTAAGCCCAACAACTTTACGCGCCCATTTGAGTCTCCGCGATGCTATCAACTCAATTATATTCACCGGGTACAAACTCCGCAATTCCGCGTTGTGCAACCTTCTAAACTCCCCAGTGGCCTCATCTCTCTTCGGACCAAATATTTTACGCAGCACCTTATTCTCGAAAACCTTAAGCCGTTGTTCATCCTTCAAAGTAAGCGGCCACGTTTCGCATCCGTAAAGAACCGTTGGAAGAATAATAGTTTTATAAGTTCTAACCTTTAAGTTTTTAGACAGAAGCCGCGAGCTAAGCAATTTACCAACCGAATAATAACACGCATTTCCCACCTTTAACCGGGACTTTATTTCTTCCTGGATTTCATTTTTTCTTGTTATCATTGAACCTAAATACTTGAATTTCTCTACGTGTTCAAAAGTATGACCTGAAATATTAATATCATCAAGATCGCCACCATTTCTGCAACTAATCATATATTTCGTCTTATCGGTATTTAATTCGAGACCTATTTGTTTACCGGTTTTTATTAACACACTTGTATTTAGTTGTATAGTTTCTGTGTCTTCACCTAGTAGTACCAAATCATCGGCATACCCCAAAACCGGAATCTTGTCACCCATATGTAAGCCTTTCTCGGTACTCATCACCTTTTCTATAACATATTCTAAGGCTATATTAAACAAAACAGGTGAAAGGGAGTCACCCTGTTTCAAACCCGATCGCACCTTAAATCTCTCGGAGTAATTATGACCGATTCTAACTTTATGAAATGTTTCCGACAAACACATCTCTACTAGGTTTACTAACTTTTTAGGTATCCCCTGTTCAATCATGATGTTATATAGCTTCTGACGGTCTATGGAATCATAAGCCTTTTTAAAATCTATATAAAGTTGATGGACTACACCGTTGTATTCCAGTTTCTTCTCTAATATTTGACGTAAGGAAAATATTTGATCAATAGTCGAGCGATTCCGCCTAAAACCACATTGGTAGTCTCCGATAATTTCCTCAGCGTATTCCGTGATTCGGCTAGTTAGTATTGACGAGAATATTTTATAGCATACTGGGAGAAGAGAGATCCCACGATAGTTGTTACAATCCGTCCTCGGTCCTTTTTTGTGAATCGGAATAAGTATTGATTCTTTCCATTCTTCGGGTATTTTTTCATTTTCCCAGATCTTTTTAACTAAAACATGTAATTTGGAAACGCCCGCTTCTCCACACGCTTTGATTAATTCACTCGTGATATTATCATTTCCTGCAGCTTTATACCGTTTTAATTTTCCTATCGCCATTTCAACTTCCTCTTTACTCGGTGCGTCTACCCATGGTTCAGCGCTCTGGTATTCAGAGGGAGGAGATCGATTATTATTTTCCGTATTTAGAATGCCGTCAAAGTGTTGTTTAAATGTATTTAATATCTCAGTCGGATCCGCAATTATGTTGTTATTCGCATCTTTAACCCCATTCAATACAGGTTCAAATCTTTTACGCGATTTGTTTATACCTTTGTACATCTCTCTTACGTTATTTTCGCTTCTGTGTTTTTCTATTTCTATTATTTTGCCTTTAAGATACTCTCTTTTCTTATTTTTCAAGAATTTTGAAGTTTCGTTTTTTACTAACCGAAAGTAAGCCACATTATTATTGCTTGGATTATTTAAGGAATTCAGTTTAGCGGTTTTTCTTTTTTCACACATATTTTGACAATCCCTGTCGAACCAAGGTTTGTTCTTTTTATTTTCGATTTTCCCAAGACATAAGTTACCGACCTCTTTAATATTATCCCTGATCCCTTCCCACAATTTGTTTACATCTTCGTTTTCCTCGTCTGAAGATTCCAAAGCATCGAACCTATTTTTTACTTCTATCGCGAATTGTTTTCTAATTTCGGGGTTGTTCAATTTAACAACATCAAAATTCTCGGGATGAATATAGTTCGGTGTTCTCTTTTTTGTATTTAGTTTTTGTCGAAGTTTCGCGATTACTAATTCATGATCAGAACCGCATTCTGCACCACGATACGATCTCACGTTAATTATGCTACTTTGCCATCTGTTTTGTACTAAAATATGATCTATTTGATTACGAGTATGTCCATCCGGTGATGTCCACGTATACTTATGAATGTCCTTATGTTTAAACGTAGTACTTTTGATTATTAGGTTTTTCGAAATGGCAAAGTTTATTAGTCGGGTCCCATTATCATTACTATATTCGTGCAAACTTTCTTTACCGATTGTAGGACGATATACTTCTTCCCTTCCAACCTTTGCGTTTGCGTCACCTAGTATAATTTTAATGTAATTTCGCGGTAACTTATCGTAAACCGATTCTAGTTTATCATAAAATTCGCATTTTACTTCATCATCATTATCTTCGGTGGGAGAGTGAATGTTTATAAACGCGATTTTATACCAACGACCCTGAAATATAGCAACCGATATTCTTTCACTAAAGAACTGTACATCCCGTAATGCGGAAAGAAATCTATTCCTAATCAGAAACCCGGTACCTAAACAATAATTAACGCTCCCCCCGTACCAAATAGTATACTTTCCTTCTGTTAACGAACCCTCCCCTGGCCAGCGAACCTCTTGTAATGCAACGATATCTAAATGGTACCCCTTAACTTCATTCGCTACCGACTTTAACCCACCTGCCGTATTTAAACTTCTAACGTTCCACGTCCCTATTGTTAGATCTCTACTTTTCATCTTGCGCCTAGATTCCTCTGAAGCAGTCCCCACCCGGAGACCCGAACGGGGGACTAGTTTGCTTCCGGATAATGGGCGTTTTACCTCAGAGGAATCCATGACTGTTTGTGGTATTTTGTGAACTAAAATATGTGAGTAGGGCGTTCGAACCTACGTCACACCCTCCAGCAAGCCTGGAGGGCCGCTCTCATTGTTGGTCAGCGAGTCCATCGGACTTAGCCGGGAGGAGCTTCCGAGGAAATTCCACCGACCATCCCCACATCCGCCACCCGTGGGACGCTCCCCATACGCGGTAATGAGATCCGCGCGAGGATTGTTAAATAACAGGGAAATATATAAGTTGAACGAAATAGATATCTAACTAAACGAGAAAATTAGAAAAATATTTTATCCAAAATATGAACATGGAAACACGCGATTTTCCAGTAATATTTTTGTACGAGTTTAAACTCGGCCATTCAGCAGCTGAGGCCGCTAGAAATATTTGCAAGGCGTTTGGGGAAGGGAGTGTTAATGAACGGACCATTCGCCGTTCGTTTGCTATGTTTTCAGCTGGGGATACCGACTTGGAAAATGTAACAGTTAAAGGACTCTCAGCACAGCTAAATGCAAGTGCATCTACCGTTTTCAGACATTTAAAGTGTATTGGGAAAGTAAAAAAGCTCGATACATGGGTACGTCATGATCTCACTGAGTAGCAGCAAGACCCCATGTCTCAAAACATACCGTAAAAACTTTGAAAGAACTGGACTACGAAGTTCTTCCGCACCCACATATTCTCCCGACTTGTCTCCAACAGATTACCACCTGTTCAGAAATTTAGACAACTTCGTCAATGGAAAACTTTTTGAAAATGATGATCAAGTGAAAAGTGCCTTTTCAGATTTTGTTTCACTTCAAAGCTCAGAGTTTTTCAGTTCGGGGAAAAAATGTTGGTGCCACGTTGGGAAAAATGTGTAGAAAAAGAAGGTAAATACTTCGAATAAAATTATCTTTTTTTCATATCGTATTTTTAATAAAAATCCTTTACCTTGAAAACGGACATTTATGTGACCTAACCCAATAGAAACAAATTAATTTTCATATACCCACAAATTTTGTTAACCGAATAGAAATACAAGGCACAAAATAATCACATATAATATATTACCTAAGCACTGATTGTCCCGATTTACAGATGGAATTTTTGGTTATCGTATTCAGAAGAATTCTGTTACAACAACATACTCTTTACAGTCCTTTAATTTATTCAATATCATTGTCGTCGAACGTCAAACAATATTCTGAATATACTAAACTATAATAATTTTTAATACCAACAATTTTTTTTTTATCTTCGTTTTTTTTAATTTTTATTCCTACCATTCAGAAGCTATCTGACAATAAGCAAATGCGCTATAGAAAACTGCAGCTGTTGGAATGATAGGTATGGAGAAGGCAAGTGCCCAGCAGCACCCATTCCTAAACTTCAATTTAGCAGAGGAGGTCTCTCATCCAGCTTCTTTTTAGATTTCTTCTAAAAGACATTTCAGCCATTGACAGATCGTTTATAAGTCTATCGTCGTGTCGGCGCAGTTTACGCCCGAAAAGGACTAATTTGCTATTTCAAAGGATATGCCCGATTTTCATATTTTAAGGACTGTTTTAAATTTTTTTTTTTTTTTTTTCATTCTAAGTTAAAGTCGCCATTCTCGTTGAAAGGATTCTTAACAATTGACATTTATTGTAACCAGGATACGGTTCAAAATGGAAGAGAACCTCCATTTTTGACTCGATTCTCCTTTTAAAAGGATACGAATCGAAATAAATCACTGGTAACTAGGATTACCACACTAAAAAGGACACTTTTTAATATAGAAACTCTCTTCCCGATGCAAGAAGCTGTCCGAAATAACTTAAGTCTAACTGTCTATATTAGGGTGGGTGAGGTGGGTTACGCCCGAAAAGGACTAATTTGCTATTTCAAAGGATATGCCCGATTTTCATATTTTAAGGACTGTTTTAATTTTTTTTTTTTTTTTCATTCTAAGTTAAAGTCGCCATTCTCGTTGAAAGGATTCTTAACAATTGACATTTATTGTAACCAGTAACGACTCAAACTGGCCAGGAGAAAGAGCTATAGACTTAATCATCTACTCACGTCACCTCAGCTCTCACTGAGGCTGAAACTACAGATCTACAAGGCTATAATACGTCCGACTATGCTCTATGGTGCGCCCTTGATGCGGCATCTGTTTAAGTCCACTCTCAAACAATTACAGACGTTCCAGAACTCCATCCTTCGGCGGATTGTCAGAGGTACCAACTTACAAAGGGCCAGAAACCATATCCTTCATCAGGAATTAGTATTGCCAACAGTGCCTGAATATATCAGCCGGAGGCACATTAAATTTTTTGATGGGCTGAAGGCCTGTGCTAATCCATTATTTTCTGATATCACCCCACCACCCAAGCCTGGGAGGTGGCAAGGATCACTACCTCTCGTTGACGTTGTCGCCGAGGGAATGAGTTCGGACTATGTCTGAACTCAATTTATTGCCAAAACCCTGAAGAATGGTCCCTCCCATTTTGCAATGGATAAATAAAGGCTTAGAAGAAGCCCTTGAAAGATTACTAGTGCATCCAGCGCATATAGCAATCCTCTTTAGAATACCTCCGGGTAACAGAAGGACAAATCTGACAGCTATACATATTATATTTGTATTTGTATTTTGTTCGAAAATAAAACCAGAGGGTAAGAAAAAAAAAAAAAAAACAAAAAAAAAAAAAAAAAAAAAAACAAAGGCGCAGTTTACAACGAATACGCGAATTCTGAGTTCGTATTTGTTGCTCAACTCCGTAAATAGGGTTTTGTTGCCTGCGTACCTAGGAGCTGTCGTTATGATTCATAAGATTTTTGAATTTTTCTGATTGCTGTGAACCTTAATAAAAAATTAACTTTACATTTTTCTTTCATTCTTAAACTAATATTCATTCAGTTTTAAACTATAAAAGTTTTGATCAGAAAGGCGGACGTTAGAATAAACTTTTATGGACACGTCAGCAGACTCTTACAGACTAGACTCACCAACAGAATCCTCAGATACATCCAGGAGCTCAAGATCACTACACCCTGGATGACACAAGTCAAAATTGATCTGGTAAGAGCTCAGATTGATTCAACGGACGTAATGGACAAAGGCGTCTTTAGACACAAAGTGTACAAGTGGGAAGTGATGTCAGAGAAAACCTGGACCTAAATACCAAAGGCCAAAGTGGACGAATGAAGGAGTACTGGAAGAACAAGAAGTCATAATTATTTCGCGTGGTCTGATAAAAGGCCTGTTACGTGTATAATAATAATAAAAGTTTTGATTAAGTACATTTTATTTTACATCACTAGAAAGCTTAGTAAAATAAAATTAGGCATTGCTTAAAATTATTTTACTGTCATTGGAAGGAATTAGTCCGGGTGGCGGTCATTAAATGAAACAACTGAATAGTTTTAACTATTTTATTGTTTGCCAACGTTTCGACCCACAATTAATGACCGCCACCCGGACTAATTCCTTCCAATAATTCTCAACGGTCAACTAATTATATCCACAAATATTTTACTGTCAGTATATGAACTATAACCACACAAAAAATGTTACTATGTTCAGTTCTTAGGCATAAGAGTTATTGCCCAAACAAAATAAAAATGTATAGATATGGTACAATTCATAATAGAAGACGGGTATTGTTCAAAATACAAGATTAAAATTCATGATATTTGACTAATGACGGTTAAATTAGTATGTATTTAAGTTAAGCAGATTCATTTTCAAATCAATTAAAACCGTTAATCACCTTTCACATTCAAGGACCACAGTTTATTCACAGCTATTAATTAACATACAGGCATCTCAATGGCTTAAACATAGACATTTTTTTAATGTGAAAAACAGTTTTCTTTGTGAATCTTTTTTGCTGAACCATAAATACGTTAGGCATAAGTATGGGTTTAAGTATATGTATTCAGTTTCTGTCTGACTTGAAATTTTGATGATTTGGATAGAAGGGAGTATAATACTTTCAGTCCCTGGTTGTGAGTCTTTCTTCACATCTTCACGTGTTAGCCCCAAGTCATTAAAATATTTAAAGATAAGAAATACCAGAAATTTGCAGTATTTCTTTTAACAACACAGCTATTCTCCTAGTTGAGAGATCGAACTTTTAAACAACGATCCTAGTTGTTGAATAGGAAAAAATATAAACGCAGATATTTAGAGTTTTTTTTCCTGATTTAAGGAAGTATCAATATTCTAAGAAACCCAAAACGTGGCCTACGAACGTGATTTTTCGTTTTTTGTTCCTTTCCCCCGAAGCTCCCCATCACCCACCGCAATTACCTTATCCCCGACAACCATACTTGGCCACGGACCGCCGAATATCCTCCAGGAACTTCCAGCCAAGTCCAGGAAGCCGTTGAGTCTGGAGATACCCATCACACAGTCTGAGTCATCGCTAAG
This sequence comes from Piezodorus guildinii, assembly GCA_023052935.1. Lineage (NCBI taxonomy): Eukaryota > Metazoa > Arthropoda > Insecta > Hemiptera > Pentatomidae > Piezodorus > Piezodorus guildinii. The sequence continues at coordinate 214,817,150 of CM041292.1, read as the reverse complement.
TGGTAGCCTGGATCTTCGGAGCGAAAACCGTGACAGATAGTCTGTACGTTCCGTGCCACCAAGTCACTAGTGAGTCACAGATAGGATAAAAAATCTTTTTTCTTTAGAAGAATGGTTTCTAAGTACTAGTTTCACTTGTTACCTGAAGTCCATGTATTTTTTATTTTTACGTATATAAATATAACAACATTTCTGTTGTTCATGACGTTTGAATTACAAGTTCTTGTATTTATCAATATTATTGTGTTGATCCTGCAAATAGAAATGGCTCCACAGATTTATGTATAATATTAAGTCGAATCCACAAAAAGAATTAGGAAGATTTTTTTCTTTCTTTTCCAAGATGACTACATAAAAAAAAAAATAATAAAATTTAAAAAAAATAATAATAAAAAAAAAAAAAAAAAAAAAAACCTAAAGACTAATTTTAACAATCTACAAATAACAAAAGCTGGTGCGGGCAACACACGACTTTAACTTACCTTCGTTTTTAGAATCAATTAAAGAATTTTTAAATACAGTTAGAGATAAAATACGTGAAACTATCAAAGAATTAATTAAATGGAATTTCTATAGAAACATATTTTTTATTAAAAAAATCTATTATATTATTATCTAAAACAATCACTTAGTTTTTATCAGCTTTTTATCACTCTCTATTAACTTTTAAAAGCATCTTTATGAGATAATATTTTTTCTAAAATCTTTAGCTTTCCAACGGTATATCATACATCTATATTACTGTTTTAATGTTAAGTCAAATGTTCAAAAAATGAAAATTTACATAAACAAATTTTTTTTTTCTGTTTTCTCCTTTAGTTGGGTATCGAATCCCTTCAATTTGTACATTTACTGTTTTTTATCAGTGGTGACAAGATAATATAGTAATTTTTATAGAATCAACAAAATTAAAGGTAGTTTAGAGGAAGAAAATTTAAAATATCTGCATTTAAGCCCTATCAAACCATTTTAATCAGAATGAAACCTACATGATATCAAAGCCCATTAAATTTTACATCGATATAGCGAGATTAATCAAAATCGTCCGAACCGTTTTCAAGAAAATCATAAAATCGTGTAATATGCATGGTGTAAAGTGGCTCTTCTGGTTATGCGCATCAGATGAAAAACTTTTTGTAACATCTCGGGCGTATATTTGTCGTAAATATGAAATTTCAGTTTCATAGGACCGTTCCCGCCCGGGAGTTACCACACACACACAGACATTTTTTCGGTACTTGGTTATTTGGACTCAGGGGACCCTGAAATGTGTATTTTTTAAATTACCGATAATAGTCTATCCATGAAAAAGTATTATGTTTAAAGAAAGACATATTTCTTTGTCTTGCACGTTGATATATATTTTATTGGTTATGGACATCAGGAGCAATCTGGCCATCACAAGAACCCCAATATACAAATTAATACATTTTATCCAATTTACATAAGGTCTTTGGACCACTGCCGTTCCTAAACATTTTTCTTCACAGTAAGAGTATGTTGGCCCAAATAGGTTTCTGTGTTGTCTTGTTCACTAGAAATTTGTTGTCAACTGTAAGTTGAAAGTGTTTAGCAATCTATATAACTAATTCTCTTCTTGGTGTATAATGTTTAGGTTCAATGTCAATATTGTGTCTGTGTGGAGAGTTACGATACAGGGCTGTGTCTTAGAAGGGAAGGTTTATGGAATTTTTTTTTTAATATATTTTTATTGAAATTTACAACTGTACAAAAATACATCAAGTAAATATGCTGAAATGTTATAATAACACATGAAATAAACATGAAGAGAAACTGCCTATTGGCAGCACTCTTTGGTAGTGAGTCTAAACAAGATGGTCTTGAGGCCATCTTCTTTTCAGACGCCTCGGAGGATTATAAGGAATTGAAGAAGAAGCAAGGATTGAAACTAATGGATTAGAGTGGGAGTGGAGTTTTTCATGGAAGGTGTGATACCTGGTGCGGGCTAAATCAGCAACATATGGAACATTAATCTCATTGTGGATGATTTTATTCGTGACAAAGTAAGGAGCGTTAAGGATTTTGCGAAGGATTTTGGATTTTAAGGACCAAGGTATCCAATACGGGAAGAGTTTGATGGTTTAGTAGCTCAACTCCGTAGGTCCAGATAGGCCTTATGATGGTTATGTAAATGAGTCTTTTGTAGTTAAGTGAAAGGTTAGAGCGTCTATCTAGTAAGTGTTGGAGTAGCCGAAATCGTCGTGCAGTTTCTTGTCTTTTCAGTCTTGTATGCGGATTCTATGTAAGGCGTATGCCAAGCAGGAGTCCTAAATAGCGGATCTGTTCAACCGAGAAAAGCGGAATATCATTAAAGGACACTGTAGGGCAGGATGTCGTAGGTTTTCGAAGTGTAAAGTGAAGGGTAAAGGTTGTTGCGATTTATTGAATTGATCTTAATTCTCCAATTCTGACACCATACCTCAAGGTCTCTGATGTTATATGGAATTTAAAAAACTTTATTATAATTTATATATAATAAAAGTAATAAATAAGATATTCATTTTGCAAATTAGAATGATTTTTACATAATAAAATTAATTATTCGGAAGAAACATATATTGATAAGATATGGATGGTTCTTAAATCTTCCTTAAAAGGTTAGGGGCCAAACAATATGTTTGTTATGATGGTTGGTTCTGATTTTTTAATGTTTTATAAATTTTAATAACTTTATATAATTTATTATCGACAATATGTTTTTTTTTTTAATCTTCATTTATTTATATTTACACCTGTCATGTAGTTGACAACCAGTGAATGTGATAGTTCAATGAAAGTGATGTGGCGTGATAGGCATGATGGAGAGAGGGTGCCCAGTGACACCTCTTCCTGGCGTGTTTCTTAATTGGTATGTATGTTAGGAGGTCCCTCATCCAACTTCTTTTCATCCTTCTGCGAGTGTTGCGGGGCATGTTAGTGGTGGCCATGTTTTGTATTAGTGAGTTGGTGTGTCATTGTAAGTTGTGAAAACGTTTGTAGAGGGTCCGAATCTGTTCGTGGACTATTGGCACGTGAAGGTCTGCATGTAAAGTAGTGTTGCTGACGTTTGTAATAGTTCTAAAAATTTTGGACTGAAAAATTTGAATTTTACGAATGTGTGTTTTATTGGCAGTCCCGTATATCTGTGAGGCGTAAGTCCAAATGGGTTTTAATAGGCAGGTGTAATTATTCAGTTTATTTTTAAGTTTTAATTTTGAACGCCTTGAGAGTAGTGAGTATAAAAGTTTTAGTCTTGCGTTATCTGTTTGTTCTTGATGTGTGGGCTCCATATTATTCTTCTGTCGAATGTCAAGCCCGGCTATTTTATTGTGTCTGTCTGTGGAATTTGGATGTTGTCAAGATATGCTGGCGGGCAGGAGTTATGTCGAAGAGTAAAAGTAATATGTTGGGATTTTTCGTGGTTAATTCGAATTTTCCATAGTTTGCATCAGTCATGAATTTTTTACATTTTTAACTCATACATACATGTCAGTGAGTCCTGAAGCTGGGAAAGGCCTCCAACACATTGATTCCTTAATATTGTTAATGTGAAGATAAACTTTAAAAGAACATTGAAGAACGGTCTATTTATTATTTTATCATAGTTTTTAGTTCGAAAGAAAACTACATATTTGGATATTTATCTTTGGATGCAGAGCTTAAAAAATTTAATGTTCATGTTAAAAAAAAAAAAAAAAAGAAAAAAGTTGTGTTTCAATCTACAACATATATGAGATTAACACTTTTTATTGGCAGTTAAACAGGGTTTGGATATCATTTCGTTGCATTAATTAAATTCTTGTTGTTTGCCGTTTGATTTGATCTATGGATCAACCTGTGATCCAATGGATTCTGCCAAGAAACATCGGTTATTTTTATTTCGTGTGGAAGGTTCTCCAGTTTAGAGATAAGGATAGTGCAGTTGGCTGGAGGCAAGATGGCCGCGGGGTAGATGTTAGATACGGTGCTGTTTAGTCCCCGGGCTTCGGTAAAAAACCGACCCAAACACACAAGACCTCCCCAACCTCCGAGCCAGTCTGCGCTCTCAACACTCCACTCCACTCGTATAACAACTTTTTTTAAATATTTTTATTACAAAACAAAGGAAAATATGTAGTGAATAACGTTCAGTCTTACAAAATGATTTTTTTTTTTTTTTAAGAACAATATAAATTTTCTGTTGAACAAAATAATTTCCTAGATGGGGATTATGTTTGTTTGTTTATTTAATGTCACTTTATGCTACTATGGCTAATCAGACGATGCTACAGCGGGAGTCCTAAATTTTGCCTGTCTAGATTTTATTAGGATAGGGATCTTTAACAAGTACCTGACATCGCACAGGCTCGAGACCACCTTTTAACGTCCCCTCCGAAGAACGGCATAACTAAGGATTCACTCCCATTAAAAAATCCTAGGACCAGCCGCACGTTTCAACACATGGTCTTTGGCATAGAAAGCTGTTATGCTAGCCACTACGTTATGGGTGACCCCTCCCACATCCATTTAAAACTGCATAGAGTGTAATAAATAGTGTTTTTTTAAATATACCAGTAATTTTTCAATAATTTATCTTAGAAATTTAAAAATGTATATTTGCGTTAGGAGAACCTACTGGTTATTTCAATAAGAACTTCATATTCTTGTAAATATTTTTAATCAATTATACTCTGCGATATCACATGTCGTAGAGTGAGAATTGTCTGTGACCAATGCTTGAATTTGGTCATCATCAACAATTGATGGACGACCCGAGCACTTTACGTCTTACAAGTCAATATTTCCTGTTTTGAACCGAGCAAACCATTTAAGGACGGTGCTTCCGCTTATGGTACCATCGCCATACACACTGCAAATTATGTTAACCGTCTATACAGCGGATTACATTTAACTGTATGTAATGTAATGTAAATGTAACTGATGTAAACATGATTTTATAAACACAGAGAGGATTGAATTGATCGGTTGCTTGTTATATTTTATTGGCAACCAACATATCGGTTATCAGTGCCAGACACTCATTTTAGAAAATCAATTTTAGGTTGAACAATGATTTTAGTTAAAAACAAATAGGTGAATACAAATAATTATAATAATAATCAGTAGTCAAGAATAAATATAACAGCATTAGTCGAAGATAAATGTATATCAGGTTAAATAAAAAAAATGAAAATAAATAAATAAAAGGATTAAATTTATATTAAAAACGCTACGAGCTTACTTTGCCCGTTCTTTTGAATATTTTTTAAATATTTACTTTAAAATATTGATGGAGACTGTAAAAACTTATATTACTTTATATATACTATATACTTTTCAAAAAGTTCAAGATCCGTTAGCTGCATTTTTATTCATATGTTTTTTCTTATTTTGTTTGCCCTGAGAATGTCTGAGTTAGCGAGACTGATTTTTTTTCTTATTAATATTACATAAACTTTTTTATTTAAATAAATTTATGAAATAAATATCAAATTGGAAGATTTAAAAAAAAAAAAAAAGCCTTTTCTAATATCTGACGAAGTATGTAGTAACATCAACAGTCTAAAAAGATGTCTTTTTAGAAAACTAAAGTTAATTGCACTGCCTTTTTTCTACATATTGTATAACTGATTTCTTGATATGTCTGTTCTGAGTGTTGAGGTTTAATAGACGAAAAGTAAGAGTCACCTGTGGTGGGAGTGGCTAAAATAACAGCCTTCTGATCAGTTGGAAATATGATTCTTTGAATGACGTAAAACTCCTAGGTTTTGGTGTTCCCGAGCCCGTTTGATGTTTAGTACTCGTGAAGATCCCAATGATAATTAAACCCGATGTTAAGTTTAATTAATTAGACTGATGTAGAGTTTATTAATGATAACCTATCAACCTAAATTAGAGGATTTCCTAATTAATTATTATTGCAGTTGATATGTATATAGGTACAACAAGGTTGCCTGGATCAAGATATCTGTAGACAACAAGTTGAGGCTACGAGACGGGAGTGTTCCTCAGGCAGCTGTGGGAAGTGAAGGCGAAGGCTATCCGCTTGGCAATGCACAAGTAAACACTACACTCTTCTTCAAGGTCGTTCTTATCCCAGTCCCTCGGCCTCTTCAATAGATAACTTAAAGGCGGCGATAGACACAATTTATACAAATTTACTTACTAACCAACTACAAACGTCAACAAAAACACGAGTGACAAGTGACGGGAACATGCACGCATTGACAGCAGCATTGCTTTGTAAAATCACTTTCAATTTTTTCTATTTCTGTTTCAAATTTTGACGCAAAAAAATATTATGAATCTCAAACTATAATACAAATATATATATATATATATATATATATATATATATATATATATATATATATATATAATATATGTTCTAATAAATGACTATAGAATTCAAATGTAATATCCAAACAGTGAAAATATACATATTATTAAATAATGGTTTTGTAATATAGAAATACAATTAAATATATACGAATATAAATAAATTATTTTTAGTTAAAGTTTTACCAAAATAATATAACAAATGATATTGTTATTAATTATCGTTATGGAAAGTAGATAAAAGTGTGATATAGTACATCAACTATCACGATATTTACTTCCACCAACTTTCCAGCGAACTCAACGATGTAAATATCGCCATTTTACCTCACCTACACATACCATATTTCTCACCGTGTATCGCCGCCTTAAATAGTAAAAAACATCAGCAGTTTTGGGCAATATAGCTAACATTTTACATTCGACAAAGCCATACAGTACCCCATTTATATTTTTCTAATCAATTATACACAACCCATTTTGATTTATTTCATGCTGCCATCTTTCAAGTATTTTGGTTTATTATTTTCAATAATGAACCTTTGTATTCGATCAAAAAAAAAATAAAATAACCAAGAAAAACAAACAAAAAAGGAAAAAAAAATCGAAATCTTGCTCATATATACGCCCACGACTTTTTTGACTATTTTTGAAGATAAAGAAAAAAATTATGAGCTTTTTTTTATCCAAAAAAACGCGAATAATTATACAAAAAAAAGGAGAAAAAGAAACGAATGGAAACGGATGGTGCTTTCTCCCTAAGCATAATCGATGCACAGAAAAATTCTAGGGTCACCTACGAGGTTTGAAGTTCAAACTTTGAACCCGCAACCTTAGACACAGAGGCTATTATGACAGCTACTACATCACAGGTAACTCCTTATTTTTCTATGTTTATACTAAAATGTGGCTTTAAAAAGTAAATTGAGTTTCGAATGAGCACTTGGAATTTCCGAGAAGTATATTTTTCGAGTTAACAAATAATAACACAAAAGCTAATGGCCTTGTCTACCGAAGAATAATTCATGACTACATAGTTCAACACGCAATATCTGTGATAATATCGGTCCTATTGCTTTGTTATCTAGGGAATACAATGTTAGTTTTGTTTGTATTTTTAATTTTAATTACTGATTGCATAACACATTTTTCCACAATAAATAGTCTTTTTCTGGGGGTAGATACAACACCCCGAATCGACCAACATTTTGAAGAGGAATAAATGGTTTGGAGTAATTTCGAGGATATTCGGAACATTCGAATTAAAAGTATCTTGAAAAGTTCAACCTCAACTTTTGAGGAGGATTTAATTTTTTTAGCATAAGAAAATACTAAACCAAGATTGAGAACAAAAATTTGTTTTTTTGGTTACCCGTAGGAATTACAAAACATCAACTTGGCTAGGATTAGTTTCTCAATATTACTTATGTATTGACTGCGTCGAGCTCATATGCTTACTACTCAAAAAAAGCGAACAGAACTAAACATGTAATAAAAAATCTGGTGCGGGCAACACACGACTTTCACTTACCTCCATTTTTAAAATCAATGAAAGAATTTTCAAAAAAAGTTAGAGATAAAAATAAGTGAAACTATTAAGGAATTAATTAAATTGAATTTATATAGAAACATATGTTTTATTAAAAAATCTAATATATTATTATCTAAAATAATCAGTTAGTTTTATGTTCATTTCATCACTCTCTATTAACTTTTAAAAGCTTGTGTATGAGATAATATTTTTCCTAAAATCTTTAGCTTTCCAACGGTATATCATACATGTATATTACTGCTCTTATGTTCAAAAACGAAAAATTGAACCTAAAAAATATTTTTTCTGTTTTCTCTTTTAGTTGGGTATCGAATTCATTTATATATCTACTTTTTTTTATCAGTGGTAACAAGATAATATATTTATTTTTATAGAATCTACAAAATTAAAGGTACTTTAGGGGAAGAAAATTTAAAATGTCGGCATTTAAGTCCTGTCAGACCATTTTAATCAGAATGAAACCTACATGATATTAAAGCCCATTAAATTTTACATCTATATAGCGAGTTTAATCAAAATCGTCGGAACCGTTTTCGAGAAAATCGAAAAAAGGTGCAAAATGCATAGTATAAAGTGCCTCTTCTGGTAAGCTCATTTTTATGAAAAAGGTTTTGTAACGTCTCGGGCGTATATTTGTCTTAAATATGAAATTTCAGTTTCATAGGATTTACCGTTTCCGCCCGGGAGTTACCACACACACACAGAACCTTTTTGCGGGACTTGGTTATTTGGACTCAGGGGACCCTAAAACGTGTAATTCCGTTGAAAACTGGAATTAAAAAATGTTCACAATCGCAATACTTTCCCTTACTATATATAGTAAGTGAAAGTAAAAACCCAACATGAAACCCATATTGGCGAAACGTCTACTGGTTAAGAGCTAAACAGTATTATTTACTAAAATTTTGTTGATATTAATCAGTCTAAAGGAAAGTGTGAGAATTCCCTGTCCATTTAAAACATTCATAAGTTTATAAACCCTTCAGGAGCCAATCGTTCAAATATTTCATTCATCGATTTTGGAATATTCAATATATGTCTGAATTGAGCTGTTTAAAAGATTATCTGAAAGATCAATTAAAAAAAAAAAAAAACATACTTACATATACAATAATCATACTATAATGTACGCAAACGAATTCTCAAAACCAATGACGCAGAGAATTCATATAATACACGTACCACGTATGTTTACATAAATAGTTCATTCACTATTCAGATAATTTATTGAGAACCTTTTTATTGAATTTTTCTTATTGTAATTATGAAAAGTGAAAACACCATAATATTGTTTAAGGAAACTGGAAAATCCCCAAGGTTTAAATCCGGTTATGTACTGCTTATAAGGGAAAATCCGGGTTCAGATTTCACACAACTTTTTATGTACGAAATGTGATTTATAAACTTATGAATGTTTTAAATGGACAGGGAATTCTCACATTTTAAACGTGCTTGTTTGTACCCTTTGATGAAAATAGGTCTTACTGTAAGGAAGGTTAAAATGAACACAATAGTCAGGATATTTACAGATTTGGAATAAATATTTAATTTATTCAATGCTAATTTTAATTTTTAAATCCAGATATTTAATGCATTCATTATGAACACTTTAGTTCCAATCAGGGGATACAATAATTTAAAGTTCATTTTATTTTATATATAGTTTACTCTTCGATATGACACGAGTCCTCCCGTTCTCTTAGACAACACACAAATTCCACAGACGGACACTGTACATTATTTTGGTTTTACGTTTGACAGAAGAATGACCCGCATATTAACAAAAAAAAAAGAAAACCCTAAACCAAAGACTGAGCCTTCTTAACTCACTCTTTTCAAAACACTCGAAACGAAAACTTCGACAGAAATTAAACACCTATACTTACCTACTGAAACCTATTTGGACTTACGCATCACAGATATATGGGACAGCTAAAAAGACTCACATTAACAAACTTCAAATCTTTCAGGCTAAAACGTTTAGAACAATTACAAAAGCACCGTGGTACGTTAGCAACATAACTTTACATGCTGACCTTAAGATGCCAACTGTCAATGAGCACATACGGACACACTACAAACGTTTCCACGACAAACTACAAGGTCACCCTAACACACTAATCAATGACGGCCACAACACTCATGCCAGGAAATGCCCCCAGAAGGCTGAAGATGAGTTGGATGAGAGACCTTCTCCTTCAGTAATTCACACTAATTTCATGCCAGGAGTAGGTACCGCTGGGTGCTGCTCTCCCTCATGCCTATCACGCCATGTTCCTTAAAATTTACCGCAAATTCACTGATTGTTCATTGTATTATTGACAGGTGTGGATAAAGATTTAAAGTTTAAATTTTTTTTTTATTTAAAGTGTATTTCCATTGAAAAAATCGAATCAGAGAATTTTTGTGAACGCAATACTTTCCAACACTATATTACATTACATGAAAAACAAAAAAAATAAAATAAAATGTAACGCTTCAATCTACGTCGGTTTCGGGTTTTAGTACATAAAGTGATTCTAGGCCTTACAAGGAGTGTAAAAAGGTGGGGCTCTTCTAAACCAGTGATTCCCAACAAAAAAAATTGGCGGACCCCTTTAACCAATCATTTGAATGCCAAAGACCTCCCTCTTACATTCTAAAAAAGTAAATTATATCTTATAATTATATAAGTTTTATTATGTTTATACCCGTTTGTTGTTGACGAATATAATAGATTACTTAAGAAAACACATTTTCCCATCTAAACTCAATGTAAATTATTAAACTTTTTATCAAGTTTATTTAAAAGTTATTAATTTGATCTTTAGCGACGGAAGTATGCGAAATCCGGGTGTCGCACGCAATAGATTGTTTCCCCTTGTATTGCAGATCTTAAAAAAAATTATTCAACTTACGACCTCTTCGAACTTAGTTTAGCGAAGATAAGAATTCAGCATTGAATTGGTTGGCCGACGGTACTAAGCAGCGATAAGATAGCATTACATAAGAAGCAACAACTGATGCCACGATCCAGCAAGGCCACTTACATTCAAGACTCACGAACACAAAAGAGAAAATTGGGTTCTAGCTCCGTCTATCTGGAACGGTCTCGTAGCCGGTCGTTATTTACTCAATTTAGAATTTAAGGGCTGTCTCGGAGGGTAATGTTGGTACCTAGTATTTATCCTGTAACGATTTAACCAACATCACGCGGGGGCATTAAATTTTTCAAAAAAAAGAATAAGAAAAACTTTTTTTTTTTTTCATAGAACTATTTATCAGCAAAGAATCCCTTTATTTATTTCCTTAGCCGTCTGCGTTTAATCGTATAACTAAGTTACTACTAAACTTAATGACTAATAAACAGGAAAAAAAAAACTGTGTCCGAATTTTAAAACGAAACGCTTTTAAGGAAAATATCAATAAAAAGGATGGAATAGCTTCTTGAGAAAGTCATTTCCTATTATGAAATCTACATACACGTACAACTTTTTTATTTAATTTATTTATTATAATTTACAACGGTATTATACTAACAAAATAAGTAAAAAGTTGTGAAAATGTCTTAAGAAAGAATTATTCATTGTTGGCACTTCAATATTTTAAGACAGTTGATCCCGAGGCAACTTCTTTTCAATCGTCTCAACGGGGTACCAGAAACATCTATGTAAGATAGATTACGGACAAGTGGGTTTTTGTGGGGCAGAAAGGTAGGAATGAAAAGAGATATATCTATTCACGGGCTAGGCCTCCAACAAATGGGATGTTGAGGTCTTTATGGCGGAGTTTATTTCTGACAATATTCAGGATTTTAGATTGAAAGGATTGGATGCGGGAAGAATTATATGGTTTAGAAGAGCCCCAAAGCTCGATTCCGTATGTCCGAATAGTTTTGATAATAGTGATGTAAATGGTTTTGAGATATCTATTTGTTTTTAAACTGTGTTCGATTTTATTGTATATTTTGTCATCATTATTTTATTATAAATTTATTATTTTGTAAATATTGTATGCATGTAGAAATATAGCTCAGATATTAAGTTTTTACTTGTGACAAATTGTAACGTTAAAAGAATAAAACTTTTGATTTTGTATACAGCTGTAAATTACAGTTAAAAAAAAAAGTTTAAATCTATTTTAACAGAACATGGTCAGATTGATTGTCTCTGTTACAAACAAGATCTTTTCGACAAACAAATCTTTGCTTTATACATCACTATATTCTCAGCCAGTGGTCCCAAGGTCCTAGGCCCCTTTGAGCCTGACAGTAATATATAAGTCGATATAGAGGGCGGACTATAATAGAGAATACATGTTGTGGGGGGAACATGGAGGGCCCTCCAGCCGAGTGTCAACAATAACAGGAGCTGGAGGCTGGAGTGGTGGGGGTCACTGGAGTGGGGGGAGTCTAAACATAGTCCAAGGCCAGGCGCCATTTTTAAAGGCCAAGGACGCCAACGCATGCGGAAAATTTTCGGCTCCACGCTCCTCCTCCAACCGCAGTGTCAATTTATCATTTCGTGGTTGTTTTTTTTAATCATAATTTACTCCATATTAAGAACATGCAATACGATATTTAAGACTCTAAGTATTAATAAAGCAGGTGTGTAATTATAATTTAGTCTACTGTTTAAGGTGAGTTATGCACACTTATGACAAATGATGAGTAAATGGTGTATTTATCTACATAGCTCATCCATGGAAATGAACACGAAGTATATAAGAAGCAGTAACATGTAGGTGAAATATTGTGAGAGCAAGGTCTTGTGAGAATTTACGAAAGTAGCAGGAGAGGAGGAAGGTATATTTAAAAAAATAAAATAAACTCGGATAAAAACATCAAATATTGAATGCTTTTAAACAGTATTTGTTTTTTCGTAATAATAATTGCAAAACTTCGAAAAGTATACTTATAATAAATATTGTTTTATAATAAACTTTTGGAAGAATTAAAACAATTTATTTATCAAAATTATAAGTTGCTTCCGAAATCATTAATATATTGGGTTGTGTCACATGAAATGTCGGTTTTCAAGGTAAAGGATTTTTATTAAAAATACGATATGAAAACAAGATAATTTTATTCCAAGTATTTACCTTATTTTTCTACACATTATTCCCAACGTGACACCAACTTTTTTAATCCCCGAACTGAAAAACTCTGAGCTTTGAAGTGAAACAAAATCTGAAAACGCACTTTTCACTTGATCATCATTTTCATAAAGTTTTCCTTCGACGAAGTTGTCTAAATTACTGAACAGGTGGTATCGATCTTTTTTGGTTTTGTCCCGAATATATATTAGTTGTGGATAGTTGAACCACTCCTTTTTTGTCCGGTTTTTTCGATACAAAAGGCCTTAGGATTGTTGTAGCAACATTCTTATATTCAGAACTGCCCTGAGCACACTGCTAAATGGGATACAGCCCCAGGGTGCAATCCTTTTGAAGGAAGCTAAAAAAAGTTGAACAAAAAATAGAACTTTTTTACCGCTGTTATATGATTTTGTTATTATTAGATAATTTGATGGTAAACCGTTTAAGGTTTAAATTTTATGACAATATCGAATTCCACAAAAATAAATGTTATACTTTTTTTTTTAAGTGTAAGAGAATTAGAATAGTATAAGTTTAACCAATATTAAAAACACTTTTACATTTTTGTTCCTAATTAACATAAAGAAATAATGAGATTTGCGTAACGTAAAATTTGTACGTACTATTGCCTATATATACACAATTGGGGAAAAAATTAATAAGCCATCAAAAACTCCATTCTCACTAATATCTACCCCCCTTGCGGCCTCTTCGAATTCCTTATAACCCTCCGAGGTGCCTGAAAAGAAGATGGCCGCGGGACCTGCTGATGTAGAAATCCTAAAAGAGTACTGCCAATGTGAAGTGTCTCTAGATGTATTTCATGCCATTGTTATTATATATCCATCATATTTACTTGATATATTTTTTAATACAATTGTAAATATCAATAAATATGTTTACAAAATAAAAATAAAATAATAGCCTAAAATGCATTTAATAAATACAAATTTCAGAGGTGAGAGATCATATTTAGTATTCAAATAGATAAAAGATTATTTAAAACTTTTTCAGGACAGAATTAAATGAATGATTTAAGTATTTTAATATTAGAGATTAGAATCGATAGTTAACTTATTTATTTATTGTGTCACATGAAATGTCCGTTTTCAAGGTAAAGGATTTTTATTAAAAATGCGATATGAAAACAAGATAATTTTATTCGAAGTATTTACCTTCTTTTTCTACACATTTTTCCTAACGTGACACCAACATTTTTATCTCCGAACTGAAAAACTCTGAGCTTTGAAGTGAAACAAAATCTGAAAACGCACTTTCCACTTGATCATCATTTTCCAAAAGTTTTCCTTCGACAAAGTTGTCTAAATTACTGAACAGGTGGTAATCTGTTGGAGACAAGTCGGGAGAATATGGTGGGTGCGGAAGAACTTCGTAGCCCAGTTATTTCAATTTTTGCACGGTATGTTTTGAAACATGTGGTCTTGCTGCCGCTCAGTGAGATCATGAGGTACCCATGTATCGAGCTTTTTTACTTTCCCAATACATTTTACTTTGCACTTCAAATGCCTGGAAACGGTAGATGCACTTGCATTTAGTTGTGCTGAGAGTCCTTTAACTGTTTGGTAGGGGTTTCCTTCTACTGTATGTTTGAGGACATCGTAGTCTTTTACGGACGGGGGTCTTCCTCGGGACAAGTCGGTATCCCCAGCTGAAAACTTAGCAAACCAACGGCGAATGGTCCGTTCATTAACACTCCCTTCCCCAAACGCCTTGCAAATATTTCTAGCGACCTCAGCTGCTGAATGGCCGAGTTCAAACTCGTACAAAAATATTACTCGAAAATCGTGTGTTTCCATGTTCATATTTGGAGGTATACTAAAAACTGGGTAATTGATTGGGAAGCTAATGTTTATAATACAAAGGTGAAGGATTAGTAACTGTTTACTTTAAATTTGTAAAATTTCGGAAGAAAACAACAGAGACCTGCAAAATCCTTTATGTATTTCAGAAACTATAAAAACGGACATTCCATGTGAAACAAACCAATAATTATTAATTTTTAACTTATTATTAATCCATTTGTAATAGATAAGCATAGGAAAATAAATGTGTAATGTAATCTTGTTGTTTTTTTTGTACAGCTTTTAGTTTAATGTTTTTATTAATTTTAATTATAAAAACCGACGAATCATCACGTTCTGACACCTTTGTATAACTTGCCAGCAGCATTTCTATGAATACTCTTTTGAAGAGAGGCGCATCTTATTTTGTAGACCACTGGCGCCGGACATTTTATGGCTGCGAAGCTTAAATTAGTTTAATTATTTGTTGCATACTGTAAACGATAACATAGCTCAACATGCAACCGGTTGCTTCTCTTGTAACCTACACACATCACAGCTATAACAACCCTTACAATATATATCTATATATATATATATATATATATATATATATATATATATATATATATGCATATATCCGACTAAAACAGTCAAATAAAAAAAAAAGTTTTATCACGACCCCCTCCTTCTCTAATTTGACACTTGTTAATTTTTTTCAATGAATAAATGAGTGCTTATTACATTAATGAATTGTATAAATTATAACTATGTAAGTTGTTTTACGGCTAAAACCTAACCACTATGATTCTGCCTGAGTATGGAAGCGAACACTTTTTGTTGGCAGAAACTTTTTCAAATAAAGTTGAGGTCCCAAGTAGAGTGAATTATATTGAGGGTGTATAGTGGACTGTAGAAACTATTATAGGTGGAATAGTCAGGAATCAGTCATTTTTGAAAAGTTTTTAATTTTGCCAACGTTTCGGCTCAAGCTTGTGAGCCATCATCAGGGCATTACTGAGCCATGTCCAAGCATAAACTGTCAAGCATAAATAGTTTATGCTTGGACATGGCTCAGTAATGCCCTGATGATGGCTCACAAGCTTGAGCCGAAACGTTGGCAAAATTAAAAACTTTTCAAAAATGACTGATTCCTGACTATTCCACCTATAATAGTTTCTACAGTCGACTATACACCCTCAATATTTTTCAAATAAATTATTATTCCTAACAAATATGAGAGGATGCAGTATTAATTCAAAGAAACAAATATTAAATAAATAAAAAATGAATTAAAAGCAGCTTTCTCAGTATCATTGAGGTTATATAACGTAATCTTTAAAATCGGTATGGACAGATTTTTAAACTAAAAAACGAAAAAAATCTGTACCTTTACAACCAAAGAATGGTATTAGGATCAGAAATATAGAGAATCATATAGTTCCTAGGCCAACTTCTGAGCAAGGAGTTGTTTAGACCGATTTCACACTTAGCCCCAGAGGTTGTCCATACCCCAGTGACCTCCTACGGTGAAATGATTAATCTGCCACAGATATAATTCGATGCCACCGAGATTCGAACCTGTGACCCGCAGAACAGTTGACTAGTGCACTATCGACTAGACCATGCCGCTGCCATTATATATTAAAATAATCCTTTAATGTAAACTGTGTCTTAATCGCATTGTTTATTTGTAAGTAACATAGAAATACCTAAATAAATAACATCCATACAGCAAAATTGCAGTCGTCCGAGAGTTATACCAAGGATCCTTATTTTGAGGAAGCCGGTCTTAGAGATTTGGTCCTTGACATAAGTCAATAGATGGAGTTTTGTAGGCGGCAAACGGATGTATGGGCATTGATCTTCGGGTTTACGGAGTTTCGGGTAGATGACATAAAAAGAGTTCTTGTGAGAGTTCACGAAAGTAGCAGGATATTTTTATTTTAAAAAATAAATTTGGATAATGACATCAAATATTACTATTAAAAAATAGTATAATATAATTAAATATTGTTTTTTTTTCTAAAATAAAAAAAAATTGAATGATAAAGTTATATCAAAACAAACAAGTGTAATATACACACCATGAAAACGTGTTTTTTTAATGTAGAAACTCGATTTTAAGAAATTAAACGTTATTTATAATAAAAGGTAAAAAAAATAAATGATAAAGTGATATAGATAATCCGGGAATTGAATATTTATTATAATATGTTGAAAGTATGTGATATTCACTTTCACCTACGAATCACGAATTTCATCTCACCTACACATACCCTAATTCTCACAGTGTATCGCTGCCTTAAAGTATTCTTCATTTCAAAGTATGGATTGTCTCCTAGATACCTCTAAAACCCATGCTGGGACTTTGGTTTTGTACTAGGAGAGATCCGTACCGGTTCACGGCCAATGGCTACTGTTATCACTCTTAGACGTCATTTTCCCCCAATTTTGGGGATGCCCTTAGGTCGCTCCACAGCCGAAATAACAATATAAATATGTTTATAAGATTTATCTTCGGTACCCTCAGGAGGTCGCCAGTAACCCCCTTATACAGCGAATTGAACTGGCTCCTACTAGTAGTCAATATTTATACGTAGACAATATTTCCTAGGAACATATCTCTACCAATCATTAATTCCCAGCATCCTCCATACATTCACAGTCTCCAATTAAACTCCCCATTGAACACTAGATCTTACGCCATTCTCTGAACTCCCACCTATCTATCCATTTCTTCTTATCCATGGACAAACAAATTCATTTGATAAATTCCTTTTTAATTATCCGCTCTGCATCATCTCTGGAAACTCCCTACCTAATCATATCACCATGTTCTTTCCTTCTATCATTCAAATCCTATCTTTTCCAACACCTTCTAGTATCCCAAAGAACACACCACTAAATGTAAAATTCTTAATTCACTATCCTCCTTTCAACGTAGGACAGAATGTTTTATTTTATCAAAATCCTAGAGTTATGGATTAATGCATTTTTTTTTATTTGGAAATTTTTCAGCTCTATTATTTTATACAGATTTTTTTCATTTGTTTATATTCCATATATTTTGTATATACTATATAAATAGGTATTTTATTTTTATTTTTATTACATTTGTAAATAAAAGTTTATTTTATTGGTCTCTAGGCCAGACATGTATATATTGAAGTGTATCATTCCTGAACTACATTGTTATACATAAGGGACATAGTCCCAGAATGAAGTTATTTTTATTATTATTAAATAATTCAGCCTACGCCGGGGTTTGAACCCGGAGAACAGTAGCTTAATGTTCTATCTGCTAGATAACGTCCCTTTTATTAAAGTAAACTCCTATGTTTTGTGGACTTTTATTTATACATAAAATATGTCAAGTTTGCAAGAAATATCTAAATCCAAATATTCCTTTTTCTTTTTTGCTTTAACCCAAAACAAATAATGTCTTATAAAATATAATTTTATTTACGGTCCTGCTGATATTTCCTGCGGCAAACCAGACGTACCCTTCGGTAAGGAAGAAAGATGTGACGAAGAATGCCAAGGCCCAGGTATAATGGTCTGTTCATCCTTTGGCCAAAAATAAACAGAGAAGCGAAATCGCGAAACCTTGGACGATATAAATTTAGATAGGGGCAGAGCAAGAGGAGCTTCCTGGTGCGTCACAGCTTCGGCCTTGCTCTTGCTCCATTCGATACACGGATCCATTATTTTCATTCATCGATTATTTTAATAATTCAAAATCGAATTTGATGTCTGTGAATTAATTCGGCGGTTGAATTAGAATAAGGTAACTGCCTGTCATGAATATGCTTATGGATGAGATATATTGTTTAATAATGCCGTCGGCTATCGCAAGGGATTTTTTTTTATTATATATGATTTGTGTTAGGATTGACGGAAATAGGACTCGAATTAAATACCGAAAAGACGAAATATATGATCAGTAGCAAAAACGGTGGCAATCTTGGTGATATTGATATATCAGGGCATACTTTTGAACATGTAGAGAAATTTAAGTATTTAGGTTCAATGATAACAAGAAAAAATGAAATCCAGGAAGAAATAAAGTCCCGGTTAAAGGTGGGAAATGCGTGTTATTATTCAGTTGCTAAATTACTTAGCTCGCGGCTTCTGTCTAAAAACTTAAAGGTTAGAATCTACAAAACTATTATTCTTCCGACTGTTCTTTACGGATGTGAACCGTGGCCGCTTACTATAAAGGATGATCAACGGCTTAAGGTTTTCGAAAATAAGGTACTGCGTAAAATATTTGGTCCGAAGATAGACGAGGCCACTGAAGAATTTAGAAGGTTGCACAACGCGGAATTGCGCAGCTTGGACCCTATGAATATAATTAAGTTGAAAGCATCGCGGAGACTTAAATGGGCGAGTAAAGTTGTTGGGCTTGGTGAGGAACGGATTCCGAGAACGTTGGTATTCCCTGATCCGACTGGTAGGCGTCCGAAAGGTAGGCCGGAGCGTCGATGGGAGGATTGCGTTAAGGTTGATCTCGGGGGCTTGGGCTTGAACGGTGAACATTGGACGAGTCTGTGCAGGCGAAGTTTGGTGGTATCAGCATCGAACCTTCGGGTTCAGTAAGCCTATTATCATTTTTATTAGGATTGATGTATGCAATTACAATACCTTGAAGTATTTGGTTTTGATAATTACACAAATCTCTTTGGCATTTGCATAAGCATTATTTTTATTATTGAGTTAAACATTAAACGAATTTCGACGGATAAATCTTTAATAGTTTATATTTAAAAACGCGAAATTACCACTTACCTATATATGAAATGTGTAGTAAGAAAAGTGTTGCGGTCGTCAATTTTTCCGAATTCCATGTTTCAACGAAAATACACGTTTTGGAGTCCTTGGAGTGCAAATAAACAAGTCCCCAAAAAATCACGTAAACGAATAGTTGTAAAAAAAAACTGAAATTTCATATTTTAGACAACCATACTTTTTTACTAAAATTGTCTGTCCGGAAGTGTTACATTAAAACATGCATTTGCACCTTTTTACGTTTTTCTTAAAAACGGCTCTAACGATTTTGACTAACCTCTCTATATGGATGTAACATCAAATGGGATTTTGTATCATGTAGCTTTCATACTGATCGAAATATTCTAACAGGGGTAACAGTGAAATTAACTTTGATTTTTTTTCAACTTTAAGTTTACTCAAGTCATGACTTGCTCGCAACATTTTTTTATTTTATTTTTTTTTTACTTTATTTGAAATGTACTTTATTTAATAATAATATTTAATTTATTTACTTTAGCTCCCGCGTGTTCCTTTGGCGTTATGGTGTATTAAACAATCATAGTGTAATTGGTTATGGTAGGAGTATATTATTTGATTTCCAAACACGTACCAAGCACTATCACGAATTAGACCCTGAAGTTACTGCATCCTGGTACACATCCTGCTTCTGTTAATTATATAGAATAATTATAAATAGTTTTCTGAATCATTAAAAATGTATCAAAGTTTAATCCTGGATTAAACTTTGATAACCAATCACTTTATATCAAATAAGATAACTTGTTAAGAGAATATTTTGGGTAAAAACAATAATATATCTGTAGCGATCGTGAGAAACTAGATAACTCGAGTTATATCAAAAATGAGTTAACTTCATGTATCGCTCCCTCAGACCTTTTCCTACGTCGTGTTAAATTGGTTAAAGAAATTTTTGGTGGAAGAAATTTTAGGTAAAAAGAAAGGTATAATTAACAATTCTATTTTGGTATTACGTAAAACTTTAATTCGCTCACCTGTAAAATAAAAGATTTTGACTTAACCACTTATTCACGACCGTCACAGATACATAATTTTATCGTAGTATCGTATTATTGGAAGTATAGATTCTTATTTTAAGGTTCTGAATTAAAAAAAAAAAAAAAAAATGAAAGAAACGTAGTTACACGGAGTATAAGCTTTATATTTTAATAAGCTGTGACTGTATATTTAATTTTAAAAAATATAGTATGAATGTCGTTTAAATTTATTTCAAGAATAAGTTACAATATTTTGTTCAAAAATAAGATAATCGAAATAAACATTTATTTTAGATACTGAATATTCTGAGATTAGTGTTTGATATTTTGTCGTCGTTTGTGATTATGAACGATTTGTTATAGTGATTGATATTACATTATTATCTAAATCAATCAGTTAATATTATCGGCTTTTCATCACTCTTACATTATCTTTTCCGAATTAGTACATGTGATAATTTTTTTTTTTTTCAGTTTCCTTTATTTGTATATCGAATTCGTTTAACATATATTTACCTGATTTTTACTTTCACTTGCTATATATAGTAAAGGAAAGTAATGCGATCGTGAAAATTTTCGAATACCAGTTTTCATCGGAAAAAATACGTTTTAGGGTCCCCTGAGTCCAAATAACCAAGTCTTCGAAAGTACATTTAAAAAAAAAAAAAACCTGTACCACTACAACCCATGAAGGGTCTTGGGCTCAGTACATATAGAGATTCGTACTGTTTCTAGGCCAACGGCAGTGCAATGAGGTGATTAGGCCTTAATCACGCTCAGCCACCAGGTTTTTCCCCAATTAATTTGGGTACCCACATAATAGAGGCTGGGTCTGCCCCAGGAGGGTCTCCATACCCTAGGGTCGCCCTCCGACTGAATTAACAGAATAAATAATATTTCTGCCACAGCCGGGATTCGAAAAAGTACCTTTTAATTTTGTATAGTTTCTAAAAATAACTATATTATCCAGTTAGCATTGATAAATAACAGCTAAGTATGCAAGTTGAGCATATTTGAAAAGGAACCATGGGAAAAAACTGATAAAATATTTTTTTAATGCAATTTTTCGTTTTTGAACATGAGAACAGTAATATACATGTGTGATATACCGTTGAAAAGCTAAAGTTTTTAGAAAAAAATGTTATCTAATACACAAGAGCTTGTAAAAGTTAATAGAGAGTGATATAAAACCGATAAAATAGCTGATTGCTTTAGATAATAATATCATAGATTTTTTAATAAAACACATGTTACTATAGAAATTCCATTTAACTAATTTTTTAATGGTTTCACTCATTTTTATCTCTTACTGTTTTTGAAAATTCTTTAATCGATTCTAAAAACAGAGGTAAGTGAAAGTGTTGCCCGCACCAGATTTTTATCAATATATTTTTTTATTTTTTTTTCAGTGACGGACAGGCCGTGCAAGCCCTGGGCCTCGCGGTGTGATCTGAGAGATTACACTCGCGTTTTACGATGAAATTCGTAGTGTAGGGTCATCACTCCCTACGCCTAATTTTGTGGGTGGCCACCATTTGGCTGACGGGTCTCACATACCCGGGGAGAGGATGCGAGTGAATCCCCATTTAATTACATCATTATAAAAGCCCCGCCGGTACTGGGATTCGAACTCGCAACCTGTAGCATGAGAAACTAGCGTGATAGCCACTCAGCCACGGGCTCCCCAACCAATTATTATCAATTTATCAATAATAACAAGATGGTATGGTTATTTTTATAGAATATACAGAATAAAAAGTACTTTAGAGGAAATAAATTAAAAATATCGTCATTTAAGCCCTGCCAGACTATTTCAATAATAATGAAACCTACATCATATTAAAGTCTATTGAATTTCACATCGTTTTTGATATAATCGCTAGTTTAATCAATATCGTTAGAGCCGTTTTTGAGAAAATCTTAAAAAGGTGCAAAATTCATGGTTTGAAATGGCTCTTCTGGTTAGCTCTTTCTGGTGAAAAAGTTTCTGTAACATCACGGGCGTATAGTTGTCTCAGATATAATATTGAAGTTACTACACACACACACAGACTTTTATGCGGGACTAGGTCATTTCACTCAAAGAATCCTATAACGCGTATTTCCGTTGGAAACTAAAATTCGAAAATTTTCACGATCGCAATACTTTCCCTCACCATATATTTTATATATAGGTAAGCGAAAGTTAAAAAAACCCTTAAACTTTCTTTAATGTAAAAATGATATTTCTAATTATACTCGAAAAATTCAATATTTCAACTACACGGAAGTCTTTATTTTGTACGCTGATTATTAGTTTCAAAAAACTAAAATCATAATCCATAAAAGGGACCACAATATGGGAAGTACGTTTTCTGAAAGGACTTTTTTCGGACCGTCCTAAAAAATGCTGACAGTATTCCCCCGAGGTGGTTCCATTGTTGGTTTCTTTCTTCGTGCGAGGTAATAGCTCAAGTTATTATCTTGGCTTCCTTCCCCGAGCAGCTGTGGATATAAAACGCAAAACAATTAGCAATAAATTAAAATTACAACCCTAGAGGTTTCGTGGTCTCCGAAGAAAATACTGGAAGTGAGCGAGAGGATCATTATTTAACTGAGCGTTTATAAAGATAGCATCAACCGGCCCACCTTGAGCGCTTGTGGATTTCTTCATAAAAAATTCAGTAATAAAATATTCTTACCAAATTAAAATCAACGCATTAATTAGTTCTTTCATTTATGATTTCTTCTTCTTTTTTTTTTCTATTTATTTAAAAGGATATCTGGAACGAGATCTTTTGAAAGCAAGGCAGAACGTTTTTTTTTTTATGTTTTTTTTTTTTTTTTGCCCCCTTTAAATTTTCAAGGAGACCTGTCTCGTTTCTTTTGTACATGCAAAAAACCGGGAATTGTTTTGGTTGTATTATTTATTGATTTTTTTGCAATTAAATGAGATTTTATGCTAAATGAACGTTTCTTAAATATACAAAAAAATTATATTAAGAAAAGAAAAAATTATGAAAAGATACAAAAATCATTGGGACTTGGTCCCTTAGATGCGTAGCCCACTAGTAATGGATAAAATTATATAAGCTAGGTATAATTTAAGATCTGAAAAATAATAGACTTTGAGAACCCGAAGGTTCCATGCAAATACCCCCCCATTTATACTTTAAGAAGATTATTATACTTCTTATACGAACTCATTATTGTGATAGTTTGTTAGTATGCTCAAATAATTTAAAATTATTGTTATCACAATTCCTATCTGAGTTAATTTCGCGAGGATAATTATATAAGATTTCATAAAGTAACTTAATAAATTAATTGAGCTATCTGAAAAAGTAAAGTATGGGAAGACATGAGCAGTAACGTAGCTCAGTCTTCCTAGATTTAAATAGATTTGTAAGCAGTTTTTCATATAACTCAGTAGGTTAACACTTGAGTAAGTCAGTACTTGAGTGAGCGATATCTCTAAAAAAAATGTTAGAGTTTCAGAATTTCCTCTACAGCCAACTTAGCTCGCGTATATCCAAGATAATAATATCTGTTTACTTACATTTAGGTGAAGCACCGACAAAACAATAAACACTGTTTTGTATCGCAAAAGGCCAACGAATGATACTGAACTGATTCGGCGACACCACCACCCATATACGCCAAATGTAACGCATTTAATGTACTTTTTTTATTAATCTGCACTATTTTTTTAAGTGCAGCTACCGTTTCCAGACATTTAAAGTGTATTAGGAAAGTAAAAAAGCTCGATACATGGGTACCTCATGATCTCACTGAGCGGCAGCAAGACCCGTGTTTCAAAACATACCGTGCAAGAATTGAAAGAACTGGACTACGAATTCTTCCGGACCCACCATATTCTCCCGACTTGTCTCCAACTGATTACCACCTGTTCAGGAATTTAGACAACTTCGTCAAAAGGAAAACTTTTTGAAAATGATGAGCAAGTGAAAAGTGCGTTTTCAGATTTTGTTTCACTTCAAAGCTCAGAGTTTTTCAGTTCAGTTCGGGGATAAAAAAGTTGGTGTCACGTTGGGGAAAAAAAAAGAAGGTAAATACTTCGAATAAAATTATCTTGTTTTCATATCGTATTCTCAATAAAAATCTTTTACCTTGAAAACGGACATTTCATGTGAAACAACCCAATAATATTTAATAGTCATAAGAGTATCAGAAGAAAAAACTATTGATCATGATGCATCACACACTACATAGAGTTATGCATATAATCAAAGTCTAAACTAAACATAGTTACCAGATAATTATGTCTAAAGAGGATTTGATTTGATAATAGATAGTTTTCTACAATTCCACATCGCGATTCTTGATGAAAATAAGTTATTTGGGTAAGGTCATAGTGATGACCGTGGAGTGCCTTACGCTTATTTTTGTGAATATTGACCAGTTCTTGAAGTCTCTCAAATAGTCGAGTTTGAGAAGTGAGTGAATTCCCTTTTTATTGATATGCTTGGAAAAATCCATCCGGGACTGGGGTTTCCAACTTTTGGCGTGATAGACTTATTCGAACAAGCTAGATGCTTAACCGATTAAAAAATAAAATTTGGTTAAATAGAAGGTTAGTTACTATAGGAGAGCCCATAGCTAGAACGAGTCCGAATTCCAGTTCCGAAGGGACATTTTGAAGCAAATAATTTTATAGAGATTCACTCACAGCCTCTCTCCAGAATAAGTGAGGCCCGTGAGCCAACTGGAGGCAACTCACAAAAATAGGCATATAGACTGATGACCCTACCCTATAACTTGAGAATTGCGGTGTTGTATCCATATTTGGTGAACAAGGACGACTAGACGACCTGTCGCGCGATCCAAAGAAAGAAGACTTATTCTAAGTCATAATTCCCAATATGCTGATTAGGTCTAATGGTGTTTTTCTTTTCTTTACAACATACTTTTTGTGTTATGTAATGGAAACTTTAAACTCAAAGAGATACATGAGTTTTTTTAACCAGATTCATTCCAAGAATCTTTATTACAAATCGTGCATTTTTTATTTGTTGCACCAACATGAATCATTCGTGACTCTTTAAAACAAAATAGCCGCTTTAATGACAACTTCAGCCTATGACAGACCCCGAAGCGCAGTTGCGATCCTGTTCCAGATAAGATGATACACCAAGGTCAAGGACTGCGGGTGCCAGCATTCTCTGTGCTGCAGGTGGCACAACAGGTGCATCTCCTGCGTATGTATTGATTCATTGAAGTACCGACGAGTAATAAGTGCTGGAGTGATCTATGGTGTACCAGTTAGCTGATGGTACGCAGGGAGAAGCGTATAAAGTAGTTTTTCTAGAGGGGTACTTTTAACCTTCAAAATTATTAGTGACCTAGTGCTTGTTCTATCGCCTGTCTCTAAATACATTAAGTAGAGCTATTTTTTATCAAAGTTGTGTGTCTTTATTTTCAATCTATCTGCCTATACTTTGGCTCTACAGCCCCTTGTGTCTTTGCCCTGAGACTTTTTACTCGTACACTCCCCTCTGTCGACTGCATATCCAACTTCACCTTACTTTAATAACATTTATTATAAATTATTTTATTATAAATATACGTTATAATACATGATTTGATAAAACACGATTAGTTAAGTGAGGTGAACAATGAAAAATTTTATACACATTACCTTCACTCTCAGACACGATACGTACCCTCCAGTTTGCATGAATAATGAACCCATTCCACAGACTTACACAGTTAATTACTTAGGACTCACCTTTGACAGAAGAATGACCTGGGACCCTCACGTGAAACAGAAATGTTTATGCCTAAACAGGAAATTGAAAACTATTCTTTATTTTTTTTTTTTTTTTTTTTTTTTTTTTTTTTGCGATGTCTCAACAACAATTTTATTGAGTAAAATTACAATCTGTTCCAATTTAGACATCATAGTAGTGTGATATCATACATACTACATTCATACAACATTTACACGGCATAAAATTACAATAAAATATATATACAATAATGAATCAATACAGTCAAGAAATACTCATACCTATATACACATACACACACTCATACATACATCACATTAAATGGAGAATCTAGCCTGAGCTAGAACTCCAGTATATCTACAAAAAGTCGCAGGGGCCACTGCCGTTTCAACCTTCTAGGTGGGTTGTATGGAGATGGAGTGTGGCAACTGGATACGCCATAATTGAGGCTAGAGGATTAGGATGATGAATGAGGATCTGGTGGAATTTAGAAAATTTGGAAAAGTTGGAGACATAATAAGGAGCATTTACTATTGTACGGAGGACTTTGGATTGAAAGGATTGAATGCGTTATTATATTCTATTCTTCATAAACGATCCACACTGAAAATTAGACAACGACTGAATACTTATACCTACCTAAAAACCATTATGGACTTATGCATTTCAAATATTCGGAACCGTTAAAAAGACTCACATTCAAAAAATACAGCCTTTTCAATCGAAAACGTTGAGACTAATGATACGCTCACCCTGGTACGGCCTACTTATACCTACTGTTCAAGACTACATTCATACTTCATACAAGAGATTCCATGACAAACTTCACGGACATTACCATATACTCATTCAAAACATGGCAACAACAAACATGCCGGAACTCACCGGAAGAAGGCTGAAAAGGAGATGGTTAAAGGATCTCCTTGTATAAAACTTAAGATCTTCACTGGGTGCCGCCGGGTACTGACCTACCTCATGCCTGACATGCCAGCTCTTACAAAATATATCCGCGCATTTGCTTATTGTCGCGGAAAAGTGACAGGTGTAAATAATAATAAATAAATATTAAAAAAAAAAAAAAAAAAGTGAGCTGAAACTACCAAATAATGTACATATAGTTTGACCAAATAAATCCACAGATAGTTTGGTAGACTGGTGTCTAACTGCTTAAAACACGCATTCAGGTTTGTTTACCGTTAGTTATTCAGTGATTATCTAATGCGTGTAATCGTTGAATAATAAATTTATTAAAAAAAGATTATGATTACCATTGTATATATGTATATAATCTTTTTTATTTTTAATATATTTTTATTGAAATTTACATCTGTATAAAATACAAAAAGTAAATATGCTGAAATGATAAACAACATGAAGAGAAACTGCCCATTGGCAGCACTCTTTAGTAGTGAGTCTAAACAAGAAGGTCTCGAGGCCATCTTCTTTTCAGAAGCCTCGGAGGATTTTCAGGAAATGTATATAATCAAAATAATAAAAATCAATATTAGATTATTGAGAGATTCAGGAGGAAATCATTCCAGGTGGCGATCAGAGAACGAAAAACAATGAAATAGTCCAAACCAGAGGCCCATTAATTCCAACGATCTCCAGGGGTCATTGAGATTTCATCAGGAAATTATTTTAAATTACCTTGAAGAAAATATTTGTGATCCTTGATTTGTAAAAATATAACTAAAGGATATGGATAAATACTATGTGCAAGAATTGCTAGTGATCACTGACAAGTTACTGATACTGCACAATCATTAAATTGGACATTTTCTTAAATTTTGGAAATGATGTGCTTCGAGGACTGATGTAAAATTGCAATAAGATAATGGACATTAATATTTAATTTCTTTATCAGTGTATAAATAGATATCTATTTTAAATTTAGAAATTATTCTCTCCTGTTTTTTAAAGCGAACGTCAGACGTCGACGCTACGTCTTCATGCGGAATCCTCCCTTTTCACAATTGCAACACTCGGCGTAGTATAAATATATATATATATATATATATATATATATATATATATATATATATATATATATATATATATATATATATATATATATAGAAGTGACTTCAAAGACAAGTGTTGGCCAAAAAGTTTTGTTATTAACCACTCCTCTTTTTCAGTTTAAATTTGCGTATTCAACACTGGAGCCTTCCTCGACGTAGAACAGGCCTTTGATCGAGTCTGGCACCCGGGATTGCTTTACAAACTCCGAACATTCCTCCCTCCTACATATTTTCTTATTATCCAGTCATACCTCAGTAATAGATCCTTTACAATAAAACAAAATGGTTCCTAGTTCTCCTCCTTTTCTCAGTCTGCTGGTGTTTCTCAAGGTACATCCTAGGACCCATTCTTAATACAGTCTATACAGCTGATGTCCCAACCCATCCTGACACTTTCCTTTCTACCTATGTCGAGAACCTTGATGTATCAGTAAATTCGATCAATGCTTGCTTCTTCAAAACTCTCCAATCACACATCAGAAACCTTCGAGGTATGTGTCAAACTATGGCAAATTAAAAAAATTCCAAAATCCACAAATATCCTTTACCCTTCGTCGTTAAACCTATGACATCCTGCTCCTAGAGTGTCCTTAATAATATCCCGCTGTTCGGTGACAGATCCGTACACTAGACTGCAAACGACAAGAAACTGCTCGCCGCTTTCGGTTTCTTCAACACTTACTTGACAAACGGTCAAAGCTTCCTCTTAACTACAAAAGACTCGTCTACATGACCATCATAAGACCTATCTGGACTTACGGAGTAGAGCTATGGGGGTCTACTAAACCCCTCGAATTCCTCTCCTGTCAAATCCTTACAAATTCAAAATCCTTCGTAAAATCCTCAATGCTTCCCTACTTTGTCACGAATAAACTTATCATAAAGACCTTAATGTTCCATATTTTGTGATTTGCCCAAACCCGTATCATTAATTCCAAGAAAAACTCATTCTCAGTTAATCCATGGTTTCCTACTGTTTTCCTACTCAATTCCTGATAACCCTCCGAGGCATCTGAAAAGAAGATGGCCCCAAGACCTTTTGTTTAGGATATATTTAGAGAGCTGCCAATGGGTGGTGTCTCTACATGTATTTCATGTTAATCATATTTTACTTGATGTATTTTTTATACATCTGTAAATATCAATAAATATGTTTAAAATGAAATGAAAATTTGGGGATTATAGGAATTTTGCACTGCATAGTTAAAACTATAGGACGAGAAAAAAGTCCAGGAATCCTAAATTTTTATTTCACATTTCCTTCTTTAGAGTGCATTGTTTTAAATACAGATATTATACTTTAATATATCAGTTTCAGTATAATGAAGAAATAAATTATTATAATAATTACTTTGTTTAAAAGGATATTAAGATTTCGCGGAATTCGTCTTAAGGTTTTTACGAAGCGAATCGATGTAAATTTAATTTTCTTCTTGTTCGTTTAATAATATGCTTTTGCTTTATGTAATACTCAGTTGAAGTGACTTTTCTCAAATTATCTGAGGCATTTATAAGTGGGTAGTTGTTGCTTACA
Organism: Piezodorus guildinii; assembly: GCA_023052935.1. Classification (NCBI taxonomy): domain Eukaryota; kingdom Metazoa; phylum Arthropoda; class Insecta; order Hemiptera; family Pentatomidae; genus Piezodorus; species Piezodorus guildinii. The sequence goes on along the minus strand of CM041292.1, from coordinate 214,787,326 downwards.
GCTCATCAGCCGACACGAATTGAAAACGTGTTGGTAAACACAAATAGTTGATGAGAGGGCATTTACCTGCCGCCAAAATATCCCCGCAACTTCCCAACTGCCAAGTTCTAAAATAGGTCGGCATCTTCCTTGCATTTCCCACGTCTCCTCGCCCTCCTTACGGCCAAATTCTTCTGGTCACTCTTTATCCATACAGCATCCACCTTAGCTACGACACACCTATCTCATGGATAATTAGATGAAAATCCTTGAGATTATGGACAGAATAATGGCTTTGTAACAGTATCAATATGCCATATTTAGACCTTTCTCATGTTATTCATTAAGGTTAATAATAAGCTTTTTAGTTTATTGAACTTTACAACTGTATATTTTCATACAAGTAAATATGCTACTTAATGATAAAATTTAGATTTATTATAAAAGATTTACTATAAGGAAAAATTCATAATACATTTAAAATACAAAGAATCTGGTGCGGGCAACACACGACTTCCACTAACCTCGACTGTCAATTTTAAACATCAATTTAAAAACTATTAAATATACTTAAATTTGAAAAATGTTTTAAATTGATTTTAATAAAACTTGTATTCATTTTCGTTGGAAAAATATTATTTAGATTTACTAATATAACTATATTAAAATGTTAATCAGGATTAAGTTTATTTCCCATTCATATACTTTATATTACCTTTTACAACTTTGTTTATTAGATAATATTTTTTTTAATATCTTTCACTTTCTAACGGTATATTATATGTTCTGTTCTTATTATCAAAAAACCAAAATGACATACAAAAAATATGTTTGCACTTTTCTCCTTAAGCTGTTTATCAAATTAGCTCAACTTGCATATTTAGCCGCTACTTATGAATAAGACGAAGTGCCTAATTTTTTTTTTTTAAATCTACAAAAGCAAAGGCACTTCTAGGGAAGAAAATTTAAATTATAGTCATTTATGCCCTGTCAGACTATTTCAATCAGAATGGAACCTACATTATATCGAAGTCCATTAAATTTTACACCCATATAGTGATATTAATCAAAATCGTTAAAAAGGCGCAAATGCATGGTATAAAGTGGCTCTTCTGGTTAGCCGATTTTGATGAGAAAGTTGCTGTGACATCTCCGATGTATAGTGAAATCTCAGTCTCGTGCGACCTACCGGTTTTGCGCTAGACTTACCACACACACACTTACAGACCGACACAAACACAGACCTTTTTCGGAACTTGGTTATTGGGACTCAGAAGACCCAAAAATGTTTTGGACGGATGCCGCGCATCTAGATGTATGCCCTAATATGAAGTATGATCAATATATAGAAGTATGATCACAAAAAAAAAGAGGTGAAACGCCATCCAGATCGGAGTGGTATTGGGCTGCAAGATACGGAAGTAGAAATGGGAAGGCATAATAATAAAAAAAAAATATCAATAATAAAAATATAGATAAGTCGTCGTAGCCAGTAGAATTCTTAGAACGCAAAACAAATTGAAGGATTCTTCGATAGAAAAACAATGATTTCTCATAAATATAAAATTTAACTTAATTCTAAATAAAAGTCGGGACTGTCGAAAAACGTCGCGGGACGCGGGATAATCGTGAAAAAGCGGGACGTCTGGTCATCTTACCTACGCTATAACGGTAGGTTTTAGCGACAAATACTATATTTAAAAAAATATTCTACATTGTGTTTAGATCGGGAAACTGTTAATAAAAAACTCTTTAACACTTATATTGATATTTAAAAATATCATTTACGTGGAAGAACTTAAAAATATATTCTTTAAAAAAATTCTTAATAGCGATCAGAATAACAGAAATTGACGCAGACGAAGTCGCTTTAGAATATGCCATAGAAAAGGTGACGTGTACCGAGAAAGATTTAAATCTGGGTGATAAAATTCTGGTTCTTGGATACGCCAATGATTTGGTACTGCTAATTAAATATAAAAACAAATTAAATTTCCTCATAGAAGCAGGACATGAGCCTGCCGAGACAACCTTCTTGGAAGGTGGTATACTGATAGGGTATGCTGCAGCCCAAGCCTCAAGGTCTTCCCTTCCAAGATGTGCCTGGAATATCAACGACTTATCGCCTTTGTGGTTTTCTCTTTTCCTGTCTCCGTCGTTCTGTGGTTCGTCAGATGGCTAATTATATAGTCGTCTTAGAAACTGCCACATATTTTCCTTATAAAGAACTGGAAGAGAGATGGAAAAATATATACAGGATTTCCTCATCTGAGCGATACATATAAGGATAAAAGCAGGATATGAAACATTAGGACGTAGAAATCACGATATCAAGTTTATCTAGGAAACACCTATCGAATATTTATTTATTTATTAGGGATTTTCAACCACAGGGGTCATTTGCACCATATTTTACAATTTCCATTCCTAACCAAAAGTTGTAATTTAAATTTTTTGAAACATGTTAGTTGATTTTAGACGGAACCTGCCCTCCAGTTTATATAGACAACCACCAGATACCACAAACAAATACAGTAACGTACTTGGGACTAATCTTTGACAAAAGATTGACATGGGGCCCACACGTCAAAACAAAACGCAAAACTTTAAACTTTCGACTCAGATTATTATATTCGATACTACATAAACACTCCAAATTACGCATAAGACAGAAGCTTAAAGTATATACTTATTTATTAAAACCTATATGGACTTACGCATGCCAAATTTACGGACCTGCTAAAAAGACACACATTCAAAAAATACAAACCTTTCAATCTAAATTTTTAAGACTGACAACTTATGTTTCAAACGATACTCTTCCTACCGACTTACGAATTCCAACTACAACAAACCACATTCGAATGACGTACAAAAGATTTTACGACCAACTACATGGACACACTAACCAATTTGTTAAAAATATGGATACAACAGACATCCCTGACATAACTCGGCGTAGACTGAAAAGGAGTTGGATGAGGGACCTCCTAGCCTAAAATAAAATGTTCCTCTTAAAATGTCAGGAGGATGCACCACTGGGTGCTGTCTCCCTCATGCCTAACCATGCCATGTCTCCTTGTTTTTAAAATCCCATTTGCTTATTGTAAACATTTTACAGGTGCAAATAAAATCATTAATAACATAAAAAAAAGTTAGTTGATTTTAAAAATAACGTTAACTTCTTAATTTGGTCGTCTACCTGGAATAGTTCTTCATGTGCATTTCCAGACAAATTCTCTTGTCGTTCATTCTCGTACGCATAGCATTCAGTGATAATATGAATGACTGTAAGCGGTACCCCACACGAGATACACTCAGGCTTTTTTCCCATTAAATATTGATGGGTGGGACGAGTATGCCCAATTCTTAAATGAGCCAACTCGATTTCTTCCTTTCGCGTCAGCTGAATATTCGACTTAGTCCTGCGAACATAGGGCTCAAATATCGTGAGCTTATTAACCCTCGTTGCCATCCAAAAGATTTGACTAATTTTTTTAATTCTATAATTTTTTTTTTTTTTTTTAATTGAGAAATATTACAATTTGTTACATAATGAAAAGTAGTAATAGAGATGTAGTACACATTCATACAATATATACAAAAAATAATGATGAAGTCAAATTACATAAAATCGGAAATAAATAAATTCAAATATATACAAGAAATAACAATTAATAAAAAAAAAAAAAAACAACAACAACAACAACCTGTAGAAGAGATAAATACAAGTTGGGAAATAAATAAAAATCATACAAGCAAACTTAACTATATACAATCTGCTAAAGGGACCCTAGACTCGGCTGCTCCCTCCACAAGTGGGGAGAGAAGCAGAATCCAAGAGATCCCAGCGCCTCTCACTCAGCGCTTCACTGGTGTAAGCCAGTGGAGGCCGAGCTAGGGCGGAATAGCCACAAACATACAGTACATGAGTGGAGGATCTGACCAGTGTCAGAACTCCAGAATAAATGTTTACAAAACGTCGCGGGGCCACTGCCGTTTCAATCTTCGAGGAGGATTGTAGGGATGGGTGGAGCTGGAGAGCGATTGAGCAAGAGGAGATGATGAAGAAGGTTCTGATGGAAATTCTATAAAATTAAAGGTACTTTAGTTTAAAATTTAAAATATTGGCATTTAAGCCCTTTCAGACTATTTCAAACAGAATAAAACCTACATGATACTAGAGCCGATTAAATTTTACATCGATATAGCGAGTTTGGTCAAAATCGTTAGAGCCGTTTTTGAGAAAAACGTAAAAAATGCATTGTATAAAGATGGTTACCCATTTTAATAAAAAAGTTTTTGTATCATCTCGGGCGTATAGTTGTCTTAAATATGAAATTTCAGTTTCATTTACTTTCCGTTTACGCGCGGGAGTTGGTTTACGTCACACAGACCTTTTTGCGGGACTTAGTTATTTGGACTCAGGAGACACTAAAACGTCTAATTTCCGTTGAAAACTGGAATTCGAAAATCACGATCGCAATACTTTTCCTTACTATATACTTCATATTTAGGTTAGTGAAATTAATAAGGATATAAAGCCCACATCTAATATACTGTGACCTTTCCCGCAATTCAAATACACCAATAATATTTCATTCCATTAGTTTTCATAAATTCTTTTAAACTACAGTCCACTAGTTTTAGCTACCACTTGGTCTAAGCCGTATCATTCTTCACAATAAAAGTTAGACCAAACATCTATCATTAAATAGAAAATTACATTTCTTACATATACTAACGAAGAGAGATAGTCAATTCAATTATATTAAATACCACTTAATTAAACATTGGAAAACTGCCAGACCACTCAAATCCGCAAGTTCGTACGTACCCTTTCATGTCAAAATATTTTCGATAATCCTCAGAAGCGCCTGAAAAGACGATGGCCACGGGATCTTCTAGCTTACATAAGCTTCTGTTCAGTTTTTTTTTTTACAAGATATTTTAACGCTCATAATTATAATTTAGCACTTTAACTTGTTGTATTTATTATACATACAGTTGAATTATTATGTAAATGAATAAAAATAAAATATATTTAAAAAAATCACTCTATGGGTCCACAAGACCATCGAATTCCTCCCGCATCCAATCCTTGCAATCCAAAATCCTTCAACAAATCCTCAGCGCTCCGTACTTTGTTACCAAGAAACTCATCCATAGAGACCTGAATATCCAACTAGTTGAAGAAATCGCCCGATAAAGATACAAATCACCCGCCCATACAACCCGCTTGTACGTATCCTCTAATCGACATCTATTCCCGATAATCCTCCGAGGCGTCTGAAAAGATGGTGCCCTCGAGACGTGCTGAACAAATAAACATTGAAGAGCTACCACTGGGTAAATTCTTGTCAAGACTTTTTCAAGCCAATTAACTGTAAATAGCTCATTTACTTATTGTACTATGTACAGTTGTAAATTTCAATAAATGATTTAAAAAAAAAAAAAAACTTTCGCTTTATGAATTTAAACGCATCTAACCAAAAGATTATAGGGAGATGAACTGAAGATGTTTAGTTTTTATTTTGAACTGCGATAAATAGTCAAACTGTTTCCTGGACGTATGACGTATTGACTGGAGCTGGAGTCGACTGTAGATACAACAGAGAAGTAGCTTGTAGGCTGACCTCGGCAGTACCCTTATCAGTAGCTCACTGATAAGTGTGTTTACTGAGCTGTTGGCTACGTGACACACCGCACCTCTAAGCAGTAAAGTTCCAAGAGTCAACCCTTGTCTTGAGGGATATTGAACTGAAACTTATAATGTTTCTCTTTTCTTGTACTTTGTATTGCAATTTTCGAATTTACACATCGGATTAAGCTTGCACATATTGCTATGTTTTTGACCGGCTGCTTTTCGAAGGCTTACCTTACCTTCAAAACTAGCTTACTTGATGTACTTAATGCACATATAGACATTACTGAAACCATTGGATTTATTTTCTAAAGGTGTCGTTTTTACCAATCCTAATAGGTGGCATGCAGGGAAATATTAAAGTAAACAAGTTTTAATAAATTATATTATTATTTATTGGGTTGTGTCACATGACATGTCCGTTTTCAAGGTAAAGGATTTTTATTAAAAATACGATATGAAACCAAGATAATTTTATTCCAAGTATTTACCATCTATTTCAGGTCATACTTTTGAACACGTAGAGAAATTCAAGTATTTAGGTTCAATGATAACAAGAATAAATGAAATCCAGGAAGAAATAAAGTCCCGGTTAAAGGTGGGAAATGCGTGTTATTCAGTTGCTAAATTACTTAGCTCGCGGCTTCTGTCTAAAAACTTAAAGGTTAGAATTAATAAAACTATTATTCTTCCGACGGTTCTTTACGGATTTGAAACGTGGCCGCTTACTTTGAAGGATGATCAACGGCTTAAGGTTTTCGAAAATAAGGTACTGCGTAAAAAATTTGGTCCAAAGAGAGATGAGGCCACCGGGGAGTTTAGAAGGTTGCACAAAGCGGAATTACGGAGTTTATACCCTGTGAATATAATTGAGTTGATAGCATCGCGGAGACTCAAATGGGCGCGTAAAGTTGTTGGCCTCGGTGAGGAACGGATTCCGAGAACGTTGGTATTCCCTGATCCGACTGGTAGGCGTCCGAAAGGTAGGCCGGAGCGTCGATGGGAGGATTGCATTAAGGTGATCTCGGGGGCTTGGGCTTGAACGGTGAACATTGGACGAGTCTGTGCAGGCGAAGTTTGGTGGTATCGGCGTCGAACCTTCGGGTTCGATAAGCCTATTATTATTATTATTTACCATATATTTCTACACATTTTTCCCAACTTGACACCAACTTTTTTATCTCCGAACTGAAAAACTCTGAGCTTTGAAGTGAAACAAAATCTGAAAACGCACTTTTCACTTGATCATCATTTTCAAAAAGTTTTCCTTTGACGAAGTTGTCTAAATTCCTGAACAGGTGGTAATCTTTTGGAGACAAGTTGGAAGAATATGGTGGGTCCGGAAGAATTCGTAGTCCAGTTCTTTCAATTCTTGCAGGGTATGAAACATGGGGTCTTGCTGCCGCTCAGTGAGATTATGAAGATTATGAGATTAGGAAACGGTAGATGCACTTGCATTTAGTTGTGCTGAGAGCGCTTAACTGTTTGGTAGGGGTTTCCTTCAACTGTATGTTTGAGGACATCGTTGTCTATTACGGACGGAGGTCTTCCTCAGGGCAATTTTTCCAAGTCGGTATCCCCAACTGAACACTTAGCAAACCAACGGCGAATGGTCTGTTTATTAACACTCCCTTCCCCAAACGCCTTGCAAATATTTCTAGCGGCCTCAGCTGCTGAATGGCCGAGTTTAAACTCTAAAATCGCGTGTTTCCATGTTCATATTTGGAGGTATACTAAAAAGGAAGGTAGAGGATTAGTAACTGTTTACTTTAAATATGTAAACATTCAGAAGAAAACAAAAGAGACCTGCAAAATCCTTTATGTATTTCAGAAACTATAAAAACGGATCTCATGTGAAACAACCCAATATATATTTCATATACAAATAAACGAAAGTAAAAATTGATCCGTTTTTCTTTTAACAATGATTTTTTTTATTTATATTTTTATCCAACCATAAGGCCATTTTCAAGGATAATACATAAAATAAAATCAATAAATTTCTTTACACCTAATTCTTAAGTAATAAACTTGTCTCTAACGACCTTGAATTTGCAATAAACTATAAAATTCTGTACCATTTCTAATTGGAAAAAAATATTTTCAATAAAAATAATAAAGCTATAAAACAGTCGAGTTGAGTTGCTGGTTAATTGCTTTATCGTTGCACAAGTAACACTACCAGATATAGTATTGCAATGCCCTTACAAGTATTCGTTCTTTTACGACTTCCAATTATCTAGTTACAACTTTATGGCAGGTTATTTCCTGAATTTGAAGTTGAGCTGTTAATATTTCTCAACCTTGGGTTAAACAAACTGATCTGGTAAACATTTTAACGAGGAAGAGCGAAGATTGGCAAAGCTAATTGTGTTTTATCAAGACTCAAGGAACCAGTTTCATTAGCAGTTTCAAAAGCTGTCTCTTATACAGCTATTTTCGTACTTGTCGGTGAGACTTGACAATAAGTAACATACTGATTTGGGAATAGCTTATATAGTTAAATATAGTACATAGTTAAACACATGTATTAATTATGAAAAATACATTAAGACAAATATTTAGTAGTATTTAAAACGAGTTATAGTTGAATCCAATCCAGATTAGAGTGGTACTGAGCTTCCAGATCCCTTATAGCGGAAGTCGAAATAGGAAGGTATAATTAAAAAAAAAAAAGTTGAAATTACAACTCTTATAATTTAGTTTATTATTTGTTTTTGTTTTTTTTATATAAGAACCCTTTACAAATAGAGACTGTCTATAATTGATCCATGCATAGTATTTCTTTACAAACCTTTAAATTAGTTTGCAATAAAACCTCAAAGTGATTTTATAGCCACTTGACTAATTAAAAAAATTAAGTGATTATTTAAAATTTGAATACTCTAGACTGTTGCCAATGGGAATTTTCTCTTCATGTATTTTATCATTAAGCACATATATTTATTTATGTATTATAATATACAATTGTAAATTTTATAAAATATATAACAAATAAAAAATATTTTCAGTTTAAATTTTAAAGTTAGAATCGGTCATAATTACTCCGAGAGATTTGAGGTGCGATGGGTTTGAAACAGGGTGACTCCCTTTCACCTGTGTTATTTAATATAGCTTAGAATATGTCATAGAAAAGGTGATGTGTACCGAGAAAGGTTTAAATATGGGTGACAGATTCCGGTTTTAGGGTATGCCGATGATTGGTACTGCTAGGTGAAGACACGGAAACCATACAACTAAATACAAGTCTGTTAATAAAAACCGTTAAAGAAATAGGACACGAATTAAATACCGATAAGACGAAATATATGATTAGTAGCAGAAACGGAGGCGATTAGGTTCAATGATACCAAGAAAAAATGAAATCCAGGAAGAAATAAAGTCCCGATTAAAGTGGGAAATGCTTGTTATTATTCAGTTGCTAAGTTACTTAGTTCGCGGCTTCTATCTAAAAACTTAAAGTTTAGAATTTATAAAACTATTATTCTTCCGACGGTTCTTTACGGATGTGAAACGTGGCCGCTTACTTTGAAGGATGAACAACGGCTTAAGGTTTTTGAAAATAAGGTCCTGCGTAAAATATTTGGTCCGAAGAGAGATGAGCCCACTGGGGAGTTTAGAAAGTTGCACAAAGCGGAATTGCGGGACTTGTATCCTGTTAATATAATTGAGTTGATAGCATCGCGGAGACTCAAATGGGCGAATAAAGTTGTTGGGCTCGGTGCGGAACGGATTCCGAGAAAGTTGGTATTCGCGGATCTGACTGGTAGACGTCCGAAAGGTAGGCCGAAGCATCGATGGGAGGATTGCGTTTAGGCTGATCTCGGGAGCTTGGGTTTGACTGGCGAACATTGGACGAGTCTGTGTAGACAGAATTTGGTGGTATCGGCATCGAACCTTCGGGTTTGGTAAGCCTATTATTATTATTATTATTTCAGTTTAAATTTATCATAAATTCCTTTTTGTGACAGTATTGTCACCTAAAATAAAATAAATTATTTCTATAATAAAATCTAAAATACTAAACATTTATATAATAACTGTAACAAGACTAAAGCACACTCACAATTCTACCAGAAATCTAAGCAACTAACTCTCTATAATTTATCATTCCAGCAAAGAAAAATACACTTGTTCGAATTGTCTTCTTTTTTTTTTCCAGTGGCACGACAGGCCGTGTAGGCTCGGGCCTCGCGGTATAACCTCTTGCGAGTTTACATTCACGTTTCACAATGCAATTTTTATTGTCGGGTCATCACTCCCTACGACTAATTTTGTGAGTGGCCATCCTTTGGCTTACGGGTCTCACATACCCGAGGGAGAGGCTCAGAGTGAATCTTTATTTTTTTACATCCTTATAAAATCTCCGCCGGGACTGGGATTCGAACTCAGAACCTGTAGCATGAGAGACTAGCACGCTAGCCACTCAGCCACGGGTTCCCCTTCTTTTCCAAATTGGCAATATAATATTTATTTTCTTTATTTGCGCAATACTCGTACTATTACCGAAAATCCATGGATTTTACATCTCTTATAAGTTGTGACCATATTGTTACGGGCTACGGGGTGTGAGAAATGAACTACTCCAGTTTACAAATTACAAATATTTATTAAATACAGAAAACACAAATACAAAGGGATTACTAACCACTATATTAACAATAATAATGGAATCACTAGCTTAACTACTAAACAGTATACATATAAAATGAGGTATTCCTAACAAATAAACTACTTACGTAAATTCATACAATCTGATAGACTTATTCTAGAACTTACAACTATAAAACACATATATAAACTACAGTCTTCTAATTTCCCACCGACCGATTATTACAATACCGACACACAGTTTCACTACACTGTCACACTGTCACGAGTTGTTCACTGTCACTGTTCACTGATACATTCACTTGAGCAAGATCAAGACTGACTCACCTAGGCTCAGGGGACAGCTATTTGTACCACCGCCGAATCTTCTAGACCCGGGCGCAGGTAGGGTGGTGGGCCTTTCCAGGCACTTCGAGGACTGTCCAGGTCCAGAAGTCTCTAGCCTCATCTAGGCCCCTCCAGGCGTGGTCCACCCGTCATTGTCTTGACCGTAGCACTACCCCCTCCTTAGACGTGCTCTGCCCCAGAGCACAGATTGCAGAAGCTGAGCGATGCTGATCTTCCTCCGATGTAGGTGTTTTGTCTTTCCAGGGGTTGAACGTGCATACCATTATGATGACTCCAGAGTTGGCGAACGTCTCTTCTACAATGTTCCTGACAATCCTCCACTCCAGGCCATCGTATCCACAACCCAACTTCGGGATGGCGAGCTTGGTGACACGCAGTTCCAGAAGCTTTCTCCGCAGGTCGTCAAGACTCCGGCGCAGTGTGTCGTATGTCGGCTTCTGCTCTGATGAACTCTTGGTAACCAAGTAAAACAGGTGCCGGCCTTCATGCTCTTGATGGAGAGTCTTCCCAACTCTTGGTCCCTGGCGTTCCAGCTCTTCAATTCCAGCGAACTTCTTCCTGAAGACCGTCGCAATCCCCCGGGAATTCCTCAGATGTTCGGCGACACAGTGTGCTAGAGCATAGTCTACCGGTAACGAGAATATGTCTCTGTAAACTGTCTGCGTTACCCTACGGGAGTCTGGCGCCTTAGGATGGGGAGTTAGGTCCGTGTCGGTGAGGTTCCTCACTTGCTGTTCCTCTGTAGGGCCATGGTTTCCCTTGTATGGAGCCAATCGGTTGAAATGGACTACCTTGGGTTTTCCTTTGGGCTGCTTCCTGATCCTATAGATGACATCATTGATCCTCTTGATGACCTCATACGGTCCGTCCCAGGAGTTTTGAAGTTTGGGTGAGTAGCTTTGCCTTCTTCGAGGATCGTGTAGCCAGACCAAGTCTCCAGGTTGGAAGCCACCTTTCTCTGCCTTGATGTCATAACGCTCCTTCATTCTGTCACTTGCTCCCTGGATGTTTGTGCGAACCTTCTCGTGAATAGTGTTCATTCGCTTCCGTAGGTTCGTGACGTAGTCTTCTCCGGCGACCTCCTCATCAGGCTTGAAACCGAATTTCAGATCGCAAGGCAAGCGTAGTTCTCTACCGAACACGACATTGGCGGGGGTCTGCCCTGTCGTTTCATTGACTGAACTACGATAGGCTAGCAGGAACAGATGAAGATATTGGTCCCAGTCTCGCTGATGGTCAGAAACTACCTTGGCCAAATATCGACCCATCGTCCTGTTCATGCGCTCTACCATGCCATCGGACTGAGGGTGAAGAGGCGTCGTTCTGGTCTTCCGTATTCCTAGAGCCTCGCACATCCTGGTGAAGACTGCCGACTCAAAGTTTCTTCCTTGGTCAGCATGAAGTTCCATGGGCACCCCAAACCGACTGACGAGCTGCTTCACGAGAACATCTGCAACCGTGGCGGCCTCCTGATTCGGAAGGGCGTAAGCTTCCACCCACTTTGAAAAATAATCCATGGCCACGAGAATGTATCGGTTGCCATTATCTGTCACAGGAAAAGGGCCAGCGATGTCTACCGCTATTCTCTCGAATGGTGCTCCTACGTTGTATTTCTTCATAGGTGCCTTCTTTTTCCTTATCGGTCCATTAGAGGCGGCACAAGTTGCACACCGCCGGCACCAATCTAACACATCGTCCTTGAGGTTTGCCCAGTAAAAGCGTTCACGAACCTTTTCTAATGTCCGGTGAACTCCAAGGTGGCCACCAGATGCTCCATCATGTAATTCCCTCAGTACTTCGGGCACTTTAATCTTTGGTACGATGAGCTGTAGTCTCCGCTGATCTCCCTCTGTGTTCTCCAATGCTCGTTTCAGCAGACCTTTGTCCAGTAGAATGGAGTCCCATTGAGCCCAATAGGTTTTTATATTTTTCGACATTGGAGCAACATCCTGCCAGCTTGGTCTCCTTTGGCCTGATAGCTTCCATTCCCTTATTTGTTTCAAGTCCGGGTCCTCGTCCTGTTCCTTTGCCACTTGTGTGTCCTGCCAACCGTCGGTAACGACCGTAGTCCGCAACACTGTTGCTTGCTTTTCTTCTTGTCGAGAACAATGCTTGCATTCTCCGTCACAGGGTCTCCTTGAGAGCGCATCCGCATTCCGGTGACTCGTTCCAGAACGATGAGCAGATTCGAAGTCATATTCCTGAAGGCGCTCGATCCACCGTGCAACTTGTCCCTCCGGTGACTTGAATCGCAGCAGCCACATTAGAGCTGCGTGGTCCGTTCTCAGTAGAAATCTTCTTCCATACAGGTATTTATGAAAGTGCTCTATGGACTTAACCACTGCCAGAAGCTCTTTCCTTGTGACACAGTAGTTGCGTTCTGGAGCTGACAGTGCTTTGCTGAAGTACCCAATAACCTTTTCTTCCCCGTCTTGGAGTTGGGAAAGGACGCTTCCAATAGCAGTGTTGCTGGCATCTGTGTCAAGAATGAACTTGCCCTCGGGACGTGGATAGCTTAGAATAGGCGCACTACTCAATTTCTTCTTCAACTCCTCAAATGAAGCCTGACACTCGCGATCCCAAAGGAAAGTCCGTTTTTCCTCAGTGAGCCTGGTAAGAGGTTTTGCGATGTTGGCGAATCCTTTCACGTACCTCCTGTAGTAGGTGCAGAGCCCGAGGAAACTTCTCACTTGGTGCTTATCTCGAGGTGCTGGCCAATTGGTGATCGCTGTAATCTTCTCTGGGTCAACAGCAACTCCGTTGTCTGATACAACATGCCCCAGGTAGTTGACTTGCCTTCGGAAGAGATTGCACTTCTTCGGGTTCAGTTTTAGATTAGCTGCACGCAGCCGTTCGAAGACCCGCTCCAGATTCTCCAGATGGTGAGTGAAGGATTTTCCCAGGACAATGATGTCGTCCAAGTAAACCAGGCATATCTCCCAAGAAAGGCCTCTTAAGACGCTTTCCATCAGCCTCTCGAACGTTGCAGGTGCATTGCAAAGCCCGAATGGCATTACCGTAAATTGCCAGAGGCCAGTGCCGATTGAAAATGCCGTCTTCTCCTTATCTTCCGGTGCCAATCCAACCTGCCAATATCCACTGCGGAGATCCAAGGTAGAAAATAGTTTGCAACCCTCTAGTGTGTCCAGCGTGTCGTCAATCCTTGGGAGTGGGTAACTGTCCTTCTTCGTGGCGTTGTTCAAAAGACGGTAATCTACGCAGAATCTTGTCGTCCCATCTTTCTTTTTCACCAGTACGACAGGAGACATCCATGGGCTACTCGAGGGCTCGATGACACCATCATTCGCCATATCCTTAATAATCTCTTCGGCATCCTTTCGTTTAGCTAGCGGCAGCCTCCTCGGGATCTGTCGGATGGGCTTTGTATCCCCGGTGTCAATTTTGTGCTGGACGATGTTCGTTCTACCCCGTGGTCCTGAGCTGATCTCGAAAATGTCCTGCCATCGGGTAATCAATCTCTTCACGATTTCGCTCTGTTCAGGCGAAAGTTCTCTGCATGATTCCTCCACGAATCCTTTTAATTCTTCGGGTAGTCCTCGTTGCTCGGTGGGGTTGCGTTGTAGCTGTCGGACTACTGAGGTAGCGGCCGTACATTCTCCGACTGGTGTTCCTCTCTTTAGTGTCACCGGGAAGCTGTTCAGATTCATCAGTCGGATTGGGGTGGTATGTCCGACCTTGATGAGAGACCTTGCAACCAGAACACCGCGTCCGACTTCCTGCTCCTCGTGCTTCCCAGGTTCAAGTAGAAGACATTGACCCTCCGGTAGTCGTCCATTGATCGTCCCATGCGTCAGAATTTGACTCCGTGCAGGTAAAGTGGTGTCTTCTAGTAGGAGTACTCGTGCATAGAGGTCCTTTCCCTGCCGAAGGATGACCTCTTCGTCTCCCAGCGTCATCACACCTCTCGACATGTCCAGCTTGATCCCGTATTTGATCATCAAGTCCATGCCGAAGATGACTTCTTCGTCTATTTTCGCCACGAGAACGTGGTGCTCTAGACGTTGGCCCCCGATGAAGAAAGTGGCAACTGTCTCCCCGTAGACCTCGGCTGGCTGTCCTGTGGCTGTCCGTAACGCCCAAGTGGTAGGTGATATCTTCTTAGCGTTAACTGCCTTCGGGTTCAGTATTGTCATGGTTGCGCCGGTATCTAGCAGAAAACTCCGCAGCTGCCCGTTCACCATTCCATCCACATAAAAACTATTTGTCTTGCTCCCTATTGTCGCGATTCTCACGGCGACCCTGGGGCCTTCGATGCTACGGGTTGACAGTTGCCCCTTCCCATCAACCCTCCTTAGTTTTCCTGTGGCTTTTCCGGCTTCCTGGTAGGGCACTTGCTTCTGGGGTGTCCAAGTTGACCGCAGCTCCAACAGCGTATCTCCTTTTTGCGGGTCCTGAGGGCTTCCAAAACCTTTGCTACTATGTCCTCGATGGTGGGGGCCGCGTTAGGCTCCGCTTCTGCCGCTCGAACTCGTGCATATCCACGGACTGACTGCCTGACAGCCTCGAATTCCATGGCCTGCGACAATGCATCGCCCAAAGTTTTAGGGCGTGCGAGTTTCACTGCCTGTTGGGTTTCTGGGTCTCGAAGTCCATCCAGGAATTTGTCGATAGCCAAGCTCTCGTAGACGTCGTCGGTGACCGTTGGGTAGGCATTCCTCACTAGCCGGGCGATATCTGCTTCAAATTCCTGCAGCGTCTCGTTGGTCTTCTGGACCCTGTTCTTTAACTGAGAACGGTATAGTTGGTCCATGTGGCGATGGCCGAAACGCATCTCCAGTCTTCTTATCAGCTCCCCGTAGTTGCACCGCTCCGACATGGGCATCCCCTGTAGCACTCCTAAGGCGTCTCCACGCAAGGCTAGGCACAACGCTGATGCTTGCGTCTCCTTTGACCACCCGTGGATCGAAGCCGCTGTCTCGAAGAGAGTCATGTAGTCCTCCCACGGTGTCTTCCCGTCGAACAATGGGATGGTGTTGTGCGTTGGTGGCATCCCAGCATTGGCGGAGGGAATGGTGTTGTGAGGGCTTCTCTCAGAGGGTTGGTCGGTGTCGATTGTCGTTGGGTTGTTCATACGTTCTTCTAGAGCTTCTATTCTTACCCTAAGTTCATTTTCTACTGAATCGACTTTTTCTCCTAATCTAGATTCTACATCAGCTAACTTATTATCTACACTTTCCATTAACTTAGTTTCTAAATTGCCTAACTTAGCCTCCAATGTATTTTTAACAGTACTTAACTCATTACCTAACTCATTTTTAACAGTGCCTAATTCAGTTTTAAAAGTTGCAGACAACTTACTGAAATCATTTTCAAACGTAATCTCGTCTGGATTTTCCCCTGAATCAACAAAAAATTGGCGCAAGCGTTGTTGCAGTACTGATTTCGTTCCGAAAGTATCCAGATCTCGTTCTTCTAACTCCCGTCTTAAGTCTGCAACTTTTAAATCATTCAGTCTAACACTCTGAGAAGTCATTTTCCACACAGTAGCCCAATAATTACAAAAACAAGAAAACCAAAATTATAACCATTTACAATGATCCCACTTCTGACACCAAATTGTTACGGGCTACGGGGTGTGAGAAATGAACTACTCCAGTTTACAAATTACAAATATTTATTAAATACAGAAAACACAAATACAAAGGGATTACTAACCACTATATTAACAATAATAATGGAATCACTAGCTTAACTACTAAACAGTATACATATAAAATGAGGTATTCCTAACAAATAAACTACTTACGTAAATTCATACAATCTGATAGACTTATTCTAGAACTTACAACTATAAAACACATATATAAACTACAGTCTTCTAATTTCCCACCGACCGATTATTACAATACCGACACACAGTTTCACTACACTGTCACACTGTCACGAGTTGTTCACTGTCACTGTTCACTGATACATTCACTTGAGCAAGATCAAGACTGACTCACCTAGGCTCAGGGGACAGCTATTTGTACCACCGCCGAATCTTCTAGACCCGGGCGTAGGTAGGGTGGTGGGCCTTTCCAGGCACTTCGAGGACTGTCCAGGTCCAGAAGTCTCTAGCCTCATCTAGGCCCCTCCAGGCGTGGTCCACCCGTCATTGTCTTGACCGTAGCAATATAATTTTTTTCGTGATGCTGATCGCGCTATTTTGATATAGAAAAATTTTACATTTTTTCTTTATCTTCATAAATTAAGAGGTTTAATAGTGTTAATAAAATTTCCACATATTTTATAAGTTGTGACCTGACCACGTGCGATTAACTTGGATTTCTTGATACCCTAATACTTTTTAATTTTTGTCTAACTTAAATAATAACCGAGCTATATGCATATAGTACCTGCTATAAATAACATATAAATACTATGATTTTTTTTTTTAAGCGGTTAATTAATCGCGGTATACTGTGTGATCCATATTTTCCTCTATCTTAAAAAATAACCGTGTTATAGACGTATATAAAGGTAAAATTATCATTTTTATTTATAATTATTTTTTTTGTATTATTATTATTATTGTTGCTTATTATTAATAATAATGTAATAATTCTAAAACTCTCTACATTTATTTCTCGATTTTTAAAATTCAATTTATTGGATTCATATCGCTCAACACAGACAAGCGAACACCGAAACAGTTGGACGATGCAGTGCAGCTCCTTACATGAACTGTTCAAAATACTGCCTGGGTAATCTTAGCAGAATACAGAGTATAGAATCATTGATATACGACGATTTATCTAGTTGGATTACAAGATGGAACGTAAACACGAATCAAACTGTCGTAAAAACGAATGGAACGTAAAAAACGAATCAACAGTGTATTTATAAGATATACCTTTTCCAACCTCAAGTGGGAATATACTTAGGCAAAGCACTGACATAGAGAACCCACATTAGACTAAAGATAAAAAAGCTGAACAAACAATTTGGACCATTATCCAGGCCACTGGACAAACGATCAAAATTATCCTTGAACACCAAAATTACCATTTACAAAATACTTATGAAACCCTTATGGACATAGGTGATAGAGCTATCCAAAAAAGTCAGCCTTTTCAATCCAAGATATTAAGAAAATCGTGGATACATCATTCTATGTGACGTGGACTTGGACAGACATACTTATAGTTTTAGACATTGCCGCAGGATATTAATGTCAGAATAAAATGTCCACGACAGACTGATTTAAAACATGAGTCCAAGGCCATAACACTTAAATCCACCACCAATCCATACAACCCAACTAGCGATTGCAATGCGGCGTAATTTTTAATCCGGCCGGATCCGGCGTAATTTACAATCCGGCCAGATCCGGCACGAATATCGTCAATCCGGACGGATCCGGATAGATCGACAAAATCAGGTTGATTTTCGCCTTTCGGTCCATGATGAACTATAAGTGAGTTATTCGAGTATAATTGTACTCAAAATAGGAAGTTTATAAAATTAAAGTTATGTTAATAATGATGGAGTTTTGTTGACCGTAGAGAAATTAGATGAGGAAGATGGTTGGGGGTGCGGTCATAAATTAAAACCACACAATTAAAAATAAGAGTTATTTTTATTATGTGCCGACGTTTCGGCCTACAATGTGGGCCTTCATCAGGGATGACGTGCAAGCGTTGCCTACGAAGTCAACAAAGACATCGTAAACAAAAGACTTAAACAAACAATCTCAAACAAAAGACTTCGTAGGCAACGCTTGCACGTCACCCCTGATGAAGGCCCACATTGTAGGCCGAAACGTCGGCACATAATAAAAATAACTCTTATTTTTAATTGTGTGGTTTTAATTTATGACTGCACCCCCAACCATCTTCCTCATCAAAGTTATGTTAGGATGAGAAATTGAGCGAAAAATTCAAATTTCAATTAAAAGTAAAATTTTAATGGCTGCTAAAACATTCGGTTTTTGATGATTATTTGCTAAAAATGAAGCTGACAAGTGTAAAAGGTAGAAGGGCCTTTTCGGCCGCAGGCTATGTTTGTAGCTCCATTACAGGTCGACTGGCAGGTGACGCGATTAACACTATTTGTTTTCAACGATATTTTTTTTAAAATCAAAATTTATTTTCAATAATATATACTAACGTAATTAGTATTTAAATACTGTTTGGAAATCTAATATTGTCAGTAGAAAAATTTAAAGAGTTATACTTATAATACAAGCTTATTATTGTGATAATTGTGCCATTCATTAGAAAGATTAGTCAAATGATGATGGCGTCCATTTTTAATTTATAAATTAATTGAACTATCTGAGAAAGTGAAATTTAAAAAGACGTGAGCAGTAACCTAACCATTCTTCCTAGATTTTAATAGATTTGTACGCAGTGTTTCATATAAATCAGTACTTAAATTCATGCCATCAGTGAGCAATTTCTGTAAAACAAATTTTCGGATTGTTCCAGAAGTTCCAGCCAACTTTATTCTGTTATAGCTCGCGTAAATTCAAGAAAACAATATTGATTTACTTATATTAATACGAAGCACCAAAAACACATTTATTGTCCTGCACGAGGAAAACGAATGATACTGAACTGAACCGATGGCGTGATGCAATTTGGCGTCGAACGATTCACCACTTAACATTCACACTAAATATAAATAATTTAAAATATCTACTCATTAAACTGCGCTATTTTCGGACATAAATTGGTATAATCGGATCCGGTTACCGGATCCGGTAGATTAGTGCCGGATCCGCAGGATTACCGGATCCGTTTTTACGGATTGCAATCCCTAAACCAAAACGACGACATTGAGGCGGTGGCCTAGAGATACAATGAATTAACCATTAATTCGGAAGTTAACGTATTTGCTAATTGCAATTAGGTTGTATGTAGATGGGAAATAACAATTGGCAATTGGAAATAACAATAACGAGTGGCGACCTTTTTGCTGGTGGGTCTCACATACCCGGGGGAGAGGCTGCGAGTGAATCCTTATTTATTTACATCCTTATAAAGCCCCGCCGGGACTGGGATTCGAACTCACAACCTTTTGCATTGGAGACTAGCGCGCTGGCCACTCAACCATGGGATCCCCGAAGGGTCAGCTAGTTTGTGTACAGTAAAACCTCCCTTAAGCGGAACCTCTTTTATGCGGAAACCCCCTTAATACGGAAAATCATATTGGTCCGGGCCCAAAGAGATATGAAAAATACCCCTCTAATACGGAATACTACCTCCCTAATGCGGAAAAAATACGACACCCAGTAAATGAACAAAAAAATAAACTGTACTTAGAAAAGTGCGAGTTACTGACGATTTGGAAGACATAGAAGAAGATGAAATCGAAATGGAATCTCCGCTAGCCGTTAAAGACTTCATAACCGCTACTGTATATTTTCAAGAACTTCAGAAATTTGCAGCATCAGTTTCAAATCCGGAACTATTGGATCTTACGACTAGAGCCCGTGAATGTGCAGAACGTGAAAGTATTAAATTAAAAAAGCAAAAAACAATAAACGATTTCTTTAAAGTTTAAAGATTTAATTAACGATTTATCTTTTATTCTTAAACCATAGAATGTAGGAATACATGTTTGTACATATTTAAACTTATGTGTTTGTTGACTTTTTTTCTCTACCTCTATTATACGGAAACTTCCTTATAACGAAGATATATCGTGGTACCTGGCGATTCCGTTCTAGGGAGGTTATACTGTATATATGTCCCAGAGGATCCTTGCCAATATACTAATTGGATGAAGGGATTAGCGAAAAAATTGTTATCGGAATCATTGGCTCAGATCATTACAAACAGCATTTATCACGAGGTTAGGTTGGTTGAACTTCCTATTTGAAGCTCGTATTCAGTAAGGCAGTGGGGTACCTAAGGGGTCTTATCTGTAGGACTGTTTGCAGAGAGGGAATGTTCAAACAGTCGTAAAGTTAGAGGGAAGGCTTTAAATACCGCACTGATACCGCCGGGTCTCGAATAAATATCAACAAGGCCTCTTTGTTTTCTTAAATTTGATTCAGAGCCGCTTTCACAGATGCTATCTCTAAGGAGTGCAGTTTCCTAACGGCTGATAAGAGACAGCCTATTTATTTTTAGAATTCTCTATTCCATTCTTGTCCACTAGCCTAAATATCTATACATGGCCTATCAATACTCAACAACTATACTAACTAGATTTATTAAAAAGCGCTGATGAGCGCAAAACGATTTTCACTTTCACCGCTGTTAAAATTATTTTTTTTATTATTTTTTTTTTTTTAAGAAACAAAAACTGTTGGAGCATTATCGATTCTTATTTCAACAACAACAATTTTTAATTGAGTAAAATTACAATCTGTCCCAATTTGTACATCAATAGTAGTGCTGAAAGATATCATACATACTACATTCATACAATATTTACACAGCATAAAATTACAATAAAATATATACACAATAATGAATCAATACAATAAAGTCAAGAATTCTCTTATACCTATATACACATACACACACTCATACATACATCACATTGAGTGGAGAATCTAGCCAGTGCTAGAACTCCAATATATTTACAAAAGGTCGCAGGGCCACTGCCGTTTCAACCTTCTAGGTGGGTTGTATGGATGAGTGGAGCTGGATAGGGATTGAGCTAGAGGATTAGGATGATGAATGAGATTCTGGTGGAATTTGGAAAATTTGGATGGAATTAGGTCTGAAATAAAAGGAACATTAAGGTCGTGGTGCAAGATGTAGTTGGAAACATAATAAGGAGCATTTACTATTGTACGGAGGACTTTGGATTGAAAGGATTGAATGCGTTTGATGTTAGTACGTTTAGCTGCCCCCCACAGTTCAAGTCCGTAGGTCCAGACGGGCTTCAGTATTGTCCTGTAGATTAATGATTTGTTGTCAACGGTAAGTTCAGATTTTCTGTTGAGTAATCGGTATAACTGTCCGAATCATCGGTTGAGTTCTTGTCTTTTAAGTGTTGTATGTGGGTTCCAAGTCAATAAAATCAATTTAAGAATTTTTAAATATAGTTAGAGATGAAATATATAAATAAGTGAAAGAGGTTAAAGAATTAATTAGATAGAGTTTCGATGAAACAAGTGTTTTACTAACTTATCTATTTTATTATTAGCTGCAACAATCAGTGAGCTTCATACGCTTTCCATCTCTCTCTATTTCCTTTTACATTTGTTTGTTTATTTAACGTCACTTTATGCTACTATGGCTAATCGGACGATGCTACAGTGGGAGCCCTAAATTCTACCAATCTAGGATTTATTTATTTGTAACATAAAGGCTTTTCAACCATAGAGGTTATTTTAGCCCTAAACTAATAATACAGATACAATATAATAAAAGTAATAATACATACATATATACTAATAATACACACATATATACTAATAATAATACATACATGATAAATAATAACATACAATACAAACATTATACATAATATACGAAATAATACATACAATACGAAAATAATACATACAAATATACTAATCACAAAATACATAATACATAATAAAATAAAATACATAATACACTAAAACATACATAATACTAGTAATACAGATATAATATTTTAAGTTAAATACAAACAATTATATAAGATAACTACATATAACAAAAGAATAATATAAAAAAAAAAAGGAAAAAAAAAGTAATATAAATAAAAACAAACTATCTAGGATTTATTAGGATAGGGATCTTTAAAGAGTACCTGACGACGCAAAGGTTCCACCTTTTAACGTCCCCTCTGAAGGACTGCATAACCAAGAGTTTTTTACTCCCATTAAAAAATCTTAGGACCATCTGCGGGTTTGAACCCGTGACCTTTGGCATAATAGGCTGTTATGCTAGCCACCCTGCTGAAGGTGATCACACTACATTTTACAGTTTTGTCTTTAAGATAATAGGTTTTCTAAAAACTTTAGCTTTCCCAAGATAAATTGTGCATCTATATCATATATTCTTCTTCTGTTGTTCAAATGCTCACTCAAAATATTAAAAAAAAAAAATTACATTAAAAAAAAAATATGTTAGCTCTTTTTTCCTTTCATTGGATATATAATTCATTCAACTTATATAAGTACCCGTTTTTTATCAATGATAAAAAGAAGATATGGTGATTTTCTGGTGATAAAAAAAAAAAAAACCCTCTGCAAATGAATTCACTATGGTTTATTATTTCCTAATAACTATATTAGGGTAAAACAGTTATAGCCTGTTAACAGGCAATTAACTTAATATGAAAAGAATAAATAATTCAAAGGAATAAGGCATATCCCGCTGATACTTTATCTCTGCTAGTTCTAAACCAATGATTATTTTTTCATTTTGTAGGAATATATTGGCTTTTTTTTTTATCGTGTTTTAGTGATACTAATGCTCTAATTTTTTTTTCTAATTATTCACGGTTTTTGGGTCAAAAAACACTCATAAGTTTTTTCTCTATCTTCAAAAATAACTGAGTTATAGGCGTGTTTAAAGGTAATATTTCAATTTTTTCTTTTATTTTTGCTCTTTTTTTTATAATTACTCGCGGGTTTTTTTTTAGTTAAAAAATACTATTAATTATTTTCTCTATTTCAACACTTACTAGACAGACGTTCTGATCTTCCACTTAACTAGAAAAAACTCATCTACATGATTATCATAAGGCCGATATGGACTTACGGAGTAGAGCTTTGGGGCTCTACTAAACCATCGAATTCTTCCCGTATCAAATCCCTACAATCCAAAATCCTCAACGCTCCTTACTTTGTCACGAATACACTAATCCATAAAGACCTTAATGTTCCGTATGTTGCTGATTTGGCCCGATCTAGATACCATTCCTTTCATGGCAAACTCCATTCCCATCCTAATCCTCTAGTTTCAATCCTTACTTCCTCATCAATTCCTGACAATCCTCCGAGGCGTTTGAAAAGGAGATGGCCCCGAGTCCTTCTAGTTTAAAACATTTTTAGAGTGCTTCTCATTGGGAAGCTTCTCTACACGTGTTTCATGCCTTTTTACATTTCATTCCAATTTACTTGATGTATTACATTATACAGTTGTAAATTCCAATAAATAAATTTAAAAAAATGAAAAATAAAAAAAATTATTTTCTCTATCTTTAAAAATAACTGAGTTATTCTGAGTATAAATTTTGATAGGGGGTAATTTTCTATTTTTTTCGGTCGACTATAAAGATTCGTTATTAAAAATAATAAACCAATACAATAAATGAATTTAGGACTACATCGAATTTTGACAACTAATGATAAGTAGTAAATATTTAGATGACACTGTCATAGATAAGTGGCGAGCCGTGGTGATAAAAATCCCAATTGACTTATCATCTTATCAGGGCTGGCTGGATCAGACCACCTCCTCCAAGACCTTCCTTATCAGGCCAATAGGCTCTTATCACGTAATGCATCATATCTCATGAGGGTTTTATTTGTGCTCTTCGAAAATAAGTCGAGAGCAAACACTACTTCTGTCGACTGCTACTCTAACCGTTAATTACATTGAAAATACTATAGTTCAAGTAGTTATACTTTTTATCATGAGCTGTCGACTATTTCAGATATATATAGCTACGATTTTTTTTTCTTAGTTTTATGTAATCATTTTTCTACTGCGTTATTCGCAAAAGTAGGACAATGATCGGAAAATTGTTACAGCTAAGGTTCTGATATAAAAATACTGTCTACGAATCAGAGATTATATGCAAGTTTTAGGGACATAAAAAGGCCTTTTCTTTACATCATTAGTTTAAAGAAGGTCGTAGTGACCATTATATTACATAGAATACAGTAATAATAATATTACTAATTTATCTATGATATAAAACTCTATGCCGGACTTTCTCAGGGCTGGGTTCTATCACCAACACTATGCGATATTTATATTAATGAAATATTTATCCGATAGAATATTCTATTCTATCGTACTCCTCAGAATCGTGGACCCTCACCACAAAACACAGGAGTCAGATACAAGCGATGGAAATGAGGTATCTACGAAAAATAGAGAGAAAAACAAGAAGAGATAGAATAAGGAACGCCACCATACGGGGTAATCTCGATGTCAAACCGGCAGAGACCATACTGGAGGAGCAAAAACTGAGGTGGTTTGGACATCTTCTTAGGATGGATCCAGACAGAAATGCCAGGAAGACCTACGAGACCCGCACGGAAGGAAAAAGACCCAGAGGAAGGCCGCGCAACTCCTGGGTGGATAGTGTAAAGGATGCATGCAGGGAACGCAGAATAAATTGGGACAGGAGAGCAGAGTTGGTGCAGGAGAGAGACAACTGGACCAGGCTCTATAAGCAGGACCCTCACACCGAACAGCGGTAGAAGGGGAAATGATTATGATGATGACATATTTATCCTTAAAAAAGAAACTGAGTCATATGAGGGCGTATTTATGGATATTCATTCCTTTTTTTTTTTTATAAAAACACTGATAAATTTCTTTTCATCTCAAAAATAACTTAGTTATGGGTGATTTTATGGGCAAGATTTCTCTACTCATTCTTCTCCTTTTTGTATTTATCGATGTTTTCTGGTTTTAAAAACCCTCGACACATTTCTTTTTATCTTCAAAAAAAAATTGTGATGGGGACATAATTCATACTAAGTAGAGTACGGACACAATTACTAATGTAAGGACCATCGAGTTAAAAAAAAGGGAGAGATTCTAATATAAACGAAAAATCACGATAAACAAATATAAAACTAAAATAGTACAGATTATAACGAGAAAACGTCATTTTCTCCAACTTTCTGGTTAAAATAAGATCATTGCTTGGTCAAATGACATAAAATATCTGTAGCTAGTCATAGATAAAAGACTGAGTTTTACTCAGCACACAAACTATGTTTGTGACAAAGAAAATAAAGCTCTGTGTTCTATATATCCATATTTTAATTAACAAACATAATTAATTACAATTGAACTGTGAAGGTATTGACTCCTACAAGTTAAATTTTTAACTAACTTAAAATATTACGAACCAACATTTTATGTATAAACACGAGTATTTTACAGTTGCTTTCTGACTACTTAGTATCTTGATAATATTATGTAAATTCTTAACAATAACGTTATATTACAAATTATCAATTCCTGCAAATATATTTAGACAATTTTTTCAACAACTTTATTCACATATATTACAATTTTTCTTAATGTACAACAATAATAATGCTATAAGATCACATTCATACAATATTTAGCGAATAAACAAAGATAAAGTTAAATAAATAATTTAAAAACGTGTATTTCCGATGAAAACTGGAATTAGAAAATTTTCACGATCACAATTATTTTCCTTATTATAATTCCATACATAGGTAAGTGAAAATAATTAAATAAAGATATGTATACAATAATAAAATATATAAATAAACAGAACATTAACAAATAAACAAACAAAACATGGGCACACTAATACAAATATACAATATTTAAAATATGCTGGAGAACCCTGTACTGGGCTTGCAGCCCTTATAGACTGAGAAGTAGAATCCGAGGGATCCCAGCGCCTCTCTCTCAGCCGCGTCACAGGTGAGAGCCAGCGGAAGGCACGAACACACCGTAAATAAGAGGGGAAATCTGATCCTCGTCAGAACTCCTGCATAACTTAGACGTCTAGGGCCACTGCCATTTCAACCTTCGAAGAGAAATGTATGGGGTTAGCAGAACTGGATAGGGATTGTGCTGCAGGATAAGGATGATGAATAAGATTCTGAAAGAATTTGGAAGGAATTAGGTCTAAAATAAAGGGAACATTAAGATCATGGTTGCAAAACCTTAATATGTTCAGACGTAAATCAATCAACTAAACCACTAACTATATTTTTCATATTCTTCTCCATATTGTTTTCGTAAAATCTCAAGAATCTTGAAACATTCTGTTACGAAATATACACCCAACAACGTTAATATGACAAAGCATTGGTGAAGGAGAGAACGGTAAATTATATGTTTTGGAAGTGTTTTAAACGTTTAACAGCTTATCTAAAAAAAAAAAAAAAAAAAAATTTCCCAACTCTTGGATGACAC
Source organism: Piezodorus guildinii (assembly GCA_023052935.1). Taxonomy (NCBI): domain Eukaryota; kingdom Metazoa; phylum Arthropoda; class Insecta; order Hemiptera; family Pentatomidae; genus Piezodorus; species Piezodorus guildinii. Next base: position 214,760,701 of record CM041292.1, on the reverse strand, counting down.
ACCTTCCATGCCTCTTATAGCAACCTACACACGTCGCATTAAAAACCTGAGATATAACGATTATTTATAATCTGAAACGATTGTTGTTGATTGTTCAATGCTGCCAACATAAATAAACAATATGACAGCCTTGATGATTTATGATATTTACAAATACAATGAGAACAATTGTTATAGATGGCAATTACGCAGAATGCGTGCAGAAATAACTCATTTATCAATCACTCATAACTGTAATCTTATGATTTAATGTTAGCAGTAATCTTATGATTATAGTTAAAAAGAATATTAAAATATTATAGTTCCAAGGACTAAGGTACAATTTTTATATTTTTTATATAATTTAGATATTTTTTGAGGGAACTTAAATTAATTGATAGAGAAATTAGAAATTAAATATATATATATATTAATATATATATATATATATATATATATATATATATATATATTATTGTTTACACATATAAAATAACATCGATTTAAGGAGATGCTTGCATTATGCACCTATTTATGATTTCCTAAAAAAAAGATTCTATCGATATTGATTAAACTCTCGATATCGATTTAAAGTTTATTAGGCTTTGATATCATGTAGTTTTCTGATTGAAATAGTCTGACAAGCCATCAAATGCCATTTCCACCCTCTCTCCCCATCTAAAGTACCTTCCTTTAATTTTGTAGATTCCAAAAAAAAAAAAAAAAAAATCATCTTATCATATTTTTATTTTTTTCAGCATATAAAAAATTGTAATACAGATGTATTATGCACCAATGAATAGCAATGATTTTATAAATAATTTTCTCTATACCAAATTATAAACTGTAAAGGAGAGTAACGAAAAGCGGATAAAATTAAAACAAGCAGCAATATATGAATAATTTGGTTCAATATATGAATAATAAAGTAGTCGAATAAGAGATCTCTTATAGTAATATATTTTTTTTTATGTGTAAATCACCGAGAGACTGTAATAAGACTAATTTTAATTGTAAGTTCTTTGAAACTAGAACATTACAAAATGCTTTTATTTTATTTAATGGCATTACAACCCTATGTGGTTCTTAGCCTCCTCAAGGAGCCTTCGCCAGGTTGCTCTATCTAATGCAGTTGCCCTCCAGTCACGGACGTTCAAGATATTCCTCGCATCTTGAGCCACAGCATCCGACCATCGCAGTCTCGGTCGTCCTCTTCCTCTGCTACGGTCCAACTTTCCCTCGAGCAATCTCTTAATAGGTTCATTGCTACCCATTCTCGCCACATGCCCGGCCCATCTGAGTCTGTTCATCTTCATCCAGGAAACTATATCAGGCTCCCCAAACATTTCGTACACTTCTTTGTTAGTACGCCTTCTCCATTGGCCGTTCACATAAATTCCTCTGAAAATCCTCCGTAATTGCATTCTTTCAAAGACTGCTATGTCTTTTTCTTTGGTCTTTGATACGGTCCATGTTTCGGAGGCATACGTCAATACTGGCCTAATGAGGGTCTTATACAACATTATTTTAGTTTGCCTAGATAAAAATGAGCTCCCCAGATGTCTCCGCAACCCAAAATAGCATCTATTGGCATTGAATATTCTTTTCTTTATTTCGAGGGACACATCATTAGAAGCGCATACGATACTTACTAAATAAGTGAAACTATTTACTTTCTGAAATTTATAAGGATCCATTTCTACAAACTCCTGGATTCCATTCTTTGTGGACTCAGCAGTCCTCATATATTTAGTTTTCTCTTCGTTGATGCACAGTCCCCTTTCATCTGCCGCCTCCATCAATGATAAAAATGCTTCCTGGAATGCTAAAAATGAACGTCCGACAATATCCAAATCATTTGCATATCCTAACAGTTGTACAAGTCTATTATAAATTGTATCATTCGTTTGGATTTTAAACTGCAGAGCAATCCTTTCTATAACCAAATTGAACAATATGCATGCTAGGGCATCCCCCTGTCTTAGGCCTCTTAAAGTCTTCAATTCTGGGGAGAGTTCCTCCAACAAAATGCTTTTAGTTTAGATAATATTTGAAAGATTTAAAATAGTTAATTGAAATCTTCAAATTATATCCTAACAGAAACGACGGTATTTATTGTTGCTCTAATTAATTATTTGAATTTGAATAATACGGCTCCGACGATTTTGATTAAACTCGCTATATCAATGTACAATTTTAAGGGCTTTAATATCATTTAGGTTTCATTCTGATTAAAATAGTCTGACAGGGCTGAAGTTCCGATATTTTAAATTTTCTTTCGCTAAAGTGCCTTTAATTTTGTTGATTCTATAAAAAATACCATTATTATCTTGTTACCACTGATTAAAAACAGGTAAATATAAAAATTGAATGAATTCGATACCCAACTAAAGGAAAAAATGAAAACATATTTTTTTAACGTAATTTTTTTGTTTAAACTTAAAAACAGTAATATACTGTTAGAAAGCTAAAGATTTTAGAAAAAAATATTATCTAATACACAAGAACTTGTAAAAGTTAATAGAGAGTGATGAAAAGCCGATAAATCTGATTATTTTAGATAATAATATAATAGATTTTTTAATAAAACACTTGGAGAAGGCTTAAAAGGGGCTGGACAAGATTATTCAACCCTCTAATTATTTGTGAAATTTGAGATGAATTTTCACCTGAAGACGGCTGCTGTGTTATTTCCCTCCTCACACCCGAGCCTGTTGGTTTGTTGTTGGAAGGCGGGTTTAAGGTAATAATATCGACTTTTTAAAAAACACATGTTTCTATAAAAATTCAATTTAATCAATTCTTTATTATTACTTTCACTTTTACGGCCCGAGACATTACAAAACCTTTTTCATCAAAATGGGTTTACCAAAAGAGCCACTTTACACCATGCATTTTGCACTTTTTTTTCGATTTTCTCGAAAACGGCTGTAAAATTTAATGGGCTTTAATGTCATGTAGGTTTCATTCTGATTAAAATGGTCTGACAAGGCTTAAATGCCGGTATTTTAAACATTCTTGCCCTTAAGTACCTTTACTTTTGTCGATTCTATAAAAATAACCATATTATCTTGTTAGTATTGATAAATAACAGCTAAATATGCATGTTGAGCGAATTTGAAAAACAAATAAAGGAGAAAAGTGATTTTTTTGTTTTTTAACTTCAGAACAATAATATACATGTATGATATACCGTTGGACAGCTTGAAATTTTTGAAAATATATTATCTCATACACAAGTATTTAATAGTTAATAGAGTGTGATGATAAGCCGATTAAACTAACTGATTATGTTAGATAACAATATAATAGATTTTTTAATAAACACACGTTCCTATAGAAATTCCATTTAATTAATTCTTTAATGGTTTCACTCATTTTTATCTCTTACTGTATTTGAAAATTTTTTAATCGATACTGAAAATGGAGGTAAGTGAAAGTCGTGTGTTGCCCGCACCAGATTTTTTAAAGATGGCCTACTAGAATAATATGTTGTAAGATTTTATAATACCTATATGTTTCATATCTGTAACATAGTTTTGAGAATGTACGATTGTACATATACTTTCGTAGTTATCAACTACTATGTGGAGCCATAATTTAATAATAATTATGTTGTTTACTAAAAAAATATATGACGTCATTTCTGAAAAGGTTGACACTCCTCGCATTGTTATTGCCTCCTGTAATTTTTATTATGGTTTGAGACTTATGACCTAGTTATATTTATATCTCATTTACTTAGAGAGAATTCTTATCAGCCCCTTGACTGATAACGGTTATCTGGCGGAGTTGAACTGTAAGCATGTCTATGCCTAGTCGAGTTCTAGGTGTTGTCTCTTGGAATTTGTGTAAATGCTTACTTTTTAAGCAAATCTTCATTTTCTGAATAATTGAAAAATCCTTGTCACTAAAAATAGAATTGCCTAAAAAACAAAATTAAAATCCACGTGTGTATTCGCTGTAAGAATTTAGTTATACTAAAGTTAGAGACTAAAATTGTTACCAAAACAAAAAAATCTGGTGCGGCAACACACTACTTTCACTTACCTCCGTTTTAAAAATCGATTAGAGAACTTTTAAATACAGTTAGAGATAAATATTAGAGAAAACTATTAAAGGATTAATTAAATGAAATTTCTATAGAAACATTTTTTTTATTAAAAAATCTATTATATTATTATCTAAAATAATCAGTTAGTTGTATCGGATTTTCATCACTCATTATTATTTTTTACAATCTTCTGTATAAGATAATTTTTTTTCTAAAATCTTAAGCTTTCGATCTATATTTTTGTTCTTATGTTCAAAAACAAAAAATTGCATTATTTCAGTTTTTTTTCGTTTACTTGGGTATTGAATTTATTGAATTTATATATTTACCTGATACTTTATCAGTAGTAACAAGATATGGTTCTTGTTCTTCTTCTGGTAATATGGTTCTTTTTATAGAATCCACAAAATTAAAGGTACTTTAAAAGAAGAAAATTTAAAATATCGGCATTTAAGCCCTGTCAGACTATTTTAATCAGAATGAAACATAAATGATATTAAAGCCCATTAAATTTGACATCGATATGGCGAGTTTAATCAAAATCGTTAGAGCCTTTTTTGAGAAAAATTTGTAAATAGATTTAAAATGCATGGCATAAAGTAGCTATTTTGGTTAGCCGATTTTTATGAAAAGTTGCTGTAACATTTTGGGCATATAGTAGTATTAAATACGAAATTTCAGTTTCATAGGACTTTTCGTTTTTGCGCTAGACTTACCACACACACAGACCTTTTTGTGAGACTTGGTTATTTGTATTCAGGGGACCCTATAACGTGTATTTCCGTTAAAAACTAGGTTTGAAAAACTTTGAATATATCAGTCGTTATTGGCCATTTACAGACAGACTATTTTTAATAGACTATTGCCTATTAATAGTTGTACATAAAAATTGTATAGTGTTATATTATTTATTCCAAAACATATGAAACTGGGTGTAATATTTTATTTTTTTTTTATTTAAATGTTCTTAAAAAACCGAGGTTTGTGGAAGTCGTCGGTTACCCACACCAGATTTTTTTTGTTTGTAGAGAATTTAATTTGCTAGCAATAATAATCTTTAATAGGACGGCGCATTTGTATTCGTTATTCAATCTCAACGTGTCTTGAAACGTGAGACTTCAAATTTATAACAATCGCTAATAGGAAATGCTAAACCAAAAAATCATATCTAATACTAGAGCCTGTACGTATATAATGACGCCTTTAAGGAGACGTAATTTTATTTCAGGTATAAAACTAAAAGTATTTAGGTTCAATGATAACAAGAAAAAATGAAATCCAGGAAGAAATAAAGTCCCGGTTAAAGGTGGGAAATGCGTGTTATTATTCAGTTGCTAAGTTACTTAGTTGGCGGCTTCTATCTAAAAACTTAAAGATTAGAATTTATAAAACTATTATTCTTCCAACGGTTCTTTACGGATGTGAAACGTGGCCGCTTACTTTGAAGGATGAACAACGGCTTAAGGTTTTCGAAAATAAGGTATTGTGTAAAATTTTTGGTCCAAAGAGAGATGAGGCCACTGGGGAGTTTAGCTGGTTGCATAACGCGAAATTGCGGAACTTGCATCCTGTGAATATAATTGAGCTGATTGCATCGCGGAGACTCAAAAGGGCGAGTAAAGTTGTTGGGCTCGATGACGAGCGGATTCCGAGAAATTTGGTATTTGCTGATCCGACTGGTAGGCGTCCGAAAGGTAGGCCGAAGCGGAGATGGGAGGATTGCGTTAAGGCTGATCTCGGGAGCTTGGGCTTGAACGGTGAACATTGGACGAGTCTGTGTAGGCGGAATTTGGTGGTATCGGCATCGAACCTTCGGGTTCGCTAAGCATATTATTACTACTATCCAACTGAAAAATATAGATCAATATATACATTATAAAAATAATACAATCATAATAAAAAATTAATGATCATTTAAAAAATCGTATTAGAAATAGTATGTAGGATTATCATAAATTTATTTTGCAAAAACATTGGTCACAACTTAAAACCAAAGATTTGATGTACAATACATATTTGTTCTCATGATAAATAGATTTTTTTCTTGTTTACTTTACCATGATAAGACATACTATTAAACAAAAACATTAAATGGAATCAGGAACATGAATACGCCATCGTAAACTGTTTTGAAGGTTCTTCCTGAATCTTTGTATGGTCGATCGAAATGTTGCAACTCAGAACGAGTTTTTTTTAAAATGTTTAAACACTGTTGAGCAACAATTTAGTCATGAATAATTTATTCGCCAGCATCAAATAAAAGTTCCAATAATTAAGTAAAATGTATATATCTTTATATTAATTTTTTTTTTTTACTTTTGATGGGTCACCATATAAATGCCAAACAGCCGATGCTGTTAGAGTTAAATGAAAATAACAGGTACCGGTGATTAAGAACAATTATCAGAGCCTTATTTTGGATTATTTTTTGTCTAAATCGAAAGCCATTTATCAACCAACTTCTTTTCAGAATTATAGAGGAACCTATTTTCTAAGCATCTCCTATTCTAGTTCATTGGAAGACGCATTAGCCATAATACGAATTAAAATTGTGCATTAATCTAACTTACGAACGAGAAACGCCATTCTGTCTTATGGATTGTTTTATAAAATGTATCTTTGTAATCCCCATACGTTAACACATCTCCGGCTGTTAAACCCATTGTATGAAAATAAATCCGATATAGTAGTAGGAACTAGTAGTGTCACAGCTGACAAAAACTAGGGTTGGAACAAACCCTCGCTCTGATGAAATCATCTGATCTTTTAATTAAAATGTATTTAAATTAAGGGAGGAGGGACCACTTGTAGCTGGGTGGCTAGCGTAACAGCCTCCCATGCTAAAGGTCACGGGTTCAAACCCGCAGGTGGTCCTAGGATTTTTTAATGGGAGTAAAAAATCCTTAGTTACGCCGTCCTTCGGAGGGGACGTTAAAAGGTGGTCCCGAGCCTGTGCGATGTCAGGTACTCGTAAAAGATCCCTATCCTAATAAACCTGGATAGGTAAAATTTAGGACTCCCACTGTAGCATCGTCCGATTAGCCATAGTAGCACAAAGTGACGTTAAATAAACAAACAAACAAACAATTAAGGGAGGTTACAAAACATTGATCGTGTTATTGGTTATGTATCTTAGTCTTGTTCAGTTAATGTTACATGTTTATTGTGTTAGTTTTGTTTTGATTTATTAATGAATATTAAACCCCTAGAGATAAGTTTATCTTTGATGTTTAGTATTTTTTTGTTTACAGTAAACGTCCTAAATGTGATGTATTATAAAATTGTATTGTACCCTTTTAGGTTCAATTACCTGATGTTGTTTTGTGAAAATAAAGAAGTTTCAAGTCAAAAATGGTTACTACTCACTCCTCAAAAATGGCTGTATGGTGTATGCCAATGCCATCCATTCATTGACAAAAAAAAAAAAAAAAAACTCACTCCCCCTCCGCTGGGTTAGCACTTATTTAAATAAATAATTATATAACGTAAATAGAGACGTTACAGTAGTATGGACAATTTAAACAAAATCTGTTTTGCGCAACAGATTTTCTCAAACTTTTTATTTAGCGTTTTTCAGAAATCTTTAGCTTTTCAATGGTTTATTATACGTCTATAGTTATATTCATAGATTCGGAAAACAAATTACCATAAAATTTTGTTGTATTTTATTGTCCAACTTCTATATATATACTAGTTTTTTTATCAATGCTAACAAGATGATATGGTTAATGCTTTCAAATCTACAACATTAAAGGTAATTTAGAGTGACACAATTTTATTTCAATCAGAATGAGACCTACATTTTTTTTTAAATACCATTAAATTTCAATCTGATGGATCTAGTTTAACTAAATTTGTTAGAGGCGTATTTAAGTAAATCGTAAAATAGTATAAAGCGGTTCTTCTGATTGAATTCATGAAAAAGTTCGTGTAACATCGCGGGCGTATAGTAGCTCAGAAGATGTAATATTTGTATATATTAGTGAAAAAGTTGGTGCAATATCTCGGACGTGTTAAATGTGAAATTTCAGTTTCGCACTATTTATATTTTTTGTGCTAGACTTGCCTCACACGGACATACGCTTTTTCGCGTGGCTTGGTTGTTTGAACCAGGAGACAGATAAAGAACTTAACCGCTCGATGAACTTAAAAAAAAACTTGATTGTTAAAAACAAACGGTTATATGGACTACACTACTCTATAGAGAAAACTAAACTACTACATGAATAATGATCTGACTGACTTACATCTCTTAGAGGGATATTTATACAACACTGGAAGGAGGGAAGTGCTGATACAGGGAGGTATGGTTTTGTACCTTAACTGACCCTAAAACTGAATTTTAAAAATGTGCATAAAGAAATCGGCGAACTTAATACCGACCTAACTTAGTACCTATTTACGGTTTTCTCAAAACGCCCCTAATTATTTTGATTAAACTTGCTATATTCATATACACGGCTTAAATGCTAATATTTTAAATTTTCTCCCTCCAAAATACTTTTGATTTTGTAATTTCGAGAAAAACAACCATATCATTTGTTAGAATTGATAAAAAAACGCGTAAATATTAATTTGAACGAATTCTATATTCAATTAAAGTAGAAAAGAACAAACACATATTTTTAAAGAAATTTTTATGTTTTTGAACATCTACGAATATGTTAGCAAAAACATTTCCTTTTTTTTTTTTTTTTATCTTTCTTTGGTTTTATGATATTATTGTTAGGTACAATTATAGTATCTCTGCATGCACATGTGTTTATACACATATACATGAATGTACTATTGTCGTTTTATTTACTACTTTATAAATAATGCAAGTAGTAGTTGTATGTCGTTCAAGCAATCGTATTTACTACTTTTATTAATAATATAAGTATAACCTTAAGTTTGTTTTTGTAATGTTTTTATTTTTATGCCAGACACAATACTCAGTTTTTGTAACTTATTGTTATTATTAAGGGACAGAAGGTACCAGAATAAAATTTACTTTTCTTTCTTTCTTACTTTCTGTAATACAGATGAATAATAAACTGTTGAAAACCTTAACCAAAAGGAGAAGTAAGGCTGAACGGACAGGTGTCTGATGTCATCAGCATAGCAAGAGGGGGTCAAACAAGGGGACTGTTTAAGCCCTTTACTATTCTTGCTCTACATGGATGAAGTGGCCACCATATGTAAAAGAAGAACGGAGAGGACCTTCCTGGGCCGTAGAAACCTTCGCCCAGTGGTGATTCAACTTCTCCTCTATGCGGACAACATTGTTCTTGTGGCAGACATTGTAGATAAATTACAGCAAGCGGTGACTGAATGGCATTACTACAAGTAGGAAGGCAAGTGGATGATTTCCATAAACACAGTAACGGAGAGGAAATGGAAGTGGATACAGATTTCACCTACCTTAGGTGAGTAATAGAAATATCTGGGAAAGTAGACTCAGAAATATCAAATAGAATCAGGAAGGCAAACTCAGTCTACTATCAGATCTGCAATACTGTAATAGGGGAGCGAGAGGTGGGTAGAGCTCTTAAGCTCCATATCTTCAAGTCAGTATATTTGCCTATACTACTATATGTAGCTGAAAACTGGATATTGACGGACCGGCAGGAGAGCAGAGTCACAGCTGATGAAATTAAGTTCTTGCGAAGAATAGTGGGAAAGACAAGAAGAGATCGTGTCAGGAATGAATGGATACGCTTGGAACTGGAGGTTGCGCCGCTAAAGGAAATTCTGCAAACCCGTCAGTTGAAGAGGTTCGGCCACGTTATTAGAATGGAGGATCACAGGGATTCCCTAAAAACCATGGATTACGTGCAAGGTGGGATAAGGCCTCGACCAAGGATGTCTTACCTGGAGTACGTTGACAAGCTGTGCAGAGGTAGAGGGAAAGATCTCCGCCAGGCCAGGAATCTAGCTGGGAATAGAGAGGATTGGAGTCGGTGGCTGAACGCTCCCCTACGCTGATACGGCACTACAGGGAGAAGCAAAAGAAGGAGAAGAAAACCTTAAGATTTCAGAAAAAAATATCTTATAAGCAAAATTGTAAAAGTTGAAGGAGAGTGATGAAAATCCGATAAACTGATTCTTATAGATAATAATATAACATATTATATAATAAAACACAATTTTATATCAAAACTCAATTAATTCTTTAACCTTCTTTCATCTTTTTTTTTTTTTTAATTCTTAAATTGATTTTACTAACGGAGGTATGTGAAAAATGTGTTTTAAGCGATCTAGATTTTTTTAAAAAATAAAATAAGCATAGTCGTTGCATAACAAAGGAGAGGAAGACGTTACCTAAAGACGTTGGGGCTCAAAAAATATGAAGAAAGATCTTGGTTAGCACCTCTTAGCTGCACCGTGCTAACTCCTCCTGCATTAGCACCTCGACTCGGTCAGCTGCATCAGGCATCTCCTTACTGCCTTACTGTCACAAGACTCATGGTTACGAAAAATGTTTCTAAACTTAATTAGGATTACATATTTTCAAAAACGTTTACATAATCAAAAAAATCTGGTGCGGGCAACACACGACTTTCACTTACCTCCGTTAATAAAATCGATTAAAAATTTTTCAAATAAAGTTAGAGAGGAAAATTAGTGGAAAAAATCTGGTGCGGACAACACACGACTTTCACTTACATCCATTATTAGAATCGATAAAGAATTTTCAAATTCAGTAAAAGATAAAAATGTTTGAAACCATTAAAGAATTAATTAAATAGAATTTCTATAGAAACGAGTGTTTTATTTAAAAAATCTATTATATTATTATCTAAAATAATTATTTAGTTTTATCGGCTTTTTTTCACTCTCTACTAACTTTTAAAAGCGTTTTATGGGATAATATTTCTTCTAAAATCTTTGGCTTTCCAACAGTATATTATACATGTATATTACTGTTCTTATGTTCAAAAATGAAAAATTGCATTAAAAAAATATTTTTTCTGTTTTCTCCTTTCGTTGGATATCGAATTCATTCAATTTATATATTCACCTGTTTTTTTATCAGTGGTAACAAGATAATATAGTTATTTTTATTGAATCAATAAAATTAAAGGTACTTTAGGGCAAGAATGTTTAAAATACCGGCATTTAAGCTCTGCTAGAGTATTTCAATCAGAATACATTACATATTCATACAGAAATACATGATATTAAAGCCAATCACATTTTACATAGGTGAATATTCATCTCAAATTTCGCAAATAATTATGGAGTTGAATAATCTTATCCAGCCCCTTTTGGGCCTTCACCAAGAGCTCGCTTACTTCACTCAAGCAACTAACTCTCCAAATGGCCCCTAATCGTATAACGATATCGTATAGCCTTATTTAGTCTGACATAAAATAAAGTCTTCAATTATTTAAAAAATGCTGAACACCATATATAAAAAAAAACCTGACGAGAAGACGTGCTACTGGGTACTGTCCTTCCTCATGCCTTACATGTCATTATTTTGTTTATTATTTCATCCTATTTGCTGGTTGTCATATACTGCTGACAGGTGCAAATCAATAAATTAAATGAAAAAAAAAAATATTACCTTAAACAGTCAGTTAGCTTTATCTGCTTTTAATCGCTCTATATTAACTTTTACAAGCTTATGTATAAGATAATATTTTTTTCTAAAACCATTAGCTTTCCAACGGTATATTATACATGTATGTTACTGTTCCTATTTTCAAAAACACAAAAATCGCATCAAAAAATAATTTTGCTCCTTCCACCTTTAGTTGGTTATTAAATTCGTCCAACTTGTATATTTAGCTTTTTTTTTAGCAATGCCAATCATATGATGTGGGAATTTTTATAGAATATACAAAATTAAAGGTACTATAGAGGAAGAAAATATAAAATATCGGCATTTAAGCTCTGCTAGACTATTTCAATCATAATACATTACATATACATACAGAAATACATGATATTAAAGCCAATCGCATTTTACATAGGTATAGGCAGTTTAATTAAAATCGCTAGGTATAAAGTGGCTCTTCTGGTTTACTGATTTTGATTAAAAAAAAAAAGTTTCTGTAACGTCTCGGACAGATAGTTGTCTTAAATCTGAGATTTCAGTTTCATAGGACTTTTCGTTTACGCGCGGGAGTTACCACACACACACACACACAGACCTTTTTGTGGGACTTGGTTATTTGGACCCAGGAGACCCTTAAACGTGTGTTTCCGTTGAAAACTTGAATTCAAAAATTTTCACGATCGCAATGCTTACCCTTACTATACATTTCATATATAGATGTGTGAAAGTAATAAACTATTATTTTTTACGAATAGAAATAGTTTTATACCCTCAGAATGGAAATGATAAGCTTTAAACATTTTCCTACATTCCAACCTACTGCGTTAGGAAGAGAAGTAATACTAATATAACATATTTTTTTTGTATCTCTAAGATTTCTTATAAATTTTCTCTTGCTACCAGTTTTGCAGATTTACTAGGAACCTATTGAAACTCTATTCAAATCTCTTTCTTTTTAATATTTACTATAATATGGTGTCCTCTAAGTACCAACTGCCTTTTTATTTTTACATTTTTTTTTACCTTCCGATCTCAGAAAAATCCTCTCTTTATTTTGTTAAATTCTTAAATAGTAATTATAGTAGTAACTTCAAACTGGAAAGACTGAACTTCTCCACCAGAAAAATGTGTCCTCTAATGCATAAATAAGATACTGCAGTAAGATCAGTGATACTGTATGCTATGAAAACAGTCAGTCTTCCGAGCCTGGAGAAAGTCCTGAAGATTGATAGGACCCAAAATGAAACAAAAGGGGCATTGTCAGTTTTTTTGTTGTTTTTTTTTCAATCGTGTTGTAAAATTAGGTTCTTTTCAGAAACTCCACGTCTTTTTTGGAGTCCTGGAGGATTTCAAAAACTGTTTCGCCCAAATCTAGCTGCTTTCTTAATGCGGTGTCTTCTAATATGTGGTTCACTGTTCTTGGAGCACCACATTTCGAGCATGTAAGAGCTTCTAATCCACGAAGAAGGTAGCCGTGAGAGAACTCTCATGACCAATCCTTAGGTGACATTGTATTGTTTCCTCCTTTCTAGCTTCCCAGTTACTTGTTTTCCAGATTGTAATTTCTTTTTTTATCAGCCATAGTTTTGGAGGACTGCTTATTCGCACCTTCCCCCTTTAAGAAGGTTTTTCCTTTGCCTAACCCAGTCTTCCCGAGGAACTTAATCCTTGACGGAAGAAGTCAACGGGTTAAGAGGCTTCGGGCTTTACGTTTCCTATGATACCGCAATGGGAGGGGATCCAAATTAATGGTATTTAGTTAGCCATTTTATGCAGCTTCACGGCTGAAAACATGTGTTGGGAAAATATTTCTAATTCTGGTAATATTTTAAATATCAACTCAAAACAGAAACTAACAATAAAATAAGAATTTGCCTTAAATTTGTTATCATCACAACTCATTAACTAAATGGTAAAGAAATTGGTTAAAAAAATTATCGAATTGTCGAGTTAAAAGATTATTAAAAAATGAGACTCACATTTAATTTTTTTTTTCCTATTATACCAGAGTCATAGTCCTACTTTCGATCTTGAGAACAAAGTCCTTTTTTTACTGTCACTTACTCTATATAGTAAGGGGAAATATTGCGATCGTGAAAATTTTCGAATTCCAGTTTTCAACTGAAATACACGTTTTGGGGTCTCCTGAGTCCAAATAACGAAGTCCCGCAAAAATGTCTGTGTGTGTGGTAACTCCCGGGCAGAAACGGTAACTCATGCATTTTGTGCCTTTTTTTCGATTTTCCCGAAAGCGGTTCCGACGATTTTTTTTTAAAACTCGCAATATCGACGTACAATTTAATACGCTTTAATACCATGTAGGTTTCATTGTGATTAAAATAGTCTAACGAAGCTTAAATGCCGATATTTTAAATTTTCTTTCGCTAAAGTACCTTTAATTTTGTTGATCCTATAAAAAATACCATTATTATCTTGTTACCACTGATTAAAAACAGGTAAATATAAAAATTGAAAGAATTCGATACCCAACTAAAGGAAAAAATGAAATAATATTTTTTTAATGTAATTTTTTGTGTTTTTAACTTAAAAACAGTAATATACATGTATAATATACTGTAAGAAAGCTAAATATTTTAGAAAAAAATATTATGTAATACACAAGAACTTGTAAAAGTTAATAGAGAGTGATGAAAAGCCGATAAATCTGATTATTTTAGATAATAATATAATAGATTTTTTAATAAAACACATGTTTCTATATAAATTCAATTTAATTATTTCTTCAATGGTATCACGTATTTTAATATCTAACTGTAATAGAAAATCCTTTCATTGATTTTAAAAATGGAGGTAAGTGAAAGTCGTGTGTTGCCCGCACCAGATTTTTTATATAAATTTTCAAAAATGATTACAAAACTAATATAGATCACACTTCTATACGATCCGTGACATACTAGTGACACAAATTGTGATGAATGAGACTGAACTGGTTTCCGAGTTTTTACAATGTTGAGAGTACTAATGAAAAACTACAATTTTAAAATATATGGGTTTTTATTTTATTTATCCAATTAGGATACTAACTAAAAAATTAATAGATGAACATATTTTATATATAGTTTGTTCGATAACATTGTCTAGGGTATTTTTGACATTTTATATTATTTACAAAAATGTTTAATGATATGCTCCGAAAACTGGCTTTACTGCTTACTGTTTAATCCCCAGAGTGTTAGATTTCAATGAGATTGAATGATTATGTATAAAATAATCCTCCACATACCAAGAAACCAGAACCATAAGAGACATTGCAGTTCCCAGGAAATTTATTAATAATAATAATAATAGGCTTAGCGAACCCGAAGGTTCGATGCCGATACCACCAAATTCCGCTTACACAGACTCGTCCAATGCTCACCATTCAAGCCCAAGCTCCCGAGATCAGCCTTAACGCAATCCTCCCATCTCCGCTTCGGCCTACCTTTCGGACGCCTACCAGTCGGATCAGCAAATACCAACTTTCTCGGAATCCGCTCGTCATCGAGCCCAACAACTTTACTCGCCCATTTGAGTCTCCGCGATGCAATCAGCTCAATTATATTCACAGGATGCAAGTTCCGCAATTTCGCGTTATGCAACCAGCTAAACTCCCCAGTGGCCTCATCTCTCTTTGGACCAAAAATTTTACACAATACCTTATTTTCGAAAACCTTAAGCCGTTGTTCATCCTTCAAAGTAAGCGGCCACGTTTCACATCCGTAAAGAACCGTTGGAAGAATAATAGTTTTATAAATTCTAATCTTTAAGTTTTTAGATAGAAGCCGCCAACTAAGTAACTTAGCAACTGAATAATAACACGCATTTCCCACCTTTAACCGGGACTTTATTTCTTCCTGGATTTCATTTTTCCTAGTTATAATTGAACCTAAATACTTGAATTTCTCTACGTGTTCAAAAGTATGACCTGATACATCAATAATACCAAGATCGACACCGTTTCTGCTACTAATCATATACTTCGTCTTATCGGTATTTAATTCGAGTCCTATTTCTTTACCGGTTTTTATTAACACACTTGTATTTAGTTGTATAGTTTCCGTGTCTTCACCAAGCAGAACCAGATCATCGGCATACCCCAAAACCGGAATCTTGTCACCCATATTTAAGCCTTTCTCGGTACACATCACCTTTTCTATGACATATTCTAAAGCTATATTAAATAGCACAGGTGAAAGGGAGTCACCCTGTTTTAAACCCGATCGCACCTCAAATCTCTCGGAGTAATTATGACCGATTCTAACTTTATGGAATGTTTCCGACAAACACATTCCATAAAGTTAGAATCGGTCATAATTACTCCGAGAGATTTGAGGTGCGATCGGGTTAATTAAGTATAAGGGTAAATTTATTAATAAATATTAAAACAGTAACAAGGGAATGACGGGTCTCATATATTACATTCTTAATGTACAGTAACTGGTAATATTACCAAGAGAACTTACGTAAAACAAATATCCGTTCACTGACAGTAAGCATATTGTCCTGTATTTATTGGATCTGTATATGACCAGAGAGCCGTAAGGACCATTGCTTCCCATAATATCTAGACTTTCCATGCACAGTGATAAAATTAAATGCTAACAAATTCAGTATCGAGTAGATTAGGCAAGCAACGTACCGCAATATGAAGTAAAACATAATAAGGATTCCTAATAGCACTGAATTTTAAACAGATTAACATATTATTATATGATATATGAAATATGATATATATTTTATGGGGCTGTTATAAGTAATAATAAAGCCAAACAGTTTGTCTATAAACTAACTGTCCATATGCTTTTAGATGTATTATAAATTCAAAAATTAAAATTATATTTCGGAAGTGTATTTTTATTCACACATAAACAAATATTGGGTTGTGTCACATGAAATGTCCGTTTTCAAGGTAAAGGATTTTGATTAAAAATACGATATGAAAACAAGATAATTTTATTCGAAGTATTTACTTTCTTTTTCTACACATTTTTCCCAACGGGACACCAACTCTTTTATCCCCGAACTGAAAAACTCTGAGCGCTCAGTGAGATCATAAGGTACCCAAGTATCGAGCTTTTTTAATTTCCCAATACACTTTAAATGTCTGGAAACAGTAGATGCACTTGCATTTAGTTGTGCTGAGAGTCCTTTAACTGTTTGGTTGGGGTTTCCTTCTACTGTATGTTTGAGGACATCGTTGTCTATTACGGACGGAGGTCTTCCTCGGGGCAAGTTTTCCAAGTCGGTTGCTGAAAACTTAGCAAACCAACGGCGAATGGTCCGTTCATTAATACTCCCTTCCCCAAACGCCTTGCAAATATTTCTAGCGGCCTCAACTGTTGAATGCCCGAGTTTAAACTCGTACAAAAATATTACTCGAAAATCGCGTGTTTCCATGTTCATATTTGGAGGTATACTAAAAAGTGGGTAATTGATTGGGAAGCTAATGTTTATAATACAAAGGTAGAGGATTAGTAACTGTTTACTTTAAATATGAAACATTCGGAAGAAAACAACAGAGACCTGCAAAATCCTTTATGTATTACAGAAACTATAAAAACGGACATTTCATGCGAAACAATCCAATAAAACAATTTGGATAAGTATTGCGATAGTGAAAATGTTTAAATTCGAGTTTTTATCGAAAATAAACGTTATCATTCGATTGTTTTGTCAACAGAAATACACTTTTATGGTCCCATGCGTCCAAATAACCAAGTCCCACAAAAAGGTCTGTTTGTCAGTGTGTGTGTGTGTGTGTGTTTGTGTGTGTGTGTTTGTGTGTGTGTGTGTGTGTGTGTGTGTGTGTGTGGTAAGTCTAGCGCGAAAACGATGAAACTGAAATTTCATATTTAAGACAATTATACGCCCGAGATGTTACAAAAACGTATTCATCAAAATCAGCTAACCAGAAGAGCTACTTTATACCATGGCTTTTGCACCTTTTTACGATTTTCGTAAAAAAAGTCCCTAACGATTTTGGTTAAACTCGTTATGTCGATGTAAAATTTAATGGGCCTAATATGATGTTGGTCTCATTCTAATCGATATAGTCTGGCCTAAATACCGATAGTTTAAATTTATTTCGTCTAAAGTACCTTTAATTTTGTAGATTCAAAAAAATTAACAATATACCATCTGTTTGTTTATTTATTTAACGTCACTTTATGCTACTATGGCTAATCGGACGATGCTACAGTGGGAGTCCTAAATTTGTCTATCCAGGTTTTATTAGGATAGGGATCTTTAACGAGTAGCTGACATCGCACAGGCTCGGGACCACTTTTTAACGTCCCCTCCGAAGGACGGCGTAACTAAGGATTTTTTACTCCCATTAAAAAATCCTAGAACCAGCTACGGATTTGAACCCGTGACCTTTGGCATGGGAGGCTGTTACGCTAGCCACCCAGCTACAAGTGATCCCACAATATACCATCTTCTTATCATTGATAAAATAAACAGGTAAATATATAAGTTGAAAGAATACGATAAACAAATTTTTTTTTTCAACTTCAGAACAGTAATAGATATATAGATAGATAACTTTTTTTTTAATTTTTTCTTTCAGCATATTACAACAAAATATAACATATAAAAAACATTAATAGAACTATGGTCTTTTAGACCGTCTAGTCCGGAGCCGACCTGTTTACAATTTTTACAATTTATATAACAGTAACTAAATACATATACAATACCCTACACAATAACAGTAAAACAATCTCACTCACTAATTCAACTATTTCATTATCAATCTCAATACAATAACAATTATAATAAACAATTACATATATATATATATATATATATATATATATATATATATATATATATATATATATATGTAATTGTTTATATATATATATATATAGTAGAGTATATATATATATATATATATATATATATATATATATATATATATATATATATATATACTAACATTATTTGAAAATTCTTTTATCGATTTTAACAACGTAGGTAAGTAAAAGTCGTGTGTTTCCAGCACCAGATTTTTTTTCCTTACATATGAAATAAACAGCTTACATTGCAGGGCAGTAATGAAAGTGAAGAATACTACAGTATACTAAAATGGTGCTTAGATTATTCCAAAAAATCACCATGAATATTTTGAATATGGTACTTTAAAATTTGATTATCTATATTATGTACATCCAACATGAAATAACCATACATCTTTTTAATAAAGCTTTTTTTTTTCAGAGTTTCATATGACACACAACGCACTTTCTCGAGTACATTGAGCTGAGTATAGAAAGATTCATGCTCGGTAAGAATAAAATAATATGGGTCATTTTCTATACGTTCATAATTTTCACTCTTTTTTTCAGCACGTATACACGGGGAAAACTGCGGGAAATTCCCTCCCGCACGCACGTAAATAATTCACAGTCTGGAACTCAAGAAAAGAGGTCATTGGATACTATGTGCTTGTGCAGATCTCTCCCAAAGAAAATAAAGTTTCATTTTTTTTTTGCCAAGGAAAGAAAACTTCACTTGAAAATAAATTTATTTTTCTATGAAGTTTTCCAAGTTTGAACTAGAATGTTAGTTACTTTTCCATCTTTTATTTCCCTTTTTACTTATAGACACTCCTTAGCTTTTCACAGCTCTTGTAAAAACTTTACGAGGTAAACATACCATCCACAAAATGTTTGGCAGACAACTATTTCGTTTAACATTTATATAAACCATATATATTTTTATTTTATTTTATTTTTTTTTTTTTTTTGTCCTCCTCTACATCGCCCTTGAAGGCTATACGAGGGTTTCTCGGGCCAGGGGGTGAGAGTGAGGGATAAATGCCGAGATAAAAGCCTCCCCTCCCCCCAGCTTGAATTTGTTATAATTTGGTTTCAATTTTTGGTTCTCTGCAACGCGCGTTCACAAAGCAACGTGTGCTAACCCACTCAGCCACCCTGAAACAAAAATCATATAACAATGCAGTATAAATATTTTATTTATTATATATTATCAATGGAATATTTCATATCAGAAGCAAAAAAAATCCCAATCTGTAAAAAAAAAAATCGACCAGGAGTGAGCTAGAGTCAGAAAGACCGACGTTAATTTTCATACACCTCAAAATTTTATTTTATTAATTATATATTTTTTATTTTATTATATTTTTCCTATAAAAACAGTTATATGACATAAATTATAAAATGGCTGTATGGTGTATACCATGCTATCTATTCATGAAAAAAAATTATTTTTGTTAAAACAATTATGATCCTCTTACATTGTAAAATGTACCAGAATGCGGGACAAGTATTTAAGTTTTATTAAAAAATTACCATATTTTAAGTAAATGTATGGCATTCCATAAGTCTGACGCTATCAAGTTTATTTCAAATTTTCATCATCGCATAAAATTATTAAACGTATTGCATAAGTACTTAAAACTATTCTAAACCAATAAAATTTGTAATAAATTTAGTATTTTAATTGGTTTCTATAATTGGTAATGATTTCAAAACAGCTATGCTATATTTTATACCAAGGGCACACATAACGCTTTAGTATTAACGTCTAAAAATAAAGCTTCGGTTCAATTCCGATAGATAATATTTATCACATTTACGTAAAGTTTTACTGAACATAATTATTAACTCAACGACATGCGATAATAATAATATGATCATGTTGTATAATCAAGGGTGTACGTGGGATTTTCTTTGGGAGGAAGTCATGAAGATTGAAACTTGTTAGGAGAAAAGCAAATTGGTGAATTTATTTTATTTATTTGTTGTAATTTACAACTATATTAAAAAACACAATGAGTAAATATAGAATGAAAAAAAGTCATCATAATGTCTTGAGAAAGAACTACCCAGTACTTCACTAACTATTTTAAGGCAATAGGTCCCGAGGCCACCTTCTTTTCAATCGCCTTGCAAGGTTATCAGGGATATCTAAGGAAGATACATTACGGAAGAGTGGGTTTGTGTGGGCAGAGAGTTTAGAATGAAAAAAGAGATGTTTAGGTCAATATGGAGGAGTTGATTTGTGACAAAATGAGGGATATTCAATATTTTGCGAAGGATTTTGGATTGTAAGGACTGGATGCGGGAGGAATAAGATGATTTAGTAGAGCCCCAAAGCTCGATTGAATATGTCCAAATAGGTCTGATAATAGTGATGTAAATAAGTCTTTTGTAATATACTGGAAGTTTTAAACGTTTGTCTAGTAAGTTTTGTAGTAGTCGATATCTCCGAGCAAATTCTTTTCGTTTCAGTCTTGTGTGAGAATGGTGAAAATTTAAGTTAGTTTTTACAACGCCGTCTTCGGCCTCTTCAACACTTACTAGACAAACACTCGACAAGAAAAGACACATCTACATGACTATCACAAAGCCAATATAGACTTACGGAATTTACAGAGCTTTGGGGCTTTAATAACATCCCTACTATCCAATTTGGCTAATTTGGCCCTATCCAGGTACAATGCCTTTCATAACAAACTCCATTTCCACTCTTAGCCACTGCTTTCTATTTTAGCATCCTCACAAGGCTAGCAGACCTTATTGGTTAGTATATGTTGTGAGTGATACCAATATTTATTTATTGAGAATTATTACAATCTGTTTCAGAATGAACAATAGTAATACTGATATGAGACCACATTCATACAATATATACAGAAGATAATAATAATAGTCAAATTACATAAAATAGAAAATAAATAAATTCATATATACACAATAAAATAAAAAAACAAGACAACAACCTATAATTGAGATAAATAAAAAGTTGGCAAATAAATAAACATCATACAAACAATGGTAACTATATACAATATATTGTATATACAACTGCTAAGGGGACCCCGGATTGGGCTTTTCCCTCCACTTGTGGAGGAAAAAAGCGGAATCCAAGAGATCCCAGCGCCTCTCTCTCAGCCGCATTACTGGTCTTAGCCAGTAGAGGCTGAGTTAGGGCGCAATAGTACATGAGTGGAGGATCTGACCAGTGCCAGAACTCCAGTATAAATGTTTACAGAACGTCGCGGGGCCACTGCCGTTTCAATCTTCGTGGAGGATTGTTGGGGTGGATGGAGCTGGAGAGGGATTGAGCTAAAGGATTAGGATGATGAAGAAGATTCTAATGGAATTTGGATGGTAACAGGTTTAAAATAAATGGGATATTAAGGTCGTGGTGTAAGGTATAATTGGAAACATAGTAGGGAGCATTAACTATTGTTCGTAAGACTTTGGATTGGATGCGTTTGATGTTAGAATATTTAGCAGGTTTCAGTATGTCCATATATTTCTTGTATATTAGTAATTTGTTGTCAACTATAAGATGAGATTTTCTGTTTAGTAGTCTGTATAACTGGCCGAATCTGCGGTTGAGTTCTTTTCTTTTATGCCTTGTATGTGGGTTCCACGTTAGTCTTTTGTATAGTAAAAAGCCCAGATACCGGACTGTGTCTGAGGAAGGAAGCGGTATGGAATTGAATTTACCTGTTGGGCAAGATTTGCGTCGAAGGGTGAAGGTGACGTGTGTGCGTTTTCTTTCCTTCACCTTAATACGCCAAGCATTACACCAGTCTTCGACAAGGGAAAGGTGCCTTTGGAGATTTAGCGATGCTTATTTAGGATCGGAATTGGATGGTAAAATGGCTGTGTCAGCAGCAAATGTTGCCAGAAAAGTATCGGGATCAGTAGTGATATCGGCGGTATAGAGGATGCAGAGGACGGGTCCTAAGACGCTGCCTTGAGGAACACCGGCCTCAAAAGGATAATGTTTGGAAAATTCGGAATCACAGCAAACTCGCTAAAAAAGGCTAAGATAAATAATACATAAAAAAAGGCACTGTATATGCCTAAAAGCAGTTTGGCTTTTGCCATTTTAAATTTTGTGAATGGGGAAGAACTATTCCATTGGCTATAATGGTTCCATTGGCTATATATATATATATATATATATATATATATATATATATATATATATATATTATATATATATATATATATAATATGTATATATATGATCAATGCATGATCTATTCGTACGAAAGCTTGTTCTTCAGGTATTTTTGTAAATTATAACATTATCCTAAAATAATACATTTATTTATCATTCATAGGTTAAAACACTTTTTATATATCCAATAAATTGTTAACATAAATATACTTTAAAAACGGAATGATTTATTATATTTCTAAAACAACATATTTGAAAAATTTAGTTTATTTTTTTTTTTCTTTTTATACTTTATATTATTCAAGTCAGGTGAAGGAGATATTACCTACGATTTTTTCATTTTTTCCACATTTTAGATTTTTTATTTGGTGAAACATATTTCTGGCAACTTGCCTGGTTTTGGCTTGGCATCATTACGATCTTAAGATCTGATGCGTTACAGAAATACTTGAACGTATTTATTATATCCAATAAACACAGTGTATTTTATGTAACGTAATTATGTAAATATCCGTGAATGTAAGAAGTAGTATTATATGTTTTTTTTTATTTATTCATTGTAATTTACAACTGTATTAAAGAACACAATAAGTAAATATGAGGAATGAAAAAAAAAAAGTCATGAAAATGTCTTGAGAAAGAACTACCCAGTGGTAGCACTTCACTATTTTAACTCAGTAGGTCCCGAGGACACCTTCTTTTTAGTCGCCTTAGAGGGTTATCAGGGATATCTAAGAAAGATAAATTACGGACAAATGGAATTGTATGGGTAGAGAGTTTAGAATCAAAAGAGGAGTATCTATTACGGGCTATGTCTGCAACAAATGGGATGTTTAGGTCATTATGAATGAGTTGATTTGTAACAAAATAAGTGGCATTCAGGATTTGCGAAGGATTTCGGATTGTAAGGACTGGATGCGGGAGGAATTAGATGGTTTCGTAGAGCCCCAAAGCTCGATTCCATATGTCCAAATAGGTCTGATAATAGTGATGTAAATGAGTCTTTTGTAATATACTGAAAGTTTTAAACGTTTGTCTAGTAAGTGTTGTAGTAATCGATATCTTTGAGCAGTTTCTTGTAGTTTCAGTCTTGTGTGAGGATGTTTTAGATGTTAATCAGCACCAGGTTTGAGTGGCAAAATAATTATCTTGTTCATAATAATGTGTGACTTACATGTCAGAAGGAATCATTACATCAAACCTCTATAAAGTGGGTAGTGAGGAGGCCGGAACTAGATAATAATATGTCATGGGTTTGTACCACTGAGGATACAAGTTCATAGGCCAGAGGTACAACTAGTTCTTTGATGGGTTGAAGGCCTGTGGGAAACCTCTCTTCAGAGATAAAACACCACCACCCAGGCCCGGGAGGAGGCAAGACACTATCGCAGAGGGAAGGGGTCTGGACTCAGCAGTCTGATATATATAAGCTATATATATATATATATATATATATATATATATATATATATATATATATATATATATATATATACATATATATAAGCTAACGCAATTAATTGAAAAGAAAAATGCATGTAACAGAGAGATACACATGGTTTTTATAGATTTATAGAAAGCCTATGATACGGTTCCATTGTGCAGACTATGGGAATCCTTAAAAAACATAGGGATAAGAAATTATTTAATTAATGCCATCAAAAGCCTATATAATGGTGCTAGAGCGAAGACAAAACTTAGAAATAGGCTTACAAACCACTTCCCGATCATTAAACGGTTCAAACAAGGGTGTTCTCAATCTCCACTGCTGTCAAATCTTTATGTTGAAGATGTTTTAAAAGTATGGGAGAAGAAATGCATGTGGATAGAAAGAATGACAGACAATAAATGCCTTTATACCTTACCATTTGCCGACGACCAGGTAATAATAGCGAACGACAATGAAGATGCCAACTACAAGCTCAGGAAGCTCCTGGGGGAGTAAGGGCATGGGGTCTGGAAGTAGGTAAAGAAAAAACCAAGTACACGGTATTTAATGGGAATATAGGAGTCTTATCCCTAGAAAAATGGGAACTAGAGAGGGTAAATGAGTTTAAATATCTTGCCAGATGATTGCCAGCTCTTTCAAGGATATCTTAGAAAAAATTACTAGAGAAAGGCGAGTAATTAGAACACTGAATTCTATGTTATGGAGTAATCAGGTGAGTCTACAAACCAAAAAAGGCTATATCATTCCTTTTTGGGAAGCGGATATGGATATGGAGCAGAAACACGGGTAATTACCAAAAAGGTAGAGACAAGGTTGCTATCATTGGAGATGCAATTTTAGAGACTCTCTTTTGTCATTTCTAGACTGTAACATGTTCCCAACAAAAATATTAGGGCAGAATGTCCAACAAGAAAAAAATATTCTCAATGAAATAGAAATAAACGGGTTGAAAGGGTTAGGACCAATACAAAAAATGACAGAGGAGCGATGGCCAAAGATGACCTTTCTCTATCGACTTATGGAAAAGCTAAAAAAAGAGGAAGACCCAGGAAGAGATGGTCACAGGAGGCGGAGGAAGACATGACTGCCAGAGGTCATCAAGAGGACCTAAAGAGGTTGCAAGAAAATTAAGGAACGGGAAACAACTAATATGCAAAAAAAGCTCGTCAAAAAACCAAAATATATTTTACACTTTATTTGTTCGTTTATTCGACTTGTAAATGGGGGATAAGAAATGGGGGAGCTGGGACACTTTTTTGAGGAGCCAATCAGATGCCAGCATTTGGTCACGTGACCTATGGCGGGAGATTTGAATTTGAATTTCGACCACGACCTAACCTTAACCACGCTGGTTCGCGCCATCGACCTAACCTAAACCACCATGCCACGCCCCTTTTTAGTCACGTGACCCTTTATCAACCTAACCTAAACTAGTAGGCCACGCCCCTTTTTGATCACGTGACCCCTGTTTGAGGGTATTAAGTCTTTATAAAGCATGAGTCTACCCGGCGTCCATTTTCTTTTCCCTACGTTTTGGGCTAATTTAGTCCTTATAAAGCATGAGTCTATCCGGCGTCCATTTTCTTTTATGACGTCACAGTTTACAAAGCATGAGTCTACCCGGCGTCCATTTTCTTTTCCCTACGTTTTGGGCTAATTTAGTATTTATAAAGCATGAGTCTACCCGGACGCCATATTGGTATTATGACGTAACAATGTAAACAGCATGAGTCTACTCGGCCGCCATTTTGCTCCCCCCACTCCTTCAATAGTTAACCAATCAGAGTGCCTAACTTGAGAGTTCCTCCGGCTAGGTCCGATGGTCAAATTGTAATGTGTGCTTTTACGAAACCTTTCAAACTGTGACATAACCTTACTATTGTTTACATTTATTGAAACCTCCCTTACTGTTACATAACCTTCTCATTGTTTACATATTGCTCCCCCACCCCCCACTCCTTCAATAGTTAACCAATCAGAGTGCCTAACTTGAGAGTTTATAAAGCATGAGTCTACCAGGCGTCCATTTTCTTTTCCCTACGTTTTGAGCGTATTAAGTCTTTATAAAGCATGAGTCTACCCGTCCGCCATTTTGTCTTATGACGTCACAATTTAAAAGCCTTAAGTCTATCCAGCCGCCATTTTGTTCTTTTTTAATATAGGATGATTATACCTGACCGGTTCGAGCATGTACCGACATGTCGAATCATGTAAAAACAGGTTAGCGAAAGTACAAACAGGTTTGAATCATGTTGAAGCATGCAGGTATGTTAAACAGAAACATGGACTTTGAACCTTCCTAATGCCTTTAATATAAACATCGTTATAGGGCTTCTTAATCCTATACAGCTTTGAACTTTGATCTTTAATCCTACATTTTAAGTAGCGATAAAAAGTTCCTTAAGCTTAAACGTAAAAATGGACTTTGAACCTTCTTAATGCCTTTAATATAAACATCGTTATACGGCTTCTTAATCCTGTACAGCTTTGAACCTTGATCCTTAATCCTACATTTTAAGTAGCGATAAAAAGTTCCTTAAGCTTAAACGTAAAAATGGACTTTGAACCTTCTTAATGCCTTTAATATAAACATCGTTATAGGGCTTCTTAATCCTGTACAGCTTTGAACCTTGATCCTTAATCCTAATATTTAAATAGCGATAAAAGGTTCCTTAAGCTCTTGGACTACGGTCTATTATCTTCCTATGTGTAATGATTTTTAATCCTATACAGCTTTGAACTTTGATTCTTAATCCTACTATTTAAATAGCGATAAAAGGCTCCTTAAGCTCTGAGACTTTGAAGCATTATTATATATATAAATATAATGCGGACCTTGTACGTTTCATGTCTTAGTATAGTAAATCCCTAAAGATTTAATCGTAAAAAAGATAAATTTAAGACGTCAATATCAACTTCGTACTGATAATTGCTTAAAGTATAAATATTCCTTAAGCTCTGAGACTTTGAACCATTACCCTCTTAAGTATATATATAAATATAATGCGGATTTTGTACGTTGTATCTCTTAGTATAGTAAAAAGATTTAATCGTAAACAAGATAAATTTAAGACGTAAATATCAACTTTGTTCTAATAATTGCTGAAAGTATAAATATATAATAATATAAAACTTGTACCTATTTCGGTAGGCGAATATAATTTTTTTATATATTTTTTCAACCGTTTTAATTGTTTTCTCAACTTCTTAGACCATTTTTCACCTTTTCTATGTATTATTTACTTATCATTAACAATTCTGCTTTAGAATTGCTATTTCGCGATGTTTTCGGAAGAGTTCGTCTCGGCCGGCTTCGGTCTTCTACCTCACCTAGTTGGACAATCTCTAATCCTTCCGAAAGAAATAAACAATGATATCGTTAATTCTATCGAAAAAACAACTAACTAGTGTTATCTCTTGCTAAGGTATTATCAATAATATAGCCGTTAATAATGATACACTACATCGTAATTATTTCGTATTACACGAGTTTATCGCATCATTATATAGTCGTTAAGTAATCAAAGTTTAGAACCTTTTTCAGTTCAATATTGAGCCTTCAGCTCTTTGATTTTGAATTTTTAATCTTTAAAAACATAATAAAAATAGTACGTTATGACAGAAAATTTCAATAAACACCTCTATCTAACTTTAACTAGTATACGACGCCCATTATTAATCACGTGACCTATGAACACATCCCCTTATTGTTCATGCCTTTTTCTAATCAGCTAATCAAATTGCTCCATTTTATGAATTTGAAAGTTCCTTCCGGCTAGGTCCGATGGTCATCGCTAACCTACTTATTGTAATTATAAAAATTCAATCAACATTTCTACCTAAACTTAACTAACCTACCATTCCCTTTTTAATCACGTGACCTTTGGACCCTGTCCCTTATCATTCATACCCAACTCTAATCGGTACTCTATTTTAAGCATCTGAAAGTTTCACCCGGCGAAGTCCGATGGCACTTGGTAACCTACTCATTGTGCTTACAGCAGCTAATCAAATCCTCCCCCCCTCCATTTTACGCATCCGAATGTTTCTTCTGGCTAGGTCCGGTGGTCATCGCTAACCTACTAATTGTATTTATATAAATTCAATCAACATTTCGACCTAAACGTAACTAACATACAATTCCCTTTTTAATCACGTGACCCTGGGACCCTGTTCTTATCATTCATACCCATCTCTAATCGGTGCTCTATTTTAAGCATCTGAAAGTTTGATCCGGCGAAGTCCGATGACACTTGCTAACCTACTCATTGTACTTATATTTTACGCATGCAAAAGTTCCTCCCGGCTAGTTCCGATGGTACTCGCTAGCTTACTCATTGTACTTATAATTTAAATATCCGAAAGTTCCTCCCGGTTAGTTCTGATGATAATCGCGGACCCATTGTCAAGTTTACTTTCTTTTTCTTTTTTTTTAAGCCTTCCTAACTGTTACATAACCTTCTCAATAAATGAAAATTTAGTAGCATGTTCAATAGTATAATTTTCGGTAATATTTCTATACCTTTCTTATTTAATTTAATTGTCTCCTAACTTAGTCGCAGAACATACATTACCTTATAAAATATCCGCAAGAGCGCAGCACCCACTCTATTTTGTAATATGTCCAACAGGGTGCAGCTCCTATTCCTTTGGGATTGTATATGTTATCTTCCCAATAATGTTTTGTAGAGGCTGAGTGTGCCCAACCGCCATTTTTTTTTTATGGCGCCACCATGTTTGAAGCATAAATATTTATATACACAATGATATAAAACTTCATTTTCGACATATTACGGTCGGAAATTTATTTTTTATACATAATATTTTCAGCATTTACAATTGTTTTTGCGCCTTCTCAGACGGTTATTTACCTGTCCGGACGATTACTTAATTTTAATCAACAACTATGGTCTACCCAGATCTGGATTACCCTCATACTCGGAAAGCTTTGGCCTTCCCCCACTCCTTTTCATCCCAACATCGGTACACACCTCCTAATCCTTTAAGCCTTGGACTTTGAACAGATAATTCCTAAATTTTGTAAACAAAGGAGACTATAAATAGGGATGGTTTTCTATGCCTCTTTCTCATTCTCTTTTACAGCCTCTTGAAAGATAATTTTAAACGTGTCAGTACTGTTTTATTGAACTGTTTTTCATTTTGGCTTTAAATTGTAGATCATTATAAGTTTTTCAACTATTTTCCATTTTTCTTTTACCCTTCAGATTTTCTAATTTATCTTTCTTATTTTTAGAAGAAATTTATTCATTTATTATTTGCTATTTGTTTTGTTTTTTTTGTTTTTTTACGATTAATATTTTGATTATTTCATTTATTTTTAAGTTTATTAATTATATCGCATTTAAATTTTTTTTTTTTTTTTTTATCATTCGTTTTCAATAATGGCATCAGGTAACAATAAGTGTGGATATTGTGATAGAAATTTCAGCCGAAAAGATAGCAAACTACGTCACGAAAAGTCATGCTTGACAACTCAGAAACGGCGTACATGTGTTTCTTGCGGCGAGATTTTTTCGTCTCTAAACCAACTCATGAATCATTTACGTCGTTGTCAGAGAGAAACTCCCCTTGTCATGACGAAACGAAGGCGGTTGGAAATGGCTATAGGGCCTTTATTTGAAATCGAGACAGCGTTTGGAGGGGATATTAAGACTTTTTACCTTCCATGTTCTGAACCAATTGATGCTGTGGAATTTCTCTGCCATCAGACTGAAACATTATATCGATTAATTACAGAATTTTTGGCGGAATCAGATGCTCCTCTAAAATTCAATCTAGTTCTAGAGGCCACTTATGAAAATATTAGAGGGGAGACGTGCGATAGGGCGTTTAAAACCAAAAACATAACAATATCCGAAAGTTCTTCGGTCTTGAACAGTCTCAGTGGAAGCTACTTGAAAATAGCTACCGAGATGGAGGATATGACAATAAAGGGGAGCGGTTGGTTCCTTTAAAGTCTAGACGGACTTCTTCTAAGAGTGAATCGATTTAGGCCTCTAGGTGCCTCAAGTCATGATAAATAAACTAATTATTTAATGATTAAATTAAATGAATACAAACCAGTTTCTTTCTTTTCTTTATTATAAGAACATTGTTATATTTTGATTTACTCAAGTGAAATACTACTTTTGTCCAAGAGAAAAACTTATTATTTTCTTTCTTTATTTATTTTTTATCCAATAAAGGTTTAATTTATCACTTGTTAAGGTTTTACATAATTTTTTTATTATTTTAAAGATATGTATTCTTTATTGGTATTTATATTTATTTAAAAAAATATACACACTTCAAAATATGGCCAAATGAAATAAGGTTTAAAGAAAGTTTTATATTATTTATCGTTCCGGATGCTGTTTAAGAGAGCTTTTTTTTTTTTATTTTTAATTTTTGCTGATATAATATTGTTGTTTTTATTTTTAAACCAAAGTATATATGTGTGATGGAATGGATGGGTCCCTGGCGTGGCTCTAAAGGCTCCTAAACCTAAAAGGAATGAGTGTTGTGGTTCCAAGAGAGGTTTACCAAAAACCTGGAAACCTTAACAAACATATAAATAAATATGTGTTAAAAAATATTTACAACGATTTTATACCAGCACACCTTCTCTATGCACTCACACCTTGACGAGGTGGGAAGGCTTACTTCTAAATTATATTTAGAAAACCAAGATGAGTGTAAAAAAAAAAAATAATAATAAAAAAAAATAAAATAAATAAATAAATCATATGTAATTCACTTAAAAACAACTTAATATTTGTTAAGTTTTTACATTTTCTGTCATGAACTTTGAACTTTTTAATCCTTTTATGATATCAGGATAGGTGAAGTGGCCTTTGAACCAGTAATTCTCAGCCATCAAACATTGTTATTATTTCTCTATATTTTTAATAATTTTGACTTGAAAAAATGAGGAATCATTTTTTTATGAAATATATAGGTCTTTATTAATAATTTAATGATATAATATTTTAGTAACACTATTGAAAATGGGTACAAAGGGGAAATAAAAAAAAAAAAAAAAAAAAAACGGCATAAGGAAACAAAAAATATTTATTATATCCAAATACTGTTATGTACAGCAAATAAAACACCATTAAATAAATGAAATTTCATCTTTAAAACAAACTCTCCCTTTATATATTAATGATATCATCTCATTATTATTGTTGAAAGCTACAATCTCTTCATCCGACATCTTAAATCTTTTAGGAAGATATACTCTGATAGTATTATCATGATCCTTCAACGTGGCGACCAACGCTAACCCTAATTTGGTCTTAAGATGCTCCAATTCCGCTATGATGTATGGCCGCCCGATTTCAATATCCTTCAGTTTACACACTAAACGAGCGTCATCGTTTAAATGATTCAATAACTTTTTGAAGTCCCTCGCAGAACTAAAAATAGAGAAAAAAAAACAAAACAGGTGTTTAGGATAAATATGGTAAGAAAAAAACTCTATTAAAAAAAAATAATAATAATGAGATATTATTAAAGTAATAAATATACTTACGAATTCATGACGATTGATATGATGATGATGTAAAACAATATGCTACGATCGGATGCTAGAACGAAAATGAATCCCTAGGTACTCACTCGTCAAGGACTATTAGTTGTGTGCATGCACGCTAGTTGCGCATGCGCTAACCCCTTCCCTTCTTCCCCCTCCACCAACCTCACTCCTACTCTTACCATCACTCGTCCAATTTCAAACAATCATTTTCACGATTGTCAATTCTCTGTCACTAATTAGGACATTATTTTTTGTTAATATTCATATTTGATATACTCTCTCTCTCTCTCTCTCTCTCTCTCTCTCTCTCTCTCTCTCTCTCTCTCTCTCTCACTCTCTCTCTCTCTCGAAATTCAATAATTCATTAAGTTATTGGAAACATCAAGACTCTCATGTAGAATTAGATCGTGAAGGTTTTTGTTCAGCATATCGCGATTAGGAAATCTTCCAGAAATATAAGTTGCTAAACATCACCGTATAAGCATTTGATGCTAATTGGAAATGTAATAACCACTGATTATCATGAAACTGTTAGTAAAAATAAGGAAGAGCATAAAGTCCAGCGGAGAGATAGGATGAGAATTCATCAGATGAAAATTTGTCAACTATTTGATAGTCAATATGATCCAATCTTCCTAATATTTACACTTTTATAGCATTATTGTCCAACGATTGCGAAATCGTTCTTAAAATAATGCATGTTTTTATATTTTCTAAGGTTTTATTAATGGATATTCCTATTATTATCTCACTACTGTTGAGAGGTACGAACGATTGGGGATGATTTATATAAGGTTAAGTTCTATAACCTTATTCTATGAGGTTCGTGGTCTTACAGGTACAATTTCCTAATATTGAAGATCAGGCTTACATTCACATGAATTATCAGGTACGCTATCTGTCTTCCTCATATAATGGAATAAATAAATGAAGTACTAGTTTAATCACCTTTAGGAAACTCAGATATTGTTTTTGTGAAACAGAAACAATTTTTTATTTTAGGATAGGGACTGTTGTTCATTGATTTTGATTTTCACCTGTGCCTGTACCTGCCCTTCCCCCCTTCTCCCTCTCCCCCCCTCCCTCCTCCTCCCTGGCTCACCCGTGAAACTAACGCTAGTCGTCTATATGAACACATTAGTTGTATATTTTAAGGATTTTTTTTTTTTTTATATTTATATTTCAGGACGATATCAGCCGGTCGTGGAAGTTAGAGTTAGTTATGGGTGATGGGAGATGGTCAAAAGTGGTTAAGGATGGTCAGGATAGAGAGACAGAGGTTCAGATATCTGGAGAAATCCTTGACGAGTGAGTACCTAGGGATTCATTTTCGTTCTAGCATCCGATCATAGCATATTGTTTTACATCATCATCATATCAATCGTCATGAATTCGTAAGTATATTTATTACTTTAATAATATCTCATTATTATTATTTTTTTTTAATAGAGTTTTTTTCTTACCATATTTATCCTAAACACCTGTTTTGTTTTTTTTTCTCTATTTTTAGTTCTGCGAGGGACTTCAAAAAGTTATTGAATCATTTAAACGATGACGCTCGTTTAGTGTGTAAACTGAAGGATATTGAAATCGGGCGGCCATACATCATAGCGGAATTGGAGCATCTTAAGACCAAATTAGGGTTAGCGTTGGTCGCCACGTTGAAGGATCATGATAATACTATCAGAGTATATCTTCCTAAAAGATTTAAGATGTCGGATGAAGAGATTGTAGCTTTCAACAATAATAATGAGATGATATCATTAATATATAAAGGGAGAGTTTGTTTTAAAGATGAAATTTCATTTATTTAATGGTGTTTTATTTGCTGTACATAACAGTATTTGGATATAATAAATATTTTTTGTTTCCTTATGCCGTTTTTTTTTTTTTATTTTTTTTTTATTTCCCCTTTGTACCCATTTTCAATAGTGTTACTAAAATATTATATCATTAAATTATTAATAAAGACCTATATATTTCATAAAAAAATGATTCCTCATTTTTTCAAGTCAAAATTATTAAAAATATAGAGAAATAATAACAATGTTTGATGGCTGAGAATTACTGGTTCAAAGGCCACTTCACCTATCCTGATATCATAAAAGGATTAAAAAGTTCAAAGTTCATGACAGAAAATGTA
The DNA here is from genome assembly GCA_023052935.1 of Piezodorus guildinii. Lineage (NCBI taxonomy): Eukaryota > Metazoa > Arthropoda > Insecta > Hemiptera > Pentatomidae > Piezodorus > Piezodorus guildinii. The sequence continues at coordinate 214,727,045 of CM041292.1, read as the reverse complement.
AAAACTTAACAAATATTAAGTTGTTTTTAAGTGAATTACATATGATTTATTTATTTATTTTATTTTTTTTTATTATTATTTTTTTTTTTTTACACTCATCTTGGTTTTCTAAATATAATTTAGAAGTAAGCCTTCCCACCTCGTCAAGGTGTGAGTGCATAGAGAAGGTGTGCTGGTATAAAATCGTTGTAAATATTTTTTAACACATATTTATTTATATGTTTGTTAAGGTTTCCAGGTTTTTGGTAAACCTCTCTTGGAACCACAACACTCATTCCTTTTAGGTTTAGGAGCCTTTAGAGCCACGCCAGGGACCCATCCATTCCATCACACATATATACTTTGGTTTAAAAATAAAAACAACAATATTATATCAGCAAAAATTAAAAATAAAAAAAAAAAAGCTCTCTTAAACAGCATCCGGAACGATAAATAATATAAAACTTTCTTTAAACCTTATTTCATTTGGCCATATTTTGAAGTGTGTATATTTTTTTAAATAAATATAAATACCAATAAAGAATACATATCTTTAAAATAATAAAAAAATTATGTAAAACCTTAACAAGTGATAAATTAAACCTTTATTGAATAAAAAATAAATAAAGAAAGAAAATAATAAGTTTTTCTCTTGGACAAAAGTAGTATTTCACTTGAGTAAATCAAAATATAACAATGTTCTTATAATAAAGAAAAGAAAGAAACTGGTTTGTATTCATTTAATTTAATCATTAAATAATTAGTTTATTTATCATGACTTGAGGCACCTAGAGGCCTAAATCGATTCACTCTTAGAAGAAGTCCGTCTAGACTTTAAAGGAACCAACCGCTCCCCTTTATTGTCATATCCTCCATCTCGGTAGCTATTTTCAAGTAGCTTCCACTGAGACTGTTCAAGACCGAAGAACTTTCGGATATTGTTATGTTTTTGGTTTTAAACGCCCTATCGCACGTCTCCCCTCTAATATTTTCATAAGTGGCCTCTAGAACTAGATTGAATTTTAGAGGAGCATCTGATTCCGCCAAAAATTCTGTAATTAATCGATATAATGTTTCAGTCTGATGGCAGAGAAATTCCACAGCATCAATTGGTTCAGAACATGGAAGGTAAAAAGTCTTAATATCCCCTCCAAACGCTGTCTCGATTTCAAATAAAGGCCCTATAGCCATTTCCAACCGCCTTCGTTTCGTCATGACAAGGGGAGTTTCTCTCTGACAACGACGTAAATGATTCATGAGTTGGTTTAGAGACGAAAAAATCTCGCCGCAAGAAACACATGTACGCCGTTTCTGAGTTGTCAAGCATGACTTTTCGTGACGTAGTTTGCTATCTTTTCGGCTGAAATTTCTATCACAATATCCACACTTATTGTTACCTGATGCCATTATTGAAAACGAATGATAAAAAAAAAAAAAAAATTTAAATGCGATATAATTAATAAACTTAAAAATAAATGAAATAATCAAAATATTAATCGTAAAAAAACAAAAAAAACAAAACAAATAGCAAATAATAAATGAATAAATTTCTTCTAAAAATAAGAAAGATAAATTAGAAAATCTGAAGGGTAAAAGAAAAATGGAAAATAGTTGAAAAACTTATAATGATCTACAATTTAAAGCCAAAATGAAAAACAGTTCAATAAAACAGTACTGACACGTTTAAAATTATCTTTCAAGAGGCTGTAAAAGAGAATGAGAAAGAGGCATAGAAAACCATCCCTATTTATAGTCTCCTTTGTTTACAAAATTTAGGAATTATCTGTTCAAAGTCCAAGGCTTAAAGGATTAGGAGGTGTGTACCGATGTTGGGATGAAAAGGAGTGGGGGAAGGCCAAAGCTTTCCGAGTATGAGGGTAATCCAGATCTGGGTAGACCATAGTTGTTGATTAAAATTAAGTAATCGTCCGGACAGGTAAATAACCGTCTGAGAAGGCGCAAAAACAATTGTAAATGCTGAAAATATTATGTATAAAAAATAAATTTCCGACCGTAATAGGTCGAAAATGAAGTTTTATATCATTGTGTATATAAATATTTATGCTTCAAACATGGTGGCGCCATAAAAAAAAAATGGCGGTTGGGCACACTCAGCCTCTACAAAACATTATTGGGAAGATAACATATACAATCCCAAAGGAATAGGAGCTGCACCCTGTTGGACATATTACAAAATAGAGTGGGTGCTGCGCTCTTGCGGATATTTTATAAGGTAATGTATGTTCTGCGACTAAGTTAGGAGACAATTAAATTAAATAAGAAAGGTATAGAAATATTACCGAAAATTATAGTATTGAACATGCTACTAAATTTTCATTTATTGAGAAGGTTATGTAACAGTTAGGAAGGCTTAAAAAAAAAGAAAAAAGAAAGTAAACTTGACAATGGGTCCGCGATTATCATCAGAACTAACCGGGAGGAACTTTCGGATATTTAAATTATAAGTACAATGAGTAAGCTAGCGAGTACCATCGGAACTAGCCGGGAGGAACTTTTGCATGCGTAAAATATAAGTACAATGAGTAGGTTAGCAAGTGTCATCGGACTTCGCCGGATCAAACTTTCAGATGCTTAAAATAGAGCACCGATTAGAGATGGGTATGAATGATAAGAACAGGGTCCCAGGGTCACGTGATTAAAAAGGGAATTGTATGTTAGTTACGTTTAGGTCGAAATGTTGATTGAATTTATATAAATACAATTAGTAGGTTAGCGATGACCACCGGACCTAGCCAGAAGAAACATTCGGATGCGTAAAATGGAGGGGGGGAGGATTTGATTAGCTGCTGTAAGCACAATGAGTAGGTTACCAAGTGCCATCGGACTTCGCCGGGTGAAACTTTCAGATGCTTAAAATAGAGTACCGATTAGAGTTGGGTATGAATGATAAGGGACAGGGTCCAAAGGTCACGTGATTAAAAAGGGAATGGTAGGTTAGTTAAGTTTAGGTAGAAATGTTGATTGAATTTTTATAATTACAATAAGTAGGTTAGCGATGACCATCGGACCTAGCCGGAAGGAACTTTCAAATTCATAAAATGGAGCAATTTGATTAGCTGATTAGAAAAAGGCATGAACAATAAGGGGATGTGTTCATAGGTCACGTGATTAATAATGGGCGTCGTATACTAGTTAAAGTTAGATAGAGGTGTTTATTGAAATTTTCTGTCATAACGTACTATTTTTATTATGTTTTTAAAGATTAAAAATTCAAAATCAAAGAGCTGAAGGCTCAATATTGAACTGAAAAAGGTTCTAAACTTTGATTACTTAACGACTATATAATGATGCGATAAACTCGTGTAATACGAAATAATTACGATGTAGTGTATCATTATTCACGGCTATATTATTGATAATACCTTAGCAAGAGATAACACTAGTTAGTTGTTTTTTCGATAGAATTAACGATATCATTGTTTATTTCTTTCGGAAGGATTAGAGATTGTCCAACTAGATGAGGTAGAAGACCGAAGCCGGCCGAGACGAACTCTTCCGAAAACATCGCGAAATAGCAATTCTAAAGCAGAATTGTTAATGATAAGTAAATAATACATAGAAAAGGTGAAAAATGGTCTAAGAAGTTGAGAAAACAATTAAAACGGTTGAAAAAATATATAAAAAAATTATATTCGCCTACCGAAATAGGTACAAGTTTTATATTATTATATATTTATACTTTCAGCAATTATTAGAACAAAGTTGATATTTACGTCTTAAATTTATCTTGTTTACGATTAAATCTTTTTACCATACTAAGAGATACAACGTACAAAATCCGCATTATATTTATATATATATACTTAAGAGGGTAATGGTTCAAAGTCTCAGAGCTTAAGGAATATTTATACTTTAAGCAATTATCAGTACGAAGTTGATATTGACGTCTTAAATTTATCTTTTTTACGATTAAATCTTTAGGGATTTACTATACTAAGACATGAAACGTACAAGGTCCGCATTATATTTATATATATAATAATGCTTCAAAGTCTCAGAGCTTAAGGAGCCTTTTATCGCTATTTAAATAGTAGGATTAAGAATCAAAGTTCAAAGCTGTATAGGATTAAAAATCATTACACATAGGAAGATAATAGACCGTAGTCCAAGAGCTTAAGGAACCTTTTATCGCTATTTAAATATTAGGATTAAGGATCAAGGTTCAAAGCTGTACAGGATTAAGAAGCCCTATAACGATGTTTATATTAAAGGCATTAAGAAGGTTCAAAGTCCATTTTTACGTTTAAGCTTAAGGAACTTTTTATCGCTACTTAAAATGTAGGATTAAGGATCAAGGTTCAAAGCTGTACAGGATTAAGAAGCCGTATAACGATGTTTATATTAAAGGCATTAAGAAGGTTCAAAGTCCATTTTTACGTTTAAGCTTAAGGAACTTTTTATCGCTACTTAAAATGTAGGATTAAAGATCAAAGTTCAAAGCTGTATAGGATTAAGAAGCCCTATAACGATGTTTATATTAAAGGCATTAGGAAGGTTCAAAGTCCATGTTTCCGTTTCACATACCTGCATGCTTCAACATGATTCAAACCTGTTTGTACTTTCGCTAACCTGTTTTTACATGATTCGACATGTCGGTGCATGCTCGAACCGGTCAGGTATAATCATCCTATATTAAAAAAAAACAAAATGGCGGCTGGATAGACTTAAGGCTTTTAAATTGTGACGTCATAAGACAAAATGGCGGACGGGTAGACTCATGCTTTATAAAGACTTAATACGCTCAAAACGTAGGGAAAAGAAAATGGACGCCTGGTAGACTCATGCTTTATAAACTCTCAAGTTAGGCACTCTGATTGGTTAACTATTGAAGGAGTGGGTGGTGGGGGAGCAATATGTAAACAATGAGAAGGTTATGTAACAGTAAGGGAGGTTTCAATAAATGTAAACAATAGTAAGGTTATGTCACAGTTTGAAAGGTTTCGTAAAAGCACACATTACAATTTGACCATCGGACCTAGCCGGGAGGAACTCTCAAGTTAGGCACTCTGATTGGTTAACTATTGAAGGAGTGGGGGAGCAAAATGGCGGCCGAGTAGACTCATGCTGTTTACATTGTTACGTCATAATACCAATATGGCGTCCGGGTAGACTCATGCTTTATAAATACTAAATTAGCCCAAAACGTAGGGAAAAGAAAATGGACGCCGGGTAGACTCATGCTTTGTAAACTGTGACGTCATAAAAGAAAATGGACGCCGGATAGACTCATGCTTTATAAGGACTAAATTAGCCCAAAACGTAGGGAAAAGAAAATGGACGCCGGGTAGACTCATGCTTTATAAAGACTTAATACCCTCAAACAGGGGTCACGTGATCAAAAAGGGGCGTGGCCTACTAGTTTAGGTTAGGTTGATAAAGGGTCACGTGACTAAAAAGGGGCGTGGCATGGTGGTTTAGGTTAGGTCGATGGCGCGAACCAGCGTGGTTAAGGTTAGGTCGTGGTCGAAATTCAAATTCAAATCTCCCGCCATAGGTCACGTGACCAAATGCTGGCATCTGATTGGCTCCTCAAAAAAGTGTCCCAGCTCCCCCATTTCTTATCCCCCATTTACAAGTCGAATAAACGAACAAATAAAGTGTAAAATATATTTTGGTTTTTTGACGAGCTTTTTTTGCATATTAGTTGTTTCCCGTTCCTTAATTTTCTTGCAACCTCTTTAGGTCCTCTTGATGACCTCTGGCAGTCATGTCTTCCTCCGCCTCCTGTGACCATCTCTTCCTGGGTCTTCCTCTTTTTTTAGCTTTTCCATAAGTCGATAGAGAAAGGTCATCTTTGGCCATCGCTCCTCTGTCATTTTTTGTATTGGTCCTAACCCTTTCAACCCGTTTATTTCTATTTCATTGAGAATATTTTTTTCTTGTTGGACATTCTGCCCTAATATTTTTGTTGGGAACATGTTACAGTCTAGAAATGACAAAAGAGAGTCTCTAAAATTGCATCTCCAATGATAGCAACCTTGTCTCTACCTTTTTGGTAATTACCCGTGTTTCTGCTCCATATCCATATCCGCTTCCCAAAAAGGAATGATATAGCCTTTTTTGGTTTGTAGACTCACCTGATTACTCCATAACATAGAATTCAGTGTTCTAATTACTCGCCTTTCTCTAGTAATTTTTTCTAAGATATCCTTGAAAGAGCTGGCAATCATCTGGCAAGATATTTAAACTCATTTACCCTCTCTAGTTCCCATTTTTCTAGGGATAAGACTCCTATATTCCCATTAAATACCGTGTACTTGGTTTTTTCTTTACCTACTTCCAGACCCCATGCCCTTACTCCCCCAGGAGCTTCCTGAGCTTGTAGTTGGCATCTTCATTGTCGTTCGCTATTATTACCTGGTCGTCGGCAAATGGTAAGGTATAAAGGCATTTATTGTCTGTCATTCTTTCTATCCACATGCATTTCTTCTCCCATACTTTTAAAACATCTTCAACATAAAGATTTGACAGCAGTGGAGATTGAGAACACCCTTGTTTGAACCGTTTAATGATCGGGAAGTGGTTTGTAAGCCTATTTCTAAGTTTTGTCTTCGCTCTAGCACCATTATATAGGCTTTTGATGGCATTAATTAAATAATTTCTTATCCCTATGTTTTTTAAGGATTCCCATAGTCTGCACAATGGAACCGTATCATAGGCTTTCTATAAATCTATAAAAACCATGTGTATCTCTCTGTTACATGCATTTTTCTTTTCAATTAATTGCGTTAGCTTATATATATGTATATATATATATATATATATATATATATATATATATATATATATATATATATATAGCTTATATATATCAGACTGCTGAGTCCAGACCCCTTCCCTCTGCGATAGTGTCTTGCCTCCTCCCGGGCCTGGGTGGTGGTGTTTTATCTCTGAAGAGAGGTTTCCCACAGGCCTTCAACCCATCAAAGAACTAGTTGTACCTCTGGCCTATGAACTTGTATCCTCAGTGGTACAAACCCATGACATATTATTATCTAGTTCCGGCCTCCTCACTACCCACTTTATAGAGGTTTGATGTAATGATTCCTTCTGACATGTAAGTCACACATTATTATGAACAAGATAATTATTTTGCCACTCAAACCTGGTGCTGATTAACATCTAAAATATCCTCACACAAGACTGAAACTACAAGAAACTGCTCAAAGATATCGATTACTACAACACTTACTAGACAAACGTTTAAAACTTTCAGTATATTACAAAAGACTCATTTACATCACTATTATCAGACCTATTTGGACATAATACCCCACAGGTGAATTTACACTTTATGTTTTATTTACTTAATCTTACTTGATAATTTTTCCATCAAGAGAATAACATCGCATGACATCGAACACCTGAATTAGTGATTGCCCTCTCGAAAAGGATATCCATGATATTCACGACATATGAAAAAATAGTTAAAAAATAATTTTACATATGGCCATAAAATAATAGCTATGATTCCATAAGTGTAAGGAAATTAAAGAGAAGTCATTTATTAAGGAATTAAAATGAAAATAATGATTTTTTCACTACCTCTAAATGTCTCAAGAAAATGTGAAAAAAAAATAACTAGACATGATTTATTTTTTTAAATAAAAAATAAATGCTTCTTCATATCTCATATACATGTTTTATATATTTATAATCTATATAACTCGTAATATCACTAATTAATTATTATTTATTTTACATTTAGGAAAATTAAAATTAAAAGCTACTTTATTTTTTTCCCAAAAAATTCCCTCAGTAGCGATGACTTTTTTTTCTTCTTTACTAAAATATTCTTGTAAATTAAATTGCTTAAACGTGGACTCTGTATTGTTTTAAAAACTATATTCTCTCCTGCCACAGTATTAAGAACCAAGTACGGAGATACAAACTCAACCCAGGGATCACTTGTAGCTGGTTGGCTAGCATAACAGCCTCCTATGCCAAAGGTCACGGGTTCAAACCCCTTATTTATGCCGTTCTTCAGAGGGGACGTTAAAAGGTGGTCCCGAGCCTGTGCGATGTTAAGTACTCGTTAAAGATCCCTATCATAATAAAACCTGGATAGGCAAAATTTGCAAAATTTAGGACTCCCACTGTAGCATCGTCCGATTAGCTATAGTACCATAAAGAGACGTTAAACAAATAAGCAAACAAACAAACTCAACCGAAGGCTGGAGCTACATCCAGAAATAATCACATTGCAATGGAACTAGCATACGACTTTCGCTCTTGTAATGACACAATGTTGTAAGTTACTTCAACGTAATTGATGATTGGTCGAGTACTGTCTCGGGATCCAAATTTATGCTTAGCTGTAATCAAAAAATATTTATTATGACTGAAAATTTTTAAAACATCGGAAATATTGATGGTTTAGTATTATTTTTTATTGTTATCATTTTTATAACTCCTTATAGCCATTCTAAAGGGAAACGAGTCATATTGAAAATTAAATTGTAGATGAATGTTAGGAACACAAGACATTCTTGAATATTTATCAGGTCATGACCAGTAATTTTTTTTTAGGTAATTATCTAGTTTTCTGTGTAATTTGTGCAGGAGCTGAAGAAGAAGGGTCCTCTAATTTTTACTTTAACTTAGCCATATATGAAATATATTGTAAGGGAAAATATTGCGATCGTGAATATTTTCTAATTCCAACGAAAATACACGTTTTATGGCCCCCTGAGTCCAAATAACCAAGTCCCAAAAAATGGTCTGTGCGTCCGTATGTGTGTGTGTGTGTGTGTGTGGTAAGTCTAGCGCAAAAGCGAAAAGTCGTAGGGAACTGAAATTTCATATTTAATACAACTATGTATTATTAACTATGTATCCGAGATGTTACAGCAACTTTTCCATCAAAATCGGCTGACCAGAAGAGTATCTTTATACCACGCATTTTTCACCTTTTTACGATTTTCTCGACGATTTTTGTTTGAACTCGCTATATTGATGTAAAATTTAAAGGGCTTTAATGTCATGTAAGTTTAATTCTGATTGAAATAGTCTGACAAGGCTTAAATGCCGATATTTTAAATTTTCCTTTTCTAAACTACCTTTAATTTTGTACATTCCAAACAATTAACCATATCATCTTAATGGCATTGATAAAGGACGGCTAAATATACAGGTTGAACGATTTTGATAACCAACTAAAGGATAAAACAGCAAAACTATTTTTTAATGTAATTTTTGTTTTATTAATAAGAACAGTAATATAGACGTATAATATACCGTTGGAAAGAGAAAGATTTTAGAAAAAACATTATGCTATACACAAAGTTGTAAAAGGTTACATAAAATGACGAATAGGGAATAAACTTGTTACTGATTAAGAATTTAATAGTTCAATTATTTAATCTGAATCATATGTTTCCTACAAAAATGAATATATACTATTTATTAAAATCGACTAAAAATATTTTTCAAATTGAAGTATAGTTAATTGTTTTTAAATTGATTTTAACAGTCGAGGTAAGTGAAAGCAGTGTGTTGCCCGCACCAGATTTTTTATTTTATTTTTACTTGATTGTGTAAGATAAGAATTTCATTATAATTGAGAATGAAAGTTATGATAGATAGACGTTATAATGATGAATAAAAACTAACTGAAACATACATAATGCTGAACATTTTTCGGATAATGTAAATGCTATTGTTAACTTGATTGGCATAAATCAGTGTAAAAATCGAATACAAATTTGTTTGAAATATAAGATTCACCGACCTTCTAAAAATAGTCTTTTTTCCCTAGAACGCCTCACTGATCTACAAAACAATAAAACGTTTACTTTTTCAGTGAACTTGAGATAAAAAACAAACAACTTGAAGAAGGTCACTGTCAGACTTTTTCGGGTTGAAAATAGATTTTTTTTTAATTTCTTATATCTCAGAGATATTGAAGAGTTTTATTATTTTTTTGAATTGTTTTTCAGATTTATTTAAAATTAAATAATTTAATTTATATAATTAACAATTCTTAATATATCTTGAACGACAGAAAGCCATTGTGTTTACACATCTTTTGGAACATTCCATGTCACAGTACTTATTGAAAAGAAGATCTATTGAAATAAATCAGTGGACTGTTTATATTTAAAATAAATAAAAATAATGGAAGCAAACGACGAATCACAATACATTTAATACACTGAAATACATATAAACAAGATAAGAAACAAATTAACCTAATAAATTTATATAAGAAAAATTAACCTAATTATGATTAAACAGCTGTAAAATATTGTAGAAAATAGAAGAAACAAACTTAACTTAATTAACGCTTAAAGATGTAAACAAAAAAATAGTTATCAAAATTAAACAGTTTCTTGAATAAGAATTAAGAAATTAAATGTTCCATTAATAGATAAGCTATATTCACGTGAAAAAAGTCCAGTTGCGTATTGTAGAAAATCTCCGCAGGGCGAAGTTCTCAGGTATGTTGAATGACCGCAGGGCGGCTTTTCCATGAGCACGATGAGAAAAAAAAACTTCGTTTGCAAACGTACTAAGTAAGAGCAGACTCGGGTCTAAGGCTCATCTACCCTTTAGACCCTAGCTTAAAACTCCCCGCCACAGGGCGGTAATAAAAACAATTGAAGTTCGATCGTATTATTTTTCTTTCTCTTCTATTCAAAACTTTTAATTATATTTAAAATAACTATTTGTAAAACAGATAAAAACATAAAGATTTACACAAAATGATCTATTGATAAATATCGTAAAAATTATACAGTTTTCTTTTTTTATTCATGAAACAGTCATGAAACCTCATCAGGCCATAACATATGGCGTGAACAACGTTAATATAGATGTATAATATACCTTTGGAAAGCTCAAGATTTTACCAATTATATTTTCTTATATAAAATTGTAAATGTTAATGTACAGTGATGAAAAGCTAATAAAACAAACTGTTTGTTGTAGATAATAATATAATAGATTAATTAAATAAATTATATGGCATAAATCATATATGGTCTCTCGGCCAGAAATGTATATAGTGGAGTGCATATTTATTGTAGGACATAGTTATTCTTAAGGGACATAGTCCTATAATAAAGTCATTATTATTATTATATGTATCTATCGAAACTCGGTGAATCGGTAAATATTGAAAATCGGTGATATTGATGTATCAGGTCATATTTTTGAACACGTAGTGAATTTCAAGTATTTAAGTTCAATGATAACTAGAAAAAATGAAATCCAGGAACAAATAAAGTCCCGGTTAAAGGTGGGAAATGCGTGTTATTATTCAGTTGCTAAGTTACTTAGTTCGCGGCTTCTATCTACAAACTTAAACATTAGAATTTATAAAACTATTATTCTTCCAACGGTTCTTTACGGATGTGAAACGTGGCCGCTTACTTTGAAGGATGAACAACGGCTTAAGGTTTTCGAAAATAAGGTATTGCGTAAAATATTTGGTCCGAAGAGAGATGAGGCCACTGGGGAGTTTAGAAGGTTGCACAACGCGGAATTGCGGAACTTGCATCCTGTGAATATAATTGAGCTGATTGCATCGCGGAGACTCAAATGGGCGAGTAAAGTTGTTGGGCTCGATGACGAGCGGATTCCGAGAAAGTTGATATTTGCTGATCCGACTGGTAGGCGTCCGAAAGGTAGGCCGAAGCGGAGATGGGAGGATTGCGTTAAGGCTGATCTCGGGAGCTTGGGCTTGAACGGTGAACATTGGACGAGTCTGTGTAGGCGGAATTTGGTGGTATCGGCAATGAACCTTCGAGTTCGCTAAGCCTATTATTATTATTATCTATCGAAACTCAATTTAATTAATTCTTTAACATTTTTACTTTCACTGAAATTATATTTTATCTCTATACTTTATCTCTGAATGAATGAATAAAGCCTTTATTGTAAGGATAACATTTAAAAATTATAATATTTACTTTTAGTTCTAAAATAATTTCTAATATAATCTAATAAAAAGTTCTCATATAATTGGAAAACAAAATATAATGCTATGTGAAAAATATAATAATGCATATACTTGTTAAATGAAAAAAAACAAACTAATCTTAAGAAAATTAATGTTCCTTAGTTGCTTAAGATATTTACAATATGTTATACCTACAGGCCTCTCCTTACGGAAATGATGGTCTAACTTCCCCGGTGACCAAACCTATTGGGAAGTGACTTTATCTCTAACCGCATTTAAAAATTCTTGAATTGATTTGATACAATTGAGGTAAGATAAATTATTGCAGATTTGTGTATACTTTTGTAATAAACGTTGATGTAGTAAAAAAGCAAAATACATTACATAAACATAAAAATAAGTAAATCACACTGTTTATTTTGTAAATGTTTGGGCTTTCTAAAGATCGGTAAGGTTCGGAAAGAGAACTGGTCTAGTGCCAAACCCTTAGTCACCCTTTCCGAAGCCAAACCGTTTGTAAGCTTTGTATTTCGGGAGGAGTTTACTGAACGCATAACTCATCTCGCTATTTCTTATTTTTATTTGTATTTATTTCTTAGTTTTCTACTTTGAAGTTATGAGCTGTTTTTCTTGTTCCGCCTATGTTAGCCATATTGTTTCTTTTTATGACCATATCGTTTATCGAGTAGGCTTACGACCGAAGTATCTTACTAAAACGGGTAAATGGCTTTTTGACATTCCTATCGGAATATAGGAGACAGCGAATCCGTGAAAATATCTTAGCTCACCGTTCCAACATATTTAATATAGATACTGTCTTTAAAGAATTTCTTCTTGTTCCGTAAACATCTAAGAAATATCTGAGTCCAAGTAAATTAACGATATGTGTAAATAAAAAAAAAAAATATATATATATATATATATATATATATATAAATTTTAAATAAGCATCTTATATTTTTAAAATGTAAGATTAATTATGTATAAAATCAAGCAAGTTGTTTTTTCAACTTTAAAACGCGGGATAGAGCTCTGGGGCTCTACTAAACCATCAAATTCTTCCGAATCAAATCCCTACAATTTAAAATCCTTGGTTAATCCATGCTTCTTACATTGTAACTAATAAACTGATCCATAAAGACCTTAATGTTGCTAAATTGGTCCAAATCAGATATCATTCCTTTCACGACAAACTCCATTCCCACTCTGATCTTCTAGTTTCAATCCTTTCTTCCACTTCAATTTCTGATAATCCTCCGAGGCGTCTAAAAGGAAGATGGCCTTGAGACCTTCCAGTTTAGAATTTTTTATGATGCTTCCATTGGGGAGCTTCTCTAAATGTCTTTTTCATGACTATGTTCTTTTAGGCTATTTCCTAGATGTCTTGTACAATACAGTTGTATTGTATATATATATATATATATATATATATATATATATATATATATATATATATATATATATATATTATATATATATATATATATATATATATATATATATATATATATATATATATATATATATATAGCCGTACAAATTAAATACTAACCATTATGCTATTCGATAAAGTAATCAATTCCGAAAGCAAAAAAAAAAAAAAAAAAGAATCACTGATATTGGTTCAGAAATAGCAGCGTTTTTAACTTAACAATGGAGGATCACTTGTAGCTGGGTGGCTAGCGTAACAGCCAATACAAGGTCACGGGTTCAAACCCGCAGGTGGTCTTAGGATTTTTTAATGGGAGAAAAAATCCTTAGTTACGCCGTCCTTCAGAGGGAACGTTAAAAGGTGGTCCTGAGCCTGTGCAATGTCAGGCACTCGTTAAAGATCCCTATCCTAATAAAACCTGGATAGGCGAAATTTAGGACTCCCACTGTAGCATCGTCCGATTAGCCATAGTTGCATAAAAGTGACGTTAAACGAATAAAGAAACAAACTTAACAATGGCGATCGGCCATTTCCTTTCATTAATTTATTTTTATAAATACAAGCGAATTTCTTAAAAGCTTTAAAAATTGTTATACCCTAATATAATCATTTGGTAATATTAATTCATTGTGTAATAATTTGTATGTTTTTTTTCTTAAACTTAAAATGTTTTTATTTTTGTGCAATATATAATCTTTTAGGACGAAAAGCTTCTTCACGGAATTCATAAAAAAAATACTTCAAAACGTTACTCATTCGAACGTAGGAATAGGAAGGTTTTGTAGAGGAAGCTCGTAAAATTTAACTTAACAATAGGACATGCCTGGAATGAGAGAGGTCAGTGTCCAGAGATATCTTCTCCAGCGATATTATCACTGGAAGGAAATGATACTGCCCCTTTCCACTGCCTTCTTTGGTCCAGCCCAGGTAAGCTGGTCATTTCTCGTTCCTCTTTACAACTATTGCTACTCTAAGTTAAGTATTGGTACTGTATTGTAAGTTACGATCCCATATATAGAGTTTAGTCGAACTGGGCATCTATACCCTTTATATCTTATCTTAAATCGGATTGGGTGCAGCTTTAGCCTCTATCTTGAATATATGCCGGTTTATTTTTGAGAGAATCGTTATTAAGACTATGGACTCTGTCTAGGTTTATATAGGTAGTTATAAATGTTTTGTTTTTTTAAAACAAAAAATCCTTGGGCCATCCACAGTGTTTAAACACGCGAACTTGGACAAAGAAGATTGTTGTGATATACACTACACCGCAGGTGACCTCTACTAACGTTCTTGCTTTATAATTATAAATAGCCGATCGATCTTATATTTTTTTTCAACAAGTGTGAGATGTCCTGGTCATGCTGAACTGAATGTCTCAAAGGCAAACTCTGTAGTCTGAAATAGTCTTCATGTTATCAGGAGAGAAGTTTTGAGTTTTGGAGGAAACTGAACATTACATGTCCACACAACAAACGATTCGCTATTTCTTGCATGAAAATTGCTTGAATAAAGGCTTATTCATTTTTTTTTCATTGATATTTACTAATGTGTATATATACAAATAGGAGGAAATGTGCGATACAACAGTTATAACACTATATAATGCGATATAACAAAACAATTCTTGTAATGAAGCTGCAGCACTTTAATGTTTATTAAAAGTAACTTTTTTCTTTCTCTGGCGCGACAGGCCGTGTAGGCCCTGGTCCTCGCAGTGTAATCTCCTGAGAGAATATACTCACGATACTCGATGAGATTTTGCTGGGTCATCACTCCCTACGCCTATTTTTGTGAGTGGCCACCATTTGGCTGACGGGTCTCACATATCCGGGGGAGAGGCTGTGAGTAAATCCCCATTTAATTATATCCTTATAAAAGCCCCGCCGTGACTGAGATTCGAACTCACAACCTTTAGCATGAGAAACTAGCGCGCTAGCCACTCAACCACGGGCTCCCCAACCAAGTAACACTTTAATGTAAATTTCATTAGCAAATCTTAAGGCCAACGTCGCCTCGGAGGAATGTCAGGAATATATGGAGAAAAGTTGTTACGTTCAAGCAGGTTTGAATGGGATTCAGGCTAGTATGCAATCATTATCAGGTCTCCACGGATGATTTTATTAGTAACAAAGTAAGGAGCATTGAAGATTTTTCGTTGGAATTTGATGGTTAAGTGGACCCCCTTAGCCCAATACTATAATTCCAAGTAAGTCTAATAATGGTTATATAAATGAGTTTCATGTTTAATTTTTAATTTTTTTAATTTATTTAAAGAAATTTACAACTGTATTAAATAAATACAACAAGTAAATAGGCTTTATATATGATTAGAACACATGGTAGTCCTAAGAAGAAACTACCTATTGGTAGCACTCCAATGTCTAATTTATGTTTGGAGGTCTCTTGGCCATCTTCTTTTAAGGCGCCTCGGTGGGTTGTCGGGAATAGATATGGAGGAGAGGTCACGGATAAGCGGGTTTGAGTGGGCAGGGAGTTTGGAATGAAAAGAGGTATATCTGTAACGGGCCTTCAACAAATGGGACATTTAGGTCTTTATGGATGATTTTATTAGTAACAAAGTAAGGAGCATTGAGGATTTTACGAAGGATTTTGGACTGCAAGGATTGGATGCGAGAGGAATTCCATGGTTTGGTAGACCTCCATAGCTCAATGCCATAGGTCCAAATAGGCCTGATAATTGTTATATAAATTAGTTTTTTGTAGTAAGTAGGAAGTTTTGAGCGTTTGTCGAGTAAGTGTTGTAGTAATCTGTATCTACGAGCAGTTTCCTGTCGTTTCAGTGTTGTCGAGGTGGAGTCCTAAGTACCGAATCTATTCAACAGGAGAAAGTAGGATATTTTTAAAGGATACGGTGGGGCAGGAAGTCATAGGTTTACAACGTAGAGTGAAGGTGATTTGATGGGATTTGTTAGGATTTATTTTAATTCTCATGTTTTGACACCATTCTTCAATGGCTGATATGTTTAAATTTAAATCACCAATATAGCGAGACTTGTAGAACTAATAAAATTTATCATTATTGCGATAGAATACTACAGTATTAAATATAAATGTATATAATCTCGGGCTAATTATGATTAATTCCGAAATTCTCAAACTTCGAACGAAATTCAGATCATAATTCGCTTGTGAGAATACATCCAGAACCTTGTTAAAAACCCAACATAATATCCATCCTAACCCACTTAGCCATAAGCCAGCAGAGAGTTGACAACAATACGGCCCTCATATATTCAAGAATACTTAAATGGCTGACAGGCGGCTCTCAGATACACCTCCTATGAATACCGAAGGAGATTTAGTTTAACTTTACTGACACCTGGGAAGAATCGCAACTGATTACACGTTCCGTTAGCCGTTCACGGCTTTATATGGTAAGTATTCCCTTAAGTAATGGTAATGTCCATGAGAGTACTGCCCCTACGGCTGAGGTGGGTGTCCCTAATAGAGTACGGGTGTCCGAGGTACACCGGTGTCTGTTACTGTACAGTTAGGACCAAGTATATGACTATAGTTTCCGAGAATAGGTTTGCAAATACTAACATGCACTACGAGAAAAACAATACTGTCAATCACACTAAGTTCATGTTTTTCGTTTTGTTGGTAAGTTTTTATCTCGGATTTAATCACCCGCTCTCAATCCCTGGCCCAAGTAACCCCCTTGTAGCCTACAAAGGCTAGTTGGGGATAAACGGAGGGAGGGGGCACACACATATTATTATATTTTATATTATTTTATTAAAATATAATAAATATATAATCTTAACTAATAAGAGTAAATCGTATTATGAATTGTTGTTTGAGATTTGTTTTTGGCACCTTGAGACGGTCTTACGTGACTCACCTCTACGCCGAGTTAAGTGGCTCTTCTCCTCCACACGCAGACAGTACTTCCTTGGGTCATTTCTCTACCAAACGATAAAATCCCAGCATCCTTCCTATATCCACAGTATCCTTCAATTTAAATCCTCAGTCCATTTGCTTGGAACAAGATCCAACAAGCCACTCCGACCTTTATATCCCATCCCACAGAACAAAAGCTTTTGATCGATCCTTTCTTACCCGTTCCATTGCATTCTGGAATTCCATTCCTTCCAATATACGTCGTGCTTCTTCCTTATCCACATTTAAATATCTCGTTTTCCAGCATCTATTATCCCTCACAGACGCTTGTTGATCTTAAATCTGATGATTTAATAATTATAATGACTAAATGCTTATTTTACTTTGCTTTTGGTTTTGTTTTTTTGCAAAATTAGTTTTTTTTATTTTCTCATTCTATTTTACTTATTATCATTATTATTATTATTATTACTTTGTGATTTTTGTATGTATGTGTGTATATATATATATATATATATATATATATATATATATATATATAATATATATATATTTTTTTTTTTTTAAATATACTTTATTATAATAATTAAGTTTCTAATAATTCAATCAATTTAATGTATTCTGGCCAGAAGAGCTATATTTATTTTAACATCAATGTTATTCTTAAGGGACTATGTCCCAGAATAAAGTTAATTTTTCTATTCTGTTCTAACTAGTCCTACCTGAAATCGCACAGCACTCAGACTGTTCCCTCATTTGAGCCGATACGATGGCAGTATTAAATAAAACATATTAGAAAAATAAAACCACATTAGAATTAATTGAATTAAATGAATTCTAGTTAGAATTAACCAATACAAGTTGAGATAACTAATCCACGAAATAAACATCTCTTATACAACAAAATGACCACATAAACGACACTATGCGTTTCTTAAATTCTTCTTTACATCCTATTATAGGCGACCACAACTTGGACAAACTGACAACAAGTATTCAAACAATTTTTGCATTCACTAAAAAAAAGACAAAACTTTCCCTCGTTAAAAAATTTAAAACCATTTATAGTATTAATAAAAAACCGTATCCTAAAGGCTAGGATGATTGGATCAAAAATATTTCCTCTACCTCCGCCCCTCCTAATGTTAACAATATTTTGAGCTTAGGTCCCAATTTTTCTACCCCTTCAAAAATGATTCCCCAACTTATCACGGATTCGGAATATATTTATAAAGATGATATTTTCAAAATAAGTGAGGAGGACAAAGAAATTTCCCTGTTACGTTTAAGTAATATGATCTCCAACCACTTCCAACGCTCCCCACCTCAATCATCTCCTTCCCACCTCTTCTTCAAAGATCTTTCCTTTACTCGCTAATTACTCAGTTCCAATGAACAACTTATAGTAACTGGGGCTGACAAAGGTAACGTAACAGTTATAATGGACAAAACGGAATTCGACGACAAAAAAAACTCACTTTTATCAGACCGATCGACATATACCAGTTTCCATTCACCCACCATACGCCCTGATGATGACCCACAAAGGAGGGTCGAAACGTTGGCAAACAATAAATAGACTAAAACTATTTAGTTGTTTCATTTAATGACCGCCACCTTGACTAATTCCTTCCAGTAATTCTCAACGGTCAACTAATTACATCCAAAAATTCATATATATTTTTTAAAAGCTTTAACTCTGGTGGGAAATGCTCTAAAACGTGTGCAAAAGTATGAAACAAAGCTAAAGTTCGAACGAAATTTACAACCACTTTCTTCACCAAAATCATTGTTGTAAAATAATGCGCCTATACGGTTTATTCATTTAATTTCATTTACAAGTATCCGATCTCAATCCCACTAGCTCAAATACATATAAATAACTAGTAAATGAAAAAATTATAATATCAGCTACCCTATATACTATCTCTTATCAACAGGCTCCATCATATTTGTTTAATATATATATGTAAATATTTAACCTCCACCCTTGGACATAGAAAACTGTTACGCTAGCCACTACACTAAGGCCTGAACTTTAGGATGATGTGTTTTTGCAATTTTTAAGTTTGTTTCTTGTTTATTGTACAATAAAGGAGATTAAAATGTAAATATTCACTAGCCTACAGTCGCAACCACCACATGCAGTGGACTTAAAAATGTCCAACTTAAACTACCTCAAAAGGTAGTCTAAGTTCTTAAAGGCCTGTGTCTGTTGCATTAATATTTGTAATTGTTTGTTATTTTTTTATGTCAAATAAATGATATAAGTAAAAAAATAAATGAATATTTTTATAGTTTTTATTATACTGATCGCGACGTAAATAAGATCACCATGAGAGAGAAGTTCCTAATAAAATGACAAGTAATCATAACGAAGCCCTAAATGAATGAGGTTAGTTATAAAATAACATATCCATTAAAACCAGTCCCGGAGAGGAGGAGGCGTCAATTAATGCGAGACCGGGACAAAAAGATAACTGCTTCTCGGAAGGCACGTGCTCCGACTGCACCCTCTGGAGCCCTGGAGCCCTGGAGCCTCCGGGACGTCTTCGTGCGTCCCAAGGTATTATCACATCCTTGTTTCTTGTCAAAGCTAGTCATTCCTAATCGATAATAATATGGTTCGTTGTCTTCATTCAATTGGATATGTACAATAGAACACATCTATTTACACTGTACCTCATAATATTACAAGAGGTTTCATTGTTACTTACATGAATCAAGAACAAATCAGGTTTTATCAATCGAATATGTATGAATTCAAATTAGTAAGAATTGGTTAAATAAAAATTAACCTAACACTGATACTCGCATTACTTTCGACTAATAGAAGACTATTTATGCTTGCTTGCTTGATTTTATAAGTTTTGTTTACATTTTTTTTTTTTTACATTTAGTTATATTTATTTGAAATATATATTGAGGGAAAGTATTGCTATCGTAAAAAGTTCGAATTCTAGTCAAGCTCTAAAATACATGTTTTAGCATCTACGTATCCAAATGACTAAGTCCCGCAAAAAAGGACTGTTTGCGGTAATTCTTGTTTAATAAGGATAAGTTGTATAAACCTGAAACATAATTTTTTAGAGCGTTTATACCTGAGATGCTATAGCAAATTTTTCAGCAAAACCGGTCAACCAGAAGAGCCACTTTATATCATGCATTTTGAACATTTTTAAGATTTTCTCCGAAACGGTTCAAAGGATTATGATTGAAGTCGACAAATCAATGTAAAAATTGATCGGTTTTAATTTCGTGTAGATTTAATTTGTAAATCCTAAAACTTAAACCATATAATCTTATCAGGATTGATAAATAATTGCTTAATATACAAGATGAACGACTTTGATGACTAACTAAAGGATGAAAGAGAAGAATATTTTTTAATGTAATTTTTTTTTATACATTAAAACAGAAACATAAACATATAATGTACCGTTAAAAAGAGAAATATTTTAGAATTATTTAAAAAGGTTTTAGAATTTTAAAAAGATTTTTTTTTAAAAATTCCTTTGGAAGGGACGTGCTCCGACTGCACTCTCTTGATCCTCTGGAGCCTTCTTATGGTGTCCCCTAAACAAAGATCGTTGATGAAAAAGAGGAAAATTATTTTATAGTTTTCTTTGAAAAGAAAGAAAAAAAAATTCTCTAAATCTGGATTAATACTGAATACAAGACCATTTATTAAGAAGTAAGAATATAGTTTATTAATGACATGCTACAAGTACGACCTGCTGGTTCTCTCTTGCAATGAACAGGAATTGTATATTCATTAATAATTAACATTGAGTCAGGTCTTTTACATCGGTAATTAATATACAGGGATCACCTGTAGCATATTGGTTAGCATAACAGTCGTCTATAACAATCCCTATCCCAATTAAACCTGAATAGGCGAAAATTAGGACTCCCATTGTAGCATCGTCTAATTAGCCATAGACAGACGTTAAATAAATAAACAACAAACAAACAAATAAAAACGAAATGAAGACCTTCCTATTATTACCTGCAACTTTGCAGTACCTATAAAACTATGCTCCAAGACCGAGTGAAGGTTCGTTCAAGCTTGTTCTTGCCAAATTGAATTTTTAATGGGACCACGAGGCCTCATGCCAGCTGGCCAGAGTTCATAGGGATGTGATGCTGTTGTATACCAAGCAGTTCTTGTTATAAAATTGTTAGAAATGTTATTAACTAACTTTTAGTCAAATATTGATTGATTAAATACGAAATACCAGCCTTTCAATAGTATGCTTATCGTTTAAAGGATGGGCAGATCTCTACTTGTAGCAATTGCTTATAAATGTTTTAATAAATCTTTTTATTTTAACTGTTATTTGTGTTATTTATTCATTAAACATTACTTTATGCTAGTGTGGCTAATCGGACGAAACTACAGCGGAAGCCCTAAGTTTTGCTAATCCAGGTTAAATTAGGATATGGATCTTTAACGAGTACCTAACATAGCACAGGCTCGGGACCACCATTTTACGTCTCCTCTAAAGGATGGCATAATTAAGGATCTTTTACTCCTAAAGTATAGGTATAATATAGACGTATAATTTACCGTTGGAAAGCTCAAGATTTTAGAAAAGGCAATATGCTATAACCTAAGTAACACATTGCCGTTATAAGCCCATAATCTTATGAACATATATTATTGAAATGAAGGAGGTTATGGTATTCAGTGTTACCACTGCACAGTTATAATCTTCCATAGAGTAGGCAAGATTTTAGGAAAAAATAAATGGAAAGTTGTTATAAATATATAAAGTGACTAATTATTTCATGAAAAAAGATGTTTCACTTTAAACTAAATGGGAATTTCATGAAAAATAAATTTAATTTTTTATATGTATTTTAAAATTTGGCCCAATCCAGATATTATTCCTTCCATGACAAACACCACTTCCACTCTAACCCACTAGTTTCAACCCATGATTCCTCTTCAATTCCTGACAATCCTCCGAGGCGTCTGAAAAGAAGATGGACCTTCTAGTTTAGATTACCTAGTGGAGTGATGCCAATGGGCATTTTCTCTTTATGTTTTTTTTTTCATGTATTTTACCATTACAAGCAGATTTACTTGTTGTATATAATAATACAGTTGTAAATTTCAATAAAAATATTTAAAAACAATAAATGTGTATTTTAAATAGTTCATTTGAAAAATAAAATAAGGATTGTGGATGTAATTAGTTGACCGTTGAGAATTACTGGAAGGAATTAGTCCGGGTGGCGGTCATTAAATAGTTTCAACTATTTATTGTTTGCCCACGTTTCGACCCCCTTTGTGGGTCATCATCAGGGCTGGAAACTCAGTTTCCATTCTCCCACCATGCGCCCTGATGATGACCCACAAAGAGGGTCGAAACGTTGGCAAACAATAAATAGTTGAAACTATTTAATTGTTTCATTTAATGACCGCCACCCGGACTAATTCCTTCCAGTAAAATAAGGATTAGCCGAATGAAATGAGAACTTTTGTTATTAGTGTTTTGTTTCTTTTAGTTTTTTTATATACACGGTATAACCTAGTGTAAAAAGGCATAATTATTTTGTTATATTATTTTATCCATTCTTTTAAATGTTTGTTTATTACTTTTTTAGCGTCACTTTATGCTACTATGGTTGGTCGGACGATGCTACAGTTGAAGCCCAAAATTTTGTCTAACTAGGATGGGGATCTTTAACGAGTACCTGACACCGCACAAGTTCGGGACCACCATATACCGCCACCTCCGAAGGACGGTATAATTAAGGAATTTTCACTCCAATAAAAAAAATCCTAGGGTCACCTGCGGGTTTGAACTCGTGAACTTAAGCATAGAAGGCTGTTATGCAAGTCCCTATGCTACAGGCTACCCCCATTCTTTTAAATGTAAGATTTTCCATGAAAGTTAGTATTAAATATTTTTGCGCTCAAGTCCCTCTTTCTCTTCTCTATCTATATATAGAATCATTTCGCGATTCTTAGTTTCTGCGATAAACTTACTAAAAATATAAATGACACCACATTGAAACTGCACACGAGCGATGTAGAGGCAACTCACTAGTAATTATATATTTTAGTGATGACACGTTCGTCTATTTTTCCTTTTTTTTTTGGTTTATTATTTTGAATAATTAACCTTTGTAAAAAAAAAATACCCCTGCTCAAATTTTGACAGCTAACCTTTCAAGATGGATAGAATCCGAATAACGAATAAAAAAAAAAAATCCTCATTTTCATTTCAGACCGAATGAAAAATGAATCATTGAATTTACTTAACAACTAACTTAGATATTGCGTGTTGAAATCTACTTAATTACCTATCAACAGCCATATAAACAGTTATACCCTAATATTGTTATTTGGAAATAATAAACCATTGTGTAATTATTTGCAGCGTTTTTGTTAATAAGGAAAAATCTTTTTTGGAAATATTAGATCGGAAAAGCTCTGAAGATTGCACAAGTGGCATGACACAACGGAGCTGCCGACAGGCATACAAGAGGGTCACACGTGTTTGCCACATCAGCTTGTGAAAATGTTACGTCACTGGCACGCGACATTCGGTGTAGGCAGGAGCCCTGGCGTTAGCCAAGAATGAAACTCCAGGAGACAATGCCACTGAGACAATAGCTATCCTTTTAATTGTCTGAACGTTGTCAAGGTAAAAAATTCCACAAAAATGAAACTTGTACTCACTCAAAAAAGTTTCCATACAGCATGATTTTATTTTGCATAGCTATTTATTTTCAACTTAATTTCCTAATGTACAAATTACTAATTTTAAATAAAAAAATATATTTATAATGTTGGTTTTGGTCTCTTAACATATGGTTTCCCATATGATTGTAAATAGTGTAAAGTGTAACCACAATTTGTTCTCTTACTACGTTGAAAGACTGACGTATAATTTAATTCTTTTATACAGAGAATAAAATCACGTTTTTAGAAATTAAATTACAAGCTTCAATGAGTAAGGAGATGGCTCAGCTATTTGTTAAAGTTGTTAAGAAAGCGGAGGAAGAATTTTTCATCCAATGTATTTCTACTGATAAAAATATTTGGTATTTATTGCCAGCTGAATTAATTGACTTGAAACATCACACTGTTTTATCAGGTAAAAAACCTATTTTTAATGCTATAGCTGCTATTAAGAATGTGAATGGTTATAGAACTATAGCCGTAAAAATTGATAACGATGTTAAAAATGAATACTTCGATGAAGCAGGGAACATGTGTTTCCGACAATTACCATTGGAAGAATACATCCCTCCTCAAATTCCTCGATGTTTTGAACAGCTACAATTTGAATATGAGGATCGAATTAGACGATTAGAGCAACAATTAAAAAATTATTTAAAGAAAAATGGAATACAAATTTTTTTTACTTGCATTGATAATCCAGAATCAAATGGACTTAACGAGCGTTTAAATCGAACATTAGTTAATCGCATAAGATGTAAAAACAATTCTGAAAATAGTAAAAAAGCGTGGTCAACTCTTGCTCTGGAATGTGTTGAAGAATACAATAATACCATTCATAGCTCCACACACTTTGCACCGTCATACTTACTGCTTGGAAAGAAGACTACGATGTCACCTCTTCAGGAAGAAAATGAATCAGCTCTGGAAGAAGACCGAAAAGTTGCTTTCCAGAATTCTATGAGAAGTTTCCAAATTAACAAGAAACGTATAGATAAGAATCGACGCCAACATACTTTCCAGGTCGGTGATTTGGTATACATATCGAATGGAGGTAAATTAAATCGTAAAAAGTTGGACCCAATACGTATAGGACCTTTTCCTATCGTTAGACAAATTTCACAATCTTTTTATGAAGTTGCAAGCGGAAAGAAAAAGAAGATTTCCAATTTCTTTCATTCCAATAAGTTGCTTCCTTTCCACCGCCATCAACCGTCTTCAGAGGGGGAGATATAATGTTGGTTTTGGTCTCTTAACATATGGTTTCCCATATGATTGTAAATAGTGTAAAGTGTAACCACAATTTGTTCTCTTACTACGTTGAAAGACTGACGTGTAATTCTTTTATACAGAGAATAAAATCACGTTTTTAGATATTTATTTATTTTCATTTCATCATTAATATAAAACGAGGTAGAATGCCATTTGTTAATGATAGGTCAAAAAAGTTTACTTTCAAATTTTTTTTTTTTTAATATTTTTATTGAAATTTACAACTGTATTTTGTAATACAAGTAAATATGTGGTAATGATAAAATACATGAAGAGAAAATGCCCATTGGCATCACTCCACTAGGTAACTAAACTAGAGGGTCTCGAGGCCATCTTTTTTTCAGGCGCCTCGGAGGATTGTCAGGAATTGAAGAGGAAGCAAGGTTTGAAACTAGAGGATTGGAGTTTATCATGGAAGGATTGATACCTGGTTCAGGACAAATCAGCAACATACGGGATGTTAAGGTCTTTATGGATGAGTTTATTTGTGACAAAGTAAGGCGCATTGAGGATTTTGGATTGTAAGGATTGAATACGGGAAGAATTTGATGGTTTCGTAGAGCCCCAAAGTTCAACTCCGTAAGTCCAGATAGGCCTTATGATGGTGATATAGATGAGTTTTTTGTAGATAAGTAGAAGGTTGGAACGTCTGTCCAGTAAGTTTTGAGGATAGACCACGTGATGGAAAACAGGAGACTGTAGAATCCCTAGAAGTGAGCCAAGTCTATGCGAATCCTCACGCTACCGACACCTCAACAGCCATCAGAATAAATAGGTACTATGGGATTCAAGTCTACTCACAAACAGTCAAAAATATTCCAAGAAAAGAAGGAATATTACAGTGGTGGAGTCGCAAGAAGAAAGCCGTTCTTCAGTAAGTTAAACCAGAACTGAACGGTTGAGATTTGCTAGGAAGTTTGTAAATAAACCCAAAAATGTCTGGGAACGGGTCATATTCTCTTAGGTATCTAAATTTAACATTTTTGGGCCTGATGGAAACTCAAAAGTGTGGAGGAAATCAACTTCAGCTTTCAAAACTAACAATTTATTTATGGGTGTATGGAAACTTTTTTGAGTAAGTGTACATATATATGACCATGTATGCCATAGTAATTGAGAATATACATCAGATTATATACCACAAACTTGACTTATGTTTTTATATTGGTCATATTAGCTCAGAAACCTATTTATCCTACAAGCCAATATAAAAATATTAAGATTAAGTAAGATTTTATAAACCTAGAAGGATCTTAACTTCATTACTTACGGATAATCTAACTGTTTCAATATCGTGCAAGAAGGTGATTGGTCCTAGATCACGCTAAGATACTAGATTTTTCCCTAATTTTTAGTTACTCACCTTATAGAGACTGAGAGGAAGATCCCCAAACCCCAGAGTCGCCCCACGGCTGAAATAACAGAATATTCAATTCTGTCCCAGCCGGGGTTCTGGATAATTAGAAGGATTTTATTAAAAGACTGGATATTATTGAACTACAGCTTGCAATAGATCGTTTTTAATCCTTTCAGACCCTTCTTATATCCGAAACTCCTGAGCTCTCTCAAGAATTGCTAATTTCAGAGAGGACTCATGAGTGACGCAGCTGAGTGAGGCGCTGGGATCTCTCAGATTCTGCTTTTCCCTACAAAAGTGGAGGGACAAGTCAAGTCCGGGGTTCCCCAACAGAATGTAAATATTTTGTATAAGTATGATTGTGTTCATGTTTTGTTTATTTATGTGTTTAATCTTATATTTATTTTTTTAATTTTCTTATATTTGTTAATTTTCTATTATATAATTTCAATTGTTCAATTTTATTTTCTATAGTTATTTTTCTCAAGGACTCAAAAATCCACTTTTTATTTCCAGAAATTTTATTCTAAGTGGACTTGCCTGAGAATAAATAAAGAATTATAACATTTATTATTGAATATCTTAACCAGTGATGGCTCACATCGAATGAAGTATAATAATTATAATAATTAAAGCCAAGTTTAATAAATTATATATATTTTATTGTTGTCATAATTTCCATTTTATTGTGGTTTTAGTTATTATTTTTATTAATGGCTATTATTGGAATAAATTGACAATCATGATAATCTAGACTTATTTTCGTAAAGCGATGACAGGAATATTTATTCAAATTAGTAAAAGATTGTATATCTCTTTAACGAAAAAATTCAACTCAATATTAATTGTATATGCTTTTAAATTTGCCGTTGATATTACTGTATTATTATTATTATCGATACCAGGTATGACTGAGCGCTTAATATTAACTTCTAGCATCACCAATTACTTATAATGCTAGCTGGAATGGTTAAAACATCTCCGTAGAATTTCCGCAACATATAAATTACTTGCCGTCAGTGAGTTGGCCCGAAGCCAAGTAGCAGCGGTTGGTTGCCATGTAACGATTTCTTTGAGTCATCACTTTAGGCTCTTCTTTGTGTGTCAGTTAATTACTTTGAGTATTACTAATAATACTATGTTACAGTAAAATATAATAAATAATAAACTTGCAAATTTTCAGGACATAGCTCTGACTAAATAAAAGTCTGGTGCGGGCAACACACGACATTCACTTACCTCCCTTTTTAGAATCGATTAAAGAATTTTCAAATACAGTTAGAGATAAAAATGAGTGAAACCATTAAATTATTAGTTAAATGGAATTTGTATAGAAACATGCGTTTTATTAAAAAATCTATTATATTATATTATATCTATAATATATTATATCTAGTGAATTATTATGATACAGATGTTTCCTTTCTAACTGAAAACTCTTTTTTAAATTTATGTCACGTCGTGAACCTATGACTTCCTATTGTCTCCATTAATAACACTCCTCTTGTCCCGAATGGGCAGATCCGATATCTAGGAATGCACCTTGACAAATGACTTACTTGGAACCCTCATACAAGACTGAAACTACAAGAAACTGCAAGACGTTTTCGACATCTTTAACACATACCAGAAAATCCTACTAATCTTCCATTTAACTACAAAAGACTCATCTATATGACCTTCATAAGGCCGATATGGACTTACGTAGTAGAGCTTTGGGGCTCTATTAAACAAGCGAATTCTGCCTCAATGCTCCTTACTTTGTCTCGAATGACCTCATCCATAAAGACCTTAACGTTCCGTATGTTGCTGATTCGGCCCGATCTAGATATCATTTCTTTCATCTCTGACTCCATTCCCACCCTAAACCTCTTAGTTTCACTCCTTTGTTCCTCTTTAATTCCTGACAATCCTCCGAGGCGTCTGAAAAGGAGATAGCCTCGACACCTATTTATTTTAACTTTCACTTACTATATATAGTAAGGGAAAGTATTGCGATCGTGAAAATGTTCGAATTCCAGTTTTTAACGAAAATACACGTTTTAGGGTCCCCTGAGTCAAAATAACCAAGTCCCGCAAAAAGGTCTCTGTGTGTGTGTGTGGTAGGTCAAGTGTAAAAACTAAAAGCCCTATGAAACTGAAATTTCATATTTAAGACAACTATACTCCCGAGACGTTACAAAACCTTTTTCATCAAAATGAGCTTACCAGAAGAGCCACTTTATACCATGCATTTTGCACCTTTTTTTGATTTTCTCAAAAACGATTCCGACGATTTTGATTAAACTCGCTATATCGATGTAAAATTTAATGGACTTTATTATCATGTAGGTTTTATTCTGATAAAAATAGTCTGACTGGGTTTAAATGCAGATATTTTAAATTTTCTTCTTATAAAGTGCCTTTAATTTGGTATATTTATTAAAATAACCATATTATCTAGTTTGCATTGATAAATAACAGTTAAATATGCAAGTTGAGTAAATTTGAAAAGCAAGGAGTAAATTGAAAAAATATTTTTTTAATGCAATTTTTGTTTTTGAACATAAGAACAGTAATATACATGTATGATATGCCGTTTGAAAGCTAAAGATTTTGGAAAAAAATACTATCTTATACACAGGCTTATATAAGTTAATAGAGAGTGATAAAAAGCCGATAAAACTAAATGATTATTTTAGATAATAATATAATCGATTTTTTAATAAAACACGTATTTCTATAGGAATTCCATTTAATTAATGGTTTTACTCATTTTTATTTCTTACTGTACTTGAAAATTCTTTAATAGATTTTAGAAACGGAGGTAAGTGAAAGTCGTGTGTTGCCCGCACCACATTTTTATTCATATTTTTAGAGTACTTCCATTGGGAAGCTTCTCTACGTGTGTTTCATGCCTTTTTATATTTTATTAAAATTTAATCGTTGTATTCTATGATACAGTTGTATATTCCAATAAATAAATTAAATTATAATAATAATAAAAATTTATTTCAACTTTCAATGGAAAGTGAAATTGTGTAATGCGAGGACCAGATTCCATTAATTGTTTTGTGATTAATTTACTGTTGCAGAATAATTTTGGTTGAACTTAAAAAAAAATATAGGTATAGTACTAACAAGTGCATAGGAAACATATGTGGATAGGCAAAGTAATAGCTAAAGGCACGTGACTGAGACGGCAGTAACACTTAGCCTAGATATTAGCTCCTATAGTATGAGGAAGATAAGAGCGGAGGAGACAATGGCTAACGGTCCTTGCGAGACACCCTTACTAGTAATTAACCCGGCTCCGACAGCCCTTTTCTTTTCTCTAGCTCATTGTTCTACGTCCGATCTGGGTCATCAGCGGCTTTGCCCTCCACGGGATAAAGTTCCTTTTTTTTTCATCCCTTGCTTCGAAGACAGTTTAATAGTTCGAGGACAGCGAGTTTCAAGTTCATTGCAGATGGTTGTATGTGCAATGGTAAGCCTGTCGTATTTCAGTCCTTTAAAGCACTTGTAATGCAAATCAGGAAGTCCGCTTGGTAATAATCATTTCGTGGTTGCCAGTTTGTTACTTGTAAATGGGAAGTTAAAAAAAAAAATTCTCCCTTTTCATTCCTAGAAATATCCATTGATTTTATAAAAGATTTGGAAACACTCGTTGTATTTTTTTTTTTTTCAATTGAAGGATTTTATATTTATTTTCTTTCATTTATTAATGGGACTATATCCTATGTTTATGTTGTCGTGTGGTTACTTAAGATACTGGACTACTTTTGGTAAAGAATCATGTACGTATATTCTATTACATTGTTTGTTTGTTTATTTATTTAACGTCACTTTATGCTACTATGCCTAATCGGACGATGCTATAGTGCGAATCCTAAATTTTGCCAGGTTTTATTAGGATAGGGATTTTTAACGAGTACCTGGCATCGCACAGGCTCGGGACCACCTTTTAACGTCCCCTCAGAAGGACGGATTTTTTTACTCCCATTAAAAAAATCCTAGGACCGCCTGCGGGTTTGAACCCGTGACCGTTGGCATAGGAGGCTGTTATGCTAGGCGCCCAGCTATAAGTGATCCCGTAATCTATTACATTATTTAATGCAATAAATATTTAAAAAAATAAAATTATGGGTTTTAGTCATAAATAGGACATGAATGTTTTCAATTAATTATTTTAATTTATTTATTATTTAAATATTTATGTTTCTAAATAAAGTGTAAAGCAAGTTTTTAATGACCGTGTATTCTCTTTTCTGGCCTGTTATTTAGCCTATTTTATTTATACGTGCTGTGACGTTATGTGACAATGAATTCTCAAAATAGGGTCCAAGTTTCTGAATAAATCTGGCCCCTGACTAAATCCCCATACAAATGCCACAGCCCTTGAAGACAGTTAAACACCTTGACAGCCGGAATAGAGATACGCAAACAGAAAGAGGCGATAAATACGAAGATCACGCTAAAATACTGACGAATAATCCAGTCTTTGTCGGGAAAAAACCTTTCCGCCGAAACTCTTTTATATTCTGCTTAAAAAATGTACCAGGCTTTTTGGGAATGCCTTCTATTCTGTGTCCTTGTTTTTTATTTCTTTTTTTTTCTAAAGTCCATTCTTTCTTTGCTATAATAAAAAGTCTTTTTTATTATATACTTTCGTTATTTAAAGGTATTGTGTTTATTTTATATCTTCCATCTTATTTCACTTCAACATGAACAGAAGAGGGTTTAGTGGTCTGAGGTACAGATGAGAAAGTAGACTGAAGGTTACCTAAAATTTCTGAATTTGAGGAATGAAACGAAATAGGTAGATTGTCTAAGATATGAAATAAACAACAACAAAAAATCCATTTCGCTTATGATTTGACTTGCAAATAAATAACAATGCATCAGTATTATCGCTTTATTTATTGTTTAAAACCTTCAACTGTTAATTTACTCCTAGAGGAAGTAAATAGGCAATAAAACTATAAAAATAGGAAAGAATATTACCCATCACCACTGCTTACCTTGGTTTGTTGAGAAGATATTTCACCTAAAGTTTTTTCAGTCACCTCCTCGTATTAGAGGACGCAGTCAGCTATGAGACCTGATTCCCAAAAAGTATTTCATCCATTTTAAGAAACTTCTCATTAATTTATTATAAAACCAATTTATTACATTCACTCACTTGTATGAATATATAGTAATAAATGAATATATAGTAAGGAAAATTATTGTTATCGTGAAAAATTTCGAATTCCAGTTTTTTTCAGAAATACGCGTTTTAAGAACCTCTTTTTAAAAATGACCAAGTTCCACAAAAAGCACTGTGTGTGTGATACTTTCTCAATAAATTTGACAAAACATAAGACCCACTTTATACCATGCATTTTGCACATTTAAGAATAGTATCAAACACTACTCTAACGATTTTGATTAAACTCGCTCTATCCATATCATGTAAGTTTCATTCTAATTGAAATAGTCTAAAAGGGCTTGAATTCCAATATTTAATTTATTTTCCCTTTAAAGTAACTTTAAAAGTTGAATAAATTTTATTACCAGCCAATGGAAATCACCAAACATTGTTTTTATGTTTTTTTTTTTTTTTTTTTTGTTTGAGCCTAAAAAAACAGTAATGTATGATATACTGTTGAACAGCTGTAGATACCAGTAAAAATATTATCTAATATAAAAAGTTTTACAAGGTAATACAAAGTAATAAAAAGTGGATAAAACTAAGTGATTGTCATACAATATGAAAACGTCATATTGTCATACGTTTCTATCGAAACTCAACGTAATTCTTTAACCATTTTTTATCTCTTGATTTTTTTTAAAAGTTCTTAAATTGATTTTCACAACGAAAATAGTGAAAGTTGTATATTTTGAGCAACAGAAATTTTATGTTATGGTGGTAAATGTATCAATACAATTTGGAACTAATTTAAATGTTTAATTTATACCTTTTAAAAATAATTGCAAATTTTATGAGTAACATATCAAGATGATATTAGAATCATACTATTCTATTAAATTTATTTTTACTTTAATTGACCAATATATGAAATATGCAGTAAACTTTTGCGATCGTGAACATTTTCGAATTCCTGTTTTCAACCGAAATACATGTTTTACGGTCCCCTGAGTCCAAATAACCAAGTCCCGAAAAAAGGTCTGTGTGTGTGTGTGTGTTTGTAATTTCATATCTAAGACAAGTATACGCCCGAGATGTTACATCAACTTTTTACTAATATCGGCTGACCGAAAGTGTAACTTAAGAGCGTCCATTTTACACCTTATTACAATTTTCTAAAAAACAGCTTTGACGAATTTTATTAAACTCGCCATATCCATGTGAAATTTAATGTGCTTTAATATTGTTGGGAAGAGGGGCGACTAACGCGTTTGCTCGCAGCCTCGACCCGGTCGTTATTATGAGTCGCCGAATTTTCTGTCAATCCGTGTAATTTTGTTGAGGGAAAATGAATGATATAATAAAAGAGAGAACATGAACAATCTTATATTAATTAAAATAAAACAAATACTGCTTATAATGTGCAAGCGGTGATTCTTTCAATCCTTGATCACTTCCTTCCCCCTCTCGTCTGCGATGTTCCTTCTTTCCTTTAGCGACTCCTACTCCATGCGACAATTCTCTACTATTTACTATGACATTTGATTTTCCTGGATGAAGTACGATTTGAGAACAATAGGACACATCTGCGACCACCAACTTAATTAAACATCGTCTACCCTCGCGAATGACTCTATCAACTCCCTCTCTCTTACAATCCCAGAATGCCCTCTGCTCCGGGGTCACTCAACAGCCATCCCAAATAGAATAAAACAAATGACTGTCGCGCTTGCACATAATTAATCACAAAACAAAACAAATAATACCACAAATGGAGAGATATAAACATAAGACTATTTCAATTCTTAACAAATATCATGTAGGTTTAATTCTGATCGAAATAGTCTGACAGGACTTAAATGAAGATATTTTAAATTATCTTTCTCTAAAGTACCTTTGATTTTATAAATTCAGAAAAATTTCCCGTATTATTTTATTAAGATAGATAAAAAGCTGCTAAAGATAAAAAAAATTAACGAATTTGATAAACAACTCAAGGAGAAAAGGGAAAATCTGATTTTAGTATTTTTTTTTTTTTTAACCTAATAATAGCAGCATAGACATATAGTTAGAAAGCTAAAGATTTTAGAAAAATTATTATCTTATACACAAAGTTGTAGAAGATAATGTAAAGTGACAATTAGGGCATACAATTATTACACGTAAATTTATATTTTATATTATTATTTAAGCTAAATCATACGTTTCCGAAGAACCTAAATAAACTTTGTATTTGAACTAGCATCTGCTTCGCACGTGTCAAGTTTGAATGAGCTGTCATTTAAGTTTAAAAAAGTTCTTTCTGACCGATGTAAAGTTTATCGCTTTAGAGGTTTTAGTTTACCGTAACGAAAAGTGCTATTGTTCAAGTTTATTTGTTTTTGTTATTTTAAAGTGAATCAGAGATAATGGAAGATTTAATTTTCCCATATAAATAAAGTTGATTGGTATGCAGGTATTCCTTGTGGTTTAGGAGTTAGCGGAAACCAAAATCACGTGTCACACACAAATATACAATTTCCTCTAAAAATTCTACCGCTTCAAAACTTTCAGAACATTCCTTAACCCTTAACCATTCCTTTGATTTTGATAAAACATCCATTCTTGCCACTGTTCCCAACCATGACAAACGACTCATTACAGAATGCATTTACATACAACTAGAACCCCTTCCTGTTAATCAAAAGACTGACAAACATAACTTGTCACTAGCTTATTCCCAAATATTAAATTTAATAAAGCATCCCTAGCTCATTTTTTAAACAACCACCTGATCATCTCTTCATAATTTTATTTTTATTTATTTATTATCATTTTTTTATTTATATATTTATTTAATTTTCGTACTCCCCTTTTTTATTTATTTATTTGTTTACCTACTAGATTACTGTTTATTTATCATTTCCTTCGACAGCTCCTTATCGTCATTCGTTATTACCTTATCATCATTCATCATTTATTATCGTCATCCGTTATTACTTAAAATCTTTTAATCTTTACCTCGTCACTATTTCTTACAATTTTATCAAATACCCATAAGTAATAACTCAAGTACTCTCAAGTAATGACTTTTGGCTATTTTTTAACAATCGAATCAGTAAACATAACTTAGCTTCTTGGAATTTTCCTAACGGACATTCTAGTTCTCATATTTTCCGTTCCACGCAATGAGCGTTTTTTAAACTGAGAAACATCACTTCGTAGGCAACGCTTGCACGTCATGTATGTATATTTTTTTCTTATTTATAAGGGTCTTTTTTCATCGCCCATTTCTTTCTCCCCCTTTCCATACTCATATATTTCTCCATTACATATCCTGACATATAATTATTAGTTTAATATTACATTATTTTAAAATTTAAATTATTATTTTTTATTCATACTGTTTCTCTTTTGTAATGACTATATTTTTTTATATATTACCTATACTCTTAACTATGTTTTTAATATATTACCGTCATATATCAACTCATAATTGTTAATATTTAAAATTTTAATTGTTCACATATTTTTCCTTTATCATTTTTTTTTCATTTACTGAGTCTCTATTTATATATTCTCATTACAATATTATCATCTCAATTATGTCTACTTCCATACTTTATAACTATCATCTTAATTTTGTTTATTTCCATACTTTATAACTGTCACCTTATTTCCATACTTTATAATTGTCATCTTATTATCATTTTACATTTAATATTATTTATGTTCCCATAATTTATTACTGTCATATTATTATTATATACCTAACGCATTATTAAGTCTAATTACATTGGTTGTTATCTTGTTTCTTTTAGCCCTGATGAAGGCCCACATTGTAGGCCGAAACGTCGGCACATAATAAAAATAACTCTTATTTTTAATTGTGTGGTTTTAATTTATGACCGCACCCCCAACCATCTTCCTCATCTAATTTCTCTACGGTCAACAAAACTCCATCATTAAAAATCACGTGTCATTATATTATATATATATATATATATATATATTATATATATATAGAGAGAGAGAGAGAGAGAGAGAGAGAGAGAGAGAGAGATTAACTTTAAAATTTTTAAATTTTTGACCAGATTTTTAATCATGTTATAAATAATAGTGAAATTATGCACATATTGCTATAGTTTCTAAATATCCTTTGGGGGATACAAATTTAAATATTGATAATAAAATACTTTTTTTTTATTGAAAAAAATAAAAAAACGCATAAAGCATCCACGACTTTAAAATAAAATGGTCATGTTATTTATCTTTTTTTTCTAAGAGTTAAATTTAATTATATCAGCCATTGAAGAATGGTTTCAAAACTGGAGAATCAAAATAAATCCTAATAAATCCCATCAAATCAGCTTCACTCTACGTCGTAAGCCTATGACTTCCTGCCCCACCGTATCCTTTAACAATATCCTACTTACTCCTGTTGAACAGATTCGGTACTTAGAACTCCACCTCGACAAACGTCTAACATGGAATCCTCATACTAGACTGAAACGACAGGAAACTGCTCGTAGATACAGATTACTACAACACTTACTTGACAAACGCTCAAAACTTCTTACTTACTACAAAAAACTCATTTATATCACAATTATCAGGCCTATTTGGACCTATGGCATTGAGCTATGGGGTCTACTAAACCATCGAATTCCTCTCGCATCCAATCCTTGCAGTCCAAAATCCTTCGTAAAATCCTCAATGCTACTTACTTTGTTACTAATAAAATCATCCATAAAGACCTAAATATCCCATTAGTTGAAGACTTGGCCCGTTTCAAATATACCTCTTTTCATTCCAAATTCCCTGCCCACTCAAACCCGCTTATCCGTGACCTCTCCTCCATATCTATTCCCGACAACCCACCGAGGCGCCTTAAAAGAAGATGGCCAAGAGACCTCCTAGATAAGACATTGGAATGCTACCAATGGGTAGTTTCTTCTCAGGACTACCATGTGTACTAATTATATGTAAAGCCTATTTACTTGTTGTATTTATTTATTACATTTGTAAATTTCTTTAAATAAATAAATAAAAATAAAAAAAAAATTAATTAATAGAGTTAAATTTAATTAATTTAAAAATTGAAGGATGCAATTCTTATCTTCTTCTTGTGGTACCTATCCGTTACAGATGTTAGCGATCATCAAGGCAATGCGTACTTTATCCTCCGCTGTACGAAAAAGGGCTACCGCTGTATTAAACCATGTTCGCAAGGTTTTCAACCACGATATCCTTCTCCTACCAGGCCTTATCTTGTTACTCTATAAGAAAATTGTATATATTAACAGTTAGGATGGAAGCTGAACGTGAGCTGATTGAGCATTCAAAGGAAGACCAGCAAGTGCTCTCGGTTTAATCAACACCCCTCGCCCCCAATTCCAATCAATGGACTCTAATGTCATCTCCACTATTTGATCGCTCTTAATTGCATTGCATTGATCACTAACAAAATATATAATGATTTGTCCCATTAACTAATGGACAAATAATATAAATATTTGAAGAACGCCAGTAATAAACATCAAATGAGTACTGTAACCTCAATAATAATCAGACATTATGAATTCATATTGAACTGTTGATAAATTAAATATGAACTCGGAGCAAGAGTCGTACTGCAGTGAATAGACCACAAGACTCATTCCGTCTGTGACCATAATTATTTGGAAGTTATCCGTCAATATTGACTATTACAGTCATTGAGAAGTGGTGTTAGAACTGGAGGTACCATGCTAATTTGTACTGGAGGTACCATGCTAATAATTTGTACCATGCTATATTTGTACCATACTATGCTTAAGTACAAAATAGTATATGAGAATAATCCGACCAAGCTAGCACCATTAAGAATAAGATCGAGGGCTTACATCGAAGAACTTTTTCACATGCATCTTAATAAGCCAGAAACAATAGAAGCACCATGGAACCAAACAGCACCAAGACTTGACTTTGACCAAGTATACCAAAAATGACACACCGCACTATATACTAAGAGAAAAATACTATGAAATTATATGCAATGATTCAGATCACATAAAAATATTCACGGATGGGTCTAAAATAAATGATCAAGTTGGTTCATCTATTATTACATCCGAAAGTACCCTCAACTTAAAACTGCCTAACCTAAGTAGCATATATACTGCGAAACTTGTAGCAATATCAAATGCACTCGAAATTATTATGTCACGTAATTCCCATTCTTCCCTCAAGAGCCTTCATAATATCTGCACTGATCATTCCACTAATTAATAAGATAAGAAAATATATGGGAGATTTAAAAATACTAGAAAAAGAACTTTTGTTCTTGTGGATTCCATCCCACATGGTCATTGATGGCAATGAAGAAGCGGACAGGGCTGCGAAAGAAGCTGCATTATCAAACGTCCAAATCCACCCTACTTACATCAAGGAACACTTAAAAAAATACCTGAACATGAAAATTGGATTGGGAACAGATGTGGTCAGAAGTTGACAACACAAATAAATTAAGGAAAAGTCATCACCTTCTTCATGTAAGACATCATTGCAAACAGAGGGCAGCGAGGAAACTGCTTTGGCAGGACTTGGCATCGGACATAGCAGACTCACACATCTCCATCTCATCCTCAGGCAGCCCGTACCAATGTGTGACTTGCGTAGAGTGCCTCTCTCAATAATACATATAATTGAGAACTGCCACAAATTCCAAGTACTAATGGATAAATTTTAGGGGGAGTCCGTGGCTAACTGGCTAGCGCGCTATTCTCTCATGCTAAAGTTGTGAGTTCTAATCCCATCCCGGCGGGGCTTTTATAAGAATGTAATTTAATGGGGATTCACTCACAGCCTCTCCCCTAGGTATGTGAGACCCGTCAGCCAAATGGTGGCCAGTCACAAAATTAGTCGTAGGGAGTGATGAACCTACCCTACAAATTGCATCGAGAAACGCGAGCGTAATCTCCCAGGATATTACACCGAGAGGCCCAGGGCCTGCACGGCCTGTCGCGCCACTGAAAAAAAAATGGATAAATTTAATCTACCAAGATCGTTGTGTGAGAGCTTGAAGGACTCTAGTGCAACAAATAGTTCACTACTGAGGTTCATCAAAGAGCGTGATCTGCTCCAGGAACTATACGGAAAAAAATAATAATATTAAATTAAATAAAAAATAAATAACTGAAAAAAAGAGGAAATAAGACAAAAAATTGTAATAAATTAATTTTTAAACAATAGATAAATAAACCTTCTTTAAAAAAATCTTTTAATATAAATATATTCGGTGCTAATAACCATGAGGTTGAGCACCTATTCCAATAACCTAACCCTAACTAGAACTGGAGGATTGAAATAAATTATAACAAATCTGACCAAATTATCTTTACCCATAATCACAAACCGATGATTTCCTGTCGCATTATATCCTCCAATAATAATAATAATAGGCATACCGAACTGCAAGGTTCGATGCCGATACCACCAAACTTCGCCTGCACAGACTCGTCCAATGTTCGCCGGTCAAGCCCAAGCCCCCGAGATCAGCTTTAACGCAATCCACCCATCGTCGCTTCGGCCTACCTTGCGGACGCCTACCATTCGGATCAGCAAATACTAACTTTCTCGGAATCCGTTCCTCACCGAGCCCAACAATTTTACTCGCCCATTTGAGCCTCCGCGACGCTATCGGACGCGAAAAAAAAAAAACTGGTTCAGTAGTTTTGGCGAAAATGCCGCGGACGGCGGACAAACAGATTTTTTTTTTATTCGTAATTCGGGTTCTACGTATCTTGAAACGTAAGCATCCAATTTTGATGGATACATATATATATATATAAGATCTTTTTTTTATTTCAAAGGTTGATAAGAATATAATATTGAACATAATAAACCAAAAGATGCCTACTTCAAGAATTTGTTATACTTTATTATACAGTGCCTTTTTACAATAAAATAATAAAGTCTGTTGGCTATTTTCTTTATAACCATGGATTCACAAATACCCAGAAGGCTAGGAGCAACCGATGAGATATTAGCAGCGATTATTCTTGAGCGAAGTTAATTGGTGGGTGTTTCCCCTAATTTCGAGGACCATGCTTGTTGGCTGAGATCCATCCGACTTTTGGCCTATGACGGGACAATAGATGGTGTAAACTGGCGTTCCCAGCGTGTCACCTCTTCCGTGGAAAGCTATCACTATATTTAGCACGAGGTTTAGGC
Organism: Piezodorus guildinii; assembly: GCA_023052935.1. Classification (NCBI taxonomy): domain Eukaryota; kingdom Metazoa; phylum Arthropoda; class Insecta; order Hemiptera; family Pentatomidae; genus Piezodorus; species Piezodorus guildinii. The sequence continues at coordinate 214,687,215 of CM041292.1, read as the reverse complement.
CTCCAAGCGCCAACCGATTCCTCACTCATCCGTTGGAGTCTGTCCAATCATGCTTTATTTTCCTCTTTCTGTTGTTTCTAATCTATCTTCCGCTTTTTCTTTTGGTGGTCGCATCATTCATATTTGAAATTAATCCAATTTATCCGACATATTTATAATAATGACACACAGGAAAAAAAGGTGTTTGCCATCTAAAATTAAACATTATATCTGCTAATGATATATTGATTCATTAATAATAGGAACTTGGAATATATTACTGTATCAAGCTTTTGGGCTCTACTAAACCATCTAATTCCTCCCGCATCCAATCCTTACAATCCAAAATGCTGAATGCCTTGTGTTTTGTCCCAAATCAACTCATCCATCTTGACCTCAACATCCTATTTGTCGCAGACTTAGCCCCTAATAGATATACCTGTTTTCATTCCAAACTCCTAGCCCACTATAACCCAATTGTCCGTAACCTATCTTCCTTAGATATCCCTGATATTCGTCCGAGGGGCTTGAAAAGGAGTTGGCCTCAGGCCCTCCTAATAGTTAATGAAGAGCTATTAATCGATAGTTCTTTGGCAAAACATTTTCACGGCTTTTACTATTCCTACAGATTTACTTATTGTATTTGTTTAATCCAGAGCTAAATCAAATCAGTGAAAAAATCTGGTGCGCGCAACACTTTCACTTACCTAATAAATAAATAGATTTAAATTGTTCTTAAGAATTTTTAAATACACTTAGATTTATATGAATAAATTGTTAAAGAATTAATTACATTGAATCTTAATAGAAACATGTATTTTTTATTAGATAATCTATTATATTATTATCTATGACAATCAGTTAGTTTTATCGGCTTTTCACCACTCTCCATTGTCTTTTACAATTTTGTTTATAAGATAAAAACAATTCTAAAATATTTAGGTTTTAAACGGTATATTCTAAGTCTATATTATTGTCTTTATGTTCAAAAACAGAAGAAGTGCAAAAAAAAAAAAAAAAATGTTTTTTTGTCTTTTCTCTTTTAGTTGGATATCGTATTCGTTCAAATTATATATTTATCCGTTTTTTTATCAATGCTAAATAAATGGTATAGTAGTTTTTATAGATTCTACAAAATTAAAGGTATTTTAGATGAAGAAAATTTAAAATATCGGCATTTTAGCCCTGTCAGACTATTTCAATCAGAATGAAACCTACGTTATATTAAAGCCAATTAAATTTTACATCCAGATAGCGAGTTTAATCGAAATCGTTACAGCCGTTTTTGAGAAACTCGTATAAAGATGTAAACCGCATGGTATAAAGTGGCTCTTCTGGTTAGCTGTTTTTTATAAAAAGTTGCTGTAACATCTCGGGCGTATAGTTATCTTAATTATGAAATTTCAGCACTGTACGACTTTTTGTTTTAGTCCTAGACTTTTAGTTTCTACCCGGGAGTTACCACACACACACATACCTTTTTGCGGTGAAAACTCGGATTCAAAAACTTTCACGATCGCAATACTTTCCCTTACTAGGTATATATTTCATACAGGTAAGTGAAAGTAAAACATAATAATTTGAATATTATGAGTGAATACCTCCCTAAATTATAATTGTTTTATTTATCTTTATTATTATTAATCACGGTGCCATTAGTCCTAAACTCCGTACATTATTTCTCTTTATTCCAAAATAACAGTAATATAGTTATATAATGTTACGTAATACATTATTAATGAGCCGTTATTTTTAACAGGGGACATTAAAGTTGCGACAGTAAGATCAGCAGTTCAATTTTTTTGGAGGAAAAAAATATATTTTTTTTTATTCTATGTTTGGATTCTACGTGAACCCTGATCTTTTCCACAATTACTTGGGTAATTTTATTTTTTTCTTGGTCGATCAAGAAATTTTAATGTTTAAAGTAATTACTGAAAATAAATAAATTATTATAAATTAAAATTACTGAGTCCTGATGATGGGGAAGGCCCCCGAAACGTTGACTCGTTAAAGTTTTTCTGTAAAAGCTTTTTTTGGAAGATATTAGAAACCTACTATTTTAAATACTGAAAATAATTAAAGTTAAATCAATGACGCATTCATTGTACTTAAAATTCCCTAAAAAAAAAAGTTCACATCATGATATAAAAAATTAAATACAAATCTTGTGCTATAAAATTCTACCAATTGTACATAAAAATTAATCAGTTGTAAAAAGATGCATTTTTAACATGAAACAAAACTCAGATATGTTTTCTCGTTATTATTCCAGTATACACACACATTGAAATTGAAATAATTAACTCATACCTTCATGCATGGCTAAGATTTACCAAAACAACTGACAAATCCATAAAAACAAAACAAATTTAGAATCTCAGTCAAAAATAGTCTTTGATATTTCCGGCATCCAATATTATGATGACCTTCGGTAGGATGAGGCAGAAAAAAATGATATTCTATTATTAGTTAAACTCTTTTTATCCTTCTATTAATTTCATATTTGATCTTATTACATTTAGTTTCAGTTCTCGTCGAAAAAATAAAAATTAATTCAAGATATTTAATGGTTTGGGGATCAAAACTGGCTGTGATGGGATAGTTATTTTATTATTAATTGTTATTATTATTCTGTTATTTGTGAAAAATTATCAGCATTGTGAAAACTATAATAGGAAGAGTAGTTATTAGGTATAGAGTCCAAAAGAGCCACTTTAAGCATGCATTTTTTACGATTTTCTCAAAAACTGCATTAACGATTTCGATTAAACTCGCTATATCGATTTAAAATTTAATGGGCTGTAGTTTTCATTCTGATTGAAATAGTATAACAGGGCGCAAATTGCGGTATATTAAATTGTCTTCCTCTAAAGTATCTTTAATTTTGTAGATGCGAAAAATGTATCCATTTAATGATGTTAGCAGTTATAAAAAACCGCCAAATGTATAAGTAGGATGAATTTGTTAATCAACCGAAAGAGAAAAGTACTTTTTAATGTAATAAGGTGTAGGTGTTATAGGTATTCTTTAAGGTGAAGGTCAAATTGATACCGTTGGAAAGCTAAAGATTTTAGAAAAAATATTATCTTATACACAAAGTTGTAAAAAGTAATGGAGACTAATAAAAAGTGGATAAAATTAACTGATTGTTTTAGATATTAATAAAATAGATTATTTAACAAAACAAATGTTTCTATTAAAAACCAATTTAATTGATTCTATAAACTTATTTTATTTCTAATCGTATTTGAAAATTCTTAACTGGATTTTAACGGAGGCAAGTGAAAACAGTCTCTTGTGCACATCAGATTTTTACTTTCACTTACTATATATAGTAAGGGGAAGTATTGCGATCGTGAAAATTTTCGAATTCCAGTTTTCAACGGAAATACACGTTTTAGGGTCCCCTGAGTCCAAATAACCAAGTCCCGCAAAAAGGTCTGTGTGTGTGTGTGTGTCTGTGTGTGTGTGTGTGTGTGTGTGTGTGTGTATGTTTGGTAACTCCCGGGCGGAAACGGTAAGTCCTATGAAACTGAAATTTCATATTTAAGACAACTATACGCCCGAGACGTGACAAAACTTTTTTCATCAAAATGAGCCTACCAGCAGAGGCACTTTATACTATGCATTTTGCACCTTTTTTCGATTTTCTCAAAAACGGTTCCGACGATTTTGATTAAACTCGCTATATCGATGTCAAATTTATTAGGCTTTAATATCATGTAGGTTTTATTTAGTTAAAAATGGTCTGACAGGGCTTAAATGCCGATATTTTAAATTTTCTTCCCCTAAACTACCTTTCATTTTGTAGATTCAATAATAATAACTAGATTATCTTGTTAACGCTGATGAAAAACTGGTAAATATATAAATTGAATAAATTCGTTACCTAACTAAAGAAGAAAACAGAAAAAATATTTTTTTAATGCACTTTTTCGTTTTTGAACATAAGAGCAGTAATATACATGTATGATATACCGTTGGAAAGCTAAAGATTTTAGAAAAAATATCATCTCATACACAAGCTTTTAAAAGTTATTGGAGAGTGATGAAAAGAACATAAAACTTACTGATTATTTAAGATAATAATATAATTGATTTTTTAATAAAAGACATGTTTCTATATAAATTCAATTTGATTAATTCCTTAATAATTTCACGTATTATTATCTCTAAAATTTTTTCATTGATTTTAAAATGGAGGTAAGTGAAAGTCGTGTGTTGCCCGCACCAGATTTTTTAATTTACAAAGGCTATAATAAAAAATCAAAAACATTTTATCGGACAATTTTGTTAAGTATAGAACCAATTAATATCTGGTATTCATTTCATATTTTACTATAAACTCAACCCTACAGTTAAATTTAATCATTAGTATTCTGGAACAACCGCCTGCTTCAGAGAAGTCTTAAGAAACATAGCACTGTACTTAAACTTACTTCTAAACCTAAACACATTGAGAAACATCTTTTAGGACATCGAGATAGGATCTGTGTATTTACTATTCCAACATAATCACTGCAATACAGCCGTAAACGGTACGTATTAACAACCATGGAACAAAGTAATCGTTAAAAAGACCAAAAGCGATTTCAAGACTTAATAATCGTTGATCGCAAGAAGTGATGTAATTCACTCCGCTTTGGTAATCTAGACCAAGCAAGCCCGCCGTGGAATACTTATGGGGCAGGTTGGCCAAGCTAAGCAGCAGGAAGCGATACGAGCGGGTGTCGTCCTCCATTGCTAACTACTACCGCGTCAGGTGAAAGTCGACCTCCGCCTGCTTAGCTATCTCCAGTGTCGTACCGGGTCAGGAATCCCATATCAGGATTAGATGCTAAGTCAGATAGTCTCTTTGTATACAATCCAGTCTTAGTGTAAGGGGCAAGCAATTCAGTTTCCTCGATTTGTTTTAAATATCTAATATAGAATAGAATAGATTTTGTTTGTCTTTGAGATATTCCCCATACAAATAGTGTCTGGCTTGGCTATTCACAATACATTGTTTAAGTTATATACATATGTTGAGAAAGATAAATCAATATTTTTTTTGCAATATAGTAGAGATAAAAAAAAGATACATATGTTTTTAAAATAATAATAATAATAATACATCTGTTTAAAAAAATATATAAAAAAAGTAATAAAATAAAATATATATACTGATAAAGATAAATTAAGTTTTGTTTTTCAATACATCACTGTATCAAAAATAAAATACATATAATTTTAAATAATAATAATCTATTTAAAAAGATAATATAAATAAATATGATAAAGATAAATTAACAGTTAATATCTAATACATATGGTGTCTATGTTTGCGGTCGCACTCGTGATATTATATATATATATTTGATAAGTATGAAAATAGGTCGAAAAATATATTCTATACCTCTAGATGATTCGGGTGCTTTATACATTTTGCATCTTCAGACGATTTTCAAAAAAACGGCTTTAATGATTTTGAGTAAACTCGCAACACCAGTGTATAATTTAATGGGATTCAATATCAAGTTTGTTTTATTCTGATTGAAATAGTCTGAAAAGACTTGTGTCGATCTTTTATATTTTCTTTGTCTAAATTACCTTTTATTTTCATTTCTTTTAATAAATTGACCGTTATATGTTGTTAATATTTTTAGAAAACGGGTAGACAATATAAAGCATTTGATAACCAACTGCAAAAATATCGTATCAGTTTTTTTTTTCTTTTTTTCGATCATAAGAATACCAGAATAGATGTATCTTAAGTTGTATAAGAATGCAGATTCTGTAGAGAAATTGCAGCAGGCAGTTGACGAATGGAACGAAGAGCTCCGCAGAAAGGGCATACATCAGTACCAGCGAGAGTAAGACCCTACACGTTGGAAGGATACAGGAAGACGTTATGGTATACTGGAATGGAGAGGCGATGGAAGTGGTGTCAGACTACACCTACCTTGGCACTGTTATGGATCGATCTGAAAAGGTAGACTCGAAGAAATAGTGAACAGGATAAGCAAAGCCAACGCTACCTCGCCTTTGAAGGCTATACGGGGGTTTCTCGGACCAGGGGGTGAAGGCGGGGGGATTAATGCCGAGGTAAAAGTCCCATCCGGTTCCGAGAGTTGAACTCGTATTTTTTGTTTCAAGATATTGGTCATCTGGTAGCTAGGCAACGCGTGATTAAAGCAACGCGCGCAAACTGTCTCGGCCACCCCGCCCCAGCCATCTGCAATACAGTGATCGGGAAGAGAGAAGTAAGCAGAAATGTCAAACTGCACATATTTGAGGCGGTGTACCTTCCCGTTCTCCTTATGGTGCAGAAAGGTGGGTGATGAATGGCAGACTGAGCAAAGTCATTGCTGCGGAGATGAGGTTTCTTCGAAGGATCGCAGGGAGAACAAGACGTCACTGCATCCGCAATTAAAGGATCAGAGAGGAGTTGGGAGTCCCTCTAATGAAGGATGTCATGGAAACTCGGCAACTTAAGTGGTTTGGACATGTTGTCCGGATGGAGGGACATAGAGATCCATTGAAAACCATGGACTATAGGACTATATCCACAATAGTAAAAGACCCCGTGGCCGGCCTGGAGTACCTCGACCGTTTATGCAAGAAACGGAATAAAAATCTAGCATGCAACAGGGAACGTTGGCAATCATGGCTACACGCTCCCCTACGCTGCAAAGCACTAGAGGGTGATACAAAATTAGATGAAGAATAATACCAAAATAGATGTATCTTAAGTTGTATAAGGTAATGGAAAGTGATTATAAGTAGGTAAAACTAAGTAATTGTTGTATAAAATAACTTCTATCGTTACATTAATTAATCTATAACAATAAAAAAATAAAAAAAAAAATAAAAAAAAAAAAAAATAAAAAATAAATAAAAAAAAAAAAATTTAAACTTTATTCACATTTACATTTTGACAAAATATTAACAATGATTTTGGATGAGTCATCCTTACAATCAGAAAATATTTTTGTTTTTTTGTGATTATAGTACATTAGCCTAATGGCAAACATATGGTGAAAAATTGAGGTTACTTTGCGATTGTAGGAAAAATTATACAAAAAACCTACACATAAAATAATTGAGAATACATAAAATATTTAAAGATACATGAAATAATTGAAAATACATAAAATAATTGAAAATACATGAAATAATTGAAAATACATAAATTAATATAAAATACATAATATGATTGAAAATTATAAAATTTATAACATAAGAAAGTAAGTTAATTTAATAATACATGTTTTGTTCTCTTATGAGTATATCGTTTTAGCGAAAATTTATTTTTTACTGAAGTAAGAAGCTGTTTGTGAATGGACAAGTTGTTTGATTGTAGGAAGCTGCAAGTCTTGGAGCATTGATGATATTTTCGTGTATCGGGGGAAGTTATTAATTATCCGCATTGACAAGTTTTGAATTCTCTCGAGTTTATGGAAGTTAGTCGAGCAGGATGAGCTCCAGACTGAACAGGCGTATGTGACTAAAGGGCGGATGACTGATTTATATATTGTTAATTTGTTTTGAGTACTCAAACGGGATTTTCTATTAAAGTAAGGAAACATTTTGTATATTATTTTTTTCGCCTTGTAAATTTTTCTGTTGATGTGGTCGGTGAAAGTAAGTGATTTGTCTAAAGTAAGGCCTAAGTACTGTACAGATTTTTACCATGGGATGAGAGCTGAATTTAACTTAATTTGGTGGTTTATTTTTGAGCGACGTTTAGTGAACAGGATTGCTTCAGATTTGGTGGGATTAATTTTCAATTTCCATTTGTTGCAATACTCGTTAAATTGTTTAAAGTATTGTATCTAAAAAAGGTCTGTGTGTGTGTGGTATATCCCGGGCGGAAACGGTAAGTCCTATGAAACTGAAATTTCATATTTAAGACAACTATACGCCCGAGACGTTACAAAACCTTTTTTCATCAAAATGAGCTTACCAGAATAGGCACTTTATACCTTTTGCACTTTTTTTCGATTTTCTCGAAAACGGTTCCGACGATTTTGATTAAACTCGCTAGATCGATGTAAAATTTAATGGGCTTTAATACCATGTAGGTTTTATTTGGATAAAAATAGTCTGACAGGGCTAAAGTTAATAGAGAGTGATGAGAAGAAGATAAAACTAACTGATTATTTTAGATAATAATATAATAGATTTTTTAATAAAACACATGTTTCTATATAAATTCAATTTGATTATTTATTTATTTATTTATACAAAGCATCTACCCATTAAGGGTCATTAGCTATAAACATAATTGTTTGTTTTTCTCTGTTTAGTATAGAATTTTTAACAAAATATCATTTATAACACAATAATGGTAAATGTATGGTCAAAGGACATTATATTCTAAATGAGATTAAGGACTTTGATTTTTTTCAAAAACTTGAGTGATTTCTGAACACACGTTTCACTGTCACCGAGAGCTATTTCCAGCTTGGTGTCAATTCCGCCCTCCGTTCTTGCACCGCGGCAGGCCTCACAGTGCAGGATGATGTGCTCCACCGTCAAAGTTGCTCAATTTGATTAATTCCTTAATAGTTTATTTTTATCTCTAACTGTATTTGAAAATTCTTTCATTGATTTTAAAAATCGAGGTAAGTGAAATTCGTGTGTTGCCCGCACCAGATTATTTATCAAAACACATGTTTCTATATAAATTCGATTTAATTAATTCTTCAATAGTTTCGCGTATTTTTATCTCTTACTGTATTTGAAAATTCTTTCATTGGTTTTAAAAATGGTGGTAAGTGAAAGTCGTGTGTTGCTCGCCCAAGATTTTTTTTCAACCCTAAGTGTTTAAATTTATTTTAACAACGAATAGTCGTGAGCAGCAAGTATCAGGTTTTTATTTAACAACTAGAATATTCAATAGAAATAATAATTCACATGACAGAACAATGTTTTGTAAACAATGGTCAGCTGGTAAACATATATGATTTCAACTTTTTTTTTTTAATTTGTCCTTGTAACTAACTAAAAATACACCAAACAAATATATTAGGATAATGGCACATACACATAGTAGACCCCTTGGTCATCTTCTTTTAACGTGACTTGAAGGAACAAAAAAGGACAGAGAAATAGATTCATGGCCCATCATTTATAATTTTCTTTCTTACTTTTTGAAATGCGTTGAAGATTTCAGGAAGGATTTTGGATTGCCTCTCATTCATTTATAAACTGAACCTTTTCAACAGAAATAGCATAAAACTTGTCTGTACGAAAATGTGGACAAAAATAATAATTAATTTCATGAACTGATAGTATTAGAGATTGAATCCTCCTTGGCCAATCCCTTCACAAAATTAGTATAAGAACAATTGCATTGCCTTGATTAAACTGCATTTGGAATATCCTTACTACCAGATCAATACGATGTATTGTACGTTCGCCTGAGTAGGTGAATTCAAACAGAAATCATTTCTACTCTCCTAGCCTGACAATGGTCGATGAGCCCTCAGAACAAAGGGGCTTCCTCCTAGATTAACCGATCTTCATGGCCTACTTTTTTTTTTCTACAGCGTATAATTTCGCGAAGCTAGCAAAAATTGTCCTTGCCATTTTGAATATTGTTTCATTTATATATTTCTTTTCAATAACTACAACATACAATGTTTCGTTTAGTATTTCGTTATATGATACATAAAGTTTTGAAAACAAAAATAATTGAGGCAAACATTATTACTATTTGAAGCAAAAGAAAAGGAGTTATATCAGTGTGAGTGCTCTGTAAATGACTCAACAATAGACTGTTTTAATGATTTTTTTATACTCAAACAAAATTTTTTTAACAACAACAACAATTTTTATTGAGTAAAATTACAATCTGTCCCAATTCGGACATTAATAGTAGTGCTGAAAGATATCATACATACTACATTCATACAATATTTACACAGCATAAAATTACAATAAAATATTGGGTTGATGCAAAATTAATGCAGGTTTTTAGTAGGTATTGTAAATACGCCATATCTTTACTTTAACCATATATATTTAATCAAAATAATTTCCATCTGAATCAATGCACTTTTGCCAACGTTCAACAAGCTTTCTTATTCCACCAGAAAAAAAATCCGAATCCCTGGACTCAATGAAATCACGAAAAGAATTTTCAATGTCGTCCTGGTTTTGAAAATTTTTCTCCCTCAAAAAGTGGTGGAATTAGGAAAATTTGGATGGAATTAGGTCTGAAATAAATGGAACATTAGGGTCGTGGTGCAAGGTAAAGTTGGAGACATAATAAGGAGCATTTACTATTGTACGGAGTACTTTAGATTGAAAGGATTGAATGCGTTTGATGTTAGTACGTTAAGCTGTCCCCCACAGTTCAAGTCCGTAGGTCCAGATGGGCTTCAGTATTGTCTTGTAGATTAATAATTTGTTGTCAACTGTAAGTTCAGATTTTCTGTTGAGTAATCAGTATAACTGTCCAACTTGTCTTGTATATGTGGGTTCCAAGTCAATCTTATGTCTAACAGTAAGCCAAGATACCGGACTGTATCTGAGAGAGGAATTGGTAATGAGTTGAAATAAACTGACGGACAGGATTTTCGTCTAAGAGAAAAGGTAAAACAAAAATTAGTGATCTCAAATGCTTGCCCTTTAATTCCTCATTCAATAGAAAACGAACTTAAAAGGTTAGGCCTTAGATTATATAGGTCTCCCCCATGCACTTCCTCAGGGTCGGGTACCAAGACCTCGGGCTAGCACATGTACTTAGTTTTCGACGGCAAGTCTACATCGCACCTGAGGACCTCAGTAAGCTGCCATCATCTCTACTAATAGAGCAATGTTTGTTACCGAATTTTTCTTGCTGAAGATATTTTAACCTGTTTCATATGCAAACAACCTGGTCACGCATCTACTGATTGCCCTGAGAGTGAAAACAATAATATTCAAGAACATCAAATTAGTGAAAATAGATTCTATAATGTAAGTCCCAACCTAAACAATAATAGTAAACAAATAAATGCCAGCTATTCCCTATTAGACACACCTAACCATACGATCCCCAATAGTGTGACAGTACAGCCAACCCTAACCGGTTGCCATGACGACACTTCAACAACCATAGCAGGAATCAAAGAAGACAAACCGAATCAAGGCCAACCAGGTAACCATGGCAACTCAATTTATAGCAAAAATATTGAAAATAAACGCTTCGAAGACGCGGCTTTAAATGTGGACAACAATTTAATATTAATACCGACGTCTGTTTCAGGCGTCAAACGATGCCACTTAAGTCCACCTTCTTCTTCTATACCCACAATGGAGCTTAACTTAACAATAAATCCCCAAGAAGAAGGTAAAAACATAATAAATTTCGAAGATTTTCCTCCAATGACAGCTAACCAATCCGTTCATAAAAAAACTTTAAAAAACGATAACAGCACAGCTATCTTCCGAGGAAATCATACCCACCGACCTGTTGGACCCACAAGACAACTCTTACCGGAACCCTTGACTGTGAGCCCATCAATTAGTGAAAAACTAGAACAACACCTTAAGTGAAATCTGAGTACAGTGAATTTTGTGTTTGTTTTTTATATAAGACATATGTGAAGAACAATTGCGTACAATTATTAACCTTTGTAATGTACTTGTGAAACCAAAATGTATGTAGTATGCCAATGACCCAATAAGGGTAGATGCATTTATATAAATAAATAAAAATTAGTGAACAGTCTCTACAAAACGAGAAGGGAAAGGCCTAGTTGGTATATGAAGATGGAAAGAATGGAGTTTCTGCTGAAGCTTGGAGCATCCAACTGGATTGAAACTGAACAGAACGCGAACCTCTGACGAAAGTAGCTGACCGAAGGGTCGAATTAATAATAATAACATAAATGCCAAAATTTTAGTCGGTTATGAACATTGAAGCATGGTCGTTTACAACGCCTTATGGTTATCGAGAATAAGGAGTGGCGTAAAACTGTTGATCCAAAGAGCATCCTTCTTTAGACATAAGCCATTTATTATGTTACACCACACGAAATTATTGAGTTTTCACTCCTTCAGAGTAATACTTTTATCGATACCACTATCCATATAATTCTATCCTTTAGGTACTATCATCGATACGCACAAACAGGGGTGAAAGTTTACAATTTGGTTAAGAATTTTTACAACGAATTCTTATTAAGTTAATATGTGCTGAGTCTTCTACATCCTATGAGACCCGTCCTCTACATCCCTTACACTGCTGATATCCCTACACATCCTGATACCTTTCTGGCAACATTTGCAGACGACACCGCCTTCCTATCATCCAGTTCCAATCCTGAAACAGCATCCTTAAACCAGCAGAGACACCTTTTTCTTATCGAACACAGGTGTAATAACTGGCATATAAAGGTGAACGAAGCCAAATGTAAATATGTAACATTCACTATTAGACGAAAATCCTGTCCGCCAGTTTATTTCAACTCATTACCAATTCCTCCCTCAGATACAGTCGGGTATCTTGGCTTACTATTAGACAAAAGATTGACATGGAACCCACATACAAGACTTAAAAAACAAGAACTCAACCGACGATTCGGACAGTTATCCCGACTAAAGTAAATCTGAACTTACAGTTGACAACAAATTATTAATATACAAGACAATACTGAAGCCTATGTGGACCTACGGACTTGAACTGTGGGGGACAGCTAAACGTTCTAACATCAAACGCAGTCAATCCTTTCAATCCAAAGTCCTCCGAACAATAGTAAATCCTCCTTATTATGTCTCCAACTATACCTTGCACCACGACCTTAATCTTCCTTTTATTTCAGACCTAACTCAATCCAAATTTTCCAAATTCCACCAGAACCTCATCAACCATCCTAATCCTCTCGATCAATCCCTATCCAGCTCCACTCATCCATACAATCCACCTAGAAGGTTGAAACGGCAGTGGCCCCGTGACCTCTTGTAAATATGTATATATTGATGATGTATGTGTGACGTGTATATAGGTATGAGAGATTTATAGACTTTGTTACCATTTTATTGATTTATTATTATATATATGTTTTATTGTAATTTTATTGCTGTGTAAATATTGTATGAATGTAGTACGTATGTTATCTTTCACCACTATTATTGATGTCCAAATTGAGACAGATTGTAATAATACTTAATAAAAATTGTTTAAAAAAAAAAAAATATGTGCTGAACCGATTCGTAGGCGTCAAAGAAATAGAGACTCCTGCTTAAGTTTTTATTATGTTTTTTTTTTTTGTCTCTTTTAATTCTTATTTAATTGACCAAAATTAATTTTGCTCATTAAAATGGAGTCCGCAAATATTAATGATTTCGGTACAGAATTTGGTTTGTTAAGTGTATTATTATTTTACGACCTTCATATGAAGGAATATTTCTGAAAAGAGGGATATGAACTGAAATTACTTCAGGTGATTATAGGTAATTGTTGTAATTGGATAATCAGAAACCCTTAACTATTCAGCAATATACCTTTCTGGGCTCCGTAGATATGTCCAGTCGCTCAGAGCTTCCACAGGGGACTTCGGTAACATACAGACCATCGCTGGACCATTTCTCATTATAAAACTATCCACTATTATTATTATTATTACATCACTTTATATTAGCTATTATCTGTTTATATTTTTTGGTTGTTATTTACGGGACCTCTTACCCTGAACTCTTTGGGATCTGCTATTGTATTTCGCAGTCTCCTTCTTAAGAAAAGAACTTATACTTAGTAAAACTTAAAAATGGCAGGTCTCTCAAAAGAACAAATGCCTAAACGACGGAAAATGGATTGAATAATTTCGAAATGTGCTAGTATTCCAAATTATGGAGTAATGATGATAGGCCCTTCTCCCAAAACATCAAATCAACTACTTCTAGAACCGCCTGTACTGAATCGGAAACTAACGATGTAAAAAAATCTCGTTTGTAAATTAAATGGGTTCACAAGAAGTCAAATAAAAAAAAAAACGTAATGATTTCCCTCTGATACGGAGGAGTTTCCAAGAAGAGGAGAGGGATATGGTATTGATTGCGGTGCCGGGGAACCGCAAAGTGTCGGCACTAAACCTTCAATTTGCCAGACAAAGAGAGGTGGGTACACGGTCACAGGAGGCGAAGAGGAAAACCATCTGGATCCTTCCGAGAACTATATCCTTATCGGAGGACCTAGAAGGAAACGGGGGGCATTCGGTATGTCACCGTAGCCTGGAATTAGGGAAATGAAATTGAGGGAAGATTCTTGAGCTACTATGTCATAAAAAAAAAGAAGTTTTGGGCGGTGTAGCTGAGCGGGTTAGCGCGCGTTGCTTAGCAACACAGAGGATCAAATAATTACGAGTTCGAGACTCGGTGCTAGGAGGAGGGGGGTTTTTATTTCATCATTTATCCCCCGCCCTCATCCCCTGGCCCGAAAAACACCGTATAGCCTTCAAAGGCGAGGAAGAGTGAACAGATAAAAAAAAAAAAAAAAAAAAGAAAGAAACAAGCTGATAAGTAACGTAAGAAATATCTTCTAAAGTCGTGGGCGTGCTTAAAGATGATAGAAAAAGACAAGATAATGCTGACTCTGACAGTTGCCAAACATGATGTTACTCCACTTTCAACCTACTTGTAATGAATAAAACGGTTTTATTATTTTAGATTATGAACTATCGTAATCACCAAAAAATAAAATAACCTAACCTCCCTCAAAACTTGAGGTCTTGACTTTTCTCCGAAACTACTAGACCATTTTTTTTTTTTTTTTCGAAATCTGTAACAAAAACAACAAGGACTCCGGCAACACCTTAACGTTAATATCAGCAAATAAGTTTTAAAATGGCAACTGAGAAAAAATGTTTAACGAAAACAAAGTAAAGAGTGCTAGAATCAGCAAAAACCGCGATTATCTACAAAAAATAAGCAAGAAAACTAATTGAACTTTAACCTAAGTATACGCCCTACACACAGTTTTTTTTTTTTTTTAAATAGAGGCAGTTTCAGGATTAGGACTACGCAATGAAAAAAAATATAATTGATATTATACGTATATATACGCCGATAACTCAGACATTTGTTAAGTAGGAAGCTTAGGATATTAGGAGTTTTAGGATCAGTACAACTTCAACCAGCACATTATAGTATATAATAAAGGAATGTGTATTCCTGTAGTGAACTTTTTTTAAAACTTTAAATACACCTAAATGGAATCTGCTTTCTTTATTTCAGGAATGAAACTACTTGAATGACACTATTGTTGGATAGACCAATATACCCTTTTGAAATTTTTCCGCAACTGTTTTATCGATATTTTTATCAACAGCAATATCGATGATATGGCTACATCTGGCTTATGGTTTACAATTAGGTGGTCAGTAATGATGTAACGATCCAAGTATATTATTCTGTTATCACCTGAGAGTACCTGTTTTGGGTCATATCGCTAATAAGAAACCTAGCCTGCGATCATGTGGTGAATAATTTAGGAAATATTATTATGAATCTTGAGGTATTCTCTCCTAGCTAATGTCTGACATCTTAATAAAATTTTTTGATATTTGCTGTTTAGGTTCCATAGCAGTTTCACAAAGAAGACATAGTTCGCTTGAATCTTATCAGCATCTGTATTTCTTATACGCGTTGGTCGCAACTAATTGATCCTCTTGTAAGCCAGATAGTTAAGGCTTCCTACCTTATTATGAATAATTGATGAGTACGCTATGCCAGGTAGCAACCTAATACTGTTGGTCAGCAGTGGGTTATTTTATTGTTCTATTATTAAAAATCTGGTGCGGGCAACACACGACTTTCACTAACCTCCATTTTTAAAATCAATGAAAGAATTTTCAAATACAGTTAGAGATAAAAATACGTGAAATTATTAAGGAATTAATCAAATTGAATTTTATATAGAAACAATGTTTTATTAAAAAATCAATTATATTATTATCTTAAATAATCAGTAAGTTTTATGTTATATTATTGAATCTACAAAATTAAAGGTAGTTTAGGGGAAGAAAATTTAAAATATCGGCATTTAAGCCCTGTCAGACCATTTTTATCTAAATAAAACCTACATGATATTAAAGTCCATTAAATTTTACATCGATATAGCGAGTTTAATCAAAATCGTCGGAACCGTTTTTGAGAAAATCGAAAAAAGGTGCAAAATGCATGGTATAAAGTGCCTCTTCTGGTAGGCTCATTTTGATGAAAAAAGTTTTGTCACGTCTCGGGCGTATAGTTGTCTTAAATATGAAATTTCAGTTTCATAGGACTTACCGTTTCCGCACGGGAGTTACCACACACACACACACACAGACCTTTTTGCGGGACTTGGTTATTTGGACTCAGGGGACCCTAAAACGTGTATTTCCGTTGAAAACTGGAATTCGAACATTTTCACGATCGCAATACTTCCCCTTACTATATATAGTAAGTGAAAGTAAAAAAGATATTTTTACTATCACTTACTATATAAGTGTTGCGATCGTGAAAATTTTCGAATTCCAGTTTTCAACGGAAATACAGCTTTTAGGGTCCCCTGAGTACAAATAACCAAGTCCCACAAAATGTTCTGTGCGTGGTATCTTCCGAGCGGAAACGGTAAGGCCTATGAAACT
Organism: Piezodorus guildinii; assembly: GCA_023052935.1. NCBI lineage: Eukaryota > Metazoa > Arthropoda > Insecta > Hemiptera > Pentatomidae > Piezodorus > Piezodorus guildinii. The sequence goes on along the minus strand of CM041292.1, from coordinate 214,670,635 downwards.
GAAATTTCATATTTAAGACAAATATACGCCCGAGACGTTACAAAACCTTTTTCATCAAAATAAGCTTACCAGAAGGCCACTTTATAGCATGCATTTTGCACCTTTTTTCGATTTTCTCGAAAACGGTTCCGACGATTTTGATTAAACTCGCTATATCGATGTAAAATTTTATGAGATTTCATATAATGTAGGTTCAATTCGGATTAAAATGTTATGACAGGGCTTAAATCCCGATATTTTAAATTTTCTTTCGCTAAAGTACCTATAATTTTGTTGATTCTATAAAATAACTATATTATCTTATTACCACTGAAGAAAAACAGGTAAATATATAAATTGTATGAATTCGATAGCCAACTAAAGGAGAAAACAGAATAACTATTTTTTTAATTCAATTTTTTGTTGTTGAACATAAGAGCAGTGATATGCATGTATGATATACCGTTGGAAAGCTAAAGATTTTAGAAAAAATATTATTTTATGCACAAAGTTTTAAAATGTAATAGAGAGCGATGAAAAGCGGATAAAATTAACTGATTGTTTCAGATAATAATACACTGGATGATTTAATAAAACACATGTTTCAATATAAATTCATTTTAATTAATTAAAAAAGTTTTTTATACATTATATGATCTAGTTACATTATGTTTTATTGATATTATATAAGTAAATATAAATTGGCAATCATGTATTATGCCATAATAATAAACGTTCCACTTCGGAGGATACTTTATTAGTCGTCTTGATCCCCCGGGACAAATGAATCATTAAAAAGTTTATAGCCAATAAAGGCTATTTTATTATCATGTACGCGAGGCTATCAGTTCTTCTATTTTCTAAGACTGACCACCTGCCCATGATAAGCATTCAGCCCGGCAGGTGAGACCAGAACACCTGTCCGGCTGGACCAAACCAAACCGCCTCTTACATCTCTCTTTGGGGAAAAATGTTTAAATTTAAAACTTGGAAGACAAATCTGGTATGCACAACATACGACTTTCACTTACCTCCTTGTTAAAATCAATTTAAGAACTTTTAAATAAAGATATATTTGAAAAAAGGTTGAAGAATTACATTGAGTTTCGATGGAAACGTCTGTTTCATATTAAATAATCCATTATATTATTATGTAAAACAATTACATAGTTTTGTCAGCTTTCCACCATTCTCCCTTTCTTATTGCCCTTTTGCGTATACAATAAGTTTTTATAAAATCTTTAACTATTAAACGGTATATTATGCTTCAATATTGTTATTTTTATGTTAAAAACTCTGGTGCGCTTTCACTTAATCCGTTATTTAAATCAATTAAAGAATTTTTAAATACATCTAGAGTTAAAAATAAGTTCTTAAAGAATTAATTAAATTTTGTTTCAATGTGATTCCATAGCTCATGGGATAGACAGATGATTACAGACTGAGAGGTAACGATTTCGTATTAACCTTGTAATTAATAACTTTTTCCTCATGCCAACCCATGCTATGTTTATCATATATAACTCATTTGCTGATCGTAACATATACAGGTGCAAATAAAAAAATATTAAGTTAAAAAAAAAAAAAATTTGTATCAATAGAAACATGTGTTTCATTAAATAATCTATTATATGTTTATCTACACAAATGAGTTAGTTTTATGGGCTTTTCCCGACTATCCATTACTCTTTACAATTCAGTGTATCAGATGACATTTTTTCTAAAATCTTTAGCTATCCAACAGTATATTATGCGTCTATATTACTATTCTTGTGTTCGATAACATAATAATTCCATTGAAAAATATTTTTGTACTTTTCTTCTTTAGTTGTTTATCGAAGCTCAACTTGTACATTTACCCTTTATTTATCACTGCTAATAAGATGATGTTCCAATTTTTTTTTTTTTAAACTACAAAATTAAAGGTACTTTACAGGAAGAAAATTTAAAATATTGGCATTTTAACCCCTGTCAAAATATTGGGCAGGTTTAGAATATAGGGCAATCTTGGAAAATAGAAGAACTGATAGCCTCGCGTACATGATAATAAAATAGCCTTTATTGCCTATAAACTTTTTAATGATTCATTTGTCCCGAGGATCAAGATAACTAATAAAGTATCCTCCGAAGTGCAACGTTTATTATTATGGCTTAATAAATAATTGCCAATTTATATTTACTCATATTATATCAATAAAACATAATGCAACTAGGTCATATAATGTATAAAAATTTTTTTTTTATTCGTTTGTTTCAATAGTAAAAAAGTCTGGTGCGAGCAACACACGACTTTCACTTACCTCCATTTTTTAAATCAATGAAAGAACTCAGAAATGAAACACAGTTAGAGATAAAAATACGTGAAACTATTAAAGAATTAATGAAATTGAATTTATTTAGAAACATGTGTTTTATTAAAAAACCTATTATATTATTATCTAAAACAATCAGTTAGTTTTATCTTTTTTTCATCACTCTCTATTAACTTTTAAAAGCTTGTGTATGAGATAATATTTCTTCTAAAATCTTTAGCTTTCCAATGGTATATCATACATGTATATTATTGCTCTTATGTTCAAAAACGAAAAATTGCGTTAAAAAAAAGTTTAGTTGGCTATCGAATTCATACAATTTATATAGTTACCTGTTTTTCATCAGTGGTAACAAGATAATATAGTTATTTTTATAGAATCAACAAAATTAAAGGTACTTTAGAGAACGAAAATTTAAAATATCGGCATTTAAGCCCTGTCAGACTATTTTAATCAGAATGAAACCTACATGATGTTTAAGCCTATTAAATTTTACATCGATATAGAAAGTTTAATCAAAATCGTTAGAGCCGTTAGAAAATATATAAAAAGGTGCAAAAGGCATGGTATAATGTGCCTTTTCTGGTTAGCTGATTTTGATGAAAAAGTTTTTGTAACATATCGGGCGTATAGTTGTCTTAAATACGAAATTTCAGCTTCCTACGACTTCGCCCTGGAGTTACCACACACATACCTTTTTGCGGGACTTGGTTATTTGGACTCAGGAGATCCTAAAACGTGTATTTCCGTAAAAAACTGGAATTCTAAAATTTTCCCGATCGCAATACTTTCCCTTACTATATATTTCATATAAAGGTAAGTAAAAGTAAAACAGAACAAATTCAATTAAAATATAATTTTGCTTTTTTTCTCATTTAGCTGTTTATCAAATCCGTTCAGCTTGCATATTCACCTTGTTTTCATCAACTTTAACAATATTATATGGTTGATTCTCGAATCTAAAAAAACATAGGTGCTTTAGAGGAAGTTTAATTTATTAAAAATATATCAAAATGAAACGCTGTAGCTGGGATTTTTGTGTTTTTTGGTCAATTTAAAAATACTAAAACAGTGATTTCTAACAAATGGTCCATTGAGATCTAGAATTGATTTTCTACGTTAATTACTTCATGCATATAAAAATGCAAGAGAGTTAAAAAAAATGGCTGATGCCTGGCTATCTCCAGTGACGCTTAATGCAGCAATTCAAAGTAAAATACACTTGAAATCCAAAATAAAGTAAAATAAGAATATAAGACTTGAAAATGACTTGAATAAATCACCAATTGAAAGTACTTTCAGGGTGGAAAATGTAAACCCAAAATTTCAATAAACAATATGAGTATTAAAAATAATATTTTTTGCTTGATATACTTTTTTATTTTTATTATAATTATTTTTTTTTTAACCAAGCCTTGGCTTTGTAGGCTATACAGTGATTTTTCGGACGAGGGCGTAGGTTTCATTCTAATTGAAATAGTTTGTAAGGGCTTAAATGCCAATATTTTAAAACATTTTCTTCTAAAGTACATTTAATTTTGTATATTCTATAAAAATAGCCATATCATCTTGTTACCATTGATAAAAAACAGGTAAATTCGATATTCAACTAAAGGAGAAAACTGAAAATTATTGTTTTAATTCAATTTTTTTTTTTTTAAGATAAGAACAGTAATATAAATGTATAATATACCGTTGGAAAGGTAAATATTTTACAAAAATATTATCTTATACACAAGCTTATAAAAGTGAATAAAGAGTGATGAAAAGCCGATAAAACTAACTGGTTATTTTAGATAATAATATAATATATTTTTAATAAAACACATGTTTACAGAAATTTAACTTAATTAGTTCTTTAATATTTTCACTCATTTTTATCTCTGACTGTATTTGAAAATTCTCTAATCGATTTTAAAAACGGAGGTGATTGAAAGTCGTGTGTTGCCCGCACCTGATTTTTTTTTAAACTGTTTAAATTCTGTTATTATATTGCTGCGCATCGCGCGTTAACTTACATAATTATTTGATATACCAAGACTACTTATTTAAGTTTACTTTTTTATAAATTACGAAAAATATGACTTTATAAATAGTTGTAATAACAAGACAATTAACAGTCCCTGATAATTATTACGAGGATGTTCTATTCGTTTTCGCTAAGTACCACGTTCCACATGAATACGTTTTTCTGGAGAAACGCTAAGCTGGGACCTCTACAGAGTTCAGAGAGAGCACCTTTAGAAGTGGCAGACTCGTTATCGAGGGGTTTGTGCCTGATGAACTGGCGGCTCTTCTTAACCTTATCTTCAGCCAGCTCGGGTCCTCACGTAGCAGGAAGGTTGTCAGAGCGGAATATATGAATGAAGTCGCTTCATGTGTATTCGTCAATATTTAAAGTTGTATGAGAGTATATAATTTATTTAAAATTTTTTTTTTTTTTTTCAACAACAACAATTTTTATTCAGTAAAATTACAATCTGTCCCACTTTGGACATTAATAGTAGTGCTGAAAGATATCATACATACTACATTCATACAATATTTACACAGCATAAAATTACAAAAAAATATATACACAATAATGAATTAAAACAATACAGTCAAGAAATAGCCAGTGCTAGAACTCCAATATATTTACAAAAGGTCGCGGGGCCACTGCCGTTTCAACCTTCTAGGTGGGTTGTATGGATGAGTGAAGCTGGATAGGGATTGAGCTAGAGGATTAGGATGATGAATGAGGTTCTGGTGGAATTTAGAAAATTTGGATGGAATTAGGTCTGAAATAAATGGAACATTAAGGTCGTGGTGCAAGGTATAGTTGGAGACATAATAAGAAGCATTTACTATTGTACGGAGGACTTTAGATTGAAAGGATTGAATGCGTTTGATGTTAGTACGTTTAGCTGTCCCCCACAGTTCAAGTCTGTAGGTCCAGATGGGCTTCAGTATTGTCTCGTAGATTAATAATTTGTTGTCAACTGTAAGTTCAGATTTTCTGTTGAGTAGTCGGTATAACTGTCCGAATCGTCGGTTGAGTTCTTGTCTTTTGAGTCTTGTATGTGGGTTCCAAGTCAATCTTTTGTCTAACAGTAAGCCAAGATACCGGACTGTATCTGAGAGAGGAATTGGTAATGAATTGAAATAAACTGGCGAACAGGATTTTCGTCTAAGAGTAAAGGTTATGTGTTTACATTTGGCTTCGTTTACCTTTACACGCCAGTTATTACACCAGTGTTCGATAAGGAAAAGGTGTCTCTGAAGGTTTAAGGATGCTGTTTCAGGATTGGAACTGGATGATAGGATGGCGGTATCGTCTGCAAAAGTTGCCAGAAAAGTATCAGGATGTGTAGGAATATCAGCAGTGTAAAGGATGTAGAGGACGGGTCCCAAGACGCTGCCTTGAGGAACACCGGCCTCAACGGGATAAAGGTTAGAAAATTCTACACCACAGCGAACTCGGAAGGAACGGTTTGAGAGATAGGATCTGAGAATTAGGTATAGAGACTGGGGTAAATGGGTTTTCAGCTTGAAGAGTAATCCAGTGTGCCATACCCGGTCAAAAGCTTGCGCAATGTCCAGAAACGCACCAGAACAATACTCTTTGCATTCAAGAGCTGAGGAAATATGGTCTACTTAAAAAAAAAAAAAAAAAAATTAAATAATATTTTGGGCATACTTGCAATGTCTAATTAACCATATTGACATTATAGAAACTAAGTATTAGCCCGTAATCTGTTGGAGACAAGTCGGGAGAATATGGTGGGTGCGGAAGAACTTCGTAGCCCAGTTCTTTCAATTTTTGCACGGTATGTTTTGAAACATGGGGTCTAGCTGCCGCTCAGTGAGATCATGAGGTATGTATAGAGCTTTTTTACTTTTCCAATACACTTTCAGTGTCTGGAAACGGTAGATGCATTTGCATTTAATTGTGCTGAGAGTCCTTTAACTGTTTGGTATAGGGGGTTTCCTTGAATTGTATGTTTGAGGACATCGTTGTCTATTACGGTCGGAGGTCTTCCTCCGGGCAAGTTTTCCAAGTCGGTATCCCCAGCTGAAAAATTAGCAAAGCAACGGCGAATGGTCAATTCATTAACACCCCCTTCCCCGAACGCCTTGCATTTATTTCTAGCGGCCTCAGCTGCTGAATGGCCGAGTTTAAACTCGTACATATATATTACTCGAAATTCGCATGTTTCCATGTTCATATTTAGAGGTATACTAAAAAGTGGGTAATTGATTGCTAAGCTAATGTTTATAATACAAAGGTAGAGGATAAGTAACTGTATACTTTAAACGTGCAAACATTCGAAAGAAAACAACAGAGACCTGCAAAATCCTTCATGTATTTCAGAAACTATAAAAACGGACATTTCATGTGAAACAACCCGATAGATTATAAGTTTTATTTTTTCGAATCTACGGAATTAAACGCACTGTAGAAAATGAAAATTGAGAATTTTAGCATTTAAGCTCTGTTACATTATTTCAATCAGGAAAAAACCTGCATGACATTAAAGCCTATTAATATTACACAAATATAGCGAGCTTATATTTACATCGATACAGCAAGTTTAACATTTATACTGATATAGCGAGTTTAATTAAAATCTAAAGAAGCCGTTATTAAGAAAATCGTAAATATGTCCAAAATGCGTGGTATCAAGTGGCTCTTCTGGTTAGCCGATTTTGATGAACAAGCTCCTGTAACATCTCAGGCACTTAGGCTTCTGAATTATGAAACTTCATTTTATGAGGTTGGGGAGTTAAAATATAGAACTACTATAGTGAAAGTAAAATTCGGTCCACTGTATATTTGGAATTTGGTTTCTACGTTTAGCACAACTGAAATCTATCGTTTTTAAAAACCGTCCGAGTTTCGTTCATAATTCCTGTGTTGCAAGCATATTTCGTCGTCCGAATAGCACTTTGGTAAGGCGTTGCACAGGGAGGAAATCAGAGGTTGAGCAGTGACCTGGAAGTAATGATGGGGTGCAGTATTGGCAGGGTCCCCTCTCCGAGTGCCAGCGAAATAGAAAGTGTCTCATTAGGATTCGTAAAGAGTCTGTGATCGGTGGTCGAAGGTCAGCAGTCTGCTATTTCCTAGGAGGTCCAGGAAGTCCTCGTGTCCTATCATCCAGTCTGCTATCCGGATGTCTGGTTCTCGAGTCGTTTCCTCCCGGAAGGGATCATAATTGCTATCCTGATAAGTGGGTGAAGATAACCAGCAATGAAATTGACAGTATCTATCAGTTTAGCGAAGAGGGGAGAGTCAAGAAGGCGCAACGAGCGGAAAAATTCTTCGCAAATTATATGTATATTTTATACTATTTTACAATCGTAAAACACAAGGTCAGAACATGCCTCTCACACTAAAACATATTGTAACAACATGGCAATTATACACTTATTCCAAATCAAAACACCATATACCCTCCACTGTGATCAAAAAACAATTTAAAACAGGACACTAATGGTGTCAGAACTGGAAGATTAAAATAAATCCTAAAAAATTCTACCAAATTACCTCTTTCCTTCGTCGTAAGCCGATGACCTCCTGCCCCACTGTATTCTTTAATAATACCCCACTCATACCTGTTGAACAATTCCGATACTTAGGACTCCATCTTGTCAAACGTCTCATATGAAATCCTCACACGAGACTAAAAGGACAAGAGACTGCCCATAGATACCGATTACTACAACACTTACTCAACAAACGTTCAAATCTTCCAATTCATTACAAAAAGCTCATTTATGTTACCGTCATCAGACCATCTGGACATATTGAATCGAGCTTTGGGGCTCTACTAAGCCATCTAATTCCTCCCGTATCCAATCCTTACAATCGAAAATCCTAAATGCTCCTTATTTCGTCACAAATAATATCATCCATAACCACCTTAATATCCATTTGTTGCAGACCTTTCTCGTACCAGATATACCACTTTTAATTTCAAACTCCCAGCCCATATAACCCTCTTGCCCGCAATCTATCAACCTCACATATTCCCTACATCCCTCCGAGGCAAGTGAAAATGAAGATGGCCTCGGGATCTACTCACTTAAATAAACATCGAAGTTCTAACGCTGGGTAGATTCATCACAAACCTTTCACGCCCTTTATTCTAATTCAACAGTTTTACTTATTGTTTTTTTTTTTCTTCGGTTCTGCAATGATGTCACTTCCCGGTCCTCAGTACTCCGCCTCTCCAACAATCTCCATCATTCCAGTCGTCCTCAGTCAGACCTCTGGCTGCCATATCCTCCATTACCTCTTCTATCTATCTCTTCCGAGGTCTTCCCCGTTTTCTCCTCTTGGGTGGGTAGTATTCAATCAATCGAAGAGGCCAACATGCTTCATCCATTCTCATAATGACTTATTGTATTTATGTTAATATAGTTGTAAAATTCAATGAAATATAAATTTAAAAAAAACAACAGAACACTAATGACCTTGGCTGTTGAGTGTCCATAAAATATATAACCTAACCTAACCTAACATAAGACCCCAACCCACTAACCTCTATTTCCTTCTCATCAAACATCATCCTTTTAAAAATCCCTTACGAGCTACATCGTTCTGGAATTCCATACCTACCTCTATACGCAAAGCGTCTTCTTAAACCTCATTTAAAAACAAATAGTTTCTTCATCTCCTCAGCCATCCATCTCCCGAGCGATTGTAAACAAAATGTTAGGATAATGGACATGTTCTATGCTAAAATTAATTTTAAAAATAGTTTATTTATATATTAATGAATATAGTGGATATATAGAATAATTATCGTTTATCCATTTCAATGACGTAAAAGGCATTTTTTTCGATAAATTATAAATTATATCATATTTACACGGTTATTCATAAATTTTTATTTTGAATAATTTTTTCCTAAACATTAAAGTTCCTAGAAATAGATGATAGTAAATGTGAGGTAACATTATAAGATATGAAAATGACGTTTGAAGGGACCAATAATGGCTTAATAGTACTTGTGCATTATTAATAAAATATCCCAACGCCATCTTCTTTTCAGTCCCCACAGAGAGTTATCGGTTATGATTGGGATGATAGATTCAAACAAGCGATTTGGTGTAGGCAAATGGTTTAAAATTAATATACGTATATCTATTATGATCTGATACTGTAATAAATCGGATATTAAGGTCTTTATGGATAATTGTATTTATAAATGTAATCATATTTGTAATCAATATCAATAATTGAGTTGATAAAATAAAGGAAATTAAGGGTTTTCAAATTTCGAAGCATTTTGCATATGGATAGAGTGCCGGAATAATAATGTGGTTTATACCCTAATGTTAAGTACCATACCCTAATGTTAAGTTACCATACCCTAATGGTAAGTACCATACCCTAATGTTAAGTACCATACCCTAATGGTAAGTAAACATACCCTAATGAGTTGATGTACAATAATTTCGCAGATTTTATTATGACAGATATATTATATAATTTTAAAAATATATTATCTACAAAATTATCTAGTGTAAACTGTTTTCAATCATTTTAATCTGACTTCATTCCATGAATGCTTTGTGGTATTCACTGCATAGTACATGATACAAATACTTTTATTTGTTAATTATAATAGCAGATTATACACCAAAAAGGTTTAACTCATTAAATTATTGACTCTCTATCCGGGAATTCATTTGGGTAAACTGACTTTTTTATATTTTTCATTTCTATTTATTTCTTATTACCTTTCGAGGGAGACTTCTGGGAACAGTGCTGTGTTTTAACTAGTGATCCCTTCTAGTTCTAAGCTCCAAATTATAAAATTTAAAAAAATATATTCGATCGATAGTTGATATCTCTTTGAGACAGAAGCCGCTTTAATATATCGATTATCTTCCAGGAGCTGGAGACAGAGGAGAGAGGCTGGAGGCGGGTTCAGCGACTCCTGGACTATGAGAGCTATCGGATTTCAGTGACCGTCCGGAAACCCGAGAAGAGGTCCTCTGATTTCATACCAGAGGAGGGGGAGCTGCCTACATCGTCCGATGTGGAGTTTTTGCTGGATGTGCAACAATTTATCACGCTGTTGCACAAGAACCGGCACGCCCTAAGCTCCATACTTTCGACTAGGATTAATTTAACTGCTTGAAATAACCGCGTAGGTAGATTAATGGGTTCTTCTTTATATATTCTGCAATAATTACTAATCATTATGTTTATCGTACAATTTATCTGGTACGTTGTATATTACTTGAAGAAATTCACGTTCTCTCGGTATAAATTTTATCCGGGTCTATGTAATTAGAAAATATATTATTACACGATGAAAAAAAAAATGGACAGAGCAACTATACATGTGGGTGGTTTCACGTATCTAAGTAACTAATGGAATTATTTAGACATGTAATAATTACTAGTAAAATATGATCCTTTTTTTTATTATAAAATAAATCATTACAAATTGAGTAGTATTACTACGTTACTAAACATTCTAAATCTCAAGATAAAGATATTTTTTTTAAGCTCTTTATCGCTTCTTGTCTTTGAAAAAAAAATAATAGGACAAAAAAAAACCAATTTAATCATCAACAGTGTAACTCAGGTGCTAGGTCGTTATATTTATGTGATAAATACTTAATTACCATAAAGGAATTTCGAAGTAATCAAAAGTTTTATGAATAATGAAATTACCTTTTAAAAGTTTTTATAGCTATAATATATAAGAAAAAAGCTGTACCCTACAATCCATGAAGGGTCTAGGTTTCAGTACATATAGAGATTAGTATTGTTTCAAGACCAACGGCCGTGCAAGGAGGTGATTAGGGCGAGATTACGCTTGAGGACTTTATAGAGACTGGGTGAACTCAAGGACGGTCTACTAATCCCCAGTCTCCCCACGGCAGAAATAACAGAATAAATAATTGTAAAAACCGGGATTCGAAACCTGGGAACAGTAGATTACTCTGAGAACTAGTGCTCTTTCCACTGCACCACCATCTTTTAAAAAAATAAATAACAAAATAAAAAATTAAACATAATAATAAAACCTGGATTTTTACGCTTCCAGCATATTTTTATCAACTTGAGATATATTCCAGCTGAAATTGAGGACAACTAATATGAATATATATGTAAAAACGTAAACAAGCATTTGTGTTTAAAAAACTTTTCTCACATGTTAACACCTAAAACGAACTAATATCAGAAAATTATTATATTTAAATCAAAATATATTACTAAAAATACCATATTAAACCTGTTTGCTTGTATTGGGGAAAAGCATTGGCGAAAAAATTAAATGTAGAAATAAAAATAATATTATCCTATGTAGCCCATGCACTAAATATTTAATTTGTCTTCATGTGCTATTTTAGGAAGAGGTTGATGTATTGGGTTGTCACATGAAATGTCCGTTTTCAAGTTAAAGGACTTTCATTAAAAATACGATATGAAAACAAGATAATTTTATTCAAAGTATTTACCTTCTTTTTCTACACATTTTTCCCAACGTGACACCAACTGTTTTATCCCAGAACTGAAAAACTCTGAGCTTTGAAGTGAAATAAAATCTGAAAACTCACTTTTCACTTGATCATAATTTTTAAAAAGTTTTCCTTTGACGAAGTTGTCTAAACTCCTGAACAGGTGGTAATCTATTGGAGACAAGTCGGGAGAATATGGTGGATACGAAAGAACTTTCAATTTTTGCACAGTACGTTTTGAAACATGGGGTCTAGGCATGAGGTCATGAGGTACCCATGTATCGAGCTATTTTACTTTCCCAATACACGTTAAATGTCTGGAAACGGTAGATGCACTTGCATTTAGTTGTGCTGAGAGTCCTTTAACTGTTTGGTAGGGGTTTCCTTGAATTGTATGTTTGAGGACATCGTTGTCTATTACGGACGGAGGTATTCCTCGGGACCAGTTTTCAAGTCGGTCTCCCCAGCTGAAAACTTAGCAAACCAACGGAAATGGTCCGTTCATTAACACTCCCTTCCCCAAACGCCTTGCAAATATTTCTAGCGGCCTCAGCTGATGAATGGCCGAGTGTAAACTCGTACAAAAATATTACTCAAAACTCGCATGTTTCCATGTTCATTTTAGTAGGTATACTAAAAAGTGAGGAAATTGATTGCGAAGCTAATGTTTATAATACAAAGGTAGAGGATTAGTAACTGTTTACTTTAAATATGTAAACATTCGAAAGAAAACAACTGAGACCTGCAAAATCCTTTATGTATTTCAGAAACTATAAAAACAGACATTTCATGTGAAACAACCCAATATATATTAGATTTGTTTGTTTACTCATTTAGCGTTACTTTATGTTACTGTGGCTAATCGGACGATGCTATAGTGGAAGTCCTAAATTTTGCCAAGCCAGCTTTTATTAGAATAGGCATCTTTAACGTGTACCTGATATCGCACAGGCTCGGGACCACCTTTTAACGTCCCCTTCAAAGTACGGCATAACTAAGGATTTTTACTCCCATTAAAAAATCCTATGACCACCAGCGGGTTTGAACCCGTGACCTTTGGCATAGAAAGTTGTTATGCTGACTACTAAGCTATAATGATCTCTATATTAGGTTTAAATATATTACTACGAAAATGCTATGAACTCAAATTTAAGCCATATTTTTTATAATTCCCAGGATCTCACTTCTATGAGAATTAGAAATACTCTATTGATTAGACTGAGGGAAAGTGAGTAGCAATAAAGGCTGAGATAGCGGTAGTTTAACTTTCGTACTGATGGCAATCACCACGCGATTAGTAGCCTGGTTATTGAGTCGTAGTCTGATCAGTAACTTGTCTGCTGTGGTTGGATCTGGAACTTTTACTTTTGAAAGCTACGTAAGGAAGTAAGGAACTATAATTTATCTAAATCAGCTGATGTTTATTTCTGTGGCGAAGAACACATACATAGTTTAGATAGTATTATTACCAATTATTATGACCGCATAGTCCTTATTATAAAAATTAAATCAAGTTTAAAAATATGAGTTATTATTTCTTTAATAAGTTAATTATTTAAAAAAAACGCTGCAAATTATTACACAATGGTTTATTATTTCCAAAAAAACAATATTGGGGTATAACTGTTTATAAGGCTGTTCATAAGCAATTAAGTAATATGAAAAGCACTAATTCAAAGCATCATAACACTACCACTGATTTCAAAATATCTAAGCTCGTTGTAAACCAAATTCAATAATTCTTTTTTCATTTGGTCCAAAAATCTTTTGGAGAATAGCACTGGGATCTCCTGGAACCCTGATTTGCTATCTACTTGTGAATGGCTAAGTTTAGTTTGTCGTTATCAGGTGTATAATGTAAATCATGAGTTCAAAATAATTGTTTTGATGCTAATAAAGTTTTTATTCATTTTCATTGTATTATTGACAAGTAATACTTTTTTTTTCTTTTATCGTTTGTTTGTTTGTTTATTTAATGTCACTTTATGCTACTATGGCTAATCGGACGATGACAGTGGGAGTCCTAAATTTTTCCTATCCAGGTTTTATTAGGATAGAGATCTTTAAGGAGTACCCGACATCGCACAGGCTCGGGACCATTTTTAACGTCCCCACCTTTTACTCCCATTAAAAAATCCTAGAACCACCTCCGGGTTTGAACCCGTGGCCTTTGGCATAGGACGCTGCTATGCTAACCACCCAGCTACCGGTGATGCCTTCGTTTATCGTGCTTTACTGATTTTAAAACTCTATACACACTTTTCTCTATCTTTAAAAATAAGCGTATTCATGTGAGAAATAGCAATTTTTTTTCTTTTCTTTTTTCTCTTTTATATAATTATTCGCGCGTTGTTGGTTAAAAATAACTAATAAATTTTGTTTCTATTTTTAAAAATAACTAAGTTATTGAATAAAATCCTTTTAATCGACCGCCATTTTAAAACTAACCAGCTGATATCAACGTCTAGGTGTTAGGATCATCGTTGAATGGACTAGTATATTGGTGGTGGATTTCAAAAAAATTGGTCCAGTATTTTCAGAGAAATGCCGCGGACGGTGGACAAACGGATTTTTTTAATTCGTTATTCGGATTTCTCGCATCTTGAAACGTAAAACGCAAGGGTAATTTTTTTTTAGGTCGATTACAAAGGTTGATTATTGAAAATAATAACCATAATAATCGGACTGAAATTTGGTAATCATAGATTTATGATCTGCTAGACCATCCGTAAATGCAGATTTGGACATAACAGAGATCCTTGAACAATATTTTATACCTTTCGCTCCATTTATTAGAGAAAAGTTTATTTTAATGCATGACAATGCTCGACCACACACTGCCAACTGTGTTCAGCAATATCTTAATGATACACGAATGCGGGCTTTGAGATGGCCAGCTCGTAGCCATGACTCAAATCCTGTTGAACATCTCTGGGATGAACTAAAGCAGTGTGAGAAGAAGAATTAACCCTCATGAAAACTTACAGGAGCTGAGAACATCTTTCATGGGAAGAAATCATCCAAGATGTTGTAGCAAACCTTATTAGAAAGGCAGTAATTCAACTAAGAGGAAGCAATGCCCGTTATTGAAAGTTGAATTCAACAGGGAAAAACCTTTTTTTTCCATTTTTTTACCAAATAAATCTTTATTTTTTGTTTCTTAATCTTAATTGTACCCCTAAATCATCCCAAAAGAATACTATTTTATAAAAATGTTGGTGTAATGCAAACAAATTTCACAGAAAAAAAAAAAAAATGATTTTTCAAAGTGCGCCATTCTTTTGTGGAGCAGTCAATAATATTTAAAAAAAAACTCAAGATTTTAAAAGACAACCCACTAGTTTTCTTGTCATTTATTAGTCCCATGTTTGATTTTCTCAGCGCTGAGTTAAAACCTAAGCTGAAATATGGTATGAATTATTTCTAAAAAAAAAATTGTATATATATACAATTTTTTATTGATTTTATTTATATATATTGATTATAACCATATATAAATAAACTCGTCTACTTTTATCAGTGACGATCTGGATAATTTTGTCAATAGAGGAAACAGGAAATGGATCGCATGGCCCGAGGTTATGGGACGCAACGAAGAATGGAAGATAACATCCTAGAGCCGTTATATATTATAAAGGTCACCTTCTAACGTATTTTCAGGACTTTATCAACCCTTTTAGCCGATAACTTAAATTATTGTTCCTGATCAAGAGGTTAAAAAGCATTCCTTCTGGGTCACGGGAATAGGGCTTAAGTTAGTTGTAGTAATACAATATTATATCGGAGTTATATTTACAAAAATAAATATAATAACTAAAAATGAATATTTGTTCAACAGCTAGTATTAAGTATTATTACTAGTTTTATGGGATGCTGGGGAGCGGCGTGGTCTAGTGGATAGAGCGCTAATCTACTGTGTTCCGGGTCCTGGGTTCGAATCCCGATTATGACAGAATTTTATTTATCCTGGCGCAGACCCAGCCTCTATAAAGTGGGTACCCAAAAATAGGGAAAACCTGGCGGCTGAGGGTGATCTCGGCCGAATCACCTCATTGCACGTCCTTTGGCCTAGAAACATACGAATCTCTACATGTACTGTGCCCAAGACCCTTCATGAATTATAGTGGTACAGTTGTTTTTTTGTTTTAGTTTTTTTTATAGGAAGCTAAAATGTCAACTACTAAGTTTGTCACCAGGCAAAAAAAAAAGGATGGATTGCCCAATAGTAGAGAAAGGAATTATAGACTTGGTTATGCGAGAAGCCTAGAGCAGAAGATGATAGCGAAGAATTATATTTGATGATGTAAAAATCGCAAATAAAATTTAATAATTTGTATTGAATCTTTGATAAATAATTATTAATAAATTATCACACTCCAGTTGAAAACATTAGATACTTCAGGTTTTAATTATTTTGTATTCATTGCTGAATATCGACTCCACTCGTTACCATCGGAGTATTTCTAGGGTCTGTGCTGGGCCACTACTTTTCGTTGTTTTTACAGCGCCAGTGGTCAAGCATCCAGGAGCAGTAGTAGCAGCCTATGCCGATGATATCAGGATATACGCATCCAGTGTAAACGCTGAACAAGCCCTAAGGAAAGCACAGGTGGCTTCAACTTCAACGGGCCATCTTCCATCATGATGTCGTTTTAAAAGGGTAAGAAGCCTCTACCAAGAACTTTCAAGCTGGATACCAGGACTTTCATCCTTCCTGTTTCAACCTACCCTGTTATTTTCCAAACTATTCTCTACCTGGGCGTGACATTAGACAAACATCTTACCTTTCCAGTCACGCTCGGGAGAGATTGAAAATGGCTCGATTAAAGAAGCATAGGCTCTACTATCTGTGACATCGCCGCAGCTCTCTTTACATCTGAAACTTCAGATTTATAATATACGGGCCTACTATATCAAGACACCATCTTACCTCTTATGGCTGCAACTACCATTCCGTTGGATCGCCTGACTGTCCAAATCACTAAATAGCCACATCCTACAAGCACTAAATAGCCACTGGACTTAAGGCTTGTGCCAACTCTATCTTCCAGAGATATTGTACCACCACCCAGACCAGGGAGGTTGCGAAGCACTGTCCTTTGGTCGACGTTCTGTAAGAAGGGGTCTGAGAATCCATTATATTTTCATAAGCCTGGAAGATGGTTTCTCCCCATCCAGTATTGTGAGGCGAAAGCCTGCAGGTGGACTTAGTAATGTTCAACTTGAAATACCTTAAAGGTTAATGTAAGGCCTGTACTGTTGCATTTTTTTTTATTTTATTTTTTTTTTTTACAACATTTTTTTCTTTGTTAATTGAGCGTCAAACAATAAAGGAGATAAGAAAAAAAAAACTTTAATCTTTTATAAATATATCGCCTTGGCCATCTTTCGGAAAAAATTTTGTTTATTTTGCTTTTTTATTAAAGTTGAGGAGCAAATAAGCTTCACCAATGTAGATGGATAAAGATTTCCAAAACTATGTTGTACGGATCGATAGAGGATTTTCAAAGGGAAAATTTCTAAAAGAAGAAATATACAAACCAGTAGATTAAGATATTGTATTTAAGACTATTAAGATAGATGAATGTGGGAAAGGACGTCTAATATATAGAGAACTCCCCTACCTATTTAATATTAAAATAAACATACATCAAGAAGATATTTTCTTGAAATTAGTTTTCCCTGTTGAACACATCCGATGCCTTGGACTGTATCTTGACAAACGTCTTACTCAGAATCTTCATTACAAGATTGAAACGAAAGAAACTTCTCTCTTTTTCGGCTTCTTCAACATTTACTGGACAAGCGGTCTATACTTCCACTTACATGGAAACGGCACATTTATATGACTGTCATAAGGCAATCTAGGCTTGTGGACTTGAGCTTTAGGGGCTCAATCAAACTATCGCATCCAATCCTTCGTAAAATGCTCAATACTTCTTACATCGTCACTAATCGACTAATTCACAGTGATACAAACATTTCTTTTATTGCTGATTTGTCCTAAATCAGGGACCATTCCCTCTATGACAACTCCATTCCTACGAGTTTGAATCCTTTCATATTAGATTCCTGATAATATGTCGAGGCGTCTAAAAAGAAGATGTCGTCTGGTTTACAATATTTACTGATGTGCTGCCTATAGGAAACTTCATCTTCTACAAGTCTGCTTCATGTCTTTTGCCTAATAGCATATTTATAAGTTCTATTATATAAAACTAGTTGTATAAGGGGTAGATACTTTAGTGAAGGTCAAATTCTGTGAATAAAATTGGAGGCTGATTTATACTTCATCACTTTTGTACTTACAGATAAATGAGTTCCTTTGCACCTGAAGATGACATTTTAGACGAAACGTCGTTCATTTATTTTTAATAAAACAGTGGTGAAGTATAATTCAGTCTCCAATTTTATTCATAAAACAGTTGTGAATTTCAATAAACAATAAAAAAAAAAAAACAGTTCAAAGCATCCCCTGCTTTTAATTCTAGTGAAAAAATCTGGTGCGGGCAACACACGACTTTCACTTACCTCCGTTTTTTGAAAACAATTAAAGAATTTAAAAATACAGTAAGAGATAAAAATCAGTGTAACGATTAAAGAATTAGTTAAATGGAATTTCTATAGAAACATGTGTATTATTAAAAAATCAATTGTATTATCATCCAATATAATCAGTTAGTTTTATTGGCGTTTCATTACTCTTTATTAAGTTTTACAACCTTGTGTATATGTATATTTTTTTTCGGAAATCTTCAGCTTTCCAACAGTATATTAACTATTTCTTTATGTTCAAAAACAAAAAATTGCATTAAAAAATATTATTTAAGTTATTTCCTTTAGTTAGGTATCGAATTCATTCGATTTATATATTTACCTGATTTTCATCAGTGGTAACAAGATAATATAGTTATTTTTATATAATCAACAAAATTAAAGCTTTAGGGAAAGAAATTTTAAAATATCGGCATTTAAGCGCTGTCAGACTATTTTAATCAAAATAAAACCTACATGATATTAAAGCACATTTAACTTTGCATCGACATAGCGAGTTTAATCAAAATCGTCGGAACCGTTTTTGAGAAAATCATAAAAAGGTACAATATGCATGGTCTAAAGGCTCTTAGTCTGGTAAGCTCATTTTGATGAAAAAGTTTTTGTTACGTCTCGGGCGTATATTTGTCTTAAATATGAAATTTCAGTTTCATAGGACTTACCGTTTCCGCCGGGAGTAACCACACACACACACACAGACATACGACACATACAACCGACCTTTTTGCGGGACTTGGTTGTTTGGACTCAGGGGACCCTAAAATGTGTATTTCCTTAGAATTCGAAAGTGTTCACGATCGCAATACTTTTCCTTACTATATATAATAAGTAAAAGTAAAAAGTGAGAGCTTCCTCAGTCCGCGGTGTACCTCAGGGTAATATTCTCGGCCCAATCCTTTATATAACCGATATTATTATACATGCTGATATTCCAATCCATCCTGGTACTGTCCTCACAACCTACGCAGATGACACTTGTGTGTTATCAGTAAATAATGATCCATCTGTTGCTTCCAAAACCCTAACTAAATTCCATCAAATTACCTTCGCCCTTCGTCGAAAACCTATGTCCGCCTGTCCCACTATTTCCTTTAACAATATTCCACTCACCTCAGTTGAACAGATCCGGTACTCCATCTAGACAAACATCTTACTTGGAATCCTCACACTTGACTGAAACGACAAGAAACAGCTCGTAGATACGCTTACTACAACACTTACTGGACAAACGATCAAAACTTTCCACATACTACAAAAAATTAATTTATTTACCATCATTAGGCCTATTTGGACATATGGGATTGAGTTATGGGGAATCCACCAAACCATCTAATTCTACCCGCATTCAATCCTTGCAATCCAAAATCCTCCGAAAGATCCTAAACGCACCTTACTTTGTCACCAATAAAATAATTCATAAAGACCTAAATATCCCATTAGTCGCAGATCTAGCCCGAACTAGATATTCCTCCTTTTATTCCAAATTACCCGTCCACTCCAACCCACTCGTCCGCAAACTCTCATCTCCTATTCCTGATCATCTTCCTAGGCGGCTGAAAAGACGATGGCCTCGAGACCTACTTATCTGATTAACTTTGAAGTGCTACCACTGGGTAATTTCTTTACATGCCTCTATCAGGCCCACTTGATCTATTAGCACATTTACTTGATGTATTTTGTTGTAATACAGTTGTAAATTTCTTTAAAATAAAAAAAAAAAGTGAGAGCGTCTCGGGGTACCATCTTTTTTTTTTTTTTTTTTTTTTTTTTTTTTTTATCCAAATGACGTCAAGATTTGAATCTAATCCTATATGGTCAGTACTTGTTTGCCATAATTTAATAGAAACTTAGGTTACGGAACCAAGTATAATATAAAAAGATCAATAAATTAATTAAATAGAGTAAAAAATAAAATTATCGAAATGAAAGAGGAAGTGACTCAAAATAAATGAAGAAATGAAATAATATTAAAATTAAATTAAACTCTGTGAAGTGCCCTTTTTTTTTTGTTCATACTTTTTTTTGTCTAAATTATTGAGTAATAAAATTGCTTGATGTTCATGGAACCTTTCCTTTGTTCTAATTGATGAAATAAATTGGCGGACCATCTTCTTGGCTTTGCATTTTTAGCATTGAACAATACGCATCTTCAACCAGCATTTCTACAGTGCATTTTTTTTTTCCAAGGAGTATCGATTAGTTTTCATCGGACATTTAAACACTTTTTTTTTTTTTTTTTTTTTTTTTTTTTTGTATAATCTATGATACTCTATGAATTACGGGGGAGTGTGTTTCCCTAAGCAGGTTCTTTTTTAGGTTAGGAGGTGAGATCATTAATTGGAGACAGTATACACACACCTCAGGCCAGATCCTATTTATCACAGCTAAGGAGAAGCGAGACATTTCCACGAAGCTGGGCCTCATTTAACACAAGCGACCAGTATATTTCATCTAGAGTGTCACCCAGGTCGTTAGGGATTTCTCTATAAGGACTAGGATATCTTACACTTAATATCTCCCAAGGACAATAGGATGGAATGCAGGAATCATATTTTATATTTATTAAACATGCCCTCAAGGTCCATGGAATATCAAGATTAGAGCCATATTTATTTCTGGAATTAATGGGAATCTACCCTTATTGAAATACAGCTAAGATACTTTAACTAACTCCTTATCTTACAAATTTACACTTACCCCTCTTTGTCATTGCATTGGTTGTGCAGAATCTCACAGACAGACAGCCACTAGATAAATAGCTCCATGCATCTTCACTTCCGACACTTATGAAATACGGATATAAAGTTTATGCCTGTAATTTTTTTCACTCAGAGAAGGATCCTTTTATAAATAAAGAATAATTTTTTTTTAAAACCACTCTACATCAACTTTTTAAGATGTTTGGTTATTTATTTAACGCCACTTTATGCTACAATGGCTAATCGTACGATGCTACTGTGGGAGTTCTAAATTTTGCCTATTCAGGGATAAAATAGGGAGTTCCTGAAGACTTCGCACTGGCTAGGAAGCACCATTTTAGGTTCACCCAAAAGGACTGCAAAACCAAGGAGTTTTTTCTCCCCCTTAAAAAATCCTACGGACATCTCCCGGGTATGAAACCGCGACCTTGGACATATGAGGATTGTTATACTAGCCACTACACCACAGGTGACACCTTAAGGTTTTTTTAAAATTTCATTTACCTATACAATTGGTGTTATCATAGTATGATAGGTATTTGTGTCACCGGTTTCAAAATTATTATGTAATGCTTAAAATAATAAAACTATTGCTATATACTTCGTAGAGAAAAACTACTAAAACAGGTAAAATGTTTAAAAATGTATACAGTAAGCATTCATAGCATTAAAAAACTGAAGAAATTGTAGCAGAATGAAATCACGTAGGCGGTATTATATAACGATATTAGACATAGTTAACAACATTACTCTACATACGACCTTCAAATCTCATTATTTATTTATTTAAACACCCTTCCTTGCATAATATGCAACACGGGTTATGACAACGTCTAGTCGTCAGTTTACCAGCAATTTAACGTTGCCAACAATCTTGTTTAAGATAGTCCGTCTTTCAATTTTTAACCTTGAAGAGCACCTTCTCTGCCTTCTATTCTTCTGCTGGTCTTCTCCCGATCCTAAAATGGTCTGGGCCAACAGCTGTTTTGCACCCGTATATAAAAACGTGTAGTTTCGTTTCGTCACCAGCTGAGGAAATTCGTTGTCTTATAGGACGTAGAGTCCGGTTTTCATTAGAAGTCTGATCCGTTGGGTTGAAAGGCGGTGGAATAGACAGGACATGCTCAACAGACTCGAGTACTCCATAGCTATGGCATAAGGGATCGATAACCTTCAAATCTCATCAATCAACGAAGAGATTCGGATCCTTTATACACTTTTTCATGACAACTTACACGGACATACAAAACATGGCCACTACAAACATGCCTATAAGGCAAAAAAAAAAAAAAAAAAAAAAGTGGATAAGGGACATCCTGACATAAATGCGAAATAAGAATCAAGTTAGGAAGAAATGCTACTGGGTACTATTTTATCCATCACGCCTACCACGCCTCAATATCAAACCCTTGGCTCATCACATGTCAAATTCACTGATTGTGAACCCCGTGACATTTTTTTTTTTTTTTTTAATCATTCTAATCCAAATAATAACATTTTTTTTTTTTTTAATTTCTTAAAATGTATCATTTATGATGAAACAATAGAGATTATGATATTTTAAATATCACAAATCAAAATGCATAGATGAATATTCATGTGCTTAAGACTATATAAAAGTACGTCATTTACAAACTCTTTCCTTATTCCAGCAAACTTATAAGTTCTAGAACTTAATTTAATATATTATTTATGAGATGCATATTGTAATTTATTCATCTAAAGTGCTGAATAGTTGAAATATAGTAATATAAAGAAACATCTGTGAGAAGACACATCGATAACGCATGCAGGACTACTATTGGTCTCTTCCACGTGCATGGTCGGCTAACAGATCCTCACGACCAACTCCTGAGACGAGATAAATTATTCATGAGCGTGAGTTGGACCTGGTCCAATGGTTGTTGGCCAGTCAATCATCCTGCTACATTAGCCTTGCTATCTGAGCCTGCCCAAACTGTATGCTAATAGTCCACGGGAGTCCATCCGCCTTCTTTCTCCGCCATGATGATGCTACCTGCTAATGTGAGCTGGTCACGATATTCTTAAATACCCGAACATAAACTAAAATAAATTAACATCCTTAGTATACATAACTTTTTCTTATAATTAAAAACCTGTATATATATATTGTAAAATAAGTATATAAAAAATAAATAAATATATAATAATTTTTTTATTGAGTAAAATTACAATCTGTCCCAATTTGGACATCAATAGTAGTGCTGAAAGGTATCATACATACTACATTCATACAATATTTACACGGCATAAAATTACAATAAAATATATACACAATAATGAATCAATACAATAAAGTCAAGAATTCACTTATACCTATATACACATACACACACTCATACATACATCACATTGAGTGGAGAATCTAGCCAGTGCTAGAACTACAATATATTTACAAAAGGTCGCGGGGTCACTGCCGTTTCAACCTTCTAGGTGGGTTGTATGGATGAGTGGAGCTGGATAGGGATTGAGCAGATTGAATGAGGTCGTGGGAAATTTGAAATTGGGATGGAATTAGGTCTGAAATAAATGGAACATTAAGGTCGTGGTGCAAGGTATAGTTGGAGAAATAATAAGGAGCATTTACGGAGGACTTTGGATTGAAAGGATTGAATGCGTTTGATGTTAGTACGTTTAAATGTCCCCCACAGTTCAAGTCCGTAGGTCCAGATGGGCTTCAGTATTGTCTTGTAGATTAATAATTTTTTGTCAACTGTAAGTTCAGATTTTCTGTTGAGTAGTCGGTATAACTGTCCGAATCGTCGGTTGAGTTCTTGTCTTTTAAGTCTGTATGTGGGTTCCAAGTCAATCTTTTGTCTAACAGTAAGCCAAGATACCGGACTTTATCTGAGAGAGGAATTGGTAATGAGTTGAATATAATAATTAATAATGATGATTAACGAGATTTTACTAAAACCGGCTAACCACAAGAGCCACTTTATACCATGCGTGTTGTACCTTTTTATAATTTTCTCAAAAACCGATCTAAAGGAGAAAACATAAAAAATATTTTTTGATGCAATTTTTTGTTTTTTTAACTTAAGAACAATATACATAATTTATAATATACGGTTGGAAAGCTAAAGATTATAGAAAAAATATTATCTCACACAAAAGCTTTTAAAAGGTAATAGAAAGTAATGAAAAGCTGATAAACTAAGTGATTATTTAAGATAATAATGGAATAGATTTTTTGATAAAACACGTGTTTCTATAGAAATTCCATTTAATCAATTCTTTAATGGTTTCACTCATTTTTATCTCTTACTGTATTTCAAAATTCTTTAATCGATTCTAAAAACAGAGGTATGTGAAAGTCGTGTGTTGCCTGCATTTTTTTTTTTATAACTGAAAACATAGTTATTTTTTCACAAAAATATCAGTCTTACTGAAACTTTTCGGAAAAAGGTTCTCAACTTTGTTCTTGGGCGGAGTTCTGAGCGTGCAGCTGGGAGGTTTTTTTCTGAAACCATTTCGAGAAATTTATGGCAACTCTTTCACAGGACGCCGAGGTATTCGTTTAGCAGGGACGCCGTCCAAAAACTTGAGTCGAAATATTTACTTCACACACAAAAAAACTAAAGAAAAAAAAACCTTTGTAGTATATCGACTGGGTCGCACAAGAAGGACCAAACTTAATTTCACGCGTCCATTTAATATTCTTACCCCTAATATGATGTTATTCAATTTATTTTTATGTTGTATTGGGTTGTGTCACATGAAATGTCCGTTTTTAAGGTAAATGATTTTTATTAAAAAAACGACATGAAAACAAGATAATCTTATTCGAAGTATTTACCTTCTTTTTCTACACATTTTTCCCAACGTGACACCAACTTTTTTATTCCCGAACTAAAAAATTCTGAGCTTTGAAGTGAAACAAAATATAAATATATAATAAATATAAATATAAATCTGATAAACGCACTTTTCACTTGATCATCATTTTCAAAAAGTTTTCCTTTGACAAAGTTGTCTAAAGTCCTGAACAGGTGGTAATCTGTTAAAGACAAGTCGGGAGAATATGGTGGGTGCGGAAGAACTTCCTAGCCCAGTTCTTTCAATTTTTGCACGGTATGTTTTGAAACATGGGGTCTTGCTGCCGCTCAGTGAGATCATGAGGTACCCATGTATCGAGCTTTTTTACTTTCCCAATACACTTTAAATGTCTGGAAACGGTAGATGCACTTGCATTTAGTTGTGCTGAGAGTCCTTCAACTGTATGTTTGAGGACATCGTTGTCTATTACGGACGGAGGTCTTCCTCGGGGCAAATTTTTTAAGTAGGTACCCCCAGCTGAAAACCTAGCAAACCAACGGCTGATGGTCCGTTCATTAACACTCCCTTCCTCAAACGCCTTGCAAATATTTCTAGCGGCCTCAGCTGCTGAATGGCCGAGTTTGAACTCGTAAAAAAATATTACTCGAAAATCGCATGTTTCCATGTTCATATTTGGACGCATACTAAAAGTGGGTAATTGATTGGGAAGCTAATGTTTATAATACAAAGATAGAGGATTAGTAATTTATTACTTTAAATATGTAACTATTCGGAAGAAAACAAAAGAGACCTGCAAAATCCTTTATATATTTCAGAAACTATAAAAACAGATATTTCATGTGAAACAACCCAATATATATAAGATTTGTTTGTTTACTCATTTAGCGTTACTTTATGTTACTATGGCTAATCGGACTATGCTACAGTGGAAGTCCTAAATTTTGCCTAGCCAGGTTCTATTAGGATAGGGATCTTTAACGAGTACCTGACATCGCACAGGTTCGGGAACACCTTTTAACGTCCCCTCCAAAGGACGGCATAGCTAAGGATTTTTGACTCCCATTAAAAAATCCTATGACCACTAGCGGGTTTGAACCCATGACCTTTGGCTTAGCAGCAAAATCCTTTATGGATTTCAGAAACTATAAAAACGGACATTTCATGTCAAACAACCCAATACTTATGATTTGAATTAATAATATAAATTCCACAATATTTATTATCATATTATTACAACAATATCACTAAATAATTAAATCCTTTCTCGATAAAATAAATATTTAGAGATTAATTAGGAATCACACTCATCTTACGATGCACATTAAGCCCTTAGTAATAGATCTTGAAATATCTTCAGACTTAGTAATTGACTTCAGTAACTAAAAGGCTACAAGGCAATCACTTTTACCAAATGACATTTATCTAAATTCCATCTGAGCATTAATTAAGCTTGTTTATAATGCTCCTAACATTAATTAATACATTAATTGCAAATATCAGCAGTCAGGCTAACAGTGTATCTGATATAGAACTGTTCATTACGTATTCTGACTAACCTCATTTTTATCATATTCTATCTTTTGTACTCTTTTTTTTTTTTTTTTTACTTTCACTTACCTATATATGAAATATATAGTAAGAGAAAGTATTGCGATCGTGAAAATTTTCGTATTCCAGTTTTTAACGGAAATACTCGTTTTAGGATCCCCTGTGGCGAAATAACCAAGTCCCGCAAAATGGTCTGTGTGTCCATGTGTTTGTGGTGAGTCCAGCACGAAAACGAAAAGGTGTACTAAAATGAAATTTCATATTATAACACTTATACGCCCGAGATGTTACAGCAACATTTTCATCAAAATCGGCTAACCAAAATAGCCAAGTAGAAATAGGATTTTGGTTAGAAAAAGGTGGGGTAAATTTAATTTTTAAGCACGATTGTTTGTACTGCTTACATCATTAAAAACCCAAGTTTTCACACTTTTCACCCTTGTGCGTTTTCCACCATCTTGAAAAAACCTCTAAAAAAAGCACTTTTTTCAGTTTTTTTACTTTTAAATCTCTTCCCTGACATTTTAGAGTAAACTTTGTCGTTAACAATTTTAAAGAACGATAAATTGCCTACATGTTTTGTATGTAATATATTGGAAAATCCGGAACACCTACTGAGATACGTGGGTGTCAATATTGGCAATGTCAGAAAGGTATGTGGTTTCGCTTCAATAACTATTTTGGTGTACAGTTTATTAAAAAATACATAAGAGACAATCTTTTAGAGAGTTAAATTTCTAACAAGTTGTAAGTATACGATGTTTAATTACTCCTAATATACACCAAGAAATGTTGAAGTAACATGAAAGTGCTCTGTTAATAAAAAATAAAATACTCCGTTTTAATTAGATCTTCTAAACGTAATATTATCTTAAAACCATCATAGCGTATGTTCTAGGAAAAGAAAAACGTTTTTTTAAACTAAAAAGAACTAATTTCCAATATATTACTTTTATTTTAATTAATTAAAAAAAAAATTAATTATACTTAAACAACTTTAAATAAAATATAAAGCATTTGTGTTAGTTGTTTTTCCGTTTTTAGTCTCAAATGTACTTGATGTGTATAAAGTATCACTTTAAGCGAAAGGCTGCGTATCGTCAAACTCGTCATCTTTCATGTTATATATAATATTTGGTCAATTATTGCAGGATTCGAATCCGGAATAAAAACAAAACATTGAAGTCCACCTTTTTTGCATCTTCACTTGTTACCACATTTCTGTACCCTGAAGTATCTTTAATTTTGTAGATTTTATAAAATTGGCCATATTATCTGATTAGTATTGCATTAGTAAAAATCAGGTACATATAGAAGTTTGACGAATTTGATGTGCTGTATGAACTGAATTTCCTTCATATTTCGTTTGGAGTTGTATTTTTCATAATGTATAATTTCGGATGAATAGAATTTTAATATGATATATATATGATATAAATATATGTAAGTGTTTTATGGCAGCATTGCTATTATTTTTCAGTATTATTATTAAGGTTCTTTAGACGTATTGTTAATATGTGTTCATTAAGATTCCATTACATGAACATTTATTTATTTATGGCGATATTTTACTATGGTAATAATTTCCTTCATATTTAGTTTAAATTTGTGTTTTTCATAATGTAAAATTTCTGGTGAATAAAATTTGAATGCATGTCCCGTTTTTTGTTTTTTCCCCAGTGTTAAAGCATGAATAAGAGCACAATTAATTCTCGAAACGTGGCCTAAATAAAATTGCTTATTTATTTACTGAAGTTTAAGGCCCACAGAAAACTTCATTTATCAACAGTGAGGACTAATCAACAATATATATATATATACTTATACTACCGACACAAGTATATAATGAATAGTAAATAACAATGTGTAGTATGTAATTTGCAACTGTTTAAAATTCTTCCCATCAAACATCAATAAAAAAACTGAAGGGAGAATCTTTGTTTCTCATTTATCAAAGAATCCAGGATAATTATTATTATAAATGTAAGAAAATTGGAATATGATAATTATTAAAAATACATTTTACTGCCATTTTAAAAATAATTTCTAGTGGTTTCTAGGAAGACATTCACAAATGGCCAGTTTTCGTAGAGCTCGAACTTTTCAGAACATCAAACATTTTTGAAGATCATGTGTAGATATTAAAGTCTCAAAAGAAAAAAAAAATGGATTCTTCTTGGTGTAAGTAGTGGCAAGAAAGGACATATGAGCGAACTCCCCTAATATATCATTTATCGAAAAACCAAAGCATTAAATTATTTCTTTTTTAGGCCATAGCCATAGCTAATGATACAATTTTGAATATGACGGTATTGGAAATAACGTTTCACGAACTGGAATGCCAGAGAAGCTTGGTTTCTGGAACGAGGCTCCTGGACTCTCTAAGGAACCAGCTGACTACAGGACGTCTTGTAATTAATACGTCACTAAACCTCTCTGTCGTAAGTTGGTCTGTCAGCGATCTGGAACTGTATTCAAGGAGACATCACAACAGGACCTCAAAACTTACTTTAAGAAAATAAATCATCAAAACAAGATATTAATAAATATTTATGAACGCGGGAAAAATTTATTTGACTTAACCTATTGCAGAAAATATTTTGAAAAATAAATACGCAAAAGACTATTTACATATTTTTGCAGTTTATGCCGTCTTCGGATCCTTGAGATATAGTATTTTTAATTTAATATACTTTTCCATTTTTTTTTTTTTTTTTTAATTATGACCATATATTATTGTTTTGTGATTCCGGCAATTCATTATAACTTGTTTCCCATGAATATTGTACACGGATCATTGGTAGTTTATGACTGATGAGTGGACTGTATTTGAAAGGTTTTTTTAAATATAATTTTTACCGAATTTCTTACCGAACCCGAAGGTTCGATGCCGATACCACCAAATTCCGCCTACACAGATTCGTCTAATATTCACCGTTCAAGCATAAGCCCCCGAGATCAGCCTTAACGCCATCCTCCTACCTTTCGGACGCCTACCAGTCGGATCAGCGAATACCAACTTTCTCGGAATCCGTTCCTCACTGAGCCCAATCTCTCTTCGGGCTAAGTATTTTACGCAGTACCTTATTTTCGAAAACCTTAAGCCGTTGTTCATCCTTCAAAGTGAGCGGCCACGTTTCACATCCGTAAAGAACCGTCGGAAGAACAATAGTTTTATAAATTCTAACCTTTAAGTTTTTAGATAGAAGGCGCGAGCTAATTAATTCAGCAACTGAATAATAACACGCATTTTTCACCTTTAACCATTATAATTAAACTTAAATACTTGAATTTCTCTACGTGTTCAAAAGTATGCCCTGATATATCAATATCACCAAGATCCCCACCGTTTCTGCTACTAATCATATATTTCGGCTTATCGGTATTTAATTCAAGTCCTATTTCTTTACCGGTTTTTATTAACACGCTTGTACACTTGGTTTTTAAATGTTCAATAGCTAATTTTAACAATACCTTATCTTTAATTGATTGTAATAAAAGAAAATGACATTTGATATTAAAAAATTAAGTTCAGTGTGGCAGCTTGAATGTTGTTATAATTCTGAATATGTTGCATCCTTCTTTGAGTTTTAACTTGTGTTGACTGACTCCTCTGGCCCATCATTATCCCTGCTCAGTCTTCCTGCTGCTGATTCTACTCACAGATTGTTATGTTGTAGACTGTCATTCTCCTTACACTTTTGACTTAACTGCACTACATTCATTTCAGGACTAGGGGAAATTTTTATTTTGACTTTGCACTCACTTGCCAACAAAATGGAGGGTCCAAAATGATAGAGCCTCCCAACTATAATTTATAGTAATTTCAATTGTCAAATTAGATCTTACTCACACAAATTCCACAGACGGACACTGTACATTATCTTGGTTTGACGTTTGACAGAAGAATGACTTGGGGCCCGCATATTAACAAAAAAAAGAAAACCCTTAACCAAAGACTGAGACTTCTTTACTCACTCTTTTCAAAACACTCGAAACTAAAACTTCGACAGAAATTAAACACCTATACTTACCTGCTGAAACCTATTTGGACTTACGCATCACAGATAAATGGGACAGCTAAAAAGACTCACATTAACAAACTTCAAATCTTTCAGGCTAATATGTT
The DNA here is from genome assembly GCA_023052935.1 of Piezodorus guildinii. NCBI lineage: Eukaryota > Metazoa > Arthropoda > Insecta > Hemiptera > Pentatomidae > Piezodorus > Piezodorus guildinii. The sequence continues at coordinate 214,640,147 of CM041292.1, read as the reverse complement.
TAGAACAATCATAAAATCACCGTGGTACGTTAGCAACATAACTTTACATACTGACCTTAAGATGCCAACTGTCAATGAGCACATACGGACACACTACAAACGTTTCCACGACAAACTACAAGGTCACCCTAACACACTAATCAATGACATGGCCACAACACTCATGCCAGGAAATGCCTACAGAAGGCTGAAGAGGAGTTGGATGAGAGACCTTCTCCTGTAGTTATACACACTAATTTCATGCCAGGAGTAGGTACCGCTCTCCCTAGAGTGCTGCTCTCCCTCATGCCTATCACGACATGTTCCTTAAAATTGACCGCACATTCACTGATTGTTCATTGTATTATTTACAGGTGTGAATGAAGATTTAAAGTTTAAAAAAAAAAAAAAAAAATTATCTCTTGTTCAGGAAAAATCCTTAAACAATTATATTATATATTATAAAGAGAAAACAAATTAAAATTCTATAAGACAACTATGTAACAAGTTAATTATTTAAATTAAATACGACTGATCATTCTTCTTCAATTAATTATTTAAACTTAATGCACGTTTTTCTAGCATTTAAATTCAAAATATTTTAAGTTTTTCATTGAGAACTTTTGGATATATTTTAATAAATAAGCTTAATCACCTCAATTCTTAATTTGAATGCTGAGAAGATAAGAATGTATACTAGCAATTAATTCTGTCATTTATTATCTTCTTTTTTTAAAGTTCTCACGATGATTCATAATATAAAGTACTATTTGACCTTGTTAAGGACACCGCAATCAAGATGACACATTGGAATGTCTTCTAGAATTTCCTGCTCAGCCATTATAACGAATAAAAAATGTATATCTTATTCATGGCACTTGTCGTTTTCTATATAATTCTTATATATCAATCGTAATGTATATATATATATATATATATATATATATAATATATATATATATATATATATATAATTTTTCGGAATTATGATATATATATATATATATATATATATATATATATATATATATATATATATAATTTTTCGGAATTATGATATATATATATATATATATATATATATATATATATATATATATATATATATATATATATATATGATTTTCGGAATCGGATGTCCAAAACCTTAATGCATGTTACTCAAATTTGATAAACACATATTAAAATTTAAAGAAATAAAATAAATGTCTTAATAACAATACGAAAACAACTCAACAATAGGAGGGAGAATACCCCAGACACCTGACGTCATCATAAATTCCTGGAAAATCTTCCATACTTGAACTATTCCTTTTTCATTTTTTCATTGTTCTTTCAAAGCTTGTAGGCTAAACATGTCTAATTAAGACACTATTTTGTCCTAAATTGTTAGTAATTTTATAATAATATCTTTAATGTAAATCATAATTTTAAATATCTATGTACCTACTGTATGATTATTCATTGTTCAATGTACTCTTTTTTATATCTCTAACAATAACATCTTATATTAATTATTGTATAATAATATTAATGTTATGTTTTTTTGTTTTTCCATTGTTATGAGAACAATAAATCCTCGAAACGTCGCATAGATAAAATTGTTTATTCATTGACTGAAACCTAAGAACAACACAAACTTATATATATATATATATATATATATATATATATATATATATATATATATATATATATATATACTTGTAAAATGCGTAGGTCTGGAATAGTCTTATCAACCTTCAGCAATAAATTGATGTTTTTTTTGGACTAAGAATTTATAGATTTCACACTTCACACTTTATTATAAATATTTCCGTATTTTCTTATTCTTACAATTTAGATTATATTGATAACTTATTATTATACTTTTATTTTCAAATAAATACATTTTTAAAAATTCATATAAAAAAGTAAATATTTTGGAGATAATAATCGTAAAATAATTGTTTTCTTATTTAAACTTATCCTTTTTAAATTAATATCATTAATTATTATAAAATTTATCATTATTGGAGACTTTATATATATATATATATATATGGAATCGTCTTGAGTATCCGTATGAAATAGATTTTTATTGTTGTTTGTTTCCTTATTTTATTTAACGTAACTTTTATACTACTGTTGTTAATCGGACGATGCTACAGTGGGAGTCCTAAAGTTTAATTAGGATACAGATCTTTAACGGCGATCTTAAAGTACCTGGCATAGCATAGGCTCGAGACCACCATTTTACGTTCCCTCTGAAAGACGGCTTAATCAAGGTTTTTTATTACTCACTTTAAAAATCCTAGGGACATCTGACAGGTTTGAACCCGCGACCTTTGACTTAGAATGCTGTTATGCCAACCACTACTCCACAGGTGACGTATTTTTTTTTCTATTTATAATTTTTTTTTTCCTAAGCATTTATGCAACCAACATAAAAAAATATATCATAAAGCCCAAGTATAATTATAACAACCCATGAAGGGTCTTGGAATCAGTACACGTAGAGATTCGTACTGTTTCTAGGCCAACGGCCGTGCAATGAGGTGATTCGGCCTTGATCTCGCTCAGCCGCCAGGCTTTTCCCCTAATTTTTTGGGTTCCCATTTTATAGTGGCTGGGTCTGCCCGAAGAGGGTCTCCATATCCTAGTGTGGTCCGCCGACTGAATAAATAATATTCTGCCACAACGAAGAGATTCGAACCCAGAACCCGGAGAACAGTAGACTAGTGCTCTATACACTAGACCACGCCGATCCCTATAATTATTTACAAGTTATAATTAGTATCACTTTCCACCTTATTATTATTATTTCAGTATTTCCTTTTTCTTCCAATTTCGATCATAATGATAACTTGTATATTAAAACTAATGATGATAAAAATACACTATGAGCACCAAAATGTTCGCTAATGAATTCGATTGATTTTAGTCCTCCAATACATATTGCTACGGTCAAGACAATGACGGGTGGACCACGCCTGGAGGGGCCCTACCCGCCGTGTCTAGAATATTCGGTGGTGGTACAAATACCGGTCCACTACGCCTGGGTCAGTCAGCCTTTATCTTGCTCAAGTGGATGTATCAGTGAACAGTGACAGTGAACAATTCGTGACAGTGTAGTGAAACTGTGTGTCAGTATTGTGATAACCGGTCGGTGGGAGATTAGAAGACTGTAGTTTATATGTAATTTATAGTTGTAAGTTTTAGAATAAGTCTAGCAGATTGTATAAATTTACGTAAGTAGTTTATTTGTTAGGAATACCTGATTTTATATGTAGACTGTTTAGTAGTTAAGCTAGTAATGCAATTATTATTGTAAGTATAGTGATTAGTAATCCCTTTGTATTTGTGCTTTCCGTATTTAATAAATATTTGTAATTTGTAAACTGGAGTAGTTCATTTCTCACACCCCGTAGCCCGTAACAATATTTAATACCCTTCCATTCTTCAGGTTCTGTATTTATTGAGTTGTCTGAAAAATGTTGCAGGATTTTCGTTATTTATTTAAGTATCCCTCGATATGATAAATCGTTTACGTTAACTAGATTATTCAAGTTCAACTCTTATTAATCCTCTTTTAAAAGAAAATGTTTGTTTATCTCTGTACTCCTCGCTACTTACAAATGATACATTCTTTAATAATATTTTTAAGAATAATGGTGTAGAAGGCCTTTTTCTCCTGATAAGACAATTTTGCGAGCTTAGGTGTAAAAAGGTTCAACAATAACTGTTTCAGAACTTGAGAGAAACTCGATGTAAAAAATTCAGTTGATGACCACCTTGTAGCGAATTGAAACGAGAATAAAATTCCTCACTCATTAAACGCCTCACAATGGAAAATATGACCGATTTAGGTGGACGAAATTCTGAAACTTGTCTATATTTAACCTTTGGGGTCCCAGATTACGAAAAAACTAAAAAAACTAATTAATTTGTTGACACAATTGGCAAGCGCACAGTGGTCAAACATCAAAAATTTATTCGCTAAAATCTAAAACTTCCCAACATTTTACGTTTGAAGTCCCTGAATACGGGAAAAATAATACGAAAATTTAATTATGGCTCGGAGTTGCTAAAACCTGCTAATAGATATATTTTATATCATTTAGGAAATTATAGATTGTAGATTTGGAGTGTTGTGTCTAAAAAAAAAATATGTATCACCCAAAACGCAAAAAATCTCAAAAATTTCATGTAATATCTAAAGACTAGAAGGATTGACGAATCAAATCCTGGTGGTGACATGGGGGTTATATAGTTTTTCTTTATTGAATAGGGGCATACATTTACAAATTGCTAAATTAACTCTACAAGTGAGATTGCAATGTATATTCAATAACGAGTTTGGAAATATAATGTCTTACCAGTCTCAGCAATGCCCATTGTTAAATAAAAGCAAAAACACTTTACTCTAAACACACCTTTAACACAATAAATGGCCATCGAATAAAGATAATCCCACTGCCGGTTATTAGGCTCTTGTATGAACAGGATTGATTCAATCATTTACTATTTATTTGTAAACACGGTATGACGGGAAATATTATTATTAAGGGTCTTGCCAACTAATAATAAAAAGGCGAAACACTGGAAATTCCAAAGTTTTGACTTGACTTTTGTCCACCTAAATTCTCGATTTTCCCCACTGTGTCAATTCCAAAAAAAATCCGCGTTATGAAATGTGATTCTCCATTCTTTTCCAAAAATCCTGATTATCGATGATTGTTACTTAGTGAATAGTGGATTTCTGCGATAATGACAGACGTTCTGGATTTTATTGGGTTTTTTTTTTAACATAATAACGGTAAAACAGATGCATAATATACCATTGGAAAGCTAACGATTTTAGAAAAAAATATTATGTTATACAATGTAAAAGATTATTGTTGTGAATAATAATATAATAGATTATTTAACACTGGGAGGAATTAGTCCGGGTGGCGGTCATTAAATGAAACAACTAAATAGTTTCAACTATTTTATTGTTTGCCAACGTTTCAGCCCCCTTTGTGGGTCATCATCAGGGCGCATGGTGGGAGAATGGAAACTAGGTACTCCATTCTCCCACCATGCGCCCTGATGATGACCCACAAAGGGGGTCGAAACGTTGGCAAACAAAATAGTTGAAACTATTTAGTTGTTTATTTAATGACCGCCACCCGGACTAATTCCTTCCGATTATTTAACACGTTCACGCCTGGGTGACCCACAGGTGGGTCACACTGGACTGTTCCGTTGTGTTGTGGAACTGTTGTGATCTTGCATTAAACACGTTCAAACTTGTAACAGTTTTGTCTAGCCTCACGCGTTAAAAACGTAGATATTCGCCTCGACATGAACGTCAATGATACACATGTTTCTATCGAATAAACAACTGTCAATTTCAAGAGAATTTTACTATGACTTATTCAGCAAAGGTCTGCCGAAAACTCAATGGATCCGATTACCACCACCAGCTGGTCTTCCAGTACAGCGAACCCTCAGTTGATACGGCTGCTGACCAACCCCGATGTAATCTCCAGTGATCATGGTTCCTCGAAGTACAGGCGCCGCAGAGTTCCAGAGGTTTCTTGGAAGTTAGTAGTAGCAGTCAGCTGATTTCAAGGGTACTTTATCCCCAAAAACAACAATTTACTAATTGATAATGGGTTGGTCAGATTATAAACGTCTTTATCCTATTGCAACACTAAGCACATCTATTCTCAATGTTCCAAACAATTATTTCTTCCAATAACATTCTTTTACCTGAATTAATTTTCTATTAAATTATTTTTCATACGACTGAAGTTAAGAACAACTGATAATGCTTAAAGAAAAATCTATTTGTTTCATAATTAAAAAATATCTTTAATTTATTTTCATGTCACTGTGAGAGGATTAGGAAAGAGCATTATTATATTATTTTATCAAAAGAATTAAAGATTTTTTTCTTCTTCATCTAATACGTTTTTTTATGGTACTTTAGGAAATGTATGAGCTAATTCATATAAACATATGAGAGTTTAGAAATTTCGAGTTATTTTCTTCTAGTTAAGATTCTGTTTGGAGTATAGAATTAAGAATATATAGCAGGGCGGTAAATAGCCACACTATATCTCTGCTATTTCTTACAACGATCCTTTTTATTATTTTTTTTTTTTTTTATGAGGAATTTGATTCTTTATCAGAGTTTTAAGAATTGGGCATTCCAATCTATCAGGAAAAAGGGATAAGGTTCATATCAATCCAAAGGTACAATAATAAGTACATGTTAAACGCAGAATTGTTTAAATTATATTGTAAACTAGCTGTGTCACTCAGCTTTGCTCGCGAATATTGCATTTCGTATTAATTTATGTGCGTTTATGGTGAGATTGGCTATAATAAATATCAACTATCAGCTACTCTTTGTTATCATTTAAAGCCCGATCTTGACTTCTTCCTGTCAAATTTACAATAGCAAACCAGTAGAAGTGGTTATATCCATAATCACTCAATATGTAAAAATAATCGTCACAAACCATTTTAAAAAAATAAATAACAATTAAATATATTTTCATAGGAACCTACACTCGAAACAGATATGAAACGCAATATGCTTAAAAGCGTCGGTCACCTGTATGTAGTGACCAGCCAGGTGTCCTTAAGATTTTTTAATGAAAGAAAAAAACAATCTTAGTTATGCCCTCCTTCGAAGGGGACGTAAAATGGTGGTCCCAAGGCTTTGCGATTCCATGAACTCGTTAAAGATCTCTACCCTAACTAAACTTGGAGAGGAAAAGATTAGTCATCATACGATTAGCCATAGTAGTATAAAAGTGACGTTAAGTACTCTCCAGTAGCCTCATCTCTCTTCGGACCAAATATTTTAGTACCTTATTTTCTAAAACCTTTAGCCGTTGTCCGTTCTTCAAAGTAAGCGGCCACGTTTCACCGTCGGAAGAATAACAGTTTTATAAATTCTAACCTTTAAGTTTTTAGACAGAAGCTAAGTAATTTCGCAACTGAATTATAACACACATTTCCCGCGTTTAACCAGGACTTTATTTCCTCCTGGATTTTTTTTTTTCGTTATCATTCAACCTAAATACTTACATTTCTCTACGTGTTCAAAAGTATACCCTTAATATCAATATCACTATGATCGCCACTGTCTCTGCTACAAATAATATATTTTGTCTTTTCGGTATTTATTTCGAGTCCTATTTCTTTACCGGTTTTTATTAACGGACTTGTATGTAGTTGTTTAGTTTCCGTGTCTTCCTTTAGCAGTACCAAATCATCAGCGTATCCCAGAACCGGAATTTTATCACCCAAATTTAAACCTTCTTAGTACATGTCACCTTTTCTTTGATATATTCTAAAGCGAATTCGTCTGCATCAATTTCTGTTATTATGATTGCTATTAAGAAGTTTTTAAAAGAATATATTTTAAATTACTTCCGCGTAAATGACATTTTTAGTTTTATTTTCTTGTGGCAGAAGAACATACTGATTTTCTCCGCAACCCGATCTTGACGTAAATCTATTCCTACGTGTTTAAATGAAAAAATATAAATTAACGGAAAATTGAATTATTTAAAAATAAAAGGTAAATCATTTGGAATCATTGGGAAGCGAGGTTTTTTTTTTCTCCCAAATTTTCACCGTTTTTCCCAGATTTTCGACTGATTCTTCGCTCCTATTGGTCGCAGAGTGGTGTTATATAGCCTATAACCTTCCTCGATAAATGGACTATCCAACACAAAAAGAATTTTTCAATTAGAACCAGTAGTTTCTGAGATTAGCGCGTTCAAACAAACTCTTTAGCTTTATAATATTAGTATAGATGGGTGCTGTAATAAAAGGACATGGGTGGCGCCTCGAGTTGTGATTGGTCTAAATCGAGAATATACTCACTGCCATTTTTTTTTTTTTTTTTTTCTCGTAGGCGTAAACCACATGGGTCATTTTCACCTTAAATCACTAAGATAAACGGATTAAAGATTATACTCTATTTTATCAGTCTATCTGTCGTAGGAAGTCAAAACGTTTTTCAATTGTCTGTATGTTGTCTTGTACAACGGTTGGTTAGTCAGTTTCAATTGCAATCATAATAAGAGTATCATAAGCCCTACACTCTGTCAAAATGTGTTTAACAGTGACCGAGCAACCTCATGTTGGGCAGTCCGTAAGAGGTTCCCGAGTCATGAGATGTCCGTGAGTTTTCGGGTGTGTCCAATACGCATTCGCGCCAGGATAACCTGTTCCTTTCGCTTTTGTCGTAGGGACAATTGCCAATGGGAGATGATTTCCCTTAATTTGTTGTCAGTAGTGTCATACCAAATCTGTCCCCACTTCGACCGAATCTGACCCACACCCAGTTCGCTGCTTGATAATAGAAACATAGTCGCCAACAGGCACCCCAATAAAGGGAATGCCATCTGTTATTGCTTCTTTGACTGCTCGATCTGCGAGTTCATTGCCAACTATACCGCATTGGCTCGGTACCCAGACATTACTCTCCACTGCCATTATTGAGCAAATTTTGTGACTTATATGCTGCCAACATTTCTACATTATGGAATCAAAACCTTGAGGAAGATGATTTGAAACATGAAAAAGGACAATTAAGGTATTATCTGTTGAGCTGCTAAGGGAAAAAAATTCTTTCCCGCTCTAAAACTTTCCTCCTATAACGATTAAGGGGTTAAAATTTTGCAAAAGTTTGTTTCTCATTAGTGTGAATCTATGGTATAAATTTATTCACCAGAAATTTTACATTATGAAAAAAACAAATTCAAACTAAATATGACGGAAATTATTACCATAGAAAAATATCGCCATAAATAAATAAATGTTCATGTAATAGAATCTTAATAGAACACGTATTAACATTACGTTTAAATAACCTTAATGATAATACTGAAAAATAATAACAATGCTGCCATAAAACACTTACTAAGAAAAGGAGAAATCAAAATAATAAAAATGAAATAAAAGGGAGAAAAATCCCCGATTCGCGTACCACAGTTATTTGCGAAATCCCTCTCTGGACTATTCCTGGCATTTTTATTTCAATGTTCTTTCAAAGTTTGTAGTATACACACATGTCTATATAAGACACTTTTTTCTTGGCTCAAATAGTAAGTGAATTCGTAATAATTTCTTTTATATGTATTTATTGTGTTAAAAAATGTAAATTAAATTTCATTTTTTCTTGTTATGATTGAACCTAAATACTTGAATTTCTCTACGTGTTCAAAAGTATAAATTTCACCAAGATCGCCACCGTTTCTGCTACTAATCATATATATTTTGTCTTATCGGTATTTAATTCGAGTCCTATTTCTTTACCGGTTTTTATTAAAACACTTGTATTTAGTTGTATGGCTCCCGTGTCTTCACCTAGCAGTACCAAATCATCGGCATACCCCAAAACCGGAATCTTGTCACCCATATTTAAGCCTTTCTCAGTACACATCACCTTTTCTATGACATATTCTAAAGCTATATTAAATAAAACAGATGAAAGGGAGTGACCCTGTTTCAAACCCGATCGCACCTTAAATCTCACGGAGTAATTATGACCGATTCTAACTTTATGAAATGTTTCCGACAAACACATTTCTACTAGATTTTACTAACTTTATTAAAAAGTTGTAGGTGTAAAAATTCAGCATAACCTATTTTTTTTTTATTCAAAAATTGTATTTTACTAACATTTTGAGAGAAAAATCAATAGTATAAATTTGGTTCTGTTTTACGCGGGGGCAGATTTTACAGGCTTATTACGCCAGGCTCTTTAATGGTCTTTGAAATTGCTAACGATAGTGTGTTTCATTTATAATTGAATATATATATTGATTAGTTACAATTAAATAACTACAGCTAGAAATGTTGACAGTTGAGGCCGGCAAGACATTTGAGTCTCCTTCAGGACGAGATGGGACGAGCTCAATAAAAACAAAATGACGACCGGTTGACAAGTTGTCCTCGGGTTCATTAAAATTCTAGTCAACCCCCATCGGGGCGAGAAGTCACCTGTCAGCTCCATAAAGGAGCGGAAAGACATCCTCGGAACAGAACGACGGTTCCAGTTGTTTTTGGTGCTATAGTGAACCGTTTACTGTACTCGGTTCGTTGACACCCGCACCGAAAAGTAAAGTAAAGGACTATGGGAGTTCCAGGAATACATTTGCTTTTTCATTCAGAGAGGTGGAGGATGTAGCGCTTTTAAGCAAACCAAGAAGAATATGCATACACTTTTTATGAAATCTTTTAATTCGAAGAAATATACCAACATATGAGTCGTTGATTTCCAAAAGGTACTATATCCACTTTAGAAAATTTGTACTAAAACGCACTTTTCACTTGATCATCATTTTCAAAAAGTTTTCCTTTGACGAAGTTGTATAAATTCCTGAACAGGTGGTAATCTGTTGGGGACAAGTCGGGAGAATATGGTGGGTGCGGAAGAACTTCGTAGCCCAGTTCTTTCAATTTTTGCACGGTATGTTTTGAAACATTGGATCTTGCTGCCGCTCAGTGAAATCATGAGGTACCCATGTGTCGAGCTTTTTTACTTTCCCAATACACTTTAAATGTCTGGAAACGGTAGATGCACTTGCATTTAGTAGTGCTGAGAGTCCTTTCACTGTTTGGTAGGGGTTTCCTTCTACTGTATGTTTGAGGACATCATTGTCCATTACGGACGGAGGTCTTCCTCGGGACAAGTTTTCCAAGTCGGTATCCCCAGCTGAAAACTTAGCAAACCAACGGCGAATGGTCCGTTCGTTAACACTCCCTTTCCCAAACGTCCTTGCAAATATTTCTAGCGGCCTCAGTTGCTGAATGGCTAAGTTTAAACTCGTACAAAAATACTAATCTAAAATCGCGTGTTTCGATGTTCATATTAGGAGGTATACTAAAAAGTGAGTAATGGTTTGGGAAGCTAATGTTTATAATACAAAGGTAGAGGATTAGTAACAAGAAAACAAGAGAGACCTGAAAAATCCAGAAACTTCAGAAACTATAAAAACGGACATTTCATGTGAAACAACCCAATATAAATCGGTACGTAATATTTTTTCTAAAATCTTCCGTGCTAAATGGAAGAATAGCACTTGCACGATCCTGTACGACGATGGCAACATTAACTATTATAACTTTCCTCTTTACCAGTAACATACATTCATAAGTTTATGTGCTTGAAACGACTTTATATTAACTTGTACGATTTCTTTTATTCCATATTAACTTTTCTAAATGTTTGCGCTTCCAACAGTATATATGTCGGTATAGTATGTTACTACTTATATTTCAATAATAATTTTTAACATGGTTACAGAAAATTTATTTTTCCCGTTTAAAGAAAAGCTAAATTGCAATGTACTTTACTTATAAACCTTCAGGAAGGAATGCCCTTAATAATGGCGAAAACCTTATTAAAATCCGTCTTGTGGTTTAGAGGGACCTAAAGGAAACTAAAATGATTTTATATAGAAAGATATATAACGTAAATTAGAGAATTAAAAGTGTTTGCGAAAAGAATAATGGAGAGTTAAATTTTTTTTTTTTTTTTTATTTATTTTTTTTATTTTAATCCCACGGTTGATGTTTGTTTGTTTGTTCATTTATTTATTTAACGTCACTTTATGCTACTGAGGCTAATCGGACGATGCTAAAGTGGAAGTCCTAAATTTTGCCTATCCAGGTTTTATTAGCAAAGAGATCTTAAACGAGTACCCGACATCGCACAGGCTCAGGACCACCTTTTAACGTCCCCTCTGAAGGACGGCATAACTAAGGATTTTTTACTCCCATTTAAAAATCCTAGGACCACCAGCGGGTTTGAACCCGTGACCTTTGGCATAGGAGGCTGTTATGCTGGCCACCCTGCTACCGGTGATCCCACGGTTGATGTTTTATTTTATATTGATGACCATATAATTTTGTATACATCAAATAGTACTATTATTAGAAATATATTTATAGTGATTACTGATGTAAAAGACCTGACTCAAATTCTAATTATATATGTATTTAAGATTCCTGTTCATTGTAAGAAAAGACAAGTTGGTCCTAATGTAACAGGTCATTAATAAATTTAATTACAATTCTAACTCATAGAAAAGTCTGGCAATACACGACATTCACTTACCACTATTGTTAAAATAAATTAAAGAATTTTCAAATACATTTAGAGATAAAAATTAGTGAAACTATTAAAGAATTAATTAAATTGAATTTCTATAGAAACATATGTTTTATTAAAAAATCTATCTTATTATTATCTAAAACAATCCCTTAGTTTTATCGGCTTTTTATCACTCTCTATTTAATTTTAAAAGCCAGTGTATAAGATAATATGTTTTCTAAAATCTTTAGCTTTCCAACGATATATCATACATGTATATTACTTATGTTCAAAACGAAAAATTGCATTTAAAAAAATATTTTTTCTGCTTTATCCTTTAGTTGGGTATCGAATTCATTCAATTTATATATTTACCGGTTTTTTCATCCGTGGAAACAAGATAATATAGTTTTCTTTATAGAATCAGCAAAATTAAAGATACTTTAGAGGAAGAAAGTTTAAAATATCAGCATTTAAGCCCTGTCAGACCATTTTAATTAGAATGAAACCTACATGATATTAAAGCCCATTAAATTTTACATCGATATAACGAGTTTAATCAAATCGTCGGAACCGTTTTTGAGGAATTCACAAAAAGGTGCAATATGCATGGTATAAAGTGGCTCTTCTGGTTAGCCGAATTTGATGAAAAACTTTTTGTAACACCTCGGTCGTATAGTTATCTTAAATATGAAATTTCAGTTTCATAGGACTAACCGCTTCCGCCCAGGAGTTACCACACACACACACACACACCTTTTTGCGGGACTTGGTTATTTGGATTCAGGGGACCCTAAAACGTGTATTTCCGTTGAAAAATGGAATTCGAAAATTTTCACGATAGCAATTATTTACTTACTATATATAGTAATAATAAAAAAATAATTAGTCGAACATAACCGCAGCCTTCATTTACTTACCACTGTTTGTTGTTATTTATTTATTTAATGTCACTTTATTCTGCTGTGGCTCATCGGACAATACAACAGGGAGAGACCTAAATTTTGCTTATCCAAGTTTAATGAGGATAAGGATCATTAACGAGAAACTGACTTCGCTCAGGTTCAGGAACACCATTTTATGCCCCCTCCGAAGGAAAAGGTATAATGTGAATACAATTTATTACAAAATATATACATCCTTTTTATAGTTCTAAAGTTAAGAACACATTTTGAGGTCTCTTAGGACATAATTAAATATTCTATTATAATGCGTTGTATAATATTAGTGTAACAAAAAAAGTAGTATTTTCTGGTAGGTTTTTTGTCCTATTGTTCCTTCCTTTTTCGCTGCTTTTGCCCATGTTACACATTCTCTTCCTCTTCCGACATTCGCACCGAAAAATCCCTTCCTTGTTCACAGATCATCGGCATTACAACTTACACATCAGTTAATGCGCGTGAAATACGGTTTTATAACTTTTGGTCGTGAAAAATGATACGCATTGTGTGAGGTGTTGCATGATAAGGCTGTTACCAGGCGAGACTTCCTCCAACCAGGTCCGCTACTCCAGAAAGTGGAACGTGTTGAGAAATCCAATAAAAACAACAACAAAAACATTTTTCGATCAATCCCAGAAAGAAAAAAAACTGGGAATAATCCTATGTTGAAAAAAACTATTTACTTCTTACATATTAGGTCTTGGAGAAAATGATATTGCGTCCATTGATTAGATACTCAAATAAGACGTGATCTATCTTGTACCGACATTTCGAACTTAGTTGTAGAATGATCTATGTAAATAAAAAGATAATCACTTTAAAAATAATAAAAACGTCATGACATAAGATTTGGACGACAGTAAACGGTGATAAAATATAGTGACATGGTAACAGCACATTACCATTGATTTTTTGTTTAATTTGATGAAAATTTGTCATGAAGACAGGCAAAACAAAGTATGTTTAGAGGGATTTTGATTCTTCAATAACGATCAAAGGAACGTATCTTGTTTTAATAATAATCATCCAAAATCTCTTCTTTTTTTTCGCCGTCATGACTTAAATGTTTCCTCGATTTTATTTAAATTATCTTATAAATATTCTTAAAAGGCGCTCAAACGTTAAACAGATTTGTTTTCAATATAAATTCAATTTTCGTCATTGTCTCGGATGATAGGGGAAAACATCTGGTGCGGGCAACACACGACTTTCACTTACCTCAATTTTTAAAATCTATGAAAGAATTTTAAAATACAATTACAGATAAAAATACTTGAAACTATTAAAGAATTAATTAAATTGAATTTATATAGAAACATGTGTTTTATTAAAAAATCTATTATATTATTATCTAAAATAATCAGTTAGTTTTTCTTCTTTTTATCACTCTCTATTAACTATTAACTTTTTTTAATTTTTCTAAAATCTTTAGCTTTCCAACGGTATATCATACCTGTATATTATTTTTCTTATGTTCAAAAACAAAAATTGCATTAAAAAAATATTTCTGTTTTTCCTTTAGTTGGGTATCGAATTCATTCAATTCTCATTAAGTTGTTTTTCAAATTCGCTCAACTTGCATATTTAACTGTTTTTCATCAGTGGTAACAAGACAATATATAGTTATTTTTATAGAATCAACAAAATTAAAGGTACTTTAGAGAATGAAAATTTAAAATATCGGCATTTAAGCCCTGTCAAACTATTTCAATCAAAATAAAACCTACATGATATTAAAGCACATTTAACTTTACATCGACATAGCGAGTTTAATCAAAATCGTCGGAACCTATTTTGAGAAAATCATAAAAAGGTGCAAAATGCATGGTATAAAGTGGTTCTTCTGGTAAGCTCATTTTGATGAAAAAGGTTTTGTAACGTCTCGGACGTATATTTGTCTTAAATATGAAATTTCAGTTTCATAGGACTTACCGTTTCCGCCCGTGAGTTACTACACACACATACAGACCTTTTTGCGGGACTTGGTTATTTGGAGATAAATTCTAATTAATGAGGGAAGTTCAAACGATCAAACTTATGATGAATTCTGTGATTATATTGATAAATAACTCGGTTATTATTCAGGATAGAGAAAAGTTTTTGGAATCAGGAAACTTTTATTTGAAAATTTTTAATGACAAATAAAATAAAAGAACATTAAACAAGTAAGAAGTTTAGTTTAAACGTTTTTTTATTATTATTTTAAATAATGAGTCTCTGTAAGCGACCAAAAAAAAAAAAATTACTTTCCCCTCAAAATTTGAGTTTCAAGATACGTAGAGCCTGAATAACGTATAAAAATCCGTCTGTCCGTTATAAGGTAACTAAGTAATGAATAAATTCCAAAAATTTAATTTCCTACAAAACAAAAAAATAATCATAGAAATTAATTCCAAAATTTCAGAGATATAGCGTTTTGAGATTAGCAGTAGTGTCAGGCCATTTTCCTTTGATTAATTCATTGTTTCTCATTAGTTAATTGTCATGTAAACAGCCAAATGAACTTTTATACCCTTATATATATATATATATATATATACTCTTGTGTAATAATTTGGAGCTTATTTTAAAGTGAGATTGATAATTATTATTATCATTATTAAAAACTTATTAATAATACTATATATTAAAGATATATCCGAACTCACATTCGTGTACATCAGGTTTGAGTTGTGACTGGTTTAAACAGATAAAAATTATAATAAAATATTTAAATTTATTAAGCATGTACAGTTCATGGAACTACAATATAAAAAATATCCTTCTAATAATTTTGGAAGTAATATATATATATATATATATATATATATATATATATTGTAATGTATTGAGAGGATACTAAGGGGTGGAAATTCTTTATTAGAGAACTATTATATTAATTAAATAAATGTTAATATACCTTTGTCGGCAAGAGATCAAAAGGCGTTTACCTGAATCCATGGGGGCCCCCAGCGATACCTCGGGAATGTTTCTAGACCTTAGGACAAAGGACCCTCGGCTTGGGGTACTTTCCATATCAGCTCTACCCGAGGTAACGACGATGAGGAGAAGATTCCATGAAGTTAGTCAAGTTGAGGTGAGTCTTATTCATCCTCAATAAGATGTGAGTCGGGTTCCATCTAGAAGAGATGTCCGCCTGGGGGTCAGAGAGAGCAGCTGGAGATCTAAGAGCCTAGAAGGGGTGACTAAGATTGATTCCACCTTCGCCAGCCGACAAAGTATTTAAAGGTATTTCCCTGTTATGTAATATTGTATGGCAAAGGTAGTAGTGAAAATGTCCCTCAGTATTCTCAGAGTTCTAGGCAATGTGTTATTATAATGGATATGTGTAAATTAATAATTATAGTAATGTATTAATTGAATCTTGTTTACTTTAATCTTTCATCTATTGGATTGGTAAACACGATACCTTTGGAAAGGAAATCCAATGGTATTCTTAAATATAGTTTGTATTGTATATGGATTAAATATTTATGAAGGTACCGCTGCTTTAGAAAAGCAGCCGGTCAAAAAATAGCATATATATATATATATATATATATATATATAATATATAATATATATATATATATGAATGATAATATAGATAATAGAGATAATAGATAGATAGATAGATAGATAGATAGATAACAAGTACAGGGACTTATGAAAATCCATTACTGAATGAAACCTTCATCACAAGGAATAAGATATGGGTATCAAGAAACGTGAAAAGAGTGTTGGTGTAGGAAGGATGAAGACAAGTGATACAAAGAATATAAATAAAATAAATTAGATGAATCGTGGATGGAAATCATGATTTCTGCGCACTTTGGCTTAGCCTTAGTCATCACTTCGGTTTCTTCCTGCGGTTTTCTCAGATCTATATTATTTTTTATTGGATTTTTCTTTCTACATCTTTCATTTCTTATGTAATTTCTTAATCTATTTTCTTTTTTAAGGGCATCGAAAGAGAGGAAGGAGTCGTGGACCTCCCTAAAAATGTCGGGATAAATAAAACCATTTTCCGATCAATCCCAGAAGAAAAGGAAACTGGGAATAATCCTATGTTGAAAAAATCTGGTTCGGGCAACACAAGACTTTCACGTACCTCGACCTATTTAAAAAAAAATTAATATTAAAAAATATATTCATTTTGAAAAATATTTTAAGTTAATTTTAATAAAATGCGAATTCATTTTCGTTGGAAACATAATTTAGGTTAACTAAAATCTGGTGCGGTACCTAGCACGACTATCACTTACTTCGGTTGTTAAGAACTATTAAATACAGCTCAAAAAGGTTTAAAGAGTTATTTTTAGTTTTGTAGGAAACATATCTTTAAGATTACATATTAATAATAATAATAATAATAATATAATAATAATAATAATTAATAGGCTTAGCGAACCCGAAGGTTCGATGCCGATACCACCAAATTCCGCCTACACAGACTCGTCCAATGTTCACCATTCAGGCCCAAGCTCTCGAGATCAGCCTTAACGCAATCCTCCCATCTCCGCTTCGGCCTACCTTTCGGACGCCTACCAGTCGGATCAGCCAATACCAACCTTCACGGAATCCGAGCCCAACAACTTTACTTGCCCATTTGAGTCTCCGCGATGCAATCAGCTCAATTATATTCACAGGATACAAGTTCCGCAATTCCACGTTGTGCAACCTTCTGAACTCCCCAGTGGCCTCATCTCTCTTCGGACCAGATATTTTACGCAATACCTTATTTTCGAAAACCTTAAGCCGTTGTTCATCCTTCAAAGTAAGCGGCTACGTTTCACAACCGTAAAGAACCGTTAGAAGAATAATAGTTTTATAAATTCTAACCTTTAAGTATTTAGACAGAAGCCGCGAACTACGTAACTTAGCAACTGAATAGTAACACGCATTTCCCACCTTTAACCGGGACTTTATTTCTTCCTGGATTTCATTTTTTCTAGTTATAATTGAACCTAAATACTTGAATTTCTATACGTGTTCAAAAGTATGCCCTGATACATCAATATCACCAATATCGACACCGTTTCTGCTACTAATCATATATTTCGTCTTATCGTTATTTAATTCGATAAGATTATATATTACAATATAAATTGTTACGTATAATAATCAGTTATCAGTTTAAGTCTTTTTTTCCACTTTCCATTACATTTTACAACTTTGTGTGTCTAAAATCTTTAGGTTTCCAACGGTATAATAATATGTTATTATCTTCAAAAAACAAAACAAAAATTACATTAAAAAATATTTTTTACTTTCACTTACTAAACATAGTAAGGAAAAGTATTGCGATCGTGAAAATTTTCGAATTCCAGTTTTCAACGGAAATACACGTTTTAGGGTCCCCTGAGTCCAAATAACCAAGTCTTGCAAAAAGGTCTGTGTGGAAACTCCCGGGCGAAAACGAAAAGTCCTATGAAACTCAAATTTCATATTTAAGACAAATATACGCCCGAGACGTTACAAAACCTTTTTCATCAAAATGAGCTTACCAGAAGAGCCACTTTATACTATGCGTTTTGCACCTTTTTTCGATTTTCTCGAAAACAGTTCTGACGATTTTGATTAAACTCGTTATATCGATGTAAAATTTAATGGGCTTTAATTACATGTTGGTTTTATTCTGATTGAAATGGTCTGAAAGGGCTTAAATGCCGATATTTTAAATTTTCTTTCTCTAAAGTACGTTTAATTTTGTTGATTCTATAAAAATAACTATATTATATTGTTACCACTGATGAAAAACAGGTAAATATATAAAGTGAATGAATTCGACACCCAACTAAAGGAGGAAACAGAACAAATATTTTTTTAATGCAATTCTTTGTTTTTTTAACTTAAGAACAGTAATATACATGTATAATATACCGTTGGAAAGCTAAAGATTTTAGAAAAAATATTATCTCATACACAAGCTTTTAAAAGTAAATAGAGAGTGATGAAAAGCCGATAAAACAAACTGATTATTTTAGATAATAATATAATAGATTTTATAAAACACATGTTTTATTTCATCAGAAATTCCATTTAACTAATTTTTTAATGGTTTAACTCATTTTTATCTCTTTCTGTATTTGAAAATACTTTAATCGATTCTAAAAACGGAGGTAAGTGAAAGTTGTGTGTTACTCGTACCAGATTTTTTCTCTTTTCTCCTATAATTTATTATCTAATTCATCCAATTTATATATTTACCCGTTTTTATCAATGCTAAGAGGATGATAGGTCAATTTATTCAAATCTACAAAATTATAGGTACTTCAGGGGAAGAAAATTTAAACTATTGGCATTTAAGCCCTGTCAGACTATTTCAATCAGAATGAATCGCACATGATGTTAAAGCCCATTAATTTTTACAACATAATCGTTGGAGCCGTTTTTGAGAAAATCATGAAAAGATTTATAATGCATAGTATAAAGTAGATCTTCCGGTCAACCGATTTTAAAGAAAAAGTTGCTATAACATCTCGGGTGTTTGTTGTCCTAAATAGGAATTGTCAGTTTTGTGCGACTTTTCGTTTTTGCGCAAGACTTTAACCACACACAGACCTTTTTGGGGGACTTGGTTATTTGGACTCAGAGTATCATCCTAAAACGTGTATTTCCGTTGAAAACTGGAATTCGAACATTTTTCACGATCGCAATACTTTCCCTTACTATACATTTCATATATAGGTAAGGGAAAGTAAGAACTAAAATAAACTATTATATTATATAAAATAAGGATAGAAGGAGAGGTTTAAAACTGCTTTTGCTTCTAAACACGCACTTAATTTTTGAACTTATATGAATACAAACATTGTTTTGAAAAAACATCTTCTATTTTCTAACCATTTAGCACCACTCTAATCTGGTCCTCCAACGAAAATCATGAAAATCATGGAAAATTTCTACATTTTTGTAGTCTTTTTGTTAAAAGACTTTGCTCTGTAAATTCTCTTGGTTAGCTTCGCCTCACACGTAGAGTTTTTATATTATTTTAATTTCTGCAGTAATATGTATTTCTTATTTATATTTATATTTCTTATTATTTATATATGACCCCTTCATTTTGAAAAATGTTAACTCCTTCAAATAATAACGTATTTAGCTTCTTCCAAATATCAGAGCGAGAATGAGCATCTTACCGTAAACACTGTAAACACAGACTACGTGTCTACATAACGTCAGTGTAATTGTTGATGCGTAGAGGTCATATTTAATTTATATAATTATTTAATTCAGTTACTTATCTATTCCTCTTTTAGTGATGCACGCAAAATTTACAGAATAAAAGTGAAAAAATACTTTTTTAACTTTAAAATGCTCTTTTTTTTAAATTATTAATATATTATATTATTATATTATATATATATTTATAATATATATAATATATTTTTTATTTGGATCTCAATTTATCATTGGCATTTGCGAAGGTTAGAATCAGTCTTCAAAAACATTATAATAAAAAACGAGTAAACTTTATAATTTATTTATTTATTAACTACGGAGTAGACTTGGAGCTTACTAACCATCAATTCTTCCGTATCCGATCCTACAATCCAAAATCCTTCGTAAAAATCTCATCTCCTTATTTTGTAACTAAAAAACTGATCCACAAAGACCTTAATTATTCCGTATCGTTGCTGGATTGCCCGATCTGATACCATTCCTTATGACAAACTCCATTCCCACCTAATCCTCAGTTTCAATCATTTCTTCCTCTGTTTGCCCAAAAATCCTCCGAGTCTGAAAAGAGAGACCCGAGACCTTCTAGTTTAGATAGTTACAGATGCTTCATTTGTGTATCTCTCCAGCTTTTTCATGATCCTTTACTTCTATTTCATATTTATGGTGCTATTTTTTTAGTACTTTGTAAATGTTCAATAAATTATTTTTAAAAATATTTTATTGTATTTTTAGTAATTTAAATTTAATGATTTGTTTAGAAAAATATTTTATTAAATAATCAAGTAAACTTTAAGTCGTTTGTTTGGTGGATCGTGAATATAACAGATATTATTATTAATTTTATAAGAGTTAAATAGCTTTATTTGTGAATAGTAATTATGTCGAACCTTCAAACAAGAGAAAATAGGGATAAATTGCAAACCAATAAAAAAACAAGTTTAGGTTCACTACTATTTCGTTGTTAAACTTGAATTAATTAACTAAATATATGTATTACACTTTAAATAAGTGAACATAAATACAATATTTTAAGGCACATTTATATCTATGGCTATGGAAAAAATATTTTTTATACAAGCTTATAAAATTTTCCGATGAGTTAGAACCTGATAGGGTAGGGTAGGCCCGGGCAATGCGGATAGCCCACGTAAAGCGGATATGCTCATTTTTCCGCGATTCTCAACAGATGGTGCTGCGATCGAGTCGATGCGTGAACTCTCTCCCGGCACCATGACAGTTCAAACAGAACTAAACACCGCGTTTGTTTGTTTTAGTGCAAAATAAAGAATTTTAGTTGTTTTTCTTTCGATTTTCGACCAGGTTTGTTTTATATTCTTTTAATTTTATGATAAACTTTTAGCAATAAAAATTTGTTTGAGGGTGTAAGTATGTATTGAAGTATTAATTAAGATTTTATTTATTACATGGAGGCGGCACTTTGAAATTGTGTATGCTTAATTCATGTCAAAAGGGTTCTTTGGCCCATTACTATTAGCTTTTGTTATTTGAGTTTTGTTGAATTGAAATAAATAATGATAACACCATAGTTTTTCTCTATCTTCAGTAGTAACCTAATTTTGGGATGGTAGGGATGGTTACACCTCTTATAATTTATGACTTCACACATAGATCATTTTGTTTATTATTTTTTGTTAGTCCCAGTGTATTATTCCTAAAACTTTATTTTTTTCTCTACTTAAAAAAAGCTGAGTTATGAATGTATTTATATTTTGTTTTTTTTTAATAATTAATCGCGGTTTCTAGATTATTAAAACTAATTTTCATTAGCAGTGGTATTTTCATCACGTGATACACCTTAGGCACTAAAAATCTAAGGATATATCTAATAATTAGCACTTAGATTTTTATGTATCCTTCGCAAAATCCTTAACGCTTCTCTTAAGGATTTTTGTCACGAATAAAATCATCCACATGTCTTAATGTTCCATATGTTGCTAATTTGGCCGTACCAGGTATCACACCTTCATCGAAAAACTCCACTCCACTCTAATTCATTAGTTTCAATCCTTGCTTCCTCTTCAATTCCTGATAATCCTCCAGGCGTCTGAAAAGAAGATGGTATCTAAACAGACCTTCTTGTTTAGACTCACTACCAAAGAGTGCTGCCAATGGGCAGTTTCTCTTCATGTGTTATAACATGTCAGCATATTTACTTGATGTATTTTTTGTACAGTTGTAAATTTCAATGAAAATTATATTTAAAAAAAAAAGATTTTTATAATTTAGTGTTCTTGTCATTGGTCAGCGAAAAATGTTTTGTCTAGGAACCACTGCTCTAATCATTAAATGCATATCCAAGCTAATAACGTATTCGGAGTGATATCCAAACAGAAGAACGGTTATATAAATAAACAAGCCAACAGTAGCCGAAAGCAGCTGGGGGAGCGCGGGAGACCAGACAATGGACAGTTCTCCGAAGAGGACGAGCACTTAGTGGCCAGCCTGCGTTCTCTTCGATGGCCCCAGTCAGAAATCAACATGAATAATGTCCTGGCATCCAGGGGGCCTCGTGTTTGTTTACAAACTGGATCACGTGTATCCATATTTTATGTCATTTTTATATTTTATTTTTACATGTCGAGTAGGGATCGAGCACGGTATGGTTGTCTCTAGACTGTTTCTAAGTCCTTTCCGGAGCGTGGAAGAGATCCTGTATCATTATAAGAGTTTAATGATTTTTAATTTTTATATTTTTTTATTTATTGAAAACAAACTTTATCCTGGGACTAACTTCCTTTATTTCCTTAATACAACTTAACAAATCCATGAGAACAAAAATACAACTAGTGACACCAATTCTTTTTTTATTTTATTTTTTATTTATTTTTTTTATTTATTAAGCAGATAATTACAATCTGCACATTTCTGGTGCAATTGAGTATTACAGATATAAAAAATCATTCTTCCATATGATTGGAAATTAAAATTAAAATAAATAATTTAAAGATCAAAACAAAGAAGAAAGAAAGAAAAAATATATATATGTTATTAATGTTCACCATTTTCGTGAATAATAACAGATATTATTATTAATTTTATAAGAGTTAAATAGCTTTATTTGTGAATAGTAATTATGTCGAACCTTCAAACAAGAGAAAATAGGGATAAATTGCAAACCAATAAAAAAAACAAGTTTAGGTTCACTACTATTTCGTTGTATAAACTTGAATTAAATAACTAAATATATGTATACACTTTAAATAAGTGAACATAAATACAAATATTTTAAGGCACATTTATTATCTATGGCTATGGAAAAAAATATTTTTATACAAGCTTATAAAAATTTCGATGAGTTAGAACCTGATAAGGGTAGGGTAGGCCCGGGCAATGCGGATAGCCCACGTAAAGCGGATATGCTCATTTTCCGCGATTCTACAACAGATGGTGCTGCGATCGAGTCGATGCGTGAACTCTCTCCGGCACCATGACAGTTCAAACAGAACTAAACACCGCGTTTGTTTGTTTTAGTGCAAAATAAAAGAATTTAGTTGTTTTTCTTTCGATTTTCGACCAGGTTTGTTTTATATTCTTTTAATTTTATGATAAACTTTTAGCAATAAAAATTTGTTTGAGGGTGTAAGTATGTATTGAAGTATTAATTAAGATTTTATTATTACATGGAGGCGGCACTTTGAAATTGTGTATGCTTAATTCATGTCAAAAGGGTTCTTTGGCCCATACTATAGCTGTTATTTGAGTTTGTTGAATTGAAATAAATAATGATAACACCATAGTTTTTCTCTATCTTCAGTAGTAACCTAATTTTGGGATGGTAGGGATGGTTACACCTCTTATAATTTATGACTTCACCACATAGATCATTTTGTTTATATATTTTTTGTTAGTCCCAGTGTATTATTCCTAAAACTTTAATTTTTTTCTCTATCTTAAAAAAAAGCTGAGTTATGAATGTATTTATATTTTGTTTTTTTTAATAATTAATCGCGGTTTCTAGATTATAAACTATTTTCAGTAGCAGTGGTATTTTATTCCACACGTGATACACCTTAGGCACTAAAAATCTAAGGATATATCAATAATTAGCACTTAGATTTTTATGTATCCTTCGCAAAATCCTTAACGCTTCTAAGGATTTTTGTCACGAATAAAATCATCCACAATGATCTTAATGTTCCATATGTTGCTAATTTGGCCCGTACCAGGTATCACACCTTCACGAAAAACTCCACTCCCACTCTAATTCATTAGTTTCAATCCTTGCTTCCTCTTCAATTCCTGATAATCCTCCAAGGCGTCTGAAAAGAAGATGGTATCTAACAAGACCTTCTTGTTTAGACTCACTACCAAAGAGTGCTGCCAATGGGCAGTTTCTCTTCATGTGTTATAAACATGTCAGCATATTTACTTGATGTATTTTTTGTACAGTTGTAAATTTCAATGAAAAAATATATTTAAAAAAAAAGATTTGTTAATTTAGTGTCCTTGTCATTGGTCAGCGAAAAATGTTTTGTCAGGAACCACTGCTCTAAATCATTAAATGCATATCCAAGCTAATAACGTATTCGGAGTGATATCCAAACAGAAGAAACGGATATAAATAAACAAGCCAACAGTAGCCGAAGCAGCTGGGGGAGGCGACGGGAGACCAGACAATGGACAGTTCTCCGAAGAGGACGAGCACTTAGTGGCCAGCCTGCGTTCTCTTCGATGGCCCCAGTCCAAGAAATCAACATGAATAATGTCCTTGGCATCCAGGGGGCCTCGTGTTTGTTTACAACTGGATCACGTGCTATCCATATTTTATGTCATTTTTTATTTTATTTTTACATGTCGAGTAGGGATCGAGCACGGTTGGTTGTCTCTAGACGATTTCTAAGTCCTTTCGGAGCGTGAGAGATCTGTAACTCATTATAAGAGTAAGTTTATTTTATTTTTTTATGAAAACAAACTTTATCCGGCTAATTCCTTATCCTAATCACTTAACAAAATCTCATGAGACAAAATAAACTGTGCAACCATCTTTTTTTTATTTTATTTATTTTTTTATTATTAGAGAAAACAATCTCCACTTTCTGGGCAAAGTATTAAAATAAAATCATTCATTCCTATGTCATTGGAAATAAAAGTAAAATAATACATTATAAAGATCAACAAAAAGAAAGAAGAAAAAAATATTATGTTATTAATGTTCACATTTAAGCCAAGCCGAGATCAGCCTTAACGCAATCCTCCCATTTTCGCTTCGGAGGCTCGTCGGATAGCGAATACCACTTTCTCGAACCGTTAATACCGAGCCCAACAACTTTACTCACCATTTGAGTTCAGCGGTGCTATCAACTCAACTGTATTCACGATACAAGTTCCGCAATTCCGTGTTGTACCTCTAAATTCCTTCTTCGACCAAATATTACGTAGTACCGTTTTTCGAACTAAGCCGTTGTTCATCCAAAGTAAGCGGCCACGTTTGACATCCGTAAAGAACCGTCGGAAGAATAATAGTTTTATAAATTCTAACCTGTAAGTTTTTAGACAGAAGCCGCGAACTAAGTATTTTGCAACTGAATAATAACACGTATTTCCCACCTTTCACCGGGACTTTATTTCTTCCTATATTTCATTTTTTCTTTTTATCATTGAACCTAAATGCTTGAATGTCTCTAGTGTTCAAAAGTATGCCCTGATATATTCAATATCACCAAGATCGTCACTGTTTCTGCTACTAATCATATATTTCGTCTTATCGAATAGAATAGAATAGGAAAAAAAAATATTCTGGGACAGGGGCCCTTAAGAATAAATCCTAGAAACCTTAGAAATCCTATGATATCATTAAATATTATTCCGAAAAACAGAAAACAAAACTAAATTATAAAGTTATATCAAAATAAAACATTGTAATATAAACTTTATGAAAACATTTTTTTTTAATATATAAACCCCATTTAAAAAAATTAAACGTTATTCTAAATAAAAGTTTTATATAAAATACGGTTATTATATACTTATTACAATATGTTGAAGGTGTGTTTCTATATATATGCCTATCAGCAGTAAAGGATATTATTGTTTTAGATTTTAGGATCATTGTGGCATTCTCTTTTCATTGAAGGACATACATCTGAGGTGAATAGACACTTCAGGGTTTACGCCTGCCTCAGGGTTACATCTAGACTGTAGAAAAATCCGGTTACGCTGAGTTTCGAGACGGTTGCGAATATAAAAATATATTTATCTCAACCAATATCCAATAGTAAATAAAAAATAAGAAAAAAAAAAACTTTCAGTCATTATACATATGTAATTTGATCACTTGCAATGATTGAATTTGGGAAAAATCCGTGTCATTATATGCAGGTTTGGAAATTTAGGTCCTCACACAATTAATGGTCAGTCAACTATCGAAATACCCGAAATTGAGAAGTTTTCTGGATCCAAGGGTGTGATGGAATTCATGGATGAAATTTAGAACATTTTTTAGCAAATTGGAAGAGGCTAGAGAGCTTATCTCCGATGAGATCACCGTATTCAATGTATTGGGTTGTGTCACGTGAAATATCCGTTTTCAAGGTAAAAGATTTTTATTAAAAATACGATATGAAAACAAGATAATTTTATTCGAATTACTTACCTTCTTTTTCTACACATTTTTCCCAACGTGACGGAGGTCTTCCTCGGGGCAAGTTTTCCAAGTCGGTATCCCCAGCTGAAAACTTAGCAAACCAACGGGGAATGGTCCCTTCATTAACACTTCTTCCCCAAACGCCTTGCAAATATTTCTAGCGGCCTCAGCTGCTGAATGGCCGAGTTTATACTCGTGCAAAAATATTACTCGAAAATCGCGTGTTTCCATGTTCATATTTGGAGGTATACTAAAAAGTGGGTAATTGATTGGGAAGCTAATGTTTATAATACAAATGTAGAGGGTTAATAACTGTTTACTTTAAATATGTAAACATTCGGAAGAAAACAACAGAGACCTGCAAAATCCTTTATGTATTTCAGAAACTATAAAAACGGACATTTCATTTGAAACAACCCAATAGAATAAGGATAATAAATGCAATGGGCTGGGACACGTAGCAAAAGTTTGTAAAAATGAAAATCATGAGGAAATAATGATCAGGCAAAATCTGGAAAATTAAACTGGCCGCCACTATGTTAGACTCGTCATCGCTCTGTCATTCGGGAAAGCAGTTTTCAAAATTATTTTATTGTCGACATCTGTGACAAAGAATTGTTCGCCTCACGTGAAGCTTACAGTGAAGGCAGTGATTCCACTTTATTATTTAATTAAGCCAAATAAGGAAATAATTAAGCCTACAGGACAATGTAAAATAATCCTTAAGTCGAATACTCTTGAAATTGAATTAAATAACATCCTACATGTGCCTGAGCTAAAATTTAATCTTATAGCAAGCTGGCATTTTTTTTCAAAGGGAATCGAGTTGTGCTTCAGACCGGAGTATTGCATGTCATCATCATCTTCATCATAATCATTGCCCCTTCTACCGCTGTTCGGTGTGAGGGTCCTGCTTATAGAGTCTGGTCTAGTTGTCTCCTGCACCAACTCTGCTCTCCTGTCCCAATTTATTCCGCGTTTCCTACATGCCTTCTTTAGACTATTCTCCTAAGAGATGCGAGGCCTTCCTCTGGGTCTTTTTCCTTCCGTGCGGGTCTCGTAGCTCTTCCTGGCACTTCTGTCTGGATCCATCCTAAGAAGATGTCCAAACCACCTCAGTTTTTGCTCCTCCAGTATGGTCTCTGCCGGTTTGACATCGAGATTAGCCCGTATGGTGGCGTTCCTTATTCTATCTCTTCTTGTTTTCCTCTCTATTTTTCGTAGATACCTCATTTCCATCGCTTGTATCTGACTCCTGTGTTTTGTGGTGAGGGTCCACGACTCTGAGGAGTACGATAGAATAGGGAGGAATGTCTATTTATAGACTGCTAGCTTGGTCCGCTTTGTCACTTCTCTTGTCCCTAGGAAACCTCGCCTGACCATACAGAACATCTTGCCTACTGTTCCAATTCTTTGGGCCACTTCCTCGTCTATGTAGCCACTCTCATTGAGATGAGCTCCCAGATATTTAAAACTGTCAACCTGCTCTAATCTCTCTCCTCCAACCCTTAGTACTCTCAGAGTATTGAATGTTTAAAATAAATGGATGTGTTTTACTCACTGCAGAATTCAAATGAGCACTTTTTGTTTTAAATATTCGAGATTTTCAAATACCTCAAATTACGAGAGAAGCAGAACCAACATATTTACTTATTATTACATACTACCTTGTTCAAACCAACACTTAATTATTATTCGATAAGGCAATCGATACCTGTTCTCGATTCGAATAAGGTTGTGAAGTTACCTACAGCCTCACGTAGCTTCAGTTTCGCAAGGGTCACACGTGGACCGAAGCTGAACAATGTCAAAGGTTTTGAAACGCTCTGATAGTTTCGCAATTATCAGCTAGAGACAATAATGGAAACCTGTGTTGGTTTCATAAACTATTGTCCGAAACTTTCAATTGCCTTCTGTAATCTATTGAGTCGTTTCAATTGAATAGGAAGGATTGCAGACGCTGGTTACAATAAAGAAACTACTAGCTCAGTGATTGCCTACAAATGAAGTGTCCAAAAAAAAAAAAAAAAATACATCGACGACAGCTTTGGGTGAGCTTCGAAAATTAGAGGAAGCTTAAAAAAAACATATACATAATTATAAAAATCTGGTGCGGGCAACACACGACTTTCAAATACCTCCATTTTTAAAATCAATGAAAGGATTTTCTAATACAGTTAGAGATTAAAATACGTGAAACCATTAAAGAAATAATTAAATTGAATTTATATAGAAACATGTGTTTTATTAAAAAATCTATTATATTATTATCTTAAATAATCAGATTTATCGGCTTTTCATCACTCTTTATTAACTTTTACAAGTTTTTCATTAGATAATATTTATTCTAAAAGCTTCAGCTTTCCAACGGTATATTATACGTGTATATTACTGTTGCTATGTTCAAAATAAAAAAATTGCATTAAAAAAATATTTTTTCTGTTTTCTCCTTTAGTTAGATATTGAATTCGTTCAACTTATATATTTATGTGTTTTTTATCGGTGGTAACAAGATAATATATTTATTTTTATAGAATCAACAAAATTAAAGGTACTTTAGAAAAAGAAAATTTAAAATATCGGCATTTAAGCCCTGTCAGACCATTTTAATCACAATGAAAACAATATGATATTAAAGCCCATTAAATTCTACATCGATATAGCGAGTTTACTCAAAATCGTCAGAACCGTTTTCGAGAAAATCGAAAAAGGTGCAAAATGCATGGTATAAAGTGGATCTTCTGGTAAGCTCATATTAATGAAAAAGGTCTCGGGCGCATATTTGTCTTAAATATGAAATTTCAGTTTCTTAGGGCTTACCGTTTTCGCCCGGGAGTTACCACACACACACAGGCCTTTTTTGGGGACTTGGTTATTTGGACTCAGGGGATCCTAAAACATGTATTTCCGTTGAAAACTGGAATTCGAAAATTTTCTCGATCGCAATACTCCCCCTTACTGTATATAGTAAGTGAAAGTTAAAAGGAGCAATAGTGTAGATTTATTATTCCTTGGCACTGAGAGAAAAACCCATTGGCCCTTTAAACGTTCATTAGGATGTTTTGGCTCTAAAAAGAATTGAAAAATCATAGATTAGACTTAGATTAAACTCGTGCGAAACTGGATATAAAATGTAAATAAACGTATTATAAAAAACTAAGGAAGTAACCAGCTCAAAGCAGAATGGAGGAAGGGTCAATTTAAACGAAATACCTCATCCTCTCCACCTCTTCAAAATATATAAATATAAAAAAAAAAAAAAAAAAAAAAAAAAAAAAACTGTACCACTACAACCCATGTCACTAGTGATGGGCAAATACTCAAAAAATTTGAGTACTGATTACTGTAATCAAATGATGCTCGCCGCTGATTACAAAATGTATTATACTCAGCTTTCCTCCTGATTACTTTCTATTTTCCTCTGTAATCAAAATTTTCGTACTTTTGAGTACTTGATTACTTGAGTACTTGATTACTTTTTTATATGAGGTGGTCAGAATAGAGAATATTACCTACATCTATTAAGTACTGGTTTAATCGATTTTTAGGTCTATTAATAATTTCTTTAAGCCATCTTTTATTTCATTATATCGGACTTACGATTCGGAACTTTTTCGTATTTATTGGATACTAGGATCAGTAGCTGCGTTCCCAAAGGTTCGTTACCGACTAAACTATTTATTTTAATCGCGCTCGCTCAAATATGGGTTTATTATAACTTTTTCGTATTTATTGGATACTAGGATCAGTAGCAGCGTTCCCAAAGGTTCGTTACCGACTAAACTATTAATTTTAATCGCGCTCGCTCAAATATGGGTTTATTATAACTTTTTCGTATTTATTGGATACTAGACTAAGTAGCTGCGTTCCCAAAGGTTCATTACCGATTATACTATTAATTTTAATCGCGCTCGCTCAAATATGGGTTTATTATAACTTTTTCGTATTTATTGGATACTAGGATCAGTAGCTGCGTTCCCAAAGGTTCGTTACCGACTAAACTATTAATTTTAATCGCGCTCGCTCAAATATGGGTTTATTATAACTTTTTTGTATTTATTGGATACTAGGATCAGTAGCTGCGTTCCCAAAGGTTCGTTACCGACTAAACTATTAATTTTAATCGCGCTCGCTCAAATATGGGTTTATTATAACTTTTTCGTATTTATTGGATACTAGACTAAGTAGCTGCGTTCCCAAAGGTTCGTTACCGATTATACTATTAATTTTAATCGCGCTCGCTCAAATATGGGTTTATTATAACTTTTTCGTATTTATTGGATACTAGGATCAGTAGCTGCGTTCCCAAAGGTTCGTTACCGACTAAACTATTAATTTTAATCGCGCTCGCTCAAATATGGGTTTATTATAACTTTTTTGTATTTATTGGATACTAGGATCAGTAGCTGCGTTCCCAAAGGTTCGTTACCGATTATACTATTAATTTTAATCGCGCTCGCTCAAATATGGGTTTATTAAAACGTTTTTGGTATTTATTGGATACTAGGATCAGTAGCTGCGTTATGGGGCGTTCTATCCTGACCATTCTATTAATTATTCGTGTGCTCGCTCCAATATGGGTTTATTGTAATTGTTTCGTATTTATCTGATACTAGACTAAATAGCTGCGTTACCAACGGTTCTTATGATTATCACACTTAATTTTAACATTTCTCTTTCCAGAATATATTGATTTTAGTACTAATTTCTGTATTTTGTTTTCGGTTTGGCTGATAAACGTTTTATTGGTTTTAAGTTTGTTCGGGTAAAAATTGATTTGTTTTGACTTCTTCGTGTTTCTTTTCTATGCTAATTTCTGTATTGGGTTTTGGGGGGTTAAGTTAGTGAATGTGATAATGTTTTTTTAGTCAATTGGACTAATGTATGTTTATTTCGTGTTTTTTGTTACTTTTCATCAATTGGGATACCGCTATTCCTTTTCATCAATATAGAAATTTATCTATTTGTTTAATATTTTGGAGTTTGATAAAAATCAGCTGAACAGAACAATTTTATACGCCTATTTTTATTTGATGAAAAAAATTCAAACAAAATCTACTCTAAAGCAACCGACTGAAATCATTAATAACCTTGACAAAATCCTTTAAAAAGTAAATATATTTTCAAATATAAAAAAAATACGAACATGTTAAAAAAAAACCTCTGCATGAGTTAGCGCAATTAAAATTAAAAGTATAATCTGTAACGAGCCCCTGGTTACGCAGCGACTGAGCCTAATAGCGAATAAATACGAAAAAGTTATAATAGACCCATATTGGAGCGAGCACACGAATAATTAATAGAATGGTGGGGTTAGAACCCCCCATAACGCAACAGCTGAGCCTAAGAGCGAATAAATATGAAAAAGTTATAATAAACCAATATTTGAGCGAGCGCGATTAAAATTAATAGCATAATCGATAATGAACCTTTGGGAACCCAGCTACCGAGCCTGGTATCCAATAAATACGAAAAAGTTATAATAAACCCATATTTGAGCGAGCGCGATTAAAATTAGTGGTATAATCGGTAACGAACCTTTGGAAACGCAGCTACTTAGCCTTGTATCCAATAAATACGAAAAAGTTATAATAAACCCATATTTGAGCGAGCGCGATTAAAATTAATAGTATAATCGGTAACGAACCTTTGGGAACGCAACTACTGAGCCTAGTATCCAATAAATACGAAAAAGTTATAATAAACCCATATTTGAGCGAGCGCGATTAAAATTAATAGTATAATCGGTAACGAACCTTTGGGAACGCAACTACTGAGCCTAGTATCCAATAAATACGAAAAAGTAATAATAAACCCATATTTGAGCGAGCGCGATTAA
The DNA here is from genome assembly GCA_023052935.1 of Piezodorus guildinii. Classification (NCBI taxonomy): domain Eukaryota; kingdom Metazoa; phylum Arthropoda; class Insecta; order Hemiptera; family Pentatomidae; genus Piezodorus; species Piezodorus guildinii. Next base: position 214,607,529 of record CM041292.1, on the reverse strand, counting down.
AATTAATAGTATAATCGGAAACGAACCTTTGGGAACGCAGCAACTGATCCTAGTATCCAATAAATACGAAAAAGTTATAATAAACCCATATTTGAGCGAGCGCGATTAAAATTAATAGTGTAATCGGTAACGAACCTTTGGGAACGCAGCAACTGATCCTAGTATCCAATAAATACGAAAAAGTTATAATAAACCCATATTTGAGCGAGCGCGATTAAAATTAATATTATAATCGGTAACGAACCATTGGCAACCCAGCTACTGAGCCTATTATCCAGTAAATACGAAAAAGTTAAAATGAAATTCCAAGTGTAAAAAAACATAATAATAGGCCCCTATATCGATTTTATCTGAAGAGTTTACAATAATCTATAAACCCACCATCTTAATAATAATAAATTACCCTTATACATTTTTTAACGAAAAGTTTAAAATAATCGACAATATGAAAAAAAAGATGGCTTAAAGAAATTATTAATATAAATTAACTTAATATATGTATGTAATATACTCTATTCTGGCCACCTCATATAAAAAAGTAATCAAGTACTCAAGTAATCAAGTACTCAAAAGTACGAACATTTTGATTACAGAGGAAAATAGAAAGTAATCAGGAGGAAAGCTGAGTACATTTTGTAATCAGCGGCGAGCATCATTTGATTACAGTAATCAGTACTCAATTTTTTTGAGTATTTGCCCATCACTACATGTCACCACTACCCAACAAAGGTCTTAGGCTCAGTACATACAGAGATTCGTACTGTTTCTAGGCCAACGGCAGTTCAATGAGGCAATTAGGCCTTAATCGCGCTCAGCCACCAGGTTTTTCCCCAGTTATTTTGGGTACCCAATTTAAAGAGACTGGGTCTGCCCCAGGAGGGTCTCCATACCCTAGGGTCGCCCCTCGACTGAATTAACAGAATAAATAATATACTGCCATAGCCGGGATTCGAACCCAGGACCCGGAGCACAGCAGACTAGCACTCTATCCACTAGACCACGCCGCTCCCCATATAAATATAAAAAATATGCAAATTTAAACGCACTAAATACCTATGTTGGAGACATCAAATATTTTATCTACAATTATTTTATGCAAGAACAATGTTCTAAATGAATTCAATTAATCGATTTTATTACATCAATTCTTAAGAACGTATCAGAGCGTCAAAATAGTGATAAAATTGGAGTCAGATCATAAAAATTAATAAATAAATAAGTCACAAATCATCTCTTTATTAATAAAATAATCCCTCAACAAGTTGGTATCCCTAACATAATCTTCTACCTGATAAAACCACATTTCGGGTTTCTAACCCAAACAGATAGTTTGTTTGTTTAATTTAATCTAATTTAACGTAACTTTTATGCTACTGCGGCCGACGATGCTGTAAGTATCCATCTCACATACTAGGGACTACCTTTTTTCGTTCCCTCTGAAGGACGGCATAACCAAGGTTTTTTACTCCCATTAAAAAATCGTAGGGCCACCTGCCAGGTTTGAACCCGTGACCTTGGGCATAGAGGGCGTTATGCTAGAAACTACACCACAGGATACCCAAGAAGGTATTTTTATACTCATCCGTTTCATGAAATTCTCTATGCTTTCTTCGTAGGCCTGCTGAGAAAGAAATATTTCCCAAATGATTAGCATCTCATAATATTGATACTAGTAGCCTCTAAATCATCATGCACTAATGCTCGTTAGAATAAATTTTTATAAATAGAATAAATAAAGTTTTTTTCCACTTGATAATAAGAATAAAAAAAAAATTTGTTCTTTCTATTAATCATAATTTTCTTTAATCACATGCTGGGAATTCTATGACCTCCTCTTTAAAATCTAATTGGATCCAAATTTATAAGCTATTCCAATTTATATATCCGTTCTAACATCAAACGTATCCAATCCTTCCAATCCAAAGTCCTCCGAACAATAGTTAATGCTCCTTATTACGTTACCAACTGTACCCTACACCATGACCTTAATATTCCATTTATTTTAATCATCCAAATTCTCCAAATTCCATCAGAACCTTCTTCATCATCCTAACCCTCTTGCTCAATCGCTCTCCAGCTCCACCCATCACTACAATCCTCCTCGAAGATTGAAACGGCAGTGTCCCGCGACGTTTTGTAAACATTTATTCTGGAGTTCTGACACTGGTCAGATCCTCCATTCGTGTACTGTATTATTGTGGCTATTCCGCTCTAGCTCGGCCTCCACTGGCTTACACCAGTGAAGCGCTAAGTGAGAGGCGCTGGGATCTCTTGGATTCGGCTTCTCCCCCCAATTGTGGGGGGAGCAGCCGAGTCTAGGGTCCCTCTAGCTGAGTGTATTTATTGTATATAGTTAAGTTTGCTTGTATGATTTTTATTTATTTCCCAACTTGTATTTATCTCTACTACAGGTTGTTGTTTTCATTTGTTTGTTGTTGTTTTTTTGTTTTTATTAATTGTTATTTTCTTGTATATATTTGAATTTATTTATTTCCGATTTTATGTAATTTGACTTCATCATTATTTTTTGTATATATTGTATGAATGTGTACTTCATCACTATTATTTATTTATTTATTTATTTAACGTCACTTTATGCTACTATGGCTAATCGGACGATGCTACAGTGGGAGTCGTAAATTTTGCCTATCCAGGTTTTATTAGGATAGGGATCTTTAACGAGTACCTGACATCGCACAGGCTCAGGACCACCTTTTAACGTTCCCTCCGAAGGACGGCGTAACTAAGGATTTTTTACTCCCATTAAAAAATCCTAGGACCACCTGCGGGTTTGAACACGTGACCTTTGGCATGGGAGGCTGTTACGCTAGCCACCCAGCTACAAGTGATCCCATTCATCACTTTTACTACTGTTCATTATGTAACAAATTGTAATATTTCTCAAAAAAAAAAAAAAAATTATATATCGATTGAATTGAGTCTCATCAATAGCTACGGAGGGACCCATTAGAAGGGACGTACTTGGTGATACCGAGCCTGTGCAATGTCAGATACTCATCGAAGATCCATATCCTAGGTGAACCACACCTGTAGCATGGTGGCTAGCATAACAGCCTTCTATACCCAAGGTCACGGATTCAAAACCGCAGGTGGTCTTAGGATTTTTTCGTGGGAGTAAAAAATCCTTATTTATGCCGTTCTTCAGAAGGGACGTAAACAGTTGGTCCCGAGCTAATGCGATGTCAGGTACTCGTTAAAGATCCCTATCCTAATAAATTATAAACCTGGATAGGCAACTAAATAGGCAACTCCCACTGTAGCATCTTCCGATTAGCCACAGTAGTATAAAGTGACCTTAAATGAACAAACAAACAGTAAAGGAAAATTTACCAAATACAAAAAATAAAAGGTCGATAACAGAAATTAATTAATAATTTAATAACGTACAAAATATATTATACATTGATACCGTCGATAAAATACAGCTGAAAATCAAAGTTGAAGTGGGCCATCATTTGTCAAATTATGTCATAATTGTTTTCTTTTTTAAGTGTTATGGTGTTCCCAGTTTGAAGAAAATCGTCGCCATTCCTTAATGTATCAAGAAAGGAGACTAATGAGTTAAAACGCGACCTACCAGAAGGACTGTAGCCAACGTTTCCTCGGTAATTGCGAGAGGCAGACGACTTCCTTGACGCTGATTGCGGAAGAATGATATATTCCCTCTTTGCAAAAACAGAAATGAATAGGCAAATGTGCGAAGATGGGCGGGCGGAAAAACCGCAGGCGGTGAAACGGCCATTTTCCGCAGATACATCGGCGGGAAGGAGGCCTTCCTCAATAAAAAGCCAGTTGGAGTTACTTTCGCCGAGAGAGCGCCACCTCCACTTCCGCTCCAGACCAGGCTGACCACTCTTACTTTCTTTTCATCTCTCATCCTTTTTACTATCTCCCTCGCTACTTATTTTTATTGATTTTTTTTTTTTTTTTAATTGATCACTTCTTTTTCCTTTCAATGTCAATTCAAATCGTAGATTAATATTGATAACTTCCTTTATCCGTTATCGTATTTGATTTATTTGTTTATTTAACGTCACTTTATGACTAATTGAACGATGTGTAGAGTCCTACATTTTTGCTCATCCAGGTTTAGTTAAGATAGAGATCTTTAAAAAAATACCAGAAATTTCACAGGCTCCGGACAACATTTTAACGTCCCCGAAGGACAGCATAACTAAGAATTTTTGGCTCCATTAAAATATCCTAGGACCACCTCTGGGTTTGAACCCGTGACCTTGAGCATAGATGGCTGTTATGCTAACCACTATGCTACAGGTATTTGGATTATTATTCCAGATTTTTACTTACTATTTACCTTTACTTATAATAAGGGAAAGTATTGGGCGTAGGGCAGGAAGAACCGAAGAGGAGGGCATGCACTAGATTGACAATTGAAAACTGTATCAATAATACAATGATTAAATATGAACATAACTATAAAAAAAATGATACACGATTCGAAAAACTATCTATTGCCAGCACTCCAAAAAACAAGAAGATCTCGGGGCCATATTTTTTCAGACGCTTCGGAGGATTATCAGGAATTGGAAAAGGAAAAGTAAGATTGAACTAAGGTGAGAGTAGGTCGTGAAAGGATTGGTATCAGTTTTCGGCCAGATCAGCAACATGCCAATAAAAATAAAATGAGGTTTTAGGAAAGGAAGTTGTCCCAAAAGAATGTAAAAACATTTCAAGCACGGGCTCAATTCTCAATTCATATGTATACAGATAGTTTTATATATATATATATATATATATATATATATATATATATATATATATATATATTATATATATATATTACATTCAATGCACTAGTCCCCTCCTCCCTTACTAAAAACCTGCTTGGGTATGTTTCTGAAGGAATGTAATGAGTATGAAAGTTCAAAAGAAGTTATAATGATAATATAAATGAGTTGATACTTTTGTTTGGTGAATCAGTAGTTTTCAGAGTTTGTCAGATAAGTTCTAATATAGAACCTACTACACTTCGTCCTCAGTCTTGTACTTTGTTTTGTACCTCTCTTTAACACTGTAAACAGTGTTTAAAATAACAAAAAAAATAATTTGCATTTTAAAGGCACTGGCCCTTCCCAGATGTTTTTTGAACTTTCCTCTAATCCAAACGAAAATCCTACTTGTACCCTTTATTATGATCGTGAAATTTTTCCTAATTCAATTATTCAACGGGCATATAATTTTATTGTAAATGATTCCTAATAACCAAGAACTGAAATTAGTTATTTATTTATTATCTCCAATTCTTTTGTCCCAACAATCTTTGTTGGTTCTCCCCTACCATCTTCCTCTTACGTCCATGGTTGTTTTATTATTTAATCGTAAAATAAACCATTTAGCTAAATACTAAATATTAACTTTTAAAATGTAAGTTTTCAACAACCTGAATAAACTATTGGGAGTAATATAAGAAATTTATCGCCAAGACAGGCCACGAAAGTTTTAACTTAGTCAGTGAGATCCCTCATACAGTTCCTTTTCACCTTGTTCCCATGTTTCGAACAATTACAATTGGAGTGACGTTCAAGTTGGTGAAACATTCTAGAATGTAGAGCTTGTCGGAGTAATTTCCACCTATATAGTCTTTACTTGTTGCTTAGAATGAATTAACTTTTCTGAATATATCAATTGTATTTTTTTTTAAACTTTAAAGAAATTTAAATCAGGAAATGTACATTTTAATTCAACAATTAATTATTGAGCATTAAGAATGGCTCTCATCATACCTTTTGTTTTAATATAAGATGGTGATGGATCGTGTTATCAATTAGACCCTAAATGAGCTGATGAACTCCTAATTATAGACAGATTCATTACTAACCCATTGTATCGACCATTGTTTGCTGTTAAATTATAAACTAACCTGTAATCAGTTCTTCCTTCTGAAACGGTTTTGAAGGTCATGGTCGGTTAAAAGTCCTATCAGATCTTTTCCAACATGAATTTTGATAATGAGGAAAGCAAGCTTGGTACTGAATTTTAAAAGTGCGCATGCTCTGACGGTCAAATACTAGCTTAGGAAAGAACTTCCTAGTTACACATACATTCAAATTTTAAAAAAAATCTGGTGCGGGCAACACACGACTTTCACTTGCCTCGACTGTTAAAATCAATTAAAAACTATTAAATATACTTCAATTTTTTTTTTTTTAAACATATTTATTGATTTTACAACTGTATTAAATAAAAATACATCTAGTAAATGTGATGTAATATACAAAACTGTCATGAAAAACATGTAAAGACACTACCCAGTGGCAGCATCTAAAAATATTTAACTAGAAGGTCCTCGGGGCTATTTCCTTTTCAGGCGCCTCGGAGGATTATCCGAAATTAAGAGGAAGAAAGGATTGAAACTAGTGGGTTAGAGTGAGAATGGAGTTGGTCATGAAAGGATTGATACCTGGTCCGGGCCAAATCAGTAACATAGGGAACATTAAGGTCTTTATGGATATGTTTATTCGTGACAAAGTAAGGAGCGTTGAGGATTTTACGAAGGATTTTGGATTGTAAGGATTGGATGCGGGAAGAATTTGATGGTTTAGTAGAGCCCAAAGCTCTACTCCGTAAGTCGAGATTGGTCTATAATAGTCATGTAGATGAGCTTTTTTTAGTTCAGAGGAAGGTTTGACCGTTTGTCTAGTAAGTGTTGAAGCAGCCTAAGCGGCGAGCAGTTTCTTGTTGTTTTAGTCGTGTATGTGGATTCCAAGTTAGGCGTTTGTCAAGAAGAAGTCCTAGGTATCGGTACTTCAATTTGAAAAATATTTTAATAAAACGTGTATCCATTTTCGTTAAAAACATATGATTTAGATTAAATTATATAACTATGTATATTAAATTGTAAATTAGTGATCAGTTTATTCCCTATTCGTCACTTCATTTTACCTCTTACAACTTCGTGTATCTGATAATATTTTTTCTAAAATATTTCTCTTTCCAACGGTATATTATACGTCTATATTACTGTTTTTATTATTAAAAACAAAACAAAAATTACATTTGAAAAAAGAGTTTTACTCTTTTATCCTTTAGTTGATCATCGAATTCGTCCAACTTGTTTATTTAGCTATCCCTTATCAATCAGAATGAAACCTACATGATATTAAATCCCGTTAAATTTTACATCAATATAGTGAGTTTAATCAAAATCGTTAGAGCAGTTTTTGAGAAAATCGTAAAAAGGTGCAAAATGCATGGTATAAAGTACCACTTCCGATCTGCTGATTTTAGAGAAAAAATTTCAGTAACATCTTAGGCGTATAGTTGTCTCAAATCTGAAATTTTATTTTGTATTTCTTTTCGTTTTTGTGCTGGACTTAACCACAAACACACGGACACACAAAAACACACATATTTGAACTTTTTTAAATATTAAATCAGGTAATCAATGTAGCATTAATGCTTTTAGACACATTTGGAATTCCCCTAATATTTTGGACGCGAATCAATAAGTTAAATACACAATATATTTAAAATTGTTGTTGTGATATATATTTTTAATGACCTTAATTAAATCGAATATAATTATTTATCTTAAAATGAGTTGTGCTTAGAGATTTATAATAAATATGTTTAAACTATAGTTAATGGATAGTTAAGAGTGGTTAAGGAGATGTCTTTTGGCTTGTTTTATCAAATATGATTAAATTGTGTAAAATCGATGGAATATTCTGTATGTCAATTTTAGCAAAGAATTTACTTCAACATCACAAGAATATTTTCGAATTTTCGTTTATTTCAAATTTTATTTTTTTATGCTGGACTGTTACAAACACACTTAGACTTGGTTATTAGTATAAAGTAGCCCTTTAAATGTAAATTTTAGAAGAAAAACTGATTCCAAATTTTTCATGTAAATTATTTTTCCTAAATATTTATTTTATATTATTATCTATTATATAAATACATTTATTTAAGTAAATATTTCATACATTGGAAAATGAGTGTAAATAATTGTAACTTATCTGTTAATTAAGTATGTCAACAACAAACACCAGCCTGTTCCAATTATTATTATGCATCAATAATTTTAATTTAATTGTTTATCCTCTTTTTATTTTAAAGTAAATATGTCTTTAAAATACTCAATTGCGTTGAGAACGGTGAGATCATTATCAGATTATTTGTAAAAATATATTAATTTTTGAAAGTGAAACCTCTTCTCAAATCCCATAAATAAGACAAGGATTTTAATTTTTAATTTTGGGAAAAAAACAATAATAAGTACTCTATAAAAACTTTTTACAGAACAAACAAAGATTTACAAAACAGAAAAATGGACAACCTAGAGTAATTGTTAGTAATAAGAGTTTTATATTCATTAATTTATAAAAATAAGTTCTTTATATTGGGTCACAACTATAATTTAAGACAAATCAAATAGAAATATTAAATAGTCTTTTTGAAATAATTTTTTTTTTCCATCGAAAAGAATTATTTAATTTTTTATAATAACCTCGTGTTTCAACAAAAAATTCGAGCTGAAGAAACACTTCTTACCATTAATCACATATTTTCAAGTTTAAATAGAACCCGTGGCGTACCTCTCGGCGTAGCGAAGAACCAAGTCCCCCTTCACTGCCTGCTTTATCTGATGCCAGCTTTTCATGGTCAAGGCCAACCAGAAACTTTCGTGCCGTCTTTTTTTCCTCTTTTTCTGTTTTTTTTTCTGTGACGTTTAAAGGTAGCAATCGTTTACGCAACACGGACAACCTAATTGTATCCGACCGCATTAATGTGCCAAGAAATTACATATTTTTCAATTTGTGAGTAGTTTCCTACTATTAAAACGTTTCAACATATCCTCGGCGAATCTAAAAATACAAGGCTCTTGTTATTTAGATGCGGCTCCGTTTAATTATGGTGATCAGTAAATAGACTCATAAATTAAGTGTATTTTTGAAAAGTCCACAAACCGAGTTACTCTGAAAATCATTTATAATAAATAGGTAATATAACTGGGACATTTATGGTTTAAAATTGTAGTTTTAAATTCTTAAAATCATTAAAAAACACTTCTAAAGTAAATAAAAATCCTTTGATTACATTTTTTTCCGCTTAAACTAAATTACTTTAACACGTATCTACACTGCTCTCATACGAGGTGTGTTAAAAAATAAGGTGAATTTGTATTTTCAAGAAAAAATATTTATTTATTTATAAATATTTATATTGTCCCCTTTAAAGTAATCCCCTTCAGATACAATACACTTATGTCAACGGTTTTTCCAATCCTCAAAGCACTTCTCATAAGCACTTTTCGATATAGCCTCAAGGCTCAAGCTCTTCCAGCGATGCAGTCTTTATCTCCTCAATCGTTGCAAATCTCCGTCCTTTCATAGATCTCTTTAGTTTTGGGAACAAGAAAAAGTCACATGGGGCCAAATCCGGTGAATATGGTGGCTGAGGCATGATTGTGGTGTTGTTTTTGGCCAAAAAATCTCTTACAAGCAAAGATGAGTGAGCAGAGGCATTATCGTGATGCAAAAGCCATGACTTGTTTTTCCACAATTCTGGATGTTTTCTTCGTATTGCTTCTCGCAAACGGCGCATAACTTCAAGATAATACTGTTTATTGACAGTACGACCATATGGTGAGAACTTCTGATGCACCACGCCATGGTAATCGAAGAAAACAGTGAGCAAAACTTTGACTTGGCGTGCTTTTTTCGGTCTTGGCTCACCTAGGCTCTTCCATTGGGACGATTGGGCTTTGTTTTCGATATCATAACCATATACCCATGATTCATCACCAGTTATGACCCCTTTGAGTAAATCTGGGTCGAAGTTGACGTCATTCAACAGCTCTTGAGCGATGCTCATACGACGGTTCTTTTGGTCAAAATTTTAATGGGCTTTAACATCATGTAGGTTTCATTCTGATTTAAATGGTCTAGCATGGCTTAAATGCCGATATTTTAAATTTTCTTCCTCTTAACTACATTTAATTTTGTTAATTATATAAAAATAACTATATTATCTTGTTACCACTGATGAAAAACAGGTAAATATGTAAATTGAATGAATTCGATACCCAACTAAAGGAGAAAACAAAAAAAAAATTTTTTTTAATGCAATTTTTCGTTTTTGAATATAAAAACAGTAATATACGTGTATGGTATACCGTTGGAAAGCTAAAGATTTTAGAAAAAATACTATCTCATACACAAGCTTTTAAAAGTAAATAGACAGTGATAAAAAACCGATAAAACTAACTGATTATTTTAGATAATAATATAATAGATTTTTTAATAAAACACATGTTACTATAGAAATTCAATTTAATTAATTCTTTAATAGTTTCACGTATTTTTATCTCTAACTTTATTTGAAAATTCTTTAATCGATTTTTAAAACGGAGGTAAGTGAAGGTCGTGTGTTGCCCGCACCAGATTTTTATTCGTTCCGCTACTATGCCATTTCTATATTTGTTTTTTTAAGTGCTTTAATATGTTAATATAACCTATCCCAAACCAGTTGGAAGCACAGGATTAACAGGAAATTTCATACCTCGTGTCTTGATCCGATTATATCCGAAAGCCTCTCTACTTTATTTTTATTTTTTGCATTTGATGTCCAGGCGATATTTCAAGATGGAGGTGTATAAGGAAGCAAAAAAAGTTGGATAATATTAACACTGCAGGAAATATCAAGCATGATTATTTCTTAAATTACTTATGTAGTCAAGTACAGAAAACTGGTCACTTACGTCTGCTCGTTATTTACAATAAGGAAATAAATTTCAAAATATTATTAATCGAAATCAGGTTATATCAGATTTGCTTATTTCCTTCTCTATAACTCGGTAACATTGATAAATCGTGAATTTATAATTTCGAAAATGATTTTTATATAGAAAATCTGGTGCGGGCAACACACGACTTTCACTTAACCTCCATTTTTAAAATCAATAAAGAGTTTTCAAATACAGTTAGAGATAAAAATACGTGAAACTATTAAAAAATTAATTAAATTGAATTTATATAGAAACGTGTGTTTTATTTTAAAAATCGATTATATTGTTATCTAAAACAATTACTTAGTTTTATCGGTTTTTATCACTCTTATTAACTTTTAAAAGCTTGTGTTGAGATAATATTTTTTCTAAAATCTTTAGCTTTCCAACGGTATGTCATACATGTATATTACTGTTCTTTGTTCAAAAACGAAAAATTGCATTAAAAAAATATTTTTTCTGCATTAACAAAATTAAAGGTACTTTGAAGGAGGAAATTAAAATATCGGCATTTAAGCCCGTCAGATCATTTTAATCAGAATGAAACCTACATGATATGAAAGCCCTTTACATTTGACATCGATATAGCGAGTTTAATCAAAATCGTCGGAACCGTTTTTGAGAAAATCATAAAAAAGGTATGCATGGTATAAAATGGTTCTTCGGTTAGCCGGATTTGATGAAAAAGTTTTTGTAACATCTCGGTAGTATAGTAATCTAATTATGAAATTTCAGTTTTATAGGACTTATTTGTTTCCGCCAGGAGTTACCACACACACACACACACACAAACACAGAGACGTTTTGCGGGACTTTTTATTTGGACTCAGGGGACAAGAGCGTGAATTTGTGACAAAAGAGCGTCATAAAATAGGTCATAGGTGTATCATAAAATGACGATCTTAAGAAACTAATTCCCAGATTATTTTTTATAGATTATTTTATATAATGATTTTTATTTTACAGATAATTTTTCTTTTTATATTTCCAGTAGGGAAAAGCAAAAAAGTAATTAAAAATTGAGATAGAGAGCTATAGAAACATGGATCAAAATGCAAAAAAAAAATAAAAATCATAACATTGAAAAAATTAGAATATGTAAAAAGGAACCCCTAATTTCATCTACAATATAGGTTTTAGTAATATTGTAAATGGTCTACAAATTTCGATAGCGAAAAGTCGAGCTATATTACTAGCATTGCAAGCTCTCATAAATATAGATGCAAAGAGAATTGTGTTGTTTGTGGATTCACAGGCGGCCATCATAGCAGCTACGCACCAAATCATATCAAGAAAATTACGTTGTGAACAGCCAATTAAAAATTGAACAGCTGCTTCAACAAGGTAGGCAGATGGTTTTCCAATGGGTACCCGGCCACTGTGGTATCCATGGGAATGAAGTAGCCGACAAGCTTGCAAAAGAAGGTGCAGCTTCGGAACAGTTGGACAATCGAATTTCCTATCGTAGAGCTAGGGATGAAGTTAAGATGGCATATCACCCACTAACGGACTCCCAAAGGCTCAGTTCGATCAACAAGCATTGGGCCAAACTCCTTATAGAAGAAGAACGGATACCATTAGATTTGAAAGAAAAGATGCTGTTGCACACACAGTTCCGAATGATTACTGGCCATGACTACCTCGCAAAACACTTGCATCGGATCGGAGTGGTAGGGTCTCCACTTCGCTGCCTTTGTCATGCAAATAGTGAAATGGATGCAGCGCATCTAGAAGTATGCCCTCGATCACAAAAAATAAGAGGTGAAACCCCATCCAGATCGGAGTGGTGCTGGGCTGCCAGATCCCTTATGGCGGAAGTCGAAATGGGAAGGCATAATAAAATAAAAATAAAAAAAGTAAAATTTTATTAATAAGTTGATGATGTTGATGGTGCGCTATAGGATAGATACTCTATCCTCCTGGTGCGGAACTTTCCATCCTGCGCTGCAGAACCGGTCTTCGAATGTTTGTTAGTATTCCATCCTTATCCTGCGGTGGCTGACGTAGGAAGAGCACACCTTAATCCAGCTCGTGTTTACCATCTCATAATAAATGGCATCATGGGTGTATAAACTTGAAGCTTATATAATTAGCCTCAAGTACATATGTATATATCTTCGTACTAGGAGGTTACATTGTAAACAATGACTCTAAATGTACTGTTTAATTTACGCTCACATATAACTGATGTGCTTTATTCTAAACACAATTTATTTATTTGTGTTTGTTGTAACAAGTTAGAATAGAGTAAAAAATATTTTTTTTCTGGGATTGAGTCCCTTAAAAATAACAGATATGTACAGTTGAAATATACAACATATCTGGCTAAAAGACAATAGGAACATAATTAAATACTAAAAATAACAAGAAACATTTAAACAATTTTGTGAAGATGATTGTGTTGAACAAAATGAAAAATGAATAAATTTATAACTGATTTTAAATATATTGTAGCTCCATGGTACTTTAGCAAAATTTTTTACATACCTTCTTGAAGGAAACACTACCCACAGTACGACAACTAATGAGTTGGGCTAAGGATAACCTATTTGTATAAAATACATTTAGATAATACAATATACTGTCTAAATATTGATACTTTGATTTTCAAATATTTGTGACACCTCATTATTAATACATTTTATTTAAGAGTTTTTATTGCAAAGCAACTTTTAATTTTAAATACCTACAGAAATATTGTTAAAGTAAAAAAAAAAATGTTTATACATAATTAATCTTTCATTGTGAAAATACATGATACGTGATGTGTAAAATTTATATATACACATTTTTTTTAATGTATGATATTAATTTTCTTTGGATTCAGATATTTTTCAGATGTTTACGGAACAAGAAGAAATTCTTTAAGACAGTATCTATATTAAATATATTGGAACGGTGAGCTAAGATATTTTCACGGATTCGCTGTCTCCTATATTCCGATAGGAATGTCAAAAAGCCATTTACCCGTTTTAGTAAGATACTTCGGTCGTAAGCCTACTCGATAAACGATATGGGCATAAAAAGAAACAATATGGCTAACATAGGCGGAACAAGAAAAACAGCTCATAACTTCAAAGTAGAAAACTAAGAAATAAATACAAATAAAAATAAAAAATAGCGAGATGAGTTATGCGTTCAGTAAACTCCTCCCGAAATACAAAGCTTACTAACGGTTTGGCTTCGGAAAGGGTGATTACTATAAAATAAGAGAATACAAGACAAGACAATAGAAGAAGAGAAAAGAAAAGGGGATCACTTGTAGCTGGGTGGTTAGCATAACTGCCTCCTATGCCAAAGGTAACGGTTTCAAACCCGCAGGTGGTCCTAGGATTTTTTAATAGGAGTAAAATATCCTTAGTTATGCCGTCCTTCGGAGGGGACGTTAAAAGGTGGTCCCGAGCCTATGCGATGTCAGGTACTCGTTAAAGATCCCTATCCTGATAAAACCTGGATAGACAAAATCTAGGACTGCCACTGTAGCATTGTCCGATTAGCCATAGTAGCATAAAGTGACGTTAAATAAATAAACAACAAACAACAGAGAAAAAACAACAACTTTAATGTGGTGCTTAATCCTAAGTTAATAAGTTAATGTGAAAAAACAAAAATATTAAATACAATCTAACTAAAAATATTTCACTGTCAGGCAGCCTCATTTTGGCATGCTAGAAGGCACTGGAAAAGAAGGTATTTGAATGTTGCGAGTGAGAGTGCAAGACGAATGTATGATGGGAGGGAATTCCAGCACCTAGTGGACTTTATACATGTGATATTACACTAATTACATGCTACTCTTAAGTGGTATTTAAAATAGGGTTAAATGGTAATTGTAGCCTAAGTTAGTTTTGAAACAGTAGAGAATTTTTTTTTAATTAACTCAATAAAATATATTTGAATTAAAAAACAAAACAAATAACTAATTAACATAAGATAAATATAGGCAGGCAATTTACATGAAAAATAAACTGTTTTTTACTTTCACTTGTGTTGTGTGTGTGTGTGGTGTGTGGTAACTCCCGGGCGTAAACGGTAGGTCCTATGAAACTGAAATTTTATATTTTAGACAAATATACGCCCGAGACGTGACAAAATCGTTTTCATCAAAATAAGCTTATAACCAGAAGAGCCAATTTATACCATGCATTTTGCACCTTTTTTCGATTTGCTTGAAAACGGTTCTGAAGATTATGTTTAAACTCCCTATATCGATGTAAATTTCATGGGCTTTAATATCATTTAGGTTTCATTCGGATTAAAATGGTCTGACATGGCTTAAATGCCGATATTTTAAATTTTCTTTCTCCAAAGTACCTTTAATTTTATTGATTATATAAAAATAACTATATTATCTTGTTACCACTGATGAAAACACAGGCAAATATATAAATTGAATGAATTCGATAACCACCAACAAAAGGAGAAAACAGAAAAAATATATTTTTAATGTAACTGTTTGTTTTTGAACTTAAGAACAGTAATATACATGTATGATATACCGTTGGAAGGCTTGAGATTTTAGAAAAAATATTATCTCATACACAAGCTTTTAAAAGTTAGATGAGAGTGATGAAAAGCCGATAAAACTAAGATTATTTTAGATAATAATATAATAGATTTTTTAATAAAACACATGTTTCTTTAGACATTCCATTTAATTAATTCTTTAATGGTTTCACTCATTTTTATCTCTAACTGTGTTTGAAAATTCTTTAATTGATTCTAAAAACGGAGGTAAGTGAAAGTCGTGTGTAGCCCGCACCAGATTTTTTATATACTGGATATTATTAGTGGAATTTAAAAATTATCATGAAGCCATTTTTAGGAGTAGAAAGGAGTGGTTAGCACTATTTTTAATAACAACTAGTTGCCCAAGATATCAGCAGATTGTATTATTACTAAATAAAACCATTAATTAATTATTAAATAATGAATTTTAATAACAAATTATCCTATCTAATTCCAATAAGAATTTCAATATTAATGTAAAATTTGAATTATTGCGATTTAAATTCCATGTTAGTGTGATCCACGAATGTAATTATGGTTGTGAGTTGTGAAAAAAAGAAAATAATGTATAGAAAACATTATTGATATTCAGGACTCTCGGAGATGCTTAATGCAGTTAAATTATAAAACAAAAACCAAGAAATAAACAGCCTTATTGATATTATGAGGAAGTAAACAAATAATAATAATAATTTTTAAAAATAAAGAAAGAGCGAAACCTGATTCTTCAATCCTGTAAAGATCGCCATAAAACAGGTTATGATGGTATCAGGTTATATATTTCATAATAAAACATATACCTCTACACGATCGTTAGAGACCCTTGGAAGAAGACATCAGTGAATCCAGATATATATATATATATATATATATATATATATATATATATATATATATATATATATATATATATATAACTATACTGCTGAATAGGCCAGAAGTCGCGTGAGGCGCAGCAAGGCCTGGTATTAATCCGCTGAGGTAATTGTGGCCTCACTTTGTGACGGCGCTGCCTGTACATCGCGTGTTCTCCTGCCATCGGCGTGTCTTCTGGTAGAGTTCGTCTTTGTGGAGCTTCTTCGGAGAAATATCACGTCTCCAGGACCTCAGCCGTTCTTAAATGAAATAGGAGACGTTTATCGAAGGTCTAGAAGTGGTATGCATGTGTCAGTCCTAATGACCCCATTAAACTTACCTAAATCATCAGAAGAAGAGAAATCACCAGCTCAAAGTATACACTTGTCGCTATTATATTAGTCCAATCCTGAGTCCAAACCACCAAGTTCCGCAAAAAGGTCTCTCAAAAACGGCTCTAACGATTTTGATTAAACTCGCTATATCGATGAAAATTTAATGGGCTTCAATATCATATAAGTTTCATTCTGATTGAAATAGTCTGACAGGGTTTATGGGGGCCGAATGAAAAGAAAATAACCATAGCATTTTGATAGCATTGCTAAAAAACGAACTTCAATCAATTCGAAATCCAACATAAGGAGAAAAAAACAAAAATATTTTTGTATGCAATATTTTTGTTTTTAAACATAAAAATAGTAATATAGATGTATAATATACCGTTGGAAAGCTAAATATTTTAGAAAAAGATTTTAACTCGTACACAAAGTTGTAATAGTTAATGGAGAGTGATGAAATGCCGATAAAACTAACTGATTGTTTTAGATAATAATATAATCGATTTTTTAATAAAACACATGTTTCTATAGAAATTCAAATTAATTAATTCTTTAACAGTTTATTTTCAGCTCGAACTGTATTTAAAAATTCTTGAATAGATTTTAACAACGGCGGTAAGTGAAAGTCGTGTGTCACCCTGATTTTTTATACATAATTTTCAACATAACTAATTGGTAGATATTTGTATGTTTCAAATAATCATAAATAAATATGTTTAAACAAAATTAAGAATAAAATAAACTAGGACAAGTAATTACTGATTTCATCATTTAATTATTTCTATAAAAATCCTATTGTCTTAATTAGTTGATATATATTTTTTTCGTTTTACTAAAAAACACATTCTTTTTCAAAATTAAAAGAAAAAAATCTTCGCTTACTAAAAACGGAAATAATTTCAAAATATATATTCGAAAGTGAAAGGCTTTCCAGGTTAATAAAAGCAGTTACTCAACATCTTGTTAGAAACCTCGGAACGAAATAGGAATATATTACCAAATGGGCGGGCATAAAGCAACGAAATTAGTCTCGCCCGAATAAAAAGTTCTCTTTATTGCTCTGGGCCTTAGCAGTGACAACTTTCACTGATCCACTACAACCTTCCTACAGTCAATGACTTGGTTCTGGGGAAGTAGAGGAACTGTCATCAATTGAGACGTTGACTTCAAAAAGGTACTAAAGGATATTTTTTTTCGAAATCTATATTTTGACGTATTTGTACACTAATGGTTGTTTTATCTAAATCAGATTTTATTTTAAAAATATAGAAATCCTTTAAAAACGTATTTGAAAACAGCATTTTATTCCGAAAGGTACTAAACCCACTTTGGGAAGCCCGTGGCTGAGGGGCTAGCGCGCTTGTCTCTCATGCTACAGGTTCTGAGTTCGAATCCCAGTCCCGGCGGGGCTTTTCTAAGGATGTACAAAAAATGTGGATTCACTCACAACCTCTCCCCCGGGTATGTGAGACCCGTCAGCCAAAGAGTGGCTACTCACAAAATTAGTCGTAGGGAGTAATGGCCCTACACTAAAAATTGCATCGTGAAACGTGAGTGTAAACTCGCAGGAGTTTACACCGCGAGGCCCAAAGCTTACACGGCCTGTCGCGCCACTGGAAGAAGAAGAAGACTAAACCCAGTTTATATAAAGTCTTTTACCTTTAAAAAAAAAAAATCTATTAGGTTAGAGCAGGCACGTTTTTTCTGGTGATATGATACGGCATTAGGTGCTTCTGACGTATGTAGGAAACAGTACCTTTTGGAAGGAAACAAAATGTGGTTTTAGTACCTTCTTGGATTGAAATGCGATTTTTATCTAGATCCTTCATCAGGTTTTATCTAAAAAAAACATAAAAATCCTTTAAAACCGTATTTAAAATGCAATTCATACCAAAAGGTACTAAATCTATATTTCATAACATTCCAAAAGGTACTAAAAACATTTCATTCCATTCCAAAAGATACTAAAAACATTTCATTTCATTCCAAAAGGTTTTAAAACAATTTCCTTCCAAAAGGTACTATATCCTCTGCAAACAGATATAACCTTTCCTTTCATTTCATTCCAAAAGGTACTATATTTCCTAATATACAGCAGAAGCACCTAACCCCGTAATATATCGCCAATTATTTATTGTTTTCTTCATTTTGTGTATTTTTATTGGTCCATTTAGTACGTCTTGAATCACTACTATTGTTTTAATCAATAGTTTTAAACTAATGATAAGTTCTTAGACTGTTTTAAACAACTTAGTTGCGTCGCTTTGATTCTTGTAGATTGTCAATTAAAATAAGGTTTTTTATTATTCTATTAAAATGTAAGTTCCTTAATTAAACGAAATGAAGAAAACAATAAATTAATGGTGATATATTACGGGATTAGGTCCTGCCATATGTAGAAAATATAGTCCCTTTTGGAAGGAAACGAAATGTGGGATCAGAGGATGAATTGAGAAGTTGAGTTCCAAAAGGTACTATATCCACTTTAGAAATTTTTACAGTAAACGAAAAAATCTATCATTTATTTATTACTGGGACAATTTACTTGCTTATTTTTTTATTAAAATCTAAAGTTCATTTTTTAATTAATAAAAAACTTATTTTTCCAAATTATTGCACTTTTCCCATGAATTTTTAACAATATAATATGGATATAGTATATTTTGGAATGAAACTTGGATGTAGTACTTTTTGGAAATAATTAAAAGGAATATAGTACTTTTTGGAAGAATATAACGCCGGTAAGTTGGTAACAGTCACTATAACCTTCCTAATACAATATTACCGATAACTAATGCCTTTATATCGTTAATTACTAAATTATGTATATTTACATATTCTCCCTCTGAGAAATATCTTTCTTTGTTTTGTTAATTGCATTGATTATCTTTTCATCATAAAGAAAATATTCAAAGGACAATTTATCTATTTATGGCACTATAATAAGAAAGTATGTAATCATGAAGTTTGTTTTGAACTTGTATTTACTATTTGTGTGAATTTACCAAATTTATCTATATTATTAACTACGTGTAAACAATATTTAACTATAGAGACAGATAAATAAATAACTTTTGAGCTTTTATTCTACAATAAAAAAAAAAAATTAGATCAGGCGCGGTTTTTTCTTTCATATTTAGCAAGTTCGTGGAATGCTAATTCCAATTATTTGCTGGATCAAATACCACTATTATAATAAAATGTGAGTTTCTAAAATTTGTTTGACTAAATTTATGTCTAAATGGTGACGTTGATTTCCATCTCATTCCAAAAGTAATAAAGGACATTTTTTTCAAAATTTATATTTTGACATATTTGTATACTAATGGTTAAGTTTTATCTAAATCCGTCATCAGATTTTATCCAAAAAATATGTAAATCCTTTATATACGTATTGGAAAATAGCATTTCATTCCAAAAGGTACTATATTTCCTACATACGGCAGAAGCACCTAATCCCGTAATATATCACCATTAATTTATTGTTTTCTTCATTTTGTGCATTCTTATTAGGTTACTTAGATCGTATTGAGTCACTGCTATTATTTTGACCAATATTTTTAACCAAATAATCAGTTTTTAGGCTGCTTTGAACAACTTAATTGCCTCGCTTCGGTTCTCGTAGGTTCCCAATTAAATTAAGTTTTTTCATAGTATATCTTCTTGCAGCGACATAAATTTGATATAAAAATCTTAAGAAACTTACATTTTAATAAAATAAGTGTACTTTATCAAGCAAATGTTTGGAATTAGAATTCCCTGACCTTGCTAAATATGAGAAATAAAACCGTGCTTGTCTAACCTAATAGATTTTTTTATTTTTTATTTCTAATATTTTATTTGTTCTAATAGGGTCTGATTTATAGTGCAACAGTCTGTAATAGTAGTCTGTATTCATATACATTTAGAAATAAGGAGTGATGAATAAGAAAAAACCGTTTCTAACATTTCCGTTCATCCTCATACCTTCATTTAATATTTTGATATTTTATTCGATATATTATGTTCTGATTTATAGTGCAACATGAGTTGCGCTAAGCAAGGCAATAGCTAGTGTTGAATGAAGTAGGATTTTCATCATGTGTGAAAGAGTGATCGATTCCAAATTTGACCGAAAGTGACAATGGAGGTCGAAAGTCCACCGAGCCATGAACCTCAGTTATGATCACAGTTAAAAAATCCAGATGGTTTAGGTTAACTATTGTATTGGGTTGTGTCACATGAAATATCCGTTTTCAAGGTAAAGGATTTTTATTAAAAATACGATATGAAAACAAGATAATTTTATTCAAAGTATTTACCTTCTTTTTCAACACATTTTTTCCAACGTGAAAATAGTTTTATTTTCAACCAACATTTTTATCCCCGAACTGAAAAAATCTGAGCTTTAAAGAGAAACAAAATCTGAAAACGCACTTTTCACTTGATCATCATTTTCAAAAAGTTTTCCTTTGAAAAAGTTGTCTAAATTCCTGAACAGGTGGAAATCTGTTGGATACAAGTCGGGAGAATATGGTAGGTGCGGGAGAACTTCGTAGCCCAGTTCTTTCAATTTTTGCATGGTATGTTTTGAAACATGGGGTCAATGAGATCATGAGGTACCCATGTATCGAGCTTTTATACTTTCCCAATACACTTTAAATGTCTGGAAACGGTAGATACACTTGCATTTAGTTGTGCTGAGAGTCCTTCAACTGTTTGGTAGGGGTTTTCTTCTACTGTATGTTTGAGGACATCGTTGTCTATTACGGACGGAGTTCTTCCTCGGGGCAACTTTTCCAAGTCGGAATCCCCAGCTGAAAACTTAGCAAACCAACGGCGAATGGTCCGTTCATTAACACTCCCTTCCCCAAAAGCCTTGCAAATATTTCTAGCGGCCTCAGCTGCTGAATGGCCGAGTTAAACTCGTACAAAAATATTACTCGAAAATCGCGTGTTTCCATGTTCATATTTGGAGGTATATTATATAGGTGGGTAATTGATTAAGAAGCTAATGTTTATAATACAAAGGTAGAGGATTAGTAACTGTTTACTTTAAATATGTAAACATTCGGAAGAAAACAACAGAGACCTGCAAAATTCTTTTTGTATTTGAGAAACTATAAAAACGGACATTTCATGTGAAGCAAAATAATTCGAAAGTGTAAGTTCTATATTAGCATCTAACAGAATGAACCACTAATTATAGTTAGCCATCTTTGCAGGTTAAAGAACGAGCAAGTAAAGCACAGAATGATCAGAGGGAAGGTCTGGGATCGGATTTATAGTACATTTCTTAATTTGTGATTAAACAGTCGATAAGTCTCGGAGCTCTACGTCTCGATGCAGGCCAGTGGCATTGGTCTAAGGATTTATCGTGTCTAATGAAAGCTCGTGGATAGCAACCCTCAAATTCCTTCTTCTTAACGTGCTTTGTCGTGACCCCAAGATTGCGGCTTCACGTTATAGTCGCCTCCTACGAAGAAGCCAACACTAATTGGCTTTTGAAGAATAATATCATATCTTCCATCTCCATTAATTCGATTTTGTGGTCTTCAGTCCTAATGAGACTCAAAGTGGGGAAACGTTGATTTGTTATCTATTAAATGTTATAAGAGAAACTGAAGTCTTTGAAATCCTTCGATGTGGCCAAGCCATGAGTAGCTCAGCATTTATTAAAAATTGTATAGTTAAAATACTAAAAAATTGTTTTTTCTCCTAAATACACCCGTTTCTCTGTCCGCAAGAGCTTTAATCTGGAAATATATAAAGGAAAAATTCATGCTATATCGTTTTCAAGTCCGAATCAAGTACTTTACACTATATTTGTACCAATGGGCTTCTTATTTTGTTGCCCTATAAATTTGCAGGATAAGATTTTCATTTGTAAGATTAAGGTTATAATTAAAGCTTTGTATGATACAACACTGTTAGTGATCTTTTTGTTTGAATAATTTAGTTCTCAAGTGATAAATTTGTTTTATTAAAAACCCATTATATTATTACCTAAAATAATCAGTTAGTTTTATCTTCTTTTCATCACTCTCTATTAACTTTTAAAAGCTTGAGTATAAGATAATATTTTTTTAAAATCTTTAGCTTTCCAACGGTATATCATACATGTATATTACTGCTCTTATGTTCAAAATCAAAAAATTGCATTTAAAAAATATTTTTTCTGTTTTCTCCTTTAGTTGGGTATCGAATTCATTCAATTTACATATTTACCTGTTTTTCATCAGCGGTAACAAGATAATATAGTTATTTTTATAGAATCAACAAAATTAAAGGTACTTTAGAGAAAGAAAATTTAAAATATCGGCATTTAAGCCCTGTCAGACCATTTTAAATCGAATGAAACCTAAATGATATTAGAACCCATTAAATTTTACATTGACGTAGCGAGTTTAATCAAAATGTCGGAACCGTTTTTGAGAAAATCGAAAAAAGGTACAAAATGCATGGTATAAAGTGGCTCTTCTGGTAAGCTCATTTTGATGAAAAAAGTTTTTTCACGTCTCGGGCGTATAGTTGTCTTAAATATGAAATTTCGAATATTTCACGATCGCAATACTTTCCCTTACCATATATAGTAAGTGAAAGTAAAAATCAAAAAAATCATATTAATGCAATTATTCAATATATCTCGGTTATCAGGAAAACATTTTGGGAAGGGGAGATATGTTGGCCACAGAGCGTAGTGGGGAAGAGAAAGGCAGCGAGCAGAGGTTGGCCTTGGCGAACTTTTTTACAAGCGCTTTCAAGGGCAGGAGATCTCTGCCATTGTGTCAGCCTGCCCTCTATACGCAACATCCAGCACTATTCAGAATGTATATAAACATATATTTATATTGGAAATCAATAATGAATGCTAGAATTATCCAGTGAAACATTTAAAATTTATTCCACAGATAATACAACGTACACTTTTAAAAAATTCTGTGCGCGCAACACACAACTATACTAAATTCAGTGTTTAAGTCAATTTAATAGCTTATAATAAAGTTTTTGGGGAGCCCGCAGCTGTGTGGCTAAGGAAATAGTCTAACACCCAAAGGTTTCGAGTTCGAATCCCAGTCACGAAAGGGCGTTTTAAAGCACACAATTAATTGAGGATCCACTCACAAATTAAATCTTCCTCAAGAATGTGAGACCCGTCCGGCTACAGGTGGCCACCCCCGAAAATAGGCGTAGAGAGTGACGACTCTAACTTATAAGGGCCACCATGGCCTGTGACGCCAACCGAATAAATAAAAAAAGGTTAAAAAATTACATAATGTTTCGTTGGAAAACCGAACCTTCGATGCCTAGACCACCAAATCCCGCTCTACACAGACTCGTCAAATGTTCACCGTTCAAGCCCAAGCCTCCGAGATCAGCCTTAACGCAATCTTCTTATCGACGCTTCGGCCTACCTTTCGGAAGCCTACCAGTCGGATCAGCGAATAAAAAGCGAAGTTCCTCAACTTCACTCGCCCATTTGAGTCTCCGCGATGCTATCAACTCAATTATATTCACAGGATACAGATTCCGCATTGTCCAACCTTCTAAACTCCCCAGTGGCCTCATTTCTCTTCGGACCAAATATTTTACGCAGTACCTAATTTTCGAAAACCTTAAGCCCCGCTGGTCATCCTGCAAAGTAAGCGGCCACGTTTCACATCCGTAAAGAACCGTCTGAAGAATAATAGTTTAATAAATTCTAACCTTTAAGTTTTTAGACAGAAGCCGCGAGCTAAGTAATTTAGCAACTGAATAATTACACGCATTTCCCATCTTTAACCGGGACTTTATTTCTTCCTGGATTTCATTTTTTCTTGTTATCATTGAACCTAAATACTTGAATTTTTCTACGAGTTAAAAAAGTATGCCCTGATATGTCAATATCACTAAGATCGCCACCGTTTCTGCTACTAATCATATATTTCGTCTTATCAGTATTTAATTCGAGTCTTTTTTCTTTACCGGTTTTTATTAACACACTTGTATTTAGTTGTATGGTTTCCGTGTCTTCACCTAGCAGTACCGAATATCGGCATAAATAATCTAGCGATAGATATTATAATCAACAGAAATCACTTAGATTTATCCACTTTTTATGACTCACTATTACGTTATGTATGCTAATTTTAAAAAACGATAAAATATTTGGCATTCCAAGAGTTATAAATCTACATTACTATTCTTATGTTCGATGGGGAGGGGCAGAAGAACATACATAGAAAAATATTTTTCTTATTTTCAAATCTCCATAACTTGATTATCAAAATCGTTCTATTTATATGAATAAAATTGGAGGCGAATTTATAACTTCACCACTCTTTTATTAAAAATTAATGCACGGCGTTTCGACTAAAATGCCATCTTCAGGTGCAAAGGAACAAATTTATCTGCACGTACAAAATATATTCCAATTAAAAATAATCAATCTCAGAATTTTATCATAAAACTTGTATATCAATACAAAAGTATAATGAAAAAAAAAATAAAAGCAGTTAAAATTGTTAAAATTAATATCTATAAGATTGACGTTAAATTCCTACAAGTATATGAATGAATGAATGAATAACTTTATTTGCTATGGGGCTAACCCCCATACAAATAGAGGTGGCTACATAACAAATATATAATACAAAACAGATTTCAATAAAAGAGTTAACAATATACTAATTCACTAAGTTATCAGCTCTAAATACATTGAATAGTAATGAATTGCAATAAAACTTATAACAAAATAATGCAAAGACAATATATGAATAATACTAGCTGCTAGCGTTATAGTAGTTAATTTATGTGCGTTTATAGTAAGAGTAGCTATAATAAATATCAACTATCTGCTACTCTTTGTTATCATTTAAAGCCCGATCTAGACTTCTTCCTGTCAAATTTACTATTTCCACCACTTTGAGCAAATTCAAAAGTTTTAAGATTTTCAAACCCAGCCTTATTGCACATCTAGACACTAAGGCGAACCTCCAGGAAAAATTTGAGCTTCACAACCATAGTCATTTTTTAGATACTGCGAAGACCAAAAAATTTATTGATTTTATAAACATAGGCATATAATAAAAGTCCTAAATATGATTAAAATAATAGTTCTGATTATTATAATCGAATAATTCAAAATAAATAATAATTTTTATAATTTATTTAAATTTATAAATGTATATGCATCAAGGTAATAACGATTAAAGTTAAAAATGACTCTTGAAATAAAACATGACTTATATAACAATATAGATTGATATAAATATAGTCTCCGCAACCTTCTTCACACCCTGGTGGCCTCATCTCTCTTCGGTCCAAATATTTTGCCTGTAGTACCTTATTTTCGAAAATTTTAGCTGTTGTTCGTCCTTCAAAGTAAGCGGCCACGTTTCACATCCGTAAAGGACCGTCGGAAGAATAATAGTTTTATAACTTCTAGCCTTTAAGTTTTTAGACAGAAGCCGCGAGCTAAGTAATTTCGCAACTGAATAATAACACGCATTTCCTGCCTATAACCGGGACTTTATTTTCTCCTGGACTTAGTTTTTCTCGTTATCATTGAACCTAAATACTTAAATTTCTCTACCTGTTCAAAAGTATGTCCTGATATATCAATATCACTAAGATCGCCACCGTCTCTGCTACTAATCATATATATATTTTTTTTATCGGTATTTATTTCGAGTCCTATTTTTTTTATCGGCTTTTATTTTATAAGTTTCCGTTCCCTAACAGTACCAAATCATCGGCGTTTTCCAGAACCGGAATTTTATCAACCAGATTTAATCCTTTCTCGGTACACGTCACCTTTTCTTTGACATATTCTAAAGCGATTTCGTCTGCGTCAACTTCTGTTATTATGATCGCTATTGAGAAGTTTTTAAAAGAATATATTTGAAAGAACTTCCACTTAAATGACATTTTTAGTTTTATTTTCATGTGGCAGAAGAACATAATGATTTTCTCCGCAACCCGATCTTGGCGTAAATCAATTCCTACGTGTTCAAATGTTTGGCCCTGTGATTTATTAATTGTTACAGCAAAAGATAAATTATGGGGAAATTGAATTATTTTAAAAATAAAAAGTAAATCATTTGAAATCATTGGGATGTGAAGTTTTAGTTTTCCATAATTTTCCCCGTTTTTTTCCCAGATTTTCGACTGATTCTTCACTCCTATTGGTCGCAGCGTGATGTTATATAGCCTATAGCCTTCCTCGGTAAATGGACTGTCCAACACAAAAAGAATTTTTCATTTTGAACCAGTAGTTTCTGAGATTAGCGCGTTCAAATAAACAAACAAACAAACAAACTCTTCAGCTTTATAATATTAGTATAGATAACAGTTTCCAATATAATGAATATATTATTTTACATAACACGGCGAAATATAATAAATAATATAATAAAGTTAACAAATAATTCTATTCATTTATTACAAATAATTTAATTTGGCAACATTGCCTGGTATAATAATAAATGTTTTTCAATTCCTCAATATCTTCGGTGGTAAACAGGACAATGAAATTTTTACTGTTCATATTTAAGGCTCTAGGGATGTAATGGGTTCGGAACGGTGCGTATATGGGGCATCGAATGAAAATGTGGAATAAGTCCTCTCTTTCGTTTAGATTACTTAGAATGCAGCTTTCCTTGGGTTTAAAATGGTAATATATATTGTTGAATGTTAATTTGATATTGTAGTTTCCAGAAAGTCTTAATTGCGCAAATATTTTCATGACAGGAAACGGTGCGTTTAATGATAGGTAAGCTTGAGGCTTATGTCTATTGTTATGAATGGATGGATAGAGTGGGTTGTATTTACCGGGGGTAATTAACTTCTGTTTATCTATTGTCTCCATATGATTTGTAAACAGTATCATTGTTTAGTCCATTTCTTACTGAAAAATCTGGTGCGGGCAACACACGACTTTCACTTATCTCCATTTTTCAAATCAATGAAAGAATTTTCAAATACAGTTAGAGATAAAAATACGTGAAATTATTAAGGAATTAATCAAATTGAATTTATATAGAAACACGTGTTTTATTAAAAAATCTATTATATTATTATCTTAAATAATCAGTTAGTTTTATGTTCATTTCATTAATCTCCATTAACTTCTAAAAGCTTGTGTATGAGATGATATTTTTTCTAAAATCTTTGGCTTTCCAACGGTATTTCATTCATGTATATTACTGCTCTTATGTTCAAAAACGAAAAATTGCATTAAAAAAATATTTTTTCTGTTTTCTCCTTTAGTTGGGTATCGAATTTATTCAATTTATATATTTACCTGTTTTTCACCAGCGTTAAGAAGATAATCTAGTTATTATTATTGAATCTACAAAATTAAAGGTACTTCAGAGAAAGAAAATTTAAAATATCGGCATTTAAGTCCTGTCAGACCATTTTTATCCAAATAAAACCTACATGATATTAAAGCCCATTAAATTTTACATTGATATAGCGAGTTTAATCAAAATCGTCATAACCGTTTTCGAGAAAAAAGGTGCAAAATGCATGGTATAAAGTGCCTCTTCTGGTAAGCTCATTTTGATGAAAAAAGTTTTGTCACGTCTCGGGCGTAAATTTGTCTTTAATATGAAATTTCAGTTTCATAGAACTTACCGTTTCCGCCCGGGAGTTACCACACACACACACACACACAGACCTTTTTGCGGGACTTGGTTATTTGGACTCAGGGGACCCTAAAACGTGTATTTCCGTTGAAAACTGGAATTCGAAAATTTTCACGATCGCAATACTTCGTCTTACTATATATAGTAAGTGAAAGTAAAAATAGATGGGACTTCTATTTCTAATATACAATATAATTGGAGAAACCAGTTGTATTTTTGTTCTTTATTTGTGGGATTATGCGTTTTCTTTAGTGTATATTTTTGGGAGTCGGTCATCACTGAGTTTTTTCCTACAAGTATATAGAAACAATTTAAAAATTCACTGATAAAACATGAAAAGAAGAACCACACCTAAGTTCTATTTATATATTTTTAGTCGCTTTTTATCAATGCTAATAAGATAAAGAGATTTTTTTTTTTTTTTGGAATGTACAAAGAACGTAAGAACTTCAGGAAGATGAAATTTTAAAGTTTGACATTTAAGCAAAATCAGACTATTTCAAACAGAAACCTACATCAAACTAAAGCCTATTACATTTTACATCGAGTTTAATTAAAATCGTTAGAGCAATTTTTAGAAAATGGTAAAAAGGTGCAAAATGCATAGTATATAGTGGCTCTTCTGGTTAGCTGATTTTGTTGAAAAAGTTGCTTAGTTTCTTCTTAGGTTAACCATCGAATGAATAAATATATT
This sequence comes from Piezodorus guildinii, assembly GCA_023052935.1. Lineage (NCBI taxonomy): Eukaryota > Metazoa > Arthropoda > Insecta > Hemiptera > Pentatomidae > Piezodorus > Piezodorus guildinii. The sequence continues at coordinate 214,578,750 of CM041292.1, read as the reverse complement.
ACCGACTATTTTAGTCTTCTATATAGTAGTACTAAGATATTCAAAAATAAATAAATAGTAATGTTTAATAAAATTATCTGAAGAGATATTACGAATAATAAATGTAAATGATTATTGAATAAGTTTTTGAAAAAACAAAATGGTAAACGGTATTAAGTAACGGTCACTCAGCGACATCTCACCATTAAACAATCACATTTGAGAAAGACCACTTGAACTTTCGGAGAGCGACGATTGTCAGCCGTTCCCGCCATTATTGCGCCCAACAACCGTGCTTCCTAAATATATATACACATACACTGTCATGTGAAGGAATAATCTTTCTAAGATAGAAAAAGGAGAAATTTCCAAGTCATTAATGGTGACTGGTCATTATCACATAGAATAAGAAACCCATTAGTTTATTTTGTTGTCGCTTTCTCTATCTATTGCTGGATTTCATCGTGTCGTATTCCGTTTGTTAGTAACGCACACCGCATGAGTTTCCTAACCCAAATCCGGAGTAACTCAAGGATCAAGGAGACCACTCCTCTCACAAAAAAAAAAAATCTTGGAGCCCTTGAGAGTCGAGGAGTATTTGAATCAGCATTTTGATCAGCTGACGAATGAAAATAACGAAGAATATAGTGATCACCAACTTTGATAGCACACTCGAAAAGCCGAAAGAGAAATATCATCAGTTTACAGTGAAATTATTTTATTTTTATTAATTTATTTAACATCAAACGCATTCAATCCTTCCAATCCAAAGTCCTCCGAACAATAATTAATGCTCCTTATTATGTTAACAACTGTACCCTACACCACGATCTTAAAATTCCGTTTATTTTAAACCTGGTACCATCCAAATTTTCCAAATTCCATCAGAACCTTCTTCATCATCCTAATCCTCTAACTCAATCCCTCTCCAGTTCCACACACCCCTACAACCCTCCTCCAAGATTAAACGGCAGTGGCCCCGCGACGTTCTGTAAATATTTATGCTGAAGTTCTGACACTGGTCAGATCCTCCACTCATGTACTCCAATTTATATATTTACCTGTTTTTCATCAATGGTAACAAGATAATATAGTTATTTCTATAAAATCAACAAATTTAAAGGTACTTTAGAGAAAGAAAATTTAAAATATCGGCATTTAAACCCAGTCAGACCATTTTAATCCGAATGAAACCTAAATGATATTAAACGTTAAATTTTACATCGATATAGCGAGTTTAAACAAAATCGAAAAAAGGTGCAAAATGCATGGTATAAAGTGGCTCTTCTGGTAAGCTCATTTTGATGACAAAGATTTTGTAACGTCTCGGGCATATAGTTGTTTAATTATGAAATTTTAGTTTCATAGGACTTACCGTTTCCGCCCGGGAGTTACCACACACACACAGACCTTTTTGTGGGACTTGGTTATTTGGACTCAGGGGATTCTAAAATATGTATTTCCCTTGAAAACTGGAATTCGAAACTTTTCACGATCGCAATACTTTCCCTTACTATATATAGTAAGTAAAAGTGAAAATAAAACTCAGTGATTCAAAAAATATCAAAACTAGACACTAAAATTAAAACGTAGTTCTAAAGATAATAGCTATTCATAATTCTAACGAAACACAATAAAATTAAAACAAACAAAAATCATTTGAATCTTTTATTAGTCATTGACAGACAAAAGCGCTTGAATCTGAAAAAAAGAAGCTGATTTTCGATAAAATCAAATCTCTCATAATAAAAACCCTTATCATATTAATAAATTTCATTTTTATGTAAACGACTTGAGTGCATTTTATTTTAGACACTCATGTTAAAGATAAGAGAGAATGAACAAATATTAACCGTTCTAGAACGTTCTTATCAGAAAAGATACCAGTGATATTTGTTCTAAGAAAACCCTTCCGCAATAAACAGTCACACTGTATTTCTGCTAAACACTCATAAATTTCTTCTGTGTAAAGAAATTTTAAGAGCCTGCGTGCAGATTACATAAAGCAAACAAAAGCATGTAACGGAAATGGATATTTTAGCATTATTCTTGAAAAAAAAAATCTCAAAATAACACATTACTTATAGAATGATTTAATCTATTGTATTTTATTATTTTTGCAGTAGATTATAATTTAATCCTTTAAATTCCTCAGCAGCCGTCTTCAGGTGAAAATTCATCGCAAATTTTGCAAATAATAAAAGGGCTGAATAATTTTATCCAGCCCCTTTTGAGCCTTCTCCAAGACTTCGCTAAGCTAACTAAAGCTGTGAACCCTCAAAATGGCCCCTTATTAAATAATGATAGACTGATGAACACAACATAAAAAAAAAAACCTTTATTAAGTAAAATATAATGGACAACATACATCAAAAAAAGCTGAAGAGAGGACGTGATGCTGGTACTGTCCTTCCTCATGCCTGATATGTTATTGTGTTTCTCATCCCATTTGCTGGTTATAACAATAATGCTGACAGGTGCGAAATAATAAATGAAGTGAAAAAATCTGGTGCGGGCAACACACGACTTTCACTTACCTACATTTTTAAAATCAATGAAAGAATTTTCAAAAACAGTTAGAGATAAAAATACGTGAAACTCTTAAGGAATTAATTAAATTTAATTGATATAGAAACATGTGTTTTGTTAAAAAATCTATTAAAAAATATTTTTTCTGTTTTCTCCTTTAGTTAGGTATCGAATTTATTCAATTTATATATTTACCTGTTTTTCATCAGCGTTAACAAGATAATATACTTATTTTTATTGAATCTACAAAATTAAAGGTACCTTAGGGGAAGAAAATTTAAAATATCGGCATTTAAGCCCTGTCAGACCATTTAAATCAGAATAAAACCCACATGATATTAAAGCCCATTAAATTTTACATCGATATAGCGAGTTTAATTAAAATCGTCGGAACCGTTTTTGAGAAAATCGAAAAAAGGTGCAAAATTCATGGTATAAAGTGCCTCTTCTGATTAGCTCATTTTGATGAAAAAATGTTTGTCACGTCTCGGGCGTATAGTTGTCTTAAATATGAAATTTCAGTTTCACAGAACTTACCGTTTCCGCCCGAGAGTTACCACACACACACAGACCTTTTTGCTGGAGTTCGAAAATTTTCACGATCGCAATACTTTCCCTCACTATATATTTCATATATAGGTAAGTGACAATAATGAATTTATTAAATAAAATATCTTATCTTAAACACATCCTTACCTATCTATGTACAATATTTGTTAAAATTATGGGCCGCTAACCTCGTTCTTAGGTCTGAAATATTAACTAAATTATAATATTCAAGATAAGTAATAATATGTCATTATATTTGTTTGTAATTTTATTATAGAATAATTTGTAACTGCTATTTTCTACAAAAAAAAAGTTATAACATAAAAACTGGAAACGCCGTGTCCCCGAGATAAATTTCTATATTTATTGACTAAAAAAAAAAAAAAAAAAAAACCTGTACCACTACAACCCATGGAGGGTCTTGGGCTCAGTACATATAGAGATTCGTACTGTTTCAAGGCTAACGGCAGTGCAATGAGGTGATTAGGCCTTAATCGCGCTCAGCCGCCAGGTTTTTCCCCAATTAATTTGGGTACCCACTTTATAGAGGCTGGGTCTGCCCAGGAGGGTCTCCATACCCTAGGATCGCCCCCCGACCGAATTAACAGAATAAATAATATTCTGCCACGGTCGGGAATCGAACCAAGGACCCGAAGCACAGCAGACTAGCGACTAGAACTATTTAAAAATATTTATTGACTAAACCTAAAAAAATTATATGTATGTGAGTATAAAGAAAAACTCTTCCTTAGGACTCAATGGATTCACGCTTCAATAACTATAGGTCCATTGTCGAAGACATAGATCCACAATCAAGCTATTTCCAGCAGATGTCCAACAATGACTCCAGGAAGGATCGTGGCGGAATGTAGCCTTGACTGGAGGGTCACCGGTCCGTTGAGGAAGGAAAGTTGGGGAAAGTTACCGAGAAAGTCTCTCTTACCTCAGCTTGCATAACAGTTTTTATGTAAATGTGCTCCCGAGTCGGTTCTTGAGCGACCGCCTTTCTCTAGAAGAAGGGGTCGGAGTATCGCCTCATTCAGGTTACGACCTTATTACCTCACCTAATACAGATAATGGGCCTTTGCCTAGGATTAATTGCTCCGGCGATCCTCTCGTTGATGTCTTCATTCTAAGGTATTTATAGTCCAAGGTTTTTCTAGAAAATCTTACATAAACGCCGTAAAGATAGAAACTAATTTCGAAATAGTTTCATGTAATAAACTTATTTTTATTTACAGCTATATAATCCACACAATAGGTAAGTACGAATCTAAAAATAATTCCCCGTGTTCAGTTCTACATAATGGATCATTCCATGTCAAGCCAAAGAATGGGCTGGAATTTTGATTATATTTCTTTTCTTCATTCATTTTCTAATCTTTCATTTTATTTCTCTTAGTATATAAGGCAAGAATTGCTTAGAAGAGTGCTTATTGCTATAATAGGACAGATTGTATAACTTTGCTAAAATAAAATTTAAAAATGATAAAATCTAATATAATATTTAGCATTTCTCATCTTCTTATTTATGTTTATAAATTAAAAAGAAATGAAAAATCTTTTGTTATTAGGCATGCTTTGAATCATTGAAAAGCTTATAGTTCGAAAAATATTTGTTCAAATTAATGCCATTCTCTTCGGAATTAAATAATATCTGTTTGTAAATTCAAAACAAAATTTTTACTAAAGTAATATTTGTTATTGACCATGTTTTGTGGTTTGTCGAAAAAAAAACCCTTCCATGCCCGAGGTAGCGGTTTCGAACCCAGCCAAAGGATTTTTTAAATGGCCTAAAAAATCTATGGTTACGCCATCCTTCGAAAGGGGTGTAAAATTGTGGGCCCCAGCCTTTTTAATATCAGGTATTTGTTTAAGATCCCTGTTGTAATTAAACTTGTATAGGCAAAATTTAGGACACTCGATGAAGCATCGTTCGATTAGCAATAGTACCAGAAATTAGGGTTAAATTAATATAGGGATCACCTGTAGCAGGGTGGCTAGCATAACAGCCTCTTATGCCAAAGGTCTCGGGTTCAAACCCACAGGTGGTCCCAGGATTTTTTAATGGGAGTGAAAAATTCTTAGTTATGCCGTCTTCGGAGGAACGTAAAATGGTAGCCCCGTGCCTGAGAGATGTCAGGTACTCCTCAAGATCCCTGTTGTAATTAAACTTGTATAGGCATAATTTAGGACACTCGATGAAGCATCGTTCGATTAGCAACAGTATCAGAAATGGAGGTTAAATTAATATAGGGATCACCTGTAGCAGGATGGCTAGCATAACAGCCTTCTATGCCGAAGGTCACGGGTTCAAACCCACAGGTGGTCCTAGGATTTTTTAATGGGGGTAAAAAATCAATAGTTATTTTTTATTTCATTTTTTTTATTTTATCTTACATCATCCACCAACAGGTCTAGGCCCAATTACAGGTGGTAAATCGTACAAAAAAAAATACATTACACTACAATAATTAAAATAATAATAATCGAAATTCAAACTAATTGGCGATGTACTACATACCAGCTTAATTTATATAATAAAGAAAAAAAACAAAAAACTATATATATATATAATATATATATATATATATATATATATATATATATATATATATTTATAACTTACAAATATCATAATCTAACTAAAAAAAGAATTAATTTAAACAATAAAAACTTTAAAAAACAATTCAATACATAAATAAAGGGGAAATAGAGGTAAATAAAAAAAAAACGAGAAAAAGAAAATTAAAAAATAAACAAAAATCAGCCCCAGCTCTGAGTCATTTCAATTTAAAGATAAGAACAAGAAAAAAATTTTTTAAAAAAAATTACAGAATTTCGTAATTATATATTTTATATATTATATATCCCACATAGATGTCACTCATATTAGATAAATCAAATCAGTACATTATTATATTTAGTTATCAAAGGAATTTAGAGATTATTGAAAATATACAATTATTAAATAACTGAAAAATGGTTGCCTAAGATTTGTCTTATTTGAGTCACGAAAAACTGAAATCAAGCTCAACTATGTTCCCTAAACAGTCCCAAAGCTTGTAACATACTGAGTTGGGCTTCTACAGCAGCATTTATTTAGTGTAAAATAACAAAATCGCCTATTACTCTCCTACCATTAACCATCCCTACCCTGAAGTCAAGTCCCCCAAGCATATTTACTGATCATCTGTCCTGGACCAGTTTGACAAGGTGTCTTATCGCAGTACATCTGTCCTTCAATTTTATAACAATTACATATAAATTCACACATCAATTGGCTGTATGAGATTTCCCAACCAGGGTAATAGAAATATTTTTTTAAAAAATATAAATTTTAGAAATCGCTTTTGCAACCTTTCAATCAAATTAACCCTTTGATGGTTTCAGAAACCATATAAGCCCACCATATTGAAATGTAGTTATGCCGTTCCTTTGGAGAGAACATAAAAAGGTGGCCCCGAGCCGTGCGATAGATTAGGTACTCGTTAAAGATCCCTATTCCCTAATTAAACCTGGATAGGCAAAATTTAGGAATCCCACTGTGGCATTGTCCGATTAGCGACAGTAGCATAAAGTGACGTTAAATAAACAAACAAATTAATATAAAGCAAAAATAAAACAATTTTTTTTTTATATATAGTATCTAATTAAATTTGTTGTCTATCAAATGGTGTATATATTATTATAATAATTTCACAGCCAGATGATAAATTTAAAAATTGCATATTTATATTATTCTCAGGAGACTAGCTGTTTTGTCCTGGAAATTGTTTAAATTTCATTTCATCGTAATTTTTCTCAACATTTTGACTTACATCTATAAATAAAACAAGAAAGAACTTTGATCCCTATGGCCATTAAAATTAAAAATAATAACATGAAGAAATATTCAAATAATACTTGTATTGTATATAGAAGTAGCGAATAAAAAAAAGAAGAAAATTAGCAAATAAGAAGAACTTTCTTAACAAAATTCAATTTTTGGACCGCGGTGGTAATAAATAAATACATAAAAAAGAAATGAAAAAAATTAAAGACTCAAATTAATCAACATACTAATAATGGTAATAATACATAAATATTATTACCGTTGTGAATTATAAACTACATTGAAAATTGCCTAAAGAAATTTGAATAAAAATTACATAGATACATAAAGAAACATTCGGAAAAAAAGCATAAGAAGAACAACATAACAAACCAAAAAAAAACAAAAAAAAACATTAGAATCGCTGCACTGAACAAAAGTTTTAGTCTTTCACTTAACTTCAAACGGGTCATTTACATTACTATCAATATAATATTGGGTTGTGTCACATGAAATGTCCGTTTTCAAGGTAAAGGATTTTTATTAAAAATACCATATGAAAGCAAGATAATTTTAGTCGAAGGATTTACCTTCTTTTTCTACATATTTTTCCCAACGTAACATCAACTTTTTTATCCCCGAACTAAAAAGCTCTGAGATTTGAAATGAAACAAAATCTGAAAACGCACTTTGCACTTGATCATCATTTTAAAAAATTTCTCCTTTGACGAAGTTGTCTAAATTCCTGAACAGGTGGTAATCTGTTGGAGACAAGTCGGGAGAATATGGTGGGTGCGGAAGAACTTCGTAGCCCAGTTCTTTCAATTTTTGCACGATATGTTTTGAAACATGGGGCGCCCCTCAGTGAGATCATGAGGTACCCATATATCGAGCTTCTTTACTTTCCCAAACACTTTAAATGTCTGAAAACGGTAGATGCACTTGCTTTTAGTTGTGCTGAGAGTCCTTTAACTGTTTGGTAGGGGTTTTCTCCTACTGTATGTTTGAGGACATCGTTGTCTATTACGGACGGAGGACTTCCTCGAGGCAAGTTTTCCAAGTCGGTATCCCCAGCTGAAAACTTAGCAAACCAACGGCGAATGGTCCGTTCATTAACACTCCCTTCCACAAACGCCTTCAAATATTTTTAGCGGCCTCAGCTGCTGAATGGCCGAGTTTAAACTCGTACAAAAATATTACTCGAAAATCGTGTGTTTCCATGTTCATATTTGGAGGTATACTAAAAAGTGGGTAATTGATTGGGAAGCTAATGTTTATAATACAAAGGTAGAGGATTAGTAACTGTTTACTTTAAATATGTAAACATTTGGAAGAAAACAACAGAGACCTGCAAAATCCTTTATGTATTTCAGAAACTATAAAAACGGACATTTCATGTGAAACAACCCAATATTATACCATTGTCAATACATAATCGATTATAACAAATGATATAAAATCGCAATATTAACAAAAGAGATAACATTAGGCAGGTAATAATAATTACCTTCACCTTTTGCTTTATTATTCAAAACATGTATAAAATTATTTTATTTTTTTTATTTTTTATATAATATATCATAAAATACTATATATTTTTTATTTAGTTTAAATAAGAAATGTTAATTGGGAAAATTCTTAATACATTTTAATTATATAAAATGAACCAAGGAATTTTAAGACCGTAGACATTTATTAGACAATATTAATGATTCATTACAGAATTAACCAGAGGATCAGTTATGAACAAATTAAATTAATCTTCCAACCACTAGCTACAATTAGCAAAGTTTATTCTAATGAAAGAAATGTCGATTTTCACTACGAGAAATTTTCATAATTGGTATAATAGAATTCTCATTAAACTAACTCGAGATTCGTCAAAGAGTTGAATCGAACTTTTCGAACGTTACGAAACTTCCTGTATCGTATATGGGATACTGTCATTAGAATCTTACAAGAGAAAGTAAAACCGAATTTGTGGCTTTCTAAACCATACAGTAATCTGAAAAGACACGTATGTTTTACAATTTAATTAGTAATTAACACGTAATAAGACCGTTAAGGTGTAAATATAGTGGAATTTATTTTATACATTAATAAATTAATTTATTCATGAAAACCACTGGAACCAATTGTTTTTAGTTTTTTTGTTGATCTGGGAACTTACAGATTTCCGATTTTTGTTCTTGCATAGTGAGACATTTATAAACTGTCAATGAAGTGTCAGATACCATTTTATTTTATTTTTCGTTAACTAAATATTTTTTATCCCCCTCCCAAAAAAAAAAAAAAAAATAATATATATATATATATATATATATATATATATATATATATATATATATATATAATTATAACGATAATATATAAAATCATTTGTTATAATATAATACAAAATTTATAACTTTTATCAAATATAAAATGTTTAAGTAATACAGATGCCTTGCATATGTACTTTGGCGCCGCGATTGGCTTGGTTTTTCTTTATAATTTTTTTAATTAAACGTTTGATAATTTATAATAAATTCAGACTCAATGATATTATAATCAAAACAAAAATTAAAAATAATGAAAAGACAAATTATGTGAACTTATATTAACCATTTAGCGTTGTTAACAATATTTTCCATTTTATTGCTTTGAAAAATAAATAATAATGCTGGATATTCAAAATTCTGTTTTGCAAACTACTATGATATATATAACTGTGGCTGAGTGGCTAGTTGTTCTCATGATAAAGGTTGTGAGTTCGAATCCCAGTCCGGAGGGCTTATTTTAGCAATTAAATAATGGGGATTAACTCAGAGCTCTTCCTTCTGGTATGTGAGACCCGTCAGCCAAATGGTGACCACTCACAAAATCAGGAAACGTGAGTGTAATCTCCCAGGATATTACACTGCAAAGCCTAGGGAATAAACGGCTTGTTGCGACCCAGAAAATAAAAATTGATATATATGTCTATCTTCATGATATAAGTATCATCTATTATTAACAATTTTTAATAAATAAAATTTTATTAAAACTTAGTTAACTGGAAACGTGAAACAGTATTCGGTTGTCACATTGGAAACAGTGGGAATATGGATCCTACGGAATATCCCAAACTCTCATTTGATTGTCTAGGAACATACATACAAAAAATCCTTATAGTTATGGTGTAATTAGAATTTTTTCTCCTTTTTTCTCAAGTTGACATACAACATTATTTACTTTACATTCAGCCAAGACTGTTTGTTTGTTTATTTATTTAACGTCACTATATGCTACTAGGGCTAATCGTACGATGCTACAGTGGGAGTCCTAAATTTTGTCTATCCAGGTTTTATTTAGGAATATAGGGATCTTTAACGAGTACCTGACATCGTACAGGCTCGGGACCACTTCTTAAAGTTCCCTCTGAAGGACGGCATAACTACGGATTTTTCACTCCCATTAAAAAATCCTAGGATCACCTGCAGGTTTGAACCAGTACCTTTGGCATAGGAGGATGTTATGCTAGTCACCCAGCTACAAGTGATCTCTCAGCCAAGATTAAAAATGATAGCAAAATTAAATGTGACTTATGTGATTTTTATTTTGTAAAAAAAATAAATAATCAAGGAATAAAGATTCTATTACTACCATTCTTTCAATACCATACAAATAATAGAATAACAGAATATACTTCAAAACTGAAGCTAATATAATATAATATTTTCATGCGAGTTTAGGATCTTCAAAATCATTCATGCCAAGAACTATGGAATGTTAGTGACTTAATAAAATGAAGTAACTAGTTGCGTAAGAACATAAAACCTCAGTGTTCTCTGAAAAGGGTCATAAAGAACCGATAAATCAAGAGGCAATTAAATGTCTGAAAGCTGAAGAATAGTTTGATGGCATTATCCTTGGTCGGGGATCATTTCTCCATCTTGTCTTAATGAGCTTCTAATATCTGGAAGGGTCCTTTATCAGAAAGTTGATTGTCTGTTGGAGTTTCATATGGAAGACAAGATTTAACTAATTAATGATATTACTGTTAATTCTGAGACACACAGTCCATTCCCAATGCTAGGGGAGAAAAGGCATGAAAGATCTAGGTTTTGAAAGAGCTACTTAGATTATTTTGATAGTTCTGATACGAATTTGGGTTGCGATTTTAGTTTTAAGTGGCAAAACTGATTTCCCGTCACCTAAAAAACATTTGACAGTTCGCCATGGCCAACGGACACTGCTACACAAAGTTAAAAGTTTATGCTAGTGATGCGGCTGAGAGAGAGGCGCTGGGATCTCTTGGATTCCCCTTAGCAGTTGTATATATTGTATATAGTTACCATTGTTTGTATGATGTTTATTTATTTGCCAACTTTTTATTTATTGTATCTCAATTATAGGTTGTTGTTGGTTTTTTTTTTATTATTATTATTTTAATAAATGCCATTGTTTATGAAGAGTTTTTTTCTTTTTAACAAACGTGACATGACAAGTTCAGTTTTTTAGCGTTATCTGAATGGTTTGTACAACCGGCAGGCACAACATGCCATGTTAAAGAGAGATATTGGACACAACCGACTAACTCACGGACATCTCATGACACGGGAACCTCCTACGGACTGCCCAACATGCGGTTGCCCAATCACTGTTAAACACATTTTGACACTGACTTACCAACCGTATTACAAGACAACATACAGACAACTGCAAAACTTTTTGACTTCCTTCGACAGACCGACTTGTACAATAGACTATAATATTTAATCCGTTTATCAAAGTGATTTAAGGCGAAAATGACCCAAGTGGTTTACGCCTACGAAAAAAAAAAAAAAAAAAAAAAAAAAGAGAGATAATTACTTAGTATATCGATAAAATCAATAAAAACGTTCGGAACACTATAAACACAACCGTCGTGGCGTGTGAGCGAAATAACTACAATTACAGTGCAGTGTCTGTAAGACGGGTCGGTCCACGTGACGTCATCTGGCTGGCAATCTACTGCGCATCCTCCTCGTGAGTGCTACCGTATTGTTCTAGTCACCGTGTCTGGTAGAATGGGAAGACGAGTTGCTCAGGAAAGGGATGCAAACTAACAACTCCAAGAGTAAAGTGCTGATTATGGCGAGGGATGAACAGGAATGTGTCCAACTGATCTGCAACGGCGAGACACTTGAGGTAGTGATACTGTATGTATTGAGGATACTGAGTGGAGTTCATAATTAAATAATTTTATTATTAAACAATAAAAGATTGAGAAACCTTTGTCGGCAAAACATCAAAAGTCGTTTACCTCCATGGGGCCCTCCCAGCAATATGTACCTCGGGAAAGTATCTAGACCATAGGGTTCTGAAAGCAGCTGGAAGATGAAGCAGAGAATGGACGTCTTAAGATGATTCCACCTTCGCCAGCTGACAGTGTTCTAAAGGTATCTCGTTATTTGTAATATTATATGGCAAAGGTAGTAGTGAAAATTTCCCTCAGTATTATCAATCAAAGTTCTAGGCAATGTGTTAATATAATGGATATGTGTAAATTAATAATTATAGTAATGTATTAATTGAATCTGTTTACTTTAATCTTACCCTGCATGCCACCTATTGGATTGGTAAACAAGATACCTTTGGAAAGGAGATCCAATGGTATCATTAAATATAGTTTATATATTGACTAAATATAGTAAGTAAGCTAGTTTTTGAAGCTACCGCTGCCTTAGAAAAGTAGCCGGCCAAAAACATAGCAATACTAAATATTTATACTTATACAATTTAGATTTTTTTTTAAATTGATACATTTTATCGGTATTTGATCAACTTCAAATCCTTAAAATCATATTAAGTTGAATCAAAATGTAAAAAGATAAAAAGTTATCTATACCCAGATCTAGACTTATTTGACAAGTAAATATTATTTTTATAATACAAATATTGATACGTTGCACAGTGGTTCCAAACGCACATTTTCGGGACAAAAGTCTGCAATTCTCGTTCTAATTAAGATATATCGCCTATTTTAACGTCATATTGTTTCTTAGTAATTCACTTTCAAGGTATGATTGCAAACTTTTAGCTCATATTCTATCTAATCTGAAATGTTAGTTTATCTCTTAAATTGTATAAATTACAATAGTTAAATTTTATATATTTAATTTAAGGAAAATAAATAATAAAAATATCCTACAAAAACACATTTATAATTGTATCTCGCTTCGGGGCAGTACTTCATTATGGTTTATCAATTGGAAAAATTAAGTTAGACCTCAAAATAATTTTATATGCCAATTTTTTTCTGGTCTTTCCATTTAAGAAATTTCTACAGCTAACAATGGGTTCTGCTTTACCAAAAGCGTAGAAATCAATTTACGATTTTTAAATTTTGTTGGTAAAAACTAGAAAAAAAGCTTAAATTCTGAAAGTATTTTTCACTTTATTTTGTTGCATAGGTATTGATATATTTAAAATAATTTTAATTATTTGAAAATTCTTAAAAAATCACCATGTCGTTATATGAAACCCAAAGTTTCATTAAACTTATCTAATAACGATTCTAAACAAAGTTAAATACAGGAAAGATGGATATATAAAGATTTATAAAGAAATAATTAGTTCACAGACATTTCTCTGAAATAATCGACAATACTTATAAATTTTCATGATATAAAAAATGAGCTAAGAATTCGCAAATCATACCATTGAAAGTGGATTTACTAAGAAACAAAAATACGTTAAAATTGGTGATATATCTTAATTAGAACGAGAATTAAAGACTTTTGTCCCGAAAAAGTGCGTTTGGAAGAAATAGGATTTCATTCAAATATATATTTACATATATTTCTTTTATAAACCCTCTTCAAGAACTGATATTTGTGAAACCGCAAACGTCGTAAGTATTACTCTTGGATGCAACAAGTCCTTTTATTTTCCGTTTGATTACAAGCTAGAAACTTCAGCTACCTTTTATGCCACCTAACTTGGGGCTACCATGTTACAAATTGCAAAACTATAAAGTTGTGCCAATCGAAAAGATTTCGCAAGGCACCAGAACCGCAAACTTTCCCCGAACTCTTCCTTGTAAGAAAATTATTGACTGCGGGTACGTTTATTCGGGAGTCTGAATATGAAATGATACAGCTCGTTTAATGGGAAGCATAATGATGGCAAAATGCAGTGAGCAAATTAGGCGAGGAGTCCTGCGCAATCGAAGGCTAAATTCGATCAAAGGTTTTTCGAAGCCTTAAATAAAGTCTCGGCTGAAAAATTCTAGCCATTAATCGGCTCTGAACCTCTCAATTATTCTTAGCATAGTATAAAGTGGCTCTTCTGGTTAGCTGATTTTGATGAAAAAGTTTTGATGAAAAAACGCGCAACACACGACTTTCAGTTACCTCTGTTATTAATATCAATTTAAGAATTTTTAAACAAATTTAGAAACGAAAATAAATTGTTAAAGAGTTATTTACATTGAATTTTTTTGGAAAGATGTAATTTATTAAATAATATGTTATAATATTATCAACGAAATTCAGTAAGTTTTTTTTCATCACTCCTGTGTGTTGTGTTAGAACTACTTGAAGCGTCAGGCGATGACAGCACCATCCAGTGGCCAAGCCGTAAAACAATTGCATTAAAAAAATATGTTTTCAATATTGTCCTTTAGCTTGATATCGAATTCTTTCAACTTATATATTTACCTGTTTTTATCAATGGTAATAAGATTATATGGTTATTTTTATAGAATATACAAAATTAAAGGTACTTTAGAAGAAGAAAATTTAAAATATCTGCATTTAAGCCCCATCAGACTATTTCAATCAGAATGAAACCTACATGATATTAAAGTCCATTAAATTTTACATCGATATAGCGAGTTTGATCAAAATCGTTAGAGCCGTTTTTGAGAAAATCGTAAAAACGTGCAAAATGCATGGCATAAAGTAGGACTTCCAGTCAGCCGATTTTAGTGGATAAGTTCTGTAACATCTCGGGCGTTTAGTTCTCTTAAATAAAAATTTCAGTTTCATAGGACTTTTCGTTTTTGCGCTGAACTTACCACCCACACACGGACACACACATAGACCTTTTTGCGAGACTTGGTCATTTGGACTTAAGGGACCCCAAAAAATTTATTACCGTCGAAAACTGTAATTCTAAAATTTTCACGATAGCAATATTTTCCCTTACTATGTATTCCATATATAGGTATGTGAAAGTAAACATTCATAACATATTAATCTACATATAAAGGCGACACTGAGATAAGATATTAAATATAAGGAATTATAATATTAATGAAGCTATAACTTCAACGTAAACTATCTGCTAACATAAGTAAGAAAACGTGTTTACCATTTACAAACATATGCCAATGAACCCTAAACCAAAACAAAAATAATCCTCTAATGACTAGACCAGCCAGCCTTATTAAGGAGGGTATAGAAAAACACCGAAACAAGTGACAACGAAAGAAACAAGAGACTAAAAACAAAACTGGATATGATAGAGCGTCCACTTTCTTTTCTTCCACGTGGAAGGATCGAAAAAGCCACTCCAGATGACAGAAAAAGTCACTGCCTCCCGTTGGTACATGTGAAACCTGCTATATTTAGTCTTCTACGCTGCATTAAAACACTATCCTTCAAAAGATTCATTAAACTTTAGTCAACAAAAACATTATCAAAAAGAAAATTAATATTAACAAAAAAACATGCATAAGTAAGAAGATAACAAAAAAATCTGGTGCGGGCAACACACGACTTTCACTTATCTTCGTAGTTATTAAAATAAATTTAAGAATTTTTAAATAAATTTAAAGATGCAAATAAATTATTTTAATTTCAATAGAACCATGTGTTTTATTAAATAATCTATTATATTTTTATCTACAACAATCAGTTAGTGTTATCGGCCTTTCATCACTTTCCATTAACCTTTAAAATTCCGTGAATTAGATAATGTTTTTCCTAAAATCTTTAGCTATCCAACGGTATACTATACATCTATATTACTATTCTTGTGTTCAAAAACACAAAAATTGCATAAAAATATATTTTTGCACTTATCTCCTTTAGTTGTTTATCAAATTCGCTCACCTTGCATATTTACCCGTTATTTATCAATGCTAATAAGATAATGTACCTAATTTTTTTAAATCTACAAAATTAAAGGTACTTTAAAGGAAGAAAATTTAAAATATCGGCATTTAAGCCCTAACTATTTCAATCAGAATGAAACCTACATCATATTAAAGCCCGTCAAATTTTACATTGATATATAGAGTTTAATCAAAATCGTTAGAGCCGTTTTTGAGAAAATTGTAAAAAGATGCAAAATCAATCAATTTGAAAAATCAATGAAAGAATTTTCAAATAGAGTTAGAGTTAAAAATACGTGAAACTATTAAAGAATTAAATACATTTAATTTATATAGAAACATGTGTTTTATTAAAAAATCTTTTATTTTATTATCTAAAATAATCAGTTAGTTTTATCTTCTTCTCATCACTCTCTATTAACTTCTAAAAGCTTGTGTATGAGATGATATTTTTTCTAAAAACTTTAGCTTTCCAACGGTATATCATACATGTATATTACTGCTCTTATGTTCAAAAACGAAAAATTGCATTAAAAAAATATTTTTTCTGTTTTCTCCTTTAGTTGGGTATCGAATTGATTCAATTTATATATTTACCTGTTTTTCAACAGCGTTATTATTATTGAATCTACAAAATTAAAGGTACTTTAGGGAAAGAAAATTTAAAATATCGGTATTTAAGCCCTGTCAGACCATTTTTATTCAAATAAAACCTACATGATATTAAAGCCCATTAAATTTTACATCGATATAGCGAGTTTAATCAAAATCGTCGGATCCGTTTTCGAGAAAATCGAAAAAAGGTGCAAAATGCATGGTATAAAGTGCCTCTTCTGGTAAGCTCATTTTGATGAAAAAAGTTTTGTCACGTCTCGGGCGTATAGTTGTCTTAAATATGAAATTTCAGTTTTATAGGACTTACCGTTTTCGCCCGGGAGTTACCACACACACACACACACACACACACACACACACACACAGACCTTTTTGCGGGACTTGGTTATTTGGACTCAGGGGACCCTAAAACGTGTATTTCCGTTGAAAACTGGAATTCGAAAATTTTCACGATCGCAATACTTCCCCTTACTATATATAGTAAGTGAAAGTAAAAAATCTGGTGCGGGCAACACACGACTTTCACTTACCTCCATTTTTAAAATCAATGAAAGAATTTTCAAATACAGTTAGAGATAAAAAAAATCTATTATATTATTATCTAAAATAATAAGTTAGTTGTATGTACATTTCATCACTCTCTATTAACTTTTAAAAACTTGTGTATGAGATAATATTTTTTCTAAAATCTTTAGCTTTCCAACGGTATATCATACATGTATATTACTGCTCTTACGTTCAAAAACAAAAAATTGCATTATTATTTTTTTTTTTTTTTTATCTGTTTTCTCCTTTAGTTGGGTATCGAATTGATTCAATTTATATATTTACCTGTTTTTTATCAGCGTTAACAAGATAATATAGTTATTTTTATTGAATCTACTTTAGGGGAAGAAAATTTAAAATATATGCATTTAAGCCCTGTCAAACCATTTTAATCAGAATAAAACCTACATGATATTAAAGCCCATTAAATTATACATCAATATAGCGAGTTTAATCAAAATCGTCGGAACCGTTTTCGAGAAAATCGAAAAAAGGATAATGAAAAAAGTATTGTCACGTCTCGGGCGTATAGTTGTCTTAAATATGAAATTTCAGTTTCATAGGACTTACCGTTTCCGCCCGGGAGTTACCACACACACACGCAGACCTTTTTGCAGGACTTGGTTATTTGGACTCAGGGGACACTAAAAGGTGTATTTCCGTAGAAAACTGGAATTCGAACATTTTCACGATCGCAATACTTCCCCTTACTATATATAGTAAGTGAAAGTAAAAAGTCTGTCAAGGTTTCCCACACTCAGATTTTTTTTTTAAATTTATTTAAAGAAATTTACATCTGTATTATAAATCAATACAACAAGTAAATAGGCTTGATATATGATTAGCAAACATGGTGGTTCTGTGAAGATACTACCCATTGGTAGCACTCCAATGTCTAATTAATGGTAGGAGGTCTCTTGGTAATCTTCTTTTAAGGCGCCTCGGTGAGTTGTCAGGAATAGATATGGAGGAGAGGTCACGGATATTGTGGGTTTGGGTGGGCAGGGAGTTTGGAATGAAAAGAGCTATATGTAACTGGCCAAGTCTTCAACTAATGGGATATTTAGGTCTTTATGGATGATTTTATTTGTAACAAAGTAAGGAGCATTGAGGATTTTACGAAGGATTTTGGACTGCAAGGATTGGATGCGAGAGGAATTCGATGGTTTAGTAGACCCCCATAGCTCAATGCCGTAGGCCCACATAGGCCTGATAATTGTTATATAAATGAGTTTTTTGTAGTAAGTAGGAAGTTTTGAGCATTTGTTAAGTAAGTGTTGTAGTAATCTGTATCTACGAGCAGTTTCCTGTCGTTTCAGTCTTGTATGAGGATTCCATGTTAGGCGTTTGCTCAGAAAAATAAAAATGGAATTTTACTTAAATAGAGGCCTATAACTCAGTTATTTTTTTTCAGAATCTTGACAACGAGAAATGATTAACAAATCATATATGGTCGTCACAACTTATAAGAGATGGAATTATGAAATAACTAAGTTATTTTTAAAGATAGTGAAACAGTGAAAAGTGAGATCAGGAATTTTTATTTGAATTAGTTCAAAGATAATTAAAATAAGAATAAACAGACAAAGCGCAATTGATAAAATATTAAATTTCCTTCAAAACGAAAAAAAAAATGATTGAAATCTGTTAAGAAATAGCGAAGACATAGCGTTCTGAATTAAGCAGTCGTGAATGGCCATTTTCGCTGAATAGAAATCAACAGTGTTACAGGTTCGTCTTCCTCAAGCTCTTTGGTTACTGGAATACTAAACATAATATATGCCAATTGCCAATACAGTTATATTAACTGTATTGTATTTGGTTGTTTCACATGAAATGTCCGTTTTTATAGTTTCTTCTTCTTTCAGGTCTTTTCTTCCGAATGTTTACATATTTAAAATAAACAGTTACTAATCCTTTACCTTTGTATTATAAACATTAGCTTCCCAATCAATTACCCACTTTTTAGTATACCTCCAAATATGAACATGGAAACAAGCGATTTTCGAGTAATATTTTTGTACGGGTTTAAACTCGGCCATTCAGCAGCTGAGGCCGCTAGAAATATTTGAAAGGCGTTTGGGGAAGGGAGAGTTAATGAACGGACCATTCGCCGTTGGTTTGCTAAGTTTTCAGCTGGGGATACCGACTTGAAAAACTTGCCCCGAGGAAGACCTTCGTCCGTAATAGACAACGATGTCCTCAAACATACAGTAGAAGGAAACCCTCACCAAACAGTTAAAGGACTCTCAGCACAACTAAATGCAAGTGCATCTACCGTTTCCATACATTTAAAGTGTACTGGGAAAGTAAAAAAACTTGATACATGGGTACCTCATGATCTTTTTTTATCGTTTTAAAACATACAGGGCAAAAATTGAAAGAACTGGGCTACGAAGTTCTTCCGCACCCACCATATTCTCCCGACTTGTCTCCAACAGATTACCACCTGATCAGGAATTTAGACAACTTTGTCAAAGGAAAAGGGTCAGAGGCAAAAGAAACAAATTAAAAAAAAAAAAAAATATATATATATATATATATATATATATTAATATATATATATATATATATATATATATATATATTATATATATATATTATATATATATATAATTATATGATATACAAAAATTAACCTAACGCTCGAATAATTATTAGTAAAAAATTTATAATATTAAAAAGGTTGATGAATACTTTGTTGTATTATTGTAGGGTATCTAAATATAAAAAAATTGACAACACCCTATTAATTTTAATTAAAAAAAATTATAAGATAATTGAAAAAGGTCGATCATTTTTTTTTGTTTTTGTTTTATATAAATACATAATGTCCTTCCAAATAAGGACAGGACTAAGGCAGGAGGATAGCCTCTCTCCAGTACTATTTAACGTAGTCCTGGACAAAATCATGAAGGAAATGTGGAAGAGCAATGGTACTGGCGCGATGATAGGGACTAAATAAGCACATCAAAGTAAGATGTGGCCCTAATGGCAGAAACTGAAAGCGAAGCAACAGAACAGTCAAACGTATTAAAGGAAACAGCTGAAAAAGCAGGTTTACAGATATCGTTTGAGAAGGCGAATTAATGACCACTCATCGAAACTTTCAAAAGAAAATAGTGGAAACAAAGTATAGAAAAATTAAAGTAACTAATAAATTCAAGTACTTGGGGGAAATCATAGGTAGTAATGGGTCAGAGAAAGAAAGCATAAAAGATAAAATAACTAAACTGGAAAGACTAAGCTTCGCAACAAGCAATTTATATAATAAAAGGAGCTTGTCAACAAATGCCAAAACAAGACATTATAATACAGTCGTCAAACCAGTGATATTGTACGGAATGGAAACCGCTTCCCTACCCAGCCTAAGGAAAATGTTAGGAATAGAAAGAAGAATATTTAGAAGAATTTAGGGGCCAAAGAAGACACAGGAAGGCTACAGGTCAAGATCTAATAAGGAAATATATAAAGAAATTAACGATTTGGAAACGGACATTTGAATAAAAAGACTAAGGTTCTATGGACGTATGGTGAGGATACACCCAAATAGATTAAATAGAGAAATCTTCTATAAAAATAAGAAAATACAAGAGTGCTGGAGGGTACATCAAACAGACGAAGGAAGAAACTAAGGAACTGAAAATAACAGACCAAGGCTGTTTCGACAGGGATGAATATGGGAGAAGAATAAAAGAAATTAAGGTCCTTGTGGGCGAGAGGTGTGCGAGTAAAGGACTGGTGTGGACGGAAGAAAGAAGGAAAGAACAATCGGAAAGAATGAAGAAGAGATGGGGAGAAAGAAATAAGAATGAAGGAGAGAAGAAGAAGGAGGGCTGTGAAAAGATATGAATATAATGATATTCGCCTGGTCTATAAGGCCGTTCCGTGAAAAAAAAAAAAAAAAATACATAATTAATCATTTATTGATACTGTAACACTATCACGTTAATTACTTTTCAATCAGAATCTGCACTGAATTGCAAGTACCTGCATCTTTGTGCAAGTTACTACCAATCTTGCTACAAACATTCTATATTTTTTCATCCTATTGTCTTAACATTAATATTTTTAAAAGTATACGATGTCTTTTGT
This sequence comes from Piezodorus guildinii, assembly GCA_023052935.1. NCBI lineage: Eukaryota > Metazoa > Arthropoda > Insecta > Hemiptera > Pentatomidae > Piezodorus > Piezodorus guildinii. The sequence goes on along the minus strand of CM041292.1, from coordinate 214,557,559 downwards.
AAAATTTATTTTGAGCGCACTAATAGTTTAATTTTTTTTGGCTAGTTGAGTTTTTGCTAGGAACCCCTCATATATATATTTATAGGTTGGTCGCGCAGAGATTTCTACACGAAGAAGAGGCCATATACAGGTGCCGCTGACAGGTGGCAGCACTGCGTGGGAACGCACCTGGCCGGACCAATCAGGGGCTGGCAGCAGGGGCAGTTTTTGTGGGCCCGAGTGCACCCGCCCTATTATAGGATAGCACCGATTCTACAATCCCTTCTCCATTCTTCTCCATCATCTGTCTCCCGTTCGTGCCTTTCAACTCTCTAAATGGGTACCAAAAGGTTTCATTTTGAAGTAAAATTATTTTCCATTGTAGTAAGAAATCCATTTAAGAGATTTATAAAACGTTGTAGTTGCTAACATAGTTATGGGAGATTTTGACAACGAAATAATATATTTTGTTTATTTTAATGTATTAAATAATTACTCTTTACTTTAATAATTAATCGACACTGAAAAAATAGTTATACCTATTAATAATCTCTCTATCTCTAAATATTGAAATGTTTAATTATTTTGAATAAACAAAATTTAAAATAGTTGAGAGGGAAAAAATGTAAAAATTCGACACTTTCCTGTTGTTGTTTTTCACTAATTCAAGATTTTTATTTTTATAAGATTTTACGAAATGCCACAAGGCTCAGACATAATTGAGGTTTTGGTGAAGCTCCAACTACATGTGTTACCCTTAGGTGGTGTTTACAAGTGGAATAATAAGTAATTATATCCTAAATTAGTTTGTTTATTTATGTAACCTCACTTTATGCTGATGTGGGTAATTGGACGATGCTACAGTGGGAGTCCTAAATTTATCCATCCAGCATGAATTAGTATAGGGATTATAAACTGCTGACATCGCACAGGCTCTAAACCACTATTTTATGTCCTTTCTGAAGGGCGGCGCACAGTGGGGCCGAATAGCCAAAAAGTGGAAACAATATCTCCACATATTTAAAGTAAACAGTTACTAATCCTCTACCTATGTATTATAAACATTAGCTTCCCAATCAATTACCCACTTTTTAGTATACCTCCTAACATGAACATGGAAACACGCGATTTTCGTGTAATATTTTTGTACGAGTTTAAACTCGGCCATTCAGCAGCTGAGGCCGCTAGAAATATTTGCAAGACGTTCGGGGAAGGGAGTATTAATGAACTGACCATTCGCCGTTGGTTTGCTAAGTTTTCAGCTGGGGAACCGACTTGGAAAACTTGCTCAGAGGAAGACCTCCGTCCGTAATAGACAACGATGTTCTCAAACATACAGTAGAAGGAAACCCGCACCAAACAGTTAAAGGACTCTCAGCACAACTAAATGCAAGTGAATCTACCGTTTCCAGACATTTAAAGTGTACTGGGAAAGTAAAAGAGCTTGATACATGGGTACCTCATGATCTCACTGAGCGCCAGCAAGACAGTTTTAAAACATACAGGGCAAAATTGAAAGAACTGGGCTACGAAGTTCTTCCGTACCCATCATATTCTCCCGACTTTTCTCCAACAGATTACCACCTGATCAGGAATTTAGACAACTTCGTCAAAGGAAAACTTTTTGAAAATGATGATCAAGTGCAAAGTGCGTTTTCAGATTTTGTTTCAGTTCAAAGCTCAGATATTTTTAGTTCGGGGATAAAAAAAAGTTGGTGTCACGTTGGGAAAAATGTGTAGAAAAAGAAGGTAAATACTTCGAATAAAATTATCTTGTTTTCATATCGTATTTTTAATAAAACTCCTTTGCCTTGAAAACGGACATTTCATGTGTCACAACCCAATATTTATGTATTAGCATGTCCATGTAAATTTATGTAAGTGAAAAAGTTTTTTTCGAGGGCCCGAATCCGTTCGTAGACTATTGATAAATAAAGTTCAGTGTATCGAGTAATGTTAGTTACGTACTAGGATTATTTTTTTACTGAGAAGGAATTAGTCCGGGTGGCGGTCATTAAATGAAAAAACTGAATAGTTTCAACTATGTTATTGTTTGCCAACGTTTCGATCCCCATTGTGGGTCATCATCAGGGCGTCTTGTAGGCGAGTGGAAACTGATGATGATGATGACCGCCACCCGGACTAATTCCTTCCAGTAATTCTCAACGGTCAACTAATTATATCCACAATGATTATTTTTTAGTTCTGAAACTTTTGCATTGGAAAACTTGAATTTTAACTAAGTGTGCCTTCTTGGCTGTCTCGTATATCTGAGACTCTTAAGTCCCAATGGGTTCCATTAATGACATATCTTTGATGTTTGATAGTAGTTAATGATAAGGCTTAAAGAATTTATATAAGCAATCAATATCAAAACAGGTAGCACGAATGACAAACAATTTTTGAACAAGGCGGATCTGTTGAGAAGATGTAAATAGGTTTATGGGTTGAGGTCTTGTGTTTACTGGGCAGAGGAACATTTTGTAAGCATATCGAGAATATGAGGTTTTTTTTATTTTGATAAATCTGAAAAGAAAGACACCAGGGTGTTTTTGCTGACGAAAAGAGCTACTTGAACTCGGTGTACTTACTAGAAACATGGAAGCACCTGAGAATTCCACATGTAAATCAAATGAAACAATTTATTAGTCTTTTGAATGTCATATCAAATTTTACGAGACAACCGTAGTCAAACGGAGGAAAATGAGAGAGAAGACCAGTAGCATACGGTTGTGGGTGGGATGGAATCACGAAATCTTAGGGATTGTTTAAGGATAACGATGGATTTTTGGATTATTTAAAAAATATGTTTTTAATATGTTTAATATGAAATATGTTTTAAGAAATATGTGTTTGTCGGAAACATTCCATAAAGTTAGAATCGGTCATAATTACTCCGAGAAATTTGAGGTGCGATCGGGTTTGAAACAGGGTGACTCCCTTTTACCTGTTTTGTTTAATATAGCTTTAGAATATGTCATGGAAAAAGTGACGTGTACCGAGAAAGGTTTAAATATGGGTGATAAGATTCCGGTTTTGGGGTATGCCAATGATTTGGTACTACTAGGTGAAGACAAGGAAACCATACAACTAAATACAAGTGTGTTAATAAAAACAGGTAAAGAAATAGGCCTCGCATTAAATACCGATAAGACGAAATATATGATTAGTAGCGAAAATAATGGCGATCCTGATGATATTAATATATCAGGGCATACTTTAGAACACGTAGAGAAATTCAAGTATTTAGGTTCAATGATAACAATAAAAAATTGTAATCCAGGAAGAAATAAAGTCCCGGTTAAAGGTGGGAAATGCGTGTTATTTTGAGTAGCTAAATTACATAGCTCGTGGCTTCTATCTAAAAACATAAAGGTTAGAATTATTAAAACTATAATTCTTCCGACTGTTCTTTACGGATGTGAAACGTGGCCGCTTACTTTGAAGGATGAACAACGGCTTAAGGTTTTCGAAAATAAGGTACAGCGTAAAATTTGGCCCGATGAGAGATAAGGCCACTGGGGAGTTTAGAAGTTGCACAACGCGGAATTTCGGAGTTTGTACCCCGTGAATAAAATTGAGTTGATAGCACTGCGGAGACTCAAATGGGCGCGTAAAGTTGTTGGGCTCGGTGAGGAACGGATTCCGAGAAAGTTGGTATTCGCTAAACCGACTGGTAGGCGTCCGAAAGGCAGGCCGAAGCGTTGCATTAAGGCTAATCTCGGGGGCTTGGGCTTGACTGGCGAACATTGGACGACTCTGTGCAGGCGAAGTTTGGTGGTATCGGCATCGAACCTTCGGGTTCGGTAAGCCTATTATTATAAGAAATATGATTACTCCTGGATAGGTTTTAATCGGTAATGACTCCAAGCTTTCTCATTGAGGTGTGAATGAAGTATTATTATTCTCCCGCGTGCATTTTAACGAATTCCTCGATTACTTGAAGCGTGACTTTGACTATAATATTGCCATACCTTAAACTACCATAACTTGCTTAAACTGTGCCTGCATCCCTCCCTAACCCGTACCCATGGCCAATCATGACTATATGTTGTTAACGGGGATTGGTTCCTAGGTTTATGGCAGTCTGAGAATCCAATTCCTCCAATCTCCTGCTCTAAGCAATCCTCACGTAGAATATTATTTACCCAGATTTTCTCTGTATGAATCGTATTCAGTGAACATTTACCCGTTCTTAATCGAGGGTTATTCTTTATATTTCATTTAAACTACGTTCCTCAGTCTGTAGCGTCATTCATCATTTGTTATTCTATCGTTTCAGGATCTCCTCTAACTCCTAAGACAACGTGACAAAGTTTTTTCTATCATTATGAGCATTCTTTACGTAAGGTTTATAACTACAATACGTCCTAATTATGTTTTTCTTTAGAAGAGAAAATTTATTTGGTGTATTCAATCCAGTTTAAAAAAAAATCCGATGTAACTATCGCGCAGAAACGGTAAGTCCTATGAAACTGAAATTTCATATTTAAGACAAATATACGCCCGAGACGTAACAAAACCTTTTTCATCAAAATGAGCTTACCAGAAGAGCCACTTTATTCCATGCATTTTGTACCTTTTTTGGATTTTCTCTAAAACGGTTCCGACGATTTTGATTAAATTCGCTATATCGATGTAAAATTTAATAGGCTTAAACATCATGTAGGTTTAATTCTGATTAAAATGGTCTGAAAGGGCTTAAATGCCGATATTTTAAATTTTCTTCCCCTAAAGTACCTTTAATTTTGTTGATTCTATAAAAATAACTATATTATCTTGAAGCAGGTAAATATATAAATTGAGTGAATTCGATACCCAACTAAAGGAGAAAACAGAAAAAATATTTTTTTAATGCAATTTTTTGTTTTTACAGTAATATACACGTATGAGATATACCGTTGGAAAGCAAAAGATTTTAGAAAAAATATTATCTCATACACAAGCTTTTAAAAGTTAGTTGAGAGTGATAAAAAGCCGATAAAACTAACTGATTATTTTAGATAATAATATAATAGATTATTTAATAAAACACATGTTTCTATAGAAATTCTATTTAATTAATTCTTTAATAGTTTCACTAATTTTTATCTGTAACTGTATTTGAAAATTCTTTCATTGATTTTAAAAATGGAGGTAAGTGAAAGTCGTGTGTTGCTCGCACCAGATTTTTTTATTATTATTATTATTTACCTCATGCACCTTTTAAAATGTATATTTTTGGCATGTTTCTCCTGGAAACATATTTGAATCTACTAAAATCCGGGAAAAAAACGCATACCTCTACCAATCATAAAATTTGTAAATAAGAGAATCAAATTAAATTTCCCTTTATGTTTATTTATTTTTATTGTTCATCTCACGGTTGATGTTTTATTTTATTCTGATGATTTTGTTTTGTTAAATTGTTTAATTGTTAAACATCAAATAGTATCATTATTAGAAGTATGCGTGTATTTATTGTTTGTTTATTTATTTAACGTCACTTTATGCTACTCTGGCTAATTGGACGATGCTACTGTGGAAGTCCTAAATTTTGTCAATCTAGGTTAAATCAGGAAAGGGATATTTAACGAGTAAATGACATAGTACAGGCTCGGGGCCACCTTTTAACGTCCCCTCCGAAAGACTCCGATTGAAAAATCCTAGAGGAAACTGCGGGTTTAAAACCGTGATCTTTGGCAGAGGATGATATGCTAGCCAATATGCTACAGGTGACCCAGATATATTAATAACTGATGTAAAAGACCTGTCTCAATGTTATTTATAAATGAATATACCCTTCCTGTTCCTTTAAAAGAGGACCATTGATAAATTATATTCTTAATTCATAATAAAGGATCTTGTATTCAGTATTAATATAGATTCGTAATAGATAGAAATTATTAATAAATTCCTATACGATTTTTTACTTTCACTTACTATATATAGTAAGGGAAAATATTGCGATCGTGAAAATTTTCGAATTCCAGTTTTCAATGGAAATACACATTTTAGGGTCCCCTGAGTCCAAATAACCAAGTCCCGCAAAAAGGTCCGTGTGTGTGTGGTAACTCCCGGGCGGAAACGGTAAGTCCTATGAAACTGAAATTTCATATTCAAGACAAATATACGCCCGAGACGTTACAAAACTTTTTTCATGAAAATGAGCTTACCAGAAGAGCCACTTTATACCATGCATTTTGCACCTTTTTTCGATTTTATAAAAATAAATATATTATCTTGTTACCACCGATGAAAAACACATAAATATATAAGTTGAACGAATTCGATAACTAACTAAAGGAGAACACTAAAAAAATATTTTTTTAATGCAATTTTTTTATTTTGAACAAAGCGAAAGTAATATACACGTATAATATACCGTTGGAAAGCTAAAGAATTTAGACTAAATATTATCTAATGCACAATCTTTTAAAAGTTAATAGAGAGTGATGAAATGAACATAAAACTAACTGATTATATGAGATAGTAATATAATAGATTTTTTAATAAAACACATATTTCTATAGAAATTCTATTTAATTAATTCTTTAATAGTTTCACTTATTTTTATCTCTAACGGTATTTGAAAATTCTTTCATTGATTTCAAAAATGGAGTTATGTGAAAGTCGTGTGTTGCCCGCACCAGATTTTTTTCTTTATCTTCAAGAAAAATTTAAAATACTATTTCATCAACGAAGACCTTTTTTATTTCCACCATGAATTTATATATTGCTAGAATCCTTTATTATTTAATTATTCTTTTTAGTTAAGGTTGATTCAGTTTTCTTTGATCTGACGAATGAAATAGCAATTTCTTCAGCTGTCCATTAAAAATATAATCCTTTTTTTTATCATTATTTTCTCCTTACAGCATTAAATTAGCGTTGTAATATTGCAGTATTTTTGCAATTCCGAGTGCTAAAAATATAAAAAGTCTATATGTTTTAAAACGAAAACTAAGAACAAAGTACGACCCTGATGCATACTTAAAATAAATAATTCCAAAATATTCAACGCCAGAATAATCTTGATTCACTTTGTTTTTTTTTATTTGTTTTTTTTTATCTCACGGCATCAAACGAATGGTATTTCAAATCGTGGGTCTTTAATGGAATTCCCTACTTCGAAAAAGGTTTTAGTGTTGAATCGTAAGACCGAATAAGGTCAAAAACATTTTCCAACAAAGACCGCTTCTATCAGAAGCACGTAAGGTTACTTAGGTCCAAGGCATTAGAGCAGCGTGTAGTATTGTGTACAGTGTACAGTGTACGGTGTACGGTGTACGGTGTACGGTGACACACTTTAAGGAACAGAAAGACGTAAACGTTTTCAGGGTTTATTCCCGTTCTCCATTTGTCCGAGCAGAGTCCCAAGGCGACGTTCTTCAAGGCTAATGACAATAGCTAACATATTCGATAGCAAACAATGATAAGATACCACAAAATCGTAAAACAGTTTCGTTTCTTGTTTTGGAATGATCATTATTTATAAGGTTAAAAAATTTAGAAAAAAAATCAATCATAAAAAAAGGTAGCTGAGCAGAGCTTCAATTTCTAAATCGGATGTACTCAACAGCAATGGTGTAGCCTACAAGAGACTGCAGTAGTGTGGTAATATTACCCAGGCATATCCGGTGTGCTACACACACAATTTGGTAGCCACAAATGATTATAGAAATACAATAAAAAAATATCAATACATAAATATTCGACACACTACTGCATTTTTTAAGTGTTATGCACTATGGGAAAAAAAAATATATCCAAAAAGCCCTGAATTAAACCAGGAAATATCAGTTATATCAATATGTTCTAAACAAGGAAGATCTCATTTAATTATTAAGGTTGATTTAGGGCTGAATAATTCTTCCATTAATACTGATCTTTTATTTCATGACGTTTCGGGATATTCTCCCATCTTCAGAAGTCTCGTTATATATTCTGTAATCCAACATTTAACTAGTCACACCTTCAGCCAGGTAAAAATTTTTTATATATTTTAAATATTTTTTACCTGGCTGAAGGTGTGACTAGTTAAATGTTGGATTACAGAATATATAAATGTTCAACAACAAAAAATTGCATTAAAAAAATATTTTTTCAGTTTTCTCCTTTAGTTGGGTGTCCAATTCGTTCAATTTATATATTTACCTGTTTTTCCTCAGTGGTAAAAAGATAATATAGTTATTTTTATAGAATCAACAAAATTAAAGGTACTTTAGAAGAAGAAAATTTAAATTATCGGCATTTAGGCCCCGTCAAATCATTTTAATCAGAATGAAACCTACATGATATTAAAGCCTATTGAATTTTACATCGATATAGCGAGTTTAATCAAAATCATCGGAACCGGCTCTTACGATGAAAAAATCATAAAAAGGTGCAATCTGCACGCTATAAAGTGGCTCTTTTGGTTAGCCAGTTTGATGAAAAAGTTTTTGTAACATCTCAGGCATATAGTTGTCTGAAATATGAAATTTCAGTTCCATTGGACTTACCGTTTCGCCCAGGAGTTACCACACACACACACACATTTCGCGGGACTTGGTTATTTGGACTCAGGGGACCCTAATTGTATTTGTGCACCCTAAGTGTATTTCCGTTGAAAACTGGAATTCGAAATTTCTTACGATCGCAATACTTTCCCTTATTATATATAAACGTAGTAAGTGAAAGTAAAAATTATTTAAATTCTGTAAATTATACAGTTAAGTATTGTGAACGTTAAAATTCGCGTTTCAAAGGAAGCAAAATCTTCTTCCAGAAATGTCACTTGGGTCTCTTGAAATGAAGAACCTAAGGATTAATATTTACAATTAAAACTAAATTATTTCTTATTATATTTACTTTATAATACTATAAATCGCTTGTTAATGGTTCGTGATCAATTTTAAAATGAAACCACACCTTTTTTTTAAACTTTAACCATACATAAAATTTCTATTGAAGGTATTGATTGATCCGTCTAGTATTAGATACTAAATACGATCAAGGATGTTCATGTACAGTAATGATCATTTATTAATTAAATAAGATTTACGATAATGATCAATTTGCTATTACTTACCTATATGTGTTTGAAATGATAGTAAAGGAAAGTATTGCATTCATACAAAATGTCGTTTGTAATATACGTTGTAAAGTCTCGTTTATCTGAATTAGGTCCATCTTAAAACTGAAAAGCGTTAGAAACTGAAACTACATGTTTTAAATATGAATTTCTCGAGTTTTACAGCAATTACTTCACCAAAACCTGAAATGCCACTAAATATCACAGATTTTGTACAATTCATGATATTGATTAGACTTTGAACATCAATGTTTTTTACTTTCACTTACCTATATATGAAATATATAGTAAGGGAAACTATAAATTTTCGAATTCCAGTTTTCAACGGAAATACACGAACAAACCAAATGAACAAGTCCCGAAAAAAAGTCTGTGTGTGCGTGAGTGTGTGATAACTCCCGCGCGTAAACGGTAAGTCCTATGAAACTTCATACAAAAAAAAAATTCATATTTAAGACAACTATACGCCCGATATGTTACAGAATCTTTTTCATCAAAATCAGCTAACCAGAAAATACACTTTATACCATGCATTTTGTACCTTTTTACTATTTTCTTAAAAACGGCTCTAACGATTTTGATTAAACTCGCTATATCGATGTAAAATTTAATGGACTTTAATATCTTGTAGGTTTTATTCTGATTGAAATAGTCAGAGATGGCTTAAATGCCAATATTTTAAATTTTCTTCCTCTAAAGTACCTTTAATTTTATTGATTCAATAAAAATAACCATATTATCTTGTTACCAACGATAAAAAACAGGTAAATATATAAGTTGACCGAATTCGATATCCAACTAAAGGTTTATTGTTTTTGAAAACAAGAATAATAATATAGATGTAAAATATACCGTTGGATTACTAAAGATTTTAGAAAAATATTATCTCATACACAAGAGCTTGTAAAAGTTAACAGAGAGTGATAAAGAACCGATAAAACTAACTGATTATTTTAGATAATAATATAATAGATATTTTAATAAAACATATGTTTTTTATAGAAATTCAATTTAATTAGTTCTTCAAAGTTTCTCTCATTTTCATCTCTAACTGTATTTGAAAATTCTTTAATCGATTTTAAAAACAGTGAAAGCCGTGTGTTGCCCGCACCAGATTTTGTTTTTAATAGAATCAGTAATAAATTATATTCTCATATAATATTAACACGTGGTATAAATGTTCCTCAAGTAAACAAATACCGAAACCTTATAGACTACAGTTGAGGAAAACACCTACACTTTATATGGTATGATGTGGCTAGACAGTAGATACAGATGGATGGCTGTCACATTATCCACACAAACGAAGAACGGTGAAGAGGAAAAAAAAATCAATAAAAGAAGAAACTCGAAAACAAATATATTACTTCAGAGAAAAGCAAAGCAAATGTTCTAAGGCTCTTAGAGAGGAAATTACTCATAGAAAAAACCGACCACACCACCTCCCCTTTCGTTTCCATTTTACGATTACGTTTTTTTCTGAAGTTTTTTTTTTTTTCATTTCTATTTAAGCAACAAGCATCTCCCTTCGGTAAATAGATTTGTTTATAGTTCTCTAGTCTCTCTCTAAAACGTTTCTTAGGCTAATATCCATTTTAACCAGAATGAAGATAACTAAGAAATCATCAGACTGAAGAATAACAATTATTAATTTTAACAATACGCCTACGTTATGCATCTTATTTTGTTTATTGTCACTAATAACATTTAATGCCTAATTGGAACTTTTTACTTCCGATTTTCTCAAAAACGTTTCCGACGTTTTTGATTAAACTCGCTATATCGGTGTAAAATTTAATGGGCTTTAATATCACATAGGATTCATTCTGATTAAAATGGTCTGACAGGACTTAAATGCCGAAATTTTAAATTGTCTTCCCCTAAAGTACCTTTAATTTTGTAGATTCTATAAAAATAACCAAATTATCTTGTTAGCATTGATAAATAACAGCTAAATATGTAAGTTGTGCGAATTTAAAAAGCAACTAAAGGAGAAAACTGAAAAAAAAAAAAAATTTAATGCAATTTTGTTTGTTTTTGAACATAAGAGCAGTAATATACATGTATGGTATACCGTTTGAAAGCTAAAAATTTTAGAAAACATATTATCTTATACACAAGCTTTTAAAAGGTAATAGAGAGTAATGAAAAGTCGATAAAACTAACTGATTAGTTTACATAATTATATAATAGATTTTTTTTAAAAACACATGTTTCTATATAAATTCAATTTGATTAATTCCTTAATAATTTCACGTATTTTTATCTCTAACTGTATTTGAAAATTCTTTCATTGATTTTAAAAATGGAGGTATGTGAAAGTCGTGTATTGCCCGCACCAGATTTTTTTTTTTTTTAGGAGTAAGAAAGCACATGCTGAAGGAAGGTTACATAAATACAAAATATTATATGTGTTAATTTATTTAACCTCCATAAAGTAAAGCAAATGAGACATATATAGCTGCACAGAATAGCTTCAGGAACATAATTAAGTACTATGGCGATAAAAGTAGTAATAAAAAGCATTTTGCAAGATAATAAAAACCACTAAATAGACAATAAAGACCTTATAAAAGAAGTTATAAACTTGTTTTCTCTTTTATTTCCCATTAACCTATTTTCCTCTCCGAAAAATTATAAAGGTTTTATAAGTACCCATGTGCTAAGCATAAATTAAATGTTCAAGATTTATTTATCATAAATAATTTAATTAAACTATATTTCTTATTTTAACTTAATAATAAAAATCTGGTGCGGGCAACACACGACTTTCACTTAACTCTATTTTTAAAATCAATGAAAGAATTTTCGAAAACTTAGAGATAAATACGTAAAACTATTAAGGAATTAATTAAATTGAATTTATATGGAAACATGTGTTTTATTAAAAAATTGATTATATTATTATCTAAAATAATCAGTTAGTTTTATGTTCATTTCATCACTCTCTATTAACTTTTAAAAGCTTGTGTATGAGATAATATTTTTTCTAAAATCTTTAGCTTTCCAACGGTATATCATACATGTATATTACTGCTCTTATGTTCAAAAACGAAAAATTGCATTAAAAAATATTTTTTCTATTTTCTCCTTTAGTTGGGTATCGAATTTATTCAATTTATATATTTACCGGTTTTTCATCAGCGTTAACAAGATAATATATAGTTATTTTTATTAAATCTACAAAATTTAAGGTACTTTAGGGAAAGAAAATAAATACATGTTATTAATACTTTTCTTTCTTTTTTAATGTTATATTCTAAGCAATGAAAACATTTGTAAAATAATATATAAACAAGTCTTATTTCAAATTTTATTATATTTGAAAAACGGAAAATTATTAAAAAAATTAAACTTTTATACTGTAAAGAAAGTACGTACAGCTAAAATTAGGCACAGTTTTTGCAATAGGAAACCGAACATTGTCCACATATATTTTGTTCACATTTAATACAAACTATAGATAACTTCCTATTTTTGTTTCTAGGACAAAAATAACATTTCCTTTTCTTTGGAGGGGTCTCCTGACTAATGTGTTAGATTCTTCTGGTTTTTTTGCCTAATAATGATTGAGCTTTAAGCCGAAGCTCCCGGAGAAGTCTGGGATTATATGACCTTATGATGTGATCCTTCAACAAAGATGATCCCAGCTTGTTAATAATATTAAAAACGTGTGTCAAATACATGATCAAGAGACATACATGAACATAACTCAACAAATTGAAAAAGACCCTTCAATAAATCCGAACAGTAATGGTGAGATGGGTTCTTTAGGAACCCAATAATAACACTGTCCTAAAGCAATACGGGATAAAAACTAATTGAAAAAATCTGGTGCGGGTAACACACGGCTTCCACTTACCTCCGTTTTTAGAATCGATTAAAGAATTTTCAAATACAGTAAGAGATAAAAATGAGTTAAACCATTAAAGAATTAGTTAAATGGAATTTCTATAGAAACATGTGTTTTATTAAATCTATTATATTATTATCTAAAATAATCAGTATGTTTTATCGGCTTTTCATCACTCTCTATTTACTTTTAAAAGCTTGTGTATGAGATAATATTTTTTTTTTATCTTTAGCTTTCCAACGGTATATTATACATGTATATTAATGTTCTTAAGTAAAAATACAAAAAATTGCATTAAAAAAATGTTTCTTCTGTTTTTTTCCTTTATTTGGGTTTCGAATTCATTCAATTTATATATTTACCTGTTTTTTATCGGTTGTAACAAGATAATATCGTTATTTTTATAGAATCTACAAAATTAAGGGTACTTTAGAGGAATAAAATGTAAAATATCGGCATTTGAGCCTTGTCAGATCATTTTAATCAGAATAAAAACTGCATGATATTAAAACCCATTAAATTTTACATCAATATAGCGAGTTTAATCAAAATCGTCGGAACCGTTTTTAAGAAAACCATAAAAAGGTTCAAAATGCATGGTATAAAGTGGCTCTTCTGGTTAGCTTATTTTGATGAAAAAGGTTTTGTAATGTCTCGGACGTATATTTGTCTTAAATATGAAATTTCAGTTTCATAGGACTTACCGTTTCCGCCTGGGAGTTACCACACACGGACACGGACCTTTTTCGGGACTTGGTTATTTGGACTCAGGGGACTCTGAAACATGTATTTCCATTGAAAACTGGAATTCGAAAAGTTTCACGATCGCAATACTTTCCCTTACTACATATACAATAGTAAGTGAAAGTAAAAAGGATGCTATATTACAATCATGTTGAGATAGGAAATGTCAGGTTTTCACAAGCCATTCGGATAAGGAAAATGGGATTCACAAAACTTTAAAGATGTCCTGGATTTCTGTAGACCCCACCACACCAGTTAAAGGTTAAAGATCCCTATCCTAATAAAACCTGGATAGGCAAAATTAAGGACTCTCAATATACCATCGTTCGATTAGCCACAGCAGCATAAAACGAGTTTCGTGCATTGTGTTCCCAGCAGTCCAGCCCGACATTGACAACTTTTTCCTCCAGCTGACCTAATGAGGAAGCTCATACTCCTGGTAACCATTACCCGTACATTATCTGGGAGGATCTAGCTATAAGCCTGGGGGTACATCATCATCATGAGATCGGTCACTGCCTCCTCAGCACTGTCTCATATCGTTTTCATTAATCATCCCCGAGTTCCACCATCCATTATCTCCAGAGTTCCTTGACTTCGGGGCTTTGTTTCAATCTCTTTTATTGCTGTCAGTAATTAGTACCTACTTGTGCTTCTGACTACATAGCAGGCACTTGACAACTTAGTTAGTCCCTTTTTCATAGATTTTTTTACTTTCACTTACTATATATAGTAAAGGGAAGTATTGCGATCGTGAAAATTTTCGAATTCCAGTTTTCAACGGAAATACGCGTTTTAGAGTCCCCGAGTCCAAATAACCAAGTCCCGCAAAAAGGTCTGTGTGTGTCTGTGTGTGTGTGTGTGTGTGTGTGTGTGTGTGTGTGTGTGTGTGTGTGTGTGTGTGTGTGTGTGTGTGTGGTAACTCCCGGGCGGAAACGGTAAGTCCTGTGAAACTGAAATTTCATATTTAAGACAACTATACGTCCGAGACGTGACAAAACTTTTTTCATCAAAATGAGCTTACCAGAAGAGGCACTTTATACCATGCATTAATATCATGTAGGTTTTATTCTGATTAAAATGGTCTGACAGGGCTTAAATGCCGATATTTTAAATTTTTCTTCCCCTAAAGTACCTTTAATATTGTAGATTCAATAAAAATAGCTATATTATCTTGTTAACGCTGATGAAAAACAGGTAAATATATAAATTGAATAAATTCGATACCCAACTAAAGGAGAAAACAGAAAAAAATATTTTGTTAATGCAATTTTTCGTTTTTGAACTTAAGAGCAGTAATATACATGTATGATATACCGTTGGAAAGCTAAAGATTTTAGAAAAAATATTATCTCATACACAAGCTTTTAAAAGTTAATAGAGAGTGATGAAATAAACATAAAACAAACTGATTATTTTAGATAATAATATAATAGATTTTTTAATATAACACCCGTTTTTTAGAAATTCCATTTAACTAATTCTTTAATGGTTTCACTCATTTTGATCTCTTACTGTATTTGAAAATTCTTTAATCGATTTTAAAAACGGAGTTAAGTGAAAGTCGTGTGTTGCCCTCACCAGATTTTTTTATAAATATAGCTACAATAAATCTTAATTATCATTACAGTTATTCCAAAATGGCTTTAGCTTTGGCTTTATTCTCTTCTTAGACCTTACGGGAAGCCTCAAGTATATAAGAAGGATGGTGGGACAAGTAAATTTGTAGGGCATTAGCAAACAAATGTAAAATATTTTTTTTTTTTTTTTTATTTATTTATAGTAATTTACAACTGTATTAAATAACACAATAAGTAAATATGAGGAATGAAAAAAAAAAGTCATGAAAATGTCTTGAGAAAGAACTACCCAGTGGTAGCACTTTACTAACTATTTTAAGACAGTAGGTCCCGAGGCCACCTTCTTTTCAGTCGCTTTGGAGGGTTATCAAGGATATCAGAGGAAGATAAGTTACGGACAAGTGGATTTGTATGGGCAGGGAGTTTAGAATGAAAAGAGGAGTATCTATCACGGGCTATGTCTGCAACAAATGGGATGTTAAGGTCATTATGGAGGAGTTGATTTGTAACAAAATAAGGGGCATTCAGGATTTTTCGAAGCTTTAGAGGAAGAAAATTCAATTTCAGCATTTAAGCCCTGTCTGACTATTTCAATCAGAATGAAACCTACGCCAAATTAAAGCCCATTAAATTTTACATTAACACAGCCAGTTTAATCAAAATCGTTAGAGCCGTTTTTAAGAAAATCAGGTGCAAAATGCACGGCATAAAGTGGCTCTGCTGGTTAGCCGATATTGTTGAAGAAGTTGCTGTAATATCTCAGGCGTATAATAGTCTTAAATATGAAATTTCAGTTTCGTACGACTTTGCGCTATACCTAACACGCGTGTAGTACACGGACACACACACACAGACCTTTTTGCGGGACTTGATTATTTGGACTCAAGGACCATAAAACGTGTATTTCCATTGAAAACTGGAATTCGAAAATTTTCACGATCGCAATGCTTTTTCTTACTATATATCTATACTAATATTATAAAGCTGAAGAGTTTGTTTGAACGCGCTAATCTCTTGGGTTGGATAGTCCATTTATCGAGGAAGGCTATAGGCTATATAGAATCATGCTGCGACCAATAGGAGTGAAGAATCGGTGGAAAATGTGGAAAAAACGGAGGAAATTTACCTCGCATCCCAATGATTCCAACTGATTTACCTTTAAATTTTAAAATAATATAATTTCCCGTTGAATTTTATTTTGTCGTAACAATTAATAAATCACAGGGGATAGGAATCGATTTACGTCAAGAATGCTTTTCACTCTGCCAACTACAGTGAGTGTCAAAAGTATTCGGAATTCCCATTTCTTTTCACTTAATAATTATATTTCACAACTATTAATTTATATAATCCTTTTTAATTCATAAATCTTTCATTTAATTCATTAATTCATAAATAAAAGAGACTTCCTTAAAGCAAAATCACGAACCAGATAACCGAAATGTTTATTTTTTGTTTAAGATTAAACAATTTTCAACAACAACAATTTTTATTGAGTAAAATTACAATCTGTCCCAATTTGGACATCAATAGTAGTGTTGAAAGATATCATACATACTACATTCATACAATATTTACACAGCATAAAATTACAATAAAATATATACACAATAATGTATCAATACAATAAAGTCAAGAATTCACTTATACCTATATACACATACACACACTCATACATACATCAAATTGAGTGGAGAATCTAGCCAGTGCTAGAACTCCAATATATTTACAAAAGGTCGCGGGGCCACTGCCGTTTCAACCTTCTAGGTGGGTTGTATGGATGAGTGGAGCTGGATAGGGATTGAGCTAGGGGATTAGGACGATGAATGAGGTTCTGGTGGAATTTGGAAAATTTGGATGGAATTAGGTCTGAAATAAATGGAACATTAAGGTCGTGGTGCAAGGTATAGTTGGAGACATAATAAGGAGCATTTACTATTTTACGGAGGACTTTGGATTGAAAGGATTGAATGCGTCTGATGTTAGTACGTTTAGCTGTTCCCCACAGTTCAAGTCCGTAGGTCCAGATGGGCTTCAGTATTGTCTTGTAGATTAATAATTTGTTGGCAACTTTAAGTTCAGATTTTCTGTTGAGTAGTCGGTATAACTGTCCGAATCGTCGGTTGAGTTCTTGTCTTTTAAGTCTTGTATGTGGGTTCCAAGTCAATCTTTTGTCTAACAGTAAGATTAAACAATTAATTTTGTAAAATTACCAGATCATTCAGTAACAAAAGTATTCAGAAATCGTTTTGTAGTTTAAATCGGAAATCCTATTGTTTAATGGTTTCAAATGTTCAAATTCTCACTAAATTCAAATCGGAAACCACTTAATTCCGAATACTTTTGATACTCCTATTTTTATATTTTTCGTAAATTAACGTTGAAACCGTTAACTATAAAATGACTATTGTCGTGATTTTTGGGTGCGTCTAATGTATACCTTCCTCTTAACATTACTTCCTCTTAACTCTTTAAAAACAGAAATAATAACTCAAAAGCAAGTAAATTACATTATGATAGTGAATTCCGAAGACTTTCAAAGCTCACTGTATATGTCGCATTGTCAAGATCGGTTGCGGAGAAAATAAGTACGTTCATTTGCCTCAAGAGAATAAAAATAAAAATATCATTTACGAAGAAGTTCTTTAAAATATATTCTTTCGAAAACTGCTAAATCCCGATCATAATAACAGAAATTTGCGCGGACGAAGTCGCTGGTAGCAGCAAGTCTCATATGAAAGTAAAAAAACCAATAAGTCAATTTCTTCTCTATTCTTTTTTTTATTTATTTTTTTTTATTGAGATATATTACCATTTGTTACAAAATGATCAATAATAATATTGATAAGAGACCACATTCATACTATATATACAGAAAATAATAATAATAGTCAAATTACATAAAATAGTAAATAAATAAATTCATATATATACAATAAAATAATAATAATAAATAAAAAAACAAAACAAATCGAAACAACCTATTATTGAGATAAATAAAAAGTTGGCAAATAAATAAACATCTTACACACAATCATAACTATATACAATATATGCAATTGCTAAAGGGACCCCAGCACCCGCTTTTCCCTCCACTTGTGGAGGAAAAAGCGGAATCCAAGAGATCCCAGCGCCTCTATCTCAGCCGCATCACTGGTGGCCAGTGGAGGCTGAGTTAGGGCGCTGTAGCCACAAACATACCGTACATGAGTGGAGGATCTGACCAGTGTCAGAACTCCAGTTTAAATGTTTACAATACGTCTCGTGGCCCCTGCCGTTTCAATCTTCGAGGATGATTGTAGGGATGGGTGGTGCTGGATAGGGATTGCGCTAGAGGGTTAGGATGATGACTAAGGTTCTGATGAAATTTGGAAAATTTGTATTGTACCAGGTCTAAAACAAACGGAATATTAAGGTCATGGTGTAGGGTACAGTTGGTAACGTAATAAGGAGCATTAACTATTGTTCGGAGGACTTTGGATTGGAAGGATTGGATGCGTTTGATGTTAAAATGTTTAGCTGTCCCCTACAGTTCAAGTCCGTAGGTCCATATTTCTCTATTCTAAATATTTTCCCGCATTGTGTACTTGTAAAAGCATAAAATGCATAACCTGATTGATGATTATGAATAGCCCTCTGTATATGACTAACGCTAATTTCAGCCAAGTGGGCGAAACAACTTCAAACACAATAGTACTAATGCAACGCTTTGTTACCGTTGGCGTATGCTAATTTAATCGACATTACAACAACCTGACTGCTTTCGTTGACCGATAAGTGCCTAGTGCTAATGTGAAACGATACCGAGGTGTGGACCCACAGGGAGAGGTCAAAGGTCACGACTCTAACAAGATAACCGTTGGCACTCAACTTTCATTGGGATCGGTGTTGCGCAAACCATGTAGGGACGAAATGCACACGCGGGCAGTAATGTTTGTAGGCACAAGCATTTATCTAATCATAAACAGACGTAGGAGTGTTTTAGATTCAATCAACTATGGAGGAGAACCGACGGCAATTCAAACGATAAAAGTAATAATTACACATATGCATAATTTCGTTCAATAACTCACAAGAAGGCTTTAAACGACACTAAAATATCTGCTTCATGTGTCTCGGCTCATTAATAATTTAAAGTCATATTTATGAGTCGCAAATATTGCTTGAGTGCAGCCATAAAATTCAACATAACTTTCGTATGTACGATGTAACAACTAGTACTAACAATTTTCCCTTCTATGGTTAGAATCTGCTACCTTAAAGCCGTTTTAATAGGAGGGTTCTTTAATTAGTTTTTGAAATCAGCTTCGATAATTTGTACAAATATTATTTATTTTTATAACTCGTTTACTTCTTCTGAAATCGTTTTTGTATCGGGGCATAAAATTAGAGTGTATAATTGTGAAATGCAATAGTAATAACGTACTTAATAGCTTATGACCTAAGAATCGTAAGATTCGATATTCGTGAATATCTCAAAAATTATTATTATAAAAAAGGTGTGTGTGTGTGTGGTAACTCCAGGGCGTAAGCAGAAAGTCCTATGAAACTGAAATTTCATATTTAAGACAAATATACGCCCGAGACGTTACAAAACTTTTCATCAAAATGAGCTCACCAGAAGAGTCACTTAATACCATGAATTTTGCACCTTTTTTCGATTTTCTCGAAAACGGTTTTGACGATTTTGATTAAACTCGCTATATCGATGTAAAATTTAATGGGCTTTAATATCATGTAGGTTTTATTCTGATTAAAATGGTCTGACAGGGCTTAAATGCCGATATTTTGAATTTTCTTCTTCTAAAGTACCTTTAATTTTGTAGATTCAATAAAAATAACTATATTATCTTATTAACGCTGATAAAAAACACGTAAATATATAAATTGAATGAATTCGATACCCAACAAAGGAGAAAACAGAAAAAATATTTTTTAATGCATTTTTTTGTTTTTGAACATAAGAGCAGTAATATACATGTATGATATAACGTTGGATTTTAAAGTTTTTAGGAAAAATTCTATCTTATACTCAAGCTTTTAAAAGTTAATAGAGAGTGATGAAAAGAAGATAAAACTAAAACACATGTTTCTATATAAATTCAATTTAATTAATTCTTTAATAGTTTCACGTATATTTATCTCTGACTGTATTAGAAAATTCTTTCATTGATTTTAAAAATGGAGGTAAGTGAAAGTCGTATTTTGCCTGCACCAGATTTTTCGGTAGTATAGATTCATGATTTTAAGTTTAAAAGCGAAATGGTTTTTTTAGCCAGTTAAATTAAGGGGACAGGGTAGCCAATTGAGTTAGCGAGTGTTGCTGTTAACGCGCGTTACCCAGCAACCATATGACCTGAAACTTGAGATAAAAATAATTTCGCGTTCAGATAACAGTTCGCGTCTCGATGCCATAAATGGCTTTGAACTTCATATGTTTTCCCCGTTCAAATCCTTCAAAGGCGATTTAGGAGTAGACAAAGACTTTTTTTTTTAAACAAAACAACTGAATGCGTTTCCATGAGAACCTGCACACAAATCATGTGTAGGATGTTTATATATGTGCTTAAAATACATGTTATAAATTTAGTATCGAGCTAATACTGTACATATGAAGATGATTTTTCTTTTATATGGTTAAACATTTAATTTTCTTTCAAATGAGTACTTATCAATTTTCAGGAAATGTCCAGTCTTTCGAAAATCAATCTTTACTGTTTTAGAAATAATTTTGTTAAGCACTTTTTTTTCTAAAAAAACTCTCGACGGCTATTCTCTTCTCGGACCAAATGACAGCTATAGCCGTCGTTAAGACTATACGGCATTTGCTTTACTAATTCAAAATTATTCCTATGAATAAAAGAAAGTAAATAGGTGTAAACTTAACACAAGAAAATCAGTTTGAAACAAAATTATTATTTGTAATTTAAAAAAATAGTAAAAATTAATTCAGGAAACAAATTACATACATTATAAATGATAGAATTCGAAGCATTCTGAACACAATGGTAGTTTCTGCGGACATCTATGCTTTTACATCTATATGATGTTTCTTTTCTAATTTGTTACATATTCTGTCAACTAATTTTATTTTTTTATTTATTAAATTTTGAGAAAAATAATTAATCTATGTTTACCTAATTCATGAAAAGATACAGAATAAATGGTTCGTCTTGACAAAAACACACTTTCCAACTGCATGAACTGTGTTTTGTGCAACTGACGATTAATCACATTTTAGAAGAGTCCAAATTTATAAACAATACTTCCGAAATTTAGTTGTAGAGTGGAAAACATAAACACTACTAGGAAATAATGGGTATATAGCAATAACAATAGCACTCCTGAATGAAAATTTTTCAAAAAACACAACGGACTAGGACACCTAATACTTAAGTTGTGTTTCCATGCTACAACATGCCCAACCCCTAATTTTTAAAAAATAATAATAATAATAATTATTAATTTATTCTGAAATAAGCCTCTTCAGAATAATATAATTTAATATAACAGGAAATAAAATGACAGTCCGAACAAATCCACATTATGTGCACCGACGAGGAGCTTGAAGTAGTAAATGAGTTCTCCTACCTTGAAACTGTGATAAGCGGAAATGGAAAAATAAAACCGGAAATATCCCACAGGATAGGAAAAGCAAATAATATTTACTATTCCATCAGCAACACAGTAGTAGGAAAGAGAGAGGTTAAAAAAGATGTCAAGCTCCACATATTTAAGGCCGTATACATGCCTGTTCAACTATACGGAGCAGAGAGCTGGGTACTCCCGGACAACAAATGGAGCCGTATAACAGCGGCAGAAATGAAATACCTGCGCAGAGTGGCTTCCAAAACCCGCAGAGATAGGATCAGGAATGAAACAATAAGGGAAGAATTAAACATTCCTGCAATGAAGGAGACCCTGGAGAAGAGACAGTTGGGGTGGTACGGGCATGTATGTAGGATGAGCCAGGATTGTGACCCACGCAAATTTATGGAGGCAAAACCAGTTGACACCAGACCTAGAGGAAGGCCTAGGCTTAGCTACGATTGCTACATTACCAAGTTGGGGCAAGCGAGAGGCAAGACACTGCAGGAGATGAAGACTCTTGCAGGAGACAGAGAGAGATGGAGATCCTGGGTTGGACTATCTCCACGCTGGAAGGCACAAGATCCTGGGTTGGACTATCTCCACGCTGGAAGGCACAAGGAGGGAGCTGAAGAAGAAGAAGAAGTAAAATGTGAGCGAATTTGATTAACAACTAAAAGAAAAGTCTGGTGCGGGCAACACACGACTTTCACTTACCTATGTACTAAACGTGTGGGACGACTACTAAACGCTATTATCGTCGTGAACGACTGTCTCTAGATGCCCAAATGTTTCGATGCGTTCAAGCATGAGAAAACGCATAAAAAAAGAATTGATATGCTGTCTGGCATACTATACCTTTTTTTTTCTTCGATGTATTACTTAATTATGAACTATTGTATGCGTGCAGTTCGTACTAACGCTGTCATATTTTTAATTGATTAAAATGTGCATGACGGTTATAGCCGTCGTTTGCCTACATATCGCAAAAGATCGGACGGCTATAACCGTCATTTGCGACAAATGGTTAAAAAGTACACATATAAATAAGTAAACCTGACCGGCTATACTTGTGAATTATTAATTATACAATTCTTACACTTTTTGTAATTCAGCTGTTGTTTCTATATCATGTAATAAAATAAATTAAAGATTCCGTTTAAGAATGTACTGTTCAAACGATAACTCCTCGTGGTAAGAATGTGAACGAACCAATAAACCGCCCAAACACACCATCTTGTGTAATTAGGGTCAGCTTGGGGACATTAACGCGTTTAAATCGCCCATTACACGCCTGCTTTTGGTATTCTCGTTCACATCTCCACAGCGATCGTATCGTAACCGAGTGCGCAAACGTTCTTCCACAGGAACGCTTTATATAACGCAAAGCGTGTGGAATAGGAGACTCGACTGCCCATTGTTGAGATATTATCTCCACTTACTAAATGAGTTCGTTAAGATGGTGCCGGTTTTGTTGGCCCATCTGGACGATAGCGTACAGAGCCCGCATGTAATTTTAGAAGCGTAATTTATTATTTACTTAAGGGCACTGGGGTGGGTTCTGAATTGAGACGTTGATTTCCAAAACCTATTAAACCCATTTTACGAAATTTATTATTAAACAAATGTATTTGATTCTTTTTGCATTACAATCAACTTTTTTTTTTTACTTTCACTTACCTATATATGAAATATATAGTAAAGATAGAAAGAAAGAAAGAAAGTAAATTTTATTCTGGGACCTTCAGTCCCCTAAGAATAACAGAAAAGTACAAAACTTTGGCTTGTGTCTGGCACAGAAACAAAAACATAAAAGAAATACAAATTAAAGATATAATATTATTTAAAAATAAGAATAAATAAAGTTAAATGAATAACTACGATTACTTAGTATGCATATATGTTTATAATTATATAATCATTAATGTGTATCTGAAGATATATTACTATTGTGCTTCTTATGGTATAATAAGAAGAAAAACAGAAGAAAGAAAGAGAAAGGTGAAAATATATCTAAAACATTGTTTACATGTTTGTTGTGGTCATAATTTTAGAATAGTAAGGGAAAGTATTGCGATCTTGAAAATTTTCGAATTTTTGTATTCAACGGAAATACACGTTTTAGGGTCCACAGAGCCCAAATACCCAAGTCCCACAAAAAGATCTGGATGTCTATAACTGTGGTAAGTCTAGCGCGATAACGACAAGTAGTATGAAACTGAAATTAAATAATTTGAAGGGTCTAGGCTTGAGATATTACCGTCCTTCATCAATTTCATTAAAATGATATGGTTAATCTTTTGGAATGTAAAAAATTAAAGGTAATTTAGAGGAAGAAAAATATCGGCATTTAAGCCATGTAACACTATTTCAATCAGAATGAAACCTACATGATATTAAAGCCAATTAAATTTTACATCAATATAGCGAGTTTAATCAAAATCGGCTGTTCTGGTTAGCCGATTTTTATGAAAAAGTAGCTGTGACATCTCGGACGTATAAAAAAAAAAAAAAAAAAAAAAAAAAAAAAAACCTGTACCACTACAACCCATGAAGGGTTTTGGGCTAAGTACATATAGAGATTCGCACTGTTTCTAGGCCAACGGCCGTGCAATGAGGTGATTAGGCCTTAATCGCGCTCAGCCACCAGGTTTTTCCCCAATTAATTTCGGTACCCACTTTATAGAGGCTGGGTCTGTCCCAGGAGGGTCTCCATATCCTAAGGTCGCCCCCCGACTGAATTAACAGAATAAATAATATTCTGCCAGAGCCGGGATTCGAACCCAGGACCCGGAGAAATGTAGACTGGTTCGAGGCTGGCATAGAGGCTGTTATGCTAACCACCCAGCTACAAGTGATCTCAGTTTCGTACGACTTATCTCAACCTTTTGTTGCTGTGCACTTGCAACTATCATGTATACTAAAATAGCATTTATCTAATACCTTTCTTGTGCTATTCAATGTTTTCAAATATCAACAACATAATTTTTATCTAGGTTAGAGATTAAAATATATATATATATATATATATATATATTGGGTTGATGCAAAATTAATGCAGGTTTCCTCTATTGCAATATCTTAATTCCAATTGTGTAAACAAAGCTAATCCTAACATTGATCATTATTATACCAAAACAAACCTTATCTAATACCCTCTCTTTCACCATGAATTTGTTTAGTAAAATCGTTTTGTTCAGTGTGTTCAAAGGTCTTGAATCGAAAATGTCAAAGTGCGATTTTCGTCAAATTTATTTTTACGAATTTAAATTAGGGCGCAGCGCTGCGCAAACGGCTCGTAATATTAATGAAGTGTGGGGTCAGGGGGCTATTAATGAGTGCACGGTGCAGCGTTGGTTCCAGAAGTTTCGCAGAGGAGATTTCGACCTCGAAGACAAGGAAGGTCGGGGCCGTCATCTTGCTCTGGACAACGACCAGCTGAGGTCAAAAGTGGAAGAAGACCCAACCAAAACCACACGAGAAATGGCGGCGGAACTCGGAACTCAAAAATTGCAACGTCTTTGCCCAGCATTGATGAATCGGAAGGGGCCGATCCTGCTCCACGATAACGCCAGACCACACGTTGCACAACCAACGCTTCGACGACTGCACGAGTTGGGCTACGAAGTTCTCCAACATCCGCCTTATTCACCTGACCTCTCTTCTACAGACTTCCACTTTTTCAGGCATCTGGACAACTTTTTGAGGGAGAAAAATTTTCAAAACCAGGATGACATTGAAAATTCTTTTCGTGATTTCATTGAGTCCAGGGATTCGGATTTTTTTTCTGGTGGAATAAGAAAGCTTGTTGAACGTTGGCAAAAGTGCATTGATTCAGATGGAAATTATTTTGATTAAATATATATGGTTAAAGTAAAGATATGGCGTATTTACAATACCTACTAAAAACCTGCATTAATTTTGCATCAACCCAATATATACATTCATACTTATACATACCCACACATACACACATATATACACGCAACGCACACTCATATATACACATTCACATACATATATACACCACATACATATATATATATATATATATATATATATATATATATATATATATATATATTCATATACACATGCACACCCATACACACACATACACATAATTTTTATTTATTTTATTTTTATTTATCAATCAAAATCAGAAATTCAATTTATTAATTATATCTGCATAATTTTGACTTATTTTTTTTTTTAATCTGTTTTGTAATTTACTGTATTTATTATGTTTTTAGTTATATAGATTGACTCTAGTATCTTTCTATTTTTGGTTTTTTGTTCTGTATTAAGTATTTGTATATTTTCAAAATTAAATTCATGTTTGTTAGTTATACCATGATTGGATAGAGCTGTAAGATTTATATTTTTATTGATATAAAATAAAAATATCTCTAATATCTAAACGAGTGGTTTCAGCGTTAAGGATGGTTGTTATTATGAAGCATCATGATACGCTCGAGCAGAAATAAAGATGACGGTAAAATTAATATGGTGAAGTTGATGATGTTGGGATTTCCTCCTCCATGTTGTGCGGATACCCGAGAAGGCAGTGAGGATGTTAAGGCTGTTGGAAAGCGATTAGCATTCTTGCGATCGGAGTGACTGGCTAGTTATTGATTGGCATCATCATCAGCGGAGACAGGCCCCTCAATGATTGATGCACCTCGGTACACCCGCTTCCTCCTCCGTTCCTGTAATATTTAATAACAGTCTCTTTGTAATTGTCTTTGTTGCTTTTATTGAGTTTATTTTGTATATATGAGTAGTCTAATGGTCGCGTAGTTCAGCATATATAAGTAAATAAAATTGTGCATATAAGGCAAAAAATCTGATGCAGGCAACACACGACTTTCACACACCTCCACTGTTAAAAGCAATTTTGAAAAATAATTCGTTGGAAACATATTATTTAGATTAAATGAATAGATGAAAAAGTTGCTGTAACATCTCAAATGTGAAATTTCAGTTCCGTACGACTTTTTGTGTTTTCGCTAGACTTACCACACACATACGGATCCACGGACACTCAGACCTTTTTTCGGGACTCGGTTATTTGGACTCAGATTCGAAAATTTTCACGATCGCAATACTTTCCCTTAATATATATTTCATGTATAGGTAAGTGAAAATAAAAAAAATCTGGTGCGAGCAACACACCACTTTCACTTACCTCCGTTGTTAAAATCTTAATTTTTTACTTTACTTTATAGGCGTTCCATCAAGGGTTGCCTCCACCAGTCAGTGCAGAGCTCCAAGCGCTTCGGTCCAACCAATCATCTTCTTGGAGGCCTCGGCCAGCCATTTCTTCTTGGACTCCTTCAATCCACCTGCTTCTGGGTCGTCCACGTCCTCTCCTTCCTGGCGGAACCCAATCCAGGATTCTATTGGGCCAACATTCCTCATTCATTCTTTTAACGTGTCCATACCATCTTAGGCGGCGTGCCCCGATCCTTTCATTCACCGATGTACCCACCTCCATCCTCTGGCGAATAACTTCATTCCTAACTTTGTCCAGCCTGGTGACCCGTATACACCTTCTCCAGAAATCCATCTCCACCGCTTGCACCCTCGAATACAAACGGGAGTTCATTGTCCATGTTTCTGAAGCGTATGTCAGGATAGATTCAACTATGGCTGAGAAAATTCGGCGTTTGTTCTCGGAAGATATCTCCGTATTCCAAAGGACTGGATGTAACATTCGGGTAGCCTTACGGGCCTGTTCCACCTTCTTTCTCACGTCATGCTCAGACGACCCGGCAGCATCCAAATAAGATCCAAGATATTTGAAAACGTCCACCTTTTTACAAGTTTCGCTGTCTACCCGAAGCGCACCAGTGTCATTATCGCCAATGGCCATGTACTCGGTCTTCTCAAAGTTAATTTTTAAGCCCGCCGCTTCATAGCAGGACTTCAGTGACAATATCATTATTTCGAGATAGACTTTCCGCCTCGCAAAAACGACCTGGTCATCCGCAAAGAACAAAGATATCAGCTGCTCGTCGTCAATGAACGGCCCAACATCCCCACATTGCTCGTACCATGGCTTCACCGATTCATGCAGGTATATCTTACAAAGTGTAGGTGACATACTACACCCCTGCTTTAATCCCTTGGTACCATGAAAAGGGTTAGAGAGATGGTTCCCACATCTTATGTGATATACATCATTGCTGTACAAGTGCCTCACAGCCTTTATCAATGACCCACTTATACCAGCCTCTTTAAGTGCCAACCACAGTCTCTCCCTGGGTACATTATCATACGCCTGTTCCAGGTCGATAAACGTCATATGGAGTTGCTGCTTTCTTTCTTGGGACTTCTCAATAAGCTGGCGAAGAACAAATAAGTTGTCCGTACATGACCGGCCCGCTGTAAAACCTGCTTGCTCCCGAGGGGTAAAATATGCCTCCTCTAGCTTGTCCCGGAGCATTCTACCCATAATCCTGGTAACGGAGCTTTGTACGCATATTCCTCGGTAGTTCCTGCACACTTTTCTGTCTCCCCTCTTGTATATTGACGAAATATAACCAGCTCTCAGATCTTCCGGGATATCATCTCCCTTGAGAACAAGATTAATCACATCCGTCAAAAGAGTGACCAATTTCGCACTTCCCGCTTTCAGGAGCTCCATAGCAATTCCGCCTGGTCCCGGAGATGTCCCAGTCTTTGTCTTTGACAGGGCCCGTTGAACATCGTCCTCCTTCACCTGGACCGGTGTTTTATCTGCTTCAGACTCGGTGTCATTTTTCCTATTTGTAAACTGTTAAATTTGTTAAAATCAATATAATAATTTTTAAATACATTTAAAGATACAAATAAATTGTTAAAGAATTAATTACTTTTTTTTTTAATTTCAATAGAAGCATGGCACTCACTCAGTCTCCACTGGCTAGACTGGTGACGTGGCTGACTGAGAGGCGCTGGGAACTCATGGTGTTGTGCCACTCCATCCACTTCTGGGTGTAGGGGTTCGATTCGGAGTTCCCAGGGGCAGTATGTAAATAATGTATATAGGTATGAATGTGGCGAATATTTTATTTACTTTATATTTTATTTTTATTTTCATTTGTCAGTTAAGTTTACTTATCTTATTTCATCTTATGTTATTTTATATATATATTTTTTATTTTTTTATTTATGCATTATTATTATTATCTTTATTTATTTGATTTTTTTTTAGTTATTTATTTTTTTATTATTGTTATGTCTGTTTTGTTTTTACTCTGTACATATGGTATGAATGACTTATTTTAGCCCTAATACTTATTGCCCAAGATAGTGGCAGATTTTATAATTTCCCAATAAAGCAATATTATTACAAAAAAAAAATAGTAGCATGTGTTTTATAGAAACAATCAATTAGTTTTTATCGGCTTTTCATCGCTCTCTATTAACCTTTAAAATTCCGTGTATTAGATAATATTTTTTTCTAAAATCTTTAGCTATCCAACGGTATATTATACATCTATATTACTATTCTTGTGTTCAAAAATACAAAAATTGCATGAAAAAATATGTTTGAAATTTTCTCCTTTAGTCGTTTATCAAATTCGCTCAATTTGCATATTTAGCCGTTATTTATGACTGCTAACAAGATGATGTGTATAACGTTTTAAAATCTACAAAATTAAAATTACTTTAGCTGAAGAAAATTTAACATAACGGCATTTATGCCCTGTCAGACTATTTCAATCAGAATGAAACCTACATGATATTAAATCCCATTAAATTTTACATCAATATAGTGAGTTTGATCAAAATCGTAATAGTCGTTTTTGAGAAAATCGTAAAAAGGTGCGAAATGCATGGTATAAAGTAGATCTTTCGGTCAGCTGATTTTGATGAAAAAGTTTCGGTAACATCTTCCGAGTGCATATTTGTGTTAAATGTGAAATTTCAGTTCCGTACGACGTTTTGTTTTTGCGATAGACTTTCCACACACATACAAACACCTGCGTGTCTGGTCACAGACCTTAGTAATTTGGACAGAGGGAACCCTCACTGTACATAGGTAAGCGAAAGTAAAAATAAATATATATAAAACAATAAACATAATATGCTAATGACCCTCTCTACATGTTAACAATTAATAAGTAACTATGATAAATATATTCAGCCATGAGTGAATTCCTTATGAAAGGAATGGTATCTAGAACGGGAAAAATCAGCAACATATAGGACATTAAGGTCTTTATGAATGAGTTTGTTGGTGACAAAGTAAAGAGCATTGAGGATTTTTCGAAGGATTTTGGATTGTAAGGATTGAATACGGGAAGAATTTGATGGTTTAGTAAAGCCCCAAAGCTAACTCCGTACGTCCAGATAGGCCTTATGATGGTAATATAGATGAGCCTTTTGTAGTTAAGTGGAAGATTAGAACGTTTGTCAAGTAAGTGTTGAAGTAGTCAAAAACGACGTTGGTCAAGTAGGAGTTATAGATAATCGGGAATATTATTAAAGGACACTGTAGGGCAGGATGTCGTAGGTTTACGACGAAGGGCTTTTGTAGCTAAGTGGAAGATTAGAACGTATGTCAAGTAAGAGTTGAAGTAGTCGAAAACGTGCAGTTTCTTGTCGTTTCATTCTTTTATGAGAATCCTACATTTTTCTAAAATTATTTTCACCTATTAAGTCTTTGTTTTAATTTCATAAAGAAATTAATTTGGAAGATTTTCATCACTGATAATTTAAATGTTTAGTATGCTGAACTATCCAAATAAGAGGCGCACACATATTTCTTCATTCGAGATCGGAATAGTTTAAATGAAAGGATGGTAAGTAATAATAATTTCAAAAATCAAATAATTCACATTGTTTGTTGTTTGAAGAGTGTTTTTACAGCCACCCGCAGTGTCCCATAGAGTACTAGGACCCCTTAATGCCTTATAATTATGCCGGTATTCTTGAAGAGGGGTGTGCATGGAGGTATTGAAACATCATTGACCATCCATCTCGCCTGAGAAGCAGGCACCCCTCCTGGAATCACTTACCATAGACTGGAGGACAATCATGGACTGAGGATATAATAGGAGAGGAAAACAAGATCTCGTGGGAGCTGGCCACCACGCGACCCTAACTACCGCGATAGTTAATAGCGATAGGGGTCGCGTGGGCTACCAGCATATGCCCCGTCGGTCACTACATAGGGGCGCTAAATGCCTGTAATTATATGCAACTTATGGCATCCTCTGTTAACGCTTTGTCTGTTATTGTCTGCTGTTTTGGAGCTCACGTGTCTACTGTTTCGTCGGATCTAAGAGTCAGCGGGTCTACTAGCGTGCATCAATTTGAATGAAAAATGGTTTGAAAACTATCATTAGTCCAGTTTCTCATAAGTGTTCATTTAAAATATAATCAAATTATTTATCAAAACAAAGCAAAATCATCTTAACCCGCATATCAGTAGCAAAGATATTTTGTTTGTCTACTTATTTAACGTCACTTTATGCTACAGTGGGAGTCCTAAACTTTGCCTATCCTAGGATATGGATCTCTAACGAGTACCTGACATCGCACTGACTCAGAACCAGCTTTTTACGTCCCCTCCAAAGGACGGCATAACTAAGGATTTTTTACTCCCATTTAAAAATCCTAGGGCCACATGCGGGTTTGAAACCGTGACCTTGGGCGTAGAAGGCTTTTTGCTAACCACCATGCTACAGGTGACCCCCCTCGTGCAAAGATAGTAAATATGTAAAAAATAGATTTCAATCAATAGACTGTTATAAATACTTTAAGTAAGGTATTTTACACAAAGACAGTCCGTACTAGGAGGCCTCCCATAGCGTAGTGGTGAGCATAACAGCTTTCTATGCCAAAGGTCGCGGGTTCAAACCCGCGGGTGGCCCTTGGATTTTTGAATGGGAGTAAAAAATCCTTAGTTATGCCGTCCTTCGGAGGGGACGTTAAAAGGTGGTCTTGAGCCTGTGCGATGTCAGGTACTCGTTAAAGATCCCTCCCTATTCTAATAAAACCTGGATAGGCAAAATTTAGGACTCCCACTGTAGCATCGTCCGATTAGTCATAGTAGCATAAAAGTGACGTTAAACGAATAAACAAACACACAGTCCGTACTGTTATTATTATTATTGAGATATTAAATTACCTTTTAATCTAAGCGTATTAAGGAATATATATATTTTTTAATTTAATTAAGAAACCCTTAGTACACGGACAAGGCTGAGTCCTGCCCATTTAGGCACAAATAAATATTCTTATATTCGAAGACGATTGAAAAGGTATCCTCGGGATCTACTCACTTGAAATAGTTCTTGAAGTGCAACCAATGGGTAGTCCCTTCATGGCAAGTATTCTTACTTCACATTTAGTTATTGTGTTTGTTTAATACACCTAGAAAGTTAGTAAACCTAGTAGAGATGTGTTTGTCGGAAACATTCCATAAAGTTAGAATCGGTCATAATTACTCCGAGAGATTTGAGGTGCGATCGGGTTTGAAACAGGGTGACTCCCTTTTACCTGTGTTATTTAATATAGCTTTAGAATATGTTATAGAGAAGGTGATGTGTACCGAGAAAGGTTTAAATATGGGTGACAGGATTCCGGTTTTAGGGTATGCCGATGATCTGGTACTGCTAGGTGAAGACACGGAAACCATACAACTAAATACAAGTGTGTTAATAAAAACCGGTATAGAAATAGGACTCGAATTAAATACCGCTAAGACGAAATATATGATTAGTAGCAGAAACGGTGGCGATCTGGGTGATATTGATATATCAGGGCATACTTTTGAACACGTAGAGAAATTCAAGCATTTAGGTTCAATGATAACAAGAAAAAATGTAATCCAGGAAAAAATAAAGTCCCGGTTAAAAGTGGGAAATGCGTGTTATTATTCAATTGCCAAGTTACTTAGTTCGCGGCTTCTATCTGAAAACTTAAAGGTTAGAATTTATAAAACTATTATTCTTCCGACGGTTCTTTACGAATGTGAAACGTGGCCGCTTACTTTGAAGGATGAACAAAGGCTTAAGATTTTCGAAAATAAGGTAATGCGTAAAATATTTGGTGAGAAGAGAGATGAGGCCACTGGGGAGTTTAGAAGGTTGCACAACGCGGAATTGCGGAACTTGTATCCTGTGAATATAATTCAGTTGATGAGGAGCGGATTCCGAGAAAGTTGGTATTTACTGATCCGACGGGTAGACGTCCGAAAGGTAGGCCGAAGCGTCGATGGGAGGATTGCGTTAAGGCTGATCTCGGGGGCTTGGGCTTGAACGGTGAACATTGGACGAGTCTGTGTAGAGAGAATTTGGTGGTATCGGCATCGAACCTTCGGGTTCGCTAAGCCTATTATTATTATTTGTTTAATACAGCTGTAAAATGCTATAAAGTATTGAATTTAAGAAAATAATTTAATGACCGTTAATAAACATATTCATAATTGATGCGTAATACAAAGATGATTGCACGCTGTTATTGACCGTGACGATAAAAAGCTGACTGTTGTAAGTACCCGCATGAGATCTGCCCACATCCACGCCACATCTGACTCCTTTGTTTACCCAGCCGATCGTGTGGCGCATAGCTAGCTAAATAGCGATATTCACACACTCTATGGGAAACTGCTCTATACAGATTTCTCTGCGAAATCATCAGGGCTACAAGATGAGATTCGACCATGATGGGAATAAACTTGTTTCTTGTCAAAAGATTAGAACAGTGGTTGCCAACTAGTGGCCCGCAGCAGGCGAAGTCCAGAGAGTCCGCTAGATGTCATTAGGGAATGATTTTAAATTACCTTAACGTAAAATATTTGTAAAGCCTTGGCTTTTAATAAAAATCATATACGGACAAGTTTAACATTTTAAGAGGCATAATTGCTTGTGTTTATTGCTATTGTTTACAATAATAATCTTAAAATTGGTTTTTTTCTATCATTTCAAAAATAATGAACTAAAGATGTACCCCAGAACAAATTTGAACAATATTTGATTTATATATAAGTATTAAAATAATTACGTTCTTGTATAAGTTTTAAATTTTAGGTAATTTTTACTTTCACAGACCTATATATGAAATATATAGTAAGGGAAAGTATTGCGATCGTGAAATTTTGGAATTCCAAGTACCGAAAAAAGGTCTGTGTGTGTGTGTGTGTGTGTGATAACTCCCGGGCGGAAACGGTAAGTCCTATGAAACTGAAATTTCATATTTAAGACAACTATACGCCCGAGATGTTTCAGCAACTTTTTCATAAAAATCAGCTGGCCGGAAGATCTACTTTATACTATGGATTTTGCATCTTTTTACGATTTTCTCAAAAACGGCTCTAACGATTTTGATTAAACTCTATATATCAATGTAAAATTTGACGGGCTTTAATATGATGTAGGTTTCATTCTGATTGAAATAGTCAGGGCTTAAATGCCGATATTTTAAATTTTCTTCCTCTAAAGTACCTTTAATTTTGTATATTTAAAAAAAATGGAACATCATCTTAGTATATTTGTATTGATAAATAACGGGTGAATACGCAAGTTCAGCCAATTTGATAAACAACTAAAGGAGATAAGTGCAAAAATATATTTTTATGCAATTTTTGTGTTTTTGAACACAAGAATAGTAATATAGATGTATAGTATACCGTTAGATGGCTAAAGATTTTAGGAAAAATATCTAATTCACGGAAAGGTTAATGGAGAGTAATGCAAGCCGATAAAACTAACTGATTGTTGTATTAAAGTTATAGAGTATTAGGCAGTGGAATAAAAGAACCTTGTACTAGACAGCTTGTTTATTACTGCTATATATATACAAACAACATGGCGCAGGGGACGCTACCAACTGGACTGTACTGTTTGTTGTTGGGCTGCTGTACACCTAGGTGGAAGTTCAGTGCCACAACTATCTTTACATATACAATCGATATTTAACACACCCCCTCAATTGAATGTTTTCAAATATATACATACACAAGTAAATATTCAATTGTATCTCACATACAAAACAAGTAAAAATATTATTCTACTACAAAATTCTACACCACAAAACAAGTAAAAATATTATTCTATTAAAAAATTCTACACAACAATTTTAGCACAATATATATAAATGACATTAATATATTAATTAATTAAAGCCTTCCGAAACATTTGAAACTTATCAAAGGCAAGTGGTTTTGTGAACAAATCTGCCACATTGCGGTCAGAATTGATGTGTTCCACAGATATTATTTCTTTGGAAATAAGATCATTAACAAAATGGAATTTTATATCAATGTGTTTTGCTCGTTTAGAGTTTTCACAATTCTTTATAAAAGCTATAGCACTAGTGTTATCCACCAACAGTTTTCCACTTAATGTTTCACCACTGAACTCACTAATTATTCCACTTAAACTCACAATTTCCTGTGATGCCATTCCTGCTGCAATGTACTCCGCTTCCATCGTTGACAGAGCCACACATGCTTGCTTTCTTGAATGCCAAGCTATAGGATTGCTTCCGCAGAATGCTGCAAAGCCACTTACACTCTTTCGTGTTTCTATGTCACCTGCCCAGTCAGCATCTGAATAACCAATAAGTCCTAGGTTGTCACTTGGTTTGAAAGTAAGACCCATATCTCGAGTTTCTTTGAGATATCTGAGTATTCGTTTTGCAGCTTTCCAAGACTGCTGAGTAGCTTTATCTAAACATCTAGATAAATAGCTAATTGGGAATGATAAATCCGGTCGAGTTGTTGTGCTTAGATACATAAGTCCACATACCAAGCTCCTGTATGGTATATTTTCATCTAAAGGTGGACTATCAGCGTTAAGCTTAAATCCAACCTCCATGGGGGTTGATACCTTCCTGCACTCTACCATATTATAATCTTCAAGGAGTTTATCAATAAAGCGGGTTTGTGTAACCCTTATTTTCTTTTCTTGCCTTTCAATCTTCATCCCTAAAAATTGAGAAGCCTTCATTTCTTTAATGCTGAACTCTTCTTTTAAATTGTTCACTAATTCTTCAATAGCCTTTTCATCCCCTGTAATTAGGCCATCATCCACAAAAAGAACAAAGAACACCCTACTCTTGTAGTAAAGGCATAAATCATATTGGGATCTTTTAAATCCCAGTTTTAACATAAAAGAATTAAATCTTTCATTCCAATACTTTGGTGCTTTCTTAAGTCCATAAAGTGGCCTATTTAGTCTCAGAGTTTTTGTAGAACAACTTACACCTTTAGGTGGTTTTATAAACACAGGATAGTCTAGTGAGCCATTGAGAAAGGCTGTTGGCACATCAACTTGTCAAATACTCCAATCGTTTTGGCATGCAAATGACAACAGAGTTCTTACAGTATCCATTCGGCAAACTGGCGAGTAATTAAATACACAATCACCTTGAGTTTGTTCTTCAAACCCTCTTGCTACCAATCTGGCCTTTTTGATTCCATCTTCCTTCACTGTGAAAACCCATTTAGTTGTGATTGGGACACTTCCATTCGGTGCTTCCTCTTCAGACCAAGTGTTCATCTTCTCGTGAGCTTTTAGTTCTTTAATAATGGCTTCCTGCCATTCCTCCTTTTTATTAGCATCCTCATAAGATGATGGAACTCCATCTGATCGGCTTACCATACAGTATGCATTATATAACTCATAATCATTTAGGAAATGAGGTTTTGACCGGTTTCTCTGAGGTCTAGAAGTTTCTTCTGAATGCTCTGGATTGGATTCTTCATTCTGAAGTCTTGAAGGGTTTTCTGACTGCTCTGGATTACAATCATTCTGAGGTCTATAAGTATCTTCTGGCTGCTCTGAAATATTAGTGTTATTCTCTTCACCATTTTTCCTTCCTTCTTCATAGCTTCCACCACTATTATGATAGACAATAGGTACATTTTTAACTTCTTTATAGGGCATTTGGCTCTCCTCGAATATCACATCTCTAGATCTAATAACTTTCTGCTCGTCTGGCAACCAAATCCTATACCCACCACCACAATAACCAACCATCACCCCCTCCTTGCTTCTGGGATCCAATTTGGAACCTTTAGGAAGAATGGTAGGCCATGCTCGGCAACCAAATATACGAAGTTTAGACAGATCATTTCTGCCATTCCATATTAATGAGGGAGTTTCACCTTTATTTAAGGCTGAAGTAGGTGACCTATTCAGTTCATAAGCAGAACATCGAGCTGCTTCCCCCCACAAGAACTTGGGGATGCCGGAATCTGATACCTTAGTACGCATCATATCTAATAGTGTCCTATTCATTCTTTCACTCTTTCCGTTCATTTGAGGGCTATATGGCAAAGAATATTCTAATCTTATACCTTTATCTGAACAATATTTTCGAAAAAATTTAGACGTAAATTCACCTCCATTATCTAAACGTAGCCTTTTCACTGGGACACCCTGCTGCCTTTCTAGTTCCGCTATATAATCCATCAGGTTTGTTTCAGCTTCGCTCTTCATATGGAGAAGTTTGACATGCACAAAATGAGTGAAGTCATCCAAAATCACCTGCATATACCTATGGCCTTCAACTGATTCAGGATTGAAAGGACCACATATATCAGAGTGAATTAATTCACCCACCTTTGATGTGCGTTTCCTATTATTTGGAAAGGGCTGTCTAGTAGCCTTACCTTCAATGCATGCCGAACACTTCTTGTCACTATAGGGTAATCCTAAACTTTTGAGTCCATGCCGATTCAAATGTCCTAGCCGTTTATGCCATAGATCTCCATCCGTAGCACTTGTAATGTTGCACTTGACTTGATTATCACTGGGTTCATCAAACGTAAATATGTACAATCCATTCACTCGTGGACAACTCAGCTTAAAATTTCTTCCACAGATTTTCATCTCCTTAGAATCTGTAATCACTTTTAAGCCTTTGAGGTAACTGCACTCACTGATAATAAATTATGTTTTAACCCCGGAACTATCAAACCTTTAATGTTTACAATCCTACCTTGAGAGGTTACTCTTAGGGTACCTTCTTTTCTAGTAAACATCTTATCACCATTAGCTATATGTATGGCAACATCATGATCAAGATTCGAAACATTTGACAAAAGGGGTTCCAATTCTGCCTTAAAAAGATGGTTACTCGCACCTGAATCGACTAAAAACACATTGTTAGATGATAGTTTAATATTACCACAATTTAGGGCCACCATTACAACTTCTTCATCTACATCTGCTGAATTACCCTGGATTGTTCCTCTTCTTTTCCACGAAAGCTTCTATTAAAGGATTTACTTCCACAGTTCTGCTTATTTTTGGGACACTGTGCCTTGAAATGTCTTTTATCCCCACATATAAAGCAACCACTCTGTGCTTTAAATGATACTTCTGATGTAGTAACTGACGCCATAGTACCGGTAAACAAAAATCACTAATAAAATAATATCACTTCGCGACTACGCGTTGACACTATACACAAATACTATGCTCTGCACAAAAATACTCTGGGCCCATAACCTATTAAAGTTATAGAGTATTAGGCAGTGGAATGAAAGAACCTTGTACTAGACAGCTTGTTTATTACTGCTATATATATACAAACAACATGGCGCAGGGACGCTACCAACTGGACTGTACTGTTTGTTGTTGGGCTGCTGTACACCTAGGTGGAAGTTCAGTGCCACAACTATCTTTACATATACAATCGATATTTAACATGTTGTAGATAAAAATATAATAGATTATTTAATAAAACACATGGTTCTATTGAAATTCAAAATAATTTATTTTTATCTTTAAATTTATTTAAAAGTTCTTAAATTGATTTTAATAACTACGAAGGTAAGTGAAAGTCGTGTGTTGCGCGCGCCAGATTTTGTATATTGCTACTGTTTACAATAATAATCTTAAAATTGGTCATTTTCTATCATTTCAAAAATAATGAACTAAAGATGTACCCCATAGCAAATTTGAACAATTTTTGATTTCGTTATGATTATTAGAATAATTACGTTCTTGTATGTGTTAAATTTTAGGTAATTTTCGTTCATTTAACATCATTTTATGCTACTGTGGCTATCGGACGTATTATAGCAGAGGCCCTAAATAATGCCTATTCGGGTTTAATTAGTGTGAACATCTTTAACGAGTAGGGGACGTAGCGCAGGCTCTGGACCACTATTTTACGTCCCCTCTGAAGGACGGCATAACAAGGGGATGGACTGGCTTGTTTGCTCTTCAATATTGCACTGGAAAAAGTTGTACGGGAGTCAGGAATCCAGACAAGTCACACGATCTTTACCCGGAGTGTACAAATATTGGCATATGCTGATGATCTGTATATCGTGGCCAGGACCCGACTGGCGTTGGTGGAAGCATCTGAAAAAATCATAGAAGCAGCTTCAGCTATGGGCTTGGCCATAAACGATGAGAAGACCAAATATATGTACACAGAGGCTGGTGGCGAGGAGGCACTGATTGTAGGAACTTACACATTCCAGAGGGTCAACGAATTCGCGTATTTGGGATCCTTAGTGACACCAGCTAACGATGTCTCTGCTGAGATAAGGAAAAGACTGGTAGCGGCTAACAGGGCATATTACGCCTTGCTGAACACTCTCCGCAGCATGTCTATTACTAGGGGTACCAAACTGGTCATTTATAAAACCTTAATTCCTCCTGTTCTTACCTACGCTTCTCAGACCTGGACCATCTCAGCGAAAAATGGAAATAGCCTGGTTACCTTCGAAAGAAAAATCTTGAGGAGAATATTTGGCCCTGTGAGAGATGGAGAATATAAAAACGGGCATTTCATGTGTAAAAACCCAATAGCTATTCAGACAATTCTAGAATTGGAGTCCAAAACTTTGCCATTCGGGTTTAATTAGGATAGGGTTCTTTAACGCGTAACGACCCCTTCTGGTAAAATTGGATTCCTAATTGTAAGTTCACTTAGATCCCAAAATTGCATCTATAGGCCTCCAAACGCACCTTTCTCAAATTGAAGACTGGTGTAACAAGTGGAGAATCAAAGTCAATCAATCCAAATGCAAACATGTCACCTTTACCCTTCGAAGACAATCCTGCCCTCCAGTTCTCTTTAACTCCGTTCCGCTTCCTTTCTCCGACACAGTCCGGTATCTTGGCTTCCTTCTGGACAAAAGACTAACTTGAAACCCGCATACTAGACTTAAACGACAAGAACTTAATCGATGATTTGGACAATTATACAGACTACTGAACAGAAATTCTATCGAGAACAAACTGCTAATATACAAGACAGTACTGAAACCTATCTGGACCTACGAACTTGAACTGTGGGGGACAGCCAAATTTTCTAACATCAAACGCATTCAATCCTTCCAATCTAAAGTCCTCCGAACAATAGTTAATGCTCCTTATTATGTATCCAACCATACCTTACACCGCAACATAAATATTCCATTTATTTTAGACCTTATACCATTAAAATTCTCTAAATTCCATCAGAACCTTATCCATCACCCTAATCCCCTAGCTCAATCCTTATCCAGCTCCACACATCCTTACCATCCTCCTAGAAGGTTGAAACGGCAGTGGCCTCGAGACCTCTTGTAAAATGTATATTGGAGTTCTAGCATTGGCTAGGTTCTCCACTCACGTGCTGTATGCTTGTGAATTGTATATAGGTATGAGTGACTTTTGTATATATTTTTATTGATTTTGTTTTGTACATATGTATATTGTATTATTATTATATAAATTTATTGTTTTGTATATATCGTGTGAATGCAGTATGAATGTTATACTTTATCACTATTAAAAATGTCCTAAATGGGACATATTGTAATATAGCTCAATAAAGAATTGTTTCTAAAAAAAAAAAAAATTGTAAGTACAGAACCCAAGCTGAACCCCAAATCTTTCAAATTCTAAAATATCTTGAGGCGTCAATGGAAACTATTTAATAATTGAAGAAAATATACAAATATTTTATATGCTAGTTTATGGGAGTCCCTGACTGTGTGGCAAGGATGCTAGGCTACCATGCCAAATGTTGCGAGTCCCAGTGAACTTTTTCAAGCATGTTTTTAAATGGGGGTTCACTCGAACCTTCCCTGGGTGAGAGCCATCAGTTGTTAGGTATTCAAAAAACAATTGGAGTCAACTTCATAAACGAAAAATCTTGAGTACCCAACACACAACTTTCAGTTACCTCCATCTTTAAATCAATTTGAGAAATTTTAGATAAAGTTGAAAACGTTTGAAAAAACTTATTTCCATTGGAAGCCTTAATTTTAAATTAAATAGTATAAACAATAGTAATTATTATCTGAAACAGCCACATTTTGTCATTCTTGTTTTCTCATTCTCCATTACATGTAAAACTTTATTTTTCCAACAGTATATAATACTTCAATACACTATTGTTTTGGCAGAAAAAAAAATTAAACAACCTGGAAAAATATTTCTCCCACAGTTGGTAATTTCATTCTTTCATATTTACCCATTTTTGTCAATATTAACTGTGAGACATGGTTAATTATTACAAATCAACAAAAACAAAAATACTTAAGAGGAAATATTAAAAAAATTGGCATTTAAGACCTGTCATAGTATTTCAACCAGTAGAAATCTACAAGAAATTGAAGTGCATTTAATTTTGTATCAATGTAGTGAATTTAATACAAATTGTTAGGAGTAGTTTTTGAAAAAAATGTAAAAATGCATGGCATAAACTTAAAAGTGGCACTTGTGGTCAGTCAATTTTATAGAAAAAGATCATCTAACATTTCAGGCTTTTATTTATCTTAAATGAGAAATTTCATTTTTGAGCATCTACCTTTTGTGAGTATGAGCATCTATTACCATGCACACACACACACACACACACACCTTTTTGCAGAGCTTAGTCATTTGGACTCAGAAAATCCTAAAACGTGTTACTGTTGAAAACAAGAAAATTTTCACAATTGCAATGCTTTCACTTTTGAATCATATCCTGGTTACAATAAATGTCAGTTGTTACAAATCCTTTCAACGAGAATGGCGACTTTAACTTAGAATGAAAAACAAAACAAAAATTAAAACAGTCCTTAAAATATGAAAATCGGGCATATCCTTTGAAATAGTAAATTAGTCCTTTTCAGGCGTAATCCACCTCACCCACCCTAATATAGACAGTTAGACTTAAGTTATTTCGGACCGCTTCTTGCATGGGGAAGAGAGTTTCGATATTAAAAAGTGTCCTTTTTGGTGTGGTAATCCTAGTTACCAGTGATTTATTTCGATTAGTGTCCTTTTAAACGGAGAATCGAGTCAAAAATGGATGTTCTCTTCCATTTTGAACCGTATCCTGGTTAAAATAAATGCCAATTGTTAAGAATCCTTTCAACGAGAATGGCGACTTTAACTTTAACCTTTTCGGGCGTAAAGGACTAATTTACTATTTCAAAGAATATGCCCGATTTTCATATTTTAAGGACTGTTTTAATTTTTGTTTTGTTTTTCATTCTAAGTTAAAATCGCCATTCTCGTTGAAAGGATTCTTAACAATTGGCATTTATTGTAACCAGGATACGGTTCAAAATGGAAGAGAACCTCCATTTTTGACTCGATTCTCCGTTTAAAAGGACACGAATCAAAATAAATCACTGGTAACTAGGATTACCACACCAAAAAGGACACTTTTTAATATCGAAACTCTCTTCCCCATGCAAGAAGCAGTCTGAAATAACTTAAGTCTAACTGTCTATATTAGGGTAAATAACTAGGTAAGTGAAAATAAAAATTGGCTATTGTTACACTTTCTTATTGTTAGTTATTTCCAATAATATTATTAAAGTTGAGTTTTTAAATCAGGTAACCAAAGTCAAATTTTAGTGTAGATAATGATAGGTAGGTGAGTATACAAAAAACAGATTTACTTCTAGGCATTTAACATATATTCATTACACAAAGACATCCATGCAAACTGCCTCATTTCTAAGTTGTATACCATGGACTAACATTTTATAGATTGAATTAAGAACCCATAATACAAAAAAAAAATATATAAATTGCAGCATAAACTCAATCCAATGTATAAACAATTAACACACCTGTACCACCAAACTCATCTTGGGCTCAGTATATATAGAGATTTGTACTGTTTCTAGGCCAATGGCCCATGCAATGAGGCGATTAGGCCGAGATCACAATTAGATACCAGGTTTTCCTCCATTAATTCAGGTAGTTCTTAAGGCTGGGTGTTCATATCCTAGGGTCGCCTCCAAACTGAAATAACAAAATAAACAAGACTGTGCCAAAGCCGGGATCCAAATCCAGGACTCAGAGAACACTAGATAAGTGATCTATCCAATAGACCATGCCACTCCCCCTAACAATTAACGTAGTGCTCAAAATTAAAAACACAACAAAAATTAACACTCTCTGAAACTGATTTTTTCATAGTATTATAATGGTAAGTAAGTCTTATAAACATGCAGAAATCAGGGAGAAAAAAAAATGTATTTGCTCTCTTAAACAACAAAACTTAAATTGACTTTTATTATTACAAACTATATTTATAAATTTATAGTCAATGCATTTTGTTTTTATTAAACATAGTTTCCATGTCCAATCAATAATATTAGTCCTCAAAATAAAGAGAACCACCAATAACAAACTCTCAAGTGTACCTATAGTTTTATTAATAGATATTAGCTAACAGGATATAAAAATGAAAATAAAAACTATCATAAAAATGTTTTTAATAATATTAAATATATATCACATTTTCACTATATGCTATCATATTTTATAACATTTAGACCAGACAACATAAATCAATTACATCAACAGCAGCATTTTTAAATATAAATATTTAAATATATAAATCTACAATATATAAAAACATTTTCAACATTCAAACCCAAGGTATGAATAAATATTTGAAATAGAATACATAATCTTCGGCAGAATTTATCTAGTAATAATAATTAACTAATAAAAATATAGACAAGTTCCAAACATTATGTTATAACATATAATAAAATTGTACCTATTTTTTAATAAATATTAAGTTTAACAACTAAATTTATTTCAGAAAATGGTATATCAGTAATTGAAAGAAAATTCATATTCAATAAAAGCAAGAAATGTAATCAATAATTATGTTTAACACCTTAATGAACCTTATAACCAATAATTTAACCTCAACATGGCTTTAGATTACTTTATGACGGACATGAAAAACACGAGGTAGAAAAATAAATTGTAAACTAGGGTCAACATTTCAATTTCATTTGATATATTTTCCTCAACTGTGTTCCAACTTAATTTTTCTCAACCTTCCTAATTTTTTCATTAAGGAAATAACATCAACATATTAACAGTAAAACTTTTCTTTCTATGTCTATATCTTTTTTTAATAAACTAGAATTGAAATTACTAGAAAAATTATTTCAATGAGTATCAGCAAGCAAAAAAAACTAACAACACTGATTGGCTATAAGAACACTGATGTCTATATCTTAGTTATATAATAAAAACTGTTAAAATGAATGACAGAAAAAAAAAGTTAAGGATTTTTAGGGCAATGCTCTTATTATTATTATTGTTTTTTTAACCCCACAATATTTTAAAACTGACTTTTTAAATTTGTATTCATAAACTTTATTCTATTAAGACAAAAACGTTAGGTTTCTCCTCCTTAAAACTAGATTAGATTAGATTTTTATTGTCTTAGGGCCTAGGGCCCTTTCTTACAGACAAAATAATAATTTTTACAATAAATTATTATAATCGGCAACTCCTAAACATAACAGATGCATACAGATTAGACTTAGTTGCCATTCAGGAAGTGAGATGGATTGGACATGGACTACTCGAGAAACGGCATCATACAATATATTATAGTAGCCACAAGGAACAGCACTCTTTCGGTACAGGATTTATTGTGAGAGGTAAATTAAGAGGAAT
Organism: Piezodorus guildinii; assembly: GCA_023052935.1. Classification (NCBI taxonomy): domain Eukaryota; kingdom Metazoa; phylum Arthropoda; class Insecta; order Hemiptera; family Pentatomidae; genus Piezodorus; species Piezodorus guildinii. The sequence goes on along the minus strand of CM041292.1, from coordinate 214,512,883 downwards.
GGTGATCGGTTTTAAACCGATTAGTCCTAGATTATGTATGCTACGCATCAAAGGAAGATTTCAGAACTTTAGTGTCTTCAGCTGCCATGCCCCGACAGAAGTATCAACAGATGATGAAAAAGAAGCATTCTATGAAGCACTAGACAAAGCTTATGACGATGCTCCCAAAAATGATATTAAAATTATGTGTGGTGATTTCAATGCCAAGGTTGGAAAAGAAGAGGTGTATTTACCAACAATAGGAAAATATAGCTTGCACGACGAGACCAACGATAATGGTCACCGTCTCATAAGCTATGCAACAGCTAAAAATATGATCATTGAAAGCACTTATTTTCCAAGCAAAAAAATTTATAAAGGAACCTGGAGATCCCCGGATGGAAAAACTGTAAATCAAATAGATCACATTTTGATATGTGGCAGGCATCGGTCTAATTTAATCAGTACCCGAGTTTATAGGGGTGCAAATATTGACTCGGACCACTATCTAACTGTGTCTAAGATCAGGGCTAAAATCTTGAAGGGGACAAGGAGCAGAACAAAAGTCCCGGGAAGAATTGATGTTGCAAAGCTCAAAGAGCCAGAAAAGTGTACAAATTATCAGCATCAATTAGATAATGAACTTAAGGCCCATTTGAGAAGAAGAGATGATAACGAGGATATAGAAGAGCACTGGGAAGCTTGCTTGAATGGCATCAAGAAAGCAGCCAAAGAGGTGCTTGGCGTTAAAGAGTGTGTACAGCAGAGACCATCCTGGTTTGATAAAGAATGTGCCCAAGCAACGGAGGCAAAGAATGCGGCATACAAGGATATGATCCAAAGAAAGCACACAAGAGGATCAACAGAACAATATAGAGAACTCCGGAAGAAAGAGAAAAAGCTTCACAGGTAGAAGAAAAGGACATGGCACCGCCAGCAGCTTGAAGAGATAGAAGAGTTGAGAAGCACTTCAGAGATCTCTAAGTTTCATGAGAAAATCAGCCGTACCACAATAGGGTTTAAACCTAAAGTTAAGGCTTGTAAAGCTGAGGATAGAAGACTGTTGACCGAAAAAGATACTATAATGTCAAGATGGAGTCGGCATTTTGAGACAATCCTAAATCAGGATGCCCGGGAAAAAATTGAAAAACCAAGCTGGTTTGATGAAAATAGAAATGGTATTGATGAGCTAGATCCACCAGAGTTCGAGGAAATGATGGAGGCAATTGAAAAATTGAAAAATAATAAGTCTCCGGGTGAAGATGGGATCCCGGCAGAATTATTTAAGAAAGGGACTGAACCCTTACATAAAGAAATGTATAATATTATACTTTCCATATGGGTCAATGAGAAAATGCCTAAGCGATGGAGAAAAGGCAATATATGCCCTATACATAAAAAGGGAGACTTACTTGAGTGTGCAAATTATCGAGGTATTACCTTACTCCAGTGTGCATATAAAGTACTGTCTAATATTCTTCACAAGAGGCTCATACCATTTGCCGAAAGAGAGGTAGGAGACTACCAGGCAGGTTTTCGCAGCGGGAGGTCAACGGTAAACCAGATCTTCAGCCTTAGGACCATCCTCGAGAAAAAAAAAAAAATCACCTCTTCATAGATTTCAGAATGGCATATGATAGCATCAAACGAGACAAACTCTATGAGGCTATGAGGGAGTTAGGAATACCTTCTAAATTGATACGCCTGGTTGCAATGACTATGGATGAAACCAACTGTGTAGTCCGAATGCAGGGGGAACTCTCCCCAGAATTCAAGACTTTAAGAGGCCTAAGACAGGGGGATGCCCTAGCATGCATATTGTTCAATTTGGTTCTAGAGAGGATTGTTCGGCAGTCTAAAATCCAAACGAAGGATACAATTTATAATAGACTTGTACAACTGTTAGGATATGCAGATGATTTGGATATTGTCGGGCGTTCATTTTCAGCGTTGCAGGAGGCATTTTTATCATTGATGGAGGCGGCAGATGAAATGGGACTGTGCATCAACGAAGAGAAAACTAAATATATGAGGACTGGTGAGTCCACCACAAACAATGGAATCCAGGAGTTTGTGGAAATGGGTCCTTATAAATTTCAGAAAGTAAATAGTTTCACTTATTTAGGAAGTATCGTTTGCGCTTCTAATGATGTGTCTCTCGAAATAAAGAAAAGAATATTCAATGCCAATAGATGCTATTTTGGGTTGCGGAGACATCTGGGGAGCTCATTTTTATCTAGGCAAACTAAAATAATATTGTATAAGACCCTCATTAGGCCAGTATTGACGTATGCCTCTGAAACATGGACCGTATCAAAGACCAAAGAAAAAGACATAGCAGTCTTTGAAAGAATGCTATTACGGAGAATTTTCAGAGGAATTTATGTGAACGGCCAATGGAGAAGGCGTACTAACAAAGAAGTGTACGAAATGTTTGGGGAGCCTGATATAGTTTCCTGGATGAAGATGAACAGACTCAGATGGGCCGGGCATGTGGCGAGAATGAGTAGCAATGATCCTATTAAGAGATTGCTCGAGGGAAAGCTGGACCGTAGCAGAGGAAGAGGACGACCGAGACTGCGATGGTCGGATGCTATGGCTCAAGATGCGAGGAATATCTTGAACGTCCGTGACTGGAGGGCAACTGCATTAGATAGAGCCACCTGGCGAAGGCTCCTTGAGGAGGCTAAGACCCAGATAGGGTTGTAATGCCATTATATAAATAATACAATAAATTATGTGCCAAGAAAAAAAAAATGACAGTTTTAAACAATTCATACATAACACTTTTTTTTTTTAATAATAAAACATAAAACAGTAAATATTTTAAATTATACAAAAGGTATAAAGATGAAGATATTTGAGTCAGATAAGATCAATCTTTTCACAAGGGCAGAGGCTTTGATACATCAAAAGATTTTTTAACCATATCAACATTCAGAATCTCGTCTACAAACTTTGGAATACAAAGCTGAGCGAAAAATCTTCCATTCCTTAATTTGCAAAAATGATTAATTAGGATTCTGCTTATTAGGACATTTAAATGAGTTGAACAGTTTATGGAGGTTGCAATTTTAATATCAACAATAAGGGCAACTATTATAAAATAGCTTAAAAAACAGACTTCCTACAAAGTAAAGTTGAGTCAACAGGGATGTCCCAACCCAAAATGGTGACCACCAGTTCAAGAAAATAGTAAGATATAGACAAAAAAAATAATGAATTGGGATTTAGATACTTTAGTAAGACACAACACTACGAAGAACAAACTTGGACTCAGCCAGTTGATTCTACAGAAGAAACAATCAAAACATTTTACATGTTCTGTGCAAACTTAATTCATAATTCTACAGAAGAACAATCAAACATTTTACATGTTCTCTGCAAACTGAATTCATAATTCTACAGAAGAAACAATCAAAACATTTTACATGTTCTGTGCAAACTGAATTCATAATTCGACATGAGAACATTAAATAAAGATGTTGGAGATTCAAACTCATTAACTTGGTGGGCAAAAGACATAAATAAGAATTAAATTAACAAACAGATAGCTCACAGAAAAAAGCAACTTTTGCTATTTTTAAACAATCAATAGGGCAACATTATTATAAAAGATATTTTTGACAACATGGCACTTATTTGCTAATATTGTCTAATGAACAAACTATATCTAATTGCTTTGCATCTTTCTCATACAAAAACAATAAACACTTAATACTATCAAATATTTAAATTTTTACCTAATTGCTTTTGAAACAAAAAAATAATACAATAAAAATATTTTTCTTAACACCATATAACATTAGCTAAAATAATCTGACAAGAATAATATTCATTCAACTTAGAATACACTTTATAAATAAATTAATTAACTAGTAGTGAATAATCCCAGTTGTTTAATTCAATTCATTTATATACCTATATAAAATATAAATATACGTTTGCCATATTGGATACTTCACCATTCACCAATTAACTAGAAATATTTAGGATTACTTCTAATAAAAAAAAAAAAAAAAAAAACCAAGAATAAATCAATGAAACATCAAAAAATTAAGTGTTCATTAATTTAGACTAGAATGAAGAAAAATATTTGTCTTTTCAGTAAAGTGAGCATTATAAACATTAAGAGTTCACTAAACTATTTAATAGGTTAACTTCAATTTTTTTCTCAATGAAGTCATCCAATATAACTCCAAAAAACTGAAGAATTATAATTAGTCTCATTCCAAATAGGGCTAGAGGAAAATTATAATTTAGCAGCATTCATTCATTGTTTCGTAATTCCATTCACAAATTACTCTGAACAAACACCTCACATACAACACCTCAAAACAATAATCCATCGCAATCTTGACTAGATCTATATTGTGTCGCTTTTACTTTTGTTTTGTTTTTATTGGCAAACATGACTTAAAACTGAATAGTAATAGATATATAGGTTTAACAATTATTAAAAACTAAGTATGAAAATATCTTATTTAAAAGTAAAAAAAAGAAAGGTTCCAACAAAGCTAAAATGAACACTGCTACATATTTGCGACAGTCACTAAATCATTAGAAATAGGAATGTGTTTATACACAGCAAAGGTTTAATACAGCTATTATTTAATGAACACATAATTTAGATTTTAACTATTTCAGGTCTTGTAGCGAGCATGAGTTTTTGAACCTGCATTTTAGCCAACTGAAAATAAGAAAGAATTATTGAAATTTAAACATAAAAATTATGAGTACAGTTAAATAACTCTAAAGTGAACATAGACTATATGCTCAATTTTGAGTAGATTCTTTAAAACTAACTAATGGGATCACTTGTAGCTGGGTGGCTAGCGTAACAGCCTCCCATGCCAAAGGTCACGGGTTCCAATCCGCAGGTGGTTCTAGGATTTTTTAATGGGAGTAAAAAATCCTTAATTAAGCCGTCCTTCGGAGGGGACGTTAAAAGGTGGTCCCGAGCCTGTGCGATGTCAGGTACTCATTAAAGATCCCTATCCTAATAAAACCTGGATAGGCAAAATTTAGGACTCCCACTGTAGCATCGTCCGATTAGCCATAGTAGCATAAATTGACATTAAATAAATAAATAAATAAAAAAAAAATTAAAACTAACTAATAAAAAAATGATATATTGAAGGAAGAAGTGGTCCCTTATTCAAAAGTAAATTTCTTCAAAGGATTCCAGGCTTAGGTATATCAATTAGTAAATAATAATAATAATAGGCTTACTGAACACTAAGGTTCGATGCCGATACCACCGAACTCCGCCTGCACAAACTCGCCCAATGTTCACCGTTCAAGTCCAAGCCCCCAAGATCAGCCTTAACGTAATCCTCCCTTCGGCCTACCTTTCGGACGCCTACCAGTCGGATCAGCGAATACCAACTTTCTCGGAATCCATTCCTCACCAAGCCCAACATCTGACTGTTAGTGGTAGTTTGTGAACTAAAATATGTGAGTAGGGCATTCAAACCTACGTCACACCCTCCAGCAAGCCTGGAGGGCCGCTCTCATTGTTGGTCAGCGAGTCCATTGGACTTAGCCAGGAGGAGCTTCTGAGGAAATTCCACCGACCATCCTAACATCCCCCACCCGTGGGATGCTCCCCATACGCGGTAAGGCAATTAGTAAATAATTTAAATTAATAGTTTCCAAAAAATATGTTCTAACTTAATTTTCTCATCAATTTCATGCCAAAATATAGCCAATTTCAGCATAGTTTGTGAATTTGGTGATGTTTTTTACCAATTGTTCAAGCCCGTCTTTTATAAGGATAACAAGTTTATTTTTATAAAAGAGACTTTTGTTTTGAACAATGTTGCGTTTCTGTATACAGCAATAATACTATAAGTGTATATAAGCGGTAGAATTAGCGTCCCCTCCACGCTCGCCTCAGCCACTTATCTCTCTTCTTGCTGAGTCTTTGCCCCAGCAAGACCTCATTTTAGTGCACTGTGCATTTTTTTTTTATACTGCAACCATTTACATTGAAGCCAACCCACCCGGGCCTGGCCTCCAATATATCGGCTTGCCCAATATAGCAGCGAGGGAGCCACCAGGTGTAAAAATTGTAGTGTATTGACATTTTTTTAATTATATATTAATGTTTTAGTTTGTTTTGTTTTTTTTTATATTTTTTTATTAGTGCCAATTTAAAATAGTCTATTTTCTTTTTTTATGTTAATAAGTATGAGTTTCAATTTATGTTATCTTTATTATATTAATAGTGTATAACAATAATTTTAGCCCTTTTTTTTTTTCCTTTAATCACTTTAATTATACATAAAATTAGTAAACTTATAACCAATTTTTGAACCAACATCTATTATAGGGAAGAAGGATAGTGTTTAATATTTTGACAGTGCCCCTTCCCCTACATTTTGGTCCTCCTGCTCACAGATTTTTATTTTTCGCCCATTCGATATTATTTTTTATACAAGGTGTGTTCAAACTTTCGATTATCAATTTTTTTGTTTTGTTATGTTGGTACTCTCTTCCCGAACATCTACACCAAGTTTCAAGTGTATAGCATTTTTTGTTTGGTTGTGAGAGGCATAAAGGTTATAAGTGTTTTGCATGCTCGGCGATTTTTTGCTATCGAAAAATATGGATCAAAGGATTTGCATCAAATTTTGTGTAAAAAATAAAATAAAGTGCTCCGAAACACTTGAAATATTGACAGTGGCATACGGTGAAACTATTTTGAGTAAAAAAAATGTTTACAAGTGGTACAAGCTCTTCCAAGATGGCCAGGAAGATGCCAATGACGAGCCTCGCTCTGGACACCCAAGCACGTTAACAGTGAAGAAAATTGTCGAATCACTATCAGAGAAGTTACTGAGGATGTCGATATATCGCTTGGCTCGTGCCATGAAATTTTTTCTAACCTTTTGGGCATGAGACGTGTGTCAGCGAAGTTTGTTCCAAAATTGCTAAATTTTGACTAAAAGAACCGTAGCATCGTTATTTAGCAATTATTTAGCACCGCTCAAGAGCTGTTGAATGATGTCAACAACGACCCAGATTTACTCAAAAGGGTCATAACTGGTGATGAATCATGGGTATATGGTTATGATATCGAAACCAAAGCCCAATCGTCCCAATGGAAGAGCCTAGGTGAGCCAAGACCGAAAGAAGCATGCCAAGTTCGATCAAATATCAAAGTTTTGCTCACTGTTTTCTTCGATTACCATGGCGTGGTGCATCAGGAGTTCTTACCATATGGTCGTACGGTCAATAAACAGTATTATCTTGAAGTTATGCGCCGTTTGCGAGAAGCAATACGAAGAAAACATCCAGAATTGTGGAAAAACAATTCATGGCTTTTGCATCACGATAATGCCCCTGCTCACTCATCTTTGCTTGTGAGAGATTTTTTGGCCAAAAACAACACCACAATCATGCCTCAGTGCCACCATATTCACCGGCTTTGGCCCCATGTGACTTTTTCTTGTTCCCAAAACTTAAGAGACCTATGAAAGGACGGAGATTTGCAATGATTGAGGAGATAAAGACGGCATCGCTGGAAAAGCTCAAGGCTATATCGAAAAGTGCTTATGAGAAGTGCTTTGAGGATTGGAAAAACCGTTGGCATAAGTGTATTTTATCTGAGGGAGATTACTTTGAAGGGGACAACATAAACATTGATAAATAAATAAATATTTTTTATTAAAAATACAAAGTCACCTTATTTTTTTAACACGCCTCATATACTTTTTTTTTTTTAAATAATTTTTAGATTTAATTTTTCAGGATTACAAATATTTTGTTTACAATTTATAATAATTTCAAACTCTATTGTAAAGCAGCGGTGGTAGGTTAGTTATAATTATTTCTTTTTTTATTCTGGGTTTAAAATTAAATATTTTTCTTAAATTAAGATGGCCCTAAGACAGACCCTACCTAGACAGAAACCACGTTTTGATGACCTCATAGCGGAAATCAACGATCTATTTGATGACTTGAGGGAAACTGAGCAATTAGGTCTTCAGGTAGCAAGTGACCCTGGTCAGATAACACTATTTAAGGCCCGAATCTCACGGTTTGATGACACTTATGAAAAATTCAGGAAAATGTCTAATGAAGCTATTAGTTTAGGACAGTTACTTTCACATGATAATCAAATAGAGACTTTGAAAACTCTCAAGAAGGATCTATTTTACAAAGCCCTCGCAGTAGAAATTAAAGAATCAAAATCTGAAATCTAATCGACATCTTTTAATCAATCAGTTACATAACCATCAATCCGAACGGTAAAATTGCCATCAATAAACATACCTACGTTTCATGGGGATGTAGCTGAATGGATTTCAAACCTGGATACATTTCTTTCATTGATTCATGAAAATGCTGATTTACCCGAAATTGAAAAATTTCATTATTTGAAATCTTCCTTAAAAGGTCAACCAATCAATTTCAGCAGCAGGTTACACCCAAGCATGGGAAACCCTTTGTAAAAGATATGACAATAAATGCCTTCATTCAAGCGTCTACCTTGCCAAAATTTTTAATTTCAAGCCTATCCAAAAGGCGACCTTTAATAGTCTCCAGCAATTTTCAGAAACTGTACCAGAAAGTGCAGTTGCTTTTAAATTATTAAATTTGGACGATCCAGCAGGGTTTATTATCTATACCTATGCATTACGATTGATTGATAGACAATCAAACCAAAGGTGAATGTGCTGGTAGGGCAGATATTCTTGGGTTCGATTTCTTTTCAGAATTTATACACTGTCTATTTTTACAATTGCAAGCCATGAGCCTTGCCCTAAATCCTATTCAACAAGGCCACACATATACTAGAAACGCCAAACAAATATTTTTCACTACAAAAGAAGATACACCTAACAGTTGTCCATTATGTCATCTGCGACATAGAATGTATCACTGCAAACCATTTCTAAAATTAAATCCTTAGAACGATTACAATAGTTAAATCTCATTCATTGTGTGTAAACTGCTTCGTTTCCTCTCACTTATATCTTCAAATGTACATCTGCCACTTCTTGTGGTTATGTGGCAAAAGGCATCACTCACTATTGCATTTTAACAAGAAGCAATCAAGAATTTGGGTATATCTCAAGCTATAACATTTAAAACACCAGCGCCCAAAGATGAAAGTGATACGCCCGAAAACATCAACTTCCAGTAGCACAGTTTTATCCTCAGCTTATAACCAATTTTTGAACCAGCCTCTATTATGAGGGTGTTTAATATTTTGAAAGCTCCTTCCCCTACACCAATATTGGATGAAAATTTGTTATCTATCCTTCCTACTTTTTACATTACAATCTCTTAATATAATATTCTTGTCAAAGAATTTATCATATGCTCTCTTCTGTTGTTTATAGTACCCGTATTTAATATTAAATAAAATTTTATCCATAGAATAATATGTATTCAAAATTGTTTTAGTTTTGTCCTGGAAATCAATCCCCAATGCTCCACTTCAATGTGCCAGAGACTGCTGAACATTTGGTCACAACTGCACTTCACTTGATGCCCACATAGCAAACCTAATGAGAGCCACAGGAATGTTCGTCATCACAGAGGAAGAGCTCCCTCAATTAGTGAATAAAACCAACTTCCTGGGGTTCAAAGAAGCTGGTAGAAAGTTTTGGGTCAACCACGCCAACCTCAAAGCTCAAAGAGGAAGAGAAGGCCAGTATAATGAAGACCAAAGGAGCAATAGAAACAGGTCAGCCCCGTCAATGGGTATCAGGATGTAAAGCATTGATGCCAAATCCCGTTCAGCCGTTAAATAAAAAAATATTTAAAGTTGTAAATTTTGAATCAATAATCACGACTAATTACGAATGACCTCCAAAATATTAACTCACAACGTTCTTTAATAAATCTATTAATTTATAACAGGCGAATTATGAATGGTGAATTGAAACATAATTACTTAACAAATTTGTAAGGCACATTTGACCTTATTTCATCAAATAAGGTTTCAAAGGAAATTTATTTATTTATTATTTATCGGCTCGACAGGCCCCTGAAGCTGCCCTTGGCCCTCTCAACTGCCCTTTCCCAATCACTTCGGTCAGCAGCATGTCTGCTGGATACTCCTACCATCCTCAAGTCCTCAGCCATGAAGTCCTTCCACCTTCCCTTCGGTCTTCCACGTGGCCTGACTCCACTGATCATCCATCCTGATAACATGTCCAGCCATTTAGCGCTGAATTCGCACAATAGAAACCGGAGATCGTCGAAAAGGTCATAGATCTCTTTGTTCTTCCTTAGGCGATATATGCCATTCTCTCCAACTGGCCCCAAGATACGCCTCAACACTTTCCTTTCAAATCTATCGATCTTTTCAGTCAGACTTTTGCGTAGGGTCCAGGTTGCACTGACATAGGTCAGTACAGGTCGGATGATTGTTTTGTATATAAAGGTAATAACAAAGCCTTTTCAAAATTAAGTATATGAGAATGTTTAACAAAAGTAGGAAGAGCCATATTAAAGAAATAAAAGAATTTTTTTGGACATAGTGGACTAATTTAAATTGAAAAGTCGTGTAAATCTGTCGATAAAAATACATTAATTATTATTGTATAAATAATACCTTTAAATTATTTACCGAGATCAAAAACAGCATTGAAAACATAAGTAAATAATTATATGAATATGACATGAGAGTTGATGAAGAATACTTATGATTATGTATCTTTTTTTTCTCTTCACTGAAGGTTTTAAAGATATCCTTCAAATCATTGAAATTAATTAAGTAATTATTTTTTTTTTAAAACTAATACCTTTGATGGCATTTAAAGTTGAACTGCGAGAGCAGCAGCAGAAATATTATCACCGCCTCCAGCAGTCTTAGTAGCATGCTTGCAGACTAACCCAGGAGCAACACAGATGTTGGTGTCTCCTTCATCCCAGCAAGGAACGGAGTCTCCTCTGGCTTGAGCCAGACCCTTCCTTCGATGCCGGCTAGGGAGAGGGAAAAACTATCATCCATGAGGACGGTTGCTCTATCGGCTTCTACCTGTCATAATATAATCAAACTACTTTTAAAATAAAAATACAAAAACAAAAGACATTCTGTCAGTCTATCCTTTAACAGAGCAAATTATAATTAGGAAAAATAAAATATCAATGAGTAGTGGGAGTGTGCAAGCCATCTTTCAAGCTGCATTTTAATTTAAACAGAATTTTTAATAAATTATTATTTAAACAAAATATTTTTAAAACATATTGATTCTTAAATATTTAAAGAAGTAAACAGTTTTAGGGAAGATAATGTAAATCAATAGTAAAAACATCTGGTGCACACAACACACAAACTTTCACTTACTTCAATTGTTAAAATCAATTTTAGAGTTTATAAAAAACCATTAGATATAAAATATAGAATAGAATAGAAAAATAATTCTTAATCTGGGACTGGGTCCCTAAAGAACAATATGATATGTACAATTAATATATACAATGTGTCTGGCCACAAGACCAAAGGATTATAATTAATTCTTATTTACAAAGCTTTAAGAAGAAAAGTTGGATACAATAAAACAAAAGAGTAAAATAACTAAAAGAGTAAAATAAATGAATAAATTCTGATAGGTTGAACAAACTTAACATGAAACTGATTCATAATAATTGATCGATATAGAAACATGAACAATAAATAATAAATTTTCTTTTTGAATAGATATTTGATTTGAAATATCAGGCTTGTGGAGCGTCTGTTTGAGATGACAATAGGTACTAGAACAGCTGGGACTTGAATGATGGTAGGGAAGAAGCATGTCGGATATGAGTAGGTAGGAAATTCCAGAGAGTAGTAGAGCGGACAAGAAAGGAATGTTCAAAACTTGTTGTTCTGTGGGCAGGAATATAAAGGTCAGAATGGCGCGATCTTGTTTGGAGGGAGCGACTGACGATTTAAATTGCAGAATTTTGTGGATATAGGGAGGTAGCTGGGAGTTGATGGTTTGGTAAAGGAATGATCCAAGGAAATATTGTCCGCGGTTTGAGGGCAGGAGCCACTTTAACTCACTGTATAAATGGGTCACATGAGACCTCTTCGGTGTGCCAAGGACAAATCTTAAAAATTTATTCATAATTCGCTTTAGCCAGTCCTCGAGCACAGTCGAGAGGCCATCATATACCCCGCAGCAGTAGTCAAAGTGGGGTAAAATAAGTGAGGATACAAGGAGCTTACGGGTGGATAGTGGAAGAAAATGGCGGGAGCGATGGAAAAATTTGAGGGTACTTATTGTTCTTCGGGAGATTTGGGCAATATGGGGTTTCCAGGAAAGGGTTTGGTCAATGGTAATACTGAGGTTTTTGACAGAGGAAGTGAAGGTGATTGGCTGATCATTTAGGGTTATTGAAAGTAAAAATGTTAAAGAATTCATCAAGTTGATTTTGATAGAAAGATGTGTTTTATTAAATAATCTATTATATTTTTATCTATAAGAATCAGTTAGTTTTAACGACTTTTCATCACTCTCCATTAACTTTTACAAGCTTGTGTATAAGATAATATTTTTTCTAAAATCTTTAGCTTTCCAACGGTATATCATGCATGTATATTTCTGTTCATATGTTCAAAAACACAAAAATTGCAACGAAAAAAAAAAGTTTTTGTTTTCCTCTTTTTTCCTTTATTTGGATATCGAATGGGTTGAACATTTATGTTTAGCCATTATTTATCAATATTAAAAAGATGATATGGTTAATTTTTTGAATCTACGCATGCTTTAGAGGAAGATAATTTTAAATATCAGCATTGTTTATTTATTTAATGTCATTTTATGCTACTATGGCTAATCGGACAATGCTACAGTGGGAACCCTAAATTTTGCCTATCCAGGTTTTATTAGGATAAGGATCTTTAATGAGTACCTGACATCGCACAGACTCGGAACCACCTTTTAACGTCCTCTCTGAAGGACGGCATAACTAAGGATTTTTTACTCCCATTAAAAAATCCTAAGACCACCTCCGGGTTTGAACCTGTGACCTTCGGCATAGAAGGCTGTTATGCTAGCCACCCACCTACAAGTGATCCCCTAAATATCAGCATTTAAATCTTGTTAGAAAACTTCAATCAGAATGAAGCCTAAATGATATTAAAGTCCATGAAATTTTTCATCGATATACCGAGAAATTTTTTTTAATAAAAGTGCAAAATGCATGGTATAAAGTGGCTCTTACGGTCATTAGAAATTACGGGCTTATACGTGTATTAAATACAAAATTTCAGTTTAGTAAAACTTTTTGTTTTCGTGCGAGACTTAACACACACAGACCTTATTGCAGGACTTGGTTATTTCGACTCAGAGAACCCTCAAACGTGTATTTCTGTTGAAAACTGGAATTTGAAAAATTTCACAATTGCAATAATTTCCTTTACAATACATTTTAATATATAGGTAAGAAGTTAATGTAATAAAAAGCTGTGTTATTTTAAACAGTGAGGTTGGGAATCTCAAATCAGGATTGTGTCAAAAGAGATGAATATAGGGAAAAATTAGGGAAGATAAAGGTCCTTGTGAGTGCCAAAGAGGTGAGAAAGGGGAGAGCATGGAGCGAGGAACAAAGAAGAGTTCAGTCTGAAAGGTTGAAGAAGAGGTGGGAAGGGAGGAAGAGAGGGGAATGTGTGGGGAAGGTTGGGAGAAAATTATATTTGCTTAGTCTTTAAGGCCGTTTGTCAAAAAAAAAAAAAAAAAAAGGCTGTGTTACTACTCCACAACTTAATTTGAAATTGCACCATGTTGCAGCAAATACGCAATCAATCAAAAAACTTAATTTTTAAATTAATGTGCATAAGAGTAAATTTATCTCCCTGAAGTACTCGGAAATTCTTTACTGGATGTTTAACAACCAGACTGTAGTCCAAAGGTTCGAATGAATCCTAGCATTCAAATGGAAATTGCCCGCTTATAAAGCTCAAAATCAGTAGTGAGCTTCATCATTAGGTGAATTACTCTTAACTCTGATATTGAGCATCGTCCACCTAAACATTTGTTGTGAAAAGTAGTGTCTTCCTTATATCATGTTTTTTTTTTTTTTTAATTCATACTTTTCTTCATCAATTTTAACAAATGAATTTTTCATTTTGGTACAAGTAAAATTTATTTTGATGTTATTCACTGGATTTTAAACTATCTTTATTAATATTCATTAAAAATTACATGATTTTCTAGCTTTCTTGTACCACAGTACCACACAGTTACTGCACACTTCATTTTGATTATCCTTATCCATATAATATTTACAGTTTAATCACCATTCGCATACAGACTTCTTATATAAAATAACATGAAAAAATACAAATAATCAAGGTAACTTCATTTTTATGGTCAAACTTACCTGCGACGAGTCACACACATGCCTAAAAGCAGTAAGTGATGCTTTGGCTGCGGCTACATCATTCTGCTTCCAAGGCGAATCTTTTGTGGTCAGTATAGCCTGGAAAGCTAAAGTGTGAACGTGGATTCTGTTCAGCCTCCTCGTTCCTATTGTTAAACGACTCCAGGATCGAAGAATACTGAAAGTGATAAAGAAATATGACAGATTTATTAAAGTATAACATAAGATATCTATATAATACAGTCTACTTTACTATTAGGCTGATGCAAAAATAATCTAGGTTTTTAACCTTTAACTTTAAAATGTCAAAAAAAAATTTATAATAAACTTTATTAATCAAAATAAGAACCATTAGAATCAACATATTTTGGCTAAGAAACAAGCTTATTTATACCTGTTGTGTAGAACTCCAGAATAATGGAGGCAATGAAGTCAGCGAAGGCATTTTAGGCATCCTCTTGGTTTCTTTAGCATTTCCCCAGGAGGGAGGTGTCAAAATGCTTGAAGAAATGGTAATCGTTAGGTAGAGAGGTAAAGCAAGTATAGCAGCTCAAGATTTTCATAGCCTCTAAGTCGTGCAGCTCCTGTCGCATAATCCTTGAAATGTGCGGCCAAGCATTGTTATGGAGAAGAATAGGTCCTTTTCTACTGACTTATCCAGGAAACATATGCTGAAGTTTTCAGAGTATTACGTCAATTTGTTCACAGTACTTCTGCCCATTAATCGTTTCCCCTGGATTCAGGAAGCTGTCATGGATGAGGCCAACCGCCGATCAACAGTCACCATAACCTTCTTATAGTTCAATGATGACATCAATCAATGACAGAAGCTGCAGGAGTTAGGCTTTTAACTCCTGACAGTTCGTCATACTCGCTTACAGATTACCAATCATTCAAAACTTATGACACCTTTCAGAAATGCTTCAGAAACCAAGAGGATGCCAAAATTGCCTTCACTGACTTCATCCCCCCCAGAGTTGCTGAGCTCTACAAAACAGACATAAATAAACTTGTTTCTTGTTGGAAAAAATGTGTTGATTCTAAGGGTTCTTATTTTGATTATTTAAGTTTATTATAAAAAAGTAAATCTTTTAAAGTTAAAGTTTAAAACTGAGATTATTTTTCCTTCAAACTAATAAAAAGCCGAATAGTTTTAGTTTTCTAAAAAAAAAAAATAAAGTTACATTTCGATTTATATCATTTGGCATTTCCAATATTGCATTGAATTTTTTTAGATTTTTATAAATGACCATAAATAATACATATATACTAAAACCACTTACTTGAAGATGCTTCTCATATGATCCAAAACAACTGCAACCCTAGGTCGAGAATCAGACACAAAACTGACATTGCCATATTTATAAACGCTGTATAAGTTGGCCAATTCCTATAACAGCAAAAAATATTCATTACATAAATTGAAAGCAATTATTTACTAAAAAAATAATAAATTAATGTGATGCTAAAAATGACTGTAAGTTTTCTGATTGACATACCTGCTCGTTCATTCCAATGGAATCAACATACGGAATAATGTATTCCTGGAGATTTTTGATCAACGCTTCTTCAGTAAATGAGGCCATTTCAAAGTGTATCTTAGTTTTACGGGGAAGGCTTTTGATTTGTTTCATGACTTTCTTTAACCTCTCGGTTCTAACACCTTTAAAAAAAACAATACAGATAACAAAATTTTAAAATAAAGTATACAAAAATTAAATTCAACTAGTTTATAAATTATTATTATATTTCATGGTGCTACAACCCAGTACGATCACCATCTTGAGCTGATGACATCCAGCTTTTGATTCCCAGCATGCTGCGAGCATCCGCTGCAACACCGTCTGACAATCTCAACCTTTTTTTTTTTTTTTTTACCACCCCTACCTCGCCTTTGAAGGCTATACAGGGTTTCTCGGACCAGAGGGTGAGGGCGGGGGAAGTCCCCTCCGGTTCCGAGAGTTGCACTCGTAATTTTTGGTTTCAAGGTATTGATCATCTGGTAGCTAGGCAACGCGTGTTTAAAGCAACACGCACTAACCATCTCGGCCACCCCGACCATCTCAACCTTGGTCTTCCTCTCCTTCTCATCCCATGGACCGGCTGAGTGAGCAATATTTTGATTATTTCTCCACTTGCCATCCTGGCAATATGCCCTGCGTATCTTAAGCGTCTTAACTTCATAGCCTGGACCACATCAGCTTCTCCAAAATCATTGTAGAGGTCCTGATTTGTGCGCCGCTTCGTTTCCTTTCTAGTTTTCACTCCTACAAAAATACGACAGAGAACTTTACTTTCAAAAATAAGGAGTTCCTTTTTGATCGTCTTTAAAGTAGCCCCACACTCTGATCCATAGCGCAGTACGGGACGCACCAATGTCTAGTAGAGGTGAAGCTTGGTCTGTCTGGAGAGTATCCGCCTGCTTGGCTGCTTGCCTAACCCAAAGTAGCATTTGTTAGCTGCTATTATTCGTCTTCTCACCTCAATATCGGGGTTATTATCTTGGGTGACCACTGATCCAAGGTATGTGAACTCTGAGACCTTCTCAAACTTATGGAGTCCGATAGTGACTGTCTCGCCTAGCATTGGAATTTCTTCTGCTACCATATATTTTGTATTGGACTCATTAACTTTCAGCCCAGGTCTGCTGGCAGGACCCATCAGAGACAGAAAGGCATCAGTCACAACCTGCAGAGAGCGTCCCACAATGTATATGTCGTCTGCGAAATTGAACAGCTGGACGTCTGGTAAATATATTTCCTTCTCTTTCACGTAAACCAGTGTCTCTTACAGCCTTCTGAAGTGCTAGATTGAACAGCAAACAGGCTAGTGCATCCTCTTGTCAGAGTCCTTTATTTGCACGAAATTCCATTCCAAAACTTTATAAATTACACTAATTTATTTCAAGAAAGCATACATCGC
Source organism: Piezodorus guildinii (assembly GCA_023052935.1). Taxonomy (NCBI): domain Eukaryota; kingdom Metazoa; phylum Arthropoda; class Insecta; order Hemiptera; family Pentatomidae; genus Piezodorus; species Piezodorus guildinii. The sequence goes on along the minus strand of CM041292.1, from coordinate 214,495,651 downwards.
AATTTTATAAAGTTCCTTATACTCAATGAATAATTTTTTATTGTCCTTTTATTTTAAAATTATTAACAGACCTTTATATGATTATTTCTGAAAAACAATGAAAGCTTTATATAATTCATGTAATGCTATCACTCCGGGAATACCCAATGAAGAAATAATCTTTAATGGGCTTGGTCAAAGGAAACCAAACCTAGATTAACTTAAAGCATCCCCGGATTAGACTTGAGATAAATATGCCATAACAGAATAGAATACAAGTGTTGCAGAACCATTGGATGAAAGTGACAGAAGATCAAGAACCAGACAAAGATTATTTTTAACTAAACCAGATACCAGAAACATTATCTATAAATCAACATTATTTTGTTTTTATTCAGACATTACAAACTTTGTTAAAACAAACTGTTGATTATCTCGTAACTTATTTGTTGTCAAACAGTTTGTAGTTTGTAGATCAGGAGCCTTCTGCTCAAGAGGCGAACAAATGACACATTATATAAGAGCTATGTTGACTTAAATCTCACAAGCTTGGACTATGACCAGAGCTGAAAGGATAAAAATTAATTAGGCTGTTGGTATTTGAACAGAAAATCTTAAGGGCTCCAAGATAATTTGAATGTAGACTTTATTTAGAGTGGTAGGTTTGGTTTTGTTGGACATGTAATCCTCAAGAGATTTCCATGGAATAGAATAGATCAAAAAAGAAGACAAAGCAGAGTAAGATGGATAAACAGCCAGGCAGTAGATTTTAAGAATCCCAGATAATTTGTTTGTTTATTCATTTAACGTCACTTTTATTATGCTACTGTGGCTTATTGGACGATGCTGCAGTGAGACTTTTGCCTATCCAGTTTTATTTAGGATAGGGATCTTTAACAAGTACCAGACATCGCACTGACTCAAAACCACCATATTATGTCTCCTCCAAAGGACGGCATAACAAAGGATTTTTTCTTTTTAAAAAATTCTAGAGATACCTCCAGGGTTTGAACCCACAACCCTGGGCATAATAGGTTGTCATTCTAGCCACTGCCCCACAGTTGACCTCACACACCCACACAGTTGATAGAGCACTAGACTAGAACAGAGATAGGATAGGGAGACTCTCTTGGGGCAACCACTATAAAGTGGCTGAGCATGATCTCAGCCTAATCATCTTGTCGGATTTAAACCTCCTCCGGGATTATTATATGTATCTATTGTGCACATAATATTTTGCAATACTAATGCTGCCCGAGTCAGGGTCTCTGTTTCCATACACACGCTCCAGACGGCATTAGCCCCACCATTTATAGAATTTACTTCTGTGGGGCTTCCCCGGAGTTTCCTCCTTCCTTGTCTAACAGCCGCCCTGAACGGATCTTCATCCCGAGCTAGACACACCAGCCACTGTATCCAGAACAGGAAGAGACTGGAGCGAGGACTGTAAATATTAACAGGGACCTGACCCATTAATTATATTTTGTTAATTAATAAATAGCTTTAAAACAAACTGAAGCATTTTTTTCATTTAAGGCACAATAAAGGTGGTAAAACACTTACCAGGCCACCAAATTGTACAAAATGGTGCCCTGGGTGAGGAACCTGTAACGCGTACCTCCCATCAGGTCAATCATTTAACGGTTAAATATTAAAATTTAAATTTAAATTTAAAATAAATAATTATTACGAGTAATAATATTTATATTTGAAGTCGCGATGTTTTTAAGAGCATAACATCCTTAATTCCATCATAATTTATTACTTAATTTAATATAAACAGTCTCTATGCATATTGTTAATGTTATTAATGTTTGAAAATTATTTATTTATATGAATATGCATGGTTAGTGATAGTATTATTCAAAGTTTTGAAATTTATTTATTAGATTGTGTGTTTTTAGTGTTAGGCAATATTCATTTAGATTTAAGGCAATATTTATTTAGATTTTAATACAATATTTATTTAGCTTTAATTGTACACACCTCCTTGCACTGCTGTTGACTGAGAAACATTACAAATCCCTACATTTGCTGAACTCATTTCATAGGTTGTTGAGGTATATTTTTTCATTTAGTTTTTTAGCATATATTTACTGTACTTATTATGGCATCACTACTTTATCCTTAAAAAAACATTAATAAAAGGTTTTTAAGGTATTTTTTCCAGCCTCGTGATAAAAATGTCTGTCCTCATGGAGTACTGAGTTCTATAAGTTTGTTCTCTCTAAGCAATGAAAGGCATCCTAACCACAGTTGTTATCCATACCAGAAGTGGACTGCACCAGCAGGCAAATAGCAATTGGCATTTGTAGATGGTCATGGCAAATCATACAAGAACTGGGACCTGCTATCCCTTGACTACAGATGGGATCAATGCAAGGTTATCAGACACACGCATCAATGCCTGTATGGATATCTTTCACAATAATGTCTTCTTGAAAGCTGTTAACAATTAATCTCGACTCATTACAAACAGGGGAACACATATTGTAAACATTGTGATGGAGGCAATTGTAATTGTAAACAAGAGACTGAGGTGGAAAATTACAGGAAGGAGGCATATTCTACCTTTCTTAGAATCAAAGATGGTAAAGGCTACAACTATAGCTTAATTCTAATAGAAAAAATCTGGTGCAGGCAACACAAGTCTTTCACTTACCCCTGTTTTCAAAATCGATTAAAGAATTTTCAAATACAGTTTAAAAAAATCTGGTGCGGGCAACATACAACTTTCAGTAAACATAGTTAATTCCATGAGGACTAAAGGCATATAAATAAACATCAGCTTTGTGATTCCTTTTTAGTAGAAAAAATAAAAGGTAAATTTTATTTTTAAAATCTCTACGAACTTTTCGGACAATCCAATACTTGAGATCGTCTTTCATTTGCATTGTGCCTATTGATGGACTATTTTTACATAAATAAATAACATTAAATCGAACTCTTTGACATTAAAACCTTTAAAAATGAAGTAAAAAATAATAAGATGCTGTTGGTTCTAAGTTTTAGCTGTGTTTAATTAAAAACAGATAGAATATGCAGAAATATTTTGGTTCTATCAAATGTTTTCAAGATGACACATTTTTTGGGGCTCTTATTTCATCATTGATAACAACCATCCAACAATTATTTTTAATACATTCACCTGTTTTTGTTTGTTTATATCATTAATTGAGCAACAGCAGCCAGCATAAATGAATAACTGCATAATTAAATTTTTTAAATGACTTATAAATAAATATTTTATTAACATTTAAAAATCTCAGAAGGATAATGAGCCGACTGCGTAATTATTTTCCAATTTTTTAATGCAAAAAAAAAGTAAGTAAACATACAAAGATTTTAAAATAAGCTTACCATCAGGATATCCATAATTGTCCATTAGCTGAAGGGCGCTGACAACAAAGAGGTCGGGCGAATTTTGGTTGAGATGTTCTTGAAGTGCTTCAAGAGGCCTTATGTACGGATTGTGCTGATCATTATGCACAATGTACCTTAAAACATTGAACATTCCTTAATTCAACAGATATTGTTAACACTTTCCAAGAAAAAATTAAAGTAAATTATCGCACATGAACTGACCAATCAGGATTAAAACATGAAGAATATAAGGATTTGGGAACAAAGAAAATATACTCAATACCAAACTTTTTTTTTTATCATTAAAGTGTGAAAAATTAAATGATTTGTTTTACTCGACCTTTTATGAGAAGGAAACTTATTTTTTTTAAATCATGACGGACATGGTAGAATTTAAATTATAACTTCTAAAAAAATTGTTAAAACATAAGCTTTCAAAAAAATAACAATGGATTAAAAGCTTTCAATTATTTACTCATTTGAAGGAGATTTAAGCATTAGGCATTAGTTCATAAATTAAAAAGGATTATTCAAAATCATAAATTACAATGATGGAGTTTTGTTGACCGTAGAGAAATTAGATGAGGAAGATGGTTGGGGGTGCGGTCATAAATTAAAACCACACAATTAAAAATAAGAGTTATTTTTATTATGTGCCGACGTTTCGGCCTACAATGTGGGCCTTCATCAGGGCTAAAAGAAACAAGATAACAACCAATGTAATTAGACTTAATAATGCGTTAGGTATATAATAATAATATGACAGTAATAAATTATGGGAACATAAATAATATTAAATGTAAAATGATAATAAGATGACAATTATAAAGTATGGAAATAAGGTGACAGTTATAAAGTATGGAAATAAACAAAATTAAGATGATAGTTATAAAGTATGGAAGTAGACATAATTGAGATGATAATATTGTAATGAGAATATATAAATAGAGACTCAGTAAATGAAAAAAATGATAAAGGAAAAATATGTGAACAATTAAAATTTTAAATATGAACAATTATGAGTTGATATATGACGGTAATATATTAAAAACATAGTTAAGAGTATAGGTAATATATAAAAAAATTATAGTCATTACAAAAGAGAAACAGTATGAATAAAAAATAATAATTTAAATTTTAAAATAATGTAATATTAAACTAATAATTATATGTCAGGATATGTAATGGAGAAATATATGGGTATGGAAAGGGGGAGAAAGAAATGGGCGATGAAAAAAGACCCTTATAAATAAGAAAAAAATATACATACATGACGTGCAAGCTTTGCCTACGAAGTGATGTTTCTCAGTTTAAAAAACGCTCATTGCGTGGAACGGAAAATATGAGAACTAGAATGTCCGTTAGGAAAATTCCAAGAAGCTAAGTTATGTTTACTGATTCGATTGTTAAAAAATAGCCAAAAGTCATTACTTGAGAGTACTTGAGTTATTACTTATGAGTATTTGATAAAATTGTAAGAAATAGTGACGAGGTAAAGATTAAAAGATTTTAAGTAATAACGGATGACGATAATAAATTAATTTATGACCGCACCCCCAACCATCTTCCTCATCTAATTTCTCTACGGTCAACAAAACTCCATCATTATGAATCCTCTCTCCTGGGGCCCACAAGCAGATAACAACCAACCTCTGCACCATAGTAATCTACCTCTGCACCATAGTAATCTACCTCTTCGCCGTAGTAACCGAGTAGAAAATAGAAGATCTTCTCTTGGCCCTACCTTGACATCTCAACATTCTTCAGTTCACACTTCGTTTTCTGGTCATCAAATTTCACCTGTATCTCTTGTAAATCCTTCCTCTCCAACCGTTTCTTCTTCTACTCAATTAAATTTGTCTTTTTCTTCCTTAAAATCCTCCTTCCCCCATCTTAAATCACAGTTTAATTTATTCTCCAATCTTCACAAACGTCTAGCTAACAGTTTAGAACAAAGGATCTTTCTCCTAAAATGCAGATCCAATGCAGTTTTTCCAAAATTCATAGAATATTCTTTAAATCATATCATAACTTCAAAATCGCCTTTTCCAAAATTAGCATCATTAGCTCTTAATTTTAAAAAATCCCTTCTAAATATCAAAATCAGAGAGTGCATCGTACAGATTAATTCCCTAAATAAAAAAATATCCACTCTTAAAATTTTATTCAATAATTATATTAACAATAACAACCTTACAATTCTCGACACAGTCATATCATCCATATTCAATTCCAGTAGAAGCAGAAAAAAACAAAAACTCATTACAAAATATAATAACCTCTACCTAGATTCAATAAAACATAAAATTTATCCTAAAGGAGACCAAAACTGGGTTAAAAATGTTTCTTCCACCATTTTACCACCCTATGTTAAAGATATTTTAAGTTTAGGACCAAATTTTTCCGCTCCCAACACCTCAATCAAAATTATTCCTCAACTCATTACTGATTTGGAATTTATCTTTAATGACGATGTTATATCCAATTCTAATGACGATAAGGAGTTGTCACGAATTTCTGTTTGCAATATTATATCCAATCATCTCCAACATCCACCTTCCTCACCATCAAATTTTTCACCTCAATTTTTTAAAGACTTATCTCTTACCCGAGCTTTCCTAAAATCCCATGACGACATCATAGTAACTAGAACTGACAAAGGAAACAAGACTGTAATCATGGACCGTTCCGAATATAATGACAAAATGAACATTCTCCTTTCCGATAGATCCACTTATGTTCCTATATCCCGCGATCCCACCCCTTCACTTAAAACTAAATTCAATAAACACCTGAAATCTCTTTTAGATTCAAAATTTATAAACTATCCCAGCTATAGAAACCTTATTTCCTATAATTCCGTTGCTCCTCGCTTCTATGGACTCCCAAAAATTCATAAACCAGGTATCCCCCTCCGCCCTATCACATCGAATATTAACTCACCCTCTGTTAACCTCAGTAAATTCTTACTACCCTCTTTACAACATCTTAGTCACAACAATCCTTACGATATCCAAAATTCTTTTCTTCTCCGCGAACAATTAATATCCTTCATTATTCCGGAACATTACATCCTTGTTTCCTTTGATGTAGAAAGCTTGTTTACCAATATTCCTATAGATAAAGCCCTATGTATCATTGAAGATAACTGGTCTTCTATTGAACCCCATACCTCACTTAATTGCCCTTCATACCTAGAATCCCTCAACCTTTGTTGCAATTCCGGATACCTTACATTCAATGGACAGTTCTTTAATCAAATTTCAGGACTGGCTATGGGAAATCCTCTCGCCCCTGACCTCGCCAATATTGTCCTTAACGATTTACTAAATTTGATAATCCCTCAGTTTCCTGAGGATATTATTCTTATTAAAAAATACGTAGACGACCTCCTCCTTGTTCTTAACCCCGACAAAATTACTGACATACTTTTAGCCTTTAACTCTTACCACCCCCGCCTACATTTTACCGCTGAATCCGAAACTAACAATTCCCTCCCATTTCTTGACCTCCTCATCATTAGAAACCCTAATAACACAATATCCACTGACTGGTACACAAAACCGACTTACTCTGGCAGACTATTAAACTTTTATTCCCAACATCCCCATCATCAAAAAATTAACGTTGCTAAAAATCTTATACACCGAAGCCTTTTCCTTTCCGATCCCCGTTTCCACGACATCAACATTAACCGCATAAAGACAATTCTCCTGGCCAATAACTTCCCTACCGTGATCATAAACAAACTTATAAATAACTACAGAAATCAGTCTCAACCTCAATTAACCTCTCTTTCTACTCCATCATCATCACCAACTCTCTTATATAGATCCGTACCTTACATTCCCTCTCTTTCAGAAAAAATTAAAAAATCATTAAAATCCTTCTATCCAAACCTCAGACTTGCTTTAAAATCCCACTACAAACTCTCCAATATTTACAGCCGACTTAAAGACAGTATACCAACAGACCACCGTTCAAAAATTGTTTATAGAGTCCCTTGCGGAACTCCTAATTGCAACTCTGCCTATATTGGTGAAACCAAAAACCTTCTCAAAGATCGCATCACCCGACACAAATATACAATTTCCTCTAAAAATTCTACCGCTTCAAAACTTTCAGAACATTCCTTAACCCTTAACCATTCCTTTGATTTTGATAAAACATCCATTCTTGCCACTGTTCCCAACCATGACAAACGACTCATTACAGAATGCATTTACATACAACTAGAACCCCTTCCTGTTAATCAAAAGACTGACAAACATAACTTGTCACTAGCTTATTCCCAAATATTAAATTTAATAAAGCATCCCTAGCTCATTTTTTAAACAACCACCTGATCATCTCTTCATAATTTTATTTTTATTTATTTATTATCAATTTTTTATTTATATATTTATTTAATTTTCGTACTCCCCTTTTTTATTTATTTATTTGTTTACCTACTAGATTACTGTTTATTTATCATTTCCTTCGACAGCTCCTTATCGTCATTCGTTATTACCTTATCATCATTCATCATTTATTATCGTCATCCGTTATTACTTAAAATCTTTTAATCTTTACCTCGTCACTATTTCTTACAATTTTATCAAATACTCATAAGTAATAACTCAAGTACTCTCAAGTAATGACTTTTGGCTATTTTTTAACAATCGAATCAGTAAACATAACTTAGCTTCTTGGAATTTTCCTAACGGACATTCTAGTTCTCATATTTTCCGTTCCACGCAATGAGCGTTTTTTAAACTGAGAAACATCACTTCGTAGGCAAAGCTTGCACGTCATGTATGTATATTTTTTTCTTATTTATAAGGGTCTTTTTTCATCGCCCATTTCTTTCTCCCCCTTTCCATACCCATATATTTCTCCATTACATATCCTGACATATAATTATTAGTTTAATATTACATTATTTTAAAATTTAAATTATTATTTTTTATTCATACTGTTTCTCTTTTGTAATGACTATAATTTTTTTATATATTACCTATACTCTTAACTATGTTTTTAATATATTACCGTCATATATCAACTCATAATTGTTCATATTTAAAATTTTAATTGTTCACATATTTTTCCTTTATCATTTTTTTCATTTACTGAGTCTCTATTTATATATTCTCATTACAATATTATCATCTCAATTATGTCTACTTCCATACTTTATAACTATCATCTTAATTTTGTTTATTTCCATACTTTATAACTGTCACCTTATTTCCATACTTTATAATTGTCATCTTATTATCATTTTACATTTAATATTATTTATGTTCCCATAATTTATTACTGTCATATTATTATTATATACCTAACGCATTATTAAGTCTAATTACATTGGTTGTTATCTTGTTTCTTTTAGCCCTGATGAAGGCCCACATTGTAGGCCGAAACGTCGGCACATAATAAAAATAACTCTTATTTTTAATTGTGTGGTTTTAATTTATGACCGCACCCCCAACCATCTTCCTCATATAAATTACAATGATCATAACAAAAGCATATTAGATCTTTTGCATATAAAAATAGTAATGCTCAAAGATTAAGAAAAACAATAATGATTTAATAATAACAAAATTATCACTACATTAAAATTTAAATGTAAAAAGATAAACTGATTTATAATGATGGAGTTTTTTTTTTAATGTTGAGCCTAAATCATGGAGAAGTTGTTTGGTTGCCATGAAAACACACCAATAAGACAAAACTTATTTTATTTGTATGCCGAAGTTTTGGCCTACATTGTGGGCCTTTATCAGGGCTTATCAATGAAGATGCAAATGAGGATGAGGAGTTAAGAGCTAGATTGGTGGCTGGGAATAAAGTATACTTTGCTCTTATTAAGTTATTTAAAAGTAGATTGCTGAGCAGGACCACTAAAATTAGGCTGTACAAGACATTTGTTAGACCAGTGACAACATATGGATGTGAGACATGGACGTTTAACAAGACTGCTTCTGAAAAAATGGACCGATTTGAAAAAAAAGTTTTTAGACGGATCTTCGGACCAGTTCAAGAGCCAGGAAGATGGAGGATAAGGACAAATAAGGAAGTATATCGTCTGTATCAGGAATTCGCAGTGTCCATGTTCATAAAGATCCAGCATCTTAAATGGCTGGGCCATGTTCAAAGGATGGAAGATTCAAGAGCAGCCAAAAGACTATGCATGCATGACCCTGATGGAGTGCGACTAAGAGCAAGACCCAAGACCGGATGGCGGGACAATATAAGCGGTGACCTCCGAAAGCTAGGAATAATGATAACAATGGCAGAAGATAGAGCACAGTGGGAAGGGCTGGTTGAGCAGGCCAAGGACAGCTACATGCGTCTGTTGTGCCAGTAGAAGAAGACCTCATTATTATGTTTCTTTTAATTGCAGTGGTTGTTATCTTGTTTTTCTTACCACTGATGGACGACCCAATGTAGGCCGAAATGTCGGCACACAAATAAAATTAGTTTAAATGCATTTTCTTGGTGACCTTACTTCCAACCAACTCTCTATCATAAACCGATTTAAATGACCAATTGACTGTACTGTCTCTTAAGAAGGAAATATAAAAGAAATACATGATATTTTGCATATACAAAAATTTTAAAAATCTGTACCAGTACAAATCGAGAGTCTTGGGTTCACAGATTGGTAGAACCACTAACTGTTTCTAGAGGCTAAGTAATGAGGTGATTTGGGCATGATCCATCTCCCAGCCCAGTTGCTCCAATTTTTTTCTCGTCAGGGCCGCAGTATGCGGGCGAGCATTGTCCTGAAGAAGAATCACTTCTCTCATCGGTAGATCCCTTCTTTTGCGGCGATATGCAAGTCTGACTTCATTCAAAATGTCGCAGTAGTATGCGGCATTGATAGTCCTGCGTTCATTCAAAAAATCAAGATGCAGCAAGCCACGCTGGTCAAAAAACAAGGAAGCCAAAACCTTCCCAGCTGACAGCCGTGACTTGGCTTTCACTGGTCCAGGTTCTTCTTTCAGTCTTCACTCGATACTCGCTTGTTTTGATTCAGGGGTGTAATGGTGCACCCAAGTTTCATCACAGGTGATAATATGAGTGAGAAATGAGGCTCCAACAGCCTGAAATCTTGCAAGAAGACCTTCACAGACCTGCAAACGGTTCAGCTTCTGCTCAGCTGTGAGAAGTCGAGGAACCCACCTGGCACACACCTTACGAAACCCTAGCTCCTCTGTGAGTATGGAAAAAGTGCTTCCATAGCTTATCCCAACCTCACTTGCAATGGCACTGGTGGTTAGACGTCTGTCACCTTCAATAAGCTGTCGAACACGGCTGATGTCTGCTGTGATGCTGGAGCGGAGTCTGCGGTCATGGCATTCATTCTGAACACGATCACGACCCTCCACAAACTGTTTATGCCATGCAAACACTCTGGCACGAGAAAGTGTCTCTTCCCCGAACTGTACAGTCAACCTTCCCAAGATTTCAGCCGGTTTTACACCTTCAGCAGCAAGAAATGTGATAATACGTTGCGCATTATACGTGAGGGGGATACATCCTGCTCAGTCATCGTCACAACAGTAACTGGTGAGTTGGAGGGCATGCGCCCGCCTGCTTTCCCCATTCCTGGCATCCCTACCCAACACCTCTAAACGCGGGAACGTTCCCGCACCTTCACTGGGCTTCCAGGACAAAAAATTTCGTTTACATTTGATTCACCCACGTATTATAACAAACATGTTTTTAATGTGAGGTTTTAATTAAACTTTACCATTTAGTATTTTTCATATTTTGATTTAATAATATTTAATGGTATAATAAGATATATATATATATATATATATATATATATATATATATATATATATATATATATATAATTTTTTTTTTTTTAATGAATTTTTATATCTCGGCTGACAAGTAAATGTGGAAAATGATATCTCCAAAGAAATCAGGTCTCATTTCAGCAAGTCCATTAAATATTTTTACAGCCAACATAAAATTTCCACTTTATTTTCTATCATTTACGCAGTCTGTAGCTTTCAACAGAAACGGAGGTACAACTGTATAATATCTTAATCCACCCTGCTCTGAGCTATGGGTTCTGAGACATGGCCATTGAGTAATTGGGATGAGTTAGCCATATTTTAATTAAAATAATATTTAATGGTATAAAAAGATTTTTAAAGTAACGTTTGATACTGTAAAAAGGCTTTATTAAAAATTAACATGCCTTCCTCCTCTCCTGTAACTTTCCTGTTTCTAACATAATGCGCAGTAAATTTCTCTAGTTCCAACAGGTTCTGATCAGAATTAAAAAATGTATAGTGCATGATCTACAAGATCTTTAAAAAAAAAAAAAAAGCTGTGAGGGAACAGGATTTGTATGTTGTTTATGGCTTAACCTTTGGTTAATTCATTGTTTAGTTAACTTCATATCAGGAATGGTGACCATAAAATATTTTTATATATGCTATAAATGAAAGAAGTTTTCTTTTTTATGCTCACCCTTACCTCCCTTTGAAGGCTATACGGGGTTTCTCAGGCCAGGGAGTGAGGGCGGGGGATAAATGCTGAAATAAAAGCACCTCATCACCGAGACTCGTACTCGGAATTATTTGGTTTCAAATTGTTGGTCCTCTCTGGTTGCTAGGCAACCACTCACCAATTGAAGAAGAGCTATAAACTAAAGGTAAAAGTGAAATATGCTCATTTCCTAATTATACCCCTTTATCAAAGAAAAAAACTGAGGGGGGAGGAGGATAAGTGTTTTCCCCATCAAATTACCACCTTATAAAAACACTGAACTAGAAACAGATTATGGTTTGTAAAGATACAGGTTCAGTACATTAATATAGATATTTCATAAATATCAAATACATTCTATTATTTTCTATACTGGTTGATGAAGGATTTACTGCATAACTAACCATTTGTGAATATAATATAATAGATAACTAGTATGAATAATAAATGTACCAATATAAATACAAGTGACATCAAGTCCACCTTACCTATTAGCCCTCGGAGCAGTATATGGGCCCCATTTCTCCTGAGCCTTATATTCCAATATCAAATGAATATCGTCCCTTGTCACAGAATCGCCCACCACTAAGACATATATTGTTAGAAATACAATCCCATGCTTCTTAATATGTTATAAAATTTTTTTTTTAAATAAAACAAAACTAAGAAGCAGTGAGAAAAGCAATGCCATACTAATACTGAATCATACAATAAAATACATAAATACAAGCTGTTAAGATATTAAATGAAAAAATTATCAAAAGCAAAGTAAATCAAATCTGAAAATGCATTATAAATTAAAAATAATAACTTATTTTCATTCTGTTCTTAATAATTGCTACATAAGCAATGCATGAAAATATAAGTAAATTCAAAATAAATTAAATTCTTAGTTGACACTTTTGGTTGCATCCTTTATTCAATTTAATGAATTCCTTACAACTCTATATAGTTATGCTAATTTCTCAAAAGCCAAAAGAATAATGGAGATTCAAAGTCATTATTTACCATTACTTTTCTAATTGTTATATAAAAATTATAATATGTTACTACTAACACGAAAAGTTTGTTTGTAGCATTGTCCGATTAGCCATAGGAGCATAAAGTGATGTTAAACGAATTATTTAACATCACTTTTATGCTCCTATGGCTAATCGGACAATGCTACAGTGGGAGTCCTAAATTTTGCCTATCCAGGTTTAATTAGGACAGGGATCTTTAATGAGCACCTGACATCGCACAGGCTCGGGACCATCTTTTTACGTACCCTCCGAAGGACGGCATAACTAAGGATTTTTTACTCCCATTAAAAAATCCTAGGGCCACCCGCAGGTTTGAACACGCGACCTTTGGCATAGAAAGCTGTTACGCTAGCCACTATGCTCTGGGTGACCCACCAAGAAAAGTTTTATTGATTTGAAATTATTATTTTTTAAATATTTAGCTCTGTATGCTAACTCAGTGATTCACAAAGTGTAAGACGTGACTCACCAAGAGAGCCACTGCGCTTTCATAAAGGTGATGTGAAATACTCAATTAAGCAATTCGGTAATTTTCCTGGAATTTTCTAGTCTTAAAATTTTGTGACAACAATTATGTATGCTGACAAAATTCCATAAATTTAGCAACTTTCATTGTTTTATTTCCAAACCGTATCTTTTGAAACAGTTGAAATTGGATATTTATATTACCCTAAAGAAAATAGTAGGCATCTGTTTTTAATTTTTTTTATGTTAAATGGGTAATTAATTTTAAAAAGGAAAGTATTCTAATTTGTAAGAAATCTAAAATTTAGAAAAAAATCTGATGTATTAACACTTTGGAAAAAATCCAATTATTTAGGGAAACACAAACCGAAAAAAGACTGAGAACCTCTGGGCTAAATAATCTTTTAAATGTGGATCCGTTTTTTAAGGAAGATGTAAAGTTCTCAAGTAGCCAAAGAACCAAACTAATTAAAATATCTAAAACAAGCCTGTACGATGTGACATACTCGTTAAAGATTCCTATCTTAATTTAGGTATCTCACTGTAGCATCACCTGATTAGCTACAGAAGCATAAAGTGTTGTTGAACTAAATAATTAACTTAATTAATTAAAATGGAAATTTGTGGAGAATAATTTACAAATCATAACAACTACCTCAACAATTTCTCAGCTAATGTTTATCAGATTACTTTTCTTTTCTTTTTTTTGTAAATTCAGTTACTTATGGGACTTTTATTTCATTTTTTTTTTTTTTTTTTTTTGCATACTAGTTCCTATAAACTTTTGCCAGATAATTTTTTTTTTTCAACTATATAAATAAGAATCGCATATATCATCCATAATTACATATATGCATACCTTCTTTAGTGCACTTATTTTAAATTTAATTTATATCTTTGTAAATAACCATGGACATTTATAGCCTTAGTAATAGATACTCAAAGATAAATATATTTATTATTCATTACTGAACAATAATATAAATAAGAAAATGTAATATTTGTATATTTTTATTTTTTCAATTAGCAATAATATGGGTCAAGAAGCAGGAAGTAATGTCAGCATTTAATAAATTTGATAAAACAACATTCCATGCTTAAAAAGTAATTAAACTTTTTATCTTTTTATTTGTTAACAAAAAATAAATAAAAACCAGATGTAAAAGAGAATTGAGAGGTACAGATAACATAGATGTGTGCTTTGATAAGATAATGTAAATATTTAAGGAGGAAATAATGTTTCTTTACTTTTAAAGATTTCACATTGATAAAATCACATGAGATAAAACTAAATATTTAACACTGTAGACAACTTCACCAGATTTTTTCTTACACAACCTACATCAATCGATTTCATCTTAACTAATAAAACAAAAAATATTTGCAGTATATTTTTTATTATTTAAAAAGTATAAAATAATATATATGTTTTTGTTTTGTTTTTCAAAAGATATATAAGGTATTTTAATTTGATTCCTGATATTACAACCAAATCAATGATAATATGTTTATGTGTATGTAGAGGAAATGATAATTCCCCTAATATAAAATTAATAATTTTATTTTAATTTTTCATATCAGATTTAAACAGAAAGTAAGAAACTGCGCCAATTTCAAAAGTACTTCAAAAGAAACCAAAAGTTTGCAACCACTATTGAGCTATTCAATGATGAACAATGTATTGGGTTGTTTCACATGAAATGTCCATTTTTATAGTTTCTGAAATACATAAAGGATTTTGCAGGTCTCTGTTGTTTTCTTCCAAATGTTTACATATTTAAAGTAAACAGTTACTAATCCTCTACCTTTGTATTATAAACATTAGCTTCCCAATCAATTACCTACTTTTTAGTATACCTCCAAATATGAACATGGAAACACACGATTTTCGAGTAATATTTTTGTACGAGTTTAAACTCGGCCATTCAGCAGCTGAGGCCACTAGAAATATTTGCAAGGCGTTTGGGGAAGGGAGTGTTATGAACGGATCATTCGCTGTTGGTTTGCTAAGTTTTCAGCTGGGGATACCGACTTGGAAAACTTGCCCCGAGGAAGACCTCCGTCCGTAATAGACAATGATGTCCTCAAACATACAGCAGAAGGAAACCCCTACCAAACAATTAAAGGACTCTCAGCACAACTAAATGCAAGTGCATCTACCGTTTCCAGACATTTAAAGTGTATTGGGAAAGTAAAAAAGCTCGATACATAGGTACCTCATGATCTCACTGACGGGCAGCAAGACCCCATGTTTCAAAACATACCGTGCAAAAATTGAAAGAACAGGGCTACGAAGTTCTTCCGCACCCACTATATTCTCCCAACTTGTCTCCAACAGATTACCACCTATTCAGGAATTTAGACAACTTTGTCAAAGGAAAACTTTTTGAAAATGATGATCAAGTGAAAAGTGCGTTTTCAGATTTTGTTTCACTTCAAAGCTCAGAGTTTTTCAGTTCGGGGATAAAATAGTTGGGAAAAGTCACGTTGGGAAAAATGTGTAGAAAAAGAAGGTAAATACTTCGAATAAAATTATCTTGTTTTCATATCCTTATTTTTAATAAAAATCCTTTACCTTGAAAATGGACATTTCATGAGACACAACCCAATATGTTATAGTAATAGGAAATATTACTTTAAATGAACAAAAGTTTTAAGCAAATAATTATATATTATCTATTAAGCAGAAAACTAAATATATCTGAACTATTAATTGATAAAATACTTTGTTAAAAAATAATGCCTATAAAGATAGACAATCTAATAATGTACCTTTGATACCAGATGGGATTTTTTCATATGTTTTGGCGTTAATGTAGAAGCAAGTGTCACATCACAGCCTTCATGAAACAGCCTCATTGCCATTACAGGAGCATTTCCACCAATTGCGTACCGTGAATCGGGAAGATTTTCAGCATCCTTGATCAACGTATCAAAGAGTGATGAATTGGTCATGAATCTCCTAAAACAGATTAATATAAACTTTCATATGCGATACTATGAACAGTTATAATTAGGAATATGTTAAATAAGATAGATAGTAATCTAAAAGAAATATTTTTAGTCATGGCAATAGATGACTTCAATTTGTGTTTTATAGATCTTTAATGAACTAATGGTTTATTTACATTTCATTAGTGTTTTGAGAAGTTTTAAATCATATTTAATTAATGAGTTTTCACTAGCTTTTTCAACTTAAATTTGAACTATTCTTATCCTAAACATGCATTAGGAGAAAAGAAATAATATTTAACATGATAAATATCTGTCAACGACCTTCAATCATTGGACAACTGCATTAACAAATACCTCAACACAAAATGGTTGTTCTAAAGAAAATTATAATTAATTGTCATAAATTATTTTATTTATGAATATAATTAGCAGATCAATAAACAATTAAATAATAGTTTATATTTTTTTAATCTTGAAACATGAAATCATAAATTTTAATTGGAAATTTGTATGACTCATTAATAGTACAATTTTATTGTTGTTTTAAAGCTGCAAAACATTCTCAATACTAAAGCAAATTGTTTTATCAGTTTATTACAAGCAGAACCTGATTTGATGTAATAATGAGCATACCGACCAACATCACTTCCTCGTCAAGGCCTTGTCTGAAATCTTACATGAGTTCGCAAGAGTGCCAACATTTTAAGGGCTTTGAATCAGTTTAAAAAAATAATAAATTTAAATCATGACTAACTTAAATTGTTATATTTTAAGGCAGACATAGCAGACTACCTTATATGTTACCAACCTATCCTAGTCAGAGTGATCAAGTCGAGATATATTACAGACAGGGGTCTGCAATTTTAATTCAACAAAGCCCGAAATTGAACCAACATCCCTTCAGACATGAATTTGGTAGGATGATGTAGAGGACACTTATTTACAATACACGACCCAATTGCTTTAGTATCTTTTTTTTTTTTTTTAATACATGGATTTTAAAAGTATTTTTTGACAGAAGAGGTATCTCTAATTACATTAACAGTTGATATGTTCAGGAAAAAAATAAAATAAACTAAAGCAATTGTGTCATGTATTGTAAATAATATTTAGAATCCTTTTCAAGAAAACTGTACAATGAAGCATAATAGAAGGACAAAGAAATCATAAACTGAATATTCAGCTTGTCACTCAACAAAACATTTTCCTTCGGAAATTGTGCTGACTTCATCATCAAATGGTTTCAGTTAATATGACTAGCAATTCACAAATGGTAGAAAAGTTTTTATGTTATAAAATACTTAATATAATACAGAAAATAAATATTTAGAATATTAATACCTCTTATTCATTGAAAGGCTAGATAATAAAATCTAGATAATTATTCTACATAACAAATGGTGATGTTAAATGCTCATTTCCACAGTGAACACATTAACAACTGCATATAGTGATTAATCCCAGGATTTTTCAGTGGATTGAATAGATCATGTCCTTTATAAATTACATTTTCATTTAGCAAAAAAATTTAATTTGATTATCAACACCATTAAAATAAATCCTAATTCATTGTAATAATTTTATAAAGAATCAAACTGATTCTGATGTTTATAGCAGAATAGGGAAGTAATACATCAATTGAAACAAGAATGACAGCAGGTGGGTGAATGTCATGAATGTTCAGGGCAGTCAAATATCAATTTTTTTAAACTTCAAATTTATGTTTTAAATATAAAATTAATATATAACAGAGTACTTACTCAGAAGCAGCTCCATGTTGAAAGAAATAAGCGAATGATTTGTAAAATTCATCCATGGAGTTAATGTTGTCAAAATGTTCTGGAAAACCGATTTCATCCTTGTATGGTAGTAGATCCTTAGCATTAACAAATAAATCGACACAGGCTCCATAACCGACGACAACTTTGGGAGTTACTGTTATATGTTGATCTTCAACTTGTATTAAACCGTTAATAACTCTGACAAGTCTTTCTTGTAAATCAACAGTCGGATCCCTTCTGTAAATCGAATAGAGGATGCACAACACAGAGAATAATGTCCCAAAAGTTAGAGCCCTATCGTTAAAACCCATTTTCACACTAAAAAATTTGAAGTTCCCAGGACGACTAGTTTAGCGGCTTAACCTTTTAGTTCCCCTCACCTCCAACGTCTGAGCTCCCCACTCTGCCCCTAGTTACCTCCTGATAAGGAAAACAACTTCTATTTTCACACCACCATTATTTTTTAAAACAATTCCAAGTAATTATTATGCTTATTTTTGAAAATTCTTTGATGTTATTAAACTTAAACAGTCTATTAAAAAATTGAATCGTTATACCCCGTAACGATACTGGCAATAATACTTATAATTTGATAGATCTATTACATGAGTTCTATGTAAAACAATTATAAATAAAAATTGGATAAACATGTGTCTTTTATGATAAATAAAACTATTTTCTTTGATTAATTATTTTCTTTGATTAATTATTTTCAATGATGAACCTCAAACAAGAGAGGAAAAAATTAAGCTCTTCTGAAAATTCGAGGTTTCTCAGTGCCTAAAAATCGATTAAAAATAATTTATTCAATTTTCTCCTTCGATCACACTTTTTTATAAAATATAACACTGAGAAAGTTCTAATACGTGTTTTATGCTGAAATACACGATTAAGGTCCCAACTTATTCCAAAAAATCTAGATGCGATTTTTAAATTAGATCGGTGGCAACAAAGCGTTTTTTGGATTCACCGAACTCTTCAACACCCACATAGATTCATTAAAAAACTGTTATCATAATTTTGACTCATTCTGATATTTTTCTTACCTACGTTGTGAGTAAGTATAAAGATAATAAACAAACATAAAAAAATTAATTCAATTCTATTCTGATATATAATAACTTGTAAGTAATAAACCACAAGGGAATAATTTACAGTGTTTACTAGTTATTTTCTATTATTGATCATGAATAATTAATGCAATCCGTCGTTTCTTTATGAATATGTTAAATGGATTTTCAAGGTCTCATTGTTGAGTTATACGCAAAGAACATAAATTTTATATGCAATTAACTCTCTTTTTTATAAAATAATATCATAAAAATCTTATATAATGGTTGAATACTACAAAAAAAAAAATATCGTGAGGACTTGGGAAACTACATTCAGCGATGTTTTAATATTATACAAGACACTTGTTATATAATAGTAATTGTCACATTGAGGAATATAATTTACCAGGAAAAGTCCCAACACAAGCTTTTCGGAGTTTATTAAATAAAGCTTTTAATTTATTTAAAAATTTATTTTGAGCTCGGATTTATTTTTCATAAAATTTAAGAATCACTTTCCCATCAATAGATAATATTAAAATTGGGACCAATCAATAATTAGAGGTGAGAAGAACGTTAAAACTCATTTAAAATTATAATTATAAAATTTACTAAATAAAATAAAAGATTCATTAGCTAAAATAAAGGCAAACTTCATGTTTGCCACAGGTGATAATAATCCCAATTTTAGCCTGAATATTCTTGGTTTTTAGTCGTTAAAGTTATTTTTAATTTTAGTTAAAGTTAGTTCTCATTTCATTTAACCTTATTTAGGATCTTTAACATTAGATAACGTTGTTTGTAAGCAGATTTCAAATAAATAAATTCTATCTAAGATGTAATTTTACGATTTATAATTAAAATTCATTATTAATCTGAGTTACTTGATCGAGACCTCTTTTACCACTCAGCAGTGTAAAGAACGACCAGTGAACAGTAAAGAAAGAAATTATCAATCTTAGTTTTTAAAATGTAAAAATAGCGTGTCTAACTTGAGCATATTAACGATGCTTATTATTTTTTTTCACACGCCAACCATTTTGCTAAAATATTTGACCGAATATAGTCCTTTGATACTCACCTCTTTCATTTTTAATTCTTAGCTAAGCTTGTTAGTCCTTGAGCCAGCAACGAAAAATACAACCCATTTCACCAAAATTTTCAGTATGTTTTATGCAAAGCATCTATCATGATAAAGAAAAAATACATGTCTGTCAACTCAAAACGGGTTGATTACAAAATGGCGGCCATTCAAAAAGGGACCAAAAAGACGAAATTCTGTGTCATTTGGCCAATATTTTCTTTTGACATCAATAATACGAATCAAACAGCGCTAATCTGCCAAAAAATGCGGGTGGGAAGCCGCGTCAGTGTTTCAAAATTGAATTTTTAGGGACAAATTCGGACCCATGTAACCATTGCACTGGCATTATGTCGGTGAGTATTAGACCTACGGATTTCTATTACTACTCAAATTAAAGCTAATTTTATGCCTCGTAAATTATATATAACTATTATATTGTTAGGAACAGTCGTTTCCATGATATCAACCAAATTAATAAAAAAAATAAGAGGTTTTTCGGTTTCCGGTTTTTGTAAGAACCATATCTATATAACTATTATTCATACAGACGTGTTTTACAATTCAAATTAAAGGTGATTTAATTTTCTATATTAATTGTTATACTGATTATCCTTATAGGATGAGCCGTTTCCATGATAGTAACCATAATATCTTAGAAAAGAGTAATATGAGTCTCCTTTTTCGCAAAAAAAATGTTTTTGTAGACCTCTATATCGTTGAATATAAGACATACTTTTTCATCAAAATCAGCTAACCAGACCAGCCACATTATACCATGCATTTTGGACCCTTTTACGATTTTCTCTAAAACGGCTTTAACGATTTTGATTAAACTCGCTATATCGATGTAAAATTTTATGGGCTTTAATATCATGTAGGTTTCATTCTGATGGAAATAGTCTGATAGGGATTAAATGGAGATATTTTAAATTTTCTTTCTCTAAAGTACCTTTAGTTTTGTAGATTATATAAAAATAACCATATCGTCTTGTTACCATTGATAAAAAAAAAACAAAAAAAAAAAAACAGGTAACTATATAAGCTGAACGAATTCGATATCCAACTAAAGGAAAAAAACTGAAAAAAAAAAATGTTATGCAATTTTTGTGTTCTTGACCATAAAAATAGTAATATAGATGCATAATATAAAGTTGGTAAGCTAAATATTTTAGAAAAATATTATTTTATACACAAGCTTGTAAAAGTTAACAATGAGTGATGAAACTAACTGCCGATAAAACTAACTGATTATTTTAGATAACAATATCGTTGAATATAAGACATACAGATGTCTTTTACCACTTAAATGAAAGCTTATTAAATACTTGATGATTTACTTTATAACGATTATCCTCATAGGATGAGCCGTTTTCATAATAGTAACCATAATTATCTTAGAAAAGAGTGATATTCTCTTTTTTGAGTGGCCGCCATTTTGTAATCCACCCATTTTGTGACGTGTCTTTTTTTCTTTACCGTGATAGATGGTTTGCATAAAACATACTAAAAATGTTGGTAAAATGGGTCTTATTTTTCGTTGCTGGCTCACGGACTATGTAATTGCATTTTTTTGCATTAGGTAACTAAAGTGAATTTCTAATTACGAGTGAATGTGACACTAGAACTTTCACCAAGATTTTATAATCGCCACTAAGCCTTCAACGAATTGTACACGGCCTTCGGAATCAAGCGTGAATAAAAAAATTACACCATGGCCGAAGCCAGTTCATGAATACAACATTTCGTTTATTGACCAGCCCTTCTCAACGAAATTTACTAAAATATTTATATTCAAATCGATGATTGTCTTGATACAGCTCCTAGTTTTGTCATATTTCATTTGAACAAATACAAATTTTTGATTTTTTTTAAAATACCGCAGTTGCGCAGACGGTACCCATTTGCCACATAATGAAAAAATCTGGTGCGGTCAACACACGACTTTCACATACCTCTGTTTTTAAAATCGACTAAAGAAGTTTCAAGTACAGTTTGAGATAAAAATGATTGAAACCATTTAAGAATTAATTAAATGGAATTTCTATAGAAACATGTGTTTTATTAAAAAATGTATTATATTATTATCTAAAATAATCAGTTAGTTTTATCGGCTTTTCATTACTCTCTATTAAATTTTAAAAGCTTGTGTATAAGTTAATGTTTTTTCTAAAATCTTTAGCTTTCAAACGGTATATCATACATGTATATTAATGTTCTTCTGATCAAAAAACAAAAAATTGTATTCATAAAATATTTTTTTCAGTTTTCTCCTTTTGTTTCTTTTCAAATTCGCACAACTTACATATTTAGCTGTTATTTATCAATGCTAACAAAATGACGTGGTTATTTTTATAGAATCTACAAAATTAAAGATACTTTAGAGGAAGACAATTTAAAATATCGGCATTTAAGCCCTTTCAGACCATTTTAATCAGAATGAAACCTACATGATGTTAAAGCCCCTTAAATTTTACAGTGATATAGCGAGTTTAATTAAAATCGTCGGAACCGTTTCGAGTAAATCGAAAAAAGGTGCTAAATGCATGGTATAAAGTGGCTCTTGTGGTAAGCTCATTTTGATGAAAAAAGTTTTGTAACGTCTCGGGCGTATATTTGTCTTAAATATGAATTTTCAGTTTCATAGGCCTTACCGTTTCCGCCCGGGAGTTACCACACACAAACACACAGATTTTTTTGCGGGACTTGGTTATTTGGACTCAGGGGTCCCTAGAACGTGTATTTCCGTTGAAAACTGGAATTCGAAAATTTTCACGATCGCAATACTTTCCCTTACTATATATAGTAAGTGAAAGTAAAAACAAAAACCTACAACAGATTCGCATCACACCGATCATTGGCAAATTAGCTAAAACAGTGATTCCTAACAAGTGTTACCAGAGATGTCATCATTATTTTAAATTACCTTAATGACAAATATTTTCGAAGCATTGGCTTGTAAGAAGAATCACTCAGGAATGGCATAGACACACTAAAAAGTGCTAGGTAACTGATGGTTGATTTCTAAATAAGTAGTAAGAAATAGGTATTACATTGTATTTCTAAATTGTAGTAATTGAGCTGAATGCAATGTTTGGCGGAACATCGATTTTTAAGGAGATCCTTGGACTATTAGGATAAAGGGGTCCAAAAACATGGGACCATTGGGCCAAAATACAACTAAGAGGAAATAAGCTATTAACCAATGTTTAGGGGGGTGTGGAGCAAATTTTTTTCCGATGTCTAAGACACATCAGACGGACTAACTTATTAACTTACTTTTTGGGGTATTATTTTCAATAATGAACCTTTGTAATCGACCAAAAAAGTATTACGTTTCAAAATGCGCAGAAGAAGAAGAAAAAAAATCGTATATAGCCAAGCCACAACTAATAAGAGATGTGGCTTCCTGATAACTCGGGTATTATTGATGATAGAGAAAAAATGTAAGGTGTTCTGGAATCAGGAAATTATATTTTAATGAAGAAAAAAAAAAAAAAAACTGTACCACTACAACCTATCAAGGGTCTTGGGCTCAGTACATATAGAGATTCGTACTGTTTCTAGGCCAACGTCAGTGCAATGAGGTGATTAGGCCTTAATCACGCTCAGCCGCCAGGTTTTTCCCCAATTAATTTGGGTACCCACTTTATAGAGGCTGGGTCTGCCCCAGGAGGGTCTCCATACCCTAGGGTCGTCCCCCGACTGAATTAACAGAATAAACAATATTTCTGCCACAGCGGGATTCGAACTCAGGACCCGGAGCACAGCAGACTAGTGCTCTATCCACTAGACCACGCCGCTCCCCTATTTGAATGAAAACTGAAAGAAAATAAAGTAACAGGAAATAGTAATGCAGTCTAGTATAAATGCTTTTGGTTTATTATTTTCAATGATTAAGCTTTGTTTGTAATCGATAAAAAATTACCCCCCTTCAAAATTTGAGGGCTTACGTATCAAGGTGCGTAGAACTCGAATAACGAATGGAAAAAAAAATCCGTTTCTCTTAATAATAAATAAATACATTCATAAAATTACAAAAAAAAAAAAAAAATGAAAAAGATTCAATGAAATTGGTTAAGAACTAGCAGAGATTCAGCGTTTTGAAATTAGCAGAGGTGATATGCCGTTTTTCTTTGAATTATTTATTACTTTTCATATTACTTAATTGCCTATCTACAGCTTTATAAACAGTAATATTGTTATTTGTAAATAATAAACCATTTTGTAATAATTTGCAGCGTTTTTTTTTTTTTTAGATTAATGTAGAACGTGGTGCTTAAACTGTTATTAAACATGTACAACAACATGACACTACAATCCACAAGATGTTTCTTGGTTTCAGAACATATATTCGGTACATTCGTACTGTGGCTAGTTCAAGCGACCGTGCAAATCATCAGATCAAGATCAAGTCCAGCTGTCAGGTATAATTTTTTTGGGTACCCAATTTTAGAACTGGTTAAGCCGCCGGAGTGTCTCCCTACCCCAGGGTCGTCTCACGGCTAAAATAAGAGCATAAATAATAAAATTGCCACAGCTGGGTTCAAATCCCGAGACCCGGAGGACAACAGTCCAGTACCCTACCTAATATGCTGTTATACATAAAATGCAACTGTTTATTTTTATATCTTAATTATTACCTGCATATGAATACTCAATATTATGTGAATGAATTTTTTTTCTAATAAAAAAAATATTACATAATCTTTTTCTTTATAAAAAACAAGTTTCTCAATCGAAATGCTTAATAAATCTTTGTTTAGTCAAGGATAAAGGCAAAACACTCATTTCGAGTGTGTTTATAATTGAAATACACATAACATTTGTCTGTGATAAATATCATTGAGAAATTTCAAATTTAAATTTATTAATTTCCCTCTTATAACTACAGGGAACGGCGTGGTCTAGTGGATAGAGCGCTAGTCTGCTGTGCTCCGGGTCCTGGGTTCGAATCCCGGCTATGGCAGAATATTATTTATTCTATTAATTCAGTCGGGGAGCGACCCTAGAGTATGGAGACCCTCCTGGGGCAGACCCAGCCTCTTTAAAGTGGGTACCCAAAATAATTGGGGAAAAACCTGGCGGCTGAGCGCGATTAAGGCCTAATCACCTCATTGCACTGCCGTTGGCCTAGAAACAGTACGAATCTATATGTACTGAGCCCAAGACCATTCATGGGTTGTAGTGGTACAGGTTGTTTTTTTTTTTCTTATAACTACAATGTTTATTTTACAATTGAGACGTTGATTTCCAAAAGGTACTATAATCCATTATAGGAAATTTCACAGGAAGCGCGATAATTTCTCATTACTATATTATTAAACTAGCTAATTTGGGTCTTTTTGCCTTAAAATTTAGAATTATTTTTTTACTATAATAATAACATCATATTAAAGTTATGAAATGAATTTTTTAGTATGATTTGGAACTAAAATAAATGCGTAATTAGTACTTTTAGAAAATAACCGCATTTCTAAATCGCGTTTTTTAAGGATTTGAGAATTCATTAGATAATATCAAATAGAATATTTAGATAAAACTAAATTATGAGAATACAAATATGTAAAAAAATCAATTTCGAAAAAAATGTCCTTTAGTACCTTTTGGAAATCAACGTCTCAATTGTTGGCACTATGTTTAGTTTGGAATATGCTATGTGTGTTTGCGTACACCATTCCTATGTCACAATATTAATAAAAGTAATAATACCATGCATTATATTGTTAAATTTGGTGTTATAAAATAATACGGGGGGAACTAGATTTTGGTAATTATCTTACTGAAGATGTTTGTTTATTTAACGTCACTTAATGCTAATGTGGCTAATGGGACGATACTATAGAAAAAAAAAAAGAAAAGAAAAAATCTGTGACACTACAACCCATGAAAAGTCTTGGGCTCAGTACACTCGTATTTTCGTATGTACGTATCAGTAGATTTGTACTGTTTCTAGGCCAACGGCCGTGCAATGAGGTGATTCGGCCGAAACCACGCTCAGCCGCCAGGTTTTTCCCCATTTTTGGGTACCCACTTTATAGAGGCTGGGTCTGCCCCAGGAGGGTCTCCATACCCCAGGATCGCCCCCCGGCCGAAATAACAGAATAAATAATATTCCGTCACAACCGGGATTCAAACCCACGACCCAGAGCACAGTAGACTAGCGCTCTATCCACTAGAATACGCCGCTCCTCGATACTATAGATGGAGGCTTAAATTTTGCCCATATAGGTTTAATTAGGATAGGAATCTTTAGCGAGTGTTTGACATCGCACAGGCTCTGGACCACATTTTTACGTCCCGGCATAAAACTAAGGATTTTTTACTCCCATTAAAAAATTCTAGGGCCATCAGCGGGTTTGAACCCGTGACATTTGGCATAGAATTATGTTAGCCACCCTGCTGCAGGTGATCCCTCACCTTTACTAAACTATATTCTTATGCATGCAATATTTTTTTAGTTAAAAATAATATATAAATCCAAATTAATTTATATCTTATATAGCTAAATCATTTTATTAGATGGATTAATTTTTTTTTTAATCTTATTACTTACATTGTTACATACATTGTTATTGAAAACGAATATTTACTATTAGCTTGATTTATATCCTTGCAGAGTGCATGATAATGTATTCTAAACATGATTTCGTAATTTTTAATGACTTACGTCAGTAGTAGAAATGTAAACATCTATGCAAAACACAATACATCTGTACTGAAATAGATGGATATTTACTGGATGAAAAACATTTCTTCTTTCTTTTATTTCAAGATTAATGCTTTGTAATTTAGAAATATATGTATTCTTATTATTATATCATTATTTATATTCGCAACTGCATTGGTGCGCATCTAGCGAATGTGATATTTTATGTTTTACCTGATCAGAATATGATTTTTTTTAAGTAATTCAAATAATAATTTATATAATAATAATAGGCCATCTTCTTTTAAGTCTTCTTCTAATGAAATGTCAAAAGATAAGCTGTGTAAATGGTTTGGTTAAAAAAGTTGCTAGCTTTAATATTATGAGATTTACATGTGAATTTTAGACACAATAGACAATAAATTTAATGATGGATATAAAAAAAATAATATTAAAATAAATGAGTAGGTATTCCATTATATTATATGCAAGAAGCATGAAAAACGCTGCAAATTATTACACGATGGTTTATTATTTCCAAAAAAACAATATTAGGGTATAACTGTTTATAAGGCTGTTGATGGGCAATTAAGTAATATAAAAAGCACTAATTCAAAGCATAACACTACCACTGATTTCAAAACGCAATATCTAAGCTAGTTGTAAACCAAATTCAATGAATCTTTTTTCATTTGGTCCAACATTTTTTCGGAGAATAGCACTATGATCTCTTGGAACCCTGATTTGCTATTTACTTGTGAATGAATGGCAAAGTTTAGTTTGTCGTTACCGAGTGTATAACGTAAATCATTAGTTCAAGATAATTGTTTATATATGTATGGTATATTATGTATGTAAAATATATATATATATATATATTTGGTTGATGCAAAATTAATGCAGGTTTTTAGTAGGTATTGTAAATACACCATATCTTTACTTTAACCATATATATTTAATCAAAATAATTTCCATCTGAATCAATGCACTTTTGCCAACGTTCAACAAGCTTTCTTATTCCACCAGAAAAAAAATCCGAATCCCTGGACTCAATGAAATCACGAAAAGAATTTTCAATGTCGTCCTGGTTTTGAAAATTTTTCTCCCTCAAAAAGTTGTCCAGATGCCTGAAAAAGTGGAAGTCTGTAGGAGAGAGGTCAGGTGAATAAGGCGGATGTTGGAGAACTTCGTAGCCCAACTCGTGCAGTCGTCGAAGCGTTGGTTGTGCAACGTGTGGTCTGGCGTTATCGTGGAGCAGGATCGACCCCTTCCGATTCATCAATAATGCTGGGCAAAGACGTTGCAATTTTTGAGTTCCGAGTTCCGCCGCCATTTCTCGTGTGGTTTTGGTTGGGTCTTCTTCCACTTTTGACCTCAGCTGGTCGTTGTCCAGAGCAAGATGACGGCCCCGACCTTCCTTGTCTTCGAGGTCGAAATCTCCTCTGCGAAACTTCTGGAACCAACGCTGCACCGTGCACTCATTAATAGCCCCCTGACCCCACACTTCATTAATATTACGAGCCGTTTGCGCAGCGCTGCGCCCTAATTTAAATTCGTAAAAATAAATTTGACGAAAATCGCACTTTGACATTTTCGATTCAAGACCTTTGAACACACTGAACAAAACGATTTTACTAAACAAATTCATGGTGAAAGAGAGGGTATTAGATAAGGTTTGTTTTGGTATAATAATGATCAATGTTAGGATTAGCTTTGTTTACACAATTGGAATTAAGATATTGCAATAGAGGAAACCTGCATTAATTTTGCATCAACCCTATATATATATATATATATATATATTTTTTTTTTTTTTTTTTTTTTTTGTTTATCACGCTTTACTGATTCTAAAACTATATACACACTTTTCTCTATCTTCAAAAATAACTGAGTTATAAGTGTATTTATGTGAAAAATATCAAATTTTTCCTTTTTTTTTTTTTCTTTTATATAATTATTAAAAAACAAAAATGTTTTTTTTTTTATCTTCGAAAATAACGTATTTACAAGCGTATATATAGGCGAGATTTCAATTTTCCAATTTTTTTTTCTCTTTTATATAATTGTTCGCGGTTTTTCGGTTAAAAAACGATAATGAATTTTTTTCTTAATCTTCGAAAATAACGTAGTTACAAGAGTATGTATAAGCGAGATTTCAATTTTTTTTCTTTTCTTTTTTCTCTTTTATATAATTATTCGCGGTTTTTTGCTTAAAAAACAATAATGAATTTTTTTTTTCTATCTTCGAAAATAATGTAGTTACAAGCGTTTATATAAACGAGGTTTCAATTTTTTTCATTTTTTTTTTTTTTTTTTTTTTTTTTTTTTTTTTTATTATCGCGCTTTACTGATTCTAAAACTCTTGACATACTCTATCGTCAAAAATAACTGAGTTATGAGTGTATTTATATGGAAAATATCATTTTTTTTTCTTTTCTCTTTTATATAATTATTCGCGTCTTGTTGGTTAAGTAGCACTAATAATTTTTTTTTTTATCTAACCTACAGCAAACGTCTTTATATAATTCGAAGAAAATATATTGTCGTTTGATATCAAATTTATCTGCCATCGAAAATCTTGAGAATTAAAGCCACTGATTAATTTTAATCGGCTGTTCTTAGAATAATTAGATAGAAAAGATTTAAGATACGCTGTCTTTGTATGTTTATTAGCGGAAATAGGTTTCAGCCTTATCTTACAGCGACTAATCGTTTTAAGACATTTTGGCTGAAAAACAACTTTGGCAGATCGAACAAAGCTTTCGTTTCATTTCATTCTTCGATAAAATAGCTAAATACCTTTGCAGAAACAAAACAGCGATATTCTCAACTGTTTAAACTTAAACTTTTATTTCTGCTTTAAATTTAGTGTAAATGTTGACAATTGTAATCTATAATAATATCATCTACAACTAAAATTTAGTTTTGTTCCCTTTTCATCACTCTCCATTACCTTATACAGTTTTGTATATTAGATAATACATTAGAAAAAGACATCTTAAAATACCGGCATTCAAGTCCTGTCGGACTATTTCAATAAAAATGAAACCTACATCATATTAAAGCCCCTTAACTTTTTCATCGATATAACGAGTTAAATCAAAATTGTTTAAGCCGTTTTCGAGAAAATCGTAAAAAAAAAAAGTGGAAAATGCGTCGTAGCACTTCCTGTCAGCCGTTTTTGGTAAAAGCGTTTCTGTAACATTTTAGGTAAATACGTTTTTATAACATGAACTTTCGCATTTACATTTACGCTACATCTTACGTGGGGACAAGGCCTCCTGTTGAAAAAAAATATTAGAGATAAATATAGAAAACGAATAGACGTTTTTGTTTTACTATGCAAATTTATTTCAATAAATGCGTTTATCGTCTATTTTTGTTGATAACTGTAACATTTTCGACCCTCTGTGATTATTTAATAGTTTGAAGATTGTCTTACTTCTGATGAGATAAGAAGTGGAATACAATTAAAACCCGTTATACAATAATAACTTTATCTGAACATCCTTATCTAAAAATATTTACAACAAATGTGTCAGCAAGATTAGAGAAAATTATAAAACCGGTCCTCAACTTTATTGACATCATAAATTACTTTGATTTACGTCTTAAATTAAGCCGAGAGATGAACGCACGGAAATAATTAAATTATTAACGAATTATAAAGATATATAGGAGAGATTTTGTACAAACAATATTGAGATGTGTCTTGATCTCCTGAATCAATTTCGGTGAGAAGATTTCTTGAACCTGCTGCTTTACTATATATCTTACTTCGGGTCTTAAACCAATCCTAAAAAAATCTCTTGAGAATTTAAACTTCTTCTGTTTGAGCCACAAGTCCAACTCATCTTACTTTCCGAGCCGCATAAAGTTTAATGTATTCAGATTATCTTGCAGCCATAGAGATTTTCTGTTCAAATACCAACAGCCTAACGCATTTTCATCCTCTCAACTCAGAGTCCAACCTTGCGAGATTTAAGTCAACACAGCTCTTATATAATCCGACCTTTGTTCGCCTCTTGAGCAGAAGTCTCCTGATCTTCCTCATCAATCTAAAATACCAAGAGTAGGCTGACATTATCCTCGTGCTCATCGATAAATCCTTATCAGTCCAAAACTCGCACGAGCACGTACTTATCTTGTTCATGACGCTCCTTTAAAGTTTAACATGGTTCACATTCCAATCGAGCACAAAAACGTAGTCGATTTTTTTCTATTACATTCCCCTCTCTATGAGTCATGAGAGGAAAAGTTTGATACATTAAGTGATAAAGAGAAATTCGGAATGAATTTCATAAGATGTTGGTCAAAAAGATATTAAGAGGAACAATATTTGCAGCCCAACCTATCATCCTTTTTAATGAAGAAAATGGTTGGGGGTGCGGTCATAAACACACATTTAACACAAGATAACAACCAATGTAATTATAGACTTAATAATGTGAACAATTAAAATTTTAAACATGAACATATTTTAATTGTTCGGATATTTTTCCTTTGTCATTTTTCATTTGCCTAGTCTCTCTTTATATATTCTTATTGCAATATTATCATCTCAATTCTGTTTACTTCCATACTGTACAACTATCATCTTATTAATTATTTTGTATAACTGTCATTCTTACTTTATAACTATCATCTTAAATTTGTTTATTTCCATACTTTATAACTGTCATCTTATTATCATTTTACATTTAATTTTATTAATGTTCCCATATTATATTACTGTCATATTATTATTATATACCTAACGCATTATTAAGTCTATAATTACATTGGTTGTTATCTTGTTTCTTTTAGCCCTGATAAAGGTTCCACAATGTAGCCGTAACGTCAGCACATAATTAAAATAGCACTTGTTTTAAATGTGTGTTTCTATTTTTATATCGCACCCCCAACCACCTTCCTCATCTAATTTCTCAACGGTCAACAAAAACTCCTGGAACATTAGGTTTTGAAGGATCTGATGAAATTTCTCAGCTCCATATTTAAAGCGTTACATGGATGTCCATCAATGCCAGGGATTATAGGCGTAGACAGGGAGGTGGAGTGTCACGCCCTTAAAGATTATTAGGGAAAATAAAAATAAAAGATAAATGAATTATTAGGATGAAAGGTATGGTTATAAAGTGTTTTTAATTCCAAGCACGTACTTAATTCTCAAATGTATATGTATATAGACAGTGTATGAAAAATAATACCTTACATTGGGTTGTTTCACATGAAATGTCCGTTTTTATAGTTTCTGAAATACATAAAGGATTTTGCAGGTCTCTGTTGTTTTCTTCCGAATGTTTGCATATTTAAAGTAAACAATTACTAATCCTCTGCCTTTGTATTATAAACATTAGCTTCCCAATCAATTACCCACTTTTTAGTATACCTCCAAATATGAACATGAAACACGCGACTTTCGAGTAATATTTTTGTACGAGTTTAAATTCGGCCATTCAGCAGCTGAGGCCGCTAGAAATATTTGCAAGGCGTTTGGGAAAGGGAGTGTTAATGAACGGATCATTCGCTGTTGGTTTGTTAAGTTTTCAGCTGGGGATACTGATTTGAAAAACTTGCCCCGAGGAAGACCTCCGTCCGTAATAGACAACGATGTCCTCAAACATACAGTAGAAGGAAACCCCTACCAAACAGTTAAAGGACTCTCAGCACAACTAAATGCAAGTGCATCTACTGTTTCCAGACATTTAAAGTGTATTGGGAAAGTAAAAAAGCTCGATACATGGGTACCTCATGATCTCACTGACCGGCAGCAAGACCCCATGTTTTAAAACATACCGTGCAAAAATTGAAATAACTGGGCTATGAAGTTCTTCCGCACCCACCATATTCTCCCGACTTGTCTCCAACAGATTACCACCTGTTCAGGAATTTAGACAATTTCGTCAAAGGAAAACTTTTTGAAAATGATGATAAAGTGAAAAGTGCGTTATCAGATTTTGTTTCACTTCAAAGCTCAGAGTTTTTCAGTTCGGGAATAAAAAAGTTGGTGTCACGTTGGGAAAAATGTGCAGAAAAAGAAGGTAAGTACTTCGAATAAAATTATCTTGTTTTCATATAGTATTTTTAATAAAAATACTCTACCTTCAAAACGGACATTTCATGTGACACAACCCAATATATAGCTTATCAGCCCTCCTCCTAAAGAAATCATGTCTACGCCTCTGCTTGGAATTTTTTTATTATACATTTTATATATTACATCTTCCTCTTCATTCTCATTCTGACTTTCCTACCTGACCACTTCTCCTGTGTCTTTATCGGTTGGGTGATTCAGGAGACCTTCAAAATGACACACCCATTTTTGCAGAATATCCTATTTCTTCACGACCAGCGAACCATCCGAGCTTTTACTGGAGGTTGGTTTGAAACGGGCTCTTTCTTATATTATCTCGAATAAGTTTATTATTGAAACTAGTAAAAACAACTGAAAACTGTTATATCACCTTATCTGTATCGATCTGAATTTCTTTTGAAGCGAATGAATCACCCATGCACCAAAAATGATAAATATAATGAACAATTAATAAAAAAACGAATATTTAACACTGCAATCATATTGTACAATACACAAACAAGTGATCTTTTTACTGTGAATTTTTTTCTCCAGGAAAATGATTATAGCTTTAAAAATATAACCAATCGTTCAGGTATATTTTTAAATAACTTATGACCAGGATATTCCACTTCAAAGTTAATTAGAAGGGCGCCAGGCTGGTTAGGCCAGATACAGGTAGCTTTATCCACTTTTGGTGCAAAATAACGAAAAATAAAATTTGGTACATACCCTGTCATAAAAAAGGTAATTTGCTTTTCCAGCTAAGCTCAGGGAGAAGGGCTGGGTTAGTTTGTTCTGGCATGCAATGCAACTATCAAAATACTTCTAATATAATTTATTTTCTATCTACAAAATAAAACTAAATGCACTTACTACCATGCAACAATTTATGTGCAATATTAAAATATTTACAATCGGTATATACAAAAGGTAATGAACTACAAACAAAGAAATGAACATAAGACAAAATAAAAGGAAGTTTTACATAAAGGAAAATTAAAAGAAAAGATAAGAAGATACAGGTAAGTTAACATAGGGAACAAGAGGTAAGGTTACAATGGAGCAGGTTCTGCCAACCGGTGCCGACAACCGCGACCGGTTACAAACTTATTTCTCATATTATTATTGTTTATTTATTCGATTAGACCATTTGGAGATGACGATGGTAGACTGAAGCACATTTCAATTTCTTATTTGTCCCTCTCCTCTCCCAAGAAGCCTTCATCTGTTCAGAAAACTGCTGTTTTCGTTCTTCCGTCCAGTTGGTTACCGTTCGTACCGTTGTGTACGACTTGGAAACAACACTTCATGACTTTTTCTCTAAATATTTTTCTGTTCGTTATTTCTTCAATTCTGATTATAATTATTTCTTATATATAATATCCAATTTTTTACGATGGGAATAATATAAGACCTATAAATACCTTTTTATTAAAAACGAATATACTACAGCCCGCCTTATGTAACACGTTGAGTAAGAAACCAGTTGGCATTGGGGGTGCTATAAATGTCCATCCGGAACCGTTACATATGCAGGCGCCACTTTCGCAGCTGCTATTTATAAACTAAAATAACCGGGTTTTAGAGCACAAAATGTTTATAATAATATATTTCTTTTGGTATATTTGTAAATGACGAAACTAACACCATATTAATCTTATAAAAATATATATTAAGGAAATAATTGTTAAATATCTTTATCCACTCATTATTATTAATTAAATCGCAAAAAATCGATAAAATGAAACTACTAATTGAACATTATATGCCAATGGCTACATGATAGCTGTAAATATAAATTAAATAAATATTATTTTATTATTATTTATTTATTTAACGTCACTTTATGCTACTATGGCTAATCGGACGATGCTACAGTGGGAGTCCTAAATTTTGCCTATCCAGGTTTTATTAGGATAGGGATCTTTAACGAGTACCTGACATCGCACAGGCTCGGGACCACCTTTTAACGTCCCCTCCGAAGGACGGCGTAACTAAGGATTTTTCACTCCCATTAAAAAATCCTAGGACCACCTGCGGGTTTGAACCCGTGACCTTTGGCATGGGAGGCTGTTACGCTAGCCACCCAGCTACAAGTGATTCCAATTAAATAAATATATACTTACTAATTCCACTAAAATTCTACTTAAAGTATAATTTCAGATTTATGAAATATTAAGCCTATTTTAATAATTAATTTCTTTCCTTTTTATTATTCCTTGAATGACTTATTATTTTAATTTCTTTCCACCTTCGTAAATTTTTTTCGTAGTTATCGTAACACAAAAACGGAAAAATAGTCTTGAACTATTTACATTAATTTAGCTCTTCTGAGCTGTGAAATAACCGGACCAATTTCTTAAGAACAGAAAAGAGGGAGAGGTTGAAGTTCTTTGTCATTGAAGCTCTGAGCTCCCAGACGTCTGTAGAGTACTACTGAAGGCCATTCATTATATCATAATCGGCCATGAACGAACTAAGAGGGTATCATTCAATCTGAATGCAGATCCAGGGGTAGTTTTTATTTTATTTTTTTTTTAGGAGGGGGGGGGAGATATATCGAGAGAATTTTATTGTTTGGAGGGGGGTGTGAAAGGGAGAGGTTTAACACAAGATGTATTAAAGCCGCGGTACACGGTGATAAAACAGATAGGTGTAGATGAGGTGAAATATCGTTTTGTGACAGTTCAGGAAAATAGGGGGAGAGGTGGAAGGTTTATTTATAAAAAATAAATTTGGATAATTACATCAAATATTACTTTTTTTTATCCTATAGCATTAAATATTACTTAAAAAAAACTGAATGATAAAGTTACTTAAAAAAAATGTGATATACACATCATGAAAACATTTCTTTTTAATTTAGAAACTCCATATTAATAAATTAAACATTATTTTTAATAAAAGGTAAAAAAAAAAAAAAAAAAAAGATGAAGTAATATAAATATTGCCAGCTACAAGAAGACTACAAGAGGACTTAAATCAAATAAGTGAGTGGGCTGTAGTCAATAAGTTAAACTTAAATGCTGAAAAAACAAAAGCAATTGTACTAGGATCCCATCACCTCCTGAAAACTGTTCCACATATCCCGACCCTGTACCTAAATAGTAATCCTATAAAGTTCCTCCCTACTGACAGAAATTTGGGAGTGATCTTCGACCTAACTCTATACTTCAAAAATCATATTTCCGAAATCTCCCGTCGTACCTTTTCAACCTTAAAGCGACTGTATTCCCTCCGACATCTATTCCCCTATGAAACCCGAAAACTCTTCGTCGCCTCTCTAGTATTTCTCCATTTTGACTATTGCTGTACGGTATACGATAGTGTTTCTGGGGATCTCGAGGTTAAAATAAAACGCTTAATTAATTGCTTTGTCCGATTCATCTTCGGAACACCTCCGTGTCCCAATTTTATGGCGAGTTGAAGTGGCTTTACCCTTCCAATCGTCGTAAGTATTTCCTTGCGTCATTTCTTTACCAAGTTATCCAATCCCGCCGTCCATTTTTTGACCTCCTACAGTTCAAATCCTCTGTCCATACTCGTTGTACACGCTCAAGGCCTTCAGATTTATACAGTTCCGCCCAAGGAGGTTGTAATAGTATGGAGGGAGCCTTACCCCTCCTTCCCTTTGTCTTGCCTGTGGCAACGCCGTTCGCTTAAAGAAAGGCAACCCGCACAACAGTATGTTCCACAAATGTGAATTCAAGGCAGTTTGAATCACAACTTACTAATTATTCCTTTACTTTTCACAGTAATTAATATTTTAAAACATTTTTTAACTATTTTTTTTTTGCCATGGAGCTTATTAAAAAAGACTTCATCCAACTTTTATTTTAGATGAGGAAGATGGTTGGGGGTGCGGTCATAAATTAAAAACACACAATTAAAAATAAGCGTTATTTTAATTATGTGCCGACGTTTCGGCCTACAATGTGGGCCTTCATCAGGGCTAAAAGAAACAAGATAACAACCAATGTAATTATAGACTTAATAATGCGTTAGGTATATAATAATAACATGACAGTAATAAATTATGGGAACATAAATAATATTAAATGTAAAATGATAATAAGATGACAATTATAAAGTATGGAAATAAGGTGACAGTTATAAAGTATGGAAATAAACAAAATTAAGATGATAGTTATAAAGTATGGAAGTAGACATAATTGAGATGATAATATTGTAATGAGAATATATAAATAGAGACTAAGTAAATGAAAAAAAAAAAAAAAAAAAATGATAAAGGAAAAATATGTGAACAATTAAAATTTTAAATATTAACAATTTTGAGTTGATATATGACGGTAATATATTAAAAACATAGTTAAGAGTATAGGTAATATATAAAAAAAATATAGTCATTACAAAAGGGAAACAGTATGAATAAAAAATAATAATTTAAATTTTAAAATAATGTAATATTAAACTAATAATTATATGTCAGGATATGTAACGGAGAAAGATATGAGTATGGAAAGGGGAGAAAGAAATGGGCGATGAAAAAAGACCCTTATCAATAAGAAAAAATACTTAAGTGACTCCGTAAAAGCTTTGCCTACAGAAGTGATGTTTCCCAGTTTAAAAAACGCTCATTGCGTGGAACGGAAAATATGAGAACTAGAATGTCCGTTAGGAAAATTCCAAGAAGCTAAGTTATGTTTACTGATTCGATTGTTAAAAAATAGCCAAAAGTCATTACTTGAGAGTACTTGAGTTATTACTTATGAGTATTTGATAAAATTGTAAGAAATAGTGACGAGGTAAAGATTAAAAGATTTTAAGTAATAACGGATGACGATGATAAATGATGAATGATGATAAGGTAATAACGAATGACGATAAGGAGCTGTCGAAGGAAATGATAAATAAACAGTAATCTAGTAGGTAAACAAATAAATAAATAAAAAAGGGGAGTACGAAAATTAAATAAATATATAAATAAAAAATTGATAATAAATAAATAAAAATAAAATTATGAAGAGATGATCAGATGGTTGTTTAAAAAATGAGCTAGGGATGCTTTATTAAATTTAATATTTGGGAATAAGCTAGTGACAAGTTATGTTTGTCAGTCTTTTGATTAACAGGAAGGGGTTCTAGTTGTATGTAAATGCATTCTGTAATGAGTCGTTTGTCATGGTTGGGAACAGTGGCAAGAATGGATGTTTTATCAAAATCAAAGGAATGGTTAAGGGTTAAGGAATGTTCTGAAAGTTTTGAAGCGGTAGAATTTTTGGAGGAAATTGTATATTTGTGTCGGGTGATGCGATCTTTGAGAAGGTTTTTGGTTTCACCAATATAGGCAGAGTTGCAATTAGGAGTTCCGCAAGGGACTCTATAAACAATTTTTGAACGGTGGTCTGTTGGTATACTGTCTTTAAGTCGGCTGTAAATATTGGAGAGTTTGTAGTGGGATTTGAAAGCAAGTCTGAGGTTTGGATAGAAGGATTTTAATGATTTTTTAATTTTTTCTGAAAGAGAGGGAATGTAAGGTACGGATCTATATAAGGGAGTTGGTGATGATGATGGAGTAGAAAGAGAGGTTAATTGAGGTTGAGACTGATTTCTGTAGTTATTTATAAGTTTGTTTATGATCACGGTAGGGAAGTTATTGGCCAGGAGAATTGTCTTTATACGGTTAATGTTGATGTCGTGGAAACGGGGATCGGAAAGGAAAAGGCTTCGGTGTATAAGATTTTTAGCAACGTTAATTTTTTGATGATGGGGATGTTGGGAATAAAAGTTTAATAGTCTGCCAGAGTAAGTCGGTTTTGTGTACCAGTCAGTGGATATTGTGTTATTAGGGTTTCTAATGATGAGGAGGTCAAGAACCTTTGACCATCAAGAACCATTGACCTCCTCATCATTAGAAACCCTAATAACACAATATCCACTGACTGGTACACAATCATTACAGAATGCATTTACATACAACTAGAACCCCTTCCTGTTAATCAAAAGACTGACAAACATAACTTGTCACTAGCTTATTCCCAAATATTAAATTTAATAAAGCATCCCTAGCTCATTTTTTAAACAACCATCTGATCATCTCTTCATAATTTTATTTTTATTTATTTATTATCAATTTTTTATTTATATATTTATTTAATTTTCGTACTCCCCTTTTTTATTTATTTATTTGTTTACCTACTAGATTACTGTTTATTTATCATTTCCTTCGACAGCTCCTTATCGTCATTCGTTATTACCTTATCATCATTCATCATTTATCATCGTCATCCGTTATTACTTAAAATCTTTTAATCTTTACCTCGTCACTATTTCTTACAATTTTATCAAATACTCATAAGTAATAACTCAAGTACTCTCAAGTAATGACTTTTGGCTATTTTTTAACAATCGAATCAGTAAACATAACTTAGCTTCTTGGAATTTTCCTAACGGACATTCTAGTTCTCATATTTTCCGTTCCACGCAATGAGCGTTTTTTAAACTGGGAAACATCACTTCTGTAGGCAAAGCTTTTACGGAGTCACTTAAGTATTTTTTCTTATTGATAAGGGTCTTTTTTCATCGCCCATTTCTTTCTCCCCCTTTCCATACTCATATCTTTCTCCGTTACATATCCTGACATATAATTATTAGTTTAATATTACATTATTTTAAAATTTAAATTATTATTTTTTATTCATACTGTTTCCCTTTTGTAATGACTATATATTTTTTTATATATTACCTTCCAATCCTACCTCGCTGATAGATCTTTTAAAATAAATCACAATAGTTCCTATTCCTCCCTGTTTTCTCAATCTGCTGGTGTTCCTCAAGGTAGCATCCTAGGACCCGTTCTTTATACAGTTTATACAGCTGATATCCCAACCCATCCAAGCACTTTCCTTTCTACCTATGCTGATGACACGTGTGTGCTATCAGTAGACAATGATCCTGTTACAGCCTCTCACATTCTTCAATCCCACATCCGAGACCTTGAGGTATGGTGTCAGAATTGGAGGATTAAAATTAATTCTAACAAATCCCACCAGATAACATTTACCCTACGTCGTAAACCAATGACTTCCTGCCCTACAGTATCCTTTAATGACACTCCGCTAGCCCCTGTTGAACAGATTCGATACCTAGGACTCCACCTTGACAAACGTCTGACATGGAATCCTCATACAAGACTTAAACGACAAGAAACTGCTCGACGTTTTCGACTACTTCAACACTTACTGCACAAACGCTCCAACCTTCCACTTAATTACAAAAGACTTATTTATATGACCATCATAAGACCGATATGGACTTACGGAGTAGAGCTATGGGGCTCTACTAAACCATCGAATTCTTCTCGTATCCAATCCTTACAATCCAAAATCCTTCGTAAAATCCTTAACGCTCCTTACTTTGTCACGAATAAGCTTATCCATAAAGACCTTAATATCCCATATGTTACTGAACTAGCCCGAACCAGGTACCAATCATTCCATGAAAAACTCCATTTCCACTCTAATCCACTAGTTTCTATTTTATCATCCTCTTCAATTCCTGATAATCCTCCGAGGCGTCTGAAAAGAAGATGGCCCCGAGACCTTCTAGTTTAAAATATTTTTAGAGCGCTGCCAATGGGTGGCGTCTCTTCATGTATTTCATGTCATTTTCCTATATCCATCACATTTACTTGTTGTATATAATTATACAGTTGTAAATATCAATAAATAGTTTAAAAAAAAAAAAAAATATATATTACCTATACTCTTAACTATGTTTTTAATATATTACCGTCATATATCAACTCAAAATTGTTAATATTTAAAATTTTAATTGTTCACATATTTTTCCTTTATCATTTTTTTTTTTTTTTTTTTTCATTTACTTAGTCTCTATTTATATATTCTCATTACAATATTATCATCTCAATTATGTCTACTTCCATACTTTATAACTATCATCTTAATTTTGTTTATTTCCATACTTTATAACTGTCACCTTATTTCCATACTTTATAATTGTCATCTTATTATCATTTTACATTTAATATTATTTATGTTCCCATAATTTATTACTGTCATATTATTATTATATACCTAACGCATTATTAAGTCTATAATTATATTGGTTGTTATCTTGTTTCTTTTAGCCCTGATGAAGGCCCACATTGTAGGCCGAAACGTCAGCACATAATTAAAATAACGCTTATTTTTAATTGTGTGTTTTTAATTTATGACCGCACCCCCAACCATCTTCCTCATCTAATTTCTCTACGGTCAACAAAACTCCATCATTATGAACTTTTATTTTAAAATTCTATCAAATAAAATTACTCCAATGAAAATTCAACCCCCTTTTAACTACTTATTGCTATTGTTTATTCAATAAAATATTTTATATATTTAATAGGATGCTCCTAAATTTTTATTTTAAGGGAGGAATCTAAATTAATAAGCCATTGGTAAGATTCTCCGAGAGAACCAATTTCTTAAGAACAGAAAAGAGGGAGAGGTTGAAGTTCTTTGTCATTGAAGCTCTGAGCTCCCAGACGTCTGTAGAGTACTACTGAAGGCCATTCATTATATCATAATCGGCCATGAACGAACTAAGAGGGTATCATTCAATCTGAATGCAGATCCAGGGTAGTTTTTATTTTATTTTTTTTTAGGAGGGGGGGGGGAGATATATCGAAGAATTTTATTGTTTGGAGGGGGGTGTGAAAGGGAGAGGTTTAACACAAGATGTATTAAAGCCGCGGTACACGGTGATAAAACAGATAGGTGTAGATGAGGTGAAATATCGTTTTGTGACAGTTCAGGAAAATAGGGGGAGAGGTGGAAGGTTTATTTATAAAAAATAAATTTGGATAATTACATCAAATATTACTTTTTTTTATCCTATA
This sequence comes from Piezodorus guildinii, assembly GCA_023052935.1. Taxonomy (NCBI): domain Eukaryota; kingdom Metazoa; phylum Arthropoda; class Insecta; order Hemiptera; family Pentatomidae; genus Piezodorus; species Piezodorus guildinii. The sequence continues at coordinate 214,453,869 of CM041292.1, read as the reverse complement.
GCATTAAATATTACTTAAAAAAAACTGAATGATAAAGTTACTTAAAAAAAATGTGATATACACATCATGAAAACATTTCTTTTTAATTTAGAAACTCCATATTAATAAATTAAACATTATTTTTAATAAAAGGTAAAAAAAAAAAAAAAAAAAAAGATGAAGTAATATAAATATTGCCAGCTACAAGAAGACTACAAGAGGACTTAAATCAAATAAGTGAGTGGGCTGTAGTCAATAAGTTAAACTTAAATGCTGAAAAAACAAAAGCAATTGTACTAGGATCCCATCACCTCCTGAAAACTGTTCCACATATCCCGACCCTGTACCTAAATAGTAATCCTATAAAGTTCCTCCCTACTGACAGAAATTTGGGAGTGATCTTCGACCTAACTCTATACTTCAAAAATCATATTTCCGAAATCTCCCGTCGTACCTTTTCAACCTTAAAGCGACTGTATTCCCTCCGACATCTATTCCCCTATGAAACCCGAAAACTCTTCGTCGCCTCTCTAGTATTTCTCCATTTTGACTATTGCTGTACGGTATACGATAGTGTTTCTGGGGATCTCGAGGTTAAAATAAAACGCTTAATTAATTGCTTTGTCCGATTCATCTTCGGAACACCTCCGTGTCCCAATTTTATGGCGAGTTGAAGTGGCTTTACCCTTCCATCGTCGTAAGTATTTCCTTGCGTCATTTCTTTACCAAGTTATCCAATCCCGCCGTCCATTTTTTGACCTCCTACAGTTCAAATCCTCTGTCCATACTCGTTGTACACGCTCAAGGCCTTCAGATTTATACAGTTCCGCCCAAGGAGGTTGTAATAGTATGGAGGGAGCCTTACCCCTCCTTCCCTTTGTCTTGCCTGTGGCAACGCCGTTCGCTTAAAGAAAGGCAACCCGCACAACAGTATGTTCCACAAATGTGAATTCAAGGCAGTTTGAATCACAACTTACTAATTATTCCTTTACTTTTCACAGTAATTAATATTTTAAAACATTTTTTAACTATTTTTTTTTTGCCATGGAGCTTATTAAAAAAGACTTCATCCAACTTTTATTTTAGATGAGGAAGATGGTTGGGGGTGCGGTCATAAATTAAAAACACACAATTAAAAATAAGCGTTATTTTAATTATGTGCCGACGTTTCGGCCTACAATGTGGGCCTTCATCAGGGCTAAAAGAAACAAGATAACAACCAATGTAATTATAGACTTAATAATGCGTTAGGTATATAATAATAACATGACAGTAATAAATTATGGGAACATAAATAATATTAAATGTAAAATGATAATAAGATGACAATTATAAAGTATGGAAATAAGGTGACAGTTTATAAAGTATGGAAATAAACAAAATTAAGATGATAGTTATAAAGTATGGAAGTAGACATAATTGAGATGATAATATTGTAATGAGAATATATAAATAGAGACTAAGTAAATGAAAAAAAAAAAAAAAAAAATGATAAAGGAAAAATATGTGAACAATTAAAATTTTAAATATTAACAATTTTGAGTTGATATATGACGGTAATATATTAAAAACATAGTTAAGAGTATAGGTAATATATAAAAAAAATATAGTCATTACAAAAGGGAAACAGTATGAATAAAAAATAATAATTTAAATTTTAAAATAATGTAATATTAAACTAATAATTATATGTCAGGATATGTAACGGAGAAAGATATGAGTATGGAAAGGGGGAGAAAGAAATGGGCGATGAAAAAAGACCCTTATCAATAAGAAAAAATACTTAAGTGACTCCGTAAAAGCTTTGCCTACAGAAGTGATGTTTCCCAGTTTAAAAAACGCTCATTGCGTGGAACGGAAAATATGAGAACTAGAATGTCCGTTAGGAAAATTCCAAGAAGCTAAGTTATGTTTACTGATTCGATTGTTAAAAAATAGCCAAAAGTCATTACTTGAGAGTACTTGAGTTATTACTTATGAGTATTTGATAAAATTGTAAGAAATAGTGACGAGGTAAAGATTAAAAGATTTTAAGTAATAACGGATGACGATGATAAATGATGAATGATGATAAGGTAATAACGAATGACGATAAGGAGCTGTCGAAGGAAATGATAAATAAACAGTAATCTAGTAGGTAAACAAATAAATAAATAAAAAAGGGGAGTACGAAAATTAAATAAATATATAAATAAAAAATTGATAATAAATAAATAAAAATAAAATTATGAAGAGATGATCAGATGGTTGTTTAAAAAATGAGCTAGGGATGCTTTATTAAATTTAATATTTGGGAATAAGCTAGTGACAAGTTATGTTTGTCAGTCTTTTGATTAACAGGAAGGGGTTCTAGTTGTATGTAAATGCATTCTGTAATGAGTCGTTTGTCATGGTTGGGAACAGTGGCAAGAATGGATGTTTTATCAAAATCAAAGGAATGGTTAAGGGTTAAGGAATGTTCTGAAAGTTTTGAAGCGGTAGAATTTTTGGAGGAAATTGTATATTTGTGTCGGGTGATGCGATCTTTGAGAAGGTTTTTGGTTTCACCAATATAGGCAGAGTTGCAATTAGGAGTTCCGCAAGGGACTCTATAAACAATTTTTGAACGGTGGTCTGTTGGTATACTGTCTTTAAGTCGGCTGTAAATATTGGAGAGTTTGTAGTGGGATTTGAAAGCAAGTCTGAGGTTTGGATAGAAGGATTTTAATGATTTTTTAATTTTTTCTGAAAGAGAGGGAATGTAAGGTACGGATCTATATAAGGGAGTTGGTGATGATGATGGAGTAGAAAGAGAGGTTAATTGAGGTTGAGACTGATTTCTGTAGTTATTTATAAGTTTGTTTATGATCACGGTAGGGAAGTTATTGGCCAGGAGAATTGTCTTTATACGGTTAATGTTGATGTCGTGGAAACGGGGATCGGAAAGGAAAAGGCTTCGGTGTATAAGATTTTTAGCAACGTTAATTTTTTGATGATGGGGATGTTGGGAATAAAAGTTTAATAGTCTGCCAGAGTAAGTCGGTTTTGTGTACCAGTCAGTGGATATTGTGTTATTAGGGTTTCTAATGATGAGGAGGTCAAGAACCTTTGACCATCAAGAACCATTGACCTCCTCATCATTAGAAACCCTAATAACACAATATCCACTGACTGGTACACAATCATTACAGAATGCATTTACATACAACTAGAACCCCTTCCTGTTAATCAAAAGACTGACAAACATAACTTGTCACTAGCTTATTCCCAAATATTAAATTTAATAAAGCATCCCTAGCTCATTTTTTAAACAACCATCTGATCATCTCTTCATAATTTTATTTTTATTTATTTATTATCAATTTTTTATTTATATATTTATTTAATTTTCGTACTCCCCTTTTTTATTTATTTATTTGTTTACCTACTAGATTACTGTTTATTTATCATTTCCTTCGACAGCTCCTTATCGTCATTCGTTATTACCTTATCATCATTCATCATTTATCATCGTCATCCGTTATTACTTAAAATCTTTTAATCTTTACCTCGTCACTATTTCTTACAATTTTATCAAATACTCATAAGTAATAACTCAAGTACTCTCAAGTAATGACTTTTGGCTATTTTTTAACAATCGAATCAGTAAACATAACTTAGCTTCTTGGAATTTTCCTAACGGACATTCTAGTTCTCATATTTTCCGTTCCACGCAATGAGCGTTTTTTAAACTGGGAAACATCACTTCTGTAGGCAAAGCTTTTACGGAGTCACTTAAGTATTTTTTCTTATTGATAAGGGTCTTTTTTCATCGCCCATTTCTTTCTCCCCCTTTCCATACTCATATCTTTCTCCGTTACATATCCTGACATATAATTATTAGTTTAATATTACATTATTTTAAAATTTAAATTATTATTTTTTATTCATACTGTTTCCCTTTTGTAATGACTATATATTTTTTTATATATTACCTTCCAATCCTACCTCGCTGATAGATCTTTTAAAATAAATCACAATAGTTCCTATTCCTCCCTGTTTTCTCAATCTGCTGGTGTTCCTCAAGGTAGCATCCTAGGACCCGTTCTTTATACAGTTTATACAGCTGATATCCCAACCCATCCAAGCACTTTCCTTTCTACCTATGCTGATGACACGTGTGTGCTATCAGTAGACAATGATCCTGTTACAGCCTCTCACATTCTTCAATCCCACATCCGAGACCTTGAGGTATGGTGTCAGAATTGGAGGATTAAAATTAATTCTAACAAATCCCACCAGATAACATTTACCCTACGTCGTAAACCAATGACTTCCTGCCCTACAGTATCCTTTAATGACACTCCGCTAGCCCCTGTTGAACAGATTCGATACCTAGGACTCCACCTTGACAAACGTCTGACATGGAATCCTCATACAAGACTTAAACGACAAGAAACTGCTCGACGTTTTCGACTACTTCAACACTTACTGCACAAACGCTCCAACCTTCCACTTAATTACAAAAGACTTATTTATATGACCATCATAAGACCGATATGGACTTACGGAGTAGAGCTATGGGGCTCTACTAAACCATCGAATTCTTCTCGTATCCAATCCTTACAATCCAAAATCCTTCGTAAAATCCTTAACGCTCCTTACTTTGTCACGAATAAGCTTATCCATAAAGACCTTAATATCCCATATGTTACTGAACTAGCCCGAACCAGGTACCAATCATTCCATGAAAAACTCCATTTCCACTCTAATCCACTAGTTTCTATTTTATCATCCTCTTCAATTCCTGATAATCCTCCGAGGCGTCTGAAAAGAAGATGGCCCCGAGACCTTCTAGTTTAAAATATTTTTAGAGCGCTGCCAATGGGTGGCGTCTCTTCATGTATTTCATGTCATTTTCCTATATCCATCACATTTACTTGTTGTATATAATTATACAGTTGTAAATATCAATAAATAGTTTAAAAAAAAAAAAAAATATATATTACCTATACTCTTAACTATGTTTTTAATATATTACCGTCATATATCAACTCAAAATTGTTAATATTTAAAATTTTAATTGTTCACATATTTTTCCTTTATCATTTTTTTTTTTTTTTTTTTTTCATTTACTTAGTCTCTATTTATATATTCTCATTACAATATTATCATCTCAATTATGTCTACTTCCATACTTTATAACTATCATCTTAATTTTGTTTATTTCCATACTTTATAACTGTCACCTTATTTCCATACTTTATAATTGTCATCTTATTATCATTTTACATTTAATATTATTTATGTTCCCATAATTTATTACTGTCATATTATTATTATATACCTAACGCATTATTAAGTCTATAATTATATTGGTTGTTATCTTGTTTCTTTTAGCCCTGATGAAGGCCCACATTGTAGGCCGAAACGTCAGCACATAATTAAAATAACGCTTATTTTTAATTGTGTGTTTTTAATTTATGACCGCACCCCCAACCATCTTCCTCATCTAATTTCTCTACGGTCAACAAAACTCCATCATTATGAACTTTTATTTTAAAATTCTATCAAATAAAATTACTCCAATGAAAATTCAACCCCCTTTTAACTACTTATTGCTATTGTTTATTCAATAAAATATTTTATATATTTAATAGGATGCTCCTAAATTTTTATTTTAAGGGAGGAATCTAAATTAATAAGCCATTGGTAAGATTCTCCGAGAGAAAAATAGGTAAATATCAGGCTGGTTTCAGGGGAGGTAAATCAACAGCGGATCAAATGTTTGGCCTGAGAATGATTCTCGAGAAGTCCCAGGAGTACAGAATGATTACCCATCATCTATTTGTGGACTTCCGGAGTGCTTATGATAGCATAAAAAGGCCGAAGTTGTACGCAGCGTTGGTAGAGCTTGGAGTTCCTCTGAAATTGGTTCGGCTGATCAGGATGACAATGGATGACACATGGTGCACTGTACGCATTCAAACGGACCTCTCTCCACAGTTCGGAACTGCAAAAGGTGTTAGGCAGGGTGATGGCCTCGCCTGTTTGTTGTTCAATTTGGCTTTGGAAAAGGTAGTGCGCGATTCAGGGATACAGACTTCGGACACCATCTTCAATCGGATGGTCCAAATTCTCGGCTTTGCTGACGACCTGGACATTGTCGCAAGGTCATTTGATTCCTTAGAAGATGCTTTCCTCAGGTTGGCGGAGGCAGCGAAGGATATGGGGATGCACATCAATCAGGAGAAGACAAAATACATGAGAGCTGGGCCGGGAACAGAGACTGCAGACCGACATCCTGTTATAATGGGCCCATTTGCGTTCCAGAGCGTTGACCAGTTTGTGTACCTCGGATCAGTGGTAAATTGTGGAAATAGGATCTCCGGGGAAACAAGTCAGCGTCTCCTCAAAGCCAACAGGTGCTATTTTGGCCTCAGAAAGCACCTGAGAAGTGCCAACCTCACCCGTCCCACAAAGTGCCTTTTGTATAAGACCCTCATCAGGCCCGTCTTAACTTATGGATCTGAGACGTGGACCCTCACTGGTAAAGAGGAGAGGGATATCCTCATATTTGAAAGAAAAATCTTAAGAAGGATATTTGGGCCAGTTAAGATCGGGGAAAGCTGGAGGCGGAGGACAAACTTGGAGATCTACCGGATCTATGGCGAAGCTGATGTGATGAGGTTAATCAGCTTAGGAAGACTGCGATGGGCTGGCCACGTAGTACGGATGCCAGACGATGAAATTCCCAAAAAGCTGCTGGATGGGAGGCTCCACCGGACAAGAGGAAGAGGAATACCTCGGCTTAGATGGGAGGACACCGTTGCCAGGGATGCTCTTCGCCTACTTGACGCCCGCAACTGGCGAGCGGCTGCTCAAGACCGAACCATCTGGCGAAGACTTTTTGAGGAGGCCAAGGACCACATCGGTCTGTAGCGCCACGGTGATGATGATGATAAGATTCTCAAAACTTGTGATACTTTAAGGATCAAGGATACCATTGAAAAATACTAATCAATTTTTTCGTAACTAGAATCTTTTCTCATGAAAATTATCAGAAAAGTCTTTATAAAACTTTTGTTTTAAAAATTCTGATAAATCAGTCCATTTAAACAAAAAATCAAACCCTGCTTACAAGTAATATCTCATGGACGATGAGGCACTAGTCCTTTAATAGGTAGCTCCTCAATTAACATATAATGTTAAGAAGAAATGTTAAGGATTAAGGATGGAATTAAAAATGCTAATCAATAAAAATGTTTGGAATAGACAATCTTTTATTTCACATATAATACATTCAAGTCTTCTTCTTCTTGGAGCCTCCTGGCTGCCTCCACATCCAGTAATCATTCCAGTGGGTCGTTCCGAGAAATAAAATAAATTAATATACATAGTATAAACTACACACATAATCATAATAATAGGTTTATAGTACATGCAAAAATATATGTAATATAAGATGCAAAAAAATAACACAATAAAATGGATATATACATAATATAAAATAATGAAACGGTTAATTAATTATAATAAAAAGCATGTTTCATGAAAAATATATCAACTATTATTAAAGAAATGGAAACTTCTTAATTGCCTCTAAACAAGGTAATTTTGTTGTTGAACTGCCTTACACTCACCCCTTGGGCCACTTCAGATATACTTTTGCAAGAGTAGCTAATCCTTACTTTCATATAATATTTAATAATTACTTTAATAAGGTGGTACATATGACTATCATCAATGCTCTGATTTAATATGTGCTGTGAAAGGCAGCTGAACCTACAAAATAAACAGGTTGGATATAAAGATATATTTTTTTCATTTTGGGAAGGAAATGGAGACTTCATTGATACACTGATTACATTGTTCCTTTAAATCAGGAAACCTACAAAATATATCATTAAAATATAACAACATTACTTAAACAATTAAGTCAAGTACCAGAACAAATTAACATTCTTTATTTTAGATATTTTATATTTAACCAGTCATGTTATATAAAATTAATTACTCTATCTAACCTAGAATAAAAAACATCAAAAGTATTCAAGATAAATGCAAAACAGTAAAAAGACACCTGGGAAACAATTAGATAATTTGATACCTGTCAACAGCATTAGACCTGTTAACATATTATTCTTCACACTTGGAACCAATTATTAATTTATTTCACTTTGTCAGTACATATAAACTTGTATTTCACGATTTTCCAATAAAAATTATAGGTTTTAGGATTAATCATAAAGTTATGCTCAAAAAATTGTATAAACATACGTATATCTAATTAAAGATGAAACACTTACCTAAAAAAGCTCAGTTTCTTTATACGATTATCCTTGCCATTATTATTACTGCAACCATAATGCCACATAATGCACCGTAATTGGAAATTATGTTTATAAATAAAAGACAGAATAAAGTGACAACCAAGAGACAACTGACTGCACTAGCAATCCACCGACAATGGCGGCTATGCAGGTATAAGTTGCCACCCCTAAACTGCCCCCATGCTCCCTCCATACTATTACAAACTCCTTGGTTCCGCCCACCGAACTGCACATTTTGACAGATCCTTTCTCATTCGATTCTCAATCCTATGGAATTCTAACCCTCCTTCCATCCGTCACTCCAACTCTCTGTCAACCTTCAAATCCCGTATATTTAATCACTTAATAAATATCCAAGCTCAATAGAATCGTACACAAGTTTTTATTTTTTATTTTCTCGTTGTTTCTGTTTTCTTCTCATTAGAATATGTCTATTATATGTAAGTAATTATTAAATTGTTAATATGAATATAATTTACTCTAAGACTTCAAAGCACATTTTGTACTTTCTATATTTTTTATTCTAAAGGGAAATGTCCCAGGATAATAAAGAATTTATTTATTATTATTATTATATAAAATTTGGTAATTGAATATTTATTATAATAGTTGAACATATTGTTTGTTTATTCGTTTAACGTCACTTTTATGCAACTATGGCTAATCGGACGATGCTACAGTGGGAGTCCTAAATTTTGCCTATCCAGGTTTTATTAGGATAGGGATCTTTAACGAGTACCTGACATCGCACAGGCTCGGGACCACCTTTTAATGTCCCCTCCGAAGGGATTTTTTACTCCCATTAAAAAATACTAGGACCACCTGAACATATATTAGAGTGTATGATAATTTACTCTCACCAAATCTCACAAATTTCATCTCACTTACACCTGTTTCTCACCAACTTAGGTTTAAAGTGCTCACCAAATTCATATTTTATTATAGTCACTCACTTGCCTTCCTCCATTTCTCCCTGTGAATCCAGAGTGTCAGTGTAAATTAATGTCTAGAAAGTTTTAGAATACTACTTTTTCTCTTGTGCTCAAATTAAGTATTTCAACTCTAATTGCGATTTATCTGTAATTGTGCTTATATTAATTAAAAGCTTTTGTTTATTTTTAAAAGTGTATATAATAATAATAATAATAATAATAATAGGCTTACCGAACCCGAAGGTTCGATGCCGATACCACCAAACTTCGCCTGCACAGACTCGTCCAATGTTCACCGGTCAAGCCCAAGCCCCCGAGATCAGCCTTAATGCAATCCTCCCATCGACGCTTCGGCCTACCTTTCGGACGCCTACCAGTCGGTTCAGCGAATACCAACTTTCTCGGAATCCGTTCCTCACTAAGCCCAACAACTTTACGCGCCCATTTGAGTCTCCGCGATGCTATCAACTCAATTATATTCACAGGGTACAAACTCCGCAATTCCGCGTTGTGCAACCTTCTAAACTCCCCAGTGGCCTCATCTCTCTTCGGACCAAATAAAAGTGTATATAGTTATTGAAAATTTTCTAATGCACCATGGACTAGAAAATAAAATGCTGCTTTGAGAAAAACTGTATACTAATTAAGAAATTGAAAGAAAAAAAAAATGAAAACTAAGTTTGCTCCAGCTTTTATTTATTGCTCCAGAAACCCCAAGATAGTCAAATGACAGACAATTTAAAAATGACCTATGATGTTTAAAAATAATACTTTTATTGTTTAATGATGATTAATAATAATATTGTTTTAATAATCAATAACAAAGATTTAGATAATTCAAGAGTGAATATGCTGGTGCTGTAACATACCAAAGTACAAACATAGACAACAAATCGTAACACAGGAAAAACAAAAGTTGAGCAGTTGGCAAGAAGGGGGACTATACTCTCAATCTTGTGACCAGAACATTTGTTAGTTATCTTAAAGCGACCCTAGTTTCTTATATAGAGGTTCTTGATAGGGCATGGAGAATATCATTTAAGCATTGAGGGAAATGTGTTTGCTTAAATAATCGTGTTTGTAAAACCTAAAAAAAGCTTAATTATTCTAGCTCTAATAAATAATCTGTGAACTTTAAAATCACTGTCACTCAAGGCCTGCGGAGAAGTGAGGGACAAATATTGGCATATATCTATACTAATTTCAGTTATTCATTTTAAAGGAATAATGATTGATGCCTGTAACTGAAGTATAGGCTTCTGGTATTTTATTGAATCCTAAAAAAAATATTATCATTTTGTTTCACATGGAGAATTTCATAATAAAAACAAGGTGATACTGTGATCCTCTCTGGCTGAAATAACGTTATAAGTAATATTCTGCCACAGCCGAGATTCAAACCCAGGACCCGGATAATAGTAGACTAGTGGTCAATCCACTATACCATGCCGATCCCTATATTTAATATTAATTATATGGATATTATTTCGTAAAATATTTCATACCAAAGGTAAGCAGTATTTTATGAAGGTATTAGTTTCACTTAATTCTAACCCCTTTCATAATTATATTTAAATCCTAGTGATTTGATATTATGTTTAGTCTTGTAATTTGAGAGGTAAGGAAGATTCGAAGAACCATCTGCATTCAAGAACAATACTACGTATCTTTTACTCTCAAATTATAAAAGAAAACAGTAAAACAGTTTGTTTTTTTTATATTCTAATATTGTATATTGAAATATCTTTGGTTTAGTGTAATCATTCTATCTCAAAATGTTAGAAGATGACCAATTTTAAAGTTGTGATTGGTAGGGATCACTTGTAGCTGGATGGTTAGCATAACAGCCTCCTATGCCAAAGGTCACGGATTCAAACCCGCAAGGGGTCCTAGTGAGAGTAAAAAATCCTTATTTATGCCGTACTTCAGAGGGGACGTTAAAATGTGGTCCCAAGCCTGTGCGATATCAGATACTCGTTAAAGATCCCTATTCAAATAAAACCTGGATAGGCAAAATTTAGGACTCCCACTGTAGCATCGTACGATTAGCCATAGTAGCATAAAGTGACGTTAAATAAATAAACAAACAAGGTTGTGATTTTGCAGTAGCAGGCATCTATCAGTAAATACTAACAATTTTATCACTTATAATGTTAAATTTTTCTGTGTAGAGCGGGTGGTTCTTATTAAAAACCAAGGCTTCACAAATATTTTATGTTCACATAATTTAAAATTATTTCCCAATGACATCTTGTAAAACCCCTGGACATTTCGGTCCCCAGACCACTAATTGGGAACCACTGCTCTAATTTGTCATGCTTTATATCACTTATTTCTGATTTATTTCGCTTTCTATCAAATTGGCTGATTTTTCATTTCCCTGAAAATTCAACAACAGGCTGAAATCCAGATCAAGAATGCAAGCACTGCTCTTTCACTTCTCACCAGAGATTTAAGTTGGGAATCACTTGGCCATGTTTGTTGACGGCTTCAAATATGTACCTGGAGTCTGTTGGAATAACCTAATTATTTTAATAGAAAATAATATTGAACCTATATTAAATATTTCCTATATTAATTATTTTATCCTGAAATTATAATTTTCTTGGGCATTAGTTAAGTGTGAATGTAATTTACTTGGTATTTGAATTATTGTTTACCTCTCTCAAAGTGCATACAAATTAAAAAGTAGATTTATTTAGAATTTATAGTTAAAACCTGTACCACTACAACTCATGAAGGATCTTGGGCTCAGTACATATCGAGATTTGTACTGTTCCAAGGCCAATGGCAGTGCAATGAGGTGATTTGACCTTAATCATGCTCAGCCTCCAGGTTTTTCCCCAATCATTTTGGGTACCCACTTTATAGAGGCTGGGTCTGCCCCAGCAGGGTCCCCATACACTAGGGTCGCCTCCTGTCTGAATTAACAGAATAAATAATATTCTGCCACAGCTGAGATTCGAACCCAGGAACCGGAGCACAGCAGACTAGCTCTCTATCCACTAGACCATGCAGCTCCCTAGAATTTATAGTTAATATTGGAAAATTGTATTGTTAATTTTTTATCGATTATTTTCATATAACATATTGAAAGCTTACTAATTTTCTAATCAAGAATGTCAACCTGATTAGGTAGACTGGTGATACCTGGCAATAAAGTTTTTTATTAATGACACTGTTAAAAACTTAATCAGACTTCTATATTTGTAAATTAGATTTGATTTTAGATACTGAGTATATCGCTGCCCTGAAAGTAAATTATACATTTTAATGTTCATCTATTGGGATTCAGTACTTCTTATTTATTAATATTGCTAATAAAGAAAAATCTACATCATTGGAAAATTAAAAATAAATATTCTAAATTGTGATTAAAAAGGACTGAAAATATTATAAGTCGGTTTTAAGAATGAAATAATGAATAGAAAGAAGATACTGAAAAATAAATCAAATAAATGTGAAATGCACGTATAGAATGAGAATATATTTGCAGTTTAAAAATTATGTAATATAAAAATAACTAGCAAAGATAAATTCTGTAAAATAGAAATAACTAGCAAAGGTAAATTCTGTGATATACAAATAACTAGCAACTGTAATATAATAAATAACTATGATAAGCTGAAAGAATAAAGATCACAAACAGTATGTATTTTTCCTTCAGAGCTGTTAAAGGAGAAATAGTTATAAGAAGAATTAGATTTATAAGGTAATGCTCTTTCTTAAGATACTTTCAAGATGTTGAATATTACAGGAAGCTCCATTGCTTCTTGCTAATGAATATAAATATTAAATTATATTTAGGTGATTAGGTCTGAGCACTGCAGGACTAATAAATATATGTATAGATGATGGAAAGGTTTGTTGGGGGTAGGGTCATCAAGAAATAACACACTAATAAGGAACACTTATTGTATTTGTGTGCAACGTTTCGGCCTATATTGTGGGTCTTCAGCAAGGCGACTCTGAGAAGGTATCTCAAGCAGTCAATAGAATTTATAAAAAATATTGAATAGAACACATATAGAATGTAGTTCTGTACATTTTAAACTAATTTCCAATCAATTGAGCTGAAAAATTAATGTAGCATGTCATAAGTTGCAACTTAAATAACTTTTATAAGGATAGAGAATTTTATCCCTTTTAATTAAATAGATGGTTTAGGATTCCACAAACTGAGAATAAGAGAATGAAGAAGAAGTAGCAAAATTAAAATTTCCCCTCAGTCAAAAATTATAGTTCTGGCCTGAAGGATATAAATGTAAAATAGGTTATTTATTAAAAACTGGAAGGAAATCATTATAAATTTACCCTTGATGTACATAGAAAAAAACAGCATTCATAGTTTAGAAAATATATTCATATAATCATATCGATTGGAAACGATCTCTTCCTTATTTTGTTCATATTTTGATTGATAAATAAAAATAAAAATTATAAATAGGTGGATGTATTTGGAATGCATGTGTATTAGAGTTTCGTATATAATGTATATAATTGAATGTAAATATGTGATATATGAAGTTATGTAGGTGGTTTTGTATGAATGCATATAAATATTTATATGTATGTATGTGTTTGTGTGAGTGTGTGTGTATATAATTATATATGTATGTGTGTGTGTGTGTGTATATGTATATATATATGTATAAGTTTTGTGTGTGTGTGCGTATGTGTGGATGCATATGTTTATGTATATGATATATGTATATGTATATGTATGTAGCTGAATTTGTATATATGGACGTATATTGTATGGTTGTGTGTTGTGTGTATATATGTATGGATGTATGTAGGGATGAATGTTGTGTGGGTTTTAATAACTGACCTGGGTAGAAGTAGTTTTTTGTTTGTTTGAAAACATTGAGTGGAATAGGAAGGCATTAGATAGAGACCAGTTTAGAACACATTCAAATGCACAGTACATATTGATATATGTGATAATGAAGTATCAGGATTTAATGTTGTGATTTAAATTTATTTGAATGACCTATATTGTATAAAAATATGGTAATAGATGTGAGTATATATAAAATTTTATACATAGTGTAAATAGTTAAATTATAAATTATTTCTAATTTATAAATAATATATACTTAATATATATATATATATATATATATATATATATATATATATATATATATATATAATTAGTTGAAATAATTGTACAATTATATTTTAGATAATATCTGAAGATGAGGCAAGTGAAGCCTCGAAACGTTATAAAGTTTAACATGTGTTAATAAATGGATACATATGAACAAAATAAGGAAGAGATCGTTTCCAATCGATATGATCATATGATATACTCTTCTATAACAGTGAATGATATATTCATATATATTTAAATGAATTTCAGATATTGATGTGTTACTCCCACATAAACTATATAAGTAAAAAAACGATGTAATTGGAAATTGGAATGTATGGAGAATGAAAGACAATCGAGAATTGAATTAAATTAGGATAAAAAAAAAAAAAAATTGGAAATCAGCATTTAGTGCACAAAGAATGATTTTTTTTGTAATTTACTTGCCTTGTTAGCTGGACCTTTTTACTTTCACTTACCTATATATGAAATATATAGTAAGGGAAAGTATTCCGATCGTGAAAATCTTTCATTTATAGTTTTCAACGGAAAACCCCTAAAATCATCAAATGACTAAGTCCCATAAAAAGTTCTTTGTGTGTGTGTGGTAACTCCTGGGCAAAAACGAAAAGTCCTATGAAACTGAAATTTCATATTTAAAAAAACTATATGCCTGAGATGTTACAGAAACTTTTTCATCAAAATTGGCTCACCAGAAGAGCCACTTTATACCATGGATATTGCACCTTTTTATGATTTTCTCAAAAACGGCTTTGAGGATTTTGATTAAACTCGCTATATCGATGTAAAATTTAATGGCTTTAATATCATCTAGGTTTCATTCTGATTAAAATAGTCTGACAGGGCTTACATGCCGATATTTTAAATTTTCTTCTTCCAAAGTACCTCTAATTTTGTAGATTCTATAAAAATAACCATACTATTTTGTTACCACTGATGAAAAACAGGTAAATATATAAATTTAATGAATTCAATACCCAATTAAAGGGTTTAATTAAATTAAATTTTTTAATGCAATTTTGTGTTTTTGACCATAAGAACAGTAATATACAATACATGTGTAATATACCGTTTGAAAGCTAAAGATTTTAAAAAAAAATTATCTAATACACAAGCTTGTAAAAGTTAATAAAGAGTGATCAAAATCCGATAAAACTAACTGATTATATAGATGTTATAGATATTATATAGATGATGATATAATTGATTTTTTAATAGAACACATGTTTATATAGAACTTCAATTTAATTAATTCTTTAATAGTTTCACTAATTTTTATCTTTAACTGTATTTGAAAATTCTGTAATCGATTTTTAAAACTTAGGTACTTAAGTGAAAGTCGTGTGTTGCCTGCACCAAATTTTTTTTGTAATCTACTTGCCTTGTTAGCTGGACCTTTTTGATTTATTATTTTTGAATAATTGGTACTAATTAAAGTTTGTTTATGAAACGTTATGAACTGGCGTTTGTTCATTCAACCAACAGTACAAAACAGACTTATTTAGTTCTCCCGAACGCCACGTTCCTGTTATTGTTTGTTTAATTTTTGTTGATGAGTCAACGTAATTAGCTTCTCAAGATGTCAAGCTTCCTATGATTTTAATTTAAATAAAGTACAAAACAGAAAACTGTATCAAATGAACAAAGTTTTATAGCAAACAAAAATTAATTATACGTTTATTTTCCAAGATTTTTTTTTGGCTAATTCATTAATGGTATTTTCAGTATTTATTATAGCTTTTTTCAGTCAAATTCATAATTTTTTCAGTCAAATTCATAATTGTTTTCAATCGAATTCATAATTTTTCAGTCAAATTCATAATTTTTTCAATCAAATTCATAATTTTTTCAGTCAATTTAACAGCCTCTTTTAAAGGACGAAATAACCATGGATTTTTACTCCCTAAAAGCAAATATAGGACCATCTGCCATAACACCTTTTAGAATGCATAGAGGTTCACCTGTGGAGTAGTGGCTAGCATAAACCAGCAAATGGCAAAATATTTGCTTTTAGGGAGTAAAAATCCTTGGTTATTTTGTCCTTAATAAAATATTTGTTATTAATAAAAATTTTATGTTCTTGGTAGCAAAACCTCATTAAATAGACTATAAAGAAATACAAGAATTTATGAAATTGACTGAAAAAATTATGAATTTGATTAAAAAAAATATGAATTTGACTGAAAAAATTATGAATTTGACTGAAAAAATTATGAATTTGACTGAAAAAATTATGAATTCGATTGAAAAAAATTATGAATTTGACTGAAAAAATTATGAATTTGACTAGAAAAAGCTATACATGTATTTTAGTTATTAAATAAGTCGCTATAAATAAATTATTCAATTTGTTTAATTTAAAATACGACCTTATTTATTTTGTTATGCCCTTTAAAAAAATGTGTAGTGTGGCCACAGCAGGAAATGTAAAACCAATTTCCGATTTAATTTATCTCCAAGTTCCGTATTAGATAAACATTTCTTTATTTCCCATCATACATGCTTAAAAAAATCACTCTTTAACAAAATTATTTTCAAATCGCTCATATGTATTTTGCAGCATTCTCTCGTTCATTGAACTAACTTAAATTTTAATTCGATCTGAAAACCCTAATTTTAATAAATTTCATCATACCACACGTTCTATTATGTTCTTTAACTAGAAGTTTATATGTGTTTATATAAAAGTATATCGTGTATTTACGCTAATTCGTTAGGGTATTATATATAAAAGTTATTTTTTCATTAAATAAATAATAATAATAATGTGTGCTTATTAAATAAATAAACTTTATTTGTATGAAAATACAAAACAAAAAACGCTGCAAATTATTACACAATGGTTTATTATTTGCAAATAACAATATTAGGGTATAACTGTTTATATGGCTGTTGATATGCAATTAAGTAATATGAAAAGCACTAATTCAAAGCATCATATCATAACACTACCACTGATTTCAAATCGCAATATCTAAGCTAGTTGTAAACCAAATTCAATGATTCATTTTTCATTTGGTCCAAAATTTAATTCTTTTATACCAAAAAGTTTTGGTATTTATTCATTTATTTATTAGGAGAAACGGCTTTTTTTTTTTTTAATTCGTTATTCTACGCATCTTGAAACGTAAGCTCTCAAATTTTGAGAAGGGGTAATTTTTTTTTTGGTCGATTACAAAGGTTGATTATTGAAAATAATAGACCAAAAGCATTTATACAGGACTGAGTTACTATTTCCTTTTCTTTTCTTTCGATTTTCATTCAAATAATTCAAATAAAATTTCCTGACTCCGGAAAACCTCACCTTTTATCTTTATCATCAATAATAACCGAGTTATCAGAGAATCACATCTCTAATAAGTTGTGGCTTGACCATATAAGATGATTTTTTTAAATTATTTTTTTTTTTTTTTTTTTTTGCACTTTGTTCATGGCGTTGTCTTCATCACGAAATTTTTTTCGATATATCTTTATCTTCAATAATAACCGATTTTTGGTGTAATTACATCTATTGTAATCTGTTACTTGAAAATACATTTTTTTAATTTTTTTTTATCGCGTTTCACTGATTCTAAAACGCTATACACACTTTTCTCTATCTTAAAAAATAACTGAGTTATAAGCGTATTTATGTGCAAAATTTAAATTTTTGGTTTCTTTTCTTTTCATTTTTCTCTTTTATATAATTTTTGCGGTTTTTGGTTAAAAAAACAATAATGATTTTTTTTTTCTATCTTCGGAAATAACGTAGGTACAAGCGTATATATGGGCGAGAAATCATTTTTTTGTTCTTTTCTTTTTTTTTTATTTAATTTAAAAATTTAATTCTCTATCAAATGGCACCAAGAACAATAACATTTTGGTATTTATTCATTTATTTATTATGAGAAACGGATTTTTTTTTTTTATTCGCTATTCGGATTCTACGCATCTTGAAATTCAAAATTTCGAAGCTTTGAAAATCAAAGCTCTCAAATTTTGAACAGAGGTATTTTTTTTTTTTTGGTCGATTACAAAGGTTGATTATTGAAAATCTTCCTATCCTTGTAAACATTTTTTTTTTTTTCTTTCAACTATAGGAAGATTTAAAAAATACATAACAATAAAATAAATATCAAAGTACACAAAATTACAAAATTAAGGACATGTGTGCAACCAAATGCTGATCGGAAATCAATTTTAGTTTAGAAAATAATGCTAAAATATTTTTCGACTAACATTTCAGTCATTTTAATTTATGGTATTCCATTACCATCGCTTAAAAGAGCAGGTATTATGCATAAACGAAGAAAGATAAAAGGTTCGATGGTGCGGCGTATTCACAAAATACCTCATATCATAATTAAATAAAATCAAATAACAGAACTTTTACTTTATATAGGACGTATGTTTAACATAATGATTAGTTTTTTGATCAATAAAATTTTATACCTACCGAATTATGGTAGCAAACATTTATTTTTGTAAAGAGTCTACATAATCAAAAGCTTTCTTAAAATCAGATACTGTTTTGGCCTATATTCACCAATAATAATAACAATTTACAGATAAATATAAGATATAAAGTAAACCCTCTTTTTAACGAACACGATTATAACGAACACCCGTTTATAACGAACTATCGTTGCGGCCCCTTGAAAGACTAATAGAAAACTATGCTTTCTCCTCGTTTATAACGAAATATTCGCTTATAACGAATTAACGAACTACTTTTGTGGACCTCAGAATTGAATTTGTTCGGTTATTACGAAAAATAAAGGAGAAAAAACTTACGATACGTCTTAATTCCCAGTAAAGAGCGGCGCCTTTCTGTCCAAATCCTTCTTACCTCTTCCTTCTATTCAGTTCAATTCTGTGATTCACAGTCTGTGACAGCTTCTGATTTCTAGAGTTTCAGCTAGTTTTTCTGTTTTTATTGCTTTTATTACTTGCTTTAATTCGAGTTTCCTATGAGGTAAAGAGAAAATCTATTGATTTAATACAAGGTTGGCGATTCTCCAAGAAGTGGATACAAAAATTGAGTCGAAATCGAAAATTTCGGAAAAATACGGGATATCAAAATCTCCTCTATCAAATATTATTGCTAATAAAGATAAAATCGATGCCTCCGGAGGCATTTTTTTAAATGCTAAAATTTTTTTTATTTCAACATAATATGAATTGCTGTGATTTTGACATTGTTAGTTCCTTTTTAAGTTTTGTATTTTTAATGATGGTTTATGTTAAACTTAAAGAATTATGTAAATAAGAAATAAGATAGATATATGTACATAGTGCATAGTTTTAACTGCTTTTGTAGTTTCTAAATAAACATGTGCCTGAAAGCGAGTGCTGTATTGAAAATATTTCTTTTTAACCACCTGAATTTATACCAAGACATATAATATACATACAATATATTTTTCGGATATAACGAATTCTTTTATAACGAACAGAGAATTTTTTGGTCCCTTGCAGCAGTTCGTTATAACGAGGGTTTACTGTATCTATATTTAGATACCTTGTGATCGTATGAGTGTAACATTTAAAATAAAACGTGACAAGTTCATGCATAATTCACTGTTCTCACGAATTTACAAATGGTGTCAAATCGAAAAAATTCTGCCTTTGAGGCATTCGTACATTAATTATAATTTTATATAACAGAGACTGTGAAATTTGCTTATCTTTTCACAAGGCAACAGTCACTTGACAGTATATGGAAAAAAACAGTTAAACCGGAAGAGTACTGATTGTTTTAAATAATCATCTTTAAAATGATTACCTCGGTAATAACTTAGATGGGTTGCCATGGCTCATTGTAAAAATACGTTAATGACCGTTACTGCAACCCGTTTCCACCTTTTTTCGCTACTCTCCCTAAATGACGAAACAAAGTTTTTTTAGTATGAAAAACAAAGTAAACCTAAATTGTAAATCCATTATAAAAGCTTATATATTTTTACATTTATCACATAATAATGGAGAAGAAAATAAAAATAAAAATGTAAATAATTTTGATCAAAAATGGCGTTTTTATGAATTTTTTCACCCTTTTCAAACATCTTCACGAACTAGCTAGCAGATATATTATTGTATAAAATAGCGTGTCTTAATAACTTATTATTTTTATAAAAACTGTAATTGAGTAAAAAGTATGTCATAGTGGTTTTTCTCTCGTCCCTGGTTTCCACAGGCATTTCATTATAATGATTAATTATTTATTATGAATTTTTTAACATGACGAATTATTTAATAAATTAAAATGACGGTGTGTGATAAACTTCAAGACAAAGCAAATTACCTGTTAATTAAAAAATACCTGGTAATCGAAAAATTTATTATGTTAAATAATGCAATATAAAGGTGCTAAAGTATTCAGCCATATTTTGCTAACATGGCGATAAATAAGAAAAACTAATTGGCACATCACTGTTTTCATATATCTATCTTAAATATTAAATTTGAATTTCGTAAGATTAAAATTACCACTCACATACTAATGTGCATACAAAACGAAAACAAAACTTGTATTGCCATTGAAAACTCAAATTCAAAATTTCACCAATCGAAATACTTTCCTTCAATGTATAATTCATATTTAGGTAACCGAAAGTAAAAAATATTATAATTATAGACATTTAAATGGTTCAAAATAAATCAAATTTATTACACACATACGTTCAGTACGAATGTATAAATCTTATTTCGGGTCCGTTGCCAAGAGAATTACCAACTTCACCGCAATGCGTATGAGCTCTTTTTTTCAATTTAGAAAAATACAACTTTTTGCAGAAGCAAAATTAATGAGTTTCCATTGTAAAGTTTGTGCTTATATAAATAAAATTATCAACGCACAGCACAGATAAACACAATTCAAAATAACTTTATTTTATGTCGGAAGAGTATAAAACAACTTTATGAGTATAGACCTCATATATTAGTAAGGAAAAAATCACAAGTAAATAAATGAAATTAGTTTCAGTTAACTTTTCTTAAATTTCTGCTCATAAAATCCAATATTGTTTTATTTTCCAACAAACCGAGATTTATTGAAAAGTTTTTACTGAAGTAAATTTATTTACAAAATAAGTGTGAAGTTTAGTAAGAAAGAGTATAATTATTGTTTTTAATCACTCATTAAATTTTCCACTTCGTATAATCATCAATATAAAGAATTTTTATCAATTTTTTTATTTGGGATAATAATATTGAATTAAAATAAAACCTAATGTTGTTATTTATTTTATATGAACAAAGAAAGTGTAGACTGCCAACGGACACCAAAGGAGGGCTTGGGAACCCCCGAATGTTCTAGACCTCATCTTGGATCAATGACTGATGTGGGTCCTTTATTTTCCATTTTAATATTCTTTTCTCACATTCCAATATTTTCATGCAAGGATTATTTACTTTTGGAAAAAATCTGAATCTTCAGAACTGAGCTCTGAGCTCCAGAATAATCTGGACTTCAAGTACCCAAAAAATTATATCTATAAAAAATAGTCTCGATCGTTCTGAATCCACTTTTAATGATCGATTAGAAAAAAATATCTCACTTTATTATTCTATATACGTCATTAATATCAGGACAATAAGAGCTTGGACATATTAATATACATACAATGAATAGATGAATATACATACAATTTAATATGACTGGCATGAGGGAGTAAATAAAAAAATTAAATGAGTAATTAATTTAATAGTACTTTCGTCAAGGTATTTCACAATATGTAAATACCTAATTATAAATACATAACACCTAATTTAGCATTCTTAGCTTGATGTTAGACGTTATACGAAAATGGAAACATTTTTAAAAATTAATTTAAATAGAAAAAATTCAATAATAATTTTTTTTTGATTCTAGAACACGTGGCACTCATATGTTATAATCAAGTTCTAAAGAAATTTAAAACAACTCATATTTTTATAAATATTCGCTGATTATATTGTAACTGGTTTATATTAGAAAGAATTTCAAAACTCTCACGGTAAGGCAAAGGAGTTATGTATTTTTAAAATTTTAGTAAATCAGCTATTATCAATATTATTATACTGATCGTTGAGAAATCGTTCTTCACCACACGATTGCAATAAATATTATAATAATATGACATTTAACAAATGTTAGTTTAATTAGGCTTTCGCGTATGATTTTTTTCGTCTTACATTGATACTTGCGAAGTTAAGAACATTTATTACCAGGCATTACTTCCAGTTCTCCATCCACTACAAATTTGACTGAGTCATTTTTAAGTGATATTTTTGTTAGTTTAAATAATATTTAAGTCATAATGAGAACTTTTTCGAGAAATCGAGCCCATTACTTTTAACAAAAATCTTACAGTTAAAAATAATTAACAATATGAAAGCTCTTTTCTTGAACAAAAACGACTTAGACATTAGTCGCGAGCAACACGTGGTGGTAGGAAACAAGTTCTGCTTTTTGATCTCGATTTACTCTGAAGGCCGTTTATTACTGTTGCATAATCTCATTCACGTCTGTGATAATCGCCGTCTATTTTAAGAAATACAACCTTACGATGGTAAAAATAGATAGTTTGAAAAAAAACTTTTAACTTAAACTTGAAAATTAGTTTAAAATGTAGTCTTCGGACATTTAAAAGGAGTATCGAAACTTAATGATTCAGTACAACCATGTATGATCAATCTTTGTAATGGGCTTTCATAATAAATTTTAAAACAAAGCAAAATTCAATAATAGAGTCTTAACATTGATTATTTTCACAGAATATTAAACTTTTATTCTTATGTTAAGCTATTTGGAAGTAATTAATTTTATAGATATAAAATATAAACTGAAATATTCGTTTGTTTCTCTTATAAATATAAATTATAATGGCACCATGTGTCGTTTTCTTATGTTCTAGACCGTCGAAGAAGGCCTGGAACATTCTAGAACCACCTGATCCTTTAAAAGCGCGCGCCAACGTACCGGCTTGTCATTCGTATCTTGTTCCTCGAGTTGAGAGGTGTTCATTGTGATTTTCCAGTTATATCACTAGCGTTCTGTGAATCTATATCAAATCAAATGTAAGTTTATTAATTTTCTTAATGACATTGTGTTGTATGAAGTTGTTAAATATCGGTAATTATTTATTGTGTTAAGTGCGAAATATTTTATGGTAGTTCGTATCTCAGTCTATTTATATTATACCTATGTGTATAAGTTGTGCTATTTGCAATTGCCTATATCCAACAACTATAAATATTTATTAACTTACAATGTTTTGGTCTTTTTCAATTTTCTTTATTTTTCATTATTTTAGTCTTTTAATATTTTCTCAATCCACTTCCAATAGTCAGTTCTGTAAATTAGAAATAAGTTATCAATATTCTACACCCTAGGTCATTTTTACCTTTTCATTTAGCCCATGTTAAATAAGTATTACTCTTATCTTCAATACTATTGATTTAATTACTGAGTTAATAAAATTCTATTTTATTTTTTCATTTAATAGATGCCAGAAGACGTGGAAATGGCTGATGTGGAGACCTTTGCCTTCCAAGCAGAGATCGCTCAGCTTATGTCACTGATCATTAACACCTTTTATTCCAACAAAGAAATATTTCTCAGGGAACTGATCTCCAACTCATCAGATGTAAGTTCATAGCTTCAAGTTCTTTTTCTCATAAGATGTTACTATTAAACTTTTATTTTGTTGCAGTTTAAAGATTTAAAAATAGTTACTTTCTTTATTTTTTACTTTCACATGCTTATATATGAAATATATCGGTTAAAGGTGGGAAATGCGTGTTATTATTCAGTTGCTAAATTACTTAGCTTACGCTTCTGTTTAAAAACTCTAAGGTTAGAATTTATAAAACTATTATTCTTCCGAAGGTTCTTTAGGATGTGAAACTTGGCCGCTTACTTTAAAGGATGAACAACGGCTTAAGGTTTGCGTAAAATAAAATGGTAAGTAAAATGGTCTGCAGAAAGATGAGACTACCGGGGACTTCAGAAGGTTTCACAACGCAGAATTGCGGAGCTTGTACCCTGTGAATATAATTAAGTTGATAGCATCACGGAGACTCAAATGGACGAGTTAAGTTGTTAGGCTCGGTGAGGATTGGAGTCTGAGAAAGTTGGTTTTCGCTGATCCGACTGGTAGGTGTCCGAAAGGTAGGCTGAAACGTCTGGGAAGATTGTATTAAGGCTGATCTAGGGGGCTTGGCTCTTATTATATATGAAATATATAGTAAGAGAAAGTATTGCGATCGTGAAAATTCTTGCATTCCAGTTTTCAACGGAAATACACCTTTTAGGGTCTCCTGAGTCTAAATGACCAAGTCCCGCAATAAGGTCAGTGTGTGGTAATTCCCGTGTGTAAACGAAAATTCCTATGAAACTGAAATTTCATATTTAAGATAACTATACGCCCGAGATGTTACAAAACCGTTTTCATTAAAATCAGATAACCAGAAGAGCCACTTAATACCATGCATTTTGAATCTTTGTACAATTTCTCAAAAATGGCTCTAATGATTTTGATTATACTTGCTATATCGATATAAAATTTATTGGGCTTTAACATTATGTAGTTTTCATTCTGATTAAAATAGTCTGACAGGGCCTAAATGCCGATATTTTAATTTTTCTTCCTATTATGTACCTTGAATTTTGTAGATTCTATAAAAATAACCATATTATCTTATTAGCATTGATAAAGAACAGCTAAATATGTAAGTTGTGCGAATTTCAAAAACAACTAAAGCAGAAAACTGAAAAAATATTTTTTAATGCAATTTTTTGTTTTTTTAACATAAGAACAATGATATACATGTATGATATACCATTGGAAAGATTAAGATTTTAGAAAAAATTATCGCATACACAAGCTTGTAAAAGTTAATGGAGAGTGATGAAAATGCGATAAAACAATAAAATAATGATAATATATATTTTTTAACAAGTCACACGTTTCTTTAGAAATTCCATTTAATTAATTCTTTAATGGTTTCACTCATTTTTGTCTCTTACTGTATTTGAAAATTATTTAATCAATTTTATAAACGGAGGAAAAAAGGAGTGTGTTGCTGCCCGCACTAGATTTTTTATAATTGTAACATCACACTATGTTTAGTTGCCTATAAGTAACTGTATTCATATTTAATTTTATTATTGTATACAATAATTTTATTTATTGTTTTCAGGCATTGGATAAAATCAGATATGAATCTCTCACTGACCCATCAAGACTGGAAAGCGGAAAAGAACTTTACATCAAAATCATTCCCAACAAAAATGACCGCACTCTCACAATTATTGATACGTAAGTAATTTTTTTTACTTTACTTTCTATTGCTAGCATAAGTTTCAACTTTACAGTATTGATCTTTATATATATACAAAAAATTAGTATAGTATCAGATTTCATTAGTAACACTGTCTTGATAATACTCTGCCACACTTCAGTCATGAAGGCTGTGTTGCGCACGGTGAGAGTGAAGGAAAATAAAATATGGAAATGTGTGAAGTCGGCTATAGTGAATTATATACTTCCAACAAATAATGATAAATTAAACCATTTTCAAAATTTAAAAAGAAAAATGTTTGTTTTGAATTTTTTAAAAAATAAAGTTTAGTGATATAGGATTGTTTATAAGTACCTGTAATATTTTATGTAATCTTCTTGATTAACAAAAAGTATGCCTTTCACTTTCGTGAACCCACGCACTTGTTTCACATATTTTCACTTGCGTCTTCTCTCACACTATGTAGTGCAGCCTTAATAAAATTTCTGTTCACTATAGCGGTTGTGACAGCTGTTAGTGAACTACAATTAAATTTTTGTTTCATTAAGCAGTTACGTATAGATTTAAATTTATGCACTGCAGCTATGGTTAAATTTAAAATATTTTTTAAACATGAATATTAAGGAATTATACTTAGTTGTTAAAATATTCTTTAGAATATAGTTAGATTCTGAGACCAATAATTTATTTGTACTTAATAGTTAATTGGCTTAATAAATTGCAATTGTGCTGATGAAACCAGTTCTTACAATTAATTTTAAAGTTCCCATAGTTTCCATTAGCTATTTGATTCAACCTTAGTGATGAATATGAATTTTAAATTCATTATATGATTATGAATTAAAATTATTATATAAAAGCTATTAACTTAACTACATATTTGATGTTATACTTATCAGTAGATATGTAATTTTAATTTGTATTTCTTTTTTTGTTACAGTGGCATTGGTATGACGAAAGCTGATTTAGTCAACAACCTGGGAACCATTGCTAAGTCAGGAACCAAAGCCTTCATGGAAGCTCTTCAAGCTGGTGCTGACATTTCCATGATTGGTCAGTTTGGTGTGGGCTTTTACTCGGCCTATCTCGTTGCTGACAGAGTAACAGTCAGTTCCAAACACAATGATGATGAACAATATCTATGGGAGTCGTCAGCTGGTGGCAGTTTTACTGTCAGGCCTGATCCTGGTGAGCCTCTTGGCAGAGGAACCAAAATAGTTCTGTATGTCAAAGAAGATCAGCTGAGTTCTTGGAAGAGAGGAAGATCAAAGAAATAGTGAAAAAGCATTCTCAGTTCATTGGTTACCCAATTAAATGTTGGTTGAAAAAGAAAGAGACAAAGAAATAAGCGATGATGAAGCTGAAGAAGAGAAAGGAGAAGGAGACAAGAAGGAAGAGGAAGGTGATCAGCCTAAGATAGAAGATGTTGGTGAAGATGAAGATGAGGACAAGGAGGATAAAGACAAGAAGAAGAAAAAGAAGACCATTAAGGAAAAATACACTGAAGATGAAGAATTAAATAAGACCAAACCTATCTGGACCAGGAATCCTGATGACATTACTGCAGAAGAATATGGCGAATTCTACAAATCTCTCACGAATGATTGGGAAGATCATCTCTCAGTCAAGCATTTCTCTGTGGAAGGTCAACTTGAATTCAGAGCTCTTCTGTTTATTCCTAGGAGAGCACCTTTTGATTTGTTTGAGAATAAGAAAAGGAAGAACAATATCAAGTTATATGTAAGGCGTGTGTTCATAATGGACAATTGTGAAGATCTTATTCCTGAATATCTCAACTTCATCAAGGGGTTGTAGATTCTGAAGATCTTCCTCTCAACATTTCTCGAGAAATGTTACAACAAAACAAAATTCTTAAAGTCATCAGGAAAAACTTGGTTAAGAAATGCCTTGAATTGTTCGAAGAATTAACTGAAGACAAAGAAACCTACAAGAAGTTCTATGAACAGTTTAGCAAAAACTTGAAATTGGGTATCCATGAAGATAGCACTAACAGAAAGAAATTATCAGAATTGCTGAGGTATCACACTTCTGCATCTGGTGATGAGGCCTGCTCACTCAAGGATTACGTTGCAAGAATGAAAGATAATCAAAAACATATCTACTACATCACTGGTGAAAACAAAGACCAGGTTGCCAATTCAGCATTTGTTGAGAGGGTCAAGAGGCGAGGATTTGAAGTAGTGTACATGACTGAGCCAATCGATGAATATGTCGTCCAGCAGATGAAGGAGTATGATGGTAAACAGCTTGTGTCAGTCACTAAAGAAGGACTTGAACTCCCTGAAGATGAAGAAGAAAAGAAAAAGAGGGAAGAAGACAAGCCAAGTATGAAAGCTTGTGCAAAGTCATGAAAGACATCTTGGACAAGAAAGTCGAGAAAGTAGTCGTCAGTAATAGGCTGGTTGGATTCTCCATGTTGTATTGTAACTTCTCAATATGGTTGGACTGCCAACATGGAAAGAATAATGAAAGCACAGGCTTTGAGAGATTCATCAACTATGGGTTACATGGCTGCCAAAAAGCATTTAGAAATCAACCCTGACCACCCCATCATTGATACATTGAGGCTGAAAGCAGAAGCTGATAAGAATGACAAAGCTGTCAAAGACCTTGTCATCCTTCTTTTTGAGACCTCTCTACTTTCTTCTGGTTTTACCCTTGAAGAACCTCAGGTACATGCCAGCAGGATTTACAGGATGATCAAGCTCGGCTTGGGAATTGATGAGGATGAAATCATGGCGGTAGAAGAAGAATCTGCCCCGGTGGAGATGCCACCACTGGAGGGTAGTGCAGAGGACGCTTCAAGGATGGAAGAAGTTGATTAAAAACATTTCTTCCTTCCTTTCCTTTTCACTTAGACTGATGTAAATTCTTTTTTCTAATTTTGTTCATTCCAGTTCCAAATTGTGAATATATTTATTATTAAATATAAGTCACTGTTCAAGTTTTTTGTATGTTATGTATATAAACGTTATATAGTGTTTATATTTGTACCTGTTATTTTATTTTTTACTTTCTAGTCTTTAAGCTAATTAATAAAGTTAATTATTTTTAAAATTATTTCTATGTTTTTTTCTTTCCCTTCATTCCAAGCATAGTATTAATATTTTAGAAGGAAAGTATTCTGAGTAGTGGTCAGTAAAGAGAATAAATTGAACAGTTATAAATTATTAATTTTTACAAATTCCAAATCTAGTACTAATTTAAAACATATTTTTATAACGCCTATACTTGAATATTAAATAACAAAAAATTTAATATAAACCTACTTATTCCTCTGGTAAAATATTGCAAGCCTTATTTAGACATTCATCAAAACAAAAAATATGAAAAAAATAAATGTCTAAGTCACAAAATCCTGTTTAGTGGCAATTAATATGAGAATCTGCATCACTATCTGGATGAACCAAAACAATAAATGAGATCCTAAAAAACGCGTGAGTTGGCTGTCAGTCTTTAAGTATAGAGAGGCATTTATAACATTTTGGGTTAGGATCAATTGGTTGGAATTTGAAGAAAAAAAGAATTAAATGCTGAAAAAAAATCTGGTGCAGACAACACATGACTTCCGCTTAACACCGTTTTTAAAATCGATTAGAGA
This sequence comes from Piezodorus guildinii, assembly GCA_023052935.1. Classification (NCBI taxonomy): domain Eukaryota; kingdom Metazoa; phylum Arthropoda; class Insecta; order Hemiptera; family Pentatomidae; genus Piezodorus; species Piezodorus guildinii. The sequence continues at coordinate 214,424,664 of CM041292.1, read as the reverse complement.
ATTTTCAAATACTCAAGGAGATAAAAATGAGTGAAATTCCTAAACAATAAATTAAATTTAATTTCTGTATAGACATGGGTTTTATTAAAAAATCGATTATATTATCTAAAATAATCTGTTAGTTTTATCTGCTTTCATCACTCTTTATAAGCTTGTGTATAAGATAATATTTTTTCTAAAATCCTTAGCTTTCCAACGGTAAATTATACATGCATATATTACTGTTCTTATGTTCAAAAACAAAAAAAATGGTTTAAAAAAATATTTGTTCCGTTTTCTCCTTTAGTTGTTTTAATCAAATTCGCTCAACTTGCATGTTTAGTGGTCATTTATCAATGCTAACAAGATAATATAGTTATTTTTATAGAATCTACAAAATTAACGGTAGTTTAGAGGAAGAAAATTTAAAATATCGGCATTTAAGCCCTGTCACACTATTATAATCATAATGAAACCTACATGATGTATAAGCCCATTAAATTTTACATCCATATAGCGAGTTTAATTAGAATCGATATAGGGAGTTTAATTAGAATCGTTTGAGTCAATTTCGGGAAAATTATAAAAATGTGCAAAATGCATGGTATGAAGTGGCTCCACTGGTCAGCTGATTTTGATTAAAAAGGTTTTTTAATGTCTCAGGCGTATATTTGTCTTAAATATATATATATATATTTTTTTTTTTTTTCGTGATTTTATTTGCACCTGTAAAATGATTGTCTTAAATATGAAATTGCAGTATCAAAGGACTTCATTTTCGCCCAGGAGTTACCACACACACACACAGACCTTTTTTCGGGACTTGGTTATTTGTTCTCAAGGGACCCTAAAACGTGTATTTCCCTTGAAAACTGGAATTCGAAAATGGGCTATATAAGAAGTAGGGGGTACAGAACTGAAGGCAAGATTGATTAACTCATAAAATGCAGATTATAGGACACAGGACTATCACAGATATTATTCCATTGATAACTCAAAGGTTTTAAGAAATTGTATTTTAACTCCTTTTCTAAATCTGTTATCCTTTATGAAAGCACTTAAGGAAGAGATCAGTCCTCTATTCCCAAAATGGCGGACTAAGCAGATGGCCTTAAATTTTTTTTAGGGGAATAAAAAATCCTAGGTTAATATCCTTTGGGGTGAGTTGGAGGGGAGATGTAAAAGTCTGGTGCAGGTAACACACGACTTTCACTAACCTCAATATCCTAACCTAATATCAATTTAAAAACTATTAAATGTACTTCAATTTGAAAAATATTTTAAGTTGATTTTAATAAAATGTGTATTCATTTTCATTGGAAACACGATTTAGATTAAATTATATATCTATATTAAAATGTTAATCAGTAATAAGTTTATTTCCCATTCGTTACTTTATATTACCTTTTACAACTTAGTGTATCAGATAATATTTTTTCTAAAATCTTTCTGTTTCTCATTATATGTTCTTATTCTAAAAAAAAAAAAAAAATTACATAAAAACATTTGTTTGCACTTTTCTCCTTTAGTTGCTTATCAAATTCGCTCAACTTGCATATTTAGCCTGTTATTTATGAATGCTAATAAGATGATATGTCTAATTTTTTAAATCTACAAAATCAAAGGTACTTCAGAAGAAGAAAATTTTAATTATTGGCATTTATGCACTGTCGGGCTATTTCAATCAGAATGAAACCTACATCATATTAAAGCCCAACAAATTTTACATCCATATAGCGATTTTAATCAAAATTGTTTAAGGCATTTTTGAGAAAATCATAAAAAGGTGCAAAATGCATTGTATGAAGTGGCTCTTCTGGTTAGCCGATTTTGATGAAAAAGTTGCTGTAAAATCTTGGATGTATGGTTGTCTTAAACAAAAAATTTCAGTTTCATACGACTTACCGTTTTCGCACTAGACTTACCACACACACAAATCTTTTTTCGGGACTTGGTTATATGGACTCAGGAGACCCTAAATCGTGTATTTCCGAAAACTGGAATTAGAAAATTTTCACTATCGCAATACTTTCTCTTGTCATATAAATCATGCATAGTAAGTGAAAGTAAAAAGGTGGTTTCAAGCCTTTGCGATTTCAGGTACTCGCTAAACATCTCCATCCTAATAAAACCTGGATTAAATCCTAAGGCAAAATTTAGGACTAGAATAAATAGATCATTTTATTTTCAATCAGATGTAGAAACCAATTTCAAAACTGTTGGTACTAGTAGTGTTCTCGCAATAGCCTTTTTTTGTCATAACCAGGCGAAGTTTTAACATCATTTCTGGTATGTAGGTTTCAGGTTCTGCTTTCATAACTGACTTCAGCTGGTCAGAATCAACAAAAGACTGGCACTCAAACGTCCCTTGTCTTTCAAAGCTCTAAGCAGGAGGATTACACCAGATTAGAAATCTCCTAACCACCATCCCAAGGCATGTAGGCAAAGTAGGTTGACATATGGCCAAAATTTTATTACCTTGATTGTTTCACCAATTTATGGTACTGGATAAATGTCAAAGGATTAAATACACACCTAATAAATCAGAAACCAAATTAATTATAAATATTTTAAAAGGTTCAATAAAAATATCTCATTAGTAACCAATTTTTATATTTGTTTCATATTTTCAAATAAAAAAAAAACAGTTAATACTTCAAATTAATAAGTCAATAGAAACGAAATATAATACTATATGTTAACCACACAAAGATTGTCAATGAAATAACATCAAATTATATATAATACTACTTACATAATAATTAATGACTAACACATTAAAAAAAAACTCTATGGTAAGGCTGTTAACCCATCACAGCCACAAAAATAATCTAAAGTCACATTATACTCAAAAAGACTAGTCATAATATCCTCTATAAGCTTACAAAAAATATATTTTAGAACATTGATGTTCGTAAAAAGAAAAAGACTAGATTTTAAAATCACAAATAATAATAAAGATCAAGAACATGGGGCTTTGTTCACAAATAACATAATTTTAAAGTATTGAAAATAATAAGGAGCTCCTTTTTTTTTTTTTTTTTTTTGGCCCAACGCTAATTAAGTAATTGTAAATTCAAAATTTAACTGGAAGAATACAAATAACAGCTAGAATGATAAATATATTGCTTTAGTCAATTATCTATGAACTAAACAACATACAATTTGAAACTTGTTTCGATATTGTAAACATATTTTTAAAATCAAAATTTCAAACAAAAATATATAACAATCTTGACAAAAAACTTTATGATTAGTTATGGATAAAACACAAAATTAATTCTCTTAAAATAAAGAAAAAATTAACACAACTGAAAATATTTACTACTCAACTTCGTTAACAATATAAAAACATCAGAAATGTTTAAATTCCTCTTAAACTTTAATTGTAATACTGAGGTATAACATATAAAACTTTCAAGTTCTATAATAAAAGTTAAGAATACCAAGCGCCATAATTACAGATCGTATATTCCATTTCAAGGATACGCTGGCGCTCATTATGACTAATAGACATAACATTTCCATATCCTCCATTTTCTTGATTTCTCAATCCATTGTAGAAGCCATGGACAGCTTTCATCTCTTGCTTAGCATCAATGTGCCTTTGTAATCTTTCTTGAAAGCAAACATTAATTTGATCATAATTTATTTTATAATCTCTTCTAGCTAAATAATCCTAAAAACATATTTAAATGTTAATTTGCGAATTAGTAAAACTAATTACTCATAAAATATTGAAATTTCTAGTAGAGAAATATTGAAATATTAAGAATAACTCTAAAATCTCTCTAAATTAGATATTATAGCTTAAGTAAGGAATTTATTGAAAACACTAAGGAAATCTTCTATCTAAGGTTTAAGTTTTAGTGTTTCCCATTTTAAGGGAATATTGATATTTTGTAGGTCATATATATATATATGTGTGTGTGGTATCATTTTTTCACACCATAATCTCATTCCAATCGAATTATGCACAAAAAGGACTAATTTTCCTATTTCGAAGGATATACCCAATTTTCATACTTTAAGGACTGTTTTAATTACTTTTTTTTATATTAAGTTAAAATTGCCATATCTTGTAACTAAGTTACAATTCAAAATGGAAGAGAACCGTAATTTTTGACTCTATTCTCTTTTTAAAAGGTTAGGAATCAAAATTAGGATTACCACTCTAAAAATGACACTTTTTACATTCACTTACCTATATATGAAATATATAGTAAGGGAAAAAGTATTGCGATTGTGAAAATTTTAGATTTCCAGTTTTTGGAAATCAGAGATGGGCAAAATCGCATTCGGAAATACGAATACGGGCCTGTACAAGTCAAGATGTGCCCATTTGCAGGCGTGAATTCGTATACGGTGGTATTATATCTTATATTAAATGACATAAAATTTAATACTTATGATTTGTTTTAAATATGATTCAAATATTGTTGTAATAACTTCTTTAAATGGGGTCACCCATAGCGTAGTTGCTAGCATAACAGCTTTCTATGCCAAAGGTCGCGGGTTCAAACCTGCGGGTGGCCCTAGGATTTTTTAATGGGAGTAAAAAATCCTTAGTTATGCCGTCCTTCGGAGGGGACGTTAAAAGGTGGTCCCGAGCCTGTGCGATGTCAGGTACTCGTTAAAGATCCCTATCCTAAAAAAACCTGGATTGGCAAAATTTAGGACTCCCACTGTAGCATCGTCCGATTAGCCATAGTAGCATAAAGTGACGTTAAACGAATAAACAACAAACTTCTTTAAATACGAATATTTATTTATTTACATATATCAACTCTCATACAGTTCTCTTCTCTATAATGAAATAAATGCACATATAAATTATATTAAAAAATAAAAGAAATATTATCCATTTGATATATTTTTCTTGAGCCTAAAATGTATTTTGAAATTAAAGTTCAGTAAATATTTTAACATTTCAAACCAACTATCTGAAAATAAACAATATGTATTCATGAATAGGTAAAATGTTGAATTTTAAGCATTTACAGTGAAGTGTTTAGGTACTTCAGGTATGGAATGACTCCTTGGTTTTTCATGATTATAATTCTATTTTCTAAGAAAAGAAGTTTGCTATTATTCCAAAACCTTGAAAGTTGAAAAATAATAATAAAAAAATTAATTCTTTATAATGAAGTGAAGTAAAGCGCGAATACAAGTACTTATGTAACATTCAAAACTGTAATTGAGAGTGATGATAACCGCAAAAAACTTTAATTATTATCATATATACTATATTATTATTAATTTAATCTTATTAGTGATTTGATCTAAAACAAATGCTTTCATCGAAATTCAGTATAACTCTTTTTTCAATGTTAACTTTGTTTTAAGATAAGAAGTAATATAAAGCTGCCTAAGAACCTAGGCTTCGGAAATTTTACCATGATACCTGCCATGGGACTTTGAGCCTATTAAAAGAGGCTAAATATGTGAAAAACTTTTTAGGAAATATTGCAAGACTCAAAAGCAGAAGGAAGTCCCTAAATTAATTAAAAACGCACTAAACAATTTTCACCATAGAGTGTAAAAAAATTGAAATGGACTGGGAATACCTTTTGCCGTAGAGGCATTTTTAGAAAATAATTCATGACCCTGTTTCTATTGTCTATGAAAATTAATGTAGTATATCCTAAAACATTGAAGTAGTTTAAAAAAATAATAATAAAAATTATTGGTTATAATGAAATTAAGTAAAGCGCAAATAAAAATGAATATGAAACAATTATTAATATTTATAATATTAATTGTTACATATTCACTTTCAAATCTATAGAGTTAAGTTTATTCTGATGAAATAAAAAAAGACCTTATGTATTGTTAATTTTTTTTTTTTTTTAAATATCTCACCATTTCTTGTTGCTAGTGTTAAGAATAAATGGATAAATATTAAAGAAACTTAAATTAACTGGAGGAATAAAACTGTAAAAATAAACTTTTTCCAAATTATTATTTTTCAATTTCGCAAATTAGAAAAGCATAATAGACCGTTATAAAGCCACAGATTTAACATAAAATGTTAAATTATATAAAATTTATAACCTTAGTTATGATTGTATATCTGTGGCGGTCTTGAAAATAGTCAAAATATTTCATTTTACAGGTGAGTGAGTTAAAGTTTTACATAATACCAAAATAGAGTTATTAATTACAGCTTTCTTTCTACCTGAAATTTCTTCCACCAAGAAATTTCTTTCACCAATTTGACACGATGTAGGAGAAGGTCTGAGGGAGCGATTCCTGAAGTTAACTCATTTTTGATATAACTCAGAGTTAAATAGTTTTTCATGACTGCCACAGATATAATAATTATGTTTTTTTATTTAATCTAAAATATATGCTTCTGACGAAATTCAGTTCTTTTTCTAATATTAACTAATTCTTTCAAATTAACCACAATTATTTAATCACTTTTTAATGTACTGATTTTTCCTACAAATAAAATTGTTGGCTGACTGGATGAAACTTTAATTTGTAGCATTACACGTTCATTCCCTGAAATTAAAAGTTTAAGCTAATGTTCTGGATATTAATGGGTTAAATGAAATGAAGACATGTTCAGATAAATGAACTAATTTTAGTTTAATGAATGAACTTTATCTGTTAAGGTTTCTAATGTTCCAGGCTATTGATTTATTAAACATTTACCATTTATTAAAAAAACGAATTATTGATCTATTTAATGCAATTTAAAAAGAAATATCAGATCCGACGTTATGTCAGTGAACGCAGTTTCCCCAAATGGAAAAACCTAAGTCAATACGGTGAAACCGATTTCTGAGGAGAACTTGCAAGTATAGATCATTCTTGTTTGAGAATTTCATGTAGTAGTGTGTTGAGTAGTTTCAGTCAAAAAATGTGCGATAACAGGAGCGGAATTGGTTCCAGTAAGGCAGCAGGTAACGTTCCTGACGAATTTAATGATTCTTTAGAAGATAATAGTGACCCTCTAAATAATTTAAGATTCTCTGCACGAATTGCTTTCCAACGATATATTACACATGTATATTACTATTCTTTTGTTCAAAAACAAAAAATTGCATTAAAAAAATATTTCTTCAGTTTTCTCCTTTAGTTGCTTTTCAAATTTGCATATTTAGCTGTTATTTATCAATGCTAACTAGATAATATGGTTATTTTTATAAAATATACAACATTAAAGGTACTTTAGAAGAAGAAAATTTAAAATATCGGCATTTAAGCCCTGTCAGACTATTTTTATCTGAATAAAACCGACATGATATTAAAGCCCATTAAATTTTACATCGGTATAGCGAGTTTGATCAAAATCGTCGGAACTGTTTTTGAGAAAATCAAAAAAAGGTGCAAAATGCATGGTATAAAGTGGCTCTACTGGTAAGCTCATTTTGATGAATAAGGTTTTGTAACGTCTTGGACGTATAGTTGCCTTAAATATGAAATTTCAGTTTCATAGGACTTTTCTTTCCGCCCGGGAGTTACCACACACAGACCTTTTTTGCGGGACTTCGTTATTTGGACTCAAGGAACCCTAAAAGGTGTATTTACGTTGAAAACTGGTTTACGAATTATGAGCCGCACTTTACGTCACTTCATTATAAAGAATTAATTTTATTATTTTGATTTTTCAACTTTCAATGTTTTGGAATAATAGCAAACTTCTTTTCTTAGAAAATAGAATTATAATCATGAAAAAACCAATGAGTCATTCCATATCTGGAGTACCTAAACACTTCACTTTAAATGCTTAAAATTCACATTTTACCTATTCATGAATACATACTGTTTATTTTCAGATAGTTGGTTTGAAATGTTAAAATATTTACTGAACTTTACTTTCAAAATACATTTTAGGCTCAAGAAAAATATATCAAATGGATAATACTTCTTTTATTTTTTAATATAATTTATATGTGCATTAGTGCATTAATGTTTTTCATTTTCCACAAATTAATAAATATTTGTTAAATTATTTCATTATAGAGAAGAGTATGAGAGATGATATATGTAAATAAATAGATATTCGTATTTAAAGAAGTTATTGCAACAATATTTGATATATTTTTAATAAACCATAAATTATATTTTTAATTCAATATATTTAAAAAAAAATCATAAATATTAAATTTTATGTCATTTAATATAAGATATAATACCACCGTATTCGAATTCACGCCTGCAAATGCGCACATCTTGACTTGTACAAGCCCATATACGTTTTTAGACCAGTGGAATATGGCCCACACCAGTGGAATATGACCGTATTCCTTTGCATACCTGTGAAACACGGGTGTATGCCTGTCCACATCTGTGAATATATTCGTATTTTTTTTTTCTAAATACAAATGCATTCGCATTCTTTTTTGAAATACGAATGCATTCGCATTCTTTTTTTAAATACGAATGCATTCGAATTCTTTTTTGAAATACGAATGCATTCGTATTCGTATTTACCAAACTCGATATTCCTGAATACATTCGTATACGTGATTACCCCAAATACTAACTGATTGTTGTATATAAAAAATATAATAGATTATTTAATAAAACACATTTTTCTATTGAAATTCAATTTAATTAATTCTTTAACAATTTACTTTTATCTCTACATGTATTAAAAAATTCTTAAATTGATTTTAACAACGGAGGTAACTGAAAGCCGTGTGTTGCGCGCACCAGATTTTTTTTCTTTATATATTGTTTAATAGCCCTGAAGATGGCCTAAACTTTAGGCCACTATGTTGGCACATTAAATTAACTGTTGTGATGACTGTACCCTTCATTATTTTCTCCTCTACAAAAATATCAAGAGAACACAGGTTTCGGGAGGTAGTCAATAAATTATTACCAAAAATATTATGTACTATTTTTGATAAAACATTTATTGAATGTCATAAGTACCATCTCACAACTCCTTCAAATATACATGTGATCAACTATTCAATATTCATTTGAAATATTTTTCCTCTATTTGATTATTTTAACACATGCATCCTGCCATTAAGCACACAAGTTATTACTCCTGATGGCTCAATAATCAAATAAACCACCCTTTGAAGTAATATCAAACAAACATAATTAATCATGCAAAATAATATTAACTGAAAGGTAATACAAATTTGTCAACAAATATACAAACTATATTTGGCAAAATTAAAAACATCAAACAATTTTAAACACTTACAGATCCATATTCAAGTCTCGGTTTCTTACACAATGAAGCCATCATAGTATTATTAATATCACTTTGAAGTTGTTTTCCTTGAAGTTGTCTTTGACAAAAGTCTTCAAGTCTTGTAATGCCAACATCGAATATTTCTGTGCATTCATACCTAAAGTTATTCTTCTAAAAAAAAAATAAAAAAATAATAATAATAGTGATCATAATTGATATAAACCCCTAAATGGGTAATTCAAAAACCTAATAGTAATCAATAAATCATAGAAAGAAGAAAGAGACGTAAATTTTATTCTGGGACCTTCAGTCCCCTAAGAATAACAGTAAAGTAAAAAACTGAATCTTGTGTCTGGCACAAAAATAAAAACATAACAAAAACAAACTTAAGGTAACACTTATATTATTTATAAAAGTAGTAAATATGACTACTACTTGTATGACAAACGACTAGTACTTAAATTATTTATAAAAGAAGTGAATAGAACATATAGAAAAAGTTTTACACATCAATGAACATATGTGTATGTGGAAATTGTTCTTCTCGCTATTAAAAAAAAAAAAAATTTTGTTCACATATGAGTGGTCCTCATTTTAGGCTGGAATATGACCATTATTTAAGTTTTTGTTTACAATTATTCGGAAGATTGATGGTTCAGAAGGTGAAAGAATAATTTGTTTTTAAATCAAGTTAAAGAAGATGCTTTGCGTATAGAATTTGCGTATGTTGCTGATTTGGCCCATACCAGGTATCACTCCTTCCATGAAAAACTCCACTCCCACTCTAATCAATTAATTCTCTAAACAATCCTTGCTTCCTCTTCAATTCCTGATAATCCACCGAGGCATCTGAAAAGAAGATGGCCTCAGGACCTTCTTGTTTAGACTCAATACTAAAGAGTGCTGCCAATGGGCAGTTCTCTTCATATTTATTTCATGTGTTTTATCATTTCAGCATTTTACTTGTTGTATTTAATACAGTTGTAAATTTCAATATAAATATATGAAAAAAAAAAAAAACCTAAAAAAATATTCCTGCTTTCTTCTCCTATAGTTGGTGTTCAAATTCTTCCATATTCCAAATATATCCATTTTTTATTTGATGATAACAACATGAATGTTTAATTGTTTCGAATCAACAAAATTAAATGTACTTCAGAGAAGGAAATTTTAAAAATTTGGTGTTAAAGCCCTGCCAAAATATTTCAATGAGAATGAAACCTACATGATATTAAAGCCTATTAAATTTTAGATCAGTGTACTGAGTTTAATCCAAATAGTTAAAGCCATTTTTAAGAATATCCTAAGAAGGAGCAAAATATGTGATAAAAGTATCTCTTCTTGTTGATCAATTTTAATGAAAAAGTTTAAGTAATATTACAAGCATAGAGTTGTCTTAAATATCAAATTTCAGTATTGCACGATGGTTCTTTTTCGGGCTTATTATTTACCCCACATTTTGCAGGACTTGATCATTTGGACTCAGCAGACACTGAAAACTAAAATTCGAAAATTTTCAAAATCACAATACTTTCACTTATTATATATTTCATGTATGGATAAGCGAAAGTAAAAATTTTCCAATAAATAAATAACAACATTTAAGAGTACAAGAAATAATAATTATAAAGATTTCAATGCTATAATATATGTTAAAAGCTATATGTTGTTCTGAAGACGAGGAAAATAACCTTATAACATTATAAAATGTCTTTTCAAAACTGCAATCAAAAGAAGTAATGAGTTTATCATTGCCTAGTAAAAATTATTTATTTTTATGAGGTTTTTAACATTATTCACAATTTTAGATAAGGAAGATGGTTGGGGGTGCAGTCATAAAATAGAAACACACATTTAAAACAAGTGCTATTTTCATTATGTGCCGACGTTTCAGCCTACATTGTGGGCCTTCATCAGGGCTAAAAGAAACAAGATAACAACCAATGTAATTATAGACTTTATAATGGGTTAGGTATATAATAATAATATGATAGTAATATAATATGGGAACCTAAATAAAATTAAATGTAAAATGATAATAAGATGACAGTTATAAAGTATGGAAATAAACAAAATTAAGATGATAGTAATAAAGTATGGATGACAGTTATAAAAATAATTAATAAGATGAGAGTTGTACAGTATGGAAGTAAACAGAATTGAAAATTTTAAATATGAACAATTTTGAAGTGATATATAACGGTAATATATTAAAAACATAGTTAAGAGTATAGGTAATGTATAAAAAGAACATAGTCATTAAAAAAGAGAAACAGTATGAATAAAAAAATTTAAAATTTTAAAATAATGTAATATTAAACTAACAATTATATGTCAGGATATGTAACGGAAAAAGATATGAGTATGGAAAGATGGAGAAAGAACTAGGCGATGAAAAGAGATCCTAATCAATAAGAAAAAAGATACATACTTGACTCTGAGACTGTGTCTAAAGAAGTGATGTTTTTCTGTTTAAAAAATGCTCATTGCGTGGAACGGAAATTATGGGAACTAGAATGTTCGTTAGAGCTTTTCCAAGAAGCTATGTTATGTTTACTGATTCGATTCTTTGTTGAAGAAAAAAAACTAAATGATTGACTAATGATTTATTAAATACATATTAATAATATAAAATAGTGGACTGAGATTAAAAAATGCAGAATTAGTGAAAAAAAGAGAAAAATAGGAAGCGAAAAATATATAAGTATGACTATAAAGGGAAAGATGTAAGTAATAGTGACGAGGTAAAGATTAAAAGATATTAAGTAATAACGAATGACGATGATTAATGACGATTAGGTAATAACGAATGACAATAAGGAGCTGTCAAAGGAATGATAATAATAATAATAACTTTATTGGCATCATATTGACAAAAGCCTCTCCCATAGGGAGGAATTTATAGAAGTTGGCTATAGTTAGAAATAATAAAATATTGAAAAAAAAAAAGCAAATAATCCAAAGAAAGAAAAAATACAAATAATTATAAAATACAAAACTCTAAAAAAACACAACAGAGTCCTTGAAAAATACACCAAAATCAAACACAAATTAAATATTTTTTTTAAAACGTTTATCCACCAGGATTGTCCCTCACAACCAGCCACCAGTTTTCGCCAACAGTCTGCATCAATTCGTCCCTCCACCTGCGATGTGGTCGCCCCCTCTGTCTGCTGTCCTCTCTCGGGATCCACTCCTTGCCAGCTCTGGTCCATCTTTCGTCTTTCAGCCTGGCCAAGTGCCCAGCCCAGCTCCATTTTAATCTATGTAGTCAACCCTTAGACTTTTAATGTTCACTTTCTGAAGAATATTTTTGTTTTTTATTCTCTCCCTTTTCTGAATAAACATTAAACTTCTTAGAAGCTGCATTTGCATGGTATTCAGCCTCCGGTCGAGTTTTCTTGTAAGTGCCCAGGTTTGAGCACCGTAGAGAACCGTGGGATATACACATGTGTTAAGAACTTAAGATCTAGTGATAGATTGCTAGTGATAGGAGCTGTCGAAGGAATGATAAATAAATCAGTAATCTAGTAGGTAAAGAAATAAATAAATAAAAGTGGGGTACAAAAAATAAATAAATATATAAATAAAATAATGATAATAAGTAAATAAACATAAAATTATGAAGAGATGATCAGATGGTTGTTTAAAAAATGAGCTAGGGATGCTTTATTAAATTTAATATTTGAGAATAAGCTAGTGATAAATTATGTTTGTCAGTCTTTTGGTTAACAGGAAGGGGTTCTAGTTGTATGTAAATGCATTCAGTAATGAGTCGCTCGTCATGATTGGGAACAGTGGCAAGAATGGATGTTTTATCAAAATCAAAGGAATGGTTGAGGGTTAAGGAATGTTCTAAAAGTTTTTAAGCAGTAGAATTTTTTGAGGAAATTGTATATTTGTGTCGGGTGATGTGATCTTTGAGAAGGTTTACAGATTTCATATGTCATATTTCAAGAAACGTTGGCACATAATTAAAATAGCACTTGTTTTAAATGTGTGTTTCTATTTTATGACCGCACCCCAACCATCTTCCTCAATTATTTCTCAACGGTCAACAAAAACTCCATAATTACCACATTTTTAGGCAGTGAAAGAGACCATTATTTAAAAAAATGAGTTAGTTTCTAAAATATTAGTTCTAAAAAATAAAACAATAACACAAAACATCCTTTTTACCCTTACCCTTGTTCCAATTTCATTCGTCTTAATAGGAACAATGTTTTTTAAAGCAGGCAAGGAGTTTCTCTTCCTCCAATTAAAGGATGACAGATCTTTTTTTAAATCTGGAATCGCTAAATTCCTCCAAAGTGATCTTACTGCCTTATATCTAAAAATTAATTAAATAATAGACATAAAAGATATTTGTAAAAACTTAAATGTAAACAGATAAGTGAATGAGACCTGTCCATCCATGTTCTGCTTATTATATTGTTCATAAATAAATACAATAACAATATTTATCTCGAACACCAAACAATTTTAAGATATTCAGAGCATTATTTCCTGAAAGTGGAGAACCCTTTTATTTTAATTTTATCCCTGTAATATCTCTGTAACATTGTATTTGAGCAAAAAAAAATAAATACATCATTATTACAGAATTTTTAAATGACTTGAACTTTTGCCAAAACAAAACAGATGCCAAACGTGCCATATTGTTATTAACCATCAATACATAATGAAATGTCAAAAGATAAGCTGTGTAATTGGTTTGGTTGAAAAAGTCGCTAGCTTTAATATTATGAGATTTACATGTGAATTTTAGGCACAACAGACAATAAATTTAATGATGAATATTAATATTTCAAAACCACATTGATGATTTATCCAGTTGGGCTAATAGATGGTAAGTGAAAATGAATCAATCAAAGAGTCTATTTATCGTTTTCACGCTCAATCATGGGAATTGTCCAGCAGTCTATTTCGAGAATAAACCCATTGAACATCCGAAGAAGTACGATATATGGAACTGTACTTAGACTTTAGAACTGTACTCCTGATTACTTTCTATTTTCCTCTGTAATCAAAATTTTCGTACTTTTGAGTACTTGATTACTTTTTTATATGAGGTGGCCAGAATAGAGTATATTACATACATCAACTAAGTTAATTTATATTAATAATTTCTTTAAGCCATCTTTTTTTTCATATTGTCGATTATTTTAAACTTTTCGTTAAAAATTGATAAGGGTAATTTATTATTGTTAAGATGGTGAGTTTATAGATTATTGTAAACTCTTCAGATAAAATCGATATAGGGGCCCATTATTATGTTTTTTTACACTTGGAATTTCATTTAAACTTTTTGTATTTACTGGATATTAGCTCAGTAGCTGGGTTACCAATGGTTCGTTACCGATTATGATATTAATTTTAATCGCGCTCGCTCAAGAATAGGTTTATTTTAACTTTTTTGTATTTATTGGATACCAGGCTCTGTAGCTGGGTTCCCAAAGGTTCGGTACCGATTATACCATTAATTTTAATCGCGCTAGCTCAAATATGGGTTTATTATAACTTTTTCGTATTTATTGGATACTAGGCCCAGTAGCTGCGTTCCCAAAGGTTCGTTACCGATTATACTATTAATTTTAATCGCGCTCGCTCAAATATGGGTTTATTATAACTTTTTCGTATTTATTGGATACAAGGCTAAGTAGCTCGTTCAAGGCGTTACGATATACCATATTTAATCGCGCTCGTCAAATAGGTTATTATAACTTTTTCATTTTATTGGTACTAGCAGTACTGCGTTCCCAAAGTTCGTTACCAATTATACTATTAATTTTAATCGCGCTCGCTCAAATATGGGTTTATTATAACTTTTTCATTTATATTGGATACTAGGCTCAGTAGCTGCGTTCCCAAAGGTTCGTTACCGATTATACCACTAATTTTAATCGCGCTCGCTCAAATATGGGTTTATTATAACTTTTTCATTTTTATTGGATACTAGGCTCAGTAGCTGCGTTCCCAAAGGTTCGTTACCGATTATACCACTAATTTTAATCGCGCTCGCTCAAATATGGGTTTATTATAACTTTTTCTTATTTATTGGATACTAGGCTCAGTAGCTGCGTTCCCAAAGGTTCCTTACCGATTATACCACTAATTTTAATCGCGCTCGCTCAAATATGGGTTTATTATAACTTTTTCATTTTTATTGGATACTAGGCTCAGTAGCTGCGTTCCCAAAGGTTCATTACCGATTATACTATTAATTTTAATCGCGCTCGCTCAAATATGGGTTTATTATAACTTTTTCGTATTTATTAGATACAAGGCTAAGTAGCTGCGTTACCAACGGTTCTTATAATTATCACACTTGATTTTAACATTTCTCCCTCTAGAATAGATTGATTCTAGTACTAATTTCTGTATTTTGTTTTCTGTTTGACTGATAAACCTTTTATTGGTTTTAAGTGCGTTCGGATAAAAATTGATTTATTTAACTTCTTCGTGTTTCTTTTCTATGCTAATTTCTGTATTGGGTTTTGGGGGGTTTAGTTAGTGAATGTGTTAATTTTTTTTTAGTCAGTTGGTCTAATCTATGTTTATTTCGTGTTTTTAGTAACTTATCATCAATTAGGTTACCGCTAATCCTTTTCATCAGGATAGAAATTTATCTATTTGGTTAATATTTTGGAGTTTGATAAAAATCAGCTGAACAGAACAATTTTATACGCCTATTTTTATTTGATGAAAAACATTCAAACAAAATCTACTCTAAAGCAACCGACTGAAATCATTGATACCATTAACAAAATCCTTTAAAAAGTAAATATATTTTCAAGTATAAAAATAATACGAACAATGTTAAATAAACTTCTGCATGAGATTAGCGCAATTAAAATTTAAAGTATAATCTGTAACGAGCCCTTGGTTACGATTCGACTGTGCCTAATAGCGAATAAATACGAAAAAGTTATAATAAACCAATATTGGAACAAGCGCGATTAAAATTAATAGTATAATCGGTAACGAACCTTTGGGAACGCAGCTACTGAGCCAAGTATCCAATAAAAATGAAAAAGTTATAATAAACCCATATTTGAGCGAGCGCGATTAAAATTAGTGGTATAATCGGTAACGAACCTTTGGGAACGCAGCTACTTAGCCTTGTATCCAATAAATACGAAAAAGTTATAATAAACCCATATTTGAGCGAGCGCGATTAAAATTAATAGTATAATCGGTAACGAACCTTTGGGAACGCAGCTACTGGGCCTAGTATCCAATAAATACGAAAAAGTTATAATAAACCCATATTTGAGCGAGCGCGATTAAAATTAATGGTATAATCGGGACCGAACCTTTGGGAACCCAGCTACAGAGCCTGGTATCCAATAAATACGAAAAAGTTAAAATAAACCTATTCTTGAGCGAGCGCGATTAAAATTAATATCATAATCTGTAACGAACCATTGGTAATCCAGCTACTGCGCTAAGTATCCAGTAAATACGAAAAAGTTTAAATGAAATTCCAAGTGTAAAAAAACATAATAATAGGCCCCTATATCGATTTTATCTGAAGAGTTTACAATAATCTATAAACTCACCATCTTAACAATAATAAATTACCCTTATCAATTTTTAACGAAAAGTTTAAAATAATCGACAATATGAAAAAAAAGATGGCTTAAAGAAATTATTAATATAAATTAACTTAGTTGATGTATGTAATATACTCTATTCTGGCCACCTCATATAAAAAAGGAATCAAGTACTCAAAAGTACGAAAATTTTGATTACAGAGGAAAATAGAAAGTAATCAGGAGGAAAGCTGAGTAGATTTTGTAATCAGCAGCGAGCATCATTTGATTACAGTAATCAGTACTCAAATTTTTTGAGTATTTGCCCATCACTACCTCTACCTTTGTATTATAAACATTAGCTCCCCAAACAATTACCCACTTTTAAGTATACCTCCAAATATGAACATGGAAACATGCGACTTTCGAGTAATATTTTTGTATGAGTTTAAACTCGGCCATTCAGCAGCTGAGGCCGCTAGAAATATTTGCAAGGCGTTTGGGGAAGTAAGTGTTAATGAACGGACTATTCGCCGTTGCTTTGCTAAGTTTTCAGCTGGGGATAACGACTTGGAAAACTTGCCCCGAGGAAGACCTCTGTCCATAATAGACAACGATGTCCTCAAACATACAGTAGAAGGAAACCCCTACCAAACAGTTAAAGGAATCTCAGCACAACTAAATACAAGTGCATCTACCGTTTCCAGACATTTAATGTGCATTGGGAAAGTAAAAAAGCTCGATACATTGGTACCTCATGATCTCACTGAGCGGCAGCGAGACCCTATTTTTCAAAACATACCGTGCAAAAATTGAAAGAACTGAGCTATGAAGTTCTTCCGCACCCACCATATTCTCCCGACTTGTCTCAAACAGATTACCACCTGTTCAGGAATTTAGACGACTTCGTCAAAGGAAAACTTTTTGAAAATGGTGATCAAGTGAAAAGTGCGCTTTCAGATTTTGTTTCACTTCAAAGCTCAGAGTTTTTCTGTTCAGGGATAAAAAGGTTGGTGTCACGTTGGAAAAAATGTGTAGAAAAAGAGGTAAATACTTCAAATAAAATTATCTTGTTTTCATATCGTATTTTTAATAAAAATCCTTTACCTTGAAAACGGACATTTCATGTGACACAACCCAATATTTTTTCTGTAATATTAAATGGCAATATATTATTCCCTAGTTGATGAATTGTACAACTGATTGGGCTTAAATCTGATACATAAAGGAAAAGAGAATTTTCAAAAACATGGAATTCTGGTATTTAGTCATTAATAAATTATTTTCAACATATAGTAGAGGAGAAGAAAGAAAATTAGTTACCTCATATCGTCTGTTTCTAATCTCCTGAGCAATTCCCATTCAGGATTTTCATTATCTCTGTTTTCGTCCGCATTGTCACTTATGAAAGGTTTAACAACTACTGCTTTCTTTACGGTATCTTTCTTATCACTCTCAAATTTTAATTCATAAACATTTTTTATCCTTTCAAACTCATTTCCTTCTATCAATAAATCGTCAACAGTTTTGTCAATAATATTTTCATAAACAACAGATTCAGAATTCTGAATATGTATCGTCAAATTGCCATTATCATCTACTTTTTCCTCTGTTATAATTCTTGCATGAGGAACGTCAATAAGCATGGATAATTCATCTTTTCTAAAAATTGAAAGTTCAGCATTACTTTCTGTTTCTGCATTACTAGGTTTAGCTGATTCATTTAATAAACCTTCATCTTCTTCCTTGATTATACTTAAATTATCAAATACATTCCCCATACCCTTTCTAATTGTCTGTTCATTTAACGGGGTACTACTAAACACCGATACTCGCTGTAATACATTACTCTTGGAAGTGTCCCGACAAGGAGTAGCATTAAATATATTCTGAATAGGCTGAAAATCAATAGACTGTTCAAGAACAGAAGGCTTTTCATCAACACATGCTTCATCATTGATTTTCTCATCTTCACCAACATCCTCTATCTTAGGCTGGTCAACTTCCTCTTCCTTTTTGTCTCCTACTTCTTCATCTTCAACTTTATCATCATTGATTATTTTATCATTTTCTTCCTCAACAAGCATTTTCATCGGGTGATCAATTAACTCGGAATGTTTTTTGACCATTTCTTCGATTTTTACATCTTCTAATAATTCGGCCTGATCTTCTTCTATCTTAGGCTGATCACCTTCCTCTTCCTTCTTTTCTCCTTCTCCTTTCTCTTCTTCAGCTTCATCATGGCTAATTTCTTTATCCCTTTCTTTTTCAGCCAACAGTTTAATTGGGTAACCGATGAACTGAGAATGCTTTTTCACTATTTCTTTGATCTTTCTCTCTTCTAAGAACTCAGCCTGATCTTCTTTGACGTACAGAACTATTTTGGTTCCTCTGCCAAGGGGCTCACCAGGATCAGGCCTGACAGTAAAACTGCCACCAGCTGACGACTCCCATAGATATTGTTCTTCATCATTGTGTTTGGAACTGACTGTTACTCTGTCAGCAACGAGGTAAACTGAGTAAAAACCTACATTGGAGTGGCTAATCATAGAAATATCAGTACCAGTTTGAAGAGCTTCCATGAGGGATTTAATTTTCGGCTTCACAATGGTTCCCAGGTTGACTAAATCATCTTTGGTCATTCCGATGCCACTGCAATAAAAGTAATTTCTTTAGTACAATCCATTTAAAGTAAAAAAAATAAATAAACGATATGAGATAATGAATTAGTACTTATCAATGATTGTAAGAGAATAGTCATTTTTGTTAAGAATGATCTTAATGTGAAGTTCCTTCCCGCTTTCAGGTTGTGATGGATCACTGAAGGATTCACACTTAATTTTATCTAATGCCTGAAAAAACGAAACAGATATAATTGAAGTACAAATTAAATTAAAAGAAATATGAGAATTATTGCTAAATGGGTATGAAATGGTAAGTTAATTATTTGTGAACAACTAAAAAGAAATAGAATTAAATCAATAAATACATATAAATATATATATATAATATATATATAAAAAGCTGTACCGCTACAATCCATGAAGGGTCTTGGGCTCAGAACATATAGATTCGTACTCTTTCTTGGCCAACGACAGCGCAATGAGGTGATTAGGTGACCTCTATAAAGGTACCCACTTTATAGAGGCTGGGTCTGCCTCAGGAGGGTCTCCATACCCTAGCGTATACCCCATACACCATTAGAGGGTCTCCATACCTCCAGGTGATATTAAGAACGAGATACAACTTTAATTATTAATACTTCAATTTGATCAACTGCCAATTTAACTAGATAACTCTGTACTGGGGAGAAGTTAATTCCAGGTGCAGTCATCAAAATACTTAATTAAATAGAAACTTAATTTATTTGGAACAATTCGGCCTAAATGTTAGACCTTCTTGAGGGCGATTGAAGGAGAAAGATCACAACAATCAAATAGATAATTACAATACTAACTTTGGTATATCTTTATTTCCTATACTTCTCCTCTCTCTACCCCCTCCATAGGCCCAGCTTGAACTTATACCCTTGTGCACCTATTGAGTGTCCACTCCCCTGCTGAGAGCTTATACTGATTAAAGCATTCCATCCTTATGCTGATGACCACTGGTAGTCAGGTGTGGGAACACCTTAATTCCGTAATTAACATAAAGCAAGGGTAGAAACTAGTTCAAATATAATTCCTAAGCATGAATGGCTCTAGAGATCATTAGTGAGTTGCCAGCCAGGAAGAGCTCAAGACAATATTAAAATGAACATCACATTTAAAATTTAACACTTCTATTGCTCAACTTTAGTTGGAAAATAAACTTTCAGTTTTCTGCTACATAAATTTAAAATGGTTTATAGATATATCTTTGAACATACTTTGCATGAATTGGAGATCAGTTCCCTGAAGAATATTTCTTTATCAGTATTAAATTTGCTTGTAATTAAAGATAAAAGCTGTACAATCTTTTCTGAAAAGGCTAAGGTCTCCATATCAGCCATTTCCACGTCTTTTGGAATCTATTAAACAAAATGGAACAAACAATTTAATTATAACTAAATGGAATTTGGATTAAAACAATTACCAAGCCCAATGGATATAATATCAATGATATCGTCCATCGATGGGGTAAGTGTAATTTTCATTGAAAATCTGTTAATTGAATATAGAATACTGTAAGTATTTAGACTGTAAAGGATATTACAGGAATTAAATTATTATTATTGAAGCAAATTGTTTCAAATTTATAATATGAATACGGTTTAAAAATTGACAATATAGAACATAAGTGTGAAAGTATTTGACACATTATAGGACTTCATATAATACATAAAACACAATATTAAAGAAAATACACTAGATAGGATTCCAAAAAATATATTACACTTAAGAGTATAAAGTAGAATATTTACATTTAACAAAAATAACAGTCCCAAAGAATAAACTTTAAGAGATAAACTAAAAAAAGCACTAAGCACTTAATCCAAGGAATTAATTTCAAATGACAGCCGGCATATTGGCCCGCGATAAGAGGGATCGGAAGTCCTGAATCTTCTCCAAATATACATTTCTGGTGAAACACAATGAATTAACATAATTAATGAAAAGAAACCACATATTTTGATAGAAATGTTGTTAATGTTTTTTCCTACTTCAAAATTCAGGAAAGAACAATTATCTTGAGAATCGATGTTCAAGTTATTAAATATACAAAATATTAATGATCACAAAATAGAAGATATAAATTATAAATTTATAGTCAAAATTTCAAAGAAAAATGCTTTGAAATATTATTTACAAGTAGCTGACCACGACTACAAATAACTAGCGACCAGATTCAAATTATCTTCAGCCCGCCACAACACTGCGATGCGTAATAACGTACCCTTAATATGATTATACTTCTCTGAAAAAAAGTATCTACATCTATGTATGTCAAACAGAATTTCGTTAAATTCTAAAGTAAATAAAAAAAATATTAAATTATGTTCCTGGCCCTTATAAAATAATATTAATGTCATTTTGTTTATCAACGAATTATGTAAGGCCTTGGTTTGTTTCCATGATTCATTCATGGTTCACGCCTTAATGTTTTGTTGTGGTCTTAAAGGTAATTTGTTCAAGTGGCATTTCTGATGCATTTGTAATGTTTACTCTGATGACATCATTGAGCAATAATTTTGTATTATGATTGGTAAAAACAATCAAGTACGGTAAGTTATGGTTTCGTATCTGTCTCTAACCTACAGATATAAATTGAAACCTTTTCTTTATTACATTAATTGTGTTAGTAATTGTAGACAGGTATTATCATCTTATGGAAAACAATATCTTTGTTCATTTACGTAATGATCGACTCTTAATTGTAAATAAGCTCTATGATGAATATGATTCACCAGCACTTTGTGTGTGTGTGATTTGACAGTTATCATTGAGGCCATAAAAAAAACAAAAAAAAAACTTTTCATTTTAAGTTAATTAAGAAACATCTAAATATGCACTGTTATTGTGTATATGTTACTTATTGTATTTTAGAAGGAGTATGTCTATTTATCTATCTAAAACAAATTAGACAATGCTGTTTTTCATTATTTTAGGAAGGGTGCTTAAGGTCTTGTTTCATTAGCTAAGAAATCATCCATTTATGGATAGAAATTTTAAAAGAAGTATCATCAGACTAATTGTGGAACATCTTTAAGGTATTTATGTTTTTTTGGTGAATGTAGTTATTGTTAAATTTGTTGTTTGGTATTTTTTAAAATTAGTTCTATTGTTAATGTATTGAATTATTTACAGTCTTATTATGGCTGAGCAACCCATTAATAATGCTGCTCCAACTACCGCCAATATTGTCAAAGAGGGCTGGTTGTTTAAAAGAGGTAATTTATTGTGTTATTATATTTTTGTAAATATCCATGAATTATAATTATCTCACATAAATGTAGTATCGAAGACATATTTAATTTGTTCACTGCTGTAAAAAACTCTTGTTATATCTACACTTTAGTTAGTATACAGTTATTGTTATCTGTATTCAATACATTTTATCTATTGTATTTCTTCATGTTCTCATCGGCATTGCTTGCTTATGTTGATCATTATTATACTATCTGTAATAAATAGTTATCAGGTACTATCAAAACTGCTGATTCTCAAATTCGGAATAGTGTTAAGAGCTCATTTAGGTGTTAGTTTTTTACTGATGCTGAAAAATTTCAATATTTACTCTTAACTCTTTTTTTCTGTATCATTACTTTTTAATAGCTCCATTTAAAATTCAAATTTTTGATCTATAACTTATTTTTGTCTTTAAAATTAAGTAGTTTTTACCTTGGTGAAACTTTCATTTAATGTAGTTTTATCTTTGATTATTATTAATTGGTGTTACGTCCCATTCATTTGAGATTTGACCTGTCTTAGTATGTACATTCATTACTTATTAAACATTAATTTTTATGAAATTATGTGCGTATAATTATATAATACTGCTTATGGGATGGTTTTAGAAGTATATTACAAAAGAAATTTAAATTAATAAACGACAAGCCTAGTAAAAATGGTTTTGCTTTACAAATGGCTTTAGGGAATCTAAATGTCTGCAATACTATTTAATGCTAAAACCAGTATTATTGTAGTACCAGTGTTGTTTTATTTTATTCCAATTATCAAATACTCAATTGGTATTTTCTTAAATCCTGCCATTTTAGAACTTCAAAAATTATTTAATTCTCTATTTACTAATGAATTCTTAGTGGCGATTTTTCAGCAATTGTTAAGATTGATTATGTTGGGTAAATTTTTTATAAAAGAAAAAAAGTGGTCAACATCATGGTTATGAATCTTGATTCTTTAATGGTCTTAATATTTTTGGTCTTATCTTCAATTTTGAAAAAAAAATTTCATTTTTATTAAAAAAACTTATTATTTTGTGTTTACTTTCTTACTTTATTGCTTCTCCTCTATACCACTTGAGCAGTGTGAGGATTACTTTGGTTGGTTTAATATAAACTAATGATTTGTATGATTCTATCTATTGGATTGTTTCACATGAAATGTCCTGTTTTTATAGTTTCTGAAATACATAAAGGTTTCGCAGGTCTCTGTTGTTTTCTTCTGAATGTTATATATTTAAAGTAAACAATTACTAATTCCTCTACCTTTGTATTATAAACATTAGCTTCCCAATCAATTACCCACTTTTTAGTATACCTCCAAATATGAACATGGAAACACGCGATTTTCGAGTAATATTTTTGTACGAGTTTGAACTCGGCCATTCAGCAGCTGAGGCCGCTAGAAATATTTGCAAGGCGTTTGGGGAAGGGAGTGTTAATGAACCGACCATTCGCCATTGGTTTGCTAAGTTTTCAGCTGGGGATACCGACTTGGAAAACTTGCCCCGAAGACCTTCGTCCGTAATAAGACAACAATGTCCTCAAACATGCAGTAGAAGGAAACCCCTACCAAACCGTTAAAGTACTCTCAGCACAACTAAATGCAAGTGCATCTTCCGTTTCCAGAGATTTAAAGTGTATTGGGAAAGTAGAAAAGCTCGATAAATGGTTACCTCATGATCTCACTGAGGGGCAGCAAGACCCCATGTTTCAAAACATACTGTGCAAAAATTGAGAGAACTGGGCTACGAAGTTCTTCCGCACCGACCATATTCTCCCGACTAGTCTCCAACAGATTACCACCTGTTCAGGAATTTAGACAACTTCGTTAAAGATAAACTTTTTGAAAATTATGATCGAGTGAAAAGTGCGTTTTCAGATTTTGTTTCACTTCAAAGCTCAGAGTTTTTCAGTTCGGGGATAAGAAAGTTGGTGTCATGTTGGGAAAAATGTGTAGAAAAAGAAGGTAAATACTTTGAATAAAATTATCTAGTTTTCATATGGTATTTTTAATAAAAATCCTTTACCTTGAAAACGGACATTTCATGTGACACAACCCAATACAATTGTTTAGTATATCATAATTACTTTTTAAAATATATTAACATCATTTATTATGAATTTATTATTTTTTTAGGTGAACATATTAAAAATTGGCGACCACGTTACTTTGTCTTATTTGATGATGGCTCTTTAATGGGTTACAAAAACAAGCCAGAATTAGGAACTGCCGATGCACTGAATAACTTCACCGTGAAAGGATGTCAGATTATGAGCGTTGATAGGCCAAAGCCGTATACCTTCATCATAAGAGGACTTCAGTGGACGACTGTGATTGAAAGGACTTTCCATGTCGAAACCGAAAGAGAGCGGTCAGTTTATATTTTTTTATATGCTAAATACATTTACTATTGTTATGAGTCTATCAGTAAAGTATTAATAAGAAAGTGTAATAAAATGATAACACGATTCTTGGTTCTTACGAACCCCTTTTAAACCACTCAACTGATTTTAATATAGTTTTCACCATGATTTAGGACAATATTCCCTGAAGGTTTTAAAGTAAAATACATTACAATTGAATTTTTCTTTAGACAGGAAAATTAAATTTTCTGTAATCAAGGCATCAAAAAATCTTTCCTGAAATATGAATGGTTAGTAAGTGAGTATTCAGTAAATATCCTGAAATACTGTTGGAAAGGCAAGATATTAGAAAAATTATATGCAATAAAATAAGTCATACAAATTAATAGAAAGTTGCATAAACTTCTAAACATATGTTATTTATAATGTTTTGATGATGGAGGTTATGGTTATTCAGGGTTGCCACCTTTCAGTGTCTCACGAGTAATATTTTTCCAGGCAGTAGTCACAATTTTTTAAAAAATATTACATACCAATACATAAGTTTTTTACTTATAGATCATTTCATGCTAACAGGTGTTCCAATGTAAACTGATTAGGTCTCCCATGGAAACTAAATTAACTTTTAAAATGTATTTAAAATAAGTTCATTCAAAATATAATATAGTATTAAATAGAATATAATAGGAACCATTTAACATAACTAACAAATAAATGCAACTACTTTCGATTTTTCGCCAGTGCCGGGGTTCGAACCCAGGACCCGGAGATCAATAGACTAGTGCTCTATCCACTTGACCACTCCGCTCCCCAGATGAACTAAGCTTAGATCAAATTTTAATTAAAAATGTTCGCTTTTACTCATTTTTTACATGATATTATTGACGAAAAACATTTGGATGATCTTTCATAATAGCGTATGAAGGAACAATGGAATGATTGCTTGATTAAAAGCTTCTACTTAAACATAAAGGGTTGATATTCCTTCAGAATGATAGCCAAAGAGGATCTTGACGGAAGAAACTAGAGATAAGATAAATTTTTCTGCAGTTGTTGTTATTCCCATAAAGAAATATTCTTTTAAATCTGTGCTTATATATTTTTAGATAATCGATATACTATTTCTATCCATCCCTGAGCTTTTGATAATGTTTCAGGGAAGAATGGGTCGCAGCTATTCAGAGGGTGTCGGATAGGTTGTCTGAATCAGACGACGTGGAAATGAGAGTTGAAAATCCTGGTGCTAATGATGGTGGTGCTGAGGGATTCGTATCCACTGTTGAAGAATTAAGTGTAAAGTTCTCGGAACAAGGGACATCAAACAGTAAGAGTTCTGGAAAGAAGAAAGTTGTGAGTATTTTTAATTATAATAATGTTTTCTTTTGTGGAATAATCAGGAATCAGTCATTTTTTGAAGATTTTTAATTTTGCCAATGTTTCGGCTCAAGCTTGTGAGCCATCATCAGGGCTACAAACATCAGAACAAAAGAGATACATTTTAATATGATAATAAAAATTTTCTTTTCAATGTAGTGACAATGATAACATTTGAAATAAAACAGAAAATATACCAACATACTTAAATATTATAGATACAAATAATGATAACATGATACACAATCTGATGAAACAATAAATAAATAACAAAAACCAGAGGTGTTATAAACGAGAAGATAAATATACAGTAAATAAAATATAAATTACAAAAGCAATTTGTACAATAAAGTAATAAAGTTATAATTTAAGGAGACGGAAGATGTTGGCATATGAGGGAGAGATTATTTCTTTGTCTGTTTTATGATTGACGGGTACTCGATCTTTTTCCATATAGATATGTATAGCTTCGGAGATTTTTTATTTCTATATTGACAATGATAACATTTGAAATAAAACAGAAAATATACCAACATACTTAAATATTATAGATACAAATAATGATAATATGATACACAAGCTGATGATGATAAGCTTAAAACCAAACTTTAGACTTTAATATAGTAATAAAAAAATCTCCAAAGCTATACATATCCATATGGAAAAAGATCGAGTACCCGTCAATCATAAAACAGACAAAGAAATAATCTCTCCCTCGTATGCCAACATCTTCCGTCTCCTTAAATTATAACTTTATTACTTTATTGTACAAATTGCTTGTGTAATTTATATTTTATTTACTGTATATTTATCTTTTCGTTTATAACACCTCTGGTTTTTGTTTTTGTTATTTATTTTATTTTTTATTCTATACCTCATGATCTTTTACCTACCTCAGATTCTAGTGTTTATAATTTTCTGTTAAAAATGTTGAGCCTTATTGTACATACAAGTATATTGTTTAGTTTCTCCATTGTAGAATTTTGTAAAACTTTTTAAAAACAAAGATAAGCTGTAGTATTTACATTTAGAGGGGAAAACCTTCAGGGTTTTTACATGAACCCCTCCCCATACTACCTTATGTTTATGGTTTTCCTCAGTTTATGCTTGGACATGGCTCAGTAATGGTACGTTTATATATATATTTTTTTACTTCTATATTAAAGTCTAAAGTTTTGTAAAAATGTTTTTATGCTTATCATCATCAGATTATGTATCATATTATCATTATTTTTATCTATAATATTTAAGTATGTTGGTATATTTTCTGTTTTATTTCAAATGTTACCATTGTCACTACATTCAAAAGAAAATTTTCATTATCATATTAATATGTATCTCCTTTGTTCTGATGCTTGTAGCCCTGATGATGAGCCGAAACGTTGGTAAAATTAAAAATTTTCAAAAAATGACTGATTCCTGATTATTCCACCTATAATAGTTCCTACAGTCAACTATACATTCTCAATATGTTTTCTTTTGTTGTATGTTTTATTATCATAATAAGCCCTACCTTTTGGTTTGGAAATTTTTTAAATTAGCTTTTGCCAAGAGGATAAATGGTACAGTGGGTTACCTGATATTAGCTAGAGTGTTACCTGTAAGAGATGTTTATTGTGTGATAGGGAAAGTAATTTCCCACTAGTGAGTATTGCAGATATCCTTGATATAACATATGTAGGCAACTAACACTAACTCTCGCATCAGTTCTTTGTAGTCAATGGTTTAACTTGAAGATATATTTTTATTAATGATTTCTACTAAACTAAATATTTAGATGGTTTCCCATGTAAAATACATTAGATACCCAAGAGACCAATTACGTATAAATGTTAAGTGTTAAAAAAGCAATAGGAGGAAATAATTGTGATGCTTCAAACGTGTTAGGTAGGTTTTTGGAAATTCCTCACTTTCTCCATGAAATGTGATTTTAATTTAGGGAGTTAAAAAAATCAAAAGAATCTTAACTCTTATATAGGTATTGAATTTTTTTTGCTTCAATTCTGTGCTAGTTTATGGTCGCCTCAAGACTGAAACAAAATAATAAATAATTATCTTACCATAGCTGGGTTCAAGTGTTTGTACCTGAGACCCAGAGATTAGTAATTTAGTGAAAAAAAGCAAATTATGTAATCTGAAAAAAAAACAAACATTTAGTTTGTTATATCAAGGATATCTGCAATACTCACTAGTGGGAAATTACTTTCCCTATCACACAATAAACATCTCTTACAGGTAACACTCTAGCTAATATCAGGTAACCCACTGTACCATTTATCCTCTTGGCAAAAGCTAATTTAAAAAATTTCCAAACCAAAAGGTAGGGCTTATTATGATAATAAAACATACAACAAAAGAAAACATATTGAGAATGTATAGTTGACTGTAGGAACTATTATAGGTGGAATAATCAGGAATCAGTCATTTTTTGAAAATTTTTAATTTTACCAACGTTTCGGCTCATCATCAGGGCTACAAGCATCAGAACAAAGGAGATACATATTAATATGATAATGAAAATTTTCTTTTGAATGTAGTGACAATGGTAACATTTGAAATAAAACAGAAAATATACCAACATACTTAAATATTATAGATAAAAATAATGATAATATGATACATAATCTGATGATGATAAGCATAAAAACATTTTTACAAAACTTTAGACTTTAATATAGAAGTAAAAAAATATATATATAAACGTACCATTACTGAGCCATGTCCAAGCATAAACTGAGGAAAACCATAAACATAAGGTAGTATGGGGAGGGGTTCATGTAAAAACCCTGAAGGTTTTCCCCTCTAAATGTAAATACTACAGCTTATCTTTGTTTTTAAAAAGTTTTACAAAATTCTACAATGGAGAAACTAAACAATATACTTGTATGTACAATAAGGCTCAACATTTTTAACAGAAAATTATAAACACTAGAATCTGAGGTAGGTAAAAGATCATGAGGTATAGAATAAAAAATAAAATAAATAACAAAAACAAAAACCAGAGGTGTTATAAACGAAAAGATAAATATACAGTAAATAAAATATAAATTACACAAGCAATTTGTACAATAAAGTAATAAAGTTATAATTTAAGGAGACGGAAGATGTTGGCATACGAGGGAGAGATTATTTCTTTGTCTGTTTTATGATTGACGGGTACAATGGTTTGTACCTGAGACCCAGAGATTAGTAATTTAGTGAAAAAAAGCAAATTATGTAATCTGAAAAAAAACAAACATTTAAATGCTTTTGGTTTTAATCTTTTCAATTATAAGCCATTGTATTATATACATAAAATTCCCTTTTATAATATGAGGTGGCACTTTTCAATGAAGTTTGAAATCATTTGTGAATAAAACAATACTCCAATATTTACATGTTATCGTTGTTATTCACTAAACAAAAATGCTGAAATTATTACACAATGGTTTATTATATCCAAATAACAATATTAGGTTAGGATATAACTCCTTATATAGCAATTGATAGGAAATTAAGTAATATGAAAAGCAATATTCAAAGATAATATCATATCACTACCGCTCATTTCAAAATGCAATATCTCAACTAGTTGTTAACCAGTTTCGATGATTTTTTTTATTTATTTATTAATTAGGAGAAATGGATTTTTTTGTATTTGTTATTCGGATTCTACGCATCTTGAAATTTATTTCTATCTTCATTTTTTCTCTATCTTCAAAAATGAGTGAGTTATTGGCTAGCAATTTTAAAATAACCAGCTGATATCAACGTCGTTAGGATCATCGTTGCATGGACTAGTATTTTTGTGGCGAAATTCAAAAAATTGGTCTAATAGTTTCGGACAAATGGATTTTTTTTTATTCGTTATTTGGATTCTACGCATCTTGAAATGTAAGATCTCAAATTTGGGGGGGTTAATTTTTTTTTCTTTTTGGTCGATTACAAAGGTTCATTATTGAAAATAATAAACCAAAAATTCTCTTCAAAACAAAAAAACAAATGATTGAAAGCATAATTATTAGCTAATGTATTATGTAGCCTTTTGAACTTAAAAATTATAATAGTCATGCTTTGTTAGTTATTACTTTCTACAAATTGATTACTCGAATGCTATATTTTCCTATCAGTATCATAATTATAACATAAAATCAATTGTTGATATTTTTTTATTCTTATTAATCATGTCAAATTTTCAGACTTTGAAGAATTTTGAATTTTTAAAAGTCCTTGGAAAAGGAACTTTTGGGAAAGTAATCTTGTGCCGTGAGAAAGCTACTGGGCGATTGTATGCTATTAAGATTTTGAAGAAAGAGGTTATTATTCAAAAGGATGAAGTTACCCATACTTTGACTGAAAACAGGGTGCTTCGAACGACCAGCCATCCATTTTTGATTGTAAGTGTTATTGCTATTGTAATATACCCATTTTTTATATAAATTATACAATTATTTATTTACTGAAGGAATTAGTCCGGGTGGCGGTCATTAAATGAAACAACTGAATAGTTTTAACTATTTTATTGTTTGCCAACGTTTCGACCCCCATTGTGGGTCATCATCAGGGCGTCTGGTAGGTGAGTGGAAACACCAGTTTCCACTCATTTCCACTCACCTACCAGACGCCCTGATGATGACCCACAATGGGGGTCGAAACGTTGGCAAACAATAAAATAGTTAAAACTATTCAGTTGTTTCATTTAATGACCGCCACCCGGACTAATTCCTTCAGTAATTCTCAACGGTCAACTAATTATATCCACAATTATTTATTTATTTATTATTTAAGTATTATGTTAGGCAGGCTAACAATTAGATTCAAAATAGAATAAAAATAAAAATTAACAGCTCCAATTTGAATGTTTGTTTGTAAACATAACTTCCATTTTGGATGCAAGGGACAACCCAGGTAAAAACCCGAGGTAGATACCTATAAAGATACCTGGGCATAGTCAGTTTTGACTGGGAACTTGGAGAGTGTGGAGCTGAATATGAAGAGGGATCTTGGTTAACCTGCATATTGTTTGTGTTACTTTGTAAGTTATTATTATGATTAAAAAAGTTATATAAAAGATTGTGTGCCTGATTGTCAAGAACCCATAATATATATACCCTGAGAGTAAAATGAGTTATAATGAAGTAAATATTTGTGTTAATTGATTTTTTCTTAAAAGAATATTATTTTAAAAATAAGCATATTATACTATATACGCGTTGCCATCCAAGACTGTAGTATTAAATTTTACTAAGTAAATACATTTTCATGTTCTACTAAAATTTAATAAAGTGTTAATTAAAGATTTTCTATTTAATTTTATTAGTTGTTCTAATTGTTATTTTTTTTTTTCAGTCTTTGAAGTACTCATTCCAAACTGCTGATCGTTTGTGTTTTGTCATGGAATATGTAAATGGTGGCGAATTATTCTTCCATCTTTCTAGAGAGAGAGTTTTCAGTGAAGATCGAACAAGATTTTACGGAGCTGAAATCATTTCTGCCCTCGGATACCTTCATGAGGAGGGTATTATATATAGAGATCTGAAAGTAAGTTAAGTTATGTTTCTGCTTTTATTTTTTAATATAGTCGTATCCAGATTAGACTTTAGGTATAACAATGCTATACATTTTAAACAAAAGGCAATATTAATCTTGGCCAGGAACCAACCGTGTTTTTTGTGTAAATAGCGTATATGTGTTTATACAATTTAAACTGTTTCTAAAAAAATAATACAAATTAACAAAAGATGATTATTTAATATAAGTTTTGTACATGGTTGTTTAATGGCTAATCCATTTTTAGCTTATAGGGATATACATATTAAGGATACATATTTAGCTTTATAAGGATAAGTTGATTGGAGTTGCGTCATAAAAACACTTCAATTAAGCAACCTTAATTTATTGTGCCAATGTTTTGGCCCAAATTTTGCGTCATCTTCAGGGCTATTAAAAACACAAGATAACAACCAGTATTTGGACTTAGTTTGTTCATATTGTCAGTTTAGAATCAAATTATGATATTCTCAAGAATTATTCAGAGCCAATCAAATCTTTCAAAATCTAACAAATTTTAACACTTCTATATTAGGTATAACCTTAAGGTCTTATCCTTATACCATTTTGTTAATTAATATTTAACCTACTAAAGTAATCCAAGAAGAAGGATTGGTGGTTAATATTACAGCTTATCTTTTGTTATAGCTAGAGTGGGAAGTTTGAAAATTATTACTTTGTTTACCTTTAAAATAAAATTTAACTATCCCAGAATGGATTCAAACTTTACCGCTTCTGTGTTGATATTGCTTATAGGATACCTTAACTCAGCTGGCTATTTCAATTTATTTTTAATTTTTTTTTTTTTTTTTTTTTTTTTTTTTAGCTTTATTAATAAACTCTTTCACTTCATTATATTGCTGGTACAATAAATTGAATTAAACTTAAATAACTTCTGAATAAATATTAGTTTATATCAAACTTCCTTAGTCAGCTTTCCTTAATTTCATTGAAACTAAGGTTCATTTATATTTATTTAATTAAAATTTATATTTTAATTTTAGCTTGAGAATCTTCTGCTGGACAAGGATGGGCACATTAAAATAGCAGATTTTGGCTTGTGTAAAGAAGATATCACCTATGGCAGGACTACAAAAACATTCTGCGGTACTCCAGAATATCTGGCCCCTGAGGTGAGACATTATAAAATAAATGACATTAATGAAATCATCATAACTATAATATAGAAACCGGTATAGGATAACACCTCTATGAGAGTTTTCATGTTCAAAAATTTTACCTAAATTATTTCAATATTGCTTGATCTGTTCTAATTAATTTTTTAAAGTACACTGATGTGTAAGTCTTGATCACCTTTATGTACCCTTCTGGACTGTAAAATATTCCCACTTGGTCTAAAGCAGTACGCTGTAACATAAGGATACTTAAACATTTAAGAATGTTCTGAAAGATTCTTGACTTATGTTTTCTGTTTCTAGAGAGAGAGTTTGGTTCAGAACCACTAGAAAGTTCTAAAAAAAAAAAAAAAAATCAGAATCAGAAGTTTCTTAGAAGGTCTAGATCATTTCAAATTTTTGCATGGGATGATCTTGTCATTGTAGTCAGAGGTGAATCAGCTCTTAAAGTTTCACTCAAAATAATATAAGAAAAACGGTGGTAAAGTTGAGCTACTTATAAATGAATATGAAACCAAACAATTAAAAATGTCTGTCAACAAATAGAAGGGCAGTCTGAGATGTTGGTTTCTAAATTTAAAATTTAAAAGTATCTCCAGCTTTGTACACTTGGTTCTCCCTTTAATTGCAAAAATAAAATAAGCCACGATAGAAAGGAGGATCATGTCTGGGAATAGAGCCTTCTGTGCCAATTTTAAATTACTTTAGTCGAAATTATTGACTTGAAAAATGAAATTAAAACTATATTAGACCTTGATTTGGCTTTTAGTTACATTTGTATCCAATACTTGGTGTTTAATAAAAAAATATTGCTACAAATTTAAAATGTTTGAAAGAAAAGTAAAAAAACAAAACAAACCTGTACCACTACAACCAATGAAGAGTTTTGGGTTCATTACATGTAAAGATTCGTACTGTTTCTAGGCCAACAGCCGCGCAATGAGTGATTCAGCTGAGATCACTCTCAGCTGCCAGGTTTTTCCCCATTTACGGGTACCTACTTGATTGAAGCTGGGTGTGCCCCAAGAGGGTCTCCTACCCCAGGAACGCTCCCCGGCCGAAATAACATAATAAATAATATTCCGCCACAGCCAGGATTCGAACCAAAGACCCGGAGTCGATTAGTCGACTAGTGCTCTACCCACTAGACCACACCACTTCCTGACCTGAAAGAAAGGTAATAAGTTGAATCTGCAGTGCTACCCAAGTAAATGGCATATGTAAGATGTCCAACATGCAAAGAAATGCACTGCTGACAAATAAAAATATAGTTAATATCGTTAAAACAGACAGGCTTCAGTGGGCTGAGCATGTCATCAGGAAGAACCTGGAA
The DNA here is from genome assembly GCA_023052935.1 of Piezodorus guildinii. Classification (NCBI taxonomy): domain Eukaryota; kingdom Metazoa; phylum Arthropoda; class Insecta; order Hemiptera; family Pentatomidae; genus Piezodorus; species Piezodorus guildinii. The sequence continues at coordinate 214,390,364 of CM041292.1, read as the reverse complement.
CCAAAAAAGTTAATGAAAATGCATTTATGTGGCAATAGGAAAAAGAAAGACCAAGGAACAGATGGCAAGATGATGTGAAGAAGGATGGAAACTTGGAATAAGGAATTGGAAAAAAGAGGCTTTAGACAGAAAGGGTTTGGGAAGTTATGATGGTTTATTATAGATATTGTTAAATTTATTCCTATCTACACGAATCTAAGCTATTGTATCTTATATTACTTTTGTTTTAGTGAACTACACGTTCAAATTTCCAAAAAACCAAAAGCATTCTTTTTTTCAAATTGTCTTCTTATAGTGGCCTGAAAAGCTGGCTGGCCTTAGTCTGTCTATTGTCCTGATGTGTTAGGATTGTGCCTGTAAGTCCACTCTTTCTCACAGGAGGTAATTCTTTTGAAGAAACGTTTGTCACATAGTGTTTGGAGGAGTCAACAACATGTTTCCATGTGACGCTCTGCTTGCTGCTGGGTGAGCTCATAGGGAAGCTCATGGCGTCTCTACATGATCTTTCCCTTTTCTCAGTTGTTGTAAGTGACAATTCACAGTTAGACACTCCAAGTTCGGAGGAAAGCATCCGAGTGCTTTTTGTCGGATTATCTTCAATTGCATCTCGTGGAGCCTCTGTCCATAACTGATGGTCGCCCTAAGCCTGACTGCCTTTGTAAGCTTTGTATCACCACTTTCAAATTTAGCAAACCTCCTTCTCACAGTTCATTTAGGTGAGGTTCCTCTTCAGTTTTCTGTATTGTACGCATGGTTTCAGCAGCTGTAAATTTTCATTTCCAATAGTGCCACAATATCACCTGAATTTCATAACATAGGGTCAATTAGTTTGAAGGAATGCCTAACAAACACTTAGCCTCTCAGGGAGGCATTATATTTATAAAAAGATTTAATATACTATTAGGATTAAAATTATACCAATAACAATAACATTGGAAACAGAAAAAGAAAGAAGTGTCAATAAATATCTTGAGTATTAAAACAAAAAACAGTAATTTTTTTGGGCTCACCACAAAATGTTGTTTTGTTAATTTAATGAACATTTGTTATATTTTATATTTAAAACCATTATTATAATAAATTTCAGGTTTTGGAGGACAACAATTACGGACGTGCCGTGGACTGGTGGGGTGTTGGTGTAGTCATGTACGAAATGATGTGTGGCCGTCTTCCATTCTACAACAAAGATCATGACGTTCTCTTCACTCTTATCCTCATGGAAGAAGTAAGTCCTTTATTAAAATTCTAACTTAGCCAGGGTGGTGTGAAATATATTATTATAGCTATTATATACTCTGAAGTTATATTTATTTAGCATTATTATATATTAAATAATTTCTATGTTTCACTCTTATCCAGTTATGTGTTCTGAAAATAGGTTTAACTTCCATTAACCCCTTTATTGCTGGATGATGATATATTGTCGTTTGCTACACTTGCCAAAAGTGCCAATGACGATATATTGTCGTGCTTGTAATAGCGCCTTATTCTTCGCATTGCGAGAAAACTCTCTCTAAATAGATTTATAGATAAATGATCTAATTTGATTGGAAATGATCCAATTTCTTTTGCAAAGAATCAGTAACCCAATTTGGGTCTGACATTTTACACATTCTATACAGGAGTGTGCTGAAACTCTGTTTATGCTGGAGCGATAAGATGGATACTAGGCACCAGACACTCTTCTAGATCCGAAGTCGAACTGTTTATATAGAACCCAATTTTTATATTATTTACAATTGTGATAGTAATTTTATTTTCAATTGATATTGGAGAATCATCATCATTGCTTTATTCTCCATTTCGTCCCTAATACGTGTCATTTTTAAGCATGTAAGCATCATTTATAGTTTGGTTTTTATTAGCATTTTTCCAAATTGTTGCATATTTGTCAAATTTAGCCGGTTATCTTCACATAGGCACTCTTTTTTTTTTTTCGGTGCTAAAAGGGTTAATCAAGATCAAAGAATTTTTTTACTTTCACTTACTATATATAGTAAGGAAAGTATTGCGATCGTGAAAATTTTCGAATTCCAGTTTTCAACGGAAATACACGTTTTAGGGTCCCCTGAGTCCAAATAACCAAGTCCCGCAAAAAGGTCTGTGTGTGTGTGTGTCTGTGGTAACTCCCGGGCGGAAACGGTAAGTCCTATGAAACTGAAATTTCATATTTAAGACAACTATACGCCCGAGACGTGACAAAACTTTTTTCATCAAAATGAGCTTACCAGAAGAGGCACTTTATACCATGCATTTTGCACCTTTTTTCGATTTTCTCAAAAACGGTTCCGACGATTTTGATTAAACTCGCTATATCGATGTAAAATTAAATGGGCTTTAATATCATGTAGGTTTTATTTGGATAAAAATGGTCTGACAGGGCTTAAATGCCGATATTTTAAATTTTCTTCCTCTAAAGTACCTTTAATTTTTTAGATTCAATAATAATAACTAGATTATCTTGTTAGCGCTGATGAAAAACAGGTAAATATATAAATTGAATAAATTCGATACCCAACTAAAGGAGAAAACAGAAAAAATATTATTTTAATGCAATTTTTCGTTTTTAAACATAAGAGCAGTAATATACATGAATGATATACCGTTGGAAAGCTAAAGATTTTAGAAAAAATATCATCTCATACACAAGCTTTTAGAAGTTAATGGAGAGTGATGAAAAGAAGATAAATCTAACTGATTATTTAAGATAATAATATAATAGATTTTTTAATAAAACACATGTTTCTATATAAATTCAATTTGATTAATTCCTTAATAATCTCACGTATTTTTATCTCTAACTCTATTTGAAAATTCTTTCATTGATTTTAAAAATGGAGGTAAGTGAAAGTCGTGTGTTGCCCGCACCAGATTTTTTCTATATTGTGTAGTATTAAATGAGTTTGAGAATTCCAATGCTTAGTTTTAATTATTCATTTAATAGATAGAGCAACTGAGTTTATTTGGGGTGTAAGCAAATAATTTGCTTTTGTGCATAACATTGTTTTGATTGCTTTATTTGATATAAATAGAATTATTCCAAGTTTTCTCTTGATGGGATATTATGGTATAAATTATAAAAAATAATTTATTAGTATTGTTTTTTTTTTAATTGTATTAAATTTTTGTGTGATTTTCCAGGTTAAATTCCCTCGATCCATTTCTAGTGAAGCAAGAGATCTACTTGGAGGCCTTCTGGTTAAGGATCCTAACCGGAGATTGGGAGGTGGCCCTGATGATGCGAAGGACATCAAGGCTCATGTGTTCTTCTCCTCTATTAATTGGACTGATTTGTACCAAAAAAAGGTATAAATTATTGATTAAGGTTATGTAAAGTACTTATTACTTACTGTATTGATCACAGTAATCATCTCTTTAAATGGTAGAAAGAAACTCTTACTTCTTGAATCTTCACATGTAAATTTGTTAAATTTATTGCAGCAAATAAGGTTGTGACACACACTGTGTACCATTATCTCTTTGCTTAAAGTTATCCCGATTCAGTTATTTTTACTTTCATTTATCTGGATATGAAATATGTAGTAAGGGAAAGTATTGCGATTGTGAAAATTTTCTAATTCCAGTTTTCAACGGAAATACACATTTTAGGGTCTCCTGAGTCCAAATAACCAAGTCCTGAAAAAAGGTCTGTCTGTGTGTGTGTGTGGTAACTCCCGCGGGCAAACTAAAAGTTGTACAATCCTGAAATTTCATATTTAAGACAACTTTACACCTGAGATGTTACAGCAACTTTTTCATCAAAATCAGCTAACCAGAAGAGCCACTTTATACCGTGCATTTAGCACCTTTTTACGATTTTCTCAAAAATGGATCTAATGATTTTGACTTAAATCGCTATATCGACGTAAAATGTAATGGGCTTTAACATCATGTAGATTTCATTCTGATTGAAATAGTCTGACAGGGCTTAAATGCCGATATTTCAAATTTTCTTCCACTAAAGTACCTTTAATTTTGCAGATTCTATAAAAATAACCATATCATCTAGTCATCATTGATAAAAAAAAACAGGTCAATATATAAGTTGAACGAATTTGATACCCAACTAAATGAGAAAACTGTAAAAATATTTTTTTAAAGCATTTTTTTGTTTTTTAAAATAAGAACAGTAATATACATGTATAATATACCATTGGAAAGCTAATGATTTTAGAAAAAATATTATCTTATACACAAGCTTGTAAAAGTTAATAAATAGTGAAGAAAAGCCGATAAAACTAACTGATTATTTTAGATTATAATAAAATAGATTTTGTAATAAAACACATGTTTATATATAAATTGAATTCAATTAATTTCTTAATGGTTTCAATCATTTTATGTCTAACTGTATTTGAAAATTCTTTAATCAATTTTTAAAACGGTGGTAAGTGAAAGTCGTATGTTGCCCACACCAGATTTTTTTTAAATGGTTCATTATTTTTTTAATTTTATTTTAAATGCAATAGATTTTATCTTCTATTTAAATATTAAGACATTTATAAGCACTCTTATCTTTGTAAATGTAAGTAAATACAGTATAAAAATAATGGTTTTACATCAAGATCTTGAAGTATTCAGAATTTGACTTCTGTAATTTGAAGTGAATTTTCATTCTGGATAAATTCAAGTATTAAGAGTTGATTCTATGTTTATTTATTTTATTTTAATAACTTTTTTTTAGATCCAACCTCCATTCAAACCGTTAGTTACTTCGGACACTGATACAAGTTACTTTGATTCTGAATTTACTGGAGAATCCGTTGAACTGACTCCCCCAGAAAATGCTCATCTCAACAGCATCGCTGAAGAAAATGACTCAACGCAGCCTTACTTCCCTCAATTCAGCTACCAGGTTTGTGTCTGATTTGGATTAAAAATTACAAAATTATATAAAATAAAATGAAAAACTAATGTAAAAATTGAAAAAATATAATTTATAGTTGATCTTTGGTCCATTCTTCTCTGTTGGTTCATAATTATTTATTGTGCAATTGATGTCTTCATTTTTCTTCCATAATTATGCACTAGTTTCCACGATGGCTCAGCTTATAGCTACTTGGTGGTCAGATGCCATTCCCGGAAAAACCCACCGGGTTATTCCGGATCTACTGTGCATTTCCATTCTTTCTTCTGACTGGTTGATCATTTCGCGCCTTCTTGATCTTCTTTCATTATTATTTATGCCTGATTTTTATGATCATATTTCAATGTATGATATGTAAAACAATTGAATGTAGTTATCTTAATTTTCTGTTAGTGTCCTTAAGAGAGGGGGCTGTCCATTGCATAGGGTAAAAATTTAATTTACTTCCTTGCCTGAACATTTAAAAATTATACATTGGGGGAGAAATGTCTGTTGGGATAGGTTTCACTGTATTGTGTACTCAAGAAGTGTCTTATAACTGGGGGAGAAATTAAGTAATATTTTATATTTAACACGTTACGCAAGGGTGACCCACCAGTGGGTCATACTTGTCTGTTCCGTGGGGCTGGGTCACGCTTATCTATCCCGTTGGGCGACGTGCATCACAGGTGAGTCACTTGTTTTTAGAAAATAAGTTTATTTTATTTTTTCTCTACATTAAATGTTGTAGGCATTAACAAGCATAAGGGTTTATTTATTAAATATTTTATAACTTTTAACATGCTCCCTCAAAGGACTCTTATCGGTTAATTTCATTTGATTACTCTTCTTAAAGAATTTTATTTAGCTCTGCCTGATTTCATTTCATACTTTTATCGCCATAAATAAGAATATAATATAAGAGTTTGTTTGTTTATTTATTTAACGTCACTTTATGCTACTATGGCTAATCAGACGATGCTACAGTGGGATTCCTAAAATTTGCCTATCCAGGTTTTATTAGGATAGGGATCTTTAACGAGTACCTGACATCGCACAGGCTCGGGACCACCTTTTAACGTCCCCTCCGAAGGACGGCATAACTAAGAATGTTTTACTCCCATTAAAAAATCCTAGGACCACCTGCGGACTTGAACCGGTGACCTTTGGCATAGGAGGCTGTTATGCTAACCACCCATCTACAAGTGGTCCCATAATATAAGAGTTATTTATAATAATAAAAGAATTATTTTTAGTAATAAATAATAATATAAGAATCTTTTTAAGTATTTCCATAATTACTCCATCCAAATCCATGACTCCTTCAAGTCATATGCTTATGTCAAAACAATATCAAATTAAACACGTTGAAACTTGCAACAGTGCCACCCACCCCAGACAGTCCCGCCTCACGGGAAAAAACATAGATATTCGCCCCAGCGTGAATGTGCTAAGGAACACCAAAAGATTAAATAGGAAACAATTTTTATCAATGAATAGATGTAAATAAATATTAACTTTATCATTTTATACTTTCTTATGTTGCAGTGTGTTGGATCGACCCTGGGAAGTTCAACTGCAAAAAGCCTCAGTGCAAGCTCTCTTGTGCATAACTGAATACATATACATTTATGTTCACACATATTTATAAGTGTATATAAGAATCGTAACGGGCCTCACTACATCGAATTAACTAATGGAGACATGCCGTTGGTCTCATTTGTAAATGTTAATGTATGCAGTGTACTGTGAATTTTTAATTTTTTTTTTTTTTTTAAATCCTAAATATCTCATCTAAAAAAACATTTCTAAACTAGAACGTAATGAATGATAACAGAATATTTGGAGCTATAAGGATATTTATTTACAAATATTGTAGATAGTTTATTTCTTTTTCTTTCCCTTTTTTTATTATTTTAAAAATTCAGTGTGAAGAGTTTTTGATGTTGAAACTTGTCATGCATTTATTTGTATAGTGGTTGACATTTTTGGGTGGTAGAAGAATTTCAATCATTTTTATGAAGTATTGTTTATTGTTGGCAAGTAAAATTTATGTTGTATAAAGTGATACATTTGACAGTGAAAGGTTTTTTTTTTCCTTGTTATACATTTGACAAGTTAATTTGAAAATAAGTAAATTAAAAAAAAAAAAGTTGTTAACTACTAAAAAAAAAAGAATTAAGTAAAGAAGAAAGAATAATAATTCTGACAACTTTCCTGTTGTAAAAATTTGTTTAGAAATTTTTGAAAATTATTGTATTTTGTATGTATTTGTTTCTAATTTTAATAACAAGTGTAAATATTAAATCTGAAAGAATTGATGTTTTAAATTGTTGTAAATATATTTGCATGACATTTTTTTTTTTCTTTTTGTTGAAATTAAATTATTATGAGTGATTCATTTATAATTATAAGGAGTAAAGATTTGTCTGAATTTTCAAATATTTTGCATTTGTCCATTTAAGTTTTGTAAATGATGAACATTGTTGTATTTATTAATGGTATATGTATTAGACTTAGCATATCAGTAATATAGAGAAATGTTTAGAGACTGTTATGTCCGAAAGATTATATAATTTTATTCCATTGTCAAAATAATTAAATTTTTAAAGATCTTAAAAATTATGGTTAATAGTAAAGTTTATAACTTATATTTTGCCGAGGAATTTAAACTTATTAAAAAATGATAGGTAAATATAAATTTTCTAGAAAAATATAAAACAAAATGAGAAAAATATCTATTGAAAAAAAAAATATGTCCAATCGGACGCACAACTTTGTGATAACTGTAAGGATAAAACTATACTGGGTGTGTGTTGAATACATTGCCATTAATCTGCAAGAATATAATTGTAAGAAAATAAAATGGTGCTGCCATAATCTTAAATTTACACATTTGAATAATAATTACATTTAAATACTATATTTTTTATTAAGATATCCAAAAATATTACATCTAAGTAAATTCTCTTTTTAAGTTAGGTAAACTAATTAGCCTTGATATATAAACAAGTTGATTATTTAGGCCAAAAGGACCTAAATTTGTTTAAGGATGTGTCACTACTTTGACGCATGCTTAAATCAACATTCGATGTGTCATTTCAATATGAGAATATCTTTTATATTATTATACTGCTTGGGCAGTAAATAAGATTATATCGCTTGTTGAAGTTACTGGGAATAAAAATTTGAAAAATGTGTAATTTTTTTAATGTTGCTATTTTCCTTTTTTCCTTAGTTAATTTATTTTATTGTGCAAATTAATACCTATGCAATATGTTTAAGTACCAATTAGCGTATTTCAACGAAAGGATAAACCATTTATTTATTCACTTTGTCAATTATAATAATATTCCTTAACTATTAGGAAGATGTTTATAGACCTTCGATTTTTTCCTAATGTTTCAGGGTGCAGTCAAAAGAACACACAATCAAGTATTAACTTAATATACTGAGGCTGACGTTTCAGGCCTAAATTATAGGCCTTTTTCTGGGCGTTTGAAGGCATATAATTTAGGCTGAAACATCAGCATGTTTATCAAGTTTATACTTAATTGTGTGTTCTTTTGACTGCAACCTGAACTAACTTTCCCCACATATACATACAGTCAACCATTCTAACTTCACAGTGAATAACCAATATTTTGTGAGAAAATATATTAAAAGCTTTGTTTCAATTTATAACAATACTATTGTTTTGTTTTGAGTAATTTGATATTCTTACTATCCAATGAACGAGAATTTCTTTTTTTAAAAACGTAATTGTAGAATATATCACTCACTCACTCGCTGTTGGACGCTACAGTCCTTGTAGGACCTGGTCCTCTGCCACCATTTTTCCCAATGCCTCTCGATCTCCAGCAAGAATCCTCCAATTTCCAACTCCCATCCTTCTCATATCCTCTTCCAAGTCCTCAATCCATCGTCACCTGGGTCTGCCCCTTTTCCTTTTCCCTCCTGGTGCCCCATGTAACATCATTTTAGGCAGCCTACAGGGCTCCATCCTTTCCACATGACCTAAGCATCTCAGTCTGCTCTTCCTAATAGCACAGAGGATATCAGGCTCTCCGTACAATTCTGTAAGTTTGGCATTGCTTCTGATTCTCCATCTGAATATATATTCATGTAAAAACAATTTTGATTTCAACTTTACCTCTGTAAGAATATTTGAAGATTTACCAATCATAGAAATTGGGTAAAGAAAGGAAATTCATGATCAATGGGTATGCACCATATAGTGTGCTATAAAAATAAGTACTTTCTTATGCCGCATGCTCTAACCGATCCTGAATACATTTTTGTTAATTATACAACTTGGATTTATCGCCGTTATTAGTTCTGTGGTCCAATATTTCAGCAAAATTGGCCTAAATGGTCTAGACTAGCATTAGGTTCTCTCCTACACCACTAAAAACCTGCTAAATCGTGTATTGTACGTCTCTTTGATCCAATATTACTTCTGAAGTGTCAATTGTTTGCACATGGATAGAAAATTGTGTAAGATCTCCCATTAGATGAATTACCTACATCAGTGGTTCCCAACAAAACATTTTCGAGGGAAGGGAGGCAAATAAAAATAAGAGATAAAATACTAACATATGATTAGGATAACAGGTCAGAGATCTTTTTTATTCACTAACACTTAATTTTCAAACTAATTTAGCATTTAGACATTGTTTGAGAAATGTAACTTATATTTTTAACCTACTTGGAACCCCATCCCACTGTTTATTTTCAAGCTATTTTGTCCCCCTAATGAAAATCCTTCATATCCTCTTGAGTACCTTCCTCCCCCTAACAGTGATCCAGGAGTAGTTTTTGGATAGGGGAAGTTTAGTTGTCTTTTTGGGGGTAAAGGGAGAGGGATATTATTTTAAATTAACTCAATTATGGTATGTATTGTTATTAATAGGTATTTATTATCTGTAGCAGTATTGTCTCAAATCTAATGTATCTAAACATCTCATTCAAGGATGTGAGACATGGAGCTTTAACTATACAGCTTATGAAGAACTTGACTGATTTAAAAGAACAGTCTTCGGAAGGATCATTAGACCAGTTTGGGTCAAGAAGATGGAGAATAAGGACAAACAAAGAAGTAATAGGCTTTATCATAAACTAGCAGACCCATGCTCCTAAAGGTCCAGCGTCTTAAATGGCTAGAATAGATTCTTTACCTTTGAATAACCCGTCCTGTTTGCATTAATTGGGGTGGGGAAAGACAGTAAATACCAATAAATAAAAAATTCCAGCAGTCAGTTTCAACTATCTGTTTATGTGCAGGACTTATTAACGGAGTGATTTGTCACTTTCCTTGTTTTGTTTGTTTATTTATTTAACGTCACTTTATGCTACGGTGGCTAATCGGACGATGCTACAGTGGGAGTCCTAAATTTTGCCTATCTAGGATTTATTAGGATAGGGACGAGTGCCTAACGTCGCACAGGCTCGGGACCACCTTTTAACGTCCCCTCCGAAGTACGGCATAACTAAGGATTTTTTACTCCCATTAAAAATCCTAGGACTACCTACGGGTTTGAACACGTGACCTTTCGCATAGGAAGCTGTTAGCTAGCCAGGTCCTGCTCTCCTTATTTATTATAGGGAATTACCGCGATATTTCACCTATTTTAGATGTTTAGAGGACATATTTATTTCAAATGTGTGTCATGAAGCAATCGGATAACTAGATGTTCGTAATGATCAGTACTCGAGATCGTAAATAATATGGCTTCAATTTGTGCTCAACGCACATGACACCATTGCACATTGCGCACATAATATCTTATCGCAAAGTTTTCATCGTCATCTTCAAAGTTTACTTCAGATGGACCTGGATACTCATGTTAAACATTTTTAGAGATAGACAGCATAACCAAACTCAGCGTCCGAATAATCAGAGGGTCTCGTATAGACAGAAAACTAAATACATCAAACATTAGACAGACCAAAGATCTCTGATCAGTCAAAGTTTATGCATGCAAAGAAAAGTAATGAGCATCAGCTTAAGAAGGGAAGTGGGAACGAACTTTATACGTGCTTGTACATAAATTACTGATTTGGGTGATAACGGAGTTAACGAATTGTAATAGTAATTATTCTTAAAAACAGTACTAGGGTTTATTGCTCATTTAACAAATGTAAATAAATATAGAGATTTGTTTATAATTATACCTATTCTGTATGATTGTCTTTTATTCTTTTGAGTGCAAGACGTCATTTGAATCTGAGCAGATGATTGAAGTTTAAAACTTAAATACTTTTCATCATGTCTAGGGTACTTGCTACTGCAAAAAAAGGTATGTAATAAAATATGAAACTACCAATTATCTATTTAATAAAACAAAAAATAATCGTCAAGACTTAAGTTCAGTTATAAGTTGTGATTTTAAGAAGACATGCTAAGAGAACTATCGAGGTACGAGAACTGTATTTTTACCTCTGTTTTTTACCATACTTATCGAATGAACAAATTGAATCTATTTTACTTATTGGTCTCAGAATAACGATGTTTTCTATGTGATAACTCTACAGATTATTTAATAAAATGTGAAGATAAACCTAGGATAATTATAAAAATTGATTCCAAATCCAGCACATTGAAATTCAAATATTCCGTAAAACGCGGGCTACAAAGTACAACATAACACCATAATAATTTGTTAATTAAAAAAATAAAAATTAGCCCTTATTTGATAATAAACTGTTTGTCATACTGAAAACGTTATTGTTGCGTTTTCTGGATGTTTTTTGCAATGTTTATTATTTAAAAAGCAGTGGTAGTGTTAACGTAGCTTGCCGGCCTTTGATGGGTGTTCATGAAAATATAGTTTGTAAATAATATATTATCTTAAGCGAGATTATTTCTATTCTGATTAGCTAATTATTTTAATAACCCCTCATCATTATGATGGAAGTTGAAAGAGGTCAGTTTTGTTGTCTATATTGCTTGTTTTATAAAATATATTCACTTCTCTTTTAGTAAACTTAATATTTATATTATTTGGTGAATAACCAAGCTTAAATTTTAATTGTTTCTTTGGCCCTCAGGAACTTTTGGCAAAAAGTTTAAAGGTATTACTGAAAAGAAGGATCCCAATAAAGAAAGCTCAGAAAAGGATGTACCTGTTAATCGAAAAGGAGTACTTATGTCTTTGGTCACTGGTGAATCAATGGAAATACCTGAAAGTGATGTTGTAAGTTTTTAAATTACAAAATGTTAGTTTTAATTATTGTATATTATTAATTAATAGTGAGAATCTGGTTGATGGTTAGGCTCCCCTCTGATTTCAACCATGATTTTGTGACTGAATTCCTTAATGGAATTCTAATTTAGACTTATTTAATTGAAGATTTTACAAGAATAAGAAAATGCACACAATTATATTTTATATAATTAGCATTAACTATATTATTCAATAACTTTGTTTTTTTAACAATTAAGCTCTTCCAGTTTTTTATCTTCTCACCAATTCCTAACTTTGTTCAGTAATTTAATTTTGTGTTTTTGTTTACATTCACACCCATAAAATTATACTTCCAATCATACTTTACTACTTAAAATGAATTTCAAGAAGTGAAATCTATAAAAAGTAAATTTTAAACCAAAATTAACACAGTGTGATCCGGGGTTACCTTTAGCATGGTGGTTAGCATAATAGCCTTCTATGCCGCTGAGTTCTAACCCGCAGGTAGCCCTGGCCATATTTATGCCGTCCTTCGGAGGGGACGTTAAAAGGTGATCCCGAGCCTGTGCGATGTCAGGTACTCGTTAAAGATCCCTATCCTAATCAAATTTAAGACTCCCGCTGTAGCATTGTCCGATTAGCCGCAGCAGCACAAAAAGGATGTTACATAAGTAAACAAACACAGTGTGATCCTAAAAATAATCAGTACCAAGATGATAACTAATGACAATAAAGAAAATCAATATATTTTTAACACTGAATATTTTTGTATGATTTTTTTATTTGTATGTCTGTACAATTAATAAAATTTAAAGTATGTATTGATTAGTGTTTGTTCATCCCATTATGTCACTTTATGATACAATGTCTAATCAGATGATTATTTGTTCTTGTTGTTTTCCTTAAACCTGTTTGAATTGACATTTATGTTCTGGTAGTTGAGAGGACAATGATTTAGTAATAAGATACATACATTTAGGTTTAGTATTCCAGAGTTTATTTGATTTTGTTTGTATCATGAAAAGTATATCATGGGCTTCGCAAATTTACATACAATGACCTATTCCAAACAAATTATTTTTATAGTAGGTTATTTTATAACAATAATGTGCTCTTATGAATAAGTTGTCTACTCAATGAATAAAATGACATTTTGAAGCACTAAACTATAACAGTGCTAAGTGTAACATTTCGTTGGTCATAAGAAATGTGTCTCATGCGTCATCAACTGTCAAATTGTGGAAATTAAAACAGTTAATGAGAATAAATGGTGAGATCCTCACCATGCTTTGAAAAGACCACATATCCATGTTGTAAAAAAACAAAACAACTCTTCTTTCATATTTTTAATTTTAGTAGCATGAATTGAGTTAAATCATCCAATCAGATCTGCTTTCTCTTGTAAAGGTTTAAGTTAGGCTTTTCTACCAAAATAGGACTCTGTAATATTAATTTAAATCAAGTTAATTATTATTTTTTTTCAAATTGGGTAGAAACTCTTTTGAGCAATCTCCTCAAATGGTATTTGGTATAGCTTTTTTTTTTTTACTTTACATTGTTTTGTTTTTCCAGATGGGACGATGCAGATCAGTTTCAGAATTTGAAAAACTGAATAGAATAGGTGAAGGAACTTACGGAATAGTTTGTAAGTTAATTTCTTTGTAATAACTGTTTTATAACTGTTATAGAATATAATAGAAAATAACTTTTATTCTGGGACCTAATCCCTTGAGAGTAACATAAAATACACAAATAAAAATAGCACATCTGGCCAGAAAACTTTAGATAGTTTAAATTATTTACACAGGTATAAGAGGTAGAGAAAGAAATTTATATAAATGTATGTACATAAATACATCTATGTACAAAAGAAAAGAAAAAAGCATAAAGTAAAGTAAATAAATACAGTAAATGAAAAGTAAAAAACAACTAAGTTATATAAAAAGTTATATGATTGTTTTAACTTAGTAAATTTTCTACTAATAGTTATATTTAATTAGGGTCCTCGTGAACTATCTTAACTTGTATCCATGTATTATCTCAGTTCACGATTTGAGTGTTTTTTACTAATTATTTTAATATGAATTGTGTTTCCATAAATTAAGATAAAATATCTTATAAAATAAAAATACATTAAAATAACTGGAGGCAGAAAACATTATTATACTCTGATTTCAGATCGAGCACGTGACACTAAAAATGATAGTATTGTTGCATTAAAGAAAGTTCGTATGGAACAAGAGAGAGATGGCCTACCATTGAGTGGTCTTCGGGAAATATCTGTACTTCTTACTTGCCAACATGAGAATATTGTGGAATTAAAGGAGGTAGTTGTTGGAAGAAGTTTAGAAAGGTAAGCTTGTTTAAAAAATTATAATTTGATTTTGGTTCTGATCCTAGATTTTATCCATTTTTCATGGCATTCAACTCCTCAATTACATTACATAGAGATTAATATTAAAAACCTAGTTTTTGTGGATCTCTTTGGCAGGAGTCATAATTTATTGTGCTTTTGTCTTTTAGCATCTTCCTTGTAATGGAGTATTGTGAACAGGACTTAGCAAGTCTCTTGGACAACATGCAGACACCGTTTACAGAAGCCCAAGTTAAATGTATCATGATACAAGTACTTAAAGGTCTGAAGTACCTTCATAGCAACTTTATTGTCCATCGGGATCTTAAAGTTTCCAATCTGTTAATGACAGATAAAGGTTGTGTAAAAATTGGTAAGTTATCTGATCTTAGGTTGTTTATTATTGCATTTAATTCACAATTACATGCCATCTGTCTTGTATTATTAGTTATCATTACAATTTTTTTTTTAAATATTCTAGCTGACTTTGGTCTAGCTCGGTGGTTTGGCTTGCCTGTACAACCTATGACTCCACGAGTCGTGACTCTGTGGTACAGATCTCCAGAACTTTTGCTCCAGGCAAAAACTCAGACTACATCTGTAGATATGTGGGCTGCAGGATGCATTTTAGGAGAATTATTAGGTAAACTAACTTTATTTGGTTTTGGAAAAATAAATATTTTTGAATCTATTTGTTAATTATTTTACCAATAATTGCTAACAGGTCACAGGCCATTACTTCCTGGTCGATCAGAATTATCACAACTGGAGCTTATAGTTGAGCTATTAGGCACACCTTCTGATTCTATTTGGCCAGAATATTCAAGCTTGCCAGCGCTTGCTAACTTCACACTAAAACATCAGCCTTACAACAATCTTAAACAAAGGTAAATTTCCTATTATATACTGATTGTGGAGAGAAAAGTTAATAAAAAAAAGGGGGATTTCTGGATGATGAAGGATAACACCCAAAAATACGCGATATTCTATGATATATTATTGCTTAGGCTTATCTGTCCCTATGCCTAATTTTGGGAGTGGCCACCAGTTGACCAAAGGACCTCACATAATTGCTGAGACTGTTTATTAAATGCCAATGTTTTGGCATATTTCAGAGATTTTTTTCAGAGCATGTGAATTTGATTAATGTTTTTATTAAACTGTTGTCATATGCTCTGAAGAATACCCTGCAATATGGACCCAAATGTCAGTACTTAGATAAGTCCACTTTTCTTTTTTTTTTTTACCTCTACCCTTACTTAGATTATCGTCTATTTTTAAATGTAAACTTCTGTTTAGATTAACATAATATTAATATTAATTCAGCACCACAACCAGTTACCTATGTGGGCCTGTGCCAGCAACTGCCACCATTCGTCATGGTTCTGTGCAGCCTTCATCCAGTTGTGCACCCCTAGGATGCTCTAAGTGTCAGCAGAAACTCCCTCCTCCCATCTACATCTCAGCTTTCTTCTTGTTCTGTAGGTCTTCTTAGCAGTTCCTCTTTACTCTTGCATGTCACATGTCCTGCCCATCGTAATGGTCCCAGTTTGACTACATTCAGCGTGTTAAATGCATCATAATTCTCCTGTTTTGAATGTCTCCTCCAGGATACATCAACTAAAACGCCTCCAAATATCCTTCAAAGGATTTTCCATTCAAACTAAATGAGGTTTTTGATTTTTAGGTGCTATTCTTGGTTGTAGTCCAGGTTTACGATTAGTATATTAGCACTGGGTGGATTATGGTCTGTCTTGTACAGGTGAATGTTTGACGCGAGAGAATACAACTTCTAAATTAATTTTTTTTTTTTTTTGGGCTGTAGTAATATTGGTTAGCTGAAATTATTTCTCTTCCTCTCACGATTGATTATCCTGGATCCACATAAGTGAAGTTAAAATCTAATATAAAGTATAAAATACCTAATTCTTTATCGCCCGATTAGCCATAGTAGCATAAAGTGACGTTAAATAAATAAACAAACAAACACACCTAATTTTTTTCGATGTTGAGATATAAAAATGTATATTATTATAATTTGTCATTGTTAATTTCTTCAATTTTTTTATATTTTGACACTGATTAAATATAAAATTACCTATTGATCCTACAATAATATAATTTTAACAGGTTCCCATGGCTCTCTGCTGCTGGACTTCGTCTTCTTAACTTCTTGTTCATGTACGATCCAAAGAAGAGGGCTACTGCAGAGGAGTGTCTTCAGAGCTCTTATTTCAAGGAACCTCCACTTCGTAAGTATTTTCGATAAAAACTATTTTGAATAATTTTCAAAAAGACTATGTGGAATTTGAATATTCTCTTTGCCAATTATAGTTTTTATTTACAATATTTCCTGATATTTTTAATGTATCAAGTATTGTAAGATGAAAGAAGGGAGGGGTGTTCTCTAGTGGATAGAGCACTAGTCTACTGTTCTCTGAGTCTCGGGTTCAAATCCTGGCAGAATAATTATTTATTTCAGCTGTACGGTGACGGGCTAGGGAACACCCACTCTCTATAAACTGGGTACCTAAAGATGAAGGGAAAATCTGGTAGCTGAGCTAGATCTTGGCCTTATTACCTTTATAGACAATTTTTGGGCTATACTTTCCTACATATTCGGCGCAACAACCCGTTATTGAGTCTAGGCCTCCCCTAGCAGCCTCTGCCATACGGCTCTGTCTTGTGTTGCAGCAATCCAGTTCCTGATGTTGAGCAGGCTCCTGGCATATGCCTCTACACCATCCAGCCATCTGGTTTTGGGTCGCCCTACTCTCCTTGCTCGATGCATCTCTTCTGTCATTATCTTCTTTGGGATCTCAGAGTCAGTCATTCGAGCCACATGGCCGCCCCATCAGAGTCGTCCCAGCTTTATAACCTTCACGACGTCGGCATCCTTAGAGATGTTGTAGAACTCCATGCTTTTCTTTTCTTCAAGACTTCTCCTTCTCTTACTTCTCTGAATATTCTCCTGAGCACCTGTCTTTAGAAAATTAATAGCCTATTCTCGCCCGCCTTAGTGGTTGCCCATGCCTCTGATTCATAGGTGAGCACTGATCGTACCAGTGTCTTGTAAAGATTAATTTTTGTTCTGGAGGAATGATTTTTGCTCCTGAAAGCATCTCTTCTAGGGCCTTTAAGGACTTTTCGGCCTATAAACAGTACAAATCTCTGTACACTCTCTCTGCATTGATAGAGATACCAGCTTTATTTTTGTGAGTGTTTCAACATGACTTTTTCATTGTTGTTGCAATATGATTTTAACCAATAATATCTATCTAACTTATGAAGGATGAGAAGATGATTTGGGTAGCAGTCAAAAAGATTTCACTTTATTAGAAAATAGTTTAAAATTATATTAAAACTATCATAGTTATATTAATAATTAGTTATTCACTATTTTCTTAACTTTTTGACCCGAATCATCCTTCATATTTATTACACAGACAACTATTTAGTTTTCAATTTATATAATTCAAAATACCTTTTATGCTTCATCCCAACTCATGATAAATTGGGTAAATTTATTTTTTTATGATATCTATAGATGGTTTGAGTATATATACTCCTCTCTTGAATGAATTGTGGAATAATTTGCTATAGGATACATGAAATGTTAATTTCGACACCTCAAGTATTGAAAAACTTCAAGGGGAATGAGGATTAGGTTTGCGATTGTGAATAATATTAATATTATGATAAATGATTAATCTGGTTCATGATCGCAAATTAGGTCAGTAATTAGTAATAAATAATTAGGTCAGCTCTACAACCCGCAAGTGAGACTTGGAGTCCTCTACTAGCAATTGCCAAGCGTCCCTATCTTGTCCTGCTGCCATCTACTGCCTTACTCCGAGGGTTCTTCAATCAGCTGCAACACAGTCCGACCAAAGCAACCTGGGTCTCCCAACTTGTTGCCGTCCAAACAGCTGTTCCATCAGTATTTTCTTCGGTATTGAATTATGAAGCATCTTTGCGATGCCCACCTTAAACTCATTGCCTTGATGATTGCAACAATGTCAGGCTCGCTAAAGAGGCCATAGCTCTCCATATTCCTACACCTTCTCCATTGTCCATCTTCACAGGTGGGCTCATAGGTTATTCTAAGGATTTTCCTTTCAAAAGTTAGGAGGTCTCTCTCATTTGCCTTTGTAGTGGTTCAGGTCTCAGAACAATAAGTCAGAACAGGACGGATGAGGGTTTTGTCGAGAATTACCTTAGTGCGTTGCGAGACAAATTTGCTTGATAATTGTGAGCAGATTCCATAATAACAATTCGCCGATATTCTTCTTTGTATCTCCACTGAAATACTGTTGTCACCAGTATTGGACCATAATATAGAAACTGTTTAACATTACTGTTTATTCATATTATGTCAATTTTATGTTATTTGGGCTGATTGGATGATGTTACAATGAGAGTCCTAAATTTTTCCTATTCAGGTTTAAGTAGGATAGGGGTCTCTACTTATTATTTTACCTCCATACTGAAGGATGACATAATCAAGGATATTCTATTACCATTAAAAAATCCCCAGATCATCGGGCAGGTTTGAACCTGTGACCTTGGGCAAACTGACTAAATATTGATGCTAGCCACTACACCATAAGTGACCCCTACATAGTGTTGAATATGTACCAATCGTTCTTTCTTATCTTATGTCAACACATCAGGACATGTGTCATTTTTTTCACACAGATTGGTTTCAGGCCTTAGTAGATTTAACAAGATTTAATCTGAAAATTATCACTTCTTCACTTTCACCTTTTATATCTGAAGATGTAATATAAATTTTTAATAATGTAAATTTGATTTATTATAGCTTGTGAACCGAAAATGATGCCTACTTTCCCTCAACACCGAAACATGCGACCAAGTAACTCAGCTGTTCCCAGCAAAGGGAATAATAATGGTACAAACCCACCTCCCCCTCCTGGAATGGACACTGGTACCAATGACCAGACAATGAACTTGCCAGCAATATCCGATCTGGTAATTTTTAATTTTATTTACCTCTTTTTAAATTGTTATTTATTGTAAAATTTAAAATAGTTCTAACTTAATTTTCATTAATTTATAGTTGGGGTCATTGGTGAAGAAGAGGACATATGAATAGAAAGTCTTCTGACAAATTTATAAATTTTTATTTTATTTTGTAATTTTTTGTCTAGATACTAGATTCTATCATTGTATGTAAATATGTGTTTGTATTAAAAGATCATTTTATCTTATTTGTGTTTTTTTTTTTCTTGTTCTATTTTCTTTGTTGCGAAATACTATTGATAAAGATCAAATTATCTTCGAATATTGATTCAATAAAGTATTATGTTTATTTGCTACCAAAATGATTGTGTTTTTGGACATTGTATACTATTATGTATTTTTTTTAGTTTTAGAGTCAACACAGAGATATTTTCATATGAAATAATATAAAGGGGCATCACGCTGTTTATTAATATAACCATTTAAAAGTAAGAAATATTAAAGTTAACATTTTTTTTTAAATGTTTCTGAATTCTCCACTGAAAATTTGGGAATGGTCTGTAAATACTTATTTAATTTATAATTGTATTTTTAGGTTATATTTAAAAAAAAAATAAAGTAGTTTATGTTAAAAGGCACCAACCATCACAGCTAGAAGATTTCATCTATGGAAGGTATGCTTAATGAGTTAAGCATTATTGATAGTGTACTGAATGTGTCAACTAACCTATCATAATTAATATTTTAGAAATTCCAACTCTCCCTGGCTAGTAAAAGAGTCTGGTCTGCACGACACATGATTTTCTCTACCGCCATTGTTAAAATCAATTTAAGAACTTATAAATACAGTTAGACATGAAAAAAAGTTTAAAAAATTTCATTCAGTTTCAATGGAAACATGTATTTCAGATAAATTAATCTAACAATAGAAACTATTATATACAATAATCACTTATGTTTATGTCCTTCTCGTCTTTTTCTGTAATGTTTTTTCAGCTTTGTATATACGATAACATTTTTTCTAACATCTTTAGATTTCCAACAGTACATATACATCTATATTACTATTCTTGTTTTAAGAAAAAACAAAGTTATCTACAAAAATATATTTGCTCTTTTCTCCTTCAGTTAGTTATCAAAATCATTCAAATTGCATATTTAGCTGGTTTTTTATCGATGCTAATAAGATGATATGTTTCATTTTTTTGGAATCTACAAAATTAAAAGTACTTAAGAGAAAAAAAAATTATAATATCGACATTTTAACCCTATCTGACGAGGTAAATCAGAATGAAACTTACATCATATTAAAGTCAATTGAATTTTATATCGATTTAGCGAGTTTAATAAAAATTGTTAGAGCCATTTTTGAGAAAAGCATTTAAAGGTGCAAAATATAAATGTAATGTAAAGTGAAATGAAAATTTACCTGCATTAAGCTACAGCTTGTTTTTATTTGCAAATTTCACAGATTTGATTTATATCATACTGTACTTTATGAGTTGCTTATATAAGATTAGAAGGGTGGAAAGAAAAGTATAACGATAACTATATATTAGTATAAAGTGGTACTTCTGGTCACAGTACATTTTACTAAAAAAGTTGCTATAACATCTCAGCCATATTCACTTCTAGAATATGAAATTTCAGTTTTCTATGACTTATTGTTTTCATGATACTTACTAAACACACTAACAGACCTTTTTTGGGGAATTGGTCTAGGGTTCCTTAAACAATTATTTCCGGTGAAAACTCGAATTAATAATTTTCTGTATCGCAATACTTTCTGTTATTATATATTTAACACATTGTTAGGTGAAAGTAAAAAGTAAAATAAAGAAACAAATATATCTATTTATTATTATCTAATGATGATTTAGTTAGAATGTGGTAATGTTATTAATATGAAGATAAGTCATAGTTTTATATTTGATTATATTAAAATTATAATTATATTAAAAAAGAATTTGTATTTGATTTGTTGCTTCATTGTTCTGACGCTCTCCTTCAAACGCTCTGAAGAAGTCCTATAATTTAGGCCGAAACATTGGCACCAGTTTATTAAGTTTATATCTTAATTGTGTGTTCTTTTGACTGTACCCTGAACTAACTTCTTTCATGTTAAAAGAATTTGTTGAAATGAAGGCTAGGAAAGAATTATAAAATTTATGACAAAATCTTTATTTCCATGATCACAATACCTCATATTTCATTGTATATTCGTTTTTCAAGTAAAAAATAAAGAACAAAAAAGGCATTTTAAAATACTAACAATCATCACTTATATGCATATGCTCTCTAGTCTGATACTTTGTTTAATTGCATTTAATATTTATACATATATATTTATGTATATATATAGACTGTACATTTCTAACCCAGCTAGGTACTAAACACTATTTTCACAATTGTTATAAATGTACTTTTTTTATACTTTAAACATACTTTTATGTACAATTTTCTATTGACATTCACACTACTACAATGTACATAAATATTTTCTTTGTTCATATACTAACAGTCTAAGTAATATTCAAAATTTACATACTGTATACTTTTAATTGTTTATTTATCATTATTAAAAGTAACATATATTTTGTTCCGAATAGAAGGAAACAATAGAATTAAATATTAAATAAATAAAAAAAAATAACTCAATATTTGGTTGATTACAGCAGGATATTTATAATTTATTGTAATAATCACATATCAAGTAGTTTAATCTCAGAAAATACACTTGTTAAATATCCATATTTTCTTAAAAAAACAAATAAAATAATTATTTAAATATATTAAAGAATATAGTGGAAATTACCCTATTTAGAACCCTCTTGTTAATGAGTATTTCATTGATTAAAACTTTGGATTGTTATAAAACCATTTACTAACCTCACTGAGATTATTTTATGTTAACCTTAGTTCAAATGGCTCAAGCTTGAACAGTTATTTCTTTTTTAGACTTATCTTTAGCATATTACCTTCAATTAATCATTAAAAATAGCACTGAAACTATAGACTATATAATATAAACTATAGTTATAAGAAGTGGTCTTCCATATTGAAAATTTTCCTCTATTTCCTAGTGTTCTCTTTTGCAACATAAGTCATTTTTTTTTTTTTTTATGGTAAAGAAATAAATTAAAATTTAGATCTGGGGAGTTCTATTTGAATTTCCTCTGTATTCAGAGTTTTATTTAAGGGAAAAAATAGCTGAAGCACATTTACATCTTTATTTTATTTGTTTTATAATAATTACAAACCTGTAAATTACTAATAAACTGAATACAGAAAAACAATGAGGTTATACAATTATTTTAATTTAGTTAAATAATTAAGTATTGATTGATAATCTTTAAATCTATCATTTTTTAACTTGTCATTGTCCATTGTTAAAGATGATACAACCTAAAAATTTCTACTTTGTAAAAAAAACAAGATTTGATTATGTAAGTTTAGAATTCAAATCGTTGTAGTATAAATTCACTCAGATCAAAATTTTATTAAAAGATCACAAATCGAGGGTAAAAAGCAATAATTTTGTCAAGCAACAAATATAACAATAAAATCAAAAATTTAACAAAAATTAAAATTATAACAAAAATCTGCCAAAAATAATTTGTCAAAGTAAAAAAATACTTCTAATAATTGATTTCACGTAAAGCTTTTCTCTGAATAGATATCTTCTCAATTTCATTTTACTTTCTAAGTAAAATTTATTTACACATTTTGGTTCAAGTTCTTAAGGTTAGCAATTTTTTTTTTTTCTCAGCCAATTTAAACATCTTTTAACCTACAAGTAACGAAAATAACATCAAAGTATTTTTTTATAAACATTTTGCATTCACTTAATTTAAAGTGAAGACCTGTTCTAACAAATTTTAAAATAACAATTCTTTAACATTCTTTCTTTCTTTTTTTTTTAAATATATATATAAGAAAAGAAATTTTTCACCAACTTTATAGAGACAAATTATTTCTAGCTTTGGTAATGAGCTGGTTTTCTAAGAGGTTTAAAATCCACTATGGTCCCACAAGAAATACTGCATTGGTAAATGGATTATGAAATTTTGATCTGTTTTTAAAGAATTTTTAAGTTAGCTGTTTTGTTTACATCATTATTACAGAATAGCGCATTGATCTTCAGACTAAACCCTGCAGTCTACATTTGTCTCTCTTTTCACAAAATAGTTACAATAATAAAAAACAATTATGGCAGTCGATGAAACACAAATCTCATCTTAAATAAATATACAAAAATACAGATTCTCACTGAACAACACAGTCATTTCCCTCCGACGTAGGGATAAATAAAATAGTACATTTCCTTTGATTTAACTTTTACAAAATTAAATCCAAGGCCCAAGCTCCTTCTCCATTAAAGCTACAGCGTCACTGCGACCCATAATCCTGAAAATATTTAACAGGTCGGTAATTGCTGTTGGTTCTCGATGTCTTGCTTCCCACAAATCTAGGATGTGATCAGTTGGACTTGACTTTGTAGCAAAGTAGTTTATATACCTAAAAAGAATAAATACATAAATAAATATCTGTTTATAATAAATCTCACCAAAATTATACACCTTAGAAATAATATAAAGAGTTATTTTCATAATTAATGTAAGTTATTAAAAAATTTATTTCAGGAACCAGAGTGTATCAACTCAAAAATTGCATGAATGAATAAAACATATTAAACATTATAATAATACATATGATGTTGAGTTATCATGAATATTAATCTCCTTTGACCAATGTGCATTTCTTTTTAGAGAACTAAAAATATTCAAGTTGTGTCCCTAAACAAGTTGCATTTATAAATAAAATGATGTAAAATATACCTATCCACATTGAGCTTTTGGGCAAGCATTCTCCAGTCATTGCTTCTAGAATTAGGTGGGTCAAGACACTGACAGAGCTGCTTCCTCAGGGTTTTACTAAATCTATAAAAAAGCAAGAAAAAAATATAATATAAAATTATAAGAAATAAATATATTAAAAATAAAAATGTAAATGTATTCAATTTTTTTTATGAAAGTCATTGCTCTTTTAGTATTAAAAAAAATGATTGCAAAAATATTATAAAAAATAAATTTTGTGTTTAAATCTAAAATCTTCCTTAATAATTTGAAATGTATAGGTACCTGAAAGGTGGATCACAGGTAGTTACACTTGAACCACAGCCGCTACTGCTGGTAACTGTTCGACACTTCCCTACAGCTGGGCTGTTAGACTGAAAACAAATAAAAACTTATTTAAGGGACTATTAAAGGAAAATTGTTATCTTATAGTTGAAGAGATACAGAAATCTTAATAGTAACTATGGTACACTATGTGAATATCATTTTGATCACCTATTGTTGTAAATATGTTAAATATGCACAGTTGAATTTGTCTTCAAGTAAATTTGTCAACATTTTGTAAAAATTGATTAGTATTAGGAGGTCAGCAAGTTCAATTATTTACAATTTTTTTTTTTAATTATTCCTTTATGCCCTCATATATAAATATAAACCTCTGTTTAATATCAGAAGTTCTTTGCTTCATTACATTAATCCTCAATATACCCTTAAAATTGTGAGAAAAAAAATGATAAAACCTAGAAGCTGTATATTATAATTTGGAACTTAAAAATGGTTCATAGTAAAAACACAAGACCTGTGCGATTTTTTCCTGTTATAAAATCTAAACATTATATTTTGTTTGGGTTAATTAAACCTGGACTTACAACCCATGATGGGTCAAGGGTTCAGTACTTATAGAGAATCGTACTGTTTGACAGACAATAGCCTTGCAAGGAGGAAATTATGCCTAGATTACACTTGGCCGCCAGGTTTTCCCTCCAATTTTGGGATACTCACTTTACAGAGGCTGGGTATGCCCCAGTAGAGTCTCCAAACCCTAGACTAATGGTATATCCACTAGACAATTCTATAATATACAGAGTTAAAGGTACTTTAGAGGAAGAAAATTTAAAATATCTGCATTTAAGCCCTGTCAGACTATTTGAATCGGAATGAAACTTATATGATATTAAAGCCCATTAAATTTTACATCAATATAGCGAGTTTAACCAAAATCGTCAGAGCCGTTTTCGAGAAAATCATAATAAAAAGGTGCAATATGCAAGGTATAAAGTGGCTGTTCTGGTTAGCCGATTTTTATGAAAAAGGTTTTGTAACATCTCGGGCGTATAGTTGTCTGAAATATGTAATTTCAGTTTCATAGGACTTTTTGTTTTTACCCGGGAACTACCACACATGGACACACTCAAACACAGACCTTCTTTCAGGACTTGGTTATTTGGACTCAGGAGACCCTAAAACATGTAAACATGTTTCCATCGAAAACTGGAACTAGAAAATTTTCATGATCGCAATACTTTCCCTTGGTATATATTTCATTTATAGGTAAGTGAAAGTAAAAATAAATAACTAAAAAGCTAATGAGGTTGTATACTTTTTTTTTTTTTTTTACAAAAAATAAAGCTCAAATTATTGAAAGGAAAGACTATAAAGATAATTTTTTAACACATTTAATACAAAATGTCATTCTGGATTACCAAGTTGGGTTCACCTGCTGATTAAATAAAAATAAAAATAAAATTTCTGTGGAATGATAAACCTAATATTTCTGTACTGCACGTATTAATCTACATACTCCATTTATAAACTTTGTGTTAAATAGAAGATTGATGAGTCTTAAGAAAAATACTATTGTGAAATAAATGATGAAAATCAATAATATGCTAACTTAATGATTTCCCAGAATAAAAAAATAACATTTTCTTCAACTTACCAAGGAATTGAGAGAGGAATCAAGACGAAGCTCAGCATTCACCCTGAAGAGCTGCCTGTGGTTCTGGCACCCTTTTTGACATGCCAGAACTTTGAAATTGACAGAGGAACTTAATCTATCCGTTCTTTCCAATGTGAAAGAGCAGTGTAAGTGTGTTTGTGTCGAATTCCATACATGCTGAAAAGGTATTTCCTAAAAATGATAACAAAAATTAATTTAAAGTAGTCGAACATAAAATTAATTAAAATATAATATAATAGACCTGTAATAAAATATCATAAAGTTAAAAGATTGTATTCATATGGTTTTCAATATTTTTTCGTCTATGTGTGGAACAAGGTAGTTTTTGTTAATTCAAATACATACATACAGTAATTTTTTCAAATATTCTTCTTAAGATTAACTCACCTGATATTCAGCTTGGGGTTTACTTCTCCAACCAGGCCCAATATCTTCCAAACTAAGACATAAATTTCCACCGCCATCTTGAAATAATAACACCTTTGGTTTATCAACTAAACAGCCTCCCAGTTTCTTCTCCATTTGAACAACACCCTAAAAGAAGGTTAAAATATAAGGTAAGTAAAAATAAAGTAATTTTAGTATAAAAATAATAAATAAAATTCATATGATTTAAATAGTAAAGACACATTTATAATTTCTCATTATCACTTGACAAAAATCTATGTTTAAAATAATAGCAAATCATCAATTTTTAGTAGTACATGAAATAATAAATTTATAGTTAAAATAAAAAAAAAGATATACAGGGTGGTCGGGAAGAATGGGCCATACTACAGGAGTGGATTACACACAAAAAATAATTTAAAAACTCATATGTTCTTTTATGGTTTTCATACTTTTAGATTTTATTGGCTTATTACAAATAAAGTCAATTTCATATATGTATTAACATTTCAGCTATCGAAGTCTTTTTACTTTCAATTACCTATACATGAAATATAATTCCTGGTAATTCCCGGGAGAAAGTCCTATGAAACTGAAATTTCATATTTAAGACAACTATATGCCCAAGATGTTACAGAAACTTTTACATCAAAATCGGCTAACCAGAAGAGCCACTTTATACCATGCATTTGGAAATTTTACTGTATTTTGAAGGAATATTTGATAGGTTTTAATGTCATGTAAGTTTCATTCTGATTGAAATAGTCTGACAGGGCTTAAATGCCAATATTTCAATATTTTCTTCCTTTAAAGTACCTTTAATTTTGTAGATACTAAAAAAATAACAGTATGATCTTGTTATCAACGATAAAAAACAGGTAAATATATAAGTTTAACGAATTCGATATCTAACTAAAAGAGAAAAGTGCAAACATATTTTTTTAATGCAGTTTTTCATTTTTTAACATAAGAACAGTAATATAGATTTATAATATACCGTTAGAAAGCTAATGATTTTAGAAAAAATATTAGCTTATACATAAGCTTGTAAAAGTTAATAAAGAGTAATGAAAAGCCGATAAAACTAACTGATATTTTAGATAATAATATAATAGATTTTTAATAAAACACATGTTTCTATAGAAATTCAATTTAGTTAATTGTTTATTAGTTTCGCTCTTTTTTATCTCTAACTGTATTTGAAAATTCTTTAATCGATTTTAACAACGGTAGCAAGTGAAAGTGGTATGTTTCCCGCACCAGATTTTTTAATTTTCATTTTGAATTTAAGTCGATAAACAAAATGTTGATATATGTATGATTTTTTTTTTTTTTTTTTTTTTTTTTTTTTTTTTTTTTTTTTTTTTTTTTTATAATTAGCTGATAAAATTCAAATAAATGAAAATTTTATAAGAACATACGAGTTTATGAAAATTATTTTATTGCGATCCACTTCTGGTGTTTGGTCCAATCCTTCCGACTTACCCTGCATATTGTCATCTTACTTCTAAAGCAGCAACAGTGTCTTCCAAGGTGTAAACACGAATGCTGTAGTCTAAGTGCTGAGAGTTGATTGTAGGCAAGGGTGCGAACACAGCCAGCCTCAGGAGTTTCACTGGCCTCGGAACTGGTAATATAGGGTTGGCAGCTTCTCCCACCAGAACAAACCTGGTCAGTTGGTCAGTGACCAGGAAAACTTGGCTTTGGTCCAGCTGCGTGAAGAGTGGGGTGTTGATGGTTTCCTCTCCGAGGGTAACAATTTTCTGAAAAAAAAAGAAGAGAAATTGATAATGTTTGTATTGCTATTTCAAAATTAAATAATTAGCTAAAATGTTAATAAAGGTGATATTTATTTATTTTTTTAATAATATTGTTTAATGTTAATCATTGGCCTGGAGTAAATTATATTAAAAAATGTATATACACATACATACATATATATAATATATATATAACGTATTAATTATAAATTCTTTATTTATTCTGGAACAAGTCTCTTTAGAATAATATGACATGGCATAAAAATGCAGTCTTTAGAGTATTAAGATAATAAATAAATAAAAGAAAATATGTATTTATATACATGTAGGTTTGTTTGTTTATTTATTTAACGTCCATTTATGCTGCTGTGGCTAATCGGACGATGCTACAGTGGGAGTCCAAAATTTTGCCTATTCAGGTTTAATAAGGACAGGGATCTTTAACGAGTACATGACATTGCACAGGCTCGGACTCCTCTGAAGGATGGCATAACTAAGGATTTTTTACTCCCATTAAAAAATCCTAGGGCCATCTGTGGGTTTGAACTCGGGAACTTTGGCAGAGGAGGCTGATATGCTAACCACCATGCTACGATTGATAGGTAGCTACCTATACTATACGATTGTAGGTAGGTAGCTACAAGGGAAGGGTGAAATTTTTAATAAAATAATAAAGTAACATCTTGACAAATAAACTATCATTTACTGTCTGATATATAAAATTCTAAATAATATTTTTGTGAAATGGGCGGTATAAATGCATAATAACATAATAAAATAAACATTTGTATTAGTTTTATCTGCTGATTTTGCTTGACATTAGCATATCTCTTTGGATTTTTTGGGAATTGAATAGACAGGAAGTGACTGAATAAACATGATTTAAATGTTAACTGAGTTAGGGATATATACATATCTATCACAGCCAGATATATACCATACTTAAACATAAATTATAATAATAAACAATTAATTATAATCTCATTTCTGCAATGTAAAGGTATTAGAGAAAAAAAAAAAAAATGAATAGCTTTCCCAAAAAATATTTATGCATTATTCAAATAAAAAATAACAATTTATTCTTGTAAGCACATCTATGTATACACATTAACAGTTTGCAAAATGAAAAGTTATGAGGATTTCATTATAAGGGGAAGTGCAAAATATTTAATTAAAAAATATAAATAAATAGATTCATTAATATGTGACTGTGATGATACTGTAAAAAATTGCTACAAATAATTTACTAAAGGTTA
Organism: Piezodorus guildinii; assembly: GCA_023052935.1. NCBI lineage: Eukaryota > Metazoa > Arthropoda > Insecta > Hemiptera > Pentatomidae > Piezodorus > Piezodorus guildinii. The sequence continues at coordinate 214,360,776 of CM041292.1, read as the reverse complement.
GTCACTACTAAATAAGTTGTGGTTAGTATAGATAATTACATTTTTTACTACCTGCCAAACTGGTGTGGCATCAGGCGGTGAATCACTCGACCAAACAGATATAGACCATTGGCCGTGTTTGAGGCTAGCACAGTGGTTGAAATTGAGGATTACTGGCTTCTTGAAAACTAGACCTGGGGGTCCACACAGAACAACAGGGCTCAACTGTGTTTGTCGATCTGAAACAAATGGAATAGTTTAATAGTAAAATTATTTAAAATTTTTAATTTAAGAATTTAGAAGGTTTAATCTGATTCTTTATGTTTTACGATCATTCGTAATAGTTTTACTCTTATGAAATGGTTGATGTTATTGTACTCACCTGTGAGTTTAGGCCGGTGACGATCGTCCCTTAGTACAGCAACATAGATGTCTTCCTTACGACCCCTGGCCAGGGCTCCTTCGGGAATAGTCAGAGATATACCAGAGTCTGGAAGACTGAGTCGCCCGCCATTGGTACCCATGCTCCTCCATGCGAGGCAGTCGGTGTCCAGCCCTCTTACCGGGATGTCTTTGCAGTCGTACACGGAATCTGTGTGGGAAGGAGCTGAAACAGAAGAATGACATGTAGTCAAAAATTCATTTTTTAAAGATAATTAAGCTTGCTGAAACTTTTAGGTATTAACAATTATAATGATTAAAAATTCAAGGAAAGAAAAGAGCTCACACTGTATTATTCAATAATATTCATAATTTTTTGGATATCTTCAGAGATAAATAAACAAATCTACAAATTTCGAATCAATCATAAATAAAATAAAATAAAGCTAAACTAATGTTAAATCATTTTTATTATTAAGTTTTGGGAATAATATTCCAAGAAATATGTTAAATAATATTTATTTTTATATTATATTGACTACAACTTATATAGAATCTCATTAAATTTTCAGAACTGGGTGGCACTCCTATACATTGAAAATTCTAAATATAGCTTCGGATCAGAAGGAGGGAAAGGTGAGAAAAACATCTTGGATAAAGATGGTTTCGAGCTTGTTAACTTGTTTACCAGATCTTTTTCAAGGGAGACGTTAAGGGTTTATTGAAGTTCAACTGGATTAAAAATGTTGCCTTAAGGTTGTAAAGATCTCACATGGAAACTAAAACTTACAGTACTTACAATTTGATTTTATGAATTTCTTGCCCATTTTGGTTTAATTAAAAAAAAAAAAAATATTGTTTCTAGGCCAACAGCCATGGAATGAGGTGTTTAGGCTGAAATCACTCTCAGCCACCAGGTTTTTTCCATTATTGGATAGTCACTTTATAAGGGCTGGGTGAGCCACAGGAGGGTCCCTACCCTAGGGTTGTCCACCGGCTGAATTACAGAATAAATAATATTCTTTCACAGTAGGGATTTGAACCCAGGACCCGAAGAACAGTAGACTACTGCTCTATCCACGAGATCACAAAGCTAAATATTAAAATGTATCATAATTTTCAAAAATATCAATTACTGAAGCTCAACGAAATTTCTTTATACTTTTTATAAAAGATTTAATTTATTTCCTCAGTTCATTAGGGGAAATTATTACTTTAAGGGGATATGGTATTGTTTAATGTTTATATTGTCAAAATAGTTTCTGTAGGTTAGATCTTTTGTTGAAGTATAGGCATTATTTCCTGGGTCCAGTTATCTTGGACGAATCAAGAACATTTTTAATCAGATTTAACTTCAATGAACTCTAAACATCTTCCTCTGAAGCTACACTTAGAATAATAATAATAGGCTTACCGAACCCGAAGGTTCGATGCCGATACCACCAAACTTCGCCTGCACAGACTCGTCCAATGTTCACCGGTCAAGCCCAAGCCCCCGAGATCAGCCTTAATGCAATCCTCCCATCGACGCTTCGGCCTACCTTTCGGACGCCTACCAGTCGGTTCAGCGAATACCAACTTTCTCGGAATCCGTTCCTCACTAAGCCCAACAACTTTACGCGCCCATTTGAGTCTCCGCGATGCTATCAACTCAATTATATTCACAGGATACAAACTCCGCAATTCCGCGTTGTGCAACCTTCTAAACTCCCCAGTGGCCTCATCTCAAATATTTCGGACCAAATATTTTACGCAGCACCTTATTCTCGAAAACCTTAAGCCGTTGTTCATCCTTCAAAGTAAGCGGCCACGTTTCGCATCCGTAAAGAACCGTTGGAAGAATAATAGTTTTATAAATTCTAACCTTTAAGTTTTTAGATAGAAGGAGTGAGCTAAGTAATTTAGCAACTGAATAACACGCATTTCCCACCTTTAACCGGGACTTTATTTCTTCCTGGATTTCATTTTTTCTTGTTATCATTGAACCTAAATACTTGAATTTCTCTACGTGTTCAAAATAATGACCTGAAATATTAATATCATCAAGATCGCCTCTATTTCTGCAACTAATCATATATTTCGTCTTATCGGTTTTTAATTCGAGACCTATTTGTTTACCGATTTTTACTAACACACCTGTATTTAGTTGTATAGTTTCCGTGTCTTCACCTAGTAGTACCAAATCATCGGCATACCCCAAAACCGGAATCTTGTCACCCATATTTAAGCCTTTCACCTTTTCTATAACATATTCTAAGGCTATATTAAACAAAACAGGTGAAAGGGAGTCACCCTGTTTCAAATCCGATGGCACCTCAAATCTCTCGGAGTAATTATGACCGATTCTGACTTTATGAAATGTTTCCGACAAACACATCTCTACTAGGTTTACTAACTTTTTAGGTATCCCCTGTTCAATCATGATGTTATATAGCTTCTGGCGGTCTATGGAATCATAAGCCTTTTTAAAATCTATATAAAGTTGATGGACTAACAAAACAAGGGGAAATTAAGCTCTTTGGATAGCTCTGGTCCTATGTATTTATGGAAAATGTTAATATTTTAAGGGACAGAAGGAGTCTAAGAAAAGATAGTTATTATTAAAAATTACAATAGTTGAAAATTCAATCTCATTCTATCAGTTATGAATAAAAGACTTACAAGAACAGGAGAAGGTGGCGAGGCTGTGGGAGCTGGAGTGGTTGCCCCTGGGACTAGGGGGGCGGCTCTCACCGGAATGCGTTGAAGTGGAAGTCGAAGGCGACGCTCCGGAGTTGAGGTGTGGCACGTCATAGTGGTGCTCCGAGCAGGATCGTGGAAGGCCGTACTTATCTGCAGCGTCCGAGTAGGGATACTCGTAGCAAGCGGGAACTGGGATGACCACAGTACGTGTGAGGTCTGGTTCTTGTCCAGGGTGGAGGTTCTTCTTGTCGTCATCCGGGTAGTACTCGGCCTGGTACTCTGCAACAAGAATAAGGAATAAATTATGGACCATCTATCTAGAAGTAGTATGGTGAAATCCTTAACTGGATTCTTAATATCTAAAAATCAACCAATAATTTATAAATACAAGTATATATATATAAAAATAATATAATTTAGAACAATCTTATGTTACGGTGTTCGCGGGCGTACTCCTCCGAAACGGCTCGACTGAGTGTTATGAAATTTTTTATAGGTATGAGAATCGGCCCTAAAGTAGTTTTCATACCGCTAAGTGATTCGGGTGTGCCAATACAATTTTTTTTTAAAAGAAAATGTTTTTTGTTTTTTTTAATTGGGCATAAAAAACAACATGTAACCACAAATTTTCGCACTTCTTCCTTCCCCATTCCTCTCGCATTTATTTTACATCACGAATTTAGTATTTTTGTATGAACAATATTCAAATAATTTAGCTGTCGTTCGTATTTTACATCACGAATTTAGTATTTTTGTATGAACAATATTCAAATAATTTAGCTGTCGTTCGTATTACAAACATAAGGTGCGGGCAACCCACGGACTTTCACTTACTTCCGCTGTTAAAATCAATTTAAACAACTTCAAAGTGTAAAGTTAATTTAAATAAAAAGTTTGGGATCATCTGTAGCAGGGTGGCTAGCATGACAGCCTTCTATGCCAAAGGTCACGGATTCAAACCCGCAGGTGGTCCTAGGATTTTTTAATGGGAGTAAAAAGGGACGTTAAAAGGTGGTCCCGAGCCTGTGCGATGTCAGGTACTCGTTAAAGATCCTACATAACATCGTAGCATAAAGTGGCGTTAAATAAATAAAAAAGCAAACAAATCAAAATTGTTTATTTAACGTCACTTTATACTACTATGGCTAATCGGACGATGCTGCAGTGGTAGTCCTAAATTATGCCTATCCAGGTTTTATTAGGATAGGGGTCTTTAACGAGTACCTGACATCGCACAGGCTCGGGACCATCTTTTAATGTCCTCACAGAAGGACGGCATAACTAAGGAAATTTTTACTCCCATTAAAAATACTGGGGCCACCCGCAGGTTTGAACTCGCGACCTTTAGCATAGAAAGCTGTTATGTTATGTTATATAGAAAGCTGGGTGTCTAGCAACCGGGAAAATCGGGAAAACAGAAAAAGTCAAGAAATTTGTACTTTGTTCAGGGAAAATGGTCCCTAGATAACATCGTTTCTTCTTCACTCAGACAAAAGTTCCAATATGCCTACTTGTTGTGATTTTGCAAATATCATAAAATGAGTTTTAAAATAAATTTGTAGTCAGATAGATATAGTTGAATCTTATCGTAAAGTAATTAGTCATTATATACATGTTTTTAATTAGTATACCATATTAATTGTAATTATTCTTTGTTTTGTCGATTTTCACCGAGATTTGGCCATGTAAAAGACTTCATACAATATGGAAAAGTCAGGGAATCTCTTTGAGCTGATTTTATAGACACCCTGAAAAAGTTATTGATGTTTATTAATGAAACTTGATACATCTTGGAGAAGGTAAAAAGTTATCGCTTCATAAGTGCTATTAAAGAAGAGTTTTTATGTATTCCTTCAAAAACCTTTTCCGGTTCTCACAAACCGTTCTCCAAGTAAGAACCAAGCAGGGTTTCAAGATTTAGTTGCTTAGGGTTGGAGACGGCCGTCTCAGTAATCCCTAATTACTGTAGAATGGGATAAACGTTAATTGTTTTGGGGTTCATATAGCCCTCTCTTGGACCGGACCTTCGTCGGATTACACATTATTTCCTGACACTAACAATAAAATAAAACTTAATAGCGGCCCTACTAATCTCTAATACTATTACATAACATAACAGCTTTCTATGCTAAAGGTCGTAATGGGAGTAAAAATTTCCTTAGTTATGCCGTCCTTCTGAGGGGACGTTAAAAGGTGGTCCCGAGCCTGTGCGATGTCATTTACTCGTTAAAGATCCCTATCCTAATTAAACCTGGATAGGCATAATTTAGGTATCCCACTATATCATTACAGTAGCATAAAGTGACTTTAAATAAACAACGACAACTTAATATAATGATTCTGATTGATCCGTATTAAACAGGATTAAATATAAAGACAAAAATCTCATTTTCCGACTCTTTCACTAACAGTAAGGGTATGACTTGATATTTTTCAGTTCTGGAAACTTTGAATATTGGTTGCGAGATGGTGTTGTTTTACAATCAAGGGTTAAAATTCACAAAGAAGAAACTATCAGCGGTAATTGAAAGTACAAACTTCGATATTATATTTTTGAAGTGAAAGCTTCTTTAGGCACGTTATGCGATTTTTGGCAGGGGTAAAAGCTTTGATTTCGTAACCATAGTGACGTTACCATCAAGCCCTAGATTGGCGCATGCGCAGCGGTCTGTGTATACCTGTCCACTAGAGATCAATTCCGATGTAACATCTGCACAAAAATATCGATATTTCAGTATTTAATTTAATTAAGATCAGTTTCTTAACTAGGTGACTAGCATAACAGCCTCATATGCCAAAAGTCACCAGTTAAAACCCGCAGGTGGTCCTGGGATTTTTAATAGGTCCTTCGGAGGGGACGTTAAAAGGTGGACCCGAGACTGTGCGATGTCAGGTAGTCGTTAAAGATCCCTATCCTAATTAAACCTGGATAGGCAAAATTTAGGATTCCCACTATATCATCACAGTAGCATAAAGTGACATTAAATAAACAACAACTTAATATAACGATTCTGATTGATCCGCATTAAACAGGATTAAATATAAAGACAAAAATCTCATTTTCCGACTCATTCACCAACAGTAAGGGTATGACTTGATATTTTTCAGTTCTGGAAACTATGAATAATGGTTGAGAGGATAGTATTCAAATTATGGACCTTTATTGATCCCATAAATAAAGGTAATAATAAATAAATAAATAAAGGTAATAAAATAATAAATAATTATTGATACAATACTAAAAATGAATCATCATGCTTGTCTTGTTGGAATCATATTTAATTATGACCGTTCTTGATAGTAAATACAAACAGAAACATTTTTCCAGAGTTTAAATTGAACTGCGACTTATGTTAGACCTGAGTTAAAATGTCGTGATTTATATCAAATTGAAATAAGATCATTTATAATCATCAAAACATTATTAAAGTAAGATAATGATATTAAATAGTATTAGAGATTAGTAGGGCCGCTATTAAGTTTTATTTTATTGTTAGTGTCAGGAAATAATGTGTAATCCGACGAAGGTCCGGTCCAAGAGAGGGCTATATGAACCCCAAAACAATTAACGTTTATCCCATTCTACAGTAATTAGGGATTACTGAGACGGCCGTCTCCAACCCTAAGCAACTAAATCTTGAAACCCTGCTTGGTTCTTACTTGGAGAACGGTTTGTGAGAACCGGAAAAGGTTTTTGAAGGAATACATAAAAACTCTTCTTTAATAGCACTTATGAAGCGATAACTTTTTACCTTCTCCAAGATGTATCAAGTTTCATTAATAAACATCAATAACTTTTTCAGGGTGTCTATAAAATCAGCTCAAAGAGATTCCCTGACTTTTCCATATTGTATGAAGTCTTTTACATGGCCAAATCTCGGTGAAAATCGACAAAACAAAGAATAATTACAATTAATATGGTATACTAATTAAAAACATGTATATAATGACTAATTACTTTACGATAAGATTCAACTATATCTATCTGACTACAAATTTATTTTAAAACTCATTTTATGATATTTGCAAAATCACAACAAGTAGGCATATTGGAACTTTTGTCTGAGTGAAGAAGAAACGATGTTATCTAGGGACCATTTTCCCTGAACAAAGTACAAATTTCTTGACTTTTTCTGTTTTCCCGATTTTCCCGGTTGCTAGACACCCAGCTTTCTATATAACATAACATAACAGCTTTCTATGCTAAAGGTCGTAATGGGAGTAAAAATTTCCTTAGTTATGCCGTCCTTCTGTGAGGACATTAAAAGATGGTCCCGAGCCTGTGCGATGTCAGGTACTCGTTAAAGACCCCTATCCTAATAAAACCTGGATAGGCATAATTTAGGACTACCACTGCAGCATCGTCCGATTAGCCATAGTAGTATAAAGTGACGTTAAATAAACAATTTTGATTTGTTTGCTTTTTTATTTATTTAACGCCACTTTATGCTACGATGTTATGTAGGATCTTTAACGAGTACCTGACATCGCACAGGCTCGGGACCACCTTTTAACGTCCCTTTTTACTCCCATTAAAAAATCCTAGGACCACCTGCGGGTTTGAACCCGTGACCTTTGGCACAGGAGCCTGTTATGCTAACCACCCAGCTACAAGTGATCCCTCACAAATCAAAATAATCCAAATATTTCAATCAAAATTACTTTGGGAAATTCTAAATGCCCCTTTTTATGTATCTAACGAGACACTACATACTGACCTTCACATTCCATTCGCCATTGCAACTGCCACTGATCGCAATTTCACTACAGACTGACTCTAAATTCAAACCGCTGACTCAAAACCTATCCACTGCTACAAATCCTTATAATCCGCCCAGAGACTAAAGAGGTGCTGGCCAAAAGACCTGATATACTGATAGTTATTAGTTTTAAAAAAATCTATTTTATAGTATCTTATGCAGTTTCGCAATTCTATTTCTTATTGCAAAAGCAGATTAGCAATTCTCATTTTACTGCCAAAACTAAATAAACCAAAATAAATAAGTAGAGAAGATATAAATGAAAGTTGTGTATGTGAGCATCAGATTTTTTAATAAGAAGAAAGAGGAAAATCTTATTTTAGCCTTACTCATGGAAGTGGTTGGAGCGACATACGGGCGGAAGGGAAGAGACACCGGGCAGAGCTTAAAGGGAGGATTAGGATAATTTTTACAAGTTTATTTACATAATGAGCTTAGCCAACAAAGAGGAAGGGATTAGCATAATGGCCAATAGGAGGCGCTAGGGTGGGGTCGGGGGTTAACCGAGTTTGCTGAAGGACCTGCCAGGTCGGGCGAGTCGCTAATTATTTCCCGGTGTAAATGACGGTCATCTCCTGAGGAGTGGATAGTAATGTTCTCCGCTCCATCACTGCTATATCCACCTCTGGAGGTCGGGAGGTATTTGTTATGGAGTCCAAGCCGCACCTAGCGGGGCTGATAGTGTTTTTCAGTCAGGGGTTAGGAAGCACTAAGAAGAAACTATCAGCGGTAATTGAAACTAAATATTTCGATATTTTTTTTTTAATTTTTAGTGGCAAGGTAGCCCAATGTGTATTGCACTACACTACTAATCTTTGGGCTCGATTTTGGATGTGGCAGGATAAATGTTAAACGTGGATAGACCCTGGCGAATGGAGCTCTCCTGGGTCTCAACCACTACACGTTGAGAAAAAGGGTATGTGTAGGTGATGTGAAAGCGAGGTCTTGTGAGAGTTTAGGGAGAGGGTGAAGGTTTATTGTTAAAAAATAAATTTGGATATTATAGGTGGAATAGTCAGGAATCAGTCATTTTTTGAAAAGTTTTTAATTTTGCCAACGTTTCGGCTCAAGCTTGTGAGCCATCATCAGGGCATTACTGAACCATGTCCAAGCATAAACTAAAGTTTATGCTTGGACATGTCTCAGTAATTCTCCCGTAGTTGAATAACGGTATGCCGGTCCATGGAGGAACAAGAAACCCTCCAAGAAGTAATAAGTAGAGGCATTGAACGGGTATCGACGAATTTATAATGAAAAAGTATCAGTTCAGGTGCTTGTGGAAAATACTTTAAAATAATAATGGAAAATAATTTGGATTACGAGAAATGCTAACACTGGATAGTTCTTTCTCAAGACATCGTCGCGCCTTTTCTTCACCCTGCATATTAACTTATTGTTTTGTATAATACAGTTGTAAATAAAAAAAAATGAATTACGATGTCAATACCTGATTAAAAAAATTATTGAGGGATATTAAAATATGTCCTAATTGAATACTAAATTAAAAAAAAAACAACCCATAACCAACAAATATTTTTTTTTTCTTTATATCTTTACACCTGTCAGAAGATGTCTGACAATCAGCGAATGTGTTGGACAAAAGTAAGATCAGACATGATAGGCATGGGGAAGTAAAGTGCCCAGCAGCACCCCTTCCAAGGCTTTAATCTAGCTGAGGAGGTCCCTCATCCAGCTTCGTTTTAGCCTTCTTCTGACCGGCATTTCAGCTACTGACATGTCGTTAGTCTATTGTCGTGTCCGTTAAGTTTAATGTGAAATCGAGAATAGAGTGTTCGTATATGTTGGTCAACTGTTGGTTGCTGTAAGTCCGTACGTAGGGTTCTGTTGTTCACGTACCATGTAGCTGTCGTTATGAGTCTTCAAATTTTGGATTGAAATGATTGCAGTTTTTGTATGTGAGTCTTTTTTGCTGAACCATAAATTTGGGAAGCGTCAGTCCATATTGGCTTAAGAATTTATGTGTATGTACTCAGTTTTGTGACTAATTTTTAATTTTGATGATTTTGAAAAATGAGAGTACAGTACTTTCAGTCGGTGGTTGAGTTTGAATAAAAAGAAGCCTCTCGAATACCTCCTTTTGGATTTGTACCACATACGACTTTTATCTTTCAGAAGGAATTGCGGAATAGCCGATGCTTATCACAACAATACTTAAAAGATAAAAAAAAAAAGCACGGCACAGACATCTTGATAAGGCACAACGAGTGAAAATAAAATAAATAGGAAAGAAGGGAAGATGGGAAGAGAGAGAGGGCCTACGATAAAGAGAAAATAATCCTGTAGCCGCTGTGGATAAAGGACTCTTAAGAAATCCACGACAGATAGAATAGAATTAAATTGCCTTTCCTTCCCACTAACGGATCCCAAGATCCCATGTGGGATTTATCAGGCTTTAGGAGCCCTCGAGCCTTAATGGTTAATGGGATACCAACCTGTGGATTATCGTCCTAATACTAAATAACTAACGATTGCATCTACATAAATAACTTGTTTGGGTTTCTACGCGAAGATTTGCAAAGAATATGTAGATTTTTTTTGTTGAAAATATTGTATAAGAAACAACTCCGGAGCATTCGACGAAGGGGAGCTTGGTAATCCAATATGTAGCCATAATTGTGTTATTTCGTTCCTTTGAAAAAAAATCTCAGGTAGGCCTCGTCTTGTGTTTACTTAACACAAGCTTTCTCTTCATTCACTGTCGCAATTTTACCCGCTACGTTTTTTTTTTTTATTTTATTTTTTTTTTATTTATTTTTTTTTTTATTTATTTTTTTTTTTAAATTTTCAGCTAAGGTAATTTTAATAAGTCAATATGCATACATATTTAAAACATTTTTTTATGTAATATTTTTTTTAACTTTAAGTAGTTTCTAATAATAACTCTAAAATACTGATCATCCTTTAATGCTAAAGAAATATTCCATTTACTAGAATTCCATGCATGCAAAAAAGAAAAAAAAATACAAATGTAAGTAGCAAATAAACAAGTTATTTTATAATTATTTAAAATTACCCTGGAAATACATTCATAGTGTTCCAAACATCATGAAAAAAAATAAATTGCATGATTAACTGAGAAATACAGGAAAGTTATTGGTAAGAAAGAAAACTATAACAGGAAATTAAAAAAAATATATATATGAGTTATGTAATAAGGAATCTATCTCTCAACAAAGATTATTTTTTTAAAGATTTTATTTTCACAACAATTAACAAGTGTCCACAAGCTTCGAAATTCATACATGTTGTGGCAATGCACTAATTACATGTCACACTTAAGTGGTAATTACAATGGTAATAATAGCCTAAGTTAGTTTTGAAACAGAAGGAAAAATCTATTTAAAAAAAAAAAAAAACCTACACAATAAAATTAATGTAAAGTAAAAACAAAACAAATCATTAATTAAAACAAAGGCAGATAATTTTTATTAAAAAATGATAAAACAGATGGTTTTATGCGTATAAACTGTACTAGCCATCTTACCACATACCCTTCTGTCTGATCTATTCAGGAGCACACAATAGTAGTTACAGAGGCTCGCACATAATCCTGGATGTAGAATCATAATTATTTACCAAGTTAAGATAAATTAAAGTTGCGTATCTTATCAGAATATAGATTCCGAAGAAATAACAGTTTCGTTGGAACATAGAAGTGGCCATCTCTTCAGACCATGTTTGTAAGTAGCTACAAACATCAAGAAGGGTTCTGTCCTCAGGCACTAAAGGTAAAACCACAACCATTTATCGATCATCGGACAGATTCTCAGCAATGATTGTAATAACCACGAATGGTATTGACGAAACCAATAAACTTGAGAAAGGAAATGAATTTCTCAGCTGGACAAGAGGAAATTGGAAATATCCCGCGCAAGGACAGAAGACAATAGCGACCTGTCATTAAGACAAGGCGGCGCAGATGCGCTCCTAGAGCCCTCGGATTAGCCCGGACTGCGCCGCATCTGCGGGAGGGTCCTGGCTACGGAGCAAAAACCGGAGCGAACAATTTATCCGACCTGTCGGCGGGAACAGACCCGCACCAATGGTTGACACTAATTGACAAGCGTTGTCAGCGCCTGGCCAGCTGTTAATGCTTTGCGTCTTCTGCTGGCGGCAGTTATAATTAGAGCTTGGGGGTTTTGGGGTTCTTGGTAGTGTTTGCTGCGATGCTCCAAGAGGTGAAAGAACTAACATTGAATCGGGTTTGCCTCAGTGACTTCCTTGTACAGCTCAGATTACTAGCAGAAATCGGCGAACTAAACTAACGTGAAATAAGGGTGTGATAAACGATTCTGCAGCAATTTCATCCATTATATATCCACATGTATCTTGGGCCCAATATATGTAGATAATTCGTACTGTTTCTAGGCCAACGGCTCAGCAGCCAGGTTTCCCCCATTATTGGGTATCCACTTCATAAAGGTTTGGTATGCTCCAGGAGTACCAGAGGACCCACCCCCAGGGTCACCAATTGTTTATTTATCGATTATAAAAACGAAACAAGTCTTAAAATATATTAATTATAAGAGTGCCCTAATTTATTCTATTAATACAACTTATAAATAGAGAAGGAATACACTATCCGATGTTATACTAAACAAAATACAGTATCCGAAATACAGAAGGGTTGCAAGGGTTTAAATAAATACAAAATTTTCGCTTTTAGTGCTGTTTCATAGACAATTAAAATTTTTACATAATGAATAATAATTGAAATTGGTTGAGAACTAGCTGAGATATAGCGTTTTGAAATTAGCAATGGTGATGTTCTATTTTCCTTTGCATTATTTATTGTTTTTCATATTATCTCATGCCTATCTACAGCTTTATCAACAGTTATACCCTAATATTATTATTTGGAAATAATAAACCATTGTGTAATAAATAATTTGCAGCGTTTTTACTTTCACTTACTAAATATAGTAAGGCAAAGTACACATTTTAGGGTCCTCTGAATCCAAATAACCAAGTCCCGCAAAAAGGTCTGTGTGTGTGTGGTAACTCCCGGGCGAAAACGGTAAGTCCTATGAAACTGAAATTTCATATTTAAGACAAATATACGACGTTACAAAACCTTTTTCATCAAAATGAGCTTACCAGAAGAACCGATTTATGACATGCATTTTGCACCTTTTTTCGATTTTCTCGAAAAAGGTTCCGACGATTTTGATTAAACTCGCTATATCCATGTAAAATTTAATGGGCTTTAATATCATTTAGGTTTCATTCGGGTTAAAATGGTCTGACAGAGCTTAAATGCCGATATTTTAAATTTTCTTTCGATAAAGTACCTTTAATTTTGTTGATTCTATAAAAATAACTATATTATCTTGTTACCACTGATGAAAAACAGGTAAATATATAAATTGAATGAATTCGATACCCAACTCAAGGAGACAACAGATATAATATATTTTTTAATAAAACACATGTTTCAATTGAAACATCATTTAATTAATTCTTGAATGGTTTCACTCATTTTCATCTCTTACTTAATTTGAAAATTCTTTAATCGATTCTAAAAACTGAGATAAGTGAATGTCGTGTGTTGCCCGCACCAGATTTTTTACTTTGCGTCATATCACAACAATGCAAACAGATTTTAAGGATTATCTAGTTAGTTTATTGGTCAAAAAATAAATAATTACAATATACAATAATTAAATACTATATATAGCGATAAATTGAACAAGAACAATAATTTAAACAAATGAGTGATTAAGATTCCAGATGAACTACCCTCAAGGCAGACGTAGGTCTTCTGGTGGGAATTGTTTGTAGCTGCCTCCGCTTTGTACCTTAGTTGGCTTCTGGGGTTTAGGTACGCCTCGCAGTTCAAAGCCTCCCAACTCTGGCTCGACTCTACATATATAATACATTATGGAAGTTATATATTCTCAACTTGTACCTAATGTCCTCTGTGTTACAGGAATCCGTTCCAGCCTTAGTGCTCATGACAAATGTGAAAATATTTTTTACACTTCGTTAAACCGTCTTTAAAAAATGTACAGAAATAAAAAAAGAGCCCAGAATATATTTTAATATCAGTATAAACTTATAAATATCTATAAATTATCAGTATGAATTTATCAATTGATAAATCAATGAGCAGACTCCGAACCACCTTTTTATGTCGCCCCGAAGGAGGGAATAACCAAGGATTTGTTTACTCCCATTAAAAAATCATAGGGCCTTTTGTCAGGTTTATTCACAACCTTGGTTGGTAAAGTTTTTACTTTCACTTACTATATATAGTAAGGGGAAGTATTGCGATCGTGAAAATTTTCGAATTCCAGTTTTCAACGGAAATACACGTTTTAGGGTCACCTGTCCTATGAAACTCAAATTTCATATTTATGACAACTATACGCCCGAGACGTGACAAAACTTTTTTCATCAAAATGAGCTTACCAGAAGAGGCACTTTATACCATGCATTTTGCACCTTTTTTCGATTTTCTCGAAAACGGTTCCGACGATTTTGATTAAACTCGCTATATCAATGTAAAATTTGTCATCTAGGTTTCATTCAGATTAAAATAGTCTGACATGGCTTAAATGCCGATAGTTTAAATTTTCTTCCCCTAAAGTACCTTTAATTTTGTTGATTCTATAAAAATAACTATATTATCTTGTTAACGCTGATAAAAAACAGGTAAATATATAGATTGAATGAATTCGATACCCAACTAAAGGAGAAAACAGAAAAAATATTTTTTTAATGCAATTTTTTGTTTTTGAACATAAGAGCAGTTATATACATGTATGATATACCGTTGGAAAGCTAAAGATTTTAGAAAAGATATTATCTTATACTCAAGCTTTTAAAAGTTAATAGAGAGTGATGAAAAGAAGATAAAACTAACTGATTATTTTAGATTCAATTTAATTAGCTATAACTGTATTTGAAAATTCTTTCATTGATTTTAAAAATGGTGGTAAGTGAAAGTCGTGTGTTGCCCGCACCAGATTTTTATTGTTAAAATACATGATTTAAAGAAATTATGAAGACTATCTATGAAATTTGTTTTCAAGCTAAGAGGTTTACAATCTTTTTGTCTGCGTTAATTACTCGCACGTGTTTCGAATCAGAAGAACACTCGAGATCTTGTCTTCTAGATGTTCTACAACAAGAGAAGAGTGTGAGTGAAGTACTCCCTTTTTATTTCTGATTCGCAAAGAGGAGTAAAAAACTTATGCTTTAATCCCGAGGCAGTGAAGAGGCGGTCTCATTTAGGGAAGGCAGGGTGTGTCCCCTTGCGAGTGGCTGCTCATACCTTCCCCCTCGAACCCTAATTGCCGCGCCCACTTGGCTCAGGTACCCACTTTTTCCTCCTCCTTTACAAGCACCTTCCACAGTAGACTAAATAGATCCCTATCCTCCTGCAGTTGAGTGCACTCGGAAGTACTCCACTGCAATTAGATGCGTTTAGTGCACTGTCTCGTCTCAAGTCTTCACTGAAGGGGCATGTGTCTCGTATGATGAGATACGGTATTCGAGCGCAATTTTTAGACAAAGAATAATTCGTTCGTTCATCTCAACAAATATTGGGTTGTGTCACATGAAATGTCCGTTCTCAAGGTAAAGGATTTTTATTAAAAATAAGATATGAAAACAAGATAATTTTATTCGAAGTATTTACCTTCTTATTCAACACATTTTCCCAACATGACACCAAATGTTTTATCCCCGAACTGAAAAACTCTGAGCTTTGAAGTGAAACAAAATCTGAAAACGCACTTTTCACTTGATCATCATTTTAAAAAAGTTTTCCTTTGACGAAGTTGTCTGAAATCCTGAACAGGTGGTAATCTGTTGGAGACAAGTCGGGAGAATATGGTGGGTGCCTAAGGGCACGTTTTTCAAGTCGGTATCCCCAGCTGAAAACTTAGCAAACCAACGGCGAATAGTCCGTTCATTAACACTCCCTTCCCCAAAACGCCTTGCAAATATTTCTAGCGGCCTCAGCTGCTGAATGGTTTAAACTAGTACAAAAATATTACTCTAAAATCGCGTGTTTCCATGTTCATATTTGGAGGTATACTAAAAAGTGGGTAATTGATTGGGAAGCTAATGTTTATAATACAAAGGTAGTAACTGTTTACTTTAAATATGTAAACATTCGGAAGAAAACAACAGAGACCTGCAAAATCCTTTATGTATTTCAGAAACTATAAAAACGGACATTTCATGTGAAACAACCCAATATAAACATAAAATACATGACATGGTGCTAACTGCTATGTTTTTGACCGGCTGCTTCAGAAACTAGCTTACTTACTATATTTAGTCAATATATAAACTATATTTAATGATACCGTTGGATCTCCTTTCCAAAAGTATCGTGTTTACCAATCCAATAGGTGGCATGCAGGGTAAGATTGGAGTAAACAAGATTTAATTAATACATTACTATAATTATTAATTTACATATATCCATTATATTATCACGTTGCCTAGAACTCTGATTGAGAATACTGAGGGACATTTTCACTACTACCTTTGCCATACAATATTACAAATAACAAGATACCTTTAACACACTATCGGCTGCCGAAGGTGGAGTCATCTTAAGACGTCCATTCTTCGCTTCATCCTCCAGCTGCTCTCAGAACACCGACGGCCACCTCCTCTTCTTGTAGATGGAACCCGACTCACTCTTCTTGAGGATAAAACTTGACTAACTCTCCGGTTCTTCTCTCTCATTCTTGTCACCTCGGGTGGGCCGAGATGGGAAGTGCCCCGGTTGGCGGTATAGCCTTTGTGCTATTATTCTTATCTTTTCACCCATCATAATATTCCTGTTGGCCGCCGCTGGGGGGAAACTACCAGAGGTTTCTGGTACCGCTGGGGGCCCATACCGATGGAAATCTAGGGGGATAGGTAAACACCTTTTGATGTTTTGCCGACAAAGGTTCGTTATCATTAATTGTTTAATATTAAAATTATTTAATTATGAACTCCTCTCAGTATCCTCAATACATTACATATATGCTGTTAATTAAAGACAAGATGATTTTTACAACACTTATTTATTTTAATAAAAGGACTTTTTTTCAATAAAAGAGATGAAACCATTTCGAGGAACGCCCAATAAGATATTGTGAAACTAATGGCATATATAAATACGTTCCGAGAAGACCCCGGCCTCAAATTACCACCAGCCCTCCTCGAGAAAGGGAGAGAAAAAAAAAAGCAAAAAGAAGAGGAAGGAGAAGACGAAGAAGAAGAAAGAAAATATGGGCGTTATTAAGAGGAGGGGGAGACCGCAGTTGACAAACGAGCAGAAATAAAAAATTAAGCTCTGAGCTGTATTAGCCCTTCTCATCAGGACTCCTCCAATTTTCATCAGTTTTTCTCAGTCAGGGATTACACAGCTCATTTCCCCTTTGATATCAATTTTCCGTTTCATCAACTGATGATGGTCCACTGATTTGAGCGAATAATTAGCTGATATTGTCTTATTTTAATGTATGTTGTGTATAACATGTTACAAGTCGCCATAAAACTGTGTAACTACATGTTACCAGATACCATTGTGGCGGATACTGCACACGCTCGCTGACAGATAGCGCTAGCGGCGTCCACATACCTTACCGGCCAAATATAAGAAGACGCTATATCCTATAAAATTGTATATTGTTAATAATTAATATCTCTATAACTATTTATACCGATATAACTGTTTTATGAGAATAAATAAAGCACTCAAGGTAATTTGACCTAGGGCCAAGACCCTAGACTGCTAGCAAAGCTCTCACTGTCAATTATCAATATGGATGACTAACATCCCCAAGGGCTAGCTCAGCTCTTCAGATCACCCAAGTGGGTGTCTCCCTAGGTCATATTTACTCTGCCTTTGTAACACAATGTGGTCTATCTTTATTTCACTTCCTTCTTCTACCTTGATTCCTTCTTACCCTCGCTACTGTCGGGCTACTACCCTGCAGGGCGATTTCCTCCTTATCCACGATGCTGTCGTGCTACTACCACGCATGGCGAGTTCTCTCCTTAACCGCGCTACTGTCGTGCTTCTACCACGCAGGACAAATCCTTTCTTAACCCACACTACTGGCGTACTACTACCACACAGAGTGTAACCCATCCGGACCAGTCCTCTCTGCTAATTCATTAAATGTCATCTCTATTAATCTCTCTTCCTTGCATGAATACGCAATTGTCGAGGCCTTCTGATACTCTTTCTTGTCTATTATAACAACCATACCTCGACACCATAGAGTCACTCACAATCTTTATTTTTTTATTCGCACGTGTCAGCTATGATATAGATATATGCTATTTGACAAACAGTAAATGATTTAATGAAAATTTAGCAATAGGCATGATATGGATGGGGAAGAGAAGTTCCCAGCAGCACTCAATCCTAAGCTTTAATTTAGCATAGGAGGTCTCTCATCCAGCTTCTATTCAGCCTTCTTCTTAGAGGCATTTATAAGTCCATTGTTGGGTCCGTGCAATTTAATATGAAAACGCTAATAGAGTGCTCGCTTTGTCGTTTTTATGCAATAAAATGCCTTAAAAAAACACTCGATAGGAGTCACTGGCATAACAGCCTTATATGCCCAAGGTCGTGTTTCCGAACCCAGTAGATTCCTTAGGAGTTCTTATAGGAGTTTATGCCGTTCTTCGGAGAAGACGTAAAATCGTGGTCTGCAGCCTGTGCGATAGTTTAGCATCGTCCAATCAGCCACGATAGAATTAAATTTACGTTAAATGAATAAGTAAGATCAGTAGAACAACTGGTTGTATTTATTCATTGCTTCACGGACGAACACATTACTCTGTTTGTAGGTGTGATGGGCCTGATGTGTGTGAGGGTGTGAGGTTATAACACACAGCTGGTGGGAGCAAAGAGGTTATGTGAAATGGATTTGTCACTGCCTCAAACATGTTTATATTTTAGTTCTCTTTGTATTTATTTGAAGCTCATTTTTATTTTTTATTTTATTTTCTGTGTTTTATGATAGTAGAAAAATTATTTTATTTTACAGTGGCAAATCCATTGCAACCTCTCACCAGCTGTTGTTTATCTATCTCGATTTGTGTGTGCTCCTCATATTGTTTCTTCTGTTTGTATTCTGTTATTCCTCGCTTTATTTAACCGTTTTTTTTTTGCCTTAAGGACAATAAAAGAACAATTTGTCACAATAGTACCAGGCTGTAGTCATTTCGCCCTCACCTCCTTTAAATAGGGATTTATAAAAACGAAAACAGGGATCACTTGTAGCTGGGTGGTTAGCATAACAACCTCCTATGCCAAAGGTCACGGGTTCAAACCCGCAGGTGGTCCTAAGATTTTTTAATGGGAGTGAAAAATCCTTAGTTATGCCGTCCTATGGAGGGGACGTTAGAAGGTGGTCCCGAGCCTGTGCGATGTCAGGTCGTTAAAGATCCCTATCCTAATAAAACCTTGATTGGCAAAATTTAGGACTCCCACTGTAGCATCGTCCGATTAGCCATAGTAGCATAAAGTGGCGTTAAATAAATAAATAAACAAACAAAAACAAGTATTAATGGGGATACATACAATAGCTCTAAAAATACTTTAATTTATTTCCAGTTGAGAGGTAGGTAAAACTTGTGTGCATAGATTTGTTTCTGTTCTGTAATGGTTTAAAACTTCATTGATATTAAACTTTAATATTTAATATTGATTAATTTTTTGTACAGATTATATGTATACTGATTACACCCAGACACTTATTTATTTGATGTCCTGTTTTTAATAAAACGTTTTCGAATTTATGATTTTTAGGATTAATAATATAGTTTTGTTGTATTTTTTAAATACCAATATATTCGCGAAATAATCCAACACTATTATGATGGCCATTTTTGAACAATATGACATATTATTGGCAAATAGGTAGAACTTTCTTTGAGATGAGGTAGGAGAGAGTAAGTATAGAGAGTCCTAATTTCTGCGCTAAAATGGCGAAATGGTATAAGTCACTTTTTTTTAATTTTTTTTTTTTAAATTTTAATTACGAGATAATATAATCTGCCACCTTCTGGGGCAATGAGTATTACACATATAAGAAATCATTCATTCCATATGTACATTGGAAATAAAATAAAAATAAAGAATTAATAAATATCAAACAAATAAGAGAGAAAAAAATATATATATACACAAAATTAAATGAATAGTTATAAAGAAAATAATAGTAACAACCTTGATCACATTTATACCTATTTACAATATTTACAAACTGCCCCTGAGATCACCGAATCAAACCGAGATCCACTAGTGGATGTCGAGGCACAATGCCAAAAGATCCCAGCGCCCCTCATTCAGCCGCGTCACTGGTCTTGAGTATTCACTTTTTTAAGAATTAAATTTGTTTTACTTTCTGGAGTCTCATTATTCTATGAGTAGAAGGTAGAATAATTTCATAAGTGTTTCTTTTTTAGTTGATGAGTAAACAACACTATCTCGTACAAATAAACGAACCACCTTCAAAACATAAACGATTTTACACTCCAGAATGAGATTAAAACCTTTTAACTATAGAAAAAAGTGCCACTAAGGTTTATTTTCACATATCTTATTATGTGAGAACTGAGAATTCAATTATATAATTCAGATCTAAGAAACAAGATATTCCTTCTCTTGATGTAGAATTTATAGAATGCAGAATGGAGATTACTGGCGGGGAATTTCGATGTTGGCAAGACCTATTCGTGACCCTATTTACCGCGAGCGATCTCAAACTGTTCAGGAAACTCTTGGATATTAAGTCCGTGTTTATCTGGAATATTCGGCACTAGCCCAACCAGTCGGAACTGAGAAGGAGATAAGAACGGGTTGCGGGTTCCAGGGCCTCGATATCTGGAATTGATCTGGAGCCAGATTAGGGCGGGTTTCGGCGATCCTCGCTCTATCAGCGTCTAGGGGAAAACAATAAAACTTGGGAGGAAAGAGGGAATCAAAAGATATTGGAGGAATCCATTTACCAATCTTATTCCCATCGATTTGCAAGGCTGCGGATTCAATGAGTGAAAGAAAAATAAGAAGGAGAATTCTACAAGATTCGTACAGTACACGGATGGAGATGACCAAGCAGAATGGTTAAATACAAAAAAAAAAAAAAAAGATATACATTTTTATGGTTCTCGTAGGCAAAATTTAATATTGGAAAATTGGTAATATCTGTAATAATCAAACTAAAACCTTTCGACCAAGCTAATATAAAGAGAAAAAAAACTGTACCTCTACAACCTATTGTTCCCGGTTCAGTACATAAATAAATTAGTAATTTGTTTGTTTTGTTTTGGTTTTAAGGCGTAAAACCCTAAGGTCATCAACGCTAACACTATATGTATTACCTTAGAAAGAACTATTAGGTACATGAGTAATTGAGAGAAAAAAATATTATTATTTTAAAATAGTAAGAGAAATAAAAATAATATGTATATTAAAAATTGAAAAAAAAATAAAGTAATATTAAAAATGAAAGAATACTTATAATTCGATATTGATTAAAAATGAAAGGAAAATAAAATGACTGCTCCTTAAGAAAATCAAAAACTAATTCAATGGTTTTCTTTCTATCACCCAGCACCGCTGAAACACTGAGTAATAAGGGCATTCTTGAATAATATGCCGAATGGTAAAGGTTCCATCACAGTGCTGGCATCGGGGCACCGGCTGCCTAGCAAAAAGATAAGAGTGCGTCAGCCGCGAGTGTCCTATCCTAAGCCGGGTCAACGCGACCTCCTCCCTCCGGCTGCTACGGCTAGATGTAGACTAGGGTTTCACTGTTTGTTTTATATGCTTCAGTTTGCTTACCTGGCTATCGTCCCACTCAATAAATTAGTAGTGTTTCTAAGCCAATGGCCATGCAATGATGTGAATAGGCCAAGATCGCGCAGTCGCTAGGATTTTTTTTCATACTGACTTTTACGTAAAGAGATATGTCTGTACTAATATCGTTATTAGTAACTACACAGACAAGTAATACAAAGTATTGGATTAACAACTTTATTTTAATATTTACTAACCTATACTAGAATATATAGTAGGGAAAGCATCGCGACTTTATGAATTTACCGCCGAAAAGCTCGACCACTGAATTCAATAAAATAAAATTATAGCTACTACGCAATTCAATGAAACTGTAAATTTACTAACAAAAGGAAACTTGTGTTTCTCAGTATCTCTGCAACATAATTACATAAATGATTTATACCAAACTGGATTTTGATGCCGACATAGCAAACAGGATCGAAGGCATTAAATGATCGAGCGCATCCCTATGATCCGGAATGAATTAATGCAGGAGCGGAACGGAGGACAAAAGGGAAGTGGATTCACAGAGAGCAATGATCCGACTATCGAACCGAAATAAATCGATACTCTCGATAGTATCACAGTTAAATGATTCATCGAGATGAGATTTACTAGCGACGATCTGTAATTCAATGGGCTTCCTCCATTAGCCCTAGGTAACTGAGGCCATTCCCTCTCCAAAGCCTACGGTTCCATACTTATTGGCTCTGTATCGGAATATCGATTCTGTAAATAACTCGATTAAACCAGGGATCATAAGGAAAACCAGTAATTATTTTTCGGTTTTTTAAATTACATGTATATAAAAGGATTAATGACTTAGCCTCCAAGAATTAAATTTAATGCAACAACATATGTTCGATAGGCTAGAGGCAAGAAGTTATTAATTAGTATTAAGGTCCTATTACATCAAATCATACAGGAGTAGCTTTTATTACTCTTAATTAATTTTCTTAGTGATTATTTAATGTATTTTGATTGTTTTATACTACATACAAATTATAAACTTATTAAGTAAAAAAGTTATCATAGGTCACCTAACGTAGTCGAGTATCCACACTTTACTTGGTCCTCTCAGCTGTAATTTATTTTCCGAATATTTCTATCATAATATATTTAATGGATGTTGCTCTAAATGTATTCAAACAAAACAATGTTTGGAAGAAACCTTTTGGTTTAGAAGAAATTTAGGAAAAAATAGCAAATACTAAGAAGTGGAAGTAATGAAGAACTAGAAAGTGGATATTCAACGTAAAGTACCGAGATAACTCTCTGAGTATTTATCCTATAAAGTATCTGTAGAAATATTTGAAGGATGAAGTTACAAAACTCAATATTTCTATAATTTAAAGAATATTCTTACCAAAGGATGCTATATGCAATACTAATTATACCATTATTAAAAAAATCAGTTGATTCAATTCCCAATCAACATCAATAAAAGTTTTACGATAAAATTACAATACATTTAAAATTCCTTGTATTATTATTTATTTCCCCTCACTTTGACAAGTGCTGCGTGGAATACGGTGGCCTCTCGACTGTGCTCGAACATATTTTTAAGATTTGTCCTCGGTACACCGAAGAGGTCTCATTTATACAATGAGTTAAAGTGGCTCTTTCCCTCTATCCGCAGACAATATTTCCTAGGATCACATCCAAAGACTTCTGCAATTTTAATCGTCAGTCCACTCCCTCCAAACAAGATCGCCCCATTCTGTTTATTTCTATTCCTACCCATAAGAACAAGAACTTTTGATCATTCTTTTCTTGTTCGCTCTACTACTCTTTGGAATTCCCTACCTACTCATATCCGCCATGCTTCCTCCCTGCCATCATTCAATCCCAGCTGTTCCAGCACCTACTGTCTTCCCTAACAGACGTTCAACAAGCCTGATATTTCAAATCAAATATCAATTCAAAAAGAAAATTTATTATTTATTGTTCATATTTTTTAATGGATCAATTATTATGAATCAGTTCCAATGCTTAGTTTTGTTTAACAGAATAAGCTATCAGAAGTTATTTATTTATTTTACTGTTTAGTTTTATTGTATAATTTAATACATTATTTCTTCTTATACAATTGATAATAAGAATTAATTATAATCCTTTGGTCTTGTGGCTAGACACGTTGTATATCTTAATTGTACATATCAATTATTCTTAAGAGACCCTGTCCCAGAATTTGTTTTTCTATTTTAAATAAAAAAATCTACTTAATAATTTTGACTGTTTATTTATTGTTTAATAAAAAAATATTTATACTCAATTTTCCATCCACGTTTATACTAACAAAGTTATTTGTGCTTAATATACATTGCTAGTGTTTGTAGTGGTTTTATTTTTTGAATTTCTCTCTGGAAGTAAAATTAATAGTAATATTTAGTTATTTTTTACAATAATGTAAGAATACTTTTAAAGCTGACAATATTTAATATATGATTTAAGATTTAAGTGCTTTAATCAATACGTAAAACGAACATCTTTAAAAAGTTTTTTTTTTTAATTGAGTATAGTATTAATGAATAAATAAAAACCCATAAACCCCGTTAGGAAGAACCTCAATAGAGCGAGAACTACACACTTCCAAACGGCAATATAAAAGTTTGTCTAGCGACTACCTTACTTTTATGAGCGCTATTAGTTTTTATTGACTACTGGAATTTTAAACTACCTTCTAAAGTAGTAAAATTACTTTTATATTTATTTTGTTTCCCGTAAGTAGAGGAAAACTGCTCTCGACTACAGGAAAATAGGATAACCGGCGTTTTAAGGAAAAACGTTATGGGGTGTGAACTTTTTCAAATCAATAAATGTAGGTTTTTAATTACCTTGTGAGACTGTGGACACCATGTGTTGTTTGCATTTTTTGTTAGTTTTTTCATGTCTTAACAACAATATACCCTTTTATAAAATTTCCAAACACAAAGTATATTTATAAATAAAACAAGCAAATTTTTACACTATGGTTTATTATTTCTAAATAACAATATTGGAGTATGATTGTTAGATGGGACAATTAAGTAATAAAAAAGGCAATATTTTTTTATTCGGATTCTACGCATCTTGACCTCACATTTTGAAGGAGAGAAATATATTAATTTAAATAATAATAATATATATATATATATATATATTTTTTTTTTTTTTTGGTCGATTACAAAGGTTTATTATTGAAAATAATAAAACAAAAGCATTTATACTGGACTGCGTTACTGCTTAAAATTATTTTCTTTCTTCGATTTCATTCAAATAATTCGAATAAACTTTAGTCAAATTTTTTAGGCGAATTAAAAAAAAAATAAATAAATAAATTGGTCCAGCAGTTTTGGAGAAATGCCGCGGACGGCGCACTGCGTAGAAACGGATTTTTTTAATTCGTTATTCGGTTTTGTTTTTTTTGTTTTTGTTTTTTTTGTTCGATTACAAATAATATCTCCGACGTATTATAGTTATATCTAGATAATATTCAGCTCAAGATACACTCGATGCTACCCTTAACTACAACGTACTAAAAAAAATAAAATGGCATCCTCCTAAACTCACATAGTTAGGTATGATATATTTGTTTTTTTATTTTAGATCATTAATATTATTTATGAATTATTATAGAGTTAAATAAATCAACGTAGTTCTAGTATTATAACATCTTAATTCAAAGTATAAAGAGATTCAATAGTAAATCTATCTATAAGTCGAGAGTGATTTGATGAAGAGTTTAATTCTTTCAAATAAATGCAGTTTGAACTGTTTGTGAATCGTTTCTACTCACATATAAGACATTATATATAGCTTAATAATATTTTTAATAAACATACCTGATACAGCCATATTGTACATGCTGTGGTCCGTCCCTTCCTTCTGAAGAGCCTGTAAATGAGCGCAGACACGACGGCGAAGACCACGCAGGCGACAGCCAGCCCGATGTACAGGGCTACGTCCGTCTCCACTTCTGCTCGGGTCGCTGTGGGCAGATACAAATGGATATTAGTTAAAGAATACATGATACACAGATATTTATTTAAAATTGATTGTATAAAATGTTTCTTTCATTCATAATTTATTGCAATATACAACTTATTACAAGTAAATGTGAGTACGTATAACTGTAAAAAGATACGATACACAAGTGGAGATTGGCAGCACTCTAAAAATATTCTAAACTAGAAGGTCTTGTGGCCGTCTTCTTTTCTGACGCCTCGGAAAATTGTCAGGAATTGAAATAGAAACAACTGGAGGGTTAGAGTGGGATTGGAATTTATCATGCAAGGAATAGTACGTGGTTCTGGCCAAATCAGCAACATATGGAACATTAAGGTCTTTATGGAAAATGTATTCGTTACATTGAGGGTTTTACGAATCCCACGGTTCTACTCCGTAAGTGCATATCGGATGACGAGCCTTTTGTAGTCAAGTGGAAGGCTTGAGCGTTCAAGTAAGTGTTGAAGAAGGCGAAAACGTTGGGCAGTTTCTTGCGTTTCAGTTTAAATTAAATTAGTAAATATAAAGAGATAACTTAAACCAATAAATCACATAACTAATAGTGCAAAGCAATAACAAGCTAATAATAAAGGAGTAATTTTCGTTTGTCATAAATTGTTTTACAATAATAAACAGTATTACTGTATTATTTATAACATAAAATTCAATGTATAACGTATCACGTATGATATGAAATAAAGTAACTTTTATGTTATCAGCAATTTCTTATGACAGTTAATATAAAGTTCTTAATTACCGAAATAGTTTCAAATTTTTATTTTTAGAATTAATGAACAAATTCAATCGAGGCATTTGGAATCATTAGCAAGCATAAAAACAAATAAACGATAAAACAATTTTAAAAAACCTGAAATGTCCGTAAAAAAGTGAATGTTTCGTGTATTTATTTCATAAAGATTCACTGGAATTTCTTAATATCTTTAAAAAGAAATAAAAAAAAAATGAACATATTTAAACAAATAATAAACCATTTGAGAACGGTATTTACGTTAAAAATAAAATGAAGTGTAATAAAAGGTATAAGAATGTTTTGTGTAATGTGAAATAATTTGTTTATAATGATATAATAGAACTAATAAATATAAAATGGATGTTAATTGCTGATAGTAATGATTTTTTCAGAAGATATTATTTATTGTAATAAATACTTATTTGTATTCTTTAGCAAATAGATAAAAATTAACTTTATTGGGGATGTATGGAGACTGTTTAAATTAAAATTTTAGTTTTTATTTTAATTTTTCCGACATTTCGGTTCAAACAAGGTCGGCAAAATTAAGATATTGTTTACTAAACTGACTTTAACTCTAACTTACTATTTCTATGTATTATTTCTTAGCCATTAAATTATAATTAGAGTGTTTGGAAAAAAAAATTAATACTTAAATTTATTTATTGACTAAATAAAAATTGTAAAACTTTGTCACATTTATTTCAACCGTAACAGAATCCATGGTTTTTATTTTTTAAAGCATCTATTTTTACTTTCACTTACTATATATAGTAAGAGAAAGTATTGCGATCGTGAAAATTTTCGAATTCCAGTTTTCAAGGGAAATACACGTTTTAGGGTCCCCTGAGTCCAAATAACCAAGTCCCGCAAAAAGGTCTGTGTGTGTGTGTGTGTATGTGTGTGGTAACTCCCGGGCGGAAACGGTAAGTCCTATGAAACTGAAATTTCATATTTAAGACAACTATACGCCCGAGATATGACAAAACTTTTTTCATCAAAATGGGCTTACCAGAAGAGGCACTTTATACCAGGCATTTTGCACCTTTTTTCGATTTTCTCGAAAACGGTTCCGTCGATTTTGATTAAACTCCCTATATCGATGTAAAATTTAATGGACTTTCACATCATCAGGGTTTCATTCAGATTAAAATTGTCTGACAGGGCTTAAATGCCGATATTTTAAATTTTCTTCCTCTATAGTACCTTTAATTTTGTAGATTCAATAATAATAACTAGATTACCTTGTTAACGCTGATGAAAAACAGGTAAATATATAAATTGAATAAATTCGATACCCAACTAAAGGAGAAAACAGAAAAAATATTTTTTTAATGCAATTTTTCGTTTTTGAACATAAGAGCAGTAATATACATGTATGATATACCGTCGGAAAACTAAAGATTTTAGAAAAAATATCATCTCATACTCAAGCTTTTAGAAGTTAATAGAGAGTGATGAGAAGAAGATAAAACTAACTGATTATTTTAGATAATAATATAATAGATTTTTTAATAAAACACATGTTTCTATATAAATTCAATTTGATTAATTCCTTAATAGTTTCACGTATTTTTATCTCTAACTGTATTTGAAAATTCTTTCATTGATTTTAAAAATCGAGGTAAGTGAAAGTCGTGTGTTGCCCGCACCAGATTTTTCCATTCAGAATGGAATGAAAAATAGCTACTTTATATGAGTTTTGTCTTTTATTAATGAAAGAGAAAACGTTCCTGTTTTTACCCGAAATAGGTCGGCAGTAGAACCCTTTGGTAAATGCCCAGGTTTTATTTCGATTTTTTTTTTTTTTTTTTCCAGCCTACTGTAATTAAAGAGCGTAGCGACGGCCAATAAAAGTCCAGGTTAAAACTTCGGGAAAGCCCGCGAAATTTCCGTCAATTAAAAGAGTGGCTGTAATTAAAAAAACAAACAAAAAATATCACAAACGGCAAACACTTTCCACTTTTATTAGTGCCTAGTGTAACTTTTCCGATGAAGGTACGCAACAGCGGGACGACACAACTGTTCCAGATAAATTTTTATAACCACGATGGCGCGCAGTCTGATTCAGATTTAGCACGGCCTGGTCCAAAAAAGGTTTATAAGGGCGTATTTATGTAACGGAAGGGTATTAGAGGAGAAAAAGAGGTAAATATTATTTTTCGGGAGGCCTTGAAGCATTAGGATGAAAAAAAAAATAACAGTGACCGAAAAACTGGTATTGGGTAGTAAACTAAGCTCGTAAGGTTTTTTAAAAATATTTTTATTTAATCCTCTCTGTGTTTATAAAATCATGTTTACTTGGTCAATAATGTTAACATATTATAGAAAAGGATTAGTTATGGTGCCTTTATTCATCAGCTTCTTCCGAACTTCCTTATCTTTAAGTGGTATTTTGCTTGCTCAAAATGAAAGAGATAGAAATTAATTTTAATCATTTAAAATTTTTTTAATGGAAATGGAAAATGTGCTGCACAGTCGGTTAACAGAAGTTGCAGTGCGTCCTCAAATGGTATTAAAAAAATAATTAAAAAAAAAGAATTACAAATTGTACTTATACATATATTTCCATATTTAGTCTGCTTCATAGATGCAATTATTTAGCAGTAAAATGTTTAAAAAAAAAAATAAAAATAAACTTTATTCACATATTTACATTTTGACAAAATGTTAACAATGATTTTGGATGAGTCATCCTTACAATCAGAAAATGTTTTTTTTTTTTTTGTGATTATAGTACATTAGCCTAAATGGTAAACATAAGGTGAAAAATTGAGGTTACATTGCGATTGTAGGAAAAATTATACAAAAAACCTACGCATAAAAACTACACATAAAATAATTGAGAATACATAAAATAATTGAAAATACATGAAATAATTGAAAATACATAAATTAATAGAAAATACATAATATGATTGAAAATTATAAAATTTAGAAATTTATAACATAAGAAAGTAAGTTAATTTAATAATACATGTTTTGTTCTCTTATGAGTATATCGTTTTAGTGAAAATTTATTGTAATTACCGATTTCTTTTATTAATGGGTTTTTAGAGACTGGAGTTTTACTGAAGTAAGAAGCTGTTTGTGAATGGACAAGTTGTTTGACTGTAGAAAGCTGCAAGTCTTGGAGCATTGATGATATTTTCGTGTATCGGGGGAAATTATTAATTACCCGCATTGACAAGTTTTGAATTCTCTCGAGTTTATGGAAGTTAGTCGAGCAGGATGAGCTCCAGACTGGAGAGCCGTATGTGATTAACAGGCGGATGACTGATTTATATATTGTTAATTTGTTTTGAGTACTCACACGGGATTTTCTATTAAAGTAAGGAAACATTTTGTATATTATTTTTATCGCCTTGTCAATTTTTCTGTTGATGTGGTCGGTGAAAGTAAGTGATTTGTCTAAAGTTAGCCCTAAGTACTGTACAGATTTTGACCATGGGATGAGAGCTGAATTTAACTTAATTTGGTGGGATTAATTTTCAATTTCCATTTGTTAAATTGTTTAAAGTATTGTTGTAAGCGATTTACTACAGTATCAATACGATATGATGAAAAATGTTAAAACAATTTTTATGTGATAGTGAAATAGAGATTATTTTTAATAACAATTGACCAATATTATAATATTATATGGAAATATATGTGAGTATAATTTTTAATAAAGTTATTTTAGAAACAGATTGTAAATATGAAAGTGATAATTGAATTCTAAATTGTTGATAATATTTGTTATTGTTTATATAGTTTTGTTTATAATATTGAATTGTATTTTAGTTGATTTTTTAATAATCTGAAGATGAGAGATAGAAAGTACCTCGAAACGTTGTTATAATCAAGTTTTATTTATGTTATAATAAATGAAAATATAAAGAAAGAGAAGAGATTGTTCCAACTACTACATTCATAATTATATATACTCTTCTATAATAATAATTGATATTAAAATAAAATATAAATATTTTTTTATTTGTGGGCTCCAAATAGTAGACCAACACCAAGGCTACGAATAGTTAAAATAAAATACTTAAAATTTACTAAATGAGGATATAATAAAAATCGACGTATTTAATGATGTTATTAACTACAAGTATATTCAATTTACGCTAAGAATTAATTAATATACTCTGTATTACTATTCTCATGAGATAAACTAATGCATTATTTAATTATTTATTTAGAAAAATATCTTGATGGCATGACAGGTAATGGAATATCATGGGCAAATCGCACATCGATTTACCTCGAACCTTCAGATCCTTCCTACTATTGCACATTACGGTAGACATTCAAAAATTTACATTAGAATTAAATACATTTCGTTTGCGAGTATAATTTACTTAACTGTCAAATTAAATCAGACGTTATGGCGTCCTCATGCCTTTTACGAAGCTCGATGACTGACATTACACTCTGATCCTGGTCATGCAAACGCATTCCGAACAGCAATAATTGTATGTTATTCCATCCAGCCTTTCCAAACGACGGGTATAATGTAAATCCAATGAGCAGGCGTCTATTTATATTTGTTATTGAATAACATGAGAGGGGATAATGCATAAAAGGAAAATAAAAGTTGTCAAACTCAATTTATGATTGAAAACCTGTGAGAAGGAAGAATAGAGTCAGGTAAAAATTCGCTATTACTTTACCGATTCAGATTATGTCAGTATTGAATTAAAATCATGAAGATGTGTTGGGTGCTCCAGAAAATAGGATTTCAGGCTTATATTAAACCTCTTCAGAACAATTTTTTTTTGGACGAGAAAAAATTATTGATATTTTTTCTTTACGATCCAATCACATTGTATAAATAGAGATCAAAAAGAGAAAATCTGGTGCGGGCAACACATGACTTTCACTTAACTCCGTTTTTAAAATCGATTAAAGGATTTTCAAATACAGTAAGAGATAAAAATGAGTAAAACCATTAAGGAATTATTCAAATTGAATTTCTATAGAAACATACGTTTTATTAAAAAATCTATAAGATTATTATCTAAAATAATCATCTAGTTTTATCGGCTTTTTATCAATCTCTATTAACTTTTAAAAGCTTGTGTATAAGATAATATTTTTTCTAAAATCTTTAGCTTTCCAAAGGTATATTATACATGTATATTACTGTTCTCAAGTTAAAAAACAAAAAATTGCATTAAAAAAAATATTTTTTTAGTTTTCTCCTTTAGCTGTTTTTCAAATTAGCACAAATTACATATTTAGCTGTTATTTATCAATGCTAACAAGATAATATGCTTATTTTTATAGAACCTACAAAATTAAAGATACTTTAGATGAAGAAAATTTAAAATATTGGCACTTAATCCCTGTCAAACTGTTTTAATCAAAATGAAACCTACATGATATTAAAGCCTAATAAATTTAACGTTGATATAGCGAGTTTAACTAAAATCGTCGGAACCGTTTTCGAGTAAATCGAAAAAAGGTGCAAAATGCATGGTATAAAGTGGTTATTCTGGTAAGCTCATTTCGATGAAAAAGGTTTTGTAACGTCTCGGGCGTATAGTTGTCTTGAATATGAATTTTCAGTTTCATAGGACTTTTCGTTTCCGCCCGGGAGTTACCACACACACACAGACCTTTTCGCGGGACTTGGTTATTTGGACTCAGCAGACCCTTAAATGTAAATTTCCGTTGAAAACTGGAATTCGAAAATTTTCACTATCGCAATACTCTCCCTTACTATATATAGTAAGTAAAAGTAAAAATGGCGAAAACAATAATATTTTTAAAAAGAAAATAACATTTTTATCCATTTTTGGCCGCTTAATGTTACAGGAAATTTATGAATGAAGCAATTCCATGCGTGGACTGGGTCTTCACATTTTTGACAAATGTGACGACACAATTTTAGAGAATTTTTTTTTTTTTTATGACTTATAATCTGTCAAATTCAGGCCAACCATTTTCATTACAACATTTGTACAGTTTTATAGTTTAAGTTTATTTTTCTTTAATGGTAATTTTTTATTCATACAGAGTCTGGAGGTGATTATTCCAGACATCTTAAAATATACTTAGATTGTATTTAATAAACACATTACATCGAACCGTAATTGTACACATAAGTGTACATACGTGTAGTAATTATAAATAAAAAAAAAATAATTCACAAGAAATTGGTTTGTTACCTTCCATAAAAAAATTTAAAACAATATATTTAATGCAAAATTTAGAAAAACGTTTCTCAAATATTTAACTGCAAATAGGAATTAACTGCACTGGTAACAGCCACATAAAAACTATATCACTGTTTGATAGATTCTGTATTAAATAAATTATTTACCTCTGTAACATATCTTCATTTGGAAATAATTCAGTATTTACTAAGATGTTGGAACGTGATTTTTTTATAATTTTAAATTCGGCCGAAACGGTTTTTAAACGGCCAGGAATATCAATGAACTTTGGGACGAGAGACCGTTAAACCGTGGATCTATAAAATTCGACAGTCAGGCAAACAAGGTAATGGAATTACTTCTTCCCGTGATGATGGTCTTCTAAATTTTATGGAAGAAAATCCTGAAAAACTGTTCCAGAACTAGCAGATTAACCTCAAGAAGGTGAAAACTCGAAAGTTGGGGGCCTTCACTCATTAAAGGACTTGCAAAAAAAAAAGGTCGTTCCTTATCCAACCTCCTCAAATCCTTCGATTATCGTTAAACAAGTCAGTTCGAATGATCATTCGTTTCTCCAAACCGATTAAATCCGAATGACCGATAATCGTCATTCGATTAAGCCCACCCCTACTTAAGATTGGTTCAAAACAGTCCGCAAAGAGATATAAAAGCAACTCCTGCTACTAGATCCGTCAGTTTTTGCCGAGACCCTCTCTTAAGATTTATACACACATGTATAAATCAGACATAATTGTATAAACATGGACGGCATACGGTGTCGGACAATTTGTTCGTTAGCCTCCAAGGATTCGACAAAAAGTCTCGAATTTATCTCCCTGTTTACGACCGGACTGTGTTTTCTTCTGGTAAAAACCTTCCGTAATAAGTGTGATGCCCCATCCCCTCTCCGTTGTCATAAATTCTCCTCGTTTTTATTTTAGGTTATCCCACCGTTCCTCTTTCTTTTCAACTACGAGATTTTTATCCGGCCAATTACACAGGCTCGTCGCTTATTAAATTTTTTTTTTGCTCGATCAAATTAAGGAATATTATTTATGCTTACGGAGGGGAACTCAATCATTCCCTTCATCGTTATATTGATAGTGCTGCTGTTGAAATATCATTTTTGTCATTTCGTTTTGAATTTAGAATTCATTTACCAGCTTATTTATCTGTAATTCTTAAAATTGAATTTTGTGACATAATTGGAAGTAGGGACTAGAGGTAAATGGGTCACTATATATACTTCAATTCTCTAGAGAGAGAAATAACATACAACCTAAGTGTTAGTTTTAGTTCTACGAATGTAGTCAACGGAGCTGTATCCGATAATAATATCTTCTGTCATTGTGAATACATAATCTAAGAGCCGGAGATTTATTCATTCAAATGACCGAGTATCAAAGTAGAAAAAAACAAAACAAGCGCTAATGTCATTTAACACAATCTAGGAGCCGTACGGAATTAACGTAGAGTTAAATATTCTTCATTCAATCCTACATAAAAAGTATTTTATTGATAAATTGGCTGATACTTGCCGGTTTAGAGTATTCTGCTTCCGAATTTGACTTGAATTGAATAGTTTGAAGTGGACAGTTAATGCCATATTTCAAGACATCTTCAATTGGTCACTTAAAGGATAAGAATGGTATAATTAACTGCACTGTAGGTCATTTAATTAGCTATAATTTGAGAGGTTATAGAGATCTTTAGTTCAAATAGTTACCAATTTGGCCCGTACGAGGTATCAATCCTTCCATGACAAACTCCATTCCCATCCAAATCCTTTCTTCCTCTTCAATTCCTGACAATCCTCCGAGGCGTCTGAAAAGGAGATGGCCCCGGGACCTTCTAGTTTAGAATATTTTTAGAGTTCTTCCATTGGGAAGCTTCTCTACATGTGTTTCATGCCTTTTTATGTTTCATTCAAATTTACTTGTTGTATTACTTGTTATACAGTTGTAAATTCCAATAAATAAATATATATAAAAAAAAAAAAAATTGTTACCAAGATAAAGTATTTTTTTTTTTTTATACTGGTGATACCATAATTTTCCAATTTTGCTTAAGAGGTAAAGTAAAACAATATTCTGGCCAATAAAATAGAACCCATTCATACTATGAAGACCATACGAGCCGTAGGAAACTGAAATTTCATATTTAAGACAACTATAATCCCGAGATGTTACAGCAACTTTTTCATCAAAATCAGCTGACCATAAGAGCCACTTTATACCATGCATTTTGCATCTTTTTTCGATTTTCTAAAAAACGGTTCCGACGATTTTCATTAAACTCGCTATATCGATGTAAATTTTGATAGGATTAAATTTCATGTAGGTTTCATTCTGATTAAAATGGTGTGACAGGGCTTAAATGCCGATAGTTTAAATTTTCTTCCTCTAAAGTACCTTTAATTTTGTAGATTCTATAAAAATAACCAAATTATCTTGTTAGCATTGATAAATAACAGCTAAATATGTAAGTTGTGCGAATTTAAAAAAAAAAAAACTAAAGGAGAAAACTGAAAAAAAAAATTTTCTAATGCAATTTTTTGATTTTGAACATAGCAACAGTAATATACACTTATAATATACCGTTGGAAAGCTAAAGATTTTAGAAAAAAAATATTATCTAATACAGAAGAGCTTGTAAAAGTTAATAAAGAGTGATGAAAAGCCGATAGAACTAATTATTTTAGATAATAATACAATAGATTTTTTAATAAAACACATGTTTCTATATAAATTCAATTTAAATTATTCTTTAATAGTTTCACGAGTTTTTATCTTTAAGTGTATTTGAATATTCTTTCATTGATTTTAAAAATGGAGGTAAGTGAAAGTCGTGTGCTGCCCGAACCAGATTTTTATACGATGATATGCATAGTAAACAGAATCATAATGTATTGGTTACCATGATATGGTATAACTTTTTTTTTTTGGGTACTGATGATTCCATAATTTTCTAATTTTGCCTGAAAGGTAACATTTTTAAAACGCTGGACCCGCGATTGGATACTAATAAATCGCGCCTAAGTGACGCCCGGAGAGAACGGACACGATAAGACGCCCTGCGAGGAAACAACCCTCGGCGGACGCCGGTCCTATCTCTGGCAGGCCAATTTTTTAGCTTGTCGATAAAACTAATTCCCGTCAGTCCATTTGTCTCTCCCGAGGCATCGAGTGCCCTGATCAATGTTCTATATTCAATAGGACCTCGCACAAAAAATCGGACTAGGATACCCTCCGACCATGTATCACTGCGGAACCGTCAGCGCCACTCAATCAATTTATAGTTACAACAAGGGGAGGAGTGTGAAAGGAGGGAGGCGACCCGTAGGTAGCTAATGTAACTAATAGCACATCCTAAATAATGT
The DNA here is from genome assembly GCA_023052935.1 of Piezodorus guildinii. Taxonomy (NCBI): domain Eukaryota; kingdom Metazoa; phylum Arthropoda; class Insecta; order Hemiptera; family Pentatomidae; genus Piezodorus; species Piezodorus guildinii. The sequence goes on along the minus strand of CM041292.1, from coordinate 214,324,877 downwards.
GTTCTCAACATGTCAATGTATCATAAAAAAAATCTGGTGCGGACAACACACGACTATCAATTACCTCCATTTTTGAAATTAATGAAAGAATTTTCAAATACAGTTAGAGATAAAAAATACGTGAAACTATTAAAGAATTGATTAAATTGAATTTCTATAGAAACAAGTATTTTATCAAAAAATCTATTATATTATTATCTAAAACAAAATCTTTAGCTTTCCAACGGTATATCATACATGTATATTACTGTTCTTATGTTCAAAAACGAAAAATTGCATTAAAAAAATATGTTTTCTGTTTTCTCCTTGAGTTTGGTATCGAATTCATTCAATTTATATATTTACAATGTTTTTCATCAGAGGTAACAAGATAATATAGTTATTTTTATAGAATCAACAAAATTTAAGGTACTTTAGAAGAAGAAAATTTAAAATATCGGCATTTAAGCTCTGTCAGACCATTTTAATTTGAATGAGACCTAGATGATATAAAAGCAGATTAAATTTTACATCGATATAGCGAGTTTTATCAAAATCGTCTGAACCGTTTTCGAGAAAATCGAAAAAAGGTTCAAAATCCGTGGTATAAAGTGGCTCTTCTGGTAAGCTCATTTTGATGAAAAAAGTTTTGTAACGTCTCGGTCGTATATTTGTCTTAAATATGAAATTTCAGTTTCATAGGACTTACCGTTTCTGCCCGGGAGTTACCACACACACACACACAGACCTTTTCGCGGGACTTGGTTATTTGGACTCAGGGGGCCCTAAAACGTGTATTTCCGTTGAAAACTGGAATTCGAAAACTTTCACGATCGCAATACTTTCCCTTACTATATATAGTAAGTGAAAGTAATAAATTACCGCCTCTAAAAAATACACTATTATAGTATAAAATATGTTTTAATTTTACAATAAAATAGAATATTTGTTGACAGCTTCGATGAAATAATACAGAATAAGACTGTTCAGATTGCAGGCAAGAAACTCATAAAAAAAAAAAAAAAAATTTCATTCTGATTGAAATGATCTGAAATGGCTTAAATACCGATATTATGAATTTTTTTTTTTCCCTCAGGTACATTTAATTTTGTAGATTCGACATTAAAGTAGACATAAGAACAGTAATGCATAATACTCCGTGGGAAAGCTTAAGATTTCAGAAAAAAATATCATCTTACACACATTTAAGTAAAATGTAATCTGGAGAGTGATTAAAAAACAATTGTTTGTTGTGGATAATTAATATAAATGATTATTTAACGAATCAGATTTTTATATCGAAAATCAATGTAATTCATTATCCTTTTTTCATCTTTAACTGTATTTAATAGTTTTTCATTTGATTTTAATAACGGAGATAAGAGAAAGTCATGTGTGGCGCTTACCATATTTTAGGAATTTTTTTTCCCGCCCTTTCTTCTTATAACCCAAGAGGAATTAGACGTAGATTCAGATTAGAACTCGACTCGTCGATGGGTAAATCCGAAGAATAGCTCTATTGACAGGTGGATCTAATTCGAAGTCTATCTTTAAAAAAATGTATTCGGTTTTGCACAAGAAATAACCACGTTATAAATATTCGAGTCGTTTTTCGATATTTATTTCGTGATGAAAAAAAAAAATTGCTATTTTTTCTCCTTCTCGTAGATAGTTCTAGTTTTCTTAGTTATTACTAGCCCCCCACCACATAAGGCAACTAACTCTCAAAATATCAGGTGCTTGTTCATCTAAAATTTTTATACAGAATATTATAGGATGAAATCATGTATGTAACTCATATTTTAAAATAGAATAATAATTATTAAAACTCACTCTACAAAGTAAACCTTTGCTTTCTTATATTTTATTCAAATATTTATTTATTTATTACAAACAAGAAATTTGACATAAAATTTAATTTGCCATCTGCATTATCTTTGCAATAAGCAAATTTGTGGACTGCTGAAGCAGCGGCTCATCACAGCAGAGCTTGTTAAGTGATCAGCATATCTCTTGGCCACCACTTGCATAGTCGTCGGGGTGGGCTGTAAGGATTCGTAGGGCATTTTTATGTTTCTGTAAGAGGGTTGGTGTTGTATGTTAGTCTTTGGTGGAAGTTATTGTATTGTTCTGTAGCAGTGGCTGAAATGAAATAGTCGGAATGTTTTAGTCGTTATTGAAAACGTCATTTGATACGTAGAACGGTGCGTCCACTATTTTGCCCAGCACTTTCGACTGAAAAGACAGTATTCATTGGATACTTGGTGGTTTAGCAGAGCCCTACAGTTCTATCCCGTATGTCCAGATTGGTTTTAGCAAAACTTTGTAAAGAGTTAGTTTGTGGTTAATGATAATTTAGAACGTCTTTCAAGTCATCTAGATAAAAAACCGTGTCGTCTGTGAGTTCTTTGCGGTTTTGTCACCTCCAGGTCAGTCTTTTGTCCAAGTGAATACCTAAATATCGAATTTTGTCGGAAGTAGGAATAGGAATATTATTAAAGTTAATGGGAGGAGAAGGCTACAGGTAGGATCTACCTTCTATTTAATATTCTATTTATTCAAATAAAGGAATTGATCTAGTTTTATTATTTTTATATTAATATGCGACTCGCAAGAATTTTTCGCGATTTTAAGCGATTCAACGTGTGACATTAGCAAGTATCAAACATACCATATCGGCGAGCTTTTCAGGGTGGTCAGGAATAAATGGAACACGGCATTATCCCATAGATTTATGTGGATATGTTCAGCGACTTTACAACGATAACTGCCTATGATACCATCAAATCTCGCAGTTGACATACCAATACGCCTACAATGGCAATAAATTTTATTATTTAGAACCTACGCAGATAGAGTTGTTTTGCCTACGCATATAGAAAATTTCAGAATAAAAAATAATAAAAACAGAAACGAATAAACAGTCATTATCTCTTAACACTCTCTCTTAAATATTCATAAATAGTTTGTGAAAATTGTGTTTTTTTATTTACTGGAATTTACAACTGTATAATGGAATACAACAAGGAAATTAGAGTGGAATATAAAAAGGCATGAAACACACGTAGAGAAGCTTCCCAACGGAAGTACTTTAAAAATATCCTAAACTAGAAGGTCTCGGGGCCATCTTCTTTTCAGTCGCCTCGGAGGATTGTCAGGAATTGAAGAGGAAGAAAGTATTGAAACAAGAGGATTAGGGTGGGAATGGAGTTTGTCATGAAAGGAATGGTATCTAGATCGGACCAAATCAGCAACATACGGAACATGAGGTCTTTATGGATAAGTTTGTTCGTGAAAAAGTAAGGAGCATTGAGGATTTTACGAAGGATTTTGGATTGTAGGGATTGCATATGGGAAGAATTCGATGGTTTAGTCGAGCCCCACAGCTCTACTCAGTATCCAAGTTGTATTTTAAAAATATTTTATTTACTTTCATTATTCAAAACTGTCTTGCTACCTCCCTCTCATATTTGTATATCAATAGAGAATAAACCATGATATATTTCGCACAATCATATTGTATTTCTAAATGTTTACTGAGATAAGAAACATTTTGAATATGGATACTGTGTAAATGTGTGCGAGAGTATGATCTGAACATTAAAAAAATGAAGTTTTTTTTTACTTTCATTCCTATCAGACGTAAATTTTAAATAAGAAAGACTTCTGCCATGTTACTGACATAGTCTAACGATAAGAGGGTGTTAAGTGTAACAAAATAAATATAATTACAAATTTTAAGGTAAAAACAGATGTATAGGTGTTTGTTTTTTTTTTTTTTTTACAAATTCTAATGTTATTAGAGATTGTGTGGGTTATGTTAGATGTCATTCTTCAGTGAATACTGCCCCCGCGTATCTCAAAAACCCAGAACTTTTGACTTAATTGTGGTTTATTATTTTCAATTTGAGATCTTGCGTTTCAAGATGTTTCGAAACCGAATAACAAGTAAAAAATAATCCGTTTGCCCGCGGCATTTCTCCGAAACTATTGAACCAATTTTTTTGAAATTCGCATTAAAAATACAAGTCCATGCAACGATGAACCTAACATCTTGACATTGATATCAGCTGGTTAGTTTTAAAATGGCGGCCGATTAAAAGTGAAATAATTCAATAACTCAGTTATTTTTGAAGATGGAGAAAAAATTTATTAGTGTTTTTTAACAAAAAAAAAAAAAAAAACGCGAATAATTATATAAAAGCGAAAAAAGAAAAGAAAACAAAAATTGAAATTTTACACATAATACCTTCATAACTATGTTATTTTGACGATAGAGAAAATTATGTATAGAGTATTAGTAGAGCGCGATAAACAAAAAAAAAAAAATGATATGTATATTCAAGTAATAAATTAACCCGCAGGTGGTTCTAGGATTTTTTAATGGGAGTAAAAAATCCTTAGTTACACCGTCCTTCGGAGGGGACGTTAAAGGTGGTCCCGAGCCTGTGCGATGTCAGGTACTCGTTAAAGATACCTATCCTAATAAAACCTGGATAGGCAAAATTTAGGACTCCCACTGTAGCATCGTCCGATTAGCCATAGTAGCATAAAGTGACGTTAAATAAATAAACAAGTAATAAATTATAATTGATGTAATCACACCAAAAATCGGCTATTATTGAAAATTGAGAAAAAACAAATAGATTTTTTAGATCAAGACAACGCGATGAACAAAGAGCAAAAAAAAAAAAAAAAAAAAAAAAATTCATTAATCTTTAATTTTTTTTTATTGTGTAGGTTTTTGTTTTCAGATTTTTCCTACTATTTCAAAACTAAATTAGGCTATAAGTACCATTAAACCCGCTTGTACATACTTCTAGATTAACATGTAATTAGTGCGTACTGTATTTACGCGTACAACATTTATAAAATCTGAGGCCACCTGTAAATATTTGAAAATATTCTAGGCTGAAACGTGGGAGAGATATAAGAAATAAAAAGGTTGTTGAGTGAGAAATGTTGATCATTTGTTTTTTTAAAATTAAAATTATCATTTTATAATAGTATTTTAATTATTTAAACCTATTTTAAACTGTTGACATTAAAGATTCTATTTCCTGTTTTTTTTTTTGTTTTTTTTTTAAGAATATATTCATCGTATGAATATTGAAGTTTTACGAAGCAACATTCTGTAGAATAAAATTTCAAATGCAAAGCTTTTTTCAAAGTATTCTGTAAGCGTATTAATTCCTTGTTAAAATGGATGGATACGCCGTGTAATCTTCAGTTCAACCTCTCGTATTGCTCTAAAAAGCTTTTATGCAAAAGAAGAAAAAGAAAAAAAAAAGGATTGGTAATAGAAAAGAAAACGGTCGCAGACCAAGGTAGAAAAAAAAAGAATAAAAAAAAAGGTAGGAATTATTTTAAAATCAACCTTCGATAGCGGCTGGCCTTATAAATGATTCATAATTTTCTTCAGAACGCGTTCTAACAAAATCATCCAGAAATATCGATGGATGGGAGATTTCAAAGATTTATTTTCTCAAATAACAAATGAAATTAATTTAAATAAAATCATTTAAAAGCATATTTTACTCGTTATTCTTTTAAAACTTAAATCTTGAAAGACTTAGTGATCGATCAACACAAATAATTAACCTCTCTCGTTCTCAAATGTGAGACTGTTCATTTTAAATAGGTCGAAAAACAAAGTCCATCAAAAAAATTTGCGTATCATGAAAACACTCTTCATACTACTTCATAAATTTTATTTGTTTATAGCACGCACCATAACAAGAAAGTATGTATTAAAAAGTTTGTTTTGAACTTTATACTTACCAAATTTTATATTTTGCGAATTTAAGAAATGTATTTATATTCTAAGGTAATAGTAAACAAATTTAACTGTAGAGACTGATAAAAAAATAACTGAAAAGATTCTATTGAGTATGTATAGTCGACTGTAGAAACTATTATAGGTGGAATAATCATGAATCAGTCATTTTTTTAAAATTTTTAATTTTGCCAACGTTTCGGCTCAAGCTTGTGAGCCATCATCAGGGCTACAAACATCAGAAAAAAAGAGATACATATTAATATGATAATGAAAATTTTCTTTTGAATGTAGTGACAATTATAACATTTGAAATAAAACAGAAAATATACCAACATACTTAAATATTATAGATAAAAATAATGATAATATGATACATAATCTGATGATGATAAGCATAAAAACATTTTTACAAAACTTTAGACTTTAATATAGAAGTAAAAAAATATATAAACGTACCATTACTGAGCCATGTCCAAGCATAAACTGAGGAAAACCATAAACATAGGTAGTATGGGGAGGGGTTCGTGTAAAAACCCTGAAGGTTTTCCCTCCAAGTGTAAATACTACAGCTTATCTATGTTTTTAAAAAGTTTTACAAAATTATACAATGAAAAAAAAACAATATACTTGTATGTACAATAAGGCTCAACATTTTTAACAGAAAATTATAAACACTAGAATCTGTGGTATGTAAAAGATCCATGAGGTATATAATAAAAATTAAAAAATAAAATAAATAAATAACAACAACAAAAACCAGAGGTGTTATAAACGAAAAGATAAATATACAGTAAATAAAATATAAATTACACAAGAAATTTGTACAATAAAGTTATAATTTAAGGAGACGGAAGATGTTGGCATACGAGGGAGAGATTATCTCTTTGCCTGTTTTATGATTGACGGACATTGAAAAGATTCTATTTTAGTTTCTTGAAATATGTTTTGCTCTATTTGGAAATATCAGGCACGGTTTTCCTTTTCACACTTATCAAGATCAGATAATGTTAATTTTAACTGGAAGGAATTAGTCCGGGTGGCGGTCATTAAATGAAACAACTAAATAGTTTCAACTATTTATTGTTTGCCAACGTTTCGATCCCCTTTGTGGGTCATCATCAGGGCGCATGGTCGGAGAATGGAAAGTTTGTGTGGAATATGAAAAGTGAGTTTCCATTCTCCCACCATGCGCCCTGATGATGACCCACAAAGGGGGTCGAAACGTTGGCAAACAATAAAAGTTGAAACTATTTAGTTGCTTCATTTAACGACCGCCACCCGAACTAATTCCTTCCAGTAATTCTCAACGGTCAACTAATTACATCCACAATGTTAATTTTAACTATTTTTGCTGATGAAATTCCATTATTATATTAGAAGACAAGATCCTGAAAAGTTTCTTAAGGCCAAATTAGCGAGGTTAAAAGGAGAAACGAAAAAAAAAAAGTTAATTTGATTAAGAACTTAACGTGAAACAAAGAAACGGAACGATGTATAATGTTTACAACAGCTTAAAATATAATTATTATTAATCATTGATCAAAATAATAACGGTGATTCGAACCAGGGTAAATGAATCAATAAAAAGTCTCAAAATAATAAAACAATAAATTAATGGCAACATAATAGTGTTTCTTTGTTTATTATAGGGAATAAAGTACACTTTGGAAGAAGCTGATAGGAACGGTTGTCTTCATAGAAACGTTTCGGAAGAAAATGTTTTTAGTGCGCTTTAGAATGAAATGAAATGTGGATTTAGTAACTTTTGGAATGAACTGAAATTTTTAAATGCGTTTTAAAAGGATATGTATGAGCCGGATAACGGATTCCTATAAAACTAAACCATTATAATAAAATATCTGTGACGGTCGTGAATAAGTGGTTAAGTAAAAATCTTTCATTTTACAGGTGAGTTACTTAAAGTTTTACATAATACCAAAATAGAGTTATTAATTACAGATTTTTTTCCACCTGAAATTTCTTCCACCAAGAAATGTCTTTAACCTATTTAACACGACTTAGGAAAAGGTCTGAAGGAGCGATACGTGAAATTAACTCATTTTTACTTTCACTTACTATATATAGTAAGAGAAAGTATTGCGATCGTAAAAATTTTCTAGTTCCAGTTTTCAACGGAAATACACATTTTAGGGTCCCCTGAGTCCAAATAACCAAGTCCCGCAAAAAAGTCTGTGTGTGTGTGTGTGTGTGGTAACTCCCGGGCGGAAACGGTAAGTCTTATGAAACTGAAATTTCATATTTAAGACAAATATACACCCGAGACGTTACAAAACTTTTTTCATCAAAATGAGCTTACCAGAAGAGCCACTTTATACCATGCATTTTGCACCTTTTTTCGATTTTCTCGAAAACGTTTCCGACGATTTTGATTAAGCTCGCTATATTGATGTAAAATTTAATGGGCTTTAATAACATTTAGGTTTCATTTGGATAAAAATGGTTTGACAGGGCTTAAATGCCGATATTTTAAATTTTCTTCCTCTAAAGTACCTTTAATTTTGTTGATTCTATAAAAATAACTATATTATCTTGTTACCACTGATAAAAAACAGGTAAATATATAAATTGAATGAATACCCAACTAAAGGAAAAAACTGAAAAAATATATTTTTAATGAAATTTTTTGTTTTTGAACATAAGAGCAGTAGTAATATACATATATTTTGTTTATGAACATAAGAACATTTTTATCTCTAGCTGTATTTGAAAATTCCTTAATTGATTCTAAAAACGGAGGTAAGTGAAAGTCGTGTGTTGCCCGCACCAGATTTTTTATATAACTCGAGTTATCTAGTTTTTCACGACCGCCACAGATATAAAGTATAGATTAGTTTAAAAAAATGTTCTTTTGTACCTTTTGGTAATCAACGTCTAAATTTATGTTTAATACATAGATAAATATAGGATTCATTGTACGCAGAAGGGTTACGAACCACAACCGCGTATGTTGAGGAATCCTCAATGAGGATGACATGTACCCACTGACAAAAGACTTGATAAGAATTCCCTTTGTATAGATAACAATAACTAGTGTAACAGCAACATCGTGTTAGGCAAAAGAGGCGTATAATCTGGAGCCATTTGCTTCTAAACGATAAGATCTCCCCCAGCGATAGCAATTAAAAATCACCTAATGCCTGGTGTTTGGGTCCTCATGGGCATTAGGATCTGAATATGAAAGGACATTAGCACATAAAGTGTCCTGCCATTGACTTATGGTCCATAAATTGCAGGACTCCTTTGTGGCCACTTCTGTCAGCCGGGGGAAAAAGGAGGGGTTGTTTCGTTTTTTGTTTTTTTTTGCCCTCTACTCCGGTCTCCGTTACGACATCGTAGGGGTTCGTCCCTTCACCTCCCCCTTCTGAATCGCCGATCAGTCTTGTGTTTACGTTTGCTTCGAACCGTCATAACTGTAGACAAAAGGCCTGTTAGATGGGGTGGATCCCTATGGCCATCTTAGGGTACACGCTCCAATAGAGACAGCATGAAAGGGTGGAGAGAAGTTAAGAAGTCGTTAGATTTGGTCAGAGTGAAATGGTTTATTTTTATCAAAATTACAATAAAACAAAACAGTGCTGCCTGACTGTATTGCTATCACACACAGCGTACTTATCAATTTTGATTACATGTGATATTGACTTGAAAATTTATAAATTTACCATACATTTACTTTCTTTATCAATAGATTTCTATGTTATACCTTATAATATGTAATATAGTTTACAACCTAAAGCATATTCTAGGCAAATAAATTGCAAACACACACCTAAAGGGCCAACAGTATCAAAGAATCATGACAAAATTTAATGAAACAGATAAAACGAATAAATAAAACATAAATATAAGTAAATAAATGAGGTTAGGTAGAAATCTTAACCCGACTAATATCCATATAGGTGAATAATCCCCAGACAGTCCAATATTATATTCTCAGCCATCATGGACAATTCACTATTACCAGCACGTGGTTCTTCTAGAAGGCTCCTTGTTCTGCTGGACACAGTCCCGCGAGATCCGAACCATAACATCTCTCCTCACACAGAACTCTCTCTCTCCGAAGGTCTCGCAGGAACTTCTCTTTTAGAAAAGGGATACACTTATTTTAGATCTCTCTCTTTTCCCTATCCACTTCATCTGCCTGATCGAGGTGGTTTGTTTCATACCTGACGGTCGGGTCGAGGATCGATGCTGTTTTCCGTTCTTGGAGAATGCTACAATGTCAGCATACCTTGCAGAACCGTCCGTGTCATTTCAAGAATGTTCAAAAAACATTCAGATTCAGAATCATCTATTTTTTTTCAAGATGGAGAGTGGTAGATTTACATTGCTTAAAATCATACAATATCTTACAATAGAAAATAAAACAAAGGTTTAGCCGTTTTCTCGGGAAAATAAAACAACAACAAAGAAATTTATTTGTCTTTATTCTTTATTTCTCAAGGTGTCTTTTAAGGATGACAAATAATTTTAAAATGATTACCTTCACGAAAATAATAATGTAAACGATAGTTAAGAATGAATTAGTTTTCAGATGCACTCAAACTTTTACGTGAAACTTACCTTGTAATTTAACTTTAACACCGTAATTTGTATACTTTATTTTGACTATTTATACTTATGTTTTTGGTTTATTATTGTCAATAATGAGCCTTTGTATTCAACCAAAAAAATATCCTTTTCAAATTCTGAGGGCTTACGTTTCAAGAAATAAGCCCTAATAATGTATAAAAATAAATCCGTCATTCCGCCGTACGAATAAATAAATAACTAAATTCCAGTTTTATCTTATCTATTCGATAGAGAACTTAATTTTTTTTTTTTTAAATCCGTCTGTTCCAGTCAGTTTAACCATCGCTTCAACTGAAAATCTTTTCGAAACTGTTTCTTAATCATCGATGTACATTTAGACATTGGTACATGGGTAACTTTTTTTATTAAAATAATATAGCTGACTTTTAGCTTAATATGAGAACAATTTCTTCCTATTAAATTTCTGACCAGGAAACTTTCGTGAAAAAAAAAAAAAAGTCCCGACACTTAAAATTTTTTTTCTATCATTGAAACTAACATAGCTCCTGATGGGTAGGTCATGTGACAAATTTTATAAAAGTAAATGTAATTTTTTTTTATTAGATTAATACTAAATCAGAATTTTTTTTTGTTTTACTGAGACCGTTTCTGAAAAACTCCAAAACTTAAAAAATGTAGGTAAAACGTGACTTCATTTAAACCGGTATGTCCCAGCGGTAAACATTGTATAATGCAAAATATTTTTTATTAGATTTCTGTTGAAGGAACTGTCGTCTAATATTCGATTCAAACAAAACCAATTAGAGCGTGTCAAACTTTTAAATTTTTGGGGGTGAAAAAAAGTTACACAATAAAAACTAAAGACGTCAGAAGAAATAACTCGTATTTAGAGTATACAATCAATTAACAGCTTGACGTAATTACGTTTTCAAGAATCATAAAGCTAGGATTTGTCCTCAGCTTATATGAGAAAACTTCCGAAAAAAGTAAATTACCACGACAAGAAGAAGGAAAAACAATTATAAAGAGCTAATACAGAAGGAGAGGAAGGAAGGCTGTAGATGAAGAAAATGATGAAAAGCTCAAGAGAGGGTTGATATATGGAGTCCCTGTCATTTTCTTCATAAAGAAAACTCATTTCCAGCGACGAAGGACTCGCAGCTTTGTCGGCCATTGTGCCTCGCGGCTATTTTCCTTCATCGCCTTCTCTTCCAGTTATGGAGGATCAGTCATCGCGGGCTTCCAGGGATAGCCTGGAGAATCTTGTCGATGGAGTTAGGCTAATATCTCAGCGATACAAGCTGTGCGTGTCAGCCCGGCTCTTTGGGAAAATCTATTCTCGTGCAACGCTTAATCACAAACTGCTGAGATTGAATTAACTTCCCCGCTAGGGCAGGGCAATTTTTTATCTTGTATCTTGTGCCCGATCGTGTTAGCATCGATAGAGCTATAATTAGTCTGATTAATGATATCGCCGAAAAAGGCTTTCAGGTTCTCTTGGAATTCACGAAAGTGATGTACTTACAAATTACTAAACATATTTTTTATCTAAATGGGAGGTCTCCCTTCCCTTTTCAAAAGTATGTACAAGAACTACAAGAGAAAACGTTTGACAAAAAAAAGCTTAAAGAAAAAAAAACGAAACATTTGGTTAGACTATACCTATGTAAACTTCTATCCCTTTAAAGTAAACTAAAAACACGCTGAACCAACTGTTAGTAACAGTGTAATTTTTTATAATAATGCTGACCATCTTGTTCATTTTTATTTTATATATTGTTATGCAAATAGTTTGCATAATCTCATTGAACGTGATACAGCGCTTTAATGATCCTAAGGCAAAGATATATATATATATATATTTTGAATCGAAATACTTTTTTTTATTGAAAAGGTAATTTATTCTTATTTTAAAACTGCTCGTTTATTTTACATGCAATTATTTTTGATACATGATAAAGACTATAATATCAAAGATCAACTCCAGACCACAGACGTAGGCAAACAATTTTTTGAGAAGAAGATATATTTCACAAAAAAATCAAGATATTGTTTCATCTCTTTTTGATGTTTAAAAAAAATCTGGTGCGGGCAACACACGACTTTCACGTACCTCCATTTTTAAAATTTCAAATACAGTTAGAGATAAAAATACGTGAAACTATTAAAGAATTAATTAAATTAAATTTCTATAGAAACATGTGTTTTATTAAAAAATCTATTATATTATTATCTAAAATAATCAGTTAGTTTTATCCTCTTTTCATCACTCTCTATTAACTTTTAAAAACTTGTGTATAAGATAATATTTTTTCTAAAATCCTTAGTTTTCCAACGGTGTATCATTCATGTATATTACTGTTCTTATGTTCAAATTGCATTAAAAAAAATTTTTTCTGTTTTATCCTTTAGTAGGGTATCGAATTGATTCAATTTAAATATTTACCTGTTTTTTATCAGTGGTAACATGATAATATAGTTATTTTTATAGAATCAACCAAATTAAAGGTACTTTAGAGAAAAAAAAATTTAAAATATAGCATTTAAGCCATATCAGACCATTTTAACCCGAATGAAACCTACATGATATTAAAGCCCATTACATTTTACATCGATATAGCGAGTTTAATCAAAATCGTCGGAACCGTTTTCGAGAAAATCGAAAAAAGGTGCAAAATGCATGTCATAAATCGGTTCTTCTGGTAAGCTCATTTTGATGAAAAAGGTTTTGTAACGTCGTATATTTGTCTTAAATATGAAATTTCAGTTTCATAGGACTTACCGTTTTCGCCCGGGAGTTACCACACACACACAGACCTTTTTGCGGGACTTGGTTATTAGGACTCAAGGGACCTTAAAATGTGTATTTCCGTTGAAAAGTGGAATTCGAAAATTTTCACAATTGCAATACTTTCCCTTTCTATATATAGTAAATGAAAGTAAAAACACACGAATTTCACTTACTTGCCTACTTGATATCATGTTTTAAATAAAGTTGAAAGAACAAATAATAGCTGAAAAAATAATTATATAGTTTCGTTTAATTAATATAACAATTGAAAGTATTATGCACAATAATCACTTATGTCGATGTCCTAATCGTCAATTCGCTTAATCGCCTACAACTTAGTATGTTAGATAGCAAGTTTTTTTTTTTTAGTCTTTAGTTTTCAACTATATATAACATATTATTATTAATTTCGGAAACAAAAAAATTAACCTGAAAAAAAATTTCTATTGTTTTTTCTTCAGTTGGCTATCAAATTATTCATATCTAAACATTATTAATCAATGCTTACCAGAGGAAATCGTTAATTTTTCTTAATAGATAAAGTAGAAGATACTGTTTAGCAAGAAATTTAGAAAATTCGGCATTCAAGGATTTCCTCATTATTTCAGCCAAAATAAAACCTACGTTAAATTAAAGCTCATTTAATCTTACACTGATATAGTGAGTTAAATTAAAATCATTTGGGTGATTTCTCAGAAAATCGTAAAATAGTGCAAAATGCATGATATAGAGTGGCACTTCAGGCCATTAAATCTTGATGAAAAACTTGCTGTAACATCTGAGGTCTATGCTATTATTAAATATGTAATTTTTTTTCTAATATATTTTTACGGGACTTGGTGATATGAACTCTTTTGAAACGCGAATTCGAAAATGTTCACAAACGCAATAATTTTCCTAATTATATATTTCGTATATAAGCAAGTGAAAGTTAAAATCTAATTTATGCTTATTCCTTACATTCAACTAGAAACATTTATAAATTAACGTAAAGGAAATTGTAATGTGATCCGATTTTAAGATAAAGCCTACCTCGATGTACACTAATGTTTACCAAAAGGGTATCTCTAACCAAAAGCTAACAAGGAAATACCAACCAATGTTAATATGAAGAGTTAATAAATACTGTTAAGACTCAAATCCCAACAGGATATCAGATAACATAACAGGTACCACTATTTGCTTCTACTTACCTATATATGAAATATATATTCGAATTGATTGAAATAGTTTGATAGGACTTAAATGCCGATATTTTAAATTTCCATCCTCTAAAGTAGGTTTAATTTAAAAGATTCGAGAAAATTAAACACATCATCTTATTAGAATTGATAAAAAATGGCTAAACACACTAATTGTTCGAATTTGATTATTAACTAAAGAGAAAAAATAATTTTTTAGGTAATGTTTTTTTTGGAAAATAGAAATAGTAATATAGATGTTATCTTATATAAAAAATTGTGGAAGGTAATGTTAAGTGACGAATAGGGTATATTTAAGTGATTGTTGCCCGTAACAATTTTATACTGTTATACTATTTAACCTAGGGTATGGAGACCCTCCTGGGGCAGACCCAGCCTCTATAAAGTGGGTATTCAAAATAATTAGGGGAAAATCTGGCGGCTGAGCACCTCATTGCACTGCCGTTGGAGCAGTACGAATCTCTATATGTACTGAGACCAAGACCCTTCATGGGTTGTTGTGGTACAGGTTTTTTTAATACTATTTAATCTAAAATATATGTTTCAAACGAAACTGAATGTAATGAAGATTTTTTATTATGACATTGTGATTTCAATCCATTTTAAATCAGTTAGTGTGTTTTTTAAATTTTTTATGGATTATTATTAGTAATTTAAATATTACTGAGGCAGTTTTATTGTTAATTGGCCATCTAAAATAAAATTAATATATTGAAAATAAACCTCTTATCAGATATTATTTATGCCAATAAAATAAAAGGGATATCTAACGGTTATGTGAAACTGAAGATCCTTTATATAAAATGAAATTGATATTAAACGAATATATTGGTTAATAGTAAAGTAATTACAAGATTTATTAAGGAAGGAGTTGTTTTTTTTTTTCAACTGCCATCGGTTTAATGGCCCGCAATGACTCATGAACGACGTATTTAGTTTATCGGCAATTCATATAAAATCCCTGTACACGATGAGGCAGGGAACATCGGTAGTGACTGAGGTCGTAAAAAATATTAACGACCATCATTATTATATCAGACAGACAGTAAACTATAAAAGAGAGAAAAAATAATAATAATAACGGCGATGGACTAATTGAATCCGATACTGCCTTCGATAGAGCGAGCCGAAACTACACTTTTATTATAGCGCCCCGCTGAGAGCTTTTATCGACTCGGAGCCCCCCCGGACCAAATATTTTATCTCGGCTCTAAGCCGCCATAACAGACATTAAAAACTTCTTCCTTTATGGACCACTAAAATTCCTCAGGTTCCGGGCAAATTATTTCCCATCGAAAACAAAGAGCACCCTTCTGCCTCTTTAATAGAACATCTCTCCTTTATAGTTTCTATTTTAATATCCTCTTACAAGGAACCTCTTCTTTAAAATTATTTTAAACGAGATTCTTCTGAAATTTTGTAATAACCTGTGATAATAAACAATACTTCCGACAAAGAAACGTCCCGCTATAAAAAAGATTGAATTTCCGGAATTAATTTGGTTTTTATCATCATAACATCACGCATTAAATTTAGTTATATGAAAAGTATACTAGATATTATTATGAACCTACCTTTCATGAAAAAAAGTTGGGGCACCACACGACATCTAAGTCGAATCGGATCTATTCTTGAGTGAAGTAAGAAGTGTGAGTAAGTGAGAGAAGTTAGTTCAGGGTGCAGTCAAATAAACACAAATTAAATATAAACACCGACGTTTTGGCCTAAATTATAGGTCCCCTTCAAGCGCGATTTGAAGACAGGAATCATTTGAAATCATTTTCCCACCCTGGGGATTATTGCTTTGTTCTGGCGCTCTCCTTCAAATCGCCCAGAAGAAGGCCTATAATTTAGGCTGAAACGTCGGCACCAGTTTATTAAATTTATATCTTAATTGTGTGTTCTTTTGACTGCACCCTGATCTAATTCTCTACAAAATCTATTCTTGTATTTCGTAACACAGCAATGTTACATACATAGTTTTCATGTAAAAATTAATGCTTCATTTAAAGTGGATGGTAAAAACATATCACCAAAGTATTTTCCATAACCTGCAACTATTTGCTGTGAGTATATGAAAACCATAAGACTTACTGCTTCTGTACCATTCCTATTATTGCTTTCAAAACTGTTGAAAACATTGTTGATCAAATAGTGATGATTTTTTTAAAGTTCATCTAGCGTCTGACTTGGGTCTTCTTATATAAATACCATTTTAATTAATATATAAATAACAACCTAGGATTTTTTAATGGGAGTAAAAAATCCTTAGTTATGCCTTCCTTCAGAGGGGACGTTAAAAGGTGGCCCCGAGCCTGTGCGATGTCAGGTACTCGTTAAAGATCCCTATTCTAATAAAACCTGGATAGGCAAAATTTAGGACTCCCACTGTAGCATCGTCCGATTAGCCATACTAGTATAAAGTGACTTAAATAAATAAACTACAAACAACCTGAGCTACGATTTTTTTATACGATGAAAAGGTAGTACAGTTTTTTATAGACATAAAAACATTAATTTCAAGTATTACAAAAAATCTGAAATTATGAAGGTTAATGTTCAAAAAAATACTTCATCTTCACAAAAATAAAAAATAAATTAACGATTTAATGTCTTATAAAATTAAGTGGTTTGTTTTAGTGGATAAAGCACTCATATACTATTATCCAGGTCCCGGGGTCTAAATGAGGCCGTGACAGAATAATTATTTATTCTGTTATTTGGACCGTAGAGACCCAGGGTATAGAGTCCCTCATCGGGTGTATTCAGTCTCAATAAAGTGGGTACCCAAAAATGAGGGAGAAAGTCTGCATATGAGCGTGATCTGGCCTAATCATCTCATCGCACGGCTGTTGGCCTAGAAACATTGCTGACCTATAAAAAAAAAAATTCAGTGCTCAAAATTCATTTAACAGTACACTTTCATTCAGTACTATGTGATTGTAATGCCTAACAGATTTTGTATAACCTCTAAGGTAGCTGTTATATATATATTTTTAATATATTTAGTAAAAGGCGAAAGATTTACTCGCTTTGAAGGGAGACTTGGAGAATATTTTTTCACTGTAAACATTTTATTGTTTTTTAATGATAGAATATATTTGATTCATATTTTGTTACATGATTTAATCCTCTGTAAATATTGCCTCAATGCAATATTACTAATGTCCTTGACAATTGAGAATTGAGACCAATTGTGATGTTACTGAATAATAAAAATTGTTTAACTTAAAAAAAAAAAATATTACGGTTTATTGTTGTGCTCTATGTTCTATAGACAAAAAAAAATTAATGAGCCTGCAAATTGAGTCGCTTATAATCGTTCATCATTCTCTCTCACATTGCCCTTTATATGTCATTAGGTCAGCGTAACATTTACCCTGTTCAGATCCGGGATAGAGGAACTTCCAGAGTGAGAAAAAAAAAAATAATACCCGAAAGAAATGTTATGAATAACAAGTGACACGCCATGAATAAAAGTCCATCAGGAGCCGCAGAAATAGGTCAGAGAAGAAGAAGGATGGTAAAGTGATTTCGGATCGCCTCCGGACAGTCGGATAGAGGATAAACTTTACGATTGGATTTCTTCGGGATCTGGAGAAGTTGGGGATACAGATACCCGTGTTAGCAACTGGATGTAGGAATAGGAGGGAACATCGGGGCCCGCTGATGGACCCAGCACTTAGAAAAACATTCTCCCTCCGGGGTGTGGTCAATGGAGATCCTTATCATAATGGGCTCGCAAGTCTTTGCAAGAGGATCATCAAACATGGAAAGGACATGACATGAATTTAGGAGAGTAAAACAGAACATCGACAGATAATAAGAAGCTGATTCTAAGAAAAGTTAGTTCAGGGTGCAGTCAAAAGAACACACAATTAAGAAAAACTGGTGCCGACGTTTCGACCTAAATTATAGGCCTTCCTCAGGGCACTTTGAAGGAGAGCGTCAGAACAATGGATCAATCTGAGTGTTCTTTTGACTGCACCCTGAACTAACTTCTCTCACTCAAAAAAAAAAAAAAAAAAAATTACATAATGGTTCATTATTTATAAAAAATTGGTGTCGCCTCTGTTTTATGATATATATGTAATGCACTGTTTGACAAATTTAGAGTTAATCGTAGAAACCAATAATCATGAGATGATTTCATAAAAAGATAGAGAAGAGATAAAGATACATAGGCAAAGATAAGAAGAAGGCCGGAATATTCAATACTAACCTTCATGGATAACCAAGTTGACAAGTTGACATGTAGCAGTAAGCTATTAAAATTTATGAAGGAATAGAAAGAAAAAACATAACAGTCTTAAAATGGGGACAAAATCCCGAAACGTCGATAATATGTAAATAAATTATGAAAAGAATAAATAATTTTATGGAAGGTGGTGAATGCTTTTTAAATATGTAAAAATACAGTGGAGTTTGCTCAAGAATAATAAATGAAAAGAGAAAAATATCAGCAAGGTTATTAAAAAAAAAAATTATATATATATTTCAAAATGTTTTATTATTTAAAAACAACAATATTATATATTAGGGTATAATTGTTTATTTTGCTTAAAAGGCAATTAACTAACATGAAAAGCAATAAACAATTCAAAGGAAAATAACCTATCACCACTGCTAATTTCAAAACTCTATATCTCAACTATTTCAAAACCGATTTCAATGATTCTTTTTTCGTTTTGTAGAAAATTTAATTAAATAAATAAATTTAATTAAATAAATAAATTTAATTTAATTAGTAACTGAATTTACGTTATTTATTTATTTGAATAATGGACTAAAAAGTTTTTTTTTGTTTTTCGTGTTCCATGTATCTTGATCAAAATTTGAAAATAATAAACCAAAATGCACTATTTGACTGATTTAGAGTTTATCGCAGAAACCAATAATCGCGAGATGATTTTATATAAAGATAGGAAAGAGAAAAAGAGACTAATCCGACGGTTAATTACGGAGGTGAAACGTGGTCGCTTACTTTAAAGGATGAACAACGGCTTAAGGTTTTCGAAAATATGGTACTGCGTAAAATATTTGGTCCGAAGAAGATGAGGCTTTTAGAATGTTTAGAAGGTTGCACTGGGGAGTTTAGAAGGTTGCACAACGCGGAATTGCGGAACTTGTATCCTGTGAATATAATTGAGTTGATAACGTCGCGGAGACTCAAATGGGCGAGTAAAGTTGTGGGGCTCAGTAAGGAACGGATTCCGAGAAAGTTGGTATTCGCTGATCCGACTGGTAGGCGACCGAAAGGTAGGCTGAAGCGTCGATGGGAGGATTGCGTTAAGGCTTGGACGGTGAACATTGGACGAGTCTGTGTAGGCGGAATCTGGTGGTATCGGCATCGAACCTTCGGGTTCGGTAAGCCTATTATTATTATTAACATATTTATTTATAAAACATTTTATATTTACTAAAAACATTCGCTTAACGTCAATAAAAGAAAACAGTTATATTTCATCATGATATATACCAACTTGAAATGTTTTTCATTCCTCTTAAAACAAACCCATGCTCTTTTAATTAAATTAAGACCGTTTGTAGTAAAACTTTTATAGGCAGTGAAATAAAGTGAAATATCAACTTCATTTCCTATTAGTATTTTTTTAATTATCGCGAAATAGACTTTTTACAGCAGTTTTAGCTTAAACGGATGGTCAGTAAAACAAGGATGTCCCAGCCTGGAATATCTTCTCCCCCTGATGAGAGCACTTCAAGAGTAAACGCCAGGACAAATTGAATCCTACCGTGTATTTTATTATCTTTTGAAGAAAGGTCCTTTTTAATTACTTTCCTGGTACAAAAGTTTAAAGACAGAACATGTCCTGTTCTTTTTTCAATCCTATCTTATATCAATGAAGAATTCATGATTTTATTTAATTTTCTTAACATTCCTCTGCTTTGAAGTTCGGAATTCAGCACCACAGCATGATGTTAGTTGTTGGCTGCTCTGAATAACTCTTTGCCACTGTAGTCGAATCCATTTTTCTCATCTCTCTTTGGACCAAATATTTTACGCAGTACCTTATTTTCGAAAACTTTAAGCCGTTGTTCATCCTTCGAAGTAAGCGGCCATGTTTCACATCCGTAAAGAACCGACGGAAGAATAATAATTTTATAAATTCTAACCTTTAAGTTTTTAAACAGAAGCCGAGAACTGAGTAACTTAGCAACTGAATAATAATACGCATTTCCCACCTCTAACCGGAACTTTATTTCTTCCTGGATTTCATTTTTTTTGTGATCATTGAACCTAAATACTTGAATTTCTCTACGAGTTCAAAAGTATGCCCTGATATATCAATATCACCAAAATCGCCACCGTTTCTGCTACTAATCATATATTTCGTCTTATCGGTATTTGATACGAGTCCTATTTTTTTACCGGTTTTTATTAACACAATTGTATTTAGTTGTATGGTTTCCGTGTCTTCACCTAGCACTACCAGATCATCGGCATACCCCAAAACCGGAATCTTGTCACCTATATTTAAACCTTTCTCGGTACACATCTCTATAGAAAATTAATTTGATTAATTCTTTATTGGCTTCACTCATTTTTATATGTAACTGTGTTTGAAAATTCTTTAATCGATTTTAACATCAGCGGTAAGTGAAAGTCGTGTGTTGCCCGCACCAGATTTTTAGGTAAGTGAAAGTGATAATTTTAAAGTATTATGCAACTTTTAATATATTGTTTTCTCAATTAAATGCGCATTGCATATAAGATAGTTAATTATTATAGACATCAGATAACTTTGACGTTTGATTGCAATATAATATTTAAGAAGTAACTGATTTACACGTTATATCCCAACGATTGTCAATAAATATAACTTCGTATAGAAGGGAATGGAAATCTATGAGCGAAAGAAGGAGACTGGGAAGTGGGTGCTAAATGGGCCGAATGTACAACGTTCGCGCCTGATTTAGTCATCCAATTTTTTATTCAGAATCGTTTTTATTCATTGAACAGTGTAATAATTCATTCAATTCTTTTTTTTATTCGTGTTTGCTGCACGCAACAAAAATTCTTACAGCACTGAAATTAATTATTCAGAAGAAACATATATTAATGATAAACAAATAGTTCTTAGTCCTTCCTCAAAAGTTTATTTTACAGCAGTAATAATTAGGAGTCGACGTTTCGGAGGTTTTACCTATCTTCAGGACTCACTGACAACAATGTATCAGTAAAGTAGATATCCGTTTTTTTATAATATTCTGTCTACAATAAATATAATAAAAAGTCATTAAACAAATTTTTTTTTCATTAGCGGCCTAAAGAATAAATCTCTTAGGATATATTTTTTAAAATTTTGATGACTTTATTTAATTTATTTAAATAAAACTAAAAAATCTGGTGCGCGCAACACACGACTATCACTTATCTCCGTTCTTAAAATCAATTTAAGAATTTTTAAATACCGTTAGAGATGAAATTAGTTTAAAGAATTAATTAAATTGATTTTCGATAGAAACATGTGTTTTATTAAATAATCTATTATGTTATTATCTAAAACAATCAGTTAATTATATCCACTTTTCATCACCCTCCATCATCACATTTTACAACTTTGTGCATAAAATAATATTTTTTTTCTAACATTTTTAGCTTTCCAACGGTATATTATACATGTATAATACGGAACTTATCTTTAAAAAAACAAAAATTACATTAAAAAATACTTTTGCACTTTTCTCTTTCAGTTGATTATCAAATTCATTCAACTTATATATTTAGCGGTTTTCAATCAATGCTAACAACATGAAATGGTAAATACTCAGGAGACCCTAAAACGTGTATTTCCGTCGAAAACTGGAATTAGAAAATGTTCACGATCGCAATTTTTCCCCTTACTATATAGGTAAGTAAAAGTAAAAACGCACAAAAAAAAAAAAATAATAATAATAAAAAAATCGATATCCACATAACTGATAGATAGCTATGAGTCCTGAAGATGGGGAAAACCACCGAAACGTTGGATAAGAACCATTTATTTATCCTTACTAAAAATATATTAGGAATGATGTTAAATTACTATAGATTACAGGGATCACTTGTAGCTGGGTGGTTAGCATAACAGCCTACTATGCCAAAGGTCACAGGTTCAAACCCGCAGGTGGTCCTAGGATTTTTTAATGGGAGTAAAAAATCCTTAGTTATGCCGTCCACCGTAGGGGACGTTAAAAGGTGGTCTCGAGCGTGTGCGATGTCAGGTACTCGTTAAAGATCCCTATCCTAATAAAACCTGGATAGGCAAAATTTAAGACTCCCACTGTAGCATCGTCCGATTAGCCATAGTAGCATAAAGTGACGTTAAATAAATAAACATAAAAAAACTATAGATTACATGAGAAAGACTGTTTAATTTGTGAAATTTAAGTTTTCTCTATTTGACATTTGTAATTTTTAGGTCTCTTTTTTCGTTTTATAATTCAAATTTCATTTTATTTATACTACTCAGCAACCTAATAACTAAAATACTTGGGATAAAATAATTTCTAGTTCGCGTATCGATGCAGGAGAGCATTCAACTATGACTTAAATCTCTCATCACTCCCTGGCTTCAAGCCTTGTATAGCCTAAAAAGGCGAGGTAGGGGTTAAAAAAATATATACTATTATAATACACAATCGATCGACAAAGAGAATAATAGATTATGTAACCTTCCACAACTTGGTTAGATGAAATTCGATAGGATCCAAATGATGAAACCATAAGACCAGTCGACATTAAAGGAAGAGAAGCTTTTAAAGACAAAGTACGGTAATGATATAAGAGCAATCTAATAGAACAGCAGTACAGAGCAAAGTGGTCGGATGAGAGTAAACAACTTTTTACTAGAACTTAAAGAAAAATTGATCACGTTATTTGTTCATTTATTTAACGTCACTTTATGCTACTATGGCTAATCGGACGATGCTATAGTGGGAGTCCTAAATTTTGCCTATCCAGGTTTTATTAGGATAGGGATCTTTAACGAGTACCTGACATCGCACAGGCTCGGGACCACCTTTTAACGTCCCCTCCGAAGGACGGCGTAACTAAGATTTTTTACTCCCATTAAAAAATTCTAGGACCACCTGCGGTTTGAACCCGTGACCTTTGGCTGTTATGCTAGCCACCCAGCTACAAGTGATCCCCAACTGTAAAATTGGTTAAAGAAATTTCTTGTGGAAGAAAGGCTGTAATTAATAACTCTATTTGGTATTACGTAAAACTTTAATGGGAGTAAAAAATCCTGGGACCACCTGCGGGTTTGAACCCGTGCTTTGGCATGGAGGCGTTACGTAGCCACCCAGCTACAAGTGATCCCATCACGTTATTTGTTTAACGTCTTCCATTTCTGCTATGAATTTTCTAATAATATATAAAATACTCAATACCAAAATAACACAGATAAAATTTAGAAAAATATACGTTTGTTTGGTTTTTATTGCATATTATATATATATTGCTATGTTTTTGACCGGCTGCTTTTCTAAGGCAGCGGTAGCTTCAAAAACTAGACCAATCAATACATAAACTATATTTAATGTAACAATTGGATTTCCTTTCCAAAGGTTTCGTGTTTACCAATCCAATAGGTGGCATGCGGTGTAAGATTAAATTA
This sequence comes from Piezodorus guildinii, assembly GCA_023052935.1. Classification (NCBI taxonomy): domain Eukaryota; kingdom Metazoa; phylum Arthropoda; class Insecta; order Hemiptera; family Pentatomidae; genus Piezodorus; species Piezodorus guildinii. The sequence goes on along the minus strand of CM041292.1, from coordinate 214,300,952 downwards.
GACATGTTTTACAAATTATTATGAAATTATTATTTAGAACAACTTAACACATATACTTCTTCTTTCTCTTCGACCCATTTGCCTTTCAGCGTAAGCGAGCTCCCAGCCATTGGTACCAACCATCCCTGTTCCTTGCAAGATTTCTTATCTCGTTCAGAGTTTTACCTCTACGCATTCCTATTCGCTCCATGTGAGTGATGTAGGAGGTCCTTGGGCGTCCTCTAGGTCTTCTTCCTAAGGGCCTTACCTCCATCGTTTTAATTGGGTTCTGGTGGTGGTCCATTCGGCAGACATGCCCGTACCATCCCAATTGCCTCTTGTCTAGGACTTCCAGAACAGAGCATACATTAAGCTCTTATCAGGGGTCAGGGCTTTCATTCCGGACACAGTCTCTCCGTATCTCCACCCACAATTCTTCTAAGAAACTTCATTTCCGAGGCAGTGATGCGACTTCGTAGCCTTTCATTCATAATCCAGCTCTCTGCTCCATAGAGAAGCACGTAGAAAGATGGACTTGAATAGGTGTAACTTCACGTCCCGGGCTACTTCTCTTTTTCCGATGACCGTGTTGCAGATATGATAATAGACGGAATTAGCCTTGGAAATTCTACTTGAGATTTCTGAATCCAATTTCCCAGATCTACTGATCACTGTGCCTAGATATGTGAAATCTGTCACCATCTCCATCAATTCTCCACCACAGGAGATCTGTACATCTTCATGTGCTCTACCAACTTGAAGAACCTTGCTTTTTCTGGAATTGATTGCCATTCCCTTTCTCTTCAGTTCCTCATTCCACTCTGTCACTGCCTGCTGAAGCTGCTCTGGGGATTCCGCTATAAGAACTATATCGTCAGCAAACAAGAGGAACTGTATAAGAACAGGATACAGGTTCCATTGGCCCATGTGCATTCTGGCTGTGCGTCTTTTGCAAATTGAGGCAATCTCATCGATATATACAATAAACAATATAATTAAATATGCCCAAGAATACTGAGGGACATTACAGTTAGACTTGCCATACAATATTACAAATAACGAGATACTTTTAAAATCACTAAGTCGGCTGGCGGAGGTGGAAATTGTCTCAGGCGTTCGTTCTAGGCTCTCAGATCTCCAGCTGCTCTCTCTGACCCCAACGGACATCTCCTCTTCTAGATGGAACCCGACTCACATCTTCTTGAGGATGGAATAAGATTCACCTCCTCTGGAGGATAGAACTTGACCACCTCTTTCGAATCTTCTCCTCCTCGTCGTCACCTCGGGCGGGCTGATATGGAATGTACCCCAAGCCCTTAGTCCTAAGGTCTAGAAACTTTCCCGAGGTATCGCTGGCGGCCCCCATGGATTCAGGTAAACGCCTTTTCATTTCTTGCCGACAAAGGCTTATTAATATTTATTTAATTAATATAATAGTTCTTTAATAAAGAATTTCCACCCCTCAGTATCCTCAATACATTGCAATATACATATATCTATTTCATATCTTTATCGTGCTTGTATCTTATGCTAATATACTGCATACCAAATAAAAATTTAATATGTATGAGAAAGTCATAAGAAGAATACATCTTGTTTTTATTTTACTAGTCCTTCGATATAAAACGTATCTTCTGTGTTTCTGTAAATCTCCACTTGTTTGAAAATATCAGATTAAATCTTTTCCAATTATAACACCGTTTTTTTTTTTTTTTTTTTTTTTTTTTTTTTTTACAGTTAAACACAACAACATCTGCGGCCGTTTTAACAGCCGATAAAACACGACATAAACACCTCAACCCGCTGCCATAAAACAAGGTAGCCGAGATAACACGGAGAACTATAAAAAGAAAAAGGGCTATATCTCGATTACGAGATACAGAAAGACCTTAACGAGTCGGCGGACATTCGTAATGGCGGGGAAGGTTTTTCCCCCGACTGTATGAGGATAAGAGCGGAGATTATTAATTTAGATAGCGATGTAATTTAAATTGCACGAGATAGAATTAACCAGGCAGCGAGGGGCCGAGGAGTGTGTCTGTCCAAGGGAATTCTTATCACACGCGATCTTCTTTCGATGAAGACTAAATTGTCGAGGAAGGAGTCGTGGCTGAAGGCATGCTGAGTTCAAGGGCTGATAATTCGAATCTGAGGTGAAGACTTTATGTCACCAACTTACGGGGTGATAAAATCATATACTGAGGCGAGAAGTATCTTATCAATTAAGTCTTAGCTTTTATATAGTGTCATTTTCAACTATTTAGGCTGCTTGATGAATGTGGTTCCTCTAAATTTAAATCTTTTTTTAAATTTTATTTTGTTATTTGCCTCTACCATACAGGGTCATTGGCAACTGTGGTTGCATTGCACATTGTACATAGGGACATTGTACTCTATTTTATTTTAAATCATGTTAAATTTTTTTCTGATTAGTAGCAGAAACGGTGGCGATCTTGGTGATATTGATATATCAGGGCATACTTTTGAACACGTAGAGAAATTAAAGTATTTAGGTTCAATGATAACAAGAAAAATGAAATATAGGAAGAAATAAAGTCCCGGTTAAAGATGCGAAATGCGTGTTATTATTCAGTTGCTAAGTTACTTAGCTCGCGGCTTCTGTCTAAAAACTTGAAGGTTAGAATTTATAAAATTATTATTCTTCTAACGGTTCTTTACGGATGTGAAACGTGGCCACTTACTTTGAAGGATGAACAACGGCGTAGTGAAAATACGGTACTGCGTGAAATATTTGGTCCGAAGAGAGATGAGAGCACTGGGGAGTTTAGAAGGTTGATGATATAATTGAGTTGATAGCGTCGCGGAGACTCAAATGGGCGAGTAAAATTATTGGGCTCGTTGAGGAAAGGATTCCGAGAAAGTTGGTATTTGCTGACCCGACTGGTAGTCGTCCGAAAGGTAGGCCGAAGCGTCGATGGGAGGATTGCGTTAAGGCTGATCGTGGGAGTTTGGGCTTTAACGGAGAACATTGGACAAGTCTGTGTGGACGGAATATGGTGGTATCGGCATCGAACCTTCGGGTTCGGTAAGCCTATTATTATTATTAATTTTTCTTTCTCTTTAACCATGGCTAGATTTAGTTCTTATGTGAAGTCAAATTTGATTTTATTCTTAAGGGACATCGTCCTAGAATAAAGTTTACCCTCTAACATTTGCAGACAGGAGTATAGAATGTCAGGGTTCAATTCGTAAAAGAAGACAGCAGGATAACCACGTTTATTTCCAATGTCGTATTTCAAGTGCACTAAAACACTCCTAATTTAGAAGAAAATAAACATAAACAAAAAGAGAATATGCTAGATGTTTACGCCACTTACTTCATTTATCCTAATTTTTTATTATGTATTTAAATTCCTCAAAAACTCTCTTCAATCGCTATTAATATTTGTTATCAAGTGTTTCGGATTATATCTATAAAGAAGAAAAAACATATGTTCATAACGGTTGGAACGGTGTGCGTTAAAAAGTGATTATTACCTATTTTGTTATTACCTAACCATTATACCTTTTACCTTGTTTTTTCATCTTTACCTTATACCTTGTACCAGGTTTACCTATAAAGCATTTTAGAAATTACTCATTTATTTATTTCTGCGATCAACAACTTACCTATTAGGCTATACATAAATTAATATCAAGATACAAATCTGTGAATCAGCTTAACTACCAGGCAAACCGAAAGGAAATCCTTAGGACGACCCCGCTGGCCCCATCACTAGATACTCAATGACTTTGAATTTTAAAGAAAACGGTCGTCATCCCAACATTTAAATAAATGTCAAAATGCTAGCTTGCAAAGATATACTTATTTCAAAGAACTAGTATCTGAGGCAATGGTCCATATGAAAGGAGACTGGTCTCCCAGAAGCAACATGTTTTTCGATTCTGTGCTCCGTTGAAGGAGGGACACTGGTCACTGCGAATTCACCCCTTAGCATACCACCTATTCAAATTTTTGGAATGAGACCACAACCGTCTGTGATTCAACTGAAACCAGAAATTTACGATGATAGACACGCACTTATATACAACCTAGGACCAGACTACATTTGATTTAGAACAAATTATTTTAATTCTGACGCCTGGAAGTGAAATGAGGGTGCTTGGAGGCTGTTATTTAATCAAGGACTTGGGAGAGCTCCCTAGGCTGGAAGGTCAGGACTCGAGGAACTGGTCGCAATAACTTCCCAGGACAAGTTGCCGCCAACTCTCTGGGGGTCGCGGTCGAATTAATTTGTAACTTGCCGACTTAGCAAAAACTTTCCCCGCTGATTGTTGGTCCCTTCTTAATAGAATGTCTCTCCTATTACATTACTGTTACCAACGCATTAAGAATACTTCCTGAATTTGTTCTACCAAAGAGGAAAACAGGCAACAGGTTTTAGATAAGTTATTATTAAACGTACACAACACAGTATAATGGAAACGCGATCTTATTTTGGCGGGCGTCCTAAATTTTGTCTATCCAAGTTTAATTAGAATAAGGATATTTAACAAGTACCTGACATCGCACAGTCCATAGATGAATTTTTTAATCATTGAAAAACCCCAGGGCCACCTGCCAGGTTGACATAGGCTGTTATGTTAACCATTACACCAAAGGAGACCCCTAAGTATTGGGTTTTGTCACATGAAATGGCCGTTTTCAAGGTAAAGGATTTTTATTAAAAATACGATATGAAAACAAGATAATTTTATTCCAAGTATTTACCTCCTTTTTCTACACATTTTTCCTCCCAAGGTGACACCAACTTTTTTTATCCCAGAACTAAAAAAATCCGAGCTTTGAAGTGAAACAAAATCTGAAAACGCACTTTTCACTTGATCATCATTTTCATAAAGTTTTCCTTTGACGAAGTTGTCTAAATTCCTGAACAGGTAGTAATCTGTTGGAGACAAGTCGGGAGAATAAGGTGGGTGCGGAAGAACTTCGTAGTCCAGTTCCTTCAATTTTTGCATGGTATGTTTTGAAACATGGGGTCTTGCTGCCGCTCAGTGGGATCATGAGGTACCCGTGTATCGAGCATTTTCACTTTCCCAATACACTTTAAATGTCTGGAAACTGTAGATGCAGTTGCGTTTAGTTGTGCTGAGAGTCCTTTAACTGTTTGGTAGGGGTTTCCTTCTACTGCATGTTTGAGGACATCGTTGTCTATAACGGACGGAGGTCTTCCTCGGTGCTTTTCCAAGTTTTCCCCAGCATCCCCAGCTGAAAACTTAGCAAACCAACGGCGAATGGTCCGTTCATTAACACTTCCCCAAACGCCTTGCAAATATTTCTAGCGGCCTCAGCTGCTGAATGGCCGAGTTTAAACTCATACAAAAACATTACTCGAAAATCGCGTGTTTCCATGATCATATTTGGAGGTATACTAAAAAGGGGGTAATTGATTGGGAAGCTAATGTTTATAATACAAAGGTTAGAGGATTAGTAAGCGTTTACTTTAAATATGTAAACATTCGGAAGAAAACAAAAGAGACTTGCAAAATCCTTTATGTATTTTAGAAAGTATAAAAACGGACATTTCATGTGAAACAACCCAATATAAGTAAATTAACTTTAACTTAATGAGAAGTATTGGTGGGCGAGTATTATTGGGTGATTTCAAATATCACAATTGTTACTAAAAAAATAAGTGTCAAGTCGAATCCTGATCTAAAAAGTGAGTCATACTTTTTGATTTATCAATGGTAGATTGTAGATTATGTCGTGTTTTATGAGTATGAATGAATCCATAACTTGTATTTATACCCAAAAAAATACTAGACCTGATTAGGGCTCACATTGTGCTAAAACGTAGACTTTTATATTAAAAATTTATGTTCAATGAATATCTACTGTTAATTTTCGGTCTTTGGTAATATCTTAAATGTACAGTTTAGTGCGACATTTCACTTTGGTGACGTACTGAACACATACATGCTCAACGAAACCATTTAGCGTGACTTGGAAATCGAGAAATTCATGTCTTAAAAATGCATTTTGGCAGAAAAATAGAAATAAAAATATTTAATGAATGGCACAGTACTTATTGAGGATGTATAGTCGACTTTAGAAACTATTATAGGTGGAAATGATCGGGAGTTAGTTTTTTTTTTTTTAAATATTTTAATTTTGCCGACGTTTTGGGTCAAGCTTGTGAGCCATCATCAGGACTACAACTGATGATTGTAGCGAATCGGACGATTCTACAGTAGGAGTCCTAAATTATGTCTATTCAGGTTTAACTATTTTACGTCCCCCCGAAAGGCTTCATAAACAACGATTTTTCACTCCCATTAAAAATCCTAGGACTCTGCAGTACATGAACCCGCGATCTTGGGGCTTGGAAGGCTGTTATGTTAGCTACTACACCACAGGTGACTTCAGAATATAAAGTGAGTAAACTTAATGTAAGAACGTAAATTATACATATGAGACATTTCCTATAGAACAAATTAGCAAAGCATCCTCACTCAAGACTGAAACGACAAGAAAATGCTCGGAGATATCGAGCAACTACAACACTTACTAGACAAACGTTCAAAACTTCCAGTATATTACAAAGACTCATTTACATCACTATTATCAGACCTATTTGGACATATGGAATCGAGCTTTGGGGCTCTACGAAACCTTTTAATTATTCCCGCATCCAATCCTTACAATCCAAAATCCTTCGCAAAATCCTGAATGTCCCTTATTTTGTCACAAATCAACTCTTCCATAATGACCTTAACATCCAATTTGTTGCAGACATAGCCCGTGATCGATACTCCTCTTTCCATTCTAAACTTCCTGCCCATACAAACCCACTTGTCCATAGTTTATCTTCCTTAGACAACCCTGATATCCCTCCAAGGGGACTGAAAAGAAGGTGGCCTCGGGACCTACTGCCTTAAAATAGTTAGTGAAGTGCCACCACTGGGTAGTTCTTTCTCAAGACATTTTCATGACTTTTTTTTTTCATTCTACATATTTACTTATTGTGTTCTTTAATACAGTTATAAATTACTATAAATAAACAAAAAATTAGCAAAGCACATACTCTACAGTATCCTCTATCCCAGGGTAGCTGAAGAGGAAGGACTTTGCGGACGGTCCAGAAGAGTGGAGAAGTGGAGGATTGGAAGCCGAAGATGGAGTCGTGATCACCATTTACATATAAGCCATTAACAAGCTGGTTGGAGAGGACACAATGGCTACGTGACCAGGAGCCGTGTACCCTCCCCCGACTATTTAACACTCCCACACTCCTGGCATTCCGCCGGCTCCACTCTCTCCTCTTCCACGACCCGAGAGGCCACGACCGACCGCGAAGTCGCCGCTGAAAGGAGTCCCTGAAGGACGTTAAGGGGTTAATAGTGCGCTCCGGGGGAAGAATTCGTGTTTGGAGAGAGGTAAGAAGTCGATTTTCTCTAGTGCTAATTAAATCGTGAAGGGTCAATGGTTAAAAAAAAAAATAATCTGGTGCGCGCAACACAAGACTTTCACTTACCTTCGTTGTTATAATCTATTTAGGAATTTTTTAAAACATTTAGAGAAACTGAATTGTTAAGTAATTATTTAAATTGTTTTAAGAGAAACAGGTGTTTTATTAAATTTCTATTATATTATTATCTACGACAATTGGTTTTACGGTTTTTCAATACTTTCTGTTAAATTTTAATATTATGTGCATACGATGATATTTTTTATACGGGATATCATACATGTATATTACTGTTCTTATGTTCAAAAACAAAAATTGCAATCAAAAAAATGTTTTCTCCTTTAGCTCAACTTACCCTGTTTTTTATCAATACTAATCAGATGATATGGTCAATTTTATAAAATCTACAAAATTAAGGTACTTTAGAGGAAGACATTTTAAAATATCGGCATTTAAGCCCTGTCGTACTATTTCAATCAGAATGAAACCTACATGATATTAAAGTCCCTTTAAATTTACATCAATATAGCAAGTTAATCAAAACCGTTAAAGCTGTTTTTGAGAAAATTGTAAATTGGTGCAAAATGCATGGTAAAAGTACATCTCCCGGTCAGCTGATTTATATGAAAAAGTTGCTGTAACATCTCGGGCGTATAGTTTTTGCGGGACTTGCGGGCCCTAAAACTTGTTTTCGTCGAAAACTGACATACAAACTTTTCACGATCGAAATACTTTCCCTTACTATATATTCCATAGATTTCATAACGAATACGGGTATCTTATAATACTTAAAATCATACGTTAATAAACCGTAAATTTAGCTGGGTATCTGAGACCCAGAATGTGCCTTCCACAGGACCACCATATTTCACAGTTGAATTCAGTCCCGGACCTTATACCTATGTAGGTTACCTCTTAACTGGGAGGTATTCGACTTCTCTCCATTCGATCTGTGTCAAATTTTACCACTGGTACATCTCGTAGAAATAAAAAATACAATAATAATTCTTTTACATAGACAGGAAGAGCAAAGATAGGTTGCCTCCCTGCCTAGATTGTCATAAAGATACAATCATAATACAAAAAATAACTTATAATTATAAAAGGTGTTGTGATAGACTGATTTTAAGCTCAAGGGCGTACTTTATTTTTTCATAAGTATAAGAGTTTACAGTGTTTGAAATAACTAACTTAAATTTTAACCAAACCTAATGATTTTCAATTATTGAGCCCTCTCTCTATAACGAACATTACGCAGGATCAAACACACCCTAGCATCAAACATATTATCAATTTTTCCATACTATCCAGTTGATAATATATGATAAGATAAACAAATATATTGTATAGTGCACTGTAACGGTAAGCGTTGAGGAAATGAGTGAGTCGCAAATAGTGCGAAAACCTGATTTTTTTTTTTTAATATGAACTTTGGAATCAGTCAACTATTGCGTGTTAATTTTCTTTTTTTTTTTTTAAAAAAGAAACTTAGTCCCAAGCACCCAGGAAAACCAATTTTAAGTGCTGTAAGAAGCAGAGGGTACAAAAACAAAACTTGTGATTCCTGAGGTTCGGGAACCCCATGAAAACCTTTATTGCTTGTCCTTCTAGCCTTGGCTTGTCGGCTCGAGGGAATCAAACACTGGGCTGTAGGCAAGAAGACATGGACAAGCTACAGGACTATAAAAGGCGGAAGAGGGAGCAGTGCTGCCAATATAACAGGAGTGGTGGCTAATGAAAGCTCTCGGAAGTGACGTTATTGGCCCTAGGGGTTGGTAGGGGGGGGGAAGCTGATGGATTAAGGAGGCACTGGTTGGATCCCCCCTCTCACCTCGCTAGCTAACGCGCCTTTATTAACGCCGTTCATCAATCTTACAGAAAGTCTTTAGAACCCTTGTAAATACTTTTATTTCTCATTGCTAAATCGACAGTTTATATTGTTTCCCTTCGAATTAGATCTAAAACCAATAAAGTATACGAATCAAATGTAACTTAAGCATCAACGTTTCTTATACAAGTCAACTTTATTTGGAATTCAACAGTACGCCTATCATTGGTGCTTACTAGGATATTAACAAATAAAACAATAGTTATTGTAGGAAAATATTAAATAATTACAAGATCATGAGCAGCCTAGCAGAGGAAGGTTCTTTCGTATCATAAAAATAGATAACTTGTCGCTTCCGTAGTAAGGCATGCCTGGCGCAATCTATTGAGTAAAAAATAATCTACATATTCTTAGTTCGAACTCGAATTATTTATTTATTTATTATATTTTTTAAATTAAATTATTATTTTATTCTTATAAAAATAGAAGATTATATCAAGGCATATACATTACCGAAAATAGCTGTGGTTGTATAATAAATAAATTGAATAGAAATTAAAATTTTATAAATAAAAATAAAGGGGGAGGTACTACATGAAACCGAATGACAATAAACAAATAATAAAGAGAATTCAGAATTAAAGTACATCAGAGTGAATTAAAGCTTTAATGTGGTGGTGATAAATAAGAATCGAAATAAATATCGACAAGACGAAATATATGATTAGTAGCAGAAACGGTGACGAGTTTGGTGATATTGATATATCAGGACATACTTTTGAACACGTAGAGAAATTCAAGTATTTAGGTTCAATGATAACGAGAAAAAATGAAATTCGTGTTATTATTCAGTTGCTGAGTTACTTAGTTCGCGGCTTCTATCTAAAAACTTAAAGGTTAGAATTTATAAAACTATTATTCTTCCAACGGTCCTTTATGGATTTGAAACGTGGCTACTTACTTTGAAGGATGAACAACGACTTAAGGTTTTCGAAATAAGGTACTGCGTAAATTATTTGGTCCGAAGAGAGATGAGGCCACTGGGCAGTTTAGATGGTTGCACAACAAGGATTTCGGAGCTTGTACCCTGTGAATATAATTGAGTTGATAACATTGCGGAGGCTCAAATGGGCGAGTAAAATTGTTGGGCTTGTGGGACCCGAGAAAGTTGGTACTCATGAACGATGGTAGGCCGAACGTCTATGGGAGATTGCGTTAAGGCTGAATGGGGCTTGAACAGTGATCTTGGAGTCTTGTAGACAGTATTTGGTGTTCGATCGACTTCGGTCGTAGCTGTTATTATTATTATATTAATTGCTGTGTAGAGTGTATGGGTAAGAAAAAAATTTGACGAGATTGTAAATGATGAATCGGCAAAGATCCTAACACTTTAAGAGTAATTGTAATTTAAGTACAAAATTGTTAATAAAAATTATATTTAGTTGAACCGACTGGTAGGCCGAAGCGTCTATGGGAGGATTGCGTTAAGGCTGATATCGGGGCTTGAACAGTGATCATTGGAGAGTCTGTGTAGACAGTATTTGGTGGTATCGGCATCGAACCTTCGGGTTCGGTAGGCCTGTTATTTATTATTATTATTAATGTGGCTGTGATAGAGATGTATGTGGTAAGAAGATAAAATATTGACGAGATTGTAAAAATGATGAATACGGCAAATGATCCTAACACTTTTTAAAGAAGGTAATTGTAAAATTATTTAAAAGTAACAAAAAATTGTTAAGATAAAATATATATTATTTTAGTATGGAAACAAGGCCTAAAAACATAGGAATAAATGTTGTAATAATTATTATCAATTAATAATTTAATAAACAAAATGAAGAGATAGTTTTATGGATTAATTAATATTATTTATTCTATTATTTTAGATTTTCGAATAAATGCTTTTTGTTCTATGACCATGGAGTGAGGGAGGACCTATTGGATCACACCCAACCTCTAAAAAAAAAAAGGTACCCAAAAAATTGGGGAAAAAAACCTGGCGTCTGCTACCTCCAAGTATGGACGATGGCCAAGAAACGTTACGACTCTGCGTATGTACTGGACCCTTTACTGCTAACAGAGATACAAGTTTTGTTTATTTTATTTTATTTTTTTAAACATATTTATTGATACCTACAACTGTATTACAAAAAATACAACAAGTAAATGTGATGGTAATATAGAAAAATGTCATGAATTGCATGTAGAGACACTACTCAGTGGCAGCACTCTAAAAATATTCTAAACTAGAAGGTCTCGTGGCCATCTTCTTTTCAGACGCCTCGAAGGATTGTCAGGGATCGAAGAGGAAGCAAGGATTGAAACTGGAGTGGGAATGGAGTTTATCATGAAAGGAATGGTACCTGGTTCAGGGTAAGTCAGCAACATATGGAATAGTAAGGTCTTTATGAATGAGTTTGTTTAAGACAAAATAAGAAGTGTTGAAGAGTTTCCGGATACGAGAAGAATTCAAAGGTTAAGTAGAGCCCCAAAGCTCTACTCCGTAAGTCCATATCGGTCTTATGATGGTCATATAAATGAGCCTTTTGTAGTAAAGTGGAAGGTTTGAGTGTTTGTCCAGAAAGTGTTGAAGTAATCAGAAACGTCGGACAGTGTCTTGTCGTTTTAGTCTTTTATGAGGATTCCAAGTAAGACGTTCGTCGAGATGGAGTCCTAGGTATTTATTTTTTAAATAGGACTTTTTTAGGAAGTTTAATTAATGTCTATAAAACATTGCTGCATAGCAATCTATACCTACTGTTGTAACACATATCTGACTACCCTCCGAAATGACAATGGCTTACTTAATTAAAGAAAACACCTAAGTGTTGCTAATAGGTATTTTCTTCACTTTGTCAATTCCGGGACTGTGTATATACATTAATTTATTGTATTTTGTTTATACATTTGAAAACAAAATACGGCATATTAAGTGTGATAAGTTTTAACCAAGCCTATAAACATATTGTATAACATACATGACTATAATTAAGATGAAATTAAATTAATAATGTAGGTTTTTATCGGAAAGAGGGGAAATGATGAAAATAAAATTAAAAAATACCACCCACGAACCGAAATAACAGTTCCATCCGAAACGATGAAAGAGATTAATCACGAGATGGAAATTCAAAAGACATTTTGAAATATTAAAGTTGAAAATATCTCTCCTTTCTCAATTGGTGCTGGTTGATCTTCGCATAAAGAAAAAAAATACAGGGTATCCTCTTTAAGATCACAAGAATAATCTGAAGAATGGAAAAATAAAAAATAAAACGGACAAAAGAGATGTATTATGAATCTCTCAACTATCTGCGATGTGGATACTCGAAATTAATACCACTCACAGGGTAATGCAATTTCACAAAGTCTAATGATGAGATTTCTTTCATCTTAATTCTATAGTCTTTTCTTCATTAATATAATAACCATCCGTTCACCAGGTATGGATACCACATGTTCCCTTTTAGTGGACTATTATTACAGGAATACCTGATAGATTTACTATATTATTATTTTAAATATTATTAAAATAAAAGAATAATTATTTATTATATTGAGGATGTTTAGTCGACTGTAGAAATCATCTTAGGTACAAATAATCGGGAGTAAGTCGTTTTTTTTTTATGTATTTCAATTTTGCCGACGTTTCGGCTCAAGCTAGTGAGCCATCATCAGGGCTACAAATATCAAAAGAAAAGAGATACATATCAATATTAAACGAAAAATTATGAATGTAGTGACAATGATAGAATATATAATAAAATAAAAAATATACAACAATAAGATTATGATAAGTATGAAATCAAATCTTCAGACTTAAATATATAAATTAGACTTAAATATATTCAAGTCTAAAGATTAAGGTTAATTCTAATTATAAAATCTAAGAGAGAAGGAACTACAAGAAAAATTATAAATATAAGTCATCACATAATATTTTCACAATGTTAAGTAATAATTTTTAGGAAATTGTTTGTGGTGAGTTTTTTGTTTTGATTTTAAGGGCAAAAAACTGAAAGTGGTTATTAATGCCCGAAACATCTTCAGAACACGATTAACTTACCTATGATGAGGAAAAAAATCGATTTTAAAAGGACGAAATCAATAAGAATAAAACATAACAATAACAATTATGATTTAATGTTAACTACAAACACGATGATTAGCAACAAAAGGTAAACATAAAATAAAAAGTGTGAGTAAAATATCAAAAGGTGCGTAAAATTACCTGAATGTGTTAAATGAGGTGATATAAAGGAAAGTTCTTCACCCATTGAATGACACCGTCGACGGCCGATCACTACCGCTCAATGCATCCGAGACTTTACGTGGTACGCTTAAGTCTTGCTGAATTGTGCTGAGTTTTCCTCATAAAAAATACTCAAACAAATAATACTCAAGAATTTTTTACACATTTAATTCGGAACATTAATAAAGAAAACTTCTGATACGTTTTTACGAAAAATATCTATGGATAATTTTTATAATATATAACTTGTATGTCAAAATTCTTGTAATACTTTAGTCACTAGGAGGTTACCTGTAGCAGGGTGGCTAGCATAACAGTCTCCTATGCCAAAGGCACCGGGTTCAAACCCGTAGGTGGCCCTAGGATTTTAGATGTGGGAGTAAAACGTTCGGAGGGAATGTTAAAAGGTGGTTCCGAGCCTGTGCGATGTCAGGTACTTGTTAAAGATCCCTATCCTAAGTAAATCTGGATAGGCAAAATTTAGGACTCCCACTGTAGCATCGTACGATTAGCCACAGCATTATAAAGGGACGTTAAATAAATAAACAAACTTAGATAAAAAATAAAATAAAATTCTTTAGAAAGTATTCTCCAAAGAACTTAAAAGATAACGCATAATGATAAAAAATGTGATTAGAGATCACTTTTACTTCCAAGCATGCTCTTAATCTTCAAATGTATATCCCTATAGATATGGTTTGGAAAAATAAGAAAATAAGTAAATTGAGATAGGTTTTATTTTTCTATATATAAGTTTACAGCTATTTTATTGTAGGTATGTTTCAACTAATAGGGAAAAACGAACCTTTTTGGAGATATTTTGTATATAAGAACTTGTAGTTATTTCCAATTAAACAAACAAATATAACTGAGTCAATAAGGAAAAAAAACTTTACAATAAATAAAATGGATCATCAGAGACTGTGGAGAAATAGTCACAGGAAGGGTCAGAAATAAGACGTTATTTTTTTATTATTCTAAATCGAAGTTAACTGAGTTGCTAGAAAACTATATAATATGTTACCAGTGTTCTTAGATGAACACTAAGGTATTAGGTTCCACTTTAAACAGTCCGATGAACATAGGGAGTAAATATTGGAGAAATTCCCCAAAGACTCCAAAGAATCTTTAGAGGAGTCCCTTCGCCTTGCATCTCCCCTTCATCCAGATTCTCCGAGACGTTGAATAGTCGGAAGACGCATCCTTTGACCTTTGACAGCTGCGGAACAATAGCCCCTAGGAGTGGCCACCAACTATTCGCAATCAGGCGGAACCCCGCAGAGGAATCCTAAAATTAGCTTGGGTCAGCCCCAGACCGCACTCCTGCTCACTTCACCCAGTCCACTCTGCAACTAATTAGTTTTTCCTACATACCGATCAAGGGAGGAATGTCGGGGTTGGATCTTATAAATGTCACCAGAGTGAAGGAATTGTCGAGGGAAGGGATCGATAGAAGAGCTGTTTGGACATAAGTGGATAGGCAACTCTGCCTGAGGGGTGTTCGAGTATTAGGAGATTGAGGCGATTGGATTTGGCTAAGAGAATGTAAAGCGATTGAAATCTTTGATGCAATGAAAATCATATTAGAAAGTATTAAAATCAATCACCACAATCCCTTTTAAAGATACAAAAGAACACTCAGTACTGACTAATCGAAAGAGATTAGATTAATAAAATTAAGTCTTACATTTTTAACGTGACAATAAGGTTGAGAGACATGCGTTCAATATTTTTTTTATTTTAAAGATATTTATTGATATTTACAACTGTATACACAATACATCAAGATGGACATATGGTAAATTGACATGAAATACATGTAGAGACAACACCGATTGGCAGCACTCTAAATATATCCTAAACTAGAAGATCTCGGGGCCATCTTCTTTTCAGACCCCTCGGAGGGTTATCAGGAATTGAGGAGGAAGACAGAATGGAAACCAGTGGATTAGAGTGGGAATGGAGTTTTTTATGGAATGAATGATACCTGGTTCGGGCTAAATCAGTAACATATGGAACATTAAGGTCTTTATGGATAAGTTCATTCGTGACAAAATATGGAGCATTGAGGATTTTACAAAGGATTTTGGATTGTAAGGATTGGATACGAGAGGAATTCGATGGTTTAGTAGACCCCCATAGCTCTACTCCGTAAGTCCAGATAGGTCTTATGATGGTCATGTAAATGAGTCTTTTGTAGTTAAGAGGAAGCTTTGACCGTTTGTCATGTAAGTGTTGAAGTAACCGAAAGCGGCGAGCAGTTTCTTGTCGTTTCAGTCTAGTGTGGGGATTCCATGTTAGCCGTTTGTCAAGTAGAAGTCACAGGTAGTGGGTCTGTTCAACCGGAACAAGTTGGAATTTATTTTAATTCGCCAATTCTGACACCATACCTCAAGGTCTCTGATGTGGGATCGGAAAGTTTGAGAAGCAACAGTTGGATCGTTATTGACTGATAACACACAAGTGTCATCGGCATGCGTTCAATAACAAAAATAAAAATATTTGTAGTAAACCAGATTATTATACCAGTCTGATTTCACACTTAAAATATGTATTCTATTTTGCAGCTCAATAGTATTCATATAAATAATTTTTACAAACTTAATGGAAGAAAAATACATAGTATTTCACTTGAAATCATCAGTCCAGTATACCAGTAGAGAGGTCTTATTGACAAGTCTCCGAATAAGTCACTCACTACTAAACCCCAACGCTTACTGACTACAACACCAAGAACTCGATGTGCAGTGGAGTAGTGACAAGTATGACTACCTTCAATGCTCAAGGTTGCGGGTTCAAGCACGGCAGATGGACCTTTAATTTTTTAAAGGGTCGTTATCCTTGGTCTTGACTAGTCCTAATGATCATTAGTTGTGACGTCCTTCGGAGGGGAAAATGTAAGTCCCGAGCCTATGCGATGTCCGGTACTCGTTAAAGATCTCTATCCTAATTAAATTTGGATAGCAAAAGTTAGAAATCCTTCTGTAACATCCTCCAATTAGCTACAGTACCGTAATAGTGACGTTGAATAAATAAGCAAACCTTACTCTACAAAGATTAACCGTACCTATGTAAGTATCACCATAAAACAGTGACAGGCAACAGGCAATGGATAGGTGTCAACATACAGTATCATTTAAATACTTTACTAAATGATAACACTACATATATTTCATTTAAATTTAATTTATTTAATGATTTAAAACAAATTAACTTATATGCATCGATCTATCTTTTATTATTATGATTAAGATATGCTTATTATTATTTTTTTTTTTTCCGGTTAAACAGATCTGATACCTAGATTGCACCAGGACAAACGTCTTACTTGGAACCCTCATACAAGACTGAAAAGACAAGAAACCGCTCGACGTTTTCGACTACTTCAACACTTACTGGATAAACGCTCTAACCTTCCGCTTAACTACAAAAGGCTCATCTACATGACTATCATTAGACCGATATGGACTTGATTTGGGGCACTACTAAACCATCGAATTCTTCCCGTCTCCAATCCTTGCAATCAAAAATCCTTCGAAAAATCCTCAATGCTCCTTATTTTGTCACAAATAAACTCATCCATAAAGATCTTAACGTTCCCTATGTTGCTGACTTGGCGTGAACCAGGTACCACTCCTTTCATGACAAGCTCCATTCCCACTCTAATCCACAAGTTTCAATCCTTGCTTCCTCTACAATCTTTGATAATCCTCCGAGGCGCCTGAAAAGGAAATGGCCCCGGGACCTTCTAGTTTAGAATATTTTTAGAGTGCTGCGACTGGGTAGTGTCTCTACATGTATTTCATGACAGTTTTATATATTACATCTCATTTACTAGATGTATTTTTATTTAATACAGTTGTAAATATCAATAAATATGTTTAAAAAAAATTTTTTTTTCTTCAGTATTATTTATATCAAAATTAAGGTATGTTTGTCACTCCATTTATTAGCCTTCTCTATACTTCAACTATGAACTATTATTAGTTATATATTAGAAATAGCAATATTGTACGTCGGCAAACATTACCATTGTTGTGAATTGCATCAATAAAATAAATAAATACAACTTACTTCTGAGAATTGACTGTTTCATAAGTTTTGAACCTAAATTAACTTACAGATGAAACACAACCCAATAAAATCTTCAGTAAATTTTGTTTACTCCGCCTGTTTGTCAATCATTGATGAATCATTTCTAATTAAAGCTCTATAAACATTTACGTTCTTAAGATTTATCACTATACAGTAATAAATAGATTGATAAACGCATTTCTTCAGTACCAATAAACGTTTAGGGACTGGAAATGATATCTTTATTACGACAGCTATATACATTGGAAATTGGTGCTCTGAGGGGGTGAAGCATCAATTGAAGCAATAACTGAGTCAAATGAAGGAGATGGATGACTTAATTCAATATCAAAATGAACGGACAAACTATAGTCATACTTATATGCAAAATATGGTACTTTTGTACTAGGTTTAACAAAATAATTAAGATTTTTTTTTTCTCTCTGCTAGTTGTCTGAAACTGTTCCTGAAAAACATGGGTTTTGGTTCAGAAAAGAAACCCATACATAACATACCTGAACTATAAACTAGTCTACTGTTTTCTAGGTCCTTGGTCTAAAACCTCGCTTGACAGAATTTAAACCAAGAATGTAATCTTTCGTAATTCAGAAATCGTGGTTTTATATCACAGACTTTACTTTGGTTCGAAGTCAATTAAAATAACGTAGATATATTTTGTTTTTCTTTTTGCAAAATCTAGCCTACTATTCTTTATCATACATATGCGAGACGAATTAATTTAAACGATTCCGAAGCTGTGAAAACGACAAATTAAGATCTACATATGTGTTTTGCGTTTTTACTAGAAATTCACAACAAATAAACATAGACTATGTACTAGCCTACTGTTCCCCGGGTTCTGGGTTCAAACCTCGGCTGTGATCGAATAATTATTAATCACCTCCTTCCACGATCGCCGGCCTAAAACAGTACGAATATGTATATACACTAATCTTAATTTATAGTAGTGATCTTTTTTTTTTGTTTAAAAGATGCAGAGAAGTACAGTATGATTGGCTGCACATATGACTTGAGATCTTGGTTAGAGGTGTTAAAAGTATGTGAGGAAAAAAAAATCCTAAAATATTATAATCACATCTAATAAGGTGTCTAAAATTAAAAACCTTCACCAAATCGAAGAAATTTTGTCCTCAATATATTGTTTTTTGATTCTCGGACCTATTGAAGACCGCGGTGCTCGTTTTGAAATCTTGTACGGAAATTGTGTTTTTATCTTTTATCTTCGGGCTGTGGTATAGGAACACTTTCTGCTATTGAGAAACTCTTAAAAGACATTTTACACTGTTGGGATAATATTTGATTCTGTACGGTTTGTTCTGAAATCCTCAGCTTTTCTAAGTCGGACTTCATCGTGGTGATCCATTTATTTTTGGACACTTTCCTTCTGGATGTAATGGTAAAGATTTTACTGGTAAGTCTGGAAGTACTCATGTTCCTTGAAAGCCAATTGCCTCTTCCACACGGATGTTAGAATGTCTTCTTGATGGTCTTAGATTTCATTGTTGTACCTTAATTATGTAAGAATCATCTCCTTCGGGATCGCTTGTAGCATGGTGGTTAGCATAACAGCCTCCCATGCCAAAGCTGGTCCTAGGATTTTTTACTTCCATTAGCTATGCTGTCTTTCGGAGGGAACGTTAAAAGATGGTCCCGAGCCTGTACGATGTCAGGTATTCGTTAAAGATCCCTATCCTAATAAAACCTGGATAGGCAAAATTTAGGACTCCCACTGTAGGTAGCATCGTCCGATTAGCCATAGTAGCATAAAGTGACGTTAAATAAGTAAACAAAAAAAACACACTCATCTCCTTCTCTAATCGGTTCTAGAAACATCCTAAGTATTTTCCGTTTCATGAGCGGTCCTTTTCAGTTCATCAGAAGACACTCAGAAGCGTACAGTAACGCTCAACTTAATATTATTATTCATTCATGGTTTCATGAGAACTTAAATGAATTATTAGCTCTCATCTATGTGGGCGTTATGATGCTTACGAATACCTCATCACTCTTGCCGCTTGCACAGTCGCTTACTAACTATGTTTTATCAGAGTCCAGCTCGTCGAAACAGAATATATTATCCGTAACACAGCCCGAAGAGATAATGAAATCATTCGATCGCTAATACAACATTTAGTAAAAGGTAGAAGGTCATGCATTATGGAAGAGGCGCCATCTACAAAAGGACAACAGGAAATATAAAAGGCAGAGAAGAATAGGAGGAAGGGGATGATTAGGCCATCTAGTCAGCCGTGCCCGCTTCCTCTCCTAACTTGCTCCGATCAAATTCTCGTTGGGGATTCAATTAAATCCTGTCCGAGTGGTTCGGTTTTTTTTTTATTTAATTTTTTTTTAGGGTAGGGAGAGGACGGAGGTGGTGCAGGCTTGCGGTCTATCCTTCTGGCCCAAATTAAATTGAAACCGGCACAGCTGCATATTCACCGGGGTCACGTATATTACGAAATTGTGCGCACTTGCAGTTAGGTCTTAATATTAACAACCTACAAAATTAATTAATATAATATTTTAAATATCATATAAAAGATTTGTTTTTTGGAATTTTGTGGTTAAATGATTTATTTTTAGTTTTAATTAGATATTAATATATATTTATTTTATGTATGTGTGTGAGTGTAAGTATATATATGGGTGTGTGTGTTTGGATCTATAGATGTAGGTATATCTATATATTGTAATGTATTGAGGATACTGAGGGGAGTTCATTATTAAATAATTTTAATATTAAACAATTAAATAGTAAGGAGCCTTTGTCGGAAAAAACATCAAAAGACATTTCCCAAACCCCCTTGGAATGTCCGTGGGCTTGGGCTGCACCCCGCGGTATCTATACAAAGGTGGACAAAGGCTGTACTTTCCATATCAGTCCCGCCCGAGGTGACGACGATGAAGAGAAGATTCGAAAGAGTCAGTCAAGTGCTATCCTCAAGAAGATTTGAGTCGGGTTCCATCTAGAAGAAGAGATGTTCGTCTGGGGGTCAGAGAGAGCAGCTGGAGATCTGAGAGCCTAGAAGGGGTGATTAAGATTGATTCCACCTTCGCCAGCCGACAAAGTATTTAAAGGTATTTCTCTGTTATGTAATATTGTATGGCAAAGGTAGTAGTGAAAATGTCCCTCAGTATTCTCAATCAGAGTTCTAGGCAATGTGTTAATATAATGGGTATGTGTAAATTAATAATTATAGTAATGTATTAATTGAATCTTGTTTACTATAATCTTACCCTGCATGCCACCTATTGGATTGGTAAACACGATACCTTTGGAAAGGAGATCCAATGGTATCATTAAATATAGTTTATATATAGATTAAATATATCCAGTAAGCTAGTTTTTGAAGGTACTGCTGCCTTAGGAAAGCAGTCGGCCAAAAACATAGCAATATATATACCTAATGTTTTGTTTTTTTAAATATTTTAAAATAAAACTTTTGGCTGTGAAAACAATTGTAGAATTAATTAATATAAAAAATATTTATATATTGTTATTATTAAATATTGTTATTGGTATATTTTTGAAATTGTTACATTCTAAGATAAAGGAAAATATTGTTTTTAATATGAAATGTCAACAAAAGGTTGACACACCTATGACTTCATTAAAACAATTGACGATCGAACTAAACTTAAAAAAAATATCCTACAAACTGACACGGACATGGAGGAGCCAGAAGCTATTTATTTCGATTCAAACTAACAGACGACAAAATCTGTAAGTGTGACGGTAAAAGCGAACAGACATACGACCATCTTTTATTCGATTGCAGTAAACTGGACAAACATAGACACAAACTGATCTCAACAGTCCTACTTAACGGAGACCAATGGCCGCCTTCGAAGTGTGACCTTCTTACAAAATATTTTTCAAAATTTGATGAATTTGTGGACCGGGTGGACTGTGCAGAATTAGAGAAATAGCAACAGGCATTAACTCGTTATTAATTTTATTTCATTTACTTTCACTGTTAATAATACTAGTCAATTAGTTAGTTAGTTTGTATTATTTCGTTAAGTAGTTATAACAAATGAATTATTTATTATTTGTTACTGGTTTCTTTGTTTAGTCAATTAGTTAGTATTATTTTGCTAATTCGTTATAACAAATGATTAATTTATCAGTTTATATTTATTAGTTTTATTTAACTTATTTTATTTTTTATGTAACTAAATGTTCTGTAACATAATTTATATTATGTAATAAAAATACGCGTTGTATCGCAAGATAGTACGCGTATAAATAAATGCACCCATTGCAGGGTTACTGTAATGAGGAAAACCGTAATATGAAGTGTTGTTAAAGTGAAGGGATACATTTCTTTAATCCAGTACATGATAACAAGTTGACAAGGCTAGTTCAGCCTGTAATAGATATTTTTTAAATGTAATATGTTTTATAACAAAGTAAAAAGCAATGTTGTTAGAACCCTCGAAAATGGCAAAGGCCGAAACGTAGGGAGAAAGAAAAAGGAAATAAAGGAGTGAAAATGGTTACTTCTAATCATCCAATGATTGCAGAAAACCTTTTTTCTGGAAGGAATTCGTCCGGGTGGCGGTCATTAAATGAAACAACTAAATAGTTTCAACTATTTATTGTTTGCCAAAATTTCGACCCCCTTTGTGGGTCATCATCAGGGCGCATGTTGGGAGAATGGAAACTGAACTGAAAATCTTTTTTCTTTTTGGTTTGATTTTTTTTTTTTCTTTGGCGGCTTATTTATGTTTATTTTTATAAGCTGGCTAATGTTGGTCAAATCGAATCTTGTTTTTACGACATACCATTTTTTTTTTCTTAAGCATGATAATGCTTACATCTGTCCATAACCTGAGCGACTTCCCTGTTCCCTTGTGAATCTGTCCCCTTATCCATAATCCCCCCCCTCCCCCGCTAATTGAATGCTGGGAGGTTCCCGATCCCTGACCCGTCATGTCAGGATATAATCCCCGATTCCTGGGAAGGAGGACTCTGCTATCCCCAATTAGTCGCGCTATCCGAGAGCCGTCCTATTAGTGAGCATTGGCCGGATAATAGGGTGTTAAAAGTAGGGATTATTGGAGAAGAGGGCCCCTCCCATCTGCGGGGACATCTCAAGTCGCCGCCCTTGACAGTCGAGGAAATGGTTCGTAGCCTGTCTCCGAGTCCTTATTGAAGGCTCCTAACAGTATTTCTTTGTGTTCCGGAAGCTGCTCCCCTCCGTTCGGTATTTCGGAGTAATCGAGTATCGCGCGCGGTACTGACAGCTATTCTTCGCTACATGTTGCCGTAGTTATTTGTTGGAAGCAATTCGTCCAGCAATTGTAAGAGTTAGGATTGACCGAAGAAAGATTGTGGGCGGAAATGTTAGTCCTAACGGAATCGTAAAACCTGCGATATAACACCTTTGTTAGTTGTGAATACACCAAACAGCATATCTGGACTTATTTCCAATATCTTCATTATATTAATTGCAACAGTATTTTTTTTTTCTCTTGAAATTGATTTGCAACTTTCCGTAACTGAGGGTTATGAAGACTGAAGAAGACGCCTTGTCTGACCTGAACAACTATTAATTAACGCAGGATATCTCGCATACAGTACCTTTGTACTTCTAGGATTTGTGGACATAAGGCTTAACTTACATAATCTTTTTTAAATATATTGACTAACAAGATTAACCTGAACAACAAGAGAAAATCTGAATTTCTTCAGTACCTACTGTAAAGAAAGTGTACTTTTTTTTTCTTCTATTATTTAAGTAATTCAAGTTACGTTTTAATCCAGACTCAGTATTTGGTATGGATATTCAGCAATTAGTAGGCCAGTAGATAAGCAAGAAAGTTATTTGTCCAGCTCTAATATCACATTTTCTCGTTTGTGAGGGTACCAACTGTAGAGAGACTGAGCTCAGCAAGGTCTTTAATAAGGCATCCTAATGACAATATTTAATTTTATGAAGATATTCGATGGTAACACATTCGAGTCATACTTATTACAATCCTCAAATATCCAGTCGTGTCCTATATTAAACAACGAAAAACATAGGATATAGAAAGTAAAATTAATATTATATTATTATCAATTTTTTGGCCGAAAGTGCCAACGGAATGTAACTGTTTTATATATGAAGGCATAATCTGTAAGGAACTTTAAGGGTACATTGTTTTTACGTACTTTTTTTTCCACCCCTACCTCGGCTTTGAAGGCTATACGGGGGATTCTCGGACCAGGGGGTGAGGGCGGGAGGATTAATGCCGAGATAAAAGTCCCCTCCGGTTCCGAGGGTTGAACTCGTAAATTTTTTGGTTTCAAGGTAGTGGTGATCTGGTAGCTAGGCAACGCGTGTTTAAAGCAACGCGCGCTAACCATCTCGCCTACCCCGCCCCTTGTTTTTACGAACTGGATCTCCCCTTCTTGCGAAAATTCCGTTCTGGAAGACTTCTGCATTAACTGCTAAATCACTACGATGAAGGTAATCAGCTGACCCCTAAGGAACCATTCGTCATAGAAACGACTTCCGATCCTGCACCTACTGTTTTATTGCAGGATTAAGGATAGGGAAGGAGCACCCCCTACAGAGCAGGGATGGATTAGTGCAGGGCTACATTACATCTTATGACTTAAGAGGTGTTATGGCGCTCGGGATCAAAATTAAACTGCCATTACACAGCGTGTCCCCTACCAGGGCTTCCGCTTCCTGCGATCTCGTTATAATTTTAATCGGGCGAGTGTACAGGAACGACATACTTCAGCGGGACAAGTCGTTAAACAAGTCTCAACTCCGCCCCTCCCTCAGCGCCTTGCTCTTAATCTATTACTCCTTCGTGAGAGGCCCCTCCTTCGACTCAAAATATGGCTCGGTAAGAGCAACTTTTTTAAAAACCCACTTCCACCGCGAGTAACCTTTCATCTTCCAGGAAGAATGTCCTTACCGCATCAGCCAGGTCGTAAAAAGTTAGGTATCGATTAGGAAACTGTGGCCTTTAACTCCAAACTTTACCTATATCCTCCTCCATTCTACCCAAAGTGTTCGTTAATCGACACTCCTGATCATACAAAAGTCTTTCATGATCGTGAAAGGTACGGAACAGTGCCTCAGTGTTTATAGAAAAGCTTTTGTTATTATTTGTCGCATCTGTATTTATTTATCCTTCTAACATCCTTTTTTTTCTGTTGGCGCTACGGACTCATATAGTTGTTCTTAGCCAGCTCAACTAGCCTTTCCCAGTGTCCTGACACTGCTGAATTTTTTATCTAGTCTGTCATACAACAGTTTACAAAGTTATTTACAAGTACAACTGTAACTTTTCGATTGTTTATTTATCTTAACGTCACTTTATGCTGCTGTGGCTAATCGGACGATGCTACAGTGGGAGTCATAAAATTTTCCAATCCAGGTTTTATTAGAATAGGGACCTTTAACGAATGCCTGACATCCACCTTTTTAAGTCCCCTCCGAAGGACGGCATAACTAAGGATTTTTGGTTTGTTTTTTTTGAACTGAAGAATAAAAATTTTTCGAATTGTTTGTTGCATATAAATTTTTCTTCTTTTCTACTAATCAAGAGACAAGACATTCTTCCATTCCCTTAAAATGGTCCTAATTAAACTAACTTTTCCTTTCTCGAATGTATTGTCGTAATTCCAGATCGTACCAGTTATCTTGGGGGGAATATTTATGTGAAATAATGAATATCAATTGAATATTTGGCCGTAGGTAAGAAGATGAGATAAGAACATTTTCATAACATAATTGTGGAAGTTTTGATATTTATCTTTTCTTACATTTATTAATTTTTCTATATCCTATGTTTATGTTATTATGTGATTACTTAAGATACTGGTCTACTCTGGTACAGCACTATGTATATTTAGTGTATTTTATTATGTATTGCAATAAAGAATTTTAAAACTAAAAAAAATAGCATTTTCATAGCATAGCATATATCAAATATGTTCATACATGTTTCGATTTTATACGGAAAAAGAACTTTTACAACTTTCATTAGTTATGATAAAAGTTCAGGATTAACTATAGATAATTATAAAGAGATGAGATCTATGTCTTATAAAAGTAGTAATCAAGCAATTATAAAATGAAAATAAAATTGAAACAGGATAATAATTACTCCTTGCTAATTTGACTTCAAAACCCCTAATAGATTTTGAACAAAGGATTACATTTGGACTCATTATTTATTGAATAATATGAGAGCCGAGGGAAGCGATATATCGACCAAGAGAGGGCCGTTGTTAATCCACGGCCAGACCACACAGGGCTTTCATTAGAGCAGCGATCCATCTGATTGGCCGATTATCGGGGCGGTTAATGACGACATAAACAAACACAAACGAGGCTGCCAACAAATTGTTTGTGTGATAGTACACGCGAGTCCTTGTTCCAGTGGTTCCTTATCTCAGATTGCTAATTGCAAGCCTTACGGACATTATCACCGTAATAAACGAGCTCGTAAAACCCATCCCGCTCTCAGGTTTCGGATTTTAATTGGTCCTAACCTAGATAGAACGCCGGTCTTGATTGGCTCCTAGGATCTCCGCGGTTTTATATGGTCGGCTGTTTATTGGTTTGGTGGAGGCTGCTTATTCAGCAGTAAAATTCTAGCAGGTGATTTTCTACTTAAAGAATGATATAAAATGGCTTAAATATCGCTATTGCAGGTGTTTTAATTGTTCAGGTTTATAAGGGACTGGCTTTTAATACTCAAGTGCTATCCGAAGGTAATGACGGTATTTTCCAGCTCCAGGAGACGAAGACATTCCCGAGCAGCTCCGATAAATCTCCAGGCGACGGACGTTTCTAATAACGCTGAAGAGGGTCAGCATCAGCGGCCATAGATCATTGGCCCTCAAGAATGTTAACAACGGTCCCGTCTTCCTCTGGGGGTCCTATCAGGATGTCGAGGAGCTGGATAATCGCTAGATAGTGGGAGTTTTTTTCATTGAGAATATGGTGCTGTAGCCTACAACATTGGGGTTCAAACGACAACTCGCAGGTTCAAACCCAGACTTCTGCAAGACGTTCTTTTGTGAATATTCCTATTAAGCTTTTATTTGTCTATAAACTTCAATTTTTTAACTATTAATTACTAAATAATCTTTTCTATATATTTTTTAAAAATTATTAATTCCTAAATTATCTTTCTAGGACATCCATTATTTTTTTCAGCATATATTCAATCTATTATGTTTTATTTATTTATTATTATTTTTTTAATGAATTTTTTTTAGTTAATTATTTATTCGTCGTTTCTATTCAAGCTACATTTGGTTTATTTTCTATTTTTTAAATTACCTTATACATATATTAATTTTATCTTATCTTACATGAACTTATTTACTTTTAGTTTCATTTCATTCAGGTTTTTCAAGTTGATTTTACGTGTTTGTTTTGATTTATATCAATATTTTTATTTAACTGATGAGTATAATTATAAACATAAAATAGTATCCCAGTATGGGGATTCACTCACATCCTCTCAGGGTTTGAAAGACCTGTCAGCCAACTGGTGGCCAATTACAACAATATTCGTAAGGAGTGATAACGCTACGCTAAAAAATATCAACCAGAAATGCGAGTGTATTCTCCCAGCAGATTACAACGCACCACCGGGGGAAAAAAAAATCTGCTTCTTATTCTTCATAATAAAGTCATTTAAAATAACATTATTATAACTTACGTCTTGGACAAAGAAAAAGAATCCTGCGGTTACCTGTAGCGTAGTGAATGGCATATCAGCCTTATATGCTCAAGTTCACCGGTTTAAATCCGCAGGTGGCCCTAGGATTTTTAATGGGTGTAAGAAATCCTTAGTTGTGCCGTCCTTCGGAGGGTACATAAAAAGGTGGTCACGAGCTTGTGCGATGTCAAGAACTCGTTAAAGATAGCTTCCTTATAGCTTTTTAGCTTAGTCAATTACTGCTTCATACTGTGTACTGTGCTACTGTTTCTTTATAATTGTATTTTTATATTCTTTAAGTATTATATCTATGGCGGTCGTAAATAAGTGGTTAAGTCAAAATCTTTCATTTTACAGGTGAGCGATTTAAACTTTACGTAATACCCAAAATAGAGTTATAACATACAGCTTTCTTTCCAGCTAAAATTTCTTCCACCAAGAAATTTCTTTAACCAATTTAACTCGACGTGGGGACGGTCTGAGGGAGCGATACGTGGAGTTAACTCATTTTAAATATAACTCGAGTTATCCAGTTTTTCACGACTGCCACAGATATTGTTTCTTACTGTGCTTACTGGCCTAATGGGCAAGTTAATTATGCCATAACCCGTGTTGCATATATTGCAAGGTAGGCTGTATAAATAAATTTTAAAAAATGTGTTATATTTTGTAATATTATTCAATTATTGTATTGTTTCTGTGAACTGTGTAACTGTTTGTTATTGTATTGCTGCAGATGAACTCCTTTCTCACACACGGGCTCGCCTTAGTGGGATAGTGGATTCTACTTGCACGGTAAAATGTCTTTATTTTGATTTGAAAAAAATTAAACCTGGATAGGCAAAACTTAGTATTCCAACTGTAGCACCGTTCAATCAGCCACAGGAGCAAAAAGTGTTTATTATTTCAACAAATAAACAAACAAAACTATCCTTCAAAGTTGCACACTACTTGATGAAAAATACACTTCGTAAAAATGTTGATCCGACAAGACTAGTATGATAAGATGGATGCTCTAAGGATAGGGTATTCTATTATAGCCTTGTCTCAAGACGACGAAATAACTTCCTCTTTATATATATATATATATATATATATATATATATATATATATATATATATATATATATATATATATATATATGTGTATGAGCTCTGTTTCGCTGTAGCCCATGTTTCAATGAGCCCCACGTTCCTCAATATTGAGAATACAAAATGCTTTATATAAATCTAACAAGGGATGAGCAGAAGGGTAGGTGGAGGGTTTGTGGGGAAGATACCGCAGGCATTAAATACAGCACTAATTGGCAGCCCCGTCCAACGAAAGATTGCCTATTTAATTTCTTGTTTTTTTTTATTTCTTTCCTCTTTCCTTTTTTTTTATATCCCGTCAGGCTGACTTGGAGGGGAGCATTACTACTTCCAATAATTCGCTGAGACAGCTTAGGATGCAGCAGTCGAGTTAAGGGTCATTAGGACTTCCAGCTTGTAATGTTCTTCAACTTAAGGGTTTTTCCTCTGGAGATGTGGGCTTTTTCAATTTGCAGTAAAGCTAGCTACTAATTAGTAGAGAGTAAGTTTCTAAGAGAATCACTAAGAATTCTTTTGTACCATTTATGTAATTCTGTATTTATTTAGTAAAGACCCTTAAACTACAGTAAATAATTATTTTTCATAGAAATAATTAAATTTGCCTTCTATTTATGCAATAAGAAAACATACAAACAAATGAATAGAAATACAACTATGCAAGGAAACAGAATAAGATTAAATGGTTTTAAAACAAAGGGCTATCTCAGTGTAGCAAAGCTCTTGGTCACTGCCTCGATAGTCTTCCGACGGAGTATATGGGTTTGTTACAGTGGACAGGTCCTGAGTCTGCGGGTTTTAATTTAGGGTCAATCTGTCGTCTCGTTACATACATAAAAATGGAAATTTAAAATTATCAACAAATTAAACACAAGATGAAGAAGAAAATAATATTTTAGACAAAGTATTATCAAGTGCTGTTGGAAGTTATTGAAGAGACGAAAACCGAATTAACATGAGTTTTATTGTTTGTTATTTTTTTCTATTGTTAAATTACTTAAGGAAAAGTTAATTGAGATACCATTAACTTCCAAATTTAGTTTCAATATTATTTGAAAAGATTATTTTTTTTTACATCGTCTAAATTCGCTCGAAATATTTAGAGCTATTCCAAATCGTCAATTCGGTTTCAGAAAACATCATTCGACCATTCAACAATGCCTTAGATCAATAGACTATATTCGAATGCTTTAGAGTCTAAAAAATATTGCCCAGGTGTTTTTCTCGATATTAGTCAAGCATTCGATGAGGTGTGGCATGAGGGATTGCTTTCCAAGCTCAAACATTTGCTCCCTCCGACTTATTATTTAATATTATCTCTCTTACATGACAGACCGACATTTAACTGTAAAAGTAAGAGACGCATTTTCTGGAATAAAACGTGTCAAAGCAGGAGTCCCACAAGGCAGTGTACTGGGACCGTTACTATTGGGTTGATGCAAAATTAATGCAGGTTTTTAGTAGGTATTGTAAATACGCCATATCTTTACTTTAACCATATATATTTAATCAAAATAATTTCCATCTGAATCAATGCACTTTTGCCAACGTTCAACAAGCTTTCTTATTCCACCAGAAAAAAAATCCGAATCCCTGGACTCAATGAAATCACGAAAAGAATTTTCAATGTCGTCCTGGTTTTGAAAATTTTTCTCCCTCAAGAAGTTGTCCAGATGCCTGAAAATGTGGAAGTCTGTAGGAGAGAGGTCAGGTGAATAAGGCGGATGTTGGAGAACTTCGTAGCCCAACTCGTGCAGTCGTCGAAGCGTTGGTTGTGCAACGTGTGGTCTGGCGTTACTACTGGCACCCACTTGGCCAACTTTTTTACCTTACCAATTGCTTCCAAGTGGCGTACAACTGTGGATTGGTTCACACCGAGTTCCGCCGCCATTTCTCGTGTGGTTTTGGTTGGGTCTTCTTCCACTTTTGACCTCAGCTGGTCGTTGTCCAGAGCAAGATGACGGCCCCGACCTTCCTTGTCTTCGAGGTCGAAATCTCCTCTGCGAAACTTCTGGAACCAACGCTGCACCGTGCACTCATTAATAGTCCCCTGACCCCACACTTCATTAATATTACGAGCCGTTTGCGCAGCGCTGCGCCCTAATTTAAATTCGTAAAAATAAATTTGACGAAAATCGCACTTTGACATTTTCGATTCAAGACCTTTGAACACACTGAACAAAACGATTTTACTAAACAAATTCATGGTGAAAGAGAGGGTATTAGATAAGGTTTGTTTTGGTATAATAATGATCAATGTTAGGATTAGCTTTGTTTACACAATTGGAATTAAGATATTGCAATAGAGGAAACCTGCATTAATTTCGCATCAGCCCAATATTTAATATCTACACGGCAGGACTTACCAGAAAATGATTACACCTTACTAGCCACTTTTGCAGACGATACAGCTCTATTGACATCCCATCAAAACCCAATTCTGGCATCCTTCATGTTGTAAAACCATATTGATGGTTTATCCAGTTGGGCTAATAGATGGAAAGTGAAAACGAATCAATCTTTTTCACGCTCAATCATGGGGATTGTCCAGCAGTCTATCTGGAGGATAAACCCATTCCGACATCAGAGGAAGTACGATAAAAAAATGTTGCATATAGGAAAGTAGGTGAATGTGGAGTGATCTCTTTAATATTTAAAAAAAAAGAAGGAATTTCTTGTATTTTTATTTGTTTGACGTCATTTTATGATATTCTGCCTAATCTGACGATAATAGAGTAAAAGCCCGAAGGTCGGCATAACTAAGGATTTTTCGCTCCGTTTAAAACATCCTTTTTTTTTTTTTTTTTTAAATTTGTTTTATTAAGAGATAATACAATCTGCCACCTTCTGGGGCAATGAGTATTAGAGAATAAATCATTCATCCCATATGGACATTGTAAAGAAAAAAAAAATTAATAAAGACTAAACAAATAAAAGAAAAAATATATATATACACAAAATTAAATAAATACTATAAAGAAAATAATAATAACAATCTTGTTCACATTCATACCTATTTACATTATTTACAAACTGCCCCTGGGATCACTGAATCAAACCTCGAGATCCAGTGGATGTCGAGGCACAATGCCAGAAGATCCCAGTGCCTCTCATTCAGCTGCGTCACTGGTCTTGAGAGCCAGTGGAGGCTGCGCGAATTTAAAACATCCTAGAGCCAACTGCCAGGTTTGAACCTATGATCTATGGCATAGAAGGCCGTTATGCTATCCACTACATCACAAATGAGTAAAAAAAAAAATACGTATGTTGTGTACATTGGAATGATTTGATTATCATGATCAACTATATCAATAGATATTTTTACGCTTATGTGACTTTATGGGGAAAAGAAGTCGGACGATAATCTGAGACGGTCTTCTTCAGGAACCTTGTATAAGAAGAGGCATCGGCTTGGGATATTGGGTCGTAGATAGGAAGCACCTGCCGTTGGGGGGTTTTTGCCCCCGCTCCAGGTTCCTTTGATATCTCCCCATTAACTTTTTGCCAGCATACTAATGACTCCGGCTTTCTCATCTTTTTTCGGCCTTCCGAACCTTTACAAAATACTATGTAAACAACCTAAACGAGAAGATATTGGTTGCTGGCTGTATCAGAAGGGGAGAAAAAAAGAAAAAAGGATGAACGTATTTTTTTTCTCTGGTCCAATCTGCAAGCATAAAGCTGTATAAAACCTATATTTTAATTTATTTTTTTTCAAGAAGTTAATATACTAATTGTTATGTTTTCATTATACACTAAATCAAACATAATACAATTATATATATATATATATATATATATATATATATATATATATATATATAGAGAGAGAGAGAGAGAGAGAGAGAGTGAGAGAGAGAGAGAAAGAGAGAGAGGAGAGAGATATTCCATACTTATGATCAATTTAAAGAGTTTAAAAAAAAATGAAGAAAATTATATTGAGTTTAAACAGAAACAATTATTTTAAATTAATTAACATTCTATAACAATAGAAATTTATTTTTTCATTTCAACAATACCTTCGAAGTCCCTTATTGGGAGATATTATTTTTTAAATAAATATGAAGCCTTTATTTTGGATGTATTGTATGGAATTAATTTCGTTTCCTTTAAATCACCTAAAATAACAAAATTAATTAAATTTTATTCAAAAGATAGTATGCCTATTGGATCAAGGTTTGTTTGTTTGTTTATTTATTTAACGGCACTTTATGCTACTATGGCTAATCGGACGATGCTACAGTGGGAGTCCTAAATTTTGCCTATCCAGGTTTTATTAGGATAGGGATCTTTAACGTTACCTGACATCGCAGAGGCTCGGGACCACCTTTTAACGTCCCCTCCGAAGGACGACATACTCTCGTTAAAAGATCCTAGGACCACCTGCGGGATTGAGCCCGTGACCTTTGGCTTTGGAGGCTGTTATGCTAGCCACCCAGCTACTAGTAATTCCTATTGGATCAAGGAGTCTATAAAAGTTATAAAATACATCTCTGAGTACCTATAGAAGGGAAAGTATTTTTTTCAATTCTTTTATAATACTCATACATAATTGATTAATACTGACGCCGAGAGATGACAAGAATTTATAATTAATAAAAGTATCACATTAACCATTAAAAACAGAAATTAATCGGCAAGTAAATTTTGTTGGAAACATTACAATCATGATCACGTAAAAAGTTTTGTTATGGGTTTGACTTATGATATATTTTGCGAGACTTTTTTAGATGCCAACGGGCAATACGAGGCCTGAGCCGGGAACTGTATATACCATTATTAATTTATATACATAGAATGTTTATGTATTTATTTTTGTAAATAAAGTTGGAGGATAAGAAAAAAAAAACTTCTTTAGACTCAGTAGACCTTAAAACATGTATTTTAGTCGAAAAATCTCGACATATTTCAAGAACCCAATACTTGCAATTAATATCATACATAGATCGTTGAAAGTAAATATTAAGTTATTTAATGCTGATCTTTATTTTTTAAAAACACTACTTGAGACAAAAATAAGTATATGTTTAATAAGCCCATGAGTAAGATAATCCCGTGAGAAACTTAGTCCACTGAAAAAGTGGTGCAGTGAGGTGTACTAGGGGCACTTGTGTGGCCTGTAACAGTAGCAGTCTGAAATAATAGAAGCCTTTTCCCGGCCCAGTGCGGCCTGTAATCCAGGATGGGAACTTTGCATCGTTAATCTTCCTTCGACTACCGCTTACGTTAGAATTTACTTTGGTGGTTATAGTGAAAATATGTAATCATTTTTACTATCACTTACTATATATAGTAAGGGAAAGTATTGCGATTGTGAAAATTTTCGAATTCCAGTTTTCAACGGAAATACACATTTTTGGATCCCCTGAGTCCAAATAACCAAGTCCCGCAAAAACGTCTGTGTGTGTGGTAACTCCCGGGCGGAAACGGTAAGTCCTATGAAACTGAAATTTCATATTTAAAACAAATATTACGCCCGAGACGTTACAAAACCTTTTTCATCAAAATGTGCTAACGAGAAGAGCCACTTTACTTTATACCATGCATTTTGCACTTTTTTTTTTCGATTTTCTCAAAAACGGTTCCGACGATTTTGATTATACTCGCTATATCAATGTAAAATTTAATAGGCTTTAACATCATGCAGGTTTCATTCTGATTAAAATAGTCTGAAAGGGCTTAAATGCCGATATTTTAAATTTTCTTCTTCTAAAGTACCTTTAATTTTGTAGATTCTATAAAATTAACCATATCATCTTGTTAGCATTGATAAATAACAGCCAAATCTGTAAGTTGTGCGAATTTGAAAAACAACTAAAGGAGAAAACTGAAAAACTATTTTTTTAATGCAATTTTTTGTTTTTGAACATAATAGCAGTAATATTCATGTACGATATACCGTTGAAAAACTAAAGGTTTCAGAAAAAATATTATCTTATGTACACGCTTCTAAAAGTTAATAAAGAGTGATGAAGAGCCGATAAAACTAACCGATTATTTTAGATAATGATATAATCGTTTTTTTAATAAAACACATGTTTCTGTAGAAATTTAATTTAATTAATTCTTTAATGGTTTCACTCATTTTTATCTCTAGCTGTATTTGAAAATTATTTAATCGAATTTAAAAACTGAGGTAAGTGAAAGTCGTTTGTTGCCCGCACCAGATTTTTTTTTTATTATTAAGAAAACTTCCATTATTTTTTATAATTACGAAAACTTCCATTAAAAATTCAAGAGAAATTAACGAATACATTTAAAAAATCTGGAGCGAGCAACACGCAACTTTCACTTACTCGTTTGTTAAAAACACTTTAAGAACCATTAAGTAAACTTAAAGTTGAAAAAGTTTTAAGTTAATTAAATTTAAAAAATATTCAGTTACCTTGGAAACTATGATTTAGATTAAATAATACGTCCATGGTCTATTCATCCCTCTCCATTTTTTTTTTATAACGTCGTGTATTTTATTTTTATTACAAACAAGAAATTTTACATAAAATTTAATTTGCCATCTGCAATTCCTTTGCAATAAGCGAATATGAAAACTGCTGAAGCAACGGCTCATCACAAGAGAACTCGTCAGGTGATCAGAATATCTCTTGGCCTGTCTTTAGTGGAAGTTATTGTATTGTTCTGTAGCAGTGGTTGAAATCGTTGAAATGTTCAAGTCGTTATGTATAACGTCATTTGTCATGTAGAACGGTGCGTCCGCTATTTTACGCTGCACTTTTTACTGAAAAGATTGAATTCTTTGGATATTTGATGCATTGGCGGATCCCCAGAGCTCTATTTGTATGTCCAGATTGGTTTTAACAAAAGTTTATAAAGAGTTAGGTTTTTGGTAAGTGATAATTTAGAACGTCTGGCAAGTAACTTAGATAAAAGACCGAATCGTCTGTTAGGTTCTTTACGTTTTAGCTGAATGTGTGTTTTCCAGGTCAGATTTTGTCCATGTAAATGCCAAAATATAGAATTTTGTCTGATGTAGCAATTTAAATGTTGTTATAACTTATTATATTATTACTCTGTGTATAAAATAATATTTTTTTTAAACCTTTATCTTTCCAACGGTATATTAAATGTCTAGATAACTGATAAATACCTGAATTAAGCCTTGAATAAGTAGATATTTAGTTCGAAACTTACCTGAAAAAAAAGAAGACATAAATTAAATGAAGATTGAAACTAGTATATTGAAAAAAAACAAAAAATATAATGAAATTCAATTGGCTTACAATAAAAAAACTATTAAATATATCACTATATAAAGTAGCTTATAGGCTTTATTAATCAATAGGATTTCGTATAACGAATCTTAGAACTTGACTGATTATCATTTAATTCAGTAAGAGACATATTACCAACATTAAATTCCTAAAACATTGACTGATAAGAGAACCAAAAAATTGACATTTAATAAATAATTTACAATATATTTTTTTGAAACATAATTGGCGTTTTCCCTCTTATTTTAAAATAGATTGTACTGTTTACGCATATCACGAAAAAATATGATTTTTTACTGTTTCGTTTTAGGTATACTATGGCGAAATACAAAGTGTGGAAACCAAGCAATAAAAATAAATGCATGGAATCGATTCTATAAATGTATTTTACTTTAAATTTAGATTATATATATATATATATATATATATTATTTTTTTTTTTTTTTTTCTTCTTGAGATCAAGTTTAATTAATTATTTTTTATAATTTGAATACCTTTTTCTTTCGACTTAAACTATTACACTAAAATAGAAATATTATTCAAGTTGCATGTAAAATGTAAAATTAACGAATATATCCAACGAGTATAACCATGCCATAGGGAGAATAAACGTGGAGGCAGTAATTAATTTCTAATTAAATGAATCACTTTTCAATGTGAATTTTAGGATTCGTTCAATTGTATTTATGCCAAATTAATTTGCTTTAATTAATATTTTTTTAATTATAGTAATATCATACAAATACATAGTGTAATAATGCTCATGAAGAACTGAAATACAAACATATGAGCTTTATTGAAATTTATTTTCATTATAGAAGTATGAATTAAAGATAAAATAAAAAAAACCTCCACCTATTGAAACCCACTCTTCAAATGTTGTGTGTTTATTCTAAACCCCCTCCCGCTCTCGAATCCGTTTTCATTTCATCACCACTACCTCTCTATTGCTATTCTCTCCCTTTATAAACACACCCATCCTTTCCTCTGTCAATCTCAATTCATCCGCATTTCGTCTTCAGAGTCGCCTTCGAGTACCTTAAGGTCTTAAATATTTCCAAAGATAGATGTTTCCAAATGAATATATGACAGTTCTAATACTATATCATTTTTGTGTACTATTGAGTTGTTTCACATGAAATGTCCGTTTTATAGTTTCTGAAATACATAAAGGATTTTGCAGGTCTCTGTTGTTTTCTTCCGAATGTTTACATATTTAAAGTAAACAGTTACTAATCCTCTACCTTTGTATTATAAACATTAGCTTCCCAATCAATTATCCACTTTTTAGTATACCTCCAAATATGAACATGGAAACACGCGATTTTCGAGTAATATTTCTGTACGAGTACTCGGCTATTCAGCACCTGAGGACGCTAGGAATATTTGCAAGGCGTTTGGGGAAGGGAGTGTTAATGAACGGACCATTCGCCGTTGATTTGCTAAGTTTTCAGCTAGGGATACCGAGTTGGGAAACTTGCCCCGAGGAAGACCTCCGTCCGTAATAGACAACGATGTCCTCAAACATACAGTAGAAGGAAACCCCTACCTCATGATCTCACTGAGCGGCAGCAAGACCCCATGTTTCAAAACATCACGTAAAAAAATTGAAAGAACTGGGCTACGAAGTTCTTCCGCACCCACCATATTCTCCAGACTTGTCTCTTACAGATTACCACCTGTTCAGGGAATTTAGACAACTTCGTCAAAGGAAAACTTTTTGAAAATGATGATCAAGTGAAAAGTGCGTTTTCAGATTTTGTTTCACTTCAAAGCTCAGTTCGGGGATAAAAAAGTTGGTGTCACGTTGGGAAAAATGTGTAAAAAAGAAGATAAATACTTCGAATAAAATTATCTTGTTTTCTTATCGTATTTTTAATAAAAATCCTTTACCTTGAAAACGGACATTTCATGTGACACAACCCAATATTTGGTACATTCGTCGGAGAATTATTAACGGATAGCTTATATCTCTCAGACTGTTATAAATGTAACTGCAAAAACTGAGGAAATGTAAGTTATAAAATAAAAACAGTATAATATTATACTGTTATATTCAAGCCGAACTTAACGGTTTCTGTTAGCAGCACCGGTTACATTGCGGAACTTAATGTAACGGTCTTCGTCTTCTTTATTTTATTCGTTTCCTGAGGAACAAGTAAAACAGTTTCGTTCCCAGTTGAAGTTGCAGAAGTTGAAGTCTGCTTTTGTAGTTTCCTGCTTAGCGGGCCAGAAACATTTCGGTAATATAATATACTGTAAATAACGAAATGAACAGAGTATTGAATTTATTATATTTTATTTTTATATATTTTTTATGTCACCTGACCATATAAATTCCATTTAAGTATAGGCATTTACAAATTATAACGTAAAAGAAATACAAAATCATATAATTTTACAACTTATTAATATTATAGTATGTTTTATAAGGGTTTTCAATTCATGCATATAATATTCAGTTTCTGCTTTAAAAGTTCTTGATGTTTTTAGTTTAAATATTGAGTGACATTTTTTAAGTAATTATAGAATTTGGACTTCACCTAGGGTAAAGAATTCTAGAAGGGTAAACCTGTTATTTTCGATTACGAGCTTAAACAGCTCCTTTAAGCGATAATTTGGAATACAAATTAACTAGTAATGGTTTTTAGATCTAATCGCTATGTCTTAAGTTATTAACTGATATTTTTGATAAGTGAGAATGATCTATAGACTAATAAAAACGTAAAAAACCCAAAAAAAAACCCTCAAATAAATATTAATTTTTAATTATAATTTAAAATCTTGGGGAGCCGTGGCTGAGTGGCTAGCGCGCTAGTCTCCCTCGCCAAAGGTTGTGAGTTAGATTCCCAGCCCCGGAGGGACTTAATCAAACATTTAAATTAATGGATATTCACTCACAGCCTCTCCCCCAAGTATGTGAAACATGTTAGTCAACTGGTGGCAACTCACAAAAATAGGCGTATCGAGTGATGACCGTATCCTACAAAATTCATCACAAAGCGCTAGTGCATTCTCACAGCAGAATACTCAGCGCGGCCAAGGGCCTACAAGGCCTGTCGCGCCACTTGAATAAGAATTTCAAGACAGAAGTAATTGAAATTATATTAAACAATTCATAATAAAACAAAATATATGGTACAAGGTCTTTGTTAAAAAAAATAGTGTTAGTTCATAGTAATTTCTGTTTTCAAATTTATCAGTGAATTGAAACAATTTTATAGTTTTAATTAATTTATTTTTTTTAGTGTAATTCTTATGTTTTTGTAATTCCCACCAGGTAAATTTAACAATTTAAACCTGAAAAAAACTGTTTTTATTATTATTATTATATTTGTTTCTCCTGTATTATTTATTTAAAAATTAAATTGTGTTTGTCAATCCATTCATTAGGTTTCCTCATACATCAACTATGAATGATTTTTAGTAATATATTCAAAATATTAATATTGTACATAGGCAAACATCAACTACATTATGGATTTTTCTGTAATAATAAAGTAAATAAATAATATTTAAATCCTTTTTTTTTATAATTATTATTTATTTATTTGGTGTTTACAACTGTATAGTGGAATACAACAAGTAAATTTGAGTGGAAAATAAAAAGGCATGGAACACATGTAGAGAAGCTTCCCAATGGAAGCATTCTAAAAATATCCTAAACTAGAAGGTCTAGGGGCCATCTCCTTTTCAGACGCCTCGCAAGATCGTCGGGAATTGAAGAGGAAGAAAGGATTGAAACTAGAGGATTAGGGTGGGAACGGAGTTTGTCATGAAAGGAATGGTATCTAGATCGGGCCAAAACAGCAACATACGGAACATTAAGGTCTTTATGGATAAGTTTGTTCGTGACAAAGTAAGGAGCATTGAGGATTTTACGAAGGATTTTGGATTGTAGGGATTGGATAAGGAAGAATTCGATGGTTTAGTAGAGCCCCAAAACTCTATTCTGTAATTCCATTTCCCTTATAATAGTCATGTAGATGAGTCTTTTGTAGTTAAGTGGAAGATTAGAACGTTTGTCTAGTAAATGTTAAAGTAGTCGAAAACATTTCAGTCTTGTGTGAGGGTATATTTAAATCTAAAATTTAAAGTAGAGATAATTTTTTTTACGTATTTTACAAATTAAAAAAAAAAATATGTATTTAAGTCTCAGGTCTATGGATTGAATTGTGACATTTTTCCCGATATTTGATTTTTATAAATATTAAAAAATATAATTTGAAATCGTGAATAATTTTCAGAAGTAAGACTAACAAGGGAAATTTATAAATGATAAACTATCGTGCAATGAAAAAAATATTTTAATTCTAAAAATTTAACCTGGGATCAAATTTTAGAGTTGATAAATGGAAAAGATTGGCTGGCGTTAATTAATTTCTCCAGATCGGCTTTCTTTTATAGAATGTTACTAACGAGAGAATTTAGCTATTAGTAAATTTGTTAAATTAAATTTAACTAATTGAGAATTTGGCTATTTGTGAATTAATTTTAGTACATAAATAACATGGGAAGTGTTTGTTTCTTATTTTGTCATTGATTATTTATATTGATAGATTAAAGATTAATTTTGTTAATAAACACAGACTCCACGGACGGTCAATAGACCATGTAGTGCGTCTGATTTTTATTATTGTATTTCGTAATTTGTAATTTGTTTATTTTTTTTTTAAATTTGTTTATTGGCTATTTGATGTAATTTTGAAAAATAAAAACGACTTTTCTATCTATCTATCTATCTATCGTGCATTGAGAGGGGAAAAAAGGGAAGGAAGACCTTAATGGTAGAAATCCTATCGGTTCGTCATTAAATTTTAACGTCTAATCATAAGATCGACAGGGAGCAGTAAATATTAAATCCTCGCAGCTCTGTACAATTCTCCTTTGGTTGATAAATAATTCTCGCTATTTCTTCCATCAATGGCAGTGGAGGAACTCTTATCTCCGAAGTATATTGGTTTTGGTCTTCTTCGAAATTTGTTCGAGAGAATGAATTGGTTTATTATTCGAATATAAATCATTATACTAATTTGGAATGAAAATCGAACATGGAACAATGAAAAAAATTATTTATAGGAAGCAATGTACCCGCATCTTTGATCGGTAATATTAGTTAATTTATACAGTCTATGATAAAAGCAACGATACTGTATACAACTTAATAATTAGTCAATCAATTAGTAATTAAACTATTTAGTCATTCAATGCAAGATTTTAATCTTATTCGATCAAATTTACAATAACATTCCAGTATAAGAAGGCGTAATTATAATTATCCAATACGTATTTTTTTAGTAACATAATAGTTGTTTATCAATATAAGACATTAGCAACATAAATGTGCATTTTCCCTACTCGTGGTTAAACCATGAAGAATTATGTTCTATAATGTTCTTTAAATAAAACGTTTTCTAACCACTTAAAATCATTTTAAAGAAAATGAAGGTACGAAGCCTTTATCTGTTATGAATCTTTCCTATAAAGGTCAGATTAAGATTATTTTGCTTTCATGTAGTGAGAAATAAAATAAAATAAAATAAATATGATTATCTTTCAATTGAGTACTGATGATTTGTATCAAGATGTATAGATTTCGAGTAATTCGAAAATTAATGTTATTAAAGGCTTTCAAATATTAGAGAAGAAGCTGGAATACAACTGTGTAGTCCATCAACTTTATATAGATTTTAAAAAGGCTTATGATTCCATAGACCGTCAAAAGCTATATCACATCATGATTGAACAGGGGATACCTAAAAAGTTACTAAACCTAGTAGAGATGTGTTTGTCGGAAACATTTCATAAAGTTAGAATCGGTCATAATTACTCCGAGAGATTTGAGGTGCGATAGGGTTTGAAACAGGGTGACTCCCTTTCACCTGTTTTGTTAATATAGCCTTAGAATATGTTATAGAAAAGGTGATGTGTACCGAAAAAGGCTTAAATATGGGTGACAAGATTCCGGTTTTGGGGTATGCCGATGATTTGGTACTACTAGGTGAAGACACGGAAACTATACAACTAAATACAAGTGTGTTAATAAAAACCGGTAAACAAATAAGTCTCGAATTAAATACCGATAAGACGAAATATATGATTAGTTGCAGAAATGGTGGCGATCTTGATGATATTAATATTTCAGGTCATACTTTTGAACACGTAGAGAAATTCAAGTATTTAGGTTCAATGATAACAAGAAAAAATGAAATCCAGGAAGAAATAAAGTCCCGGTTAAAGGTGGGAAATGCGTGTTATTATTTGGTTGATAAATTGCTTAGCTCGCGGCTTCTGTCTAAAAACTTAAAGGTTAGAATTTATAAAACTATTATTCTTCCAACGGTTCTTTACGGATGCGAAACGTGGCCGCTTACTTTGAAGGATGAACAACGGCTTAAGGTTTTCGAGAATAAGGTACTGCGTAAAATATTTGGTCCGAAGAGAGATGAGGCCACTGGGGAGTTTAGAAGGTTGCACAACGCGGAGTAGCGGAGTTTGTACCCTGTGAATATAATTGAGTTGATAGCATCGCGGAGACTCAAATGGGCGCGTAAAGTTGTTGGGCTTAGTGAGGAACGGATTCCGAGAAAGTTGGTATTCGCTGAACCGACCGGTAGGCGTCCGAAAGGTAGGCCGAAGCGTCGATGGGAGGATTGCATTAAGGCTGATCTCGGGGGCTTGGGCTTGACCGGTGAACATTGGAGTCTGTGCAGGCGAAGTTTGGTGGTATCGGCATCGAACCTTCGGGTTCGGTAAGCCTATTATTATATTATTATTATTATTATTAAAGGCTTTTAAAACAATACTGTTTTCAACTACTTAGAAAACGAAGTTAGCCAAACCCAGCCTTATTGCACATCTAGATATTTTGGGGCACATCTAGACATTTTAGGGCACATCTAGGCATTTTGGGGCACATCTAGACATTTTAGGGCACATCTAGACATTTTGGGGCACATCTAGACATTTTAGGGCACATCTAGACATCTAAAATTTCACCTTCAATAGGAGTTGCTTTTGAGATTTTGCTATGACCACAAAAGTGAGTGAATGGCAACTTATTAAAGGCTTTTAAAACAATACTGTTTTCAACTACTTAGAAAACGAAGTTAGCCAAACCCAGCCTTATTGCACATCTAGATATTTTGGGGCACATCTAGACATTTTAGGGCACATCTAGGCATTTTGGGGCACATCTAGACATTTTAGGGCACATCTAGACATTTGGGGCACATCTAGACATTTTAGGGCACATCTAGACATCTAAAATTTCACCTTCAATAGGAGTTGCTTTTGAGATTTTGCTATGACCACAAAAGTGAGTGAATGGCAACTTACATATATAAATATAGAATATAAGAAACAGAAAATACAGATGACATGTTATTAAAATTGTAATTTACAACTATATTAAACAAATAAAATAATATGTAGGATATGTAGGAAGAATACAAGTTGAGTCTTATAAAAGAACTATCTATTGGTAGCTCTTCATTAATTATTTTAAGGGAATAGGTCCTAAGACCAACTTATTTTTAATCGCCTTGGAGGGTTATCAGGGATATTTAAGGAAGATGTAGGTTTGTGTAGTTGTGGAGTTTTATGTTCTATGTATTTCAGACTTTTTAGACAAATGGGATGTGAAAGTGGGACCGGCGGTGGGTGAAAACCTCAAAAGGTGCTACTAAGAAATCTTCCCACGTCCAGATGAAAGCCAAATGGATTGTTCCTGATTAATAGGTCTCGCAATTCCTCACTGAGCACGGGGCTTTCCGAAGTAAGCTGCACAGTTTCGGAAAAGACGTAGATCCCCTGTGCCCCAGTTGTGGAGTCCCGG
The DNA here is from genome assembly GCA_023052935.1 of Piezodorus guildinii. Lineage (NCBI taxonomy): Eukaryota > Metazoa > Arthropoda > Insecta > Hemiptera > Pentatomidae > Piezodorus > Piezodorus guildinii. The sequence goes on along the minus strand of CM041292.1, from coordinate 214,257,523 downwards.
AGACTGCTGAGCACATCATTGTGGAATGTTCCGCGTCTGAGGCACTAAGGGCCAAACTATTGAGGGAATGTGGGCTCTGGGTCCTCTCGGTGAGCGATTTCCCTCAGCTGGTGTCCGAACAAAATTATGAACAATTTATATCATTTATTCACGGGTGGAAAACATTAGTAGGTCCGGCAGCTTTTAACGTAGGTGGAACTGGACGGGATCAAGGAAGACCACCTCCGAGAGAAGAAGCAGGAGCTGAAGGGATGGTCATCGAGGAGAGAATATATTGAAAAAGTGGGAAGAGAAGAAAACAGAAACTCAAGATTACTACTGGTAGCATCTCACTCATGGCTACCGACGCCCATATTGCCATATGGCAAGGCAGGGAGACCTAAATAAATAAATAAAAAAGGGATGTGAAGGTCATTATGGATGATTTGATCTGTGAAACAATAAATCAGGATTTTGCTAGGGATTTAAGATTGTAAGGATTGGATGCGGGAAAATCAGATAGTTTAACACCCCTAAAGCTCGATTTCATATTTACAGATGTGCCTGATTGTAATATCAGTGAAAGTTTGTAATAGACTAGAAGTTTTAAACGTTTGTAAAGCAAGTGTCGTAGTAATATGTATCTATTCTTGTCGTTTCAGTCTTTTATGACGATTTCAAGCAAGACACTTGTTAAGATGGAGTCCTAGTTATCGGGTTTGTTCGACAGGAGTAAGTGGGATGTTACTAAAAGATGCTGATGAGCAGGAAGCCATCGATTTGAAGAAGGTCAATGATGATTTGGTGCGATATGTTAGGATTTATTTTAATTTTTTTTTTTTTATTTTAAAAATTGTTCAATCATAGCAAACCGGTTTTCAATATTACATCGATAACTCCAAATTCCCGGGTTATAACAGCGCAATTACATACATAGAGAAAATGGGCTCTTTGAGCATTATTATAGGGCCCTTAACAGATAATGGCGACATTACCATATTAATATTTCTCCATTAGCATAGCGATGGTTGATGAAGGGGGCTCTGGTATGTACACCCAGCGATTAATTGCCACCGGCGGAGGATGTCCTTAGAGCTATCCAGGACATAAATCCTCCCGGTATAGAAATATTATGGAAATGCCAGGGCGTGGAGGTATTTCGTGCCAGCGGTCCATTAGCAGTTTCCTGGAGGGTTGAATAGGCTCAAAGAAACTTTTTTGAGGGAGGCTATATCCTTTGCAAGAGTCTTCTTCAGATCGTTGCCCGAAGGGATGTAAGTCGTTTGCGAGCCAGAGAGGCGAATGAATGGCTTGTAGGAAAAACATTAACATAACTAAAGTAAAAAAAAAAATGTACGAAAAAAATACGTCTCTCCCTTACCTCCGTTGTTAAAATTAATTTAAAATAAATTTGGAGATGATAAAAGGTTAAAGAATTATATTTTTAAGATTCGATAGAAACATGTGTTTTATTAAATAATTAATTATATCATTATCTGAAACAATCAGTTAGTTTTATCCGCTTTTTAACATTCTCCATTTCCTCTAATAACTTTGTGTATAAGATAATAATTCATCTAAAATCTCTAGCTTCTATTGGTATATTATACATCTAACTGTATTTGGATGTATTGAACTGTAACTGAATTTAACTTTATTTTGAATTAAATAAAGAAGTTTAAAAAAAAAAAAATAAAAAAATGCTTTTAAATAATATTTTTGCTTTTTTATACTTTAGTTAAGTATAAAATTCGTTCAACTTATATATATATATATATATAATATATATATATATATATATATATATATATATATATTTATATATACTTATATCCATTTATAATAGGTGGAATAATCAGGAATCAGTAATTTTTTGAAAATGTTTAATTTTGCCAACGTTTCGGCTCATGCTTGTGAGCCATCATCAGGGCTACAAACATCAGAAAAAAACGAGATACATATTAATATGATAATGAAAATTTTCTTTTGAATGTAGTGACAATGATAACATTTGAAATAAAACAGAAAATATACCAACATACTTAGATATTATAGATATAAATAATGATAATATGATACACAATCTGATGATGATAAGCATAAAAACAAAACTTTAGACTTTAATATAGAATTAAAAAAATATATATAAACGTACCGTTACTGAGTCATGTCCAAGCATAAACTCAGTTGTGTTTAAAAATGTCACTACATTTAAAAGAAAATTTTCATTATCATATTAATATGTATCTCGTTTTGTTCTGATGTTTATAGCCCTGATGATGGCTCAAAGCTTGAGCCGAAACGTTGGCAAAAAAATTTCAAAAAATGACAGATTCCTGATTATTCCACCTATAATAGTTTCTACAGTCGACTATACATCCTCAATACAATTTATCCATTTATGATCAATCCTAACAAGATAATATGGTTATTTTATTTAATAAAAAAAATTAAAGGTATTTATGAAGAAGAAAATTTAAAATATTAGCATTTAGCCCTATCAGACTATTTCAATAAGAAAAAAACCTTCACTATACTAAAGTCCATTAAATTTTACTTCGATTTAGCGGGTTCAATCAAAATCGTCAAAGCCGTTTTTTAGCAAATGTTAAAAGGTACGAAATTCATGGTATTAAGTAGGTCTTCTGGTTAATCTCTGAAGTCCTTCGTTCCTGGAAATAACTCAGTCTGACAAAGAAGCGTGTTTTTTCTTACATTTTATTTTACTAGTTTAAACTCGGCCAAAACAGGACCTAAGAGACTAGGACATCAAGAGGGTGTGGGGTGTGGGCAGTTGTATTTTTAAGGGAGAGCTCACCTGATCGAAACATTTCGCGGAAGGACATCTTCTCTTGATGAAAGTTTATTGATGGCGGAAAATGCCAGAAAAATTGTAAGCCAACTTGCAGGGAAACTCAATGAATGCAACTGAGAGTAACATTATATTAATTTTTTTTTTTAATATTTATTTATTGGAATTTACAACTGTATAACAAGTAATACAACGTAAATTTGAATGAAATATAAAAAGGCATGAAACACATGTAGAGAAGCTTCCCAATGAATGCAGTCTAAAAATATTCTAAACTAGAAAGGTCCGGGCCATCTCCTTTTCAGACGCCTCCGAGGATTGTCAGGAATTGAAGAGGAAGAAAGGATTAGGGTGGAAATGGAGTTTGACATGGAAGGTGTGATACCTCGTACGGGCCAAATCAGCAACATATGGGACATTAAGGTTTTATGGATGACTTTGTTGGTAAAAAGTAAGGAGCATTAAGGATTTTACTGAAGGATATTAAATTAAAAAAATAAATAAAAGGATCTATTGATGTTCCAGTGACATTATTCAGACATAAAAATCAGTGTTTTAGAAAATAAATATAAGATCAATAAAAAAGTGTAGACAACTATTTGAAATATAGAAAATTTAAAAAACTCATACCATCACGAAGAGCTTTGTGTAAGAAGCAATATATCTTAAGTCCGGTGATATAGGCCAAACCTTCGATCTCAGGAACTATTCAGGACCGACCGTAAGTCAAACTGGAGTTTATGAAAACAGGGCCAGGAAGTTGGGAGTCTTTAAGTAGCCCCGAAGGACTTAGCTGATGGCGGTAAAGCCTTTAAGCAAGTTTTAATTGTTCCCCAAAAGATAATCTCAGGTTTATCTTTCTAATAAGCGCCTCTTGCAAACAGGTCATAAATTCGATTCCGGACCGGGGTTTAATTAAAGAGACTTTTCGGGAGCTAACACTCCTTAAAATATGGTCCCAGAATTTCCTCCCCGCTCAAACGGATTTGACGTTCAATTAAAAAGTTCTCGATAATTATTTCTGCAATTTCCTTACTCGGGGAAGGAACGGAGTTATGACTGCGGACGATTTGCACAACGCAATAAAACAAAAGTTAAGCTCGCCTTAAACGCGGCAGTAAAATTCACAGCGGACATGGAGTCGCTAGGATTAAGATGGCTTTACGACAATGAGGCTGTGAGTATTCAATAGCAGTTTAAACTGGGACAGTTCTTCTCCTTTACGTCCCAAGTCACTACATCCTATATTAGTCGTACTGAATCAGAGTATTTATTTTTTTAATTTCTTAGAAAAGAAAATCTTCCTTTCAGAAATAAAACCCAGATAACATAAGAACCTTTAGCTGAGAAAAAGAAACTGAGCGGTCCATGCCTTTCCTCAATCTAAGCAAAGGCTGATTAAAGTTGTCTTTAAAACTAAAATTGATTTTAAAAAGTATGTGTTCATAAACTTTATTTACTCTTGTCTTTCGGCTTTGATTATAATTTACATTTATAATACACAGTTATATATTTTCCTAATTGTTTTAATAATTATCCATCTGTATCTAATAACATTGTTTTTTTAAACGTATTTATTGATATTTACAACTGTATTAAATAAAAATACATGTAGTAAATATGATGGTAATATTGGGTTGATGCAAAATTAATGCAGGTTTCTCTATTGCAATATCTTAATTCCAATTGTGTAAACAAAGCTAATCCTAACATTGATCATTATTATACCAAAACAAACCTTATCTAATACCCTCTCTTTCACCATGAATTTGTTTAGTAAAATCGTTTTGTTCAGTGTGTTCAAAGGTCTTGAATCGAAAATGTCAAAGTGCGATTTTCGTCAAATTTATTTTTACGAATTTAAATTAGGGCGCAGCGCTGCGCAAACGGCTCGTAATATTAATGAAGTGTGGGGTCAGGGGGCTATTAATGAGTGCACGGTGCAGCGTTGGTTCCAGAAGTTTCGCAGAGGAGATTTCGACCTCGAAGACAAGGAAGGTCGGGGCCGTCATCTTGCTCTGGACAACGACCAGCTGAGGTCAAAAGTGGAAGAAGACCCAACCAAAACCACACGAGAAATGGCGGCGGAACTCGAACTCAAAAATTGCAACGTCTTTGCCCAGCATTGATGAATCGGAAGGGGCCGATCCTGCTCCACGATAACGCCAGACCACACGTTGCACAACCAACGCTTCGACGACTGCACGAGTTGGGCTACGAAGTTCTCCAACATCCGCCTTATTCACCTGACCTCTCTCCTACAGACTTCCACTTTTTCAGGCATCTGGACAACTTTTTGAGGGAGAAAAATTTTCAAAACCAGGACGACATTGAAAATTCTTTTCGTGATTTCAATGAGTCCAGGGATTCGGATTTTTTTTCTGGTGGAATAAGAAAGCTTGTTGAACGTTTGCAAAAGTGCATTGATTCAGATGGAAATTATTTTGATTAAATATATATGGTTAAAGTAAAGATATGGCGTATTTACAATACCTATTAAAAACCTGCATTAATTTTGCATCAACCCAATATATAAAACTGTCATGAAAAACATGTAGAGACACTACCTAGTGGCAGCACTCTAAAAATATTCTAAACTAGAAGGTCCCGGGGCCATTTCCTTTTCAGGCGCCTCGGAGGATTAGCCGGAATTGAAGAGGAAGAAATGATTGAAACTAGTGGATTAGAGTGAGAATGGAGTTTGTCATGAAAGGATTGATACCTGGTCCGGGCCAAATCAGTAACATAGGGAACATTAAGGTCTTTATGGATAAGTTTATTCGTGACAAATTAAGGAGCGTTGAGGATTTTGGATTGTAAGGATTGGATGCGGTTTAGTAAAGCCTCAAAGCTCTACTCTGTAAGTCCATATTGGTCTTATAATAGCCATGTAGATGAGCCTTTTGTAGTTCAGAGAAAGGTTTGATCGTTTGTCTAGTAAGTGTTGAAGTAGCCTAAAGCGGCGAGAATAACATTGTTTAAAAACAAAAAAAATATGGTTCATTATGAAAATGTATTGTTTTTATTTATTCGAACACATTGCTGAATAACCCGTTTCACTATTATAAAAATATTTACATTCTTATAGTGTATTATTATGCATAAACAACGAATAATTGTTTTTAAAGTTATTTAATCCTGGTCAACTATTATTCCTTTGTTCTACTGAATTGCATAGAAAAAATTTACTGTCAATAAAACTGAACAGTAAATAATTTCAGTCAAAAACTGATTTTATTCACTCTAAATTTTCTGTTAAAATTTTTTTGTTCGAATTACAGCATATTCGACTAATTTTTTTTTTTTTTTTTTTTTTTATATTTTACTAAAATTCGAAAATGGTTTTCTGGGAAAAATACTATCCGAAAACCGGTTTTCTAAAATGTCGGTTTTTGTATATATTGCTTGCATTTAGTGTAATTATGGATGGTTCTAATAAGAAATCATTTAACGTTGCACAATCCAGCTTTACAATAATAAAAGCATTTCAAGTAGGTTTAAGTGTGTTTATTTATTTGTAAACCTTTTATTAATTATATTTATATATTTAGTTATTATACACATCTATATACACATACACATTCGACTAATTTTTTTTTTTTTATATTTTACTAAAATTCGAAAATGGTTTTCTGGGAAAATTACTATCCGAAAACCGGTTTTCTAAAATGTCGGTTGATTAAACTGCCTAATAACATCAGGATTGAATAATAGAATTGTTTTTTTGTTTTTTTAAGTTTTGACCTATAAAAGAGAATTAGGAAACAGATTGGCTATTAATAAATATGCAAGTTATTATTTGGGTTCATTCCTCAAAAAAACACAGTAGGGGCGTTATATAAACTCGTCAATTTCGTTGAGACTTCGTTACAATTGAAATCAAAAATCCTAGCCGTCTCGCTAGACATTAAAGGAGCTTTTGATCATGCCTGGTGGCCTTCGATTCTTAAAGCTTTGCATGAGAAGTCATGCCCTCGAAACATTTATTTGATTATAAGAAATTACTTATCCGATAGAAGAAGCCAGATTCAGGTTGGTCACACAGTTTCTAGTAAATGGCAAAGTAGAGGCACGCCACAAGGCTCATGTTGTTCCCCGTTGCTTTGGAATCTAATAATGGATGGAATTTTCAGTGTAGTTTCTCCGGAGGAAGCTGAGATTATCGTATTCGCCGATGACATTCTTCTCCTCTTCAAATCAAATCTATTCTTTCACCTACAAGTACAATGCAATGAAGTTCTACGCAAACTAACTATTTGGGCACATAATAACAAACTCACTTTTCAACCTGAAAAATCAAAATTTATTGTATTTAGTAGAAAACATCGAGTACCAGATCTACATATTGTATTAAACAATAAACCCATCATTCAAGTTAATCAAATAAAATATTTGGGATTGACATTGGAGAGAAAGCTAAATTGGGACCTACATATTAATAACCTAAAAAATAGGCTGTTAAAAATAGTCCATGGCTTATCAAACTCCGCAGCACTAACTTGGGGTTTGAACTCCGAAGTATTGTCAACAATTTACAAAGCTGCTATTCAGCCAACTATGACATACGCAATAGAAGTTTGGCATAAAGGACTTTCTCGCAAAAAGAACTTAAAAAAACTAGAATCAGTTCAAAGAATGATAGCTATCAAAATTATTAAAGGATACAAAACTATTTCATATGACGCATCTTGCCTTCTCGCTAACATTACCCCTATTTCCATACTTTCCGATGAAATACTAAATAAATTCGAAATTATAACAATAGGCAAAAATCTATTAAGCTTTCCGATTCATGAATTTGAACACAAAATTCCGTGTAAACTTTGGATTCACCAAAAAGATATTTCGAAGCCTAACATTACAGACACCAGCCCGAATAGCGGCATCAACATTTACACTGACGGTAGCAAGGATCAAGACAAGGTAGGAGCTGCCTTCCTTGCTTTTGAAGGACAGCAGCTGGTGCATTCAGCGCGATTTAGGTTAGGCCCTTATTGCTCAAACAATCAGGCAGAAATGTATGCACTATTACAGGCTGTACTCTACATAAAAAATTCTCATTATACCTCTAACTTCTGTATCCAGACAGACAGTCAAACAACACTATCGAAATTAAGGAACATGAACATACACGAAGGGCTCTTAGAGGAAATCAGACATGGACTAATAGTTTGTCATAATGAAGGTATGAACATCAGCTTTAAGTGGGTTAAAGCCCATGTTGGCGTTGTTGGGAACGAACTAGCGGATGAAGCGGCTAAAGCGGCGGCAAGAGACACCGCTCTCCCGATAGCATACGACAAGGCACCGATCAGCGCCATCAAACACTTTCTGTCAATGAAAACAAGGCAGAAATGGAATACGAAATGGGCCATCTCAACAAAAGGTAGACACACCTATGACTACATAAAAACAATTGACGATCGAACTAAACTTAAAAAAATTTCCTACAAACTGACACAATTCCTGACGGGACATGGAGGAGCCAGAAGCTATTTATTTCGATTCAAACTAACTGACGACAAAATCTGTAAATGTGACGGTAAAAGCGAACAGACATACGACCATCTTTTATTCGATTGCAGTAAACTGGACAAACATAGACACAAACTGATCTCAACAGTCCTACTAAACGGAGACCAATGGCCGCCTTCGAAGTGTGACCTCCTTACAAAATATTTTTCAAAATTTTATGAATTTGTGGACCGGGTGGACTATGCAGAATTAGAGAAATAGAAACAGGCAATAACTCGTTATTAATTTTATTTAATTTAATTTCACTGTTACTAACACTAATCAATTGGTTAGTTAGTTTTTATTATTTCGTTAAGTATTTATAACAAATGAATTATTTATTATTTGTTACTGGTTTCTTTGTTTAGTCAATTAGTTAGTATTATTTTGTTAATTTGTTACAACAAACGATTAATTTATAAGTTTATATTTATTAGTTTTATTTGACTTATTTAATTTTTTATGTAACTTAATGTTCTGTAACATAATTTATATTATGTAATAAAATACGCGTTGTATCGCAAGATGGTACGCGTAGAAATAAATGCACCCATTGCAGGGTTACTGTAATGAGGAAAACCGTAAATATGCAAGTTGGATGTAAATCTTCTATCCATTCCCCCTCTAGCAAAGTTGCTCGCCAAGTTTATGATTGAGTTAACTAAATGGTCGGGGGCTTGGCGGCGTAATTGTTGATTAGGCGAACCTCTAACAAGAAGTAACGGGCCAGCTAGCAGAAAAATATAATCTCCTTTGTGTTTATCCATTGCCTCACTCACTGAATTACCTGAAAATTTCTAATTATATTGGTATTATCCTGTTTTATTTACTACATTATGATATTAAAAGGGCTCTTGTTTTATATTTATTTATTGCATTGAGTGTAATTATGGATGTTTCTAATAAGAAATCATAAAACGTTGCCCTATCCAGCTTTAGAATCATAATAGCATTTTAAGTAGGTTTAAATGTGCTTATTTATTTGTAAACCTTGTATTAATTTTATTTATATATTTAGTTGTTATACACATCTATTTATTTATTTGTATGTAATTTGACTTTATTCTGTGAATGTGAACTCAAAGCATTATTATTATTGTTCATATGAAGATCTCGGCTTAGATGGGAGTACACCGTTTGCTAGAGATGCCCATTGCCCCGAGGGTGGTGCCATCTTTTGTCCCAGATACACATTAAAGTGTCGTCTCCTTTAGCCTTAAGTAGGCGATAAGATCCTTTGCTGCATAAAAGGACATAGTATTTATACTTTTAGTAATTCATTTATCATTCTTTGTGCCAAAGAAATTAAAACAAACAACCAACCAAAAGTAAAAAATTTTTTTTTTTTTTTTTATACTCCTTATGTTTTCAAAATATCTGAAGGGAAAACCTCCTCCTAAAAAATATCATAAATCCGTAGCCACTCCCCTGAGATAAGACCAACAACACAATCCATCATCAATTACCGGTAGGCAACCTCTGCGGGGGTTCATCGAGGCACCGAGGCACAGAGGCACGGGAGCACACTTCTTCACAACCCCTTGACAAATGGCACCCGTACCCATCCATCAGCCTTCTGGTATCGATGGTATCTGATATCGATGATTGCTTCCTCGCTGGAATCATCAGACAAAAAGACACGGTATAAATATCGAGGAAAAAAACACAATGGGTTCTGTATAACTTGGAATCTGAATGTTTAATATCTATTAATCGCTATTTATAACAGAAAGGACCATTTCACTAATTTTTGTGGTCATCACGGTGTCTAAAAATGTAAGATGTGCAATGAGGCTGGGTTTGTATAAAAATTCGTCCCATAAGTAGTTGAAAAAAAACCTGTCTAAAACCATTAAAAAATTTGTTTTCGAATAAATAAAAAACTATACATCTCCTGATGCATAACTCATTTGAAAGATGAATAAAGTGCTAATCACTTGGAAGCTAAACCACGTAATTATGACAAAAAAAAAAAAAAAAAAAAAAAAAAAAAAAACTTGTACCACTACATGGAGGGTCTTGGGCTCAGTACATATAGAGATTCGTACTGTTTCAAGGCCAACGGCAGAGCAATGAGGTATTGCTAATCCCGCTCAGCCGCCAGGTTTTCCTCAATTAATTTGGGTACCCACCTTTTAGAGGCTGGATCTGCCCCAGGAGGGTCTCCATACCCTAGGATCGCCCCCCGACCGAATTAACAGAATAAATAATATTCTGCCACGGCCGGGATTCGAACCCAGGACACAGCAGACTAGCCCTCTATCCACTAGACCACGCCGCTCCCCTAAATTATGACTAGCATTGGCAAATTTCTATCAAAGAAATTCAAGCAAACTGCATTTCATATTCAGTTTTTGTGAGTAGGTAACCATGGAAACGCATTGAATCGTTATTGAAAATCATTTATTAAATAATGGAAGAACTTTTTTGAAAAGTTAAAAATCAGTTGCTGTTATTTTTTTGGAGGAAAGCTTTACCTGTAAATGGGATTCATTTAGATCTACGTCGCTGACTAGTTGTGACAATATACAGTGATGATCAATAAAGTAAATTTGACAGAATAGACTTAGTATTATTATTATTATTGACAAAATAATGTGTTCGTTGTACATAAAAATAGTTAAAAGAGTTATTCGTATCATATTTACTGTTATTATAAAGGCATATAAGTAAATTTAAATCAACACGAATCGAAATAATCACGAGTAAAGCCTTGAGGTTCTATTATCTCAGAACTGTCAGATTAATAAGGGTGGATGAGGGTGGAGGCAGATAAATTGTCAACCTTCGTACTGGAAGATGAAAGTAGCAGATGTGGAGTTGAAGACGAGTCGGCAGGTAACTCGGCGAGATCGCAAGTCCCACTAAGCTCCTTGGAGTTTACTTAGGGGAGACAGCTTCGTGCTCCGTTCCCACGGATAACTTTTCAACCCGCATTAGGAGATAAATCCGCTTTCTGCCAGGGCCACCTTACACCCTGAGAGCGGTAATGAAATGCAAAATTATTTAAAGTGTCTTCCAAACAAGAAGCTAAGGCGGACGGTTTAGCGGCTGTAGGACGTCCTCCCTCTAATCCTTTGAGAATATTCAACAATGATTCAGAAGAGTAAGTGTGTTCAAAAGTATTTTTAAAGTGTTGAAGGAAAAAAAACTGAAATTGAAACGAATAGAAATCGTTGGAGGGCAGTAAATTCAATCTTAATACCTTTTTCATTTAACGAAAGTATTATTATTTTTTATCTTGGCCCAGCTGGTGCAGAAGAGGATGTCACATGAAATTCATTTAACAATTTCACGCTGGGGCGAATATCTGCGTTTTTTAGTGTGAGGCGGGACTGTTGCAAGTTCCAACGTGATTAATGCCAGATCACAACAGTTCGAGGATTCCAACGCGCTAAATGGGATATTGTAACATTTTGGACGAACACATACTCTCATGACTTGAAGATGTAATTATGGAAAGTATCCTTAGTAGAAAGTGTCCTTATATTATTAAAAATGATTCCTATTATTATATTATATTCTTATATCATATTAAGGGAATAAAAATATGAAAAGAAATCACGCACAGCTAAATAAAATTCTTAAAGAAGAGTAATCAAGTGAAATTAACCGATAAGAGTCCTTTGAGGGGGGATGTTGAAAGTTATAAAATATTTAATAAATAAACCCTTATGCTTGTTAATTCCTACAATATATAATGATGAGAATAAAAAAATAGACCTATTTTTAAAAAACAAGTGACTCACCAGTGATGCACGTCTCCCCACGAGATAATAAAGCGTGACCCACTGGTGGGTCACCTCGCCTCACGGAACAGACAAGCATGACCCCACAGGTCTGCCACCCCGGAGTGAACGTGTTAACATTTGCTGACATTCGGAAAGCATATGACAGTGTACCTTTACATAAACGTGAATATAGGAGCTAAATCGAGTGTCAAGATTAATATAGAAAGAAAATTTACGTAGCCATTTCCTGTCAAAAAGGCCTGAAGCAAGGATGTTGCCTCTCCTCGAATATTTTTTACACATTAATGCGGTAGGTTCACGCCCTGAGGTTCGAAGTGTGTGAAGATATGAAAACCAGAGGTTTGATGGAGTAGGATTTAAGTTTTAGAAATACGCAAGATGCAGAACCAGAAAATAAAATAACATTAAATAAATCCTTTAATTGACAACTAAATGAATTCATATCCTATAATGAAGAAATTGTGATCTACAAAAATTACGGAACTACTTTATTATTATTATTCGTCACATTTATCAGCTTTTACGACTTTGCATGTTATATTAATTTTATAGAAATCTTTCTCCTTTTGCTAATTAATGAATTGTTTTATATCCATCTATTTTTCATTATATTAACAATGTGAGTATTTAGTATAAAAAATAATTTAGATGAGGCAATCAATGACTTTCAAATGATTTTAATTAAAATAATAATAACCTGATATTTCACCGTAAATTTACAATAAGATAAAATTAAAACAATCACGAAAAATCAATAATATAATGTGGCACTAGTAGGGAGTAGATGTTTGCGAAAAAGTTGTAGCATTCAAAAATCATAACAATCTTAAAAGAATATTTTAATTTTCGTGTAACTTGTATTTTTTAAATTATTTTATTCATAAAAAGATTATTGAGAAAGAAATAAACTAATTCAATAAGAATAATGAGTTAAAGAGTCAAACATACAAAGTTATGAAGATTTAATAATTATTTTGTATCCGTATGAATAAAATAATTTATTTAATTATTCTTTAATTATATTATAACATAAAACCCAAAAAGTTCAAAACAAAATGAAACTTAGACCAGAAGAACTGACTCTATTAGTCACGGTAGATACTAAAACCACACAACCGTTGAGTGTTGCGGGTCCAGGCGCTCAACTCTGCTATCTCTTTAATTATTTATTTATTTATGGAGACCCTCATGTATTTGAAGTAAAGGAGGATATTTCACCCTAAATTTGAAAATAATGTGGATAATTTTTGGATAAAATTGTAAGAAACGAGAAAATCAATAATATAAAGTGGCACTAGTAGTGAGTTGAATTTTCCAAAAAATTTGTTGCATCATCCTAAATATACAAACACCTTAAAAGTATATTTTAATTTACGTGTAACTTATTTATGTTTATATTATATTATTCATGAAAAGGAAATTGAAAATAAAAACAAATTAATTCAATTAGAATGATGCGTTAAATAGTTCATAAAGATTATGAAGAGTAGCCTAGAAACTGTGTGCACATTTTCTCTAAATGTACAGATCTCAAGAATTTTCATGGGTTGTAGAATGGAGGGTTTAATTGAACCAAATAACTGAACAGCGTAAGTTTTAAATAAAATTCTCAGATCTTCTTAATTATTTAGTTTATTATGTAGACATCTGAGGATCGAGGGTGGCAATAAACCAAACTCCCGCCGGGACATTAAAGCACAGAGGATCTTATTAAAAATTAACCGCCATTACGATGTTATCAGAGATAGCGGGAGAACGTTAAGAAAGTTCTAACGAGGAGTGGCCTCGCCGAGTATTAATATTCAAGGCGAGGTGGGCGGGTCTAATATGTGACCACCCCTCGGTATTAGTCTGCTGGAGGGGCTCTCAAATTGCACCGAGGGTGGTTGGGAAATTTCATAAGGACTCAGGTCTTTATGCCCGCTGTCTCTATTCATGATCCCCTGGCTTCTTGCTAGGGAGCAGTAGCCCACTGCTGACGATGGCCGTTGGTCTCTTTATTGCTGTCGGCTTCGAACCTTCCGGTAATGACACGGTTATGGTCGGCTTGTGGCAATGTGGTTGGCAACTCACTCGTCCTCTCGTGTAATATTGAATAAGCAGTCATTTACATCTGAAGGCGAGAAGCTTATCTTCCATTATCACTTAGGTAATATTATATAATCCACATTTTGCACATTTCTGTTGTTATATTAAATACTTCTTTACAATAGAAGAGAATTAGTAGATTTACACCTATAAACGACAAACTCAGAATGATTTTTCATCAAAGAAGTTAAAATCAATTTAAGAACTTTTTTTTTTTTGTAACTTCATTTATTCTGTCCTCAATACTTATTCAGATGACACGTGTGTCTGATCCGTCCATAATGATCCATCTAATGTATCTCAAACCCTTCAGTCCCACATCACAGTCATTGAAGAATGGTGTCAAATTTGGAGGATTAAAATCCCACCAAATCACCTATACCCTTCGTCGCAAACCAATGACTTCCTGCCCCCCAGTATCCTTTAATAACATTACCCTTACTTGTGTAGAACTAATCCGATACCTAGGTCTCCATCTTAATAAGCGCCTTACTTGGAATTCTCACACAAGACTGAAACGACAAGAAACTGCTCGAAGATATCGATTACTACAACACTTACTAGACAAACGTTCAAAACTTCCAGTATATTACAAAAGAGCCATTTACATCACTATTATCAGACCTATTTGGACATATGGAATCGAGCATGTCAAAAATTTCGATAAATATTAAAAAATAAAGAAAAAAATAATTTTTAATATTCATTTGTTTAATGTTTTCTTTGATTTCATTGTTACCCTCAATTCTAGTTCCTCTTTTCCCCACCCAGAGCACCATAATTACTTAATTATCCCATTGTTTAACTTTATAACGTCTCACTATTATAACTATTTAATCACTATATATATATATATATATATTTTTTTTTTTTTTTTTCTTCATACTTTAAAAGTTATCTACAATTAATTAATTAAAAGTAATTAATTAATTAAAAACTGTAAAATATAACACACCTTTTATTAAAATGTCTTCTCCCCTTTAGTTTTTAGAAATTATTACATTTATCAATTGTCATTACTACTATTTCACTTTGTTTGTAATCTTCAGTATAATTTTTTTTTCTTATCATCTTTATATATTGTATTCCACTGCTGATTGTTATCTTTGTTTTTTGATTTTCTTATAGCCCTGAAGAAGGCCTATAATTTAGGCCGAAACGTCGGCACCTATAAATTAAGTTTATGCTTAATTGTGTGTTAAATTGACCTCACCCTGAACCAACTTCTCTCATATATACACACAGTCAACCATTGTCACTTCATGATTCATTAAAATATTTACATTTAAGACCTGTCAGACTATTTACTTAGAATAAAACTGACGTCATATTCAAACCTATTGTATTTTCCATCGATATTGCGAGCAAACGTGTATTTCAAGTGAATACTCAATCGAATTAGAAAATTTTCATGTGCAATACTTTCCCTTTGTTCACGCCATATGTTACGGCCTGATAAGGTTTTTATAGTTTTTCAATCGAAAAATTATAAGTTCATAATTTTATGATATTTATAATAAGATCATTTTTTTTTGTTTAAATCTTTATTTTTTAATTTCTTTTTAAAATAGTTATTTAAATATAATTATAAGTTTTTAAACGAGAGCAGTAGAAGAGAAAGACAGAAGCCGATCGTACTTCAATTGTTTTTTGACTGCCTCGTGGCAGTCGAGTCTTAAGCTAGCGTCTGAACGGTGAAGATGTGCCGTATATAGACCCAAGATTCCTCTCAACGTTTGAACGTTTGGAAACGAATTTCTTCATCCTCTCATCGTTCCCCTTGGAACTTGGAAGAGCCGCCCTGCGGTCATTCAACATACCTGAGAACTTCGTCCAAGCCGCCCTGCGGTAATTTTCTTCAATACTCAAGACGACTTCGTTCAAGCCGCCCTGCGGTCGTTTTCTTCAACACTCAACTGAACATCATTACGTGAATATAACCTATCTTTATCCATTAATGGAACATTTAATTTCTTAATTATCATTCTTAAAACTGTTTAATTTGATAACTATTTTTTTTTTACATCTTTAAGCATTAATTAAGTTAAGTTTGTTTCTTCTATTTTTACAATATTTTAATTAGGTTTATTTTGTTTCCTACATTTTCTTACAGCTGTTTAATTATAATTAGGTTAATTTTCCTTATATAAATTTATTAGGTTAATTTGTTTTCTATCATCTTTATATGTATTTCAGTGTATTAAATGTATTGTGATTCGTCGTTTGCTTTCATTATTTTTATTTATTTTAAATCTATACAGTCCACTTATTTATTTCAATAGAACCACCCTCAATTTTGAGTTGTCACTTGGAAGTACTATTCTTTCACGGATAGCCCAGCGTATACACCCTTATTATAAATTTCCTATATTGCTAAAGAACATTAACATAAGTAAATAATGCTTCTCCTTCCCCTAAAGAACTGGCAGAAGCTACCCAAAGACCAACAACCAGAAGGAACAGAGAGGACGTGCAAGAGTTGGCACCCTCATTGATCGCCGATAGGAGGAAGCTAGGTGAGGGACCAACCATTCCAGGACGTATTCAATTAAGTGGAAATCAGAGGCGAGTCCTTTTGTCGGTCCCTATTTTATTTGAAGGAGGACCGAGGAATATCCTTCCTAAGGACAAAGCCCTTCTTTACAGCTTCCCCTATATCCTTCAGCCTCTCTGTAGGGACTTTGAATATTGTAGGGTTTCTCTGAGGAGGGTTGCTTTGATTATGTGTTCGCCAGCAAATACCTTAACCCATAAGAATGATATATTACTTTCGATGGGGAGGAGATATTATATTATACTGGGGTATTATAACTCCTTTAGGGCAACCAGATTGTGTTTCGTACCCTTTTCATCACAAGGGTAGTAATACTATTCAGAATAAACAAACATAAATCAGGTTCAATGTTATTATTTTGTCTTTTCAACATTGATTAGGAAAACAACAACCTAATATAGCACCAATATTTTTATCTTATTTCTTTCAAGGAAGTATCGGTATCACCCTTTTATTTATTTTATTCATTCCTATTCTCAATATTGTTTATAGAAGTTTTAAGTATTTTTCACAATATATTTGTTAATACTTAAATGAACACAACTTAACTTCCTATCGTGTTTATTTATTTTATTTCATAACCATTAAGCCAATGAACATGTGGACGAATAGCAATAAGCTATGGAGTGAAGTGGTGAGTTATACATGAGAAAATGTATATAAAAAATAAAGTCTTGAGAATGGGGAAACAACCCCGAAACGTTGATAGATGTGAATGGTTATGAAATAAAATAAATAAACACAAAAGGAAGTTAAGGTGTGCTAATTTAAGTGTTAATATTAAGAAAAACTTCCAGAAAAATTAAAAAATAAAACAAAATATATTTGTTGTTTTTTTGTTTAGGATCACGTTTTGCATAATCTCAATTTCTTAAATTAGCAGAGTATTTTAATTTTTTTTTTTTTTTTTATTCTAGGACAGGATCTCTTAAGAACAATTGATATGTACAAAAGAGCAAAGGATTATAATTAATTTTTATTCACAATGATATCAGAAGAATTGATTAAAGTGATTAAAGTTAAAATAAAAGTGTAAAATAAATCACTTCTGATAGATTAATATGATTAACGAAACTAAACATTGAAACTGATTCATAATAATTGATCCGTAAACTAAGTAAAATATGAACAATAAACAATAAATTTTCTTTTTGAATTGATATTTGATTTGAAATATGAGGCTTGTTGAGCGTCTCTTTAGGATGACAGTAGGTACTGGAACAGCTGGGACATGAAATGATGTTAGAGAAGAAGCATGGCGGATATAAGTAGGTAGGGAATTCCAGAGAGTAGTAGAGCGGACAAGAAAGAAATGATCAAAACATTTTGTCCTATGGGTAGTAATTTGAAGGTAAGAATGGCACGATCTTGTTTATTTTTATTGTATTTTTACTGGAGCATCGCTTTATCCTCGCATGATTGTCAGAATAACATTACTTTATCGGGACTTTTTTTATTTATTTTAATTTTTTATATTTTCACCTGTTTACAATATGTAGAAAAATCAGCAAATGTGAGAACCCGGAAAGCTTAAGCATGGTGAAGGAAAGTACCGAGTAGTATCCTAAGCTTGATTTAGTTCTATAAATAAGCAGATCTCTCATACAGATTCTTTTTCGTCATACAACAGATATTTCAGCTGTGGTCATGGTAAGGCTTGTTCTCGTTCCACAAAAGGATAAAAAAAGAACCTACAGTCAGCTGACCATTGTCTGTTTTTAGGGCAAATGGCTTGAATCACCTGCTTGAGCTGTTGGATGAGGTTAAAATCTTTTTGTTTTTAATTTTTAAATAAAATTTACAATGTTTTTTATATGGTATGAATTTATACTTACAACAAAACGGACAAAATGTTTACACTATAATGTATCACGAACATTTTAATATTATATTTTTTTCACAAGGACATACTTCAAGGACGAATCAAATAATTATTTATATTTATATTTTTTGATTAGAGTTTCGATGTTTATATATTTATTGCCGTTTTATAAAAATGAAATAATGCATTATTTTCTCATTTATTTTCGTGTTATTATTTTTTCTGGTATGGATGAATAAATATATAACAACACGGAACAAATTAGTTAATTGTTTCTTAAATGTATTTGTCATATATTTATTTCTCATTATTTATTGAAGATAAAATACTTCAAAAGGATGAGTAATAATATTTAATATGTACTTGTATTTAATAAAACTGAAGAAAGGTTTCTATAACGAACCCATCATTTATTTTTAATTGTTATTATTCTTTATTTTATTTGTTTGCTTTTTTCCATTATTTGTTTTATTTTTGCATAATTAATTATTTGTGTTATATTCATATTATGTTTTATCTTTTATTTATTATTATTAGTTTTTTTTTTATTTTTTTTATTTTATTTTGTTATTTGCCTCAACCCTACAGGGTCATTGGCAACTGTGGTTTTCTATATTTAATTGTAATACTTGATTTCTTTTAAATAACTCAGTAACTATTTCACCTTTTCTTCATCATCATTCAATATATCTTTTAGGTTTCCTGTT
Organism: Piezodorus guildinii; assembly: GCA_023052935.1. Classification (NCBI taxonomy): domain Eukaryota; kingdom Metazoa; phylum Arthropoda; class Insecta; order Hemiptera; family Pentatomidae; genus Piezodorus; species Piezodorus guildinii. Next base: position 214,238,295 of record CM041292.1, on the reverse strand, counting down.
AGTTCAATATTACGTCTTGATGCTTCGAAAAGGGGACAATCTAATAATAGATGCTGAATAGTTTTTGGAACATTATCGCATATTGGCAGGTGGGTGCATGCAGATTTCTCAAAAGGTAACCGTGGGTAAACGGACAGTGTCGGATACGAAGCCGACATAAAATTACTTCCTCTTTTCTAGAAATCCTCGCCCTCGTGGTCCATTTTTTGGTGTCTCTTTTTATATCCAACAGTTTATATTGCCCTGTTATCCACGTTGTTTCCCAGGTTTTGAAGAGATTTTTCTTCAATTGTCTGATCCAGTCTTCTACTGTGAGTTCTTCCAGTATTAGTTATTTATTTTTTATAATTATTGTTTGTCTTTATTTTTATTATTTGTCTGTGTCATTGTATTATTTTGTTTTTGTATTTTGTTTGTTGTTTTCTTCTCTTAATTTTTTTTCAGCTATCTTCATTTTGATAAATCGTTTTTCTTTTTGTTTATTTTTTGTAATGATGTGAGGGCGATAATAACCATCATCAGTTTTATGCCCTTAAAATTAAAACAACAACAACGAACCCATCTCAGTCCCGAGGTCTCCCTAAGTTTGACGAATGAGCCAGCAGCAGTCACTAAACTTTTATTACGTTTCGGTGAAACACAATCGGTAAAATGTCGCTCCCGTCAAGTCCCTCAACAGCTTCCCAACTTGTTAGCGCCGACAATGCCCCACTCACAATATCCCCGTCAAACCCTCGTCGTCTTCAGACACTCGGTCATTGTCTAAGAACTAGGATGGCTTTCCGTGCCGCTGATTTCCCACGTCTTAATCGATTCCTCGACGCGTTTCCCGGAAGCTCTGCCGAGGCGTAAACATCTGCCGGATCCCGTGGCGTGATTGTTTCCTCTCAAGTCGGAGTTTAAAGGGACAAAGGGCCGCTAATCCGAAGCCGTTCCGGTATCAAATTACTGCCCCCGACCGATTGTTTGTCCCCGCGGTACTCCATTCATCGGGGAGGCATTGTCTCCCGGTAGGGCCTCCCTGGAAGCCGCTACCGGCAACTACAGAGTCATTACCGGAATTGGAGGGGAATGTCCTTTGGGGTGGGTTAACCGCCTTGTTACTGAGGTATGCGATGGGCGAGGGTTGGGGGTTGACTACAGAGATTGAAACTGGGTGTGAATTACCCTTCACGCTCTGTCTAATTAATGCTGTTTCGATTGGGTCCTTTCCGAATTTATTGCATCACTACACAAAGGACCACGTTTCTACTTTTTGGTTTATTTTTTTAATAATGAATCTTTATAATCGGTCAAAAAAAAAAAAAAACCCTATCCTTCAAAATGTAAGGTTTACATTTCAAGAGGCGTAGAACCGAAAAAAATTTAAAAAAAAATCCGTTGTCCGCCGTCGCGGTATTTCTACGAAACTACTGGATTTTTTTAAAATTCGCCACAAAAATACAAGGGCATGCCACGATGATCTTAACAGCTAACGTTGATATAAGCTGGTTATTCTTAAAATGGCGGCCGATTAAAAGTCATTTAATACAATTCCTCAGTTATTTTTGAAGATAGAGAAAAAACTTATTAGTGTTTACTAACTAAAAAATCGGGTGTAATTATAAAAAATAAAATAAAAAAAATTTAATTTTCTTTATAAATAAAATAAAATCCGTTTCTCCTAATTAATAAATAAATAAAAACCAATTCCTCAGTTATTTTTGAAGATAGGGAAAAAAACTGATTAGTGTTTACAAACTAAAAAACCGCGAATAATTATAAAAAAGAGAAAAAATAAAATTAAAAAATTGAAATTTTCTTTATAAATAAAATAAAATCCGTTTCTCCTAATTAATAAATAAATAAAAACCAATTCCTCAGTTATTTTTGAAGATAGAGAAAAAACTTATGAGTGTTGACTAACTAAAAAACTGCGAATAATTATAAAAAGAGAAAAAATAAAATAAAATCTAAAATGGCTAGTTATATTTCATAGGGAATTGGATTTTCTACAAAATGAAAAATGAATCATTGAAATTGGCTAAGAACTAGCAGAGATATGCGTTTTGAAATTAGCAATGGTGATATGCCATTATCCTAAGAATTATTTATTGCTTTCAATATTACTTAATTGCCTATCTACAGCTTTTTAAACAGTTATACCCTAATATAGTTATTCGGAAATAATGAACCACTTTTAATAATTGGCAGCGTTTTTAAAATACAATTAAATCAATTATTGTTTAAAACAATAATAAGTATAAAATACCCTAAGATATAAATGAAATTGAATGAATGAAGTTAAGAAATTTTTAATTTATGATCTGTATTTAAAATTACAAACGAATCATTAGTAATAGCACGCTAAAATATATAATGCTGTGATGCAAAATATAGCTCCGAAAGCTAAAAAAATATTGTATTTCCTATTTGTCGAAAGTATGTCCATGTCCTATACCACAACTATATAAAAGAGTACCTGGTTTTGTATTAAAATATATTTAAACATAGCAATCAATGATTAACTGGCTGAGCTAACATCTATATATTAAGAAGGGGTCTCCTGTGGTATAGTAGTTAGCATAGCAGCATTCTATACCCAATGTTGCGGGTTCAATCTGGCATATGGCCCCAGCATTTTTTAATGAGAGTAATTCGGTTGGGACGTAACATAGAGTACAGAGTCTGTGCGATGTCAGGTGATCGTTATAGATCCTTATCCTGGATAAGAAAAAATCAGGACTCCACTGTAGCATAAAGTTACGTAAAATGAATAAACAACAATATATGTAAAGAAATATTCACATTCGACGATCAGTAATTTGAATAAAAAACGAATTAAAAGTGAATAGCTAAAGAAAATTTATATGGTAGAGATGCAAAATATAGCTCCCATCGCTAAAAAATAGCGAAACAAAATATTTGTATTAACTGTTTGTTGAAAGTATGTCTTTTTTCGGGCTATATACCTACGATATTTTAGACATACTTATTTTTATATAACGAACTTATAAATAAAATCGAATTAAAGAGGGAATTTCATGTTAGTTTTAAGTTGCAAAATAATTAATGGTATTTTTCAAAAACATATTATTACTCCATATATATTATATATATATAAACCATTTAGGACCAGTCTATTGACTACGGCCTTTCAATCAATTAGAATTTAAAGTCGACTTTGGAATACTAAAATTGAATTGCAAGAGCGCAGTAGTATCATTATGTACCTGATTTTTTATTGATAAAATATACTTTAAAAAAATTCAAAACGCAGAATAGAAAGAATCAGTTTAACATACCTTCAGTTAGCTGCGAACCTTCTTCGTCATCCTTCCCAGCTGCAATTAATAAAAACGTATTTAAGTTAATAATGAAGAAAGATTTTATTTTTATCATTTTAATTGCAAATGCAATAAGGAATATATTTTTTCATAAATGCTTATTTAAATAGGATGCAACATGTGATGGAATACACTTTGAGTATTAATTGTATTTTACTAGACTTAAACAACAAGAACTTGACCGACGATTTGGCCAATTGAGACGTTGATTTCCAAAAAGTACTATATCCATTCTAGGAAATTTTACAGGAGACGCGAAAATCACTAATTATTATATTAGCTAATTTGATTCTTTTCGCATTAAAATCCAGAATTGTTTTTTTAGTATATTATTAACATCATATTAAAGTTATGAAATGAGATGTTTTGGTATAATTTAGAACGAAATTAAATGTGTAATTATTTTCTTTAGGAAATATTTATATTTCTAAATTGCGTTTATAAAGGACTTAGGTGTACATTATATAAGATCAAATAGAAGATTTTAATGATGAGAATACAAATATGTAAAAAAATCAATTTTGTAAAAAATGTCCTTTAGTACCTTTTGGAAATCAACGTCTCAATTATACAGACTGTTAATCAGAAAATCTCCACTTTCAATCGAAAACAAATTGCTAATTTACAAGACAGTCGTGAAACCTATCTTGAACTGTCGGGAACAACCAAATTTTCATAACATCAAACGCATTCAGTCCTTTCAATCAAAAGTCCTCCAAACAATAGTTAATGATCCTTACTACGTCACCAACCTTACCCTACACCACAACCAAAATATTCCATTTATTTAAGACCTTATTCCATAAAAATTCTCTAAATTCAACCAGAACCTTATCTATCACCCTAATCCTCTAGCTCAATCTCTATCTAGCCTCCACACTACCTAGAAGATTGAAACGGCAGTGGCCCCGAGACCTCTTGTAAATATGTGTATTGGAGTTCTAGCACTGACTAGATTCTCCACTCAATGTGCTGTGTGCATGACGTGTATATAGGTATGAGTGATTTCTAGAATTTGTATACATTTTATTGACTTATTATTTGGTGTATATAGATATTATTATTTATTAATTATTATTATTTTATAATTTTTATTTATGTGTAAATAATATATGAACGTTGTACTTCATCCCTATTATTAATGTCCAAATTAGGACAGATTGTAATATTACTCAATAAAAGTTGCTGTTAATTGTATTTTATATCAAATAACTGACAATACAATGATCAAATTGAAAAACGTCATTTTTAATGCAGCCTGTTATCTATATAAAAAAAAATCTGTACGAATACAATCCATGAAGTATCTTGGGTCGGACACTTTGTGAGCGAGTGTTGTTTTCTAGACCATTCTTTGATTGTTGTAAAAGATCTGGTAAATATTATGTTCAACTACATTATTATGTTTAACTACTAAGTTTTTCCTGATTTAAAAATGTTTACTTGATAGTGTCAAGGTTTCTCGACTGTCGGTTTATTACAAAATATACGTTTTTTTAAATTTTTTTTATCACAGGTTCTTCTTTTATCTTTATACTGTTAAGCATGCAATGATAAGCTATATATAATTTCCCTTACATCCACAAAGCCCTCCTGTGCAGTTAGCAGTCATAGAGTCCTTGCCGTAGCAGAACTTGCCGCCGTTTGAAGGCGAGGGGTTGGTGCAGGATCGCCTCCGATGGTGCTTGCAGTCCGCCGAGCAAGCGGACCAAGGCGACCATGCAGACCACCGTCCGTCCACAGCTGCAACAGTAGAAGAAAAAGTTCTTAGTACTTTGGAAAAATAAACGAACAAAATAAAACTACTTGTTAAGCATATGATGAAGAAAAAACAGAGGCGATTTTTAAAGAATAAACTATTTTCTAAAAAAAATCTTCAGAAAAACAAAAATAAATATAACGTTTTATATTAAATAACCTGTACCACACCATTAAAGCCCATGAAGGGCTCAATTATTAAAGAGAGTCATACTGTTTCTAGGCCAACGGCCGTTAATGAGGTGATTAGGCCTTGATCATGCTCAGCCGCCAGGTTTTTTCCCAATTTTTTTGGGTACCCACTTTATGGAGGACGGGCCTGCCCTAAGAGGGCCTTCATATTCTAGGGTCGACCCTCCGTCTGAATTAACAGAATAAATAATATTCTGCCACAGCCGGAATTCGAACCTAGGACCGGGAGAACAGTAGAATAGTGCTCTATCTACTACACCACATCGCTTTGTTTAACGGATAAAATAAAATGAAATGACGATGTATCTTTAAAATTTTCGAATTTTTAATTTAACAAAGATACAGCAGGATTTAGTCTTTTGTCATGCCAAACCCTCACCTCATAACGTGAAGCGATTTGTCCCCTCTTCTCTTGAATTTTTAATTTCAGCTTAAAAGATATTTATTATGAATTTTTTTAGGTGATATAATATTCCGCCGCCCCTTTGGATCTCAGTACGAGGGGAGTAGATCATTACAAATATTGTAACGAATTATTAAGTTTACGCCCAACAAATCTGTCATACATCTTGCTTAGCATTTTATTTTATTGAAATTGAAAACTCGGTAGGAGACTATTTCATGATTTCCAACTACTATTAGCAAAGTTAAAATATTAATCTTCAAAAGTAGTTGAATATTGTTTGAAGTGGAGTAGTACAGTCTCATTCAATCTTATTACTAAAACGTGCTATAAATTCGTTTGTGAAATATTGAATTTTATTAATGGGTGTTATTGCATTGAAATATACACACACATACACAATATATATATATATATATATATTATATATATATATATATATATTTTATTGTGTGTGTGTGTGTAACTAAATTGACTAATAACTAAATTAATTAATTTCTGAGAATCATTGAAAACGTTTTTTTTTAATTATTATTTTTTAACATTGTGGATATAATTAGTTGACCGTTGAGAATTACTATAAGGAATTAGTCCGGATGGCGGCAATTAAATGAAACAACTAAATAGTTTCAACTATTTTATTGTTCGCCAACGTTTCGACCCCTATTGTGGGTCATCATCAGGGCGTGTAGGCGAATGGAAACTCTAAATAGAAAACCATTTTCATTTAATGACCGCCACCCGGACTAATTCCTTCTAGTATTAATTTTTAACTTACAATATACGTCGAATTATATGAAAAGATGTTTCTTAAAGGAACCACTATTAGAAAATATCAATTAAAGGATTATAGTACCATGCCGAACAATAGTAAAAAATAAAATTCTCTAAAAAAAACTTCTTAGTAAAGAAAAAGATGAGTATCGAAACTGAAGTGATAGACGGTCATATAATAAAGGTAAAATTTCTTTTCGGACACAAAAGGTTTAAATCATTTGTAAAAGAAAGCGTGAAAAGAAAAGGGGTGAAAGAGCTGTCTTTGTACTGGAGACCCTCCGGAAGGTGGCGACTAAGACTTAAGCCTTTTTGTACACAATGGTCGTATCCGTTCTTTCTCTCTCTTCCGCCCTTTATTTGTTCGCAAGTTTCGCAATACAATGGCCCTGGTATCTTTTATAATTTCCGGTAGGTATTTTAAATTGTTCCGAATCCTGTAAAATACCCTTTTACAAGGCGTATTTCCGACAATGTTTTATTCGAAAAAAAACAATGGTTTTTAATTTTGTCTCCGTGTAATCAAGCGAATACAGTGCGCCCGGTAAATGACTGTGGACATTAAAAAAGTAAGATTAGGTCACAAATGAAAAAAAAAAAAATGTTCATATAGTCAATGGTTAATCTTCTCAGAAAAAAAAAGGAAATTTAAGTTTCATGTTTTTTTCCTGAAACAAATGAGATTACTAATATCTCAGTTTTTTTGTGAATAGGTAGTAATTACTCAAATATATACAATAATAATCAAAACTTCGAAATTTGGCTGATTATAGAACTAACACAATAGAAAAAGGGCTATAAGGCGGACCAATGGGAGTTGCTGTATATTTAAAAAAATGAATCCTTTTTACTTTCACTTACTATATATAGTAAGGGGAAGTATTGCGATCGTGAAAATTTTCGAATTCAGTTTCAACGGAAATACACGTTTTAGGGTCCCTGAGTCCAAATAACCAAGTCCCGCAAAAAGGTCTGTGTGTGTGTGTGTGTGTGTGTGTGGTAACTCCCGGGCGGAAACCGTAAGTCCTATGAAACTGAAATTTAATATTAAAGACAACTATACGCCCGAGACGTGACAAAACTTTTTCATCAAAATGAGCTTACCAGAAGAGGCTATTTAAACCATGCATTTTGCACCTTTTTTCGATTTTCTCGAAAACGGTTCCGACGATTTTGATTAAACTCGCTATATCGATGTAAAATTTAATGGGCTTTAATATCATGTAGGTTTTATTTGGATAAAAATGGTTTGACAGGGCTTAAATGCCGATATTTTAAATTTCTTCCCCTAAAGTACATTTAATTTTGTAGATTCAATAATAATAACTAGATTATCTTGTTAACGCTGATGAAAAACAGGCAATATATAAATTGAATAAATTCGATACCCAACTAAAGGAGAAAACAGAAAAAATATTTTTTAATGTAATTTTTCGCTTTTGAACATAAGAGCAGTAATATACGTGTATGATATACCGTTGGAAAGCTAAAGATTTTAGAAAAAATATCATGTCATACACAAGCTTTTAAAAGTTAATAGAGAGTGATGAATGAAATGAACATAAAACTAACTGATTATTTTAGATAATAATATAATAGATTTTTTAATAAAACACATGTTTCTATATAAATTCAATTTGATTAATTCTTAAGTAGTTTCACGTATTTTTATCTCTAACTGTATTTGAAAATACTTTCATTGATTTTATAATTCGAGGTAAGTGAAAGTCGTGTTTTGCCCGCACCAGATTTTTTTCCCTTATGAATGTTTTTCTCAACTTATCGTAACAGTAACCAATTTCTTGGAAAATATATTATTTTCCATCCTCGCTTTTTGGATGAAATAGAGAAATTAGAGAAGTAGTTTTTTTTAAAGGTATAATACCGCACAATGTTCAGCATACTTACCAGTTTTTTGCCGTTAAAAGAAGGTAATAGTAACTTTTTTTCTTATGATGTTTTGTTTTTTCAACTGATAAAAATCCATTTACATATATATATATATATATATATATATATATATATTATATATATATATATATATATATTATATATATATATATATATATAAAAGGATGTAAATATTTAACGAGCTAAAAATAGACGAGTTTTGGGGGAATTTAAAATACCACAACGGGATATTCCGAAAATATATTATTTGATCCTAAGACCTTCAGTTCTACTTACGCTGATGACACTTGGGTGTTATCAGTCAATAACAATTCAACTTTTGCCTCTGAAGTCATTCAATACCACATCAGAGACCTAGAGGTATGGTGTCAGTATTAGCGGATAAAAATAAATTTAAAAAAATGTCACCAAATAACGTTTACCCTTCGTCGTAAAACTATGACATTCTGCCCTACAGTATCCTTCCTTCAATAACACTCCGCTTGACTCTGTTGAAAAGATACGAAACCTAGGATTACATCTTGACAAACCTCTTACTTGGAATCCTCATCAAGACTGAAATTACAAGAAAGTACCCGACGTTTTCGACTAATCCAACACTTACTTGACAAACTCTCAAACCTTCCACTTACTTACAAAATTCCCATCAACATGACTATCATAAGACAAATATGAACTTAAGGAGTGGGACTTTGGGCTCTACTAAACCATAAAGTTCTTCTCGTATCCAATTATTACAATCCAAAATCCTCAATGCTTCTAATTTTGTTAGGAATAAACTCATCCTTAAAATCCTTCATGTTCCCAATGTTGAACATGGTACCACTCCTTAATGACGAACTAAGTATCAGTATCGTTGCTTCCTCTACAATCCCTGATCATCCTCCGAGCCGTATGATAAGAAGATGGCCCGGGGACCTTTTAGTTTAGCATAGTTTTTGGAGAGCTGCCTGTGGGTAGTATCCCTACATTTGAATCATGACTTATTTTTAAATTTTATCACATTTTATAATACAGTCGTAAATATATTTTAAAATCTTTTTAATGTATATGATTGATTTAATTACCAAACTCTAGCCAAAGAAAAGCAGCGATCTAAAGATAGGGAATAGATTTACCATGCGTCCATAGATTTTTGAGACCTAAACAAAATTACAACCTCACAAAGCCACCTTAAGATAAAAATTATCAATTTTTTTTTTTACTCGTACTATTCTAGTTTAGAAAAACAAAACATATATCTGATGAAGGAGTTGAGGATTCAACGAACATCACGAATACACACCTCCGAACGACCTCATCCTCCATCACGAAATTTCGACGAATTTCCAGATCTCCGTCCAAAAACATCTATCAACCCACCAAAACAGGATAATGGTAAGATAGAGTTGCCAGTTCAGCAGCTGAGAGCCCCGACTCGACAACAGGAACCAGCACTCCAGCCATTGGAACCACCACTCCAGCCATTGGGGCAACCAAACCAGCCACGGGAATCATCCCTCCAGATGGGACCATATTACGCATTTCCGCCTCCGAACAACGAACCAACAGGCTCGGGTATGAGGAGGAAAATACCACAGCAGCCGTCTTCAGGTGAAAACTCATCCCATATTTCACAAATAATTAGAGGGTTGAATTATCTTATTCAGCCTCTTTTGAGTCTTCTCCAAGAGCTCGCTCACTTCACTCAAGCTATGAACACTCCAAGTGGCCCCTAATCATATAATAATAGCCTTATTAACACTCTAACATAAAATAAAGAATTCAATCAATTCAAAAATGCTGGACACCATACATAAAAAAAAAAACCTGACGAGAAGACGTGCTGCTGGGTACTGTGCTTCCTCATGCCTTACATGTCATTATTTTGTTTATTATTCTCTCCTATTTGCTGATTGTCACATACTGCTGACAGGTGCAAATCAATAAATGAAGTTGAAAAAAAAAAAAATATCTGCTGATAAAAAAAAATAGTTTAATGCTATTCCTATTGTGTTCATTTATATATATATATATATATATATATATATATATATATATATATATATATATATATATATATATATATATTTTTTTTTTGTTTTAACTATTAAAGTTTATTTACGGTAGAATTGAACCTATAGAAAATGGAAAAAAAATAAAAGCAGCAATCAAGTGATCTGAAAATGCAGAAACAGCAAGTAGTATTGCTAAAAATCCAGCAAGAGATCCCTTTTACGTTAATAGAAAGGGGTTTTGGTTAGTCAAGCTGAGCTGGACAGCGATATACGGTCGAAGCGCTAAGCCTAATGAAAGTGTGGCCATCACTACGCATAAATAGCTAAAAGCTTCAGTTAGCGGTAAGCCAGTCCCTCCTATCTTAAATAATATATATTTGTCCTCGTGTTCAGTTTCGCCTCTCAACATTGGTTAACATAGTGTCAACAGAATCGATATTTATTATATTTTTTTTATATTAATGTTTGGTTCTATTTTTGAACCATAGCTGTAAAACTGAAAGTAATTTCGTACGCCCGAAAAGGACTAATTTACTATTTCAAAGGATATGCCCGATTTTCATATTTTAAGGACTGTTTTAATTTTTGTTTTTTTCATTTTAAGTTAAAGTCGCCATTCTCGTTGAAAGGATTTTTAACAATTGACATTTATTGTAACCAGGATACGATTTAAAATGTACCGGCACCGGCTCCAGTACGATGGCAAAACACCACATAAATAAATGTTAGTTTTGATTAGGACTTTAGTTAGAAATAAGTTAGTTAAGTTAGTAACAAGTTAGTCATAAGTCTTTCATGAACGCAAAAAATGGGTGAGCCCCATCAGCTCTAATCAATCTAATTTCAATTGAACTACTATTTTGTAAACAACACAGCAACATAACACTCTTACACAATCTTAAAATGTAACATAGTTACAGTACAAGATGTTTAACTACATAAATTATTAATTAAATTTCATATTGTTAATTGGGAATCTGGAAAAAAAAAAAAAAAAAAAAAAAAAAAAATTTAAATGGAGGAGAACCTCCATTTTTGACTCGATTCTCCTTTTAAAAGGATACGAATCGAAATAAATCAATGGTAACTTACCATATATAGTAAGTGAAAGTAAAAATATTATGACTAGTAGGAAGAAAAGATTGAAAGCTATGTGACTCGTATTTCAGACTCAGTACGAAACTTCAGTAATACGAATAACAGATACAAGGCAATATTTTGTATTACTTGAAAATATGAATTCAATTTTTAATTTATATTCTTCACAAAACCACTATTTATAGAATTTTTTTAATATATATATCACCTAAATAATAATAATAGCTTTATTGGCATCAGTAATGAAAAAAGCCTCTCCTATAGGGATGAATTTATAGTGAGAAATAAATAGATAAATAATTAAAATATTGAAGAACAGATAATAATCCAAAGAAATCCAACTGAACATCATCTAAATATAAGTAAATATCGTAACATTTTTCAAGTACTAAGCAAAATTATTAACATGTTTACAGACAGGTAATTCGCTGAAAGTCAAACGTATGAAAAATAATTACTCAAAAAAAAATTATAATTATATTTTTTATAAGAGCAAATATTTTTATTTTTAAGTTTTGAATTCCTTTTACAATATTAATATACATGGAGAATACAAGAGCTGCACTGTTAACCAATTAAAAAAACAGATTTAACATGTTTAATATAAATCGTTTACATAGTGGATTTGGAAAAATGGAATGAAAATTAGTATCTTTTAGGCGGTTATTTTAAAATTAAGGCCTTCAATTATTTGTATACATATACAATTTTTTTCGGTGTAGAAAGAAAGAAGAAACTCAAATTAATATATTTTTATCTTCAATATTGATGTATTGAAGTTCTTTGAACACATCTAAGGCATGTAATATAGTAAATCGTTCGTCACATTTATCTTTGGGAGGATATTTTTTAGATATCCAGGGATAATTAAAATAAATACTTTTTAATTTACTGAATTTTATGTTCTCTAAAATGTACATAAAATGCCGATAACATTTTTTTTTTTTTTTTGTATAAAATTAATCCATGATTTATCACTAAAAGAAGTAAACACCGGATTATGAAAGTTTAAAAATATATTTACCCAGGACATAATTTTATTTTTTAATATATATACATGGAAATTTACAAATGTATTATGGCATAAATCTATTGGGTTGATGCAAAATTAATGCAGGTTTTTAGTAGGTATTGTAAATACGCCATATCTTTACTTTAACCATATATATTTAATCAAAATAATTTCCATCTGAATCAATGCACTTTTGCCAACGTTCAACCAGCTTTCTTATTCCACCAGAAAAAAAATCCGAATCCCTGGACTCAATGAAATCACGAAAAGAATTTTCAATGTCGTCCTGGTTTTGAAAATTTTTCTCCCTCAAAAAGTTGTCCAGATGCCTGAAAAAGTGGAAGTCTGTAGGAGAGAGGTCAGGTGAATAAGGCGGATGTTGGAGAACTTCGTAGCCCAACTCGTGCAGTCGTCGAAGCGTTGGTTGTGCAACGTGTGGTCTGGCGTTATCGTGGAGCAGGATCGGCCCCTTCCGATTCATCAATGTTGGGCAAAGACGTTGCAATTTTTGAGTTCCGAGTTCCGCCGCCATTTCCCGTGTGGTTTTGGTTGGGTCTTCTTCCACTTTTGACCTCAGCTGGTCGTTGTCCAGAGCAAGATGACCGCCCCGACCTTCCTTGTCTTCGAGGTCGAAATCTCCTCTGCGAAACTTCTGGAACCAACGCTGCACCGTGCACTCATTAATAGCCCCCTGACCCCACACTTCATTAATATTACGAGCCGTTTGCGCAGCGCTGCGCCCTAATTTAAATTCGTAAAAATAAATTTGACGAAAATCGCACTTTGACATTTTCGATTCAAGACCTTTGAACACACTGAACAAAACGATTTTACTAAACAAATTCATGGTGAAAGAGAGGGCATTAGATAAGGTTTGTTTTGGTATAATAATGATCAATGTTAGGATTAGCTTTGTTTACACAATTGGAATTAAGATATTGCAATAGAGGAAACCTGCATTAATTTTGCATCAACCCAATAGTAAATGTAAGACAATATTAAACTAAGTCATGACACCAGAAGGTCCTGAGGCTTCTTTTTAGACGCCTCGGAGCATCATCAGGCATTGTAGAGGAAGCAAGGATTAAAACTAATAGGTTAGAATGAGGATGGAGTTTGTCAAGAAAGGTAGAAATAATAATTGAAATGCATGATATGGGAAAGTGCTCGAAAATCTTAATTTCCATACGTAAATAGAAAATTATTTAAAGGTATATTTGTTTGCTTATGACTCGGAACTTCCTTGAGTTAGTTTCCCCAAATCATATTTCAGAAGCTGTATTTCTGCCTGTTGTCTGAAACTCTGAGGTGTAATGGAGGTACCAAAGGAGCCGACGGCAAGGAATATGTAAGACGTTTTAATTGGAGAGGGTCATGTTTGTCTTGGGAGGAGTCAATAGTACGGGTACATGGACCCTTGTTGACTGCCAGCCCGGACCTACTGCATATCCATGAGTTCCAGTCGTCCGTCCAAACACTATCGCCTTCGGTACACTCCAGCAGTTCTCACAAGTTTCTAGGACTGGACCTTATTGCCAGATGTTCTCTGTCTCCTCTTTGACAGTCATCAGAGAAACTTGAAATCCACGACTGAGTAATTAAAACTTTCGGTAAAGTAAATTAATAACCATATTTCGACAGAACAGAGATTTTATACATTAATACAATATTACATCCATTCACTTTAAATGGCCTATTATGGTTTTCTGATATTTTTACAACATATTCAGTAGAGTTACAAACCTTGTTGTAAGCATACAGGTCAGTAACATCCAATGGTCAAAAATGATGAAGATGTCTAAAGAAAGTTCTGGATTTATTATGATATCCACTTCTTACAGCCATGTTAAGTCTGAATATAAAAAAACAACATCAAATTTCTAGTTGATAAGTTTATGGATATATTAACGAATTATCGATTATCGTTTTCACGCTCAATCATGGGGAATGTCCAGCAGTCTATTTCGAGGATAAACCGATTTTAACATCAGAAGAAGTACGATATTTGAGACTACTTAGACAAAAGACTGACATGGAGGACCCACATTAGACTTAAAAGACAACAGCTGAATCCCGTCTGCTTGACAAATGACCAAAGTTATCCGTGAACACCAAAATTACTATTTACAAAGTACTGATCAAAAAATTATGGACATATGGGATAGAGCTATGGGGATCTGCCAAAAACTCTGACATCCAAATAATTCAGTCTCTTCAACCGAAAATATTGCGAAAAATCGTGGTTGCACCGTTTTATGTAACCAACGAATTACTTCACAAGACTTGAACATACTCACAGTTTCAGTCACAGCCACAGAATATTATAAAATATTTCATGACAGACTGACTTACAACATGAACCCATCGGCCCCAAACACTGAAATCCTACACGAACCCGTACAACCCACCCGACGACTTTCGAGGCGGTGGCCTAGAGATGCCTTGATTTAACCGACTATCGGAAGTTATCATATTTGTTTATTGCAATTTTTTTTTTTTTTGCAGATGGCAAATAGCAATGGAGAAAATTGATTGGCTCAATTGGCTAACGAATTTCAATTTCTTTATATGGATTTTGAATGTTAAATATATTGTGAAATCGGGAGTATATAAAGAAAAGATATTGAGGACCGACTTTAAACATGAAACACGAACGTATATTCTCTGAAAGTTCAGAATCTGATAAATGATTTAATGTAAACAGCTCATGTTTTGTCTAAATATAATCCAGCATATTTCCAGTAGAAATCTTACGTTTCTTTATAAAACGGACTTCATTTTTTTCTAAAGCGAGCGTGATAACAGTGAGTCGACATATGATTTAGAAATGCATAGCTTTAAACGGTAAAATTTTAATTAAATCCATCAAAATTGACACAAGAGAAGAAAAATCGGTCATACTAAGTCTACTGAACCACATATAATTTATTTTTCGTCCAATAAACAATATTTTGATTTCTTGATTCGAGTTCCTCCGGCTGATCTGTTTGAAGAAAGATGAAAAGCGAGCCTCAAACATCATTAAGGTCTAGTCTATCGAGGTTGTTTGGAAGCCAAGCAGGATGATTGCGTTGTGCCAACTCAACCGAGCTTCCTCACTTAGCAATTATCCGAGACAATGCAAAGTAGGCTAGTGCAAACATCCATTGTGCAGCTGGGATCCTATATAACAGTCGTGTAGACAATACGCCCGACGTTTCCTTAGCCCATTATCTTGCACTCTCTAGAGTTATAACATACTCGGTTCAAATGAGGTTTGGGTATCGCTGCAAATTGCTTTCAGGAAAAGGTGTAATGATCTTAGCAGCAAATTTGTTCATTCAACAAGGCAATAACAACAAGGCATAATCAGGGTTGACAAAACAAACCTCATAGAAATTGCATTATTTTTTTATTATTATATTTTATTGAAATTTACAACTGTATAGGAATACATCAAGTAAATGTGCTGATTCAAGATAGTGTACATGAAAAACCTGAAGAGAAACTGCCCATTGGCAGCACTCTAGTAATTAATCTAAACAAGAAGGTCTCGAGGCATCTTCTTTTCAGCCGCCTCGGAGGATTGTCGGGAATTGAAGAGGAAGCAAGGATTGAAACTAGTGGGTTAGAGTGGGATTGGAGTTTGTCATGGAAGGATTGATACCTGGTTCGGGCCAAATCAGCTACAAAGGGAATATTAAGGTCTTTATGGATAAGCTTATTAAAATAAGGAGCGTTTAGGATTTTGGATTGTAAGGATTGGATACGGGAAGAATTTGATGGTTTAGTGGAACCCCATAGCTCAACTCCGTAAGTCCAGATAGGTCTTATGATGGTCATGTAGATGAGTCTTTTGTAGTTAAGTGAAAGTTTAGAGCGTTTGTCTAGTAAGTGTTGAAATAACCGAAAGCGGCGAGCAGTTTCTTGTCGTTTCAGTCTAGTGTGCGGATTCCATGTTAAACGTTTGTCAAGTAGAAGCCCTAGGTAGCGGATCTGTTCAACTGGAACGAGCGGAATGTTATTAAAGGATACTGAAATGTAATTTAACCAGGAAGAAATTATATCTTGTATCATTGATATAATACACGCTTTAAAGGAAAATGAAGGATGAGTATCGAAATTTCAGAAGAGTTACTTCCTTTTTTTTTGGGGGAATAAAAAAAAATCATTAAATAATGAATTTCTAATATTTCGTCTTGAACAACCGAAATACCACTAAAAGATAAGGAATCTTCGGTGAAAGTAATGTATAAAAATATTTTAACTAATCCTTCTTTAGAATATGTAAACAATATTAAGCAAGTAAACATGATTTCATGAACACAGAGAGGATTAAATTGAAATATTGAAAAACGCTAAGAACTTATTTTACAACCCCAATATTTTGATTTATTGACTGACTTATGGTTCTGATTTCTAAGAATAATTAAATATAATAATGAATAGATTGATTTTTTTTTTTTTTTTTTTTTTTTTTGGTATGGTTTATATTCCACACGCCTATTTTTGTGGGTGATTATCAATTAGCTGACGGGTCCCGCATAGCCGGGGGAGATAGTGAGTGAATCCCCATTTATTTGTATGCTTGAAAAAAGTCCTTCTGGGACTGGGATTCGAACTCACAACTTCAGCGTGACAGGCTAGCGCGCTAACCACTCAGCCACGGGCTCACCAAAACTAGATTGATACACAAACATAATTTTTTTTTGCTAAAAGAACTTTTCGTTATGATGGCCTTCCAATTCCAAAGTGATGAACTCTAACTCGGTCTTAACGGTGCTTTTTCAAACATTAATGACACCACATTCAAATTATAGCACTACGAAGCAGGGGTTGGTCACCAGCAATACACTTGATGATATTTATCACGGTTGACTGTCCCGCGTCCGGTTATTTTAAGAAACATTTACTATTTATACTGAGAAAATGTAGAATTATTTTAAGATAAAACATGGACTTTTCACATTAAATTTGTGATTACAATATGAACGTGTAAAGAGAATATAACTGCTAGGATCAGTGTTCAAAGTTGGTTCTCAATATCTCTCCAATCTGCTTTTCTTTAGTATTTCAAAGCTGAATAAAGAACACGATTTTCAAGTCACCTCAGAGCCCACACCTCTTCGGAAAGTTCCTGCCATGTGCTTCATTTCCATGTATTTCCTTGAATACAAGGGGATTATCAAAACCCTGGTGTTTTAATTATTTTAAGAAAACAATATTCTACTTTATACGGGTGATTATAATTTTCTTTTCATGGTCGTATTTCATAATTACCAAAGAGATCAGTTATTTCAAAGGAAAAAAAAAAAAAAAAGAAGATATTTACATAATGAAATGTTGAAAATTGCAAGTCATGTGAAACTATTCCAGTAAGGATATTCATATAAAGAATTTAATCAAAATGGTTAGAAGCCATTTATAATAATATTTTTTTCATATTTCATAATTACCAAGGAGATCAGTTATTTCAAAGGAAAAGAATAAAAGGTATTTACATAATAAATGATGATAATTATAAGTCCTGTGAAACTATTTCAATAAGGATATTCATATAAAGAATTTAATCAAAATGGTTAGAAGCCTTCATTCAAGAAAATTGTAAAATCCATGGCATAATAAAAAAGCAGGATTCCTAAAAACCACATTGAGTGCACAGTTGGCGAGATGTCATTAAGAAATAATTTAAAGTTACCATAATGATTTGAGAATCATTCTTAGCACAAACATATTAAATTGTATCTGATTCTGTTTTTAGGTACCTATAATGTATTACTTTCTCTTACCTATATATGAAATTATCAAATTCCAGTTTTCCACGGAAATACACGTTTTAGGGTCCTCTGAGTCTAAATAACCAAGTCCCGCAAAAAGGTCCGTGTGGTAAGTCTAGCGCAAGAACGAAATGTTGTATGAAACTTAAATTTCATATTTAAAACAACCATGGACCCGAGATTTTACAGCAACTTTTTGTACTAAATCGGCTGCCCGAAAGATCTACTTTATACTATGCATTTTACGACTTTCTCAAAAACGGCTCTAACGATTTTGAGTAAAATTCCTTTAAAATAATTACTTAACAATTTATTTTTATCTCTAAATGTTTTTAAAAAACCTTAAATACATTATTTCCACGGAGGCAAGTGAAAGTCGTGTGTTGCGTGCACCAGATTTATTTTATATTTTAGTGAATCATTTCGTGGATTGTAATCGTTTCTTGGAATCTGCGTCAACAATATTCTATATTCTGGGATTTGTAGAATCTTCTCTTCTAATAATGATACCCTCTGATAAGGCAACTATCATTATGACGTACAGATATATTTGTGCTTAAAACGATGCCTCGGAAATATTCGCAATAGCCATACTGTCCCTTACTAAATAATTCGCATTTGTAAGGGTAAGTTAAAGCAGAAAACACCAACATAGTATTAAAATGCCAGGAACATAGATTTTTCATTGACCAGCCACACACGAATTCTAATCGATTGGCGACTTCTATTGTGGGTGGGGTACGCATTCATTGGCACCCTTTTCAGGAGGCAGTAATGACATTAGGTGGGAGCCGTGCCAAGGCAGGGACTGGACGAGAGCGGGCATTCAAGAGCCGCAGGATTCAGTTTCGACTCCCGCTGGTGGAGAATAAAACAATTACTGTTGGGGGTCCGCTGCGGCATTGTGCGCCCCCCGGGCTCGAGTGTGTAAATTATTGCCGACCCAGGAGCAATCGGCCGTGAAGGCGGGATAACGCGACGAGGGTGTGCGACTCCACTTCCTCCTTGTCTTCGGCGAGGGTCCTGGAAATTATCCTTCTGATTTAGTGCTTCCAGGGGAACCAGGGGGTGTCTGGATGTTAAACGGTAGAAGAAATTCGCTTAAATATAAACACTAGCCGATAAGTGGATAATGTATTACAGTTACTTTAAATAATAAACGGATACGGAGCTTAAATGCAGAATATTTTGGCTTGAAAGTGTTAGAAATGTGGATAATGGGATCCGCAGTCATTTCCACCCCCTCAAAAAGCTACAGGGGCAAAGACATAAAAAAAAATCAGGTTCAAGAAAAAAAGGAGTTGTTAGGCATTATTTTTGTTT
Source organism: Piezodorus guildinii (assembly GCA_023052935.1). Lineage (NCBI taxonomy): Eukaryota > Metazoa > Arthropoda > Insecta > Hemiptera > Pentatomidae > Piezodorus > Piezodorus guildinii. The sequence goes on along the minus strand of CM041292.1, from coordinate 214,218,745 downwards.
ATTTATTTAAAGTCACTTTATGCTACTATGGCTAATCGGACGATGCTACAGTCGGAGTCCTAAATTTTGCCTATCCAGGTTTAATTAGATAGGATCTTAACGAGTACCTGACATCGCACAGGCTCGCGACCACCTTTTAACGCCCCCTCCGAAGGATGGGACAACTAAGGATTGTTTTCCATTAATAAATCCTAGGGTCACCTGCGGGTTTGAACCCGGGGACCTTGGGCATAGGAGGCTGTTTTGCTAACCATCATGCTACAGGTAGCAGCAAGAGATTATTTTTAATTCCAAACATCTACTTAATTTAAAAATTTATATATATTATATATTTAATATATAAATATAAATGTAGGTCTCTTTTCTAGCGAAATCCCTACATATATACGTCCTTTCCTAAAATATAGTAGATCATTACTAGCCCTTCTAGCCCGCTCCACTGTCCTTCGGAATTCCTTTCCGTCAAACAACCGCCTTGCTCTATCCTCATTCAAATATCTTTCTTCCCAAAGTTGACTAATTTAAGTTGAGTTGTATAGTCGACTGTCGAGATTATAATATAGGAAGAAATAATGAGAATTCTGTCTTGACACAATATGAGTCGAAAAACATGTTGGGATTAAAAAACTTAAGTTATATCCGTATATAATATTTTTGCTAGGACCCACGATTTAGGAGCTAAATGAAATAAGCCCTGTTTCGTCTACATTTATTAGTGATGGCGCTTTTAATCTCTGCTAGTGTTGTTCGAATCAAAATTTTATAACTGTTCCCTTGTCAGAAGTTTATTGCAGAATGTTTTTCTTATGTAATATTATTCGCAAGGACCTACTGGTTATTAATTATATTGACTAGAATGAAAAATTATATACATTGCTATAGATGATTTAAAAAAAAAATGTGATAATTTACAACTGTATAATGGAATACAGCATGGAAGTGTGATTAAAATATAAAAATCATGATACATGCCAAGAGAAGCTTCCATTGGCAAAACTCTAAAAAAATTCTAAACTAAAGGAGGATTATCAGGAATCGAAGAGGTAGAAAATACTGAAATAAGTTGGTTAGAGTGGGAACAGAGTTTGTCATGTCTAGATGATTAGACATAATTTTTTTTTATTGATTGTTACTTTCTTCTTGTGACTTCTATACTTCATCATTCCGCAGTTTCTCTCTGACACGGAAAAGCAGTAGATTACAGATAGCTATAGCCATGATTTATTGTTTTCCAAGTGGGATAGAAATACTAAAATTTTTTAATGCCTTTTAACCCAAGTTCTGGGACGTGAAAACAACCATATAAACCCCATTTCAGGTCATTTGATGAAGGTTTTAAAGTGATTATGTCGTCATTGTTTCTACAGAACTTCTTAGGAATTTTATAAACAAAATGTTAATTGTTCCTGTGAAGTTGAATGTAATTGAAGACAGAGCCCTCTGCAGGTAACAGCGTTAACTCGGGCATACCCTCCTCCTACGGTCCCAAAGCACCAGGTACTGCGATTCCGAACCGGCTCGGAATAAACCAATTACCCAACCAATTTCTTTCTCTTTTTTTTTCCTCTTTAATTTTCAGTTAAACGTTCAAACGAAATGAAATAAGATCCCATTTACGGTACGCAAGTATTTTTTTTCTGAGGGGGAGGAGTGGAGATCTCTTTTGTAAACTCGGAATCAAATTTTTAAAATAAGGTTAAGCGAACGAAACGAACGTTTCCCTCCTTTCTTTCTCAGCTCTGTCATTTTCTTTTTAGGTTTGAAAAGTCTTCATTGAGACATTAACTAAAAGCCTTAAAGAAAACTCAACAGCAGATTTTTTTTTCTCATTACAACAATACAGCATTTAACTACAGTTGCTTTTGCTGAGATAATAAATTATATAAATAAACATAATAGATATACTACATTTTTAACACACAAACAGAGTATAGAACAACGTTTAAATTAATTTTTTGTTGCATTATCTTGGACTATATATATTGGTTCTCGATTTGGTTAAGAGAAAAATATGGCAGTCGAGTGACCGCGTCTCCTCCATTAATCAAGGATATAACGTATAAATCGAGCCTATACCTCAAGATACATTGATCCGAGTTATTTCTAATTGTGAAGAAAGTAATCCAAGGAATTTTAAAATAATTTACTTAGAGTTTTAGAGAAAAAGAAGACCATTGACATTGCCAAGTATTGTTCCATAAAAAAATAAAAATAAAAATAAAATAAATAAAAAAAGAAAAGATTTATAGTATAAAATCGATAAATAATTTAAAAAAATGTAAAGTATTTTTTTAAAATAATTTTTATGACTACAAAAATAATACTTAATGTACTTTTCGGGTATAGTTCTTCAGATATTTATTCAGAAGTACTTGAATTATATTCATGATTCTAAACCGAATGAAATTAACCTAAAATATAATTATGATTGAACAAAATTATTTTTATTGACTTCTTCTACCTTCTAACTAGGTCAAAGTTTCAGGCACTAATTTTAAATATTAATCTTGGTTACTTATATTTAGCTTAAAAATGCAACCATAAAATTTAAAAGGACTTCATGATGTCAATCTTAAAATAAATTATTTGAAAATATATTAATATACTTAATGGTTCTTAAAAAATATTTTTGATAAAAAGTAAACGTTATTTGTTTATCAAATGATATACTTTTATGTCATAGAATACAATGACACGATAATTTAAAATTCTATTTTCTCTTTGGATTTATTTATTGTATTTCTATTTACTTTGTACATATGAAATGAGTGGTTTCTTATTGTTTTAATACATATTGCACTAAAGTGTGTAAATTAACATAGTATGAAAAAAAAAATACATTGAACTTTAATAAATAAACTTATAATATAAATCGTCTATGAAATTCCGGAATTAATGGATTTATTCCAATTGATTTCTACTTGAACAAATAAAGATGAACAATTGAGACGTTGATTTCCAAAAGGAACTAAAAGACATGTTTAACGAAATTGATATTAACATATTTGTATTTTAATCATTTAATTTTATCTAAATATTATAGTTCATTTTATCTAATGAGCATTCAAGTCCTTTTAAATTAGAAAGGTTTTTTTTTTTTTTTTTTAAAGGTGCTAATTACACATTTAGTTCCGTTGCAAATCATACAAAAACATGCCATTCCATAAGTTTTTCCTAGCTGCATTTCCGATTCTGTCTAAAATTAGAAAAAAATTGTTTTGGAAAGAATACTCTAAAAGTTGATGATGTAATAAAATATCTCAATAGCGATAAGTGGTTGTCTGTATACAATTTTTGTAAAACAGCATGGCCTTATAAAATAGGCTTATTAAAGAATTTAATTATAATTAAAAAAAAACTTTCTAATATGTGATATTAATTGATTATTGTTTTGTTTTTTTTTGCTGTTGTTTTATTTATAAGTTAATACAGTTGGAAGTTGAATAGAATCAGTGAGTGACCTGTTTTTGAATATTATATAATTTGTAAAACTTTACAGACCGGCTCCGGACTTACGGAAAGACCATAGTTCTACAAATGTTTCTTATATTTGTAATATTTGTTTTGTTGTTGTATGCTTAAAGAAATAAAAAACAGTTATCTATCTATCTAAAATACAATGACAGGATAATCTAAAATTCTATATTCTCTTTGGATTTATTTATTGTATTTCTATTTACTTTGTACATATGAAATGAATGGTTTCTTAAGCCTTTATTAATACTTACTGCCCTAAAGTGTGGAAATTAATATATTATATAAAAAAAAAAAAATACATTAAACTTATAATATAAATCATCAATAAAATTTCGGAATTAATGGAATTATTCAAATTTATTAAAAAGAAATACTACATAAAATAAAGATGAACAATTGAGACGTTGATTTCCAAAAGGTACTAAATGACATTTTTTACGAAATTGATATATTGACTGTGTTCTCATCACTTATTTTTATCCAAATATTATATTTCATTTTATCTAATGAAAACTCAAGTCCTTTAAAACCGCGAATTATAGATGCTATTATTTTTTAAAGGCACTAATTACACATTTAGTTCCATTGCAAGTCGTACAAAAACATGTCATTCCATGAGTATAATATGGAGTTATTAAGATAGTAAAAAAAATCTAGAATTTAATGCGAAAAAAATCGAATAAATTGGTTTAGTAAAATAGTAACGAGCGATTTTCGCGCTTCCTGTAAAATTCCCTACCTTTTGGAACTCAACGTCTCAATTAGTTCATGAATAGCGAAATTCTAAGAAGAGGTACGAAATGTATTTGTATTAAATTGAACAGGGATAATGAGGATAAGAGTAAACAAAAGGGATAATGAAGACAGGCAACGAGTGATAGATAAAATATTAGTAATACAAGTCAAAGAAAGCAGAAAAGGAGCTAAAGTCAAACAACAGGGAGACAAATTAGATGACTTAGAAGACGCTGAAGAAAGAGGGGAAGAGAAAGAGAAAAATACAGGAAAAAAAAAAACCATGCAAACTGTCTAATTAACGAAGTATAAGTTCACTTACCAGAGCCGAAGGTTCCATCTTGAGGAAAGCAAGGACAAACAGAAAATATAATGTTAGTCTCGGAAGTGTTTGCGTTGGGGAAATAATTGTTGGGATACCAACAAGGGCATTCATTCTTTCCAACAAAGAGAGAGCGGTCCTCTTTGCATAGCTAACTCAGAAGGAGCCCTTTATAAATTGCTAAAGAGATCTTCTCGTATTTAGTCTCGTTCTTTTGTCTCTCGCTCCGCAGTCGGGGCGATGCAGTTTTATATTCCGTCAAGAAAAGTTTATAGTTTAATATATCATGAGCTCGGGGGTTTAAAAACCGTAACATTTCTTTTTTGTTTAATTAACTCAGAACATGTATAATGGATGCATTGAAAACACTCAGCGCTACTCTGACTTCAAAGCGCGGGCAAATTCCGCATTTACAAATATTATAAAGTATTCTTCTTTAAAAATGAAGCAAATATAATTAAAATAACACAAAAATACATATATCTATGCATTTTATATAGGTATTTATAAGTGTCTGAGGAAAGTTACATAGTTAAAAGTAAAATTAGTATTATTAATACTAGAAGTAACGAAACTCGAGCATGCATCTAGTTACTTATTTAATATTAAAAAGAAGAAACGCAACTATCACACGTAACTGGAATTAGTTAGTAATAGATTCTTTATTTAAAACATTCAATTGTTAGAGAGAAAACAAAAATCCCTTAAAACTCATTCTTCCAAATAAATTTTAGTTTTCCAACTAAAAATATATTTGCTAGAGCTTTTCGTCAAAGAACATGAGATGCTGGATTATCGAGTGTCATACACGAAATAAGTTTTTTATTTAATTTTTTTTGTAATTATGAATGCTATCTCTAAACATCCAAGAATAGTACAGAACTACGTTAACATTTCATAACAACAGACATACAATATCTTAAGTAATAAAGGAAGAATTCCTACTTTTATATAATATTACAATTATTCATAGAGCTTTTATGAAATAACTAAAAATAATAATAATAATAAAAATAGGTTAATTGAAATAATGCAATTCGATAATAAATAATTATTAGTTGGTTCCTTGATATTCCAAATTACACATAAACAATAAAACGAGTCAATCGTTTCGGGGGCCTTCCCCATCATCAGGACTCACTAAAATACATTAACAAATTATCAATTAACATTAAATTTTCTCCAGTAAATGGGATGGCCCTAATCCATTAAAAGCCAAAAAATATGTCAGTTTAGATGGGTGATTTTCCTTAGTGTTATTTTTTTTTGTTTATAAAATAATTTTTTTCAAAAACCAATTTTAACGACACAAATTATTAATAAAATCGAAAATATTTTAATTTATAAATGACTTTCAAGTAGATATAATTTTGTGTAACATTGTTATATACATTTTTAATAATAATTTTAATTAGTATATAAAAGTTATTTATATTGTTAATTGATAATTTGTTAATGTATTTTAGTGAGTCCTGATGATGGGGAAGACCACCGAAACATTGATCGTTTTGATGTTTATGTGTAATAAACTATTTTTGGAAGGAACCAACCAATTATTTATTAAAAATAAAATCGTTGTTTATTAAAACGATATTAAAATTCTGTTGTTTTTTTTTTACTTCATTTAAAGCTATTTAATGTTAGTTAATTTCTAGTTAATTTATGTACTTAGATGCAAACCTATAACATCAGCTATAGTTGAAATCATCATTATAAATAAATTATTTAAATTTTAAATTATATAGTAAATATGTGTGCTTGGTCTAGTAGTCATAGTATCGTTTACTCGTAACCAAATCCCTGGTTTTAGCCCTGGCTGCGGCAGAATAACTGTTATAATTACCATAATTAATCTATTATTTCAGCAGTGGGCACACCCAGGCGTCTTATGGTAATCCAAGACTATGAGGTATAGGTTGTTAAAAAAAAAAAAAAAATAATTGAGTAAATATAGTAAACAAAACTAGAAGTTAATAATCTCGCTCTCTTTGCGTTTCAAGATGTTTATTACATTTTATTTTATTTATTTTCTTCAGTTGTTATATATTTTCGGTCAATATATCATGACTCTTTAAGAACACTTTAATAATGATTATCAACGGTCCTTGAATAGGGCAGAAATATTTCTTTTAAAAAAGTTCTTTTTTTTTTATATTTAAGGAAGCATTCACTATTTTATAACTTTATTTTTCTTTTCAAAAATTTATTTACATCTTTTCGGTTAGCAAATAGACATCAGGTAGACATTAGAGTACTATTAAAATTCATGTATGAATAGAAAGAAAAAACCATAATAGTCTTGAAAATAGAGACAAAACCCCGAAACGTCTGTAAGATGTAAATAAATTATAAAATAAAATAAAGTTATCTAATTGGAGAATACTTTTTTTTTAAGTGAAAAATACAATGGAGCTTTCGCAAGTAGAATGAACAATAAGTTCTTTTTTTATTTGATATTCTAATATTACTTTTGTTGTTTTTTTTGTTTTTTGTGCATTTTCTTTTAGTTTTATCAAAAGCGTTAAATATTAGTTAATTATATTGTCACCAAATGTATTTATTTCTTATCATTATTTTTATTTATTAATTTCCTGTATAATGTTAAATCTATTTTCATTTTTTTGCTGTTTTTACCTCATTAATTTTGTATCTTGGCCAGATGTGAATATTTTATAATGTTAAATAATGACTTAGCCCCAGAATAAAGTTTTTTTTCTTCTTCTTCTATCGTTTTTTTAATGGATTAAAAGGCTATTGCGCCCTAGCTCGGCCTCCACTGAGTCAAACCAGAGTCGCGGCTGAGAGCGACATGCTAGGATCTCTTGGACTCCGCTTTTCCCTCTAAAAGTGCAGAAAAGGACCAGTCTGGTGTTCCTTTAGCAAATTGTAAAAATTGTATAAAGTTATGATAGTGTGTATGATGTCAATGTATTTATTACTTCTTTATTTCGTTTATTTGTATCTCAATTATAGGTTGTTGTTGTTTTTTTTTTTTTGTATATATATTATATTTTATATAATTTGACTTTATCATTGTATACTGTACATACGAGTATTGTGTGAATGGGATCTTATATCCCTATTAATAATGTTCATATAGAAAAAAAATTGTAATATATCTCAATAAATAAAAAAAAAAAAAAAAAAAAAAAAATGGATTGAATAAATCACTTGATAATTATGAATGAGAATGTTGATTTGACTATAAATAAGCTAAACGAATACATCTGATTTCAAAGTAAACATTGCAGTAAAATGTAACCAGTTCATAATTACTGCACAACACTGCCATTTCGTTATGCAAATGTTACTAATAATGGTGAGGATGTACTAACCGCTGCGGGATATTCCACTCTTAGTGAATATGCAGATTCCCTCCGGATAGCTCCGCGGGATATTATGTATTAGATTTAATCGTCGCAGGCTGTGGAAGGGAGCGGGGGCCATCTAGATAAGGGAATATTGCGCTAGTGTTTGGCCAGGACCTCCAGCACACTCTCCGAGGAGAATTATGCACAATTAGAATGCTCGGACAGTCCGGGCTACATCAGTCTCGGCCGAATTAGCATTCACCAGTTCGTGAGCCGGTGTACCTCAGCTACCGCCTGGTCCCCCACGAATCACGAATAATTAAATTCGCCAACTGCAATACCAAGTCACGATAAGACTGCAATGAAGAGCTGCCAGGGCCAACAATATAGAAATAGAAATAGAAATAGAAAATAATCTTTATTCTGGGACATAGTCCCTTAAGAACAACAAATATGTACAATTAAAGTATACAGTGTATCTGGCCAAAAGACCAAATGATCATGATTAATTCTTATTTACAATGGTATAAGAAGTAATAAAATAAAAAAAAAGGAATATATCTATACAATAAAACAAAAGAGTAAAATAAATAAACTTCTTCAGATGCATACTTTTGCTGAACAAAACTAAATTTAAAAAGATTAATAAATTAAGTAAGGTATGATCAATAAATAATATTTTCTTTTTACATTCAAAATCTGATTTTTCATATAAAACCTCATTGCTGTTGATCGTCTGTTTGGGAATACAGGAAGTATTGGAACAGTTGGGACTTGAATGATGATAGAGATGAAGCATGGCGGATATGAGTAGGTAGGGAATTCCAGAGATTTGCAGAGCGGACAAGAAAGTAATGATCAAAAGTTGTTGTTCTATGGGTAGGAATGTAAAGGTCAGAATGGCGGGACCTTGTTTCGAGGGAGTGGATTGATGATTTAAATTGTAGGAGACAGTGGATATAAGGAGGGAGCTGGGTGTTAATGGTTTGGTAAAGGAATGATCCTAGGAAATATTGTCTACGAATTGGAGGGAGGAGCCGCTTTAACTCGCCGTATAAATGGGTCACATGAGACCGCTTCGGAGTGTTGAGGACAAATCTTAAAAATATGTTCATAATTCGCTTTAGCCTGTCCTCAAGCACTGTCGGAAGGCCACCATATACTAAGCAGCAATAGTCAAAGTGGGGGAAAACAAGTGAGGAAATAAGGAGGTTACGGATGGATAGTGGAAGAAGATAACGGGAACGATGAAAGTATTTGAGGGTACTTATTGTTCTGCGTGAAATTTGGGCAATATGGGGTTTCCACGAAAGGGTTTGGTCAATGGTAATACCATCATAATATACCAAGGCTGAATTGTTTAATTTTTGGGGAAAAAAACTGATAGTAATCATCGATCATAATAACTATTAACTTATTATTTTTACACACGTAGAAATAGAAATAGAAAATTATTTTTATTCTGGGACTGGGTCCCCTAAAAATAACAGGTTACAGTTAAAATATACAACATGTCAGGCCAACAGACAGAAGGTACATAATTAATTACTAATTACACTTAAGGGTTAATATATTTTTGTATATCACCCACGCATATACAAACATATATACAAAAAGAAATAGAATGTTAAAATAAAATAAAAACAATTCTTAGTAAATATTGTGATCAATTTTTTTAAAAATTATATTTTATTGAAATTTACAACTGTATACTACAATACATCAAGTAAATATGCTGATAAGAGATATGTACATCAAAAACGTGAAGAGAAACTGCCCATTGGCAGCACTCTAGTAGTCAATCTAAACAAGGTCTCGAGGCCATCTTCTCTTCAGGCGCCTCGGTGGATTATCAGGGATTGTAGAGGAAGCAAGGATTGAAACTAGTGGATTACAGTGGGAATAGAGTTTGTCGTGGAAGGAATGATACCTAGTACGGGCCAAATCGGCTACATACGGAACTTGGAGGTCTTTATGAATGATTTTGTTCGTGACAAAGTAAAGAGCGTTGAGGATTTTACGGAGGATTTTGGATTGAAAGAATTGGATTCGGGAAGAAATGGATGGTTTAGGAGAGCCCCATACCTCAACTCCGTAGGTCCAGATAGGCCTTATGATTGTCATGTAAATGAGTCTTTTGTAGTTAAGTGAAAGGTTAGAGCGTCTGTCTAGTAAGTGCTGGAGTAGCCGAAAACGTCGAGCAGTTCTCGTCTTTTCAGTCTTGTATGCGGATTTCATGTAAGGCGTTTGTCAAGCAGGAGTCCTAAATAGCGGATTTGTTCAACCGGGACAAGCGGAATATCATCAAAGGAAACTGTAGGGCAGGATGTCAGAGGTTTTCGACGAAGGGTAAAGGTAATTTGATGGGTTTATTGGAATTGATTTTAATTCTCCAATTCTGACACCATACCTCAAGGTCTCTGATGTGGGATTGGAGAGTTTGAGAGGCAATACTATGATCATTATGAACTGATAGCACGCAAGTGTCATCGGCATAGGTAGAAAGGAATGTGTTATGATGGGTTGGGATATCAGCTGTATAAACTGTGTAAAGGATGGGTCCTAGAATGCTGCCCTGAGGAACACCAGCAGACTGGGTGAAAAGAGATGAATAGGAGCGATTGTCGTTTATTTTGAAGGATCCGTCGGAGAGGTAGGACTGGATGATTTGAACAAAATTAAAAAAATAAACTAATAGATAACAGCGTTTAAATATAGACAATGAACAAATATTACTCTTCTTTCAAAGTGTAATGTCAGGAACATAAATATCGCAGTTCTTCGGGAAATTTGGGCAATATAGGGTTTCCATGAAAAGGGATTGGTCGATGGTGATACCCAGGTTTTTGACAGAGAAAGTGAAGGTGATAGGGTGATTATTATCACGTAAGTTATATCGAATAGAAAAGAAATATTCTTGGAGTTGGTCCCTTAAGAATAACTGTTATGAACAATTGAGAGATATTATATTTCTAGCCAACAGATAAAAGCAACATTATTAATTATTATTTACGGTGGTAAAATAAGGAGAGATATTTTACAAGAAAAACTTATTTAAAACAAATATCTTATGTTCAACAAAACGAAAATTAAAATAATTAAAAAAAATAAAATTAAATTTTGGGCAGTAAAGAATTATTTTCTTAATAAAAACAGGTTTAACGGAATATTGCAATATGATATCAAATAATTATTTGGTTTTGATGTCTACCAAAAACAGTTTATTTCAATAAACTTTAACGTGTCAACGTTTCGGGGACCTTCCACATCATCACGGCTCACTAAAATACATCAACAAATTATCAACTAATATAAAAAGATAACTATTTTATTTACTAATACACATAACAATGTTACATAAAAATTATATTTACCTGAGCTGTTTAAAAATTAAAATATCCATTTTTTATTATAAAATTTGTCAATAATTTATGTTAAAATTGTTTAAAAAAAAAAACAAAAACAAAAAAAAAACACCTAGGATAAACACCCATCGCAACTCACATATTCTTCGGCCCTTTATGGATTAGGGACATCCTATTAAACAATTTTAACATAAATTATTGACAAAATATTTAATGAAAAATGGATATTTTAATTTTAAACAACCCAGGTAAATATCATTTTTATGTAACACTGTTATGTGTATTTTTGATAATGTTTTCAATTAGTATATAAAATGGTTATCTTTTGATGTTAGTTGATAATTTGTTGAAATCTATTATCAACATATTTCAATTAGTTTATTATATTTTTACTGGTTTAATGTTAAAATTGTAGATTATATTTGTACATTAAATACATATAATTGTTTATATATACATATATATTGCCTATGTGTGGGATCAGTAAAGAAGGCAGAGCTCTCGCAACTACTACTGGTCGTTGGGCGCACCTGTAAACCCAAACTGAAAAATGATTTATACGGAAAAACCCTCTGTTTTCATGGCGCTCGACAAAATAAAATATTTATTGTGAAATGATGGATCGAACGGGATTAGATTCGAGCTATCAAAAAATCATTTCGTAGCTCGAGGCCTAATTCCTTATTTTTTTTTTAACGGAATAATGTTTTCATAAAATTCTTTTTTACGTTTATATTCAATAAATATTCAACGGATAAAATTTTAACTTATCCAATCTTTCTGGTGCTTCTTTTTTTTTTTTTTTTTTTTCTGGCTATGATTTTTATGTAATAATTATAATTTTATTATATGTTGATAAATTGAAAACCTTTTTTTATTTTTTTATTTTATTTTTATATCAATCCATGTTAAATCCAATGTCCGGAGAATCTTCAAACCACTTCGGAGAAAGGAATTCATTAGGAAAGGATAGAAAATGGTATAGTGTGTGTGGTGTCTGAAACGGAAGGATAGGTTTCTATCCTGGCTAAGACCAGTGATGCGGCTGAGAGAGTCCCTTCTTGAACCCAGCTTGAGTACCCATCCTCTTACCGTCCTATATCCCTTTTGCCCATTATGGGCAAAATTCTTGAAAAACTTCTCCTAAAAAGATTGTATCCTATCCTAGACTCAAATCACGTCATTCCTGACCACCAGTTTGGATTTCGATTATCCCACTCTACTATTCAACAGTGCCATCGTGTGGTGGATGTGATATCCTCTACATTGGAGCGCGGAATGTACTGCATAGGAGCCTTTCTTGACGTGGAACAGGCTTTTGATCGAGTTTGGCACCTAGGACTGCTCTACAAACTCCGCAAATTCCTCTCCCCGACATATTTCCTGATAATCCGTTCCTACCTTACAGATAGAACCTTTAAAGTTAATCATAATCTCTCCTCTTCCTCAGTATTCACCCAGTCAGCCGGCGTACCTCAAGGTAGTATCCTAGGCCCAATCCTCTACACGGTGTATACAGCTGATACCCCTATCCATCCAAGCACTGTCCTCTCTACTTACGCTGATGACACTTGCGTGCTATCCGTGAATAATGATCCTATTGTTGCCTCCCAATTTCTACAGAACCATGTATCCGCCAGTGCAGAATGGTGTCACAATTGGAGAATCAAAATAAATCCTAATAAATCGCACCAAATCACCTTCACTCTACGCCGTAAACCTATGACTTCCTGTCCAGTTGTCTCCTTTAATCATACCCCACTCATCACTGTAGAACAAATGCGATACCTTGGACTTCATCTTGACAAACGTCTTACATGGAATCCTCATACAAGACTTAAACGACAAGAAACTGCTCGTAGATATCGACTATTAAAACACTTACTTGACAAATGATCAAATCTCTCTCTATACTTCAAAAAACTGATTTACACAACCATAATTAGACCTATCTGGACTTATGGCATAGAGCTATGGGGCTCCACTAAACCATCGAATTCCTCCCGCATCCAATCCTTGCAATCCAAAATCCTTCGACAAATCCTAGACGCTCCATACTTTGTTACCAACAAACTCATCCATAGAGACCTGAATATCCCACTCGTTGCAGAAATTGCCCAAAAAAGATACTCCTCCTTTCATTCCAAATTACCAGCCCATACAAACCCGCTTGTCCGTATCCTCTCATCGGCATCTATTCCCGATAATCCTCCGAGGCTTCTGAAAAGACGGCGGCCTCGAGACCTGCTATAAGCTCTGAAGTGCCATTGGGTAGATCTTCTCAAGACTTTTCCAAGCCAATGTTCTGTAAATAGCTCATTTACTCGTTGTACTGTGTACAGTTGTAAATACCAATAAAATAATTAAAAAAAAAAAAAAAAAAAAAAAAAACCCATTGTTTGTATGATGTTTATTTATTTGCCAACTTTTTATTTATCTCAATTATAGGTTGTTGTTTTTATTTTTTTATTTTTTTTTTTATTGTATAATTATATTATAGGTGGAATAGTCAGGAATCAGTTATTTTTGAAAAGTTTTTTAATTTTGCCAACGTTTCGGCTCAAGCTTGTGAGCCATCATCAGGGCATTACTGAGCCATGACCAAGCATAAACTCAATTTATTGTATATATATATATATATATATATATATATATATATATATATATATATATATATATATATATATATATGAATTTATTTATTTTCTATTTTATGTAATTTGACTATTATTATTATTTTCTGTATATATTGTATGAATGTGGTATCATATCAGTATTACTATTGTTCATTTTGAAACAGATTGTAATAATTCTCAATAAATAAATATTGAACTTAAAAAAAAAAAAAAAAAAAAAAAAAAAGCTCCATAAGGAAAAAAAAGTAGGCTGTGTGAATAGCAACCCAATCAAGTTGGGCAGCATCGCTTGTTTGTTTAATAAAGTGTAATATTCTTAAAGGACTAAGTTCTAGAATAAGATAATTTTCTATTATATATCAAATTGGAAATATATATTAAAATCTTATAGAAAGAAACTCATTAACTGAAGTTCTTATATAAAATGGAGTTAATTCTTACATTTTCGCATGAATGAAGAGATAACTGAAACTTTTTAATTCATAAAAGATCCTCAAGGGTAGTGGGTTGGAACCGGTTAGGGTATTAAAACTCAGAAGATGTAACTTCTGCAACATATCTTATAAATTTCCCTAATAAATTCTCGAATTATGAGCCGCCAAAGCCGTCCGTCGGACATTATCTTATAAAACACGATAGGGGAAACGGCAGATTCCGGTTAAAACACCTAAAAGATTCGTGAGGCGCCATTCCCGAAATAATCTGTAAAATATTGGATTTCTCTATTTAGTGCTTAATGGATGCAGTAAGTCTCCATTGATTCCCCGGGCCTAAGAGCCGTACCGAAATAGAAACGGTATATCTTGAGCAGTTGCTTTTAAGCCACTTAACTTATCAAACTGTTAATGGAATCGAGCTGTAGTCTAAAACGGGGATGAAATTAAAAAAAATATCCCACGGACATTGGTGCTTTTAGGACTGGGGTTCTGTCTGCCTCTTCTTTAGTCCTGTTTATCTGGATTATTTTTGTTTTCTTTTTTTTTTTTTTTCTTTTCCCGGAGAACACACTTGACTTTGAGTGACTGAGGGGGCTGGAAGTACCACGAACAGATGTTGAGGTACTCACAAGTGCCGCCTTGGCCAGGAACCAGAAAGGCGGAAGCGATATTAAACAGGAGTTGCAAGTAGAAAGCTGTTAAATAAGTATTTTATTTGATAATTACCTTGTATTTATATATTTTTTTATAGGTATTCAATTTATTAGCTATTAGAATCAAACATATTTATATTAACACATTTTTTTTTTTTTTTAACACGTTTAAAATAATGCAAACCTTTTCATTTATCTTTTTTTTTTAATTAGTTGTTTTGTTTTTTCGATTAGGATTAGGAATGATGATTAGGCGTTTAAATGCGTGTTTTTTTACGCCATATACTAATTGTTTATTAAATTATTAGATATGAATCTTAATTTAACAGCCAAAATATGTTTCCCTTTTATAAAATTAAAGCTATATAGCTTATATACAGATAAAGTAATACCATAGGTTTTTTTTTATCTATTTATTTATTATTATTTTTTAACACTTAAATGAGAACACCTTAACTTCCTTTTGTGTTTATTTATTTTATTTCTTTATTTCATTTATACTTGAATGAGCACACCATGAGAATGGGGAAACAATCCCGAAACGTTGATAGATGTGAATGATCTGAAATAAAATAAAAGGAAGTTAAGGTGTGCTCATTAAGAAAAACTTCCAGAAAAATAAAAAAAGAAAATAAAATAAATTTAAATATGGAAATTAGCACCAACCATATGACCAATAATTCATCAAATTTGAAGAAAAAAATAGATGAACTTTTAGATAAGCACATAATATCTTGAGAATGGGGAAACAACCCCGAAACGTTGATAAATGTGAATGGTATAAATAAATAAACACAAAAGGAAGTTAAGGTGAGCTCCTTTAAGTGTTAATATTAAACTTCCAGAAAAATTAAAAAAGAAAAGAAACTATTATTTTTTTTTTTTATTTTAAATAATTTATTTTTTATGATTTGTATAATATGTTAATTATAACCTCTAAAATTGGAAAACATAAAAATGTTAGTCACTAAGTCATCTGGAAACCTGACTTCTTCAATTTAATTCCTAATAATCCAGAGGTTTCTGAAAAGAAGAGGGCTTCCAGACCTTGGACAGACTTTTGGATTACCATTTGGAGTGCTGTCAATGGGCAGTTTCTCTACGTGTGTTTTCATTTATTTTATTCATATAGCACTTATTTACAACTATTTATTTGTATTATTATCAAAGAGTTTTATATTCAAAAAATAAGCATGAAAAAAGTTACAATTATAATTTTTAAAAATGATTCCTTTTGGTCAGAGAAGGAGGCAATAATTATAATTATAGCAAAATAAATTTAATAAGATAGTTTAATTCGGCCTTGTTTGGTGTGCACTTAAGGCCCTCGAGAAAAAAAAATAAAATAACTAAAAAGAAACAGTTGCTTGTGTTTCTCTGGATCCTACAAATTGAAGGCATTCCTCCCCCACCATTTTTCTTTTCTCCTTCTTTTTCCTAATTGGCCGGCATTCATATTTCCTCAATTAGTAAAAAAGGAGTTAAAAGTCAAATGAATTTAATTAAAACTCCGCTGAGTTTCGGGGTCGGAATTAAGATCTCTACCCTTGTTGTTAACTGTTAATGAAACGAAACACCGTTCCTCATTTTTTCATTCTTTTTTTTTTTACGGAATATTTTTTTATTTTGGTTTCATTATAAATATATATAAAACGGACTGTATTTCTATTAGGAGTCAATTACAGATTTTATAAATTTTTGAATTAATGTAGATACTTTTTGGCACTATTTTAGCAACTAATTTAAGATTTTTTTTTTTTTTTTTTTTTTTTAAATATATTTATTGGTATTACAACTGTATAATAAAATACATTTAGTAAATGTGATACAATATATGTTGACATGATTCATATGTAGGATACTACCCATTGGCAGCTCCTCAAAGACTAATGTTAAACTAGTAAAGTCTCGGGGCTCCATCTTTCTTATTCAGGACGCCTCGGAGGATTATCAGGGATTGTAGAGGAAGCAAGGATTGAAACTAGTGGGTTAGAGTGGGAATGGAGTTTGTCATGAAAGGAGGGGTACCTGGTTCGGGCCAAGTCAGCAAAAAGGGAATATTAAGGTCTTTATGGATGAGTTTATTTGTGACAAAATAAGGAGCATTGAGGCTTTTTCGAAGGATTTTGGATTGTAAGGATTGGAGACAGATGAATTTGATGGTTTAGTAGAGCCCCAAATCTCTACTCCGTAAGTCCATATTGGTCTTATGATAGTCATGTAGATGAGTCTTTTGTACTTAAGTGGAGGTTTGAGCGTTTGTCCATAAGTGTTGAAGTAGTCGAAAAAGTCGAGCAGTTTCTTGTCTTTTCAGTCTTGTATGAGGGTTCCAAGTGAGACGTTTGTCCAGGTGCAGTCCTAGGTACAAGATTTTCCTGATAAAATTGTATCTAACTTAATTCTATATACATTTTTACTTTCCTTTTCTATAAATGGAACATATAATATATAGCAATATAATATATACTATATAAATATATAGTAAGGGAAAGCATTGCGATCTTAATTTTGTTTTAGTTCCAATTTCAACGGAAATAACGTTTTAGGGTCCCTTAAATCCGAAGTCGCGCCAAAAGGTCTGTTCGTGTGTGTGTAATAAGTCTAACACGAAAAGGAAAAGTCATACGAAAGTGAAATTTCATGTTTAAGTACAACTTTACGCCCGAAGTGATTAAAGCAACTTTTTCTTCAAAATCGGCGGACCGGAACATCTACTTTATACCATGCATTTTGCACCTTTTTACGATTTTCTTTAAAAAACAACTTTGACGATTTTGATTAAACTCGTTATATCGATGTCAAATTGGACTGTCTTTAATATCATGTAGGTTTCATTCTGATTGAAATAGTCCGACAGGGCTTAAATGCCCGAAATTTCAAAAATTTTCTTGCTCTGAAGTACCTTTAATTCTGTAGATTCAATAGTCAACATCGATGAATAATATACTTTGGAAAGCTAATGATTTTGCAGAAAATATTATCTATACACAAAGTTGTAAAATTAATGGAGAGTGATGAAAAGTGGATAAAACTAACTGATTGTTGTAGATATCAGTTTTAAATTATTAAATCTAAAATATATATGTTTTCAACAGAAATAAATATAATTCTTTAAACCTTTATTAACTCTATTCATAAGTTCTTAAATTTATTTAAACAACTGACGTTAGTGAAAGTAGTCTGTTGCTGAAACCAGATTTTTGTATTAATCGCCATACTCCCTCTTACAATGTATTTCGTATACAGTTTAAGCGCAGATCGAACATAAACCATCACCTTATATTAAACTCTGTCCACATTAACTGGTCTAAATCAGTTAAATACTTAGGCACAACATTAGACAAATCGTTAATTTATACCGAACATATAAATAGAAAATCCGAAAAAACAATGCTTCATATTTTAATAAAAAATCCAGTTAAAGCACTCAGAACTACTATATAAAACAGTCATACGGGCCCAGATCTGTTATGCATCACCGGTCTGGAGCTCGACTTGAAATTCCAATTATAAAAAAATAGAAACAATACAAAATACATGTATGCGAATCATCAACAACTACCCACGATATACTAACATTTCAAAAATGTTCTTTGAGCTAAATCATTAAAACAGTATATCTACACAGTAATCAAAAACTATTTTGATAAAACCACAACTTCTGAAAACCCATTAAAACTAGAAATTGGTAATTACAACAAAACATCACTAAAGTGCTACACGCACAAAAGAACCAAACATGTACTTTTAAACTAATATTGTAATTTATATTGTGTAGGTTTTTTTTTTCGTGTTACTTTTCTTACTGTCTTAAACAAAATATTGTATGATCATTAGTAAATTTAAAGGATGATTGAAACTCTGTTATCATGAAAAAGTCCACTAAAATCACGAAACCAAACATATTTGTATTGAATGTACAATGTAAATATTATGTAAATAAATAAAGTTTCTTTCTTTCTTATTTCGTATACAGGAAAATGAAAGTGAAATTTAAAGTTAAATTAAAGTATTTTTGACATATTTTAAAAATGGAAATTAAATATGACATAGAGAGATGGCGACATATTCCTGACAGGACTCCAATCCACTCGGCCATATATCACACACACATGGCATGGCTTTAAGAGATTGGCTTTCCCCATCCCACCTCGGTTTGAGTACTCACTCCAATTCCGTCTGTTCTCTTATCATCACTTCTCCTTTCTGATCTGTTGACTCAATAAATATATCTATATATGTATTACACGACCAATCAGGGGCGTAATAAATTAAGCATTGGGCTTTATAACAATTTATTTACCAGATCATAGATGGAAGTATGGATTTGCGGTGCCAGGAAGCAGAAAGTTACAGATTATTCACAGAAAATACATTATTTAATGAATTTTTAACTGAATTATAACAACTTTTTTTTTTCTATTTATAATACTTTATTCGAACCTGTCAGAAGCAATATGACAATCAGCGAGTGTTATTAAAAAAAAAAAAAAAAAAAAAAAAAAAAAAATATATATATATATATATATATATATATATATATATATATATATATATATAACAAGTGTGTTAATAAAAACCGGTAAAGAAATAGGACTCGAATTAAATACCGATAAGACGAAGTATGTGATTAGTAGCAGAAACGGTGTCGATCTTGGTGATATTGATGTATCAGGTCATACTTTTGAACACGCAGAGAAATTCAAGTATTTAGGTTCAATTATAACTAGAAAAAATGAAATCCAGGAAGAAATAAAGCCCCGGTTAAAGGTGGGAAATGCGTGTTATTATTCAGTTGCTAAGTTACTTAGTTCGCGGCTTCTATCTAAAAACTTAAAGATTAGAATTTATAAAACTATTATTCTTCCAACGGTTCTTTACGGATGTGAAACGTGGCCGCTTACTTTGAAGGATGAACAATGGCTTAAGGTTTTCGAAAATAAGGTATTGCGTAAAATATTTGGTCCAAAGAGAGATGAGGCCACTGGGGAGTTTAGAAGGTTGCACAACGCGGAATTGCGGAACTTGCATCCTGTGAATATAATCGAGCTGATTGCATCGCGGAGACTCAAATGGGCGAGTAAAGTTGTTGGGCTCGATGACGAGCGGATTCCGAGAAAGTTGGTATTTGCTGATCCGACTGGTAGGCGTCCGAAAGGGAGGCCGAAGCGGAGATGGGAGGATTGCGTTAAGGCTGATCTCGGGGGCTTGGGCTTGAATGGTGAACATTGGACGAGTCTGTGTAGGCGGAATGTGGTGGTAACGGCATCGAACCTTCGGGTTCGCTAAGCCTATTATTATATATATATATATTATATATATATATATATATATATATATATATATATATATATATATATATATATATATATAATTTCACTGTTTGTCTCTTAACACGCTAATCACAAAAATGATTTTAATTTTCAAATGAAAGCTGTTTATTCATTAACTTTAAATGATTTACTCGAAGTAGATAGAATGGTTATTGAAAACGTTTTGTACTTCATTCATAAGTCTTCGGTAGGGCTATCAAAAAAACCTAACTACTCAAGGAAAGAAATAAGGTAACACTAATAAAAACTGCCAACAAACGGTAGTATAAAAATTTGGTACGGACAATATACGATTTTCACTTAACACGGTACTTAAAATAAATTTATTAACTATTAAAGAAACTTTCAGTTAAAAAAGTTTAAAAAAAATAAAGTTAAAGTTTTCTTTGAAAACATGTTTTATATTAAATAACTTTTTTTTTTATGGAGCATGATTCCCTTGAGTACGTCCTATTCGTCAATTTGCATGAACTTACATATAAGCATTTCAACAGTACATTATACGTCTATATAAAAATATATATTTTGATATTTTCTTCTTTAGCTGG
Source organism: Piezodorus guildinii (assembly GCA_023052935.1). Taxonomy (NCBI): domain Eukaryota; kingdom Metazoa; phylum Arthropoda; class Insecta; order Hemiptera; family Pentatomidae; genus Piezodorus; species Piezodorus guildinii. The sequence goes on along the minus strand of CM041292.1, from coordinate 214,197,928 downwards.
TTATCGAATTCGTTCGATTTGTATATTTAGCCTTTTTTATCAATACGAATGAGATGATATGTTTTATTTTTGAAAAACATGCTGTAACATCTCGGGCGTACAGTTGTCTCAAATATGAAATTCCATTTTCGTATGATTTTTTGTTTTCTTACAAGACTTACCACTCCTATTCGCTTAACGTGGTTATTTATCATTATATCGTGGTTATCAGGGGATCCTAAAACGTGTACTTCCGTTGAAAACTGAAAATAGAACATTTTTACAATCGCAATACTTTCCCTTACCATATATAGCTAAGTGAAACTAAAAAAAAAAAAAAAAAATACATAAAAAATATTTTTGCTCGTTTTTCTTCATTAGTCGTCAAAAAAGTCCAATTTGTGTAGTTAGCCGATTAAAAAAAAAAAAAAAAGATGATATGTTCTGTTTTTTTGAACCTACATAATTTAAAAGAAGAAAATTTAAAATATTAGCATTGTAAGACCATTTTAATCAGAAAGAAACCTGTATGATATTAAAGCCGATTAAATTTTAGGTATAGTGAATTTTTATCAAAATTTTGAGAGGCTTTTTTAGGAAAATAGACTCAGTAGTACAAACGAATTTATTTCCGTTTAAAACTAGTCTTCGAAAATTTTCAGGATCGGAATATTTTCCTGTACTATATATTTCATGTATAGTCAACTAAAATTAAAAATCTAACTAGATGTGATTTCCCGAATTCTTTATAAACTTGTTTTTATTCGAAAACTCATTAAAACCTCTTGGTTATTTAATCTGATAGAATATGAATAGAAATAAATCATGTGTTTAATAAAATAGTAACTAGATATGGTTTCCAGAAAAGTTTATGAATTTGATTTACTTCTCCAATTATTAGAACCTCTTTGCTAATTTAATCTTCAAAAATATGAATAGAAAAACAAGTTATTAAATTAACACTAGCTATCTCTAATCTGATAATTAGCTCACACACAGACAAGCCATTCCTTTACATCACACTGGCCGGGTCCTGAGCCAACAGCGAAAGACACGGGGAGGCGACTACAGTAAAGTGCTGAGCCAATTAGGAAGTAGCAGAGGCCACAGAACAATTAGGGAAGCCTCGGGAAAGTTTGTAATTAGAACAAGAGGACTCGGAGGAGTTATCGTCTTCTCTCTAGTTGTCCTTCTTCCTCGACTGAATAACAAGCTGGGCGGGTTATCCTTCGGGTCCGACCCTCCCAGAGCGGTCTCGCGGATCAGGGAGTTCTCTCTCGGCGCTCGCCTGCGGAGCGGAATATTTAAATCCTCCTTGCTTAATGAACTATTAAGTTGCCAGGCCACACTGAGTCCAACCCTTGATATGCGAGGAGACCTTCTGTAACGGATGTTGTTTATTTAGCGTTCAGCGACCTCAGTGGTGTAGAATTGTGAACTAGGGGTGGGCATAATCGAATGATCGTCATAATCGGATGATCGGACTTCGATGATTTAAATAATCGAATGATTAATATGCATTCTGAGAGACGTTATGACGCAATTCCCGTTTCTATAATGGCTGAGCTGGCTAAGCCTAAGTGGAAATATGCATATAATTTATGTGATGAGAAGGTCGTCTTTTATCTCAGCTCTTTATAGTCCCTCGATTATAGACAATGCAGTTCGAATGATCATTCCTTTCTCCAATCCGATTTATCCGATAATCGATTAATTCGAATGATTGAAATAATCGAATGTTCCCATCATCGTCATTCGATTATGCCCACCCCTATTGTGAACTCATTATTAGGGTAAAAGCGACACGGCGGGTGAACCCTGCATAATGTTACGGAAATAATCGCCGATCGAGCGATAAATTACATTATAAAAATGTTCTGAAGTTCATTGAAAAAAAAAAGTCAACACTTGCCAGCTTGAACTAATTCTTAATTATATTTAATAAAATGTTCTTATTTCTATTAATTATAAGGAAATGTAAACCATCGAAAGAAAACATAACCTATGTAAAGAATCTTATCAGCGCACAATTTTCTCACCTGTAGCATAGTGCCTAGCATAACAGCGTTCTATGCCCAAGGTCACGGGTTCAAACCTGCAGGTGGCCCTAGAAATTTTTAATGGGGTTAAATTATTCTTAGTTATGCCATCCTTCGGGGAAAACGTAAGAAGGTTGTCCCAAGCCTGTGCGATGTCATTTACTCGTTAAACATACCTTCCTTATTAAACCTGGAAAGGCAAGATTTTGAACTCCCACTGTGGCATCGTCCTATAGGCACTATAGACACAGTAGCATAAAGTGGTGTTAAATAAACAAACACGATTTCCTCAAACCTCCGTCGTTAAAATCATTAAAATAAGTTTTAATGGAAAACTTTACTGTTTAGGCGGGAATGAAAAATATTATTTCATTTTAAATTTAAATTTAATACCGGAAGGTGCTGCCCCCTAATATCCTAGCAAGCCCACTAATCCTTAAGAGAAGTGGGCCCACTTGCTTCTTAAACTTCGTCCGCCGTAGATCGTCCTAGACAGCGAGTTCCCGATCGTCGTGGGAGCTGGTGGTGCTGACAGAGGCGGTCCTAAGAATCCTTCATACTTCTCTATTTAACCTCATCCTTTCCTATTTCCTGAATCCCCTTAGGAACCAGGACAGAAAGGAGGGACGAGAGGTGAGTTTTTTTTTGTTTTTGTTTTTTTTTCGTTCAGCGAACACGCTGCCAAAATTTTTTGTTCGTATAAAAAATTAAAATATTCAAAATACAGTCCACTGGCTCACCCATTTTGGTCCTCCGGTGCCAATTTGTTTTGTTCGGCCGATTGTGATTATATTATAAACGAAAAATAAGAACTAATAGTTTCTACAAAAATAATAATAATAATAAATTCATTTAATAAACGGTTGATAATAATATAATAGTATATTTTTTACAATAGTTTTTGCAGCAACGGGCTAAATACAATGAACATAGAATTAGCATATATATACAAATACATATAGTATTTACAGAGTCCAACGGTCAATCCATTAACATATATATATTAGCGTATTTTCTTTAAATAATTCGTAATTGATTTGCTTTAAAGTATAAACTTTAATTGATTAATTTAAAACACCGAATAAACCAATAGAATAAAATGAACTCTATATATTCTTGTGATTAATTTCAGTGTTTAATTTTTTTTTTTTTAGAGTTTGTGTCTATTATATTAATGGTAGTAATTTTTTTTAATTTAATTTAATTTTAAAATTAACCAAACATAGGTATGTTTTTTATGTATTTCTTTAACTCTAGGTTAAGATATTTCTTTAATTATTAATTTGAAAAAAAAGGTTTATATATTTTTTGTTTTGTTTCTATATTATTATTAAATCAATTAGTTACTATATATTTAATTAATAGAGTTGGTGGAAAAATCCAGCTCGTCTTTATTTTATTTTCTACTTAAATATAATAAATTAATTGAAGTAAAATAATATTTTTTTATTAACAATTAATCATATTAAAATAATTATTAACAATTAATCTTTTTTATTTGTTATTGCTGATTAGTATTATTAAAAATGAGTGAGAAAATCGAATCAACGTTAAAAATTTGTCGTGCTAAACAACTTAAACTCTACCAGCGTATTCAAAGGGTTTACGACTTATCAAAAGGTGTAGGGGATAAAAAAGTTTTGCAACAATTTGAAACGCTTTATCATTTAATACCGAATACTTTAAAGGAATATGACGAGATAGAATTCAAAATAAATGAATTAAACTTGGAGCTCGATTCTGAATTTAATCCAACCTTTAACGATTCTCATATGGAAATGATAGGCTACATTGAAGCGACTGCGGACAAGCTACAATTAAATAAAAAATTTCTCGCCACTGCATCGGTTTCCGGGGCGCCATTACCAACCCAGTCGTCTAGTAAAACAGAGTTTAACCTTCCTAAGATAGAATTGCCTTCGTTTTCTGGAAATCATTCTCAATGGTCGATATTTTATGAAATGTTTAAATCGTTGATACACGAAAATGCAACTTTAACTGATCAGCACAAAATTCAGTATTTAGTTTCAAAGCTGACTGGGGAAGCGTCGAATATTTGCAAACATTTACCACCTGTAGCGGCAAATTATCCGATCATCTGGGAGGCTTTACAAAAGCGGTATAATGATCCTAGAGCCCTAACAGATAATTATTTAGAACAGATTTTCGAATTTAAACCATTAAAGGTAGAGACAAGGGAAAATTTAAATTCGATATTAGATAAATTTTTGTGGGCCCATAACAGCTCTTAAAAGATTAAATATGGATAATTTATCCGATTTAATATTTTTAAATCGTGGTTTAAAAATTCTAGACCCCGTGTCTCGTCGTGCGTTCGAAGCCGCGGTTCGGGAAAAAGATCTTCCCACATATGAGGATTTTGTTTCGTTCGTCGAGAAACAAATTAAAACTCTTCCCTGGGAACATAACTCTTCAAATACTAGGTCGGATAAATCGTTTAAAAATCTCAGACCTAAGATTTTCGTCGCTCAAGCGGAAGGAAGCGCATGTAATGATGCTCGGGAAAATGCTAAGTGCTTAAAATGTAATATAAACTCCCATCAATTGCTTAGCTGTAAAACATTTTTAAAGATGTCTCCGTGGGATAGATTTCGTTTTATAAAACAAAAGGCTTGTTGTTTAAAATGTTTTTCACCTCATCATTTAGCCCCTCACTGCCAGAAAGGGAGTTCCTGCGCTCAATGTAATAAACCACACCATACCTTGTTACATTTTGATTTTTCGAAAAATACTCCAGACCGACATTCTGGGCCGGAAAGTCAGCAGAATCCAGTGATTAATTGCTGTTCGATGGCGGATTTTAAAAATAGTTTCCCTGCCGAGCGATCTATGGTTTTGCTGTCTACTGCGGTTGTAAATTTACAGAATAACAAAGGTAAAAGGTACGAGGCGCGGTTTTTAATCGATTCAGGCAGCCAGTGTCATTTTCTAACATCGAAAACATGCCAACAGTTTAAACTGCCTATTCTCCCGTTGAAAACATCGGTGGTAGGTTTTGGAGGAGGAGTGAATCAGGTTTTAGGAAAAACAGTCTGTACCTTCAGTTCAAAAATTAATCCGAATATTTCTTTTACAATTGAACCTTTGGTAGTGGATAAGATAGTCGAGAAATTGCCGGCTAGGGAAATTGATTTGTCTCGGCTTTCTTATTTTAAGGGTCTGAAACTCGCTGATGAGAAATTTTATTTACCGGGTAATATCGATGGGATTATAGGGGCCGAGTTGGTGCCTCATTTATTAAAAGAAAAGAAATACCGACGAAAAACCTTATCAGTTGATGGCAGTAGATAGTGTTTTGGGTTGCATTCTTATGGGAAGGGCACCAGTTCTAGACATACCATCTGAAGGGGTCAATTGTTTGTCCGTTTGCCATTCATCGCTGGATAGTGTGGTGAGACGATTTTGGGAGATCGAAGAGGTCCCAAGCTTGGTTAATTCTCTTTCACCCAAAGAATTAGAGTGTGAGGGTATATTTAAATCATCGGTGCGCCGTTTGGAATCAGGCCGGTTTGTGGTGTCGTTACCGTTTCAGGATAATCCCGATCGGTTGGGGGATTCGTTTGAGATGGCTAAACGAAGATTTTTAAACCTAGAAAAACGTTTAGGTCAATACCCGGAATTTAAGGCATTATATCAAGAGGTTTTTTTGGATTATTTACGGCAAGGGCACATGTCCTTGGTATCCAATCCGAGGGATAAATGTGGCTATTACATACCACATCATGCTATATTCAAACCCAGTAGTTCGAGTACACCACTTAAAATAGTTTTTGATGCTAGTGCAAAAACTACTTCTCATTTGTCATTAAATGACATTTTACACGTGGGTCCAAAGTTACAAACGGATATTTTCGTTTTGCTACTACACTTTCGTTTATTTCCTATAGCTTTGACGGCGGATATCAAGCAAATGTATCGGCAAATTCTAATAGATGAATCTCATCGAAGTTACCAACGGGTATTATGGAGATTTTCGCCGGAAGATCCCGTGGAGATTTACGAAATAAACTGTGTCGTTTTTGGTATCACCTCATCCCCTTACTTGGCTCTTCGTACGGTTCATCATTTGGTCGAAGAAGAAGGTGGAAATTTCCCTGCCACCAAAGGTAGAATACCACACGATATGTATATGGACGATCTTATCACTTCGGTCCCCTCGGTTCAAGATGCCGAACGCCTTTATCACCAAACTAATATTTTATTCGAAAAAGGAGGTTTTCAGTTTACTAAATGGGCCTCTAATACTCCTGAAGTGCTAGCTATTTTCCCGGACGAAGATAAATCTTTTTCAGCAAAAGATTTTGAAACAGGATTATCGTTAGCTGTTTTGGGTCTTGAGTGGCAACCAAGCGGGGATATTTTTCGTTTTCGAGTCAATCACGAAAACAAAACCGGAACAAAACGCAATATACTCTCGTCCGTAGCGAGAATTTTCGACCCCTTGGGCCTACTAGCACCCCTGACTTTGTTTCTCAAGTGCTTGATTAAAGAGTTGTGGCGTTTGGGTTTAGATTGGGATCAAGTTCCACCCAGTTCTGTTGATATTCAGTGGGAACGTTGTCAAAGGGAATTAAGAGCGTTGTCGGATCTATCTGTTCCGAGACACATCGGCGTGTTAGTTGGTTCGCGCGTGACTTTGGTCGGATTTTGTGACGCATCCGAGATGGGTTATGGAGCCGTAATTTATTTAAGGATCCAGACAGGAAAGAAATCTTTTAGGGTTTCTTTATTGTGTGCAAAATCCAAGGTAGCTCCTTCGAAGTTCCAAACCATTCCTCGTTTAGAGCTTTGTGCCGCCCTACTTTTAGCTAATCTGTTGCTAGCCACAGCAACTACCCTTCGCACCCGCTGTCAGGTCGAGCGTATCGTTGCGCTTTCGGATTCAACGGTAGCGTTGCATTGGATTAAAGCTCCACCGTCCAAATGGCAGACGTTTGTCGCTCATCGGGTGTCTCGAATACAGGATTGTTGCATCGATAGTTGGATGCATGTATCAGGCAATGACAATCCAGCGGATTGTCTGTCTAGAGGCTTAACACCAGGCGAGCTTGTTGGTCATGCCCTATGGTGGACGGGACCGATTTGGCTGGGTTCTGATGAAAGTGTCTGGCCCATTGAACTAGACTTAGAGGAGCCGGAAAATCTTCAGGAAACTAAGAGTAGTAGCATATTGACCGTAATACAACCGGAAAAAATAGAAGAAAACTCCATTTGGGCTTTAGTCGATCGTTGCTCGAATTACCTACGGTTATTACGAACGATGGTGTTTGTATTGAGGTTTCTTAGACTATTACCCAAAGGGATAGGTATTAGGGAAAGAGACTTACACACCGCCGAGATATATCTGTGTAGAGTGGTCCAAATGATTCATTTTCCACATGAATTCGACAGATTAAAGAAGGGAAAAATTTGTTCAGCTAAACTGCAACGGTTGTCTCCGTTCCTCGACCGTGGAATCATTCGCGTCGGCGGTCGTTTGCAGAATGCTGATATTGGGTTTGACAGCTGTCATCCGATTGTCTTGCCAAAGAAGGATCCTTTGATAATTCGATTAATTGATTATTATCATGAAAAAAATTGTCATGCTGGACCCCATCTCTTATTATCGTTGCTTAGACAAAGATTTTGGATTCTATCAGGTCGAGAAATTATTAGAAGTAGGATAAGAAAATGCGATCGGTGTTTCAGAGTTCGCCCCTCGATCGTACCTCCGAAAATGGGTAATCTCCCTACCTGTAGGGTTACACAATGTAAGCCTTTCGAACAAACAGGAGTAGACTACGCTGGGCCAATTCGTATTACGATGGCTAGAAGACGAAATCCTTTTATTTTTAAGGCGTATATTTGTCTTTTTATATGTATGTCCACCAAGGCGGTACATATTGAATTGGTGTCAGAATTATCTACCCCCATGTTTTTGGCCGCTTTCCGTCGATTTTTGTCGCGTCGAGGTCCATGTCGAACCGTTTATTCGGATTGTGGGACGAATTTTTTGGGTGCTCAAGAGGAATTGGCTCAATTGTCACAGTTGCTGAGTTCAAGGGACTATCAGGATACAATGGCTAATCAACTTTCCGAATATAGAATTGATTGGAAATGTATCCCCCCAGGGGCTCCTCACTTTGGAGGACTTTGGGAGTCTAATATTAAAAGTGTGAAATCCCATTTATTTCGCGTAATTGGAACTCAACTTCTCACCTACGAAGAGTTAAATACGGTTTTGGTTCAAATTGAAGCTGTACTGAATTCCAGGCCTCTTTGTCCACTTAGTACGGATCCACGGGAACCCCTTGCATTAACTCCTGCGCATTTTTTGACATTGTCACCTCTGAAATATCTCCCAACTCGCGATGTCCAAAATATCGAGGTTAATCGCTTAACGAGATATCAGCTAGTCGACCAACTTGTCCAGTCTTTTTGGGTCCGATGGCGAAAGGAGTACCTCCACGAGCTGCAAACACGTAAGAAGTGGTCTAAATCTTCTGGGTCTCTAACGATAGGAACTATAGTAATCGTAGATCAGCCGAATCTTCCTCCGTTAAAATGGCCGATTGGAGTGGTTGAAGAGGTGTTTCCGGGGCCGATGGAGTGGTAAGAGTGGCGGTAGTCCGAGTAGCGACGGGTCGCTATAGGAGACCAGTCACCAAGTTGTACCCCTTACCAACACAATAGAATTTTTATTTTGAGCCTTATAATATGTCTCTATGTATAATATTTTTTTTTTTGTGTATATAATTATTCTTAGTGTGTATATAATATTTTGTGTTAAATGGTGATGGTTTGTTTTATTAATATCATAATTGTTTAATTGTTATTTGTCATTTGAACGTTATCTGAAAATAACTTTTCAGAGGCGGGGGGATGTTTAGGCGGGAATGAAAAATATTATTTCATTTTAAATTTAAATTTAATACCGGAAGGTGCTGCCCCCTAATATCCTAGCAAGCCCACTTATCCTTAAGAGAAGTGGGCCCACTTGCTTCTTAAACTTCGTCCGCCGTAGATCGTCCTAGACAGCGAGTTCCCGATCGTCGTAGGAGCTGGTGGTGCTGACAGAGGCGGTCCTAAGAATCCTTCATACTTCTCTATTTAACCTCATCCTTTCCTATTTCCTGAATCCCCTTAGGAACCAGGACAGAAAGGAGGGACGAGAGGTGAGTTTTTTTTGTTTTTGTTTTTTTTTCGTTCAGCGAACACGCTGCCAAAATTTTTTGTTCGTATAAAAAATTAAAATATTCAAAATACAGTCCACTGGCTCACCCAGTGCAATTGTTTTCTTCAACAATTACATGATTGTATTCGCTTTTTATCACTCTACATTATCTTATACAGCAAGTTTTTTTTCGTAAAATTAATCAGTTTTCCAGCGGTGCATTATACCGTTCATGTTACACTTTGTATGTTGTAAAGATTTGCCTAATAAAATATTTTTACTCTTTTCTCTTTTAGTTAGTTATAAAATTATGTAATCTTGCATATTTAGTCCTCATTTATTAACAATATATTTATCCATAATAAAAACAAAATGGTTTATATTTTCATAATAACTGCAAAATGGAAGGTGCTTTAGAGTAAGACACTTTAAAATATCGGCATTTGAGCCCTGTAAGACTATTTCAATCAGAATGAATCCTACGTGATAATAAAGCCAACAAAATTATTACAAAAGCTAAATTATAATTGTTAGAACCGTTTTCGAGAAAATCGTAAAAATGTATAATTTGAGCACATAATTGTATTAATAAATTTAGAAAGCAGCTCTTCTGGAAAAAAAAATGCTTTTACATCTTACGCATAAAAGTTTCTAAAATATAGGATTAGCTTCATAAAAGTTATTGTTAAAAAAAAATCCAAAAAAATAAAATAAAAATGAAAAACCATTGTTCTAATACGTAAATTATAAAGTATACTGTTTATAAAGTAGTTGAACCACGATGGAAGACTATTTTTCCTAGTTTAAAACACTGATATTTTTTTTCTGTTTAATATAATTTCACTGTACAACAATGAGTAAAAATTATATTGATGGTTTTGAACTTGAAGGTATCCAATCATTTTTTTTTTACCGTTGCATTTATTCAAATATAATTGTTTTTTTTCTCTATACTACCGCTACAACTCATGGAGGGAGGGCCTTGGGTGGATTAGTACTGTTTCTAAGCCAACGGTCGCACAGTGGGCCAAATCACCAATTTAGTTGGACAAAAGTCTAGTCAAAAGTTTGGAATTTTTCCAGTGCTTCACCTTTTTATTATTAGTTGGCAAGACCCCTTATACTAATATTTCCCGCCGTATCGTGTTTATAAATAAATAGTAAATGAATGAATCATTCTTATTCACACAAGTGCCTAATAACCGGCAGTGGGACTATCTTTATTCGATGGTCATTTATTGTGTTCAAGGTGTATTTAGAGCAATGTCCTTTTGCTTTTATTTAACAATGGACATTGCTGAGACAGGTAAGACATTATATTTCTAAACACAACACTCCGTATCAAAAGTTTTACAATCTATAATTTCAAGAATTTCCTAAATGATATAAAATACTTTTATTAGCAGCAGGTTTTTCTAAACCATAATTAGATTTTTTGTATTTTTTTCCGTATTCTGGGACTTCAAACGTAAAATGTAGGGAAGTTTTAGATTTTAGCAAATAAATATGATGTTTGACCACAGCGCGATCGCCGATCGTGTCAAAAAATTAATCAGTTTTTATAATTTAAAAAAAAAATCCGTGATCTGGGACCCCTAAGGTTAAATATAGACAAGTTTCAGAATTTTGTCCACCTAGCTTGGTCATATTGCCCACTATGGGTCGTACAATGATTTGATAGCCTTAGACCACGCTCAACCACTCGGTTTTTTTTTAATTTTCGGGTACCAACTTTTAGATGATGAAAGAGCAATAGGTGAGTATATCCCTATCCCAGGGACCCACCCGAGGAACAATAGTTGAATCCAATGAACCACACTGCCCCATTATTTTATATAATTAGTAATTAAAATAATTTATACATACTATCTACATGATAACCTCTATGTTTATTGGTTAAGATGAGGTAACCGATGGCAGATTTGGGAAGACTTATTGTTAGATTAATGAGATAGCTTAATGAGGCCGGACTCGTAGCCACTTAGGGCTGGGCCTATGATTTAGGATGCGATCGGGCCCCTAACTACTGTATATCTAGTCCATGTGTCCGAACCCTCCATACATTACCAATCGAATAGGTAATTACCTTGGAGGATGAATGGCAGGTAAGATAGCCGCCAATATGGATTTACTGTCGTCCGATTATTCAATTGTCACTAATCAAAACAAAATGTTAGTTCGAAAATTTATAACACCTACAATATAAAATAATGTTCCAATCCCATACCGACACAGTAAGTTATCTAGACTTTTACTTGATAAACGACTGAGATGGGCATACCACCTCAAACGAAAAGAACTGAATCAACGATATGGATTTATTTCTAGATTATTAGATAAACGTTCAAAATTATCATTGACAAACCATCAACTATTTATGAAGTACTGATAAAACCAATTTGGACTTATGGCATCCAGTTATGGAGAACAGCAAAAAAGTCAAACATCAAAATTATCCAATCATTGCAATCAATATTATTTAAGGAAACTGTAAATGCCCTTTTTTAAATATCTAATGAGGCACTACATACTGACTTTGAAATTACATATGTCAATGCACTGCCACTGATGGCTACAATAATTTTCACGACAGACCGACCAATATAATACTTCTAATCCTTAGAATCCGCCCAGAAGACTACCGAGGCGCTGGACAATGGACCAAGAGACCTGCTATGCTGATAGTAATTTGTTTAAAAAATCTATTGTATAGTATTTTTGCACTTCTATATCATTTATTAGCATATTTGCTTATTGCATAAGCAGATAGCAAATCTCATTTTACTGTAAACACTTTTATACATAAAGAAATACAAATAAAACAGTTTAAAAAATGGATTTATTGCAATTTTTGACTGAATAATACAATACAATAAGTAATAGAGCTGGATGATTGTAAGATCTTCTTAATATTGAAGCGATTAGCTATGAACGTAGGTAGTAGGAGTCACTTGAAAGGTTTTGGCTATGCTATCATAGAGATCGCTAGTTGAGATAATTGAGATAGTTATCGCAAAGGAAGTCATGCATTTTCATAAAATGATAATTTCAGTTGAATGAACCACTACTCCAGCCATTGGGACCAATCCAGGTCCACGAATCATCACCATTAACTAAATTTATGAATTATATTGAGGGTGTATAGTCGACTGTAGAAACTATTATAGGTGGAATAGTCAGGAATCAGTCATTTTTGAAAAGTTTTTAATTTTGCCAACGTTTCGGCTCAAGCTTGTGAGCCATCATCAGGGCTACAAACATCAGAACAAAAGAGATACATATTAATATGATAATGAAAATTTTCTTCTGAATGTAGTGACAATGATAACATTTGAAATAAAACAGAAAATATACCAACATACTTAAATATTATAGATACAAATAATGATAATATGATACATAATCTGATGATGATAAGCATAACACATTTTACTTACAAATTTTAATTTTTTTTTTTTTTTTTTACTTTTATATTAAAGTCTAAAGTTCTGTAAAATTTGTTATGCTTATCATCATCAGATTATGTATCATATTATCATTATTTGTATCTATAATATTTAAGTATGTTGGTATATTTTCTGTTTTATTTCAAATGTTATCATTGTCACTACATTCAGAAGAAAATTTTCATTATCATATTAATATGTATCTCTTTTGTTCTGATGTTTGTAGCCCTGATGATGGCTCACAAGCTTGAGCCGAAACGTTGGCAAAATTAAAAACTTTTCAAAAATGACTGATTCCTGACTATTCCACCTATAATAATCAATTTATGAACCTTCAAATGGCCCCTAATCAAATAAGGATAGGCCCATTACCAGTCTGATAAATCATAAAAAACAAAACTGGACTTCAATTATGTATAAAAATGCTGGACAAACATAAAAAAGAAGCCTGGATAGAAGAAGTAGTACTGTCCTTTCTCATGCCTGACATGTTATTATTTATTTTATTATTATAGCTTATTTTCTCGTTGTCACAATACTGCTGACAGGTGCGAATAAATAAATGAAGTAAAAAAAAAAATATAAATACCAAAATTATTTAGATTTTCCTCCTATTTAGTTAACAGCTATTGATTTACGATTCAAATAATGTGTAATTATCCGGCAATGATCTTGAATTATTTATGTAATTAAAATGAAGTCAAAAGAGGGTATAATGTAAAAATATTTGACTACCTACATAGAAACTTCAGAATTGATTTTTGAAAGTGTTCAGCGTATTTTCTGACCATTATTACGTAATTTTGAAAATTAAGAAATACCGTTAATGAATAAACTATATAAGTGTTATTTTAAAACTTGCTTCGATATTCCTGATGTAAATTTCATCGAATATAACATTATGTATTAATACGTATGATTATAGACCATATATAGGACCATCCAGAGTCATTTTCGTTAAAAGTTTCATCATTTAACGACCGATTTTTAGCGATAAGGTTTTTATCTTGGAAAGCTCCCAAGCGTAGAAAAAGTATCTCTTTAAAGCCGGAAAACTTTTTACTTTCGGCCTAAAGGTCAGGACTAAATAACTTCGGAGCTTCGCCGGGTAACTATGTCTAAAAGTCGGTAGTTAGTGTTTATCAGGAAGGGATACTTTAGCTGCGAAAAAAAAAAAATCGATGTTAGGAAACTTTCTAAGTAGGAAATTAACAAATAAAAAACTTAAAGATTATAACAATATTTATATAAAATGCAAATCAATGTTATAATGTATTTAAAATTGTTAAAAACTGAAGTTATAAGATCCTTAATTAATAACAAGCGATAAAAAATACTTTTATGTATGATTTTTATAAGGACTACTAATGGATATTATTGGCGACTACCAAGGCACCAAACGAAATGCATAAAAGTAATGCATGAAACTCGAAACTAGGGATGGACTGTGAAACCGAATTAGAGTAACAGGACACAATTGGGCTTCATCTTTCTACAGACCAAATATTTTACGCAGTACCTTATTTTCGAAAACCTTAAGGCGTTGTTCATCCTTCAAAGTAAGCGGCCACGTTTCACCTCCGTAAAGAACCGTTGGAAGAATAATAGTTTTATAAATTCTAACCTTTAAGTTTTTAGACAGATGCCGCGAGCTAATTAATTTAGAAACTGAATAATAACACGCATTTCCCAATTGTCTGGTTATACCACATAATATTCTAAAAGTATAAAAAACGCTATAAAATATCATAAAAAGCTGTATCATTTCACTTTTATGTATTTTTATACCAATGTATTTAAATTAAATAAAAATTAGAAAATAATTTTTTTTAAGAAGATAAGAAATAGATTTTTTCTTTCAGAAAATGTTCATTCTAAAGAAACGATAATTGTTCAACGAAAAAATTAGAGAGTCGATTGAAATATAGTTTATGAAATATTTCGATAAATATCGTACAACAAGACTCGAGATTAAATTAATAAGATTTTTTTTATAATAACAGCTGTCTCACACGAGTAGCTCAATGGTTCACATCTTTATGTCGAAACTTAGGCTTCAGGAATTAAAACATCGTTTAATAAAATCGAGAGTAATTGTTCTTAAATATCTATCTATATACATATATATATATATATATATATATATATATATATATATATATATATATATATATATAAATAATATATATAAATAAATAATAAATAACAAATATATATAAATATATCTATATATATAATATATATACCAGGGCATACTTTTGAACACGTAGAGAAATTCAAGTATTTAGGTTCAATTATAACTAGAAAAAATGAAATTCAGGTAGAAATAAAGTCCCGGGTAAAGGTGGGAAATGCGTGTTATTATTCAGTTGATAAGTTACTTAGTTCACGGCTTCTATCTAAAAACTTTTATTTATTTATTTTATAATATTCCGCATCTACCCAAGCGGGTCATTAGCGGCTTAAATTTTATATATTACATTACATTATATACGGACATTACTTTATAACGTAAATTATTTACAGATTCTTACATTTACAGTCTGTTACAATTTTACAATATTTACATTAATATTACATTACAAATATTTATATAAGATGGTTCATTTTTATAGCTTTTATGAACTTGATAATTTTGTTATTTTTTCTTCATCGTCAGTGAGTGCTTCGGTCATAGAGAGGGGTATATCGTGTTTTGTTCTGGTGTTGGTGTATATCTTGCATGAGGTTACAATGTGTTTTATGGTCAAAGGTGTTTTACATGTTTCGCAAATCGGTGGTTTAGGCCTCTCATAAGGTATCCGCGGGTGAATGCCGAGTGTCCAATTCGCAGTCTTGTTAAGATAACCTCTTCAGAGCGAGACTGTCTGGAAGAGGTCTTCCATGGAAGAGTGTCTTGTTTAATTTCTTGGAGCTTGCTGGGAGTTTGGTTCCATGTTTGTTGCCAGTGTTCTTTTAAGGCTTTTTTGCACCAGTGTCTCCAGTCTCCTACGGTCGTTTGATCCACTATAGTGGTATCATTCGTTGTCGTTCTGGCAAGGTTTGCTGCCCTGTCAGCTGCTTCATTTCCAGGGATACCACAGTGCGAGGGTACCCAGGCTAGCACAATGTCAATAGTTTGTTTTTCTAGTGTTTCCCATATACAGTTGTGTATTTTCCTTACTATTGCATTTTCGGAGGTTCCATTGGCTATGGTCTTGAGTGAGCTAAGGGAGTCGGTGGCTAGTAGAGCATGTTTTATGTTATGTGTTTTGATGAGAAGCAAACCTTGGTAGATGGCGAAGAGTTCGCCTGTGAAGACGCTGTTCATGGGCGGCAAGTTGAACTTGATGCAGTCATCCTTAAGAACTACTACACAGCCTACCTCACTGTCAGTTTTTGATGCATCGGTATACAGTGTTTTGTAGCCAGGGTACTTTTGTGTTAACTCTGCAAAGAGGCATTTTTTTACAAATGAATTTTCTCCAACTTTTATTTCTTTAGCAAGCGACGTGTCTATTTTTAAGAATGTTTTCTTCCATTGAGGGAAAAGTGTGTCGTCTATTGTTATTATGTTATTTATTTTTAAGTTAAAAAGTTGTAGAAGGTTTTGAGCTCTTTCTGCAATGCCTGTTGAATTATTCTCATTTTGTGTATCAATGTTGATTAGCATATCATGATTTGGGTGTTCCGGTCTAGAAACAACTGAAGAGATGTAGGAAAGGGTGAGATAAGTTCTTCTTAGTTTTAAACTTGGTTCTCCACTTTCCACGTATAAGCTCTCAACGGGGGAAGATCTGAAGGCTCCAGTACATATTATAATTGCTGCGTTGTGTACAGTATTTAATTGGTTGAGAGTTCTTTCAGAGGCAGAGTTGTAGACAGCGCATCCATATTCTAGTTTACTCTTGATCAGAGTTCTGTAAAGAGTAAAAAGTGTTTTTCTATTACCTCCTCAGTTCATTCCTGAAACAGCCCTGAGAATATTTAGTAATTTTAAGCACTCTGTCCTTAGTCTTTTTATATGATAGGTCCATCTTAGCCGTCTGTCCATCCACAGCCCTAGAAAACGTGCGTTTTCAACAAACGGTAATATTTCTCCTTTAAGTTTTAGTACAGGATTTACTGTACATTTATTTTTCCTGCAGAAATGAACACATTTGGTTTTCGTAGTTGAAAAACAGAAACCAGAAGTTGAGGAAAAATGCTCCAGGTTTTTAAGAATGTTTTGCATTTTCCATTCTATAAATGCTAGAGATTTGTTTTTTATCAGTATTGTGAAGTCATCAGCAAATAATGTACAGATGGCTGGGTGTTGAACATAGTTTACTATATCATTTATTGCTATTAGGAAAAGGGTAGCGCTTAGGACTGATCCCTGCGGTATCCCATTTTCTTGAGTAAATGTCTTTGACAACTCATCACCGATTTTAACTTGAAAAGTTCTTTTTTGCAGAAAGTTTTTTACAAATCTCAATATTCTTCCTGTAATACCCCATTCCAAGAGTTTGTCCATAATTGCTCACCTCCATACTCTGTCGTAAGCTTTTTGCATGTCAAAAAATACAGCGACTAAGTGTTCTTTCGAAAGAAAAGTTGCATGGATTTCGGCTTCCAACTTAATAAGGTGGTCTAAAGTGGAACGATTCTTACGAAATCCGCATTGTTCTTTAACGATCAGATTTCTTTTTGACAGAGTGTCTGTTAGACGTTGGTTCACCATCTTCTCCATTATTTTTGAGGAACAGCATGTGAGTGAAACTGGACGAAAGCAATCAGGGTTCGTAGAATCTTTTGTCTTGGGGATGGGAATGATTATTGCCTTGGTCCATAGATTAGGCAGATTGCCTTCAATCCATATGTTAATTGTATAGTTTTAATAGATAGTTCTTTGCCTCAGTAGAGAGTTTTTTCAGAAATAAGTAAGGTATTTGATCAGGGCCTGGAGTTGACTTAGGCTTTGCAGTTTTTCAGGACATTATTAAGTTCTTCAATAGTAAATGGTTCGTTGTAGCCTTCTGTATCTTGGTGTTTGATTTTGAGAGGTTGTTTTTTAATGGAATTCTTGTAATTAATAAAGTTCTGGTCGTAATTTTCAGTGGCAGAGACGTTTCGGAAGTAAGACCCTAGTTCATTTGCCATCTCATGTTTATCACAGACCACTCCTGTTTGTGTTTTTAAGCCTGATAACGTATAATTATTTTTATGACCTTTTATTGCTCTTATTTTCGACCATATTTGTTGAGAAGTTGTGGAACTGTTTATGGAAGCCACATAATCTTGCCAACATTCTTTTTTTCTCTGTTTAATTGTTTTGTTAGCATATGCACGTAGTTTTTTGAATTCCATTAAATCACATCTAATCTAAAAACTTAAAGGTTAGAATTTATAAAACTATTATTCTTCCAATGGTTCTTTACGGATGTGAAATGTGGCCGCTTACTCTGAAGGATGAACAACGGCTTAAGGTTTTCGAAAATATGCTATTGCGTAAAATATTTGGTCCGAAAAGAGATGAGGCCACTGGGGAGTTTAGAAGGTTGCACAACGCGGAATTGCGGAACTTGTATCATGTGAATATAATTGAGCTGATTGCATCGCGGAGACTCAAATGGGCGAGTAAAGTTGTTGGACTCGATGACGAGCGGATTCCGAGAAAGTTAGTATTTGCTAATCCGACTGGTAGGCGTCCGAAAGGTAGGCCGTAGCGTAGATGGGAGGATTGCGTTAAGGCTGATCTCGGGAGCTTGGGCTTAAATGGTGAACATTGGACGAGTCTGTGTAGGCGGAATTTGGTGGTATCGGCATCGAACCTTCGGGTTCGCTAAGCCTATTTAATATATTTATATAATTTATATATATATATATATTCAGCACGATGTGGATTAGAGATCGGTGAGAACAATATAGTCACTAGCATATGTTCGAAAACAACGCAGACACCCTCGACTACAAGGTACCTGGAACATATAAATCGGAAGCTACGAGCGAGCTTGATTTAGCCATGGAGAGGGACAACGTTTTAACAGATATTACAAACAACACGAGGACTAATCTTGCTGAGTGGTATATCTATCGGTGGAGTAGTGGTACAAGCCCGTGTCACTAGCAGGCCACTAGCGACAATAATCTATTGTCTATGGGACAGGAGGGTCGACCACTTTGCATCCCACTCCACGGGCAATGGAGTGCTCTTGCTGCCGACAGACCTGGCCAACCTGGGGATAATACAGTATATCTATAGTGAGGGCTTAGGGCAAGTGGGGGCTGGGGTATGTAGGGGCTGTAGGGTGGTAGGAAAGGGAAAACGATATATAGCGGCCAAGAACCGGAAGATATTAAAATTAATATCTGCTTCAAAAAGGATTCACACTACAACAAGCTCTATTTAAAAACAAAATCTGGTGCGGCAACAGACGACTTTCGCTTACCACGACTGTTAAATTTTTTTTTATATATTCATTTATTGAAATTTACAACTGTAATTTATATTACAACAAGTAAATATGCTAAAAGAAAAATCACATGAGACAGACTTGTGGAACAACAAAAACAAGTGGAATATTATTAAAGGATACTGTGGGACAGGATGTCATTGGCTTACGACGAAGGGTAAAGGTTATTTGATGGGATTTGTTGGAATTTATTTTAATTCTCCAATTCTGACACCATATCTCAATGTCTCTGATGTGGGATTGAAGAGTTTGAGAGGCAACATTTGGATCGTTATTGACTGATAACACACAAGTGTCATCAGCATAAGTGGAAAGGAAAATGTTAGGATTGGTCGGGATATCAGCTGTATATACTGTGAAGAGAATGGGTCCTAGGATACTGCCTTGGGGGACACCAGCGGACTGAGTAAAAAGAGATGAGTAGGACCCATTGTGATTTATTTTGAAGGATCTGTCAGTGAGGTAGGACTGGATGATAAGGAAGTATGTTGGAGGGAGGAATTTTCGGAGTTTGTACAGCAGTCCTGGATGCCAGACTCTGTCAAATGCTTGCTCTACGTCGAGAAAGACTGTTAAAATTAATTTAAAAACTATTAAGAATACTTCAATTTGTATCCATTTTCGTTGGAAACATATGATTTAGATTAAATAATATAACTATATTAAATTGTTAATCACTTTATGTTATCTTTTACAACTTTTTGTATCAGAGAATATTTTTTCTAAATTTTTTCTCTTTCCAACGGTGTATTATACGTCTGTATTACTGTTCTTATGATCAAAAAACCAAAAATTACATTAAAAAAAAAAGTAGTTTTGCTGTTTTATCCTTTCGTTGGTCATCAAATTCGTCCAACTTGTAAATTTAGCCGTCCTTTATCAATGTCATTAAATGATGTGTTTAATCTTTTGGAATGTACAAAATTATATCTAAGGTACTGTAGAAGAAGAAAATTATCGGCATTTTGTTATGCGATAATGATTTGTTTCCGGTACTTTGGTGTTCGGATTTTTCCCTTATTGTTGTATATGGGTTGTAATTATAGGACGATTCATTCTTTTTAACCGTTCTTTAATGAAAAAATAAAAACGAAAATTATCTATGCAGTAAGCTTCTTACAACTTTGACAGTTGATAAAGCAATAAATCTAAATAAGAATAAATAAAATGTATCTAGTCAGTTCTCCTTAGAGGATTGAAATACAGTGAAAATAAAGCTCCAGACACAAAAATCACATTGTATATTGTTATTTATTTTTATCACTTTAGAAGTCCCTGTAATGATTAGATTTAAGTTAGATTAAGTAATGATTTAGATTTGGGTTGTGTCACATGAAATATCCGTTTTCAAGGTAAAGGATTTTTATTAAAAATACGATATGAAAACAAGATTTCTACACAGTTTTCCCAACGTGACACCAACTTTTTCTATTCCCGAACTGAAAAACTCTGAGCTTTGAAGTGAAACATAATCTGAAAACGCACTTTCCACTTGATCATCATTTTCAAAAAGTTTTCCTTTGACGAACTTGTCTAAATTCCTGAACAGGTGGTAATCTGTTGGAGACAAGTCGGCAGGATATGGTGGGTGCGGAAGAAATTCGTAGTCCAGTTTTTTCAATTTTTGCACGGTATGTTTTGAAACATGGGGTCTTGCTGCCGCTCAGTGAGATCATGAGGTACCCATGTATCGAGCTTTTTTACTTTCCCAATACACATTAAATGTCTGGAAACGGTAGATGCACTTGCATTTAGTTGTGCTGAGAGTCCTTTAACTGTTTGGTAGGGGTTTCCTTCTACTGTATGTTTGAGGACATCGTTGTCTATTACGGACGGAGGTTTTCCTCGGGGCAAGTTTTCCAAGTCGGTATCTTCAGCTTAGCAAACCAACGGCGAATGGTCCGTTAATTAAACTCGAAAATATTACTCGAAAATCGCGTGTTTCCATGTTCATATTAGGAGGTATACTAAAAAGTGGGTAATTGATTGGGATCTAATGTTTATAATACAAAGGTAGAGGATTAGTAACTGTTTACTTTAAATATGTAAACATTCGGAAGAAAACAACAGAGACCTGCAAAATCATTTCATGTGAAACAACCCAATAGTTACAAATCTTTCTTACACCTGATTAGCAAATTGGTTTATAAATACGATTAATAATAAGATACCTATATTTAATTTAGGTATTCATAGAAGTTGTTAATGATTTATTGATGTAAACCATAAATTTTTGACCAGCAGTGCAGGTAAGTGCTTAACGAACCAAATATTGCTTTAACTGATTTTCTTCCCTCGTAAATACATTCTAAATATTTGTAAAATTATGTTGTTTACATAAGACAATATTACACTTAATATAATACCAGCACCTTCCTCCTATTCACTAATACAATTGTTCCTAGACGATTATAGAGGGAATGACATAGGGTTCGCAGTTGGCTGCTTCGTGCTTTACTAGTATTATACCTGGCGGGCATGACACCACAAGGCAGTGACTAATTTTCAACTTCACTGACTCACAGATCGATTAAATTGTTTCGATGCCACCTCTCCTCGATATTAAACCAGGATTAACATGCTGGATTTGGAACCCAAAAAAAAAAAAAAAATACGGTATATCTACGAAGATATCTTCATAACTCAAAATAATTATGATATAAATTAATTAATAACCATAAAGTTCATGAAACCAAAAACCAAGATTCAACAGTGGATGAAAATGGGAATTCAACAGTTTTTTAATGTTTTCTTTTTAACTATATGTCTGGTTTAGTTCAATTAATTTTTTGTCGACTCTAGTATAATATAAACTGGTAAATCACTTAAAAAATTAAGAAAGAATCATATTATGACAAGGTAAGGAATGCATAGACTGTATTTGAATATCTTGCTAATTACAGGATTTACAGTGTTTTTATTTATTTGTTATTTTTTTTTTTGGGCAATTGCACAGAAAATCAAACCTGTGAATTGTATGTTTTTATTTTAATATTTTGTGATTGTCAATTGATGGAAAGATAAAAAATCTGGTCGGGCAACGCACGACTTTCACTTACCTCCATTTTTAAAATCGATTAAAGAATTTTCAAATACTGTTAGAGAAAAAATGAGTGAAACCATTTAAGAATTAATTAAATTGAATTAATATAGAAACATGTGTTTTATTAAAAACTCTATTATATTATTATCTAAAATAATCAGTTAGTTTTATCGGCTTTTTATTAATATTTATTAACTTTTACAAGTTTGTGCATTAGATAATATTTATTCTAAAATCTTTAGCTTTCCAACGGTATATTATACGTGTATATTACTGTTGCTATGTTCAAAATAAAAAAAATTGCAATAAAAAAATATTTTTCAGTTTTCTCCTTTAGATAGATATCAAATTCGTTCAACTTATATACTTATGTGTTTATCATCGGTGGTAAAAAGATGATATATTAATTTTTATAAAATCTACGAAATTAAATGTACTTTACAAAAAAAAAAATGTAAAATATCGGCATTTAAGCCCTGTCATACCATTTTAATCCGAATGAAACCTAAATGATATTAAAGCCCATTAAATTTGACATCGATATAGCTAGTTTAATCAAAATCGTCGGAACCGTTTTCGAGAAAATCGAAAAAAGGTGGTAAATGCATAGGATAAAGTGGCTCTTCTGGTAAGCTTATTTTGATGAAAAAGGTTTTGTAACGTCTCTGGCGTATATTTGTCTTAAATATGAAATTTCAGTTTCATAGGACTTTTAGGTTCCGCCCAGGAGTTACCATACACACACACACACACACACACACACACACGCACACGCGCACACACACACACAGACACAGACCTTTTTGCGGAAATAGGTCATTTGGACTCAGGGGACCCTAAAATGTGTATTTCCGTTGAAAAGTGGAATTCGAACATTTTCACGATCGCAATACTTTCCTTTACTATATATAGTAAGTGGAAGTAAAAATAGCGTTCCTATTTAAAATAGTTATAAATTCTATTCTAATTCAATAACCAAGTAAGCATTTTATTGATAAAAACGATTATTGTCTAGATTATTGTGTAACAATGGGACAATCTTGGCAATCAAATTATAAGATCCTTCAGAATCGTTTGCGTTGCAATAAGAATTATTTTTTTTATTTTATTTTTTTAAACAATGAAACAATTTTTCACTAAAACGAGATAGTCTTGTTAATTGATTTTTCCGACCAAATCTACAACATAATGTAAGCAGATAAAACCCTTACATGTTCAAGGGAAAATAATATTTTAAATATGTAAGGAATGCACGAATTTTGCTTAGAGTTCATTTGAATACCTTGATAACTAAAGAATTGTCATTTTTTTTTTTTTTTTTCAAACATGTAAAGAAAATCCAACACTATGTTTTAAGGTGTTGTTATAATTATTATTTAAAACAAAGCTTTTTCATGGATAGTCATAAAAAAAATTTAAAAAAAAAATTGATATAGACATATAAAAATACTAATTGGAAGTAACTTGTGATAGAAATTGGGAGTTTACTTTAATTTCCTGTGATCTGCATCTTTATAACGAAACATTAAAATAATGAGTCGAAGAAGCCTCGGTCATCATTCATGCTCTTCAAGTTTTTGTGTATGAATAAATTCACATTTAAGCACGAGGTTTCTTCCTTTTTTTTCATAGTCGGTTCCAAAGAGTCATTTTTGAAGTTACAAACTAAAACTTATACGTGAAAACCATTTATGTGTCAGAAAATGTATAGAATTTGTTTAGATTGTGTCTGAACAACCGAAAAGAATAGTACCAAGAATTAGAATTTGCTCTCTAAAATACTAATTAAAAGAACCATGCTATTTATTTGAAATTGAAACTTAGGTGCAAAAAATTGACGATTCATGGGGCTGCAAATCAATTCCCATGAATCGCAAATAGCCAACCAATACTCCCGACAGACTATCATAATCGAATTTAGAATTGAAATATCAGGGACTATTCTGGGACCGTCAACGAGATTACGGGAGCATGTCATTTCCGTCCCATTCGCCAACCCCTCAAAGGAAATTAACTTTATCTGCGGAATCAAAAAGGCCGAGCCAATTTGAGGGGCGTACCTTGCTCCCCTCACTCCAGGCAGGTGCCGAGCCATCGCCATGCCTCCCACGTACTCCTCGTGCTGTGTACAACACCCCACGGCCGGTGGTTTTAATTAAATAATAGCCGTCGGACATCTGGTAGCTACCTGATAACGGCAGTAGCTGGCCCCTGAGCGATAACCCGGGTAGCCCTAAACCCGGGTACCTGAACCTCGGCCTACGATAAAGACCAGGGTTTTGCAGAGGGTTCTCCTCTGCATGAGTTAACTCGCCAACTTTCCAAATCCTGGGATAACGCCCGGCTCCCGATCTAGCAGAGCCGAAGAGAATCCCAATAAGCCGCCCGCTGTGTGAGGGCACGAACTAACGAAATCTTAAAGCGATACGTGCTCCCCCGGGGTATTAAACTATGGAACGGAGATATGGAACAAAGTCTCTTCACCAGAAGGCACAACTTCGCAGTAAATTTTCGACTAACTTAACATGCAATACAAGCATACATGAGAGATAGAAACGAGAAAATAAAATTGCAACTTTATAAATGTATACTTCGATCAGCGCACATACTTCAAAAGTTCGTACTATTTAAGCTTTTGGTTTATTATTTTACAATAAATTAAAACCATCTCCTATAAAAATTTGAGGCTTATGAACCCGAAGAACAAAATTTGGCACACAAAAATAAAATAAGGTATCTAACGATGATCGTAATAAGTCGAAGTTGATATTAGCCGATTAGTATTAAATTGCAGATTAACAAAATAATTCAACAACAAATTAACCATTTTTGAATATTGAGAAAAGATTCTATGGAGTTTTAGAATCAGTACACCGTGATGAATCACTCAGCTTTAATTCCCATGCTTCAAGTATTAGTGTTGAAGTATAGTAAATAAAATGAATCAAAAATAATATAGTGAAAACATATTTAAGTGAAAATACAGCAAAATATTTTAAATAATTAGTCATTTTGTTATTTATAAAAATAGAATGAAATATTATTATAAGAATATTTAAAAATATATATATATATAATTAAAAAAAATTACCCCTAATGATGAAAAATGTTCTCGAAATCATGAAAAAAATTTTAAAAATTAATATTAGTTAATACTTTAATAAAAAAAAAAAATAAGACAAGGTATATAACTTTTTAAATATATTGAACTTTTCATATTAAGGGAGCGGCGTCCCACACCCATCCACTATAAATAGGGTACCGAAAATTGGGGAAAAAACTTAGCGGCTGAGAGTGATCTCGGCCGAATCACCTCATTGCACGACCGTTAGCCTAGAAACATTACGTATCTCTTATGTACTGAGCATTTATGGGTTGTAGAGGTACAGGTTTTTTTTTTTCATATCATATTGAAAAAAAGAATTATAAGTTTAATTTTTCGGTTTAATTAAAAAAAAAAAATGGTATTTTACATTATTATTCATAAACGATATCCTAATGAAATTTCTAATCGCCACTGATTTCAAATTCAATGAGTGTAATGCCGTGTGTTTGAGCTCACTTGATATGGTTATCAATAACTGATTTTCCAACAAAACAAAAAAAAAAAAAAAATATATATATATATATATATATCAGTGAAATCGGATTAATTTTGGCCGAGATATGGAGTTTTTAGGCCACTCGAAAATCTATGCTTCTAAACATACCTGACCCTTCTTTGAAATATAAGTTTACCTCAACATCTATAATTTGGAAATATATAAAGCTATTTTGGAACAAGAGTGAAAAACGTATTATTTTATTTTTAAGTTTATATGTTTAGTACTTGTTTACAAAAGTGGTCAACAAGTTGAAAATGTTAACCACTCATTGGTTAAGCATTAATACTCAAAACTTAACTTTAAAGCTTAAAGAGATTATATATTACTATTATATGACATTTATTCATTGTTGGATTCAATATGAAAGTCAAACTTAGATCCAAGCATACATATATTAATATAGGAAAATCAAATAAATATTATACGCAAAAAAGACTTTGTATGACTACGACTTAAGGAGGAATAAAACAAAAGAAATCAAGGAAAAATACGCCTATATAAAAACTGAAAGGACAAACAAGACTTTTCATAAGTTCTCAGGAGGAGGCCTTGAAAACAAACAGAAAGATAAAGACTACAATAAAAGAGAACACTGTAAATATGAGAGGTGGATGTAAATATACCGCTTGGCTATCAAACGAGGCTTTTCAATATCAACGGCTCACAATTTAAGGAAGAAAGAAAAAAGATACGGACAGTAAAAGAACGAAACAGTTTGCGAGTCGGTCGATTACGAACTTTTATCACTTTCTTAAATCCCATTCCCAGGCTAAAAAGTGCTATATAAACGAACTGCTCAATCAAACAGTCGTAATCTTGGAATCTGCGTGGGTAGAATATCGAAAATCAATTCGAAACCAACTCGTGAAAATTTGTTTCTGAGTGATCGTGAATAAGGATAACATCCAGATCTGCAAGAAGAGAAATAATTCATTTTGGACACATCACACTCATATATTCATTTTTTTTTCCAGGTGTTCGAATAGGTAACTAAGTTATTTTAATCATATTGGGTGGGTCGAGGTTCATTATTATTAGTTATTTAGCACCTGAAGAGGACTGAGTATCCCCGAAACGTACAATGAACAATACAGACAAATATAACAATTGTTTATGTTTTCTGTCCGAAATTGGGACTAAACTAGAACATAAAGGGCAGTAAACTATTCAAAACTGATGTATTACTTTTAAGATCATTACCTATCGTATTATATTTTACTAAATACAAATCAGCCATTGTTTTTACTATTTACTACTACTTTTTGTTTTGTTTTTATTTCGAGGGTAACAGCTCTAAATACAGTAAACCCTCTTTTTAACGAACACACGTTTTTAACGAACTATCGTTTCGGTTCCATGAAAAATTAATAGAAAATTATGCTTTTTCCTCGTTTATAACGAAATATTCTCTTATAACAAATTAACGAACTACTTTTGTGGACCTCAGAATTGAATTTGTTCGGTTATTACGAAAAATAAAAATACGATACGTCTTGATTCCCAGTAAAGAGGATATAACGAATTATTTTATAACGAACAGAGAATTTTTTGGTCCCTTGGAGTTCGTTAAAACTAGGGTTTACTGTAGAAAAAAAAATGTTTAGCGAAATAATAAACTAATTTGGTCCCCAAGGTCTCAGATTCAACCCTGGATTTTTTAAAGTCATAACTAAATACTTGGTTACGTTATACTTTGAAAGGGACGCTAAATGGTGTTCTTGGACCTGTGTGATGTCAGGTACTCGTTAAAGATTCCTATTCGAATCAAAGCTGTATAGGCCAAAATTTAGGACACCTACTGTAGCATCGTCCGATTAGCCACAGTAGCATAAAGTGACATTAAATGAATAAAAAAAAAAAAAAAATCATGTAACACGGACACATTTTCATTTTCAACCAAGGGATTTAAGAATAATACTAATAATGATTAAAAATTCTTAGAAAGTGTTAAAATATATTTAGAAGAGTAATAAAAAATTCTATCAGAGCACACCTCTCCAAGTTGAAACATATAATTTTCAATAACGAGCTAGGAAAGTAGTTCTACCGTTGTGAATAGGAACATAACAGTCCACACAAGGCAGTAAAACTCACCGGAACCGGGAATCGGGGAGCTGAAATGGTCAGTATGCCGGGGCAGAAGTGTTCAGTTATCCTCGAATAACGAACATCGTTTCGACGAAAGGGGCGATAAAAATGTCAACGGACTTAGCATCGCTTTAATTGCACTTGTGCAGTTGAATCCCAATTGCAGTTTTATCGTGGCACACAGGCGGACAACTTTCCGCTATGTCTCCCGATTTATTGGAGTCTCTGGAGCCTTTTATCCAGTCTTCTTGGCTCTGTATTCATGAGTTCCAGGGGTTGTTCTCTCCCATTATAGGTAGTAGATAGTCTGGAATACGGCAGAGCTCCTTCTAATTTCTAATCCGCAATGTATTCAATGTTTTATGCAAGGATAACTGGCCAGTGTCCTCCTTAAAGATGTCTCTTAATGCAAGAAGACTGCTTATCAAAACATAATTAGAAAAAGTGACTCTTTTACACAAAAAAACCATGAAGATTTTCATTTTTCCAATAAAAAGAGCTATCATATATTCAATTTATTCCAACAGGAAACGAAAAAAAAAAAAAAAAATAGTTTCTTATATAATAGAAAGGATTTTAATTCTGCCAACATCCTAGTTTAACGGAAAGTTGAACTAAAGACGTGGCAGATTAAAAGTTATATCAATTATCGAAAGAGACAAAAGACGAGATTTTAAAATTGCATGAAACTCTAGTAAGATTTCCGTTTTATATAAGACTCTTTGTAGAACTTGAAATAAAAACTGCTTTTTAGTGCTTTGCAAAAGAGCCAGTTAGATAATATCATAAAACTTGCTTCGAAAAATATATTTATTTTTGGTTCGTGCACTTTTATTTCAGCCGTGGAGCGATCCTGGGGTACTAAGACTTTCTGGAGCTCACTCAGCCTAAAGTGGATGCCAAAAATTGAGGAAAAAACTTGGCGGTGTAATTTAGTCTTAATCCTAATGTGAATACTCTATATGTACTGAACCGTTACACTTTATTGGTTGTAGAGGCACAGGTGTTTATATGTTTATGCATATATATTATATATATATATATATATGTGTGTGTTTGTGTATGCATATATTTTTGTATGTAGTTCGCCTTTTGGCTATCCACGGGACACGTGAAGTTTGATTAGCAGTATGATCTACTTCAAGCCGCGAACATTTTCATCCCAAGTTTGAAAAAAATATTAAACATACATTATTTATTTTGTAACATAAAGGCTTTTCTAATTGTAGCTTTTAATTAATTTTATGTATGTTTTTTTTTCTAAGCCTCATGGGAGTTGGGGGTTGGAAATCAGAAATAGGAAGGAATATGGGATCTCTTTTTCTTCATTACATGCATTATAAGAGGGGAGAGAGGATACAAAATTTTTCGGTATGTGGGAGCGAATGGGAGTCACGCTAGTGATGGGGCTCACGAGTCTTTCCGAGTCAGTTAGTCAAGTTATGGTGTCTCAGTCTAGTCTGAGGGTCCGTACATAGTCTTGCTTTTTTTGTTTCTTTCTATGCAGGAAGTTAAATCCTAAGAATTTTATTTAATTGTCAGGACTGTATCTATCTCAATGCACCCATTATATA
The DNA here is from genome assembly GCA_023052935.1 of Piezodorus guildinii. Lineage (NCBI taxonomy): Eukaryota > Metazoa > Arthropoda > Insecta > Hemiptera > Pentatomidae > Piezodorus > Piezodorus guildinii. The sequence goes on along the minus strand of CM041292.1, from coordinate 214,168,546 downwards.
TATATATATATATATATATATATATATATACATTTTCTATATATAGGTGTTTTAGAAGTGCGAGATTAATCTGTTTATTCGATAATCAGTGAAGAACTAAGAAACACAATCTTGTTCTAGGCATAATTAACGAGCATCCAGTAATAGAAATAAACTGTGATAATTTAAGAGTAGCTATAATATTTTTTTTCAATTACGTGAACGGTGTTTGTAGTGAAATAAACCACGTAAAATAAATAAAAGCGATGGAAAAAATAAGGAGCATTAAAAGCACAACTTGCAGTAATGTAAATAGAGGGTAGGCAATAAAGTCCACTGACCACCAATAGAAAAAGGCGATACAATTTGTTGAACCGACCAATAGCAATAAAGCTTACACCCTTAACTAGGTCCTTAGCAATTACTCTAAGATATTCTTTATGGTATCGTTAAAAGATACTTTAACCATCGGATATCATTAAAACTTCGCGAGGCTGTAAAAGGACCTGTTATCGCTCCACCTTCATTCGCTGGATTTTTATTTTGAACTTTTTACAATCCCCTTGCAATTTCAAGCACATCGCCGGACCAATCAATTGGCGTTTTAACTGCACCGCTGGGATCAGCCCTAGTGTTACTGCATAATGGGATAGCCCTTACAGTGCCGCGCTAATTGAATAGATCGGAATTGTTAGTGGAGGAATAAAATTGTAAGCACAATCACCTCTCGTAGGTTTATTATTTAATTAAAGCATGTGTCCCACGTAACTATTAATCAAATCTCGAGATTTTATGACACAACTTACAAAACTGCTTGAAATATATATATATTTTTTAATTGATAATTTAAATCTGTATAGGAATACATCAAGTAAATATGCTGATAAAAGATAGTGTACATGCAAAAAATGAAGAGAAAACTGCCCATTGACAGCACTATAGTAATCAATCTAAACAAGAAGGTCTCGGGACCATCTTCTTTTCAGACGCCTCGAAGGATTGTCAGGAATTAAGAAGAAGCTGATTGAAACTATGGTTAGAGTGGGAAGTGGAGTTGTCATGGAAGGATTGATACCTGGTTCGGCCCAAATCAGCTACAAAGAGAATATTAAGGTCTTTATGGATAAGCTTATTTGTGACAAAATAAGGACGTTGAGGATTTAGGATTGTAAGGATTGAATGCGGGAAAATTTGATGTTTAGTAGAGCCCAAAGCTCAATTCCGTAAGTCCAGATAGGTCCTTATGATGGTGATATAGATGAGCCTTTTTGTAGATAAGTGGAAGGTTGGAGCGTCTGTCCAATAAGTGTTTAGTAAGCGAAAGCGACGGGCAGTTTCTTGTCGTTTCAGTCTTGTGTGGACGTTTGTCAAGGAGAAGCCCTAGGTAGCGGATCTGTTATCCTGCGGAATATTATTCAAAGGAAACAGAGGCAGGATGTCATAGGTGTACGAAAAGGGTAAAGGTAATTGGTGGGATTTGTTGGAAATGATTTTAATTCTCCAATTCTGACACCATACCTCAATTTTTTTTAACTTATATATAAAATATGTAGTAAGGAAAAATATTTCGAAAATTTTCAAATTCCAGATTTATCGGAAATACACGTTTTAATTAATTTTACCCGTGAGTGCTAATGACAAAGTCCCACAAAATAGTCTCTGTGTGTTATAATACTATATACAAAACGATAAGCTGTAAAAACTTAAAATTTCATATTTTTATATGCCTGAGGCATTTTTAACAAAATCTGGCGAACCAGATGAGCCACTTTATAATGTGCATCTTTGCACATTTTTACAATTTCCTCGAAAAAAAGCTGTAAGGATTATAATTTAACTTTCTTTGTCGGAATACAATTTAAGCGACTTTGATATATGTAATGTAGGTTCCATTCTCATTAAAAACGTCAGACAAAAGGCTTCAATGTATATGTTCAATATGCTGCTTATGAAGCTCCTATTATTTAATAGGTTCGAAAAAATTAACTATATCGCCATGTTAGTAATGATAAAAAACAGGTAAAAAAATAACGTAAATGAATTCGATAACCAAATAAAGGAAAAATGTTTTGATTTTTTTATCATAAGAATAGTAATTATCATAAGTCTATCTATACTGTTGAAAAGCTAATGGTTTTGGGAACAAATTTTATATTATACACAAAGTTGTATAAACTAATGCAGAGCAGAAAATCGTATAAAACTAACTGATAGTAGTATATAATAAAATAATAGATTATTTAATCTGAAACAAATGTTTCCATAGGAACTAAATGTAATTCTTTAACCTTTTTTCGTCTCAAACTTTGTTTTAAACGTTTTAAGTTGATTTAAATAACGTAGATAAATGAAAGTAATGCGCTGCGAGCACTAGATGTCTTAAATTCATGTTATAATGTTAATTATATTGTCAAATCAATATTATTAAGCGGTGATAAATTTTATGGACGATAAAAAAAATATTAATTATAACCACAGAAACATAAGTGAAAATGTAAATGTCACATATTTTTCAATTATTTTTCTAATGAGACACGTTGAAAAAAAAGTACAGAGCTTTGGAATCCAGAAAAGTGAGTTAACATTTAAAAAAAAAAAAAAAAAAAAAAGGTAAAAAAGAGACAACTCAAAAGGCCGGCCGGAATGGCGTTCCAGGAATATCCGCAGGACAATGAAGGGGTCCTTTGTGAAGGCTGGAATGTCAATATCTAAATTGGAATAAAGCTGTTAACCGTCGGGGGCCTGGAGGCAACACTTAACGCCCCCGAATTAATATTTAAATAAAGAGGAATTTCTACAGGAATGGCGGTCGCCGCAGGGAGCTCCCCTCAAACGTAGCAGGAGGAATCTCAAAAATATTGCCAGGGTGGGGAGTCCGGAGGGTCGTCATATTTCACATGCAATTACTGTTAGTGCGTCCCCTCGTCGGCGAGGCTCCAACCTCTACAAGCGCATGATAATTCATTTAGTCCAGTGAGGACAGTTGTTAATAGTCTGCACTCAGCTGGAGAAAGAAGTGCCGTAAGGGCTGATTGTGACAAGGCTTTCGATTCGATTGAATTAGCCTGCAGTAGAGTGCGTTAGTGTTGAGTGGCTACTACTTCATGCCCCTGCGTCAACAAATCATACGTTCATCGGACTCTATAACACGTGAACTGTATCAGCAGAGCAATTAATTAAGGTACTTTGTAAATGGGCAGAGAGAAGGGAGGGTTAGAGGAGGTTAGACATAACTTCCTAGCAAACATAAATCATGCCGACAAAAAAGGGTTATCCTATTATAAAAATATAATAGGTGAAGGTGTGACAGCAACCTGCAATCTTCACGTTGCAACATTTTTTTTATTTTATTTTTTTTGTTTTTGTGAAATACAAAGTCTTGTACAAATTTACAACATAAAATACAATTAAAAAGAAATATAACCTGAGTCTAGTGCTCTTTACCAAAAACATTAAACAAAAGATAAAACAAGTACTTCTTGACAAAATAGTAAACAAAAAATAAAACGAACTGGATAATACAAAATTTTTAACATAATATAGATTACTATTTTTTTTTTTATCTTATCCTCCAACATTATTACAAAATAAATACAAAAACATTCTATGTATATACAGCAACAATGGTATATACAGTCCACTGCTCAGGCTCGTATTGTCTGTTGACAATTGATTGATTACTACACAATATTTTTGTTTTTTTAATATATTTTTTATTGTTTTTTACAACTGTATATACAAATACAGTAAATAAAATGGCTGAATTACAATAACAGGCATGAATAACATGTAAAGAATCTACCAGTGGTAGTACTTCAAAGTTTATTTCATGAGCAGGTTTCGAGGCACGTCTTTCAGCGCTCGGAGATTACCGGCAATAGATGTAGATGAGAGGTTACGGACAAGCGGGTTGAGTGGGCAGGTAGTCTGGAATTAAAGGAGGTGTATCTATCACGGGCCAAGTCTGCAACCAGTGGGATATTTAGGTCTCTATGGATGAGTTTATTAGTAACAAAGTAAGGAGCATTGAGGATTTTTCGTAGGATTTTGGATTGCAAGGATTGGATGCGGGAGGAGTTTGATAGTTTAGTGGACCCCCATAGCTTAATGCAATAGGTCCAAATAGGTCGGATAATCGTGATGTAAATGAGTCTTTTGTAGTAAATAGAGAATACACAATATTAAACTTAAAATAATGAGACATTTAAAATAAACGGAAGCGTAGTAAAAGTACAGTGATTAAATGGTTTCGAAAACTATTTACATAATATTGTTTATATGGAACTAATAGAATTATATTTATTACATATGTTTAAGATATGAATATAAAGAATGTTCATTCTGGCTTCACTATTAATGTTCAAGATATTTTCAATTTTTTGTAGGTCACAGTATACGGATTCAATGGTTTTATGATATATTGTCTTTAAGGTTGGGCATGTAGGAGGATATGGTACAAACTATTTTGAAATAATCATTGCAAAATATACAAAGTTCATTTGCCTTAATAATAATTGTTTTGTTTCCATGATGGAGTTTGATGCTCTCTGGGTTTCCTACCCTTAGTCGGCTGATACACCTTATTTTCTTAAAATTTAGCCTATATGTTAGGTACGCTTCTGGTTTATGTAGGTGGTAACTGCTGAGTAATCGGTATATCGGGTTATTATTTGAGTTCATTGCTCTATTAATATAAGTTGAATAGTTGTTGTTTATGATTGTTTCGATAATATCGACTTTGTGATTCAAAATATCGTTTTCCTGAGGCGCATAGTGGTGGGCTATCATGTTGACCTGTGAAACCCAGTCACGTTGAAACGTGAACAACATAAAACGCCACCAGCTCGAATTCGGATATGAAAGGATAGAATTTATTTTGAGTCGTTTGCACATAATAAGAGTAAATCTTAGTTAGCACTTTGCTTGAGTCTTATTCTTTGTAATGGCTCTATTAGCCAAAATTGAAGATTATATATATATGAGTCAATCCATTATGAAATAGTTTGAAATTTTCATTAATTTTGCTGCTCGACATTTTTGATTTTCGTGATTTTTTGACCAGTTATTCTCTATCCTTTCGTGAATATAAAACCATAAATATTTTTTTTTTTTTGGGCCAATAGTTTTAGTGTTGTATACGGTTTTAAGTCTCGTATTCAATACTTACAATCAAAAATCCTCAAAAAATTGTCACGAATAAACTCATCCATAAAGACCTTAACATCTCATATGTTGCTGATTTGGCTCGAACCAAGTATCAATCCTTCCACGAAAAACTCCACTCCCACTCTAACCCGGCAATCCTCCTTTTCGCAGTTTCTCTTCATGTTTTTCATGTACACTATATTTTATCAGCGTACGTGTATTTACTTGATGTATTCCAATATACAGTAGTAAATTTCAAAAAAAAATAAAAATAAAAAAATAAAAAATATTCTGGTTGTAGAGCCTTATGCAAATTAGAACTGTACATACACGTTCAACCGACTTAAAAAAAAAAAAAAGTCTATTTGTTCGATATTTTTATTATAAAAGGGTCAGTCCAATTTATATCTGTTCTAGTTAATATAAAATGCATTTTTATTAGAGATACTATCTAATTCTTTTATTTTTTTAAAAGTAAAAGCGCATATAAACTACGCCTTGACAAGCAGATATGACCGGCATGAGTTAGGAGAACTACTTGAGCCGGTGCTATCTGTGAGTACCAAACCATAACCGTAAAGATGGAGTGGTGAATGTATCGCTCACCTCGAGTGCGTAGGCACTGCGGCTTTGTCTTACGATTATTACGAAATTATTCTAACGACTCCGCGGTCAGATATAACTCATAACTCGAGTGAGCTGTCCCTTTGTATTCACATTCGGGCCACGAATGTTTAATTGAAAAGTTTATGGAGGCATAATGAAGACATTAATGCCCATAAGATGAATATATGACTAATGTAAAGTAGCCAGATGTATAATTGTAGAGGCATATACTGACAGGAAGGCATGTAGTAAATTATCTTTCAGACTGGCAGGGGCGTTGTTTGTTTATGACCGACTCAGTCAGCCTATTTCGTGGTTCCATCTTTGAAGATTGGAACAGTTCCAAAGTCCGCCAACTAACGTTTAAACATTTTTTTATCTGTTAAGAAAACGAAATATACGTGGAAACTGGAAAGGGTTGGTATCCGTCACTCCGTTATATCTCCGGCCACTGAATTATATTAAATCCGACTTTTTTAAAAAAGGTTCCATCAATTCCCGTAGATTTATAGAGCTTTTAAATGGCTTCTGAAATTAACATGTGTTATTTCACGCTTCTACTTATTGCGGGACCCTGTCGCCTGCTCTTTTTCCACTCGGCAATAATTCAAGATTAAGAAAATACCTTTGAAGATTTACCGTCGGCTACTACTGACGTATAAGGAAATAATCTTGTCACTTTATATAACGGAAGCGATATTTAGTTTCTCTTCTGAGAGTCAGTCTTTTGAAGAGCCGAGACGGGTTTCAACAAGACTTTGAAAATACAGTATTTTGTTTATTACTTAAACACTTATTGAAAGGAGTTATATATAACACTATCTGTAAACCGTTATTGCCCGCGAATATTTCATTTTGTGTCAATCTAAAACGTGTATCTCTACAACCCATGAAGGATCTTGGGCTCAGTACCTATGGAGATTCGTTCTGTTTCAAGGTCAACGGACGTGCAATGAGGTGATAGGACCTTGGGGGCGGGGTGGCCGAGATGGTTAGCGCGCGTTGCTTTAAACACGCGTTGCCTAGCTATCAGATGACCAATAAATTGAAAAATTACGAGTTCAACTAAGACTTTCATCCCGGCATTAAACCCCCCTCCCTCACCCCCTGGTCCGAGAAACCCCCCGTATAGCCTTCAAAGGCGAGGTAGGGGTGGAAAAAAAAAAATAAAAAAATAAGGTGATAGGACCTAATTACGCTTAGCCACCAGGTTTTTTTTTCCCCATTTTAGGTACCCACTTTGAAAAGGCTAAAAAGGCCCCAGGAAGGTCTCCATACTCTATGGTCGTCCCCCAGCTGAATTAGCCGAATAAATATTTATATAAATGCATAATTAATAATCGGATTCAAAATAACTATACTGATTTGTGGGGAGAGACCGTGGCTGAGTGGCTAGCGCGCTAGTCTCTCATGCTACAGGTTCTGAGTTCGAATCCCAGTCCCGACGGGCTTTTATTAAGGATGTAAAAAAAATTTGATTCACTCACAACCTCTCCTCCGGGTATGTGAGACCCGTCAGCCAAAGGGTGGCTACTCACCAAATTAGACGTAGGGAGTGATGACTCTACACCAAAAATTGTATCGTGAAACGTGAGTGTAAACTCGCAGTTGTTTACACCGCCAGCCCAGGGCCTACACGGCCTGTCGCGTCAATGGAAGAAGAAGATACTGATTTGTAAGTATACAAAGTTCAGCAATAAAAAAATAGTTTAGAATTTCTTATTTTTTTAATTTTGAGGGAAGTCAGAAAATAAATTTGAGTTATAAATATCTAAGTGCAGTAGAGTATGAAGAAATAAAATAAATTTCAGGTTTCCGGGAAAGATAGAGTTGTACGAAAAAAAAGCTAATAAAAATAAAAATATAATAAACTTTCCAACTTTAGCTGATTTATGATAAGCCATTATATATAATATTATAAGAGGCAGTGATATTATATCTTGCCTGTAGGTTCCTCATACATATCACATAGATCAAAGCCTTCCATCAGAGTTGGAAGGCTGTTCCATAATTCCGACTAACTGCCAAGTACTACCTCCAACTTGCCAACTCCTTTCATAATGTATCATATACCAAAACGAAAAGGCCCCCTCATTTTTCTTCAAAACTTTTTTTTTCCTTCCTTTCTACCTGCGTGACCTACTTTCGGAAATCAATTTATAAATTGATTCCGATAAGGCATAATAAAATAAAATAAAAACCTGAGTATGAGTACCGATTTGTAAGTATAATACATGATTGGGGTATTAATTCTACGAAGGAAGTCGCCCTGGAAACGGAAACCTGTTATTTTCCTATCTACTTTTTGCTCTTTTTTTCTCTTAATAATAATAGCTATGAACATGCGGATAATCGGTGAGGACAATTAGTAATTACTGCGTAATCATATGTTTTCAACTTGATTATAGTCCCGAGACTAGGCTCGACAAGCACACTATTTACTTAAGGTGAGTAATTATACCAGAAATATAGTTCTCCTGTGTATATCAGTATATATTTTTAATTTTATCCAATGTTATAAAACGATAAAAAAAATTTTTTTTTTCATAATGAGTTACTTCGAATTTTTTTCATAATGAGTTACTTATTCATAATCGATACTTAGGAACTCTATACACAGGATACAGTGTATTAGTAAAAATTGCATTAAAAATATATGTTTTAATTTTTTCCCTTAAGTCTGGTATCGAATTCATTCAATTTATATATTTGCCTGTTTTTCATCAGTGGTAACAAGATAATAAAGTTATTTTTGTAGAATCAACAAAATTAAAGGTACTTTAGAGGAAGAAAATCTATCGGCATTTAAGCTCTGTCAATCTATTTTAATCAGAATGAAACCTAAATGATATTTAAGCCCAATTAATTTTACATCGATATAGCGAGTTTAAACTAAATCGTCGGTAAAGAAATTGCATCCGATACACCACAAGGTTCAGTGCCGATTACACCAAAAGTTGCTTGAAGAGATTCTGGTGAGCTAATATTTACAATACGATAATATAACTCTACAAATCTAATTTCCATTAAGTTTAATCAATTGAGCAAAATCAGTTTATTAATAAACTTATTTTTTAAAACTAATCACCCGCAACAATTTTCTAAGTATATACCTTGTATTATAACGCATGGTAACAACAAATGCAACCCATTTAAAAGTGTGTGTGTGGGTGTGTATATGTGTATATATATTTACATATACATACGTTTTTTTTATATTTTAGTTTGGTTTAGTCAATAAATAAGTAATTTATAACAAAAATAAGCGGTTTTTTCCACTGTTAAGGCATGAATATGAGAACCTTGCATAAATAAAATTGCTTATTTATTGACAGATCCATATGATCAGTAGAAAACTTAAATTATCAACAGCCAAGAACAAATTTTTATATAATTCATTTCAATATATATATATATATGAACATATAATTCATTGGGTATTTATTTTTAAAATCAAGTGTACCTGGAAATTAATCAGTTTTCAATTCAAATGAATGAGAAATTTCATTATATAATTGGCATTTAGAAAAACATCTCGTCTTTCCAGGAATTATTTTTCCTCTCGGTTTATTAATGGTGGAATGGGCAGTTTAATGAAATGGACAAACTCTTAAAAAAAAAAATAATAAATAAAACCATCGAAGTTATAAAAACTAATTACTTCAAAAATGTATAATTAGCAAAATAATTATAAGTAGAAAGAGTTATACATGAACTATACTTTGTAAATTATAATCAAATAAGTGGTAAAGAAACATAAAGTCTTGTATAATAATTATAAAAACAATTCCTATTTCATTATTATGTCTTCATTGATATTTTAATTTTTTTATTAAATTTAATTTATTTTCCCGTCTCTACACTAAAAGCATGAAAAATTTATATTCTGTAAAAATTAATACCTCTTTTAGTTATTTTTATGAAAATTCATCATACTTGCTTTGAATAATTAAATTTTATTTTTTATCCCAAAGGCAGATTAATGAAATGAAATGTCAACAATGGGGTCTAATTAATGAAAAACGTGTATTATCAGTTCTCTACAAAGTTATTATACTTAAAAAAAGATATCAAATAATTAAATAAAATAAATATTCGTTATAGTTGAGTAGAGAAGGTTCAGATAGATCAGTTTTATCCAAGTCATAAGAAATTTACATTATTATAATATTTTTTACTTTCACTTACCTATATATGAAATCTATAGTTAGGGAAAGTATTGCGATGAAAATTTTCGAATTCAAGTTTTCAACGGAAATACACGTTTTAGGGTCCCCTGAGTCGAAATAACTAAGTCCCGCAAAAAAGTCTGTGTGTGTGTCTGTGTGTGGTAACTCCCGAGCAGTAACGAAAAGTCCTATAAAACTGAAATTTCATATTTAAGACAACTATACGTACGAGATGTTACATAATATTTTTCATTAAAATAAACTGACCGGAAGATCTACTTTATACCACCTTTTTACGATTTTCTCAAAATCGGCTCTAATGATTTTGATTAAACTCCGTATTTCGATGTAAAATTTAATGGGCTTTAATATCATATTAATATTAGTATGACATGGATAAAATTCCGATATTCTAAATTTTCTTCCTCTAAAGTACTTTTAGTTCTGTAGATTCTATAAAAAATGCTATATTATCTTGTTAGCATTGATAATTTACAGCTAAATATGCAAGTTGAGTGAATTTGATAAACAACAAAAGAAGAAAACTGAAAAAAATATTTTTTAATGCAATTTTTTGTTTTCCAACATAAGCACATTTATATAGATGTATATAATCCCGTTTGAAAGCTAAAGATTTAAGAAAAAATATTATCCTAGACACAAGCTTGTAAAAGTTAATAAATAGAGATGAAAAGCCGAATATACTGACTGATTATTTTAGATAATAGTATAATAGATTTTTTGATAAAACACATGTTTCTATAGAAATTCAATCAAATTAATTCTTTAATGGTTTCACTAATTCTTATTTCCTACTGTATTTGAAAATTCTTTAATCGATTTTTTAAAACGCAGGTAAGTGAAAGTCGTGTGTTGCCCGCACCAGATTTTTAATTTAATATTAAAAATAGGAAAAAAAAAATCACAACTTAAGTATTCTAATCCAGCTATTAAAGGAATTACAAGGCTTATAGGATTCCAACAGAATCGGACATAAGCGCCTTCTTGTTATTAATGTTTCAGTAGAAATTAAAGCCGATTTCTTGGCTCTTAACAACTCATTCAATAAATTATAATATATATTGAATAAATTTCCACAGGTCCTCATCCAAGCCGAATATATTGATAGGATTTTTTTTTTTCTTTTTTTTCCCTCCATAATAATAATAATAATAATATTTTATTGCTTTTAAGATTTACATCTTTTAGCAAGAGGTTTGGCCTCTATTATATTTAGACAGAATCATTTTTTACATTTAGTAAGGAAATATTATAAATATTGAAATAAGAGTTGAACTAACTACTTTAGAAACGACATTATAAGAAAAAAAAAACTAAGAATAGAAATCTTGATTAAATAATGAACAAAGAAACTTTAAATAAAAAATAAATACTAATAAACTCAAGAAAACCGAACAAAATTTTTTTTAAATAATACGTATCTTGATAACAATTTTATATAAACAAAAAGTAATGACATAACAAATGCATATAAATTTTGTACTAGTCGTTTGTAACAAAACTTCTTATCTTTAAAGCTTCTATTGAAAACAAAAATAAATCGTTCAACTTCCTATAGGTGGTAATTGTTAACAAGTCTTCTAAATTAAAATTGTTCATAACATACTTAAATCAATAGAATCTTCTGACTGGAGCTAAAACTCGACACGATATTAGAAAATGTTGAATATTATCATAACCATCGGTATTACATAGAGGGCAAGACATGCTGGGTTCAAATTTATAATATAATCCATTCACTATTATCCTCTGTGATTTCTCGCCTGCCAGTCTTAGTTGAGCGATTAACTTTATTTTGTTTATATTGCATCTAAGATTTAAATATTCTTCTCCGAATTGGAAGTTGGTTATATGGCGATATATTTTACTGTAAGAGGAATTTTCAATAGCTTCTATATTCCCTGGAATATAAATGATTAGCCATTTTCTCGAACAGTTTGCTCTTTGAATTTTTTAAAACAGCTGGATCATTGAGAGCCCATATTTCCTCTGAACCTATAAGAATCAGTGACCTACGAACTTCTGCGGTCCAGTTAAAAGGCACGTTTTTACTTGTTTCTAGGTCTCTAAGTCTATTGTAACATATTTTTGGAAGTCTGGTATTTTCCATTTCTAAAACTTTCTGCCACCAATTTATCATTTTTTTAAATATTTTAAATTTTAAATGTATAAAACCAGACTCAATCCTGACATATGAGTTAGGTGTGTTTTTTGGAATTGAGAGTAATCTTTTCAAAAATTTTAATTGAACAGTCTCCAATTTATCGGCATAATACATTCCCCACACTTATGTGCTATATAACAACGTGCCCAATACTATTGAATTGTACAATTGCTTTTTTGTGTCCCATGTATCATATTTACTTTTTATAAGGATTTCCAAAACTTTGCTAAATGCTATGTTTCCTTTGACTATTGTGTTGTTGCTAGCCAGGTTAAATTTGAATGATTTAGCTATTGTGACCCCAAGGTAGTTTACCGAGCGTGCTATTTTAATTTCCTGGCCTTGGCAAATAGGTAGTTTTAATTTCTCCTTACTTATATGACCCTTATGAAATGGAAGAATAACTGTTTTTGTGGTATTGATTGCAAGTTTTTTCCCTCCATGAAAGGATGGCATTGGCATACACCATACAGCCATTTTATATTGATAGGTTAAACACCAAAAATCAGATAAACACCTCCAAAAGGAATGTACTTCTTTTTATATATATATATATATATATATATAATATATATATATATATATATATATTTAAATTTACAACGGTATTAAAAAAAAAATCAAGTAAATGTAAGTATATAGTAAACAATGGCTTGATGTACATGTAGTGTCAAAAGTCTCACCATCATTTTTTTGCAGAAGCCTCAGAAGATTATTCTGAGATGATTATCGAGGAGGAAGCAAGAATGCAAACTAGTGGGTTAGAGTAGAACTAGAATTCGTCAGGCATAGCTACTGCTTCGAGCCAAATCAGAAACATATAGCATATTAAAGTCATTATAGATAAGTTTACTCTTGAAAACGTAAAGAGAAAAAATTAATAAAAGTGAAAATAAATAAAATAACTAGGAACCTGGTTTTCATATAATTTGGGGTGCTGAGAAAAAACACTATATTTTTTTTTTATTTTTACATTATATTTGACTCAGAATGGCTTACGTAAACGTAAAACGAACGAAATGAAATTGGATTATCGTAGGGATGAGTGTTTCATTGTTTTTATTCATTAATTATAGGGGTCCGATGTTAAATTTAATTAACCAAAATTAAAATTTTCAATATTTATTTATCATATATTAATTAACAGTTAATGGCATGTAAGAAGAGAAAAAAAAATAGGAAAGTATATTAAACAATTTTTTCTAATTATTTACAAACTACTCATTTACAAGACCATTCTTAAACCCATTTGGACCTACGGACTTGAGCTGTGGGGAACAGCAAAATTTTCGAATATCAAACGTATCCAATCCTTCCAGTCTAAAGTCCTTAGAACAATAGTCGATGCCCCATATTATGTTACCAACAAAACCTTACACCATGACCTGAATATCCCATTTGTCCTTGATCTAATCCCATCCAAATTCTCAATCTTCCACCAGAAGCTTACTCACCTTCCTAATCCCTTGGCACACTCCCTATCCAGTTCCAAACATCCCTATAACCCTCCTCGTAGGTTGAAGCGGCAGTGGCCCAGAGATCTTTTATAAATACGTCATTGGAGTGCTGGCATTGGCTGGCTTCTCCACTCATGCCCTGAGTGTATGTGGCTCTAGCGCCCTCGCTCAGCCTCCACTGGCTCTCAAGACCAGTGACGCGGTTGAATGAGAGGCGCTGGGATCTTCTGGCATTGTGCCTCGACATCCACCAGTGGATCTCGAGGTTTGATTCGGTGATCCCAGGGGCAGTTTGTAAATATTGTAAATAGGTATGAATGTGAACAAGATTGTTATTATTATTTTCTTTATAGTATTTATTTAATTTTGTGTATATATATTTTTTTTTCTTTCTTCTTTGTTTGATCTTTGTTAATTATTTATTTTTATTTTATTTCCAATGTACATATGGAATGAATGATTTCTTATATCATTAATATTCATTGCCCCAGAAGGTGGCAGATTGTATTATCTCGTAATAAATAATAATAAAAAAAAAAAAAAATTATTTACAACAATAAGTAGAAAACTGAAGTTAAATATAAACCAAAGGAGTATTTAAAATATGGAATTAATAGAGGAAAAACTTCCTTAACGCAGCAAACAATTATTTTATTATTCCATTTTTATTAAGATTTTTTTTTTTTTAAGCTCATGATTACCGTTTCTACGTCAGCAAATAAAATTTTAAACGTGTAATGGATGATGACAATTTACCACAAATTGTCAAAGAAAAATATCTATATTTTTCATTCTTTAATGAATCATAAATTAGCCTTAACCAGCTAGCTGTTCAGTATAGAACTGTCATTAGAATAACAAGTGTAACAAAATTAGTAGCTTCTCAGAACTATTTTACGAAAATTGGAACGTTTAACTGAATTCTTAAGTCAGTTGAAGACTTTTTAAAATTTAACACTCTTCTAACGAGGTGGCTGTACTATAAGAAACGAAAACTTTTTCCCCATTTTACTCTCGTTTGAGTATTAATGACTTTACGACTTCTAGGAATCATTTGCTTGTAAAACAACAAGCAACTATCATTTCAGGATCTGGTAGGAAGGTAAGAAAAAAAAACAATTAAGAGAAGAACTCTCTGTATACAGTAGCGCCGCACCTCCTTCGGATCTGATTATACAGCCGTGAAATATTTATTGGGTGAGGACATGGAAACGCTAATGACACGACATGGAAAGGATATCGGGCAATCTTCACCCCTCGCCAGGTATCGAACTCGGCTACACGTGGCTCTAGGGTATGAAATATTAACTCGCCTCGCAACAGACCCGCCATCGACGACAGCAGAACCTATAACTCAAGTCTTAAGAAGGATTATGCTAAAGCAATCATGCCAAGGAAAGAGTTATAAAATAGTGGTACAATATTTGTCGTTTACATCATTACTATTTTTTTTTTCCTAACTACTTTCTAATAAACTGAAAAGATAGTCTACTGTTATGATGTTTCGGATAACTACTTAGAGCCTTTGGAGGGGCATTAAAAGGTGGTCACGAGCCTGTGCGATGTCAGGTACTCGTTAAAGATCCCTATTCTAATTAAACCTGGATAGACAAAATTTAGGACTCCCACTGTAGTATTGTCTGATTAGCCATAGTAGCATAAAGTGACGTTAAAAATAAACAAAAACAACTACTTACAGCTAGTTTATTTCCAGTAATATTTCTGAAATTTCAGTTTATTACTTTCATAATCATTAACTACAATATTTTCTTATTTATTAATTAGCAATTATTTTTATTTAGTAATTTCAGATCTTTAGCCGTTGATAAGATATAAAATATTTTGTAGTTGTACCTGTGGTGTAGTGGCCAGCATAACAGCCTTTTATGTCCAATGGGAGGTTCAGAACTTGCAAATGTCCCTCTGTTTTTTTAAAGGAAATACAAAATTCTTGGTTATGCCGTAAAATGGTGGTCACGAACCTGTGCTATATCAGGCAATCGTTAAAGATTCCTATCATAATCGGAATACCGCTGTAGCATCGTCTGATAAGCCATAGTAGCATAAAGTAACGTTAAATAAATAAACAAACAACTACTTACAGTATATTTCTGAAATTTCAGTAAATTTACTTGGTAACAATTACAGAGGCGATGCATATTAAAGTCCAATAAAAGATGTTTACGTGGTTTGCTTAGCTCAGAACCGAAAATTTTGATTTGAAAGACGCAAAGTACTCGGGTCGTCATTTAACTGTTGATGATAAGCAAATTTAACCAAAAGGATGATAGATGTAATAGATCAAAACGGGTCACTTTCAATTGATTAAAACGCTAAAGTAATAGTATAACACTATTATAATAGTATACAAATGTAATGTTTTATTGGAGTAACTCAGCGGATAAATAGGGTATTAGGTTTGAGACCTAACCGACCGTTTCCTACAAATATAAAATAATACATTTTTCAAACCTAAATATACGATATTTATGTATTATTCGCATACAGTAAGGCACTCTTTTAATAGGTTCTGGAGAATCCTGGAGTTAAAACTGGAACTTGGGTCAGCAAGGACCGCACCTCAGCTATTGTTCAGGGCCAGTCAGCCGTGGCACTTACACGGGCCATCAATTTAAATAATAAGCCATTAACTCTAGGGATCGATAGCTATGTTATTTCGTCATTAGTTCCAGCCTCAATTATATCGAATTATAATAATTCAAATTTACAATTAATGTGTGCTATCATCATCATATATAATTAATATTGTATGTAGTTTTTGTCTTGAAGATGCGGTCCTGCCCAAAAGGTTCTGAACGTCGGTATCCCTTTAAAGTTATCGTTATCGTCTCGTCCTTTTATCCTTTTATTTATATTGATTGTTATTTCTTTTTATTTCGATAAGAAGGGCGGTCCGAGGATGATGGATAATGGGGGATAATGGTTATAATTGGGGAAATAAAGGGATGAAGCTAAATCAGTAGTCATTTAAAATTATAATTGCCACCATATACCATAATTTTGTTGAATTATGAAAATTGAATTCAATAAGGGTTCATTTTTTTTTTTTTTTTTTATGAAATATTTATGAAAAAAAGCTCTTGAACAAAACGTTCTCTGAAAACGAAATTTCAAATATAAGACAGGTATATTTGTGAGATTGTACATTGACTTTTGCAGCAAAATCGACAAAAAAGTTCTAATTTATACTACGCATTTTTTATGATATCATCGAAAAGATCGTTGAAAAGCTTAAACATTAATAAAGAATTATTATACCAATGTGAGTTAAATGAAAAATAAACATAGTCAGCAAAAGTATAAAAGACAAAATAATGTGAAATAAAGAGGGCATACGCCACATGTCAAAGAGAATAATGATGTTTAAAATCAAAAGTAAATATATAATGAATTGTATTATGTAGATCGTACAAAATAGGAAATTAGGTTGCATATTAATTTTATCTAAAAAGAATTTAAAAAAAATATATTTACAACTGTATAATAAAATACATTTAGTAAATGTGATACAAGTTATTTTTGACATGATTCATATGTAGGGATACTACAAATTGGCAGCTCCCCAAAGACTATGCTAAACTAGGTCTCGGGGCCATCTTCTTTTCAGACGCCTCAGAGGATTGTAGAAGAAGCAAGGTTAAAACTAGCTGGTTAGAGTGGGAGTGCAGTCTGTCATGAAAGGAGTGGTACCTGGTTCGGGGCAAGTCAGCAACATGGGGAACATTAAGGTCTTTATGGATGAGTTTATTTAAAAAGAAATAAAAATAAAAAAATCAATCCGCTAAATAAGATAGATTTTACATATGTGTATAAACACATTTTATATATATATATATATATATATATATATATATATATATATATATATATACACTGATGTATAATTAGTAAAATGTTACGGGCGTAATAATTCAGATATTTATCTCCCCTTCACCACTCCTATAAATACTTAGAAGCATTTGTTGACTATATTAATATTAAATTTCTCTATTAATTTTTATTTACTTATGGTAATAGTACTTTCTTTTTTTGTTTTTTTTTTAAATCTTTCATGGTCATTTATTTATTTAACATATAGACTGTATCTTTTTATTTTTCAATACTGAAGACAAGAAACGTGGGTCGAAAAGTTAGTTTATAAATAGTTATTCGCTATTCGCTACTCTTTTATGATGTTCACTCGAATCATCTCACCATTCAGAGCAACAGAAATGTTCAGCTTCAGATATGATTGGCATGAAGAAGGAAATTTCCCAACAACACGCCTTCTTAAGCTTTGATATGCAGTGAAATAGGTCTGAACCCCAACTAAAACTTTATTAATTTTATTTACTGCCATTTTCAATAAAGTATTTTAAAAAAATATTGTAGATCCAGCTTAGGATGACCACGGCTGAGCGGAGAACGTTATCCTGCAGGACATGGACGGAGCGCTTTGTCCCGGCTCAGGATTAATATATAAAGTGCTCGCTGAATAGGAGATTTATCCTGGGAAACAAAGGCATTGTTGTCGGTGACATTAACGCCTCCCCCTGGTGTAAAAATCCCTCCAGCTCCGGTAGCAGTGATTTAAAACTGTGAGCGGGTAGCAGTTGTGATCCGCTGGAATTACGTCCCTCCGGGTGTCACCGCTCCGTAATATATATCTTTATTCCCTCGATCGCCACCTGATTTATTTTTCATCGAACTCTCTCTAAAACTCCGAGGAAAACTGCGGTATATAGCCGTCTATATTCTAGAGTATATTTCAACCTGCTCTTACACTCATATATCTGTAAATATGTGGAAATATCTTGATTTTTTTTATTTTAATATAACGAATTGTTTTAATTTTTCTAAACTTTAGTGTTTTTAGACTTTTTTTTCTATCGACAATTATATGTTAATTTAATATATCTGAAGAAATAATTATTTATTTTTTTATAAGAATGTTATTATAAAACAATTCTTATAATATATTATGAGAATTTCTCACTGTTATTTCTATTCATAACTCTTTGAAAGTGGGGTCACCTATAGCTTAGCAGGTAGCCTAACAGCTTTCTATGACAAAGATTCAAACCTTAGTTATGCCGTCCTTCGGAGGGGACGTAAAAAACCTGTGCGATGTCAGGTATTCGTTAAAGATCCCTATCCTAATAAAAACAAAATTTAAGACTACCATTGTAGCATCGTCATATTAGTTATAGTAGCATAAAGTGACGTTAAATAAATAAACAAACAAACAAACAACTCTTTGAAAGTCCCTTAATTTATCAATCCCACTAAATAGAAAGAAACGACGGAACAATGAATTAAGTTCACTTGATTGAAGTGTTTCCAAGACCAACTTATCCTAATATTATATACGATTATAGAATATTATAGCTAATGCGATAATAGAATAGAATAGAATATACTTTCATTGCAATCGGGGATGTCCCCATACAATAGGAGTGTGTACATAAATCATATTTTTATAAACAATTTTCTACTTTTTGGTGTAACAAACTAAAGAAAAAAAAAAAAAAAAAAAAAAAAAAAAAAATATATATATATATATATATATATATATATATATGTATAAAATAATAAATATATGTAAATTGTCATATAACAGTAAAAAATAAATAAATTTAGCCACAATAAAAAAACAAAGTAAAATAAACAATAATAATTAGCAAAAAATATATATCCATTTCTTATGACTTCAAAAACAAAACAAAATGATAATAAATAAATTAAGATTTTTTTTTAAGTTAGTGATCTATCACAAAACCTCTTAAATTTAGACTTGCTCTGGTGTAAAAGTAAAGATTTTTAGAGGTTATATTTTTGAGATATAGTCTGAAGTTTGAAGGTGTTAACTGGGCTATGGGTGGTATGATGGTTGAGCGGTAGGAGGAGTAGGCTGGGCATGATGTGAAGGTATGGTCAATATTGTCAGCTTCTTTCTTATTGCAGATGGTGCAGTTTTCTATTGGATTGAATCTGTGCGGTATGTTTTTCATTGTGATTTGTTAGTAGGCTGGATTTGAGCCATAAGTTTTTATGCGTAAAGGGCAGAGCTAATGCGATAAATATGCTACGAAAACATCAGAAAATAAATAAAAATGAGCTAAACGAACCCAGATTAAAAACATAATAATTTTGAAAACAATTAAAATAAAAATATATAAAATCTTTTATTGTTTTTTTTCTTAATATAAATAATTTTATAGGAGTATATTTAAGATTAATTGTTTAAAGTTTTATTTCTTTTTTAGTTAGATTATGATATTTGTAAGTTCAATAACAAATCAACAACAGAATAAAGAGAGTAAAGAGTTTTTTACGAAAAAGGAATACTTCATGTTGTATTATAGTTTTTGAAATTAAAAAAAAAAAAAATACGCAAAAGAAACATTATACATTTCGAGCTTATTATAATACTATTTTATAATATAATTATATCTTACCTTATAATATAACATAAGGACAGTAGCTACTTTGTAAAGTTTGTTTTAATTCCCATGATCAGTTGAGTAAGCAATTATATGAGAATATTAAAAAAAAAAAAAATAATGATTATTTTGAGTTTATTCAATGCAACGAAAGCGACGAAAATAACTTGTTTAGTGCACTTTTCATCCTTAATAAAATATTTTGAAAATAAAAAAAATACGGAATAATGATTATTTTTGGTTTAGTAATAATTTATATTTAACATCGTGGAGTTTATCTTTCAATGTAGAAAGATATAGAGCATATTTTTGTTAGAAATACTTATTTTTATTTAATACAAATCAGTTTCTAAAAAGTGCTTAATAAAATAAAATATAGTTATTTAAGTGTAGTTATAAATTAAAACTAGACAAAATAAAATATAAATTAACTGTGATTGAAAGCAGGAATGATACGATTATGGGAGTACTATGGAGAAAAAAAAATAAAGCTATAATGCAAGAGATACTATCGTATTACAGGCAATAGCAAACAGTCCTGCAATTCACTTGGGGTATGCTTTTTGGATTGAGGGGAAATCCTGCATTGCATCATTGCACAGTAAGGACGATATCCTAAAGTGGGAATAAAACTAAAATATTAGTGGAGGACCTCCCATCATGAAGATTTTATGCCAGCATTACCGTGATTTGTGGAGTCGTGGACCAGTCGGCGCTTCCCCTAAAGGAAACAGTTAGTGCTTTTCCACTGTCTCTTAGGATGTTTACATTGTTATTAGTTCTTTCTTTATCGCTTCCAGGGTTTCTGCTCCAATGGGAAGGAATATGATATTGTAATCTCAGTGATTTTTATACAGATGTAACAGCTTACTGTTCCTTGGAAAAGCTTCAAGAAGAGTAAATATCTGGTGCGCGCAACACACAATTTTCACTTACTTTTCTAGTTAAAATAAATTTTAAAGCATTAAAAATAAAGTAAATGTTGAAAAAAGTAGATTTTTAATGGAAACATTCGACTCTTTCCATTACCTGCTGTCGCGTTAAAAGTAAAAAACGGTTTTTACCCTAAATCTTCAGCTTTCCAATATTATCTTATACATCAATATAACTATTGTTATGTGAGGGCGAAAAAGAGAGGAAAAAAATGTCTGCTCTTGTAATCAAATTCTGTCAGACAACGTCTTTCTCAGTCATATACTTGATTTAAATATGAAATTTTATTTTCTTACGATTTTTCGTATTGAGCTTGACTGCTAACGCAGACACTGCTTTCTGATTCGGACTGTGATATTGACTCAGAGGATACGATGACAATAATATACCCTTTAATGTTTATGATTCTATTTGTAATCAAATTCTGTCACATTAAATATTGACTAATTTCTTATCAATGCTAAAAACATGAAATAGTCAAATCAATATTACTTTGGAAGAAATATAAAAATTCAATATCTCAGATTATTTCAATGATGATGAAACATACATTATGTTAAAGCCCATTGAATTTTACGTCGACATATCGAGTTTAATATATAATATAATAATAGGCTTACCGAACCCGAAGGTTCGATGCCGATACCACCAAACTTCGCCTGCACAGACTCGTCCAATGTTCACCGGTCAAGCCCAAGCCCCCGAGATCAGCCTTAACGCAATCCTCCCATCGACGCTTCGGCCTACCTTTCGGACGCCTACCAGTCGGTTCAGCGAATACCAACTTTCTCGGAATCCGTTCCTCACTAAGCCCAACAACTTTACGCGCCCATTTGAGTCTCCGCGATGCTATCAACTCAATTATATTCACCGGGTACAAACTCCGCAATTCCGCGTTGTGCAACCTTCTAAACTCCCCAGTGGCCTCATCTCTCTTCGGACCAAATATTTTACGCAGCACCTTATTCTCGAAAACCTTAAGCCGTTGTTCATCCTTCAAAGTAAGCGGCCACGTTTCGCATCCGTAAAGAACCGTTGGAAGAATAATAGTTTTATAAGTTCTAACCTTTAAGTTTTTAGACAGAAGCCGCGAGCTAAGCAATTTACCAACCGAATAATAAACCGCATTTCCCACCTTTAACCGGGACTTTATTTCTTCCTGGATTTCATTTTTTCTTGTTATCATTGAACCTAAATACTTGAATTTCTCTACGTGTTCAAAAGTATGACCTGAAATATTAATATCATCAAGATCGCCACCATTTCTGCAACTAATCATATATTTCGTCTTATCGGTATTTAATTCGAGACCTATTTGTTTACCGGTTTTTATTAACACACTTGTATTTAGTTGTATAGTTTCTGTGTCTTCACCTAGTAGTACCAAATCATCGGCATACCCCAAAACCGGAATCTTGTCACCCATATGTAAGCCTTTCTCGGTACTCATCACCTTTTCTATAACATATTCTAAGGCTATATTAAACAAAACAGGTGAAAGGGAGTCACCCTGTTTCAAACCCGATCGCACCTTAAATCTCTCGGAGTAATTATGACCGATTCTAACTTTATGAAATGTTTCCGACAAACACATCTCTACTAGGTTTACTAACTTTTTAGGTATCCCCTGTTCAATCATGATGTTATATAGCTTCTGACGGTCTATGGAATCATAAGCCTTTTTAAAATCTATATAAAGTTGATGGACTACACCGTTGTATTCCAGTTTCTTCTCTAATATTTGACGTAAGGAAAATATTTGATCAATAGTCGAGCGATTCCGCCTAAAACCACATTGGTAGTCTCCGATAATTTCCTCAGCGTATTCCGTGATTCGGCTAGTTAGTATTGACGAGAATATTTTATAGCATACTGGGAGAAGAGAGATCCCACGATAGTTGTTACAATCCGTCCTCGGTCCTTTTTTGTGAATCGGAATAAGTATTGATTCTTTCCATTCTTCGGGTATTTTTTCATTTTCCCAGATCTTTTTAACTAAAACATGTAATTTGGAAACGCCCGCTTCTCCACACGCTTTGATTAATTCACTCGTGATATTATCATTTCCTGCAGCTTTATACCGTTTTAATTTTCCTATCGCCATTTCAACTTCCTCTTTACTCGGTGCGTCTACCCATGGTTCAGCGCTCTGGTATTCAGAGGGAGGAGATCGATTATTATTTTCCGTATTTAGAATGCCGTCCAAGTGTTGTTTAAATGTATTTAATATCTCAGTCGGATCCGCAATTATGTTGTTATTCGCATCTTTAACCCCATTCAATACAGGTTCAAATCTTTTACGCGATTTGTTTATACCTTTGTACATCTCTCTTACGTTATTTTCGCTTCTGTGTTTTTCTATTTCTATTATTTTGCCTTTAAGATACTCTCTTTTCTTATTTTTCAAGAATTTTGAAGTTTCGTTTTTTACTAACCGAAAGTAAGCCACATTATTATTGCTTGGATTATTTAAGGAATTCAGTTTAGCGGTTTTTTCTTTTTTCACACATATTTTGACAATCCCTGTCGAACCAAGGTTTGTTCTTTTTATTTTCGATTTTCCCAAGACATAAGTTACCGACCTCTTTAATATTATCCCTGATCCCTTCCCACAATTTGTTTACATCTTCGTTTTCCTCGTCTGAAGATTCCAAAGCATCGAACCTATTTTTTACTTCTATCGCGAATTGTTTTCTAATTTCGGGGTTGTTCAATTTAACAACATCAAAATTCTCGGGATGAATATAGTTCGGTGTTCTCTTTTTTGTATTTAGTTTTTGTCGAAGTTTCGCGATTACTAATTCATGATCAGAACCGCATTCTGCACCACGATACGATCTCACGTTAATTATGCTACTTTGCCATCTGTTTTGTACTAAAATATGATCTATTTGATTACGAGTATGTCCATCCGGCGATGTCCACGTATACTTATGAATGTCCTTATGTTTAAACGTAGTACTTTTGATTATTAGGTTTTTCGAAATGGCAAAGTTTATTAGTCGGGTCCCATTATCATTACTATATTCGTGCAAACTTTCTTTACCGATTGTAGGACGATATACTTCTTCCCTTCCAACCTTTGCGTTTGCGTCACCTAGTATAATTTTAATGTAATTTCGCGGTAACTTATCGTAAACCGATTCTAGTTTATCATAAAATTCGCATTTTACTTCATCATCATTATCTTCGGTGGGAGAGTGAATGTTTATAAACGCGATTTTATACCAACGACCCTGAAATATAGCAACCGATATTCTTTCACTAAAGAACTGTACATCCCGTAATGCGGAAAGAAATCTATTCCTAATCAGAAACCCGGTACCTAAACAATAATTAACGCTCCCCCCGTACCAAATAGTATACTTTCCTTCTGTTAACGAACCCTCCCCTGGCCAGCGAACCTCTTGTAATGCAACGATATCTAAATGGTACCCCTTAACTTCATTCGCTACCGACTTTAACCCACCTGCCGTATTTAAACTTCTAACGTTCCACGTCCCTATTGTTAGATCTCTACTTTTCATCTTGCGCCTAGATTCCTCTGAAGCAGTCCCCACCCGGAGACCCGAACGGGGGACTAGTTTGCTTCCGGATAATGGGCGTTTTACCTCAGAGGAATCCATGACTGTTTGTGGTATTTTGTGAACTAAAATATGTGAGTAGGGCGTTCGAACCTACGTCACACCCTCCAGCAAGCCTGGAGGGCCGCTCTCATTGTTGGTCAGCGAGTCCATCGGACTTAGCCGGGAGGAGCTTCCGAGGAAATTCCACCGACCATCCCCACATCCGCCACCCGTGGGACGCTCCCCATACGCGGTAATGAGATCCGCGCGAGGTATCGAGTTTAATAATAAACATTAAAGCCCCAATCATAAATAGAAAACAATAAACAAATAAAAACCAGCATCAAACAATCCTTGAAGGATCTTGGGCTTGTAAATATAAAGATTCGTACTTTTTCTAGGCCAACAGCCGTGCAATGAGGTAATTATGTCGAGATCCCACTCAGTTTTACCATTTTTTTGTAGGTACCCACAAAATAGAGGTTGGGAGGGTGTTCTTATCCTAGGTTTGCCCCTTGCTTGAAATAAAAGAATAAATAATATTCTGTCACAGCCGGGATTCGAACCCAGGAACCGGAACAGTAGACTAGCGTTCTATCCACTACACCATGTCGTTCTCAGTTATATACTTGATTTAGAAATGAAATTTTATTTTCTTACGATTTTTCGTATTGACCTTGACTACACTCTGACACAGCTTTTTGTTTTGGACTTAGTGATATGGACTTATATAAAAAATATAAATCTTATTTGAAAAAAAACTAGGTTTCGATTACTGCATTAATGACTGCATGGCTTGGTGAACGCCTCCATCTTACTCGCTACAGAATTGAGTGTGGGTTTTAGAAATGAATACATTTCAGGTCAGATTTATCGGTCGTGTTTTAAACCTGGACGAAGGGAAACCAGGCTTGACAAGGGTCTGAGAAGAAAAGTAGGATTGTCCGATTATAACAGACAGTTGAGGTGTGACGGATGAACTAGGGAACAAGTTTGGACAAGGAAGGTAATCCTAAAGGTAATAAGTTTCAGTTAAAATATACATTTATTTTTCCTTTTGAAAAGGTTGGTATAAATTAAATTATAAATAAAAAAAATTATATATATGTATATAGTAAGCTCTAGTTATAATTAAAATAAGGTTTAGAGTTAAGAAAAAGGAAAAAAGGATTTAAAAAGTTCAGAATACAAAGAAAGTAAGCTTACTTATGTTTTTGCATGCAAATATATGTTTTGCAAAATGGAATTTCTTTATTAAATAGCTTTATGGTCAGTCTACGCTATGTGGAGCATACCCAGGTTTATGATCGTGTCGCGTGAAACCCTAGAGAATCCTTCATATTGAAAAGGCGAAAGAAATATTCCACTAAGGCAAATTCTAGTTTTTACGATGTCTGCGAGCTTTCGAAAATCCACATTATTAAGAGGACTTCTGAATAGTTCTCAGAAGCTTTTAATACAGTATGAATGTATATACTTTCATTGTTGTTAGAATTTTGTTTTCATAAGAGTAAGGTTTAGAAAAGCTACTATTATAACAAAAATGTCACATTGCATTAAAGAAGGGTGATATTCATTTGTTGTTTACTCATTTAAGGTCACTTAATGCCTACAGAAGCTAATCTGACGATGCTACACTTGAAACCCGAAATTTTGCCTATCTTAAGTTTTTTTTAGGATAGGGATCTTTAACGAGTACCTGACATTACACAGCTTCGGGACCACCTTAGTACATCCCCTCCGATCGACAGCATAACCAAGGATTTTTTACTCCATTAAAAAATCGTAGGACCACCTGCGGGTTTCAACCTGTGAACTTTGGCATAGAAGGCTGTTATGCTAGCCGCCCTGCTACAGGCGTTCCTTGTAAGGGTGAACATGTGACAAAGCTAAAAAAAAAATGTGTAGTAATAAAAAAAAAAAAAATATATAAGGAAGATAATGATAATTGTTCACATTTATATAGTGAAAAATAACACGTTTAATTAGTATACCTTAATGTTCGTTTTTTTTTTTTTTCAATTTTATGTACCCTTATTTTTACTTTGAGTCGTGTAGAAGGTAAAAACAAATAAAGATGTCCCTATAATCTATACTCACCTTAGAGAGGTAGTGTATATTGTGACCCAGTTACGTAGCCATTGTACGTTCGTTGGCAGATGATATATCAAGAAAGTCGCCCACGTAGGGACTTATACGGTCTCTAGGATTTATAGCCACACTGTCAGATCTACGGGATGCCGTGTCACATATACTGCCAAGAAGAAACTAACTGAATAATCTACATACTCCAAGTTAAAAAAATCAAATAAAAAATTTACTTCGAGGATTTGAATAGTTTTAAGTTGTTTTAAAACATTTTAGAGAAATTTAGTGATAAATTTTTGCTGCAAGGGTTTACGGACTTTTAGAGGTTATCAAAGCGTTATTTACTTGACACCATATATATTTTTTTAGTAAATAATCGATTCTGGAGTTCATACATTGTGCAAAGTGGGTACTATTAATGACGATAAAAACATGTTGAGCGTGATTTGGGCCAAATAAATTCCCCACGCAAAACGATTAACTAGTGAACAATAATCATTAAGTACAGAACTTAGGTACTATTTAAATCGAGCCAAACATGATGGTTCTATTCCATCTTGAATGAAAATATTGAAATCGGACTTATCCTTCGAAATAGTTAAGATACTCCTTTTGGCGCGTAATAATACATTAAAAAAACAACAACAAAGAAATCGCATATTTTCTTTTTAAAAAAAGAAAAGAAAATCTGCCCACTAAATCCAGAATAGAAAATTCATAAATTAAAATATCTAGAAACCTGGTCCACTTGGGATGAAACTTGATAGACATATATCATTGCATTTCGAATTTAAGGTAAGATAAAAATCATATAAATTCAACAACCTCTTAAAAACTCTAAATATGTGTTTCAGATTGAAGCTTATAAATCATAAGGGTGTATTATCAAACCCCTACTATACGGAGCCTAGTTGCTTCTTCATTCTTAAAAAAATACATGAAAGAAATAGCAGCACTTTAAAGAAAATCGCCTGAAGAACTTCTTTCGAAAAACTTCACATATTATTTAATGTTACCAATTTAGCATCAACCGAAACCAAATTGAGGTAAAGACAGAAAAAGAAAAAAAAAACTTAACACAGTTTGCAGTGCTAGACAGATTTTTTTAAGAGCCATTTTTTGGTTTGTTGATCCATGATACAGATTGCTTTATTTATTTTCCTATGATAGAACACTAAGTGGATAGAACACGGCTAAGGATAGGACACTTGCGGCTGACGCACTCATATCTTTTTGCTAGGCAGCCGGTGCCCCGATGCCAGCACTGTGATGGAACCCTTACCATTCGGCATATTTTTCAAGAATGCCCTTATTATTCATCACACCTGAATAAAATTGGACTAAGCCCGAATATTTCAGCGGTGCTGGGTGTTAGAGAGAAAACCATTGAATTAGTTTTTGATTTTCTTAAGGAGCAGTCATTATTATCGAAATTATAAAGACCATTCCTAATCAGTTCGCATTACTAGCATTAGCTTTTTAAACTATTGTTTACATAAAAATATTTTTTCTTTCTTTCTTTATTTTTTTTTTATTTATTTTTTTTTTTATTATTATTTTTTTTTCTTTCTTTCTCTCAATTATTCATTACCTAATAGTTCTTTCATATAAAGGTTGAATATGCATATAGTGTCTAGGCGTTGATGACCTTAGGGTTTTACGCCTTAAAACCAAAACAAACAAACAAAACATAACACTAAGTGTTATGATCAAGATGCTTATATGATGTTAGTTACTATTTTTATTTTAAATTCGTAACTGTTTTTATTTGATTACAACAGTAACATACTTTTTTTTTTTTTTTTTTTTTCTAGATAAAACATGACTAAATACCGATAAGACGAACATGACCGAATACCGAACATGACTAAATACCGATAAGACGAAGTATATGATTAGTAGCAGAAACAGTGTCGATCTTGGTGATATTGATGTATCAGGTCATACTTTTGAACACGTAGAGAAATTCAAGTATTTAGGTTCAATTATAACTAGAAAAAATGAAATCCAGGAAGAAATAAAGTCCCGGTTAAAGGTGGGAAATGCGTGTTTATTATTCAGTTGCTAAGTTACTTAGTTCGCGGCTTCTATCTAAAATCTTAAAGGTTAGAATTTATAAAACTATTATTCTTCCAACTGTCCTTTACGGATGTGAAACGTGGTCGCTTACTTTAAAGGATGAACAACGGCTTAAGGTTTTCGAAAATAAGGTATTGCGTAAAATATTTCGTCCGAAGAGAGAAGAGGCCACTGGGAGTTTAGAAGGTTGCACAACGCGGAATTGCGGAACTTGCATCCTGTGAATATAATTGAGCTGATTGCATCGCGGAGACTCAAATGGGCGAGTAAAGTTGTTGGTCTCGATGACGAACGGATTCCGAGAAAGTGAGTATTTGCTGATCCGACTGGTAGGCGTCCGAAAGGTAGGCCGAAGCGGAGATGGGAGGATTGCGTTAAGGCTGATCTCGGGAGCTTGGGCTTGAATGGTGAACATTGGACGAGTCTGTGTAGGCGGAATTTGGTGGTATCGGCATCGAACCTTCGGGTTCGCTAAGCCTATTATTATTATTATTAGATAAAACATGATATTGAACAGTTAAAATCAGAGAATTTAGCAATAGAACATTGCCTGAATCGGTTTTATAAGATTTTTTTTTCGATGTGAGTAAAGAAAAAAAAAAGTTATTTTTAAATGTACCTCCCTGTTTTTATACATGCTATACAATTGATTTCTCGATTCGCGAGCATCGAAAGGAAATCTCTGTTTCATAAAACCTACAGCTGCATGGAAGCACCGGGTCCGAATAATCCGATTAAAAGAGAAACCCGGCTATACAAAAAGCTTGGTAGCTAATCCTTCAGCGCTCCACTGATTGGAGTTCCAAATAGCGAAGGGATATCGCCTTACTGGTCAGGTGCTTCGGGCAGGCAGGAGCTGAAGTGACGGTATGGTACATGGTATATAACAATAAAGATTATTTTAAAACTCTTTTATTTATATAATTATTTTAAACAAGAAATAATTCATATATTGCGCTTCGTTATACAAAAACGCAAAACTAACATGATGAAGTATATTAATAAAAATAATTTAAATATAATAAAAATACAAAACTTATCCTCTAACGCAATAATCAGGCGCTACAATACGGTAATAAAACCAGTAATTTTGTACGGGATGGAGACATCATGTCTCCCCAGCCTAGAAAAATTAGTGAAAATAGAGAGAAGGATCCTGAGGAGAATCTATGGGTCCAAAAAACACAGGAAGGAAATCTACAATGGGACCTGGAAACCGAAATAAGAATCAGAAGAATAAGATTCTTTGGGCACATGGTAAGAATGGACCAAGGGAGACTGAACAAGAGGATATTTAACCGAATCCGGGAATACAAGAACGTGGGAGGATACATAAGGCAAATGAGAGAGGAGAAGTACAAATTAAAAATAACGGACAAGCACTGCCTGGACTGAGAGCAATATGCAAATAAATTGAAAGAGATCAAGGTTCTTACGGGAAATAAATAAAAACGGAAAGGTACTGCGTGATCGGAGGAAAGGAAGAAAAAACACGCAGAAATGGTGAGAAGGTACTGGGAGGAGAGAAAAGCGAAAATGAAGAAGCAAAAAAAAATTAAAAAAAAAAGACTGGGCTGTTGCCTCCCAATTATATATTAATTTATAATAAAATTATATACTTAATAATTTCCAGTATTTAATAAATGAGGCTATTGTAGTAAAGTGGAAAGTTAGAGCGTCTATTTGATAAGTGTTAAAGTAACCAAAAAGGTCCTCGACAAATGTTAAATTAAAAATGATATTTACAATAAAATATGACATAATACATAGAGTATATTTTAGTCTTATTTTGCGATATGTTTTTGTAAGTGTAATAATTTCCATGTGTGAATTTCCCATTTTTAAATTAGCTCGGTAATCCAGAAATTATTAGGTGAATTACTGAAATGATTCAAGGTGGTTAATTCAAAGCTGAAATAATTCAAGGATCATAGAAAAATATATATTCTGCATATAGTAAAAGAAACATTTCTAACCCTACAGAAAATCCTAAATAATGCCTAGATCAAGTAATTTATTTTATTTCAAAAGTGGTTAATTACAAAGTTTTTATGAAAATATTACGATTGAGAACATTATATACTATTCGCATTTTAAACTCCCTTTATTATAAATAATATAAAATGGAGTTTATCCATTGAGTTCATGAGGAAAGTCTAGCGCTGAAATTACATAATTAATAATAGACATATGCCTGTGATGTCAAACCATAGATTTCAAACATTTTTTCGAAAACGGTTAACCGACTTCAAATATTGAATATTTTGTTTCGTAATTTTGCGGTTGTATTCATTGAAATAGTCTGGCAAGGCTTATATGGCGGATTAAAACAAATGTCGTAAGTATCTTAGGTTTTGTGAATTAGAATAATTAAGTCTCTCATTTGTATTAGTAATAAAAATTTATTCATGTAAACTATGATACGAGCAGAAGATTAAATAAAGAAGGAAAAAGATGAAATATATCCCCAGATTAAACTTATTTTTTTCTGACAAAATAGTAATATAGATGTATAATATACCATTAGAAATGATTTCGGAAGAAATATTATATAATATATAATCCTGTAAAAGACCCTAGAGAATAGAGAAAAAGTAAGAACCTATATAAGTGATTATAGAACATCATAATATATTTGTTTCCATTATTTCAGAAAAATAATTGCTATTTCGTAAATCATAAAAACTGAGTTTTATTTATTTAAAATAAGAAGGTATGTGAGAGTTGAGTGATGCACACACTAGATTTTTTCAATAACTCTTCAGCTAACGGAAGACAGAGGAGTCCTCTTAGATCTTCAGACAAAGGACGAAGGACCCTACGTCTTCATCAATCCTCCTCCTCAGGACCTAAACGGGTCTAATAAATCGATATCCTTCCAGCTCCTGGATGGATGACCCATCGAATGCAGACCTGGAGAAAGCTGGAAAAAGTGATACTGGAGCATCTTCTTGAGCAGTGTCAGTTCCAGAGTTCCTGGACAAATCGACTTCCTTTAGATAAAAAACTCGAAGCCCTCCCACATTGTACGTCCATTTACATATTATACGCATCCTATTGTGTCCCTGTCCCATCTAAATTGTATTATATTCTTCTTTCGGAAGGTTTAATGTTTCTATTTTATTGCCTAGCCGTTTAAAAAAAAATTCAATGAAAGACCACTCGACACCTACGCTGGTCTGTTGGAGTCGTCGGCTGTGTAGGACATGTCCTAGGGTGTAAATGATTGCCCTTCTACAAAGAATTATAGTCACTCTAACAGATTCGGATGTGCACGAAATTATCTATTTTAAGTTAACACTATCATTTAATGATTCTTTAATTAAATTAAATTAGAGGAAGAAATTTTGAAATATCGGCATTTAAGTCCTATCAGACTATTTAAATCAGAATAAAATCTACATTATATTAAAGCCCGTCTAATTTTACATCGATATAGCGAGTTTAATCAAAATGGTTAGAGCCCTTTTTAAGAAAATCGTAAATATGTGCAAAATGCATGGTATAAAGTGGCTCTTCTGGTTAGCTGATTTTGCTAACAAAGTTGCTGTAGCATCTCGGGCGTATAGTTGTCTTAAATATGAAATTTCAGTTTCATAGGACTTTTCGTTTACACATACGGACACACAGACCTTTTTGCGGGACTTGGTCATTTGGACTTAGGAGACCCTAAAACGTGTATTTCCGTTGGAAACTGGAATTCGAAAATTTTAATAATCGCAATACTTTTCCTTACTATATATTACATATATACGTAAGTGAAAGTAAAATGGAATAATATACTTATATTCACAACATTTATTTTGAAATATACAATACATATATAGTAGAAATCAGCTTTGGATAATCGATAACCTTAAGATTTTTTAAAATTTTCAATAATTCTTTTTTTTTCAGTCCTTAAATATATATGTACATACTGCTAGGAATTTATTTAATTCATTGAACTGAATAAACAAAAAGTATTAGTTAAATAGTAATTTGTTATTATATACCTTTATTTATTTTATTTTCCCAAATTTGACTTTCCTTTTGTTTCTACTATAAATGATGTATGAATGCAATATTATAGAAATATTATTATTGTCCATAGAGAAAAAAATGTAATATATTCGAATAAACAAATTAAAATTGAATTGGATTAAATAGTAGGTAGTAATTCATATTTCATGATTTTTATAATTCATTGTTTTCAGCTTCCAGTGCCGCGACAGGCCATGTGGGCCCTG
Source organism: Piezodorus guildinii (assembly GCA_023052935.1). NCBI lineage: Eukaryota > Metazoa > Arthropoda > Insecta > Hemiptera > Pentatomidae > Piezodorus > Piezodorus guildinii. The sequence goes on along the minus strand of CM041292.1, from coordinate 214,135,667 downwards.
GGCCTCGCGGTGTGGTCTCCTGTGAGATTACACTCACGTTTCTCGATGTATTTTATAGTGTAGGGTCATCACTTCCTACGCCTAATTTTGTGAGTTGCTACCATTTGGCTGACAGGTCTCACAAATCCATGGGAGAGGCTGTAAGTGAATCCCCATTTAATTACATCCTTATAAAAGCCCCGCCGGGACTGGGATTCGAACTCACAACCTTATTTTTATAGACGAGCGCGCTAGCCACTCAGCCACGGGCTTCCCGATTGTTTCCTGCTACTATAACCTTTAATAGACTGGTCTTTCACTTTACTAGAAAAGACTCATTTACTTGACTATCATAAGGCCAATGTGGACATACTGCTTTGGGACACTACTAAATTATTGAATTCTTCTAGTATCCAATCCTTTCATTTTATATTATTTTGTCTAAAATATGTTTTCATTGAGGGGGAAGTGAAAGCAGTAACTAGGGTGGAAGTTTTATGCTTTTATTTTATTTTTTCAAATTTGGTGTAAATAAGTTTTATATACCTATGTATATAATAGATAGAGAAATATATGTTAAAACATTAAATTACCATAATTTAAGAACTAATAATGTATAAAAACGATTATTTAATCCCAAAAGATATTATACTTTGTAGGATGCGATGAGGAAGGCATTGGCACAACGGAAGCGGGAAGTGAAGTCCCTTGTAAGCCCCCAACCATTGAGGCTCTTCCATATTTATGCGATTCCATGAATTTTTCATACGCCAATAATTACCAAGCTTTTTATTTGTAGAAGCGCCATAATAAAATTTCTGCAATCTCATCACAATGGTTAATGCTTTGAGGATTTGAGAGATGCGAGGGATAGTCTTTTTTTCAGTTTATATTACGATTTTCAAGTTTTTTTCTCTTTAACAAAAATTAAAAAAAATAAATAAAACCTGTAAAAAAAAATCATAGTAAACGCTTCTGCTGTCAGACGGAGCCCATCCTTATCGAAATTCAACTTTTTTTTTTTTTTCTTTGGACTGCGCGACAGACCGTGTAGCACCTTAGTTGCGCAATTCAGTTTCATAGGATTATAAACTGAGTTTCTCGAAAGTATTTGTTGTAGGGTAGGGTCATAAATCCCAACTGTTATTTTCGTGAGTGGCGACCAGTCGTCTGACGGGCCTCACATAGCAGTTGGTGAAGCTGTGAGTGAATGATGAATGATTGATTGTAATTACATGCTTAAAAAAATCCATCCGAGACTGCGATTATAAGTCAAATCTTTGACAAAGCTGATAAGCGCGCCAGCCACACAGCCAGTAGCTTCCCTTAAATATATAAAAAAAAAAAATATTAAAGAAATTAGCCCTGTATAAAAAGATAAAAAGCAGAAGATAGCTTAATACTGTAATCGTAAATATGAAACATAAAATTTTAATATTTATAAAAAAATATGGTGAATTTAGGCTTACAATAATAGCAATATTGTGAACATTTTAAAACCTACGCTCTGATTAGCACTAGTCATAACTAAATTCCAAGAGAGGAGGGGTGAGCATCCTGAAGTTGGGTCACGCTGTGAACGTCAATCCACGGAGAGCGATTCTCTCACGGATACGGCGACCCGTGACCCGGGGGAGTAACGCCTCACCGGTCCCGTGACTGGCGATAACTGGCGGTGGTTCCCCTCTAATAGCGGCCACGATATGCAAATAGTCTTGATGAATTCCCGTTGATCAATGTGACGTGTAACTGCGATGCCTGGCACCTCGTCGATAGTGCCCGCCAGCCTGTATCCAAGGCATTAATAAGTCAACCATTTCATATGCCTAGCTCGTACGCTCCTATCATCGGATGGTGGAGAAGGTTTAGATGATTACTGGTATTATTTTGAACCACCGACAGCAATGTATTATCCTTTTAGTAATATGCACATTTACCTCAGAGAAGAAATTAAAATTAATGCTAATTTAATGTTTAGAAAAATAATCCTCTTTGACCGAGATCATTAAAGGCTCGACCCATATAGCAGGGCCTACAAATCTATTCAGACCAGCATTAAATCCCCTAAGAGCTACTTAGCATGCGGCTCTATTAATTTCGAGATGAAACTTAACATTCAAAGAGGCAAGTTCCTTAGCTGCAAGATCCAAGCCCTCGGTTAATTTACTAATAGCAAGTAGCGCTTCTTCTACAACTCTGTCCTCCGCAGGCTCAGCAACTTGCTACAGTTCAGGAGTTCGCTGGAGTTGACTTGCCCTACAGTACACCCCACATGTAGAAACTTACACAACTGAAGAACTGTATTTTTATTTTATTTTTTTAATTTTTGTAATGGTGGATAAAACAACAGAAAGTACAAAAAAATAAATAAAAAGAAACCTACTAATTTTAAGGGAAAGTATTGCGATCGTGAAAATTTTCGAATTCCAGTTTTCAACGGAAATACACGTTTTAGTGTCCCCTGAGTCCAAATAACCAAGTCCCGCAAAAAGGTCTGTGTGTTTGTGTTTGTGTGTGTGTGTGTGTGTGTGTGTGTGTGGTATCTCCCGGGCGGAAACGGTAAGTCCTATGAAACTGAAATTTCATATTTAAGACAAATATACGCCCGAGACGTGACCAAACTTTTTTCATCAAAATGAGCTTACCAGAAGAGGCACTTTATACCATGCATTTTGCACCTTTTTTAGATTTTCTCGAAAACGGTTCCGACGATTTTGATTAAATTCGCTATATCGATGTAAAATTTAATGGTCTTAATATCATGTAGGTTTTATTTGAATAAAAATGGTCTGACAGGGCTTAAATGCCGATATTTTATTTTCTATATATTTTCTTCCCCTAAAGTACCTTTAATGTTGTAGATTCAATATTAATACCTAGATTGTCTAGTTAACGCTGATGAAAAACAGGTAAACATATAAATTGAATAAATTCGATACTCAACTAAAGGAGAAAACAGAAAAAATATTTTTTTAATGCAATTTTTCGTTTTTGAACATAAGAGCAGTAATATACATGTATGATATACCGTTGGAAGGCTAAAGATTTTAGAAAAAATATTATCTCATACACAAGCTTTTAGAAGTTAATAGAGAGTGATGAAAAGAAGATAAAACTAACTGATTATTTTAGATAATAATATAATAGATTTTTTAATAAAATACATGTTTCTATATAAATTCAATTTGATTAATTCCTTAATAGTTTCACGTATTTTTATCTCTAACAGTATTTGAAAATACTTTCATTGATTTTAAAAATGGAGGTAAGTGAAGGTCGTGTGTTGCCCGCCCCAGATTTTTTTAATTGGGTTTTATCAGATTGTAACAATAAGCAATTAAATAATTAATCTCTATAAGATTGTCATGGAGGGGGAAGTGAAGCGCTACGAGTGGCGACTCTCGAAGACACAGAGAGACTTACGAACTTACCGAGAGAGCACTTCTTACTGGTTTTTGTGTAGTACCGTTAATTTGACTAATTTTTCCTTTTCTTATGTACCTTTTTATAATAATAGTTTTCTGGGGCCACACACACACATGTAATCATTTAGTTGATACCGCCTATTCTTATTATAGGAATTATAATTGTACTTAATAAGCATAGTGTTATTCAATTTCATCTTGATTATTTTTTACCTGTTTACCATGGAATGAAATGTAAGTAGTTTAATTTATTTATTTTTGTATATTAACCATTAAAAATGGCTGATAGCCTGGTGCCAAACACGAAGTTTTCTTACTATGTTCTCTTCCCGAAATTAATTGGTTACAAGACAAATCAATGAACATATAGCGACTGTATTAATTATAACACATTTTCAGGAATGTTTAGCATTCTGTATACAGTGTACATTGTGCATGGTGTTACTATATGTTTTATTGTTAGTGCTGTATTACATGTCAATGACGGATTTAATTTCAAAAAGTGATTACTATATATTTAATTGTTTTAAATAACCCATTATCATCTATTTTTTCGGGATTCCTCCTTCAAATACTATCTACAATATAATTATATTTTTTTTTCAAATAATTTTATTCAGTAATAGAACGATTTGTTTCAATTTTGACATTCATATTTACAAAAAAAGTAAATTTATAAAATAAAGATAGTAACGCCAAAGCTAACGTATAATTTAATTAAAATACAATTCTAATAAACTATTAACAGACCCTAATCATATAAAATTATTTATGTTTCACCATTTTTAATTTAAATAATTGTAGGTATTTGTAAGACATGAATAATTTATTTTATTTATTTTATATAATGAGAAAGGAACGTCGAAAAATTGATTAAAGATAGACATGAAGCGTGAAATAATGTAATAAATCTGTTGCAATCTTCTGAAATAGTTTCATTTTCTTTTCAATTCGTAGGCCTTAATACAATAAAACAATAAACAAACATGTGGTTTGATCTTAAATAAGTTTATAATTTATCCTTTAGCAATGATAAACGATGATAGTGTTTGTATGTTGACAGCGTAGTAGAAACAAAGGAAAGAGACCTGCCTACCGGAGCTCTTGCGGCCGAAGCTGGGGGCTAACCACAACCTCAGTAACTGAACCCCGCAGATCTCTGATTCGCTCTCTAAGCGAATCTTACTCTTTATATATTATATAATAAGAATTAATTAACCTTAATTTCTTCCTGAATATGTACAATAATACTGTGTTTATACAATAGATACTACTGTATAATTACATAAAATAAATTCTTAAAAAAATTCAGAAACATATACAAGACATTTCAGCCAGCTAGGAACTAGAAACCTCACTAAAAGAGCTTGTTTAAGGGCCAGTTGCACCAGCCTCGGTTCAACCTAAGGTAAGTTTACCCCAGGTAAAACTACGGTAGATAGTTTACCGCCGATTTCAGCAGGGAGCGTTGTTGCTACGGCGTTTACTTATACAACTATCTCAAGGGAGATGAAAGGTTGGTCCGCCATTTTACTTATTCTTAATTCTTAACCTTATCAGCTTTGGTACTTTGGAACTTCTTTTTAAGAAATACATTCTTCTATTTCTAAAGTTTGTTATTAAAAGAATATAGTTAATTTATTATTTGTTTCCTGAATGTGAATAAATTTGTTTGGATTGTTTGTGATTTTTTTTACTTACATTCCACAGCAATCAATTTATGAGCCTACAAAATATCATCTATTTTGTTTTTAGTCACTTTTATAATTTCATATGGAGTCCTAAGAATGAAATTAACAACATACCCCCTCTTGTTAATCGAAAATTAAAACCCTAATTATATAAAACATATTGTAGAACATTTTGTACAAAATTAGGAGATATTTGTCTCTAGTCTACATTTAAATGCATTAATAATAAAATTAATTGGTTAATGAAAAATCAATCATTTGGGTTCAAAATCTTCAAAAACTAATGTGGAACCTACTGAAAATCATCCTCCACATACAGAATGTAGACAACTTATTTTTAACAGGAATATAGTTAGATTTAAGTAATAAAACTGTAATTATAAAATAAAAATGTTTATAAAAATTTTACGAAAATAAAACAAAAATTAAAATATCTTTAGTATATTAATAACTACAAATTAATAATATATTCTTCGTCATCTGTCAAATGTTCAATGTTAATCAAATCCATTTCTTTGAAATAGTAGCAGATAAAACAATTACATAAAACTATTCAGGAAGGTTACCACTATACTGGAGGTTAAACGGTGAGCTTTGCCCAGTAAAGTTTACCGTGGATTCAGCATCCCTACCCTAGATGGTACAACGGGCAGTGGCGGACTTCAACGGAGGTTACCCTTACCGCACTTTGACCAGGGTTGGTGCAACTGGCCCTAAACTTGATAATTCGGGGTTTCGAATGAAAAAAAAGGATAGGCGTCAGTTGAGGCTTGGCGGGAGTACCCCAAGGTACCATACTTGGCGGGAGTACCCCAAGGTACCATACTTGGCGGGAGTACCCCAAGGTACCATACTTGGCGGGAGTACCCCAAGGTACCATACTTGGCGGGAGTACCCCAAGGTACCATACTTGGCGGGAGTACCCCAAGGTACCATACTTGGCGGGAGTACCCCAAGGTACCATACTTGGCGGGAGTACCCCAAGGTACCATACTTGGCGGGAGTACCCCAAGGTACCATACTTGCTCCTTCATTATATCATTCATACACTACTTCTTACCTTAACGGTATCATAATAATTTGAAAATATAAAATCTTACAAACATAAGCTGTACACCAATTACACGGATTCACGAACTATAACAAATCCAACAGAATCATTAAAAACGATAATATTTACCCATCGAATAAATATTCCAGTTGATATCGAACGTAATTGAATTCCTCAGATGTACACTGTAACCAAGGTGGACAAGCCTGCTATCATGGGTAAACAAATATAATTTGATCATTCCGTAGTGACTTTGAAATTGAAGGATAAAACTACTTTTCGAATTGGATTGTTATAAAACCTACAGCAAAAAACATTAAGGTCATCAGCGAAGAAACTTTTATTCAAGGAACTTGTTTCTAAATTTGCAAAACTGATATTAAGAGAGAGAAAGTAAACAAATACACATAGTTACTTAGGGGACACTTAGGGAACACTTAGTAAAGCTTCAAATTAAGGTAATTACGAATCGCAACAAAAATAATCTTGTTGCGTGAATAACTGTCGATAAAGAAGAAAATGTTTATATGTCTTTCCCAAGATTACATATATGTATATTTTTTAATTTTTTATTTCTCATCCTCCATTTATTTTTTCACAAAAACATACAAAATAATATGTCATACATTAAACATTGATCAATATTTCCTTTTTTTCTTATCTCCGTTATTATTTAACACTCAAATAACAAAGAAAAAAAACAATGTTGCAAAAAACAAATTAGTGGAACAGTACAGGCCTTATCCGAACTTACTATTTATTAACTATTTCCTTCTTTTGCCTTAAGGGCATTAACGATTTTATAATAACTTACACGAGAATATGGCTACATCTTGAATACCCAATTATATGAGGAAGAGACAAAAAAAAAATTCTGTATGAGCGATCCCGTAGCTTAAATATCAAAGGAATCTTTAAAAAGTCAGGGAAGTGGTCAGAAAGTGAACTCAACGGTAATAAGGCTATTTATTTATTTATTTCTTCGTCTTACTTGGAATCCTCATACAAGACTTAAACGACAAGGAACTGCTCGTAGATACCAATACTACAACACTTACTTGACAAACGTTCAAAACTTCCTCTCTATTACACATGTATGTGTGTATATATGTGTGTATGTATGTACGTGTGTATGTGTATGTGTATGTGTTTATATGTGTATAAATATCTTTTATCTGATTAAATTTTTTTTTAATATAATTTTTTGTTTCTCATGTTAACATACTTTTATTTTTCTGGTTTGTACGTTTTTATTACAATGTAGCTTTTAAGTTATTTTATTAGTTCATGTTATTAGTTTAATTCTTTTCTGTTTTTTAGTCATTTTATTCTAAGACTCTAGTCTTAAGTCCACCTTTTTATTTCCTGTTATGTTATTCTGAAGGGACTTGTCCCAGAATAAATAAAAGATTATTATTATTATTATTATTATTATTACAAAAAGCTTATATATGTTACCATTATCAGGCCCATATGGACATATGGGATCGAGCTTTGGGGCTCTACAAAACCATCTAATTCCTCCCGCATCCAATCCTTACAATCCAAAATCTTAAATGCTCCTTATTTCGTCACAAATAAAATCATCCATAACGACCATAATATCCTATTTGTTGCAGACCTTTCTCGTACCAGATATACCACTCTCAATTTCAAACTCCCAACTCACATAACACTCCGAGGCGATTGAAAAGAGGATGGCCTCGGGACGTACTACCACTGGGTAGTTTCTTCACAAGCCTTTTCACGCCCTTTATTGTAATTCAACACTTTAACTTGTTGTACCTATGTATATATAGTTGTAAAATTCAATAAAATATAAATAAAATAAAATATTCTTATCTCCATTATTGTTGAAAACTCTAGTAACAAAGAAAACCAATGATGCAAAAAAACAAATCGTAAGGTAATAAGAATAGCGTTATTTTAGTCACATATAATCGGTTCGAATCCAGCTGGGACAGGTTGAAATGTATTCCTACATGATGCACCTTAAAGTACTGTATTTAATTAGAATAAGTGGATCAAGCTGCTAGGTCAAATGTTAAACCTTTAAAAATAAAAAATAAAAAGAAGCAGTAATCTGTGTATTACGTATTTTAATGTAAAACGGGTGCTTGGCAAGCTTATAATAACATAAAAGAACTGAAATTAATTATATATAATAATTAATTGATGAAAGCACAGGGGATGGAAAATGCAATAACTAAGGAAAAATCACTTCCCTCTTATGGGAAAATAAAATCCGACCGTAATAGCAATGATGCCAAATAGATTGGCACTAAAGCTGCATCGTAACTCTGGGATGAAACAGTTGCAAGGACACGAGAAAAGAGGAGAGGGCTGAGCGAGCGGCCCTGGGGGACTCCTTATGAGTTAGTGGACCGTGGGGGGTCGAGTACCCCCTGGTCGCTTCCATTACCCGCTCCGAGGAAATGGATCACTGTGTAAAAGCCAGGGCTCCTTGAAGCGGCTATCGATTTGCATCCCGCCCTCAGCAAACTTCAGGAGGCAGTGGTCTCTTCCGGGTCGGGTATGTGTGTCGAAGGAAGGTGGGATAGGGTGAATGGGTCTTGTTAATTGATGAAGCAATGCGGAGATAAAAAAGGGCGGGTAAAGCGAAATTTAATTTTCAGCAATAAATACATACCTTTATATTATGTATACACAAATTCATATTATACATTTTTGAACAAGTATTATCAAGGCTTTGACATTAACCATGGTTTCGGGCCATATATGATGATTAGGACTATTGATGTGGAACACTAATCAGGCGCAGTGAGAAGGGAATTGATATATGAAGAAGAATTTGAAAGACAGGGAGAATATAAGAAATTCATTGAATAGATCAGCAAATAAATGATAGATTTGACGTGTTCCGAAATAAAATATTCGAAAAGAACATAATAGAAAAGTCCTCCATTTATTTAAATAATAAAATAATATAAAGAAATAGAAGACAGGTAAGAAACGATTCAGAATACTTTTTACATTTTTCTACAGACTACTTAATTTTTTTTTTCGAAACTAAATCTTAGACAATAAATAGTGTATAGAGAAAATAAGCATTTAATCCAGATGTGAACACATTCCTCGGTACATGTAATATGGTAAAGACGATAAAATCCAATTAAAAAAAAAATGGGTTTTAACCTTTTATTGACAAGAAAAACATTACTCGACGTTTCCGAAGAAAGAAAAATGCTAGGAACAAGAAAAAAAAAAACAAAAAACAACTTTATCTACACCCGCAGTAATTACGAAATTTATAAACATGTGGAAAAGATCAAGGATACAATCAGAAAAAGAAGAAAAGCCTTTTACGCCTATCTCAACAGAATGAATCCAGACAGACTCACAATATCTTAAAAAAAAAAAAAAAAAATCAATGATAAGAAAATCAAGTATGGATGGTTTATAGAAGCCATGAGAGGCATGGGCAAACAATTACATATAAAAAACAATTTATGTAAAATAGAGGGATGAATTGAGAGTTGTTTTTATTTTTCCCGGTGGATAAGAGGAAGAAAAATGGTAAAAAAGAGAGGATGACAATGAGACAACTGATGAAGGAGAGATGGAAGAGAATAGACTTTAGTCAGAATAAAATATATAATATAATATAATAATAATAGGCTTACCGAACCCGAAGGTTCGATGCCGATACCACCAAACTCTGTCTACACAGACTCGTCCAATGTTTCACCATTCAAGCCCAAGCCCTCGAAATCAGCCTTAACGCAATCCTCCCATCGACGCTTCGGCCTACCTTTCGGAGCCTACAGTCGGAACAGCAAAAACAACTTTTTCGGAATCCGTTCCTCATCGAGCCCAACAACTTTACTCGCCCATTTGAGTCTCCGCGATGCAATCAGCTCAATTATATTCACAGGATACAAGTTCCGCAATTCCGCTTGTGCAACCTTCTAAACTCCCCAGTGGCCTCATCTCTCTTCGAACCAAATATTTTACGCAGTACCTTATTTTCGAAAACCTTAAGCCGTTGTTTATCCTTCAAAGTAAGCGGCCACGTTTCGCATCCGTAAAGAACCGTCGGAAGAATAATAGTTTTATAAATTCTAACCTTTAAGTTTTTAGACAGAAGCCGCGAGCTAAGTAATTTAGCAACTGAATAATAACACGCATTTCCCCCCTTTAACCGAGATTTTATTTCTTCCTGGATTTCATTTTTTCTTGTTATTTGAACCTAAATACTTGAATTTCTCCACGTGTTCAAAAGTATGACCTGAAATATTAATATCATGAAGATCGCTACCATTTCTGCAACTAATCATATATTTCGTCTTATCGGTATTTAATTCGAGACCTATTTGTTTACCGGTTTTTATTAACACACTTGTATTTAGTTGTATGGCTTCCGTGTCTTCACCTAGCAGTACCAGATCATCGGTATACCCCGGAATGGAATTTAGTCAGAATAAAATATATAAAAAATTAAATTTTTTTTTTTTTTACCACTATAGAGGCAATATTACTGAATTGCTGATTTGAAGAAAAAAAAAAAAAAGGAAATAGCAATAATCTTAAGAATTTTAAATGTACCTGGAAATTTAAATGTATACATGTATTTTTATAAGCGCGACAGTAGTAATTTTTTTTCTCTAAATATTGAATAAAACCTTTGAACGCCTTTGTATTTTTTTTCTAAATTTGAAAGAGAAGAATTTTTATAATAAACAAAGGCAATGGGGATCCGAGTTTTAATAACCGAAGAGGGGCAAGATAACGAAGGAAAATGACAAAGGAGAGGTAATTAAGTATATAATTAAACAATCAGAGACAACCAAGATTAGAGACAACAACTAAGACAACCAGGATTATTTGCACAGACTCCTTATCGGCCCTGCTCAGCTTGAAGCGCCTTTTCTCTACCGACTCTCTTATTCAAAATATTTTATTATCATTGCAGTCCACAATAGTTTCCAATAATTCAGTTTTTTTCGTCTGGGTACCGAGCCACTGCGGTTAGTTGGCAATGAACTCGCAGATCGTGCAGCCAAAGAAGCAATAACAGATGGCATTCCCTTTACGGGGTGCCTGTTGGCGACTATGTCTCTATCATCAAGCAGCGGATTCGGTCGAAGTGGGGACAGATTTGGTATGACACTACTGACAACAAATTAAGGGAAATAAGAAGGGACATCTCCCATTGGCATTCGTCTCTACGACAAAATCGAAGGGAAGAGGTTATCCTGGCGCGCCTGCGTATTGGACACACCCGACTAACTCACGGACATCTCATGGCACGGGAACCTCCTACGGACTGCCCAACATGCGGTTGCCCAATCTCTGTTAAACACATTTTGACAGAGTGTAGGGTTTATGATACTCACAGAGCACATATTGCAATTGACACTGACTTACCAACCGTTTTACAAGACAACATACAAACAACTGCAAAACTTTTTGACTTCCTACGACAGACCGACTTGTACAATAGACTATAATATTTAATCCGTTTATAAAAAGTGATTTAAGGCGAAAATGACCCAAGTGGTTTACGCCTAAAAAAAAAAAAAAAAAAAAAAAAAAAACAATTAAAGGGGAGAATGGAAGAGAATAGGAACAATATGACGACAGGGATCCCTACTTCATTAATGCCCCAGTCGCCGTTTGATTCTTTGCGGTCTATGTCGGTTAGCTTTGCTTTATCAATTATGTACCTACGTGTGCTTTGTCCGTTAACTAATACGGGTCACAGATCAAAGCTATATCTGAGGGCCATGTTTCATCCAAGTTACGATTCAAAGCAGGTTGTTTAATATTTGGAGTGAAATGGTCATTCACATTAAATGATAATAAAGTATAAGAAATAAGAGATTATGACAAAATAAAATAGAATAGTGTAGACAATCAGAGTTTTAAAACCGAGTAATTAAAAATTAAAACTTAATCAAAACTATTCCAAAGATTTTGTAAGGGAGTAAAAAATCCACGGTTATGCCGTCCTTCAGAGGCGCTTGCCAGTGGCGATTTGAGGTTCTAGTTAATATTTTTTTTTTTTATTTAACTTTTATTTATTTAGAAATAATACAATCTGCCACAATCTTGGGCAATAAGTATTAGTGATATTAGAATTCATTCATTCCTTATGTACACAAAATAAAGAAATAAAAATAAATGAATACAAAATAAATAGAAATAAATAAAATATAAAGATAAAAAGAAAATAAATAAATAATAATAATAATCTTGGACACATTCATACATATATATACAATATTTACATACTGCCCCTGGGAACTCCGAATTAAACCCCGACGCCCACAAGTGGGCGTCGGGGTCCAAGGCTAGGAGATCCCAGCGCCTCTCAGTCAGTCGCGTCACCGGTCAAATAAGCCAGTGGAGACTGAGAGAGGGCGCTAGAGCCACAGACTCTCAGGCGTGAGTGGAGAAGCTGGCCATTGCCAACACTCAGCATTGCTTAGTTATAAGAGATCTCTAGGCCACTGCCGTTTCAACCTACGAGGAGGGTTATAGGGATGGCTGGAGCTAGATAGGGATTGGGATAAAGGATTAGGAAGGTGAGTTAGCCTCTGGTGGAAGTTTAGGAATTTAGATGGGATTATATCGAGGACAAATGGGATATTCAGATCATTGTGTAAGGTCTTGTTTGTAACATAATAGGGAGCATTGACTATTGTTCTAAGGACTTTGGACTGAAAGGATTGGATACGCCTGATGTTCGAAAATTTAGTTGTCCCCCACAGTTCGAGTCCGTAGGTCCATATCGGTTTTAGAATCGTCTTGTAAATTAATAGTTTATTAGCAACAGAAAGTTTTGATGTTCTGTTTAGTAGTCTATATAGTTGGCCGTATCGTCTGTTGAGTTCTTGTCGTTTAAGTCGAGTGTGTGGGTTCCACGTTAGTCTTTTGTCTAGTAAGAATCCCAGATACCGGACTGTGTCAGAGCAGGGAAGGGGTATGGAGTTAAAATTGACTTGTGGACAGGATCTGCGGCGAAGGGTAAAGGTGATGTGCTTACATTTGGATTCATTAATTTTGATACGCCAATCAGCGCACCAAAATTCAATCAAGGATAGATGTCTTTGTAGATAGGAAGATGCAATTTCGGGATCTGATTGGGCTGATAAAATGGCAGTATCGTCGGCAAAAGTTGCTAAGAAGGTATCAGGATCCGTAGGTATGTCAGCTGTAAATAGGAGATAGAGGACAGGACCTAGGACACTGCCTTGAGGTACACCAGCCTCGATCAGGTAACTATTGGAAAATTCTGAACCAGAGCGGACTCTGAAGGAACGGTTTGAAAGGTAGGATTGTAGGATTAGATACAAGGATTGGGGTAAATGGGTTTTTAGTTTGAAAAGCAAGCCATCGTGCCAGACCCGGTCGAATGCCTGAGCAACGTCCAGAAAGGCACCAGTGCAATATTGCTTGTTTTCAAGTGCAAAGGATATATGGTCAACCACTCGTAGGCCTTGTTGTACAGTGGAGTGCTGTGAGCGGAATCCGAACTGGTGGAAAGGAATTTCAATTAACTGTAGGATACGCTTGAGAAGGATTTTTTCAAAGATTTTTGAAAGGATCGGAAGGAGACTAATAGGCCTATAGGATGAGGTGTTGTTGGGAGGTTTACCAGGTTTGGGAAAAAGGAGAATGATGGAGTGTTTCCACACCAAAGGAAAGTGGGTTGTACGGAGGATACTATTATAGAGGTAGGTAACTAGTTAATATAGACAAATTCGAATTTTTGTGTTTTTTTCCGATATTCAGAATGATTATAATTATGATGAGAAGTCTATGATATTATAGTCATTAACTATAACATTTTCTTAATTATTCATTATCAATTACTTTTATTTAGTATTTTTAAATTATTAGCCCTTAATACGATATAAGATATTTTTTAGTTCAGGTCACCTGTGGTGCAGTGGCAAGCATAACAGTCTTTTATGTCTAAGGTGGGTTCAAAACTTGCAGATGGCCCTCTGTTTTTTAAAAGGGAATAAAAAATTCTTGGTTATGCCGTTAAATGCCTATGCTATGTCAGGTACTCGTTGAAGATTGCTATCTTAATTAAACCTGTTTTGACAAAATTTAGAAATCCCGCTGTAGCATCGTCCGATTAGCCTCAGTAGGATTGAGTGATGTTAAATGAATAAACATACAAAGTTGAACAAAACTTTGTATGTTTTGGAAATTTTTTTTTACCATAATTTTATACATGAAATATATCTGTGGCGGTCGTGAAAAACTGGATAACTCGAGTTATATAAAAAATAATTTAACGTATCGCTCCCTTAGACCGTCTCCCACGTCGTGTTAAATTGGTTAAAGAAATTTCTAGATGGAAACAATTTCAGGTGGAAAGAAAGCTGTATGTTAATTACTCTATTTTGAGAATTACGTAAAGTTTAAGTAGCTCACCTGTAAAATGAAAGATTTAGACTTATTCACGACCGCTACAGATATAATAAAAGACATAATTGAGATCTTAAAAATTCTAGAATCTATGTTTTCCAAAAAAAAAACTTATTTTAAAGTATTTTAAGTTCAAATGATCAATTCCGTCAAATGAATGTGTAGCTCTTTCTTTTTATGTAGGAGTCTAGTTCAAAAACAAAAAAATCCTACAGAACTAATCTTTGTATTCTAGATAGGTTAAGCATCTCTGGTTACACAATTTGTTTTCTTAAAAATCGATTAACTATTATAGCCACTATATATCATGCATTTTGAACATTTTTATGACTTTGCTTATGGGCTTTATGATCACGTAGGTTTCATTTGGATTGAAATAGAGTGACAGGGCTTTAACGTCTATATTTTAAATTTTGTTCCTCCAAATTACCTTTAATGTTTTGGATTCGAAAAAATTAACGATTTCATCTTATCATCATAGAGATATAATTAAATGACATTAAATACAAGTTAGGCATTTTCTAAATCGGACAACTCTAACAGGACTTGAATACCCAATAAAAAAAAAAAAAAAAAAAAAAAAAAAAAGGCCTCTTTAAAGGATATTTAATTTGATAATTCGAAATAATTAACATTTGTCGTTGGATAACAAATTATTAAAATTGTGAATGTGCTAGAACTATTTTTTCGGTTTAATGTTAAATATTATCTAACATACACAGTTGCAGAAGCAAATAAACTTCAGTTGTTTTTGTAAAAAAAAAAACTATTGTTTTACTATTTAATCTAACATAAATGTATCCATCAAAACGCCATTTGTTTTATTTATTTATTTTTTTATACTCCGCTAAATGGCTTTAACAACGTGGTAATTGAAAATCATTCGTTGAGCTTACCAGATTGTTGTAATAATTTCTGGTTTTATTTTTGTTGACATATTCATGTTATGTTGGTGACTACTACCGCTTCTCAATATTTTAAATCACTATTTTCTAAAACATAATTACCTCCTGAAATCTACAGACAGTTCGAATTGGGGCGATAGATCTCTGGTGTAAATGAATGACTTCGGGGTTTTGACCCATATTAAGACACAACTATTTATTCAGTAGTTGTCGTCTATAAATAAATATGAAATACGTTTAACAGCATCGTAAATAAACCGAAAACTATAATCATTTAATAATTATCAGAGACGAGTGGTCTTGAAGCTCAGTGGTTGGCCTGACGTCTACCGTCGCCGCTCCTTAACAAGCAGTAACTGCCGCCCAATCTTCTACTATCGACAGTAATTAAATTATCGATTATTGGTGGGACTATCGAGTCAACAACTAGTGACAGGTCCCTATTAGGGTGATGAAGTGGTCCCATGACTAGCAGTTGTTCCCTCTGTCAGCCGTCAAACAGGCGCAAACAATCATATTTATTCAACAGAAATAGACCATTATACTTTATGTAACAATTTACAAATTGTTTAATTACATTGATCAAATGATATTATACATTATCCAACAAACCTAAGATCATTATACCATTCACCAACAATTAATTTCGATAGATGTATGGTAGTATCAATTTACACTAAAAACAAAAACAATTATTGAGACTTTTATTTATCAATAAAAAGCTACACAAAAGAATTCTTTCTAAAGGTTTCAAAATAACTAGATTAAAAAACATAATAATAATAAATGATTAATATATTTTGCCATTTTATTTTGTTTTCGATTTGTGATAATTAATTTGAATAGTAAATAATTATTATTATTTTTTCTCTTAAAATCAGTAAATACAAGATGCTTTAGTAAAGAATTTCAAAAAATTAATACAAAAATAATCTTTATTCTTCTTCTTTTTTTTGTGTGTGTTTAAGATCTATCTTATAATTAGTACATACAATTTGACCCCAGTCATAAGAACAGAAACGTTTTGTATTGACGATGTAATTTAAAACAGGTTTCTAATAAATAAATGCGATATATATATATTTTTTTTTTTTACTCAACATCTATTTATTTGTTACTTATGTAATTTGGATATTACATAAATACATATAGAAATGTGATGTACTTGTACATCGTTGTCTATTACGGACGGAGGTCTTCCTCGAGGCAAGTTTTCCAAGTCGGTATTCCCCAGCTGAAAACTTATAACAGGCGAATGGTCCGTTCATTAACACTCCCTTCCTTAAAACGCCTTGCAAATATTTCTAGCGGCCTCAGCTTGCTGAATGGTCGAGTTTAAACTCGTACAAAAATATTACTATAAAATCGCGTTTCCATGTTCATATTTGGAGGTATACTAAAAAGTGAATAATAGATTGGGAAGATAATGTTTATAATACAAAGATAGAGGATTAGTAACTGTTTACTTTAAATATGTAAACATTCGAAGAAAACAACAGAGACCTGCAAAATCCTTTATGTATTTCAGAAACTATAAAAACGGACATTTCATGTGAAACAACGCAATAAAAAATATATTTAAAACAACAATAACCAAATTGATTTTATTTTTAATCTTTTAAAGCTCTAAAAATAAAGTTCAAACAACAATTAAATACAAGTGTTAAATAATAGTCTTATAAAATTAATTGAAAAAAATTGTCTAGAGATATAATCTAACGAGAATGTGAAATGTTAGTTCACGAAATGTTTTTAGGCATTTTATTTTTTTTTTTTTCGCAGTGAAACTGTTTTTAAATCAAAGCGTACTTTTTATTTATTTAAGTGGAACATTTAATACTTAAGCAGCTAATTTATATTGTTAAATGCGTTTAGCTCATAAATTACTTTGATGTTAGTTACGAATATTGAAAAGTTTTATTCGAAACGCTAAAGGAAACTGTGAAAATAATTGACAATAAACAAAGGATTCGGAGTAACACGAGCTGGTAAAAGGGAACTTGATCGTATCAAGCCGGCTTTGTGCGGAACAAATTTAATTGGGCCAATTATTAATTAAATAAAGTGGCGAATTTATCAAGTATATTAATACAGTTAGCAATGCAGAGTATCCGGTCAGGATAAAGGTTCAAATACAAAATCGACACATAGTTTAAAAATCAAATACTATCTATTATTTACTTTTAAAGAACGAAATACAACATTATAAACAAGATTATATAAGTGTAATGCACATTATATAATAAAGTAAATTAAAGTCGATTAGGTAATTTTTTTTATTTTTTTGGGACAGCTTTTCCACTCATAAGAATCGTGCTCTATCGTGATCAAATTAATGATTAACGATAAATTTGTTATTATTAAGAAAAAATATTTCAAACGTCATAAACATTTTTATCTTATTACTAAACTAGGCTATCTACTAGGGGAGCCCATGGAAAAGTGGCTAGCGCGATATTCTCGCATGCAAAGGTTGTGAGTTCTAAATTAATGGGGATTCATTTACAGCCTATCTCGCGGGTGTGTATGACCCGTCAGCCAACTTGTGGCCACTCATAATACACTAGCATAAAACACCGCGCGGCCAGTGCCACTGGAAGATTATCTATTGTAGGACTTGTCTTATTGTTTTCTTTATATCACGTTAATTTTGTACATTTAAGTTAATTTTGTATATATATATATATATATATATATATATATAAAACAAACAAACAACAAGACTAAGTTCTTACTATTTTTTTCCTATAAAAATGTGGTAAAATCAACAAAAGAATTTACTAAACAATGAAAATGACAATAGCGAAGCATATAAAATATTAGCAAAAGCTTCTTTAGTCTGACATCAGGAGCTTTAAGAATAAATCCGCCAAGGGCTGACCAATAAAGGGTACCGTGGGACTGACTGGACGAGGAGAGAGTTTGAATAAGAGACCACCTAGGAAGGAATAAAGGATTAGCCAAGGAATAAAATAAAAGGAAGGAATCATCCTGCAAAGGCTATGGAGGACCGGAGGACAAATAATTCAGGAGCAGATCCGTTTCTAGCCTGGCTTGGGATGTATATGGCAGTGTTGTCTGCACCTGGTCGCTCGCTGCCTCGTCCCATCTACAATACTTGTTTTACGGATAGAACTATTTGTTTTAAGATATATATTTACTGTAACTGAGGTTTTCTCAACAGTTTATTTAAATAAAAACATAATTATCATTAAATTATTTTTTGGTAATACCACATTAGCGAATTTGAAAAATGTCCCTCAAGCAAAAGCATTGAGTGGTTGTTTAGGTAATCATTTCAAACGACTGGATTTTCACGATTAAAAAAAAAATCTATGCTAAACCGCTAAGACGATCCTACGCATAACCATACACAATTTCGTTTAAAAGTGGAAATAAAATAGTTTTAATATAGTTCTAACTCTTAAAAGATCAAAGTAAATCTATTGATCACTCTAAAAAACCTAACTTGCTAAAATAACAACATAAATAATAATTAAAAAAAAAAATAAATGAAGAGTTCTTATACAGTTAAAAGTAACAGAATCTTCTATAAATTTTAAAAATGACGGAATAATAATTTTTCAATATTTTGGATCTATCTACGTCCCTATATTTTTTATATGATTTCATTGTTTAACCATAAAAGTGAAACTGAAACTGTTTTCTATGTAATAGGAAAAAATAAAAATAAATTAGGTCTGATCAGTTGATTGACTGAGATTCCTTCATTATTCAAAAAAGAAAATGTCTGAGATGAAATCAAGAATTATCATTTCTTTATTAAGTATTAGAAAATTATCATTATTTATGGACCAATCAATGAATTTATATTTTATCATAAATTCGAGTTAAATTTATATATGATTCTGAATCAGCGAAACGTCTAATATGGAATGTTTAAACCTTATGATGTTCGAGAACTTGTAGGTTCTAAAATTTGAAAAACAGTTTCTTGTTGAGTTTTGTTCATCACAATATACTTAATTGAGATAAAATTTGCAAGAATTATGTCTTGGCAATAAGGTTATATTACTAAGATTATACAAATTTTATCATTCATATTAATAGGATTTAAGATATACAGCGACAATTATTTCCCCATATGGATAAATAAACGTTAACATGAAAACATACGTATATAAATTATTTATTAATAATATCCCTTATAATATAAATAAAAACATACCTGGACAGGAAGACGTGCAGTCGTCCTTCTGCACTGCAGGCCCTTGACAGGTTTTGCCCCCGTTGAGCGGCGCGGGGTTCGTGCAGGTTCGGGTTCGCTTCTGGACTCCTCGCCCGCACCTGGCGTTGCACTCGGACCAAGGCTGCCAAGGGGACCAACCTCCGTTCACTGTAACAATAATAATAATCATCAATTATGCTGTAATATTTGATTTATTTTGTTGTATAATATTTCTTATTTCACAATTGTAAATAATAATTACTTGTTGGAAGGAATTAGCCCGGGTAGCGGTCATTAAATGAAACAGCTAAATAGTTTCAACTATTTATTGTTTGCCAACGTTTCGACTCCCTTTGTGAGTCATCATCAGGGCGCATGGTGGGAGAATGGATAATTATATGATGATGAATAATTACTTATGTTTCTTTTGTCTGTTAGCCGGCCTTTTATATATTTCAATTGTACATAACTGTTATTCTTAAGGGACCCTTAATAATATATGGTCCAAGAATAATTTTTTTTTTCTATTATGCTCTATAATTTCATTTAAATTTGACAAAATGGTATAAAAAACATTTTCTAGCAAATACTGCCATTAAAAATAATACACGGTCTAGGACAAAGTATACGATTTGTTTAGAGAGCAGCTTTATAAGTATTTACACATATATTTTTAATTTCATAACCTAAAATGCTCGCCGTTTTGGGCTACTTTAACACATACTAGACCAACGGTCAAACATATCATTTACTTGATGTATTTATTTTTGTTAATACTGTTGTAAATATCAATAAAAATTAAAAAAAAAAACCTAAACATATAGTAGATAGAAATACATAAATAGGAAGAAAAGCCTCTTTTTGAAAATAGATAGTTTACAAATTAAAAAATAAAATAACATTTTGATTTTTAACTTAAAGGGAAGCGTCATGTATAGTGGATAGACCTTTCTATATCACTATTATAAGCCCAATCTGGACCTACGGAGTAGAGCTTTGAGGCTATACCAAAGCATCAAATTCTTTCTCTCAGCGTAAAATCCTCAACGCTCCTAACTTATCCATAAAGACCTTAATGTTCCCTATGTTAATGATTTGGCACGGACCAGGTATCAATCCTTTCATGACAAACTCCATTCTCACTCTAATTCACTAGTTTCCATCATATCTTCTTTTTCTTTAATTCCTGATAATCCTTCGAGGGGCCTGAAAAGGATATGGTACTGGGACCTTGTAGTTTAGAATATTTTTAGACTGCTTCCAATGGGAAGCTTCTCTACATGTATATCATGTATGATATAACTATCACATTTACTTTATGTATTCATTTTTGTTAATACTGTTGTAAATATCAATAAAAATTTATTAAAAAAAACCTAAACATGTAGTAGATAGAAATACATAAATAGAAAGAAAAGTCTCTTTTTTGAAAATAGATAGTTCACAAATTAAAAAATAAAATAACATTTTGATTTTTAACTTAAAGGGGAGCGTCATGTAAAGTGGATAGACCTTTAGACTTGACGTATCATATCACACCTGATACTAAATAATGTGTAATTTAACACTCCTTTTATGAAATAAAATAAAATATTTGGAATCTAATTTTATGAAATGTGTAAAATACATGGTCCTAAGCGGCATTTTAGGTAAATCGATGTTATTAAAACTGTTTTTGTAACGTGTATGAATATCTATCTTAAATTAGCAATTACAATATTGCTTTTGAGCTTACAGAGAGAAACCATTTTGTGAGATTTTCTGTAGTTTTGGACTAAAGGAAACATTAAACATCTTTTTCCGGGCAAAAAACTAGGATCAAAAAAATTCACATTTTATATTTTGTATAAATAAGTGAAAGTTAAACTATGCATATAAACTCTGAACAAAAGGAAAAAAAAAAAAAAAAAGGAAGGTAAACGTTTTAAAAATAAAACAGAAGAAAGACATGGCATATTTTAATTAATGTGGTCCATAAATCACAGGAAGAAGTTGGAGATAAACGGCTAGCTTTTTAATTTTATATCCTGCTCCTGACAGAACCATTGTTGACTACACAAAAACCTTTGTGATTCCTCCTATTATATCCCGCGATGCGGACCTGTATCTTGGAGATATTGCCTACTGTCGCTCTAAGAGTCCTGCTTTGATATGTCACAGGGTTAGGTGGCCCCTTCCGCGCGTGAGTGTATGCAAGCCCGCACAACAAGAGATAATATCTATCTCTGCCAGAAACTTTAAGTTCTTAAAATATATGATTTTTTTAATATTTATTTATTTAAACTTAATAATTTTATTTGCACCTGTATAAGTTACAATCAGCAAATGAGTTATTGGGTTGTGTCACATGAAATGTCCGTTTTCAAAGTAAAGGATTTTTATTAAAAATATGATATGAAAACAAGATAACTTTATTCGAAGTATTTACCTTCTTTTTAAACACATTTTTCCCAACGTGACACCAAATTTTTTATCCCCGAACTGAAAAACTCTGAGCTTTGAAGTGAAACAAAATCTGAAAACGCATTATTTTCAAAAAGTTTTCCTTTGACGAAGTTGTCTAAATTATAAATATGGTCGGTGCGGAAGAACTTCGTAGTCCAGTTCTTTCAATTTTTGCATGGAATGTTAACAAACATGCCGCTCAGTGAGATCATGAGGTACCCATGTATCGAGCTTTTTTACTTTCCCAATACACTTTAAATATCTGGAAACCGTAGATGCACTTGCATTTAGTTGTGCTGAGAGTCCTATAACTGTTTGGTAGGGGTTGCCTTCTACTGTATGTTTGATGACATCGTTGTCTATTACGGAAGGAGGTCTTCCTCGGGACAAGTTTTCCAAGTCAGTATCCCCAGCTGAAAAATTAGCAACCCAATGGCGAATGGTCCGTTCATTAACACTCCCTTCCCCAAACGTCTTGCAAATATTTCTAGCGGCCTCAGCTGCTGAATGGCTTAGTTTAAACTCGTACAAAAATATTACTCGAAAATCGCGTGTTTCCATGTTCATATTAGGAGGTATACTAAAAAGTGGGTAATTGATTGGGAAGCTAATGTTTATAATACAAAGGTAGAGGATTAGTAACTGTTTACTTTAAATATGTAAACGTTCGGAAGAAAACAACAGAGACCTGCAAAATCCTATATGTATTTCAGAAACTATAAAAACGGACATTTGATGTGAAACAACCCAATATATTTGATAAACATTGCATGGGCTAGCCTATGCTAGCCCATGCAATAGCCTATGCTAGCATGAAGGAGCCAATACCCAGTGGTGCATCCTCCTAACATTCAGGAGGTCCCTCATCCCTTTTCAGCCCACGGCAAGTTATGTATGGTATGTCAGTTGTAGCCATATTCTGTACAAGTTTGTTTCTATGTCCATAAGTTTGTCGTGAAATGGTTTGTAAGTGAGGTTTATTGCTGTCTGGTGGATAACTTAGAACGTCTCGAAAGTTTAGCGCTTCACGTTTTGTCTTGACGTGTGGGCCCCATCTCAATCTTTTGTAAAATATTAGTCCTAAGTACGTTATTGTATTTGATTGCGGTAGAGGGTGGTTGTCTATGATATAAAATATATATAAAAAAAAAACATTTCAACATTTAATTATTTAAACATGAGAAATAACCAAAAACAGCAATACTTATAACCCCCTTTATATAAGCTAGATATGTCCCAGGAGGGTCTGACTAATTCTTATCAATAGATATAACTCCTTTAATTTTAAAACTAACAGACCATTCAAACCTTCTTTTGCCTATCTTCTCATCTCCATCTATTTCTCATAACCCTTTGAGGTGCCTGAAAAGCGGTGGCCTCGAGACCTGTTAATAAAATAAAAAGGTTATCTTCTTCGCAAGACTTTCTCAAGCAATTTACCACGTAGTTCACATTTACTAGTTGTATTTTTATGCATGGGAGCGGCGTGGTCTGATGGATAGGCTACTGTTCTATGGGTCCCGGTTTCGAATCCCGGCTGAGACAAAATTATTTTTTCTGTTACAGGGTGAGTTATATTGAACTTTTCGATTTCAAATAAGTGCATAATAAAAATAAAGCAAGATGAAATTGAAATTATTTTATTATTTGAAAGAATATAGAATCCATTTTTATTTTATGATAATTTGAAAATCCTTGATCACCTGATTTAACCCCATGGGATTTTCTTCTTTAGGGTTACGTCCCCGAACTGTCGATGAACTGAAAGTCGGCATCACTGATGAAATTAATGCTATTCCTCTGAATATGATTCACAGAGTCACTACTTCTAGGATAGGCTCCGTCAGTGTTTGGACAATGTAGGTAGACATTTACAAGATATCATTTTCAAATCATAATAAAATAAAACTGCATTCTTGCAAATAATAAAATGATTTTTATTGCATCTTGCTTTGTTTTTATTATGCACCTCTTTGAAATAGAAAAGTTCAATATGACTCACCTTGTATTTCACCTCTATAAAGGGGGTACCAAACATTGGGTAAAAAAAATAGCGGCTGAAGCGTGATCAAGGTTTAATCAATTCTTTACAAGGCCGTTGGCCGTGAGACAGTACAGGTTTTCATTTATGTATAATTGTAAATATCAATAAACAAAAATTCTTATCTCTTCTTTGGAAGAATCAGAAATTTCATGTTTTATTGGAATAAGAGTTAATTATAATTATTCTCCTAATTATAATTAGAGAGATGTCATTCATGAATGGTTCGAGATTATAAAATAAGGCTGTAAACTTTATACAAAAAAATAAAATAAATAATAATAATAATATCCGAACTACTACAACGTTACCAGAAATTCATTAAGTAGTTAATAAAGTTGTGAAATCGAAACGTATACTACGCAATTACAATGAAATATTTCAACCGTTTACTGTTGGTTACACCTTGGAGCGACTTCTTCATTGAATGAATATTTATTCAGTAGAACCGCCTGACAAATTGTTACGAAAATAAGAGAGATAAAGACGGGATTGAGAGAGTTCCTAATTGGCAGAGAGAAATGAAAACAGGACTGGTAATGGTTAGCAGTTAGCAGTTAAGCTGATTTGGCCTGTTTGTGTAGAGCCGAGCTGCTTGCTTCTGCTTGCTCAAGGAATTAGCTCCGCTGCTAGCCGTGCGTATCCCCTAACGAGGGGTTAAACGGACTCCTTCCCTTCAGTTCTCGGCTGAGGGTGAGGTCTCTCAGGTGTGCGAGAGTCGGGGAAAGTATAACCAAGCTCCCAAGGGAGTAGCGAGCGAGAAGAACGTATATGAATAATAATTACGCTATAAATCCTCTAATCTGGGACAGGAGGTAATCACAATCTTATTTGACGTGTTAAGCGATAAAGATGCGAAAATCATCAAGATCATAAGAAAGTTCAAAGTTATGGTGTAGGCAAGGTGGCACAGTTTGTGGTGGGATAGTCCAAGATTATTTTTTTAGGGGGGGGGGGAGAAGTTATTATTTTTAATAATGAACATTTGTAATAAAAAAAAATATTTAAAAAAACCCTTAAAATTTGAGGACTTACTTTTTAAAATACGTATAATACGAATAACGAATAAAAAAAATTCGTTTGTCGGCTGTACGCGGCTGTTCTCCGAACTACTTACTGAACCGACTTTTTGAAACAGCACAGTAATACTTCCTACGGCATTCTAGCATCCTAATAGCACCCTACGGCGATCCTAACACTAAGACCCGCTATAGTAGTTAAAATTATTAGTTTTTTTTTTTAGTTCACGGGTTCAAACCCGCAGGTGGTCCTAGGATTTTTTAATGGGAGTAAAAAATCCTTAGTTACGCCGTCCTTCGGAGGGGACGTTAAAAGGTGGCTCCGAGCCTGTGCGATGTCAGGTACTCACTCGTTAAAGATCCCTATCCTAATGAAACCTGGATAGGCAAAATTTAGGAATCCCACTGTAGCATCGTCCGATTAGCCATAGTAGCATAAAGTGACGTTAAATAAATAAACAAACAAACAAATTATTAGTTTTAAAATAGCGGTCGATTACATGTGATTTAATTCAATAACTCAGTTATTTTTATAAGATAGATAAAAAAATTATTAGAGTTTTTTAACAAAAAACAAAAGGCGATAATAATTATACAAAAGAAAACAAAATTGAAATTTTACCCACATGCGTATTTTTTCGCGCTAAAGTAAGGCTTGTTTTCAGGATGCGAAACATACTTTCATGTTATCGTCATGTTTAATGTTAAGTTGCTTTATATATAAAACGTAGATCGTTCTAAGTAAACATAAAGAAATATTCTAAGGAAATACCAAAGTGCTCTGCAATAATTTAAATTCACTTTATCTATATCTCTTACCTTGAATCGATCTCAGCGTTGAGTATCGATGATTACTGATAGACCGGTCCGATTAATCTTATCGATTTATTGCAACGAGATCAGAAAACACGACAAGGGGATTTATCGAGTACTTACTGTGCGCAGAAACTGGGAGCAGTAAGGCTGGTAGTTATTGTCGTCAAGGGCGA
This sequence comes from Piezodorus guildinii, assembly GCA_023052935.1. Lineage (NCBI taxonomy): Eukaryota > Metazoa > Arthropoda > Insecta > Hemiptera > Pentatomidae > Piezodorus > Piezodorus guildinii. The sequence continues at coordinate 214,109,527 of CM041292.1, read as the reverse complement.
AGAAGAAATTAGCATTAATTATTTTAAATAATGACTCTTATAAAATAGAAACGGCATTGGGAGTCCAAAAGTGTATTTAATCCGCGAGGTAACGTGAAACACGATGTGACCCTTCATTGCATGGAATTACAATTCTTGAGAACGGGCTAAAAAGAAGAGGGCTGAATGAAGAATGTGCCTCGGAAGAAGCATGTAGATGTTATCACTAATTAGACAAGACATGCACCTGTATGCAGATGGATGCAGGCTCCAGGCAATCTATTGTCTGTCTCCAGCTGGCCTGCATTGTGCACTGGAACTGTTTTTTTTTTTCTCGAACAGCAAAGATACTGGAAAACTGGGTAGTAATTTTTTTTTTTTCCAAACGTGTCCCTATTTTTTTAAAGTCTTTGCTATTTCAGTATTTTTTTTTTTTAATAACTTCTTTATTCAGATCAAACTGCATAAATTTTAACAGTGCAAGTAGAAGTCACAATCTCGCCATGGCATGTCCAAAAGTGGATAAGGAATTCTCCAGCAGTAATTCATAAGAAGCAAAATAACACAGTAGCAGTGAATGACTGAAATAATAAAAGCAACTAGAAATAAACATAAATATATACACGATATATAATAAAGGCTTGTAAATACAAACTTAAACTATATAATACTTTTATTCACTTATTAATTCGCACCTGTTAGCATTATTGTGACAACCAGCAAATGGGATAAGAAAAATGTACAATATAATAGAATGTCAGGCATGAGAAAGGACAGTACCCAGCAGTAGGGCTTCTCGTCAGCTTTATATATGTATATATATATATATATATATATATATATATATATATATATATATATATATATATATATGTTGTCCGGCATATTTTACTTAATTGAAGGCTTTTATGTGGTGTTCATTAGCCTATCATTATTTGATTAGGGGCCATTTGAAGGGTTTAGTTAGCTTAGCGAAATCTTGGAGAAAGCTCAAAAAGGGATGAATATATAATACTTAAATAATATAAAATCAAAATGCAAAACTGCAATGAATGACGTAACTGAAGTTTATGCTTGGACATGGCTCAGTAATGCCCTGATGATGGCTCACCAGCTTGAGCCGAAACGTCGGCAAAATTAAAAATATTTAGAAACGACTGACTCCTGATTATTCCACCTATAATAGTTTCTACAGTCGACTATACATCCTCAATATAAGTAACTATAATATATATATACATGGAAAACTATATATGTACAAACTTCGAAGTAATTAATAGAGAAGATAATGCAATGCGAACAGAATAACAATATGATATATTAACAATCAAATGCCGAAAAGATTCCTGCATTTAATCTTTGATTTCTCAAGTTAAATGTTATTATTGTTGTTCTAGTATTTCCAATCATATTTGCAGCTGATAGTATTGTATTCAGACAAGACATTACCTAGGGAATTGTATAATGCAATGAGAAACTGACTGACACCTGCTCAGCTTCATCTCCATCTTCCTATAAATAGCTGATAGGGATAAATGGTATTGCTCGTCATATTATAGACAGTGAAATACTACTGCAGATTGCATTATATAATAAATTATATATATATATATATATATATATATATATATATATATATATATATATTATTTTACTTCCACCTGTTTTGTTTAATATAGCTTTAGAATATGTCATAGAAAATGTGACGTGTACTGAGAAAGGCTTAAATATGGGTGACAAGATTCCGGTTTTGGGGTATGCCGATGATTTGGTACTGCTAGGTGAAGACACGGAAGCCATACAACAAAATACAAGTGTGTTAATAAAAACCGGTAAACAAATAGGTCTCGAATTAAATACCGATAAGACGAAATATATGATTAGTAGCCGAAATGGTGGCGACCTTGTTTATATTAATATTTCAGAGCATACTTTTGAACAGGTAGAGAAATACAAGTATTTAGGTTCAATGATAACATGAAAAAATAAAATCCAGGAAGAAATAGAGTACCGATTAAAGGTGGGAAATGCGTGTTATTATTCAGTTGCTAAATTACTTAGCTCGCGGCTTCTTTCTAAAAACTTAAAGGTTAGAATTTATAAAACTATTATTCTTCCCACGGTTCTTTACGGATGTAAAACGTGGCCGCTTACTTTGAAGGATGAACAACGGCTTAAGGTTTTCGAAAATAAGGTACTGCGGTCCGAAGAGAGATGAGGCCACTGGGGAATTTGGAAGGTTGCACAACGCGGAATTGCGGAGTTTTTACCCTGTGAATATAAATGAATTGATAGCATCGCGGAGACTGAAATGGGCGCGTAAAGTTGTTGGGCTCGGTGAGAAACGGATTCCAAGAAAGTTGGTATTCGCTGAACCGACTGGTAGGCGTCCGAAAGGTAGGCCGAAGCGTCGATGGAAGGATTGCATTAAGTCTGATCTTGGGGGCTTGGGCTTGACCGGCGAACATTGGACGAGTCTGTGCAGGCGAAGTTTGGAGCTAACGGCATCGAACCTTCGGGTTCGGTAAGCCTTTATTATTATTATTATTTTACTATAATAGATATCTTATTTAACCTTAGGAGAAAGCAAAGTGAATTTTTTAATTGCTGGAATTTAAAATTATATTTCACATAATACGAAAACTACAAGAAGACGGTTTGGAATTTTCAATTTTGGTTTATTATTATGTGTGCTATAAGCAATGTATATGAGTTGTTTTAAATTTTAAATAAAAAAAAGGTAAATCAAACATACTAAAATAGAAAAAAAACCGTTAATTAGAAAATGTCATGAACGAAAAAACCTGCAGTAATTCTATTAAATTTGTGCAAAACATTTACTTTCCAGATGAGCGTATGATTGGAGACTATACATACAGTAGTTCTAAATTTGTGTATTCGTAATACGCAGTGTATTTAATGTGCAATCTATATTATTAACAAAGCGATAACATATACAAATTTATTTGAAAAAAAAAAATGAAAAGTAATTTTATTCTGGGACGAGTAGTCCCCTAAGAATAACAAGAAAAGTACAATATACATGATAATTGTCTGGTCGTTTAAGACTTCAGTTTAACAATAAAAGATGGATTTTGTGACAATGAATAGTATCATCTATAGATTTTAAATATTACATATGGTGGGAAGATTGATACTATAGGAGTAATAGTTGGTGTTTGAATGTGGACAATGATAAGGATTTACGAATGGATACAGGCAAGGAATTCCAAAATAGGGTAGCACGAATAACAAAGGATTTTTTGAAGGAGACGGATCTGTGTGAAGGTATGAATTTATGGCATTTATTTCAACTCAATAATTAAATCTTTTTATTTTATTTGAGCATGAAATATAAAATAAAAAAAAATAAAAGAAGAAATCTACATACTTTATGCGTAGATTTTTTGTATAATTTTTTCTACAATCGTAATATAACCCCAATTTAATTTTACCATTTAGGCTAATGGACTATAATTACCAAAAAACAAAAATATTTTAATGATTGTGAGGATGACTCATCCGAAATCATTTGTTAACATTTTGTTATTATATCAATAAATTTTATTTTATTGGGGTAGTATCCCCACATGTGAATCCATGCCATTTTTATCTTGTATCTCATTTACTAGATGTATATCATTATACAGTTGTAAATAGCAATAAATTTTAATTTTAATCTAAATATTATGTAACCTAAAGCAAACAGAAGTTTAACATATAGTAAAATAAAATTTCTTTTTACTGTCCATGTATAAATAACTATAAAATGCTACCTGATTCTTTTGTATTTTGACTTTCACTTGCCTATATATGAAATATACAGTAAGATGAAGTACAGCGATTATAAACATTTTCACTTTATATTGTATATTTGTATTGAAAATACATGTTTTAATGTCCTTTCCGGGTCTAAATGATCAAGAATGTCAAAATGCTCTGTAAGTCTTATGAAACTGAAATTTAATATTTTAGAAGCGTGTATGCCTGAGATGTAACAAGTTTAAAAATAAAATCCGAAAATCCACTTCATACCACGTATTTTCCATGATTTCACGATCATTTAAAAAAATGGTTCTAAAGATTTATATAAAACTCCCTAAACCTATGCTGAATTCCATAGACTTTAATATGATTTAGGTTTAATTCTTGATTGATTGACTGATATAGTCTGAAACGGCTTAAATGTCAATATTTTCCTTCTCTGAAGTACCTTTCATTGTGTAGATTTAAAATAAAAAATCTGGTGCGGGCAACACACGACTTTCACTTACCTCCGTTTTTAAAATCAATTAAATATTATTCAAATACAGTAAGAGATCAAAATGAGTGAAACCATTAAAGAATTAGTTAAATGGAATTTCTATAGAAACATGTGTTTTATTAAAAAAGCGATTATATTATTATCTAAAACAGTCACTCAGTTTTAACGGCTTTTTTATCACTCTCTCTATTAACTTTTAAAAGCTTGGGTATGAGATAATATTTTTTTCTAAAATCTTTAGCTTTCCAACGGTATATCATACATGTATATTACTGCTCTTAAGTTCAAAAACGAAAAATTGCATTAAAAATATATGTTTTCTATTTTCTCATTTAGGTGGGTATCGAATTCATTCAATTTATATATTTACCTGTTTTTATCAGTGATAACAAGATAATATAGTTATTTTTATAGAATTAACAACATTAAAGGTACTTTAGAGGAAGAAAATCTAAAATATCGTCATTTAAGTCATGTTAGACCATTTTAATGCGAATGAAAAATAAATGATATTAAAGTCCGTTAAATTTTACATCGATATAGCGAGTTTAATCAAAATCGTCGGAACCGTTTTCGAGAAAATCGAAAAAAGGTGCAAAATGCATGGTATAAAGTGCCTCTTCTGGTAGGTTAATTTTGATGAAAAAAGTTTTGTAACGTCTCGGGCGTATATTTGTCATAAATATGAAATTTCAGTTTCATAGGACTTACCGTTTCCGCCCGGGAGTTACCACATACATACACACACAGACCTTTTTAGGGTCCCCTAAAACGTGTATTTCCGTTGAAAAACTGGAATCCAAAAATTTACACGATCGCAATACTTCCCCTTACTATTTATAGAAAGTGAAAGTAAAAATATTAACCATTTCATTATAAAAATGTAAATTAAATTTATAACTTTTTTTTTTTTATGAACATGTTTAAATGTGAAATTTCTGAATTTGTCTTCCATAGAAGACAATTCCATAACGTTTCAAAACAATAACTCTTCGAAACAGTCCTAATATAAAAGTGGTAATATCGATTATTTTTTTATTAGGGCCTATATCTTCCAGTGAAAACATTGCGAATATTTGTGCGTAATAAATGGGAAAAATATGGAAAGGGCAGAGTCGTAATAAGTAGTGTGAATTTTTTCCCCTAATCCTTCATACAATGTTTCATCCCTTATTAAAAGGAAACCGAAAAAAAAAAAAAAAACGTATTTACGGAGCACCCTCGAATATGATTCGTAAAACTTTTCCCATTCACACGTTGGATAAGAGATTTACGCAACTAATAAAAGGAGGCACGCCCTGGGTAATGGGATTGGGAAGGACGGATTTGAATATATATCCTGAGGGGGAGGATTGGGAGGGGATGGTGTCCCCAGTACCTGCATTCCTGCATTCCATGGGTCGGGGAATGCAAGGATAGCGGCAGATATGGATATCACTGGCACTAATGAAAGCGTTTTGTAGTTCCGCTCTGAAATAATCCGCTTAGGACGGATCCTTCGGAGTCTCTTTGATATCAAAAAGCAATCAGCCTTCAGAGGGCCTAACTTAGATTCGACTGCAACTTGGTTAATATATCATCCCGAGATGTTACCGCTAAGTGACAACCGTTTGGGGAATCCCACAATTTAGCAGAGTTGCTAAACCACTGAGGGAGAGGGGTGGAGTCCGCCCTGCTTTACAGTTCTTGTTAAAGGCTTAATCAGGGATGTTTGTCTTACAGTGGTAGGGGAATGATGGAAACCATTTTACAGAGAAAGTCTGCTCAGAAAATGATTATTCAGTCAAGAACAACACAGTCTAGAATTGTTTTAGAAAAAAATAAATTTCGTAAGGGTCACCCGTAATCACCTGTGGGGTATTAGTCGATATAACAGCCTTCTGTGCCAAAGGTCGCAGATGTACAACTCCCATATGATCTTTTACTCACTTGATGATGCTATCCTTCGAAAGCCTGACTAATGTCAGATTTTAGTAAATGTTTTTTTCTGCACATAAGAATAGTAATATAGATGTATAATATAACGTTGGGAAGCTAAATAAGAATTAAAAAAAACAATTAACAACCCCCTATGTATACTGCAGTTCATTTTCCTTTAGAAAAAAAACTGGTAAATATACAAGTTGAACTGATTTTATGACTAACTAAAGGAGGAAAGAGAAAAAATATTTTTAGGTAATGCTTTTTTCTGCACATAAGAATAATAATATAAACGTATAATACACCGTTGGAAAGCTATAAGTTCTAGAAAACAAATATTATTTTATATAAAATGCTACTATATAAGGTAATGGAAAGTGATGAAATAAAGTGAATTTTTTAGATTACAATATATTCATTTATTGTGAAGTGAAGTGACAATGGTTGACTGTGTGTATATATGAGAGAAGTTGGTTCAGGGTGCAGTCAATGTAACACACTATTAAGCGTAAACTTAATTTATTGATGCCGACGTTTCGGCCTAAATTATAGGCCTTCTTCAGAGCTATAAGAAAAAAACAAAACAAAGATAACAACTAGCAGTGGAAAGAAATTATATGTTATATCAGCTATTTTTTTTTCCACTGCTGGTTGTTATCTTTGTTTTTCTTATAGCTCTGAAGAAGACCTATAATTTAGGCCGAAACGTCGGCATCAATAAATTAAGTTTACGCTTAATTATGTGTTAAATTGACTGCACCCTTAACCAACTTCTCTCATATATTCATTTATGTTTTAATATTGATTTTTTCTCATTTTTATTAAATTGTATGTAATAACCTCGCGCGGATCTAATTACCACGTATAGAGAGCGTCCTAAGGGTGGCGGATGTGGGGATGGTCGGTGGAATTTCCTAGGAAGCTCCTCCCGACTAAGTCCGATGGACTCGCTGACCAACAATGAGAGCGGCCCTCCAGGCTTGCTGGAGTGTGTGACGTAGGTTCGAACGCCCTACTCACATATTTTAGTTTACAAAATACCACCAACAGCCATGGATTCCTCTGAGGTAAAACGCTCATTATCCGTAGGTAAACTAGACCCCCGTTCCGGTCTCCGGGTGGGGACCGCTTCAGGGGAATCATGGCGCAAGCTGAAAATAAATCGGAATTTGGTGGTATCGGCATCGAACCTTCGGTTCGGTAAGCCTATTATTATTATGTAATAACAATTCTTATTATATATTTTTATGTTATTGTAGAGAGCCCCGAATATTGGGAAATATCGTAAAAAAGCTGACTCGAAGTAAAAAACCTAAAATATTTGGAAGAACGCAAACACTAATTATTTACTCCTAAGTATACTATAGTTCATTTTGCGATTTCAATATCTGTGACTTTATATAGTTACAAAATAACTGAAATGGCGAAGTTACCGACGCAGTATTAACTGCTCATTCACAGTTAATCATTTCCCCTATAGGATCCAAAACAAAAGCCTAAATGGCTCGGTTCTTCGGAGGGGTATAGGTTGATCGAAACAAGGTTTCAACCCGTGCGCTACCTGCAATTTCCTTCCTCCCGTGGGACATGATTAATAGTGGGTGATCAGCGAGACGTGAAGAGGGTGGGGATATATAGGGCCGATGGGGGCTAATGTTGCCATCGTGTAGGCTAACCATTAGGCTAAATTGAATGCTGGGATTATGCTATTGTAGCTAGCTGCGAACCCGGCTCTTATGCCCTTGGCTGGATTCCTCTGATTCGGCTTTCCTGGTTTGATCCTGTCTGCTTTTATAGCCTTTCTTGTCCCTCTTAATGGCATGCCGAAATTGATATGCTTTACATCAATAATTCTAAAATTATCTCTCAAAAAAAACAAAAAAAAAAACTGTTGTGGGCGCAAAACACTACTTTCATTTACCTCATTTGTCAAAATAAATTTAAGAACAATTAAATAAGAGTTGAAACATGTTAAAAGAATTATATTCAGTTTCGTTGGAAATATGCGTTTTAGATTAAATAATTTAACATATAAAATAATCATTAAAGTTGTTTGTCCTAAATTTTGCCTATTCAGGTTTAATTAGGATAGGAATCTTTAACGAGTACCTGACATCGTACAGGCCTCCTCCCATGAAATGCTTAACTAAGGATTTTTTATTACAATTAAAAACTCTTAGGGTCATCAACAGTTTTGAACCCGTGACGTTGGGTACATAAGGTACATAATATGTTAGCCAACTACACCAGAGGTGACCCCTTAATAAATAAAGTTAATGCTTAATACGTCACTTTACATTATCTTCCAGAGCCTTCTATATAAGATAACATTTCATATATATTCTTAAGCCCCCATCCAGTAAAGTTGAAGGGAAAACCTACAGTTGAAACCACCACATACAGAGGACTTAAGAATGTTCAACTTTAAATGTCTCAACGACAGGAAACTGCTTGTAGATACAGATTACTACAACACTTACTCGACAAACGCTCAAAACTTCCTACTTACTACAAAAAACTCATTTATATAACAATTATCAGGCCTATTTGGACGTATGGCATTGAGCTATGGGGGTCTACTAAATCATCGAATTCCTCTCGCATCCAATCCTTGCAGTCCGAAATCCTTCGTAAAATCCTCAATGCTCCTTACTTTGTTACTAATAAAATCATCCATAAAGATCTAAATATTCCATTTGTTGAAGAATTGGCCCGTTACAGATGTACCTCTTTTCATTCCAAACTCCCTGCCCACTCAAACCCGCTTATCCGTGACCTCTCCTCCATATCTATTCCCGACAACATACCGAGGCGCCTTAAAAGAAGATGGCCAAGAGACCTCCTACCCTGGACTGCTACCAATGGGTAGTTTCTATACAGGACTACCATGTGTTCTAATCATATATAAAGCCTATTTACTTGTTGTATTAATTTAATACAGTTGTGAATTTCTTTAAAAAAAAAAAATACCTCAACGGTAGTGTAGTGTAAGTTCTGAAAGGCCTGTATTATTGCACTATATCTGTTTTGCAATATTGTTTATTTGTTACTTGCTTTTGAACAATAAAGGAGAAAAAAAAAGTCTTTAGCTTCCAAAAGTTATGCTGTAACTTCTGTTCGGGGAAAAACAATTACCTAAAATAATATGTTTCCTCTTTTCTCGTTCGTTCAAAATTTAAATCAAGCATGTTTAATAGGTTTTTTTTTTTTTTTTTTTTTTAAATGGTTATAAGATGATATAGTTATTTTTTATGAAAAAAAAAATCGTCATTTAAGCTCCGTCAGACTAGTTCAATCGGAACAAAACCTACATCATATTAAAGCCCAATTAATTTTAGAAAACAAACATAAGAAGGATCAAAATGCATAGTATAAAGTAGCACTTCCAGTCAGCCGGTTTTGGTTAATATGAAATTTCAGTTTCGCCAACTTTTCGTTTTCATGCCATACTTACCACACATATTCACGGACACAAACAGACCTCTTTATGGACATGAGACTATAATACGTGTATTTCTATTGAATACTGGAAATCGAAAACTTTCAAGATCACAATATATACCTTTATATTTTAAATAGTTCCAAGTTTTTTTTTTATTTTTTTTTTTGTTCTACATCCACAGAGGGAGCTTTCCCCGATGCCAAACTTTTTATAGAGGTGTGCCCTCATCCTGTTATGGCCAGTTCTGAGCCTGAAGAGCACAACTTGTTCCTTTCTACTCATTTTGTAGTAGGCGTCTTCTGGGTCGCGATTCGGGTGCAGGTCATTCCATTTAGCGTTCACTGCAGCCCTATTTATTGATATCGCCTCCAGGAGGGTCTGGGTGCAGTTTGGTTGTGGTAGTGCTGGACCTTCCTTTGCAAGATGGTCGGCTACTTCATTTCCGTACAAACCGCAGTGCCCTGGTATCCATTGCAGTACCACTTCACTGTACTGCAATTGTAGATTTTCAATTTCTTCTACAAGAGTGTGAAGTCCTAGTTTTCTTTTTGACTTCAGGGCATGTAGTACAGATGCTGCGTCGGACAGAAAGACTATTTTTGAGTCTGCGTTTCTGTTGAGCCGTCTCAGTATTTTGCTGCCCTTCAAGATCGCCTGTTCTTCAGCTTTGAAATTTGTGCATCTTAAGCCTCTGTGGATGTAGAACTGGTGACCAGACTGCAGAGCACATCCTGCAGACGTGCCCTCAGCTAGAAGACATCAGGAAGCGGATCTGGCCTAAACCTACCGAGTTGGTGACTAAGCTCTATGGTGATCTGGAGGACCTCAAGAGGACCATTGAGTTTACAGTTTTACTCTCGGACATCGCCATTTGAGGGAAGAACGAAGAAGAAGAAGAATAGTTCCAAGGAAATATTGTACTCCGCCATTCAATCAATTGATTGAAAACTTTATGTCAGAAAGTTATATTTTAGTTCAGTTATAACTTTACATCAGCTAATAATGATCATTTCTGTAGTATTAGGAACGGCCGCAATGAAACTCCTCTGAATCGCGCACTCTTTAAGTTACGCTACTTATTTTTACTAAACGAAGGTTGAATGAATACAAAATTATTTTCCATACAATGCAAAAACTCATTCCTCAGGAAGTTTTTTTTTTTTGTGTTGAGTCACCGCATCCAGTTATTTAAAAGTTGGTCTGCCATTTCTTATAATTATGAGGCGGACAAAGACCCGGCAAGAAACAACAATACGGAGGCTGTAGAAATATTTAAAGAATCAATAAGTGAAGAAAGTTGTATTGACAGAAGACAAACTTTGCGCCCCGAACTCTCTTCTAATCCCAATCCGGCTTTGGGACAACTTTTGTTTATAGAAATAAATATCTTTTCATTTCCTGGTCCTGGGGATTTGTTTTTTCTTCCCTTTCCTCGTGAATAATCGCCCCTGATTTCCTCAACATCGGGATGCAGATCGATGGGAGCTCCCCTAGGGAGTCTCCTTTATTCCGGCTTACGGCGATGCATATTTCAGGGGGTAATCGATAAATAAACATTATAGGAGCATTGATTGACTGCGGTGAAACCAGTCACGGGCCTGCGGTTCAATATTGTGACAGATTATCACACGAGTCATCATTTCTTAGCTTTTATCGTCAGAAATGAATAAATTATATTCTTCGCTCATGAGATTCTACACCATTTCTTCTTATTTTTTTTATAGCTACAAACATAAATTTTGTAGGGCCGAAATACTTCGATTGCTTTTTAAACTGGTGACTTCAAACTTATATAGGTAATCTATATTTTATGTTTCCTTTATCCGTGATGGAGACGCATTGGAAGATTGTTTCCATTTGTTTGCTCTATGTCCCGCATACAATGACAATAGAACCCGTTATATGCCCGTATTAAATGATGTGAGTATTGATGGCTTTTACGAAATTCTTGCGGAACCCCAAGTAATGGACCTGAAATCATTATTTATTTTTGTCAAAGAGAATCTTAAAATAAGATTTCAACATCTTTCTCAGAATTTTAATCATTATTAAGGGTTTCGGGACTTGTTAGTAATTTGTGGGGAATTAGTATTCGCTTTAGTACTAATATTTTTGCATTATTTATTGATATGCTTATATTAAATTTATGATATTTATGTATATGCTGGATGAAATTAATCATAAAGATAGCAGCACCTTTAAGCTTACTGCTTTATATGTGTTTTGTTGTTTTTGTTTTAAATATTTATTCGAATTGTAATTATATTATTGTATATTTGCTGGTGATTAATTTATTAATTGTGCTGTGCCAGCCAGCTCTATTTGTATGGGGATTGCCCTAAAGACAAATAAATAAAAATTATTATTATTATGTTTCCTTTATCTACAATTCAGGGTGATGTAACAATTTCGTCGCAAAGTGATGTCATTGGTTTAAAAAAAATATAAATATAAAAAAATGTATGCAAGCCTTTAAAGTTAATAATTTAAAACATGCATGTGTCCAAGCTTTTTTCTCAATTACGTTCCTTAATCGTTTTTTTTTTTTTTTTTGTGTTAATATTTATGTTAAATTACCTATGTGGTAGATATATCAAATATTACGATTATTATAACTCATTTATTTTGAGTGTTTAAAATAAAAAAATAAATAAAAATCCTCAATGCTCCTTACTCTGTCACGAATAAACTCATAAATAAAGACCTTAACATCTTAAATGTTGCTGATTTGGCCTGAACTAGATATCAATCCTTCCATAACAAACTCCATTCCCCCTTGCTTCCTCTTCTATTCCTGACAATCCACCGAGGCGTCTGAAAAGATGATGGGCTCGAGACCTTCTAGTTTAGATCATCCTTTGGGGTGCTGACAATGAGCATTTTCTCTTCATGTCTTTTTCATGTATTTCTCTGTTAGCTAATTTACTTGATGTATTACCTAATACAGTTGTAAACTTCAATAAATGATAATAAAAACAAAATCACAAAATTAAAAAAGAATTATTGAAACCAGTTAAGAAGCTAAATATAGTGTTTCGAACTTAGTCGTTTCTTTGAATGTAAGCTGATTAGTCTTTCTTAATTTTTTTTTTTATTGACACAGCTTTAATTAACGTTATGCATTTATTTTTACATTCCTCTTCATATTAAGCTATATTTTGCTGAGCATCTTAATTTTTTTGAGGGTATCATTTGTCCTAATGTTACTGCCGTATGATCTTGGGACTGTAGTCTGATAAAATGAACGTTTTTTAATATAACGTCAGTTTATGTTATTGTGGTTAATCGGATGATACTCACGATAGTGGCAGCTTTTTTTTTTTTTTTTTTTTTTTTTTTTTATTTATTGAAATTTACAACTGTACAAAAAATACATCAAGTAAATATGCTGTAATGTTATAACACATGGAATGAACATGAAGAGAAACTGCCCATTGACAGCACTCTTTGGTAGTGAGTCTAAACAAGAAGGTCTCGAGGCCATCTGCTTTTCAGACGCCTCGGAGGATTATCAGGAATGAAAGAGGAAGCAAGGATTGAAACAAATGGATTAGAGTGGGAGTGGAGTTTTTCATGGAAGGTGTGATACCTGGTACGGGCCAAATCAGCAACATATGGAACATTAAGATCATTGTGGATGATTTTATTCGTGACAAAATAAGGAGCGTTAAGGATTTTGCGAAGGATTTTGGATTGTAAGGATTGGATACGGGAAGAGTTTGATGGTTTAGTAGAGCCCCAAAGTTCTACTCCGTAGGTCCAGATAGGCCTTATGATGGTCATGTAAATAAGTCTTTTGTAGTTAAGTGAAAGGTTAGAGCGTCTGTCTAGTAAGTGTTGGAGTAGCCGAAATCTTCGTGCAGTTTCTTGTCTCTTCAGTCTTGTATGCGGATTCCATGTAAGTCGTTTGTCAAGCAGGAGTCCTAAATATCGGATCTGTTCAACCGGGACAAGCGGAATATCATTAAAGGACACTGTAGGGCAGGATGTCATAGGTTTCCGACGAAGGGTAAAGGTAATTTGTTGGGATTTATTGGAATTGATTTTAATTCTCCAATTCTGACACCATACCTCAAGGTCTCTGATGTGGGATTGGAGAGTTTGAGAGGCTATTGTAGGATCGTTATTAACCGATAACACGCAAGTGTCATCGGCATAGGTAGAAAGGAATGTGTTAGGATGGGTTGGGATATCAGCTGTATATATTGTGTAAAGAATGGGTCCTAGTATACTGAGTGGCAGCTTTAAATTTTGTTTAACCACGTTCAGCTATGAGAGGGGTCTTAAGCGGGAACTTCAGTACAAGGCTCGGGACGGCATTTTACTTCTCATCCGAGTAAGGACCAAATCAGCAACATTTGGGATGTTAAGGTCTTCATTTATGAGTTTATTCGTGACAGAGTAAGGAGCATTAAGGATTTTTATTTTAAACACTCAAAATAAATGAGTTATAATAATAATATTTGATATATCTACCACATAGGTAATTTAACATAAATATTAACACACAAAAAAAAAAAAAAAACGATTAAGGAACGTTTTGATTATGGAAAAAAAAAATCTAAAACTTAATATTCCTGACATGCTGTCAAAAATTAAATATAACATCAATATTAAAATTATTACTTTAACAAAATATATGGGTTTGTTAATGTAAATGGTATATACATGTACTATGTTTGATACGGATTATATATGAATATACGCCTATGATACGATGATACGAATATGTATGCAATTATATTCCGGTTATCCAGACGTAATAACAGTGAGAACTTCCCCCTCTCCTCTAATAAACCATTTGAGATGAGAGGCTTGACAAAGGAAGGAAGGTATTGGAATAGCTTCACAAATTGGCAATTATTAATTCATTAGGAACTAGCCCATGTTATTGATGTCTTGAGTTAATTGATAAGGCAGGCCTCATCATGCATTAATTTCAGGGTATGAGGACTCACTGATGCAGTCTAATAATATAATATGATAGGTCTAATAGTTATAATGGCTGGAGAGAAATGCTTTATTTTATTTAAAGTAAAACAAAACTAAAAAATCTGGTGCTGGCAACACACGACTTTCACTTACCTCCATTTTTAAAATCAATGAAAGAATTTTCAAAAACAGTTAGAGATAAAAATACGTGAAACTATTAAGGAATTTTTGCGGAACTTGGTTATTTGGACTCAGGGGACCCTAAAACGTGTATTTCCGTTGAAAAATGGAATTCGAAAATTTTCACGATCGCAATACTTTCCCTTACTATATATAGTAAAAGTAATAAATTAAATTAAATTTCTATAGAAACATGTGTTTCATTAAAAATCTATTATATTATTATCTAAAATAATCAGTTAGTTTTATGTTCATTTCATCACTCTCTATTAACTTTTAAAAGCTTGTGTATGAGATAATATTTTTTCTAAAATCTTTAGCTTTCCAACGGTATATCATACATGTATATTACTGCTCTTATGTTCAGTAAAAACGAAAAATTGCATTAAAAAAATATTTTTTCTGTTTTCTCCTTTAGTTGGGTATCGAATTTATTCAATTTATATATTTACCTGTTTTTCATCAGCGTTAACAAGATAATATAGTTATTTTTATTGAATCTACAAAATTAAAGTTACTTCAGAGGAAGAAAATTTAAAATATCGGAGTTCAAGACCATTTTAATCAGAATGGAACTTAGACGATGTTAAAGCCTATTAAATTTTACATTGATATAGCGAGTTTAATCAAAATCGTCGGAACCGTTTTTGAAAAATCGAAAAAAGGTGCAAAATGCATGGTATAAAGTGCCTCTTCTGGTAAGCTCATTTTGATGAAAAAGGTTTTGTAATGTCTCGGGCGTATATTTTTCTTAAATATGAAGTTTCAGTTTCATAGGACTTACCGTTTCCGCCCGGGAGTTACCACACACACAGAGACCTTTTTGCGGGACTTTGTTATTTGGACTTAGGGGACACAAAAATGTATATTTACGTTGAAAACTGAAATTCGAAAATTTTCACGATCGCAATACTTTCCCTTACTATATATAGTAAGTGAAAGTAATTAATGATCAAAATTGGTGATACGCATTTAGGATTTTCTCCTGGTGAGTTTTGTAACTATTTAAATATAAATCTTATTTTAAAGTTTATTGAAAAAAAAAATGTGAAATCGAATATAACTAGTTAGTTAAGTAAACGCTTTATCTTAATGTGTGGACCTAAAGAGTTAACAAATAGGTTAAAACTTGAAACAAAAAATCACTTGATCAAGATATTAAGGGACAGATAAGAGTTAATTCGGTCGTGAAATCTGCGATTAGAGAATTACACGTTGAGAGGCGGCTGTTTCACCCTTAAGTAAGAAAGGGCCCAAAAAAGGGAGTAAAAAATCATAAAAGATTAATGGCGCGCTATCCTTTAGGACCGGCAAGAGGTTTCTTTCTCCGTTTTTTTTTTCTCTTTCAGCGGCAAATTGGGCGGAATTTTCACGCGGGATTTACATCTTCCTTCTGCAGGGTGTCTTCACGGTATAATTGGCCTTCCAACGAACCTTCTGATGTTTAAGTCTTTGCGGAAGAACTAACGAGAAGTACTGGTTTTTTCGTCCGAGGTGTAAATTATCATTAGAGGTTTTAGATTATTACGATAAATTATCGTCAGAGTTAAATAAATTTAATTAAGGAAACAATTTTTTTTTTTATAATTGTCAAAAAGGAAAACTGATAATGTATCCCAATCGATTCATTAGATATTTCTTGAATTCATGCATGATTTGATTTTTTTTTTATAGCAAAAAATAATAATAATCAAATACATTTAACTTTTTTATTTTAAATAATGAACCTTTTTATCGACCAAAAAAAAAAAAAAAAAACCTATCAAAATTTGAGGGCTCACGTTTCAATATAAGTAGAACCCGAATTACGAATAAAAAAAAATCCGTTTGTCCACTTTTTCCGAAACTACTGGACTATTTTTTTCACAACATTCATCATTATTTGAGGGGGACAAAAAATACAAAGAATATCCTTATCGTATTGTTAATTTTTGTTTCCCTCATTCATCATCCTAATCCTCTAGCTCAATCCCCATCCAGCTCCACTCCACAGTTGTATGGATAACCCACCTAGAAGGTTGAAACGGGAGTGGCCCCGCGACCTTTTGTAAATATATTGGAGTTCTAGCACTGGCTAGACTCTCCACTCAATGTGATGTATGTATGAGTGTGTGTATGTGTATATAGGTATAAGTGAATTCTTGACTTTGTTGTATTGATTCATTATTGTGTATATATTTTATTGTAATTTTATGCTGTGTAATTATTTTATGAATGTAGTATGTATGATATCTTTCACCACTACTATTGATGTCCAAATTGGGACAGATTGTAATTTTACTCAATAAAAATTTTTTGTTGTTGAAAAAAAAAAAAAATTGGTTTCGATATGATATCTAAAAAAAATTAAAAAGATTTACCCAACACATGTTATCGCTTGCAAAGCTGACTTAAAACGGCTGTAACACTTAAATTATTAGCTAGAAATTCTTTTTATTTATGATTTTATATTCATGAAAGAATAGAAAATAACTGGTCGAAAAATCACGAAAATTAAAAGTGTCGAACGGCAAGGTCTCGACGATTTCGAAGGGATTGACCCATAATCAGAATTTTGGCTCATTTAAACTCCAAGAGGGCAGTGAAAAGTGAACTTTATCATTAAAAAATTATATATATATTGTGTGTGTGTGTGTGTGTGTGTGTGTGTGTCACGAAACTCCCGAAATTATGCTTTTGCGCTAGTAATTTTACAGTGAAGTCCTATAACTTTTATTTTCATCCTTCTCTTAAAGTTTATTATTATTTCTATAATATATAAAGTAAACGTTAACCATTATAAAGAATATTCACTTATAAAAGTAAAGAGGAGCTTGATTGCATTACAAAAGCGGACTGCAGTGTTTTTTTTTTCTTATCTTACTTCACAGAAGAGTTAATAAATAAAAGGTCTTTGATATTGAAATCCAGTTTATTACTGGCGACAGGATATAGAGCTTGTCACTAGCGTACATATTCTCTGTTCAGTTCGAATTCAGTCAATTTTTGTTTGTGTTTGCTCTTATTCAATAAAAAAACAAACACAAATAAAGTTGTTTGATGAAAAAGAAAACTCTGATGGAAGGTACCAGTATTCGATTACTCAAAACTTGAGTTATTTCTACAGTTCCTTTACCATAACAAACTTAGGTTTACTTCTTTTCTTTATGGAGCATATTTATTTATAGAAATAACATCATAGAGTATACTAACCGTTGTAAAGTCGACTTTTAAAAAAAGTTTACCGTCGCACTTCACTCGGAAAACATAAAATGAAAATTTTAAATATTCAAGAAAAGTATTCAACTTCCACCTCCTCCTTTGAAGCCAAGTTTTTCATCAAGGTTTTTCATTAAAGTTTTTCCTCTGTGAATATTTTACGTGGATACAACTCTCGACGTAGTATGAAAAAAAAAAAAAGAGAACTTTATCCAACAACAATATTAGGCGAAGTGTTGATTGTCGTGTTGTAGCGTCTGTGAAGCACAAAGTCCGGCGGAAACTTGTTGCTAAAAGGAACTGTCTAAGTGGGCCTGTGTAGTTAGCGAATCCAAGTTTGTTACAGTCGGTGTTTGTGTCATAACAGCCTGCCTTGTCTTGGGGCTCACTGGGGGAAAAGATTTGTTGTAAAAAATGTTTAATAATATGCAAAAAAAAAAAATTATGCATGTAATAAATATATACAGATATCCATAATAGAATAATTGAGAGAAATGATAATAAAGTTCCTTAATGATGCTGCGTGCTAGATTCATGGAATGAAAAAGAATAATTTAAATTGTCTAGATTATTAAAATGAAAATGACATTAGAGATTAAAAGACTTAAAGTTACGTGTATGTACATGTATACGATTATTGTCTATTATGTATTATTATTTGTTAATAATGTATTCGTTCATTTTATATTATTATTATTATTTGTTTAGTGTATTATTATTTAGTGTATTATTATCATTTGTTATATTGGTTCATTATTTATTTTAATTAATACTATTATTTTAATGTTCAACTAAAACCATAATTGTCTGTTTTTAAAAAACGTGTATCTAATAGTGAGTTAGGTTTATATATCCAAGTGTATCTTACTGAGTGTATCTGGCACTGACGACCAGATGTTTTTGTGCCAATAAATAAAACAAAACCAAAACCAAACCGAAATAATAATAATACATTAATGAATATGATGAAGACATAACAGAGATCAAATTTTTCAGGATACATACCAATTATATATATATATATATATATATATATATATATATATATATATATATATATAATTTTCTTCTTCCAGTGGCGCGACAGGCCATGTAGGCCCTGGGCCTCGCGGTGTTTCGTATCACGTTTCACGATGCAATTTGTAGTGTAGGGTCATCACTCCCTACGCCGAATTTTGTGAGTAGCTTACCATTTGGCTGATGGGTCTCACATACCCAGCGAGAAGGCGTGTGAGTGAATCTCCATTTATATATATAGGTATTTAAAATGATTATGAGGTATTGGGGAGAACTACCAACTCGTGTCAAAGGAAAAGGCAGCTTATGAATAGAGATATATATTCGGCACTTAATGCTAGACACTATTAGGCCGCCCGTATGTGTATAACGTAACAGGGGAGCAAGGGAACCGGGGGGCCAATTATACCAAGAGGGAATTATGTAAAAGAATACGAAGAGAATAATGAATGGCCACTGAGAGGCTGAGAGCCGTGAATATTACAGAAGAAGAGGGAGAGCTCACAGAGGAACGGCCCATAAAATATTTAGCCGGATCCGGAAGAACTGAGTGAGCCGACACACTGCCTCCATTATACACGCTCTTCCGATTAGCTCTATCCCAGCGGCCTCTGCGGTCCGCTACGTGAAATAATGATCTGTCAGCCTCGCGGGAGGGACAGTCGGGAAAAGTGATGATGAGAAAGCCTCTGATATATATTTCACGGGCACATATCTTGTATGAATAAAGAGGAGTGAAGGAGTAATCAAAAAAGAGCTTGAAACATATAAAAGGTTTGTTGCAAATATCCGAGCTGTTATCGCTGGTAGATCATCAGAAAACTAAAACTTAATATATATATATATATATATATATATATATATATATATATATATATATATATATATATATATATATATATATATCCTAACTAAATTGAGGAATAAGCTAATCTAGCTGAAGACCGTGGAACTGCTTTCGCAAGCTCTCAACCGACAGATTCTTATTTTCGGCCGAACCAAAGCACCTTTACTAATTTTTTTATTTAAATTATCATTCTTTAGGAGTAAATAAAAACACTTGCTAACAAACCTATGATAGGATTGCAGCCGATTTTATTTAATAAACTGTCATTTCATTAACTTACATAATATTAAATTATACCAATAATATGAAGCAATATTTTGAAAAAAAAAAAACCTTTTTAATATAAGTTAGGGAATTCAAGTTGCACAACGCGAACTAGAGGTATACCAAATCATTGTTGGGAGGATTGTGTTAAGTATCATCTATACACCTTCTCCTCCTTGACGATTGATGGTCTATGCATCGATACTCATTTTATTTTATTTTATTGGTACAAGCATTCCACAACAATAGTAATGTTTGCTGTATAATATTGCTATTCCAAAGATATTACTAATAACAGTACCTAGATGAAGGAACCAACATAATTTAATTTTGATATAAATAATACGGGAGAAGTAAAAAATAAAAATAATAAGAATAAATTAAAAATAATAAGAATAAATTAATCATAATAAAATAACTACAAGCATAATTGGGTAACTTTAGATCGTTTCATATAATTTAACTTGTTTGAAATGATTAAATAATTTTGGGATATGCGTATCATTGCCATTTAATAAGGTATCCAAATTATGTGGAAGGTCGACACCTATCAGTTGCCTGCAGTCTGTCAGTGTCTTATAATGATAGGTACATTACACTGTGCGCAGTACGGTCTTGGGGTTCCAGTTAGTAAATGATGGTGGGTTAGTCTTGAGTCGATACTCATTATAATAATTATTTCGAATAATAAGATAATTGACAAAATGTCGAAATCATTCGAAGTAAGCTATAGGAGTCCCTTTAAAGTAAAGGTTGAATACCACTGTCGTTGCGTCAGGGACATGTGGTCGCCTGCTTTAGAATGCTCAGTGGGCCTTTAGAAGCATCTCCATTGAATTGGCGAGGTAGATAGCCTTATATGTAACTTCTGTCATAGAGGAGATAAGAATGCCATTGAGGACATAAGAAAGTCTATTCCACCTGAAGATAGTTTCTGGAGAAACTCAACATATTGGGCTGCAAGGAGACCTAAAACTGCGGAGTAATGAAAAAAAAAATTCTACAATGTTTAAATTGGACTTGTTGCAAAACCAGCCAAATTTAAACACGCTATAGCTTATATGATAAATACTTTCTGATAACACGGTACCTTGATATAGGTTTATGATATATTTTAGGTTTATTTTAACTATTTCGTTTTTATTAGATACTAGGCTTAGTAGCTACGTTACCAAGGGTTTGTTTACTGATTATACTATACATTTTAATGGCACCGGCTCAAATATAGGTTAATTATAGCTTTTTCAACAACAAAAATAATCTTCTAACAATTCATATCATCACCTAACATCAGTCGCAAGGAATGCTGTGCTGCAAAAACCAAAAGTACCGTGTTGTCAGAAAGTGTTTATCATATGCAAAATTTGAGTCAGTTAAATTTTTTTTTTTATACATATTTATTGATATCTATAACTGTATTAAAAAAAAAATACATCAAGTAAATGTGATGATAAAATAGAAAGCTGTCATGAAATACATGTAGAGACCCTTCCCAGTGGCAGCACTCTAAAAATATTCTAAACTAGAAGGTCTCGTGGCTTCTCTTCTTTTCAGACGCCTCGGAGGATAATCAGGGATCGATGAGAAAGCAAGGATTTAAAATAATGGATTGTAGTGGGAATAGAGTTTGTCATGGACTGTCTGGTTCAGACTAAGTCAGCAACATTTGGAATATTAAGGTCAGTTAAAATTTAAAACAGTGTCTATTATTCTTTAAAATTTAGGTGAGCATCATCGTCCTTACAGTTATCAATATAAAATCAGAGTATGAAATATCTAATGATGCATCTCATCATCTCAGTTTTAAAAATTATACCTAAGGGTATTTTTAAAAATCATCTTTAAGCCATACTACAAGAACTGGAGCTCTTCGGTTATTAAATATTTACCTTACTTCAAGGAATTTCCTAAATCCTCCCTCGGCTCGGCGTTATTAAGGATCAGCCAAGACGGTGGTAATTGCCTCGAGGTGAGATTAAAGAGTCGCCCATCCATCCTGAAGGACCTTCCTGGAAGAGGGGCTGATCCTGATGTAACAAAGTGGAAGGAGGCCGTCCTGTTGGTGACAGCTGGGCCGGTCAGGAGTTGGGGGAGGGCGGAGGAAAATTGTCGAGTTTTCATGATTCTCTTCGAGGTGGGGTCAGTCTCTCAATGGTGTCCAACTTAGTCAATTATCATCCTGATAGTGAAAATCAGGTTTCGTAAAAGTATCGGGGTGTTAAAAAAAAACAATGATGTAATTCCATGAAGGTTTTGGCATGCATATTTTTTTTTTCGCCTATGGAGCCCAAACAAAGGGACGATAAAAAACTAAATGTATTATTCTAGAGATGTATGCTGTTTTTTTTTTCTAATAATAGAAGGCCAAATACTTTTATTTTCTAAATATAATCATGAAAAATTTAAACTAGTAGTATCAAGAACCGAAAAACTCAGAGCTTTAAAGTGAAACAAAATCTGAAAACGCACTTTTCACTTGATCATCAATTTCAAAAGTTTTCCTTTAACGAACTTGTCTAAATTCCTGAACAGGTGGTAATCTGTTGGAGACAAGTCGGGAGAATATGGTGGGTGCGAAAGAACTTCGTAGCTCAGTTCTTTCAATTTTTGCACGGTATGTTTTGAAACATGTCGCATTGCTGCCGCTCAGTGATATCATGAGGTACCCATGAGACCTGCAAAATCCTTTATGTATTTCAGAAACTATAAGAACGGACATTTCATGTGAAACAACCCAAGATTACTTAAACCATGTTCTGTTTACACAACTAAAAAAAATGTTGTTATGATGCAAAGATATTAAATTTTTCTTTTAAAACAAAGGTATTTTAAAACTGGGTTTTTCAGTGTATTTCAAAAACTCCCTGATGAAGTAAAGCTGTATAATGACGCTATTTCGGAACAAGAAATCCATTTTTTTCACCCATTAGCCCATGGACTTAACAAAAACATGGAATGGACTAAGTGGTAACAACGAAATTCTAATTAAAATTCCGTCTTAAGGTTCTTTCATACGAAGCGGAGTTTTACAAAGAAGCTTAAGTAGAAACTTTATCAATTTATTTTGTTGAGAAGAACCGGGGACAGTTGAGCCTGAGGTCGGTCAAAGGCCGCAGCTTCTTAAACGGTTCGATGGAACTTAGTAACAACTTTAACTCATTCCTTCCTTTTCTTTATTCAAGAAAAATAACCGTCAAAGATGGACCAAAAGTTGCCCTGAACCGCAACAGGCATTGTCTACATTGGGCGTAAAACTTACCGTCGGTTGGACAAAAGAACAAAAAAAATAAATTCATTGTAGCGAAAATCCAGGAATAAATTATTAACTCCCATTATTTGCCACAAATCGGCGTATAAGAATATATTTAAATATTTCATTCTCTGCTTCCCTGATATCTGATTGTGGGATCTACTGTCAGTGTTTTCTTTGCTATGGCACTAAATGCTAAAGTGTCCACAAATCTTGTTGACCCATCGGTTCAAGGCAAAACATTTCTTGAAAACATCTGTAGTTATTCCCTTGTATTGGGTTGTGTCACATGAAGTGTCCGTTTTGAAGGTAATGGATTTTTATTAAAAATACGATATGAAAACAAGATAATTTTATTCAAAGTATTTACCTTCTTTTTCTACACATTTTTCCCAATCTGTTGGAGACAAGTCGGGAGAATATGGTGAGTGCGGAAGAACTTCGTAGTCCAATTCATTCAATTTTTGCACGGTATGTTATGAAACATTGGGTCTTGCTACCGCTCAGTGAGATCGTGAGGTACCCATTTATCGAGCGTTTTTACTTTCCCAATACACTTTAAATGTCTGGAAACGGTAGATGCACTTGCATTTAGTTGTGCTGAGAGTCCTTTAAACTGTTCGATAGGAGTTTCCTTCTACTGTATGTTAGAGGACATCGTTGTCTATTACGAACGGAGGTCTTCCTAGGGGCAAGTTTTCCAAGTCGATATCCCCAGCTCAAAACTTAGCAAACCAACGGCGAATGGCCCTTTTAAAAACAATCCCTTCCCCAAACGCATTGCAAATATTTCTAGCGGCCTCAGCTGCTGAATTGCCGAGTTTAAACTCATACAAAAATATTTACTCGAAAATCGCGTGTTTCCATGTTCATATTTGGAGGTATACTAAAAAGTGGGTAATTGATTAGGAAGCTAATGTTTATAATACAAAGGTAGAGTATTACTAATTGTTTACTTTAAATATGTAAACATTCGGAAGAAAACAACAGAGACCTGCAAAATCCTTTATGTATTTCAGAAACTATACAAACGGACATTTCATGTAAAACAACCCAATAGAAGTTGCGCTATTTCTTTTAGAATAATATAAAGAATACTTTTTTATTTATTTTTTATTTTGTACCCCCCTCCCTCACCTTTGAAGGCTATACGGGGGTTTCTCGGACAAGAGTTTGAGGGTGGGGAAATTAATGCCGAGATAAAAGTCCCCTCTGGTTTCAAGAGTTAAACTCGTAATTTTTTGTTTCAAGGTATTGGCCATTTGGAAGCTAGGCAATGCGCGCTAAGAATCTCGGCTACCCCGCCCCTCCTCCTATATATAGAATACCTATAGAAATAATTAACAAATAAGTAAACATCTTAAACACACATGTACCTATATACAATATGTTGGAGGTACCCTTAACGAGACTTGCCCACTCTCTTGTGAAAGAAAAAGCAAAATCCGAGAGATCCCTGCGCCTCTCTCTCATCAGCGTTATAGGTGGGGGCCAGCGGAAGTTCTGATAGAGAGCTAATATAATAATAATTTAAAAAAAACATTTACTACTGTTTGACGTTTGGATTTACTAAGTTTTTGAACTTGATATGATAAGATAAGAATACCGAATTTACGAATCAAATTTATTTTTAACACTTAAGTTTATTAAAATCTAGATAGAATTTTTTTCTTATTTTTGGATAGTAATCACTGAATCTTCAATAGTATTAAACCAGATCTCGATCTTGTCTCCTTTCCTATTCCACCTGAACATAGAGTCCGTTATCGTTAATGGCTATATCGTGCCTACTGGTGGAGTTACTGGATCTCGACTTCTTGCGCAGACTCCAGCTAATAAACTCCGACGACTACCCGTTAACCGAGTCGCCGGACGGCCTCAAGAGCTCCCAAGTTCACGAAGATAAATATTAGAGACACTCCAGTGAGGACTAATCATAGCTAACTGCTCGGTGGTCGGGATTTATTGAGTCTAACTGGATTTATAGTCTTGAAACCCTCCGAACGGGTCTGCGCACATTGCGGGACCTTACATGAGTACCAATAAACAAATTATATTTCTTTGATCTAAATATCCACAGGATTAATAAAAACCGGTAAAGAAATAGAACTCGAATTAAATACCAAGAAGACGAAATATATGATTAGTAACAGAAACGGTGGCGATCTTGGTGATATTGATGTATCAGGGCATACTTCTGAACACTTAAAGAAATTCAAGTATTTAGGTTCAATGATAACAAGAAAAAATGAAATCCAGGAAGAAATAATGTCTCGGTTTAAGGTGGGAAATACGTGTTATTATTCAGTTGCTAAGTTACTTAGTTCGCGGCTTCTATCTAAAAACTTAAATGTTAGAATTTATAAAACTATTATTCTTCCGACGGTTCTTTACGGATGTGAAACGTGGCCGCTTACTTTGAAGGATGACCAACGGCTTAAGGTTTTCGAAAATAAGGTACTGGTAGGTAAAATATTTGGTCCGAAGAGAGATAAGAACTTGTATCCTGTGACTATAATTGAGTTGATAGCATCGCGGAGACTCAAATGGGCGAGTAAAGTTGTTGGGCTCGATGAGGATCCGAGAAATTTGGTATTCGCTGATCCGACTAGTAGGCGTCCAAAAGGCAGGCCGAAGCGTCGATGGGAGGATTGCGTTAAGGCTGATCTCGGGGGCTTGGGTTTAACGGTGAACATTGGACGAGTCTGTGTAGGAGGAATTTGGTGGTATCGGCATCTAACCTTCGGGTTCGCTAAGCCTATTATTATTATTATTATAAATATCCACAGTATAGAGATCTGATCCTCAGGCAGCCCGAACCAATGTGTGATATGTGCAGAGTGCCTCTCTCAATAGAACACATAATTGAGAATTGTCCCAAATTCCATGTACTAATGGATAAATGTCATCTACCAAGATCGCTGTATGAGAGCTTAAAAGACTCTAGTGCAACAATTATTTCACTACTGAGGTTCATTAAAGAATGTCATCTGCTCCATGAACTATAAGGAAAAAAAAAAATAAATAAATGAAAAAAATTAATAACAAAAAAAAGGAAATAAAAAAAAAGGTTTTAAACAATAGATAACAAAAACATTGTGTGTTTTATCATTTTAAACTTGTTAAAAAAAACCTGTTAATATAAATATTTTCGGTGCTAATAACCAATAGGTTGAGCACCTATTCCAATACCCTAACCAGTATAGAGATCTATTTAATGTCTTCGGTTTATATTTATAAACATATTCTACATAGACTTTCAATAAGAGAAACTTTAGCTGAGATAGGATTAGGTGATCCACATTGAAAAAATCTGGTGAGCGCGACACACGACTTCTTACTTCCTTTATTTATATCAATTTAAGATTTTTTAAACAAATTTAAAAACGAAAGTAAATTGTTAAAGAGTTATTTACGTTGGATTTTAATTAAAACTTGCGTTTTATTAAATAATCTATTTATTAATTAACGAACCATTAATTTTACGTTCCCTCTGAAAGAAGGCAAAACCTAATTTCGTCTTCCGGATTCGACCCCGCGTATTTAGGCATACAAGTCTTTATGCAAGCGACTAGACCACAGCCTAGTGTATTTATGTAGTGCTGTTGATTTATTCTATATGTTGTATTTATAAAATTATATCGACTTTTGTACCTTGTATCGACTTATGAAAAGAAGATTCACGTTATCGTAAACAAAAAGAATCTAAATAATAAGTTTAAAATATAATCGAAATGAAAAAATATCGATTTTTTCGCGATAGAAAAAAATATAGACCAAAAATAATTATATTAAATTTTCTTGTCCACTAAACTATCAAACTCTTCCCGCATCCAATCCTTGTAATCCAAAATCCTACGAAAAATCCTCAATGCTCCTTACTTTGTAACTAATAAACTCATCCATAGAGACCTAAATATCCCACTAGTTGCAGACTTGGCCCGCGATAGATACACCTTCTTTCAATTCCAAACTATCTGTCCACTCAAACCCGCTTGTCCGTAACCTATCGTCTATTCCCGATAATCCTCCGTGGCACCTGAAAAGACGGTGGCCTCGATACCTGCTCATGAAACAAACTTTGAAGTACTACCACTGGGTAGATTCTTTACATGTCTATTCATGCCTGTTATTGTAATTCAGCCATTTTACTTATTGTAAAAAACAATAAAATATATTATAAAAAAAAAAAAATTCAGTCAGTTTTGAGTTGAACTTTTTGTTAATATATATTTAAAAAAATTTATAATCAATAAACTGTATTACTATCCCTAAGTTTCTCAATTAACATGATTGATTGGATTTCAAATATCACACTGTAAACCATGAATCTTTCAATTTTTTAAGGCATTAAAAGTAATAAAATATATTTTATAAAAATTAATAAAGGAATCAGTACAAACATAAATTACAGTTTTATTTAATCACTTGAAAACTTTAAGGGAAGGGGGAAGTTAAAGGCTTTCAAATATAGTAGGGACATGGACAAAGTTTGTTAGACAGTAACCGAATTCAAGAGTGTATTTGGCACGTGTACGGATTTTTTTTTAGATCACAAAGATGCAAAGACCTACTTTTACCCGGAAGCTGCAAGAGAATCCGGAATCCATGATGGGTAAAGGCCGGATTCGGTAAAAAAAATATATTGGGAGGGAGTGGCATCTGGACAAACAAATGGCTTGCTCTGAGGACGTTTTAATCAACCAATCTGTTTAATCTTCTCTCTCCTCTAGTTAATTACCGCCACTTTTATCAGAACTCTGTTGATTTTTCCACCGGTTCCCGATCCCTGCTTTATGTTTTTTTTTTTCGTTGTTTGCAGATTTATTTTACTATTTAATCTACAAGAATAGAAAAGAATCCCTAAACTAGTAGTTGGTTGTTACGTATATATTATGAAAGAATATTTTTTGAACCTAGAAACAATTTATTAACCAATTAAGTCAGGGGTGTTTACAATAGTAAGAGCCATAAATTAAAAACTTATAAAATAATACCAGATATATTAAAAATAAATACAAATACAATAACGTCTACCAAAATCACTCATTAGAATTCCAACTTTTCCAATACCTTCTGTCAAATTAAACAGACGCTCAGCGATTTTGATTTCTAGATATAAAATTTAAAATTAATGAAAATAGTTGTTTACTGACAAAATTAAAATTTTCAGTCTTCAGAATATTTTTTTTTTTTTAATCTTAGTTTTTATTGGGTTGTTTCACATGAAATGTCCGTTTTTATAGTTTCTGAAATACATAAAGGATTTCATTTTGCAGGTCTCTGTTGTTTTCTTCCGAATGTTTACATATTTAAAGTAAACAGTTACTAATCCTCTACCTTTGCATTATAAACATTAGCTTCCAAATCAATTACCCACATTTTAGTATACCTTCAAATATGAACACAGAAACACGCGATTTCCGAGTAATATTTTTGTAATAGTTTAAACTCGGCCATTTAGCAGCTGAGGCCGCTAGAAATATTTGCAAGGCGTTTGGGGAAGGGAGTGTTAATGAACGGACCATTCGCCGTTGGTTTGCTAAGTTTTCAGCTAGGGATACCGACATGGAAAACTTGCCCCGAGGAAGACCTCCGCCCGTAATAGACAACGATGTCCTCAAACATACAAAAGAAGGAAACCCCTACCCAACAGTTAAAGAACTCTCAGCACAACTAAATGCAAGTGCATCTACCGTTTCCAAACATTTAAAGTGTATTGGGAAAGTAAAAAAGCTCGATACATGGGTACCTTATGATCTCACTGAGCGGCAGCAAGACCCCATGTTTCAAAACATACCGTGCAAAAATTAAAAGAACTGGGCTACGATGTTCTTCCGCACCCATCATATTCTCCCGACTTGTCTCCATCAGATCACCACCTGTTCAGGAATTTAGAAAACTTCGTCAAAGGAAAACTTTTTGAAAATGATGATCAAGTGAAAAGTGTGTTTTCAGATTTTGTTTCACTTCAAAGCTCTGAGTTTTTCAGTTCGGGGAAGAAAAAGTTGGCGTCACGTCGGGAAAAATGTGTAGAAAAGGAAGGTAAATACTTGGAATAAAATTATCTTGTTTTCATATTGTATTTTTAATAAAAATCCTTTAACTTGAAAACGTACAATTAATTATGTTTCTTTTTTCTCTTGGCCAGTCGTGTATATATTTCAATTGTACAAAACTGTTATTTTTAACATTCCTAGTCCCAGAATATTTTTTTTTTTCTATTCTATTCTTTTCTAAAATTGTAAATATAATACATTTGTATAATATAAGATTTTTTACTGTAACATGTCACTTTCAATAAAAAATAATATTTTCATACCAACTTGCGTTGTATTATAAGCAAGGAGTTACTCAAATAAACTATATTAAGCACCCTTTCTATATTTGTTTTGTGAGTTACAGTCATAGGTACCAGACTAGTATTAATAATTATTTTCAATTCACAAGTCAAATTAAAACGTCTGTAGCTATATTAATCCTAACAAATCGAAATCGGATATTTATACATACGAGACCATGTCAATTTACATAATGTTGAGTACAGTTAAAATGAATTATTCTCATATACATCAAATTATGGTAGGTTTCGCAAAAGGGTTATAACTCACATATATTGTGAGTCATATGTTGTAACCCACCAGTTGGTCACCCGGCTTGAACGTGTTAATAGAATTATAATTATCTGTTGCACTTCCCAAAAAAGAATAATTAATTTTATTTCAATTCGATCCTTATTTAATGTATGAAGCCTTATTTTTCAAATAATTAATTGATACTTGGTGACTCGTAAACCCTTTGCATTACTTTAATTTAAGAGGATTAAATATCCAGTGAGGATTGAATATAACTCTACCCGGTCGATATAATTATCCCGGAGGCATTATCCCGTCGAATGTTGAAGAAAATGGCAATTTCCTGGCGAGGAAAGAAGTCTAATAAGTTGGCTCAAAGCGGCGGTAATGAGCTGTTCCTACAAAGGGCTAATTTCGTTCGTCCTTCCTACTGACAGCTGCGAACAGTTTCCAGACTCCTGGAGAACGCCATAGGCTGGAGGTATTCCAGTCCAGCGGCAGGTAGGAATAGCGTCTTAATTGCCCTCTCCAGCGACGGCCAGATCAAAGTCTTTTGATGAATCGGACAGCTTTGACTGGCCAGGTGTCGCCGTCGGATCCAAAAGTTAAAACGAATTCACCGTCTCATTTACAAAACTCCTACGAGGCATTCCTTTAACTTTTATTAATATTCTGAAATGACTTATTGTCGGAGAGGGGAAAATTGAATTTTTCTCGCCGCCTCGACTCGATTATTATTATGAATCGCTGAATTTTCTACCGATTTGTGTAATTACGTTTAGGATTAAATAAAAAATCCTTCTTAAAAAAATTCTTATCTTTGTAACAACAATTATATATTTTTGGTTCATCACTCATTTTCCCTCCACTTTGTGTGGTACGTGGTTGTGTGGTACGTGGCGGCCTTTTGAAGGTTTTTTAAAGATTTGTGTTCCGTAAATCGAGACTGTCACATGTATCACACCTCTGTGAGGAGCTAAAATGGCTATTCCCTACCTTTCGAAGACATTATTTCCTTAGATCGTTTTTCTTTCACGTTATTAACTCCCACCACCCCTTTTACGTCTACAGCCTCCTAATATTCAAATCCTCAAACCATTCCCTGGAAAAAAGATCACGTCGGTCCGACCTCTATACTCCTTTCCATAGAATAAAAAAATATGGGAATACTCTCCCTTGAAACATCCGCCATGTTCCACCTCTGTCCTCATTTATAACACTCCTGTTTCAATTTTTTCTTTTTATCCAATTAGATGTAAGCTAATTTTATTATTTCCATTCTTAGATGTAATTCTGTTACTAAGTACCTATTTTGCTAACTATCTTATGTTCCTAATGTTTCCTCTTCATTATAAATAAACGTTAATCGTTTATGTAGTATCGAATAATTCCAGAACATAACTTATTATTATACAATGTTTTAGAACAAGTTGGACAAACTACTAATGTAATATCCAACTTGATAATGGTGACAATTGTGTATGGGGAAGTTATGGCTGCGATGACACAATGGCCGCTATAATTTTGGGTTATCTTCTGGCCTCGATAACGGAACAGAAAGTTCGCTCGCTGCTTCCAGAATTGGGTTTATCCGAAGTCAATAGCCCTCCAGTCGGTCTCAAACAGTGATCTGCGGATTATTCACGCAACTTCGCCTGTTTTAGGGGTTAATACAACTTAGTTCAAGAGCCTAACGTTGAATACACTTCTTAATTAACTGTTTGATATTGGTATCAGTAACCTAATCAATTTATACATATAGTTACATTTTTTCTTTAATCGGTCTACATTTCATTAAAAATCCATCACATGTTTGAACTTTAAATCCACATATATAAAATAGATTTGTAATTATAAAATAAATATTGTAATTGTTTTTCTTTTCATTTCGACGGCAAAGAGGCTTCAGCAGTTTCAAAACGGAGTATTGCGACGAATGGTAAGGCATACCTCACTACAGAGGACAAAGAGAGACCAGTTATATGACACCCTAGACCTCCCGACACTGACGAAGTTCATCTCCCGCAGGCTTATCAAAGTCTTTGATAGCCTCCGGTACTGCACGAACCCACTGTTTAATACACTGACTCCAACAGGACAGCCACAGCGCTGGCAGGACCACGTACAAACACTCAGACTAGACTGAGGAAACATAACTTACTTTCACTGACTTAAAAGACTAGTGAGCCCCATCACTAGAACTGACTTAAAACTGCTTCCCGACTCCGAAAACCTTCCTATCCTCAGACCCATCTTAGAATGCATCTGATGCAGTACTAGAGATCCATGATTCCTCCCCTATCCTTTCCTGATTTCAACCCCAAATCCCATGGGGCTTAGAAAAAAATAAAATAAAATAAATAAATAATTCTTTTCATTTTATTTCCTATCTGCTTCTTAATTCCTTTCAAAGTATAACTACAAACTTAAAATGGTTAAATATAGAAGTGAATCCTTATAAACATATTCTTGTCATGTCCTCATAAATGGGCTTAGTTTATTATTTCCAAAAAGGTAAAACAAATTCTTCAGTGAAATGGTCAACCGTAGTACAGTGGTTAACGTAACAGCCTTTGATGCCTTAAGTTGCGGGTGATCCCAGGATTTTTAAATGGGTTTTAAAAAATCATTGGTTATGCTGTCCTTGTTATAACATGAACATCCCTATTCTAATTAGACCTGGATAGGCAAAATTTAAGATTCCCACTGTAGCATCGTCTGATAAGCTGCAGTAGTATGAAGGGACGTTAAATGAAAAAAAAAAACTTCCCGCTTTAATCTAAATTAATGCCAAAGCAAATTATCAAATAAAATTGTATGTATTGATCACACATTGGATGGACACTTAAACATTTCAGTTCACTTTTCATGAAAAAAACATCTGTAAGGCAAAAAATGGTCAAACGAAACAAATTCACTATCACCTTCAAGTTTACCTGTTCGACTAAAAGCCATCATTAATGGCCAGTGACGTGGCTAAATAAGAGGCGCTGGGATATCCTGGTATTACACCTTGACATCTACTAGATGGTTTCGGGGTTCGTTTAGCAGTAATCCAAAATATTCTAAACTAGGGACATCTTCGTTTCAGACGACTCGGAGGATTATCAGAAATTGAAGAGGAACAAGTGGGGAAAGGATTGAAACAAGTGGTTTAGTGTGGGAAGCAGTAAAATTAAAATTATTTTATAATAAAACAGATCAGTATTATATATGCGATCAATCATCTCCATAAGAGCTCTTCTAAAGACTTACATCTTATCTTACAGGGGAAGTTTAACTTATTCAGACAAAAAATATATTAGATAAGTAGTATTCCAAATTTATTCCATTCTGTTATCTACTTTTTGTGGTACTTGAGCCCCCGGGTTCTCGCCTATTGTTCTCGCCTGAGGTTTTTGTAACCCACATCCCACACGTCCTCAACCGTGGGACACTCCGACCGTGTACTTATCAAACGTTTCGGAGGCCGATAGAGGCGCTTCGTCAGATAAGTCCACCGATGGAGTCTCCTAGAGTGACAACGAGCTCCTCCGTTCGTTTCAAGAGGAATAAGGAACCGTCATTAGGATCAATAAGGTCCTTCCCGTGCCCTAAGGGCTCTTCAATATTCGGGTAGTGGGCGAAGGTTTTGTTCTTGTTTACGTCTCGGCCGGGAGAATACAGGTGATTTAAAGTTTCCTGTGTTCTAATCGTATTCCACAAGAAATATTATGCGTATATAGACTCATGTTGTTTCAAAAGAATGGATGTAATATTTCATATTATAAAGGTTAGGTTAGGTAGAGGTTTTATGGACACTTAACTGCTGAGTTCTTTAATGCCCTCCCTTTATTTATTTATTTAATGGCATTACAACCCTATGTGGGTCTTAGCCTCCTCAAGGAGCCTTCGCCAGGTTGCTCTATCTAATGCAGTCGCCCTCCAGTCACGGACGTTCAAGATATTCCTCGCATCTTGAGCCACAGCATCCGACCATCGCAGTCACGGTCGTCCTATTCCTCTGCTACGGTCCAACTTTCCCTCGAGCAATCTCTTAATAGGATCATTGCTACACATTCTCGCCACATGCCATCTGAGTCAGTCCATCTTCATCCAGGAAACTATATCAGGCTCCCCAAACATTTCGTACACTTCTTTGTTAGTACGCCTTCTCCATTGGCCGTTCACATAAATTCCTCTGAAAATCCTCCGTAATAGCATTCTTTCAAAGACTGCTATGTCTTTTTCTTTGGTCTTTGATACGGTCCATGTTTCGGAGGCATACGTCAATACTGGCCTAATGAGGGTCTTAAACAACATTATTTTAGTTTGCCTAGATAAAAATGAGCTCCCCAGATGTCCCAAAATAGCATCTATTGGCATTGAATATTCTTTTCTTTATTTCGAGGGACACGTCATTAGAAGCGCATACGATACTTCCTAAATAGGTGGAACTATTTACTTTCTGAAATTAATAAGGACCCATTTCTACAAACTCCTGGATTCCATTGTTAGTGGACTCACCAGTCCTCACATATTTAGTTTTCTCTTCGTTGATGCACAGTCCCATTTCATCTGCCGCCTCCATCAATGATAAAAATGCCTCCTGCAATGCTGAAAATGAACGCCCGACAATATCCAAATCATCTGCATATCCTAACAGTTGTACAAGTCTATTATAAATTGTATCATTCGTTTGGATTTTAGACTGCCTAACAATCCTTTCTAGAACCAAATTGAACAATATGCATGCTAGGGCATCCCCCGGTCTTAGGCCTCTTAAAGTCTTGAATTTTGGGGAGAGTTCCCCCTGCATTCGGACTACACAATTGGTTTCATCCATAGTCATTGCAACCAGGCGTATCAATTTAGAAGGTACTCATAACTCCCTCATAGCCTCCTTTTATTTACGTTATTCGTTTAGTTTTTACTTAATTTTCTTTTTAATGCTATAATTTGGTAAACATACAGATTATTCTCTCTATCTTACTGCAGTTATCACGTTGCTCTCTTATTCCCATTCCTATTTTTACTTTCACTTACTATATATAGTAAGGGGAAGTATTGCGATTGTGAAAATTTTCGAATCCCAGTTTTCAACGGAAATACACGTTTTAGGGTCCCCTGAGTCCAAATAACCAAGTCCCGCAAAAAGGTCTGTGTTTGTGTGTGTGTGTGTGTCTGTGTGTGGTTACTCCCGGGCGGAAACGGTAAGTCCTATGAAACTGAAATTTCATATTTAAGACAACTATACGCCCGAGACGTGACAAAACTTTTTTCATCAAAATGAGCTTACCAGAAGAGGCACTTCATACCATGCATTTTGCACCTTTTTTCGATTTTCTCGAAAACGGTTCCGACGATTTCGATTAAAGTCGCTATATCGATGTAAAATTTAATGGGCTTTAATATCATGTAGGTTTTATTTGGATAAAAATGGTCTGACAGGGCTTAAATGCCGACATTTTAAATTTTCTTCCCCCAAAGTACCTTTAATTTTGTAGATTCAATAATAATAACTAGATTATCTTGTTAACGCTGGTGAAAAACAGGTAAATATTATAAATTCGATACCCAACTAAAGGAGAAAACAGAAAAAATATTTTTTTAATGCAATTTTTCGTTTTTGAACATTAGAGCAGTAATATACATGTATGATATACCGTTGGAAAGCTAAAGATTTTAGAAAAAATATATCTCATACACAAGCTTTTAGAAGTTAATAGAGAGTGATGAGAAGAAGATAAAACTAACTGATTATTTTAGATAATTATATAATAGATTTTTTAATAAAACACATGTTTCTATATAAATTCAATTTGATTAATCCTTGATAGTTTCACGTATTTTTATCTCTAACTGTATTTGAAAATTCTTTCATTGATTTTAAAAATGGAGGTAAGTGAAAGTCGTGTGTTGCCCGCACCAGATTTTTTATTTTAAATTGTTACCTATACAACGGGCATTTTTATAGAAACTGCAATGTTTGTCAACTGCACGTCTTATAGTTCCAGTTTCAGTGGAGTATGACGTGTATGTTCAATTCTCATTCCATGAGGCAGTAAAAAAAAAAAAAATCGTAGCGTTTTTTAACTGATGATTTCAATAAAACCTTCAGATTCTTATAAATATGATCATTTTGATCTATTACAAATTACCATCTCCTAGATAATTTGAAGGAATCGGATCGCCACTTTGCGTCTTTCAAGTCATAATTCCCGGTTCTGAACCTAGTAAACCATTTACGGATGGTGCAAAGGCATCATTGACAAAAACACTTTGTTACCGTTGTTGTTTAGTAACTGCGAACTTTGTTCAACCGTCTGTACAGCGGGTTTTCCTTTTCGAAAATAAAAAAATGATTAAATGACGAAAATGAATTTTTTTTCTCTTCCATTTTGAGCTAGCTAAATACCACCTAAAGATAAGGAATCTCAGTTGAAACTGGTGCTAAAAGCACTTTAGCTAA
Source organism: Piezodorus guildinii (assembly GCA_023052935.1). Classification (NCBI taxonomy): domain Eukaryota; kingdom Metazoa; phylum Arthropoda; class Insecta; order Hemiptera; family Pentatomidae; genus Piezodorus; species Piezodorus guildinii. The sequence continues at coordinate 214,073,208 of CM041292.1, read as the reverse complement.
TCCTTTTTTTGTTTATTTAAACTTTATTGACCTAGTAGACACTGCTCTCTCTCGATTGCGTTCGAGGACAGGCTTAAGCGAATTATGAACATATTTTTAAGATTTGTCCTCAACACTCCGAAGCGGTTCATGTGACCCATTTATACGGTGAGTTAAAGTGCCTCCTACCTCCAATTCGTAGACAATATTTCCTAGGATCATTCCTTTACCAAACCATTAACACCCAGCTCCCTCCTCCTTACATCCACAGTTTTCTACAATTTAAATCGTCAATCCACTCCCTCGAAACAATCACGCCATTCTGACCTTTATATTTCTATCCATAGAACAAAAACTTTTGATCATTCCTTTCTTGTCCGCTCTGCAAATATCTGGAATTCCCTACCTACACACATCCGCCTTCATCATTCAAGTCTCAACTGTTACAATACCTGCTGTATTCCTAAACAGACGCTCAACAGCAATGAGGTTTTATATCAAACATCAGATTTTAAATGAAAAAAGGAAATATTATTTATTGATCATATCTAACTTAATTTATTAATATTTTTAAATTTAGTTTTGTTCAGCAAATGTATGCATCAGAAGAAGTTTATTTATTTTACACTTTTGTTTTATTGTATAGATATATTCCTTTTTTTTATTTTATTACTTCTTACACCATTGTAAATAAGAATTAATCATGATCATTTGGCCTTTTGGCCAGATACACTGTATACTTTAATTGTACATATTTGTTGTTCTTAATGGATATGTCCCATATGTCCCACATAAACATATGTCCCAGAATAAAGATTATTTTATATTTCTATTTCTATTACACCCATTCCTATTATAGTAGCATTATTAGGCGTAACTTAATATTTCGTATGTTAAAAATGACAATGGATTTACGATGAATATATTTCCAGCTAAATTTCCAACTGATACGGCCCCGTAAAGTTAAAGCTCTCCGCAGATGGGATCCTCCATCAAAGCTAGTTGAATTAACAAACTATTGAGCGCAATCAGGTTTAGTGTTAATTGGCCACGGCTGGTGCATCGAGGTGTCGCCGTTCCCATTGGTCCGGCCAACAATTAAACCCTCCCACTTTTAATTAAATTGCACCAATCAAATTGAGGCTAGCATTAGCATCGGGTAATTGGGCCCAAGCCAACTTTAAAATAAAGGCTAGGGCCCTGGTACCTGTTGAAGTGGGCGGCGGTTTCACATCCAATTCCGATCAGCGAATTTCATCCTCAAATTGATTTTGAAAATTCAATTGTAATGCCTCTTTATCCGTAAAATCGGAAGACCTTTTTTTATCCAATTTAATAGAATGGATCGATATCGGATCAGGTGGGAGAAAGAACGCTTTCAGATCATTTCAGATCTTCTATGTGCTAATGCTGAATAAAAAAAAATTAGTTTCATAACGAAATCTTCGTCTATTTTAGAGCTTTAACTTTTAAAAAACCCATTGAATTATGAAAAAAACAAAGAACCTTATAGTTTCTTTATTTTATGACCAAGTCTCGCCAGTAGGTGTGTGGTTAGTCCTGCTCGAAAATGATCAGTTGTAAAAACCTGAAATTTCATATTTTAAGGGATGTAACTGCGTATTTACTGAGGTGATGCTTACATCAATGTAAAATTTAATGGGCTTCATTATGATGTATGTTTTATTTTGATTGAAATGGTCTAATATGGCTTAAATCTCTATATTTTAATATTTCTTCCTTTAAAGTACAATTAAATTTGAATATTCGAATTAATTAACCATTTAAAGTTGTTAGAATTTATGAATAACGGATAAATACGCAAGATAACGTAATTTGGTATCCAAGTAAAAGAGGAAAAATAATAAAAGTATTCATGGTTTTTTTTGTTTTTTTTTTACGATAAATAGTAAACCGTTGGAAATCTAAAAGATAATTGAGAGTGTCGAAAAGCAGACAAAACTAAATTATTGTTGTAGGCAATAACTTAATACATTATTGAATGAAACAAATGTTTCTATCGAAACTCAATCTATATACTTTATCTCTAACTCCACTTTATAAAATATACTGTATTTATAATATATATATATATAAACTGGAAGGAGAATATTTAAATTTATTATTAAAGTTATAGGGTCCCTGAAATTATCCCAACAACTCACTAAGGCTAAAGGGGTTGTTAGCTAAGGCTTAAAGTGTAGAGCCAAAAGTTTACAACCTCACCGTCCTTACCTTGTTATTAAACAATACCGAAGGTTATACATTGCACATGCTTTTTATGTATTTTTAATTTTTTTTAAATGAGTTTTTTTATAATTTAATTTTAATATCAGCTTAATTATTAATATATAATCGAGTACTTTTATAGAGGTAACAGGTCACTTCTAAAACTGAAAATAATGCAATTAAGAACTCTCCTCTGTTTCCACTTAGGGTTTTAAATAATAAGAATTAAAAATAATTATTTTAATTATTTATTTAATAGTTTATCTCTTAATATTTATTTAATAGTTTATTACTTTTTCTTTTGATACATTAATAAATGTATATTCATAATAACTGTTTATTTATTTTGATTTTGTTGTTTACTTACATATTTGTTATTTCCAAATAACATTGCTTTGTATATGTATTTTTAATGATATTAACCCCTAATTCTATGTGTATAGAAAAATATATCTCAATTACTTATTTAATTGTTTATCATCGTTCTATCTAATTCTACTTTGTAATAAAGAAACAAATATAATTATTCTCCATTCATATCGTCAGTTAACTTGGTATTTTTTTTTATTTAAAAAATAAAAATACAGAAATCGGAAATATTAAATATAATTAGGATAGTTTTAGCATATGTATTTTCGATATTTTATCATTACAGTAGATTATATATGTGCAAAACTGCATTTTCCTGGGTTTTTTTCATCATTCTATTTTTCGTATGTATCCCATTTGTCCTTACATCCCATTTTGTCCTTGATCTAATCCCATCCAAATTCTCAATCTTCCACCAGAAGCTTATTCACCTTCCTAATCCCTTGGCACACTCCCTATCCAGTTCCAAACATCCCTATAACCCTCCTCGTAGGTTGAAGCGGCAGTGGCCCAGATATCTCTTGTAAATATGCCATTGGAGTGCCGGCAACGGCCGGCTTCTCCACTCATGCCGTGAGTGTATGTGGCTCTAGCGCCCTCGCTCAGCCTCCACTGGCTCTCAAGACCAGTGACGCGGTTGAATGAGCTGGGATCTACTGGCATTGTGCCTCGACATCCACTATTGGATCTCGAGGTTTGATTCGGTGATCCCAGGGGCAGTTTGTAAATATTGTAAATAGGTATGAATGTGAACAAGATTGTTATTATTATTTTCTTTATAGTATTTATTTAATTTTGTGTATATATATATTTTTTTTTCTTTCTTCTTTGTTTGATCTTTATTAATTATTTATTTTTATTTTATTTCCAATGTACATATGGAATGAATGATTTCTTATATCTTTAATATTCATTGTCCCAGAAGGTGGCAGATTGTATTATCTCGTAAAAAATAATAAATAAAAAAAAATAAAAATTTTTTCGAATAATAGAGATTTTTATTTTTTACTCGGTCTTGAAAATTGTTTTTATTATACCTCATAAACAATATAAAATATGTATAAAAATAACTAAATAAAATATGATCGACATGTGTATATGTATTTAGGTTTACTTAAGTGCATTGAATTAAATTAATTTGATTTAAATTGGCTGTATTTTATATTTCTGAATTAAAATAACTTTTTTGAAAAAAATAAAAAGAATTTTTTGACCTTATCATCTGTGAAATATATGCCAAATTTTACCGATCTTTTTCACCTATTCCCGTGAAATAATTGAGATTTTTAATTCTAATTTGTTCTAGGAAGTTGATTGCATTAACCTTAACTCGAAACATAAACAATATTAAATATTTATAAAGATAATTAAATTCGTCTCTATCATCATTCAAGTCCCAACTGTTCCAATACCTCCTGTATTCCCGAACAGAAGCTCAACAGCAATGACGTTTTATATCAAACATCAGATTTTGAATGAAAAAAGGAAATATTATTTATTAATCATAAATTAACCAACTTAATTTATTAATCTTTTTAAATTTAGTTTTGTTCAGCAAATGTATGCACCTGAAGAAATTTATTTATTTTACTCTTTTGTTTTATTGTATAGATATATTCCTTTTTTTTAATTTTATTACTTCTTACAACATTGTAAATAAGAATTAATCATGATCATTTGGCCTTTTGGCCAGATACACTGTATACTTTAATTGTACATATTTGTTGTTCTTAATGGATATGTCCCATATGTCCCACATAAACAAATGTCCCAGAATAAAGATTATTTTATTTTTCTATTTCTATTACACCCATTCCTATTATAGTAGCATTATTAGGCGTAACTTAATATTTCGTATGTTAAAAATGACAATGGATTTACGATGAATATATTTCCAACTGATACGGCCCCGTAAAGTTAAAGTTCTCCGCACATGGGATCCCCCATCAAAGCTAGTTGAATTAACAAACTATTGAGCGCAATCAGGTTTAGTGTTAATTGGCCACGGCTGGTGCATCGAGGTGTCGCCGTTCCCATTGGTCCGGCCAACAATTAAACCCTCCCACTTTTAATTAAATTGCACCAATCAAATTGAGGCTAGCATTAGCATCGGGTAATTGGGCTCAAGCCAACTTTAAAATAAAGGCCAGGGCCCAGGTACCTGTTGAAGTGGGCGGCGGTTTCACATCCAATTCCGATCAGCGAATTTCATCCTCAAATTGATTTTGAAAATTCAATTGTAATGCCTCTTTATCCGTAAAATCGGAAGACCTTTTTTTATTAAATTTAATAGAATGGATCGATATCGGATCAGGTGGGAGAAAGAACGCTTTCAGATCATTTCAGATCTTCTATGTGCCGGCTTCTCCACTCATGCCGTGAGTGTATGTGGCTCTAGCGCCCTCGCTCAGCCTCCACTGGCTCTCAAGACCAGTGACGCGGTTGAATGAGCTGGGATCTACTGGCATTGTGCCTCGACATCCACTATTGGATCTCGAGGTTTGATTCGGTGATCCCAGGGGCAGTTTGTAAATATTGTAAATAGGTATGAATGTGAACAAGATTGTTATTATTATTTTCTTTATAGTATTTATTTAATTTTGTGTATATATATATATTTTTTTTCTTTCTTCTTTGTTTGATCTTTATTAATTATTTATTTTTATTTTATTTCCAATGTACATATGGAATGAATGATTTCTTATATCTTTAATATTCATTGTCCCAGAAGGTGGCAGATTGTATTATCTCGTAAAAAATAATAAATAAAAAAAATAAAAATTTTTTCGAATAATAGAGATTTTTATTTTTTACTCGGTCTTGAAAATTGTTTTTATTATACCTCATAAACAATATAAAATATGTATAAAAATAACTAAATAAAATATGATCGACATGTGTATATGTATTTAGGTTTACTTAAGTGCATTGAATTAAATTAATTTGATTTAAATTGGCTGTATTTTATATTTCTGAATTAAAATAACTTTTTTGAAAAAAATAAAAAGAATTTTTTGACCTTATCATCTGTGAAATATATGCCAAATTTTACCGATCTTTTTCACCTATTCCCGTGAAATAATTGAGATTTTTAATTCTAATTTGTTCTAGGAAGTTGATTGCATTAACCTTAACTCGAAACATAAACAATATTAAATATTTATAAAGATAATTAAATTATATATATATATTATATATATATATATATATCTTTGTGTGTGTGTGTGTGTATATGTATATTACATGTATGTAGGTTTACTCAACTGCCCTGAAGTGATCCAACTCATTAAGGGCGATTACCTATCTGCGGATAACGAGGCTACGGTTCACCTATCACCAACTCAAGCGAATGAAATATTAGCGCGGGCCACTAATGTCCTGTATCTATGTAATGTTGAGGCATGATAACATTAACAAGTTATAAGGGACGATATGACAGATGTGGTTGAGTTAACGCTGAGTTAAGGAGAGTTGATAGACTGCCCGCCCTCCAAGTTTGGAGGAGGGTACCAGCTTATAGATAACTCAATCAGCGGTCTTGGATAATGAGGAGGCCTTTGATCTAGTTCTCGGCCCTGCATCTTGGGGTAGTTAAATCATCAATTATGGTCTTCATTTTAGGGATGTAAGCCAGGGATTTGGTTTCATAACGGAAAACACATCAATATGTCGTCTATTTTCTAACAATTACTCGTTCACCTTGTCATGTCAGTAACCGAACTTTTTATTCAGACTTAGAAATACTAATAGTACAAGATCACATTCGGACTTCCTACATAAAATTTGTTGACAAAATTCACGGACATACTAACAAACTCATAAAAGCAGGGTCACGACAGATATGCCAGAAAATATTTAAAGAAGGCTGAAAAGAAGCTGACTTAGGGATCTTTTGAAATAAACACTTTTTAAAATTCAAGTTAGGAGTATATTTTTAGAGTGCTGCCAACGGGTGGCATACCTTCATGTGTTTCATGCCAGTTTACTATGTCCATCACATTTACATGTTGTATATAATAATACAGTTGTAAATATCAATATATATGTTTAAATAAATAAAAAGTTAGGAGTAGATGCCAAAAGGTATCGACATCCCTCATGCCTGACATGCCATTTATACCAATTGTAATTAAATCCGCTAATAGTCACAGGCTGAGCGATAGGTATGGATATAAAAAATAAATGATAAACAAAAAATCTTAAATTAAATCTTTTAGTTATTATGCTAATTCGTCTTATTTGCATTTATTACCATTAGTGACCAACAAAAAATCATGCACATAATTATGTGTTAAATGCAGAGCTACTCAGTTATACAACTATAATGGTGTCTCTGATACTGATAAGACGCCTAAGGTTCGTGTTTTCCTTAAGAATTATTAATATTTTAAGCAAGTTGAGCAAAATCAATATGTTAAAAATAGACTAAAAGGTATTTCTTTTTAATTTAGAGGATTAAAATCCCTCAACTGAAAACAATTAAAATAAATAATGCAAATGTCTATATTTAGTATTCACTTGAAATTAAAATAATCAATCCGTAAATTTAGGATGAAAGTTACACTGAAAATCTTATGGTGTAAATGAAGGCACTTTTATTTCATTGATTTCACATCAATTTATGATTTGTGGCTAGTTGGAAGATGCTTCAGGGGGAGTCCTAAATATTTCCTATCCAGATTTAATGAGGATAGGGATCGTTAACGAGTACCTGACATCGCAGACTCGGTACACTATTTTAAGTCACCTCCGAAGGATGGCATAACCAAGGATTTTAGACTACTATTACGAAATACTAGGGCCGTCTACCAGTTTCAAATCTGCAGCCTTAGTTAAGGAGGCTTTTATGCAAGCCACTACAACACAAGTGATCCCAAGCTCGTCCATGCTTTGCTATAAAATATAAAATCAAGAAATGGATGTATAAAATCATAATCTAGTGTCTGTAAAATGAACTCTTCTAGAAATCTTAAAATAGTGTGATATTTTTTTTTAATTTTAGATCATAAGAAATTTAATTTTATATAACTTTACAATCAATAATAATCATTTTACATCCCCTCCGAAGCACGGCATAACCAAGGACTTTTTTCTTCTTTTTTTTTTAATATTTTTAAAAATACCGAAGGCTATCTGCCGAGTTCGAACCCACGGCCTAAGGTATAGGAGATTATTATTGGCTTAGTGAGCCGGAAGTTTCGATGCCACCAATGTTGGCTACAAAGATTCGTCCAATGATCATCGTCCATGCCCGAGCCACAGAAATTATAACTTCACTAAACGGGTCGTAAATTTTATTTTAAATATCCCACAATCCTCACACAAGACGAAGAAACTGTTCGAAAATTACTATTAATTTTAGTACTATAAGATTACTACAACACTTACTAGACAAACTTTCAAAACTTCCAGTATATTACAAAAGACTCATTTACATCACTATTATCAGACCTATTTGGACATATGGAATCGAGCTTTGGGGCTCTACGAAGCCATCTAATTCCTCTCGCATCCAGTCCTTACAATCCAAAATCCTTCACAAAATCCTGAATGCTCCTTATTTTGTTACAAATCAACTCATTCATAATGACCTTAACAACCCATTTGTTGCAGAAATAGCCCGTGATAGATACTCCTATTTTCATTCTAAACTCCCTTCCTGCCCATACAAATCCACTTGTCCTTTATCTTCCTTAGATATCCCTGATAACCCTCCAAGGTGACTGAAAAGAAGGTGGCCTCGGGACCTACTGAGTTAAAATAGTTAGTGAAGTGCTACTACCACTGGGTAGTTCTTTCTCAAGACATTTTCTAATTTTTTTTTTCCATTCCTCATATTTATTCATTGTGTTCTTTAATACAATTGTAAATTACTATAAATAAAAAAAAGAAAAGAAAATATCCCACTGGTTGCAGACAACCTTCCCATTCAAACTCGCTAGTCTTAACCTCTCAACTACATCTATTCCCGATAATCCTCCGAGGCACCTGAAAAGACCTGCTTGTCAGTAGGACCTCGAGACATGCTTATAAAATAAACTTTGAAGAGCTACCACCCGGTAGCTTCTTCACGTGTCTATTCACGCCTATTATTGAAATTCGTCCATTTTATTTATTGTATTTGTATATACAGTTGTAAAAACCAATAAAATATGTTAAAACATTTTTTTTTTATTTAATGGTAAATTTATAAAAGTTAAGATCCATTCAATAATCCTATAGTCCTATATTCAAAAAACCTATAAATTTAACCATCTCTTAAAAACTCCTAATTTAAGTTTTAGACTGAAACTACTAATTTACAAAAGCGTGATCAGACCTTCACTATTATACAGAGCACCATTACTAATCCATTCTTCAGATAACTCAAAAAAGAAACTACAGCAATTCCAAAATTGCATTTTAAAGAAGATTGCAATAAGAACTACATTTGAAAAAGAAAAGGCAGAAAGGCTTCATTTACTATTTAATATTTCTAAAGTGAGTGAATTCCTAGATAAAAGAAGACATAACTTTTATAATTCCTTAGAAGTTCTTCCGAACCCGGTTTTCGCCAGCTCCTCAGAGGTGGCAACATAGTGTAAGCTAGAGTTTAAGATTAGCTTAAGTCTGAAAGTGTCAAGATTGAAGTGATTCCCCATCACCAAGAGGAATAGCAAATCAGTGATAGAACAAAAACATAATCTCTAACAGAAATATCCTTAAAATGTATCTAGAAACAGTAAAAGGAAATTATTCAGAAAATATTTTAGCAAAACATGCAACTAAATTGGGGTTAAGAAAAAAAAAAAAAAAAAATCCATTCATTCAGCTCTAAAAATAACTCAAATGTAAAATATAATTTTTGGATTTTTTATACTATTAAGTTGTACAACCTAAGAGAAAAAATACATTCTTCACTTGGCTTCTTACCAGAGGCAATAATTAATACTCTACATATTTATTTATTTAAATGATTTTAATTTCCTTTTTTTATATTAATTCATTATAACATAAAAATCACCTCAACTATTAATTGCTTTATAATAATAACTTAATTTATAATTAATAAAACATAAAGAAATATTGAAAATTTGAGCGCAGATTATGACAAAATTTATCACAGCGCCTTTGATTAACAAACACAGAGAACAAATTGCTTTTAGCCTTCATTAATCAGAGAGCTTTGTAATGGCTAATGAATTATAAAAAATAATTGGTGCCGTAAAGTGATTAATAGTAACGAGAAGCAGCCAACACGAAATGACTGATGGTCCATAAAATCGTTTTGATTGGCTTATATAAACTTATAATAGCCAATCAAAAAGGAACTTTAGGAACTTTTATATTATATTTTATTATTTTTAAAATTGTGTGTTAATTAAAATTTAAAAAAAGAAATCTGGGTATGCGTCAAGAAACTTTCACTGACTGAAATCAATTAAAAAATGTAAAAATATCTTTGAAAAATTAACGTTATTTGAAACGGACACGTTTGTTTAAGGTTAATTATAATAAGACGACCTAAAGAAATACTTAAAGATGAGGTAAAAATATAACAACACTAATATAATTCATAAAAATAACAGGATTCTACCATCGAATATAATTATTTCAACCACGCCAATGACCCTTGAGGGTAGAGGCGGATAAGCAAATATTAAAAAGAAAAAATTTCAAATAAAAATGTAATATTGTGGATGTAATTAGTTGACCGTTGAGAATTACTGGAAGGAATTAGTCCGGGTGGCGGTCATTAAATGAAACAACTAAATAGTTGAAACTATTTTATTGTTTGCCAACGTTTCGACCCCCTTTGTGAGTTATCGCCAGGGCGCATGGTGGTAGAATGGAAACTGTTCCAGTATAACACTTAACACGTCAAAACCATCATGAATTCGTAAAAAAAAAACAAAAAAAAACCCTAAAGTATAATGTTTTATAAATTAAATATTTTTATAAAAGCCATACTTTTACTTTAATTGTTATGTTCAAACACTTGATTTTTTAGGAACCTAGCATACTACTACCTATATTTTACTTTCACTTGCTATATATAGTAAGGGAAAGTATTGCGATCGTGAAAATTTTCGAATTCCAGTTTTCAACGGAAATACACATTTTAGTCTGAGTCCAAATAACCAAGTCCCGCATAAAGGTCTGTGTGTGTGTGTGGGTCTGTGGGTGTGTGTGTGTGTGTGTGTGGTAACTCCCGGGCGGAAACGGTAAGTACTATGAAACTGAAATTTCATATTTAAGACAAATATACGCCCGAGACGCTACAAAATCTTTTTCATCAAAATGAGCTGACCATTCGGATTAAAATGGTCTGACAGGGCTTAAATGCCGATATTTTAAATTTTCTTTCTCTAAAGTACCTTTAATTTTGTTGATTCTATAAAAATAACTATATTATCTTGTTACCACTGATGAAAAACAGGTAAATATATAAATCGAATGAATTCGATACCCAATTAAAGGAGAAAACAGAAAAAATATTTTTTTAATGCATTTTTTTGTTTTTGAACATAAGACCAGTAATACACATGTATGATATACCGTTGGAAAGCTAAAGATTTTAGAAAAAATATTATCTCATACACAAACTTTTAAGTTAATAGAGAGTGATGAAATTAAGATAAAACTAACTGATTATTTTAGATAATAATATAATAGATTTAAAAAAAACAACAACATGTTTCTATATAAATTCAATTTAATTAATTCTTTAATAGTTTCACGTATTTTTATATCTAACTGTATTTGAAAATTCTTTCATTGATTTTAAAAATTTCTTAAAGCACCAGATTTTTTATTTCTGTTGTTTGACGTTAATCTAACCTAAAAGCAAAGACTAGTTATTGAACGTTTACTTCCAGCGAGACACAATAACCTCCTGCCCCGATTCCAGGACTCTGGAAGATAAAGTGCCCAAAATCCCGAGCTCTGAGTACAGGCGCTGAGGGATGAGCTTGCGAACAGTGTACAGACATTGATTGATCACCCCGAGCCACCTGAAGAAATACTCTCGTTTACGAACTACCTTCGATATTTTGACACTTTCTGATTAATATCTGCTCCCTGATATACTACCTCCCAGCCACAATGTGTTCCTATAGACAGCCTTTCTCATACATAACATGACTTGTGAAAAATTCATGGTTCATCATCATCTAGATATCTTAAAACATGTCCGTTTTCAAGGTAAAGGATTTTTATTAAAAATACTAAATGGAAACAAGATCATTTTATTCGATGTATTTACCTTCTTTTTCTACACATTTTTCCCAACGTGACACAAACTTTTTTATCACCGAACTGAAAAACTGTGAGCTTTGAAGTGAAACAAAATCTGAAAACGCACTTTTCACTTGATCATCATTTTCAAAAAGCTTTCCTTTCACGAAATTATCTAAATTCCTGAACAGGTGGTAATCTGTTGGAGACAAGTCGGAAGAATATGGCGGGTGCGGAAGAACTTCTTAGCCCAGTTCTTTCAATTTTTGCACGGTATTTTTAGAAACATGAGGTCTGGCTGCCGCTCAGTGAGATCATGAGGTACCCATGTATCGAGCTTTTTTACTTTCCCAATACACTTTAAATGTATGAAAACGGTAGACGCACTTGCATTTAGTTGTGCTGAGAGTCCTTTACCTGTTTGGTAGGGGTTTCCTTCTACTGTATCTTTGAGGACATCGCTGTCTATTACGGACGGAGGTCTTCCTCGGGGCTTTTCCAAGTTTTCCAAGTCGGTATCCCCAGCTGAAAACTTAGCAAACCAACGGCGAATTTTCATTAAGTTCATTAACACTCTCTTCTCCAAACGCCTTAAAAATATTTCTAGCGGCCTCAGCTGCTGAATGGCCAAGTTTAAACTCGTACAAAAATATTAATTGGTCGACTAAAAATATCTTCTTATGCATAGGTGGTTTTAGTACTTCTGTGTACAATTTTAGATATTTTAAAAATAAAATGAAAATTAACTGAGGCATACGATGCCTGCTATACATTAAAGTTCTTTTATTATCGATTTTAATAAATTATATGGAGTAAAATTTTATAATTTTATTCAAGACTTTATTATTTATTCTGTTCAATGGATCGAGTTGAATCAGTTGAAACCCCAATCTGAGGAGCTTAAGTATTTATGATATTTGCGTAGGGATTCTTACAGAAACGCCTGCACAAAGGATGCAAGCGGGGAGCATTATGTTATGCAAATTTGAACAGTTCTAATTCCATTTTCTATTAGGGGGCGACAGTTATATATAATTCTATGAATATAAAAAGGAATTGGCGTTCGCAAACGATCGCTCGAACATCTTCGCGAACAGAAAATGTGTTTTCACTTCTCCCTACTTTTCCCAGCCCAAAATATCCCGTATTTTCTCATTAAAGTTAAATGGAATTTTCTTATGTTATGAAACGTCAGTTATACCGGGAGCAAATTTTTTTTTTTAATAATATTAGAAATTAGATCATCAGCTATTTGATCGTGAAAATAAGTTTATCTGTCATTAAATTTCTTTTTTCTCATTCAATAAATATAAAATATTAATAAAAACTTGTTTGTATTTAATATATGTATTATATATATATATATATATATATATATATATATATATATATATTAAATCTTAAGGAGGGTCTTGGGTGCAGTGTATATAGTGATTTATAGTTTTTTTTGGCGAACTGTCGTGCAATGCAAGAGACTAGGTCTAGGTTACATTCAGGTTTCAGGTAACTCCCCTAATTTTTATGGGTACCCACTTTATAGAGATAGGGTAAGCCGTAGAGAGATCTCCATTCCCTAGGGTCGCCTAGCGGCTGAAGTAACTAAATAAATAATTATTCTGCCACACCCTGGATTATAGCTATGCATATAGGCATATGCACAAGTAATGATAACCCTTAAAAGTCATCTGTTAATGACTTTGAAGAGCCTTATATCTTAGGAAAAAAAAATAATATAAGCTGTAATGCCAAATACTATTAACTATTAGTACCCTAGTGTTTAAACAATATTAATTCAAATAACTTAAAGCTTACCTATTTCTCTTGATATGAAATTTGCTAAGAGGAGTACCTCCATTGATCATCCACAACAAAGGCGGGAGCACTAAATCATCTGAAGCCATATGACGTACTTGGAATTGTTCTGTGGCAAGTACAAGTCAGAGAGACCGAAAATTGATAAAGCTACGCATAGAGGATGCGGTAATATCTCGTTAAAAGTTGTCTGGCAAAGCTGATTTGAGGAGAACGACTCATTTGTCTGCGTAGTGGCTGCACTGAGGAAGCTGGAGAAAATACCACAGACCACAACCTCAAAAGCGACGCAGGCCATCAACTGTAAACTCGCAAACCACACTTGCTGGAGCTTCGAGCTTCCAGAAGTATGTCGGATTAGTTCCCCTGGAACTCCACGTCTTCATCCGTACGTGCCCTCCCAGACAGCTGCCAGGAAGATATACGGGCTCAGGAAGACGGAAAGGAATAATGACTGTTCCGGGTAACAGGTGAATTATTGCTTGTTCTATCTCGGAGTAATGTAGAATTTCTTACAGAGCTGTAAGCAGTAATCGGAATCAAGTAGTAAATCATAGTAATAATAATCATAGTAATAATCATAGTAATAATAATCATAGTAATAATAATCAAGTAGCACGAAAAATACGTGTTGTCGAAATAACATCACCCATTCGAATTAATAATGAATTGAAATAATATCGAATGTTTTCGGTTAGGCTAGAAAAATATTTTAATGTGAAGAAGGTTGAAGATCGCTATAAAAAGTTACGATATTCTTTAGAAGTATCTTTAATAGAGCTACATTTGATTATGTCATGTTGTTTAATATACCAGTATATAGTACGCATACTGGAAGAAAAATATATAATGATGTAAGTCATAACTACGCTAAATCCGTTTGTTAATATTTACAAAATTACTATTTCCGATTCAAAAATGAATTGTTAAAATTGATTCTTAATTTATTAAACGTTTAAATTGGAGTTCTGACACTGGTCAGATCCTCCACTCATGTAGTGTATGTTTGTGGCTATTGCGCCCTAGTTCGGCCTCCACTGAGTCACACCAGTGACGCGGCTGAGAGCGAGGCGCTAGGATCTCTTGGATTCCGCTTTTTCCTCCACAAGTGGAGGGAAAAGCCCAGTCTGGGGTCCCCTTAGCATTTGTATACAGTTATGTCTGTTTGTATGATGTTTGTTTATTTGCAAACTTTTATTTATCTCAATTATAGTTTAATGTTTTGATTTGTTTTGTTTTATATTTATTATTCTTTAATTCTATATGTATCATTTATTTGTAATTATCTCAATTATAGGTTGTTATTTGTTTTGTATATATATTATATTTTATTTAATTTGACTTTATCATTGTATACTGTATATATTGTGTGAATGGGATCTTATATCACTATTACTAATGTTCATATAGAAACAAATTGTAATATATCTCAATAAAAAAAAAAAATTATTAAAAAGTGTACACAATAATTTAAACTTGTTTATAAAATACGAAATACGTGGTTAATAATACGAAATTATCAAACATTTATGACGGTATTTAAATGATTTTTAGCAAAGCCCACAACATTATTCAACACGTCAATTTCGAAATTATCACCACCTGATCACAATAAAATATCTTCCAGTATTTTTTTTTTCATTTTACTTAAATAAGAAATAATATTCTTCATTTTTTCTTTACCATAAATATATTTTCTGCAAATGCCTATCCCCACCTCACAATCAACAAAACCAACCTACATATTTTTGTGATTTCTTATCTATTGTACGCTATGGCCTACTTTAATTTTTTTTATTTTTTTTGTTCTTTTTCTATAAGATGCTATATGTTATTAAACTATAAATAATTACTTAATTTCTATGAAATATGACATACATTTTTTTTGGGAGGATCTTAATGTGATTCGTAATAATTGATGGTTAAAATATTTAGTACATAATTATTTTATTTAAACGGTTTTAATTTTTATTTCATATTTATTTATAGTAGCTGTATATCTAATGAGTTGGATTTAATAAGTTATTTCTTGTTTTCGCGTATTAACACGTCAAGTGACTAATAATTAGTACTGAAGTTTATTTATTTTACTATCGGTGCCATGCACTGCAACATTGAGACTAGAAGAGAAGGGATAATTTATATATTATATATATATATATATATATATATATATATATATATATATATATATATATATTATATATATATATATATATATATATATATATATATATATTATTTCCCACAAACCAATCTAGAGTGCCTCGACTATTTCGATCGATCTTTTAACCGGACAACAAAAGCGTTCTATCTCCATTCATCTTGTATTGTCGATATAATAGCCCCAGCAAAGCTTTTCTTGTTAGTGTGTCAACAAACACCGGAGCAGGGCCCTATTAAACGACTTGAGAAAACACAATGACATCGACTGCCGAACACGAACGGACTCAACAAGTCCCCCTGCGAGACACAATAGTCACGCCATATCACCACTTTGAACCTTCATAGATGTACTCCGTCTTGTAGGCGCTTTGTATACCCTTCTTATGTTCTCGTCTACGCTATGGCTGTACACACGCAAGTTGTATTGAACGTGTTTACAAAGGAAAAACGCTAATCAGAGCTTTTCTTTAAACTAATGTCAATACGTATAGTAAATAGTAAAGTGGTCAACTATTTATTTAATGTCGAAGTTTCGCCGCACACTTCTCATCTGAATAAAGATACGAATTAGGAGTATTGTAACAGTTCGAAACAGTGTAAGTTCCTCATAATTCCTAGATTTATAATTATTTTGTTTAAGCTCGGCCATTCAGCAGCTGAGGCCGCTAGAAATATTTGCGAAGCGTTTGGGGAAGGGAGTGTTAATGAACGGACCATTCGCCGTTGGTTTGCTAAGTTTTCAGCTGGGGATACCGACTTGGAAAACTTGCCCCGAGGAAGACCTCCGTCCGTAATAGACAACGATGTCCTCAAACATACAGTAGAAGGAAACCCCTACCAAACAGGTAAGGGACTCTCAGCAGAACTAAATGCAAGTGCGTCTACCGTTTTCAGACATTTAAAGTGTATTGGGAAAATAAAAAAGATCGATACATGGGCACCTCATGATCTCACTGTGCTCCATGTTTCAAAACATACCATGCAAAAATTAAAAGAACTGGGCTACGAAGTTCTTCCGCACCCACCATATTCTCCCGACTTGTCTCCAACAGATTACCACCTGTTAAGGAATTTAGACAACTTCGTCAAAGGAGAACTTTTTGAAAATGATGATCAAGTGAAAAGTGCGTTTTAAGATTTTGTTTCACTTCAAAGCTCAGAGTTATTCAGTTCGGGGATAAAAAAGTTGGTGTCACGTTGGAAAAAATGTGTAGAAAAAGAAGGTAAATACTTCGAATAAAATTATCTTGTTTTCATATCGTGTTTGTAATAAAAATCCTTGAAAACGGACATTTCACGTGACACAACCCAATGAAATAGTTATGACACGTCCATAAGTAAATATCGCTTTTTACAATGTAAATTTGTAGCTGACAAAATCTAACTATCCTATCCTAATATTTATATTCTAATAAAAAATAAAATAAAAAATTCTATCCAAATCAATTTCATGAACATTCGCTGGCACGGGAATATTACGTTCGTAAACCAAGATCTTTCAACTCTTATTCGATTTTCTTCTATTATTAATGCCATCACGGGATTTCGCAGACGGAAATTGCTCTTATTAGAGTATCAGATGTAATATCATAATTTTATAAAATCATGCTATGTTTTTATCTTCTTTTTTTTTTGAGTAATTTAGTCTAATGAAGGCTATACTATTACACCTGTTGTGACAATCTATATATATATATATATATATATATATATATATATATATATATATATATATATATATAAACAAACAGCAATCCCACGAGACACGCTAGCAGGGAGAGTGCCTCCACCCCGACTGCATTAACCAACCCTACACAGTCATTAAATGGTTTATGGCGGAATAGAACGGTGCTCGCACCTCCGCTTCCAAAGCTATTGCGCAGTTGCGTGTTAACCGGGACCAGCTGGGACGACTTGGGCTTTTATCTTTGAGCGAGAGTGGTATTTAAACGGGATTAAACCGAAACCCGTGGTCATTGTTCGCTCGGCTCTTTAATAGCCATATTTGAGTGTTTGGGGGAAAAGGGTAGAAGGGTAGAGTCGAATTGTTGGAAAACATTTCTACAGTGCTATACACAATCAAAACTTTAAGGGGGTTTTGTCGTAGAACTGTGTACTAACACTAATGGTAGTATGAAAATACTTTATACTTTACGTCTGAAAATGGCGGCGATTACCCATACACCTACTTCCTTACTTATAAAACTCAATACCTGTCACACTATTGCATTATGTTCAATATATTGGGTTGTGTTACATGAAATGTCCGTTTTCAAGGTAAATGATTTTTATTAAAAATACGATATGAAAACAAGATAATTTTATTCGAAGTATTTACCATTTTTTTCTACACATTTTTCCCAACGTGACACAAACTTTTTTTATCCCCGAACTGAAAAACTCTGAGCTTGTTGCCGCTCTGCGAGATCATGAGATACCCGTGTATCGTGCTTTTTACTTTCCCAATACACTTTAAATGTCTGGAAACGGTAGAATCACTTGCATTTAGTTGTGTTGAGAGTCCTTTAACTGTTTGGTAGGGGTTTCCTTTTTTTTTTTTTTTAAAACGTGGTAAAAAGTTTTGATTCTCTTTCTCTTTCTTTGTTATTGTTTGGGCGAGAATGCAACCTGACACACAGAATTTCAGAGCAGTTAATTCCCAGAATGGAAGGATTTTTAGGTGTAAGTACCCAAATGTACCCGGAAAATATGTCCAAAAAATAAAAATACCACAAAATCGGACCATCCGAAACTTTGATTAATTAAATGCACAGAACCATTTTATGAATTCACAAAATAATAATAATTACTTCAAGAGCTACGCTTTATAGGAAAATAAAATCCCCGAAACCAAAATTTCTTTATTAAAAAATGAATGGATTAAAATGATAATCTATTGTCTTCATTAGAGATCAAGTAATTTTTTTAAAGCAAAATTCGTGCCAAAGACCTAAATTTAGTTCAATATCGAGTACTATGTCACTATGTATAAATGAGATTTCATTAGTTGCACATAAACACTATCCGACACCAAGTAATATCTCCAACTACAATAAAACGGCGTTAAAATAGTGTTCACAAGAACGGTTTCATAAACTAAAACTTGAAATTCGTCCTTTAAATTCCTATTGAAAAAGTTGATAATGGACGATAAGCTGTTTAATTTAGGGACCAGTTAAAGTTTGACAATATAGACTTAGCCTAAGCAATTTAGGTTCCATTTTATAGCGACTCCTACTTGAGAGTGTATATTAATAAACTTGGCCTACGCCACCTCACTCCGGAGTTATACAAGTTGAGATTTACGATATAGTAATTAAACTTAATTTACTCGACTCGTAACTTTCCAGATTACAGAGTTTTTAAGCTGTTTTAAAATGCTTGTTAGGGCTTAGATTGAAAAGCCGTTATTAATGAGAGGAAATTGGTAAAATATTATTCAATAAAATGACTTAAAACAGATTTAAAGAATATTTCAAGCTTAAAAGTAAAGATGAGGAAAAATGTGTAAAATTAGACTCACCACCAGGATTCAATACTTATATTAGATGTTAATTCTTACCTGAAATCAAAGACATAAAATATTAATGAAAGATAATACAAATAAATAAATATATATATATATATATATATATCTTTTTTTTTTTTGTTAAATCTATCACTATTTAAATGTCCTAAAATTTACGAAACGTAAATATGAATTTTTAAAAATGCATAGTTTCACTAATGTATACTTTTCTCCTTAGTTGTGATGTTTATTTAATTTAAATGTAATCAAATATAACCTTTTTTGTGTAATAATGCTTTGTATTAATGTGTAATTTTAAATAATAAAAGTTTTTTAATGACAATAAATCAATAAAAAAGTGTTTATCTTAAGACTATGTCCGTAACTATAGTTAACACATAGTATGAAAAATAAACTGATTTCATTTTATTTTTATTTCTGAAATTTTATTTATCTTTACAAGATAAAATCCTATTTTTTATTTTTATTTTTTTTAATAATGTATCTTTATTATCGACTAGGGAAAAAATAACCAAATTTCAAGATACGTAAAACCCAAATAACGAATAAATAAAAAAGCCACCGAAACCACTGGACCGATTTTTATTTTTTATTTTTTAGTTTGGTAACCGATTATTGAAAAAATAGAGGCCCATTAAACATGTTTTAATTTGATAAATCTGAGATTTTTAACGTAAGAGAAAAAAAATTAAAGAGCTTTAGCAACAGGACACTGTGATTAATTATAAAAAGAAAAAAAAAATGAAATTTTATCCATATACAAACTTAGAACTCAGTTTATAGGAATAATCGAAATCGGTACAGAATTAGCAGAGATACAGCGTTAATTTGATTAATAAATTGATTGTGTTGCAGGTTTATCTTGCTGAAGCTCTTTAAATAATTTATTGATGAGCTGTAAAAATTGTAATACCTTAGTATAATTATTAGTTTAATTAGATTGACATAAAACGTTGAGGGTTCAAGTTATTTCTTCCTGAATGTTTAAGCCAGCTACCAATTAACAAGTTAGGCCAGACAACTAACAGACACCTCTTCAAACTGTCCGTCAATGTTAATCTCAACTGACGGCATCTTCTAGAGTTGTCAGTTCTGACACACTTCTGTTTTCTTAACAGACGAAATATTTTATTAAACAAATAACTTTGGTGTAAACAAGGAATCAAGATAGTTAGAAACAGAAAAAAAGGCATCGTTTTTATATGTTTCTTTATTATAGGTATAAGTACCTAAAATAAAAAAAATAGAGATTAGCTTAGATAAACTAACAATGTAAACAATGGAAGACTTTAAGCTTTTTATTCACAGATTCTAAAAAACGTAGTTTAATTAAGGAAATGGGAATAACTTCGATAAGTGTGAAATTATTACTTAACTAAAAAAACGAAAGGCTATTAGTAGCAGGATTACATCAAGGTTCATTGTTCGCTCATACTCAATACCATATACACACGATCTTAAAGTTCTACATGACGTCACATGCAAGTTAAATAATAATTAATAAGAAATAAGAGACCAACCTAGTTTAAAGGCTTTTATAAAAAAATTCGACCACATGACACCAACTTTACATACTGGCATACTTCCTCTTGTTTTTATATTTAAAAAAAATAAACCAAGTTCAAAGCATCTATGTCCTTTTTTGATCAGATTTTTTCGTAGATACTTATGTGGTCAATGATGACTTCGAGAGAAATTAAACATATATTGTCAGCTATCAAGAGCTGAAGAGCCTTATATTAGCGACCACCGCTACACAGGAGCCGCGTAGAAAAATAGGAAAGTTTAGAAGCAAAAAACACATTTTTTAAAAATATATCTAGTTCTAGTGCAGGTTAAATTTTCTAATTTCCATCAGAACCTTCTTCATCATCCTAATCCTTTAGCTCAATCCCTCTCCAGCTCCACCCACCCTACAATCCTCCACGAAGATTGAAACGGCAGTGGCCCCGCGACGTTCTGTGAACATTATACTGGAATTCTGACACTGGTCAGATCCTCCACTCATGTACTGTATGTGTGTGGTTATTGCGCCCTAACTCAGCCTCTACTGGCTAAGACCAGTGATGCGGCTGAGAGAGAGGCGCTGGGATCTCTTGGATTCCGCTTTTTTCCTCCACAAGTGGAGGGAAAAGCCCAGTCTGGGGTCCCCTTAGCAGTTGTAAATATTGTATATAGTTATGTTTGTTTGTATGATTTTTATTTATTTGCCAACTTTGTAGGTTGTTTGTTTTTTTTTTTTTTTTTTTTTTTTTTTTTTTGTCTCAATTGTAGGTTGTTTGTTTTGTTTTTTTAATTTGTTTTATTTTATTGTACATATAAATGATTTTTTTTTTCTATTCTATGTAATTTGACTTTATCGTTATTTTCTGTATATATTGTATGAATGCGGTCCTATATCTCTATTATTTTGTTCATTCTGAAACAGATTGTAATATTTCTCAATAAATAAATATTAAAACTAACTAGTTCTAGTGAAGGCAGAAAAATAAGTTGGGAGTCAAAATCTCTCTATTTCAAAGAGGAATAATTAAAAAAATTAACCATTAAAATATTCAAGTTTTATGCTTTGTAATAACTCTAAAAATATAAATAATCTCGTCAAAACAGAACTTTTAATAACGTTTCCTAAAACCGGTGTATTTCACACCTGAAAGGAAATCAACATGAGCACAATTTTTAAGAAAACTAATTAAAAGTACTATTTTGACGATATTATTTATATTTTTAGGGTTATTACCAAACGTGAAACTTGAATATTTTAATGCTTTTTTTTTCATTATTTCCCTTTTTTTGGAGCCCAAACTTCCCGATTTTTTTTTTTTTTTTTTTTTTTTTGCGTCTCGTGGGGAGCGTTGGCTCCTAATATTTGCCGAGTCTAATGTGTCTAGTTTTACCTAAAAATTCTTCATCGGTGAGAAATATTTGGAGTGTTCTTCTCGTGAGCCTAAGGCACTTCATGGTTTGTAGAGGTAATGTTTTTCTTTTTTTGATTTCCGAGATTAGAAAGTTAACAGTTAAATTTTTTTCAAATGTGTTGAAAATTAAGTTTTTTATGAAGATAAAGTTGAAAATTTTTAGAAAATATTTTATATCAAGTATCTTTTAAATCCTTAAATGTAAAAAGACAATTGCTGCTGGTCGAGGGAGAGAGAGAGAGAGCGG
Organism: Piezodorus guildinii; assembly: GCA_023052935.1. NCBI lineage: Eukaryota > Metazoa > Arthropoda > Insecta > Hemiptera > Pentatomidae > Piezodorus > Piezodorus guildinii. The sequence continues at coordinate 214,050,743 of CM041292.1, read as the reverse complement.
AAGGGAAGTGAAAAGGCAGTTTAAGCTGAGGACTCCCGAGGCCCAAGCTGTTTAGAATATGAATACTGCACGGGCGAGCTCTCTCATTACACGCCACAGAATCCTCTTTAGACAATGTCCTGGCCGTCCGGGCGACAGGGGGTCGCCGTTTTAGTATGGTAATTCTCCGGGGTCGGAGGCCCAACAAAAGGTCTTCCTGGTAGAGCCGGAACAACGAGTTCGCTGGAGTACGCTCTACGGAATCTATCTACGGAAAGAGTCTTTACGGATGAGATGTTGTGTAACAGTGGAAAGTCCAAGAGATCTCAGAGAAAAATTTTTAAGTAAATAAATTATATTATTATTAAAATAAAGTGTTGAGGCTTACTTAGCCTTCGCAGACGACCTAGCGATCATAACAAGCACACTGGAAGAAGTAATAGAACATTTAGAATCACTAAAAGAAAATTCAGAGAAAATAGGACTACAATTATTCTTCGAAAAAACAGAGTTCTTAGCAACAAAAACGTATGAAACAAAATTTTTATTTTCATTTATTTATCAATTTATTGAAATTTACAACTGTATTAGTAAATTGGCTCATAATATAGCTAATATACATGAATAGAGATGAAGAGAATATGCCCATTGGCAACACTCCACTAGGTAATCTACACTAGAAGGTCTCGAGGCCATCTTCTTCTCAGATGCCTGGGAGGATTGTCAGGAATGGAAGAGGAAGCAAGGATTGAAACTAGTGGGTTAATGTGGGAGTGGAGTTTGTCATGGAAGGAATGATACCTCGTACGGGCCAAATCAGTAACATATGGGACATTAAGGTCTTTATGGATGAGCTTGTTGGTGACAAAGTAAGGAGCATTGAGGATTTTGGATTGTAGGGATTGAATACGGGAAGAATTTGATGGTTTAGTAGAGCCCCAAAGCTCAACTCCGTAAGTCCAGATGGGTCTTATGATGGTCATGCAGATGAGTCTTTTGTAGTTATAGCGAATCTGTTCAACCGGGACTAGCGGAATATTATTAAAGGACACTGTAGGGCAGGAGGTCGTAGGTTTACGACGAAGTGAAACAAAATTGAGCACGAAATACGGAGAGATCAATAGGGTTAATCACTTCAAATACTTGGGGGAAATTATCAGGTACAACAGACAAGACTACAGGTAGTAAAGAGAGCACTATCAATGACACAGAACATGTACAACAAAAGATCAATCTCAACCAACACTAAGATTCTTAGTGTCTTCACAACAGAACTGTAATAGAACCGATGGCACTGTTCGCAAGTGAAACCCTGGCACTAAACAGCAAAGGAAAAATCGAAGAACTAAAGAAAGAGGAGAGGAAAATCATCAGAAAGATACTAGGACCAAGAAAAAAAGAAAATGGATACGGACTGCAAAGCAAGAAAACAAAAGAAAAACACACCAACATCGAGAAAGACAGGAAAAGAAGACTGAAATTCTATCGACACATACAAAGACTACCTGAAACAAGACTGACACGACAAATACACGAAGCAACAGCAACACTCAAAAGCACTACGAACTGGATCAAACCGTGTTTGTTTACTTACGAAGAGCAGACATAAGACAAGAGGAAATCCAAGACAGAAACATATTTAGTAACAGTAGAGCTAAACAATCAGAAACCATACAGACCCAAATGGTCTGCAGAAAGAAAAGAGAAGTTCAGCCAAAGAATGAGACAATACTGGCAAAACAAAAATAACAAGATTTAAGAATATTGAGTCATAAGTGCTTAGCGCCTTCCTTTTAGGGAGATATCGCACTAATAATATTGGGTTGATGCAAAATTAATGCAGGTTTCCTCTATTGCAATATCTTAATTCCAATTGTGTAAATAAAGCTAATCCTAACATTGATCATTATTATACCAAAACAAACCTTATCTAATACGCTCTCTTTCACCATGAATTTGTTTAGTAAAATCGTTTTGTTCAGTGTGTTCAAAGGTCTTGAATCGAAAATGTCAAAGTGCGATTTTCGTCAAATTTATTTTTACGAATTTAAATTAGGGCGCAGCGCTGCGCAAACGGCTCGTAATATTAATGAAGTGTGGGGTCAGGGGGCTATTAATGAGTGCACGGTGCAGCGTTGGTTCCAGAAGTTTCGCAGAGGAGATTTTGACCTCGAAGACAAGGAAGGTCGGGGCCGTCATCTTGCTCTGGACAACGACCAGCTGAGGTCAAAAGTGGAAGAAGACCCAACCAAAACCACACGAGAAATGGCGGCGGAACTCGGAACTCAAAAATTGCAACGTCTTTGCCCAGCATTGATGAATCGGAAGATCTTCGACGACTGCACGAGTTGGGCTACGAAGTTCTCCAACATCCGCCTTATTCACCTGACCTCTCTCCTACAGACTTCCACTTTTTCAGGCATCTGGACAACTTTTTGAGGGAGAAAAATTTTCAAAACCAGGACGACATTGAAAATTCTTTTCGTGATTTCATTGAGTCCAGGGATTCGGATTTTTTTTCTGGTGGAATAAGAAAGCTTGTTGAACGTTGGCAAAAGTGCATTGATTCAGATGGAAATTATTTTGATTAAATATATATGGTTAAAGTAAAGATATGGCGTATTTACAATACCTACTAAAAACCTGCATTAATTTTGCATCAACCCAATAATTCTAAAATTAATGAAAAACAGTAGATTATAGATAGAAATATTTATGATCTATTGTTTTTTAAGTCGGGGAAAAATGTAATTCTATTTTATTGTGCGTATTTTAAAAAAAAAAAGAAAGAATTTTTGCAACAGATTTCGTGACTGGGGGTTACTGCCGATTTCGTTTAAATGGATTATTTATTATCAACAATGGCTGATAGACCTAAATTATGGTATCAGAAATAAGTTAGGTATTGAGGATCGGAGAATGGTTCGGTAAGGACATGAGGGGACGAACCAAAAATTAGAAGAAGAAGAATGCAGACGTAATATTTTGTTAGCTGCTGGATATTTTAAATCGATTAAATGTTTTTCCATAGTAGCGAGAGTGAAGTGGCTTGGTGGGTTTGGATGTGATTTAAACAGCAAAAGAAGTTAGGAATCTCATGAACTAACTTCTAATTACCCTCGTTGGTAAAAACATTTCAAAAATACATACAGAAATGTCATATAATTAATATACAAAATTAAATCAAATTCCTGAAAATTACAGTCACGACGCATATGGTTAATCGTAACCTTTATTTCTGATCAACCTGATTAATAAACTACAGGAAACTTGAAAGAATGCCTAATTACTTAATGACAATACCTGTTCCACAAAAACACACTGGAGTCACCTGTGGTGTAGTTGCTATCTAATAGCCTTTCGTACCCATGTTAGGGGGTTCAAACGTAGCAGATGGCCCGAAGTTTTTCTAAATAGCAATACAAATTCTTGGTTATGTCTTCGAAGAGGTCGTAAAATGATGGTGTAGAGTCCGTTTAAGTCTATCATTCTATCTAGACTTGGAAAGGAAAAGTTAAGGACTCGCAGTAAAATCGTCCGATTAGCCATAGCAGCATAAAGTGATTTTAAATGAATAAACAAACAAACAAAAGTATCCTGAATGGTGAATTCCCAAACTCGTTCTTACCTAAAATTTGACAAAACAACAATTTCTGAAAATTTCACAGTAAAATAAATCGGTAAATACATTATATTTTTCCTTAAATACGTGTAGTTAAGTTAACACTATTACTCAAAGGGGTCACTTTTAGCTGGGTAGTTAGCATAACAGCTTCCTATGCCAAAGGTCGCGAGTTCAAACTCGCAGGTGGTCCTAAGATTTTTTAATGGAGTAGAAAATCCTTAGTTATGCCGTCCTTTGGAGGGGACGCTAAAGGATGGTCGCGAGTCAGGGCGATGTCAGATACTCGTTAAAAATCCCTATCCTAATAAAACCTGAATAGGTAAAATAAATAAACAAAACTATTACTCAAATTTAAGTTAATTGTAGTATATTGGTGCAATGCTTGGCGCATTAAGGTGAACGAAAGCAAATGCACTCACGTCACATTCACCCTTCGACGCAAATCCTGTCCAACGGTTAATTTCATTTCCATACCGCTTCCTTCCTCCTGGACACAGTCCGGTATCTCGGCTTCTTACTAGACAAAAGACTGACGTGGAACCCACATACAAGACTAAAAAGAAAAGAACTCAACGGCAGATTCAGTCAGTTATACAGACTACTAAACAGAAAATCTCATCTTAGAGTTGACAAGAAATTACAAATATACAAGACAGTACTGAAACCTATATGGACCTACGGACTTGAACTGTGGGGGACAGCTAAACATTCTAACATCAAACGCATCCAATCCTTCCAATCCAAAGTCCTCCGAACAATAGTTAATGCTCCTTATTACGTTACCAACTGTACCCTACACCATGACCTTAATATTCCGTTTGTTTTAGACCTGGTACCATCCAAATTTTCCAAATTTCATCAGAACCTTAGTCATCATCCTAACCCTCTAGCGCAATCCCTATCCAGCACCACCCATCCCTACAATCCTCCTTGAAGATTGAAACGGCAGTGGCCACGAGACGTATTGTAAACATTTAAACTGGAGTTCTGACACTGGTCAGATCCTCCACTCATGTAAGGTATGTTTGTAAAAAATTGTAGTATGTATGTTACTTCAACTCTTCAGCTGTTTATTTTATTTTCATATTTGTAAAAAAGTATTATTTTAAAATAAAACTGTTCCTGTTACAAGGATGTAAAGATCATTCAGAACCATTTATTCAAAAATATACAGTTATTTTAAATGTTTGTACATAAAAGTTGTATTTATTATCATTATTATTTCTGATCAATCCCTTCCTAGAAGCGTATAAAAAGATTGGGCACATTGACCTTCGAAGGACAATCATTGAATGCTCCTGAATCGGAAAGTCATTTTATGCCATACGACTCTTATTTAGGGAGAAACGACCTCAGCTGTCAATTTCCTGCGCGGTTTCCTTTTTTCTAATTGTATTTTATCGAACGCTCCTTCAATAAGCTCCTTATAAATATTAATGCGTGGTATGAACTTTAAACAAACAAAATTCTCAAAAATAGAGTTTAATGTTCATGGACATTTAATAGAGTGGGGGTTACTACACTTCCTAGGAGAAGGCGAAAATAAAGATTCTCAGCCATCATTCATAAAAGCCGTTCCGACACACTTTCGAAAATTTAGATTTATGTTACCACTTCTCCGACTGCCCTCGAGGCATCGCCTAACAAGCAATCAATTTCTCCGGACAATAACTACTCAGTGCCGAACTCACCCGAGCGAGACTTATAGACAATAGTCGGCCAGATAGCTTCGTGGACTCTTCTTCGCCCTAAGATCTTCACGTTTTTAATTTTACGCCTTAACGGTCATCGAGGTCTTGCATTCCAGATCATAAGCGTGTTGCCTGGTGATATTTTTAGAACGTTTCAAAAGGGCTTGCACTGGTTTGCGAGGGGGAGGGAGACAGGAAAAGGAGGAAATTAGAAGCAGTTTCCAAGTACACACAACATTAAACTGACAGGAAATAGAGGGAATAAAGAGGATAATACAAAACTTTACGCTCAGTTGCGCAGATGCGTTTGCACTTTTGTAAAGGGTGTGTGGAAAAGCATAGAAAATTCATTTCAACAAAAAAATGAACCAAGGAATAATCATAGAGATATACTAGATATATAACATAAACTTTACTAGGCATGAGGTTGTTAGTGGAAAATATAATATTAATTATCAGCCAGGTAAAGAACACTATTAAACTTTTTTTTAATAATATATTTTATTGTTTTTTACAACTGTGTATACAAATACAATAAGTAAAATGGCTGAATTACAATAACAGATATGAATAGACATGTAAAGAATTTACCCAGTGGTAGTACTTCAAAGTTTATTTCATGAGCAGGTCTCGAGGCCAACGTCTTTTCAGGCGCCTCGGAGGATTACCGGCAATCAAGAGCGTGAAAGGAGCGGTCAGGTATATAGATAGATAGATAAGATAAAGATGTCCAGTACTGAAGTAGGCACATAGCTATACTGTCCCCTGCGAAGTAATGGTCTGGCGGCAGTTCCGTGGGGTGGTGAAGGCGTATAGGGAGGTGTTTTTTTAGTGAGTAGGAATCTCACATTGTTGTGGGCTTGTATAGCCACACATAGTCTATGAAAGATTTTCCCCCTACCTTCAATAAAACAAAAACAAAAAACATAGAAATTTACATAATATAACGCACTTGCCGAAGGGATGAAAAGTACTAAGATTCCTTGGAATATTACAATCTTAGTTGAGGGTAGTAGAGCACGGAGGACCCAGATCTGGGAAGCACCGCCCAAGGAGCTAACTACGGTTTAATAACAGACTCCTCACTGATTACAGGAGCGGCTAATGAAATTAAAATGGCCTGGAGTGAGGCCGTCGCGGGAGGATCGCAGTCCTGCGGAAGGAAGGATACAGGACTGCACCCCGCTCCTAATTACAGGACCTCTTCCTCAGTCCTTATTATTAAGGAGCGGAATATTAATCATGTTCCCGAGGAGAGCCCTGTCATTGCTCCTCCTGAGGAATGCAATATGAGCCACCGCCGGCTCTAATCTGTTTACACCTGGCGCAATTAGTGAGGAGAAGGTGAGGGGCTGCCAAACTGTTTTCGGTCAGGATGAGGTCTCTCTAACGGATGGAACCTCTTTAACCAACCACCGCTTTTCCTCTACTTCTCTTCGAGATCTATGCTTCTCTGCTACAGGGGAAACCGCAAAACTTGAACTAGGAACGAATTACGAAATGTAATTTTCAAAGAAAAACGAAAATAGATTTATCTAGAGAGTAAAAGGTAAGTTTAACTCTAAACTCTTATAAAAATAGTTTCTATACAATTAGAGTTATTAAAATATAACTCACAACCATAAATCTTCAAGTTTCACCTGTAGTGTAGTGGCTAGCATAACTGCTTTCTATCCCTAAGACTCCGGGACAGAAGCCGGCAGACATCAGTAGGAATTTTTAAAGGAATTAAAAATCTTTAGGTATGATGGCCTTCAGTGAAGACGTAATATGGACGTAACGAGGACACCCACAGTAATACCTTCCCATTAGCAACAGTAGCATAAAAGTGACGTTGAATGAATAAATACACAAACCACTTATCTTTAACCCTTCATAATATGTTGAGGTTTCTGAAGTTCTAAAAAATTCGTTAACCATCAATGAACGTAAGGGTAGCAACAACATATAATATGTAAAAAACATAACGTTATATTTTTCTAATCGTAGCATGAAGTCTTAATGTATTCAATATGTTGTTTTCCACTTTTAACTTGACATAGTCGAAAAATACACACGGGCAGTCCTCGATTTTATGCAGCTTTAGAAATATACTTAATTAATTAACTTTATAATAGTCTAATATATTACTGAAAAACACTAATTTTCTCATTCAATAGAGCAAAAAATGAATGAATGAAACAAGGGTCGTGAAAAACTAGATAACTCGAGTTATATCAAAAATGAATTACTTCCACGTATCGCTCCATCGAGTGAAATTGGTGGAAGAAATTTCAGGTGGAAAGAAGGCTGTATGTTCATATATGTTAATCACACTATTTTGGGTATTACGAAAAACTTTAAGTAGCTCTTCTGTAAAATGAAAGATTTGGACCTAACCACTTATTCACGACCTCCCCCCCCCCCAGAAATATTAAGTGGCTTGTAAACATTTGTAAATTTCAAAATTCATTTCATTTTATGCATTATTTTTATGATATAATATAAAATATCTATGTTTCAGTTTGATTTTGAGGCTATAATATTTTAAGGAGTTTACGTATATTAGTGATAGTAATTGTAGCTTAATTTTGACGAATTTATAACCATGTTTGCATTTAAAATAAAGCTCTTTATATTTATATATTTTAAAGAATCAACCACGATTTCTCGAGTTGCTCAAGTCGTTGGAGCAATTGTAGATGCTAAGAGACTCAAAGGCCTGGAGTGAAGGATATTATGGAGGCCTGCTCTGGACTGGAAAAGGGCGGAATTTCTCCAGGGACAGGCTTTGGAGGGGAAGGGGTTATTATTTTGTTCCTTTGTAAGTCAACATCTCCCACTCAGTCTACTAAGGACTTGAAGCCCGGGAGCAGTATTGTATAAAGTAACAGAAATATTTGTTCAACTTCCTTGTATTAATATTACAATAAATGTCAAGATAATAAAATATAATGACCAGGTTGCAGTTCATTAGTATGTATAGAAGTTATTACAAACATAATTGTTCGATTAATCGTGCCATATGGACTAATTTGTGTTGCATACAACAGTATTAGCTTTTAATAGTGGACATGAATGACCTCAGAACTCCGATATTTAAAAAATATACATTTACTGTGAACCCTTACACTTTTAAATAGGATGTTTTTATCTGAATTCGGAAAAATGTCTTGTACCAGCTGTCATTAATTTTGTTTAAATTATAGATTTTTACTTTATAGTAAGGGAAAGTATTGCGATCGTGAAAATTTTCGAATTCCAGTTATCAACGGAAGTACACATTGTAGGGTCCCCAGAGTCCAAATATTATGTCCCGCAAAAAGGTCTGTGTGTGGTAACTCCCGGACGAAAACGGTAAGTCCTTTGAAACTGAAATTTCATATTTAAGACAAATATATGCTAGAGACGTTACAAAACCTTTTTCAACAAAATGAGCTTACCAGAAGAGGTACTTTATATTATGCATTTTGCACCTTTTTTTGATTTTCTCGAAAACGGTTCCGACCATTTTGATTAAACTCGCTATATCGATGTAAAATGTCTGGCAGGGCTTAAATGCCGATATTTTAAATTTTCTTTCTCTAAAGTACCTTTAATTTTTTTGATTCTATAAAAATAACTATATTATCTTGTTACCACTGATGAAAAACAGGTAAATATATTAATTAAATGAATTCGATGCTCAACTAAAGGAGAAAACAGAAAAAATATTTTTTAAATGCAATTTTTCGTTTTTGAACATAAGAACAGTAATATACATGAATGATATACCACTGGAAAGCTAAAGATTTTAGAAAAAATATTATCTTATAGTCAAGCTTTTAAAAGTTAATAGAGTGTGATGAAAAGAAGATAAAACTAACTGATTATTTTAGATAATAATAATATAGTTTTTTAATAAAACACGTGTTTCTATATAAATTCAATTTAATTAATTCTTTAATAGTTTCACGTTGTTTTATCTCTAACTGCATTTGAAAATTCTTCCATTGATTTTAAAAATGGAGTTAAGTGAAAGTCGTGTGTTGCCCGCACCACATTTTTTTATTCACAATTAACAATTAAATAATCCATGTACATGCCGGAATAGTAAAATATATACAATAGAGAAGAATATATCGAAAAAATGAACTTTGAAAATTTATATCCATATAGAAGGATAAGAATGTGCTTGCTCACATAAGTGGCAAATGTCGTTGTCTACAACTACTAAGAACTTCAAATAGTTTTAAGTCTGCATTGACACGTTAGTACTACAATTATAAGACAAGATGGAGAGTAAAATGATGGTTTTTTGAAGGTAGTTGTATGGTCTAATTTATTAGAAAAGAATGATAATAAAGAAATACATAAAATAATTGGAATAATATTTCTTGTAGAATAATCACATAAGATCTTGTTGTTTGTTTCGCCAATTAAATTCACTTTATACTATTGTACCTAATCGGACGATGTTATAGTGAGAGTCTAAAATTTAGTCTCTGCTCCAGAACTGGTTGAGATAAGGATTTTTAAAGAGAATCATAGACATTCATGATCACCATTTTACGTTGTTTTTTTTGTTTTTTTAGAACGGCACAACCAATGATATTTTACTGCCTTTAAAAATCTTAGAACCATCTGCTGGGGTATACCCCGATACCTTGGGCACAGAAAGCTTTTATGCTAGCTAGTACACCACAGGTGGTCCCTACCTAAGTTCTACATAAGGGTATCAAGTTCGTATGTAGTGTTATAACACTAAATGGACAAATATTTCTACCGAAGCCATAAAATCTCTCAGCATTACTGACTTTGCTTAAACGAAAAAGGCATTAATGACAAAGTAAGGGAGAATGGTAACTAGTAATGAAGTGTGGGTAGGAGTAAGTTTTTTTGTTTTCTAAGGACTGTAAAACCTTACGTACGTATTTTCCTATCTACCTACCTACATTCCATAATACCAAACAGTACCTAGTTTCCATTCGCCCATGATACGGTACGTATCTCCACTCTACTCCATATTTCAATGTTTCTTTTTTTATGTATTTTTTATATCTTTGTACATTATCTTTAGGCATTATCTGCTCTGTATAGCCCTCTCATTATTATACCTTTGTCATTGTAATTTAATTATTGGGTTGTTTCACATGAAATGTCCGTTTTTATAGTTTTTTAAATACATAAAGGATTTTGCAGGTCTCTGTTGTTTTCTTCTGAATGTTTACATATTTAAAGTAAACAGTTACTAATAATCTACCTTTGTATTATTAACATTAGCTTCCCAATCAATTACCCACTTTTTAGTATACCTCCAAATATGAACATGGAAACACGCGATTTTCGAGTAATATTTTTGTACGAGTTTAAACTCGGCCATTCAGCAGCTGAGGCCACTAGAAATATTTGTAAGGCGTTTGGGGAAGGGAGTGTTAATGAACGGACCATTCGCCGTTGGTTTGCTAAGTTTTCAGCTGGGGATACCGACATGGAAAACTTGCCCCGAGGAAGACCTCCGTCCGTAATAGACAACGATGTCCTCAAACATACAGTAGAAGGAAACCCCTACCAAATAGTTACAGGACTCTCAGCACAACTAAATGCAAGTGCATCTACCGTTTCCATACATTTAAAGTGTATTGGGAAAGTAAAAAAGCTCGATACATGGGTACCTCATGATCTCACTGAGCGGCATGTTTCGAAAACTGAGCTGCGAAGTTCTTCCGCACCCACCATATTCTCCCGACTTGTCTCCAACAGATTACCACCTGTTCAGGAATTAAGACAACTTCGTCAAAGGAAAACTTTTTGAATATGATGATCAAGTGAAAAGTGCGATTTTTATTTTTATTATACAGATTTTACTTCACTAAAAAGCTCAGAGTTTTTCAGTCGGGGATAGAAAAGTGTCACGTTAGGAAAAATGTGTAGAAAAAGAAGGTAAATACTTCGAATAAAATTATCTAGTTTTCATATCGTATTTTTTATAAAAATCTTTTACCTTGAAAACGGACATTTCATGTGACATAACCCAATAATTGAATTCTTTACACATCTCGTTCCTTTTATATTGAAATTTATATGTTATAATATTGACATTCTCTAGTGCAATACTTTTTAAAATAGTATATTTAATGTTAGTTTAAATGTATCTCTTTTGTATCTTTTTAGCCCTGATGATGACCCACGATGGGGGTCAAAACGTTAGCAAAAAATAAATAGTTGAATCTACCCAATTGTATCATTCACTCATTCACTGACTGCCACCCGGACTAATTCCTTTTAGCATTTTAGACTGCGTACACGTGCTAAAGTATGGTGACTGTACAAGACCCATATGCTAAAGTCTTATACAAGTCCCACCACTTTTTATGAGTCTTTTAAGAATCTGTATCTATTCCACTTTATCTAAAAATAATCTAGCAAATTGCACCCTCTGAACTTTAAGTAGAACATTCAGAATTCTTATTGGCGCCATAAACTCATATTAAACGGTATAACTAAATAAACCTTGACCCAAATACCGCAGAGCTAAATATTCCTGGAACAGGATGATGCTGTTTGTTTTAATCGGAATTGCTTCAATTAACAGGAAGCGAGACGAAGATGCAATCTAGCGCTAATTTCCTTTATTAAAGGCAGCTTTCGACTCGTTATTCGCCCATCTTCAGGTCATTAATTTTAAGTGCTGTACAGTTATAATACCGGTTGCCGATCTTCCTCCCGATGACTTTTTTTCCCGATGAATAATTTATAAAGAATATTTTTTCCTTCATAATTAAGATTAATTTATTAATAGCTGAAACACGTTTAGTACTAATAATAGAAAATTTCATCTCATTAAATAAAATTGGGTGTTTTTTACATTTGATTTAAATTTTTAAAATCAATACAAGACTTTTTTTCATAGCATAACGTCTAGTAGTTCCATTTCTGACTAGAAGACTATGTGACTAGCTTTAATTTTCCAGAACCCTAAGAAATTTTCCAGACTGAACTTTGACAGCTTCAATAGTAGTAACTAATTAAATTGATGAATGGGAAATAAATAGGCTATCAATCTCAAAACTACTTTCGGAGGTCTGATTCCATTCAAATTTTCCAAAATCCACCAGTACCTCATTCATCATCCTAATCCTCTAGCACAATCCCTATTAAGAACCACTCGTCCATACAACCCACCTAGAAGGTTGAAACGGCAGTGGTCCCGCGACCTCTAGTAAATATGTATATATTGGAGTTCTAGCAATGGCTAGATTCTCCACTCAATGTGCTATACGTGTATGTTTGACGTGTATATAGGTATGAGTGATTTTAAAGACTTAGTATATATTTTTATATTTTTATATTACTTGTATATATATAATATATTTTATTATAATTGCATTGCTATGTAAATATTGTATGAATGAAGTATGAATGTTACCTTTCACCACTATTATTAATGTGAAAATTAGTAGAGATTGTAATATTACTCAATAAAAATTGATGTTTAAAAAAAAAATATAAATAAATAAAAACTTTCGAAGGTAGTCCTTTCTTATTTTATCATAAACCATTTTCATTATTCGTAGCAGTAAAACTTTCAACCTGGATTGCTTCAAACATTAAACTCCCACGTTGAAAATAGTGATTGGGTCGGAAAATAGTATTAGTATACACAAAGTAATAAATGTCAATTATACCTACTCATGGGTTAAATTATGATAATATACATGAATTCCGGTTAGGAAACGTAACCAATGTTCTATTTAGAATAGTTTCCAGTTATTTTTAAAGACAAAAAGCACTAGATAGTACAGCATAAATAATTTAAGTTTGTTTATTTACGTATAAACCCATAATAATGGACCAATAAAGATGATATGTTGGAAACTTTAATTCGATAGAAAAAAATATAATTTTTAATGATGGTAAGGTTCCGTCTAAGGCTTTATCAGTGTTTGTTTATCTGTTAAGCGAATTACAACAAAATCATTTTAGTATGCACTAATCATGTGAATTATTACGAATTTGAAACTTCAATACATTAATTTGAACAGATATACAAACAGATGCTTTTTTAGCAAAGGAAATAACAAAATTTTATAATTTATTGTTTTAAAGGTGCTGCAAGAACTTATTACACATCTCCATTCGTTAAATATCATCACTAACCAAATTAAACATCACTAATTTCTTTACCTTCTAAAGGATGAATGAATCTTCCCCACACATTCATCTGAATAAAGTCAGACAAACCGGATGTATTCTGTTAATTATTCTTAGAGGACAAATACGTCCCAGAATAAAAATTATCTTTATTTATTCATTCATTCAACTATGCTGTATTGATCCAAAATCAAGTGGCTTTCCGATATTATATATATAATATATATAATTTATATAGTATAATATATATATATATAAATAAATAATTTTATTCTGGAGGTCCCGAAGAATAACAGTTGACAGTAATGAATAACAGTCGCACAGAAAAGGAACATAATTAATAAATAATTACAATTATGGGTTAATATCCAAAAAAATAAATACAATGATAAAATTAAAATAAAAACAATTCTTAGAAAATATTTTGTTGTACGGAATTAAAAAATTAATTAATAGATAACAGCATTTAAATATAGACAATGACAAAATTATTCTTCATTCAAAGTGTGATGTCAGAAATGTAAATGTTACAGTTTCTAAGCGTCTTTTTGGGATAATAAAAGGTATTGGAAAAGTTGGGATTTGAATGGCGGATATGAGTAGGTAGAGAATTCCAGAAATTAAAGGAGCGGACAAAGAAGGAACGATCAAAAGTTTTAGTCCTATGGATAGGAAAATAAAGGTCGGAATGGCGCAATCTTGTTTCAAGTGAGTGGACTGAGGATTTAAATTGTAGGAGACTGTGGATGTATGGAGGGTGTTGAGAGTTAATGATTTGGTAAAGGTATGATCCTAGGAAATATTGTCTGCGGATTGGGGGGAGGAGCCACTTTAACTCATCGTAAAAATGGGTCACATGAGTCACAAGATAATTTTAAATAATCTGATTACCTGAGTAAATTATTGAATAATTAAATTAAATACATAAAAAAAAAATCAAATTAATATTACTGGGAGTTTAGAAGGATACATAAATGATGAAGATGGATGATGAGAGTTCAACGTACCCTATACAGTTAGATACCCTAAAATCAAATCCGCTGAGTAACATCACTAGTAATGCCCACATTATACAAACCCGTTGGCAATCAAACCCAATGACTTGTTTATTCGATTGATAAAGTATGAATAATGGGAGTTCAAAATGAATAAAAGCCTGCCAAAGTGTGACTCGAACCACTGGCGGAATAATATATGCAACGGAGGTTGATAAGCATAGCTCTATGCAAAGTTATAGCCGCATGTATTTGTTACAAGTGACGTATTGGGGCGAATGTTTGCATTGCGGAACTGGAATATGTTTCCTTTTATTTTATATTTTTGTTTATTTTACTTTATTTAATGTGCTTTTCCGAATTTGTTATTTAAGTGTCACCTTATACGATTGAAATGTTTGTACGGTTTCGATTAAAATATCCATATATGCATTTTTTTTTTTTTTTTTAAGGTGACATTCTACATTGAATCGGAAGTTTTATTGATTCAAGAAACAATCATAATATATTTTTTTAATATAAAAAATCAACCGAGCGTTGGAATTACGGATTTTATTTTCAACATAGTTATATTGGGTTGATGCAAAATTAATGCAGGTTTCCTCTATTGCAATATCTTAATTCCAATTGTGTAAACAAAGCTAATCCTAACATTGATCATTATATACCAAAACAAACCTTATCTAATACCCTCTCTTTCACCATGAATTTGTTTAGTAAAATCGTTTTGTTCAGTGTGTTCAAAGGTCTTGAATCGAAAATGTCAAAGTGCGATATTCGTCAAATTTATTTTTAAGAATTTAAATTAGGGCGCAGCGCTGCGCAAACGGCTCGTAATATTAATGAAGTGTGGGGTCAGGGGCTATTAATGAGTGCACGGTGCAGCGTTGGTTCCAGAAGTTTCGCAGAGGAGATTTCGAACTCGAAGACAAGGAAGGTCGGGGCCGTCATCTTGCTCTGGACAACGATCAGCTGAGGTCAAAAGTGGAAGAAGACCCAACCAAAACCACACGAGAAATGGCGGCGGAACTCGGAACTCAAAAATTGCAACGTCTTTGCCCAGCATTGATGAATCGGAAGGGGCCGATCCTGCTCCACGATAACGCCAGACCACACGTTGCACAACCAACGCTTCGATGACTGCACGAGTTGGGCTACGAAGTTCTCCAACATCCGCCTTATTCACCTGACCTCTCTCCTACAGACTTCCACTTTTTCAGGCATCTGGACAACTTTTTGAGGGAGAAAAATTTTCAAAACCAGGACGACATTGAAAATTCTTTTCGTGATTTCATTGAGTCCAGGGATTCGGATTTTTTTTCTGGTGGAATAAGAAAGCTTGTTGAACGTTGGCAAAAGTGCATTGATTCAGATGGAAATTATTTTGATTAAATATATATGGTTAAAGTAAAGATATGGCGTATTTACAATACCTACTAAAAACCTGCATTAATTTTGCATCAACCCAATACATAAATAATATACTTAAAATCGAACTTGTTTTCGTACAGATTTGGTTAAAAAAGAATACAAAATATTTTAGATATATGTTATATGAGATTATGTATGTCTCATCCGTCAAAATCCTATATTATTATCATAAAATAATTTGAACAGCATTACTTTTTTCACATCATTGTCAGTAAAAGTTTGTAAATACCCAACAGAGAAATGTACAATAAATGAAAAATTAATATATAAAATAAATTATAATAATAATAAAAATAAGGACATTATATTGAGGATGTATAGTCGATTGTAGAAACTATTATAGGTGGAATAATCAGGAGTAAGTCATTTTAATTTTTTTTTATTTTTTAATTTTGCCAACGTTTCGGCTCAAGCTTGTGAGCCATCTTCAGGACATTAATGAGCCATGTGTAAGCATAAACTCAGTTTTCTCAGTAATGCCCTGATGATGGCTCACAAACTTGAGCCGAAACGTTGGCAAAATAAAAAAAAATTAAAAAATGACTGACTCCTGATTATTCCACCTATAATAAGGACATTAATGAAATTATAAAGATAAAGCTTGGTACTACGAAATGTACATAATAAGATGTCTCTAGTTCTTTTATGTCTATATTTTGGAGTTGATAACTTGGTATGATTACGTATTTCTTTACGAGGGTATTGTTTAATGTCTTTAAAGATAGTAATATAATAAGGGGTTAATAATAATAATAGGCTTACCGAAACCGAAGGTTCGTTGCCGATACCACCAAACTCCGCCTACGCAGACTCGTCCAATGTTCACCGTTCAGGCCCAAGCCACCGAGATCAGCCTTAACGCAATCCTTCCATCGACGTTTCGGCCTACCTTTCGGACGCTTACCAGTCGGATCAGCGAATAACAACTTTCTAGGAATCCGTTCCTCACCGAGCCCAACAACATTACTCGCCCAGTTGAGTCTCCGCGAGGCTATCAACTTAAATATAATCACAGGGTACAAGTTCCGCAATTCCGCGTTGAGCAACCCTCTAAACTCCCTAGTATATAATAAGGGGTTACGTTTTTATTTTTGTTTAATTATGGTCTACAAACAAAAAAAGAAATTAAATATAATATATCAAACATAATTTTATTTTAAAAGTATTAGCTAATATAAATGCTTATTCATTAATATGGGGTCACCTATGGTGTAGTAGTTAGCATAAGAGCCTCCTATGTCTAAGGTTCCAGTTTCAAAACTGGTAGGTGACTCAAGGATTTTTTGAAGCGAGTTAATAATCCTTCGGAGATGGCGTAAAATGATGGGCGATGTCAGGTACTCGTTAAAGATACCAAACCTAATGAAAACTAGATCGGCAAAATTTAGAATTCCCTCAAAAAGCATCGTCCGATTAGACACAGTAGCATACAAGTAACATTAAATGAATAGATAAAAAAAAACTATTTATATTAATAATTCAAAAAAATAGAACCCAACGATGTGAAAAATTGTGATATCGCAAGTTCGTGACGGACTTGAAAACCGCACATAGGTATAATAAATCATATTAATTTAAATAAAGTATAATTCATTCTGATTTAAATATGCTTCACATTCAATCAAGACGAACATCGCCAAAACGGTAAGATAGGAAGGCGCTCCGCCCACTGCTGACCCACTACCGGACCAAAACGAAAGGTAATTAATACACTTTATGAATCCATTACACCTGATGTATTATGTATGCTGAGTTTATTACATCCATTCATTGGCGGGTTTAATTAATTAATATCGAAATAATAACGGCTGTGGAGTAGGCGCCGGTACGCCCACTGTTCTCTACCGTGTAGGAAGTCTGCACTGTCTAAGGGCGCCGAACGGATTTATTGCGTTAAATACATTATCGCTTCGTGTATCTCGGATACATTAGCATTCAGCAGCTTACAGCTTGTAGAAATATTTAAATAGCGGAAAGCGGTTTATATCGATGACTTTATTCCGCATTTCTGAGTCACTTTTCTGAAATACCGCAAGGAATAAAATTACAGTAAAAATAAACATATCAAATATCGTAAAATTGTATACGGATTTGTATTCACTATTCGCAATAGTAATAATAATAATTCCTACTTACGTTAAGGTTAAGACTGTGACAACCTCAAAAGGTGCTACCTTGAAGAAATTCTTCCCCACGGTCCGGTCACGATTGAAAGCCAAATGGATTGTTCCGGATTACTGGGTCTCGCAATTCCTCACTGGGCACGGGGCTTTCCGAAGTAAGCTGCACAGTTTCGGAAAAGACGTAGATCCCCTGTGCCCCCGTTGTGGAGTCCCGGAGACTGCTGAGCACATCATTGTGGAATGTTCCGCGTTTGAGGCACTAAGGGCCAAACTATTGAGGGAATGTGGCCTCTGGGTCCTCTCGGTGAGCGATTTCCCTCAGCTGGTGTCCGAACAAAATTATAAACAATTTATATCATTTATTCACGGGTGGAAAACATTAGTAGGCCCGCCAGCTTTTAACGTAGGTGGAACTGGACGAGATCGAGGAAGACCACCTCCGAGAGAAGAAGCAGGAGCTGAAGGGATAGCCATCGAGGAGAGACCAGATTAAAAAGCTGGAAGAGAAGAAAAACAGAAACTCAAGATTACTACTGGTAGCATCTCACTCATGGCTACCGACGCCCGTATTGCCATATGGCAAGGCAGGGAGACCTAAATAAATAAATAATTCCTACTTGAAATAAAAATATATTTAATTATTACAAAGCATATTTCAGTATATCTATTTATAGATATCACACCATAAAAAAAATAAAACATGCCTAATCCATTATTACTAGTTGAAATTAAATTACATTTGAATTGCTGGTTCTAAAAAAAAAAAATTGCATACATATTACATCGTTTATCAAAAGTTCAAAACAAATTAACGTTACCAATATTATAAATATTCAGTTATTTAAAAAAAAAAAAGATTATTAAGTACAAAGAAAATAAGTTTAAACATTTATTCTCAAAAAATACTGAATGCATACATTATTAAATTGATATTTTGACCTAATCGATTAGTTTTATATAAGTACCTTATTCAATTTGATCTAATTAACACTCAAATCATTTTAAGATAAGATAAACGTCATATTTATACATTTCATTTCGTTCAAAATATTTTCTTTAATAACATAAAAATAATATTATTAATATAGAAAAAAAAACTAAGTTGCTTTTTTAAGAACAAGTTTACGAGACTGTTCTCTAATAGATAATACGAATTTTGATAAAAAACATGTCAACAAAATTTTTTAAATATTTATTGTTATCTACTAGGTAATCTAAACTAGAAGGTCTCGAGGTCATCTTCTGTTCAGACGCCTCGGAGGGTTGTCAGGAGTGGAGGAGAAAGCAAGGATTGAAACTAGTGGGTTAGAGTGGGAATGGAGTTTGTCATGGAAGGATTGATACCTAGTTCGAGCCAAATCATGTCAACAACTAATTGTATTAGTAGGAACATTAAAAGTGACAAACGAGGTTTTATGGATACATATTTCCATGAAGAAAGAAAAACAAAATTGATAAAATGTCCAGGTATATGGCTGAGTTCAAATATTTCCTCATTCATCAGATGTTAAAAAAACAGGAAACTAAATTTAGAAAGGAATTTCGTGATAAATCAAGAGGGGTGATGCTTAGTGCTTTTAAAGAGAACTAGTTTTAAGGTTGTATACATTGGAAAAGGATGCCAGGAATAGCTCCGTACACTATTGCCAAAAATTTTAATTGAGTTTTAAGTAAAGCGACGGATTCACTCAATCTTAAAGGCGTAGTTTATCTCTTTCAGGAACGTTTAACAAACAACAGAGGAAAAGACTCACAAGACATCAAAAGGGAACACACCTAGAGGCGGGAAGTGTCACCAGTTTACACGAGTTTATTTGAGTCTATACGTATTTCACATTTCCTAGATTTGAATAAATGCCATTCTATTTCAGTATTAAGAAAAAAAATCTGGTGCGGGCAACACACGACATTCACTTACCTATGTTTTATAAATCGATTAAATATTTTTAAATACAGTTAGAGATAAAAATTATTAAAACTATTAAGGCATTAATTGAATGAAATATCTATAGAAACATGTATTTTATTAAAAAATCTATTATATTATTATCTAAAATTATCAGTTAGTTTTATCGGCTTTTCATAACTCTTTATTAACTTTTACAAGCTCTTGTAAGTATATACTGGGACGATACAGCTGTTGAAAGCTAGTGCTTTGTACTTTATGTCCAGTTGGCTTTTGAATATGATCTTGAGGCTCCAAAATTTCTTCCACGCCTTACCTATTCTGGATTCTATTTCCTTTGCATCTCTATATACAAATGATATTATTTGCTTACATGTGGATGCCAGACATGATCGCTGACAAAGAATCTGGAACGAAAAATAAACGTCTGTCAACGAAGAATGGAGCGGATTATGCTTGGAATCTTCCTGCGGGACAAAATTAACTCTAATAGAATAAGAAAACTAACAAATGTCTCAGACGCTATTGCTCATGCTAGAAAAATGAAGTGGACATGGGCAGGACATCTCATGCGGAAAGCAGAAGATAGCTGGGCAAATCGAGCTGCCGAATGCATTGATTTGTCTATTGATAAGAAAAGACGCAGAGTCCGACGAATTGAGGAAAAACGATGGTTCTCTATGGATGAGATATGCACAAGACAGAGTTGTGGAAAACTAAGTGCCAGCAGCAACTCAAGTTTTAGGTTCGGCTAGTCTCCGCCCAAAAGACTCTTATCTCCCATTGGGAAGGTCTATATGTAAATATATCTCATGTAAATATTAATTTATTGTTTTGATTTCGCATACATATCGGAAAAAAATTAACTTTATATTTGCATATAAATAAAGAGTATTATTATTATTACAAGCTCTTGTGTATTAGATAATTTTTTTTCTAAAATCGTTAGCTTTCCAACGGTATATCATACATGTATATTACTGCTCTTATGTTCAAAAACAAAAAAATGGATTAATTTTTTTTTTTCAGTTGTCTCCTAAATTCGCACAACTTACATACTTAGCTGTTATTTATCAATGCTAACAAGATAAAATGGTTATTTTTATAGAATCTACAAAATTGAAGGTACTTTAGGTGAAGACAATTTAAAATATCGGCATTTAAGCCCGGTAACACCATTTTAATCAGAATGAAAACTAAAAAAAAAAAAAAGGTGCAAAATGTATGGTGTAAAGTGGCTCTTCTGGTAAGCTCATTTTGATGAAAAAGGTTTTGTAACGTCTCGGGCGTAAATTTGTCTTAAATATGAAATTTCAGTTTCATAGGACTTATCGTTTCCGCCCCGGAGTTACCACACACACACACACAGACCTTTTTGCGGTACTTGGTTATTTGGACCCAGGGGACCCTAAAACGTGTATTTCCGTTGAAAACTGGAATTCGAAAAGTTTCACGATCGCAATACTTCCCTTACTATATTTAGTAAGTGAAAGTAAAAATTGGAGTTTAAAAAAAAAAAAAAAAAAAAAAAAAAAAAAAAAAAATGCTGCGAATTATTAAATTAGTTTATTATTTCCAAATAACTATATTAGAGTATAATAGTTTATACAACTGTTTACAGGAAATAACCCAGTATGAAACGCAGTAAATAATGAGCTATAAAAATTAGTACTTTTTTATTCGTACAGCGGACAAATGGTTTTTTTTTTTATTCGTTATTAGGGTTCTAGGTATCTTGAAATTTAAGCCCTCTCATCCCGAGGGGGGATTTTAAAAAAAAAATTTTTTTTTTTTGGTTGATTACAAACGTTCGTTATTGAAAAAAAAAATAAACCAAAAGTATTCATACTCGACTTCTTTACAGTTTCGATTTCTTTTAATTTTCATTGAAATTAAGCGAATAAAAATTACTCATTCTAGAACACCTAAAATTTTTTTCTCTATCATCAAAAATAACCTAATTATAAGTATATACCGTATATATAGGCAAGATTTTACGTTCAGATCCTAAAATTCTATACATTTTTTTTTTTATTCTAAAATAAAATGGGAGAATGAATGTGTACAATTTATTTATTTTTTATTTTTCATGATTAATCGAGGTTTTTAATTTAAAAACACCATAAAAATGTTTCTCTACCTTCAAAAATAACTAAATGTTGAACTAAATTGTCTGCTTTTTGAAAACTTGTCGCCAGCCAGATATTAACGTCCAGTGGTTAGGATCATCGTCGGATGCCCTCGTATTTTTAGCCGAATTTCTTCAAAAAATTAGTGCAGTATTTTTTGGAGAAAAGTTGTAAGGCGGATAGCGGACAAACTGATTTTTTTTTTTTTTTTTACATTCGTTTTTCGGGTTCTACGTACCTTGAAACGTAAGCTGTCAAATTTTGTTGTAGTTTCTATTTTTTTATATTGAAAAAAAAAAAAAGGGGTCTTATGAAAGAAATTCGGGACACTATGTCATTTGTTAGGGAATGTATTAGAATTGGGACCACACAACCAGAAATACCTTGAGGCTAATTTATTCATACCTCAAAAAAAAAATCTATTAGTGTTAGTTGATTTGGATTATGTTGTTGTAATTATCCTCAGTCCCACACACAATCAGTTTTTCAATATTGTTTAAAAAAAAAACCGTTAAGGGATTCTAATTACCAGATAATAACTGTGATTAAAAATAGGCTCATTTGCATTTTAAAAGTTTCTAATAAAAAGTGACGGGACCATTTTCGTTGACGATTGCTAGGACGTTCCCAGGAACATCAGTCACGGCTCGTTAAGTCGCCGTTATGGTTATATTTATGTATAGATTTTAAATTTATATAACAATAATTTTTTATATTATATGGAATTCAAAAAATGCTAAAAAAAAATTTACAATCCTTCAAAGTCAGGTGAGATGCACGTTCAACATAAATTTTTGAAACTTATTTAGCAAAATTAACATCTTAGTAAGGACTAGCAATCCTTGATATGAAGTAGACTGTTTTACTAAAATTAAATTTTTATATACCTAAATTAAAGTATTTTAGCATCAAATCTAGCTTAAATATATTTTTTTATAAAAGTTTCACAGATTGAACAGAAATTACCATTACTAAGATAAATAAAAACATAAATCAAAGGGATTAACATAAATAAATATTAAGAAATAATAATAAAATAATTATAAATAATATTTAGAGGCCACTAAAATAAAAAAGTAGCATAGGACTGGACTGGAGATAATAAAAAAAGTGAGAAACACAACAATATCGAATAATCACAGGAACATTTTGTACAAAATTTACCCGAACTTTTATCTTCTATGAAACAACCACACACACTTAAATAACATTTAAACTTCCATTCACGAGAACTCCAGGAAGTGCCCAAAATCATTACTATACAAACACTCATATATTTATTGATTTTGTTTAAAGTGTAGGTTGCAGCTTTAAATTAATTATTAAATAAATATATTTGAGTCAATTGCTTTGATTTGTTATATTTATATATTGCAGATATGATAATTTCAGATGAGTTTTAAAAACTTTTAGAAAAAGATATATATTTATGCTGAAATAATTTTTTTTTTTTAATATTTATTTATGGAAATTTACAACTGTAATTTATATTACAACAAGTAAATATGCTAAAAGAAAAATCACATGAGACAGATTTGTAGAGGAGCAACCCAATGGAAGCACTCCAGTAACTATTTTAAACAAGAAGCTCTCGAGGGCATCTTCTTTTCAGACGCCTTGGAGGATTATCAGGAATCGAAGAGGAAGCAAGGGTTGAAACTAGTGGGTTGGGGTGGAAATGGAGTCTGTCATAGAAGGATTGATATCTAGTTCGGGCCAAATCAGCAACATATGGAACATTTAGGTCTTTATGGATGATTTTATTTGTGACAAAGTAAGGAGCGTTGAGGATTTGAAATAAATTTAGATATGTAAACATAATGTTTTTAAAATTATATACTTTCCTATCTTATAGAAAAGTGTTAGTATTTACTTCTAAGTATGAGTTTGTTCATTGCTCATGTTTTGTTTATTTATTTGTTAGCCTAGTATTTATTTAATTTATAAATTTTGTTATTATATACCGTTTAATAATTTTAGTTTCATTTTATGTAATTTGACTTTCCTTTTGTTTATATTGTAAATATTGTATAAATGTTATCATGTAGCAATATTATTATTGTCCATTGAGACAGACTGTAATATATCCGAATAAATAGATATATTATTATTTATAATAAAAAAAATTATTTACTTCGATGTTAATTTTGCAAAATTAATTTTAAAATAAATTTTAAATATTTCTGTTAATTATCTGAGGGTTTATTAGACCCGAAGTTGATGTTTATAAATATATAAATGATGTATAACTATTACCCAATTGACAACTTAAAGTTCGTTAAAATGCGATGGTTAAGTAATTTAAGAGGAAATAAGAACAATATTAATATAAAAATTGTAGATGCTAATTAAAAAACAATTTCTAATTAAAATATTAAACTAAATTATGTTGTTGGAAAATTAATAAAATGCTGAAAATTATTACACAATGGTAATTATATGAGGGCATAACAATTTATTTAGGTGTTCAGGCAATCAACTTGTACAGCGATAATAGAATCAATACAGTAACACTATCAATTTATATTCAACTTCAAAACTTTATACCTCTGATATTTTTTAAACACTTCCAATGAATACAGAGAATTCAATTCTCTATTGAATATCATTAACGAGAAAAAAACAGACCTTTTTTTATTCGTTAGTCGGGTTCTACGTATTTGAAACATAATTCTTAAATTTTGATTGGTATGGGGAATATTTTTTTTTTTTTTTTAGGCGATTCAAAGAATTATTATTTTTAAAAAAAGTAATTGATTTCTGGAATTTAATGATTTATATTACCGAATGATGGTGAAACACAAGAGAAATTTAATTAAAGCCGAAATTCGAGGATTGAGCAGTTAATTTAGGGCAGAAAGCAGATGGGATAATGTAAACAGAAGGGGAAGGGTATTTGCCCACCAAATGACCGTAGGACAACTGGACATTATTCCAGGTTCGACCCGGCGTTTCTCCAGCCGCTCCATGATATTTTATTCCGTATTCTCCCTTCGTCCTGGCTGGAAGATTTATCGTGTTACTACTTCTGTTATCGGCTTCCTGTGTATCTCGCCATTAAACAAAAGTGACAAAAAATATTCCTGAAATATCTCTTCAAGAGGGCGGACGTATAAACTTTCACGAGGTGGGAAGCATCAGCGATAAACCATCGCTGGCATAAAGTACTGTCATGACAGACAGACAGGCAAGACATTAATGTCTTCTCAGTTATAAGATCTCGAACGTGCTTAGCAATAAGTTTCTTTACATCCTGGTCACACTATTCGGTATATTATATACGTATTACACAAACTTGTAGAGAAATATCAATTTCACTATAGTTAAATGACTTAAAAAACAAAATAAGAGTATTACAAATTAATATGGAATCATAATATAAATCTATAATATGAAATATATGATGTTCTTATAATTTATTACATATTTACAAAATTTAAAATAGAAAAAAAAAATAATAACAGGACTGTTTATTCGAATCCTTCTCAAAATATCATTAACAGAGAATTATGATATTTACTATCTACGGAACTTCAATAAGACACGATTTGGTTTTTCATAACGTTAAATGCAATAGCCTTGATATATTTAATTAATATATCAGTTTCTTTATATCCAGGTCACACTAGTACCAATATTCCGTAATTATGTACTTATTAAAATTTTAGAGACATATTAGTTTTATTATTATTAAAAAAAAAAAATGAAGAGCATTTGAAAATTATACGGAATCATATAAAGCCATAATGTGAACAAAATGACATTCTCACAAAATTTACAATAGAAAATAAATAAATAAAATAACCAGACTGTTTATTCGAATCCTTGTCGAAATATAACAAAGAATGTGATTTTTACTATATACAGATCTTCAGTAAATATTTTAAAATAATTAATTTTATCTTATAATAGGTGTACTCACTACGTTTGCTATAGCACAAAAAATATGCTATAGCAAACGTAGTGAGTACCCCTAATGTAATAATAATAATAATATTGGCACGTATTTCATTTCTATACTGTTAAATTACAGTACTTTGATAGTAATTAAAGGATAAAAATATTTTTTAGAAATTTGAATATGCCATTATGAGTAAAAAATATGAATCGTATAACCAATTTCTGAATAGATAATGATTCATCCTGGAATTTATAACATTTTTATAACTTGGGTTCTAAAATTTATTATGCTACATCGCTTTTACTTGACATATTTCCTCTCTTCTACCTACTTAATTTTTCGTCAACAATCATCAAAATATGTGCATATTATTGAAAATCTCGTGCGCTTAAATAACGAGTTTCACTTACTTTCCTTGTAAAATTCAATTTAAAAAATAAAATAAAATATAAGTCGATACTTCTCACTCTTACTATATTTGAAATGTTTAAATTAAATAAAACGAGCATTTGAGCGAGTACCAGGGACTGCTTTACAAACTCCGTCAATTCCTCACCTCGACATATTTCCTGTTAATGCGTTCCTTCCTTATTGGCAGAACCTTAAGGTAAACCATAACTTTTCCTACGCATCCACATTATCCCTATCTGCTGGAGTGCCTCAAGGTAGTATCTTAGGACCTATCCTCTACTCCCTTTATACAGCTAACATTCCACTCCATCCTCGCACTGTCCTCAATACTTATGCTGATGACACGTGTCTTATCCGTCCATAATGGTCCAACTACTGCATCCCAAACCCTTCAGTCCCACATCACAGCCATAGAAGGATGGTGTCAAAATTGAAGGATTAAAATAAATCCCACCAAATCACCTTTACCCTTCCTCGCAAACCGACGACTTCCTGCCCCCCGTATTCTTTAATAACATTACCCTTACTTCTGTAGAACAAATTCGATACCTAGGTCTCCATCTTGAGAAGCGTATTACTTCGAATCCTCACACAAGACTGAAACGACAAGAAACTGCTCGAAGATATCGATTACTACAACACTTACTAGACAAAAGTTCAAAACTTCCAGTATATTACAAAAGACTCATCTACATCACAATTATCAGACCTATTTGGACATATGGAATCGAGCTTTGGGGCTCTAGGAAACCATCTAATTCCTCCCGCATCCAGTCCGATCCAAAATCCTTCGAAAAATCCTGAATGCTCCTTATTTTGTCACAAATCAATTCCTCCATAATGACCTAAACATCTCATTTGTTGCAGACATAGCCCGTGATAGATACTCTTTCCATTCTAAACTCCCTGCCCATACAAATCCACTTGTCCGTAACTTATCTTCCTCAGATATCCTGATTATCCTCCAAGGCGACTGAAAAGAAGATGGCCTCGGGACCTACTTCTTAAAATAGTTAGTAAAGTGCTACCACTGGGTAGATCTTTCTCAAGACATTTTCATGACTTTTTATTTTCATACTACACATTTACTTATTGTATTCTTTAGTACAGTTGTAAATTACTATAAATAAAAAAATAAATAAATAATGTCTTCTCATAGCGTTTGTCAGTTCTTGGTAGATGCCTACATTAGGAAAAAAAGAAAGAGGTCTTATTTTGTTCTTTATTTGCATTTCGTTGTTTTCCAGACCATTGGGACTATAAAGTTGAAGCGCATTAATTTCTACAAATTAAATGTATAGAATGATGAAAATGTGATCTCTTAATGGTTGAAAGGGATACCCTTGTGATTGTGTTATTCTTCGCCTCAAGACGTTACCGAAGAAGATCGTTAGGGATAATGCCGGTGAGAAAAATAATAACGGAAGATAATAGAGCCCCCTTGATGATTCCTTTACAAGTCCCGTCATTAGACTTTAATGGACGGCTTTCCAAGCCATAAAAGAATTAATTACCCCCCGAGGAAGAGTTTTTAAAGACAAATGAACCCCGATCCGGCATCCGTAAGGAAGATGTTTCTTATCGGATGGCAAACGTTGTACCGCAGTTTGTTTCACCAGCAAGTGGTCTTCGGGAATTAGAATGCGGATTGCGAACAGGAAGGAAATATTGCAATAAGGTTTCGTTTCGGAATTCAGTCACGTCCAGTAATAATAATAAGTAAGCTGTAACAGCATTGTTCTCTTAAATTAAAGCTAAAATTTAATCCTTAAGTGGATTTCTGTAACTGAACGCTATTACGGGAATAAGACATCGTCCTTAAGAATTTAAATAGCTACTCCTCTAATAAAAGTGATTAAATCCTAGCATTACTAATAAGTACCATCTGTAGTATAGTGGCTAACATAACCGCCTTTTATTTCCAAAATAGTCGGTTCAAACCCGGCAGATGGCCATATGATTTTTTAAAGAGAGCAAAACATATTTGGTTATGCCATTATATGTTATAATAACTCCCTGACAGGTCAAAGATCCCTGAATATGCAAAATTTAGGACTCCCACTGTAGCATCATGAACTGATCCATAAAGACCTTAATATTCCGTAAGTTGCTTGTTTGTTTATTCCTTTTTACGTCACTTTATGCTGCTATGGCTAATCGAACGATGCTACAGTGGGAGTCCTAAATTTTGCCTATCCAGGTTTTATTAGGATAGGGATCTTTAACGAGTAACTGACATCGCACAGGCTCGGGACCAACTTTTAACGCCCCCTCCGAAGGACGGCATAACTAAGGATTTTTTACTTCCATTAAAAAATCCTAGGGCCACCCGCAGGTTTGAACCCGCGACCTTTGCCATAGAAAGCTGTTATGCTAGCAACTACGCTATGGGTGACCCCGGCGTATGTTGCTGATTTGGCCCGAACCAGATATCATTCCTTTCATGACAAATTCCATTCCCACTCTAATCTATCTTTTCTTCCACTTCTAACTCACGTCTGAAAAGAACATGGCCTCGAGACCTTCTAGCTTATAATATTTTTAGATGCTCTCTGGGTAGCTACTCTTTATTCTTGATCATGCCTATTTTCTTTAATCTATTTACTAGATGTGTAGTACAATACAGTTTATAAAGTATTGTATATGCAATTAAATATGCATTTAAGTAATTAATTCAGACTGAAAATTGTAATAAATTTTAATTGCTTACTGACTGAGATTTTAGTTAGGATTAATAAAAATAATCAAATGTAATTCGTTAAAACACGAGATATTGGTTTCAATTAATTTTAAATTCAATTAATCCCATAATGCGTTCAATACAGTGAAAGTTACAATATCATTATTATATTTATATTTTTGTAATATGCGTTTAGTATGAGTCTTTAGAGAGCGATATTCATGCATGTGAAACTTTACAAGTTTTTATGTCTATTGGTAGAAATAAATAATAATTTATTACTGCAGAACCTACCAATTCGAAATAATTTAAATATAACTACATTGTTAACATTATTTTCTTCTAATACTCCATATTACTCCATTAACACGACTTCATGTACTAAACCATATAAGATATGTTAACATTTATGAGTAATAAAACGGCGTGTTATTATTAAGTCATTAAGTGTCGTATTTATGATAATGAAAATGGTCGTGAAGTCCTTGAAATAATAATGCAGCCTCGAAGGTAAGAAATAATTCACTGGACATGACATCCGTAGTAAAAGAGAGTAAACCACATTATCGCCATAGTAAAGACACCTCCCGCAGCAGACAGAGTTCACTTTGACAAACTGCTCGGTAATACGGGCAACAATGGATGCAAAGCACCACGGGCCATTCTTTACGATCGTTCCGGAATAAAACTGTACCGTCAGTTACTAAATTGTGCCGTATATCCGCTTAGAAATATCGATTCCCTGTAGTTTTATCGACTCGTACAAGATGATAAATCGATGGTTTTATGCGAGCTAAATCCGAATCCGACTGGGAGTCGTAACAATGTCAAGGTTCGAGCAAACAATAGTTTATTGTTAGATACCCACCACTAGGGGTGGGCATAATCGAATGACGATTATCGGATCATTCGATTATTTCGATCATTCGGATTAATCGATTATCGGATTAATCGGCTTGGAGAAACGAATGATCATTCGAACTGAATTGTTTAGCGGTATCGGAGGGATTATAAAGATAATCAACTACTTTTTTTTTTTTTGCTCATCACATAAATTATATGCAGCTCAGCCATTATAGAGACGGGAATTGTGGCACACCATTCGATTATGAAATCATTCGATTATTTAAATCATCGAAGTCAGATCATCCAATTATGACGATAATTCGATTATGCCTACCCCTACCCACCACTCTATAAGAAAAAACATAATGAGCACCTTTTAATTCCCAATTTATTTGATTTAAACAAAATAATTTAAATGTAATGTCACAACAATAATAAAAATATGTAATGTCTACGTTTTGGGATCTTGTCTCAATTATCAAGACTAAAATAAAAACATAATAAATCAATAAACTAAGTCAACATTCATTATTTGTATAAATTAGTTGAAGTAACTTATTTTTCACACATTGGGATAATTCGATACTTATATAACAATTTCTTTGTATTTAATATATTGGTTAAAACATAATAGTCAATTTTAATGTTATCATATTGGCTCACTGTTTCCACTTGTTTTAAATATTAGATTTAAAGCCTATGTTGTTATTAAATAATTTTTCTATTTAAATCTTACGTTTGGTTCTATATTATTTATATGTTTCAGATTTTTTTTGGATATTTTTTATTATTTTTAAATTAACATTTTTATAACAATCCATAGACCATATTTGCTTATAGGTCATTCATTCATGACAACTTATTCTACTATTACCTTTAGTACACTTTAATCCGAAACCTCTGAGTATCGAAAAGAGATAAGCGGACCATCTGAGTTAGCATTTATGTGTAGGCTGCCTGTGGGTAGTGTCGCTATATGTATGTATTTCATATAATTGTATATATTTCCATCACATAACGTATTTATTTCTCATAAAGTGTTATATCAATAATATGTTTTAAATTGCATATTTTTATATATTGAATGTTTTAAACGGTGTTAGTTTTTATTTGATGATTGTTATTTATTTTTAATATATTGTATTGAGTCATGAAGTTATGAAAAGCCGCGAAACGTAGTCATGAAATAAAATTGTAAAAAAAAAAAAAAAAAAATGTAAGGAAGAATTGAGAACCCGTTTTTAAATAATGAATTTTAAATGTTTACTTAATATATCATATATACTAAGAGAATAAAACTATATCGTGAGTTAGTAAATTAAGTCGTATATACTCTTAGTAAAAAGTTCATGTAGTTTTATTTAACTTGGGTACGATGTATCCGAATTCGACTGGGAATTAATTTTTATTTTTTTAATATTTTTTATATGTCATAGAAAAGGTGATGTGTACCAGAAAGGTTTAAATATGGGTGAAAAGATTCCGGTTTAGGGATATGCCGATGATCTGGTACTGCTAGGTGAAGACGCGGAAACCATACAACTAAATACAACTGTGTTAATAAAAACCGGTAAAGAAATAGGACTCGAATTAAATTCCGAGAAGACGAAATATATGATTACTAGCAGAAACGGTGGCGATCTTGGTGATATTGATGTATCTGCGCATACTTTTGAACACGTAGAGAAATTCAAGTATTTAGGTTCGTTAGTAACAAGAAAAAATGAAATCCAGAAAGTAATAAAGTCCCGGTTAAAGGTGGAAAATGCGTGTTATTATTCAGTTGCTAAGTTATTTAGTTCGCGGCTTCTATCTAAAAACTTAAAGGTTAGAATTTATAAAACTATTATTCTTCCGACGGTTCTTTACGGATGTGAAACGGGGCCGCTTACTTTGAAGGATAAACAACGGCTTAAGGTTTTCGAGAATAAGGTACTGCGTAAAATATTTGGTCCGAAGAGAGATGAGGCCACTGGGGAGTGTAGAAGGTTGCACAACGCGGAATTGCGGAACTTTTATCCTGTGAATATATTTTATTTGATAGCATCGCGGAGACTCAAATGGGCGAGTAAAGTTGTTGGGCTCGATGAGGAGCGGATTCCGAGAAAATTGGTATTCGCTGATCCAAGGTAGGCTTCCAAAAGGTAGGCCGAAGCGTCGATGGGAGGCTTGGCCTTGAACGGTGAACATTGGACGGCGCAATTTGGTGGTATCGGCATCGAGCCTTCGGGTTCGCTAAGCCTATATTATTATTATTATTAATATTTCTTATACATTTTTTTTTTAACTAAGGTAAGCAATTAATATTAAATATTGAAGACTATTTAATATTATTTTTCTAGAGGACGATTATCAATATACAAGATAGAACAGCGTCAGAAAACGACACAGATGGCTTCAATGTCACATCACTACCCTGCGGGACTTCCTTAAAGCCACGTACGTCTTCCTAGAATGAGTCAGGCGAAGTAGACATTCAAGTACATCCAGTGTGCGTCATGGCCATGAAATAATAGAGCATTCTTAATATTGTATGTAGTAATTGTACCACAACCAAGTAAGGAAAGCAAACTAAAGGAATTTAACTCCATATAACTTTTTTTTAAGAAATATAGCAGTCTGTCTTTGAGATCTACACTACAATCATTTGAAGTAAAAATATATAAATACAATGGGGATAAACCAATTTCCGTGTTTTTTATTTATTTTTATGGGGGTTTAACCTTTACTTTGTTGATAATAGGTGCGATAACAACTAAATGATAAAGGCAAAGTGTTTATCTTTAGACAATAACACTAGATCAGGTCATATTTTTTAAATAATAAGTTTTTCATTGATGGTAAAACAGGCAGCCCAACTCTTCACCAAAATGTATAAATGTTTTAAGCGTCAATTCCTAGTGCACACTCGAAATTAATTTTTAAGCAAATGTAAGGCATATGCATCATACAACAACTCACAAATGAAAATTGATTAACGCAACCCAAAAAATTATTGCTTGCATTCAAACGTTGTATGAGTGGACACATAATATATTTATTTTTAAAAAAATGTATTTATTCATAATACTGTAGTAAGGAGACTATTTTTGAAGGAGTAAAGAAGTCTCTTACAGGAAAAAAAATATAACAGACGGGTAAAATAATTAAGGATTAATGTTTTCGATGTTATAACAAAAAGAAGATAATAATAAGAAGTTAATTCAGGGATTGTGTTGGGATCTAAAAGCCTATTAAGTCATATATCATATCAGCATAATCGGAGAGTAGCAACTGCTAATCCACAATGCGACAGCCGAGATCGTAATTTCTGCAATCCTCTTCAGGTGTAACGAAGTCGTAGCCAAGAGGATTACGTCTTATGAAAGGCGGCCGATTTAATACTACAGCAGGAGGATCATGGTCTGATTTCACGGGACCTAGTAGTGCTTCAGGGAATAAGATGTTGAATATAATTATAATTTAGGAAAAAAACAAAAAAAAAAAAAAACAAATATATATATATATATATATATATATATATATATATATATAACTTAACATAAATAAAATTCAGCTTCACAAAATAGATTTAAAAGTAATAGATTTTTTTTCAGGAAAATTAAAAAAAAGAATAATTTACAAAAAGAAAAGAAATAAATAAAAAGAAATAGAGACAGAAAAAATCTGCAGTATTTTTTGTTCATGTTTAATTTAATTTGACAGAAATTTAATTATATTTATTCATCAAGACATAAATATATATATAGGCGTTATTTGTTCAGGTACCTAGTTTGCAATCGCCCACGATACGCCCTGATGATGAAACACAATGGGGGTCGAAATGTTGGCAAGCAATAAATAGTTAAGCATGCTTGGACATGGCTCAGTAATGCCCTGATGATGGCTCACAAGCTTGAGCCGAAACGTTGGGAAAATTAAAAAAATTTCAAAAAATGACTGATTCCTGACTTTTCCACCTATAATTCCTTGAAACTTTACGAAATGTATTGTTAAAAAATAAATAAATAAAATAGTGACCTTCTTTCTTAATAGTTCACTATTTTATTGAAGTTAAAAGTTATTAATACTTAATATACCAGTCAAACAATATATATGATGGCTGCGTAATAATCAATAGATCCATATAAAATTGCACTTAATGGAAACGCACATATTTTTTACTTTCACTTACTATATATAGTAAGGGGGAAGTATTGCGATCGTGAAAATTTTCGAATTCCAGTTTTCAACGGAAATACACGTTTTAGGGTCCCCTGAGTCCAAATAACCAAGTCCCGCAAAAAGGTCTGTGTGTGTGTGTGTGTATGTGTGTGTGTGTGTGGTAACTCCCGAGCGGAAACGGTAAGTCCTTAAGAAACTGAAATTTCATACTATACGCCGAGACATGACAAAACTTTTTTCATCAAATGAGCTTACCAGAAGAGGCACTTTATACCATGCATTTTGCACCTTTTTTCGATTTTCTCGAAAACAGTTGCGACGATTTTGATTAACTCGCTATATCGATGTGAAATTTAATGGGCTTTAATATCATGTAGGTTTTATTTGGATAAAAATGGTCTGACAGGGCTTAAATGCCGATATTTTAAATTTTCTTCCTCTAAAGTACCTTTAATTTTTTTGGTTCAATAATAATAACTAAATTATCTTGTTAACGCTGATGAAAAACAGGTAAATATATAAACTGAATAAATTCGATACCCAACTAAAGGAGAAAACAGAAAAAATATTTTTTTAATGAATTTTTCGTTTTTGAACATAAGAGCAGTAATATACATGTATGATATACCGTTGGAAAGCTAAAGATTTTAGAAAAAGTGTCATCTCATACACAAGCTTTTAAAAGTTAATAGAGAGTGATGAAATGAACATAAAACTATCTGATTATTTTAGATAATAATATAATAGATTTTTTAATGAAACACATGTTTCTATAGAAATTTAATTTGATTAATTCCTTAATAGTTTCACGTATTTTTATCTCTAACTGTATTTGAAAATTCTTTCATTGATTTTAAAAATCGAGGTAAGTGAAAGTCGTGTGTTGCCCGCACCAGATTTTTTTTTTTATAAAGAAAAACAAAAGAAGTCGTGATTAATGCTCTACAGCATTAGCAATTCATGTGTTTGTTCCGGAGGCTGAATCGAGAAATAAAAAAAAAAAAAAAAAAGACAAAGATTGAAGATCAGGCATTAAGTATGTTATTAATATTAATATAGACGATAAGAATTAAAATGATCTTGTATGATTTGCGGCCTTGTACTCTCGTGTTTCAGGGGCCGTATATTATCAAATATATTCTGAATTAATGACCTAATCAAAGACTGTTCCGTCACGACGTAATAGATCGTACGGAATGAGTCGCCTGCTACCGATATTCAAATTGGAACAAGAACTATCCGTACCAGCCCGAGCGTGGGACGATAAAGCATGACCGGATACAGTAATAAAATAAAGGAATAATAATAAATAATAAAGAAGAAATAATGGCTCGTGTGGAAGAATATGTAGAGCCAGGGTGCGGAGTGATGGGTTAGAGCGCCATATTTTCTCCTCGTGGTAACATATATTGTAGCGTTCTTTCCAACTCCAGCACGCTAAATGGTAGCAATAAGATATCCAGAGTTATTTACAGGCTGGCTTGGACTATGTGGCTGTGAGGTGTATATCTCTGCGTAGTCAGGTAGTAAAGCAACGATCGATTTAGTCCTTACCGGTTACTAATGGTCTTCTACTGGATTTGGAAGGAACAGAATTGACTTCGTAGGTATACAAGGATAAGTCGTATTAGAGAGGAATATGGAAAATATGGCATGACTTCCAGCAAAACATCTTACTTAGATTCTTTACTAGGATATTTACAGGGTTTTTTTTCCGCTATTTTACAACCCGACTCTAATATTATTTTATAAATCTGGTGCGGGCAACACACGACTTCCACTTACCTCCATTTTTAAAATCGATTAAAGAATTTTCAAATACAGTAAGAGATAAGAATGAGTGAAACTAATAAAGAATTAATTAAATGGAATTTCTATAGAAACATGTGTTTTATTATTATCTAAAATAGTCACTTAGTTTTATCGGATTTTCATCACTCTCTATTAACTTTTAAAAGCTTGTGTATGAGCTAATATTTTTTCTAAAATCTTAAGCATTCCACGGTTTATCATACATGTATATTAATGTCCTTATGTTTAAAAAAACTAAAAATTGCATTAACAATTTTTTTTTCAGTTTTCTTCTTTAGCTGGGTTTCAAATTCGCTCAACTTGCGTATTTAGCCGATACTTATCAATGCTAACAAGATAATATGGTTATTTTTATAAAATATACAAAATTAATAGTACTTTAGAGGAAGAAAAATTAAAATATCGGCATTTAGGCCCTGTCAGACTGTTTAAATCAGAATGAAATCAACATAATGTTAAAGCCCATTAAATTTTACATTTATAAAGCGAGTTTAATCAAAATCATTAGAGCCGTTTCTGAGAAAATCGTTAAAAAGTGCGAAATGCTTAGTATAAAGTGGCTCTTCTGTTTAGCCGATATTGATGAAAAACGTTTTGTAACGTCTCGGGCGTATAGTTGTTTTAAATATAAAATTTCAGTTTCATAGGTCTTACCGTTTTTTTTTTATATGGTTATATATATATATATATATATATTATATATATATATATATATATATATATAATAATATATATATTATACAATAATTGTAACATTAGTTAATTATACAACTAACAATTTTCATGACTATAGTCACTGGCTATAATACAAATTATCCTTATTTTAAAGTATCCTGAATGTTTAAACTTTTAACAATTGATAGTTTAAAAAATACAGGTTATAGATTTGAAATATTACAATCGTGCCAATTATTTTTGATATACCTGTTACGAGATGGGTCTGCAAAAAATAGGACATTAAGGTCATTACGGATGATTTGTTGTGAAGGATTTTGATGGTAAGGATGGTTTAGTAGAGCGCCAAAGCTCAATAGTAATTTAACATTTTTTTTTTTTCGTAGGCTTATACCACTTGGGTCATTTTCGCCTTAAATCACGGATTAAATATTTAGTTTATTGTGTAAGTCTGTCTGTCGTAGAAAGTCAAAAGGTTTTGCAGTTTACTTGTATGTTGTCTTGTAAAACGGTTGGTAAGTCAGTGTCAATTGCTCTTTGAGTTCATAAGCCCTACATTCTGTCAAAACGTGTTTAACAGTAAGCGGGCAACCGCATGTTGGGCAATCAGTAGGGGGTTCCCGTGCCATGAGATGTCCGTGAGTTAGTCGGGTGTGTCCAATGCGCAGGCGCGCCAGGATAACCTCTTCCCTTCGCTTTTGTCGTAGAGACGAATGCCAATGAGAGATGCCCCTTCTTATTTCCCTTAACTTGTTTTCTGTAGTGTCGTGCCAAATGTGTCCCCACTTTGACCGAATCCGATGCTTGATGAAAAAAACATAGTCTCCAACAGGCACCCCAATAAACAGACTGCCATCTGTTATTGCTTCTTTAGCTGCACGATCTGCGAGTTCATTGCCAACTATACCGCAGTAGCTCGGTACCCAGACGAAGAAAACTGAATTTTTAGAAACTATTGTGGACTGCAAGGGGAGCCCGTGGCTGAGTGGCTAGCGCGCTAGTCTCTCATGCTACAGGTTCTGAGTTCGAATCCCAGTCCCGGCGGGGCTTTTATAAGGATGTAAAAAAAATGGGGATTCACTCAGAACCTCTCCCCCGGGTATGTGAGACCCGTCAGCCAAAGGGTGGCCAATCACAAAATTAGTCGTAGGGAGTGATGACCCTACACTAAAAATAGCATCGTGAAGCGTGAGTGTAAACTCGCAGGAGTTCACACCGCGAGGCCCAGGGCCTACACGGCCTGTCACGCCACTGAAAGAAAAGATTGTGGACTGCAAGGATAAAAGAATATTTCGAATAAGAGAGTCGGTGGAGAAAGGGAAAATAGATGTTGTCTGCCCTCACACACGACCGATGCTCCCACACCTAAGGGACTCTTAGAGCAATTTAATATAATAATATAATATGATATATAAGCAATATAATATAATATAATATACAAGCAATTTAATATAATATAATAATAATAAATTTAACATTTATTTGGAAATTTAGTGTAGCGTTAATCTTCACAAGACTTTTCTATGGACTGAGTAAAAATATACAACAAAATAAGTAGAAAGTATTCTCGATATTTCTCTCCATTGATCGCCTATCCAAATAACACAGGTGTTATTATATTATCAGGATATTATTATTTTTTAATGTACTTATAAAACCATTTTGATGGATGTAAGTTCTTCTTTTATAAACAGCTGTTTTTTGTTGTTATTTCTTCTTATTTGGGTAGGACCTTTCTCTTCAAAATATATCCTTTCAGAAAGAATGTACAAGACCGTAATACCCCGGAATTCCAGGAGCTGCTCCTGAGGACTCAGCGATACCATCCCGGAAAGATAGGACGCGGAGATGGCTAACTAGACTACGGGGGGCCGTGGGAGTCTTCCTCCCGAGTCCTTATAAGGCCGAGTGTCCTGCGTCCGTATTGTCTCAACATCCTTAAGGACCTCTTCAGCGTTTTAGTGACTTCAACAGGCTCGATTAGCGTTGAGCTACTGCTTTTAGCAGTAGTGGGCTCTTCACGCTAATGGAGATTTTGCCGCATATAAAAGGGCATTTTATTATTTATTGCTGAATAATGCAAGAAAGAGGGGAAAAAAAAGGTTGTATAGAAAAAAAAAAAGTCCATATAATACTGCTAGCTTGTATCAAGAATTTCATGAGATTTTGTAGCTAATAATTTGTCAATGTACACACAGTTTCTTTAGTTAAAAAAACAAAGATGAATTAAATAAAATGTGAACAACCTTTTTTTATAGATTTTTTCAATAACAAAAGTACACCATATGCCTTTTATCAACCGATAACAATTTATAAGAAAAATACGTTCTGAGGAAGGAAATCGTTGGTTTTCCAATACGCTTAGAAGAAATTTATAATTAGAAAAATTAAAGAAAAGATAAATAATGAATAATAAAACTGAAACACTAATTTAAAATTTGGGGAAATTAAATCTATATAAAAATCAATGCTGCATTACATTGGCAAACCAACTTTACGTAACCTCTATGGCGTTATGAGACACCGCTGCAACAAGATAAAAAAATAAAATAAATAACTAAAACGCTAAAAATAAAATTGTTGGTCCAGCAATGTGGAAATATCTTATTAGTTTGAAATGTGTGACAGTGAGATAAAAATAACCATATAGTGACATCTTAATAACAATGACATTGTAAAATGCAAGCAAAAAGAATTTAATGACCTAAATTGATTTAATATGGAAGATATTTCTGTGGCGGCCAAAAACTCTAACATCCAAATAATTCAGTCTCTTCAATCGAAAATATTGCGAAAAACCATTTTATGTAACCAACCAATTACTTCACAAGGACTTGGACATACTCACAGTTTCAGACACAGCCACATAATATTATAAAAGATTTTATAACATACTGACTTACAACATGAATCCTACACAAACCCGTACAACCCATCCTGACGACTTTTGAAGCGGTGGCCTAGAGATAGATGCCTTGATTTAACCGACTTTCGGAAGTTATCATATTTGCTTATTGAATTTTTTTTTTTTTTTTTTTTTTTTGCAGATGGCAAATAGCAATGTAGAACAAATAAAAATCAATTGTAAATAAATAATAACAATTTGTTTACATTCAATAAAAGACATATTGAACTTTGTGTTAAAATAAAAGCAATCAGAAATTTGTAACTGAATCCAGATTGGTCGAGCCTATTAGATAGGAAATTCATTATACATCTTTCTAATCGCACGTTTATTCAATATAGACACATGATAAGATAACCAATTTTCCAAAAGGTGTATATTTAAAAAAAAAAACTACTGGAAGGAATTAGTCCGGGTGGCGGTCATTAAATGAAACAACTAAATAGTTTCAACTATTTTATTGTTTGCCAACGTTTCGACCCCCTTTGTGGGTCATCATCAGGGCGCATGGTGGGAGAATGGAAACTAGGTACCTATCCATTCTCCCACCATGCGCCCTGATGATGACCCACAAAGGGGGTCGAAACGTTGGCAAACAATAAAATAGTTGAAACTATTTAGTTGTTTCATTTAATGACCGCCACCCGGACTAATTCCTTCCAGTAATTCTCAACGGTCAACTAATTACATCCACAATGATTAAAAAAAAAAAGTTTCTCACCTTAAAAAAAAAAAAAAAAAAAGAAAGAAAAATGAGTAATTTTCAAGATAAATAACCAACAGACAACCACTTTCAGGAGAAAAATACCCCCTTTGGATTAACTGGATTTTGGGGTAAAAAATAACAACCCAGTGGGGAGATGAAATGGTCGGAGGGTTTTAATAATATTCATATCTATTAATTAAGAGAGGGTGGAAACAGGAGAGAGTTATGGTCGGGGAAGGTAAAACCGGGGGCTCTGTACTCCTGGAACATTGATCATCTGGAAGAGCCTACTGGAGGGGATCTTCAGTCACTCGTTGAAAAAGTTTACAGTAAACGAAGTCGACCAGAAGTCTTTCTGGTTAGTCTGAGGAAGAAAACAAGAGGAAAAGAACTTCGAAATATAAAGATACCTTTTAAGAAATAATGCTTTAATAAAAGGTTTTAATATTTAGGCGAATAAATTGAGGAACAGGAAGAAATGAGAGATAAAATTAAATTCTTGGGCCAAATTTAACCGAAAGTTATATCAAGCCACATCTAAAAACCTGAGGTGTAATTGTTGTTTTCGGACATTATTAAATTTTGAGTAAGCTTAATAATGTACTTTTAATTAAATTTATTTTTAAATAAATTTTATTTCTGTATTATATTTATTGAAATTTATATCTGTATTATTGAATGTATCAATTAAAAAGGGAAATGATAAATAATCGTATAATAGACTTGAAAAGAATGTATCTATTAGGAGCAATGAAAAATATATTTCTTTTCTTTTCAGTCGATTCTCATCTTGCAGTAATTAGTTTCTTTGATTATTCGTTTAACGTCACTTAATACTACTATGGCTAATCGGTCGATGCTACAGTGGGAGTCCTAAATTTTGCCTATCTAGGTTTTATTAGGATAGGGATCTTTAACGAGTACCTGACATCGCACAGGCTCGGGACCACCTTTTAACGTCCCCTCCGAAGGACGGCATAACTAAGGATTTTTTACTCCCATTAAAAAATCCTAGGCTCACCCGCAGGTTTGAACCCACGACCTTTGGCATAGAAACCTGTTATGCTAGCAACTACGCTATGGGTGATTCCTCTTGTAAGGATTAAATACGAAAGGAATTCGATTGTTAAGTAACTCCAGACCGACCTTTTGATAGTCATGTCGATGGGCCTTTTGCAGTTAAGTGTTGAAATAGCCAAAAACGGCTAATAAAATGTTAAATATTTTAATAATTTTTGAACGATTAAAAATAGTTTAAAAGGTTCTTTTGGCATTTTTTTTATTATGTTGTAGACATTTTCCGTTATTACTTAGTTAAAACGTAAGTTGATGAGCCAAAAAAAATATATTAATTTATGTATTAAATTATCTAGTCACATCTGATCTTAGTGGGACTATTGTGAAAGTGATAAACAATATAAAAATACTTAGAAAACGACTTGACGAAGGTAAAATTAATTTATAAACAATGCAATTTCGCACATCGTTCATAATAAAATTTCCACGAATATATATAATCAGAATATAGATAATTAGGGTGAAATCAAAACTGTAATAACAGTACTATAATCATAAGAATCGTAAATCAGGATGATAAAATAAAACGAAATTAATTCTTATTATTATCTATTTAAGATAAACTAGAAACAGAAAAACATTATTAATTTTAATTAGAAGATTGTTTTTTTCAATATTTTTTTGTTTGTTTATTTATTTTACGTCACCTTATGCTAATATCGCTAATCGGACGATGCTATAG
The DNA here is from genome assembly GCA_023052935.1 of Piezodorus guildinii. Lineage (NCBI taxonomy): Eukaryota > Metazoa > Arthropoda > Insecta > Hemiptera > Pentatomidae > Piezodorus > Piezodorus guildinii. Next base: position 214,008,893 of record CM041292.1, on the reverse strand, counting down.
TGCGAGTTCTAAATTTTGCCTATCCAGGTTTTATTAGGATAGGGATCTATAAAGAACACGTGACATCAAAGAGGCTCGGTACCACCTTTTGACATCCTTTTCGAAGGACGGTATAACTAAGGATTTTTTACTCCCATTAAAAAATCCTAGGACCACTCGCGAGTTTGAACACGCGACCTTTGGCATAGGAGGCTGTTATCCTAGCCACACTGTTACAAGTGATCCCTTTTTACTTTCACTTACTATATATAGTAACATAAGAACAGTAATACACATGTATGATATACCGTTGGAAACCTAAAGATTTTAGAAAAAATATTATCTGGTACTCAAGCTTTTAAAAGTTAAAAGAGAGTGATGAAAAGAAGATAAAACTAACTAATTATTTTAGATAATAATATAATAGATTTTTTAATAAAACACATGTATCTATATAAATTCGATTTATTTAATTCTTTAATAGTTTCACGTATTTTTATCTCTAACTGTATTTGAAAATTCTTTCATTGATTTTAAAAATGGAGGTAAGTGAAAGTCGTGTGTTGCCCGCACCAGTTTTTATTCATTATATTTAAGTTAGAAATCGGATTTTTGACTACAGCGCAACCTTAAAAATAATACTTTTTAAAGAATATGTTTTTACTCTGCCCTTGGACTACTGTCTTGAAATTATATATTTCAATCTATAAGATTCCTTGATCTATAAGATGTATTGTATCTATGTATTACTGTAGATTTATAATATAATACATGATAGCAATATTTTATTATATCTATTCCTTTGTTCTCTGAGAGATTAATTAAACCAATTAGACTTATTCATACGATATTAACAATCTCTTGATGGTATACAGAAACAAATCGATGATGGGATACCACGGACTCTACATCCATCATCAGAAAACCCGGAACGGAGGCAATTACTCCGGATCCGGAGTTTCCAAGTTGGCGATCGGTTTCCGCGACACCTGCCTCCTATTGCAGTTTGATTGCCGCATCCACGACAGCTGCGGATCGGCGAAGACACAGGTCGAGAGAGCGTGCGACACGGCATCTGGCTGACAGATGTTTGGGCGCCACGCTGTCAGCAGGAAGTCAGATAACTTGGTCTTGTTCCAGATATAGAGCGTGTAAACTTGTCTAATGATACTGGGATTTGTCAGTCTAATGAAATGTCTTACAATTAGTTATGGCCTCTTTGAGCTTGTTGTTCTATTTTTAAATTTTATTTTCTTCCGTTCTATGATAACAATAGTAGCTTATGCATAAATCATGGTGTAAAATTAGCTTTGAAATAAAGACTTTAGGTTAACTAAACGATAAACAGTGATTTACAAGGTTATACTTGACTTTAATAAAAAAAAAAAAAAAATAAAAAAAATAAAAAAAAAAATAAAAAAAAAATATATATATATATATATATATATATATATATATATATATATATATATATATATATATATATATATATATATATGTGTGTGTGTGTGTATGGATATATATGCACAGCAAGATAACAAACTAATGTTTGGAAAATTCGATACTACACTCTTCCTAAGTGATGAGTGCAAAAAATAAATAAATAAATAAAAATTATAATTGCCTAAATGTTTCTAGTCCAACAACAATGTAAATAATAATGGCAGAATAGGCAATCTACATTTTTCCTTCTTTTTTTTTTTAATTAAAATTTTACAAATGAATATGGCGCTTTAGACGCCGAAGCTGCATAAATTCCTTAATAAAGAAAAAAATCTGGTGCGGGCAACACACGACTTTCACTTACCTCCATTTTTGAAATCAATGAAAGAATTTTCAAATATACTTAAAAATAAAAACACTTGAAACTATTAAAGAATCAGTTAGTTTTATCGGTTTTTCATCACTCTTTATTAACTTTTACAAGCTCTTGTGTATTAGATAATATTTTTTTTTCTAAACTCTTTCTCTTTCGAACGGTATATCATACATGTATATTACTCTTCTTAGGTTCAAAAACAAATAATTACATTTAAAAAACATGTTTTCAGTTTTCTCCTTTTGTTGTTTTTAAAATTCGCACAACTTACACATTTAGCTGTTATTTATCAATGCTAACAAGATAATATAGTTATTTTTATAGAATCTAAAAAAATAAAGGTACTTATTGGAAAGAAAATTTAAAATATCGGCATTTAAGTCCTGACAGACCATTTTAATCAGAATGAAACCTACATGACGTTTAAGCATATTTAAATTTACACCGATATAGCAAATTTAATCAAAATTGTCGGAACCGTTTTCGAGAAAAACAAAAAAAGGTGCAAAATGTATGGTATAAAGTGGCTATTCTGGTTAGCTCATTTTGATAAAAAAAAAGGTTTTGTAACGTCTCGGGCGCATATTTGTCTTTAATATGAAATTTCAGTTTCATAGGACTTACCGCATCTGCCCGGGAGATACCACACACACAGATCTTTTTGCTGGACTTGGTTATTTGGACTCAGGGGACCCTAAAACGTGTATTTCCGTTGAAAACTGGAATTCGAAAATTTTCACGATCGCAATACTTTCCCTTACTATATATAGTAAGTGAAAATAAAATGAAAACGAACCCTCTTAGTATATATTATTTTACTTTAAGTATATACAGCAGCCAAATTATTGCAGAATACATAATTATAGGAACTGCAAGGCAATACTAGTTCCACAAAATACATTTTTTATTTAGAGAACTTTAAAAAAAAAAAGAAAAGGGAATCTTTGTCGTGTATAATTTAGAAATAAATGTAATGTGACATTCTAAAGGTTATGTGATAATCTGTGATTGCTTTAAGGATCAAATCTTTCATCTTCTTGAATTTCAATCTTTCGTAACATTGTAAAATAAATGGATATATGGGCGTGTTGCATGTATGTATTAAGATGTATATAAAATTGTATAAATACACCAAAATGTTACCAAAGTATGAGCAATCTGTCGTTCATTCGTATTTGTTCTTAGGAGACTTTAAACTCCCCAATATTTTTTTTTTTTTTTCATTGTGCCACACTGGAATATTAAATGAAGATTTAAATAATACTAATTTAAAATGCAAAAGTGTAATACATATTTACATTATATTACTTCCTCCTAGCTAAACGTACTAACATCAAACGCATTCAATCCTTTCAATCCAAAGTCCTCCGTACAATAGTAAATGCTCCTTATTATGTCTCTTACTATACCTTGCACCACGACCTTAATGTTCCATTTATTTCAGACCTAATTCCATCCAAATTTTCTAAATTCCACCAGAACCTCATTCATCATCCTAATCCTCTAGCTCAATCCCTATCCAGCTCCACTCATCCATACAACCCACCTAGAAGGTTGAAACGGCAGTGGCCCCGCGACCTTTTGTAAATATATTGGAGTTCTAGCACTGGCTAGATTCTCCACTCAATGTGATGTATGTATGAGTGTGTGTATGTGTATATAGATATAAGTGAATTCTTGACTTTATTGTTTTTGATTCATTATTGTGTATATATTTTATTGTAATTTTATGCCGTGTAAATATTGTATGAATGTAGTATGTATGATATCTTTCAGCACTACTATTGATGTCCTAAATTCCGTTTGAAAGGCATTCTATAGAACAAAATAGTGTATTTAGGGACATTCATCAAGTTTTATTAGCATTTTTTATGAATCTGTAAAGGCTTGGAAGTTTCTCAAAGTTTGCATAAAGCCCCCACTCCCCGTGTTTTCATCAACCCTTTTGTTGGTTTTCCTGGATGGCAGCGTCCCTAAAAGGCTTCGGTATTAATAATAGAAGTTCATTGGATGGCGCAGCCAAGAATAATCAGGGACAACCCTATACAAGACCAGGGCTGATATAATTAAATTAAACAAACAGAGGGGCACTGCGTAGACCTTTGTCGTCGAAAGGGTCTCAGAATCAACAAGGGTTCTGCAGTAATTGCGACTGTCGGTGTTGCGAATAAGTGATGAGCCTGCTGCAGTTACATAATGCATAGCTTCTGAAGCGCATCTAAAGTGCATTCCGGGGATTTAAAAGTCAGATGGAAATGGCACTCAGAAAGGGTTCGCAGGTAGTGGCGGAAGGACTCTCAGGGTGCTGATTGGAGGGAGCAAAAAAAGATAATCAGGATTAAAAGGGCTGTGAAGAAGTGAAGAGCTCTTGAATTCTGACTGCGTTGGGTAGTTTTTTGTCGGGGAGGTCCTTGACAATGTACTCGTAATACTGAAAGTACTCGGGTGGGGAGAAGGAAAAAGTAGTCAGAAAGGGTAGAGGATGGAATGGATTTTGTAAAGTAGAGAGTAGAATATAAACGATGAATATAGACAATGTACATACATTTAAAGATAATTAAAATAGTATAAAATAATTTGGGATACAATATTAGCTAGTTAGGTCTTGTAGTCATGTAGATACGCCTTTTGCACTTAGGTGGGAGGTTTAAGCGATTATGAAGTAAGTGATGAAGTAGCAAGAACGACGAAATAAAAATCGTAACAACACATTGATCACCATCTGATCTTTCACTACACTTAGTTGGTCAACTATTGATTATTGGAAAGTTCAATTTAGATAATGTCAATACAATTAAACAAGCTGCCGGGTTATTGTCTAAAAAAATTGTTTTTATTTATTTATTCGTATGTATTTCAGTTTGGCACAATGGACAATAATAATATTGCTAAAGGATCCCATTCATACAGTATTTACAATATAAACAAAAGAAATGTCAAATTACATAAAATGAAACCAAACTAAATAAACGTATACAATAACAAAATTTGTAGATAAAATAAATGAAGTTAACAAATAAATAAACAAACATGTCACATTTATACGTATGTACAATATTTACAATTAGCTAGGGAACACCGGACGGGGCTTGTCCCCCCACTTGTGGAAGGACAAGCTGAGTCCAAAGGATCCCAGCGCCTCCCTCTAAGTGGGCGCCATAGCCACAATCACATCGCACTTGAGAGGAGAATCTGACCAGTGTCAGAACTCCAGCATACGTATTTTCAAAATATCTCGGGGCCTCTGCCGTTTCAACCTTCTAGGGTCTAAAAAATTAAAGCATGAAGACACTTTAGAACGCAAATGATTGATGGTTGATGAAACTTATCATGGAGTATGATCGATAAATATCGAAAGTATATACAAATGAAAAGAAAACTGAAATAATCAATTCCGAACTTAATAATGGCCTGATTCTGGATTTGTAATGAGTAGTAGAAAACATAAAAAAGCTAGTAAAATTAAAATTGACGAAAATTAAAACTTAATAAATACCAATGAAATGTTAAGAATGAACGAAAGAAACGTCCCTTCTACACTAGACAACTGGACCAAAAGGGAATACCACACAATGTCGCGGTTGCATTAGGAAACGATGGGAATAGAATTGACCAATTAATGTGCCTCCTTTCTGAAATGGACTTTTATAAGAGGATTTGAGGACTTACTTTATATTTATTTATTTCTATTTATCTTTATTACTATCGAATTTATTGTTATTTATTTTTTCATCCTTGAATATCGTCTACTAATATAACTTGATATATATTTATTTTTTACTAACGCAGTCATATTTATTTTTATTATAGATTATTCTTGTTCTTATTATCTGTTTTAATTATTATTATTATTTAATATTGAAAAAAATATATTTGTCTTAATTAATTTTCAAAATGAGCGTATTCGGCACTATTTATGAGTGTATTATTTGTTAATTATGTATTATCTGTATGTATGTATTCATGTATTATGGATGTATTACTTATTATGTATATCATTATTGTCTATTATGTATTAGTATTAGTTATATTGGTTTATTATTTATTTAATTAATATTATTATTTAATATTTCAACTAAAACCATAATTGTTTGTTTTCGAAAACGTGTTTCTTATAGTGAGTTAGGTATTATATATCTAAGTGTATCTTATACTGAGTGTATCTGGCACTGATGACCAAGATGTTTTGTGCCAATAAATAAATCAAAAACAAAAAAACACGTTAAGAACGATCCAGAAGATATTCTGCAAACCATTAACATATGTAACGTCAGTTAATTAATATTTCTCATACAGCGAGATCGCATTGTAGTAAAAAAAAAAAAAAATATGCGTAAACTCGTTCTGAATAAGACCCTCAAAGATATTTTTTTTTTGGAAACTAAAAATGTTACTTTTGGCTTCAAATGGCGCATTATTTATCCTACTATGTATAACAAACTGCCCTTAAGGCGAAATAAACACTCGTTGATTTACTAGGCAGAGAAATTATAAATTATACATCGATATAGCGAGTTTAATCAAAATCGTCGGAACCGTTTTCGAGAAAATCGAAGAAAGGTGCAAAATGCATGGTATAAAGTGGACCTTCTGGTAAGCTCATTTTGATGAAAAAGGTTTTGTAACGTCTCGGGCGCATATTTGTCTTTAATATGAAATTTTAGTTTCATAGGACTTACCGCATCCGCCCGGGAGTTACCACACACACAGACCTTTTTGCGGGACTTGGTTATTTGGACTCAGGGGACCCTAAAACGTGTATTTCCGTTGAAAACTGGAATTCGAAAATTTCAATACATTCCCTTACTATATATAGTTAGTGAAAGAAAAAATAGATCACTTGTAACAGTGTGGCTAGCATAACAGCCTCCTATGCCAAAGGTCACGTGTTCACACCCGCAAGTGGTCCCAGGATTTTTTAATGGGAGTAAAAAACCCTTAGTTATGCCGTCCTTCGAAAAGGATGTTAAAAGGTGGTACCGAGCCTCTTCGTATCACGTATTCTTTAAAGATCCCTATCCTAATTAAACCAGGAGAGGCAAAATTTAGGACTCGCACTGTAGCATCGTCCGATTAGCGACAGTAGCATAAGGTGATGTTAAATAAATAAACAAACAAACAAAATAATGAAAAAAGACAATCTTCTAATTAAAAGTAATAATGTTTTTCTGTTTCTAGTTTATCTTAAATAGATAATAATAAGCATTAATTGCGTTTTATTTTATCATCCTGATTTACGATTCTTATGATTATAGTACTGTTATTACAGTTTTGATTTCACCTTAATTATCTAGATTCTGACTGTATAGATTCCTGACTGGGAATTCCATTATGAACGATGTACATTGTTTATAAATCAATTTACCTTCGTCAAGTCGTTTTCTAAGTATTTTGACATTGTTTATCACTCTCACAATAGTCACACTCAGTTCAGATGTGACTAGGCAATTTACTACATAAATAAATATATTTTTTGGACCATCAACTTAAGTTTTAACTTAGTAATTACGGAAATGTCTACAACATTCTAAAATAATGCCAAAATAAACTTTGAAAACTTACTTAAAGGGGTAGTAACTATAATGTATAGTAAGTGAAAGTAAAAAAATTCACCCTAAAAATTCGAGGGCTTACGTTTCAAGATGCCGATAGAACCCGAATGTTGTAGAAAATTACACAAAAATGTAGAGGATTACATTTTCTACAAAACTGGGTGTTAGGCTTTTTCAGGCCATTTTTTACTGCATTTAGTAATATTTAATTGCCTGAAAAAACAGCTTTAAAAACAGGTATACCTTAATTTAGTTATTTGGAAATAATAAACCATTGGTAATCAGACGGTTTAAACTGAGCGTTGGAAAGCCACCTCGGAATAGACCAATGATCCTAGGCCGTAGGCTGGAATCAAGTACCTCCCCGAAACTGATGGGATCCGAAGGCATTAGATTGAGCTATAAATCCGATTCAATAAGCCGAGCTACTCAAGTAGATAGGGTATCGCCCAACTCACCGTCAGCATGGGCCTTGCATTCCCAATGGTCCGTGGAGATAAACTGGTTCCCACTATGGCACGACAGTAATCTGCTGATAGATATCGGCCCATTTGTTACCATCATCTATCTAGTTGTAGTCTAGAGGCTTCTTGTAGTCAGGTAAGTGTTAGCATTAGCAAGGTAAGTGTTAACCGTTCTTAGTAAGATAAAGATGAAGAAAGAAGTTAATAAAGATTAATCATAGTGTTGGGATGAATGACGTTAAAACGAAGTAAAGGAAAGATGAGCTAACGTTGACTCGATCCCGTTTCGAAAAGAGCTAGTCTTGAGTACTTAACATTAATAAAAAAAATAATATTAAATAAAAAGATAAAATTAAAAGGAAACAAAATAAATAAAAATTTAATTTACAAAAATATATAAAAACCATTTGATTTATAAAAAAACTAAAAAAACTCTTCTATTAACCAAACTGTAATAAAAAAAAAATTAAAAATTGGATTAGTGTGTTAGTACTATTAAAAATATTACAAAAAAATGAACAATTATAATGAGAAAAATATCAAGGATAGTTAATTGTTCATAAATTCTTCGGTCCCACACGACGGGTAGGCGACTCTGGAAGGACGGTGATCTTCAAGAAGACGAGACGAAGTCCTGATTGAAGGTGCCAATCGAGAAAAACGTGCTCTCAGCTTACTAGTGCGATCGGTACTGGCTTGAGGGCAAGGGAGGCACTCTTATCTGTCCAATACTCTAACTACACCATTGAATAGAACACTATAACTAACAAGAAATATAAATATTTTCCTCCTTCAAAAAAAAAAACAATTTTTAATTTAATTTAATTTTTAATTTCCAAACAAAAATATGCAGGTAAAAAAAATATAATGTTCAGGCTTAAACACATAGTTTAGAATGAAAAACTACGATTAATCTTCATTAACAATTCTTATTACTTTATAATTTCGACTAAATTATTACAAATTTCGACGTATCTATAGTCGATGGGAATACTTTTTTTATTTATTAGGGTGTTTCACATGAAATGTCCGTTTTTATAGCTTCTGAAATACGTAAAGGATTTTGCAGGTCTCTGTTGTTTTCTTCCGAATGTTTACATATTTAAAGTATACAGTTACTAATCCTCTACCTTTGTATTATAAACATTAGCTTCCCAATCAATTGCCCACTTTTTAGTATACCTCCAAATATGAACATGGAAACACGCGATTTTCGAGTAATATTTTTGTACGAGTTTATACTCGGCCATTCAGCAGCTGAGCCGCTAGAAATATTTGCAAGGCGTTTGGGGAAGGGAGTGTTAAAGAACGGACCATTCGCCGTTGGTTTGCTAAGTTTTTAGCTGGGGATACTGACTTGGAAAACTTGCCCCGGGGATGACCTCCGTCGGTAATAGACAACGATGTTCTGACATTTAAAGTGTATTGGGAAAGTAAAAAACCTCGATACGAGGTACCTATGAATTCACTGAGCGGCAGTAACAAGACCCCATGTTTCAAAACATACCGTGCAATAATTGAAAGAACTGGGCTACGAAGTTCTTCCGCACCCACCATATTCTCCCGACTTGTCTACAACAGATTACCATCTATTCAGGAATTTAGACAACTTCGTAAAAAAAAAAAAACTTTTTGAAAATGATGATCAAGTGAAAAGTGCGTTTTCAGATTTTGTTTTACTTCAAAGCTCAGAGTTTCTCAGTTCATTAATAAAAAAGTTGGTGTCACGTTGGGAAAAATGTGTAGAAAAAGAAGGTAAATACTTCGAATAAAATTATCTTGTTTACATATCGTATTTTGAATAAAAATCCTTTACCTTGAAAACGGACATTTTATGTGACACAATCCAATATTTACAATTGTTTTTTTTCTCTCCAAATTGCATATAACTAAGATAGAACGTGTTGTCCTTAAGTTTAAATCAAACAAAAAGGCTTGGGATACCACAACCCAGTGATTTAGAGAGTAGCGGTGTTTTTATTTCAGAAAAAAAAGAAGGAAAAGAGAAGTTGTTTATTTAATCCCAATAAATAATATTGCCATAGAACGCTTTTTTCTCTCTTGATTCTTTATAATGCCACTCGGGTAGGGATTATTTCAATCAACGATAGAGTTTTTTTTATTTTTATTATTGATATAGAAATCATGAGACAAACAAACGAATATTATTTGAAATATCTTCAACTTAGAAATGTAGACCTGTATTACCTTGACGAACAAACTAAATCAAAACTATCATATAAAAAAAAATGTAATTTTTATAAAGACAGCCAAGAACGGGTATTGTTTAAAAAAAAGGATTCTATGGCGTGACAGCGATGTAGATCCCACAGGGCGTTCGATGAAAGGTTATAGGTTAAGGTCATCCCTCCCTTCACCTATTTTTGTTAACGGCCTCCAGTTGGCTAACAGGCCTACATCCCATGGAAGAGGCTGTGAGTGAAACCTCATTTAATTATATGTTTAAAAAAGTCCATCCGGGACTGTTATTCGAACTCACAATCTACAATGTGCTATATACGCTCTTCTAAAGATACCATTTACATTGCATAACATATTACTAATTGTATTTAAATATTTTAAGATGAAAAGAAAGACTCTCAACCAACAACTAAAAATATTGTACGCTCTTCTTTCTAAATCAACAAAACTAAAAATTAGACAGAAACTGAATGCATATACGCATCTACTTAAATCAATATGGACTTATCATTACAGTTTTATGGCTTAGTCAAAAAAACTCAAATACAAAAACTGCAAACATTTAAATTTAAAAAAATTAAGACTCATAACTATAAACAACTCTCTATTCTTGTTTTCGTAGTAAACTGCACGAACACAATAGACTTAAAAACGACACGTCAATAGCTGAAATACTTGTTAAGAGGCTAATAAGAAGCTGGATGAGAGACCTCCTCTACCTAAATTAAAGCCTAGGAAGGGGTGCTGCTGGGCACTTTCCTTCCCAATGCCTACCATTTCTGCTGTTTACGTTTTGTATAGCACATTTGCTTGTTATCAGATAACTGCTGACAGGTGTGAATAGAAAATATATATTTTTTTTTTTATTATTTATTTAAAGAAATTTACAACTGTATTTATACAATACATCAAGTAAATGGGATAGATATGAGATTAAGACACATGATTGTCCTGTGAAGAAACTACCCATTGGTAGAACTCCAATGTCCAATTTACGGTAAGAGGTCTCTTGGCCATCTCCTTTTCAGTCGCCTCGGTGGATTGTCAGGAATAGATGTTGAGGAAAGGTCACGGATAAGCGGGTTTGAGTGGGCAGGAAGTTTGGAATGGAAGGATGTATATCTGGATGGGGCTAAGTCTTCAACTAATGGGATATTTAGGTCTTTATGGATAATTTTATTTGTAACAAAGAATAGAAAATATGAAGATACAATTTCTTTTAAAAAATAATATTATTTAACTACCAGTTGATGATTAGTTAGTAAGTAAAATTAACTACTTCCTTCTTAATTTAACTTGTTGACATGCCCAACTTTCAGGAGAAACTTTATAGTTACAACCTAAACTATTTTTATTTATATAAATTAATGGCTTGGATATTATATAAATGGATTAATGAGTACGAGCTGCAGTAAATTATCCCAGTGAAGGAGCCGACTGTTCCGGTCTTCAGCCGGGATTACAATCTTTATTATTTACAGCTCCCGGAGCGCGGAGGTCGCCGGCGGGCTCTGAGGACTTCTTGTTCCTTTTGCATCTCGAGTGCCCTGATTTGGAAGGACCGGACGGGCTCTTGCGCAAGAGGTGTTCTCCCGATGACAGGGAGGCGATAACGAACGGTAGTCGTGCTCACGATGGTATCTCTTCCAGGTGAGGTCTTCTTCTTCGGGAAGATCGCATCTGGGGGTAATAGGCGTCAGCTGTCGGATGCACGTCAGGACCGTATACCCCTTACGGAATTAAATGTTCTCATAAAAAACTATAATTAGTTGATTATTTTATTTATTTAAGAATTTTTTTTTTAATTTATTTACAATGTTCAAACTTACTTAACTTTACTTCAAGATTGGCTTGATAAATGGCGTATTGAAATAAACAGACAGAAATCAAGTCAAGTAACATTCACGCTTAGACATTCTGATTGTCCTCCACTAACACTTTATAATGCTCAGTTACCCAAACAGAAACAAAATACTTAGGAGTCATAATGGATAGACGCCTTACATGGAAATCACACGTAACTACCTTAAAAAAAAAAAAACTGAATCATCGACTATCAATACTTAGACGACTTCTTCACCATAAAAACAAACTATCACTAAGCAACAAAATCATTATATACAACATGTTACTTAAACCTATATGGACGTACGGTACTCAGGTGTGGGGCTCATACAAAAAATCACACTTGCAGACAATTCAAATTCCTCGGCTTCATCACTCACTGTCCCTTTTACGTAACCAACAAATCATTACACAAAGACCTCAACATATCAATCGTAACGAATATCATTAAAAAAATATTACAAACATTTTCCCGACTCACTCGCTGGACATCCAAACCTACTGGTACAAACATTACTGACTGATACACTACCACAAAACCCACCAAGGAGACTGAAACGCCTCTGGAGCAGAGACCTACTTCTTTAGCAGATCTTCCACGCCAAGGAGTGCCTTCACTGGGAGGTTTCTTCGCTCACGAATTCATAAGAATCCTGAAGGAGGTTTTTCGTAATGGTCATCAGTGTTACAATATATGCCTAAAGGCATTTGTATATTCCTTGTTGTCAAATAAATAAAATTTATTTACAACAGGCAGTAAAGGAGTGGGACACGAAATGGAAAAGAAAGGGCATTGACATCAACGGACATATGCTATGTTGGGGCCAGCGGGGTCGTCCTAGAGATTTCCTTACGCTGTGCCTGGTAGCTAAGCTGATTTACAGGACTTGTTCTTGATATTAATTTATGTTTTGCAGAACAGATAAATTGGAGTCATAAACAACATAAATCCAATAAATGAGTAATTGGTATAATAAGGTATATCTGGTACAAGATAAAAGGTAAATGTACAAAATCGTCCGATTAGCCATAGTAGCATAAAGTGACGTTAAATAAATAAACAACAAACAAATGTACAAAAGGTAAAAATGGTAAGATAATATCAAACACAATATTAGGTAATAAACACTTTTGGATCCACACCGTTCCAACTGTACAGAACATATGGTTTTGTTTTTTTATACAAATAATCAGAAACACTTGATAAGAAATATAAATAGTGATTGAAGAAAGTTTCTGAGGAATTTAGAATACATAATAAAAAATTAGGACAAATGAAATAGGAGCGTAAACATGCTGTTCTCCATTTTCTTTGCAGACGACCAAGCAGTGTTCTCTAATAGAGATGACCTGAAATAAGCACTGAAAGCTCTGAGAAAAAAAATACAGCCTGTAAGGTTTAAAAATATATTATGATAAGACCTAGTACCTGCCGATAAACTGCAAAGAGGCCGCGCATCTTCAGACTGATGGAAGCTTTTGCAAAAGGGTAGACTCCTTCAATACAACAACAGTGTTTAAAATAGGTGGGAAGCCCGACACAAAATGTAAATAAAATAGATGTTGTAATTTACAAAAAATAATCCTAAAAATCTCTCCGTTTTATAAAAGCGAAATTCCTTATATCAGGATTTAGACTCCACTTATTCACTGACTCATTCTAAGAGAAAGTTTCGGAATGACGAAGCGGCTGATAATATATTTTGAAAGTTCTCAACGTTAATCCAACTCCGTTTGCGTGTCGGTCAGAATTTTACACATGACGCAGCGCATAACCTTCCGAGCGATCAGATATGCGACAATGATTGACGGAATAAGAAAGAAAAAAAAGGTATCTTTAGCCTTATTGATGGCCTTTGGGTGACTTGCGATATGATTCGAGCATTGCATGCAGTATGGTACTTATGCAATGCAAGACGCATTGAGCTGCGTAGAATAAGAAGCGGCAGCTTTATAGTAAATTAGGCAGGAATATGCACAAGTTGGGTTCCCTTAATTTTATTGTGAATAAATAAATTGTTTTTACAAGCGGCAGAAAAGGTACATGGTTCTATGGTTGAACTAATACAATAAAGTACACTGCCAACTTTTGATTTTCTGAAAATTTGAATCTGAAGTTTTATATAATATATATATATATATATATATATATATATATATATATATATATATATATATATAAAATCTAAAAAAATTAATGATTAACTTCTTTAAGTAATGATTCATATATGCTGATTTCGTCATTTAAGATAAAATGAGATAAAATTATTAGATTTGATTTTACATTAAATTACTACATATATAAATTAAATTTAATTACATAAATGGGTTAGTACCAAAGGTTATTTTTAATAGTGGAGATCTTGAAGACGGGAAAGGAACAACGAAACGATCATTAATTTTTATATTAAATGTTTGGAATAATAAAGAAAGCCCATTTTTTTCCACATGTTAATAGCTATAATTATTCTGGGTTTATGATATTATCATTCTAACTTAGCCCCTTGTAATGTAGGTTTGTTATAGAGCCAAATATGATTTTTTGATACGATCTACTTTACAAAGATGTACATTTTAAGAGAAGATTAAGGAGGTAGCAAAAATAACATGCATTTAATCACATTAATTTTTTATTTTTAAAGTTGTTTCTTTCTCTTCATTTTGGTTTCCTCAATCTAGCAAACATATATTTGCTAACAAAGTCTCCTTCATGACGAAGTTAAAGTCCTTAATAGTGGATTAATTCAGCAATGGAATTTTATATGTTAACAATAGATACAATAAATTAACGTTGTAAGTTCAAGATTGGTGTTTAGTAATTCATGTTTTTTTGTTTATTTTTTTGTCCCACTTTATTCTTTATTAATATCCCACTCATACCTGTTGAACAGATCCGATACCTAGGACTGCATCTTGAAAAAGGTCTAACATTGAATCCTCCCGCATCCAAACCTTACAATCCAAAATCCTTAGCAAAATCATAAATGCTACTTATTTCGTTACAAATAAAATCATCCATAACGACCTTAATATCCCATTTGTTGCAGACCTTTCCCGTACCAGATATACCACTTTTCTTTTCCAAACTCCCAATCCATATAAACCCTCTTGTCCGCAACCTATCAACCTGTCATATTCCTGACAACCCTATGAGGCGATTGAAAAGAAGATGGCCTCGGGATCTACTTAATTAAATAAACATCAATTTACTACAGCTGGGTAGTTTCTTCACAAGTCTTCCACGCCCTTTATTATAATTTAACACTTTTACTTATTGTATTTATGTTAATATACAGTTGTAAAATTCAATAGGGTTATAACCAGGAGTGCTGGTCTTAGCATGCATTTATAAATCATTAGTTTGAGACGGAAGGATAAGTTTGGAGATGCCTGTCATCACTTTGAACCACTGTAGAGTTAAGGATAAAATATTCATTCTTAACTACCAAGAATCGACCAGGATAAAGATTGACCAAGACCGAAAAATCAACTCGCAATAAATATTGTAAATAATATCTGACTCTACCCTTAACCAAGGTGTTAGTAAAAATAATTATAACATAATATATTCTTCATAAATAATACATCACATCGTATAAAGTTGAAAATTCTCTTTAAGAAACTTTCTATAAGAAAAGACGATAGAATATTCTTTTCTTGAGAGGTAATCTCTACAATAAATCGGTTTTCCTCGACATGCCACGTGCAGAAAAGAGAGGAAGGGCAGTTAAGACCCGAAGAGTGTGGTGAAGAAACGGCGTGCAGGCTCTGGCAGATTCTATCTGAGATCGGGTGGAATACTGAATAGTCGCTTCTGGGTCAGTCTGTCGCATTGTCCGCGTCTCCCTCGGTCGAGTGCATGGCAAGAGTATTAAATATGGCATTGGCAAGGACAAATAATTAATTAATACTATTCAAAATTAAATCAAATCGTTTTTTTTTCAGAAGGAAAGAAACTGAAGATAGACAGAGAATCATTTTGAATAAAAGCTACAAGTACGAAGTAGAAAAAAGTATATTAGTGTTAATAATATTTGTTTTATTACTGTCAAAATATTGTAAAAAAACAAACAAAAAAAACATGAAGATAAAATGACCATTGCCATCACTCCACTATGTAATATAAACTAGAAGGTCTCGAGACCATCTTCTTTTCAGATGCCTCGGAGGATTGTCAGGAATAGTAGAGTTAGCAAGGAATAAAAATAGTGGGTTAGAGTGGGAGTGTAGTGCTATGTTTTTGGCCGGCTGCTTTTCTAAGGCAGCGGTAGCTTCAAAAACTAGCTTACTTACTATATTTAGTCAATATATAAACTATATTTAATGATACCATTGGATCTGCTTTCCAAAGGTATCGTGTTTACCAATCCAATAGATGGCATGCAGGGTAAGATTAAAGTAAACAAGAATCAATTAATACATTACTATAATTATTAATTTACACATATCCATTATATTAACACATTGCCTAGAACTCTGATTGAGAATACTGAGGGACATTTTAACTACTACCTTTGCCATACAATATTACAAATAACGAGATACCTTTAAAACACTGTCGACTGACGAAGGTGCCGAATCACCTAAAGACATCCATCCTCTGCTTCATCCTCCAGCTGCTCTCAGAACCCCGACGGCCAGCTCCTCTTCTTGTAGATGGAACCCGACTCACTCCTCTTGAGGATAA
This sequence comes from Piezodorus guildinii, assembly GCA_023052935.1. NCBI lineage: Eukaryota > Metazoa > Arthropoda > Insecta > Hemiptera > Pentatomidae > Piezodorus > Piezodorus guildinii. Next base: position 213,992,345 of record CM041292.1, on the reverse strand, counting down.
AACTTGACTCACTCTTTCGAATCTTCTCCTCATCGTCGTCACCTCGAGCGGGGCTGATATGGAAAGTACCCCAAGCCAGTGTCTAGGAATTTTCCCGAGGTACATATTGCTGGGGGGCCCATGGAGGTAAAAGCCTTTTGATGTTTTGCGACAAAGGTTTCATATTCGATTGTTTAATATTAAAATTATTCAATTATGAACTCCCCACAGTATCCTCAATACATTACAGTAGTTTCTCATGGAAGAATTGATACCTGGTTCGGGCCAATTCAGCAACATAGGGGATGTTAAGGTCCTTATGGATGAGTTAATTCGTGACAAATTAAGAAGTATTGAGGATTTTTCTAAGGATTTTGGATTGTAAGAATTTATTACAGGAAGAATTTGATGGTTTAGTAGAGCCCCAAAGCTCAACTTCATAATTCTTTTTTTTTTTGTTTTGTTTTTTTCTCCGGGGTTCTGCAATGATATCACATCCCGGTCCTCAGTACTCCGTCTCTACAATAATCTCGATCCTTCCAGTCGTCCTCAGTCAGACCTCTGGCTGCCATTACCTCTTCTATCCATCTTTTCCCGAGGTCTTCCCCGTTTTCTCCTCTTGTGTGGGCAGTATTAAATCAATCGAAGAGGCCAATGTGCTTTATCCATTCTCATAACGTGCCCATACCACATCAGCCTTCTTCTACTAATTTTTTCGAGAATGGTGAGCTCGGTCTCCACTCTTTCCCTTATTTGATTATTATGGATTTTTTCTAACCGAGACACGGCAAAACTTCTCCAAAAATCCATCTCCAGGGATAATAATTTTTTTTGCTGGGATTTCTTCACCGTCCAAGATTCACATCCATACAATGTAGTGCCAACCAGAAAGGAGTGGAATATCTTCTTTTTCGTTTGGAGTGAAACCTTCTTTTCCATAACACTCCATTTAGTATCCCGATAATCCTTTTTCCGTTGAGAATCTTATTAGATATGTCCCTATCTATTGATGCATTCTTATCTATAGTAACGCCTAGACATTTGAAGGCATCGCTTTGTGGAATCGTCCAGCCTTCCAGGCAGAGAGCAGAGACAGATGAAAGAATAGGCATATATTCGGTTTTTTCCTTATTTATTTCCAGACCCCATTGTGCATATACTTCTACGAGCTTATTAGTATAACTTCGTAATCCAAGAAACTAATAATGGAAATATATTGCTGAAATCAGTATCTTTTTGTAGTCGGAGGTCAAATGAACTCTTAATTATTAATTTACAAATAATTATACAATTCTAATATTAATTTCTATATTCTATACAAGTTTTTAAAAGAGACTAGTGTGTTGTAAGGTGTATGGTTAATACAGTCGGTCATGTATTTTTTTCCCATATAAGAGTCTATCTAATCCGCTTTATTAATACAACTAATATTCTTTACGGTATTATAGGGATAAGGCTTATAAGCAGTGAGCTGATAGGCTTATTGGCTTATAGGGATATTCAATATTACATTATATTATATTATAGATTTTCAAAACATCTTAAATAATACAATAAAAATACTGAGGATGTATAGTCGACTATAGAAACTATTAAGGGTTGGAAGAATCCGGAGTCAGTCGTTTTCTAAATATTTTAATTTTGCCGATGTTTCGGCTCAAGCTTGTGAGCCATCATCAGGGCCTTACTAAGTCATATCCAAGCATAAACGTATATATTATCATATATCAGTTTATGCTTGGACATAGCTCAGTAATGCCCTGACGATGGCTCACAAGCTTGAGCCGAAACGTCGGCAAAATTAAAATACTTATAAAACGACTGACTCCTGATTTTTCCACCTGAAATAAAAAATACACTGTATTAAACAGATTTCAAAAATTAATATCAAAACTCACTCTACGAAAAGGATTCAATTAAAACAGTTGCTTTTAAATGTTAGCTAAGTCCCTATTTTTAAGAATTAACATCTTTGTTTACATTCAAGCTTTTCGGGATAAACTAGGATATTATACACTCTCACACACGCTCAGAAACAGAGATGCAAATGGAAATTTATTTAATGAAGAGAATCCTTTTTCCCCGTAGTGTGGCCGAGTCTATCTAATCCGCTTTATTAATACAACTAATATTCTTTACGGTATTATAGGGATAAGGCTTATAAGCAGTGAGCTGATAGGCTTATTGGCTTATAGGGATATTCAATATTACATTATATTATATTATAGATTTTCAAAACATCTTAAATAATACAATAAAAATACTGAGGATGTATAGTCGACTATAGAAACTATTAAGGGTTGGAAGAATCCGGAGTCAGTCGTTTTCTAAATATTTTAATTTTGCCGATGTTTCGGCTCAAGCTTGTGAGCCATCATCAGGGCCTTACTAAGTCATATCCAAGCATAAACGTATATATTATCATATATCAGTTTATGCTTGGACATAGCTCAGTAATGCCCTGACGATGGCTCACAAGCTTGAGCCGAAACGTCGGCAAAATTAAAATACTTATAAAACGACTGACTCCTGATTTTTCCACCTGAAATAAAAATACACTGTATTAAACAGATTTCAAAAATTAATATCAAAACTCACTCTACGAAAAGGATTCAATTAAAACAGTTGCTTTTAAATGTTAGCTAAGTCCCTATTTTTAAGAATTAACATCTTTGTTTACATTCAAGCTTTTCGGGATAAACTAGGATATTATACACTCTCACACACGCTCAGAAACAGAGATGCAAATGGAAATTTATTTAATGAAGAGAATCCTTTTTCCCCGTAGTGTGGCCGAGCTGGGCTAAACTAAATGCTAAAATATACAGCATCTACGGAGTTAAAAAGTTTAACATCCTCGTAAATTTTCATCCTAGACCTATTTGCATCTTCGCTATGTTTACCCTGGAGGGATCCTTCACGGCACAGAATAAAAAACGCATTTCGCTGGACAATGGTTTAGTTTGCAATAATTCTTGTTCGGGTTCGTCGCTCCCATGATAAGAAGTCTTGATGGCAATCTCCAATGAGAGAAATAGGGAAAGTACATGTGCTCCTTTTCCGGAGGATGTGAAACATATGTTATGATATTTAAAGGTGTATAAGAAATATTTAGCCAAGGAAAATTATTTCGTTTGAGAATCATAATAGCTAAGCAGTGTGGTATGATTGGAGTATGTCAGTAAATATACGGTTGAAATGGATTTAAGATTTCTTAGATCTAACACTCAAAGTATTTCTAACACAATAATTTTGATTAGACAGAGCAACAGAACCATTTTGAAATAAAGACCAATTAGAACATAGACGCTATAAACTTCCATTTATCTACTCCATCATAAGGCCTATCTGGACTTACGGAGTTGAGTTCTGGGGCTCTATTAAACCATCAATTTCTTCCCGTATTGAATCATTACAATCCAAAATTCTTCGGAAAATCCTCAACGCTCCTTACTTCGTCACGAATAAAGTCATACATAAAGACCTTAATATCCTCTATGTTGCGATTTGGCCCGGACCAGGTATCAATCCTTCTATGACAAACTCCACTCCCATTCCTGACAATCCTCCGAAGCGTCTGAAAAGGAGATGGCCTCGAGACCTTCTAGTTTAGATTACCCAGTGAGTAGTGTCAATGGGCATTTGCTCTTTATGTCTTTTTCATGTATTTCTGTTAGCTAATTTACTTGATGTATTAACTAATACAGTTGTAAATTTCAATAAATGATAAAAAAAAAAAAAAAAAAAAAAAAAATTGTTTGCACTAAAAACTGTGCTCAGATAAGGATCCTTTTTTAAGAGTGAGGAACATAATTTTTAGGAAACCTTTTACCTTAATGTTACCGTCTCCTGTTCGGATAAATATAAGGCTTATAAAGTTTTTAATAATTTTTAACTATTTTTTTTATAGAACCTCATATATTGAGCATTTTTCATTCAGATAGTTCATATTCATTTTTAATTATTATTCCTATTTTATGATGAAAAATAGTGTATCAGCCGTAAATAATAATCAACACGACATGTTTTCATTACCACTAACAATAAATCTCCTCCACAGAATGATTGTCCTATAGCCATAAAATCGATTTTTCTCGAAGATTGATAATTTTTTGAACAGCTGGAAATTAGTTCCTGTAATGAGCTGCACGCACCAGCTCTGCCCTTATAGAAACTGGAAAGCAGGGATCAGAATCGATTTCAGTAATTGAATTACTAGTCAATAATCGATACCTGATACGGCTGCAACCAAGGTAAAGTTTAAGTAAGGTTTTATAAAGTTTTTTTTTTCTTAACAGATAAATTAATCATAAACAGGAAATGATTGGGAGGAGGAGAGATTATCTTTGTAATAATATTTATTCGCAGATACTTCAAAAGAAAGTAATCCATAACATAACGATTTCTGGTGTGTAATAATAATTAATGAAATTATTAATTAGTTTAAACGATGTTTGTCAAGATTTTGAATTTATTTCAATTAGGAAAATGTCGTTTATGTATAATATTTCTTCTTATTTTGTAATCGTATTGTCATAACTTTTGAAGTTTTATATACAACAAATAGTTTTTAAAGCTTGTCTTTATTTTTTATTCTCCCAAGGTGATTTTTACATTTACTTTAATATTTCAGAAGCTTTGACCAAAAGGTGCAATATCCGCTCTATATTATTTTCGCATAAAAAACTATAATAGTTTTTTATTATATATATTAATAACGTAATGGAAAAATGTTTCAGTGTCATTAATAAAGCAGTGGTTTATTCTTTCCAAATAACAATATTAGGGTATAAATGTTTATATGGCTATTGATAGGCAATTAAGTAATATGAAAAGCACTATACAGTTGTTAACCTATTTCTATTATTCTTTTTTCATTCAGTCCAAAATTTAATTCTCTACCAAATGGACTAAAAAAAAAAAAAAAAATTGGTATTTATCCATTTATTTATTAGAAGACACGGATTTTTTTAAAAATTCGTTATTCGGATTCTGTTCATCTTGAAACGAAAGCTCTCAAATTTTGACATTTAATGTTTTGGAAGAGGGTTAAGTGCTAAACCCTGTAACGTCTCTATTTACGTTTTATAATTATTTATTTAAATAAGTGCTAGCTCAGCGGAGGGGGAGTGAGTAGTAACCATTTTTGACTTGAAACTTCTTTATTTTACATCAGGTAATTGAACCTAAAAGGTTACAATACAATTTTATAATAAATCACATTTTGAAAGTTTACTGTACACAAAAAAAAAAAAAAATACTAAACGTCAAAGATAAACTTACCCCTACGGGTTCAATATTCATTAATAAATCAAAACCAAACTAACATAATAAACATGTAACATAAACTGAACAAGACTAAGATACATAATCAATAACACCATCAATCTTTTTGTAACCTCCCTTAATTTAAATACTTTTTAATTAAAAGATCAGCTGATTTCATCAGAGCGAGGGTTTGTTCCAACTCTAGTTTTTGTCAGCTGTGACAACCCTTCCTGTTATGTCATTAATATTTAAGAATCAAAGAACGTACTGTTTGTTTTGAACATTTTAATAACAATGAATAACCCCAATACACATTCTAATAATATTTATAACATATGTTCCAATAATCGATATTAACACATGTGCGTAGAGATATAACACTTCCTGAAATCTTTCAAGATGTCAGTTCTACAATACGTACTCTACCGCATTATACTTAATTTATAGACACTTTCAAGACTTACCGAATACTGTGAGGAGAGCTGGTTCCGAGATTCGCCTCGCAGCTATGTTCTCTGCGACGCAGGTGTAGTTCGCAGTGTCCTGAAGCCTGGCCTGACTGACCAGGAGATGTCCTTCGGAGGACACGATGATGTTGGTATCGGGTTCCAGCGTCGCCCCGTTCCTGAGCCAGTAGACCCGAGGAGGCGGTACTCCAGCGGGAGGGTGACATCGCAGTTCGGCCTGATGGTCAACCTCCACAGACTGCGAGTAAGGAGGCGATTCGAAAGACTTTTTCAGATCTGAAATAATAAGATGAAAACGGTATTAGATACGATTATTTAACTATATAAAACACAATTCATAAAAATCACTAAAGTGTGAAAACAAAAAAAACCAACTAGTTTCGACTAAATATATATTAGGGGTACTCACGACGTTTGCTATAGCATGCTTTTTGTGCTATTTTGCTAAACCCGTCGAGTTTCTACAAAAGCATGCTATAGGCTGTGCTATAGTGCTATTGGCCGCCATTTTATCTATGGCTTTGATTTATACAAACCTAAACCTCGCAACACGTCTTTGTGTTTTTAATGATTTTCTTATTTCCTCAAATTCACCAAGATGTTAACAAAGCAGAATAAGGAATAAACATAAGAAAAATAGTTCAAATGAAGACATTCAACTTTTGTTGCAAGAAAATGATAGAAAACGGAGACAAAATTGAGGTTAGTAACTTTTTACTTGGAGTCAATAAGCATTTTATATGAAAATTAATTGATTATCTTGCACTACATGAGTTATTTTAAACTAAATTAGGATAGTGAACTTTGATAATGTGAGATAAGGAGACATTTTTTTTCTTATTTCGTTATACCTTGTGTATTTGTCGTTTTTATAATTAGTATACCAACATCCTTTTTTTACTCATGAGCTTATGAGAAAAACTGACGAATCAATGATAATATTTCCTCTTTAGAATAGTAATACAAAAATTAGTAATATGTAATTTAAAAACTTTATTAATTAATTCAATCTATCCAGATAAATTTATCTGTAGTGCAAGGTAAACTCAAATTACAATTTCTGTCAGTAATCGAACTAATTTTATGTTTTTTTATAGTCTGCAGGCTGAGGTCTGCTACTCAGAATTGCTATTGCTATTGCTGGACCAGTGCCCCATCAAACTAAAATTCTTTCATTTAACTGGAAAATCATCTGGATGGAAAATCTGCGATTCCAGGGTGTGTTGCTGGCGTGTCAATTAAGTGAACTAAGCTACCTCCACTTTTTAAGGAAGGTTTTGCTAGGTTGCAATCCTATGTTGATATTAGTTTCTTTAAGTTAATTTGTTAATGAGTGTCTGGTGTTTTGAACAATTTAAAAACTAGTGAAATCAAGGTAGGTAAAATTTATGATTCGATATTTATCATAAAGATGAAGATTTTTAATAAGTGAGTCACAATTACAAGAGCACATAGTTCCTTTTCAGATTATGCACACATTAACTTATAGTGGTTCTGTTTGCTACAATCTTCTGATAAGAATAATAGACAGGATATTTACTTTAATGTCCCTTTTATGGATATATATTTATCAATAGTCTACATAATCATACTCCACTCTTTCATATTTAACCTTTCAGAGATATACAAAAACAATAATTATCAAAGCTTTAATTTTTCCTATTTTAATTTCTGGTAAAGGGAGAGAAACATTAAGTTATAAAATTATATGCCTTATCACTTTTGTCTATTTTCTCCTTGGTCACAAGAAAAGATGTCTATTTCTCATAATATAAGATACAAAACAACAAAGAGATGAACATAAACTTCGGTGTAAGCTGCAAAGATTGATATACCAGAAGTATAAGGATGAACTAGTACTCCAATGGGACAGGGGAAAAAAGGATTTGTTTTTTAAAGAGCATTTAACGAGGAAGGAACAATCTATTTTAAGTGAATAAAACTAAATTTATATTAATAACTTATTATAACCAGTTTGGCCTAAACCCATCACAGTTCTTTATTTCAATAGTTCTGTTCTTTATGATTATAAAATTAATATGAATTTACTTATTTTATATCATATATGTATTGACCTAAATATTTAGTAGTAACTGGTAACTCAAAAATATATACTCTGACTGTCCATAAGAAACAATTGCAGTGAATTTATTATATATTACAAACAAGAAATTTGACATAAAATTTAATTTGCCATCTGCATTTCCTTTGCAATAAGGAAATTTGTGGACTGCTGAAACAGCGGCTTAGCATTCAGTAAATTTAAAATTAATAATTGAACAGAATTTGCAAGTCCTTTTTAATTTAAATTTCATCTTGTATAGTGATTCACTTATTTAAAACCAACTACTTTATGTTAAATGTAAAATGATAAATCTTACCTTTATTTAGAATAGATTCAATAAAACACAAGTTTGGACTCCGTTACTACATTGTATGGGTTCAACATGATGTAATATTAGTATACAATAGTGTGAAGTTATCTTTAATACTGTTTAAATTATTATTTTATGTAAATAAAGAAGTTTTAATCCTGTGTTTGTGTTTAATTTCCTAGTTCTATCAATTTACCCTCTATTAATAATTATAAAACTAGTTTGGTACAAATTTAAAAAAAAAACATATAAGGCTATTACTTGGTTATCATTGTCTTGTATTAAGATTTACACATAAATACAGCCAATCTCTCTTCTTGAAGTTTTTTATTTGTGTCACAGATGTAAATAACATATACATCATCAAATATATGTCTTATACTGGATAAATTAGGTCAAGAACCGATTCAATTAAAAAAAGAAGGTATTTATTTATTATTACAGAACTTTATTAAGAGTTTTCAAATGCATCTGAAATAATTATAGTTATTGCCAGTATTAACAGGTCTAAGATTTCATAAACTTCCAATCCGTACAAGGTTTTAAGTATTATTCATTATTTAACTGTGTGAATTCTGCACTGAATCACTTGTATAATATAAAATAATAACAGTATAATTGCAACTTTTTTGATTTTAACTACATTTTGTTTTAAATTAAAATTTCCTATCAAAACTTATTTATAAAATTCATAAGAAACATACATGTTATAGTAAATTATAGATTTTAAATAGTGCCTAGAATTAAACTCTAAGGAGCATCGGCATACGATAGTAAATAAAGGAAATGCTTTTTTTAAAAAAGTTTATTTACAAAAAAAAATAAAATTAATTAAATATATTATATCAAAAGTACATATATAATCTGTATAGGGAAGTGTTGCTGATCTAACTTTGCGTTATATATCTATACACACAGAACAGAAATGAAAATGCAAGTAACAATAATTTACTTTTATTAATAATAAATTGAATGTTTAAAGAGTAATAAATATTTATTTGTTAAATTAAAATTTATATTTTAATGGGTATTAAAAGTTATAATTACAGGGCCAATTTAATCTGTTGGTTTGGAAAGATAACAAAAACAAAAAGGGTCTCCTATTTCTTCATGTTTACATTCACTTTCACTGGCCCAAAAAGGATATTTACTTTTTTTTCTTTCATAATTGCTTAAAATACACGTCTAGTGTTTTTACTAATTGTGTCTCCATCAATAACACCAAACAATTGGCAATTTTAGAATGAACACTTGGTCGTCTTCAATATATTATTAAGTGGTGGAAGAAATTCACTTGTAAGAGTGCTTTAAACAAAATGTCATCTAAATTTGGTAAAACTGAATTTTACATATCTTTAAATTTTAATATAAAGCCAATTCGAAAGGTAAAGAAGACCTAAAGCATAATATTCTCTACACAGTCTTCTATAATCTCATTCTTTTCTTCTACCAAATCACAATCTAAAAGTTCTACTGAGCAATCATATGCCAAAAGTTCAATAATCCTTTTCTTGACAACTTTTAGACATAATAAGTGAAATAAACTATTGAAAAATAAGCAAATAGAAGGTTAACACTACTTTATAAGTTATCAACCAACAGGTTACAAACAAACGAGGTTACAAAAATAAAATGTCTTCCGACTGCGCTTTCATACTACATGTTGAAGACAGAAAAGCTAGACTGCGCATGCCCAGCAGAAGAAATATACTAGGTATATTTCTTATACAATTAAATTACTAGGTATATTTGTATATACATTATACAAACGTATAAAGTTGCCAAATACCACCTGTAGGTAACGCGCTTATCTCTCTAGCAATATACAATAGTCTTATAATTGGGTTATCGTGAACGATGGAACTTTTCTATCATCCTACTTGTCGAATAGCACAAAAAATCGCAATAGCAAACGTAGTGAGTACCCCTAGGAAATAACTGTAGAAGTTCGACGGGTTTAGCAAAATAACACAAATAGCAGACTATAGCAAACGTAGTGAGTACCCCTAGGAAATAACTGTAGAAGTTCGACGGGTTTAGCAAAATAACACAAATAGCAGACTATAGCAAACGTAGTGAGTACCCCTAGGAAATAACTGTAGAAGTTCGACGGGTTTAGCAAAATAACACAAATAGCAGACTATAGCAAACGTAGTGAGTACCCCTAGGAAATAACTGTAGAAGTTCGACGGGTTTAGCAAAATAACACAAATAGCAGACTATAGCAAACGTAGTGAGTACCCCTAGGAAATAACTGTAGAAGTTCGACGGTTTAGCAAAATAACACAAATAGCAGACTATAGCAAACGTAGTGAGTACCCCTAGGAAATAACTGTAGAAGTTCGACGGGTTTAGCAAAATAACACAAATAGCAGACTATAGCAAACGTAGTGAGTACCCCTAGGAAATAACTGTAGAAGTTCGACGGGTTTAGCAAAATAACACAAATAGCAGACTATAGCAAACGTAGTGAGTACCCCTAGGAAATAACTGTAGAAGTTCGACGGGTTTAGCAAAATAACACAAATAGCAGACTATAGCAAACGTAGTGAGTACCCCTAGGAAATAACTGTAGAAGTTCGACGGGTTTAGCAAAATAACACAAATAGCAGACTATAGCAAACGTAGTGAGTACCCCTATTGATAGAATGCTCCTTTACAAATATTAATTAAAAAAAAAAATTATACTTCAACGATATAATGAACATCTATATAACTGCTCTTATTTCGGCAAACATCTTTTAAACTAGGATAGTATTATTTTGAGTTTTATTAGTATTTCATATTAAGTTATTAGTAACTATATAATAGCTCTAATAAATAAATGTTTTTACACTTTACTATTATAATAAATGTTTCAAATGTACTATTTACTATCTACAAAAGAAAATAATTACTCCAAATAAACAAAATCAAATGCACTTCAGAGACAGATAGTTTACTCATACGCCATTTAGTGAGACTAAGTAATTTGATATTTTCCTTTGAAAATTATAATATAAAATATTTTTGGTAAGCATCTCAAAACTTTTCCTGACTATTTATACAATATACAGAAACTTTAAAAAAATACAATCCTTTTTTTTTCTTCTATTAGCATTATAAAAAATAACAATCCTTTTTATTGATGACTTTATCAATAAGATCTTAACAATCTTCCATCGTAACGATTATTTAAACAAAGCTCAAGCCTATAATAAAGAAGATTTATGATGGCATTCAGGGTCCTGGAACATCTTTATCTCAGCTATCCAACGGTCTTGTTATTAGAATCGATATGTTGTGAAGAAATACGTCGATAAATCAGTCGAAGCTTATAACTATCGATTGTAAGAAGGCGCCTTTATCAGCGCGACCGTGAAAGTTGTACAAGATACAATATAACGCAACCACACAACAGGTATCGGTAACATCATCCTCAAGATTAAGACATCATAGGAACGTAAAAAAAAAGATGTTTTGAGATTTTATATATATATATATATATATATATATATATATATATATATATATATATATATATATATAAAAATCTCGTGTCACAATGTTTGTTCGGGATAAACTCTGAAATTACTGAACCGACTTTTATCGAACTTCGTAAGTATCTGTTATTAGGTCCAACTTAAATGATAGGATAGTTTTTATTATTATTCTAAATGGTTGAAAAATATATTTTTGCAAAAAGTAAAACAAACTTTGTTTAACTGTGGCAACACTGGTTCCCAGTAAAACCTTCCCATATCTTCACATATGTGACTATTAATTCAAATATAAGTGTTTGTTGATTGTTTCTATGCGTTCTTATTTATAAAATATACATTCACATTATAGTTTCCATTTATAATAAAATACATATTACTTTACGTTTCCAGAAAAAATATAAGTACTTTTTTGAATTACTTGCTATGAGTTATGTGTTGCAAAGGAGTTATGATGATATACAACGGTTATGTTTAAAAGATAAAACGATGTTATTTAATAATTTGGATATGGCTACTTGGTACTGGTATGTTATTATAACATTGAGTAAATAAAATTGAAATCTGACATGAAATAATAATCTTTTATTTATCACTAACAGAGTAGTTCATTGCTATTCGCCAGTATTTCTTTTATATAACCTCATTCAAAATAATCACTATAAACATCTTTCGTAATTTGTAGCAATTTTAATTTAAATTATTTTATTTATCAAATAGAATTCACTAAACCGCAAACAAAGATAAAGAAGTGTTGATTTTGTTCTATTTTTTCAATGTGTCTCGATATTAGAAACAAGATATTTATAGTTATATTAGATTAATTATAGTAATAGGTTAAGGGATTTTTATATCACTTTCCTCATCAAACATAATTCTAACTTTAGTCTAATAAGTTACCATTTAATTCTATTAAATACAAGTCGGTATCCCCAGCTGAAAACTTAAAAAATAAAATAAATCGTATTCCTCAACCACTCCTTATTATATCGACAGCCGTTCTACATCACAGACATTTTCACGATATCGAGAATCTTACTTATAATATTCCTGATTGTTATGAAATTTTTCCTTATCCTTTTCATCCCCTCTGTTATAAAACTAATTTAAGCAGCGTCTTTTCATGATGAAATCATCACGACGACAGGCGAGAACTCCCCTGGGATTACGATTTTCTTCACACCCTCGTGATCGCCAGTCCAATATCTTACTCCGCATCATGCCGAAGCCGGCCATGCGCAAGAGATGAACAGATTCGAGAGACAAAAAGTTCCCACACGACGGCTAATTGAATAAGAAGAGCCCCGAGAGAGGAGGCTTAGCAGGCTGGGATTAATCCTCACCCTTGGGACAATAAAAACCGGGAGGGGGGGTTAGTGCCATCCGGCAAATTGTGGGGTGCCCCCCCTTCCCGAGCACAATATCCTGATGGATCGGGCCATTGTCTCCTCTTCCTTGTCTTCGCCTCCCTGGAAACAAGAACTGAAACGGATCCTTTGAGGAGTAATGGCTCTTCGGCGCAGGGTCACTCCCTCTAAGGGCGTTCCTCTTCTTTCTGTAGTACGGGGTGTCGGGTGTCTGCTCTTCCTGTCCAACTTGGACATAGAGACAGCCATTTAGCAAGATTAGGTTAGTTTGTAGCATCTCAAACCAAACAACACGACTATTACCAATAATAGTGATTCGAAAGTATTAGTAGAAAGTATTAAATGACCATATTATTTATTTACTATCATCTATCAGAGATTTTCGTTAATCAAAACGGAAAACAGACGTTCAAAAACATACTTAAATTGTTACGAAAAGTAAAATTAATACAATTTACAACTGTATAAAAAAAAAAAAAAGATGAAAATTATTACACAATGATTCATTATTTAAAAATAACTATATTATCGTACAACAATTTATATAGCAGTCTAAGTGCAATGAACTAATGTGGATAATGATAAATTAATCAAAGGAAAATAATGACCAATAATCACTCCAATTAAAACGACTAGGCTCAAAACGCCATATCACTGCTATTCTCTATATACTATTCCTGTATAGCAAATATACAACTTTATATATATATAGCATCGCAGAGACTCAAATGGACGATTAAAGTTGTTGGGCTCGGTGAGGATCGGATTCTGAGAAAGTTGGTATTCGCTGATCCGACTGGTAGGCGTCCGAAAGGTAGGCCGAAACGTCGATGGGAGGATTGCATTAAGGCTGATCTCGGGGGCTTGGGCTTGACCGGCGAACCTAAAACCTTATAGATATTATTCTCTATCTTCAAAATTAACTGAGTTAAAGGCGCATGTATAAGTCAAATTTCAATTTTCTTTTTCAAAATTAACCACCGTCTGTTGATTAAAATAAAAATAAAACTATTCCTCTATCATCAAAAACAAGTGAACATTGTTACACTGCCATTAATAAAATAATCAGCAGATATCAACTTTGAGGTCTTAGGATTATCGTCGTATGCCTTGATATTTTGTGTCATATTTCGGAAAAATTGGCAAAACAATTAAAGAAAGAAACCGGGGGCGGTGGACAGACGGATTTTTGTTAAGTTATTCAGGGTATACGCATTTTGGAAAATAATTAAAAAAATTTTGAAGGAGAAATTTAATTTTTTATGTTTTGGCAGTTTGGAATAAATTGTGGTATTTCTATTTCGGTACAATCAGTGAAAATTTCTTAATAATTTGTTGTATTAGCAAAACAATAAGGATCATTTAGGATTTTACAAACATTTTTAGATGGATATTCGAGTGCTAGAGGAACACTTAAATAGGGCCCGAAGGAAGTACGTAATACATTATTTAAGTCCATATCAAATATAAACACTTTATACATCAGTCGAAGGTATTTAACAAAATTCCTGACTGATAATATAATTTATCTTTAGAGTACAAATTTATTTTTAACCCTTTTCATTTCACATAATTCCCACAATAGTTTTATAGTTATAGATTAGTTTTTTTATTCTGAGGATTCGATTTTTAGAAAAATAAATATTTATAGTTAAATTAAAAATAATGTTTTGGGTTGCCTTTCACAGATATTATAGACTTTTAGTGTACGATATTCGCAGCTTCTCTGTTAATTTCATTAAAAGTATAAACAATGAAAAATTATAAAATAAAAAGATTAAAAATATAGGATGGCAATGAAAGAAAACGATGCCTTAGTTCATTCAATTTACATTAAAATGCGATAAAAAAGCAATCGCATATAAATGATCATCAAAAAAGGTGCTCCAGTTTGTTTAATTTTAAATTTCAAAAACAAAACAATAACTGGACAAAGTGGACGATATTGAAGAGGGGAGAGAAGCGGCCAATAAGGGAGCTATATTGGCCCACCACGACTGCCCGGAATGCCTCTATTGGTTAATTTAGCTAAACCGATTTGCATCCCATCCCCATTGGTTACTTTACAATAACACACGTCTATGGCCTTTTTGCTGTCATTTCTGTCAAATATCTGCGACCCATTTGCCCACTCTAATATTCCCGAAATTAACTGTATATTTACTTTTGTAAGATAAACCTCATATATTATTTACCTAAATTCATATAGCATTCGATTAATAAAGGCCTTTGATCTAAAATAAGGCCCCAAAAAGGACTAATTTATATTTCAAAGATTATGTCCGATTTCATAATTTAAGGACTTTTTATTTTTTATCTAATTAAAGTCCATTCTCGTTAAAAGGATTCTTACAAGCGACATTATGTAACCAGATACGTTTCAAAATGAAGAAACCTCCATTATGACCCCGATTTTCTTTAAAGATCTATCAATTAATTTTCCTGTAATTAGGATTACCACACCTAAAAAGACACTTTTTTAATAAAACTTCTTCCATCGTCCAAAATAACGTAAGTCCACTGCTAATTAGGTGGGATTGTTACGCCGAAATGGACTTATTTTACTATTTCAAAGGATATGCCCGACTTTCATATTTTAAGGACTGTTTTAATTTTTTTTTTTTTTTTTCAGTCTAAGTTAAAATCAAAATTCTTGTTGAAAGGATTCTTAACAATTGGCATTTATTGTAACAGTGTGTGAATCAATGGGCTTGATTTGAGGATGCTTTATGTTTTGAGGATGCTGAGGGCTCTAAATAATTAATTTATTAATAAAGTAAATATTAATAAGCCTTTGTCGGCCAAACATCAAAAGGCGTTTACCTCCATGGGGTACGTACCTCGGGAAACTTCCTAGACACAAGGACAAGGATCCCCGGCTTGGGGCACTTCCCAGATCAGCCTTGCTCGAGGTTACGACGATAAGGAGATGATTCGAAAATTTGTATTGCCAACCGTGCCTGAATATATCAGCCGGAGGCACATTAAATTTTTTGATGGGCTGAAGGCCTGGGCTAATCCATTGTTTTCTGATATCACCCCACCACCCAAGCCTGGGAGGTGGCAAGGATCACTACCTCTCGTTGACGTTGTCGCCGAGGGAAGGAGTTCGGACTATGTCTGAACTCAATTTATTGCCAAAACCCTGAAGAATGGTCCCTCACATTTTGCAATTGATAAATAAAGGCATAGAAGCTCTTGAAAGATTACTAGTGCATCAGCGCATACAGCAATCCTCTTTAGTATACCTCCGGGTAATAGAAGGACAAAATGTGACATCTATACATATTACATTTGTATTTGTATTTTGTTTGAAAATAAAACCAGAGGGAATGAAAAAAAAAAAAAAATGGGCTTGAAAGAGAACATTTTTAATTTTAAGATTTTTTCAATTTCTGTCCATAACTACGAAATTATGCATTTTATTTTGTTAATTTGGATACGAAGGTATATAGATTCAATTAAAATTAAAATTTGATCGAAAATAATAAAAGAATATAACATTATACAACAGGTTTGAGCCCAAACAATGATAAGATACGAGTGTCTTCGAAACCAGACTGGTCACTTGCTTATTCTATAAAAGAAAGGCATTTTTTTCAACGCTTATTATTATTACAAAACGTTAACGATAATTATTTATGAATGGTTATAATAAATGTGTAGAAACCCTCCTACGTTATTCATAAATAATATGGTATGTAAGTCTGCATATTTATAAACATCTTAACGAGCAGTTACTTCTCGTTTTGATCGTCCTCATTCAAGACACAGTTTTATTTTTGTCCGGCTATAAATTAAGTAGCCACTTGACGCCACCACCTACCTTTAAATTACCAAATAATGCAATCTCAGATCTGAGAATTCTATTTCAGTCGCGATGATTGATCCCAAGCTAAATTTAGCAGCCGGTGCATACCGAGCTATTATGGGCCAAATATAAGAGCTGGGCGTTTACTATGGCGTGTACTCAATTGCCGGTGTACCGCATGCGACCTCTGTTAGTCCTGTCTTATCTCGACTTTAAACAGAGCTGCCGGCGAGTTGTTGGCTCTGTTATTAAAATAATAATCTTGTTAACTAGCCTATATAGATAGTTTGAAAAGCGAGGTAGTATTAAGACCACACATAGCTCTAAACCGGGCTTCAATGTAACAACGCAAGATAATATTTTTCATATATTTTAAGCAAAGTACACATAATTGATTATGTAATGAATTAATGTATTATTATTTCTTATTAGTTAAATACATCAGAAACATTTCATTAATTTATTAATTGACAAATTGATGATATAATGTCATAATATTAATACATCATTAAAAGATCATTCTAAAAAAATATTTAAAAAATGGTGCTTTCGAAATCTGCATTTAAAAAAATAAACATTCCTGAAATGAATAATAAGAACAATGAATAATACTTCCTGGAAAGTAACATAGAGTTCTTTTGATTGTTAAATATGTGTAATAGGAAAAACTCCGCTTCGATTTTGGGAATTATTCGATTTTAGGATTGAAAACAATTGATAAATCTGTTTTTATTAGGTAATTTATTAAACTGACATTTAAAAAAAAAAAAATTAATTCTTCGGTTTTTTTTTTTTTGCGCTATTATCAAGTAGAACCACATATATATATATATATATTATATATAATATTATAATATAATATATATATAAATATATATATAATAAGTATATGCTCTTGATCAATATATATTAATAAAAATTTTTCGAAATAAACTTTAATCAAGGTGCAAATTCGCGTGACTATGCTAATATACGATCGAAAAAACATTTTTGTTAAATAAAAATAAATAAAAAAGAGGAGGGAGAAAATTCAAGAAATGATAGATAATTATAATAGGTGGAATAGACAGGAATCAGTCATTTTTAGAATAGAATAGAATAGAAAAAAAAATTTATTCTGGGACTAGGTCCCCTTAGAATAACAGTTATGTACAATAGAAATATGTAATATGTCTGGCCAACAGACAAGAAGCATGATTAATTATTATTTACAAAAAATTACAATTATTTACAATGAGAAAAATACCATACATAAGAAATAACAAAGAAATTAATGAAAAATATATATCTTCTAATTTTATCTTCTGAAAAACTAAAATTTTATTCAAACAAAAGCAAATTAAAATTTGGGTGGTAAACAGTAATCTTCATTCACTCAATGTAGATTTCTATCATATATCATATCACATTTGCTGATCGTCTATTTGGGATGACAGAAGGTATAGGAAAAGTTGGGATTTGAATGAGGATAAAGAGGCAGCATGGCGGATGTGGATAGGTAGAGAATTCCAGAGTGTGGTAGAGCGAACAATAAAGGAACGATCAAAAGTTTTGGTTCTGTGGGTAGGAAGATAAAGGTCAGACTGTCGCAATCTAGTTTCAAGGGAGTGGATTGAGGATTTAAATTGAAGGAGACTGTGGATATAGGAAGGATGCTGGGAGTTAATAGTTTGGTAGAGGTATGATCCAAGGAAATATTGTCTGCGGGTTGAGGGGAGGAGCCACTTTAATTCACCGTATAAGTGGGCAACATGAGACCTCCTTGAAGTACCGAAGACAAATCTTAAGGAAATGTTCATAATGCGCTTTAGTCTGCCTTCAAGCACAGCCGGGAGGCCGTCATACACCGCACAACAATAGTCAAAGTGGGGGAAAATAAGGGAAGAAACGAGGAGCTTACGAGTGGATAGGGGAAGGAGATGACGGGAGCGATGGAAAAATTTAAGAGTACTTATTGTTTTTCGGGAGATTTGGGCAATATGGGGTTTCCAGGAGAAGGATTGGTCGATGGTGATACCTAGGTTTTTGACAGTGGAACTGAACGTAATTGGGTAATTATTAAGGATTAGATTTGGAAAATTGGAATTAGATTTAAGAAGGGAATTGGAACCTACTACTATTGCTTGTGTCTTCATGGCATTTAGCTTAAGTTTATTCTGAATTCCCCAGACGCTGATTCTATCCAGGTCCTCCTGAATCTTGGAAAATGCTAGTAATGTCTCAGATGGGGAGAAGGATAGATAGATCTGGAAATCATCAGCGTACAAATGGTGGGAGCAATGATGAATAGATTTGGGAAGGTCATTGATGTAGGAATTAAAAATGAGAGGAGATATACTTGAACCCTGGGCCACACCTGCCGAAAGGGCAAGAAAGGAAGATAGAGGATGATTAGGAATGGTGACAGCTTGGGTTCAACCAGAGAGAAATGAGTGAAACCAACGAATAGTGCTGTTAGAAAAGGATAGGGATTGTAGTTTGGAGAAAAGGATGGAGTGGTCCATGGAGTCAAAAGCTTTTGAAAAGTCTAGAAGTATTAGTACGGTCAGTTTCTTTTCATCCATAGCAGTATGTAAGTCGCTGGTGATTTTGAGGAGAGCGGATTGTGTGGAAAAACCAGGTCGGAAACCGGATTGGAGAGGATCAAGAAGTTTAGACTTTTCAAGGAAATTAGATAATTGAGATTGGACTATTCTTTCTAAAGGCTTGGAAAGGTTAGATAGAATGGAAATAGGGCGATAGTCTTTAGGAGATGTAGGATTAGAGGTTTTATTGATAGGATGGACTATTGCTTTTTTCCAAGTAGATGGAAATATAGAATTTTGGAGGGAAAAATTATATATGAATAAAAGAACTGGTAGGATTTCGGGAAGGCATAATTTTAATAATTTGACGGGTATTCCGTCAAATCCTATTGAGTTGGTATGGGATTTCATTACAGAGGAGATAAGGTCGGTTGGTGTGATATCGGAAAAATAAAAATTATCTGGATTAAATGATGTAACTGAAGAAAAATCGGAAGAATGTGGAGAATGATTATCAGAGGAGGAAGATGAAAAGTATACATTTAATTCATCTGGAGAGGTTTGATAGTATGGTGAGGAAGAGGATTTGCAAAGAGACAGTTGGCGAAGGAGTTGCCATTTTGACTTTGAATCGGGAGCAGAGGAGAGAGTTTCGTGAAAGTAATTAGATTTTGCTTGTCTAATTGTTGCCTGAGTCAGATTGCGGAGTGCCCTGAATGCTTGATAGTCTTCCGTCAGTCTAGTACGTCTAAAGCGTCTACGGGCAGCCTCACGCCTCTTTTGTAAGTCTTTTATTTCTGGACTCATCCAAGGAGCAGGGCGGTGGCGGAAGGTACAGGTTTTGAGGGGAGCATGTTTGTCAAGGATACTGATAAGGTTAGAGGTGAGGATATCGACCATTGAATCTATAGAGGTACAAGAATATATATCGTCCCACTTTAGGACTTCGAGATCGGATTGGATGATTTCACGGGTAAGGGAGTTGATATTACGAAAAGTTGTTGTTTTAGGAAGGATTGTTGGAGTTTGGATATTGTATGAAATTTGTATTAGGTCATGACAGGATAAGAATGGGACTGGTAATTGAGATGAAGAGAGGAGGCCATGTGCTGAATCAATTACATGAAGGTCGAGCCAGGTATCTGAACAATGAGTATGATGGGTGGAAGAAAAAGGTACAATAAAAAGATTAAGGGAAAAGAAGAGATTTTCGAGGTACAGTTTGTCATTGGAGTTGGAAAGGAAATTGGTGTTGAAGTCGCCGGATATTATAATATTGTTATAGAGAGGAACGTAGCTGTAGAGGGTAGTTTCAAAAGGAGCATCAAACGGAACTAAAGGAGGGCGATACACCACTGCAAATAAGAGAGGATGATTATTACAAATAATTTCAAGGATAATAAATTCAATATGAGGATGATCGGATGGGGTTGAGACATCCAGGATACGCGATTTTAGGCTATTATGTACATAGAGACCGACTCCTCCGCCAGTGCGGCCTAATCGGTCATGACGTAAGAAGGAGTGGTCGGGTAAGGAAATAGAAGAGGAGGGAATGTAGGGTTTAAGCCAAGTTTCTGATACTGCAATTATATGGTAAAAGTTCAGGGTAAAGTATTGAAGGAATTCATCATAATGAGCGGGCAAGGATTGGGAGTTGACGTGACAAATATTTAGGATACTAGTCATAGGAACGGGATGGGGAAAAACACTGATGGTAGGTAAACGACGTAGCTAAATTTTGGTTAAATTTAAAGATTAAAAGAAAATGAATACAAAATAGAACAATCAAAAGTGTTGAGTGAAGAATACTTAAAAAATTAAATAAAAAATGACTAATGAAGAAAATAAAAATTGTATAAAAATAAAAATATACCGTGACACTAAACATTAAACTCAGTAAATTACAAATAAAGTCCGTGGTGTAAATCCGTTTGTAGCCAGAGAGTAGACGATAGTCAGGACGTCAGCCAAAGACCTCTAGGTCCTGTGCTCGGTCGATGAAGACCACCGGATGTCCGTCGTCCTTACGACAGCGAACTCGGCCGGCTGAAAACCAAACATATTTTAGTTTTCCTGACGATCTCTTCTGTCGGGCGAGCCAGTAAAGGTGTCTGTTTCCTGGAGACATTTCCTCGCTCAGGTATATACGGTGGCAATCATTGGATTCCCACCCGATGTCCAGCGTGGTGAAATCCCTTTTGACCTTTCTTTGCTTCACCAGCTCGTCCCTCGTGATTTGCCTGACGAAACGGACAACGACAGGAGGTGTTCTTTCGTCACCCGGCTTCGATCTACGTCGTACCACCGTGTCCAGATCCTCAGGAGAAATCTTCATACCTAGGCCGGCCGCCACACTGGTCACCAGAGCCGCAGGGGTTTCACCGGGACGGACCGGGATACCCCGAATTTCTAGAGACCTACGAAGTAGGCCCTGCTCGGCCTTATTAAGGCGAACCTCGAGCTCACCTACTTTATTTTTTAAAGTCTTATTTTCTAGAGAGAGCTCTTCGATATATTTTGCCTGGCTTTCTAGATGGCTTTCTATTTTGGAGAGCCTCTCATTTAATTCAAAACTAAGTTCTCCATATTTTTCTAGAGAACCACGCATGTTTTTAATTTCCTCGTTGACCTGGGATCCTTGACTGGTCACTGCTGACATTACATCGGCCAAGGTTGGCAAACCTGATTTCTGCTCACTGATCTTGGAAGGAGATGAGGGTTTATCAATTGTTTTTTTTTCTGGGTCACATTTAGGGCACAGCCATGATTTTTTATTGACTCTCAGAGTTTCAATGTCTTTTTCTTTCAAATTACAGCATTTGCCGTGATAAACAACACGGCATTTACTGCAATTTAAATTGCTTTTGTCGTCACGAGTGATGGCACATTCGCACAATTAACACTGAACCATTTTTTAAATTAAGTTGAGAAAATAAAGTTATAAAAAAACAAACAGTACTCACAGCAGAGATAATAAGATAAACAGTAACAGGTGTCCTTAATGCCTTAGAGGTTAGGGATTATTGGACGAGCTAGCCGCTGTATCTCAGTAAACAAATTAAATGAATAAATCTGAGAAGCTCAAATGACGAGGGTATTAGCGATGTTGACTGAACGAAGGCTCAAGCCAGACTGATTAAACGTTGGCAAAATTTAAAAAAATTCACAAAATGACTGATTCCTGACTATTCCACCTATAATAGTTTCTACAGTCGACTATACATCCTCAATATGAAATGAAATATATTATACAAATGTAGGAAGGAATAAGTTTAATAAATAATTTTCTGATGAATTACTACAGATTAGTGATATATTTCATTAACTCATTTGTTGCTATGTGGCCTCTAATCGAATATTTTTGTCTGTTAGTGAGATGATGTTGTACTCAAAATAATTTTTTTTATGACTGTATTTTCTGTACTCCCTAAACAAGCAATAAATATTGCATTTATATTCCAAGAAAAAAATAATAATCCAAAAATCGGAAAAAAATTAAAAACAAATCAAGAAAATAGGAACTAACAGAGAAGCGGTTTAGGGGATGTGACACCGAACGGTCAGGTAAAGGATTAGACTGAAACAAGTTGGGACACCGCGAGAGTACACGGAAGGGGAGGGAGTCAAGGGGTTCGTGCCCCCTCCCCCCAGGATAATTAAATTATTCCATTATACCATCAGTAAATAAATAAAGCTGTGTTAACCACATATCGAGCAATAAAGTAAACATAAACCATATATCTTCCTTTATTAATCGGTTAATTTACTGAAGCATTAATCCTAGCATTAATTTTCCCAAATTAAACAAATATCAATAAATCAATTTTTTTTCTTTTAGTATGAACTTCATGTATTTGGCTAATTACATAACTCCGTCAAGAGAAATCAGTTTAAAAAAGAAAAAAAAATTAATCGTTTACTTTCATTAATAACGATATATAAATTTCTCTCTATAACCATACGGCGAGAATTAAGAAAAACCTTTAAATTAATAATGTGGGACAATTTCCTATCTTTGGTAGATTTAAATGAATAAAAATAAAAGTCAAGGAAGAGCTGTATTCGCGTATAGTTAAGTTGTAATAATTGAATAGAGAACCATTAAAAATTTATAGACTTACGTTATTATAATAAATGAATTTTATTTGAGCAAGTGTTCGTATTTTTTTTCTTTCATGTATTTCTCTTTAAAAATTTCTATAAATGAAATATGCAAAGCGATAAAATGCCATCTCTTTAGACATTTTAAAGATGAATTTTCCTATCATTTTTATTTTATTTTGGGAGAAAAAACACTTTTTCTGAACCAAATATCCCTTGGTTACGGACACCAAAGAATTAAATAAACAACCTTCTTATTGAAGAAGACGGCAAAAATAAATGTATGAAGATTTAAAATTACGCGTATGACATAAGTAAGCTATTTTTATCTTAACGCTGCTGTTTCTTTATATATCAATATGTTACAGGATACTGTAAGTCCTTCATCTTACTGTATAAATTAATAATGTTTTGTAGTTTCTAATATTTGTAGTTTTTAATTATAAATAAAATTAAACAGTGTAATTATAAAATAATAACGCTTAATAATTACTTTCTACTGCATCCCGGAAATCGATAATGACATTTACATTTAATTTTTTTTTCAAGCCGAATTTTTAATACCCATAAGTAGCACAAACACTTATTACCTACAAATATACTTCTACTGAAGTTAAAATAATAATAATAATAATAATAATAGGCTTAGCGAACCCGAAGGTTCGATGCCGATACCACCAAAGTCCGCCTACACAGACTCGTCCAATGTTCACCATTCAAGCCCAAGCCCCCGAGATCAGCCTTAACGCAATCCTCCCATCTGCGCTTCGGTCTACCTTTCGGACGCCTACCAGTCGGATCAGCAAATACCAACTTTCTCGGAATCCGCTCGTCATCGAGCCCAACCACTTTATTCGCCCATTTGAGTCTCCGTGATGTAATCAGCTCAATTATATTCACAGGATACAAGTTCCGCAATTCCGCGTTGTGCAACCTTCTAAACTCTCCAGTGGCCTTATCTCTCTTCGGACCAAATATTTTACGCAATACCTTATTTTCGAAATCCTTAAGGCGTTGTTCATCCTTCAAAGTAGGCGGCCACGTTTCACATCCGTAAAGAACCGTTGGAAGAATAATAGTTTTATAAATTCTAACCTTTAAGTTTTTAGATAGAAGCCGCGAACTAAGTAACTTAGCAACTGAATAATAACACGCATATCCCACCTTTAACCGGGACTTTATTTCTTCCTGGATTTCATTTTTTCTTGTAATCATTGAACCTAAATACTTGAATTTCTTTACGTGTTCAAAAGTATGCCCTGAAATAGTAATGTTCTCAAGATCGCCACCATTTCGGCTACTAATCATATATTCGTCTTATCGGTATTTAATTCAAGACCTATTTGTTTACCGGTTTTTATTAACACACTTGTATTTAGTTGTATGGTTTCCGTGTCTTCACCTAGCAGTACCAGATCATCGGCATACCCCAAAACCGGAATCTTGTCACCCATTTTTAAGCCTTTATCGGTACACATCACCTTTTCTATGACATATTCTAAAGCTATATTAAATAACACAGGTGAAAGGGAGTCACCCTGTTTCAAACCCGATCGCACCTCAAATCTCTCGAAGTAATTATGACCGATTTTAACTTTATGGAATGTTTCCGACAAACACATCTCTACTAGGTTTACTAACTTTCTAGGTATTCCCTGTTCAATCATGATGTTATATAGCTTCTGACGGTCTATTGAACCATAAGCCTTTTTAAAATCGAAATAAAGTTGATGGACTACACCGTTGTATTCCAATTTTTTCTCTAATATTTGACGTTAGGAAAAGCTAAAAAAAATCAAAATTTAATGTTATCATTTCACCTACGTTTCGATAAAACATTTGATTAAAAATAGTTTAAAAGAATATTTAAAAATTATAATTAGTGGCAAGTTCAGCATCCGGCTCGCCAATCCCAAGCTTATTTCAGCCTTGGCGATGTTATTATTCAATTATATTTACCAGATGATCAATGTTATTTTTTTTATTAATCCTTTATATTAATACTTTGGTAATAAATAAATATTTATGCGAGTAATAACAATAAAATCGTAAATAGTTGCGTGCGGCAGTGGCTCTTGGGTGGTCGTTGACGTTGAGATAGAAAGGAGCTAGCAATGATTTATTTCATGACTTTTATTGCTTATTCTGATTAACTAACTCCATTACTATAGAGGTTTTTTTTACATTTGTCCAAGCACAGAGGCAATTATTATCTTGTTTTATGATTGATAGTATAATGAAACAACTTTTTATGTTTGCATACGGTAATAATCCGAAATTAATTATTTGCATGCGGAGGTTAATCTGATAGATAAATATGATTTTTATAAAGGAAGTGATAGTTCGGGTGAAAGTTAAAAACTATATATAAGAAAATAGTAAAAAAACTATTTATTATCCAACCGACCCACGTTGCGGGTTTTCATCAAGGCTAAGCAGGTTATCGATAATAAGAGAAAATAACATACAAAAATGAGTAAAACTGGAAGCATGAGAACAGAAAAATAAATTAATAATGAAATAATCAATACATCAATATAAATAAATAACGAAATGTTAATAAATAAAAATAACATTAACAAGTCTAATAGCATATTGCAACAAACTATTAAATCAACTATTAAGGTCAACTATTAAATATTTAAGATACGATTTTTGTTTGATTTAATATACAAAAGAAATATTTATAATTGCTAATGTCTACAACATAGAAGGGATCTTCATAATTGGATTTAATTGTAATTGTAAGCTTTCTGATCCACTATTTGTTTGCTAGAATTCTCTCCCGACACACATCCGCTCTACCTTTTTTTTTTTTTTTTTTTCAGGGGCGCGACAAGCCGTGTAGGCTCTAGGCCAAGCGGTATAATCAATCTCCTGGGAGATAACTCACGCCGAATTTCATGAGTGGCCACCATTTGGCTGTGAGTGAAATCCCATTAATTAAATGCTTGAAAAAGCCCCTCCGGAGCTGGGATTCGAACTCACAACCTTTAAAACTAACAACCAATATTTGATTATCGACATAAGATTTATACAAATAACACTGGAAAGACGGTCATAGTACAACAAATAGGATTAATATTCAATGTGTACGGAAACTTTTTTGTCCTACCGAAATGATGATAAATTCATATATTGTTTATCCAATATTAGTATAAATAATGTGTAAATTAGAAAATAATCAAGTTTAAAATAAATAGATATGAAAAATAAAAGGACGCTGTATGGAAACATTTTTGAGTGAGTGTATATCACGATTATTACACCTTGTATACATGCCTCGTTTCCAAGATTTGAGATTCAAAAGCATGATCTGAAGACTTTTACTCCTGAAGGCCGCCATTGGCTTTATGGTAATACGGTAGAGGAACCCCCACACTCCGTCAGTCATGAACCGTGACCCCACATTGCGGGCAGCCTGACCCGAGATAAGTATAAAGCCCGTGTGAGAGGTGTCGTAAGGAGGTCGAGCTCTGTCTCCACCAAATGTGTACTCTCTGGCCTCTTTTATGGCGGGCTCTGAAAAATATTTACACTTAGTAATATCTTCAGTGTTCTTATTGCCATGAGAAATAATATATGAGATAAGATGTTTTCTCGCATAAAAGAAAATCCATCTATAGTCGCCTATGGAATATAGAAGAATTATTCATAATCCTAAAACCACATAATAAATATCAAGTACTATGTATATAAATATTAACCAAATATCATAATTTAAAGATTATTATTTATATTTTTTTATCGATGACAAGATGCACTGCGACCTAACAGCTCTATTGGAAGCCATAGTATAAACATTCGTACAATTAGTAGATGAATTTTGTTGTAATTGCAAACTTTAAGAGGCTGTTGAGATTAATCAACTGAATTCTCATTGGATGCTCCAATCGGTCGACCACAAAAAGACTGTACCGGAGCTGTGAGAGGCTGTCGCACCAACAGATTATATGAAAAGAAGTTTTCATCAAGTTAGTTCTTGTCTACTTAGCCTACACAGAGAGAGCAAGCTTGATTCTGTAGATTCTATAAAAATAACGATATTATTTTGTTAGCATTGGTTGTTTGTTTAATTATTTAACGTCACTTTATGCTACTATGGATAATCGGACGATGCTACAGTAGGAGCCTTAAGTTTGCCTATCCAGGTTTTATTAGGATAGGGATCTTTAACAAGTACCTGACATCGCACAGGCTCGGGACCACTTCTTAATGTCCCCTCCGATGGACCGCATAACTAAGGATTTTTTACTTCCATTAAAAAATTCTAGGACCACCTGCGGATTGGAACCCGTGACCTTTGGCATAGGAGGCTGTTATGCTAACCACCCAGCTACAAGTGATCCTATTAGTTAGCGTTGATAATTAACAGCTAAATATATAAGTTGAGCGAATTTGATAAACAATTAAAGAAGAAAACTGAAAACATATTTTTGTAATTAGTTTTTATTTGGAGGTCACTTTCACTTTAGTACAACGAGTATAATATAATATAGTATTAAGTTCCTTTCTATTGTCGGATCAAACTGAGGATTACGCAAAATATGTATCTAGTCTGATTATGAGACAGTAAGTCTTTTGATGGTTTTGTGACAAAATTCTTTTTCTCATATTACAAGGACATTGATGTTTTCTCTAGTGTCTTAGTTACCGTAGCACACCTTTCCAAGTGACTCACTTCCCTATCTTCTAGACTATCCAGAGCCAGATACTCCTCCCATGTCCCGCATCCTGAGACACGCCGAACTCCTTAACCCGACCAGAGGAGTTATAAATATGTATCCTATCCGGAGAGAGCTAATTGCTACGAGTCGTGTCCCTGATCGCACGACTGCCTCTTGCCGTGCTCCGATCCCTGCTCTGTATTTAAATCGTGCTTACTCCGGATCCAGGTCTCGCTCGTCATAAACCATAGCTCGTACTCTGCTTAACACTCTCAGCCTTGTGTGGAAGGAATATAGAGCATATCGAATGATAGCTAATTTAGTTATAGGGTCAGCTAATCTGCAACAGATACGGACTAATGCAAAATCAGCATGACGTTTCGGGATATTCTCCCATCTTCAGAAGTCTACAAAGTATATTAAGCAAATACCATTACATTAAAAAATACTATACTGAAGTGAATGGTTTAAAAAAAATTGAAATTAGGTGTCTATTGATAACAAAATTTAAAACTATTAAATAACAAATTTAAAATCAAAGCAAAAATTAACAATGTTACATAGTACTTAGTTAAATAAATAAATACATATTATAAAATTACCTTGTTATATATTCAGAACTCCCAGCATTTTCATTAATACACAAATTCAACTAGGTAAATTAGTAAAAATGAAGTCAATATTTAAAAACATCAGATCTGAGCAAGAGTATTGCTCAGATCTTTGTCCTCAACTGGATTAAGGATTAGACCAATTTAAATTTTGTTATCAATAGACACCTAATTTAAAAATTTTTTAAACCATTCACTTCAGTATAGTATTTTTTAATGTAATGGTATTTGCTTAATATACATTGTAGACTTCTGAAGATGGGAGAATATCCCGAAACGTCATGCTGATGAAATAAAAAATTGAGTATTTATAGAAGAATTTATTCAGCCCGAAATCTACCTTAATATGTAAAAATACTATTTCGTTGAAGGGATGTTTTCAATAAGGAAGAAAATAAGAGTTCACGAGCTATAGAACAGCAGGTATGCGATAATTCTGTAACGCTCTATTTTAGCTTGGCTTCCAATTAATTTCCCAGTCGTAAATTCATATGCGGTAGTAAAACTTGATATAAAAGTTTGAGATATACTTTCTACATCCCAACTTTGTGATGGATCGTTAGGTGAAGTATGTAAATGAGAGGACTATGTATTATATACGGAGGAATATGTAAATGGAAATTATCTGTAACAAACGAGAACACGCCTAGCTTGAATAATTTAGCGCCTAAGTAGCAATAAAAAGCGCGACTCTGATTGGCCACGGAGCTGTCCTGCCTCGGCTGCTAATGCAACACCCACAACCCGGGTTTTATCAAAGGCTGTAAAAATGTCTATATCTTTTCGCTGATTGTTGCCGCGGAGGCGTTTCAAATTTATATATAAATATGCTTTTTCATGTTTATATACAGGCTGAAATAGAGTGGTTAAGTACTTTTGAACGAGAGAATTGAAGTGGTTTTATTTTATAAGATGTAAGGTCAGATCCTCGTTAATTCTTAAGAATGTTTTTCTTTACAAGATTTTGAAGACTCGATCAAAATGAGAAAAACTACAAAGAGTTCAAATAACCTAAAAAGTAGAAATGTACGTTGTTATTTTTTAAAATATGAATGAAGTTATTATATTGGGTTGTTTGAAATGTCCGTTTTAATAGTTTCTAAAATACATAAAGGAGTTTACTGGTCTCTGTTGTTTTCTTCCGAATGTTTACATCTTTAAAGTAAACAGTTACTAATCCTCTACCTTTGTATTACAAACATTAGCTTCCCAATCAATTACCCACTTTTTAGTATACCTCCAAATATGAACATGGAAACACGCGATTTTCGAGTAATATTTTGGGGAAGGGAGTGTTAATGAACGGATCATTCGCCGTTGGTTTGCTAAGTTTTCAGCTGGGGATACCGACATGGAAAACTTGTCCCGAGGAAGACCACCGTCCGTAATAGACAACGATGTCGTCAAATATACAGTAGAAGGAAACCCCTACCAAACAGTTAAAGGACTCTCAGCACAACTAAATGCAAATGCATGAGTCCTTTAACTGTTTGGTAGGGGTTTCCTTCTACTGTATGTTTGACGACATCGTGATTCTCCACAATGCACTGTAGTAAATTATCATCAATCAGAACTTTGGATATTTTCAGCATAATCAGATAGAAAGAAAACACATTATAGTAATACATTGTTTATAATTATTATAGCGCGTATTAGTTTCTGTCAGAATATTTTGAACCAATCGGGCGTAAGAGTTATTTATTTTGAGATGGTTTCTATCAAAATAGGGAAAATAAATGAGCCTCTGTAGTGAGGAAATTGAAAAACGCTCTACAATTTTTTTTCAGAAGATGGATTGGCTCTCGCGAACCGACAGAGGAATTCAAATGGTTCTCCTGATTGATACGTAACAGAGGCACCAGTGTTAATCACCTCCTGCTACTGCCCACGAACTCTGATTTAGTAGCGGCTACTCCTATAGCAGCGATGACTAATTAGTCTTATGAATATTAACGAAGCAACAGTATCAAGGGCCGTGTTGAAATCGATCCCGCTCAGTTCTATCGGCTATGGATCTTTGGCTGTCGGCCCTGTTGTTCTCCTTGGCCTCTGCATTTTTAGTGTTTCAGCTGCACATTCCCACGTTGTACAGAATTTTAATTTCTCTTATAGAAGCCACCTCCCACAGACTAGCTATCTAAGAACCAGAGCTTATTTTCAGAAACATTAAGGCCATTTTCTTGCTTTGATATTGCACTTAAGCACAATTGAAATCTGCACAATATGTAATATGAACGCATATGAAACCATATACCACTTAATAGCAGTCTGTCCAATATATTCTGCACTTCGAAACCACTACATCCCTCACGCTAATAACATACCAGAAAGCCTATTTCCTACAATAATAACTATTGATGACCCAATTGAAATCAAACTACTCTATTATTATTTAGTTAGTACCTTAAAACTAAGATCATTTGTAATAAATGAGTAATATTTATTAACAATTACGAGCTACATTAGAAAATAATCAACTATTTATAAAATTAATAGTACTGTACCTAGTTAATGTTTCATAATAATTCCTATGTAATAGACAATGTTTCCACTATTGCAAAGAACTATTATAATCCATAATCTGGTTTCACACAACTCTTTTAACTATATTTATATATCAGTGTTCATTTAAAATCCTAATATTTAATATTCGTTCACTCCGATATTAATTTAAAATGTATTTATGTATATATATATATATATAACTATATTATTAAAAATTTGTATTTCAAAGACTATTTAAAAGCTAAAATACTTTAATACTTCTATATAAGATAAAAAAAAAAAAATAATAATTATATAAACCTGTATAATTTGTTACTTTCTGTTTATTTTGTTTATTCTACTATGCTGTTTAATGCTTATCTATTATCCTATTGTGATTTGTTGCGTTTCATGTTTATTACTTATAATTGTTATTAATTGCTGTTTGTTATGTATAGCCTGACCAGGCTCTATTTGTATGGGGAACCCCCAAAGACAAATAAACTCATTCTATTCTATTCTATTGCACTTGAGGCATGTCATCATTTAATAATACATTCACTGCGCTAGTATAAAATGAATTAAAAAAAAAATATATGCCTGATCGATTAACAAAAAAAGAAACACTTAAATGCATACAATCCATAAAAGTCGCCTTACGGATGAAATAAACTTAATAGTTATCATGCAACGGTCGAATTGGGAATCGAGACCAGGATATTAATAGGCCAGTGTAGTATAAACGTCGCATTAAATGCAATAATTATTATATGGTCAAGAATTACGGATTCTAATTTTTGCGAGTATTTGGTTACCCACTTTATAGAAGTTAGTGTGTCACTGGAGTGTGTCTAGTCACAAAAGGCTAAGATAACATAATTGATAATTATTTTCTACAATCTAGATTCACACTCTGGATCCGAATTATGCTTTATTACGAATGCTTTATCCACTAGAGGTCGCCGTACACGATCATGAACTATATGATCTAATAGCTCTTCTATTATCAATAAAAAAAGACTGCTATAAATACTGAGTATTTCAATATTCAATAAAATAAAAAAAATAATGGATGTAACTGCGATGCTGTATTGGGAAAAGCTGGTATGATCATTTGTTTTGTTTTCCCTGTAATAGTTAAGGCATGCCCGGATTCGGAGTTTTTTTTTAGATACTTATGCATTTTAAGTCAATTTTTATTATTATTATTTTTTTTTTTATTTCATACTTCATTTTACATTATTTTTCATGAAGTCCTAATGAATATTATCATTGTCCCTTAATGGTAAACGTTGTGTAAATTGCAAATATAAATAAAATTACTTTAATTAATTAGTCTATTAGTCAATTCATCTACAGGAGTTATAAGGTAAAACAGAAAATATAATTATGTGGGATTTTCATAAAAATATAAGGAAATCATACATACAGATTTATGAATATTTTTTATTACATTGGATATATTTAAGAAATTATGGGTCTCCGTAAAAAAAATCTGGTGCGGGCAACATACGACTTTCACTAACCTCGATTTTTAAAATCAATGAAAGAATTTTCAAAATACAGTTAGAGATAAAAATACGTTGAAACTATTAAGGAATTAATCAAATTGAATTTATATAGAAACATGTGTTTTATTAAAAAATCTATTATATTATTATCTAAAATAATCAGTTAGTTTTATCTTCTTCATCATCACTCCCTATTAACTTCTAAAAGCTTGTGTATGAGATGATATTTTTTCTAAAATCTTTAGCTTTCCAACGGTATATCGTGCATGTATACTACTGTCTTATGTTCAAAAAGGAAAAATTGCAATAATTAAATATTTTTTCTGTTTTCTCCTTTAGTTGGGTATCGAATTTATTCAATTTATATATTTACCTGTTTTTCATCAGCGTTAACAAGAAGGGGAAGAAAATTTAAAATATCGGCATTTAAGCCCTGTCAGACCATTTTTATCCAAATGAAAACCTACATGATATTAAAGCCCATTAAATTTTCATCGATATAGGGAGTTTAATCAAAATCATCGGAACCGTTTTCGAGAAAATCGAAAAAAGGTGCAAAATGCATGGTATAAAGTGGTAAGCTCATTTTGATTGAAAAAAGTTTTGTCACGTCTCGGGCGTATGGTTGTCTTAAATATGAAATTTCAGTTTCATAGGACTTACCGTTTCCGCCCGGGATTTACCACACACACACACAGACCTTTTTGCGGGACTTGGTTATTTGGACTCAGGGACCCTAAAACGTGTATTTCCGTTGAAAACTGGAATTCGAAAATTTTCACGATCGCAATACTTCTCCTTACTATATATAGTAAGTGAAAGTAAAAAGGATAGTAGATACAAAAATTTGAAATATTATAGTATGAATTTCTAATAATTATATTTATTTAGAATAATATTAAAAATATTATTATCATATTTTCCTCAATCGTGTATACTGAGATTTCAAAAATATATATTTAGTTTAACTGTTATGTCATTATTTTTTCTAAGGTTTTCTTATTTTTATTTTTTTCTAAAAGAAGTTAAGCGGTATTCCTTGTATGTCTCTAAGTAAAAAAAAAAAAAAAAAAAACTTGGAAAACGTTTATTTCATATATTTTTAAAATAATGATCTCTGACAGCGTCTCGGCATAGCTCAGTAATGACGGGTAAATTTAATGACGTCATTTATCAATAGTAGTCAATAATTTATTAGGGAAAGTGCACATTGGATCTTAACTATATGCAAAAGCGTGACTATGTACTAAGCGGATATTTAAATATATACTATTTAATCAATATTTATCTATGATAATGAAATGCATCTCGGGCATTTGCAAATATTACTCTATCAGTGGATAGATTCATCTCTTATTTATTTATTTTTATTTAAAGCTTTAAAGCTGTGGGTGTGAACACTTGAAAGCGCATGGAAAACATGATGTTTTTTTTTAATTGAAGAATGTTAAATATATAATTTTACAAAGAAAATTTTAATTATCTTTTTTTTTTAACAACACAAGTATACTAAACCATTGGAGGTGAAATATAATACTATTCGGTGCTACTGGTCTTTGAGCTAATAAAAAAAAAAAAAAATTCACAATAATCATATTATTTGAATTGTTTACTATTTTTCATCGATTTTCTATATTTTGACTATTGTTGTGCATTTTATGCATTAACACGTCTTCTGTCATACATTTCGTAAGAAATATTTCTTTTGCTGCAGAACTAATAATTTTTTAGAATGAGTCAACGATTTGTACAAAAAAAAAAATTGTACCTCTTAATCATTAAACGTATCAACTAAGCTTTGATTTTTAAGAAGTGTGATATTTTAAATTCCTTTCTCTGAAAAAATTCCGAAATTAAATTGGTAAATAATATTTATAACAAAGAGTAAAAAAAAAAACAAGAAGCTAATAAGATAAAAAATGCTATATAATGTATAAGGTAATAAAAATAACTCATAATCCTTTATCATAGTTTTAGTTTTTATTTATTTAATTATTTATATAGCCTCTACCCTAGTGGGTCATTGGCGTTCACATTTACATTTTACACTCTATTATAGATAAAACTTCTTTTTAAATACTTCAAGAGGATATTGGCTTTTTTTTCATCATCTTGTAATAATTCTTTTAGAGTTTTTTCCATTTTTAGTTCAATTCTTAATTTGTTGAAGATTGGACAATCTATTAATATATGTTTTACTGTTCTCACTGTGTCACATTGTGTACAAGTTGGGGCTTCTAAACCTCGCAGAAGGTAGCCGTCGGAGAACTCACTTTGTCCTATCCGAAGCCTGCAGAGGATCACTTCTTCTCTCCTCGACTTTCTGTTGGAGGTCTTCCAACGGGCACAATCTTTTTTTATTTCACTTAATTTAGATGGATTTGCATTCCATTCGACCTGCCACTTTTCATTCTGTATAGAGCTGAACTGCCTTGTCCAGTCTTGCAGAGGGACTTTGTTAACTATCGTAGCTTGAGGTGTTGTTTTGTGTTTGTGTTAAACGACGAGCACAGTTTGCCGCGGTATCGGCTTTTTCATTGTCATATATGCCACTGTGAGCGGGGACCCAATATTAACACCACTTCTTTATTCTTCATCAGGATTTCAGGGTATATATTATGGATTTCTGCCACTACTGGATGCCTAATCTTTGAGCTATGAATAGCTTTCAAAACGTCCTATTAAGGACAGATTGTAATATCATTCAACGTGAATACATATATTATCATTTCTAGACAAGTAGCTATCTGAAAAAAAAAAAAAAAAATTGAGAATATAAAACAGAAAAGTGACAAAGGTGTGCAAAACCTGGACTGGACAAAATTCGCGAATAAATAAGGCGGAGATCTGGGATGGCATACTAAAGCAGCATTTTAAAAATATAGTCAAAGAATGGGACTAAAACCTGAGAATATTGTATCTTAGGGCTTAAACTGCCAATATACTCCATAATACTTATGGTAAGACACATTTTCCGACATAAGTTACACCAAAGTATGGAGGTTCATTTAATATTAATCAAAGAATAAAATTAAGTTTCAGTCTACTTTCCAACTTGCTGAATCAATTCCCGAAACTATAGAAAGTCTTGAAAAAACTAAATAACCTTATTTGGCATTTTTGAAAATAAGTATAAAAAAGCAGTTTGGTTATTCATTTTAGGGAAAATAATTGTAAGTATGATTCAGTAACTGTAAATGATTTTGTTTTTACTTAATTAAATTATAAGTTTTAATTTGTATATTGATATTATTACCGTCAATTGAAAACTAGATAACTGGTTATTATAAATATTTAAATTTACAAACCAATGTAAAAAACAAGACTGACCTGAAGGTTACATGTCGACACAATCAACGATTTTTTTATTATTGGATTGTGTCACATGAAATGTCCGTTTTCAAGGTAAAGGATTTTTATTAAAAATACGATATGAAAACAAGATAATTTTATTCGAAGTATTTACCTTCTTTTTCCACATGGCGTCTTGCTGCCGCTCAGTGAGATCATGAGGTACCCATGTATCGAGCTTTTTTACTTTCCCAATACACTTTAAATTCTGGAAACGGTTGATGCACTTGCATTTAGTTGTGCTGAAAGTCTTTTAACTGTTTGGTAGGGGTTTCCTTCTACTGTATGTTCGTTGTCTATTACGGGGCAGGTTTTCCAAGTCGGTATCCCCAGCTGAAAACTTAGCAAACCAACGGCGAATGGTCCGTTCATCAACACTCCCTTCCCCGAACGCCTTGCAAATATTTCTAGCGGCCTAAGCTGCTGAATGGCCGAGTTTAAACTCGTACAAAAATATTACTCGAAAATCGCGTGTTTCCATGTTTATATTTGGAGGTATACTAAAAAGTGGGTAATTGATTGGGAAGCTAATGCTTATAATACAAAGGTAGTATTAGTAACTGTTTACTTTAAATATGCCAACATTCGGATGAAAACAACAGAGGCCTGCATGTGAAACAACCCAATAGTAAATAACTCACATGAATTTCTAAAATGAACATCAGTAGAATAGCCCGAACTTAAATATCAGACCTAAAATAATCCTTCCAATTACTTCCTGTTCAAGTATTTAGTAATAAATCATTCGATTTAGCAATGGTAACCTTTGATGCATAGCGCAGTTGATTTAATTGCATCGATTAATGGGCAATATATGAAGGCAGGTTAAGCAAACAAAGCTCATGACAGCATCAACGCGGTTATTTTTTAATACGACATCCGCCAGCTCAACCATGACCCATCTTGGAACATTGCTCTAGAGGCCTACATCATACCGTTACGAGATATAGGAGTAGAAAATCCTTTGAAAGGGAGGAGTGCAAACAGTACAAAGCTCCCCGCAGGATGACGAGAGGATAACAAGCAAACATGGATGCCATTAGGCCCAGCTAAATCTTTTCCCCAGCGAGATACGACCGTCCGTCCTCGGCTATTGTCCTTTGTGATCCTCCAAAGTGGCTCTGAGGATCAGGAGTTGCCGTCCATTCCATGCCCGACGCTAATCCTCACGGATTTATCCTATTTCCGACAAGTGGCGAGAAAAAAAAAGAAGGGAAAAAATTCCGGAGTCGCAAACGCACTCAGTTGATCCCCGATTGTAAAAACGGCAGGTCGTTAGAATGAGGCTTTATTCCCTGGAATAAGCTTCGATCCCAACGGAGTGGGTACTTAAAGGGGTAGAACGACGTTTCCATGGATGAATGTAATTCGTGTTAATCCAAGTCTTCAATATTGATGGAGAGATTAACTTAGATTTACTTATCTTTCTGGATAAATCTACCAATGAGGAATGTAGAACATTTCCGAAAGGACTCGAGTTCGTTTCACTTCACAATCTTCCAGAAAAAAATTTTTTATTATTTTTTTTTTATTGTAGTTTAACTTACTATTCTCTTCCGATAATGGCAAACAACACGGTGTAGTAGTGATCGAAGATTCTTTTGACATGAACCACTATCGAGATAAATTTAAACCGGAAAGTCTTGAGGTTAGTAAGGAAATAACTTTCTTGGACACCTCAACTTCAATCTTCCAGGAACTAAAAATTGCGAAAAGTACAAAAACAGAAATTGGCTATAACAATTAATTCGGTTATATACCTAAATAACTCTATCAAGTACAAATAAACTAACCACCTTCTAAACATAGACAATGGACACTCCAGAATGTGAAAAGCTTCATTTCTAGAAAAGTCACCTACTATTTTAATTATTAAGCGAAGATATAATGAATGGATTCGAATATTACCTAATCTTTCATTCAAATATTGGAAAGTCTTTTTTTAATGCATTTGGGTTTATTTGTACATCGATTAAGTCTATCAATGCGAAGTTTGTTTTATCATTCTGTAAAAATACTGTGGTACTGCGGGTTCAAACCAGGCTGGTGGCTAAAGGATTTTTTAATATGAGTTAAAAATTCTTAGCTATGCCGTCCTTCGGAAGTGACGTAAAAAGGTGGGCCCGAGCCTATGCGAATTCAGTTAATACTTATTAAACCAAAGATATGAAATATTATTCTTCCAATCAT
This sequence comes from Piezodorus guildinii, assembly GCA_023052935.1. Classification (NCBI taxonomy): domain Eukaryota; kingdom Metazoa; phylum Arthropoda; class Insecta; order Hemiptera; family Pentatomidae; genus Piezodorus; species Piezodorus guildinii. The sequence goes on along the minus strand of CM041292.1, from coordinate 213,954,156 downwards.
AGCGTTGTCCAATCAGCCACATTAGCATAAACTGACGTTTAAACGCTATTGTAATCATAAACTTCATTTCATAACTTTGAATAAACTTTATGACATAAAAGTAGAGTCAAAAATATTCTCTAGATAAGCGAGTAATTTTTACAATGATTTCACAAGAGACGAAAAATTGTGAAATAGTGATTATATAGATTTCTATCCAATAATAAGATCATTAAAACATCTATCAGGAGCTGAATTTAATGTAATTCGCCTTAGTCAGACCCAGCCGTAAACCAGGCTGACACCTGATCCAGCGCTAAGCGATGAGGCACAATGGCGACGGACAGACACAATTACCATCCATTATCCCGTTGAGTCAGTAGTCATTAAGTGCACGCCGTAGACCAAATGGACCGTGGGCCAACCTTGGACCATCACAAAGAGATTCCTCGTTTAAATTAATACACTGCCCATTTCGAATCACGCCGACATCCAGCTAGCATCCTTTCTCCTACCGAGTCTATATTTAGTCGGTGCCGAGTCGTTCCCACTTCCTGGTCGAGGAAGGAATGGATGCAGCTACAGATGTACTAACGCAGCTGTAATATCTATTAACTATATAAAAGTCAATATAACATAAAGTGAATAAAAAACTAACTTACTTTAACTTTTATTTATTTTTTTTTGGTATATATTACAATTTGTCATAATAACAATAATATAGCTACAGATCTCATTATAGAATATTACAATATAACAAAAGGAAAGTCAAATTACATAAATAAAATAAAAATAAATAAACTATACTTACTTTAACTAAAATACAAAATAAACAAGTACGGTACGTTTCATATTCATTTTAATGTTTTATTTAACAAGGAAAACAACTTAAGAGCATGTCATTTATTACGTCGCAAAGTTAATGTTATGAGTACTCTACACTATATAATAAATAAATGAATTATCATAATAAATTATAACCTATTATAATATAATACTATCATCAGGAAGTCAAATAGTATTGATATATATTTCGTTTTTAAAAAGTTTTTCTAATGTTAGCTGTAATACAACTTTTTTAAATGCTCATATTGAGTGGACTCTCTAATCTTCTTCCAGTGGCGCGACAGGCCGTGTAGGCCCCGGACCTCGTGGTGTAAATTCCTGCGAGTTTACACTCATTTTCAAAAGCAATTTTTAGTGTAGGGTCATCACTCCTACGACAAATTTGTGAGTGGCCACCCTTTGGCTGACGGGTCTCACATACCCGGGGGAGAGGTTGTGAGTGAATCCCCATTTTTTTAACATCCTTATAAAAGCCCCGCCGGGACTGGGATTCGAACTCAGAAACTGTAGCATGATAGACTAGCGCGCCACGGGCTCCCCAGGGACTCTAATATTTATAATTTATACTTCTTTTCAAACAATAAAAAATATATAAATTATTAGGATTATTACGAAAATTGAAAAATGAACAAAACTTTAAGAATTAAGCTTGTGGTTGGAAAACTGTTGTTTACATCAAACTAACCTTTGATTTGAAAAATATAATATATATATAAGCAGTGTTTAATTTTTTTAAATATTTACACGTACTTGGCCCCCTCTAAGTATTTTATAAATAAATAGCTGCTATAAAAAAAAATAATAAAAAATAAAAAAAAAAAAAAAAAAAAAAATCTGTGCTTGCTTCTTGGTTACGTCTTAGTGATATCAAGCAATTTAAAATAATGGAGAATATATTAAGAGATAATGGAGCTATATATCAAGTGCACGTACATATCAAATGAAATGAAAAATAATTTATATTCTAGGGGAGCTAGTCCCCTTAGAATAATACAAATGTAAAATTTAAGATTTATCCACTGACTACAATAATTTCACAATATAATATTCATAATTTAATCAATAAAAAAATTCTGGTGCGGGCAACACACGACTTTCACTTACCTCCATTTTTAAAATCAATGAAAGAATTTTCAAATACAGTCAGAGACAAAAATACGTGAAACTATTAAAGAATTAATTAAATTGAATTTCTATAGGAACATGTGTTTTATTAAAAAATCTATTATATTATTATCTAAAATAATCAGTAAGTTTTATCTTCTTTTCACACTCTCTATTAACTTTTAAAAGCTTGTGTATGAGGTAATATTTTTTTAAAAATCTTTAGCTTTCCAACGGTATATCATACATGTATATTATAATTCTTATGTTCAAAAACGAAAAATTGCATTAAAAAAATATTTTTTCTGTTTTCTTCTTTAGTTGGGTATCGAATTCATTCAATTTATATATTTACCTTTTTTCCATCAGTGGTAACAAGATAATATAGTTATTTTTATAGAATCAACAAAATTAAAGGTACTTTAGAGAAAGAAAATTTAAACTATCGGCATTTGAGCCCTGTCAGACCATTTTAATCAGAATGAAACCTTAAAGCCCATTAAATTTTACATCGATATAGGGAGGTTAATCAAAATCGTCGGAAAGTAAAAATTATACAGTATGTTATAAATTTAAACGCACACAGACATATGTACTGCTTTTAGTTCATAGAAAATATTGACTATAAATAATAAAAGATTAGGTAAGTGCGTAATTCACAGTAGGAACCCCAGAAGTTGAAGGGCCTCAATGTTAAAAAAAAAAACTTATAGGAGGTAAAACAAATATTTATTTGTCAAAGCATTCTTGGAGTGTCACAAAAACAATTTTATCATATAAATCCTGTAGTTTAATTTAAGACTGAAAAAATAAGATATAGTAATAGTTTTCTTACTGACAAATAAAATATAATTTAGATTTTACTGAATAATGTCGTATTTACACAGCTTTGGTCCAAGGGCAACATTTTTAATCCTCTCCCGGAAAACCTGAAAACGCCACCGGATAATTCAGGAAATATTGTTTTCCTTCGAGGAGGGGGTGTGGAGTAAAACAGAGCCCCCCTAAAAAATATGGTGACAATTTATTTTTATCACCATATTTTCCTAGAGCCGTCGGGCTCTGACTCAGAAGGAATACACCGAAGATTAAATAAAAACAGGAGAGGCAGAGTATTATCCGAATATTAAACTGGACCCGGGCCAACATTCCTCCATATTTATATTAGAGAGAGATATCCACCCACCGAAGGGCGTATAGTTTCCGTTCTGCTGGGGGCCGTATCATGATTATCTTAATGTCAAGGAAATTGGATTTATATTTTCGCAAGTTTTCGGATTGTGCCAAAAATCACATATAAAGAGATTTATCATATATATTGGGTTGTTTCACATGAAATGTCCGTTTTTATAGTTTTTGAAATACATAAAGGATTTTGCAGGTCTCTGTTGTTTTCTTCCGAATGTTTCACATATTTAAAGTAAACAGTAACTAATCCTCTACCTTTGTATTATAAACATTAGCTTCCCAATTAATTACCCACTTTTTAGTATACCTCTAAATATGAACATGGAAACACGCAATTTTCGAGTAACATTTTTGTACGAGTTTAAACTCGGCCATTCAGCAGCCGAATATAGAAAGAAATATTTGCAAGGCGTTTGAGGAAGGATTGTTAATAAACAGGACCATTCGCATGCAAGTGCATCTACCGTTTCCAGACATTTAGAGTGTATTGGGAAAGTGAAAAAACTCGATAAATGGGTACCTCATGATCTCACATAGCGGCAGCAAGACACCATGTTTCAAAACATACCGTGCAAAAATTGAAAGAACTGGGCTACGAAGTTCTTCCGTACCCACCATATTCTCCCGACTTGTCTCCAACAGATTACACCTTTCATGAATTTAGACAACTTCGTCAAAGGAAAACGTTTTGAAAATGATGATTAAGTGAAAAGTACGTTTTCAGATTTTGTTTTACTTCAAAGCTTACAGTTTTTCAGTTCGGAGATAAAATAGTTGGTGCCACGTTGGGAACAATGTGTAGAAGAAGGTAAATACTTCGAATAAAATTATCTTGTTTTCATATCGTATTTTTAATAAAAATCCTTTACCTTGAAAACGGACACAACCCAATAATAAATTAGGCCTCAGAATAAAAAAAATTACATAACCAAGGTATAGGCTTAAGAAATAAAAAGAATTTAATAAGAAAACTCTAGGAACATACAAACGGTGCCTATAAAATCAGCTCAAAGAAAGTCTCTGACTTCTCTATATTTTAAGAAGTCTTTTACCTGACCAAATCTCGGTGAAAATCACCAAAACAAAGAATAATTATAATTAATATGGTATACTAGATTAAAAATATATATAATGACATTACTTACTTTACGATAAGATTCAACTATATCTACCCTACACCAGCTGAAATTGTAGTTGTTTAAGTTGACTTACCAAAGAATCATTATGAAGAATTATAAAAATATTACGTTATGAAGCTTTATATCTTTAAAAAGTCAAGAAATATAAATAATAAATATAGGTTTATTTATTTTTTTTTTCAGAAATAATCCAAAAGTCCTGTCCTAAAAAAAAAAAAAAAAAAAAAAAAAAAAAAAAAAAAAAAAAAGAGCTGATTAAGAGATCTCTTTGATTAAACTTAATTGGAATTCGGGTCAAGCATTGGAACCTGACCTAACTAATGATTAACATGTCAATTACTCAAACCGGATTTCGGTATTTTAGGGAAAAGTTCATATGCTCACATATTAGGATTGAACAACATTAATAAAACAAAATAAGTAAAATTAAATCATTCAACTGTCTATATTAACGAAATTTATCGATTCTGTCTGAATTTTTAAAGCAATTGTCTAAATAAGATCAAACTAATTGAAAATTAAAAAAAAATAAATAAATAATAGATTATTATATATGATTAGTAGCAGAAACGGTGGCGATATTCGTGATATTGATGTTTCATGGCATACTTATGAACACGTAGAGAAATTCAGGTATTTAGGTTTAATGATAACAAGAAAAAATGAAATCCAGGAAGAAATAAATAAAGTCCCGGTTAAAGGTGGGAAATGCGTGTTATTATTCAGTTGCTAAGTTACTTAGTTCGCGGCTTCTATCTATAAACTTAAAGGTTAAAATTTATAAAACTATTATTCTTCCGACGGTTCTCTACGGATGTGAAACGTGGCCGCTTACTTTGAAGGATGAACAACGGCTTAAGGTTTTTGGAAATAAGGTACTGCGTAAAATATTTGGTCCGAAGAGAGATGAGGCCATTGGGGAGTTTAGAAGGTCGCACAACGCGGAGACTCAAATGGGCGAGTAAAGTTGTTGGGTTCGATGAGGAGCGGATTCCGAGAAAGTTGGTATTCGCTGATCCGACTGGTAGGCTTTCAAAAGGTAGGCCGAAGCGTCGATGGGAGGCTTGGGCTTGAACGGAGAACATTAGACGAGTCTGTGTAGGCGGAATTTATTAGTATCGGCATCGAACCTTCGGGTTCGCTAAGCCTATTATTGTTATTATTAATAATAATATAGATTATAATTATAAATAAGCGTGTGCTAGTGAAGTATATTAGTGTGTTTTGATATTAACCCAAGTTACTTACTTCTAAAGCCGCTCCATAGACTGTATAAAATCCAAAGGGGGACTTGAAGAGTTAGTAGGGAAATTATGGTAAACTGTAAAAGTTGCTTTATAAGTGGAAGGAAGGCGGCGATTATCACTGTTTTGCAAAGTTTGCTGCCACATGGCGGTGAATATTTACCATAGGGAGCGACTCTATCGTCATCAAACCCTAAAGTATGCCTAATCGTGTATATAACAGTTCGACCGAGGATGTGATGAGGTGAATCACTTTATGATTCTTTTTAATATAATTGATATTTTATACATACCATTATTAGCTTTAATTGTCAGTTTTTATTGTGGGTGTGTGGTCGATTGTTGAAATGATGATTTCATTTTAAAATGCTGTTGACTCAGATTAATTTCACAGTTTATTTAATATCATCATCTAAGTTCGTTCCTGGTTTTTCTATTCTTGAATTTTATTTCATGAAATCGATTAATTTTTTTTTTTATCTTGTGTTATGTATTGAGGATACTGAGGGGAGTAAGGATTGAATAATTACTATATTAATTAAATAAATACTAATAAGCTTTGTCGACAATAATCAAAAGGCATTTCCCAAATCCGCTTGGATTGTCCGTGGGCTTGGGCCGCCCCCCGCGGTACACCTCGTACTGTCTAGACCCCAGCTACTAGGTTGGACTGGGCACTTCCCAAATCAGCCCCGTCTCCCTTTATCCGACAAGAGATCGGCATTTTCCAAAATATGAGACTTTTGAAAGGAACAGGGGTCAGTCGGGTTCTATCCTCAAGAAGTCCAGTTCCATCTACAAGAAGAAGATAGGTCCGTCGGGGGTCAGCTGGAGGATGAAGCCTAGAAGGGGCGCCTAAGACTGATTCCACCTTCGCCAGCCGACTAAGACTTTTAAAGGTATAATTGTTTTCTTCGGTTGTAATATTGTATGGCAAGTTGTGTATAAAAAATGACGATACAGGTATAAGCGACCTGAAGTTGCGATTCCAATACAATGTACCTATTATACACTCATATTGCTTTTCCCAATAATAATAAATTATCTACAATCCTACGAAATGATAGAAATTAAAAATAAAATCATTTAAGTATTGTCATAATTTGTTGTTTATAACATTACGGATGGGAGTATAAATAAATCGCCACACATAATAAATTTGGAAATATTCTTCTTCTTCTTCCAGTGGCGCGATAGGCCGTGCAGGTTTCGTGGTGTAATCTCCTGGAAGATTACACTCACGTTTCTAGATGCATATTGTAATAGTGCATATTGGCCACCGATTGGCTGACGGGTCACCCATACCCAGGGGAGAATCTGTGAGTGAACCACTTACTTACATTCTCATAAAAGCCCCGCCGGGACTGGGATTCGAACTCACAACCTTTAGTATGAGAGACTAGCGCTTTAGCCACTCAGCCACGGGCTCCTTGGAAATATTAGCATTATTAATAAATCTAAAAATGATTTATATTTTAAATCACATTTTTTTTTATAAATTTCACGTTATTCGAGGAATAAGATACATCGGAAAAAAAATAATATTTATAAAAATAAATAAATTATACGCAATAATTATAAAAAATAATTTATATAATGTGATTTTAAATTATATAGACGATCGAAAAATTTATATTTACAACAAATTATTTTCAATAATGTTTAGTTTTAGTTTGCTCATTTACATCACTATTATCAGACCTATTTAGATGTATGGAATCGAGCTTTGGGGCTTCACGAAACCACCTAACTCCTCCCGCATCCAGTCCTTACAATCCAAAATCCTTCGCAAAATCCTGAATGCTCCTTATTTTGTTACAAATCAACTCATTCATAAAGACCTTAACATCCCATTGGTTGCAGACATAGCTCCTCTTTTCATTCTAAACTCCCTGCCCATTCAAATCCACTTGTCCGTAATTTATCTTCCATAGATATCCCTGATAACCCTCCAAGGCGACTGAAAAGAAGATGGCCTCGGGACCTACTCAGTTAAAGTAGTTAGTGAAGTGCTACCACTGGGTAGTTCTTTCTCAAGAAATTTTCCTGACTTTTTGTTTTCATTCCTCATATTTACTTATTGTGTTCTTTAATAAATTACTATAAATAAAAAAAAAAAGTTTTGGTTTGCATGACGGATCTGTACTTTCTATCCCTCAAAAATGTTAATAAAGTCACACCTCATAGATGTCACGATCGATTTTATACATAATTTAATTAGTAAAGGAGATATACCAATTATAATAATTTTAAAATAATTAAGAATTTTTTTGTTCTCTGGAAACAGACACGTGTAACACCATGAATGTGTGTTTCGATATGCATTATCTTTAACCGTAAGCTGGTGGGAACAATGTCGTTGGTTCCCGGTGGTTTATGGATATTCAACCAGTGGTCCATCGGTGACATCAAACAGGCTCCCTCTTGCTCAATATTCTCTCTTCTCAAGGGGGCTTTATTTCATTCACGTACTCGAGCCTAGCTGCTTTCCAATTCAGGTTGTACTCCATTCCGAATAACGTAAAGAATCTTAGATGGGATTAACTGGAATTGGAGCAATGGCAATGCAGAACTTTAGTAATTTAGTAGTAAACTAGTGAGTCGTCCCTGCTTCGTTCGAAAGTAATTTGAGTGTGTAATTTAAGTTAAAAAAAAAGCTCTACTGAACCATTCCAATCCTTACAATCCAAAATCGTTAACGCTCCTTACTTTGTCATGAATAAAATCATCCACAAAGACCTAAATGTTCCATATATTGCTGATTTGGCCTGTACCAGGTCACACCTTCCATGAAAAACTCCACCCCCACCCTAATCCATTAGTTTCAATCATTGCTTCCTCTTCAATTCCTGACAATCCTCCGAGGCGTATAAAAAGAAATAGGCGTAGAGACCTTCTTGTTTAGATTCACTACTTGAGTGCTGCCAATGGGCAGTTTCTCTTAATTTTTTTCATGTGTTTTATTATTCTAGAATATTTACTTGTTGTATGAAAATATACAGTTGTAAATTTCAATAAAATAGAAAAAAAAAAGGTTAAAAAATGCACTGTTTGACCCAATTTAGAGTTTATTTCAGAAACCAAGAAAGGCGAGATGATAATATAATTAAATAGAGAAGAGATAAAGATACTTAGGAGCAGGAAAATTCAATGATAACATTCTTGGAAAATCTTACATTTAAAAGAATGGAATGAGTAAAATAATAAGTATATCAAATTGCCTTCTTACATCAGCAAGGTTATGCAATTAAAAAAACAAAACAAAAATACACTGACATAACGACGTTTTCTACTTGATTTTTTAAATATTTATTTTAATATTGCTTTATTGAGAAGTAATACAAACTGCCACTATCTTGGGCAATAAGTATTAGAGATAAAAGAAGTCATTCATTCCATATGTACAGAGTAAAACAAACAAAAAATGAAATACCTCAATAACAAATGAACAAAAAAAAAAAAAATAAATAAAAATAAAATGAAATAAAAGAAAATAATTATAATCTTGGCTACATTCATACCTATATACAATATTTACATACTGCCCCTGGGAACTCCGAATCGAACCTCTGCATCCAGAAATGGATGCCGAAGCACAATGTCAGGAACTCCCAGCGCCTCTCAGTCAGCCGCGTCACCAATCTAGTCAGTGGAGACTGAGTGAGGGCGCTAGAGCCACACACTTTCAGGCATGAGTGAAGAAGTTGGCCATTGCCAGCACTCCAGTTGCGTATCTATAAGAGATCTCTCGGCCACTGCCACCTCAACCTACGAGGAGGGTTGTAAGGATGGTTGGTACTAGATATTGTGCCAGAGGATTAGGAAGGTGAGTAAGTTTCTGGTGGAAAGTTGAGAATTTGGATGAGATGAGATCAAGGACATAAGGGATCTTGAGGTCATGATGTAAGGTCTTGTTTATAACATAATGGGGAGCATTGACTATTGTTCTAAGGACTTTGGACTGAAAGGATTGGATACGTTTGATTTTTTTTTTTTTTTTTTATATTAACAATGGAAGATTAGAGAATTATAAAACTTTACATTAGTTTTAATAAGTTACTTACGATTTAGTATATAATATTGTTTTGAAAATCTTGCGCACTGTACTTTAATAAATATTAACTTTTCTAAAATCATGCGTTTTCCAATGGTATATTACGTTTTAATGGTATATATTTTAATGTCCAATGGTAGATCTTTTAATGAGGCAATCTTCAAAGTATAAAAAAATAATAACAATTCAAGATTATGAAACTATAAAAACTGTCTATGAATTTTAATAAGTTACTTACTATTTAGTATATAATATTGTTTCTAAAATTCTTGCGCACTATACGTTGGCAATACTAAATCCTATAATCTTCTTCCTTACAATCGAACATGTTCATAAATGAATGGGCTTATAGAGATGTTTTGTTAACTAGTAGAGCTTATTTTAATGGATATAAACTTTTATAAAATCATGCGTTTCCAATGGTATATTATACATCTATATTACTACTCATATTGCTGAAAAGATTTTTTTAATGGCTTGCTTAGAGAAAATTTATTTTTGCCATCTGGGTAAAAAATTTATTGCACTTCTTAAACCTTTAGGAAGGATGATGAAAACCGTATCAAAATACCTCGCCCCTTATAAGTAGGAGTTCACGGAAACTAAGCGATATAATTATATGTAATATATATATATATAGTCTTTGCTATAGTTCTAGTTCACACAACTTCTAATCTATTTATTTTATTATCTTTTTTTTGGAGAAGAAATCGAAAATATCAAACTAAATAAAAATGATAAGTAACGACTGCAAAAAAAAAAAATAAACATAAAGTAGTTCAGTATATATTCACCTCCTCTTAGGGAGAGCGGAAGGCGAATTAAAATTTTTATTACCGCCTACATAAAGCCAATCCATTATATTCAGTTAAACATTAATTTATGCCGAAGTAGATCGTAAACCGTAATGGGTTATAGAGGAAGCACTCAACCCCCACCAGCTACAGCCAGCCTTACACCTCACTTACCGACTGTTTTAGTTAGCACCTTCTAAGTAAATATAATATACCATATAATTACTCACAGTTACCTATATATTAGGGGAGAGTATAGCGATCATGAGAATTTTAGGTTTCAAGTTATTACCAAAAATACACGTTTTTTCAGTCCCTTGAGTCCAAATGACTAAGTTCCCGCGAAAAGGTCAGCGTGATAAGTTGTATAAAAATGAAATTCCGTATTTTAGAGTCGTTCGAAAAATGGGGAAACTAAAAGAACCACTTTATACCATGCATTTTGCACCTTCTAACAAATTTTTTTCGAAAAAGCACTAATAATTTTGATTTAACTAGCTCTATAGGCTTAAAATTTAGTGCTTATCTACTATCATGTATTGGGTTGTTTTACATGAAATGTCCGTTTCTATAGTTTCTGAAATACATAACGGATTTTGCAGGTCTCGTAAACAGTAACTAATCCTCTACCTTTGTATTATAAACATTAGTTTCCCAATCAATTACTCACTTTTTAGTATACCTCCAAATATGAACATGGAAACAAGCGATTTTCTAGTAATATTTTTGTACGAGTTTAAACTCGGCCATTCAGCAGCTCAGACCATTCGCCGTTGGTTTGCTAAGTTTTCAGCTGGAGATACCGACTTGGAAAACATGCCACGAGGAAGACTTCCGTCCGCAATAGACAACGATGTCCTCAAACATACAGTAGAAGGAAACCCCTACCAAACAGTGAAAGAACTCTCAGCACAACTAAATGCAAGAGCATCTACCGTTTTCAGACATTAAAAGTGTATTAGGAAAGTAAAAAAGCTCAATGCATGGGTACCTAATGATCTCACTGAGCGGCAGTAAGACACCATGTTTCAAAACATCCAGTGCAAAAATTGAAAGAATTGGGCTACGAAGTTCTTCCGCACCCACCATATTCTCCCGACTAGTCTAATGGGAATTTAGAAAACTTCGTCAAAGGAAAACTTTTTGAAAATGATGATCAAGTGATGAGTGCGTTTCACTTCAAAGCTCAGAGTTTTTCAGTTCGGGGATAAAAAAGTTGGTGTCACGTTGGGAAAAATGTGTAGTAAAAGAAGGTAAATATTTCGAATAAAATTATCTTGTTTTCATGTCGTATTTTTAATAAAAATCCTTTACCTTGAAAACGGACATTTCATGTGACACAACCCAATAGAATTCATTCTGATTGGAATAGTCTGAGCTTTAATTCCTATAATTTAATTCGCTTCCTCAAAAGTACCCTAAATTTTGTATATTTGAAAAAGCATTTTTTTGTTTGTAGTGATAAATAAACAGTTAAATATACATATTGAACGAATTTAGTGCCTAACTAAAGGAGAAAAAAGAAAAAAAATGTTTTGAAGTTGTTTTTTGTTTTTTTCCGAATACAAGAATAGTAATATAGATATAATATATAATGTTGAAAAGCTAATGATTTGAGGAAAAAAACTTATATTTTAAACAAAGTTGTGAAAGGTAATGTAAGGTGACGAACATGCCATATAATTAAGTGATTATTGCACAAAGCAATTTGACATTGCAGTATTATTTAATCTGAACTATATGTTTATAAGGAACTGAATATAATTATTTAAACATTTATTCCCCTCTTAAGTTTATTTATTACTTCTTAAATTGGTTATAAAAACCGAGGAGAATGAAAGACGTGTGTTGCTCGCACTGGATTTTTTGATGATATTTATATTTCAATTCATACTCATACGTATTTATATACAAGAGCACCAAAAGGAATTATTAGAAAATATTTAAACACGCTTGCCGAAAGGTGACTATTAAAATAAAATAAAAAATCTATCTGAATAGGCTAACATTTTAAAAATAATATTAATAATATTAATATTCAAAATTTTCTTCAAAATTTATTAATTATTAATAATATTATTTATGAAATATTAGCCTATTCTTGTAGTGCAAACAAGCTCAAATGTGCAATCAGAAGACAATAAACTAACCATAAGGTCGATTCATAGTAAGTATTTTAATAATTCTAAAACGTTTTAAAACTACTGTGCAAATGCCCAAAGCCTACTAACCCTCAAATGGTAATTAACAATTACCATAATGACAAAAAAGCGATAAATGACATATTTTTACATTATAAATATATCTTAGTTCGACATTCCAAGAGTCCTATAGCACCCGCAAATAATTCAAAATATGTTAACTTATCCTTCACTATAAAAATCTTAGGTGCGTGGAATAGTGCCCGTTGTTTAGACCCGCTTAACTCTCATAAATGTTTTGCAATGAGAGCAGTGTATATTTTGCCTCGTGTTTGCTTTGCGTGTGCACTTATAAACCATACTACAGCATAATTGTAGAGAGAGTATAAATAAATAAGGTTAAATAAACAAATATATTTTGTATTTTCTCAACTGTTATAACCGTTATCTGTACGGGACTCTCTACATCATTGTTACATATCAAACTATAGAAGAAATATTGGTTGAATTTTGCATTTATTAACTTTATGTTATACATTAATTAATAATAAATACAAAACAAAATGAAAAAGACAGAACGACTTAAATTACCAATATGAGATTTCTAATAATAATTAAATTAATTCTTAGTTTAAATAATATAATTAGGATAAATTAATTAATAACCCTTGAATAATACTTCACCTGATTGATTTAATACCTTTTAATTATAAAACAAGAACGAATTGAAATATATAAATTTCCCTTCTTTTCTTTTCACATTTTTATCAAAAATAGGTAACAAAAATTATTTAAATTTTTGATTTTTATTATTATTTTTCTGTATATATTGTATAAATGTGTATCACATCACTATTACTAATGTCATTTTATAACAAATTGTAATGTATCTCATAAAGAAATAATAATAAAAGTTTTAAAAAAAAAGTAAAGTAGACCGTATGTTGGCATTGAGTGTTTGGGGTAGCTAACACAATTGAAAAAAAAAAAACATTACAATAAAGCCGAACTCCTATTAAAAATTCTATAAAAGGAACCCCGTCATAAAAGAATTTCTAAACCTGTATTATATCGAAACTTCCTATACAAAATAAAAAAAGATGGAAATAAAAATACAAGAAAGGGGGCTGTTTTAATAACACTCGCAGTTCATTGACAGAGTTGTGTCCAATCAGTGTCGCCCAAAGAACAAAAAATGAATGGTTTCAATGGATCGGTCTGTAATTTGGAAACCAGTAGAGGGGAGAAAATTTTTTTAATCCCTATCTTTTCGAACAGCAGCTTTTTTTTTCAATATTATTATATTTTATTTATTTTAGTAATAATTTGAAATAAAAGATATAATCGTATTCAAACTGATAAGTCAAAATATCTGCGCTAATTAGTAAGCCTCATATAAGCATCCTTTAAAAGAGTAAACCACCGCTAATTATCAGTTCCAAAGCTAATAATTATATTATTTTTATATTTTCATGTTACTGCTAAAGTCAACAATCAAAAGGGATAAACATTAGTGAAAAGCACTCATAACTAAAAATATATTTATCTTCCTGAAACTTGATAAACCAGAATTTACAAAATGAGTATTAAACATAATTCATGGTACTTGAAAAGATTTATTTTTAAATTAAAAATAAAATATAATTTAATGTGAGTTTAAGTTAAAGTATATTTAATTAATTAATTAAGTTAACGCAAATTGAGTTTGAGTTATTTATGACTATGAATATCCTATTTTCTTATACGAAATACAAAAAAAAAAAATTCAAGTATTAAATAATTTAAGAACTTTAATTAGTGCATAAAAATGTCCACCTGTTTTTATAAAAAAAACACCTTAATAAAGCATATTTTTTTCGAGCCTATTTTAGAATGAGACTTTAAACCAAACAAGAATAAATTTTGAATTATTAATTAAAATTACTTGTAATTTTTGAAGCACCAAAGGGTGTGTATAATTAAAAGCATGACTGATGAATGAATTATCTAACAGCTGTGGAACGGCGGCGAGGGTATGCAATCCCGCAGGGCAGCATTGAATTTCAGTCAGTTCAATTCTGATAAGACAGGAACAAGTTGAATATAATTATTCAAGATTCAATTAATTATATCCATATTAATATCATAAAATATTAACTTTATCAACGAATAGTAGTCAAACAATACTTGGAAAGTATATTAGGGTTATTTTTTAAATATTTTTAGAAATAAATAGTCAATGATAATGAAAATATGTGTAGTAAATACGTGTATCTTATACATATACATTTAAAAGACTAGTGTAAATAATGAAAACGGTCACGGGTTTAAACCCGCACAGGTGGTCCAAGGATTTTTAAATGGGAGTAAAAAACCCTTAGTTATGCCGCCTTCGGAGGGGACGTTAACAGGTGGTCCCGAGCCTGTGCGATGTTATGTACTCGTTAAAGATCCCTATCCTAATAAAACCTGGATATGCAAAATTTAAGACTCCCCACTGTAGCCCGTCCGGTTAGCATTAATAAGTGGCGTTAAATGAATAAACAAACAAACAATAATGAAAATAATTCATTTTAATTGAAAATGTTATCTCAAAATAAGTACAATATTTGAAATAAAAATTTAAACAATATAAAAAGAAAAAAGAAATTCCGAACATTTACTTCTAATTAAAATTCATAAGTAGTATAAAAACGCTTTGTGATATGTACAAATAAAAAATGTTAAATTAATTCCATGTTAATCAATTGATCTACCAAAAATGTTCAAAATAAAAAAAAAAAAATCATAACAAAAGCTTATTCAAGGACCGACAAAAATAATTATTTCTTTTTCTGTTTTTAATGTAAACTCAGAAAGCAAATTACAATAGAGTGAATCATGATATAAAAGTTTGTTTTACTTGGTAGATGTAAAAAATTTTGGAACATGTGACCAAGTGCAATTAAATCTTAATCTGCTCTCCATAATAAGATGTAGCAAGGCTGTATTATTTTATTAAACTCTTGTCTATAGCGCACCTTACAGTACTGTTTTTATTTTATAGATATTTAATTTAATCTATCTAATATAAAAAGATGGATTTGCTTGAAGACATGCTTTTAAACCGCGAAGCTGACTTAAAAGGAATGAAAAATTGAAGATCCAGTCGGAAAAAGGTTTTAGCCACGGTTGTTTCAGGAAAAGATATAGAATAATTGGTGAAAATCATAAACTTTAAGCTGCAAAATCAGAATCAGATTTATAAATTCAAAATCAGATTTATATTGGATTTACCCAAATTAGCACGTAATGGTTTGTTTGTTTTGGTTTTAAGTCGTAAAACCCTCAGGTCATCAACACCTAGACACTATATGCATATTCAACCTTTATAAAAAAGAACTATTAGGTAATTGAGAGAAAAAAATTATTATTATGGTAAACAATAGTTAAAAAGATAAATAAAAAAGATAATAATAGTAATACTTAAAAGAAAAAAAAAAAGTAATTGATTAAAAACTGACTAGGAATGGTCTTTATAATTTCGATAATAATGATTGCTCCTTAAGAAAATCAAAAACTAATTTAATGGTTTCCTCTCTATTACCCAGCATCGCTGAAATATTCGGGCCCAGTCCAATTTTATTCAAGTGAGATAAATAATAAGTGCATTCTTGAAAAATATGCCGAATGGTAAGGGTTCCATCACAGTGCTGGCATCGGGGCACGGGCTGCCTAGCAAAAAGATATGAGTGCGTCAGCCACGAGTGTCCTATCCTCAGCCGGGTCAACGCGACCTCCTCCCTGCGACTGCTACGGCTAGATGTAGACCAGGGTTTCACTGGTTGTTTTATATGCTTCAGTTTGCTTAGTTAGCTATCGACCCACATTTTCTGCCATCTTCTTGCTTTTTGAGCGGTTCATCTGCACGTAATGGCTTATTATTTCTAAATAACTATATTAGGGTATAAAAGTTTAGAAGCAATAGGAAAATTGCCAACTCGAAAAAATATATAGATCTCTGTTATTTCTTAACCCATTTTAATGATTTTTTTTTTTTTTTTTTTTTTTTTTTTTTTTTTTTTTAGGTAATAAATTTTCAATGAAATTACATTAACGACAGAGCATATGATATACAAAAATTTTTTTTTTTTATTTTTTTTTTTTATTAATCACGGTCTACTAATTCTAAAACCCCATAGAAGTTTTTTTCTATCTTCGAAAATGACTGAGTTATTGAATTAAGTCAATTTTATATTTATTTAATTACTAATTCGTAAACTGACAAACTGGATTCTACGTATCTTGAAACGTGTCTTAAAATTTTGAGAGAGGTATATTTTTGTTGTCAATTAAAAAGGTTCATGATTGAATATAATAAACTAAAAGAAAATCAATGATTTTTTTGTCATGTTGCTTTCACCCTATGATGTACATTAGCGAAATTGTCAAACGCCAATTATCCCCCATAAAACGATTACGAAAACGAAAAGGTTTTTTTTTCGACATCCAGTAGAACCCGATACTCCCAACCCGATGAATGCCGAGTGACCTTTAGCAGCACCCAGAAGAATGGAGATGATCTCCGCTAGATTAAACATCCGCGATGGAGGAGAGGATGAGAGAGGGAAATGCCAAGATCGGCTTCAATTAGCTCGTGTAAAACGGGAAGGTTCATTTCCTTAATGACCCGCCTTCCCGGGGGACTTTAAAACATTTCGGCCTCGGCTTCAATTTATAGCAAAGCCCCTTTAGAGGACTAAGGGCAGGGCCTTGGTGTACTCCTGCCAAAGGTAGCACTACTTAGTATATTAAAAAGGGCCTCTCTCGATGTTCCCCAGCCCTTTCTTAGGGAATCGAAGTTCACTCGATACGTGAATGGGAGAGAATAGGTTAGGACTCGGCGGATTACATTTCCGATTGGAGTTAAACTTAGTTGCAAACATACTATTAAAGAAATGGATCAGTATAAAAAAAAAGTATATCCTTTTAAATTAGACAATTCCATTTTAATATTGGAAAACGTAAATTTCAGGAATGCAGTATTTTTTTTTTTTTTTTTTTTTTTGTAATTGCATTAATGTAGAAATACAATGAAATGACATTTTAAGAACTTTTTTCGGTGGTGTGACAGACCGCACGGTGTAATCTGCTGGGAGAATACACACGCGTTACTCCATGTAATTTTTGCAGGGTATGCTCACTACCTAAGTCTATTTTTAGTTATATAATATATATATATATATATATATATATATATATATATATATATATATATATATATATATATATATAATAAATCAAAAAACACTTCAGATTTATATATTTTTCAGATTATATACTTTTATTCGTTTTTCTTAAATAACATTTTCAGATTTCTGTTACTGCAAGAGTGAACAGTAATCCTAGTACCTAACTCATTATGGTTATTGGCAAATCCACCTTGGTAAGTATGGAACTAAGTCATGGTCAGTGAACGTGACAAAACCTGAGCGAATGTCTATCCTTATTTGTATAGTGTTAGAACTAGTGCCATTGGTTTATACCTGTTTCAACTATTAGTTTCTATTGTTACATTATGTTTATTTACTACTTATGATTATATTGAATTGAACTTTAAATGTTTAAAAAAAATACACAAAAACTTATGTCACTATAATTTTTCATTTCCAAATAGAGATGTGTACAAAGCATGTGACCTTTCAAAAACTTTCTTAGAAGACTTTTCTTATTGGATTGTTTAAACAAAATATACAATTCATTGAATTAATGTAAAGCCAAATACGGAATGCTTTTCCTATATCTTCGCTCATATAATTATGATGCTATCTATTTTTTTTTTTTTTTTTTTAATATAATTATACTCCAAAATATTAAAATTGTATAGTTGGATTCTAAATTACTTGGAATATAAAACTATGAATTTCGAAGAGGGCATAATTTTTCCGAATTAATCAGAATGATTTATTAATGAAAACAACTAGTAATAAACATATTTTTCCATAAAATTATTAAGAATTTTAAGGGCAGTATAACCAGTACTAAGCAAATTTTAGGGAAATCGTAAAGTAGTAGCTTTGCTAAAATCTATATCAATTCAGTAATCACCAGGGCACAATAAGAGATTAAAAAAATAAAAATAATCGAAAATAAAGATGTTTTTGTGTATCTGTATGGTTATATTTTATTGGGTTGATGCAAAATTAATGCAGGTTTCCTCTATTGCAATATCTTAATTCCAATTGTGTAAACAAAGCTAATCCTAACATTGATCATTATTATACCAAAACAAACCTTATCTAATACCCTCTCTTTCACCATGAATTTGTTTAGTAAAATAGTTTTGTTCAGTGTGTTCAAAGGTCTTGAATCGAAAATGTCAGAGTGCGATTTTCGTCAAATTTATTTTTACGAATTTAAATTAGGGCGCAGCGCTGCGCAAACGGCTCGTAATATTAATGAAGTGTGGGGTCAGGGGGCTATTAATGAGTGCACGGTGCAGCGTTGGTTCCAGAAGTTTCGCAGAGGAGATTTCGACCTCGAAGACAAGGAAGGTCGGGGCCGTCATCTTGCTCTGGACAACGACCAGCTGAGGTCAAAAGTGGAAGAAGACCCAACCAAAACCACACGAGAAATGGCGGCGGAACTCGGAACTCAAAAATTGCAACGTCTTTGCCCAGCATTGATGAATCGGAAGGAGCCGATCCTGCTCCACGATAACGCCAGACCACACGTTGCACAACCAACGCTTCGACGACTGCACGAGTTGGGCTACGAAGTTCTCCAACATCCGCCTTATTCACCTGACCTCTCTCCTACAAACTTCCACTTTTTCAGGCATCTGGACAACTTTTTGAGGGAGAAAAATTTTCAAAACCAGGACGACATTGAAAATTCTTTTCGTGATTTCATTGAGTCCAGGGATTCGGATTTTTTTTCTGGTGGAATAAGAAAGCTTGTTGAACGTTGGCAAAAGTGCATTGATTCAGATGGAAATTATTTTGATTAAATATATATGGTTAAAGTAAAGATATGGCGTATTTACAAAAACCTGCATTAATTTTGCATCAACCCAATATTACTGACAAGATCTTTGTAGTGACAGAAAAATATTCATTATTTTCATAATTTTTTTTTATTTTTATTTAAACATATTTATTGATATTTACAACTGTATTATGATATACAACAAGTAAATGCGATGGACATAGTAAACTGACATGAAATACATGAAGAGATGCCACCCATCGGCAGCCCTCTAAAAAAAATATTTTAAACTAGAAGGTCTCGGGGCCATCTGCTTTTCAGACGCCTCGGAGGATTGCCAGGAATCGAAGAGGATGATAGGATAGAAACTAGTGGATTAGAGTGGAAATGGAGTTTGTCATGGAATAATTGATATCTGATTCGGGCTAATTCAGTAACATAAGGGACATTAAGGTCTTTATGAATGGGTTTATTCGTGACAAAGTAAGGAGCGTTAAGGATTTTAGATTGTAAGGATTGGATACAAGAAGAATTTGATAGTTTTGTAGATTTTTATAATCTCCAATTTTACATTTATATTCTTTTAAACCTTCTCCATATGTTATTAACAACTGGTATGGAATGGATTTATGTAATCCATCATAAACAATTAGTTTCATTAAAAAGTAAAATACATTCAAGTCATTAATGTCTCCTAAGCCCACATGAATAAACTTTTATATTTAATGAAAATTGAAACATTCTTTGGTTGATAAATAAGATTATAATACTAAATATTGAATTGAATTTCATAAAAAAATTAATAAACTAAAGAATATATAATTAATTTAAAGTAAGTCAATAATTAAATAAAAACTTTATAGAGAAATAGAGATCTAGCAAGAATATTAAAGAGAGAAAAAGCACTATATTTTTAGTGAAGTATAAATTATATACCTATTAAATTATTATATTAATATATTAGAATAATTAAAATTAAATATAACTTTAAAAACTGTAAAAATTAAAGTTTTAAAAATATAACCAAAGTGAATAATATTATTTTAACTAGTAACAATAAGTAGTTTCCATTTACTATATTTATTTATTTGTTTCATGCTTTTTCTTTTCTTTTGTACATACACAGAAGTGTGTATGTGCATACATTTCTTTCTCTACCTCTTTTACCTATGTACATAATTTTATCTTTATAATGTTTTCTAGCCAGATGGGCTACCTTTACTTGTAAATTTCATGTTATTCTTAAGGGACTCAGTCCCAGAATACATTTTTTTCTAAAATATTTCTATTCTAACACTCTATTAAAATTAATTATGAATAAGTTATATGCCATTATATTAAGCATTGATATTATTCTCACGTCTTTATTCCATTTCCTTTTCAGAATTCTCCATACAAACAGAATTATATAACTCTAGTTCAATCAGGCAACAAGAGAAAGGCACACCGCAGATTGACTTGATACAATCATTAGTGATGAAGAAGAGAGAATCTATTAATGGCCCGGGGAGACATTACCCTTCAGATGTCCTAAGAATCCCTCCCTCCTCTTGCCAAACCAATAAAGAAAAAAAAAACAAATAGCCAATGAGGAAAGGGCCTCCCAGGAGAGTTGGGACTAAAAAACGAATACTTGCGTTAAATTGAGCCGAAGAGGTCCTTTATCCTGGGCAGGAGATCAGATCCTTGGCAGAGATGGCCTCATCCATTAACTTCAGTTAGGTCCGTTTCGACCGGCACTCGATCAATCTGAATAGCCAGTCTCCGGGATTATTTACTCAGCCTAAGTAGAGAACGACTCAGCAGTAAATTTCTATGGAGGTACATTTAAATATATAATTTATATTTAATGCACTGTATAACAAGATGTAACATACCTCAAAATATTGTATGATTATGTACAAGATATGCTAGATCTGACCTAGATTTTATACGTGAAATTTTTCTCAATGGTATATGTTGATTGTTACCGTTATCAATTACCATCTACCGTTATACTTAGCTCGCTTCTGTCTAAAAACTTAAATGTTAGAATTTACAAAACTATTATTCTTCCGACGGTTCTTTGCGGAATTGCGGAACTTGTACCCTGTCAATATAATTGAGTTGGTGGCATCGCGGAGACTCAAATGGGCGAGTAAAGTTGTTGGGCTCGGTGAGGAACGGATTCCGAGAAAGTTGGTATTCGCTGAACCGACTGGTAGGCGTCCAAAGGCGTTTTCAACCTTATAAAAGCCCCGCCGGGACTGGGATTCGAACTCACAACCATAGCATGAGAGACTAGCGCGCTAGCCACTCAGCCACGGGCTTCCCACGGTTTCCACAATATTTATTGCAAACTATACGAAGTAGTTCCTGTATTTTCCTGTAATAGATTCTCCATACTACGTTAGGGACTTCCTTCAAATTAAAAAATTATAAAAGACTTCCTTCAAATTTAAATATTTTCTGTTTTTTATTTTCATTCTAATCATCCCTATTTGCCTAAAACATACTACTTCAAAGTAGCACTAACGTTAAGTTATTAATGTTTTATTTCTGTGAAACTACTCATTATTTATTTATTGCAAGGAATTGAAGATATATTACTCAACATACATACCTCTATAGGTCAACAGTGAACGAACTAAATCGGACCCTCTACAAACACATTTTTACAAAACATGGACACTACCGACATGCCTCACAACCCCCGTAGAAGGCTGAAAAGAAGTTGGACGAGAGGCCTCCTGACGTAATACGAAGCAAGCCAAGATGAGTTGCCGCTGGCCATTGCTTCAACTTCATGAGAGGGGAGAATAAAGAAACATTACGTAAAAAAAGGTCTGTAACTTGCGTTAATAATCGGTGGTAATATAGTTCTTAGACAAGTAATTCGTTTTCATAATGATGGAGTTTAGTTGACCGTTTAGAAATTAGATGAGGAAGATGGGTGGGGGTGCGGTCATCAGAAAGAAACACACATTAAAACATAGTGTTATTTTAATTGTGTGCCGACGTTTCGGCCTACGTTGTGGGCCTTCGTCAGGGATAAGAGAAACAAGATAACAACCAATGTAATTATAAAATTAATATAATAACTTTTAATGAAAATAGTCATTTGTTTTCAGTATTCTAATGTAGAGATTAATATTTTTACTACACAAAGCTGTTATATTTTATTCTAAAGAGTGCATAATAACTCTTGGTATCCAGTTGTCACAGCAATAACTTAACACCGAAAACCTGAGAAGGATACCAGCGTGGTAAAAGCGGGGAGAGGATCCCTGAAAAGCTATCCTGGATATATACGGCTGGTCGGGGAGGCAAAGAAGGAGGAACGTCGGACATAAATTGTCTGTATATCAGAAGGTTTAACTCGATTTAGTGGGAGATTTAGTACTCGTGCCCGCTGCTAGGCTTCGCTCCCGGCGGCTACTTCGTACTTAGCCTTCTCCCACCCCTACGACAACTTTCTTATCAAATCTTATTACATAGAGTGCTCTAGGGTCGGTTATTAATTTTTATGGCGATATTTTTTGCTACAACTTCGGACTAAGGAGTAATTCTTCTAAAGAATGCCTGGTCATCTATGGAAGTGCTCCTCGCAGAACTTGCCGAAGTTACTCAAAAAATATAACACTGCAGTTGCAGGAACTTCTAATGTGTGTAATTTTCCAAGTTTTGTATTAAGAGAATGAACTATATATCTTCATGATTGTAAGCAGACTTTGAACCAATAGAAAAAAAAATGATTACTATGAAATGTTCAACTCGAAGAAGAAAATTATATGCTTGAATAATAACCGTATTCTTAACAGTGTCTACTAAAATAGAATAAAATATTTATAAATTGAATCAACCTAATTCAGTCAGTAAGTATTTTATAATACCTTCACATTCAGACTGTATTTAAAGATAAATATAATACAAAAAATAGACATAAGAAATAAAAGGCTGTGAATACATTTAAGTGATTGTAAGTTTAAAAAAAGTTTGAACGTCATTATGGTCTTTAAACGTAACTTAATGATACTGCCACTAATCGTCCGATGCTACAGGGAGAGTCCTAATTTTTTTCCTATCCAGGCTTAATTAGGATAGGTATCTTAACCAGTATTTGACACGCGGAACCACCATTTTAAGTGCCCTCCAAACGATGGCATGCCCAAGGATATTTTACTCCTTTTAAATATCCTAGGGCCATCTTCCAGGTTCGAACGCGTGGGTATAGAAGGTTGTAATGCAAGACACTATACCACAGATGACCCCTGTATGTAGAAGTAAATATTTCTTGAATATACTATTTTTTCATATATCAGTGGATTGACATATAAGCAATATCTGAATATACAGTACCACATGGAATATTGTACCGGGGATCACTTGCAGCAACAGCCCCCTATGCCAAAGGTCACGGGTTCAAACCCGCAGGTGGTCCTAGGATTTTTTAATGGGAGTAAAAATCCTTAGTTATGCCGTCCTTCGAAAAGGATGTTAAAGGTGGTACCGAGCCTCTTCGTGTCACGTATTCTTTAATGATCCCTATCCTAATAAAACCTGGATAGGCAAAATTTAGGACTCGCACTATAGCATCGTCCGATTAGCGATAGTAGCATAAGGTGACGTTAAATAAATAAACAAACAAACAAAATAATGAAAAAAGACAATCTTCTAATACATACACATATATACATTGCTCTAACACTTTTGAGTAAATATGCTATATCGTTGTACAATTTAATGGGCTTTAATTACATCGTGGGATCACTTGTAGCAGGGTGGCTAGCGTAACAGCCTCCCATGCTAAAGGTCACGGGTTCAAACCCGCAGGTGGTCCTAGGATTTTTTAATGGGAGTAAAAAATCCTTAGTTATGCCGTCCTTCGGAGGGGACGTTTAAAGGTGGTGCCGATCCTGTGTGATCTCAGGTACTTGTTAAAGATCCCTATTATAATAAAACCTAAATAGGCAAAATTTTGGACTCCCACTGTAGCATCGTCCGATTAGCCACAGAAGTATAAAGTGACGTTAAATAAATAAACAAAGAAGCAATATTATACAATTATCTATATCATATGATTTATTTTTCTATAAATATTCGACAATACGTTTTCTCAGGTATTTTAGTCGAGAGAATACCTAATTTAAATAAGTAAGTTTATGTGAAACAATTTGTAAAGATTTGTTTAACTGTTGGTGTATAATCTTCTGCCAATTCTGCTGAAAAACAAATTTTATTGTACCAAATTTTTAAGGATGCTTATATTAATTACCGTAGGCGAACTATGGTTTACAATACAACATAAACCCAACGATAATTAGCCATACGATAAATTCAGACAGAATTGGTAGCGATAATTCCCTAAACCTCTTTATTGCCTAGGGTTCGGTATTTTTAAAACAGGTGGCCCTCTAAGCCAGAGGGAGTAATCTAGATAAGCCCTCTTGTCTAATAAACATGTTGAGCCTCTTTATATATTTCTGCATCTCACAAGCTGCATATAATTTACTGCATTTTTTTAAGGCTCGTCTAGGTTGCACGACTCGTAAAGAGAAAAGTAGAAAAAAACCTAAAACAGAAGTTTTTTTTTTTTCTTTGGATATGTTCCTCAGATAGTTGTGGTTGGCGATATAAGTTAAAATTAAGTGAAGCTTATATTATGACCGATCCCTTAGTTACTTTGGAAATTTAATACGCGAACTTGCTACTAACAAAAATTACATTCGTTGCCATAGAAACAATGTGAATATTACATACAACAGTACCGTGGTGACATTTAGATATTTGTTTGTTTATTTATTTAAAGTCCCTTTATGCTGCTGTGCTTAGTCGGACGATGCTACAGTGAGGAGTCCTAAATTTTGCCTATCAAGGTTAGGGATCTTTAACGAGTACCTGACAACGCACAGGCTCGGGCCCACCTTTTAACGTCCCCTCCGAAGGACGGCATAACTAAGGATTTTTTACCCCCATTAAAAAATCCTAGGGCTACCTGCGGGTTTGAACCCGGGACCTTTAGCATAGGAGGCTGTTATGCTAACCACCCTGCTACAGGTAACCCCATTTAGACATTTTATTCTCATGATAATTAACTTTTTTTTTTCATTTTAACAAAATGTTTTAAGCCATTAGGGCAGAAATATGAGAAAAATTAATTCTCTAAACCTAATTAATTTAATACATGATGTTAAGCTTATTATTAGTATGCATGTCTAGAAACATAATTTCTAGAATAAAACCCTACTAAACGAAAAACAAATAAAATAAAACATTTCTCAAAATATATGCTAAGAAAAAATTTAGATTGTCCAATTAAGTGTTCATCTCATGGGGGTTATGAATTCATAGTCAACATATCAAGAAGGTATCAGATTTATTTTATAATGTAAATTATAAATCAAAAGGGGTTTAAACGGTTTCTATTCTATTTGATTTAATATTATCTCATATTTAAAATGTTCTTTTCTAAATACATTTTAAAAGATTAATTTAGTTTCTATGGGAGACCAATTTACTATACGATGGAACATATGTTTTCATGTAATGAACTAAAAGTATAAATAATTATTAACACTCATAAAAACCTTGAGCACTGTATGGAAAAATATAACCAGTATGATACTGTATTGTGGCAACACTGAATAAACATAACCTTCCTCATCAAAACATATAATCATAAGTTTATATTGGGTTGTTTCACATGAAATGTCCGTTTTTATAGTTTCTGAAATACATAAAGGATTTTGCAGGTCTCTGTTATTTTCTCCCGAATGTTTACATATTTAAAGTAAACAGTTACTAATCCTCTACCTTTGTATTATAAACATTAGCTTCCCGATCAATTACCTACTTTTTAGTATACCTCCAAATATGAACATGGAAACACGCGATTTTTGAGTAATATTTTTGTACGAGATTGAACTCGGCCATTCAGCAGCTGAGGCCGCTAGAAATATTTGCAAGGCGTTTGGAGAAGGGAGTGCTAATGAACGGACCATTCGCCGTTGGTTTTCTAAGTTTTCAGCTGGGGATATCGACTTGGAAAACTTGCCCCGAGGAAGACCTCCGTCCGTAGACAACGATTTCCTCAAACATACAGTAGAAGGAAACCACTACCAAAGAGTTAAAGGACTCTCAGCACAACTAAATGCAAGTGCATCTACCGTTTGCAGACATTTAAAGTGTATTGGGAAAGTAAAAAAGCTCGCATGGGTACCTGATGATATCACTGAGCGGCATGTTTCAAAACATACCGTGCGAAAATTGAAAGAACTGGACTACGAAGTTCTTCCGCACCCACCATATTCTCCCGACTTGTTTCCAACAGATTACCACCTGTTCATGAATTTAGACAACTTCGTCAAAGGAAAAGTTTTTGAAAATGATGATCAAGTGAAAAGTGCGTTTTCAGATTTTGTTTCACTTCAAAGCTCAGAGTTTTCAGTTCGGGGATAAAACAGTTGGTGTCACATTGGGAAAAATGTGTAGAAAAAGAAGGTAAATACTTCGAATAAAATTATCTTGTTTTCATATCGTATTTTTAATAAAAATCCTTTACCTTGAAAACGGGCATTTCATGTGACACAACCCAATATTAACTTTTTATTGTATATCACAGTTCATAATTCAGGAATACTTTTTGATAATTTGATTACAAAAAATTTAATTTTCCCTTTCAAAGAAAAAAAATAGTTGCAATAAATTTTATTTATAAACCTTCAGTAGAGTTTATAAATAAAATTATTGCCCTATCGAGTTTATTGCCCTGAGGTGGTTTAGAAGGAATTCATGGTGACCAAGAACCATTTTATATAGAGTGATATAACCAAAAAATACTTCATTAGGCCCCTGAATTTTGAACTTCGTCTAGCCTTAACCTTAAACTTACATCAATGACTCAAATCATTGGAATAATTTTTTAAAAACCCATCATAATGTTTATATATTTTAGAAACTAAATGAACATACACACGAAAGTTATATCAATTATGACGATTAAAGTCAGGATATTTGCAATAATGGGAAACAGCAATACTGGAATGCATATTCTGTTTTCATCCACAAAAGAAATGACAATCGCTAAAGAACTCCTCTTCATGAGATGTAGAGTCAGTTAAGCAGAACTAAATTCTCCCCCACCCCTACCACGTAATACGCTCCCATAACTTACATACATTTTTTTTTTTTTTTTTTTTTTTTTCGACGACTGTTTTTCAACGAGTTTATTGCCTAAACGTAGCTGCCTCTGTTTGTGTTCCATATTTCCTTGTTCACTTCACTGGCAGATGGTATTTTGCCGGCTGATTACCCTTCGCTTTCGGTCCAATCAGCTTCGCATCCCCATTTTTATACTATTTCGTACTTTGTAAAAGGAACATGAAAGTGGATTAGGATTGAATATTTATTCGAGGTAGTATAAGATGTGTTCAGCTTTTACGATAAATATAATGGAATATTCCGAGTGAAAAACTAGACCACAGATATTCAAAAATAATATATATACATGTATTCAGCAAAGCAACAATATTCCTATACTAAAAACTCGTAAAATGATAACCTGAGCAAAATCATAGACGAGGCATGTTTTTTAAGTAAGTACCGTTTTGGAATTAAAAAAAGACGTGCAAAGATATCGTAATAATTTTATTTTTACATGAAAGCCTGTACCTTAATCTACTTCTCTACATAATTTCCATAAATTTTGAGGCACTTGTCATAACGCGGCTCCAGTTTTTGAATACACTCCTCAAAAAATTCTGTCGCCTGACTCGTTAACCACTGCATCACAAATGTTTTGACTTCGTTATCGTCCTGAAGACACCGACCGCCCAGGTGTTTGTTCAAGTGCAGGAACAAATGGTAGCATTGATTGTCTCATTATGAAGCAGAAACTACACTAGCAATACTCCCTTTCTGTCCGAATAAACTGTGCACATGATTTTCCGGGCAGAAATTGTTTGATTAAACTTCACTCTTTTGGGTGATGATGACTGTCGCCATTCCATGGATTGTTGTTTTAATTCTGGTGTGACGTAGGCCACCCATGTTTCGTCAACGTCGTTTAGCAAGTCAGGCGGTAGAATTTTTTGAGAAGGGTATTCAAAAACTCGTGCCGCGTTATGAAAAGTGGCTCAAAATTCATGGAAATTATGTAGAAAAGTAGATTAAGGTACAGGCTTTCATGTAAAAATAAAATTATTGCGATAACTTTGCAAGTATTTTATTAATTCCATAACGGTACTTACTTAAAAAACATGCCTCGTATATTAATCTAAAGTTATGTTGATCAAAGAAAATAAGCTAATAAAAAAACTAAATTAAAAAGAAAATCTTGTGCACAGAATGCACATTTAACCTAGAAGTATTACGTAAACATCAGGTAAAAATATTTCATATATAGGTTAGTGAAAGTAAAAATGAATCATGTTAATTTTCATTGAAAATATTCATCTAATATTAAATAATGTAATAGAAAATTACCAATGAAATGCGTGCAATTTTCGTTTCTATCCATTACCTTTTACAACTTTAAATGCTAGATAACAATTTTTATGATATATTATCATTATTTATTATAAAAAAAGGTCAACCAAGAATTTTTTTTTCATTTTTACTTCTCTAGTTTACTATCAGATTCTTCTTTGTTTAATACATTTTATATTACTTCTTATGTCGAGTTATGGTCGATTATTTTTATTTATTTAATAAAACATAATTTTACTTCGGCATCTCCATGAAGATAATTGACACTGCATCGAGTTCTATGTATTTTTTTATTTATGCTTTCTTACATATATTTAAATTTTTATTTGGAAACTATAATTATAACTTATGAATAAACTTACTGTAATCTGTGAGCATGACTTTAGCCATTTCTTAGTATTCAGAAATCAAGGAGAACTTACCTAAAAAAGACAAAAAAATATATTAGAAAATTAATATAACAGATGAATACTTAAAATTAATAAATGTATCAATTATTTAGTTACAGAAGTATATAAAATCAATTACATCAAGGAGAAAAAATAAAATTAATTGTAATACAAAAAAAAAATTATATGTTAATTAAAACTTGTCATATGAACGACAATCAGTAAATTATCTGTGCAATAAATTATTTAATAAATAATAATAATAGGCTTACGAACCTGAAGGTTCGATGCCGATACAACCAAACTTCGCTGCACATACTCGTCCAATGTTCACCGGTCAAGCCCAAGCTCCGAGATCACCTTAATCCAATCCTCCATCGACGCTTCGGCTACCTTCGGACGCCTCCAGTCGATACAATTCATCGGAACGTTTTAACAAATAAATCGTACTATTATTTTAACTCTTACAAGACCGGTAAGAACCAAATCATACCGACTTCGTCACCTCCTAACATCCAAAGCTTACACACTAAGGCTAAAACTCTTAGTCTATGATCTTTAATAAACATTGCAACATTTTGTGTATTTTTTTTTATTTATTTAGAAATAATACAATCTGCCACAATCTTGGGCAATGAGTATTAATGCTATAAGAAGTCATGTTCCTTATGTACACTAAATAATGAAATAAAAATAAATGAATACAAAATAAATAGAAATAAATAAAATACAAAGAAGAATAAATTAACCCTAATACAGATAAAAAAAAACAAAATAAATAAATAATAATAATCTTGGTCACATGTGTAACATTAAACAGCTGATTTAAGTACTATCTTAATGAGAAATATTTAAATGATTTATTTGGTAAAATTAAATTAGATATTAATAATTATATTGTCATAAATATTTACCGATTATAATAGGACAGAACCATTTCCTAAGAAGTTGTACAATGAGACTAACATCCATTGAGGATGAACCATTCGTTGATAAGGAGACACTCAGTCCCGTGGCGGACTAAACAAGACAAGGCATCAAGATCAAGACTAACAATAAACAAACACTGCTAAGAGCCCTAAAGACAGCTTAGTTTACTTTGGGGCAGGTGACCGGGATCAGTGGGCTTAATCTCGTTTCAGCCGTCAGCTTTGAACCTTCGGCTCTGGGTTATATAAATAGCGACGGCCTCTATCTTGAGAATGTATTAATAAGGCAGAGAATGGTTAAAATTACTTACTAAATGCGTATCTGAAAATAAAAGTAAAATAGAAAACAATCGAAAATAGAATAAATGGAACATCATTATATAAATTTAATTTGATCAATATTCTAGAATTATTAAATTTTATGAAAAAATTAGAACTTTCGAATTTTTAATTATAATTTTACATTTCGGCTACGTTTCAGTATATCAGTCCTATTCCAGTTATTTGTAATATTCTTTTTACAAACTTAACAAAACTTAAGTTCAACACACACACACAGATTTTTAATATATATTAATATGAGGCAAAGAAATATGTTTGAAAACATAAAATATTATTAAAATTCAAAATAGAAACTCCACTTATGAGAATAACGAAGGATTAATAACAATTTTGCGTTGAAGAAAAGTTATGTTTTAATAAAGAAATTTATTACTAATTATTAATCAGGATACGCTAATTAATTAATATATACCTCCATAACTCAGTTACTTTTGAAGATGGAGATAAAGACGCAATGAGTTTCAGAATCAGAACACCGCGACAAACAATGAAAAAAGAAATAACAGCAAAACACAATGCTGTCTTTTTTCTGCTCCCATGTACAATTTTCAGCAAAGATTTTTTACAAGAATAAAAAATAAATAAAATTATAATAATAAATTAAAAAAAAGAGTCACTGAACTCGGTTGAGAAATAGAGGAGATATAGTGAACTTGGCCTTGTGAACTGTACATATAAGCTAATTTGGCCATACAGCTAATAAAATTATAATAAGATTATATAATTATTCAGAAATAATAAACTTGTGTGTAATAATTTGCAGCGTTTTTTTGTATTTTTTTTATGCTTTATTTTCTTAATTGTACCTTGTGTCGGGTTGTCGCTAGCATTAATATAAAAAAAATCATAAAATAATTAATCTAAATGTTAGGTACGTCATTTAAAGCGTTAAATTCTATGTTTCTTTACGCAATGGAGCAGATAAAGCATTTAATATATTATTAAGTTTTATTATAGTATTTACTGAGATATAGTACTCGTAATTTTCAAGGTATTCTATACTTTTCTCAAAATTCTGGTCACATTCCTTTGAATATTTTATTTATAAATATAGATAAATAAAAAGGAACGAACACCGACGACACAGGCGGCAGCTCAAGAACAAAGATGAATATTTATTAGAGACAATTTTGATGGCATTGTCTACTGGAGAGGTTATCACTCCCGTACATTTTCATTCGGTCCCTATAAATTAGGCGATTTTTTCCCTTTATTATTTTTCTTTTTTCTTTTTCCCCTTTCTTCTTCTCTAATTCCCTTCCGAGTCGCTATTCATCCCCCTCCTTCCTATTGTTTCCATTGTGTTTCTGCCTCTTCCAATAGGCCGCTGTAACCGACGACTCCTTTTAATCATTGACTTCGTTGTTATTTCCTTCTTTCTTTTTCTTCCCATTTTTAATTAGATTTATTAAGGCGATACCTCAAGGAGAGACAGGCCGAAGTTCAGTTTTTGATTTTATTTTATTTACCAACTTGAACCAATATGGACTTACGACGCTTAACAGATTTATGGCTAGGCAAGAAAGAGTCACATACAAAAACTGCAATAATTTCAATTAAAAAAAATTAAGACTCATAACGACCTCTACTTGTAACGTAAACAACAAAACCCTACATACGGCTTATAACAACTAAAATTCGATCAACATTAAACCAGGAACACGACAATAAACTTATTAACAACTAGTCAATAGCTGAAAAGACAGGCAGATGAAGGCAGAAGAGAAGCTAGGAAGGAGTGCAGCTAGTCACTTCATTCCTATACCTACCATGTCTGATCTCAGTTTTTACTCAGCATATTTGCTCATTGTCCGACAGCTTCTGACAAGTTGCGAAGAAATATAAAGAAGAAAAAATAAAAACTATTTTTTTATTGTGTTTTGATTGTAAACGCGATGGTATATGTATGTTAAAAGTTTTTTATAACAATTTTGAGTTTTTTTTTTTGTTATGTTAATTCTTTAGAATCGATCACTTATACGCACACGGCTTGACTAACGTTTTAATTATTTGAATTTAAATGTAAGAAAAATACAAACTTAAACCAAGAAGAAGTAACAATAAGTTACAAAAACTTTCACATCTATTATATCATAGATCATCACCAATTTATGAAGAAAGCAATTAATATACACCACTTTACTGAGACCTATCTGGACATATGGAGCAGAACTTTGGGGTTCAGCAAAATACCTACACACAAACAAAATACAAACAACTCAATCCGAAATTCTACAGACAATTGTTCACGCTAACGTATCAAACGCTTTGAGCGTCTTCATCAAGGCTATAAAAAAAAAAAAAAAAAAAAAAAAAAAAAATATAATAATAAATAAAATATAATATAATATAATATATACACATATATACAATGTACCGAATAAAGAAAATCATTATTCAAATCTTAACGTTTCCCTCTTTCGTTTCTTTTTTGCCTTGATGAAGATGAAGATCCCCAATTTGGATTGAAAAGTTGGTGAATATTTATTTACTTTGAATATATGTGATCTACATCAATATTTTAAGGCAAGTAAAGTATTAAATTATAATAATAAATAAATAATTAGTTGACGTATAATTTAATTGAACTTTAAGATCTCACATTAGAAATCGGAACATTTCTTTGATAAACCTTTTATTTTATCCTAAATAAAAACCTATTATTTGATTTTACGTACACTGAAACAAAAACCTTGATTCGAAAGGTAAAAAGAACTAATTATCAACAGAATAGCAAAACAAAAAGCCGATGTCGAAAAAATAAAATAAAATAAAATTAAAAAAAGGTTGATATAACCAGAATTAAAGTTGATAAAGGTATCGAAAACATATTTTTTTAGTAAACTCTGAAGTTAATAATTTAAAATGTCAAAAGCAGAAATGACTCAAGACTTGATGAGATTTTCTTTCTTTTTTTTTCCATCGTTTTTCTTTTTCTTTTTTTTTTTCGCTTCAACTCTTTAAGCCCGAATAATTGACTCTTGGAGTGCTCTTCAGTTCCAGCCGATCGGAAAATAATAAGATGGAAGGAAAGGTCAATTTAAATTTAAATAATCTCAAAATAAACTAGAGCGTGCTGTAAATTAGATTTTGGTGTAGCTCAGGGAATCAAAATATGTTATAATTTTTTTAAAATAAAATAAATTTTTTTACAGATTAATAATATTATATATATATATATAATATATATATATATATATATTATATATATATAATATATATATACCAATGGAATTGAAAACTGTTCGTAAAAAGTTAACAATATATGCTAGAATATGTCTTTATTATTAGAATATGAAAATATGTCTTTAAGAAAAAAAATAAAGACTACTGTGTACCGCAACGCAATTCATTTTAAGCTCCAATTCTAAGATTTTTTTTTTCAAATATTTTAAATATATACTGTTTCTATCCTATTCATAATGACTGCATATTTTTAACATCAGTCACCGCAGTGACAAAATTTAATTTTGTATATTTTATAAAATAATCATATTACTAGTTAGCATTGATTAACAACAGCCAAATAAGCAAGTTGAGCAAATTTGAAAAGCAACTAAAGGAGAAAACTGAAAAAATATTTTTTTAATGCAATTTTTCGTTTTTGAACATAAGAACAGTAATATACATGTATGATATACCGTTGAAAAGCTAAAGATTTTAGAAAAAATATTATCCATACACAAGCTTTTAAAAGTTAATGAGAGTGATAAAAATTTGATAAAACTAAGCGATTATTTTAGATAATAATATCATAGATTTTTTAATAAAACACATGTTTTTATAGAAATTTAATTTAACTAATTCTTTAATGAAGAGTGAAAGTCGTGTGTTGCTCGCACCAGATTTTTTATTATAAGATATATTTTAATATTTTTAAAACTGTGGTAACTAACAGCCAAGACTGAAGAGCTCATCAGTGAGCGAAGTTGATAGAGGGTGGGAACAGTTGGACCCAGTCAGTTGTGTTATTGGTAAACAGATATGCCCTAGTGTCTGTTGAATATTTGCTGGCTGCCAGTCAAAATCAACCTCAACAACAAACAATATGGAACGAGAGTAGTTGTTATGGCAAATGTTGACAAAGAGCGATCCTTCTGTTGGATTCAATATCCGCTAAATTGACATTAGAAATCTTTGACATGTGTTAAATGATAAAATCGCTGAAAAATAAAATACATATTCGGTAAAAATTTTAACATTTTTAAAAATAACTAAAAAAATCTAATTAATTATTTACTATTTGAATAAAAAAAAAAATTAAGGAAATTTCAGTGTTTATAGGTGCGCTGTAAAATGATGAAAAAAATAGTAAAATCCATTACAACTATTTATTTCTAATCTGACCAAAATAAATCTAAATACTTTGTTTTCCCTCAAAAATGCATTTTTTATTTTATTTAGACTAATACAATACTAGACCATTCACCTATGACCTCAATGAGACGGAATGAAATATTACTGGAAAAATATAAAATTTACATAAACCGAAAAAAAAAATATATGAAGAAGAATAGGAAAATTATTTTGTTTGGCTAGGAAAATATTAGGACTCCGACTGTAGCATTCATCCGATTAACCACATCAGCTTAAAATGACGTTAAATGATTAAAGATGCAAACATTATGAACTGAAGAATGTTGCCGCTTTCCCTGTTAAATTCGGTAGTGACTACAGCTGTAGTTTTTCAATTAATTATAATTCCTTAAAAAACAATTATACCAACATATTTTTTTATAAATATGGTATGTAATAAATTTCGTTTGAATTAATTTATTTATTATTCTACAGTGATTGATCCAAAACGGTGTGGGTAACTACTTTTGAGTGTAGAGGCTAGCATAGTAGCATTGTATGCCTAACATCGGGGGTTCGCGCCCCGCAGATAGCTCTAGTATTTTGTTTGTTTTTTAATTATTTATTGGGATATATTATAATTTGTTTTAAAAAGAAGAAGAGTAATATTATATTGAGGATGGATAGTCGACTGTAGAAACTGTTATACGTGGAATAATCAGGAGTCAGTCTTTCTTTTTTAAATATTTTTAATTTTGCCAACGTTTCGGCTCAAGCCCTTGAGCCATCATCAGGACATACTGAGCCATGCCCAAGCATAAACTGCGGGGTTTAGGCTTACACATGCTCATAATGATGATGGCTCACAAGCTTGAGCCGAAACGTTGCAAAATTAAAAATATTAAAAAGAAAAAAAATATACTGACTCTGATATTCCACCTATATAAGAATAGTAATAGTGATATGAAACCACATTCATACAATATATACAGAAAATAATGATAAAATAAAAAATAAATGAATTCTTATAAAAAAAAAAAAAATAAATTAAAAAAAAACAACAACCGATAATTGAGATAAATACAAATTTGACAAATAAATAAGTAACATACACGCAATCATAACTTATACAATATCTACAATTTGCTAAAGGAACCCCAGACTTGTCGAAT
This sequence comes from Piezodorus guildinii, assembly GCA_023052935.1. NCBI lineage: Eukaryota > Metazoa > Arthropoda > Insecta > Hemiptera > Pentatomidae > Piezodorus > Piezodorus guildinii. Next base: position 213,918,129 of record CM041292.1, on the reverse strand, counting down.
CCAAAGATCCCAGCGCCTATCTCTCAGCTGCGTCACTGGTGTGAGACAGAGGAGGCTAAGTTAGGGCGCAATAGCCACAAACATACAGTACATGAGTGAAGGATTAACTAGTATCCGAGGTAGCTTATAAAGGGAGTAAAAAATCCTTTGTTGTACCGTCCTTCGGAGCGGAAGTAAAATGGTGTTTCCAAGGCTGGGCGATGTCATTGGAAATGATTATTGATACTCAAACTGAGATTGGTCCAGAACAGAACCAATACCAATATTAATTATAATATTATTATTAATAATCCAACGAAAAAAGAAATATTAAAAGAATATACCATTGAATAGTAGTATTGAGCAATATTACTAACCGAAAATCCTAATATAAAAATAAAAACAATTCTCTACATTAAGGTTTCGTTTTCGTTTAATAAGTGTTATTTTTATCTGAGACCCGGGCGCGACAATACCGTTGGACTATACGTGCTTATCAGCCTCGAGAGTTCCGTGTTTGTACTCCCCGTGGTTTTATCAGCAAGTGACTGTTGATTTTATAAACAGATTCCGGTAGATCCCGCTTTGTGGAAGCTCATTCATAATATTGTCCCAGGGCGATAAATCTCTCAGGTAATTACACGAATAAAAGTATTTTTCAAAAACAGAAAGAGAAATAAAAGTCTCACGCGATTACGTGTTTTGTTTTCACCGCAGTCCGTCGCTCTAATAATTCATTTAAGCTCTACAGGTTGTACGTGTCGTTTGCTTGTCCCATTTCGTGGGTGCCTGGGATTTTTTTTTTTTTTTTTTTTAGCGTTCTAGATATAAATTATTCGGGACAAGTGGCAAAGTATTGTCAATGGTACTTGCTCAAGGAGTACGGTAAGATAGGACAACAAGGATCCAGGAGAGGCAGAAGGGTCCTGGGATTGAATTAGCGAGACCTCCAGGCTGCTAATGTCCCAGTACAAAGGACACAAACTGTATTGTCCTCTCGGGCGTCTCTTGCATACTGAGGAGATCTTCCGGCATTGCTCCCTCTCTCAATGCGTTGGAATCTTACGTAGGTAGTACTCAGTATCAAAATGCAATCAATTGTTTATAATTTTATTTTTTTAATAATATACTTTTTTTTAAATTCGATTAATACTGTTCCAAGTTGTTGAAACTCTTCCAAATAACTAAGTCTAGAAAAACTATTTTATATTTTACCACATACGACAGTAGCCTCGAGACCTCTTGTAAACATGTATATTGGAGTTTATCATTGGCTAGATTCTCCACTAACGTGCTCTATGTTTAAGGGTTGTATATAGGTATATTGTATTATTATTTTATATAGATTGTTTTATATATATTGTATGAATGTTGTATTTGATCACTATTTTAAATGTATTATTATTAAAATATTGGTCCTGAACCTCTGCGATGTCAGCTATTTTTTAAATATCTCCATCTTAATTATAACTCGATTGGCAATTTAGGATTTAAATTTAGGACTCTCAATTTTGAGACTGAATAGAAAGTATGAATAGTGATGACGTTGGTTTCAAATTAATTAACAGCATTCAGAAGGATAGAACCACTTATAAGAACTGAAAAAAATTACCAAATTTTCCAAATTCCATCAGAACCTCATTCATGATCCTAATCCTATAGCAAAATCCTTATCCAGCTCCACTCATCCATACAACCCTCCTAGAAGATAGAAACGGCAGTGGCCCCGAGACGTTTTGTAAATACTTTGGTGGAGTTCTGACACTGGTCAGATTCTCCTTTCCTGTGCGGTGTGTATGCGGCTCTCACCAGTGACGCAGCTGAGAGGGAGGCGCTGGGATCCTTCGGAGCCCTGTCTAGGATTCCCCAGCAGATTGTAAATATTGTACATAAGTATGAATGTGTTCATTTATTTGTTAACTTGCATTTATTTTTTTTATAAATTTTGTTATTATATACCTTTATTTTTATTGTTCTAAATGTAATTTGACTTTTATATTGTTTTACTGTAAATATTGCATGAATGTAATCCTATAAAAATATTAATATTGCCATTGTGACAAATTGTAATATATCCGAATAAATAAATTTTTGAAAAAAAACTAAAAATACACATTAAAGAAAGTTTTGGGTATTACAGAAACTTTTCTTAAAATAGACTTACTGAAAACCTTCCCAAATACTTTTAAATTTTCCTTAAAAAAACGACTAATTTTAATCATAATCTTGAACTTAAAATATATAATTTAATGAAACGGCATCTAATTGTAGAGTGACATTATTCTTAATTAAATAGCCTAACTGGGCTTAAATTAATACAATTTTACAAGTTGGTTAAAATAATACTAATTGAGGATTGTTGGTTAGAAAATGATCTGTTGTTCAAGAGTCAAAGACTCAAAGATAAACGAAAATACAGGAGGAAATTAATGAATTTCGAATGAATGCTTTGTATAAATAAAACTTTATGATCAATCTGAAAAGTAGTATTCTGAAAAAAGAAATTATGAGAACGGAAAATTGACAGGATTTCATATCAGTTAGGAGGAAACCAATAAACCTTAATTAATTACTAAAACCATCCAATGTTAGGAGGGGACTCGCGTGTTAATTAACGTGAAAATTATGAGCGAATGATATAGAACAGAAATTCTCGCAGAAGAGAATCCGTCGCTGAAAACAATTAGAAAGTGATAAATCCAGTTTCCAAACAAGGGCTTTGAAATGGCGCTGGTAACGGAGGGTGGGAGGAGAAACAAAATTAAGCTAATTATTAATTAAAACTTTTATCTACTATATCGGCCCTGGCTGTCCGTTATTAAGGCAAGGCTACAAATCCGCTTGTTGCCGGCCCCAGCTCGCTTATAATATCTTTATTGTGTCAGTTGCTACTGGACCCAGGATAATGAGAAAAGTTCTTGTTTTCTCTTTCCTGAGGAGCCTTCAAGCGAGCGGAGTTATAACGTTCGTCTGATGGATGTTCTGGAAATTAACATTGTCGGCGCTGGAAAAATGTACAAAAGAATTATGCAAAAATTACGTCCTTAAATTTCTTCAGATTCGACCATGATAACGATGTCCACTCATCAACAAATCATAAGCTATGAAGTTCAGTATCATTCAGTACCGACATCTCCATTGTTTTTTTCTTTCCTGAGGAGCCTTCAAGCGAGCGGAGTTATAACATTCGTCTGATGGATGTTCTGGAAATTAACATTGTCGACACTGGAAAAATTTACAAAAGAATTATGGATAAATTATGTCCTTGAATTTCTTCAGATTCGACCATGATAACGATGCCCACTCATCAACAAATCATAAGCTATGAAGTTCAGTGTCATTCTGTACCGACACCTCCATCGTTTTTTCTTTCCTGAGGAGCCTTCAAGCGAGCGGAGTTATAACGTTCGTCTGATGGATGTTCTGGAAATTAACATTGTCGGCGCTGGAAAAATTTACAAAAGAATTATGGATAAATTATGTCCTTGAATTTCTTCAGATTCGACCATGATAACGATGCCCACTCATCAACAAATCATAAGCTATGAAGTTCAGTGTCATTCTGTACCGACACCTCCATCGTTTTTTCTTTCCTGAGGAGCCTTCAAGCGAGCGGAGTTATAACGTTCGTCTGATGGATGTTCTGGAAATTAACATTGTCGGCGCCTGAAAAATTTACAAAAGAATTACGGATAAATTATGTCCTTGAATTTCTTCAGATTCGACCATGATAACGATGTCCACTCATCAACAAATCATAAGCAATGAAGTTCAGTATCATTCAGTACCGACACCTCCATCGTTTTCTCTTTCCTGAGGAGCCTTCAAGCGAGCGGAGTTATAACGTTCGTCTGATGGATGTTCTGGAAATTAACATTGTCGGCGCTGGAAAAATGTACAAAAGAATTATGCAAAAATTACGTCCTTAAATTTCTTCAGATTCGACCATGATAACGATGTCCACTCATCAACAAATCATAAGCTATGAAGTTCAGTATCATTCAGTACCGACATCTCCATTGTTTTTTCTTTCCTGAGGAGCCTTCAAGCGAGCGGAGTTATAACATTCGTCTGATGGATGTTCTGGAAATTAACATTGTCGACACTGGAAAAATTTACAAAAGAATTATGGATAAATTATGTCCTTGAATTTCTTCAGATTCGACCATGATAACGATGCCCACTCATCAACAAATCATAAGCTATGAAGTTCAGTGTCATTCTGTACCGACACCTCCATCGTTTTTTCTTTCCTGAGGAGCCTTCAAGCGAGCGGAGTTATAACGTTCGTCTGATGGATGTTCTGGAAATTAACATTGTCGGCGCTGGAAAAATTTACAAAAGAATTATGGATAAATTATGTCCTTGAATTTCTTCAGATTCGACCATGATAACGATGCCCACTCATCAACAAATCATAAGCTATGAAGTTCAGTGTCATTCTGTACCGACACCTCCATCGTTTTTTCTTTCCTGAGGAGCCTTCAAGCGAGCGGAGTTATAACGTTCGTCTGATGGATGTTCTGGAAATTAACATTGTCGGCGCCTGAAAAATTTACAAAAGAATTACGGATAAATTATGTCCTTGAATTTCTTCAGATTCGACCATGATAACGATGTCCACTCATCAACAAATCATAAGCAATGAAGTTCAGTATCATTCAGTACCGACACCTCCATCGTTTTCTCTTTCCTGAGGAGCCTTCAAGCGAGCGGAGTTATAACATTCGTCTGATGGATGTTCTGGAAATTAACATTGTCGGCGCTGGAAAAATGTACAAAAGAATTATGCAAAAATTACGTCCTTAAATTTCTTCAGATTCGACCATGATAACGATGCCCACTCATCAACAAATCATAAGCTATGAAGTTCAGTATCATTCTATACCGACACCTCCATCGTTTTCTGTTTCCTGAGGAGCCTTCAAGCGAGCGGAGTTATAGCGTTCGTCTGATGGATGTTCTGGAAATTAACATTGTCGGCGCTGGAAAAATTCACAAAAGAATTATGCAAAAATTACGTCCTTAAATTTCTTCAGATTCGACAAAGATACCGATGCCCATTCATCACCAATCATAAGCTATGAAGTTCAGTATCATTCAGTACCGACACCTCCATCGTTTCATCCCAACATATCAATCTATAGTGTGGCTTCCTAAATTATTCATTTGTATCAATGTCAACACATATTATCTTTCTTCCATACGATGTATGTTTAACTATATAGCATATTTCTGTTTAGCAATAATTGAGACGTTGATTTCAAAAAGGTACTAAAGGACATTTTTTTCAAAATTGATATTCCCACATATTGGTATTCTAATGGTTTAGTTTTATCTAAATCCGTCATCAAATTTTGTATAAGAAACATAAAAATCCTTTAAAAAAGTATTTAAAAATTGCATTTCATTCCAAAAGGTACTAAATCAACATTTTATTTCGTTCCAAAAGGTACTATATTCCATGTAAACAGATATAACCTTTCCTTTCATTTCTTTCCAAAAGTTACTATATTTCCTACTATACGGCAGAAGCCCCTAATTCCGTAATATATCACCATTAATTTATTGTTTTAATCATTTTATGCATTTTTATTGGTTCATTTAGCACGTCTTGAATCACCGTTATTATTTTGATCACTGGTTTTAACCTAATAATCAGTTTTTAGGCTATTTGAAACAACTTATTTGCGTCGCTTTGGTTCTTTAGGTTGTCAATTAAATTAAGTTTTTTTTAATAGTATTTCTTCTTGCAGCAACATATATTTGGTTTAAAATTTTTCAGAAACTCACATTTAATAGAATTTGATACAGCAAATAGTTGGAATTAGCATTCCACTAACTAGTTAAATATGTGAAGAAAATCCGTGCCTGATCTAACATAGTAGATATTTTTATGTAAAATAAAAGCTCAAAAATTATTATTTATCAGTATCTATGGTTAAATATTGTATACACGTCGTTAATAATATAGTTAAATTTGCTAAATTCACACAAATAGTATATACAAGTTCAAAACAAACTTCATAATTACATACTTTTTTATCATAGAGCCATAAATAGATAAACTGTCCTTTGAACATTCACTTTCTTTATGAATAATAGATAATCACTGTAATTAACCAACAACGAAAGATATTTTTCAGAGGACAATAAGGAAATATACATAACTTAGTAATTAACGATATACAGACGTCAGTTGTCACTAATGTTGTAATAGGAAGGTTATAGTGACTGTTACCAACTTATCTCGCGTTATATTCTTCCAAAAAGTACTATATCCCTTTTAATCCGTTCCAAAAAGTACTATATCCATGTTTCAATCCAAAAAGTACAATATCCATATTATATTGTTTAAAAACATCTGAAAAGTGTAATAAGTTGAAAAAATGAGTTGGTAACACACTTAAAAATCAACTTTTGATTTCAATAAAAAAATAATCACGTAAATTGGTCCAATAATAAATGAATGACAGATTTTTGCGTTTCCTGTAAAATTTTCTAAAGTGGATATAGTACCTTTTGGAAATCAACGTCTCAATTCATTCTTTACTAAGATTCCAACGCGTGACTCCCGAGACGGTTAGTAACATCAATCAAGTCCTGAAGCCAGAACAGCATAGATGGGTGATCTGTTTAACGTTGGTTCAAAAAAGTTCGTGTGAGGGGACTGTCTCTCTTCATGACGATGTTCTGCTGGAAGAAAACTATAGAACAACTGTTCGGGTACTTTCAGAAAACCATCAATGACTAACTGAATTGTAACCAACTGCATCAGATATTCGCAATAAATTAACCATACTTATCATGTCTCACGAGTGAACCCACAAAAACTGTTGGAGCTTGATAATCAAACTCTGACACATACGCTGTACTCTCCGTACCTCTTTAACGAATGATCATTTTTTTAAGACTTGTCCAATTCTTAAGATGAGAAATTCTATTCCGAGGCAATGGCGACGTTCCAGGCATGTTGGCTGAAATATATTGAATGTAGAGGGCTTTACTTTTTAAACAGAAATCCTACATTTTTTTTTTCTGGGCAACCAATTATTATCCTATGGAAAGAAATGCGTACGATGAAGAATCAATATACAAGTGTTAATGTGGAATCGTGAAAAAAAAAAAAAAAACATCATTCATCACCAGCAAGAATTTTAAACGGATGCGCCAATCGCAGCTCTCTAATCCGTATAGTTGCCTAAGATTATTTTAATCACTACATAATTATGTTAATTTTTATTAACTTCAACAAAGGAGTCTTGATGAAAACCCGAAACACTGGTTGATAAATAGCAGTTAGAAGAGTTTTTTATTTGACAGAATTATATCATTAAAAAAAAAATGTTGTAATCGGGACATCCGTTAATTCTATACCATTTAGAAAAAATTGCCAAACTAAGCAGCTTTCCCAAAACACCTCCAAACGATACAGGCATCTGTCGCATGATTCATTCTCATCATTAAACCCTCGTAAGATTTGACGGATAAGTAAAAAACCCGTTGCCATTGGTTACGCCCTAGACCAATCAAGGACCAGAAACTGTACTCAGGACCAATCGGGTATCGGGAGCAGATGCCTAGCCCAGGTGTACTCTACAGCTGACCGTAGTAAATGCAACCAATTCTCTTGCGTGCACTTTTAGCCGTAACATTGCTACTTAGTTACGACCTCTTCACTGGGAATTTTCAATCTGTGGTCGTCACACGAGACCTACCATACCTGAAATAGTAATGATAATTTTTAAGCTTTAACGGAACACAGTTTAAAGTCCTATTAGAAAGAGGGTGTTGTCGAATGAATGGGTAAGCAGTGAATGAGGAATGATCAAATACAAAGAGTTCCGATTTGTCCATCGTTTCCTTATTCAATATTCAAATTCAGGGATGGCTACAGTCTTATACACTATTATAATAGAAGTGAAAAAAAAAAAAGTTTCTACTACAAAGCATTAATGGCCCTAAAAAGCAGTCAGTATCTAAGACTAAGCTGATATATAAGGCAGAAAGATGATTCATTGAAGGAAGTTACTTATGACCCAGAAAATGTTGTGTAAAATAACAAAAATATAAATCAATAAAAGTTCCGTGAGTAGTAGTCCAAGAAATTATACCCTCTATAGCAATATGATTTTCAGGTTTTGAAACATTGATATAAAACCCATCGCTATAAATGCCCATAAACCAAAAGGTATAACGATTTTATTTACTATCTGTTAGAAGGTTCTTTGGCAACATCATAAATTTCATCTCTGTTAAAGAACTAATTTCTGAATTCTAATATTTTTTTTATCACTTATATGTCACCATATAATATCTCTTTCAACGTTGGTGGCAGATGAAGATCTGAATTTTATAAGCTTCATAAAAGTTTTTTTTTTTCTTGTGAACTACAAAGTATGTTACCAAATAATTCATTAAATAGTTTAAATTTATAACATGTATATTTTAAGACTGTTCGATGCCTAGTTGAATATGAATAATTTAAGTCAAGTTATAAAATTCGAAATAATTTATATTATACAACTAAGTTAATAAATTAAAATTAAATTAAACTGCCTTGCAACTAAATACAAGTGTGTAAATGATCAGTAGCAGAAACGGTGGCGATCTTGGTGATATTGATATATCAGGACATACTTTTGAACTCGTGGAGAAATTCAAGTATTCAGTTTCAATGATAACAAGAAGAAATGAAATCCAGGAAGAAATTAAGGTGGGAAATGCGTGTTATTATTCGGTTGCTAAATTACTGAGCTCGAGGCTTCTGTTTAAAAACTTAAATATTCGAATTTATAAAACTATTATTCTTCCGACGGTTTTTTACGGATGTGAAACGTGGCCGCTTACTTTAAAGGATGAACAACGGCTTAAGGTTTTCAAAAATTAGGTACTGAGTAAAATATTTGGTCCGAAGAGAGATGAGGCCACCGACGAGTTTAGAAGGTTGCACAAAGCGGAATTGCGGAGCTTGTACCCTGTGAATATAATTGAGTTTATAGCATCGCGCGAAGACTCAAATGGGCGCGTAAAGTTGTTGGGCTCGGTGAGGAACGGATTCCGAGAAAGTTGGTATTCGCTGTACCGACTGGTAGACGTCCGAAAGGTAGGCCGAAGCGTCGGTGGGAGGATTGCGTTAAGGCTGATCTCGGGGGCTTAGGCTTGACCGGCGAAGATAGGTTCGGTAAGCCTATTGTTATTATTATTATTATATTAAATTGGCTAGAGGACTGCGAAAGAATAATGCACCCGCAAATTAAAACGAATGAAATTGTCTTTTTAAACACAGCATTATATATTTTGTACAAACTTTAGACATAGTTGTTTAGATAGGCAAAACATTATTTAATTTTAATTGTGTTTCGTGAATAATACGAATCCTGGTGAGAATGTTAGGTTAAACAATGTTTCGTTCGGATCTCATGACCGACTCGTTCCAGACCTGTTGTCAGTTCACCCCGAGTCACTCAATGTCAGTGCCAGCCCTCTACTCCAATACCACCCGTAGATCGGCGAGAGAATATAAAATGCACCAGGATATGCGTTTGAATACGCCTTTATTCCTATGGCCGACGCTCAATAGTACCAGGACCAACAGATGTTTATAGAAAAAAAGCTGGATTTGACAGTTTCTTCATCGAAGAAGCATTATATTTTTTAAATTTTATATATTTATTAATAAATTGAATTTTTTTATTATCATTTCGAGTTATTTTCGCATAATTTTAATATTTTAAAAGTGATTAAGCTTACTAGAACTAAAATCTTAGACGATCGCCATAACACTGTTTTAAATATCGTCGGATATTGTTGTTAGCAAACTTATATGTGCAAATAATAATATTTATTGATACATCGCAATTTTTTTCTTTGAATTGTATCTATGTTTAGTATTTTGTTATAGTAGCATGTGATGTGGTAGCGGACATGTCTGGTTCTTAAGCAAAGGACCGTAGTTGGTTCAAAAAAATAATTTTGTAAATGATTTACAAATTAACGAGACAATATTTTTCACACTAAAACTTGAAATATGAATCGCTTTCCACGAACACCCCTCAAGTGACAGGCATTAATTACTTTCATTACATCTTAGACATAAATACCTCAAATGACTTATTCCTGATTTATTATTGGCGATCAATAAAAGTACTGAGATAAGGTCAATTTAAGTTTATTATTTTCAAAAATCAACTTTTTAAAATGGAATATATAGCACCCAAAGTTTGTTTTCAGATAGAATCCCAATTTCAATTTTTTAAGTACGCCTGTCCGCTGTGCAGAACCGAAACCGACTAGAAAAATTATAGGACCTATTTTTTCAAAATTTTACACAAAAAATATCAATGCATCCTATAAATATTTTAACACCTAGGCTTTGTAGTTTCAAAATGGTTGCAGATTAAAATTGTTTTTCGTCAATAACTTTTTTTTTTTTTTTGTTATGGATCTGTTTTTACTAAAAGCACATTGTGAATGATTATGACAAATATATATATATATATATATATATATATATATATATATATATATATATATATATATATATATTATTTAAACGCCAAAAGCTCAGTTTTTAAAGATATAAAAACAAATTTTATTAAATAATGCTATAAATACAACTTAACTGCCTGCCTTTACAGCTATAAAAATCGCAATATAATCATTAAAGAAATGATTAAGTAATAGAGTTTGTTTTGTAGTTTTCTAGATTAAATACGAAAGTGCTTAAGAACAATAGAGGCAATGATTGGTTTGGGAGGGAAAAAAAATATCGTTACATCCTTGTAATAAAATATTTAAATAAAGTAAAAAATCCTTATTTGCCTTGTCCTTTTGAGTAGATTAAAAATTCCACTTAAAAAGTCCCGAGCCTGTGTGATGTCAGTTACGCGTTAAAGATGCCTAACATTACTAAACCTGGACAGGCAAATTTTGGGACTCCCACTGTAGCATTGCCAGATTAGCAGTAGCATATAGTGCCGTTAGAGGGAAAAAGCAAAATTAAAAATAAATAATTCAAAGAACGCGATGGCTTAAAACCAGAAATATGACTATTAAAATCCAAAGCGGACTATCAGTATACAAAATAAATATATCTTTTTCTTTCACAGTTCGAATTCCCACATTTATTTTTGCACGCATTCAAGATTAAAATGCAAATGACCCCGAGACACAGACCAATACCGGCACTCTTTCCCGGAATTCCCGACAATTCCGCAAGGAAGCCGGCCCCCTTTCAAGAAGAAGACAATATAATGACCGCCATTAATATCGGCACCTTGGGTGGAGCCCTTTATATGGTAGGGCCTCCCGCGGATCTGAGGTCGGACCCGGTAATATATGCCACCAAAGGGGAAGAAAATACATAAAATAAACAAAAAGACAATGCCTGGAAAGGGGGAGTGTAAATAGAGTTTCCCGAAGGAAGTTGGTTTTTCCTGATCTCCAAACTTTATCCCGAGTCCGGAAAAGTCTGCGGAACCCAGTTTCCGCCCGGGTTCCGTTGATTTTCCTATTATGGTAGGATTCGTCTTCTTCACATCGTTGTCGGTAGCTCCTTGGATTGGATTATTGTTTTATGTTATAACATTCGTTATTCACAAATCTAAAAGAGATTCAGACCTTAACGAGATATTGAATCGCAAAATAATTTAGAAAGAAGTACCAGAGGCAGGAATATTTTTATTTTTTATTTCATTCCTTATTCTGATTGGAAATCATGTTGTATCAATACTCTAGCTCTAAAATATATTAACTTTCAATTTAGAAATACAATACGTTTACCCTTATCTCTAACTAAAAAAATTCGATGTTTTTAGATATTCGATTTTTTTTCTCTATCATTCTAAATAATTATTTCCGTTTCTTATATTTTTTATTCGATTTCTTTTTAATAAGTATACACAACACTAATTTAAATAATGAACAGTTTGATAATTTCAAAAAATAGTACCAGAACGGGATTAAATATTTCACTGCTTATACTGATTGAAAATCTATCGTGGATTATTACTTCTGGTCGGTAATATATTAGTTTTGAAATTTATAAATTTTATTTATTTTCCCTTACCTAGACATGAATATATAGAAAGTATCCTAATCCCAAAGATAGATCAATCAGATATCTTCGCTGACGCCGAATTAGAATGACATGGGAACCATACATCAAAAACAGACGAATAAAGTTTAAAAAAGGCAGAAAGATTAAAAATTATGAAATTAGTTAATTAATAAAATTAAAATTAAAACTTAAACAGAAATTTAACTACACAAATATATTGAAGCTCAGAAGTACTTACGCTTCAGAGAATACGGAACAGTGATTAGTAATTTAAAATTTTTTAAACTTTCAGAAATATAACAAATTCACCATGTTACATCACCTACAATACTCTACACACAGACCTTCATCTGTCAACAGTCAAGGAACACATCAGGCCCCTCTAAAAACCTTTTAATGACAAATTACCCGGACACTACACATTAATACAGAACATGGGCTTTAGTGCCATGCCTCACAACATCCGTCAATTATAGAAAGAGATTTAATAATAATTAATAACTTCCTTTTCTATGCCTAGACAACTACCTAGAAAGGACTACCAAGTACCGACAAAGAACATATACCTGCACTTAGGACACAGTACCCAACACATGGAAGCCCTTGCTTTGTGGTACTTGGCCGCCTTCTCACCCCCCTACAATCCCTGGCTATATATACCTTAGGATCCTCAACACTCATCACTCTGGTTGTAACATTACTGTGTCACACTATAGAAGGAGACCTCGGAATGTACACTTGTAGTCACCCAAATTCCTCAGCACAGTGTAATGTATTCAGAATGTGTATTATTTCTCATAATAAAAACAGTATTTTAAATCTTCACTGTGTGTGATTCATTAACTGTCGAAAGCTGAAAAGAAGTTGGATGCGGAACCTTTTGTCACATTTACTGGATGCTATGAAGTTAGCAGGTGTGAAAAAAACATTAAGTGAAAAAAACCATCCTAACCCTCTAGCACAATCCCTATTTGGCACCACCCATCCGTACAATCCTCCTCGAAGATTGAAACGGCAGTGGCCGCGAGACGTATTGTAAACACCTAAATTGAAGTTCTGACACTGGTCAGATCCTCCACTCATGTACGGTATGTTTGCGGCTACAGCGCCTAACTCAGCCTCCCTGGCTCACACCAGTGATGCGGCTGAGATAGAGGCGTTGGGATCTCTTTGATTCCGCTTTTTCCTCCACAAGTGGAGGGAAAAGCGCAGTCTGGGGTCCCTCTAGCAGTTGTATATATTGTATATAGTTATGATTGTTTGTATGATGTTTATTTATTTGCCAACTTTTTATTTATCTTATTATAGGTTGTTGTTTTGATTTCTTTTGCTTTTTTATTTATTATTATTTTATTGTATATATATGAATTTATTTATTTTCTATTTTATGTAATTTGACTATTATTATTATTTTTTGTATATACTGTATGAATGTGGTCTCTTATCAATATTGCTATTGTTCGTTTTGTAACAAATTGTAATATATCTCAACAAATAAAATATATAAAAAGTGAAAAAAAATAGATTCCATATGAATAAAAATGTGTGTAGTTTTATTACTGATAATGTTGGTAAAAGTCATGAAAAGTGGCTTTTAGAAGAACAAACATGAATTTATTAAAGATATTTCTGGAGCTACAATAGCGATTGTATAATAACATATATGTGACAAGTGGCATACTCCCCACGCCGAGATGTCAACACTGTATCAGACTGAACAAGATGTGCTCCTCCTATCTAAAGTACATCCTGACCTAAAAAAACAGCCGATGATTTATGGAGACACACTTCCCCTGGCGGAACATCTGTCAGCTCGAGGAGCATTTCTTCCCTCGAGAATTATTTACCCCGTTCTTCAATATTCCTCCAGAAGAGTGCGAAGAGGTATGCATGAGCCGTATTCCTTGTCTTTGACGTTCTCTCCTCGGTAACAAAGAGGAAACACAACGGCACCGAATTATTTGGCACCGTTGAGAATAGGAATAAATATGAAAAATAGCTACCGTCAACAAAAAGTACAATGGACATTTTGGAACAAACCCAAAAACTTTGCCAATAACCCCCCGTTTTTGAATTATATTCATATGAAAAAAAAAAAAGAAAAAAAAAGAAAAAGGAACTTAATATTAATGTCTAGACAAGGCTAAGGGATCAATGCCATTTATCGCTCTCAAAAGTTGTCCTGTTGCCAAAAGATATACTGAACATTGAAATATTTTTTTTTTTTTTTATTCTTTTATAAATCAAAAATTACTGAGATAAAACGAATATATCTGAATATTTAAACATATTTATTGATATTAACAACTGTATAAAAATACATCAAGTAAATGAGATGGACATATGGTAAACTGACATGAAATACATGTAGGACACCAGCCCATTGGCAGCACCACAAAAATATTCTCGGGGCCACCTTCTTTTCAGAAGCCTCGGAGGGTTGTCAGAAATTGAAGAGGAAGACAGAATGGAAATCAGTGGATTAGAGTGGGAATGGAGTTTTTCATGGAATGAATGATACCTGGTTCGGGCTAAATTAGTAACATATGGAAAATTAAGGTCTTTATGGAGAAGTTTATTCGTTACAAATAGTGATAGCAGTCCGGAAAACCAGGTATCATCATAAGTGAACCGGATCCCATTATAGTAATTTTTGGCCAAAAATACTGCAGTTAAATAAAAAAAAAATTCTTTAAATGAGTTACATTTAGTTAACAAGTGTGGTGGTGTCGTTCGTCGCCAAATTACATCACGCCATCCGTTCAGTTCAGCATCATTCAAAAACCTTATTAAAAGTGATATTGTTGATATTTTAAGGTTTATTACCAAATTGTTTGTTTAACCCGCTTTGAAAAAGGTAATTTTGGAACTAAAATTATTTTTCTACCTTCTCTTGAATCAGAGATAATGAATAAAATGCGTTCTTCGCACATTAATTTTCCGAGTTTTTTACGTGATTCCTGCAGGGCGTTGGAAACTGATATTTTAAGAGTCTAAATGTTTAATATTTAGTTTCACCTAAAAAAAATCTGTTGCGGGAAACACACGACTTTCACTTACCTCGATTTTTAAAATCAATGAAAAAATTTTCAAATACAGTTAGAGATAAAAATACGTGAAACTATTAAGGAATTAATCAAATTGAATTTATATAGAAACATGTGTTTTATTAAAAAATCTATTATATTATTATCTAAAATAATCAGTTAGTTTTATCTTCTTCTCATCACTCTCTATTAACTTTTAAAAGCTTGTGTATGAGATGATATTTTTTCTAAAATCTTTAGCTTTCCAACGGTATATCATACATGTATATTACTGCTCTCATGTTCAAAAACGAAAAATTGTATTAAACAAATATTTTTTCGGTTTTCTCCTTTAGTTGGGTATCGAATTTATATATTTACCTGTTTTTTATCAGCGTTAACAAGATAATCTAGTTATTATTATTGAATCTACAAAATTAAAGGTACTTTAGGGGAAGAAAATTTAAAATATCGGCATATATGCCCTGTCAGACCATTTTTATCCAAATAAAACCTACATGATATTAAAGCCCATTAAATTTTACATCGATATAGCGAGTTTAATTAAAATCGTCGGAACTGTTTTCGAGAAAATCGAAAAAAGGTGCAAAATGCATTGTATAAAGTGCCTCTTCTAATAAGCTCATTTTGATGAAAAAAGTTTTGTCACGTCTCGGCCGTATAGTTGTCTTAAATATGAAATTTCAGTTTCATAGGACTTACCGTTTCCGCCCGGGAGTTACCACACACACACAGACCTTTTTGCGGGACTTGTTTATTTGGACTCAGGGGACCCTAAAACGTGTATTTCCGTTGAAAACTGGAATTCGAAAATTTTCACGATCGCAATACTTCCCCTTACTATATATAGTAAGTGAAAGTAAAATTCATTGAAATCGGTGAGACACTTTGTGATCCTATTCTCGTAAGTAAAGTTTTATGTTATAATGTAATTATTCTATACTGATTGTTAGTTTGTTTTGGTTTTAAGGCGTAAAGCCCTAAGGTCATCATCGCCTAGCTACTATATGTATATTTAAACTTTATTAGAAAGAACTATCAGGTAATACATAATCGGAAAAAAATATTATAATGTAAACAATAATTAAAAATATAATATTATATAAATATAATAATAAACTGATTGTTAGTGTTTACATTTGTAAATTAATTTCGGTGTTTTTTCAACAGGCTAGACATGGAAGCTTTCAAGGAAAATTGTTACCATTTCATAAAACAGCAAAGAATCCCTGAAAATAACCGAAAATATTCATGAGGTAATGAATGGTAATAAGATAGCCTCCGAAGAGAACTGAATGGAGACATCATCACAGGTGACTAATTCATCGCTGATGATCTGACTCTCCTTTGATGACTCGAAGAAGAGGAAGGAAAGGTCATCAATAATGCAAACCAATTAGCGTTCCCCACCTCCTTTTACAAAGCACCTTTTTTCTCTAACCTCTACCCCCACTCCTCCGTCCCGTGGGACATTAACGCTACTCCCGGTCCTTTTTATAATTAAATAATTAGGGATAACCTCCTTCTTAAGATGTTCTTAAACAGGATAAAAAAATAATCTTTATCGCAGAGATTCCTTCGAACAATCTTGAAGGAAGAAACTGTTTATACACAACGTTTTACTTTTTATTAGGGCAATTATTCAATCATATGTAGATGGGATGTTTTAATATGCACAAGCCCTTGAAAAATTATTAAAGCACTATGAAAAAAAAATGGATGGAAGCATAATACCCCTAAGGTACATTTTTACTCATATTTCTGAATGATCTCAAGTCTCTTCTTACGGTTAAGTTCAGGTTTTTGATAAATATCTAGACTCGTCTAAAGAACCGAATAGGATAGAATAATGTTTATTACAATATATATATATATATATTATATATATATATATATATATATATATATAATATTTGTTATGATAGTTACTTTATTTATTTTGTTCTATTGCATTTGAAACATTATTCTGTAATAATTGTTAATGTAATACTACTTTCATATGTAAATTAATATAATCATATTATCATTCATGTAGTATACCATTAAGGTATGGAACATGATGTTATAATAAACGGTCCTTATGTGGGTTACCATGTAAGGAAAAAAGAAAAAAAATATATATATATATATATATATATGCATTTTCAATTTCTTTTTTATTACACAGAGAACTTATTTTAGTTTTGTCTTCTTTATAAATTTTATAGTTCAAATTTAAGAGTTCCCCTCTTGCTTTTATGATCCATTTGATATCAGTCATGTTTGTAAACATACATAAGTAACTGTCTTCTAAAGTATATAATAATTGCTTGTATAATAGGTTCTCTGGGGTGCTCCTGGCTGAGTGGCGAGCGCGCTAGTCTCTCATGCTACAGGTTCTGAGATCGAGTCCAAGTCCCGACGGGGCTTTTATAAGGATTTAAAAAAAATGTGGATTCACTCACAACCTCTCCCCCGGGTATGTGAGACCCGTCAGCCAAAGGGTGGCCACTCACAAAATTAGTCGTAGGGAGTGATGACCCTAAACTAAAAAAATTGCATCGTGAAACGTGAGTGTAAACTTGCAGGAGAAGAAGTATGATAGGTATTTCGTCGAATTATTAGCCATTTCAATTATTTTGTTATTAAAAGATTCTTTAAACTAACATCTAAGCTGTAAAAATAGATCTTTTAAACTATCAGTGTTATTTATATTAACGTTTTGTTCCAGAAATAAAGAAATAAGTGTATTTTCAAAAATTAAAAAGGAACAAAAAAGTTATAAGTTGTTGTTAAATCTTTCTTAAAAAAATTGTGTTCCAAATAAGAGCCAGCGATCAACGTTTCGGGGTTCAATGCTGGAGTTAAGCACCGAGATCTTTGTCTTCTACAAGGTAAGTGATTTCCCTTATATAATTTTAATTTAATTTTTTATTATAATTGACGGAATGAAAATAAATGGTTCGGCACATATAGAATCTTTTTTTTCATCAGAATCTTGAAGATTGGGGAAGAGCCCCGAAACGTCGTTCGCTTGTTTTATTTTAAATACATGTTTTTTTAATAAATAAAAAACAACGTAAACTTTTATAACCGCAGCTATTTAACTGTTACTTTTTCGGTTAATATGATTAACAAAATTAAACATCTCAGGAGGAACCATTATTGGGTGGTAATAAATACAAATAAATTTTCTTAATCATGGCATCTACTAGCCTAACATAGAATTTAGTTCCAATATTTAAAAGTAAATAGATTTTAAAATTAGATTAGATCCATAATTTATTTGTATTTGTTGTCAGAGAGCGACATTAAATGATAATATTTACAGCTTACAAGAGCACTAAATATTAATATTAATTACAAATATAATAAGTGAGATTCCTTATCAGCATATTCCATCTAGCACTAAATTACCTAATAACATAATTCAATTCCGTACCACATTTATCTTCCCACAAAAGAGCCGTGTACATAAATAAACTGAAAATAAAAAAAGGAACTTCAAATTAGACACCGTAAAACAGAGGCTACTAATTCTCGAAATCGTCTAATATTTCATAAAAAAAAATCTGGACCGACAACTCCCTACAAAGACGAGACTTCCCACTGGGACTGGGACCATTTACTAAGACTAACTACTAGGATTACTATTAGTAGAAGTGGGTCGTTAAGTCTAAATGACTTCATTAGTAGATATAATCGACTGCTCTTGACTGATGTGTCCTCTATACTATGCTCTGCTACGGTTATTTGTTAGCTCAACTTCAGGTGTTCTTCAAGGGCTCACTCTCTTACCACTAACTTTAATCCCCACAAGGGATGCCAAATAATTTGTTATTTAGGAGAAGGAATAATTAAATAATGAAAATCGAAAGGAAACACAAATTGATAATTTTCAAAGATACATATTTATTCGAGCAATTCAACTCAACTGTGTCAATCTAATAGAACATATGTTATATTGTTCCCAAATATTACAAAAATAATTATAACACCTCTAAAATACATGACAACTTTTATATTGATTCTAACAGAGTAAGTGAAATATAATGAAAAGTAATAATAATAAAAAAATATAATGAAATAGTATGAGTAATGAAATATAATGAAAAAATATTTAATTTCTATTCATCTTAAAAAAATAAAAAATATTAAACATTCATTTTATTTATTCTGTCACAAAATAAGTGGAATTATATAAAAGTTTTTTAGCAAATATAAATCTCAGACACCTTATAAGAACCAAAGACAATATCACTACAGTAAAATAGTAGGATATTTATTTAACACACAGTGAAAACTGTTAAATCAGTTTATTCTATGAGTGATTTTATGATAAATAAATGGTTTTTAATTCTTCCTTAAAAGTTTATTTTACACTAGTAATAATTTTAATCTTTATTCCTATCATTATAGAATCGTAGATAACTTTTTTATTTGGTATATTTGAAAAAAATTATATTATTTTCTAATAGATGAAATTGTACAGTTTGTTAATTTATATTATTTTTCTATGTATGTACTTTCCTCTTTATTTCTTCGTTATTATTATTATTTAACTTTTCGTTATTTTGGATGCATTTGTAGACTCTAATATTTCAGTCCTTAAATGTGGAATAATGTATCACATTATTTAATTAATAAATTAAAACAACATATTTAAGACTGTTTTACATCTTTCTACATACGGGGGAAAATGAAATATACAACTAAGTTTATTTTTATAAATATACATATTCCGGGAATATTCAAAATGTATACAAAAAAAAAATAATATAAAATAGTATAAACAAAAAAATAGTTGGTTTAATGAATTATTCACTTTATTGCTCAGGTATATCATATAGTATATCAAATCATACCAGGTGTTTCAAATCATTTTTTTATTATTTTATTTACAATTGTTTTTGCTTTTTCTTCAAATTACTATTTATCATCTGCAAAAATATTTGCAATAAGCAAATATGTTAACTTCCGAAAAAGTAGGTTAAATCAAGGCATCTCTAAGCCACCGCTTCAAAACATAAACAAAAAAGTTACTCAAACGAAATATAAATATAAAAATCCACTATAAATCGAGGAAAATGTGCAATGCAAATTAGTTTTTGAAAAAAAAAAAATAATAATAAAAAGAAATAAGAAAAAAATGTATTCTTATCTTTTCATTTTAAGTAAAAGCTGCTAGCTGGATGATGAATTAACTTTTAATACCTAAGAAATCCCACGCGTTCTTCTAAGCCGTGTTCTGAAGAGGCTTAACCAAATCGCTGATAAAACGGCTTGCAAAAACTTGTATTTATCGGGATATCTTAAGAGCTTCGGATCGACTTACACGAGGAAGAACAAAATGTCCATACTCCATACTCCATGCTCCATGCTCCATAGCCTAGCGATAAAGAATCCATTAGAGCAAGAAGCGGCTTCCGTGTAACCCTAACGCCTGTCCCGAAGAGACGGAGTACAAACTGCTTTTTGCCCGTGTCGTGTTTCATCTTATCAAGATTGCAGCATTTTTTCCCCTCTACTTTTTGCCTTAGTATTATTTGCATAAGACGAGAGGCACTCTCCCGACACAGAGAGCTAATGCAGAAGCTCTGCTCTAGAGATAAGGTTCCCTGTACTCCTCAACCGTCCTGTAGTCGGGAAGAGCCTCTGAGTAGGAATTCCATCTCCCGCAGTATATCTCGTGGTCATCAGGAGTGTGTAGTCATCCTTGTAGCCAGATAAGAAGCACGAATTTGTTAAACTTTAAACTGTAAAATAGTACTTCGTAATAGTTTTACACGCCCTCTCGGTTTCTTAGCCAGTTTACTCGTTTTTCTTTATATGGAATTTTTTTTTTTTCGTTTATTGTTTTCAATAAGATACAGTAGAAAACCATCACTTATACAGGCCACCATTACGTTATGATGTGAGGTTCTAAGGTTTTTTGGTTAATCGATATAAGTTATTTTAATTATAATTATATTATTCATGGCTATCATTACATTAAATAGTAAACAGATTGACAGTATCTAGGTTTCTTTTTTTTTTTTTTTTTTTTTTTTTTTTTATTCATTGAGCAATATTACAATCTGTCCAATTCAGGACATTTTTAATAGTGATAAAGTACAACATTCATACTACATTCACACGATATATACAATACTATAAATTTATATAATAATAATAATAAAATATACATATATACAAAATAAAATCAATAAAAATATATACAATAGTCACTCATACCTATATACAATTCACAAGCATACAGCACGTGAGTGGAGAATCTAGCCAATGCTAGAACTCCAATATACATGTTATAAGAGGTCACGAGGCCACTGCCGTTTCAACCTTCTAGGTGGGTTGTATGGATGGGTGGGGCTGGATAGGGATTGAGCTAGAGGATTAGGATGATGAATGAGATTCTGGTGGAATTTGGAAAATTTGGATGGAATCAGGTCTGAAATAAAAGGAACATTAAGGTCGTGGTGCAAGGTATAGTTGGAAACATAATATGGAGCATTTACTATTGTACGAAGGACTTTGGATTGAAAGGATTGAATGCGTTTGATGTTAGTACGTTTAGCTGTCCCCCACAGTTCAAGTCCGTAGGTCCAGATGGGCTTCAGTATTGTCCTGTAGATTAATAATTTGTTGTCAACTGTAAGTTCAGATTTTCTGTTGAGTAGTCGGTATAACTGTCCGAATCGTCGGTTGAGTTCTTGTCTTTTAAGTCTTGTATGTGGGTTCCAAGTCAATCTTTTGTCTAATAGTAAGCCAAGATACCGGACTGTATCTGAAGGAGGAATTGGAATGGAATTGAAGTAAACTGGCGGACAGGAGTTTCGTCGAAGAGTGAAGGTTACGTGTTTGCATTTGGCTTCGTTCACCTTAATGCGCCATGCATTACACCAGTCTTCGATAAGAGAAAGGTGTCTTTGCAGGTTTAAGGATGCTGTTTCAGGATTGGAACTGGATGATAGGATGGCGGTGTCGTCTGCAAAAGTTGCCAGAAAGGTATCAGGATGTGTAGGAATATCAGCAGTGTAAAGGATGTAGAGGACGGGTCCCAAGACGCTGCCTTGAGGAACACCGGCCTCAACGGGATAAAGGTTAGAAAATTCTACACCACAGCGAACGCGGAAGGAACGGTTTGAGAGATAGGATCGGAGAATGAGGTATAGAGACTGGGGTAAATGGGTTTTCAGCTTGAAGAGTAATCCAGTGTGCCATACCCGGTCAAAAGCTTGCGCAATGTCCAGAAACGCACCAGAACAATACTCTTTGCATTCAAGAGCTGAGGAAAATATGGTCTACAACTCGGAGACCCTGTTGAACTGTGGAATGCTGAGGACGGAATCCAAACTGATGGGAAGGAAGATTTTGAGATTCTAATATGGGTAGGATACGTTTAAGAAGAAGCCTTTCGAAGATTTTTGAGAGGATGGGGAGTAGACTAATAGGCCTGTAGGATGAAGGTGTTGTTGGAAGGTTTGCCTGGTTTTAGAAAAAGAATGATAGTGGAATGTTTCCATAACAGAGGAAAATAGGTGGTGCGTAGGATGCAGTTGTAAATATAAGTAAGGAATATAATGGCTTTCTGCGGAAGTTGTCGGAGGATCTGGGGAGTAAGGAGATCGTGTCCAGGAGATTTACGGAGGGTAAGTTTTTGGAGAAGATATTTGACCTCAGAGGGATTAATAGCTTTAGGAGGTAGGGAAAGTGGAATTGGTGTTATAAGAAAGTCTTGCACTGTTGCGGTGTGATTGGCGTGGGATTCCGGGTGAGGAGTGAAAACTTTGGAGAGGTGTGTGGCGAATTCCTCGGCTTTATCTTCATCAGACGCAGCCCAGGAGTCATCACCACGTCGGAGAGGATGGGAAACTTGATGGTATTTTAGGATCTTTTTCGTGACATTCCACAGGGAATTATCACGAGCTGATAGAGAGGAGAGGTAGGAATTAAAGGACTGGGAACGGAAGGTCGCCAACTCCCTCTTCAATTGTCTACAATAGAAGTTATAGGAGCGGCGATCTGTTGGGTGTCGGGTGCGCTGCCATAATGATCTTGCTCGGCGTTTGGTATGGATGAGGTCTATAATATGTTGTGGAAAATGATTTTGGTGAGGATTTATATTGGGGTGTTTAGGAGAGGAGGCAGTCCAGACAGCTTGTTGGATGGCGGTGGTAAAGGAATAGACGGAATTATCTAGGTCATCTGGGGATTTGAGGGTTACTCTGAGGTCAATATTATCGGTCAGGATTTGGCGGAAAAGGTTCCAGTTGACAGGACCTCGGATGAATGATGGTGGAATGGGTTTTGGAATTGGAGTGAGAGATACTTTTAGGATCAGTGGACTATGGTCTGAGGATAGTTCATCAAGGCGAGTTACAGAAAAGTTGAGGGAGCCTAATCCGCTGTGGATAAAGAAGTCGAGGATGTCAGGATTGCGGTTAGGATCGGTTGGCCAGTAGGTAGGGGAGTCAGGAGGCAGGATATTAAAATTTCGGGAGTTGAGTGCAGACAGCAAATTTCGTCCCCGAGAATTCGTGGTTCTGGAACCCCACTGCTGATGCTTGGCGTTTAAGTCTGCACCCAGAATGAAACGATTTCCTATGGAATCCAGGAAGGATACAAATTCGGAATTGGAAATGGAATGTTTAGGAGGGCAGTATGCAGATGTGAGGGTTACCGGAAAGGAAAAAGTCTTGATTACTATGGCTGTGGCTTGTAGGAAATCATAGGTGGGAAGTGGGAGTAAATGATGAGAGAGGGATTGGTGGACAATGATAGCAGAACCGGCATGGGCTTTACCGTCTGGGTGGTCAGTACGGTATGTGATGTATTGCGGTATTTTGAAGTACTGTTTAGTCGTTAGTCTTGTTTCAGTTATAAGTGCAACATCGATTGTTTTGTCTTGCAACAACGCTGTCAGTTCGTCAGTATGATTTCTAACACCATTCGCATTCCAAAGGAGAATGGATAAGGAGTTAGGTGAATTCATTTAAGGATTTTTCAAGGCAGGGATTAGATTTGATACTAGATTTGTAAGGAGTGATATAAGCGGCATAACAAGAGATTTGATTTCGGAGATGAACGATGTCATTAGACTGGTAAGATCTGTGACGTTTGATGGTGGAGGGATATGAGAAATTTGATGTTGAGGAGTTTTTTGAAGATTAGGTAAACTTTGTGGGATAGATTGTTGTACAATAGATTGAGAAAGTTGAGGAAAAAGTTGTTCCGGCAGTGCCTCGACTTCATGATTCTGGTTTCCACCTCCAAGCAAGTGGGCAAATGATACGTTAGAATTTACAAGTTTAGATGGTTCTCTTCTGCTTCTGGTTGGTACAGCTGTTTCATTCGGATCCTGAGGTTTTTGGTATCTGGTTCGGAGTTTCTTGTAGATTTCACATCCCTTGTAGTTAGCCGGGTGGTCCTTGAGGCACAGAGCACATACAGCGGGTGTAGATCTTGATCTTGTACATTCTTCTGTTTTATGCTGTTCACCGCATTTCACACAGCGTGGTATGTGATGGCAATAACTTTTGGTATGACCATATGCCTGACAGTTATGACACTGAACTATTTCCCTCTTTGTGTAAGGTTTTTCAACTTTTACACGGGTATAGTACAGTCTACTGAGGTCATAGATTTTTTCGACTCCTGCTGATGGTTCCAAGTCCACGAAGAATAGAGGCAGTGGACTTTTATCTTTTAGAACGTTGGTGACTTGCCTCACTTGGAATCCTAATTCTGTCAGTTCTTCTTTGATAGCTTCAACGGGTGTTGAGGAATGTAGGTTTCTGATTACGACCCTTAATGCTCTCTCCTGGCGCAGCTGATAAGTATGAAAGTCAGCTTTGGTCTCAGTCAGATATTTTACAATCTTTCTGTAGGTTTCAGCAGTAGTCGGAGATATTTTAGTATCATTGGTTCTACTTATACAATAATAACTATTAGGATCAGTTACTTTGTTTAAATGCGCACACATCAGTTTAAAATTTTTAATATTTTTAACAAATATTGGTGGAGGTAGTGGTTCCCTGGGTATAGGAGAAGATTCCATGGTTTCTTTTTCATTTTGGAGGATCTCAAATGGATTCGGTGTAAAAAACGGGGATTCATCAGTTATTCCTTGTGATGATGTGCTGGGCTGTGGTTCAGATCCTAATGAGGTAGCTGACGCGGTCGCTGGTGGAATTATTTTTTTATTTTGTTCACGGCGGGGTCTCTGTTTTGTAGGAGACGAGTTAGAACCTGCAGATCTAGATCTTTTACTTGCAGACTTTGAGGACATGACTTGATGGAAATATCTCATTGATTAAGAAAATAATAATAATAATAAATAAATAATGAGATAAGAATTAAAGATAAAAGAAAGATAAGTTAACGAAAAGCAAGCCCGAGCTTGCCGAGCTAGCGGCAATCAGCTGATCAGTGACCCTCCTTTCACTTTTTCGTGATTGTACAAAGTAAATTATAACTTTGCTTACCGAAATTTCTCCAATATTCACTGCCGTAGTATTCCTGAGGTCTAGTGATGTTCTCCAGACTGAATTCAAGCGAATTCCTACTGAAAAAAGCAAAAATCTGAGAGACGATGTAACGTATGACTGTTATCATCGAGCGCATCGTACAACTTCTCTAGGTTTCTAAAACATGAATAATGACTCGGGGCCCACATTTCAAAAAGAAAAGAGAGACTCTCAACTACCGACTTACAATACTCTCTTCTTTCTAGATCATCAAAATTAAAAATTAGACAGAAACTGAATAAACTTCACATACTTACTTAAACCAATATAAAACTTAAGCTTCAAAGATTTATGGCACAGCAAAAAACACTAACATAAACAAACTGCTGTTTGAGCCTGAACATTATATATATATATATATATATATTTTTTTTTTACCTGTATATTTTGTTTGGAATTTAAAAATTAAATTAAATTAACAATAGTTTTTTTTTTAAATGAGGAAAATATTTTTATTTTTTGTTATTTTACGTCTTCTAGTGTTTCTAATCAATAGTGTAGTAAAGGATTAGTCAGATAAGAGTGCTCTCCCTTGCCCTCAAGCCAGTACCGTTCGCACTAGTAAGCTGAGAGCACGCTTTTCTCTATTGGCACCTTCAAACCATTTTTTGATCAGGACTTCATCTCGTCTTCTTGAAGATCACCGTCCTTCCAGAGTCGTCTACCCGTCGTGCGGAACCGAAGAATTTATGGACAGTTATCAATCTTTGATATTTTTTCTCATTATATTTGTTCATTTTTTTTTTGTACCAGTACTAACACACTAATCCAATTTTTAAACTTATTTTTTTACAGTTTGGTTAATCGAAGCATTTTTTTTTTATAAATCAGACGATTTTTATTTTTTTGTAAATTTCTCTCATTTTTTTTATTAAACTTTTATTTAATTTGTTTACTTTCAATTTTATCTTTTTATTTAATATTACCCTTTTTTTTTATTTTAATGTTAAGTACTCAAGACTAGCTCTTTTCGAAACGGGATCGATTCTACGTTAGCCCATCTTTGGTTTTATTTTGTTTTAACGTCACTCATCCCAACAACTGCAATAATTTTAATCAAAAATTTTAAGAATCATAAAGACAGCTCCTTGACTTACAACAACCAACAAATGACCAACATAAACGAACTCTCTGTTCTCGTTTTCGCAGCGAACTACAAGGAAACGACAATAGACTTGTAAAAGACATGTAAATAGCTGAAAAGCCAGTCAGAAGAAGGCTGAAGAAAAGCTGGATGAGAGACCTCCTCTGCTAAATTAAAGCCTAGGAACGGATGCTACTGGACACTCTCCTAAAGAAAAGCTAAGTTGTATTTTATATTAAATTTAAATTGTATTAAAATGTATTTTACTTATTACTTCAGGAAAGAGGGTCCTAAATGATAATCTAATAGTAACTAAATGTAACGGTAAAAACAGTAACAAAATCCATCCTTTGGATTAGGAGTTTTAGGTATCATTATTATATATATATATATATATATATATATATATAATATATATATATATAATATATTATTATATATATTAATTATAGTACTTTTCTTACTGATGAATACTTCTGTATTTGTACACAAATCTTTGAATCACCAAAAAAAAAAAAAATATTATTTCAAATTGTATTTAACAAAGGAATTTTTCAGATTATATTATCATATTTAATTTAAACCGTATTACCAAGATATGAATAAATAAGTTTTAAAATTACTACTTAAGCCAAAATGATGTTTCCAACAATGGAATTTGGTATAATCTGGGATTTCGGCAGATTACTGAGATTCTGTTCTCTAATTGAATGTGGCTTCGCTTTACCAGCTTAAAGCCTGCTTACCTCATGAAGATTAAAGGCATTCAATCTTCTCTAAGAAGAGAAGCAATATAAATTTACCAACAAAAAAAATACAAATAAATGAATAAACAAAGGTATTTCGAGACCAATATTAGTTTCAGGGATGTTAAGAAAAAAAAATTATTGACAATCATATAAAGTCTAATAAGAAAGTTATTAGTAAGGTGGACGAAATAGGGATTTGTTGATACTTAAGTTAATGTCATAGTAAGTCTACATCACACAAAAGGTTATAGAATATTTAACTTATTTAAACAATAATGTTAGAACATAACTGTCAGAACAGATACCAAAAATAATTTCCAGGTGGGATACGTTCTAGATGTGTCGTTCCAACTGGAAGGATTTGTCTGAATATAGGTCCACGGGTACTAAACCTTGGGTTCTATAAGTAGATGTGTATCTATATTATTTAAAGTATATCTTTAATCATTAATAATTATAAAATTTTTGACTTGTGTAGATTTTTAATGTGAATTTTTATCTAGAAGTATATTTAATAAAATACTAAAATAAGCACAAAAATATTAAAATAATACTGCTTTAATTGCAAAGAAAATATTTCATATTTGATAACTAATTAGTACGATCGTTTAAGCAATCAACATTCACAATGATGTCCATCAATTAATGTTGACAGTTGATGAGCTAATAGACTTAATAACAATTAAAAAATCAATTGGTTAATGCAATCAAGGAAATCGGCATTCGATAACTAAATTGACGACAGAAAAATATAAAGTAAATCAACAGCATTAATAATATATATATATATATATATATGTTAATTTCGACCTGACGTAACAAGTAAACGATGCCTTATGGCCCCATCATTGATGGTAGAGTTAAAATTCATATATAAAAATTTAAAAAAAAAAAAAAATGAACGCACATATTACGTTGTTTGATAATCATAAATACACAAATTTAAAAGTGTTCAGCGATTATTTAAAAACGCTCCCAATAATTACGCAATGTTTTAATGTTTCCAAATAACTATATTAAGGTATAACCGTTTATAGTTGTTAACAAGCAATCAAATATTACAAAAAGCAATAAATTATTCTACGGAAAATGGCCTATCACAAATTTCAAAACGCCATATCTCTGCAATATCTTGAACCATTTAAATGAGTTTTTTTTGGAGGATACAGACATATTACTTTCACTTACTATATATAGTAAGGGAAAGTATTGCGATCGTGAAAATATTCGAATTCCAGTTTTCAACGGAAATACACATTTTAGGTTCCCCTGAGTCCAAATAACCAAGTCCCTCAAAAAGGTCTGTGTGGTATGTGTTGGTGTGTGTTGTGTGTGTGTGTAACTCCGGGCGGAGAACGGTAAGTCCTATGAAACTGAAATTTCATATTTAAGACAAATGTACGCACTAGACGTTACAAAACGTTTTTCATCAGAATGAGCTTACCAGAAGAGCCATTTATACTATGCATTTTTCACCTTTTTTCGATTTTCTTAAAAACGTTCAAACAATTTTGATAAACTCGCTATATCGATGTAAACTTTAATAGGCTTTAATATCATGTAGGTTTCATTCTGATTAAAATGGTCTGACAGGGCTTAAATGCTTATATTTTAAATTTTCTTTCTCTAAAGTACCTTTAATTTTTTTGATCCTATCAAAATAACTATATTATCTGGTTACCACTGATGAAAAAAAACGATAAATATGCAAGTTGAGCGAATTTTGAAAAGTAACTAAAGCAGAAAACTGAAAAATTATATTTTTTAATGCATTTTTTTGTTTTTGAACATAAGAACAGTAATATAGAAGTAAGATATACCGTTGGAAAGCTAAAGATTTTAGAAAAAATATTATCTTTATACTCAAGCTTTTAAAAGTTAATAGAGAGTAATGATAAGAAGATAAAACTAACTGATTATTTTAGATAATAATGTAATAGATTTTTTAATAAAACACATGTTTCTATATAAATTAATTTGAATTAATTCTTTAATAGTTTCACGTATTTTTATCTCTAACTGTATTTGAAAATTCTTTAATTGATTTTAAAAATGGAGGTAAGTGAAAGTCGTGTGTTGCCCGCACCAGATTTTTTTTTCTGTGTCTTCAAACGTTTGAAAATTTGAGGACTTAATTCTGAGGGGGGTACTTTTTTTTTCTTTAGCCGATTGCAGATGTTTATCATTGAAAAAAAAAAATACACCACAATTATTTTCTGATAGGGAAGGAAAAATGAGTATTTTATTGGTAATTAATTTTTGATATTGCTAATCTTGAAAACAGTCTTATGAGAAAAATTGGTATGCTGTGTTATACAGACCCAATTAAGTCGGGCAGCAACATTTTCTTAATTTAAATGTTAAGTTTCTCATTTATTACGGGACAAGTCCCTTTATGATGATATTGCATGATTGAAAGATATTTTCTTAAGGTCTTAGAGCAATAAAAAACAAAAAAAATTATATTGAATTAACCTACAAAAATGAATATGTATAATAACTTTACAGGTAATTTTCAATAATAATTACAAAAATAAATTATTCCGGCTTCTTTGGATTCTAATTAAGGAAGAATGGTTCCCTTATGAAGTATATGATAAAATTAAAGAAGACTTCAAAAAAAGCAACGATATGATTTTTGTATCTATAGAATGCTATGCTTTGGTATTGAAGGAAATTTTTTTTTTCAATCTGTTCAAAGTTGTTTGAATAAATTTAAATTTGTTTCTTCTATCTTGATTGAATGAATCAACCGAGTGTCATACATTTAATTATAATAATCTTTCAAGAATGCGGTTGGAACAAAGAATTAAGAATAGAAGTAGAACCTGCTGTCATGATTATTTGTATATTTATTTTAATAGATCCATACTAAAAATATTACGTTGTATGATACTCACATGTTTAACGCATTGATTATAAAAAAAATACGATGTAATATATGGTAAAATACACCGTACACCAGTCTACATTATTCACGAGAATGCCAGATAAATTTAACTTTAGAGTCAGGAAAGAAGAAAAAAAAAAGAGACAGGTTGTTAATAAAATATGAAGTGTAACATGATATCCAGCCGGAATGAAATACCATAGCGGGCGGGAGATGTGTATTCCAGTTACTGGAGCGGTAACTGACCAGTTACTGTTTAACGTCAAGGCTCGGATTATATTTTATCATTTCATTTCTATCCTCTTTGAATATTCATTCGTAAGGATGAGACGTTAGGATTTGGAATTAACATACTGATTAATGTGGGGCTTAAGTTTCTTTCATTTTATTTACCTTTTTATTATTCAGTCTATAAGTCCAAGAACCACAACCGCAATGAAATAATGATTCGAAAACCATGATTTTAATCTTTAGAAAGTATAATAAGAGGCAGCTTTATTATGGATAATAATCTTGGGATTATTCCAATGAACTAGAAAAGAAAAAAAAGTTTAGGAATCGAATAACTGAACTGGTTGAAGAATTAACTAGTGTCACATCTTGAGAAATGAACATGAGCAGGAAATCTACTACAAAAATTCAGTTCAGAGAAAATAAAATAAATAATCATAAAAAATGTTTATTGATTATATTTGCATTAATTTAACGTCATTTCATTATATATCTGCTCAACAGAGGATGCTACTGTAGGATTTCTATTTTTTCCTATACAGTTTAAGAAGCACCTAAAAATCGCACAGGACCGGAATCACCATTTTATGTCCGCTCCGAAGACAGGACAGCTTAGCAACGATTTTCACTCTTTCAATTTTTTAAAGGATTTTTCCTTGGACCATCGGGGTTGGAACCTTAGGCATAGAAGGCTTGTTTTGCTAGCCACCATAGGTGTTCCCGATTACTTCATTTAAACGTTACAGAGTATAGACTTCACTCGATGTTTAATCTTTCTCGAAAATTATAAGTTTTTGACAAATGAGCATACGAAAATCAGAACCTATATAATTTACGGAATTACTTTCTGACTGAAGTAGACCTAGAAGTAGTAGTAGGGCCAGATTGAAGTACAATTACATTGTCAGTTTTTGTACATAAAAGGTTTTTTTTTTGTTTTTTTTTTATTGAAATATACAACTGTATTTGTATTCAAGTAAGCTGGATGATAATCTAAAAAAAAAAAAAATGAAGAGAAAATGCCCATTGGCATCACTCCACTAGGTATTAAGCTAGAAGGTATCGAGGCCACCTTCTTTTCAGCCGCCTCGGAGGATTGTCAGGAATTGAAGAGGAAGCAAGTATTGTGTGTTTAGAGTGGGAGTGGAGTTTGTCATGGAAGGATTGATACCTGGTTCGGACCAAATCAGCAACATATGGGATGTTAAGGCTTTATGGAGGAGTTTATTTGTGAAAAAGTAAGGAGCATTGAGGATTTTTCGAAGGATTTTGGATTGTAGGGATTGAATACGGAAAGAATTTGATGGTTTCGTAGAGCCTCAAAGCACAACTCCGTAAGTCCAGATAGGCCTTATGATGGTGATATAGATGAGCCTTTTGTAGATAAGTGTAAGGTTGGAGCGTCAGTCCAGTAAGTGTTGTTAGTAAGCGAAACGACGGGCAGTTTCTTGTGGTTTTAGTCTTGTGTGCGGATAACATGTTGGACCGTTTTTCAAGTATAAGTTCTAGGTAGCGGATCTATTCAACTGGAACAAGCGGAATATTATTAAAGAACACTGTAGGGCAGGATGTCATAGGTTTACGATGAAGGGTAAAGGTAATTTGGTGGGATTTGTTGGAATTATTTTGATTTTCCAATTCTGACACCATATCTCAAGCTCTCGTATGGGGGTTGAAGAGTTTGACAGGAAATAGTAGGATCGCTACAGATAAAACTAGTTTTTTTTTTTAAATTAAAAGAAATATGTGGATAAGAACTGAACATCCTTGGTTACGCCGTCCTTCGGAAAGGGACTGAAAATAGTGCTCCGCGCCTCTGCGATGTCAGATACCCGTTAAAGATCCTTATCCTAATTAAACTCTCTCTAAAGCACGTCGGTTAGCCACATTATCATAAAGTGACGTTAAATAAATAAACCAAAAATTTTCAATATATAATTTAAAGTTTTTCAATATGTAATGCACCCAGAAGAAAGAAAGTATGATATATCAAAGCTTTACTATGGATTTAAGCAAAACACTATTTCCAAAAAGAATTATTTTTAATAGTATTATTTTAATTGTAATTATATATGAAACAGAACGTAAAATCAAAGACAATTTAGGTTATATGGTTAATTTTAATCAACAATAATTTAAGATTATACATGAGATAATCACAGGGAGTAAATGGAAACTGGAAAAATCATCAAGAAGAAAGAGAAAGAAATTCTAAACCGGTTTGGACATTCCAAAAGAATGCTTAATAGAAGATTACCCAAGGTAGAGTAGAGGTGGGAAAAAGCCTTTGAGAGAAAAATGGGGAGTCATTGAAAATTTAAGCGAAGAAAACCCTCTTCAGATGAAATGCTTTAAATAATAAATAAATATTTCAACCAATATAATTGTGTGAGTCCTAAGGAAACTAATTGACTTCATGGTTTTGTTTCACCCTTAAAATACATAATAAATCAAAAGGACATTCATAACAATTAAGATATATATAATTTAAACTACTCTCAACAATGTTGAAATAAGTTAAATACAGATATTATAATGATTTGTAACAATAATATAATTTTTTTTTTTTTTTTTTTTTTTTTTTTTTTTTTTTTTTTTTCGTATATATTACAATTTGTCATAATAGACAATAATAATAGTGCTACAGGATCTCATTCATACAATATCTATATAATAATAATAAACTGCTTATGGAATCCTTCTCTTCGCAGATACGCATAGACAAGCAAGAGAATTGATTTCAGATTTCGTGGAAATCAATCAAATTATAAATATATAAAATAATAACATAACGTTTTACAATAAAATCTAATAAAAATTCCAAATATATCGATATCTTTGGACGATTTTTTTTTTCAGAGTAGACCTGTATTTATACTGAATGAAGCAATCCAAGTTAATTATACATCCCAACAAATTACCTTTACCCTTCGTCGAAAACCTATGTCAGCCTGTCTCACTATATTCTTTAGCAATATTCATTCACCTGGGGTAGAAACGTTGGCAACAATAAATAATTGAAAATATTTAGCTGTTTATTTAATGACCGCCCCCGACTAATTCCTCCCGGTAATTCTCAACGGTAGTATATATGTATACGTTAGTATTATGTATGTATTATTACTTTTATTATATTGTATCTGCATTATTAGTTTAGGGCTAAAATAACCTCTATGGTTGAAAAGCCTTTATGTTACAATATAAATAAATAAAATTCTCAACGGTCAATTAATTAGTTCCACAGTATTTATATATGTTCGCGGTCGTATCCAATAATTCATACTAATTATATATATATTTGATAAATATTTAAAAATAATATTTATATTTTTAAAAGACATACAGGCTGTTAACCGGTTTCTAATTTGTTGCTTATTAAGGTGTTCTTTAGTTTTCTATTGAGAGTCACTTTGAGGTCAATATCATTGGTGAGGATTTCGCGGAAGAGGTTCCAGTCCAGCCCTAGTCCGGCCTCCACTGGCTTACACCAGTGAAGCGCCGGGTGAGAGGCGCTGGGATCTCTTGGATTCGGCTTCTCCCCCAGGGAGTCTAGGGTCCCTTTAGCAGATTGTATATAGTTAAGTTTGCTTGTATGAATTTTATTTATTTCCCAACTTGTATTTATCTCTACTACAGGTTGTTGTTTTGATTTGTTTGTTGTTTTTTTGGTAATTGTTATTTTCTTGTATATATTTGTATTTATTTATTTCCAATTTTATGTAATTTGACTTTATCATCATTATTCTGTATATACTGTATGAATGTGTACTACATCTCTATTACTACTGTTCATTATGTAACAAACTGTAATATTTCTCAATAAAAAAATAAAAAGAAAAAAAGTTTTCTATTAAACTAAAAATAAAATTAAAAACCTACAAAATTTTTCCATCATAGTTTGTAATATGCATTTTAAATGGCAGTTGTAAGAGAATCCGGTATTCTGGTTTACCATCTATAACTGAGCACTTTAACCTGTCAGTGGAGCTTTGTAAATAACCAAATAAACGGTATATAAATAGAAACGGGCTGTTATACACCAACATTCGAGAGATAATGGCCAAAAGACCTTTATAAGGTCTAGACAGGATCTTTCTAAAGCCGTTATATTATTCTAAAGCTCTAGTGGCTTGGGCTTTAAGCACTGTTTAATAAGTCCTCCCTAAGTTGAAACAGTTTAAAGTGCGACGGCGGCCCAAGGCTTTTAGCGAGATGGCGAACCCGACTATATTAATTAGCTCAGGTGGCGAGGAGCTCACCTCAGCTGATGAATATGGAAAACAAAGTGATGATTAGCATCCGCTGATGAGGCCAATGCAAAGGCTCACTTGATATTAATTAATGAATCTCTCGAGTGCTTCCTTTCCGACAGACAGACGGGCTCGAGTTAATCTACTAACAGCAGCAAACCTCAACAAGGCCTCTAATTATCAGAGCGCCGCGAAATATCAATCAAGGAGGCCGTGATGGATCACCCGCGCCCGCCGAAAAACTCCCGCGTGCGGCCTAATGTAAAACGCGATTAGCACTAATTGAATTAGCCCATTGTTTGTGGGGGTCCGCTGTGCAAATATTGTGTGAAGTCAGCTGAGTATCATCAGGAAGCTGTGATGGATGTCCTGTTTAGTGGGGCCGGGTTAATTACACGTGGAACAGATTAAAGAGTGAGCATCTGCCGAGGAAGCATCCTTGGTGTCATCTGTGCCTCGAGGAACTGCTTCGCAGATGAGTCACATTTCCTTACATTCAGGGGGCAGGATACGGCGTAACCAGAGCGGAAATTATTCGTCAAAAAGCTATTTAGAAAACAATGAAAACATTAAGGAGCAATTGACAATGTCAAGGTAAGTTAATCACTAATACAGGACTGTACTACTTGCATCCTAGATTCTTAGATTGTTTAGAATATTTTTTTAGCAAACCATCGATACCAAGCAACACTTTTGTAAGAACATTATAATAATATAATAATAATAGGCTAAGCGAAACCCGAAGGTTCGATGCCGATACGACCAAATTCCGCCTACACAGACTCGTCCAATGTTCACCATTCAAGCCCAAGCCCCCGAGATCAGCTTTAACGCAATCCTCCCATCTACGCTTCGGCCTACCTTTCGGACGCCTACCAGTCGGATCAGCAAATACCAACTTTCTCGGAATCTGCTCCTCATCGAGCCCAACAACATTACTCGCCCATTTGAGTCTCCGCGATGCAATCAGCTCAATTATATTCACAGGATACAAGTTCCGCAATTCCTGCGTTGTGCAACCTTCTAAACTTCCCAGTGGCCTCATCCCTCTTCGGACCAAATATTTTACTTTGTAAGAACATTAACACAATTATTTTATTATAATTATTACCTTTTTTTTTTTTTTTTTATTTATCAATTGATATTTACAACTGTATAGGAAAAAATACAAGTAAATGTGAAAAAAAGTAACAATTGGCTTGATAAAGTCTTGTGAAGAAGCAGCGGTAGCACTTTAATGTTAATGTACTTAGCAGGTCACGTGGCCACCGTCTTTTCAGGCGCCTCCGAGGAATATCAGGAATAGATGGAGATGAGAGGATACGGACAAGCGTTTGGAAATAAAGGAGGTATATCTAGTTTTGGCTAAGTCTGCAACTAACGGAATATTAAGATCTTTATTGATATTTTATTAGTGACATTCAGGATCTTTCGGAGGATTTCGGATTGCAAGGATTGGATGCGGGAGGAATTTGATAGCTTGGTGGATCCCCATAGCTCAATACCATATGTCCAAATAGGTCTAATAATAGCTATATAAATTAGTTTTTGTAGTAGATTGGAAGCTTGGAACGTTTGTCAAGTAAGTGTTGTAACATCGGTATCTGCGAGCAGTTTCTTGTCTTTTCAGTCTGGTTTGAACACAATTATTAAACTATAAAACAATGATCCTATTTTTTACCCTTGTAGTCTCCATATACACCAGCAATCTTCAAGAAGCTTACCGCTTACTGCTCAAGAATGAAACAATATTATAGTTACAAACTGATAATAATAAGATACGAATTATAATATAACTGAATTTACAGTAAAATATTAATAAACAACTAAACATTTTATCAGTAGCAAGAGTAATGATAAGAGACACATCCTACATAAGTGATTTTACCCAAAAAGAATTTTTTTAATAAAACTAAAATCATAACCTTAATTATGCGAACAGATCACTTGTGATACAGAGCAAGCATAAGAGACGCCTTCTATGCTAAAGGTCGAGCAAATAGCTTAGGGTTTGTACGATAAAGCGAGTAATGGTTTGTGTCGTACTTAGTGGTCCCAAGCCAGTATGATGTCAAATACTCGTACAAGGTACCTCATCTATTTAAACCTGGATAGACAAAATTTAGGACTCCCACTGTTGTAGCATGGTCTGATTAGCACAATGACATTAAATTAATAAACAGATATACATTAGAACCTTAACAATATTATAGAAATATTCAAATTATATCAATAATTTATTTACACGCCATAAGTTATAAAACATTTGCAAAGTTCTGCATAAACGAATTTAATCTCGACATAGCCGAAATTCTATAAATATAGGCTTATAAAATAAACAAAAAACACATACAATAAAAAGAGGTATCAAACCATGATGCGACAAGAACGATATTTTATACTACGCTTGCATTAATGATTTTTTCCAGTTTTTATACATAAAAAAAAATCCTCAGTAGCATAGGTCCGCCAATATTTCATAAGAATATAAATTAAAAAAAAAAAATATTTATATTGTAAATTTACAACTGTATTTTGTAATACAACAAGTAAATATGTTGGTAATGATAAAATACATGAAAAAAAATCATGAAGAGAAAATGCCCATTGGCATTACTCCACAAAGTAACTAAACTAGAAGGTCTCGAGGCCATCTTCTTTTCAGGCGCCTCGTAGGATTGTCAGGAATTGAAGAGGAAGCAAGAATTGAAACTAGAGGATTAGAGTGGGAGTGGAGTTTGTCATGGAAGGATTGATACCTGGTTCGGGCCAAATCAGCAACATATGGGATGTTAAGGTCTTTATGAATGAGTTTATTTGTGACAAAGTAAGGAGCATTGAGGATTTTTCGAAGGATTTTGGATTGTAAGGATTGAATACGGGAAGAATTTGATGGTTTCGTAGAGCCCCAAAGTTCAACTCCGCTAGTCCAGATAGGCCTTATGATGGTGATATAGATGAGCCTTTTGTAGATAAGTGGAAGGTTGGAGCGTCTGTCCAGTAAGTGTGTAGTAAGCGAAAGCGACGGGCAGTTTCTTGTCGTTTTAGTCTTGTGTGCGGAGGAAAAATAATAATAACAGCAGTAACAATAGGAAATTCTTCTCAAACAGCAAAATTCGAATATCAATTTTCAATTAGAAGAGTAAAGGTATAGTATTGCTCGTTTATAAAACATCTATACATACACAACTTCTGTAATAAAAAATTAAAAGGATTACCTAGATCATCCGGATATATATATATATATATATATATATATATATATTTTTTTTTTTTTAATGAATTTTAAGTCAAATCCCGTCTTGATAATGAAACCTATAATTTATGTGTTAGCACGATTTAAGTGGTACATTAATTATTTAATCACACATGCCGTTATTCCTAAATTTATAAACACTTAATCAGCTCTAGGATATAATTATATGCCTTATCGTCATAAACATTGTAATTAGTTCGTTACATAAAGCAACGAGTTAATTAAGCCACAACGGCAGATCCAGTTCATTAACAACATTTTTTCAGATAATTAGCACGCTATCGCAAACATACCACTCAATTAACAGTATCGCTCAATTAACAAAAAACGGTATCGTTACGGAACCCATCAATCAAATAAAAACGTGATAATAAACATATCAATAAAATCGGAATATTTGATCAGATAGAGTAAATTCACCATTGAATGAAGTGAAGAGTAGACTTAGAACAAACCGTATGGTTACATATAGGTCCTGAACATTTAATATGCAAGACATCGTAAATTATTTTAATTTTTTAAGTCATTAAAAAAACCCTGTTTAAATAAAGGAAAATAATTAACAAAATAAAAAGCTCCCTTGTAGGATAAATTAATCGCATGCGAGATGCGTATCATGGGAACCCAGTGGTAAATAAAGGGAAGGCTCAGGTAATTTCTTTTTTAAATAAATTAAATGCAATTATTAATCCGATCTGATCCGAAGGAGGTCCAGATTTCAAAGACGAAAAATAGTTATTGAACAGTGATAATATTCTAGGAGTTATGAAACTAATTTA
This sequence comes from Piezodorus guildinii, assembly GCA_023052935.1. Classification (NCBI taxonomy): domain Eukaryota; kingdom Metazoa; phylum Arthropoda; class Insecta; order Hemiptera; family Pentatomidae; genus Piezodorus; species Piezodorus guildinii. The sequence continues at coordinate 213,879,298 of CM041292.1, read as the reverse complement.
AAATATACTCATCCCATTCTCCGCTGACCTTTGTTCAGTAGCTGAATTTATAATTTTCTGTAGAAAAAGACTAAAAATACCGCTCATTAATGAATATATTATACATCAAAAATAAAATAGCTAGGACGGGATATGTCCCCGATATAAGATCAAAGGAAACCATGATACCGCTCTGACCTGGATTCCTCCAGCCTTATTAAGAAAAAAACTACTCTATCCCTTCCCCACAGGAAAATATATAAATATATAAAAGAGGAATAAATCCTCCGGACTCAGGAGTTTTACGAGACGAAGGGTAGAGCGATCGGTGAAGTTGGCAGCCCTGCTCCCGGACTGATAAGCCTTATCTTGATTTATTTAAAAAGAGGGAGAAACACGTTTAGGCCGGTTTTATGGTTGCCAGTAAATCTTTATGATGCCCACATAGAGCAAACAAGGCCAGTAAAACAGTAGCTAGTTACTGTTTAACAGGCACTAGCGTGTAGGTGCCCGCCCTCAGTAAGTACTCTAAGTACTGCATCAAAGATGCATCTCCCACCTTTTATGGCCCTTGTACTTGGGCTCATGTACCCCGTTGAAGGTGTACTTATATAGCATGCTAATCTCTCTTGTCAGGTTAGCAAGCAGGGGCGATGTTATAGATATAAGTCCGGGGATAGTCGGAATTAATAACTATGAATAATGTATTCGTATTCAAACCGCAAGTAGTTTAGATTGTTTAATGAAAACTGTCTTAGAACGAGATTTTTTAAATTTCTATTCTAAATAATTAAAGAAATGAAATTTAGAAAAAAAAATAAACAGTTACAATACTTGATATTCTCGAATCCAAAGATTAAAATTAAAAAAAATCTGGTGTACTAGCAACCATAAAATCAACACAAGACTTTCATTACCTCCGTTGTTAAAACCAATTTAAGTATTTGGTTTATTATTTTCAATAATGAACCTTTGTAATCCACCAAAAAAAAAATGACCCCCCTTCAAAATTTGAGGACTTACGTTTCAAGATGCGCTGAACGCCGTCCGCGGCATTTCTCCGAAACTACTGGACCAATATTTTTGAAATTCGTTACAAAAATAGTATGGCGTTCAGCGATGATCTTAACTCTTAGACGTTAATATCAGCTAGTTATTTTCAAAATGGCGGTCGATAACTCAATAACTCAGTTTTTTAAAGATAAAGAAAAAAATTAATTGAGTTTATTAACAAAAAAACCGCGAATGATTATAAAAAAGAGGAAAAATAAAAGAAAAAAATAGAAATTTTATCCATAAATATGCTCATAACTCAGTTTGTTTTGAAGATAGAGAAAAATATGTATAGAATTTTAGAATCAGTAAAGCTTGATAAACAAGAAAACATTGAAATCTTCCCTATATGTACGACTAGAATTTAGTTAATTTTATAGAAAATATTTATCATTGCTTTAAAAAACAAAAAAACAACGCGAATTATTATAAACAAGAGATAAAAGAAATGAAAAAAATTGCCATTTTCCTTTGAATTATTTATTGCTTTTCATATTACTTAATTGCCTATCTAAAGCTTTATTTGGAAACTCCATTCGCCTACAACACGCCCTAATGATGACCCACAATGGGGGTCGAAACGTTGGCAAATAATAAATAATTGAAACTATTTAGATGTTCCATTAAATGAAGGCCACCCGACTAATTCCTTCCAGCCCTTATAAAATTTACGTTTTATACAACTGATCATTTTCGAGACAGACTTACCAAACACACAAATACTCACGGACACATACACATACCATTTTGTGGACTGAAAGAACCATCCCTAAAACGTACATTCCTAGTGAAAATCAAATTAAAAAATTTTCACGATCGCGATCTTTCTCTTACTACATCTTTCATACATAAATACCTCTGTCAAGAACTTAGGTATTACTCTTGATCAAACTCTCTCTTGGAAACCGCACATCTCCCAAATATCCCGCCGAACCATAACAACCCCAAAGCAATTCCGTCGCCTCCATCACCTCCTACCATTCAATATTCGTAAACTCCTTGTTTCTTCCCTTGTCTTTCCCCACTTTGACTACGGATGCGAGGTGTACAGCGGACTTTCAGGTGAGCTCGAAGCAAAACTTAAGCGTATTATGAACTGTGCAATACGGTTGGTATTCGGAATCACCAGAGACACGCATATAACCAAGTATTACACCGAGTTAAGGTGGCTTTATCCTCGTTACAGATGCCAGTATTTTCTAGCCTCCTTCCTCTACCAGGTTATCAGAACTCATCGTCCCAGCTACATCTTCCAATCCCTTCAATTTAAATCATCGATTCAGTCCCGTTCTACTAGATCCCGTCTTTCTGACCTCTACCCTCCTCCTCACCGTACTGCTGCCTTTGACAAGTCCTTTCTAGCCAAAGCAACCACTCTTTGGAATTCTATTCCTCCTGAGGTCCGTCATGTAAGTACTGCTTCCTCCTTCAAATCGGTACTTTTCAACCACCTTCTCCTTACCCAGTCAAACAGACAATAACTTCAAACTGCAGATGCTATAAATACCAATTATCATTATATATTTTTTTATTGTGTGTTTATATTACTCAAATTATCATTGATAAATTAGCTATTTCTGTTTTTTTCATTCTGAAAGTCTGACTTGTAAAGATGTACATATATTACTACCTTAATTATTTTTTAGTTTAGTATTTTGTTATTCTAAGCCATGACCACACTGTTCCGGTCATCAATTATGTATGTTATTTTATTCTTAAGGGACTTTAGTCCCAGGATAATAAAGAAGTTTTTTTCATTTCATTTCATTTCATTTCAAATACCAAACACATTTTTTTGGCTCAAAGGTTAATGCATATATTTATCTTTAGGAAAGAAGAATATATTTTTTTTTAAAAATAAATAAACTTAATCCGTAGACAGATATCAGATCTTTTTCCTACTCAACACGAACGTAGGCCAAGAAGGAAATAGCTGACGAATTTGCAGCTTTATTAATAATTCGAAAGAAGAAAAACAGAAATAAAAATAAATTATAGTGATCATAAAAATCAAAGTATAAATTATAATGCTCATAAAACATTAATAATTTGGCGATACAGTGAGATTATTGTTAAATATGTTTAAAAAAAAACAAGAAGAAGAGTGGCATATTAAACATATTGTTAAGAATAAAAAATACTCTGACAATCATCCATCCTACTTGAGTTTAATGAGCTAAAAATGTATTAATAACAAAGTTATATAAATACAACTAGTAGCAATTAAATTGAATTATTCATAATGTATACTACGTCATCTCTATAAACTGTTTTCGCTTACAGATTAAACACATATTAGTTGTTACAGCTGTGACTAGAACGATAACAATCATCTGTGTACGCAACCCGCAGCACATGTATTTCTATCCAATATCCGATTCTCGCCAATAATGTTTATGTATGTATTGTGTATTATGTATTATAGAAAAGGGGAGAATGTTAGCCTCAGTTACTCAAATCATTAATGTGATAGGATAGCAACAAATCTGATACCTGTTGGAAATGTCTCTGAAGTGCCCCAAATTCGTTTAAGGGAAGATGTGAGATGTTTTAAATACATAATTTCCGAGAAACAAAATGCTACTTAATTTTGATTTAAATATTAATTTAAAAAACTGAATTTATTTTTTATTAAAAGAAATTCACTAAAAAAAAAAAAAAAAAAAGTTTTTTTTTTATATTGGAAAATATTTATAATCTATAACAAAAAGATGAGTAGAAAAAAATTTCCCAATAATAAATTATATATATAATTTAAACAGTAAATTTAAATATAAACAATTACAATTCTTTTGTTTATTTAAAAAATTTTAAAATTTTTATAGGATTCCAAGATGGGGGAAATTAACTTCAACGTTGATAACTTGCATTTGTTTTGGTAAAAATGTTTTTTTGAAGAATTAAAAACAAACCCCTTGTCTTTTCTACTCCAGAGATATTTTTTCTTTTAAAAAAACTGTACTTGCTTAGCAATGCTTCATCCCCCCCCCTCACCAAAAAAAATTATATCTCTCGAAAACTAAAATTGGTCGAAAAGTATGTTTAAATAAAAATATTTAAAGGTTGAAAACGTATACAGGCAAATGGTTTTATTACTTTGCCATGAGAGTAAAATGCGTTTAAGAAGTAAGTTGTAATAGTTAACAACATACGTGAAAAGTAATATGCTTATACCTCTAATGTTGGTTTCAAATAGAGTTGGACAATAAACATTTTTTATTCACGGTTTTCAGGCTAAATCGTGATTGTATCATTAAAGAGTTCAGACACGACCTCTTGCTTAGTTCTCTATTCCACGCGTGTTGTAATTTCTTAAGGGGTGAATGCGAATTCGCATTAAAGAGTGGGGAATACAAGGCGAGATAATCCGAGTATAAGGGGCTTGCAGAGAAGGGATATGATATGGTAAGTTAGCAGCTGTTCACCAAGGCGGTTATTACAATAAAGAATAATAAAAAATACGACAGTCAGAGGAAAGTAGGGATATTGCTGCGCAACGATTATGGAGGCTTCGCTTATGTAAATGGCCCAGAGTGCGTGTGTGGTCTCCTACACCTGTCGTTTCATCTGTAATCGGGTAGTTCCCGTCACTGGAACTGTCGTCAGAATAAATAACTGGGAACGATAGTGACATGGATTGGGGTAATACGTGATAGGAGTTCTTGGATGATGAACTGATACTCTATTGTCAATTCAAGTCATAGGAAACCAACTTATTTAGGATATAAAAAATATAGAGGAATATATAACATTGAATCAATTGATCAAAACAAACAAAACAAAAAAAAATCGCCTTAATATTTAATTATAAATTTACATTATGAAAATCTAGTAATATATTACAAGTACCTCTAATAAAATAAAAGTTTAAGAGAAATACGTAAATATGGATTTAATTCTTTTACACTACGACAAAACACTTGCCCACCAATTTTTATAGACAACAACCAAATTCCTCAGACAAACTCTGTACATTACCTAGGACTGACACAAGATCGAAGGATGACTTGGGGCCCACATGTCAAGATGAAAAGACAGACTCTCAACCACCAACTGAAAATACTATACTCTCTTTTTTCAAAATCATCAAAATTAAAAATTAGACAGAAACTGAATACATACACATACCTTTATAAGCCAATATGGACTTACGCTTCACAGATTTTTGGTTCAGCAAAAAAGACCCACATACAAAAACTGCAATCATTTCAATCCAAAATTTTAAGACTCATAACGACAGCTCCTTGGTACGTAAACAACAGAACCCTACATACGGACTTACAGCAACCAACAGTTGACCAACATATACGAACACTCTATTCTCGATTTCACATTAAACTTAACGGACACGACAATAGACTGATTAACGACATTTCAGTTGCTCAAATGCCGGTCAGAAGAAGGCTAAAAAGAAGCTGGATGAGGGACCTCCTCAGCTAGATTAAAGCCTTGGAAGGGGTGCTGCTGGGCACTTCACTTCCCCATGCCTATCATGTCTGATCTTACTTTTGTCCAACACATTTGCTGATTGTCATACATCTTCTGACAGGTGTAAATAAAGAAATAAAGAGAGAAAAAAAAAAATCTTTTAACAAACTTGAACATGAATTTAATTTCATCAACATATGTTTTTTTTACTTTCACTTACCTATATAAGAATATATTAAATATAAAAGTCAGAGAATGAATTAATTTCGAGAAAATCTTCAAATTCGAGGTTTCAAAGGAAATAGACGTTTTAGGATTCTGTGGGTCGAAATGACCAACATGGTCTGTACGTGCGTATCTGGTAATTCTTGCTCAAGAACAATAGATTGTATACAACTGAAATTTCATATTTAAGACAAGTATACGCCTGGGATGTTACAGCAACATTTTCATCAAAATCCGCTAACCAGAAGTGCCACTTTATACTATGAACAATAGTAATAGTGATATCATACCACATTCATAAAGTATTTACAACAAACAATGATAAAGTCGAATTACATAAAAAAAGAAAATAAAAAAAAACATATATATATATATATATATATATATATATATATATATATATATATATATATATATATATATATATATATTGGGCTGATGCGAAATTAATGCAGGTTTCCTCTATTGCAATATCTTAATTCCAATTGTGTAAACAAAGCTAATCCTAACATTGATAATTATTATACCAAAACAAACCTTATCTAATACCCTCTCTTTCACCATGAATTTGTTTAGTAAAATCGTTTTGTTCAGTGTGTTCAAAGGTCTTGAATCGAAAATGTCAAAGTGCGATTTTCGTCAAATTTATTTTTACGAATTTAAATTAGGGCGCAGCGCTGCGCAAACGGCTCGTAATGTTAATGAAGTGTGGGGTCAGGGGGCTATTAATGAGTGCACGGTGCAGCGTTGGTTCCAGAAGTTTAGCAGAGGAGATTTCGACCTCGAAGACAAGGAAGGTCGGGGCCGTCATCTTGCTCTGGACAACGACCAGCTGAGGTCAAAAGTGAAAGAAGACCCAACCAAAACCACACGAGAAATGGCGGCGGAACTCGGTGTGAACCAATCCACAGTTGTACGCCACTTGGAAGCAATTGGTAAGGTAAAAAAGTTGGCCAAGTGGGTGCCACACCAATTAAACGACCACCAAAAAAATCGCCGCATTGAAATCTGCTCCATGCTTGTGACACGCAATAAAAATGATCCATTTCTCGATCGCATTGTGACGTGCGATGAAAAATGGATCTTATACGACAACAGAAGGCGTTCTAGCCAATGGCTGGGCAAAGATGAACAACCAAAAAAAAAAAATTCTTTTCGTGATTTCATTGAGTCCAGGGATTCGGATTTTTTTTCTGGTGGAATAAGAAAGCTTGTTGAACGTTGGCAAAAGTGCATTGATTCAGATGGAAATTATTTTGATTAAATATATATGGTTAAAGTAAAGATATGGCGTATTTACAATACCTACTAAAAACCTGCATTAATTTTGCATCAACCCAATATATATATATATATATATATATATATATATATATATATATATATATATATATATATATATATACAGAAGAAACAACTTCGTCTGAGATAATAACATTTATTATTATAAGTATAAAACTCAGAATAAAATATGTCATATATAGTTATGTGAAAGTAATAAATACCATTGGGTAATACCTTCAAGTCTTTTCTTGACATTAAAATCAATCACATTGTTATTTTCCCCAATTTAATTACTTAATGAATCAAATTATAATGGTTTAATTTATTGTCGATTTACTTACAAACAAACAAAACTGGGCATGACAGATGGACCGATCGAACAAAAAAGCCGACTTTAATTATAGATAGAGCCGGTAGTAAAGTCTAAATTAAACTTACTAAGACCTCCCAGTAGCATACATATGGTAGCATATGCCTTCACCACTCGGTGAATATAATTAGTGTACCTAGGATAGCAGAGGGTATTTGTGTCCTGGCGGATGTACTCATAACACGTGCTATATTGGGGCTCGTAATATTAATGTCACCTATCAGGCTGGAAAGTATGCCATCTGTCCTCTGTTAGTACAGCAATAGTAGTATTTAATTGCTTTCCTGGATAGAATTTAAGAGTAATATATGTCCTAATCGGGCATTGTAAAAATAATAGAATGAAAAAAAAAGTTAGAGGTAGTTGCATAAAATTAACTTAACGATAAAAAAAAAAAAAAAAAAAAAAAAAAAAAAAAAAAAAAAAAAAAAAAAAAAAAAAAAAAAAAAAAACACCATATATTTTGGCAAGTAGTTCACACTCATTTTGCAAGACTAGACAACATTAGAAATAGTTTGAAAACTTCATTGTAATTATAATTACAATGAAATAACATAAAATAAATTTATTTTTTTATTTATATATATATATATATATATATATATATATATATATATATATATATATATATATATATATATACAGGTGGGAGCGGCGTTGCCTAGAGTACTAGAGTACAACTGTTCTCCGGTCCCTCTATTCAAATCCCGGCTGTGACACAATATTATTCATTGTCTTAATTCAGCAGAGGGGTATGGAGATCCTCCTGAGGCTCTATTAAGTGGATACCCAAAATTCGGGAAAAACCAGGCGGCTGATGATCTGATGCAAATCATCTCATTGGATGGCCGTTGGCCTAAAAACAGATCCCTATATTGAGCCCAACACGCTTCATGGGATGTAGAGGTAGATGTTTTAAATATATATATATATATATATATATATATAGCATTTCCAAGTCAAATTCAACCTTTTCCAAGTCAAATTCAACCTTTTCCAAGTCAAATTCAACCTTTTCCAAGTCAAATTCAACCTTTCCCAAGTCAAATTCAACCTTTTCCAAGTCAAATTCAACCTTTTCCAAGTCAAATTCAACCTTTTCCATTTCAAATTCAACCTTTTTCGATTTCAATAAATAATAAAAAATCAAATTAACATGATTTTATGTTTTAATGGTTATTTTAATTACACCTTATGTTTTTAACCCTTGTGGCTTGTTAAATGTTCCCAGGGGCCTTTCTACATATAATTAGTCACGAATATAATAATAAGTATAACCGATACTTTAATTTTAAGACATTTGCGATACAAATTCTGGTAGTCGGATTAGCGGGATTCGTTTTATTTTAGTTTTATAATCGCGGGCGAAAATATTATAAATAGAGGTTTATTTTAACTTTTTCGTATTTATTGGATAGTAGGCTCAGCAGATGCGTTCCCAAAGGTTCGTTACTGATTATACTATTAATTTTAATCGCGCTCGCTCAAATATGGGTTTATTTTAACTTTTTCGTATTTATTGGATAGTAGGCTCAGCAGATGCGTTCCCAAAGGTTCGTTACTGATTATACTATTAATTTTAATCGCGCTCGCTCAAATATGGGTTTATTATAACTTTTTCGTATTTATTGGATACAAGGCTCAGTAGCTGCGTTCCCAAAGGTTCGTTACCGACTACACTATTAATTTCAATAGCGCTCGCTCAAATATGGGTTTATTATAACTTTTTCGTATTTATTGGATACTAGGCTCAGTCGCTGCGTAACCAAGGACTCGTTACAGATTATACTAATTATTTTAATTGCGCTAACTCAAGTAGAGTTTTATCAAATAAGAATGTACTTATAAAATCGTTCTGTTTAGCTGATTATTATCAAACTCCAAAATATTAACCAAAAAGATAACTTACTATCCTGAAAAAAAGGATAAGCGGTAACCCAATACATGAAAAGTTACAAAAAACACGAAATAAATATACATTAGACCAACTGACTAAAAATACATTAACACATTCACTAACAAAACTCCCGAAACACAAATACAGAAATTAGCATAGAAAAGAAACACGAATTTATAATTGAGCGACCGCGATAACAATTAATAGTGTAATCGGTAACGAACCTTTGGAAACGCAGCTACTGAGCCTAGTATCCAATAAATACGAAAAACTTATAATAAACCCATCTTTGAGCGAGCACACGAATAATTAATAGAATGGTCGGGAAACAACCCCCCGTAACGCAGCAACTGAGCCTAGTATCCAATAAATACTAAAAAGTTATAATAAACCCATATTTGAGCGAGCGCTATTGAAATTAATAGTGTAGTCGGTAACGAACCTTTGGGAACGCAGCTACTGAGCCTTGTATCCAATAAATACGAAAAAGTTATAATAAACCCATATTTGAGCGAGCGCGATTAAAATTAATAGTATAATCAGCAACGAACCTTTGGGAACGCATCTGCTGAGCCTACTATCCAATAAATACGAAAAAGTTAAAATAAACGTCTATTGATAATATTTTCGCCCGCGATTATAAAACTAAAATAAAACGAATCCCGCTAATCCGACTACCAGACTTTGTATCGCAAATGTCTTAAAATTAAAGTATCGGTTATACTTATTATTATATCGTGACTAATTATATGTAGAAAGGCCCCTGGGAACATTTAACAAGCCACAAGAGTTAAAAACACAAGGTGTAATTAAAATAACCATTAAAACATAAAATCATGTTAATTTGATTTTTATTATTTTATTGAAATCGAAAAAGGTTGAATTTGAAATGGAAAAGGTTGAATTTGACTTGGAAATGCTATATATATATATATATATATATATATATATATATATTATAATGGAATGAGAGCCTTCCGTTATATATGATTACTAGATATATTATTTGTTATAATATTTATTTTTGACAAGGTATGACTGTGGCTGCCTAAAAAAGAAATATGAAAAACGTTCATATCTCATCTTCATTTAGTTTTATATTTTGCAAAACGTTTCGAACAAATCGAGTCACATAATTCTTTCACCTCTAAAATATCATAATAAAATAATTATAACATAAATACTTTAATGTACATGTTATTTATATAAAAGTTTATATAAATTTTCAATAGTTCAATTATTATATGTTGTACATGCATGAAGTGTTTTAATTTTTTATGTAATTAAATAATTTCAGATGTTCCTAGTTCCTCCAAGTTGACATCAACCGATCAGTTCTAAAAAGGTGACCGATTAAAATTGTTTTAATTCAATAACTCAGTTTTTTTTTTTCAAATAGCAGAAATATAGCGTTTTGAACTTGAGCAGTGGTGATTTAATATTTTCTTTTAATATAAATTTATAGTATTGTTGGATCGTCTTTATTAAACTCTTAATAAAAAGTTATACCATGGTATAATTTTTCGAGAATAAATTAACTATTGTGTAATAACTTGCAGCATTGCTTTAGTTTATAACGAAGCTTATTACTTGTTATGTAAAATAGTATTTTTTTTAATCTGTTAAACAAGGAAACAACCTATGAAGACGTAAGACGTTCAAAGGCTACATAAATGTTGAACTAATCCTGAAGACTTTTAAAGCGACACTTGAGAGATTTCTGGTTGAGTCAATAGCTCGGAGCCTTCTCTTTTTTTAGCCTCTATCTCTCCTCTGGTAGAGCTGCATTAGTTTCCTCCTCTGACCTGTTATCACTTTCGGAAGATAGTGTATTCGACGGAGATGTTTGCACGGGAATCTTTTCGGTAAACAGTCGCCCGATAAGGCTTCCGCGTACACAAATAGATCTCCTCCTCCTATACAAACAAATAAAACTATATTTATCCACTCCTAGGCTCTGTACGGGATATTTTTTTTTTTTCTATTTGGAACCCGTACCTTCGGGGATATCCCGAGTAATGGGATGATTCGGCCCAAGGCTTTGTGTACCCGAGCAACAGAATGGGTTTCGTCTTCAAATAAACAAACTCTATCTTAATGGAGTTGGGGCACGTTTCATCTTCAATAGAATAAATTCTCATTTTTTTTTTTTTCTACTCTTATAAATAATTTCAACGATACCTCATTGTCTTACCCTTAATTGTATCCACATAAGGTGAAATATAGTATATATAGAAAGCAATAGAATAGAAAAAAATAATTATCCTGGGACTGGGACTCTTAAGAATGACAGTTATATACAAATGAAATATATAATACTTATATAATATATAATATTTTCAATTATTTTATGTAACTTCAAATATTTTATGGGGGTCACCCATAGCGTAGTTGTCACCATAACAGCTTTCTATGCCAAAGGTCATGGGTTCAAATCTGCGGGAGGCCCTAGGATTTTTTAATGGGAGTAAAAAATCCTTAGTTTTGCCGTTTTCGGAGGGGACGTTAAAAGGTGGTTCCGAGCCTGTGCGATGTCAGGTACTCGTTAAAGATCCCCATCCTAATAAAATCTGGATAGGCAAAATTTAGGACTCCCATTGTAGCATCGTCAATTAGCCATAGTAGCATAAAATGACGTTAAACGGATAAACAAACAAATAATTATTTTATGTGTAGTTTTTACGCGTAGGTTTTTTTGTATAATTTTTCCTTAAATAGGATAATATAACCTCAATTTAATGTTACCATATGTTAGTCATTTAGGCTAATGGACTATAATTACCCAAAAAAAAAAAAATTCCTAATTGTAAGGATGACTCATTCAAAATAATTTGCTAACATTTAGTCAATATGTAAATATGTGAATAAAGATTATTTTTTATAATAATTATAGTCATGAAAGAGGTAAGATAAGGAGAAATATTTTAAAACGAAATTTAAATTTAGGCTGTGAACAGTTATTTTCATGAATTCGGTGTTAGAAATCTAGAATAGAACTATCAAAATTGCTGATCATCTATTTTGGATGACAGAAAAAGGTATTGAAAATGTCGGGATTTCAATGAGGATAAAAAAGCAGCATGGTGGATATGGGTTGTTAGAGAAATCCAGAGGGTAGTTAAAGGAGAATAAAGGAACGATCAAAAGTTTTAGTTCTGGGAGAAGGAACGTAAAGGGCAGAAAGGCGCTATTTAGTGTTAAGTGAGAGGACTGAGGGTTTGAATGTAAGAAGTCTGAGGATGTAGGAAGGTTGTTGGGAGTTAATAGTTTGGTAAATGTATGAACTAAGAAAATGTTGCCTTTGGATCGATTGAAGGATGACTCCGTATAAATGGGTAACATAATACCTCTGTAAAGAGCCAAAGAATATTATTATATATATATATATATATATATATATATTATATATATTATTAAATAAATAAATGTTAACACTTTCGACCTTCCACACTTTCAGCGATTAAAATACTGAGTAGAACTGAGCCACAGCCAACGATTTGACAAATAACTGTGGTCTAATTATGCCCGTATCCGAATGATCATTCTGATCTGGATTGTTCCGTGGGTCATCATTATCTCCTCTTCACAGAGCATGTCCTTAATGATTCAGCCGATATATATCGCTGATGAGGGATGTGGTCGGCGTTTCGTTACATTCGTTTTTCGAAAAAAAATCCACAGTTGGAGAAAAGTAATGTTAATAAGGTAAAAGTGCAGGACCATTCAATTTAATATTACGAATTAGGCAAAGGTCACGGGTTCGAACCCGCAGGTGGTCCTAGAATCTTTTAATGGGAGTAAAAAATTCTTAGTTATGCCGTCCTTCGGAGGGGACGTTAAAAGGTAATCCCGAGCCTGTGCGATATCAGGTACTTAAAGATCCTTATCCAAATTAAACCTGGATAGGCAAAATTTAGGACTCTCACTGTAGCATCGTCCTATTAGCCACAGTAGCATAAAGTGACGTTAAAGAAATAAAAAAAAACATAAACATACAAATACAGAGAACACTGCCCGTTCTACCAGGTTTTGGAATTTCCTCCCATCACATATCCGACATGCTCTCTCCCTTTTTTCTTTCATATACCTTCTCAATCAGTACCTCTTCGATACCACAAATGACGCAACCTAACTAAGGAATAGTTACTTTTATGCTGGAATTTATTCAATATATGATTTTATTTGAAATTTTCGGGTTTTAGGTCCTCAAACTATTCGTCATTCGAACATAGTTTTATTGTAGCAACTGTTAACTATGTTTGAGGACCTAAAACTCGAATCATTTCAAATAAAATTATAAAAATATCGATGACTTTATATATATACACATGTATTATTTATATTAGTTTGGGTTATTAGTTTAGTCATTACACTTTTGATAGTTTAATTTATTTACCACAGCTGTTACTATTCCACGACCACTACAGTTTTTAGGAGCAGTACTTATGATAAAAAATAGTGCATATTTCTTCTTTCGAAACAACTGTGTCAAGTCTGTATAATTAACTTTAAACATACGTATTCGAATTGATACAATTAAACATCATAAAAAAATCAAAAACGTTTGTGAAATTTGAAAAAAAAACAAACAAAAAAACATAATTGACTTAAAGTGAACTTAAACATTTCTTTATTTTTTTTCATATTCTTTTATTATTTAATTATATAATGTTTTGCCGGAAATATATATTTTTAACATTTCGGTTTAGATGTTATTCTTAGCGGACATAGTCCCATAATTATTTATTTATTTTTTTCTTATTTAAATGTATTTTAGTGCATTTTGTTTGACTTTTCTTACACTTTTAACTAAATAAAAACTATGATTTGTGGATAATGTTTCTCTGTGGTACGAGATGCCAAATGAAATTCTTAATAAGCGAAATATATAAGATGAATTATAAAATACTGTGGGGCATTTAATAACAATGAATGGACGCAGACTTAGACCCAAATCCGACACCAGAAGAACAGACTGACAATCGCTGGTATTCAATGGTGTGGCGCTAGAGAGCACAAATGGTTGAGTGATGTGCCTCTTCATCTTTTGTGAGGAGTCACAAAGGCTGACCGCAGCGCACCATTTGTATCACTCAGGTTCTTGTCCCCGTCCATCCATCTTCATTGGTCCTTCCTATCTTCTTCTGTCTCTTCTTTCATTTAGCAGGAGTTGGATCTGCGGCCGCTCTGTCCAAGACACTAAAGAACAACGTAAGGTCATCAAGCAGACGTTTCTTCAAACGAAGAGGGTGCGAATGTTTCATCAAATAATGAAATTGAAGGAGAAAATGGAAGACGAACAATCTTAAAGAAGTTTGTTGGCAACGTTGACTTGCTGTAATAACCCGTGAGCTAATGTTTCAACAAACCGTGTCGCATATTATATAAGGAAGGGTGTATGAATTAGTAAATAATCCAATAATTACGGATACATCTGTCTAAAAGTGATCAGGAAGGTAGAAATATTTTTGGACTTCAAATACCTCACGAAATAATCTCTTTGTATTGAAGGAAATTACGAAGATAGATTTTTGGAACTTTTAAAAAATTTAAAATAGAGGTTACACTAACTGAAAACCATTAGGACCAATTTATGAGACTATTTAAAAAGCGCTCGAATAAGAAAGTGTTAACTAATTAAACTGTGTATATCGCATATGCTCGTCCGACCTGCAACATGTAGAAAGATATTTTTTTTTTTTTACAGCCGTAAATTTCTAAGTCAACGGCAGTGCCAGAAGGTGATTGGTGAGATCAGGCGTTCATTTTTTTCTCCAATTTTCATATTAGAACTTTATAGATACTGTATGTCCCTCAGGAGCCAAAACCAGGGCCACTCAACAGCTTCAATAATAAATAAAATTCAGCACTCATCCGACACAAAGAAACCAACTAAAGATAGCTAGCGTCACATACTGGCACACCCTATATACACACTTAAAATGAATAAAGTCAGATTAATACAAAACTAGAATATATTGCAAAAAAAAAAAAAAAATTTGTAAATTTTACACGAAGAGAGAGAGAAAATAAAAAAGAAGTATAAATTTGAACTAAAGGAATGAGCATTTGTGAAAACATCGAATACAGACCTATTTAAAAAAAAAAAACAATTATGTTTCATTTTTTTTTTTTTTTATTTTAGAATCATCCTTTAGTGGACTGTGGAAATAAGTAGTTTTGTATTTTGTCTTTATTGTATTACTTTTTTTATGATATATTTTTTTTTTTACATAATTTTCTATAGTGTGCCTGGTTGACGAAAACGAAATTTCTATCCGGCTATACCCAAATAACTGCTTTTAATATATTATAAAAATAAATTAATAAGTTCTTTATCTAACTGAATTTAGAAAAAAAAAGTTTTAATATGTTAGTAATTAAATTCATGGGTGCCTTGTGTATCCCCTATATTCAATGACTGTATTGTTTGTAGATGGTTTATGTTAAGAAGTACTGACTCAACGGAAGTTACTTCCGTTCTCAACGGTAAAAAAGTCTCTCGTTCTTCATGCACTGTTCTGAAGGACAGATGCCCGCCGAGGAAGCCGAGAATTACAAGAGAGATAAGGCCCACACAGGTACAGAACGGGAACCTGACGGCTACGGTAGCAGTCGCCCACGGGCTCCCGGCTAGCTGCTAATTGTGCTCAACGGTATTTTAATGGAACGGCGATAAATCTCAGTCTTGGGCTATTTAACAGTCATAGGATTGTAAGGAGTCTAGCGGGGGCTATCTGTTACAGTGACAACGTAATTAAGAGACAGTGAAATCAGAATATATTGTAACGAGAAGTTATCTGGTTTAATGATCAGATTATGGACTAAAATCGATTAATTAATGAACCTAGAAGCTATAAAACTTCAAGCTATTTTTTTTATTAACATTGCAGTAGCCACATTTCTCAAATTCCTCAAAAATCCATCGCTGTCTTTTAGCAATTCCTAAGATATAATGACATCATCGAACCTAAAACCCGCAGGCTTCTGGTTACCTCTCCCATTTTTTTCCACTCTGTCTATGGTTGCCTAATCTTTGGTGATCTAACTAATACCTTGACATGATACTTAAGATACTAGTGAAATATTTGATTAGATTCATATGAAAAATTCGCAGACGCTCCTATTTTTACTTTCACTTAATATAAATAGTAAGGGAAAGTATTGCGATCGTGACAATTTACGAATTTCAGTTTTCAACGGAAATACACATTTTAGGGTCCCCTGAGTCCAAATAACCAATGTAATCCATAAGTGTGTGTGTCTGGTAACTCCCGGGCGAAAACGGTAAGTCCTATGAATCTTTAAATTTCATATTTAAGACAAATATACGCCCGAGACGTTACTAAACCTTTTTCATCAAAATGATCTTACCAGTAGAGCCACTTTATACCATGCATTTTGCCCTTTTTTCGATTTTCTCGAAAACGGTTCCGACGATTTTGATTAAACTCCCTATATCGATGTAAAATTTAATGGGATTTAATATCATCCAGGTATCGTTTGGATTAAAATGGTCTGACAGGGCTTAAATGCCGATATTTTAAATTTTCTTTCTCTAAAGTACCTTTAATTTTGTTGATTCTATAAAAATAACTATATTATCTTGTTACCACTAATGAAAAACAGGTAAATATATAAATTGAATGAATTCGATACCTAAATAAATGACATAACAGAAGAAATATTATTTTAATACAATTTTTTGTTTTTCAACATAAGAGCTGTAATATACATGTATGATATACCGTTGGAAAGCTAAAGATTTTAGAAAAAATATTATATTATACTCAAGCTTTTAAAAGTTAATAAAGAGTGATGAAAAAAAGATAAAACTAACAGATTATTTTAGACAATAATATAATAGATTTTTTAATAAAACACATGTTAAACAACTGTATTTGAAAATTCTTTCATTGATTTTAAAAATGGAGGTAAGTGAAAGTCGTGTGTTGCCCGCACCAGATTTTTTTCAATATAGCTAGTTAATGTGGCTCTACCCTTCATCGCGTCGGATATATTCCATTGGTATCACTCATTACACACGAAGTTAACACGGAACCTCTAAATTTGAATAATTGTTCTTTAGATCCGCCTTCTTTTGTCATAAAATACTTTTGTCATTCCTCCTACCGTTTTTGGTAATTCCTTACCCATCTCCATTCGTAAATCAAAATTATTAACCGCTATAAAACGTTTAATTATTTCTTCATCTTCCCAACTTAAGTATACTTTTAAGTTTTTCTACTACATGATACTAAGCTTCCTCCATTTGAATCCTGAAATATTAAAAAGATCAGACAACAAAATTTATTAAATTTGTAGGTACATTGTAATTTATTATTATTAGAGAACAAAATGAGCCCGTCCTGTCATTTTGAATACCAGATTTGACATGGATATTACAATTATTATGAGTACGCAAGGAGTTAATTGAAAATAAATCCGACATTTGCAGTCGTGTCTTCTTAGAAACGATCTACATTTCAATAAGTATATCTCCAAGTAAAAACCGACGAATAAAGTACTTCTTTCGTATCCTGCACAAGTTGAGTACTCACATCACACCCCCACACATCAACATCCTTCCTCACCTCACATCCGCATCTGCAACAACCTGCTCCAACAATGATTGCTGTGTGATGACATTGACAATGCTAGAACCGTCCGAAGGTGTCCGAGGATGCAAATCAATCCCTACATAGACGACGCAGAGGGTACGATTTCCTCTGATTGGTATTCCGCGCGAGCCACTCACACAAGAGGATGTTTTCACTCTTTTTTTTATTTCCTTCGAAGATAATAGCTCGGACCTCAGGCACTGTTGATAACCATCAGATAAAAATCGATAATTATACACCGTTGGATGTTGATAGAAGAATGGCTCGTTCATTAATGATGGTTGTGCTCCTAATGCGAACCTCGTCAATGGTTGATACCGAGAGGATAAAGGCTAAGTTAGCTATTAGTGAGTACACTTTAACAGCGAATAAATCAAGTTAGACGGGACTAAGGAGCGGGTTGTGAGCATAGAAATAGAAAGATTCCGATCTATTTCAATGTTTCCAGATCTTCTGACCTCTATGGTTCTCTAGCTATGGTATCATGAAATATATCTTATCAGCTAAGTTATAATTATTCTCTTCAAGCCTGTATCAGAAACTGCTCTCGTAATAAAAATATATCCTACATAAAACTACATAAACATCAGTAATCAAAAGAAGTTTATTTAAATCATGTTCCTACAAGATAAATTAGGATTGTACATAAAAATCAGTTTGCCAAACCGACAACAAATTCATGAACATAAAATCAAAATCATTCGAAAGTCCAACAACCATAAAAAGTAACAGAGTAATGTCCTATTGTTAAGTTTTCCTGAGTCTTGCCCAGGCATTTGACTACGTTTGGCACCGACAATTTCTCTTTCAGCTCATATTCTCTAATTAATTCACTATTCTCTTTCCTCTGACACAGTTTTCTTACTTCAAGAAGAACGGAAAATATTATGTTATATAAAAATGATGAAAATGATATTTTCCTTAAAACTGAATCCTGAAAGCTATACACATTTACGACACCAAATTTAATTTTAAAATTTTTCTTTAAAGATTCAAGACTTGATTAATTTTTTGGAACATTAAACTAAAGTAGGAAAATTAATATGAACATTTTTTCAATATTTCTAGTACGCCCTTCTGTTTTAATTAGTATATCCAATACCAAAGATGAACAAGATGAAAATTATCTGGTTACACACCTATAAATTTCATTTTATTTTTTATTTAAACATATTTATTGATATTTACAACTGTATTACATACAACAAGTAAATGTGATGGACATAGTAAGCTGACATGAAATATATGTAGAGACGCTACCCATTGCAGCACTCTAAAAATATTCTAAACTAGAAGGTCATCTTCGTTTCAGAAGCGTCGGGGATTAACAGGAATCGAAGATGATAGAATAGAACTAGAGGTTGAATGGAAGGAGTTTTTTTATGGATGATTGATACCTGGTTCGGGCCAATTCAGTAACATATGGGACATTAAGGTATTTATGGATGAGCTTATTCGTGACAATGTAAGGAACGTTAAGGATTTTACGAAAGATTCTGGATTATAAGGATTGGATACGAGAAGAATTCGATGGTTTAGTAGAGCCCCATCATATATATTTAAAAATAAACCATCCAAACTATTAAAGCTATGACATAATGAAGTACCACAAAATAAATATAGCAGTCTAGTAATAAAGCTAAAAAAAAAAAAAAAACAGCATTTGATTAACCACAGACGCACTAAAAGCTATTTTACTGAAAGATAAAAAATGTAAGAAAAACTCATGAAATTATGACGTCTCATGAAAAGCATCTGATTGAGAGATCTACTAAACATAAACTTATTTGTCAAGTCAAGCCTGAGAAGAGGTTTTTTAACTTTTTTTTTTTTTCTTAAAAAAATATTCAACTTTAAACATGGAATCCGCATACAAGACTGAAAAGACAAGAAACTGCTCGACGTTTTCGGCTACTCTAACACTTACTAGACAGACGATCTAACCTTTCACTTAACTACAAAAGACTCATTTACATGACAATCATAAAGCCTATCTGTACCTACGGAGTTGAGCTATGGGGCTCTACTAAACCATCCAATTCTTCCCGTATTCAATCCTTACAATCCAAAATCCTTCGTAAAATCCTCAACGCTCCTTACTTTGTCACGAACAAAATCATTCATAAAGACCTCCAAGTTCCGTATGTAGCCGATTTGAAGTAGCCCGTGCCAGGTATCTTTCCTTCCATGACAAACTCCATTCCCACTCTAATCCACTAGTCTCAATCCTTGCTTCCACTACAATCCCTGATAATCCACCGAGGCGTCTGAAGAGAAGATGGCCTCGAGACCTTCTTGTTTAGATTGATTACTAGAGTGCTGCCAATGGGCAGTTTCTCTTCACGTTTTTCATGCACATATACTTTATCAGCATATTTACTTGATGTATTGTAGTATACAGTTCTAAATTTCACTAAAATATAATTAAAAAAAAAAAACTTTAAACATAAACATTTTTCATTGTCTAAACTCACGAAAGTTAAAAAAAAAAATTTTGTGAAATAATTTAAACGAAATTCAAATAATCCTGCCTTTTATGTAGTATATAACAAACCTTTAAATTGAAATGAAATAAACCAAAAAAGGAAATCAACAAGTTGTACAACAATAGTTTTTCTTTATCAATATATATATATATATATATATATATATATATATATATATATATATATATATATATATATATATATATATATAACATGAAGTAAGTGAATAACATAATTGAATAACATAAAAAAAATACTATATTATTACGCGATGACATTGACAAGTAAAAGTGGCAAAAGAACAATTTTAGCATTGTATTTAGACAGTTAACAACAATAGTTACAATAAACGGCGAATGAATAAACTTCCGGTCCGATAATTGATAAAGTTGGAAAGGGCGTAAAGTTGGATATTTTCCCATGCCGGTTTCCGCTCCAATTTTCTGACGAGTTTTCGCAGTTGTTCAACCAATCTAATATTCTGCAAAGAGTTTCATAAAAGCTGACGGAGCTAGGAATGTGTTTACTCGGTTATGTTTAAGATGGTCTTCTTTGGTTCTGAGATGGACATATTCAATCAAGCCTTCCTCCCCGTGATTAGCCAATCAACATTTGTTAGCTGCATCCTTTATAGAATATGATTGGCCTTAACAACTTATTTAATTAAGACTCGACTGGCAGCCAGCAGTGGTCTCAATTGTAGATGAAGGCTGTAATATAACCAATTAGAATAACTCCTTGATAACCGACTATAGAATATCGTACGTGCCACACTCCTTATGTTGTATTTTTATAATATATTTGAGTGAAAATTATATCAGATCCATGGAATAGTAAATTATTTCATAAGACTACTGATTTTAGGAACCCGCTTTTAAAGCTGTCTGTAACAGGATAATTCTTTAATCTGTCACTTCATTCTTCGACCGACTCCCCTTGGAATCATTCAACCACTATAAAGTGGGTACTTTAAGTTTGGGGAATAACTTGGCAGCTGAACGTGATCTCAGACTAGTCACCTCCTTGCACGACCATTGGTATATAGTAGAAGATCCGAATTTGGAACGATATGCACTGAGCTGATAATTTTATAAAAATTTAGTATATTAAAAAATAGGTTAAGAATGGGTTGCCTAAAAAGATCCTGAACAGACTATTTTTCATTATTTAAAAAAAAAAAAATTAATTAAATGTTGCAACATCATGATAATAAGAAAACTTTTACTCTGTAATTTGGTATTCGGTATTTGTGTAAAAAATGGTCCTGTAATTTTATATGGGATATCAAACTTTTTTATATTCAATGTCCAATTACGTTTAATGTTGGTCCTTTATTATTACACGCTATACTCATCTCGGATCTCTCTGTCACTCATTTCCACTCGCGTTAAAATTTAATCTTTAAAATTCGGCAACCCAGATTAGAACCAAGTGTTTTGCTGACAACCCTATATCAATGTGTTTGCAATAAAACAACGTTTATGCTGATATAATTTTTTTTCTATTATCAAGAAGCTTGAGATAACTGATATCAACACCCGCTTTTACCTGACAACCGATAGTTGTCCAGGAAAAGATTAGGCAACCCAACGGTAAATCCTATACCTTTGATACTTTAAGTCAGGGTAAAAGTTTTCTTATTATCATGATGTTGCAACATTAAATTAAATTTTTTTTTTAAATAATTAAAAATAGTCTGTCCAGGATTTTTTTAGGCAACCCATCCTAAACATATTTTCAAATATACTAAATTTGTTATAAAATAAGTTTCATTCTATTATCAGCTCGGTGCAGATCGTTTCAAGTTCGGATCTTAGAATATAGAAAAAATAAACAATGAACTCAAGACCTTTCATATATTGTACAAGTTTTTTTGTTTGTTTTTTTAATTCAGGAATAAGTAAAAAATAAAACAATAATAATCCAGCTATCTATAGCTCGTGCATTTCATTTGTGGATAGACACGGTACGAAATCATATTTCTTCAAAATGTTTGCAATCCAAATGTAATGTATAAAAGGAATAAATAATTTTTGTATAGGTCTTTGGAATCATGTTTAATTGAATAAACAAGAAACTTAGATTAAGATAAAGCATATTAAATAAATTTAGTGAGATACTTATAGTATTATATTGAGGATGTATAGTCGACTGTAGAAACTATCATAGGTGGAATAGTCAGGAATCAGTCATTTTTTGAAAAGTTTTTAATTTTGCCAACGTTTCGGCCCAAGCTTGTGAGCCATCATCAGGGCTACAAACATCAGAACAAAAGAGATACATATCAATATGATAATAAAAATTTTCTTTTGAATGTAGTGACAATAATAACATTTGAAATAAAACAGAAAATATATACCAACATACTTAAATATTATAGATACAAATAATGATAATATGATACATAATCTGATGATGATAAGCATAAAAAAATTTACAGAACTTTAGACTTTTAATATAGAAGTAAAAAAAACAAAAAAACATATATATAAACGTACCATTACTGAGTCGCTGGCTCTGTTCTGTAAAATTTGTTATGCTTATCATCATCAGATTATGTATCATATTATCATTATTTGTATCTATAATATTTAAGTATGTTGGTATATATTTTCTGTTTTATTTCAAATGTTATCATTGTCACTACATTCAAAAGAAAATTTTCATTATCATATTGATATGTATCTCTTTTGTTCTGATGTTTGTAGCCCTGATGATGGCTCACAAGCTTGGGCCGAAACGTTGGCAAAATTAAAAAGTTTTCAAAATATGACTGATTCCTGACTATTCCACCTATAATACTTATAGTATTGTAAACAATTTGTAAACCACTTCTTTAAAAAAAAAAAAAAAAAAAAAATTCATTATTATATATTTTTTTACTATCATTTACCATATAAAATATATAGTAAGTGAAAGTATTGTGATCGTGAAAATTTTATAATTCCAGTTTTCGACCGAAATACACGTTTTTGTAAAACTGATTATTGATTTATATAATTTCAAAACATTTTATCATCGATTTATTTATTCCTAATTTTTTAATTTTTACTTCTCTAGTATTGCTAGAGATGATTAAATTGTAAAACAAATATATCTGGCACCGATGACCTAGATGTTTTGTGCTAACAGAATAAAAACAACTGCCCAACAATAACTGTTACTGTTAGTGATTGTTAATTCTTTAAGTTTATGAATTTAAAATATCGATATATCAAACTCATACTAGTGAACCAGCATAGTAGGATGTTGGGATTAATTAGATTATCCATTTAATTTACCAAAGGATACCTACCACTTTTTGGCAATATGTCCTGTCTTAAAGGAGTTCAGGATGAAATATTTATGGAAATATAAGCTAATTCCAGAAGAAGTGATAGATAGATTAAATGGGCTAGATTGGGTTAAACTTGCAGCATATTTAAATAAATCATTCAAATACAGAAATTTTTTGGTCCAGCATTTTAATTATTAAATTTAAAAAATAAAAATAGATCATAACGTTAAATTATTATCATCAAAACTGAAAAAAAAGGGCAACTCGACAGAGGGCTTAACGTCATTGTTTTGAGGGCTTTAATTCCAAAAAATGTATTACGATTTTGTTTATTATTTAAATAAGGCATTTATTCATTCATTCATTAATTAGATTATCCTTCATATTTTCTATTTTTAAATCTTTATAATTATAAAGTATTAATAAACATTTGACTTTTAATATACTTGTTGACAAAATGGCATGCAAGATCAATAATCCAACCTTTCTGAAATCCATCAGTAATAGAGATCTCAGCCAACTTTATTATCCGAACTCTCATGTATATTTTTTTTTATATGTCAATAAATTTCAGCGTCCAATAAAGATATATCAGATATGCGACTAAATATTCGCACCCGTTACTTGCAGCCATTGAACGAATACATTGCCCATGTCGAATCCTTTATCGGATATAATACCTCTGAGGAATACTTTAAGCCACCTGCACAGTTAATCTGCAATTCTAATTAGTCCGGTCTGCTTCGTTAGCAAGGAATACCACAGTGGCCCGCTCGGAGTGCACAGCAGCAGCAAAGCTTTGACTTCTGCAGCATTTATAATTTTATTACTTTCAATGCGAGATTGCATTATATGCTAATAACAATAAAAAACTAAATCAAAAGGTACAAGAAAAAAATAATTATAAGCCGGTCAAGATAAAAAGTATTACAAAATAACTCTAATGTCACTGTCTCAATTTTTTCAGAAGAATTTTTCCAAGAAATATAAAATGTTAAGAGCTATAAACAAAAAAAAAAAAATATATATATATATATAATAAGACTTTTTCTACCCACTGGCTGGTCAGGGGAGATCTCTTTCCTGAAACGGAAGGCTTCTTGATGGCTATTCAGGATCAGGTGATAGCCACAAGGTCTTACTGTCGTCACGTCTTGAAATCACAAAATACATCAGACAAATGTAGGCTCTGTGCAAGCAATTATGAATCAATCCAGCACATCACTGGAGGATGCGGCGCACTGGCCGGGACGGAATACCTTAAGAGGCATGACGACGTTGCAAAGGTCTATCACCAGGCGATTGGTTTAAAAAGAAAGCTGTTAAACGACTCTATACCGTATTATCAAAACAAACCTAAAGACCTCATTCAAAATGAAGGAATAAAATTGTATTGGAACCAGTCATTCATAACTGATCACACAGTTATCCACAACCGGCATGACATCGTTTTGATTGACTCCAATAAGAAAAATGCTGAGCTAATTGATGTAGCTGTCCCGAATGATGGCAACATAAGTTCAGTCTGTGCTGAAAAAATTCGGAAGTATCAAGCTCTAGCAGCTGAGCTAAAGGAACTGTACAGGCTGGCTAGTGTCATTGTGAGAACTATATTGTGATATCCAGCAATGGTCTGATACCAAAGTCCACAGTAGAAACCACTGAGCGGTTGGGCCTATCTACAGCTGTCATGAATGAAGCCCAGAAGGCTGTACTGCTGAACACAGCCAGAATTGTTAGGAGTTTCCTAAACATACAATAGTATCATTTCACTAAAAGCACCTGAAGTAGTTGGAGTTAATCTCCCCCTCTCCAGGAATATTCCTTTATAAGAAGTGCTGTAAAATAAATAATAATAATATATATATATATATATATATATATATATATATATATATATATATATATATATATATAATTTATTTATATATTTATATAAAGATATACATCAAGTAAATGTGATGAAGAGAGAAAATTCCAATATATGGTTATGCAGGATTCCCAGTGAGTCCAGGATTATGGTCTCCGCTATGTTTTGCAACTGACTACTTTCGAGTCCATAATTCTCCAAAAATGATCTAGTGGATACTGGGATGGTCCCCCTGGTTCCGAACCAAAGTCCCCCAGTGTAAACTCCCTTTCCCCGAACTCCTTAAGAAATATTTCCCTCAGGTATGGAATACATTTTGTATAAATGTTTTCTTTCTCCTCTTGAATCTTTTTGCCCTGGTCATTTGTTTCATATATGATAGTGGGATCTACTATCAGTGCTTCATTTTTTATGGCACTAAATTCCAAGATGTCCACAAATCGTGTTGACCCATCTGTATCAAGGCAAAAACTTCTTGAAAACATTTATACTTTTTTCAGTTCCAAAAGTTCTGCTACTTCCTTCTTTTCGTTAAAATAAAAAACATATCCAATTTAAATCACAGGCGACGGTTCAACAATAATTAAAAGAGGCAAAATCTACAATATCTCATGAATATTGACCGTATTTTTTAACAACTCTCTTTGTTTATTGTATTCACAAAACCCTCATTACTGATCTAAAGATGCTTTTATAATGTTTTTAAATTTTATAAACTATTTAAGTAATGTACTTAATCAACATTATGGAGATTCCAAGTAGGGGTTTAAATCTTTTATTAGCTAATTTTTGGGTATATATCTTCACGATACTACTTGATGTATAAAAAAAATGAAAATATATTTTTATACTGATGTATGTTTAAAAAACTCCAGAGTCAGATATTAAAAAATCCACCGAACTAGTCGTATTTTATAAAAATAGTTTCTCCTAATCGTTCAAGACTATAACCCTGAGTATACTTTATGTATTTGTTAATTGAAGATTTGTTAAAAAACGAAAGGCTTATGACAAGTATTGAAAATAATTCTAATAACTTACTGCGAACTGGAATTTTATAAAGAACAGCTACTCACCTGTAAACAAAAACAAATTATTTCAGTTTTACAAAAGAAAATAAACAAATATTTATACTAGAAGTCATATATGTGACAAATGAGTACGCGTAGTAAAAGTACATATAAATAATGAATATCAATGGTTGACTTATGGCGAATTCATTAGAAAAATAGTTGGGAAAGGAGAAGAGTTAATATCTCAATTGTGTGTTCTTTTGACTGCACCCTCAACCAAATTTTCTAACTAAAATTGGATTAGTTAATGCACCAGTTTTAAACGAGATTCCTTATCTTTAAGTGGTATGTTGTTTGCTCAAAATGGAAGAGAAAAAATTAATTTTCCTCATTTAATGATTTTTTATTTTCGAAAATGAAAATCCTCTGTATATACGATTAAAAAAAATTGCATAGTGTATTGAGATGACGTCATAGGAGAAAGCACCATTCCTAAGTGGTTTGCGTTCAGGTCATCCTTTAACTGTTGATGATGATCAAAAATTACCTGAAAGATGGCTACATGTAATAGATCGAACTGGGTAATATATATATATATATAATTGATTAATAATGTTTACAAAAATCTCAAGTTTTTATTGAAATCACTACGAAAAATCGCAATTAACTTATTTACAACCCAATAATTCTCAGGCCATCTCAAGAGGTAGGAAACGATTAAAGCCTGGTGAAGATCTTCAATATGTGTCGAAACGTTAGTAGCAAGTAGTTAAGGCGATTCCATTGTATTAAGGATACTGACTGGTGTTTTTTTTTTTTTTTTTTTTTTTTTTTTTTTTTTTTTTTTTTTTTTTTTTTTTTTTTTTTTTTTTTTTTTTTTTTTTTTTTTTTATTATTCGTATATATTACAATTTGTCATAATAGACAATAATAATAGTGCTACAGGATCTCATTCATACAATATTTACAATATAAACAAAAGGAAAGTCAAATTACATAAAATAAAATCAAAATAAATAAACGTATACAATAACAAAATTTGTAGACAAAATAAATACAAATAAATAAAGTTAACAAATAAATAAACAAAATATGTCACATTCATACCTATGTACAATATTTACAATCAGCTCGGGAACCCCGGACGAGGCTTGCCCCCCCACTTGAGGAAGGACAAGCAGAGCCCAAAGGATCCCAGCGCCTCCCTCTCAGCCGCATCACTGGTGAGAGCCAGTGGAAGCTAAGTGAGGGCGCCACAGCCACAATCACACCGCAAATGAGAGGAAAATCTGACCAGTGTCAGAACTCCAGAAAAGATGTTTTACAATATGTCTCGGGGCCACTGCCGTTTCAACCTTTTAGGTGGGTTGTATGGATGAGTGGAGCTGGATAGGGATCGTGCTAGGGGATTAGGATGATGAATAAGGTTCTGGGGGAATTTGGAAAATTTGGATGGAATTAGGTCTGAAATAAATGGAACATTAAGGTCGTGGTGCAAGGTATAGTTGGATACATAATAAGGAGCATTTACTATTATTCGCAGGACTTTGGATTGAAAGGATTGAATGCGTTTGATGTTAGAACGTTTAGCTGTCCCCCACGTTCAAGTCCGTAGGTCCAGATGGGCTTCAGTATTGTCTTATAAATTAATAATTTGTTGTCAACTGTTAGTTCAGATTTTCTGTTTAATAGTCTGTATAACTGTCCGAATCGTCTGTTGAGTTATTTTCGTTTAAGTCTTGTATGTGGGTTCCACGTCAGTCTTTTGTCAAGTAGTAAGCCAAGATAGCGGACTGTATCAGAAGGAGGATTTGGAATGGAATTGAAGTAAACTGGCGGACAGGAGTTACGTCGAAGAGTGAAGGTTACGTGTTTGCATTTGGCTTCGTTCACCTTTATGCGCCAAACATTACACCAGTCTTCGATAAGACAAAGGTGTCTTTGCAGGATTAAGGATGCTGTATCGGGAACGGAACTGGATGATAGAATGGCGGTGTCGTCTGCAAATGTTGCCAGAAAGGTGTCAGGATGATTAGGAATATCAGCGGTGTAAAGGATGTAGAGAACGGGTCCCAGGACGCTTCCCTGAGGAACACCGGCCTCAACGGGATAAAAGTTGGAAAATTCTACACCACAGCGAACTTGAAAGGAGCGGTTTGAGAGATAGGATCTTAGAATGAGGTAGAGAGACTGGTGCCTGACTGGTGTAGATTCATCATTTGATAATCATTATATTAATTAAATAAATATTAATAAGCTTTTGTTGGCAAAAGATGAAGAGGCGTTTACCTAAATCTATGGGGGCCCCCAGCGATACCTCGGGAAACTTGCTAGACCTCAGGGGTCGATCCCATATCAGCCGCCTTCCTTTGTCTGATAGGAGATCTCCAGATTTCCAAAATATGGGACTTTTTGAAAAAAGAGGGGGTGAGGTGATGAGGTTGCGATTTTAGAATCAGAGAAGGTCAGTCTTATTCCAGCTAAGAGAGTTGAAGTCCAGCAAGAAGAGGAGAGGTACGTCGAGGGTCAGGTGGAGGATGAAGTCGAGAAGGGGCGCCTAAGACTAATTCCACCTTCACCAGCCGACTAAGTTTTTCTAAGGTATTTCGTTATTGTAATATTTTATGGCAAGATTAACGGTAATGTCCCTTAGTATTCTCAGTATTGTATAAAGTTAATTTAAATAAGAATGTTATTTATTGAAACCTGTCTAATTTAATCTGCATGCCATCTACTTCGGTAAACACGATACCTTTAGAAAGGAAATCCAATGGTTTCATTAAATATAGTCTATATATCGATTAAAGATACCAAAAGAGTTAGTTTTTGAAGGTAACGTTGCCTTAGAAAAGGAGTCGGTCAATAACATAGCAGTTTATTAGGTATTGAACGATTTTCATAAAGGAACTTAATTTAAATTCACTTTAATTTAGGGAAAATAGATAACTAACGTCTGAAACTGGATTTATATAAATGTGTATCACATGGAGAAATTATTTAGCAGTTGCTTTCTAACGTACACCACTCCGGTAGAAGGGTAGTTCAATTTATCACGGAGGCAAGTGGGGGTATTTAGCGAAGGGTGTGAGGAGGGAATAAGAGAAAAAGAGGGAAAAAGAAATTGCGGTGGCAGTGGAAGTGGGAGAACGGAAGTTAACCCTAACCCTAGCGCGCTCTATAAATCACTGCGAGAATTAATAGTTTCTTGAGAGCTGTGACTGATTAATTACTCAAAGGGTCCTATCGCTCCTTCATCTGCTACTAGTAGCCATTACACAGTTCCAACATATATAATCTTCCCCTATTCTGAGATCAAAATCCCTCACGATAATAGTTTTGGCTGCCTACATATAAAAAACTATACACGTTAGTTAATGAATGAGCCTAATGCTCAATTTTTTAAAAATTCCCTTACGTAAATTGCCTTTAATTGTCATATAAAACAAATAATGATCCTTCGTTGTTGTAACACAAAAGAATTTAAAACATAATTCCACATTTTTTTCGTTTATGAAATGGTATGTATGATATAGAGGGATATTAATATTTTCGAAGAAACCATCTATCCGAAGTTGTAGAAAGCAATAGAGAAAATTAAATAATCGTTGTAGATAATAAAGCCTAATAATAATAATTTAAGCTAATTATTCTTCCATTTTTAAGTTCATTAAATCAATTTAATTTGTTTTAAATTAATCAACGACTGAAAGTCCCAATTCTCCCATCGACGTTCCGGCCTACCTTTCGGACGCCTACCAGTCGGATCAGCAAATACCAACATTCTCGGAATCTGTTCCTCACCGAGCCCAAATACTTTAATCGCCCATTTGAGTCTCCGCGATGCAATCAGCTCAATTATATTCACAGAATACAAGTTCCGCAATTCCACGTTGTGCAACCTTCTAAACTCCCAGTGGCCTCATCTCTCTTCGGACCAAATATTTTATGCAGTACCTTATTTTCGAAAACCTTAAGCCCTTGTTCATCCTTCAAAGTAAACGGCCCCGGAAGAATAATAGTTTTATAAATTCTAACCTTTAAGTTTTTAGACAGAGGCCGCGAGCTAAGTAATTTAGCAACCGAACAATAACACGCATTTCCCACTTTTAACCGGGACTTTATTTCTTCCTGGATTTTATTTTTTCTTGTTATCATTTAACCTAAATATTTGAATTTCTCTACGTGTTCAAAAGTATGCCCTGAAATATTAATATCTTCAAGATCGCCACTATTTCTGCTACTAATAATATAGTTCGTCTTATCGGTATTTATTTCGAGACCTATTTGTTTACCGGTTTTCATTAAAACACTTGTATTTAGTTGTATGGTTTCCGTGTCTTCACCTAGCAGTACCAATTTATCGGCATACCCCAAAACCGGAATCTTGTCACCCATGTTTAAGCCTTTCTCGTTACATATCACCTTTTCTATGACATATTCTAAAGCTTTATTAAACAAAACAGGTGAAAGAGAGTCACCCTGTTTCAAACCCGATCACACCTCAAATCTCTCGGAGTAATTATGACCGATTCTAACTTTATGAAATGTTTCCGACAAACACATCTCTACTAGGTAATTGTAAAAAAGCCGAACATAAAAAATAATGAAGTTTTACAGACTTCGTGCCCCCTACCTATGCGACTGCATCCACTACCCGGCCTGGTGGATGTAAGTCCCTCCCCAGGGCTACGTGCTTTGTTTCCTAAGTCCCTTGATTAATGAGTGCTTAGGGGAACCCGCTCCTTCTGTTAGTCGACCATAAATCCTACCTCATCTCGTCGGATTTATTTCATTTAATCTCCAATTGTCAAAACGCAACTTTGTCTTCGTTAGAGCCAGTCAGTTCCCTTCTTGTTATTAAACAGATGTAAATATCATAGTAGGGGGCGCCCAATTTTCCTAAATTGGCTCGATACGAACCGAATCGATAATGCACTGAAGAATAAGCATCTAAAAATGTACACAACCAGATTTTATTTATTATTGCATATCATTATAATTATTTTACTTTCTTAATAAGATAATATATATATATATATATATATATATATATATATATATATAATATATATATATATATATGGATAGAATAATGAAGTCATTTACAGGAAAATAAGTAAAATTTAAGAAATATATTCAACAGAAGAATGACATGGGACAGATAACGAAAAATCAAGGACTAAAACTGTTAACGTTCAAAGTTATTGGTTTGTGTCACATGAAATGTCAGCTGAGGATACCGATTTAATATAATTATAAACATTAGCTTCCCAATCAATTACCCACTTTTTAGTATACCTCCAAACATGAACATGGAAACATGCGATTTTCGAGTAATAATTTTGTACGAGTTTAAACTTGACCATTCAGCAGCTGAGCCCGCTAGAAATATTTGCAAGGCGTTTGGGGAAGGGAATGTTAATTAACGTACCATTAATAATAAGTTTTCAGCTGGGGATACCGATGTCCTCAAACATACAGTAGAATGAAACCACTACCAAAGAGTTAAAGGACTCTCAGCACAACTAAATGCAAGTGCATCTACCGTTTCCAGACATTTAAAGTGTATTGGGAAAGTAAAAAAGCTCGATACATGGGTACCTCATGATCTCACTGAGCGGCAGCAAGACCCCATGTTTCAAAACATACCGTGCAAAAATGGAATGAACTGGGCTACGAAGTTCTTCCGCACCCACCATATTCTCCCGACTTGTCTCCAACAGATTACCACCTGTTCAGAAATTTAGACAACTTTGTCAAAGGAAAACTTTTTGAAAATGATGATCAAGTGAAAAGTGCGTTTTCAGATTTTGTTTCACTTCAAAGCTCAGAGTTTTTCAATTCGGGGATAAAAAAGTTGGTGTCACGTTGGGAAAAATGTGTAGAAAAAGAAAGTAAATACTTCGAATAAAATTATCTTGTTTTCATATCGTATTTTTAATAAAAAAAAAACGGACATTTCAAGTGACACAACCTAATAAAACCTACACACTATATATATATATATATATATATATATATATATATATATATATTAATATGTATCTACTTTTTAAATTTTCAGTTAATATGAATATACATGATAAAATAGTTATATAGGGGAAAAATATATATAACGTTCGTTATTTTTAAGGGGGAGATGATGGTAGAATGTTAACCTCGTTAGTGCTTTGTAGAGTCAGTGACACAGCTGGCAAACAGATTACACGGCAAACGAACAGAATTATGCACGCCAATTATACCACGCCATTCGGAGTGCAGGCATATCATGCTTCGCCCGAGTCCTCTCCTCAGGAAAAACGACTTCATTACTCACAACCTTTAGCTTTTGAATTGTCTCTTTCGGTTAATGTAGTCCAAGCACCCGAGTACCAGTTAGCTCTCTATGGTCATCGAGTGTTTCTTCAGCACGATTTGGAGCCAACGGTGAATGCGGACAAGTGTTGCACGTTTCCAAGAGGTTTACTTAATCCTAGGCGATAAAAGGGGAAAAACATGTAAAGTGAACGGCTTGTCTCGTTCAAAAGTCGATTCGTGTTCACGGATATTTGCAAATCTTCTAGCTTGGTCCAATTATTAACCATTTTCCACTCCTCTCTAATTTATACAACTTTCGTAAATTCTCTAAACATCCTCGAATTCTTAGAAAAAAAAAATTATAAGCACTTTTTTCTTATACATTTTTTTTTTACGGTTATAGCATTTACATTTCATTGGGAATATTAACAGAAAAAAAATCCAGCCTTTTGGTAGTGTATAAATGTAGCCAAAAAGTTATAGTAGTTAAAAGGAATTTTAAGAAAGGATACATAGTAATTCATATTAAAAAAAAAAAAAAAAAACAGTCTGTATTGGGATTGTCAGCATCTACCACATTAGAAAGTTTTAATTGATATATTTTTAAAAATATAGGAGAGGCTGTGAGTGAATCCCCATTATATTACATCCGCATAAAAGCCCCGCCGGGATTGGGATTTGAACTCACAACCTATAGCATGAGAGACTAGCGCGCTCAGCCACGGGCTCCCCATAATAAATGATTAATAATGCTTTATTTCTAATTTTTATTAAAATTTTAAGAGAAGCATAGCCTTAATATACTAATACATTGGAAGCTGACATGGTTAGTACAGCGTGGGGCGTTGTTTTTATATGAATGACTACAAATATTATGTTTACGATAATCAAATTTCATTTAAAATCTTAAAAGTGAAAAGCAAAACAATCCAGCCTTTAGAGAGAACATACGAGAAGAAATAATTGTAGACAAAAAGTTATATAACTCAAAAGAAGTTTCACAAAAGGATACATTAATATTAAAAAACAAACAAAAAAACTCGGGGTGTATTAGCCTTTTCAGCATCTATTGTATTACCAAGTTTTAAGTGAAATATTTTAAAAAATCTGGTGCGGGCAACACACGACTTTCACTTACCTCGATTTTTAAAATCAATGAAAGAATTTTCAAATACAGTTAGAGTTAAAAATACGTGAAACTATTAAAGAATTAATTAAATTTAATTTATATAGAAACATGTGTTTTATTGAAAAATCTTTATCTTTATTATCTAAAATAATCAGTTAGTTTTATGTTCATTTCATCACTCTCTATTAACTTTTAAAAGCTTGTGTATGAGATAATATTTTTTCTAAAATCTTTAGCTTTCAAACGGTATATCATACATGTATATTACTGCTCTTATGTTCAAAAACGAAAAATTGCATTCAAAAAATATTTTTTCTGTTTTCTCCTTTAGTTGGGTATCGAATTTATTCAATTTGTATATTTACCTGTTTTTCATCAGCGTTAACAAGATAATCTAGTTATTATTATTGAATCTACAAAATTAAAGGTACTTTAGGGGAAGAAAATTTAATTTATCGGCATTTAAGACCTGTCAGACCATTTTTATCTAAATAAAACCTACATGATATTAAAGCCCATTAAATTTTACATCGATATAGCGAGTTTAATCAAAATCGTCGGAACCGTTGTCACGTCTCGGGCGTATAGTTGTCTTAAATATGAAATTTCAGTTTCATAGGACTTACCGTTTCCACCCGGGAGTTACCACACACACACACACAGACCTTTTTGCGGGACTTGGTTATTTGGACTCAGGGGACCCTAAAACGTGTATTTCCGTTGAAAACTGGAATCCGAAAATTTTCAGGATCGCAATACTTCCCCTTACTATATATAGTAAGTGAAAGTAAAAAAATAATAAATGATTAATAATGTTTATTAAAATTGAAAAGGAAGCATTAAATTAATATATTACTGTATTGGGAGCTAAAATGGCTAGTACAGCCTAAGGTGTTGTTTTCATATAAATGACTACATATATATTATGTTTAAGATTTTCACATTTTATTTAAAATATCAGCAGGAAAAAAAAAAACAATACAGCATTTTGAGAGAATACACGAGACGAAATAAAAAAAATCACAAAATAATGGATGATATTTTAATATGCATTATGTTATGCGTTTTGCAAATGACATCTATTTTGGAGAGTACTAGTGGATCTTATTAAAAATTGATTTCAAAGACTAGAAAAATGTCTATGAATAAAAATTGAAAAATCTGGTGCGGGCAACACACGACTTTCACTTACCTCAGTTTTAAAAATCGATTAAAGAATTTTCAAATACAGTTAGAAATAAAAATGCTTGAAAACATTAAAGAATTAATTAAATTGAATTAATATAGAAACATGTGTTTTATTAAAAACTCTATTATATTGTTATATAAATTATCACTTAGTTTTATCGGTTTTTTATCATTCTTTATTAACTTTTACAAGCTTGTGTATAAGATAATATTTTTTCTGAAATCTTTCTCTTTCTAACGGTATATATTACTGCTCTTATGTTCAAAAACAAAAAATTGCATTAAAAAATATATTTTTTCAGTATTCTCCTTTAGTCGTTTATCAAATTCGCTCAACTTGCATATTTAGCTGTTAAGTATCAATGGTTACAAGATAATATAGTTATTTTTATGGAATCTACAAAATCAAAGGTACTTTAGAGAAAAAAAAATTAAAATATCGACATTTAAGCCCTGTCAGACCAATTTAATCAGAATGAAACATGATGTTTAAGGCTATTAAATTTTACACCGATATAGCGAGTTTAATCAAAATCATCGGAACCGTTATCGAGAAAATCGAAAAAGGTGCAAAATGCATGCTATAAAGTGGCTCTTCTAGTAAGCTCATTTTTATGAAAAAGGTTTTGTAACGTCTCGGGCGTATATTTGTCTTAAATATGAAATTTCAGTTTCATTGGACTTACCTTTTCCGCCAAAGAGTTACACACACGACACACACAGACCTTTTTGCGGGACTTGGTTATCTAGACTCAGGGACCCTAAAATTTCTATTTCCGTTGAAAACTGGAATTCAAAATCTTTTACGATCGCAATACTTTCCCTTACTAAATAGTAAGTGAAAGTAAAATTTATAGATAATATCGTTTTTTCCATGCTTAAGTAATTTTATAAGAATATGAACAAAAATATTAGTTATATGCCAAGTCACGGGTTCGAACCCGCAGGTAGTCCTAGGATTTTTTAATGGGAATAAAAAATTCTTAATTATGACGTCCTTCGAAGGGGTCCCGAGCCTATGCGATGTCAGGAACTCGTTAAAGATCCCTGTCCTAATTAAACCCGGATAGGCAAAATTTAGGAATCCCACAGTGGCTTCGTCCGATTAGCGAAAGTAGCATAAAGGGACGTTAAATAAATAAACAAAACAAGCCTAATAAATACTTTTCAAAACTCCATCCGTCCGTCAACGGCCGTGCAATGAGATGGTTAGGCTTAGATCATACTGATCCGCCAGATTTTAGCCCAAATTGTAGGGTAGCCACTTCATAGAGGCTGGATGTGCCCCAGGGTCGTCCCAAGGCTGATATAACAGAATAAATATTTCTGCCACAGCACAGTAGACTATAACTAAGGATTTTTTATTCCCATTAAAAAATCCTATGACCACCTGCGGGTTTGAACCTTTGGCATAGGAGGATGTTATGCTAACCACCCAGCTACAAGTGATCCCTATGTTTCTGTATAATAATTGTATACATATTTAATACTGAATCATGTATTGCATTGGTTTCACATACATCACAAAAAATCCAAGATCTGACCCAGCTCCAGCTACAGTAGGACTGTTTTGAAAAACTCGAGATGACAGCCTACGAAGCACTCAGTCGCCTACTGTTATCGTAATTACCCCCTAAGGTTCTTCAGGAAATGGAGCCTTATCCCATCCACACTCAACTGGATTTTCTATCCATCGTTTCCAATTACTGACTCAGCCGATGGCTTTGAAATTTATAATTAAAGCAGGAAAATTGGAACCCATTGATTTAGGATTAACGATGTTCCAGACACAATCAATTGCATTATAGACTTAATATCTGGATTAAATTCGTTTAAAGCATGTTTCCAATTATGGCTATCGTATAGAAAGCGCTTAATTAGATTCTCTAAAATTCGAGGGCGGTATATAATGTTACGCAGTCACGATTAATCGTATTTATAGAATATTGTCAATTTTATGAAAATGTGTTTTGCTTTAGCTTATGACATTAGACATTGTATTTAGTTTAAACAAAAATGAAGAACGAAAAATTAATTTTTTTCGTCATATTATGTTGTAATAATTTGTTCTTTAAAATATTAATTATTGCTATGATAACTGGAAGACGTCCGAGGCGTATATGGGAGAATAATAATCTTCTGGTTGGTCAGGGTTTTTATTCATTGTCATACAAACATTTTACAAGTCAGATATATTAAAGTAGAGTGTAATGAAGATGATTGATTGTGATTTGAGCGGATTTAGCGTTGTTGGTGCTTTTTGATCCTAAAGAAAATCTATATGCTCAGGTTCAATAAACATATCAAAGTATTCATAACAAAAATTAATTATTCGG
Organism: Piezodorus guildinii; assembly: GCA_023052935.1. NCBI lineage: Eukaryota > Metazoa > Arthropoda > Insecta > Hemiptera > Pentatomidae > Piezodorus > Piezodorus guildinii. Next base: position 213,841,845 of record CM041292.1, on the reverse strand, counting down.
AAGAAACATACACGATAATAAATCTATGGTTCTTAGATCTTCCTCAAAAGTTTATTTTTACATCAGTAACAATAAGAAGTCAACGTTTCGGAGACCTTCCCCATCTTCAGGACTTACTGACAACAATGTATGAGTTACGTTGATATCCATTTTATCTCGAATTTCATCAATAATTAATTAAATAAAAGCCATTGAAAATGTATTTAAAAATATAACAATGAGAACCACACATTATAACCAATATATTAAACCAATTCAAGTAAACGGAAAGTACTATGAAACTGAAATTTTATATTTAAGACAACTATACGTCCGAGACGTTCCAAAACCTTTTTCATCAAAATCGGCTTAACAAAAGAGCCCCTTTTAAACCAGGCACCGTAAACAGGTGACGATTTTCTCGAAAATGGCTCTAAAGAATTTGATTAACCTCGGTATATCAAAGTAAATTTAATGGGTTTTAATATTATGTAGGTTTCATTCTGATTTAAATAGTCTGACAGGGCTTAAATGCCGATATTTTCTTCCTCTAAAGTACCTTTAATTATATAGATTCTATAAAAATACCCCAACTATCTTGTTAGCATTGATAAATAACAGCTAAATATGCATGTTGAGGGAATTTGAAACAAAACTAAAGGAAGAAAAAAAAAAAAATTTTAATGCAATTTTTTGTATATAGGTTTTTTTAATAAAACACATGTTTCGATTGAAAATCAACTTCATTAATTCTTTTACGATTTATTTTTATCTCCGAATGTACATAAAACTTCCTAAAATGATTTTAACAAAGGATGTAAGTGAAAGTCGTGTATTGCTCGCACCAGATTTTTATTAAATTATTTATATTTTCTTAATTATATCACAATATTATATTAAGTATGATATGTCGTCTTCTCTATTAATCATGGACTCCATTTTATTATTATTTATTCTGTTTTACGTGTTCATTTCCAGATAATAGCTATTAGATTCTATACATATATAGGAAAAATGTGTTAATTTCCACCCAATCCTAACATGCAGCCGCCATCTCGAATGCACAAGGAGTCGTTAACACAAGCATATCCCAGACAATACAGCCCATCTCCAACCTCCGTGAGTGGTTCCTCGACTATTGGGACCCCAGGGCAAACAGAGCAAGAAGCGGCTATTATAGACGATCAGCCGATCCTGTGCAAACAGTTCCGTCCTATTTGAATTCCCAGCTCGTGACAAAAACCTAATTTAGACCTCCGCTAACTGCGTTCGCCCGATCTTTGATCAGGCGTCAATGGGGCTCTTGATGAAGTGGGGTGGGAGGGCTGTCTTCGGTCAGCCGTTCAGGAGGGGAACTCGTTAGCGGGATAATTTACCAAGGCTCGTGAAGGGATGGATAATCCCTGAGGAGTTAGAGGGAAATATGGAAATCGCAACAACTGGGCTTTCCGAAACTATGTGTAAGATAGATGTACAATATTCTGATGTATAAAATCAGTCGGGAAAACTGAGCAATTTAAGCACGAGTTTACAGCAGCATGATTCAAGGTTGTGCAGTGGAATAAATGTCAGAAGCGGATTAAGTTAAAATCAATTTAAGAACAATAGAATAAATTTAAATTTAAAAATTTGAATCCTCACACAAGACTGAAACGACAAGAAACTGCTCGAAGATATCGATTACTACAACACTTACTAGACCAACGTTCAAAACTTCCAGTATCTTACAAAAGACTCATCTACATCACAATTATCAGACCTATTTGGACATATTTAATCGAGCTTTGGGGCTCTACGAAACCATCTGATTCCTCCCGCATCCAGTCTTTACAATCCAAAATCCTTCGCAAAATCCTGAATGACCCTTATTTTGTCACAAATCAACTCCATAATGACCTAAACATTCCATTTGTTGCAAACCTAGCCCGTGATAGATACTCCTCTTTTCATTCTAAACTCCCTGCCCATACAAACCCACTTGTCCGTAATTTATCTTCCTTAGATATCCCTGATAATTTACGTATTGTATTCTTTAATACAGTTGTAAATTACTATAAATAAATTAAGAAAAATAAAAAAAAAATTGGTGTTAATTTAGATTAAAAAAATTAGCAATATCAGTAATAATTGTATGCCTTATTCGTCACTTTATATTGCATTCTATAATTTGGTATATTAGATAATATATATTTCTAAAATATTTATCTTTCCAGCGATATATTATACTTGTATGTTTCTGTTCTCATGTTAGAAAACAAAAAAAATTCTCTAAATAAATAATTTCGCTCTTTTCTCCTTTAGTTGGTTGTCAAATTCGTTCAACTTTTACAGATAGCCGCTTTTTATCAGTACTAATAAAAACAGCCTAAAAACTGATTATTAGGTTAAAACCATGGATCGAAATAATAGCGGTGATTCAAGACGTGCAAGATAAACCAATAAAAATGTACAAAATGAAGAAACCAATAAATTATTGGTATTACGGGATTAGGTGCCTCTGCAGTATAGTAGGAAATATAGTACCTTTTGGAAGGAAACGTTTCTAGTACCTTTAGGAATGAAGTGAAATTTGGATTTAGTACCTTTTGGAATGAAATGCAATTTTTAAATACGTTTTTGTAGTAATTTTATGTTTTTACTTTCACTTACCTATATATGAAATATATAGAATGGGGAATGTTTTGCGATCGTGAAAATTTTAGAATTCCAGTTTTCAACGGAAATACACTTTTTAGGGTCCCCTGTGTCTAAATGACCAAGTCCCGCAAAAAGGTCTGTGTGTCCGTGTATGGTAACTCTAGCGCAAAAAAAAAAGTCGTACGGAACCGAAATTTCATATTTAAGACTACTTTACGCCCGAGATCTTACAGCAACGTTTTTAATAAATTCGGCTGACCGGAAGTGCTACTTTATGCATGCATACATGCATTTTGCACCTTTTCATAATTTTCTCAAAATTGGCTCTAACGATTTTGATTAGCAGTATTTATAAAAAACCTTTTTACATAATTATTTACTTGAAATTCACTTCGATGATCTTTCTCGTCTGGAATTCTCATTACCTAAAACGTTTCATTTTAGATAAATACATCTCGACCCCGTCTCTCTCTTTTATGCATCGTAAAAGAAATCGCCCGTCGTATTGGAACTGACTCGTGAGTGCTGTTAATAAATATAAAGTTTATATTATAGAGAGAGTGAGGAGGACAGCCAATAAGGAATCTCATTATGCTTTAGGGAGAAATAAAACAAACAGAGAAGACTCCACGTGGAGGCTGGAAAGGAGGAGGAAATTAAACTGAGAGCGGGCAGGATGTCGTGGCTCCTCTTGGGAAATGAGCTTCACTCTCTTTGATTTATTAAAACGGCTACTTGCGACAAAAACGGTAGGGGTTTACGTGATAGCCTCGTTTAAGATCTCGCTGGCTACTTCGGATCTTGAAGGAAGGGAGTATGTTTTAGTCGGAGTGTAAGGTGTGATATTCAGGCATTAGAAGGTGGTATAAAAAACAAGTGACAGCTGTTGGGACCCACGTGGAGCAGGCGCACTTCAGGTCAGTCTTACAGTTTTTTTTGTTTTTTTTTCACGAATTGGCCATCAAGGACCACGTGAATATATATATTTTTTTGTATTATTAATGATTTTATTTTCACCTGTAAAATGTTTACAATAAGCAAATGGGATTTTATAAACAAGGAGACATGGCATGGCACCCAGTGGTGCATCCTCCTGACATTCAAACTGGAACTATTATTTTAGGCTAGGAGGTCCCTCATCCAACTCCTTTTCAGTCTACGCCGATTTATGTCAGGATGTCAGTTGTAGCCATATTTTGAACTGGGGTATATAAGGCTGTTATGCTAAACACTAGGGGTGGGCATAATCGAATGACGATTATCGGACCATTCCATTATTTCAATCATTCGAATTAATCGATTATCGGATTAATCGGTTTGGAGAAACGAATGATCATTCGAAATGAATTGTTTAACGATAATCAAGGGATTATAAGGAGGATAATCGAAAATCGAACGACTTTTTTTTTTGCTCATCACATAAATTATATGTATATTTGCACCTAGGCTGAGCCAGTTTAGCCATCATAGGGACGGAATTGTGGCATATCGTCTCTTAAAATGCATATTAATCATTCGATCATTCGATTATTTAAACCATCGAAGTCCGATCATCCGATTATGACGATCATTCGATTATGCCCACCCCTACTAAATACTACTGCACAGGTGACCTGAACACTCATTCTATTGGTTATGACATACATTTTCAAATTGTTTTATTTCTCTTTTATATCTCAATATCTAATACAACTGATTAAAAAAAAAAAAAAAAAATAATCTCATATGGCTGCTTAATATTATATGTCAGTAGATAAACCAATTAACTATTCCGAGTTCAGAAAAACATAACTTAAATTTATTTGATTGAACATACGTTCTCTTAACTTCACCAACATTACTTTTTGACAGCGTATTCTTCATTTTAGCATTCTTTATATTAAGAAGCTTACCAATCTGTGCATTTAATTTAACATTGATATAAATTATAAAAAAGGAATAATAATGCACCTTGTTAAAAAAAAATCGTTATTTTTCTTAACTAGATTTTTAATCTTCAATATATTCATAGGATAGAATAAAAAAAAATTCTGTGACTGGCTCCTTAAGAATAACGGTTATGTACAATTGAAATATATCATATGTCTAGCCAACAGACAAATGAAAAAATAATTATTATAATTCTCATCGAATATGTCACTAATTCATTCACCCTACAATTACTAGATCATCTTCATCACTTTTGCAGTTAGTTTCAAATACCTATGTATCCATAAAAAACGAGAAATAAATAAAAAGTATTCAATAATTTGCTTTTCGAAAACAAAACAAAATAACAAAATTATAAACTACAAAGAGTGGAAAAGCGCTTCCCTTTTAATAGGTTTTTAAAGCCCGACTAATTAAACTCTCTTAAAACTTTTAATTTCCAACTTCTTCTCCTTCCGAAAACTTAAAAACTTGAAACCATCAGCGGCAAAATTCAATTTGGTACGGATAGACCTAAAGCTTTCTTATTTTCTACTTTAATATTCTCCTGCAGGAAAGTAATTACGAAAGGCCAATGAAGACAAACAAAATTCTTCGAACAGTTTGATCAGTTTTGTTATTAAATAACATCGATGTAATATACAAGTGTTGTAATAACTTTTTATAATTAAATTTTCGAGAAAAAAAAATACTGTAAAGTATTTTTTTCTGAATTTTTCGTAACCCTAATATATTCCCTAACTGTATATATGTATTTATAAAAGAAAGTCACAATTCACTAACTTTTCTGGTCATGACAGTTTCTAAAAAATGAAAATGTTTGTGAAGCTAAAATTTTTTAAGCTTGGTTTGGAAAACTTCGTTTCCCTAAGTACGTGACAAAAAAAAAAAAAAAAAATTAAAAGTTGAGTTATAATACCTTTGAAAAATTGCTTTTCGAATAGCTTAAACATTAAACATCTCCTGAAAAATAATAAATAGTTATTTAAAAGATATCGTGAATTGCAATGGACTGGATAGATGATTCATGAGGAATAGGAAAGAGAAATTATATAGATTATATCGCAACAAAAAACGTCTATAACAAAAAGAATTTTTTTTTTTTTTTTTTTTTGTTTTTTTTGAAAAACGTAACTCAGTAAATCCTGTTAAGTTGTATTATCCAGCTCAAAGTCATTGGCAACGTTTTGAATCCGGCCTAGAAGGAATGAAACGTATAATCCGTAATGTATCACATAATATGAGTATAAAACAACGCAAAACATTGAGAAAAAAATTAAAGTATGCATAATAATATATAAAATATTATTATAATAAATATTATACATATAGGTAAGTGAATTTTTTTTTTTAAATTTTATTCTTGCTGCTTCCTTGAGGTATTGTATCAGAATTGGAGAATCAAAACCAATTCTAACAAATCCCACCAAATTACCTTCACCCTTCGTCGTAAGCCTGTGACATCTTACCCTACAGTGTCCTTTAATAATATTCCGCTTGTCCCGCTTGAACAGATTCGCTATTAAGGACTCCTGCTTGACAAACGTCAAACTTGGAATTCGCACAGAAGACTGAAACAACAAGAAACTGCTCGCCGCTTTCGGTTACTTCAGCACTTACTGGACAGACGCTCTAACCTTCCACTTAACTACAAAAGGCTCATCTATATGCTCCTTACTATGTTACCAACGAACTCATCCATAAAGACCTTAATTTCCCAAATGTTGCTGATTTAGCCCGTACGAGGTATCTATCCTTCCATGACAAACTCCACTCCCACTTTAACCCACTAGTTTCAATCCTTGCTTCCTCTTCCATTCACGACAATCCTCCGTGGCGGCTGAAAAGAAGATGGCCTCGAGACCTTTTAGTTTAGATTGCTGGAGTGCTGCCAATGGACATATTCTCTTTATGTCTTTTCATGTATATATATTATCTACCAATTTACTTGATGTAATAACTAATACAGTTGTAAGTTTCAATAAATTAAAAAATAAAAACCCTGAGTTTAAATGTTTTAAATACGAAACCAAAGATAGATATCCTGTAGTTAGTATGTCCTATCAGCTTCCAATTTACGACGCGTCTATATTCATCTAATATATTTCCTAGATATCACTGCTTAATCTTCTGATGTAGCTCTTTAATCTCACGATCATGAAGATACAATTCTGACGTACGGTCCCGTTCCGGTTAATAGGATAACATAACGCCGTCTTAAATCAAATGTAAAGAAAAAATAATCCCTTGGGTTACCGCGAGAGGCGTGGACGGTATGATTCATAAGGATCGTGGAAATAAAAGAAAAAGAGAATGGTACAAGGTAACGTGTTCACAGATTAACATGAAAGATCTCGGAGCCAACAACAATGACGGATTAGGAGATGACACTGAGATGTTCAGATAGCAGGAAAGACTTATACTGTTGAAGAAAAACAACAAAAAACGTAATTTTTCTAACGATATGAAAACTAAGAAATATCCATTTATTGTATTCTTTGACTATTTTATGAGTGTCGGTATGTCTGTGTCAAGCAACAGCGTATTTCGGTATCTAGGGACAATGTAGCGCGTTCCGTATTCTGAGGACGATGGTTAATATTCCGGGCCGTGCTGTCCTTAACGCCTACGTGTTTTTATTTTAAATGATTCTTTTTTATTTAAAAGGAACATGAAATTTTACTTTCACATATGTATATATGAAAAAATATAGAACTATGGCGCTACAATCCAATGAAAGGTCTAGACTTTAGTGGAAGAAATGCATACAATATCATAAAAAAAAATAATAGTTTCGCCAAATTTTAAGTATATACTTTATAGAGGCTTAATGATTCCCGGGAATATCCTGAACTCAGATTTAATCCAAGACAATAAAACTTAATTAATTATTTATTATTATTTTATTTTTTTTTTTAATAGAGTATTCTCAAAGAAATAAAGCTTAAAATATAGCAGTCATAAATAACTTTAAAATCCGTATTTTAACGGAAATCTACTTATTAAGATATTCTGAGTCAAATAAACTTTTCTAATAAAACCCCCTATTTTGTTAGTTGTAGGTAGAGTTCAAAAGTGGAAACTATAAACTAAGGTTTTGAACTTCTTACAAAACGCTACAAGCATTGAAAAACGACAAACAAAACAACAACCTATAATCGAGATAAATACAAAGTAGGCAAATAAATAATCAATAATAATCATTCAAACAATCATAACTATATACAATATATACAATCTGCTAAAGAAACTAACTGAAATTAAAAAAGATTCATAAACGGTAAATCCTAAGGGCAAAGTTTATAAACACCAGCATGGCTTTTTTGGCATAGTGCCTGTCAAAAAAGCTTCAACACTTGAAGAATGTAGCAAAACGTGACTTATTTAATTTAATCACAGCACCTAAACGGTATAATTTTTCCATAACATCAACTCTATCCCATTTAATTTCTGACAATGATAACATCATCTTTTGATCCAATTTTGCATCTGAGCAACATCAACTGTCAAACCTGTCAAATTTGTTAAGGTGAAAAAACGTTACAATTACTCACCACCAACAAAAAGCACATGTCAAAATATTTGTTATTTTAAATATAATATAATTGGCCACGATTAAGAGCAACGAATGTTTAAGTTGTAAGAAACCATTCGTTTACAAGTGAACAGCCGAGGATAAATAAAATTTTAAATAAATATATGGCCCGTACCAGGTATCATTCCTTTCATAACAAACTCCATTCCCACACTAGTTTCAACCCTTACTTCCTCTTCAATTCCTGATAATCCACTGAGGCGTCTGAAGAGAAAATGGCCTCGAGAACTTGTTTAGATTGAGTACTAGAGTGCTGCCAATGTGCAGTTTATCTTCATGTACACTGTCTTTTACCAGCATATTTACTTGATGTATTAAAATATACAGTTGTAAATTTTGATAAAATATATAAAATGAAAAAAATATATTAGAAAATAAAATAAATCAACTTGAGTTCAGTATGAAGAAAGAAAAGAATGTTACTTTAAAGTCTAAAAAAAAAAAAAATTGCAACTCATGTATAATTTATTCTTTAAGTAGATATGTACATACATTTCTATCCTCATTGAGAAGAATACTTGTTATACAGGAACTTGATTGGGCAAACACTTAGAGCGATCCAGTGAAGAGAGAGGAGAGAGAGAGAGAGAGAGAGAGAGAGAGAGAGAGAAAGTGAGAGAGAGAGGCAATAAAATGTTTGCCTTTCTTTATCCGCGGCCTCTTTTAACGAATTAAATTGGTTTTTCTCGGCTTTCCCGATCAGAGTTTTCTTTCCTTTATTTTCCAAACCAAAGTTACGATCAGAGGTTTTTATAGCTCAGTCGTTTTTTCCGACAATCTTATGTTTACGTAATTTGAAGAATTTAACCATTTGTAAAATTGATGTTTTAGATACTAATTTAGAAATAACAATTTGCAATTTTCAGTTTCCTTTAATCATATTTTATTCATTAAGCTTTTATAATTTGATACGATATTGTTTGAAAATGGATTTATTATATGGCTTAAAAAAACCATCAAATTCCTATCATGTCTAAACGTCGCACGATACAACATCCTTTTATTGTAATAAATAAAATCATTAATTATGTCTCATTGTTTTGCCTGCTTAATTCGAGTAACGTCCTTTAGTAACCTCTTTTAATTCTTAACTCCCCATATAACACAATTGTAACTAATCATTCACACAACCCTTCAAGGCAGCAGAAAAGAAAAGGGCTATGGGACCTACATAAGTGAATATTAAGCCTAATAATTGTACAACTGTCTTAACGAACTCCGTCAAAAAGTTCATTACATTAATAAATAAAAAAAACTTTAATAATGTTAGCGTTATCTTTATTGTTCATTTGTTTATTAATTTATGCTACTGTGGCTAATTGGACGATGTTACAGTTCAAGTACTAAATTATGACTCTCCATGTTTAATCAGGATAGGAATCTTTAACGAGAACATGATATCGCACAGGCTCGAGACTACCATTTTACGTCTCCTTCCAAGGACAACCAAGGATTTTTTACTTTCTTTAAAAAATCCTAGTGCCATCTGTCGGGTTTGAACCCACGACTTTGGTCATTGAAGGTTGTTATGCAACCCAAAACACTAAAGCTGATTTTATTTAGTCATTTAAAGCTTCTCTAGGTAACCGGACCATGAATTGTGTCTTATCTTTATTTTATCTATTTGTTTGTTTTATCATTACATTTATATTTCTCCATTTATTTATTTTTGTTTTGTTCTTCTTTTAATAAAGGGCGAGAATGAAATTTTAGAACTAATTTTTATTACTCATAATTAGGAAGATTTATTTGTATTCCTGTAATAAATTATATATTTTTTTTAATATCTCATCTTCTAATTAAACATTAAACATGTTCAAAATACAAAAATAAAATATTATAAAAAGGTATTATTACAATCGATGAAGAATCTTGGATTTATTACAGGTAAGGTCCGTACTATTTCTAAGTCAACGGCTGTACAAGGAAGTAATTATACAGAGATAATTCTCAACCACCATTTTTTTGTTTTCCTTTTCTTTCCATTTTAAGGTACGTACTTTTAGAGAATGGGTGTGATCTCCCCTGAGGGTTCCCATACCCCAGGGTCTCCCCTAAGTGTGAAATGTCGGTTTTAAAGGTAAATGATTTTTATTAAAAATACGATATGAAAACAAGATAATTTTATTCGAAGTATTTACCTTATTTTTTCACACGTGACGCCAACTTTTTTTATCCCCGAACTGAAAAACTCTCACTTGAACATCATTTTCAAAAAGTTTTCCTTTGACGAAATGGTCTAAATTCCTGAACAGGTGGTAATCTGTTGGAATAAAGTCGGAAGAATATGGTGGGTGCGGAAGAACATCGTTGCCCAGTTCTTTCAATTTTTGCACGGTATGTTTTGAAACATGGGGTCTTGCTGCCGCTCAGTGAGATCATGAGGTACCCATGTATCGAGCTTTTTTACTTTCCCAATACAATTTAAATGTCTGGAAACGGTAGATGCACTTGTATTTAGTTGTGCTGAGAGTCCTTTAACTGTTTGGTTGGGGTTTCCTTGTACTGTATGTTTGAGGACATCGTTGTCTATTACGGACGGAGGTCTTCCTCGAGGCAAGTTTTCCAAGTTCATTAACACTCCCTTCCCCAAACGCCTAGCAAATATTTCTAGCGGCCTCCGCTGCTGAATGGCCGAGTTAAAACTAGTACAAAAATATTCCTCAAAAATCGCGTGTTTCCATGTTCATATTTGGAGGTATACTAAAAAGTGGGTAATTGATTGGGAAGTTAATGTTTATAATACAAAGGTAGAGGATTAGTAGCTGTTCACTTTAGATATGTAAATATTCGGGAGAAAACAACAGAGACCTGCAAAATCCTTCATGTATTTCAGAAACTATAAAAACGGACATTTTATGTGAAACAACCCAATAGTTTACTGTTTTTGTTGTTATGACTTGTGCGATATTCAGCATTTCATAGTGACATCATAAGATTAATCGAAACTTTATTAATATGATATAGGTGTGCTAGTTTATTAATTTAAATTCTGTGTATACCTCACCCTTGCTCACCTTGAATAAATACCTTTGCAATAAAACGGTAATTACTAATCCGCTTATTCAATTTATCTTAACGATTTGCCAAAGGTTGTTTATGCAACTTCCAACACAGATGATTTATGTTACAAGTAACTGTTTAGGAACTTAAGAGCGTGTAAGGTCGTTTAAAGTAATAATTTTAACAAGGAAATTGGTCGTAATTGCATGTCCAGTCTTTATATATTACGTTGTATCGTATCTTTCAATTATAATTAATTTTTATAGATGTTTAAATAGCTTTTATTATAAAATTTATACTCGTATCTGAAATGTTTGGCACATTCTAGCTAACTTATTAGAATTATTAATTTTATTGTTTTCTTGCCTTTTTATCTATAAATTGAAAATACTGTGTTCGTAAATAGGTTTATTTTTCATAGTTGCTCGTTTAAGATTGACGTGCTCGTTTAACGTTCAACTTTGCTTAGAAATAACCAACCACATATAATAAAGTTGGATACGGGATTCTTTATGGGGACACAATAAAATCAAATAATTATAAAAACCTTTATTAAACATTATATTTGATTTATGTACATTAGAAATCACATTAAATATTTGTCGTAAACTTGTAACTTTAAGTCCTAGAGCATCCTCTAACCATATTCCACTTATTATCTTTAAAAAGATCCAGTACCAACGTTTTTATCTTGAAAAGTTCCTTACTAGGGAATTCTCACAACAATACTAAAACTCCCATTGTTACCGAAAAGCACTCACTTGTGAAACTGTCTGAACTTACTAAACCCTCCAATTTACTACAAACAACGCTGCAAATTATTACACAATGGTTTATAATTCCTAAATAATTATATTGCGGTGTAACTGTTTATATAGCTGTGTAGTTAATTAACTTATATCTAGACCAATAAAAAAAGTTAAACGGGCAGAACAATGTAAGTAATGCCTTGCATTACAGCCTTTTATGCCTTATGTTGAAACCCGACAAGATTCTTAAAAAGGGAGTAAAAATAATTCGATTACACCGTCTTAGAAAAAGTAAAATAATGGTTCCGAGCCAATGCTATGATAGTTTTTTTTTTTCAACTGACAGTCCATGTTGGCTCTTGGCCGCGTGGTGTAATCTGCTTGTTAATTTCTCTATGAAATTTTGTAGGGCCATCACTTCCTTTCATTTTTGTGAGTGGGCAACAGTTGGCTGACGAGTCTCACATATCCGGAGAAGAAGCTGTTAGTGAATCCACGTTCAATTATATGCTTGAAAAAGTCTTACTGGGAATGGGATTCGATCTCACCATCTTTGGCGTGAGATACTAGCGCGCTAGCCACTCAGCCACGGGCTCCCCGCAACTGCATCAGTTACTCGTTAAAAATCGCTCTCGCGGTAACTCACTGTACCATAAATCTCAGTATTTTAAATAAATAACACACACAACTCTATCATGTTAAAAAAAAAATCACTTTTTCATCGGTTACAGATATTCATCGAAACAGAAAAAGTCAAGTAAACGCATGACCTACCTGATCCACTAGCCTGAAGCCATTTTTCATAAATTATTATATGTTTTATCTTCTATGGGTCACGGTTGACCGCGCAACTTCCTAAAATAAAATTTAAAATTCTAAGGACTTTCGAGTTTGGCTTTATATATGGATCAAATTTACCAACCTATGTTTTTCGTTTGAATGGTGCATTTTTTAAAATTGTTTTATAAGCAACGTTACTCCAAAAATTTAGTAAACTTCTACGAATAAACCCTTATTGAGCTTGAATCAGCGATTCAATTTCAAAGGGATTGAGGACTAACGCAGGGGCAATTAAGACAATCGGTAATGAAGCCCTCACCTGGATAACTTTGCCACCGCCTACAGTTTCATCTTAATTACACGTAGGCTGCTTCCTCATTAGTAGAAAAGGTGGGTACCTGACCCCGTGGGAACTCGAAGAGGCGTTGTCACGGTGGACGGTTTGACGGGGAAATTACTTCCTTCCAAGGCATCGTTTTAATTCTTACCCGATCAGCTGATGCGCTCGATGATAACAGTCATACGTTACATCGTCTCTCAGATTTTTGCTTTTTTCAGTAGGAATTCGCTAGAATTCAGTCTGGAGAACATCACTAGACCTCAGGAATATTACGGCAGTGAATATTGGAGAAGTTTCGGTAAGCAAAGTTATAATTTACTTTGTACAATCACGAAAAAGTGAAAGAAGGGTCACTGATCAGCTGATTGCCGCTAGCTCGGCAAGCTCGGGCTTGCTTTTCTTTTAATTATCTTTCTTTTATCTTTAATTCTTATCTCATTATTTATTTATTATTATTATTTTATTAATCAATGAGATATTTTCATCAAGTCATGTCCTCAAAGTCTGCAAGTAAAAGATCTAGATCTGCAGGTTCTAACTCGTCTCCCACAAAACAGAGACCCCGCCGTGAACAAAATAAAAAAATGATTCCACCAGCGACCGCGTCAGCTACCTCATTAGGTTCTGAACCACAGCCCAGCACATCATCACAAGGAATAACTGATGAATCTCCGTTTTTTACACCGAATCCATTTCAGATCCTCCAAAATGAAAAAGAAACCATGGAATCTTCTCCTATACCCAGAGAACCACTACCTCCACCAATATTTGTTAAAAATATTAAAAATTTTAAACTGATGTGTGCGCATTTAAACAAAGTAACAGATCCTAATAGTTATTATTGTATAAGTAGAACCAATGATACTAAAATATCTCCGACTACTGCTGAAACCTACAGAAAGATTGTAAAATATCTGACTGAGACCAAAGCTGACTTTCATACTTATCAGCTGCGCCAAGAGAGAGCATTAAGGGTCGTAATCAGAAACCTACATTCCTCAACACCCGTTGAAGCAATCAAAGAAGAACTGACAGAATTAGGATTCCAAGTGAGGCAAGTCACCAACGTTCTAAAAGATAAAAGTCCACTTCCTCTATTCTTCGTGGACTTGGAACCATCAGCAGGAGTCGAAAAAATCTATGACCTCAGCAGACTGTACTATACCCGTGTAAAAGTTGAAAAACCTTACACAAAGAAAGAAATAGTCCAGTGCCATAACTGTCAGGCATATGGTCATACCAAAAGTTATTGCCATCACATACCACGCTGTGTGAAATGCGGTGAACAGCATAAAACAGAAGAATGTACAAGATCAAGATCAGCACCCGCTGTATGTGCTCTGTGCCTCAAGGACCACCCGGCTAACTACAAGGGATGTGAAATCTACAAGAAACTCAGAACCAGATACCAAAAACCTCAGGATCCGAATGAAACAGCTGTACCAACCAGAAGCAGAAGAGAACCATCAAAACTTGTAAATTCTAACGTGTCATTTGCCCACTTGCTTGGAGGTGGTAACCAGAATCATGAAGTCGAGGCACTGCCGGAACAACATTTTCCTCAACATTCTCAATCTATTGTACAAGAATCTATCCCTCAAAGTTTACCTAATCTTCAAAAAACTCCTCAACATCAAATTTCTCATATCCCTCCACCATCAAACGTCACAGATCTTACCAGTCTAATGACATCGTTCATCTCCGAAATCAAATCTCTTGTTATGCCGCTTATATCACTCCTTACAAATCTAGTATCGAATCTAATCCCTGCCTTGAAAAATCCTTAAATGACTTCACCTAACTCCTTATCCATTCTCCTTTGGAATGCGAATGGTGTTAGAAATCATACTGACGAACTGACAGCGTTGTTGCAAGACAAAACAATCGATGTTGCACTTATAACTGAAACAAGACTAACGACTAAACAGTACTTCAAAATACCGCAATACATGACATACCGTACTGACCACCCAGACGGTAAAGCCCATGCCGGTTCTGCTATCATTGTCCACCAATCCCTGTCTCATCATTTACTCCCACTTCCCACCTATGATTTCCTACAAGCCACATCCATAGTAATCAAGACTTTTTCCTTTCCGGTAACCCTCACATCTGCATATTGCCCTCCTAAACATTCCATTTCCAATTCTGAATTTGTATCCTTCCTGGATTCCTTAGGAAATCGTTTCATTCTGGGTGCAGACTTAAACGCCAAGCATCAGCAGTGGGGTTCCAGAACCACGAATTCTCGGGGACGAAATTTGCTGTCTGCACTCAACTCCCGACATTTTAATATCCTGCCTCCTGACTCCCCTACCTACTGGCCAACCGATCCTAACCGCAATCCTGACATCCTCGACTTCTTTATCCACAGCGGATTAGGCTCTCTCAACTTGTCTTTAACTCGCCTTGATGAACTATCCTCAGACCATAGTCCACTGATCCTAAAAGTATCTCTCACTCCAATTCCAAAACCCATTCCACCATCATTCATCCGAGGCCCTGTCAACTGGAACCTTTTCCGCCAAATCCTGACCGATAATATTGACCTCAGAGTAACCCTCAAAACCCAAGATGACCTAGATAATTCCGTCTATTCCTTTACCACCGCCATCCAACAAGCTGTCTGGACTGCTTCCTCTCCTAAACACTCCAATATAAATCCAGACCAAAATCATTTTCCACAACCTATTATAGACCTTATCCACACCAAACGCCGAGCAAGATCATTATGGCAGCGCACCCGACACCCAACAGATCGCCGCTCCTATAACTTCTATTGTAGACAATTGAAGAGGGAGTTGGCGAACTTCCGTTCCCAGTCCTTTAATTCCTACCTCTCCTCTCTATCAGCTCGTGATAATTCCCTGTGGAATGTCACGAAAAAGATCCTAAAATACCATCATGTTTCCCATCCTCTCCGACGTGGTGATGACTCCTGGGCTGCGTCTGATGAAGATAAAGCCGAGGAATTCGCCACACACCTCTCCAAAGTATTCACTCCTCACCCGGAATCCCACATCAATCACACCGCAAAAGTGCAAGACTTTCTTATGTCACCGATTCCACTTTCCCTACCTCCTAAAGCTATTAATCCCTCTGAGGTCAAATATCTTCTCCAAAAACTGACTCTCCGTAAATCTCCTGGACACGATCTCCTTACCCCCCAGATCCTCCGACAACTTCCGCAGAAAGCTATTATATTCCTTACTTATATTTATAACTGCATCCTCCGCACCACCTATTTTCCTCTGTTATGGAAACATTCCACCATCATCCTTTTTTTAAAACCAGGTAAACCTTCCAACAACACTTCATCCTACAGGCCTATTAGTCTACTCCCCATCCTCTCAAAAATCTTCGAAAGGCTTCTTCTTAAACGTATACTACCCATATTAGAATCTCAAAATCTTCCTTCCCATCAGTTTGGATTCCGTCCTCAGCATTCCACAGTTCAACAGGGGCTCCGAGTTGTAGACCATATTTCCTCAGCTCTTGAATGCAAAGAGTATTGTTCTGGTGCGTTTCTGGACATTGCGCAAGCTTTTGACCGGGTATGGCACACTGGATTACTCTTCAAGCTGAAAACCCATTTACCCCAGTCCCTATACCTCATTCTCCGATCCTATCTCTCGAACCGTTCCTTCCGAGTTCGCTGCGGTGAAGAATTTTCTAACCTTTATCCCGTTGAGGCCGGTGTTCCTCAAGGCAGCGTCTTGGGACCCATCCTCTACATCCTTTACACTGCTGATATTCCTACACATCCTGATACCTTTCTGGCAACTTTTGCAGACGACACCGCCATCCTATCATCCAGTTCCAATCCTGAAACAGCATCCTTAAACCTTCAGAGACACCTTTTCCTTATCGAACACTGGTGTAATAACTGGCGTGTAAAGGTGAACGAAGCCAAATGTAAACACATAACCTTTACTCTTAGACGAAAATCCTGTCCGCCAGTTTATTTCAACTCATTACCGATTCCTCTCTCAGATACAGTCCGGTATCTTGGCTTACTGTTAGACAAAAGATTGACTTGGAACCCACATACAAGACTTAAAAGACAAGAACTCAACCGACGATTCGGACAGTTATACCGACTACTCAACAGAAAATCTGAACTTACAGTTGAAAACAAATTATTAATCTACAAGACAATACTGAAGCCCATCTGGACCTACGGAATTGAACTGTGGGGGACAGCTAAACGTTCTAACATCAAACGCATTCAATCCTTTCAATCCAAAGTCCTCCGTACAATAGTAAATGCTCCTTATTATGTCTCCAATTATACCTTGCACCACGACCTTAATGTTCCATTTATTTCAGACCTAATTCCATCCAAATTTTCCAAATTCCACCAGAACCTCATTCATCATCCTAATCCTTTAGCCCAATCCCTATCCAGCTCCACTCATCCATACAACCCACCTAGAAGGTTGAAACGGCAGTGGCCTCGCGACCTTTTGTAAATATATTGGAGTTCTAGCACTGGCTAGATTCTCCACTCAATGTGATGTATGTATGAGTGTGTGTATGTGTATATAGGTATAAGTGAATTATTGACTTTTGTATTGATTCATTATTGTGTATATATTTTATTGTAATTTTATTTTGTGTAAATATTGTATGAATGTAGTATGTTAGATATCATTCAGCAATACTATTAATGTCCAAATTGGGACAGATTGTAAATTTTTCTCAATAAAACTTGTTATTACTAAAAAAAAAAAATTCTTACTAGACAAAAGAAGTAGAATCTACAACACGTAGATAAGAGTACCTAAAATTATAATTCCACGTAGCCTCGAAACGGACAAACAAACACACCTGGTTCGTAGTCACGATAGGAGTTTGAAGGACTTGTTCGATGATTGTCCGTCAACAGTTCGTGGGTTGAAGAATCGTGTACGATGAGCACCCGCTCTTTAATGGGATGTACCGGCAGAATCACTTAGACATCTCTCGACTCATCAACTTTGGGGATGAGTATTTGATGATCAGAATTAAACTAAGTAGTAGCATAGTTATGGTATAATTAAAGTCACTTAGGCAATTTTAAAAAATATAGCAGTGACTCAAAACATTTTATAAAATTATGGTGCGCGCGACACATAACTTCCACTTACCTCTCTGGTTAAAGTCAATTTAAGAACTTTTCATTAAAAATAAATTTTAAAAAAGTTAAAAGAATTACATTGAGTTTCGATGAAAACACTCATACATGATTAATCAATAGAAATTCTTATTTAAACAGATAGTTTGATATTTCTTTTTTTGATTCTTCTTTAACTTCTACCTTTGCATATTAAAAAATAAAAATAACTTATAAAAATATCTCAGCTTTTTCCCTTTTAGTTGGTTATGAAATTTAATCATATTTAATATTTGCCTATTTTATACCGATGCTAACGAGTTATGTTCAATTAATGAAGTACTTAAGAAGAAAACGGTCGAAAATTCGTCATTTAAAAACAGTCTCACTATTTGATGATCACATATAATATTGCATCATATTATATTATATCAGCATATACTATTGATATTCATGAGACATTTTCATGAAAACCATTAAAACGACAACAACAACAACAACAAAAATTAAATTATAAAAATTACTTTTAATCTTGAAAACAGGGAAAAAAACGTTGAAGAAATGTAATAGAATTTGATATTATATTATGAAAATTAGTGAATATGAAAAAAGACAAAATTCATGGTATAAAGTAGTATTTCTGGTTCTTCGAAATATATATTAAAAAATAAATAAATAATAAAATTTAAAAAAAGCATCGGCAGTCATATCGAATCATAAAATTTCCTTAAACATCGGCAGTCATATCGAATCATAAAATTTCCTTAAACATCGGCAGTCATATCGAATCATATAATTTCCTTAAACATCGGCAGTCATATCGAATCATATAATTTCCTTAAACATCGGCAGTCATATCGAATCATATAATTTCCTTAAACATCGGCAGTCATATCGAATCATAAAATTTCCTTAAACATCGGCAGTCATATCGAATCATATAATTTCCTTAAACATCGGCAGTCATATCGAATCATATAATTTCCTTAAACATCGGCAGTCATATCGAATCATAAAATTTCCTTAAACATCGGCAGTCATATCGAATCATAAAATTTCCTTAAACATCGGCAGTCATATCGAATCATATAATTTCCTTAAACATCGGCAGTCATATCGAATCATATAATTTCCTTAAACATCGGCAGTCATATCGAATCATATAATTTCCTTAAACATCGGCAGTCATATCGAATCATAAAATTTCCTTAAACATCGGCAGTCATATCGAATCATATAATTTCCTTAAACATCGGCAGTCATATCGAATCATATAATTTCCTTAAACATCGGCAGTCATATCGAATCATATAATTTCCTTAAACATCGGCAGTCATATCGAATCATAAAATTTCCTTAAACATCGGCAGTCATATCGAATCATATAATTTCCTTAAACATCGGCAGTCATATCGAATCATATAATTTCCTTAAACATCGGCAGTCATATCGAATCATATAATTTCCTTAAACATCGGCAGTCATATCGAATCATAAAATTT
This sequence comes from Piezodorus guildinii, assembly GCA_023052935.1. Classification (NCBI taxonomy): domain Eukaryota; kingdom Metazoa; phylum Arthropoda; class Insecta; order Hemiptera; family Pentatomidae; genus Piezodorus; species Piezodorus guildinii. The sequence continues at coordinate 213,822,236 of CM041292.1, read as the reverse complement.
CCTTAAACATCGGCAGTCATATCGAATCATAAAATTTCCTTAAACATCGGCAGTCATATCGAATCATATAATTTCCTTAAACATCGGCAGTCATATCGAATCATATAATTTCCTTAAACATCGGCAGTCATATCGAATCATATAATTTCCTTAAACATCGGCAGTCATATCGAATCATAAAATTTCCTTAAACATCGGCAGTCATATCGAATCATATAATTTCCTTAAACATCGGCAGTCATATCGAATCATATAATTTCCTTAAACATCGGCAGTCATATCGAATCATATAATTTCCTTAAACATCGGCAGTCATATCGAATCATATAATTTCCTTAAACATCGGCAGTCATATCGAATCATATAATTTCCTTAAACATCGGCAGTCATATCGAATCATATAATTTCCTTAAACATCGGCAGTCATATCGAATCATATAATTTCCTTAAACATCGGCAGTCATATCGAATCATATAATTTCCTTAAACATCGGCAGTCATATCGAATCATATAATTTCCTTAAACATCGGCAGTCATATCGAATCATATAATTTCCTTAAACATCGGCAGTCATATCGAATCATATAATTTCCTTAAACATCGGCAGTCATATCGAATCATATAATTTCCTTAAACATCGGCAGTCATATCGAATCATATAATTTCCTTAAACATCGGCAGTCATATCGAATCATATAATTTCCTTAAACATCGGCAGTCATATCGAATCATATAATTTCCTTAAACATCGGCAGTCATATCGAATCATATAATTTCCTTAAACATCGGCAGTCATATCGAATCATATAATTTCCTTAAACATCGGCAGTCATATCGAATCATATAATTTCCTTAAACATCGGCAGTCATATCGAATCATATAATTTCCTTAAACATCGGCAGTCATATCGAATCATATAATTTCCTTAAACATCGGCAGTCATATCGAATCATATAATTTCCTTAAACATCGGCAGTCATATCGAATCATATAATTTCCTTAAACATCGGCAGTCATATCGAATCATATAATTTCCTTAAACATCGGCAGTCATATCGAATCATATAATTTCCTTAAACATCGGCAGTCATATCGAATCATATAATTTCCTTAAACATCGGCAGTCATATCGAATCATATAATTTCCTTAAACATCGGCAGTCATATCGAATCATATGATTTCCTTAAATTTGAGATATTAGTATCGTACGACTTTTTTTATTGAGCAAGAATTAATTCGTACAAACTGACATTTTTGCGGAACTAGACGATTGTCTTTGTCCCTTCTGCTCGAAAACTAAAACCCGTAATACAATTTTTTTTTTTTTTTTTTTAATTATATTTTATTGTAGTGAATTGGAAGTTTTGAACGTTTGTCTAGTAAGTGTTGTAGTAATCTGTATCTACGGGCAGTTTCCTGTCGTTTTAGTCTCGTGTGAGAGTTCCATGTAAGACGTTTGTCAAGATGGAGTCCTAGGTATCGGATTTGTTCAACAGGTATGAGTGGCGTATTATTAAAGGATACGGTAGGGCAGGAGGTCATCGTAATACAATTTAATTTGATTATATGCCTGTTACGTTGAAATGTTTCACTAACATCGAAGAACCTGAAGAGCCCCAACATATCATGTATTTTGAACCTTATTCATAGATTTCTAGAAAACAGCTTTATGCATTGATGTAAAATTGAATATGCTTACATTAATGTAGGTTTTATTTGAAATAGTCTGAAATAATAATAATAATAACAGGCCTACACGAACCCGAAGGTTCGATGCCCATACCATCAAATACTGTCTACACAGACTCGTCCAATGATTACCGTTTAAGTCCAAGCCATCGAGATCAGCCTTAACGCAATCCTCAAAACGACGCTTCGGCCAACCTTTCGGACACCTACCAGTCGGTTCAGCGAGTACCAACTTTCTCGGAATTCGTTTCTCACCGGGCCCAACTTAAAAAAAAAAATAGGCGAAAGAGAGTCACCCTGTGTCAAACCCGATCGCACCTCAAATCTCTCGGAGTAATTGTGACCGATAATAACTTTATGGAATGTTTCTGACAAACACGTCTCTACTAGGTATACTAACTTTCTAGGTATTCCCTGTTTAATCATGATGTTATACAGCTTCTGACGGTCTATGGAATCATAAGCCTTTTAAAATCGATATCAAGTTGATGAACTGCACCGTTGTATTCCAACTTGTTCTCTAATATTTAACGTAAGGAAAATATTTGAACAATGGTCGAGCGATTTCGATTAAAACCACATTGGTAGTCTCCGATAATTTCCTCGGCGTATCCCGTGACTCGGGAAATCTCAATAGTAATAATAATAATAATAAAATAGTGTGAAATATTAATTAAATATATTAAAGTACTTTTAAGAAGTTTTTTTTTTTTTAAACTCTTAATCTATGACTGTATAAATAAGATCTGATTACTTGCGCACTCCTTAGTAAGGCCATGATGAAGTTGCTACAGTGTGAAGCCAAGTATCCTGAACAGTATTTCTTGCGGCTCTATTTGCATAATCTAAGGACCAAGTTGAGGATAATCCGACAGAGCCGCAGGACTAATTAAAGGACAAGGCTAGGGCTTGGAAGGACGCCAAGGACTATGGAGGGAGGCATTAAGGTCGTCATCCCCTTGCAATCGCCCGTTTTTACACACTCGAATAATATTAAATCAGTCCCTGCTATGGGCGATAAATTCCCAAAACCATTCTGGTTAGTGGGAGTTGCAAACGGCTTTTCCACTGTATAGGGGTTCCACGCTAGCCCCTCTCTTCTGCTGTTAATTGGTCCAGGAGTTTTTGCTGTAATATTTTATTACTGTTATCAACTTTTATTGCCAATAACAATTTTCAACATCCACTTAAACAAAAAAAAAATGTTTGGAACCAGGCGATATAATCTACAATAGTCGATGTTGACGAGTAAGATAATTTTTCAAAGACAAATATTTAAATAATGTATTTTCATTCACTAATCAAATTTTTAAAAATTTCTTTTAGTCTTGAGAATGGGGAAAGAACCCCGAAACGTTGATAAGTGATGTAAACAATAATAAAATAAAATGAATAATTAAAAAAAGGAAGTTAATGTGTGCTTATTTAATTGTGTAATATTAAGAAAAACTCCCTGAAAAATTAAAAAAGAAAAGAAAAGAAAATATTGGTGTGATTGTAAATAATCTAAACTATTAACGTAAGTGAGGAGAGGCGTGGTCTAGTGGATAGAGCGCTAGTCTACTGTGCTCTGGGTCCTGGGTTCGAATCCCGGTTGTGACGGAATATTATTTATTCTGTTATTTCAGCGATCCTGGGTTATGGAGACCCTTCTGGGGCAGACCCAGCCTCTATAAAGTGGGTACCCGGAAATGGGGACAAACCTGGCGGCTGAACGTGATCTCGGCCGAATCATCTCATTGCACGGCCGTTGGCCTTGAAACAGTACGAATCTCTATATGTACTGAGCCCAAGACTCTTCATGGGTTGCAGTGGCACAGGTTTTTTTTTTTTAACGTAAGTACAAATAAGCTAAATTAAATGTGTAAAAAGTATATAAACCTTATTAAAAGGACAAAATTGTGTGATTATTGAACAAGCAAAAGGAAATTAAACGCTAAATAGAAAATGAAAAAAACATTAAAATGAAGAAAATGTCTTGTTGATAACAGAATATTCATATTTAATTAAAATTGCAAATTTACGGAAACTTAAGCGAGTAACTAATATATAGCAAAAATCGTTTATAATTAAATAAATAGAACAAAAAATGGGGTCAGCTATAACGTAGTGGCTAGCATAACAGCCTTCTTTGCACAAGGCCGCGGTTCAGGTGGCTCTAGGATTTTTTAATGGGAGTAAAAAATCCTTAGTTATGCCGACCTTCGCGGGGGACCTAAAAAGATGGTCCTGAGCCTGTGCGATGTCAGGTACTGGTTAAAGATCCCTATCCTAATTAAACCTGGATAGACTAAAATTTAGGACTTCCACTGTAGCATCGTCCGATTAGCCATAGTAGGATTAAATGAATAAACAAACAAACAACACTAAATTGTAATTACAAGAAAATGAATATATTAATTTTTATTACAATTAAAAGTTGTTTAAATGAATAAATGTATTGTTAGGTTCTTTTAATTAAAATGATCCATTTTCATTCAACTTATTAAACTTAAAAAATAAAAATAAAACTATTATAGGCTGACCAGCCCTGTCATAGTTGTTATCATCCACTGGCTATTATATATATATAGCTGGTCAGCCTATAATAGTTTATTTTTTCTTTTTTTTTTAAATTGTGACAAAATATATATTTATATAAGTGCATAATGATGGAATATTAAAAGATCCCTTAAAAATGGCAAAAAGCCGAAACGTAGGGAGAAGAAAATAAGTTGAATGAAAATGGACCATTTTAATTAAAAGAACCTAACAAAAAATGAATATAAATAATTTAAGGAAATAACATTCTGTACATTAATTGCTTTTTTCCTCGGTAAACATGTCTATAATTCAAAATACCAAAAGATATTGATTATCAATCGAAAAAAATAAAACAAACGAAAACTTCTTAATAAGAAGAAATATTAATAAATTTTGGAGAAAAGCAATTAAATTATTAATCGAATGGCAGTTGGCTATAAATCATTAGCTCCGTTTCATTAAGAAAGAACAACACAACAGCTGTCCCTATCAGCTTCTACTTGTGATTTATATCCAACTAACATCTCGATTATTACAAACCCCCTCCGATCGATATAAAATATATTCAATTACTGTAAAAGATACGGTATCATGAGCTATCAAGGGATCAGACATATGTTTAAATAATTACCTCCATATGAGGCTGCGGGAATGCATCATTGGGTGTACTAAAAGACATTAATAGCGCTTCGATGGGAACTCAAACAAATAGCGATGGGAGATATAGACTTAGCCTAATGCCAAACCTCCATCAATCAAATACTAAACCTCTGGTTAATTACCGGGAAAGTGGGACGAATATTTTATAGCCACTTTCCAATAGAACCTGTTTACATCAGATAATTATTTTAAAATAATGGAATACCCTCAGAAGATTGATCAATAAAAATAAATAATTTGAGGTTTTATCGTAGGATAAGTGAAGTTGTAATAAAAATAAACATAGTAAAATATAGCTATAAAACAAAGTGAGCAACAGAAGAAAAGAAAAAAGGAAATAAACTTTATTTACATTTTTACAGATTGCAAAATATTTATAAATGATTTCGGATGAAACATCCTTACAATCAGCAAAAGTTTGGTTCATTTGGTAGTTATAATCTAATTAACTAATCTATAATTAGAGGTAAAATTAAATTGTGATTATATGTGGGTGTAGGAAAAATTATACAAAAACCTACAAATAAAAACGGATAACATAATTGATAATATAAAATTAGAAATTAAAAGAAACTAGCTTAAGTTAGCAACACATGTTTAGTTCTTTTATGAGTGTAGCGTTTTAGAGATGCTTTATTATAGTTACCGATTTCCTTTATTAATGGATTTTTGGAGACTGGTGTTTTACTGAAGCAAGAAGCTGTTTGAGTATGGATAAAATGTTTAATTGTTGGAAGCTGTAAGTCCTGGAGCATAGATGATATTTTAGTGTAGCGGGAGTGATTGTTAATTATCCGCATTGATAGATTTTGAATTCTTTCAAGTTTTTGGTAGTTAGTCAAGCAGGTTAAACTCCAGACTGGCGAGGCGTATGTAATTAACGGGCGAATGACTGATATGTATATAATTAATTTGTTATGAGAGCTCAAATGGGATTTTTTGTTGAAGTATGGGAACATTTTAAATATTAATTTTTTTTGCTTTATCGATTTTTCTATTGATATGATCTGTGAAAGTAAGAGATTTGTCTAATGTTATGTCTAGGTACTGTACGGATTTTGACCAAGGGATGATAGCTGAATTTATCTTGACTTGGTGGTTTATTTGTGGGCGACGTTTAGTGAAAAGAATTGTTTCAGATTTGGTGGGATTAATTTTCAATTTCCATTTTATGCAATATTTATGAAATTTTTTAAAATATAGTTAAAGGCGATTAACTATTGTATCAATGCGATATGATGAGGTATACAATGCTGTATCATCGGCGTATAATGACCTCGTCAAAAATGGATGGGCTGGTAAATCAGAAATGAAAAAATTAAATAGAGAGCAACAGAAATTACCACGTTAAGTTAAGAGTCAGAAACCTCTAGCCTTACAGCTTGGAAACTCAAAAAATAAGAAATACCTGACAGGTAAGTCCTATCTCCCCAAATGACTTCCTTGGATAAGAGTTAATTATATAGATAAAGGTACTGATGGAAAGTTTGTTAATAAAGGTGGCTACTACTGTTACGTACTTAACATGCCGCATTTTAATCGATCAAAAAAATAACCTCTCCCTCAAAATCTGAGGTCTTACCTTTCAAATCTGCAGGTGGGCATAGGATTTTTTAATGAGAGTAAACAAATCATTAGTTATCCCGTCCTTCGGAGGGGACGTTAAAAGATGGTCCCGAGCCTATAAGATGTCAGGTAAAACTCGTTTAAAGAGCCCTATCCTAATAAAAACCTGAATAGGCAAAATTTAGGACCGACCTCACCAATTTTGACTATATATTTCACCTCACCGCTTAAAGGTTAGGAATAACAATTTTATGCCAGCTTAGCCGAGAACAAAAAGGATGTTAAGAAAATAAATAAAGAAAGAAATATTCAATATTCATTGATTATTCAATCCATTTCTTTTCAATGGAGGAGACCCTAGAGGCGGGACCCCATGCACCCTGAATGGCCTGGCGAGATAGCTTTTCCTTTGTCGGGTGACATCCACTCCGATGACAATTCCTATGCAGACCAGTGACAAGCATGTTTATGACACGTCCGTCGATACGTCCCAATTTATGGGATTGCAGCCTGGTGGGGACCACTGGGAGGGAGGACGCATCACTCGAGCCCTACAGATAAGAGATTAAATCTCGGAGCTCCTCCAGAAGAAGGGGAGATTCGATTATTCCGGTGGTAGTCACCGCAATTCTCGGCGAGGCCCTCGACTCGGCAAATCTTATTGGCCTCTTTGTAGCCTCTGTTGGGGCCTGACATGGCCGACTTGTGGGGATTATCCCGGATGATCCGGATAATGGGCCACAAAGTCACTCTTAGCGCCCTACAGATAAGGAAAAATTATTAAAGGGGAAAAAATCGGAAAGAAAGAACCACAAAAGACCAAGGAGGTTGTATTACAGTGGTCTTTGAAATAATTTGCAATGCAATTTTAGGTATTAACAAAAAACGCTTTTAATTATTAGAGAATGGTCTATTATTTCAAAATAACTCTAGACATATTTTTCTATACATATATACTACTCTATACATATTGCCATATATTTGTAGCAGAAGAAAGGATCCCTTGATAAAATACTAATATATTAAAAAAAAAAAAAAAAAAAACCTAAAATTTTGCTTTCATTGTAAATAAGTTGTATTGGGTTGTTTCACATGAAATGTCCGTTTTTATAGTTTCTGAAATACATAAAGGATTTTGCAGGTCTCTGTTGTTTTCTTCCGAATGTTTACATATATAAAGTAAACAGTTACTAATCCTCTACCTTTATATTATAAACATTAGCTTCCCAATCAATTACCCACTTTTTAGTGTACCTCCAAATATGAACATGGAAACACGCGATTTTCGAGTAATATTGTTGTACGATTTTAAACTAAGCCATTCAGCAGCTGAGGCCGCTAGAAATATTTGCAAGGTGTTTGGGGAGGGGAGAGTTAATGAACGGACCATTCGCCGTTGTTTTGCCAAGTTTTCAGCTGGGGATACCGACTCGGAAAACTAGACACGATGTCCTCAAACATACAGTAGAAGGAAACCCCCTACCAAACAGTTAAAGGACTCTCTGCACAACTAAATGCAAGTGCATCTACCGTTTCCAGCCATTTAAAGTGGATTAGGAAAGTTGAAAAATTGAAAGAACTGGGCTACGAAGTTCTTCCGCACCCACTATATTCTCCCGAATTGTTTCCAACAGATTACCACCTGTTCAGGAATTTAGACAACTTCGTCAAAAGAAAACTTTTTGAAAATGATGATCAACTAAAAAGTGAGTTTATAGATTTTGTTTCACTTCAAAGCTCAGAGTTTTTCAGTTCGGGGATAAAAAAGTAGGTGTCACGTTGGGAAAAATGTGTAGAAAAAGAAGATAAATACTTTACATTGAAAACGGACATTTCATGTGACACAACCCAATAAAAATGATCTCGTAAATGATAGTACAACATAATTGGAATGACACGTAAACTTGCACATTTATTCTAACAAGAGATGTACTATAAATTCAAAACGTCTGCAGCCAGTTAAAGTGTGTATTTTGGTTACTTATGTAATTTAAAATGGAAAAGAAAAGGACCTATAAAGGACTGCAACTTTAAACTTTTAATGTACTTCGGCCATGTATATTTATTAAAGGACACCTCTGAATCATAAGCCACACGGAGGGGAGGGGGACCGACACCTGGAAGCCAAAATAAAAAGAAAGGTTCCAAAAACCAATTTAGAAAACCAATTGAAATTCATCTGTGAAATATTTCTACATAAAAGTCAGGAGAGTTGGGCTAAGAGGCGAGGGAACAAGACTGTAAATCGAGACGGAAATACGGCAACGACGCAATAACTCGAGAACGGTTCCTTCACGGTTCGATTCAACATCGTCGCCGACAATCGATTAGCGTCGTATTTTGCGATATATTTCAAGCTATTTAATATGTTTACCTGACGCTACGGTCCTAAACGAACGTAACATACTGCACCAACCTTCCTTGTAGAGAATACTAAGTGTTCTTTAGCAGAATCGGACACATGTTTTCAGGTTATCGTATGCTCATACTCAACAGTTATGTCTGTTTATGCGTGTCGAGATAATTGATTCTCAATTTACTGCTGACTGGGTGTAAATGTTAGATGATGGCGTTTTAAAAGAGCAAACATTTAAGAAGGGACAACTTATTGCATTTTGAACCTTTTTTTTTTAAACATATCTATTGATATTTACAACTGTATTATTATATACAACAAGTAAATGTGGTGGACATAGTAAACTGACTTGAAATACATGAAGAGACGCCACCCATTGGCAGCCCTCTAAAAATATTTTAAACTAGAAGGTCTCGGAGCCATCTTCTTTTAAGACGCCTCGGAGGATTATCAGGAATTGAAGAGGATGATAGGATAGAAACTATTAGAGTGGAAATGGAGTTTTCATGGAATTACTGGTACCTGGTTCATTTTGGACCAACTGGAAGATTCCAAAAACTTTTTCAGACCTTTGAAGTGAGATGTACTTCTTCAAAATTATATTAAAATTTCTGGGTATATTAATATATGTTTGCTTATTTGTGTTTTTCTTTTTTGTCTAGACGCGTCCCCCACAACCAGCTTATTCACATATCAATCATTGTTTATTCAATATATAAATTTAGTTAAATGTCAACTCATTTACCTGAAATCATATACAAGACTTTAATAAATAAAGAAGGAATATAATTTTAAGGTTTATTCACGTTCCCCAAAAATTATTGTTATCAGTTCTATATTAAACATTGTGATGCCACACGGTGCAACACGGTGCGTTGCTTGTACTAAATCCAAAACAGATATAGCTTCACACAATTGGATTTCTGAATTATTAGTTTATAATTTTTTTTTTTATTTTTTTTTTATTTTGTCATTTGCCTCTACCCTACAGGGTTATTGGTAACTGTGTTTTTCTATATTTGGTTGTAATACTTGATTTCTTTTAAATAATTCAGTAATTTTTTCACCTTGTCTTCATCATCATTCAATATATCTTTTAGGGTTCCTGTTAGTTTAATATTATGTCTTGATGTTTCGAAAAGGGGACAATCTAATAATAGATGTTGAATAGTTTTTGGAACATTATGGCAATATTCGCAGGTGGGTGCATGCAGATTTCTCATAATGTAACCGTGGGTAAACTGACAATGTCCTATACGGAGCCGCCATAAAATGATTTCCTCTTTTCTAGAAATCCTCGTGCTCGTGGTCCATTTTTCGGTGTCTCTTTTTATATCCAACAGTTTATGTTGTCCTGTTATCCACGTTGTTTCCCAGGTTTTGAAGAGATTTTTCCTCAATTTTCTGATCCAGTCTTCTACTGTGAGTTCTTCCAGTACCCTGCTTTCAGATGTGTTGCCTTGTCTGGCTAAGTTGGCGGCTCTGTCTGCTTCTTCGTTGCCTGGAATACCACAATGTGCTGGAACCCAGATAAAGACTACGGTTATGTCTTTATTTTTAAGATCCCACCAAGCGTTCAACATCTCCCTGATGATGGAATTAGTGGGTCACGACATATTTCCAAGGGCTTCCAATACACTCCTAGAGTCTGCAGCAATGATCCAGTTTTTTGTTTCTGATCCAGTAAGCCATTGGAGAGCCTTTAGGATGGCTGTCCCTTCTCCACTGAAAACAGAACACTCTTCTGGTAAGCTGAAAAGGAGTTGTTGCTGTTTTATTTTTACTACACAACCTACACTATTTTCCGTTTTCGAGGCGTCCGTGTATATAACGAAATCCTGCACTTCTACAACAGATCGAAGCTTCTTGGATTTAGTAATGTTTATAGGCTGACATTTATACTATACCGAGATTAGGTTCACGCTAAGCCACCAGATGTTATTCTAAAATTTGTGGGTACCCACTTTATACGGGCTGCGCGTGCCTTAGGCACATATTTATACACCACAAAGGCTCACGGCTGGAATAAAAAATAAATAATTATACAGCTAAAGCTAGGAATCGAACGCTAGACCCGGAGAACAGGAGACTAGTGCTGTATTAACTAGACCACGCCGCTTCCTCAAAAATAATAAACGATAACTTTAATTTATTAATTATTTTATTGATTCATTACAACATGAGGATGATAAAACAAAATATTTAGTATTTTGTTTAACCCTGTCTAGCCTTTTCAGTAGGAATGGGCATACTCGAATGAAGATTATCAGATCATTCGATTATTTCAATCATTCGAATTAATGGATTATCGAAATAATCGGTCTGAAGAAACGAATGATCATTCCATCTGAATAGTTCGAACAATAATCGAGGGATCATAAGGGTCGGGATGATAATTGAATGATCTTTTTTTTTTTTTTTGCTTTTTTGCTCATCACATAAAATATGGATATTTGTTGCAGCTATCAATCATTCGATCATTCCATTATTGAAATCATCGAAGTCCAATCATTCGATTATGCCCATCCTTACTGTGTATACTTTGTAAGAGCTGGTATGTCAGGCATGAGGGAAGTCAGTACCCAATGGTACCTCCTCCTAACGTGAAAATTTAAAAAAAACATTAGAAAACGTTTAAATCCTAATTCAGATAAAATTACTTTAATTATCAGATCCTTTAATATTCACGGTTATAAAAATGGATTATCGAAATAATAGGTCTGAAGAAACGAATGATCATTCCATCCCAGAATAGTTTGAACAATAATCGAGGGATCATAAGGGGTCGGGATGATAATCGAATGACCTTTTTTTTTTTTCTCATTACATAAATTATATGAATAATTGTACCTGAGCTCAGTCAGCTCAGGAATCATAAAGGGGAAAATTGTGCGTTATTCCCTTTCAGAATGCATATTAATGATTCGATTATTTAAATAATCGAAATCCGATCATTCGATTATGCCCACCCTTACTTTTCAGGCTGATATATGTCTGAATTAAAAGCCCTTCATCACCAAGACGCGAACTCGTAATAATAGTATGATAAGTTTTTGGTCTTCCGGTTGTTGGGCAACGCGCGACAACCCACTCGGGCACCTCCCCATCCCGATATCATCTCTAAATAGTGTTTAATATGCATACTTTCACAAGTATACTGATAACGGACAAATAGGGCAAAAAAATGTATCAAATAACATATATACGAATATATAAATTACTGTCAAAGGAATAAGAAAGACTTTTTTTAAAGTATCCAACGAATAACGTCCGACACACATTTTGAGCTGAGAGACAATGGAACAACACAAAGCGGCAATCATTATCAAAAACAAATAAAGCTGAACGATTAGAGCGGTCGCAGAGGATGGATAGGAAGCCATGAATGTCCTCCTGAGTGAAAAAGGAAAAGGCATTTAATCAAAGAGTGATTTGTACCGGCGGAGCTTGGGCTGCTAGCGATGAAATATCGCCTCTGAGTGTATTTACAGCACGGGGGAGGAGGCGGAAACACGTGATCGATGGGTCCCGATTTGAAGGCTCTCCCCTCACATATAATAAAGATGATCTCCCTTCAATTATGACAATGGTAGGCATGGTAACTCCATGCCGAAATTTACCAATGACAACGCAGCTTTTCTAAATGACCAATCAATAAGAGCCTTTTTATGGTCGAGGGGTTAAACGGCCAATAGGGTTCGCCCTTTTGTCCCAGCCTCCGATCAAATATCTCCTCTTTAATTCCTACCGCCAGGAGACAAAAGCAAAACAATTTCATCAGTCTATTATTTCATTCCGAGAACATTTCTTTTAATTATTTTTTTTTTTTTTATTCTATCCGCAACGAATGGAAAGGGTTGTTGATTAAAAAGACAGCCAAATACAACAAAATATGAATCGTTAATATATATATATTTTTTTTTGCAAGAAAAACTCACTCAAAGGATTCAGGTAAAAAGGATAAATTTCAATAAAGGGATTAATTCAAAATGTTATTACAAACGTTTCTTGTTTTCGCTAAGCTTTTTTAAAAGGCCGCAGAAGCATGCTGTTCAATTTATATATATGTTTTTTTCAACGTCATGTACATTCTTCGTACCCTTCCCTAAATTCTAATTTCTTAGGTAATTTTAACTACATAAATACAATTTTAAGTTAATATTTTTTTTCTTAAATTAATTTAGATCAAACTACTTATTCTTATTTATTGAAAATAAACAACTAATAATTCTTAAAGAAATAACAGCGGCAAATGGAAATCATCAAAAAGAGATAAATACAAAATAAGAGAATCTCTTAAGCTTAAGAGGACCGTCAAAAAAGTGACGTAGGAATAACGGTTAAACACGTGATAACAGACTTAAATAAGTAAATCCCTGGTATACCAGGTATACTAGTTTGAAGTTAAAGGATTCTACATGATGGAATAGAAGCTGTCTGGGAAGTATTTGAATTCCTGAACTTATAGCCCTATAATTATACAATAGAAATAATAGCGTTGCTCATAATTCCGTAGAGTAAATTAATTTTTTTTAAATATTTCTTTGTTACTACCACATTCTTTTGGATGTTTTATAAGTTTATTATTCTTAAATTGTGTTATAGTCTTGCGAAGATCTCCAAGAGATCTAAGAAGGCCACCATGTTGTATCGAAGGCCGAGCCTACATCTACCAGGTGGTGACGGCTACAAATGGACCTACCATTTGTCATCTACCGGAGAGCTGGCGGTGGTCGAGCCCTCATTACTGCCAGCTATCTGATCCACGGAACCATTAGTTCTGATCGGCTTCGCAGGCGCCTCGGGTTCTGACGGTTACTCCCATGCAGTCCATCATCGCTTTGGTGAGTGCGAGGTAGGATCCAAGATTATATGGACCCCCCTAACGCATCTTGGTTTTTACACGCATGTCTTGCGTGTAAAGGTAAAATGTAATTCTGAGAAAATAACTCCGTTTTTTTAACTTTCACTAACCAAACATAAGTCCTTTTACAAATCATTTTTATCAATAATTACTTAATACGTAGATGAAAATATTTGGTAATAGGTAAAAATAATGAGAAGTTAATCTGGTAAACAATATTTTAATTTTAACGACATACTCATAAAAGACTTAAACGGCAATAAACTGCTCGTAGATATATACTATTAAAGCACTAACTTGACAAACGATCAAAACTCCCTCTTTACTTCAAAAAACCTTATTTACACAACCATTATTAGACCTATCTGGACTTATGGCATAGAGCTATGGGGCTCATCAAAACCATTGAATTCCTCCCGCATCCAATCCTTGCAATCCAAAATCATTCGACAAATCCTAGACGCTCCTTACTTTGTTACCAACAAACTCATCCATAGAGACCTGAATATCCCACTCGTTGCAGAATTTGCCCCAAAAAGATACACCTCCTTTCATTCCTAATTACCCGCCCATACAAACCCGCTTGTCCCTATCCTCACATCGACATACATTTCCGATAATCCTCCGAGGCGTCTGAAAAGACAATGGCCTCGAGACCTGCTGAACAAATAAACATTGAAGTGCTACCGCTGGGTAGATTCTTCTCATGTCTTTTTCAAGCCAATTGTCTGTTTTTAATTACTATGTAAATTGTACAGTTGTAAATTTCAATAAAAGAATTAAAAAAAAAAAACATTTACCGACATTTATGCTTGGTATGGCTCACAGCCGAAAGGTTGTCATAATTAAAATATTGTTTACCAGACTAAGTTCTGATTATTTTTTCCTATAAATTTCAACAGTCGACCATACATACTTAATAAATAATCGGTAGTCAAACTTTTTTTAAATGACACACGCAAGAAAATTAAGTTATGATAGTGCAACGAATCTAACATTTCAGAAATATTGTCCATCAGTTCTCAAAATCAGATGACTGCATTACGCTGAGGGATGAAAACATCGAAGGGTCCAAAAGTGGATATAAGCCGCTGAGTGACGCTAATCTTTCCACTACGCGGTTAGCTAAGCCAGGCGCTCATCAACGAGGACGCCCTCACAGAGCAGCTCTTGATGGAACTTAATGGTTCCGGTTTAGCTGCTAGTCAATGCACCGCGGGAACAAATATGCCAAATAACCGAATTACTGTCAAAGGATGGTTGAGGATCAATTTCCGCCGCGGTGGAGCGATATTCGTTCTTTGTCCCTGCTCATCTGGGTTTTATCATATCCGGTGCAGATACCAAAGGACGATAGTGTGCCCAATATCACACGCTTTCGGTGGATGATGAATTTTTTAATAGAGTGCTTTCAGGTGTGTTATTGGAAAGCGATGGGAAACTGACATAGTCGTACAAAAGACCGCAGCATTATGTGAGAGATTATATTGACAGGTGTTTTATGTACATCAGTTCTCATTGGAAGGTGTTAAAAAGGTCTAGAATTATATTTTATCACTTATTTTAAATATTGGGTTGTTTCACATGAAATGTCCGTTTTTATAGTTTATGAAATACATAAAGGATTTTGCAGGTCTCTGTTGTTTTCTTCCGAATGTTTACATATTTAAAGTAAACAGTTACTAATCCTCTACCTTTGTATTATAAACATTAGCTCCCCAATCAATTAACCACTTCTTAGTGTACCTCCAAATATGAACATGGAAACACGCGATTTTCGAGTAATATTTTTGTACGAGTTTAAACTCGGCCATTCAGCAGCTGAGGCCGCTAGAAATATTTGCAAGGCGTTTGGGGAAGGGAGTGTTAATGAACAGACCATTCGCCGTGGGTTTGCTAAGTTTTCAGCTGGGGATACCGACTTGGAAAACTTGCCCGAGTAAGACCTCCGTCCGTAATAGACAACGATGTCCTCAAACATACAGTAGAAGGAAACCTCTACCAAACAGTTAAAGGACTCTCAGCATAACTAAATGCAAGTGCATCTACCGTTTCCAGACATTTAAAGTGTATTGTAATGTGTTTTTTTTAATTTCCACGTTAGGAGGAGGTACCATAGGGCACTGACCTCCCTCATGCCTGACATGCCAGCTCTTAAAAGGTATATACAGTAGGGGTGGGCATAATCGGATGATCGTCATAATCGAATGATTGTACTTCGATGATTTCAATAATGGAATGATCGAATGATTAATAGGTGCAAATATCTAAATATTTTGAATGAGAAAAAAAAAGGTCATTCGACTATCCCAACCCCTTGTAAACCCTCGATTATCGTTAAAAAACTCAGTTCGAATGATCATTCGTTTCTCCGAACCCATTAGTCGATAATTGATTAATTCAAATGATTGAAATAATCGAATGATCTGATAATCGTCATTCGATTATGCCAATCTCTAATATACAGTGCATCTGCTTATTGTAGCGGAAAAGTGACAGGTGTAGATTATAATAAATAAAGATTAGAAAAATATTTTTTAACTAATTCAAAGATAAACAGTATTTTATTATTAATATAAAAAATAAATAAATAAATGCTAAAAATGAAATATGGGCACTAATATAAAAATTCTGATGATATTAGTATTTATTCAAAGCGCGGGGATACGATTGAGCCATGAGACCAAAAATTTAAATATAAATGCGTAAAGATAGGCTTGATAAAAACAAAACCAATAATAAAATTCCCTTTCAAACGCATACATATTCATGAAAATCCTAAATAAAGAAATAATAATAGTAATCAACGACTAGAATAGGGAACCTGCCTGAAAAAAATATATGAAAAATAAAAGGATCTAATAAAATAAAAATAAAAAAATAAAAAAAAAGGAAAAAAGACGCGAGCGGCGAATTAATTGAGGATTCACAGTCTATTAATATTTACACGTGTTCACAGATCTGCATATATTTGCATTAATCTCCGATAGGCGGAAGGGACACAAAAGATTACAGAGATTGGTGTAAATCAACCAACCAATAATATTCTAATATTTAACGGTTTCTTATTTTTTTTTTTTTAAGAATCGGAGAGTAAATTTTGCATATATAAGTAAACACGAATCTATTTCGGCGTCATTAGAAGTCCCCTGTGTGTGGTCGCCTCTTAAATTACGGCCAACTTTTTTTTTCCCTACTACCTGAAATTTTTTTGGTGTCTGCAGCGGTAAATTACATTTTGGACGAGGAGTAGGGCACTGCTGGGTTTTTTTTTTCTTTATCGAATCAATATGCCTTCAGCTCCGTTGCATTCCAAAATTTTTATTTTTCGAGTTCGGCTATCATCGTGGAGTTGAAAATAATATTATAGTATGCATTTTAATTAATCAATTTTATTATTTGTGATAACAGTTTTATATATTAAGAAATTAATTAAATCGACGTTTCACGTGAAAAATTAATATTTTGATATATATGTTTGGTATTAAATCTGTCATCCAATTTAATTCAAAGATCACTCAAGTCCCTTTAATCCTTGTTTAATAAAAAATAACAAAAACAGAATAAAAAGTAGAGTGATTTATGAAATTCTTGTCAAACTAATTATCGTAATAAAAAAATATTGAGGATGTATTGTCGAATGTAGAAACTATTATAGGTGGAATAATCAGGAGTCAGTCTTTTTCTAAATATTTTTAATATTGCCGACGTTTAGGCTCATCATCAGGGCATTATACAGCGTAAAACATTTGTTCCGAAGAGAGATAAGGCCACTGGGGAGTTAAGAAAGTTGCACAACGCGGCATTTCCTGTGAATATAATTGAATTGATAGCATCGCGGAGACTCAAATGAGCGAGTAAAGTTGTTAGGCTCGAAGAGGAGCGGATTCCGAGAAAGTTGGTATTCGCTAATCTGATTGGTAGATGTCCGAAAGGTAGGCCGAAGCGTCGATGGGAGGATTGCGTTAAGGCTGATCTCGGGGCTTGGGCTTGAACGGTGAACATTGGACGAGTCTGTGTAGACAGAATTTGGTGGTATCGGCATCGAACCTTCAGGTTCGGTAAGCCTTTATTATTATTATTATTATTATCAGGGCATTACTGAGCCATGTTCAAGCATAAACTCACAAGCTTGAGCCGAAACGTCGGCAAAATTAAATATATATTAGAAAAAGACTCACTCCTGATTATTTCATCAATAAAAAAAACCAAAAAAAAAACCTAAACATAATTATATTATTTAAGATTCTATTCTGAAATATAACAAATAACATATCTCTCGACCTGAGCAACACTTTCGTCCATAACTTTTATCATCTGATCAGACCGTATTAAATATACAAGAACCTCCAATTCCCGGGATATTTCCGAGTCGACCTCTTGAGGGAAAATACGGATGACAGGAGTACGTGTTCGGTCCCTTGTGTTGCCTGGACCTTGTGTGGGCAGGTCGTAAAATACTGGAAATACTCCGAGGAAATTGTTTAGGATAAAAATATAAACACAAAGAGCTAAAAGCAGAATGAAAATTTCAAAGAACTAAGGCGGGAATATCGATATGTCAGGCATGAATATACAAGATGTATAAGATGCCTGCGAAGAACCCTGAAATAAAGTTGGTTTTATGTTAAAGGTATAGGAGAACATTGGCAAGCAGTAATTCAAATGTAGAACACCCTCACCAAAACCATAAAAATAAAAAAAAGTAATAAAAATAATATGTTTTATAACATCCCAGGCAATACAATGTATCCTGCTGCAATCGAATACCCACGGAACCTACAAACGAAAAAAAACCCTGAATAACTAAATTTCCGGTTCGAAAATCCGTCCACAATGCCTCGTGCCCTCCTACTAACTGTAGCAGCAGAGAAATCATCTGCGGTGCCCCACGAACGGCAACAGAACCAGATGGCCTCTTGATTGACCAACAAGTGTGGTCTCCTTTATGCTTATCCTGCGGTTCGGAAACAATGAAGAGGGGGATACCCAGAACCACAATGGACTCCCAAGTCCAATCCGACCAGCCCAAGATATTAAAACCGGGATTGCCAGGGTTCATTAAAGGAATATCCTTGCACAGATTGGGCTCAGATGGCCTACGGGACAAAGAACTGTCGGATAATCCTCCAGTGTACCATCTGCGGTACCAACTTCTGCGTTGAATGTAAATCACGAATACCCCTCCGTTCGGCTTTTGGTTGGAAGTTCTTCTCCAGGAGTTAACTGTCTCTGGAGAATACAAGGGTAAGAAATTAATAAGCAGCCCCCTCTTGGCAGAACGTCATCTCATCCAGCTGCGACAGAGCTGCATTTTCCTTATTTCCCATTTGGAGGAGGGTGGAAGTTTTGTTGTCGATTAGAAGCGATAATTCCGTATACCCAAAGAAGGGGTCTTCACAGCTTTGTGAGAATTCCATGAGAGGGATAATAGAATTGCATGGAACATTATATCAAAGTTTGAAAATTAATCGCTCCCACTATGAGTTTTTTACTTTCACTTACTATATATAGTAAGGGAAAGTATTGCGATCATGAAAATTTTCGAATTCCAGTTTTCAACGAAAATACACATTTTAGGGTCCCCTGAGTCCAAATAACCAAGTCCCCCAAAAAGGTCTGTGTGTGGGGTACCTCCCGGACGGAATCGGTAAGTCCCATGAAACTGAAATTGCATATTTAAGACTAATATATGCCCTTTTTCATCAAATTGAGTTTATCAGAAAAGCCACTTTATATCATGCATTTTGCACCTTTTTTCGATTTTCTGGAAAACGGTTTCGACGATTTTGATTAAACTCGCTATATCGATGTCAAATTTAAAAGGCTTTCATATCATGTAGATTTCATTCTGATTAAAATGGTCTGACAGGGCTTAAATGCCAATATTTAAAATTTTCTTTCTCTAAAGTACCTTTAATTTTGTTGATTCTATAAAAATAACTATATTATCTTGTTTACCAACATAATTAATTAAGTAAGAATGCCTAATTCGACAAACGGAAATGGCGTGATACCTCAAATACTTGACACCTGTATACTAAATGCTTTGAAAATATATAGTAGAATTTTATCATATTTTCGAATGCGGGCAGATATTTATGGCAATGAAATATCATACAAAACATTCCATATTTCTATAACACTTACGAATTTGTATCACGTATAAGGAGAATAGCATAGTTCTGAATTTATTTTCTTAAGGTACGGCCTACGTGAGGTCTACGCGCAACGAGAACATAACAAATAGCCAGAACCGCAGTTACAAGGGTATCTAGTTACATATTGTATGAATAAAAGTACATAAGTACAGTTACACATATTTATAAAGCCTCTCATGACATGATGGAAACTATAAAAATTAAAAAGGAATCATAAGAAATCAAACGAATGCTATGGCAACTTTATTGTTTCCAAACACGCTTAGAAATATGTGATTGATTATATGTTAAACTATGATTAATCATAATGTCACTGATTTTTTAAATCAATATCAATTCCGGGTTATAAATTTATTATAATTCTATGCTCGACTGTATTTCTTTAGAAACATATTATTCAATTTCCAAAATAACTAATTTTATATTTATTATTTATTTAGTTATCATTTTTGAGGAAATTATCGGAGATTACCAATGTGGTTTTAGGCGGAATCACTTGACTATTGATCAGATATTTTCCTTACGTCAAATATTAGAGAAAAAATTGGAGTACAACGGTGTAGTTCATCAACTATATATCGATTTTAAAAAGGCTTATGATTCAATAGACCGTTGGAAGCTATATAACATCATGATTGAACAGGGAATACCTAGAAAGTTAGTAAACCTAGTAGAGATGTGTTTGTCGAAAACATTCCATAAAGTTAGAATCGGTCATAATTACTTACAGGAGAGATTTGAGGTGCGATCGGGTTTGAAACAGGGTGATCCCCTTTCACCTTTGTTATTTAATATAGCTTTAGAATATGTCATAGAAAAGGTGATGTGTACTGAGAAAGGTTTAAATATGGGTGACAGGATTCCGGTTTTAGGGTATGCCGATGATTTGGTACTGCTACGTGAAGACACGGAAACCATACAACTAAATACAAGTGTGTTAATAAAAAAGTTTTCGAAAATAAGGTACTGCGTAAAATATTTGGTCCGAAGAGAGATGAGGCCACTGGGGGAGTTTAGAAGGTTGCACAACGCGGAATTGCGGAACTTGTATCCTGTGAATATAATTGAGTTGATGGCAACGCGGAGACTCAAATGGGATATTAAAGTTGTTGGGCTCGATGAGGAGCGGATTCCGAGAAAGTTGGTATTCGCTGATCCGACTGGTAGACGTCCGAAAGGTAGGCCGAGACGTCGATGGGAAGATTGCGTTAAGGCTGATCTCGGGGGCTTGGGCTTGGGAAAAAAGAATCATTTAAATTGGTTAACAACTAGCTGAGATATTGCGTTTTGAAATCAGCATAGTGACATGATATTGTCCTTTGAATTATTGCTTTTCATATTACTTAATTGTCTACCAACAGCACAGTTATACCCTAATAATGTTATTTGGAAATAATAAACCATTGTTTAATAATTTGCAGCGTTTTTTTAATAATGTATTTAATAACCTTGCATAACTGACCCTAAACCTTTCTTGGAATGTAAGCACATTACAAAAAACTATACTAATTTATCCACCTAAAACAATCCAAACTCTCAGCTTCAGGATTACTACAGAATTATAAAATTATTCATTTTAGAATCTCATACAAAAGAAAATAGAAGAAAGATACTACTGAAATTTAATCACATTGGAAATAAACTATTAACTATTAAAAAAAAGAACGAATTTTTAAACTAAAAAAAAAATACATCAAAACCTAAAATAAAATAAGAATATTAATCTTATTGTATGTTTCTAAAATTTAGCAATTTAACGGTTGTTACTGGCAAAGATGCCAGCTATAAATTTTCTAAATGAAAAAGCTAAATAAAATATATATTAATAATGTTGTATTGATTTTCTAAATAATATATCATAAATATATATATATATGTTTACTTATATATATAAATTTATACCTGTATTATAATGAATATATACCTACTAAATTTGAGAGAGAATATAAAATACAGTCGTAGATACTACCCTAAAAAGGCACTCCATAAATATTTATTATTTTAAAAATCTGTTCTGTGTTTTATAGATAGGAAAATAATTTATTTCAGTAGTAAAGTTCCAATAAGGTGGTCTGATTTAATATGTCATAATATAAAATATGGCTTTTTTACAGCATATTTATCATAAATCTATTTTATGTTTATTGAGTATGGACCGAGTTCACACACGTAATTTTTCGCTGTTATGATCTGGTGAACCCATCAGGTTAGATAATACCTATTCCCTTAACAAAAAGCCGTAAAACTATAGCATGTCGTAAACCGTTATTTAACATCAACTATATTGGAAAACAAATAAAAATGTATAAAAAAGTAATTATATTTAAAAGTTCCAAGGTATCATTATTCAGAGACGAAGAATGCCATCGATCACCGTGGCATAGGATGCACACCTCAGACCGGACGATACAGGAATACCAAACACCACAGCTTCCTCTTTACAGCAATACAAGACTCCTTTGGACTAACATTCATTTTCACGTCGTTTCCATATGAATCCTGTCATCTTCTTGGAATGAAACGTCCTCATTTGATAATGAACGAGCTGTCTCCTCTGGGTACCGGATCCGTCATATTGATGGCTTCTTGAGGAACATTGTCATTCCGAAGGATGTGGGGCCTCGTGCCTGGCAGGAGTCGTCTCCGAAATAATGAATTCTAGAGAAAGTTTCAAGTCAAGGTAACTTTATTTTAATTTTCATAAACATTAAAAATCAGTTTTAAGGCGGATTTCAGTATATTGATATGAGTATGAATGCATATATTTATTATACAGGATCCATACTATATATTTTTTACTTTTTTTAACCTTTATTTATTTAGAAATAATACAATCTGCCACAATATACTATATATTAGATGTGTGATATTTGGAGTAGAGATAGGAATTTAGGAGAAAAATATAATATATATTTTTACTTCATATTATGACTGACAGGTGATCCTAGGATTTTTTAAAGGGGCTAAAAAATCCTTAGTCATGCCATCCTACGGAAAGAACGTAAAAAGGTTGTCACGAGCTTGTGCGATGTCAGGTACTCGTTAAAGATCCATGTCCTAAAACTAGATATAAACTATCCATAGAAAACAAACTGCTAATATACAAGACAGTACTGAAAACTATCTGGACCTACGGACTTGAACTGTGTGGGACCGCCAAATTGTCTAACATCAAACGCATTCAATCCTTCCAATCCAAAGTCCTCAGAACCATAGTCAATGCTCCTTATTATGTCACCAACCTTACCTTACACCGAGACCTAAATATTCCATTTATTTTAGACCTTATATCATCAAAATTCTCTAAATTCCATCAGAACCTTATCCATCACCCTAATCCCCTAGCTCAATCCTTATCCAACTCCACACATCCTTACCATCCCCCTAGAAGGTTGAAACGGATTGATTTTTTTTTTGTATAATATTTTTATTGATTTTGTTTTGTATATATGTATATTGTATTATTATTATATAAATTTATTGTTTGTATATATCATGCGAATGTAGTATGAATGTTATACTTTATCACTATTAAAAATGTCATAAATTGGACTGATTGTAATATTACAATCCTTTATAAAGAACTGAAGTATTTAAAAAAGAAAACACTAGATAGGTAAAATTTAGTACTCCCTCTGTTGCATCGTCGGATTAGGTATAGTAGCATAAAGTTACGTTAAACGAATAAACAAACAAACTTCATATTATAACAATATATCCTAGTAAATGACGAAAATCCATTTATAATAAAATCAAAGTAAGCAATATTTTTTTCATCAACGGCTTTTTAAGACCATGCTAATATCATAAGTTTTCTTTTCCCATTTCCGCTTTACTTTTCTCTTCGAGTATCTTGTCATCACTTCTGCGTGCCTTCTCTTTATTTTCTCTGATCACGCAGTACACATCCTTCTTCTATATCTATCTATTATTTTCAACTATACCGCTGATTACGTTTAAGTTTGTTCAAAAAAGATTTGCCATTTTTACATAAATCTATTGAAACATCAGCATACACTGTCATGAAACTATTCATAATACATCCTTAGGTATACCCCATAGGCTCAGGTAGTTGTTCGAGTTAGAACATGAGTATTGTTGCCAGAAAAAACTTGAGAAGGCTATTTGGACTGATAAGCTCTGGTCTTTCCAAATCGGTCAGATCCAAATAATCTGAGCATGGAAATGCTATCGGACCAACTGATTACATGAAATGATGTTTCATCCTATTTTCTGCAGAACCTACACACTGGTCTCCTTGAGAGTCAAAGCTTGAACACATGATAGTTAAGTTTACATACATCAGTATAAATGCCTGAAGTACTTTTTATTTTATTTTACATCATCCACCAACAGGCCTAGGCCCAAATACAGATGGTAAATCATTAAAAAAAAAATACATTACAGTACAATGATTGAAATAATAATAATAATTGAAATTATAAGTAAATAGTAATGTACTACAAACCAGCTTAATTTATATAATGAAACAAAAAAGATATATAACTTACAAATATCATAATCTAACAAAAAATAACTAAAACTTTAAACAATTCATCATATATATACTCCTAAAAAATTATTTATTTTAAGATAAAAAAACAAAACAATAAAATATAGAAACAAAAAGAAGCAGAGAAAAAGAGAAATAAATTTAAAAAAAAAAAAGAGAAAAAGAAAATTAAAAAATAAATAAAAATCAGCCCCAACTCTGAGTCATTTCAATTTAAAGATAAGAACACAAAAAAAAATTAAAAAAAAAAAAATGTACATCATTTCGCAATATTTTTATATACATATCCACATCGATGTAACTCATACTAGATAAAATAAAATCAGTATATTATTATTTTATTTTATTATATTTAAGTTATAAAGGAATTTAGAGCTTACTGAAAATACATAATTATTAAATGACTGAAAAATGGTTGCCTAAGATTTGTCCTATTTGAGTCAAGGAAAAACTGAAATCAAGTTCAACTATGTTCTCTAAACAGTCCCAAAGTCTTGTAACATACTGAGTTGGGCTTCTACAGCAGGATTTATTTAGTGTAAAATAAAAATCGCCTAACTGCCTACTATTAACCCTTGCTACCCTGAAGTCAAGTCCCCCAAGCATATTACTGTCGTCTATACTCCCCTGGACCAGTTTGATAAGGTGTCTTATCGCAGCAATTGTGCATCTGTCCTTCAATGTATGCCTTACATTAAATTCCTTTTTTTGTGTGCTTTTGAAGGAGAGTGCTTATATTAGGCATGTAAACATTACTTCTACAACATTGAACGGAACAGAATGTTTGTCTTTTTTTCGGCTGGTGTTAGTTGCATTTCCTTCTGAGGCACTAAGTAGATCTTTCTTCCTTTATACCAAAGATTTAAAAGTGTACTTATGAATTAACTACCAAAACAGTGTTTCAACCAAAGTACGCATGTTCTCATTGTTATTGATATTTTGAGACCTATCGACACCAATGGAAACAAGACTGTGTCGACCACTAGAAGGAAAGAAAAGCTTCAATTCTAACATCATTGAAAAATCGCCGTTTCTCCAAACAAGTAAAAGAAGAGGAAGGGATAGAGAGGCAAACAAGTCAGTTATATAGCGTTAGAACCCCGAGAGAGGGGCCCTTTGCAGGCCTCATATCGTTAATGGACCCCGCCTGCAAATGAAACATCCTTTTTTCCTGCAAAAAGTCCATTATCCTTACTGCGGGTATTGTGTCCCCACTGCGTTTGATGTCGATCCACGTTTTGTCTTCCTTCTCATCAGCTTAGTGTCAGCCAGTGTTATCTTTCTTTCAATAGTCTCTCTTCTTCGTTTCTCTCTACCTCTCTTTCAGCTTCTTCTATCCATCGTCAATAGCTTCCGGTGCTTGTCGGAGTTTTTGTCCGCGAAATTAGCCTTTCTTCCGAAGCATTGATGCTGACACTGGGGATGTCAGACAATGCTCCACGAAGAACAAGTGAAGTCAAAAACAAAAGTTCGAACTGTGAATCTCTAAAACAAACAGGTATTCCCGTCTAATACAAATATCACATTATTATACTTATTTGATTTTAAAACAGATCAAAATAGTGTCCAAATGAAATTCCTAGTTAGACATATACAATTAATATGAAATAGTAGAGCATAACTCCGACATAACTCATTTAACTTACACCAAGCAATGATTAAAAGAAGTAAATTTATTTATTTATATTTTATCTTTTTTCCATATCCCATTTTATTAATTTTTCTTAGTTTTTTAATATTCTCCTTTTTCTGCATTTTAAGGATGTCAGGTATTTCTATAATATATAATTATCTTCTAAAAAGCTATAATGAGGTTATGGGGCTCACTTTTTAGTTTAAGTAGAACCTTAATCTAGAGAGAAATGCTTTATTTATTTGGCAATGCTGCCCAAATACATCGGGTTCCTTACATAACACAGCAAACTTTATCAATCCCTTGGACATATTCACTTAAATTTTCAATTTTTTTCTTATCTTAATACAAATTTATAATATTTACAATTTTTTTTTCCTCTTTTAGCTATTTACATTATTTTATTTTATTTCTCTCTTCCATTATGTTTGAAATTTAGATCTCTGGTGCGCACGTTACATATTTAAAATATAATCAATTCACCGTTTAATTGCAACACAGGTGATGGTGGATAATCCCCAGGGAGTCTAAAATCACGTTTTCTGCTAACACCACTATATCTCTTTTATCGACACCCAACTTCTTCCAAAAATCTCTTTGTGCTTCCAGGGATCGCTCCGCGAGACCCAAACCATAAACCTCTAACGGAGAACTGTCTCTCGCCAAATGTCTCGCGAAACTTTTCTTTTAGGAAAGGGATGCATTTCTCGTAGATGGCTCTCTTCTCTCTTTCCATTCCACCTGCTTGATCGAGGTCATTAGTCTCATATCGAACGGTAGGGTCCAGGATCATTGCAATAGTTCCGTTCTTCGGAAATGCTAAGATGTCTGCGTACCTAACTGATCCGTCCGTATCAATGCAGTAGACCTCGTCAAAACAGGTGAAATCTTTTTCCCTGAGGAGTTTTGCTAACTCGTTAAATCTACTACTAATACTAAACTAAAACTAATACTAAAAGTCAAATATCAATATTCTGCCATCGTTGAGGTAATCCAGAAGGTGTCAGCTCACCATATATGGAATTGTTAATAAGTTGTGTCCGTTTCATAGAACTTTTTATTCCTCGTAGTGATAAATTCGGAAAGTGTGTCCATTTTTTATTTCTTGAGGATTTAGATCTTTGGAATGACGTTCCTTTCACAATTTTCCGTAGTACGCCATTTTGAAAGGATTGTAAACGTTTTTCGGTGGACTTAGCAACATACGAAAAGAGTGGAGCACCATATAACAGAGTTGGACGTATAATGACCTTATATATTGATAACTTCAGTCGAGGAGACATACTCGAAGAATTAATTAAGTAATTAAGCTGCCTTAATTTTTGCCTCACCCTCTTAATTTTTTTACTAAAGTGGACCGAAAACTTTAAATGTCTATCAAAAGTGACTTTTCGAGATAGCGTTCAAATATTATTTGGTTACCTTGGACCAATAGTGACAAAAATACTCTTTTTCCATTCAAGTTATACACTTGTCTTCTCTGATCTAGAAAATTCGTTCTTTTCAAACTTCACGATTTTTATTATTTTTAAAAATTGAGAGAGGATATTTTAAATTTTAATATTGTCCTCTAAAATACTCAAGTTAAAAGTCATTTATTGTTAGTATAAAAATAGTTAACGTGTTTAGGACGTTTGTTTAGCTCGGAAGACGAGAAGGAAAGCCATGGAATTTCAAATTGAGTTGAAGAAGGAAACATCAAACGGCATTTACCTTCAACCAGCGAGGAAGGAAACTCAATAACAGTCTTGGAAATTTGTGGAAATTCCCTAAATCCAAAATTAGTTTAAAGAAGTTATGAAATAGAATTAGAACGGCTAGAGGGAGCCTTTAAAATTTAAGTTGGTCTGATCCTACTTTAAACTTAGGAAAGGGGTTCTCTGTAATCCAAGATAATTCTGTAGTGTCGGAGAGAAGAGATAAATATTTAAGAGACAGTGGTGAACTCCCTTTGAAGATATCAGTACCCATTTAATAGGGAAAGAATCCGTACACTTAAAATCTACATGGAATAATCGATATATTTTTATTAATTATAGAATAGAATAGAATAGAAAAATAATTTTTATTCTGGGACTGGGTCCCTTAAGAACAATATGATATGTACAATTAATATTGTTACGGGCTACGGGGTGTGCGAAATGAACTACTCCAGTTTACAAATTACAGATGTTTATTAAATACAGAAAACACAAATACAAAGGGATTACTAACCACTATATTAACAATAATAATGGAATTACTAGCTTAACTACTAAACAATATACATATAAAATGAGGTATTCCTAATGAATAAACTACTTACAATCTGCTAGACTTATTCTAAGACTTACAACTATAAATTATATATAAACTACAGTCTTCTAATTTCCCAACGACCGATTATCACAATATTGACACACAGTTTCACCACACTGTCACACTGTCACGAACGGTTCACTGTCACTGTTCACTGATACATCCCAGATGCTTGTTGAGCCGGATTAAGACTGACTCACCTAGACTCAGGGGACCCCTATTTGTACCACCGCCGAATCTTCTAGACCCGGGCGCAGGTAGGGTGGTGGGCCTTTCCAGGCACTTCGAGGACTGTCCAGGTCCAGAAGTCTCTAGCCTCATCTAGGCCCCTCCAGGCGTGGTCCACCCGTCATTGTCTTGACCGTAGCACTACCCCCTCCTTAGACGTGCTCTGCCCCAGAGCACAGATTGCAGAAGCTGAGCGATGCTGATCTTCCTCCGATGTAGGTGTTTTGTCTTTCCAGGGGTTGAACGTGCATACCGTTATGATGACTCCAGAGTTGGCGAACGTCTCTTCTACAATGTTCCTGACAATCCTCCACTCCAGGCCATCGTATCCACAACCCAACTTCGGGATGGCGAGCTTGGTGACACGCAGTTCCAGAAGCTTTCTCCGCAGGTCGTCAAGACTCCGGCGCAGTGTGTCGTATGTCGGCTTCTGCTCTGATGAACTCTTGGTAACCAAGTAAAACAGGTGCCGGCCTTCATGCTCTTGATGGAGAGTCTTCCCAACTCTTGGTCCCTGGCGTTCCAGCTCTTCAATTCCAGCGAACTTCTTCCTGAAGACCGTCGCAATCCCCGGGAATCCCTCAGATGTTCGGCGACACAATGTGCTAGAGCATAGTCTACCGGTAACGAGAATATGTCTCTGTAAACTGTCTGCGTTACCCTACGGGAGTCTGGTGCCTTAGGATGGGGAGTTAGGTCCTTGTCGGTGAGGTTCCTCACTTGCTGTTCCTCTGTAGGGCCATGGTTTCCCTTGTATGGAGCCAATCGGTTGAAATGGACTACCTTGGGTTTTCCTTTGGGCTGCTTCCTGATCCTATAGATGACATCATTGATCCTCTTGATGACTTCATACGGTCCGTCCCAGGAGTTTTGAAGTTTCGGTGAGTAGCCTTGCCTTCTTCGAGGATCGTGTAGCCAGACCAAGTCCCCAGGTTGGAAGCCACCTTTCTCTGCCTTGATGTCGTAACGCTCCTTCATTCTGTCACTTGCTCCCTGGATGTTTGTGCGAACCTTCTCGTGAATAGTGTTCATTCGCTTCCGTAGGTTCGTGACGTAGTCTTCTCCGGCGACCTCCTCATCAGGCTTGAAACCGAATTTCAGATCGCAAGGCAAGCGTAGTTCCCTGCCGAACACGACATTGGCGGGGGTCTGCCCTGTCGTTTCATTAACTGAACTACGATAGGCTAGCAGGAACAGATGAAGATATTGGTCCCAGTCTCGCTGATGGTCGGAAACTACCTTGGCCAAATATCGACCCATCGTCCTGTTCATGCGCTCTACCATGCCGTCGGACTGAGGGTGAAGAGGCGTCGTTCTGGTCTTCCGTATTCCTAGAGCCTCGCACATCCTGGTGAAGACTGCCGACTCAAAGTTTCTTCCTTGGTCAGCATGAAGTTCCATGGGCACCCCAAACCGACTGACGAGCTGCTTCACGAGAACATCTGCAACCGTGGCGGCCTCCTGATTCGGAAGGGCGTAAGCTTCCACCCACTTTGAAAAATAATCCATGGCCACGAGAATGTATCGGTTGCCATTATCTGTCACAGGAAAAGGGCCAGCGATGTCTACCGCTATTCTCTCGAATGGTGCCCCTACGTTGTATTTCTTCATAGGTGCCTTCTTTTTCCTTATCGGTCCATTAGAGGCGGCACAAGTTGCACACCGCCGGCACCAATCTAACACATCGTCCTTGAGGTTTGCCCAGTAAAAGCGTTCACGAACCTTTTCTAATGTCCGGTGAACTCCAAGGTGGCCACCAGATGCTCCATCATGTAATTCCCTCAGTACTTCGGGCACTTTAATCTTTGGTACGATGAGCTGTAGTCTCCGCTGATCTCCCTCTGTGTTCTCCAATGCTCGTTTCAGCAGACCTTTGTCAAGTAGAATGGAGTTCCATTGAGCCCAATAGGTTTTTATATTTTTCGACATTGGAGCAACATCCTGCCAGCTTGGTCTCCTTTGGCCTGATAGCTTCCATTCCCTTATTTGTTTCAAGTCCGGGTCCTCGTCCTGTTCCTTTGCCAGTTGTGTGTCCTGCCAACCGTCGGTAACGACCGTAGTCCGCAACACTGTTGCTGGCTTTTCCGGCTTCCTGGTAGGACACTTGCTTCTGGGGTGTCCAAGTTGACCGCAGCTCCAACAGCGTATCTCCTTTTTGCGGGGCCTGAGGGCTTCCAAGACCTTTGCTACTATGTCCTCGATGGTGGGGGCCGCGTTAGGCTCCGCTTCTGCCGCTCGAACCCGTGCATGTCCACTGACTGACTGCCTGACAGCCTCGAATTCCATGGCCTGCGACAATGCATCGCCCAAAGTTTTAGGGCGTGCGAGTTTCACTGCCTGTTGGGTTTCCGGGTCTCGAAGTCCATCCAGGAATTTGTCGATAGCCAAGCTCTCGTAGACGTCGTCGGTGACCGTTGGGTAGGCATTCCTCACTAGCCGGGCGATATCTGCTTCAAATTCCTGCAGCGTCTCGTTGGTCTTCTGGACCCTGTTCTTTAACTGGGAACGGTATAGTTG
Organism: Piezodorus guildinii; assembly: GCA_023052935.1. Taxonomy (NCBI): domain Eukaryota; kingdom Metazoa; phylum Arthropoda; class Insecta; order Hemiptera; family Pentatomidae; genus Piezodorus; species Piezodorus guildinii. The sequence goes on along the minus strand of CM041292.1, from coordinate 213,791,225 downwards.
GTCCATGTGGCGATGGCCGAAACGCATCTCCAGTCTTCTCATCAGCTCACCGTAGTTGCACCGCTCCGACATGGGCATCCCCTGTAGCACTCCTAAGGCGTCTCCACGCAAGGCTAGGCACAACGCTGATGCTTGCGTCTCCTTTGACCACCCGTGGATCGAAGCCGCTGTCTCGAAGAGAGTCATGTAGTCCTCCCACGGTGTCTTCCCGTCGAACAATGGGATGGTGTTGTGCGTTGGTGGCATCCCAGCATTGGCGGAGGGAATGGTGTTGTGAGGGCTTCTCTCAGAGGGTTGGTCGGTGTCGATTGTCGTTGGGTTGTTCATACGTTCTTCTAGAGCTTCTATTCTTACCCTAAGTTCATTTTCTACTGAATCGACTTTTTCTCCTAATCTAGATTCTACATCAGCTAACTTATTATCTACACTCTCCATTAACTTAGTTTCTAAATTGCCTAACTTAGCCTCCAATGTATTTTTAACAGTACTTAATTCATTACCTAACTTCTTTTCTACATTACCTAACTCATTTTTAACAGTACTTAACTCATTACCTAACTCATTTTTAACAGTACTTAACTCATTACCTAACTCATTTTTAACAGTACTTAACTCATTACCTAACTCATTTTTAACAGTACTTAACTCATTACCTAACTCATTTTTAACAGTGCCTAATTCAGTTTTAAAAGTTGCAGACAACTTACTGAAATCATTTTCAAACGTAATCTCGTCTGGATTTTCCCCTGAATCAACAAAAAATTGGCGCAAGCGTTGTTGCAGTACTGATTTCGTTCCGAAAGTATCCAGATCTCGTTCTTCTAACTCCCGTCTTAAGTCTGCAACTTTTAAATCATTCAGTCTAACACTCTGAGAAGTCATTTTCCACACAGTAGCCCAATAATTACAAAAACAAGAAAACCAAAATTATAACCATTTACAATGATCCCACTTCTGACACCAAATTGTTACGGGCTACGGGGTGTGCGAAATGAACTACTCCAGTTTACAAATTACAGATGTTTATTAAATACAGAAAACACAAATACAAAGGGATTACTAACCACTATATTAACAATAATAATGGAATTACTAGCTTAACTACTAAACAATATACATATAAAATGAGGTATTCCTAATGAATAAACTACTTACAATCTGCTAGACTTATTCTAAGACTTACAACTATAAATTATATATAAACTACAGTCTTCTAATTTCCCAACGACCGATTATCACAATATTGACACACAGTTTCACCACACTGTCACACTGTCACGAACGGTTCACTGTCACTGTTCACTGATACATCCCAGATGCTTGTTGAGCCGGATTAAGACTGACTCACCTAGACTCAGGGGACCCCTATTTGTACCACCGCCGAATCTTCTAGACCCGGGCGCAGGTAGGGTGGTGGGCCTTTCCAGGCACTTCGAGGACTGTCCAGGTCCAGAAGTCTCTAGCCTCATCTAGGCCCCTCCAGGCGTGGTCCACCCGTCATTGTCTTGACCGTAGCAATATATACAATGTGTCTGGCCACAAGACCAAAGGATTATAATTAATTCTTATTCACAAAGCTTTAATAAGAAAAGTAGGATACAATAAAACAAAAGAGTAAAATAAATAAATAACTTCTGATTTGTTGAACAAAACGTAACATTGAAAGTGATTCATAATAATTAATCGATATAGAAACATAAACAATAAATAATAAATTTTCTTTTTGAATAGATATTTGATTTGAAATCTGAGATGACAATAGGTACTCGAACAGCTGGGACTTGAATGATGGTAGGGAAGAAGCATGGCGGATAAGAGTAGGTAGGGAATTCCAGAGGGTAGTAGAGCGGACAAGAAAGGAATGTTCAAAACTTGTTCTGTGGGCAGGAATATAAAGATCAGAATGGCGCGATCTTGTACTGAGGGAGCGGACTGACGATTTAAATTGCAGAATTTAGTGGATATAGGGAGGTAGCTGGGAGTCGATTGTTTGGTAAAGGAATGATCCAAGGAAATATTTTCTGCGGTTTGAGGGAAGAAGCCATTTTAACTCACTGCATAAATGGGTATTTATACAGTGAGTTAATGCACTGTAATTCTGTGATATATACGCGAAAGACCATACAAAACGAAATAACACAAAACGATAATCTCTATCTAAATAAAAAATTATAATTTGAGATAATATAAAACATACGTCTTTAGTAAATATTTGATTCACTCTGCCTTGGCGCTTTGCCCGTACAACGTACCTTCCTCAGGTTCCAAACCAATATTCGATATGATTGTTATATGGGTAGGGTCAACATTCTCAACATTATAGCTATAATGAAAATATCTAATTGGTTTGTAATATATACTGTCGTATTATTTCCGAAATCTCCCGTCGTACCTTTTCAACCTTAAAGCGACTGTATTCCCTCCGTCACCTAGTTCGTATGAAACCCTAAAACTCCTCGTTACCTCTCTAATATTTCCCCATTTCGACTATTGCTGTACGGTATACGATGGTGTTTCTGGGGATCTCGAGGTTAAAATAAAACGTTTAATCAATTGCTTAGTCCGGTTCATCTTCGGGATCCCCAGGTACCCTCCGTATCCCAATTATATAGCGAGTTGAAGTGGCTTTACCCTTCCAATCGTTGCAAATATTTCCTCGCATCATTCCTTTACCAAGTTATCCAATCCCGCCGCCCATCATACATTTTTGACCTCCTACAATTCAAATCCTCTGTCCATCTTCGTTGTACACGCTCCAGGCCTTCAGATTTATACAGTACGGCCCACCGAACTGCACATTTCGACAGATCCTTTCTCAGTCGATCCTCAGTCCTATGGAATTCTATCCCTCCTTCCATCCGTCACTCCAACTCTCTTTCAACCTTCAAATCCCGCATATTTAATCACTTAATGAATATCCAGGCTCGATAGATTTGTAAATAAGTTATTTATTTTTTATTTTGTGTTTTTTTTTTCTTCCCATTTGAACATGTCTATTTTATATAAGTAATTATTAACTTGTTAACATACATTTAATTTGTTCTAAGACTCCAAAGCACCTTTTGTAAATTCTACATTTTTTTATTCTAAATGGACACGTCCAAGAATAATAAAAAAAATTATTTATTTATATACCAATATGTTTAAAAAAAAAAAAAAACATTCACACTTATTTTCAATTGTGTGTCTCTAAAAGAATATTGCTGAAAATATATGTATATATTTATGAAAAAAAAAAACATCCACCTATATTTATTTCATTATTCTTTTAAATTAAACTTACTATTACAGGAGAATAGAATCAGCAAAGCTTAGGATTTCAACTTACCTGAAAAATAAAAAAGATTTGTTAGTGAAATTTAATTAAATAATATTAAAAAAACATAAATTTCAAATAAACAATTATCGATATAATAGTGAGCAATATAATCATTCTGAACTGCACTGGTTATAAAAAAAAAATAATAAAAGAAATCAAGCTATAAAGAATCAATATTAATAAGTATTAAAAATACATGGAATAAACAATCGAAGATACAATATAACAAAATATCAAAAGGATTAATATGAAGTTTTTTTCATTAATTGAAAAATACCAAATAAATCAATTCCTTCAAGAACAGAGGAATGATGTTAGTTATATCAACCGGATCCAAATTAATAAACAGTATTCTAAAACTGAAATATATGAGAACTTTCTATGCTTAAAAAAAAAAAAAACTTTAAATTTGATACCTACTTTGGATAGAACTACAGTGTCATTTAGACCAACTTACAACATTAATTGACAAATTAAGTTTTAAACATGACCTAGGCATTATCATATCATATTATATATTTTATAAAATTTTAATCAATAATTATTGGTATTTATTACTTTCAAATTGGAGTTAAATATCAATGGCTGTCTTTCAATAGTGTATTGTTATTCCTGAAACGTTTGCCTACCCCTTTTGCTAAAAATTAAAAGTTTACATTACCGGATTAATAAAGGGTAAAAAAAAATATATATATGGTATATATTTATGCCTTAAAAAGTAATAACGTCAGTTTAATGGATATGATTAAAAGAAGAACGAAAATATGGAGCAATCTTACATGCAACATTCAAGAAGTTTCATAAAAGAATAACAGGGTCCGGATGGCAGTAGTTCAGAGGTACTATTAAGACGAGAACCACTCCCAACCGCTGAAGATAAAACCAAAAATATATATATATTTGATTAGAAGAAATATTTTCCTGAGAAGCGCCTGCCGTGTATCAAGTTTATGGACGGCATTAACCACAGTAACCCCATTCAGAAACTCCATCAGGCCGTCTCTTACAGCAGAACTAAATAACCCAACTTCATCACCCGTGCTATTAGTGACAGTTCTCGTTAATACTTCACGCACTTCGGGTAACCGAGGTCGCCCGGAGGTTCATCAGGAGTCGGTCTGGCAAAGAACCAAGTGCACGCTTCTTGAAGGAGATGGATTCGGCATCGTTAGGTCTTCGGGCTTTGGAACAGCTCTTCCAAAGGAAATTCCCACGGATTTGAGAAATGCTTGAACTCGCTGAACTAAAAGACGTGACTGGTAAATCAAATTTGTTTATTCCAGGATCATATGTCCATTTTTCACCTATCTTGTTAGTTTATTATGTTTACTTACACATATTATATATGAAATATACAGTAAGAGAAAGCATTGCGATAGTGAAAATTTTCAAATTCTAGTTTTCAACGGAATTACACGTTTTAGGATCCCTTAAGTACAAAGGATAAAGTCTCGCAAAAGTCGTGTAAGTCCAAACAGGATAACGATAAGACGTATGGGAAACTAAAATTTCATATCAATACTAACATAAACCCGAGATGTTGCAGAAACGTTTTAATCAAAATGAGCTAACCAGAAGAGCCACTTTACTTTATACAATGCATTTTGCATTTTTTTACGATTTTATCAAAAACGCCTCTAACGACTTTGATTGAACTCGCTGTATCGATGTAAAATGTAATGGGCTTTAATCCTATTTAGTCTTCATTCCGATTGAAATAGTCTGGCAGGGCTTAAATGCCGATATTTTAATTTGTCTTCCTCTAAAGTACCTTTAATTTTGTGTATGAAGACTAACTTGGAACCCACAAACTACAATTAAACGACAAGAACTTAATCGAAGATTTGGCTAATTATACAGACTACTAAACATAAATTCTAAACTATCCATAGAAAACAAACTGCTAATATACAAGACAGTACTGAAACCTATCTGGACCTACGGACTTGAACTGTGTGGGACCGCCAAACTTTTTAACATCAAACGAATTCAATATTTTCAATCCAAAGTCCTAAGAACGATAGTCAATGCTCCTTATCATGTCACCAACCTTACCTTACACCGCGACCTAAATATTCCATTTATTTTAGACCTTATACCATCAAAATTCTCTAAATTCCATCAGAACCTTATCCATCACCCTAATCCCCTAGCTCAATCCTTATCCAGCTCCACACATCCTTACAATCTCCCTAGAAGGTTGAAACGGCAGTGGCCTCGAGATCTCTTGTATTGTAACATGTATATTGGAGCTCTATCATTGGCTAGATTCTCCACTCACGTGCTGTATGCTTGAGGATTGTACACAGGTATGAGTGACTTTTGTATATATTTTTATTGATTTTGTTTTGTATAATATATTATTGATTTTCTTTTGTATAATATTTTTATTGATTTTATTTTGTATAATATTTTTATTGATTTTGTTTTTATATATTTATATTAAATTATTATTATATAAATTTATTGTTTTGTATATATCGTGTGAATGTAGTATGAATGCTGTATTTTATCACTATTAATAATGTCCTAATTGGACTGATTGTAATATTACTTAATAAAGAACTGTTTCTCTCTTAAAAAATTTTGACCAGATAAATATATAATTTAAATGAATCCAATAGAAAAGAGGAAATATATTTTAATGCAATTTTAATGTTTTGGTACATAAGAACAGAAATATAAATGTATAACACAAACTTATCTAAAAATAAAAAAGTATTATCTGATAAAGGAAATTGTAAAAAATAATTGAGAGTGATGAAAAGACGATGAAATCTACTGATTCTTGTAGATTTAATAAAACACAATGCGTAGGTTTTTTGTACAATATATGCGTAGGTTTTTTGTATAATTTTTCCTACAATCGCAATGTAACCTCAATTTTTCACCATATGTTTGCCATTTAGGCTAATGTACTATAATCACAAAAAACAAAAATATTTTCTGATTGTAAGGATGACTCATCCAAAATCATTGTTAACATTTTGTCAAAATGTAAATATGTGAATAAAGTTTATTTTTATTTTATTTATTAATAAAACACATGTTTCTATTGAGACCTAAGGTATTTAATACTTTATCCATTTATTGTCATCTTTGTAAGTGAAAGCCGAGTGTTGCACGCACCATATTTTTTAAAATTTATATAAATAACTATAATGTAATCGAACTTACGAGGAGTAACTTATTTTTAATAGAAGGCTCATTTTTTTTCTCTCTTGCGCGACAGCCCGTACAGGCCCTTGGCCGCTTGGTGAAATCTCCTGGGAGAATATACTAACCTCGTGTCTCGATGAAATTTTATATTTTAGGGTCATCAATCCCTACACCTATTTTTGTGAGTGGCCACTAGTAGACTGACGGGTCTCACATACCCGGGAGAGAGAGGCTGCGAGTGAATTATGAAGCTAAATACCCAAGAAAAACATTTGTTCTGTTTTTCTCAAGTAGAAAAAAAGTCGTATGAATTGGGGAAAACTTGTGACATAAATAAATTCCTTCTTTGTTTTAAAATGCAAAAAGACAGTACAGAAATATTATTAAACACATAGGAAGTGTATTGCATTAGTATTCAGTCAGTAGTTTATAAATATAAGCCATTCAGCCTATCTTTACCTAGCATCATAGAACTGAATAAATGCAAAATTTAAAATTTCCGTTAACGATAATCACGATAAACAACGATTGGACACAGCGGTATACCTAACTGAGGGATATTGATACGTTCCCATAGTAATTTTTATACTTTATATTTTAATCTATCTTATTTATTAACTTGGGATATTTTGTTCTACGTCTGGATTATAAAGAACACATGGCTTGTTTTACAGATGAAAAGAAAAAAGTAGTATGGATTGAGAATAGTTTTAGCTTCCGTGTTACATTAAGAAAATATGACCTTAAATAACGTACTGTAATGAAGGCTGAATCAATACAAATTGATTGAATTGATTAATACTTATATTTTAATTAGAACTTTCGTACTACTGTTTGACTGTTTCCAATCGTATGTTTCAGTCTCTAATGCACTTCTGAGATACAGATATAAATCAAATTAATAATCAAAGAGATTGATGCATTAAAAAAAAATTATTATTATTATATTTGATTATCGACACAATCAGATACACAGTGATTTAAAACTAATACAATTAATGATGATCTTTAGTAAGAGACATGCGATGAAGAAGACATCATGTTGCAATGAATCCTGATCATCTGTAGCTAATTGATGTCATAAAACATAAATAAATCCTTTTGATCATTTAAATGACAACCGGAAAGTAATATCGGGTATGCTGGTTATTATTATTTATAATCCTTTTTATGATATCAATTATGACTTGACATTTCTTATTGAATTTGATAGCTAATGACTATATTTGTTAAAGAAATATTCTTCTACAGATATAAAACAAATAATAAAAAAGGTTCATACAATAATTTAGGAGTCTGACACATCTATTGAAATATTAATCATATAATCAAAGTAATAAAAATAATATTTTTTTTTTATTTATTTATTGAAATTTACAACTGTAATTTATATTACAACAAGTAAATATGCTAAAAGAAAAATCACATGAGACAGACTTGTAGAGGAACAACCCAACGGAAGCACTCCAGTAACTATTATAAACTAGAAGGTCTCGAGGCCATCTGATTTCAGACGCCTCGGAGGATTATCAGGAATCGAACAGGAAGCCAGGGTTGAAACTAATTAGTAGGGGTGGGAAAGGAGTTTGTCATGGAAGGATTGATATCTGGTTCGGGCCAAATCAGCAGCATATTGAACATTTAGGTCTTTATGGATGATTTTATTTGTGACAAAGTAAGGAGCGTTGAGGATTTTACGAAGGATTTTGGATTGTAAAGATTGGATACGGGAAGAATTCGAGGGTTTAGTAGAGCCCCAAAGCTCAACTCCGTAAGTCCATATAGGCCTTATGATGGTCATGTAAATGAGCCTTTTGTAGTTAAGTGGAAGGTTTGAGCGTCTGTCTAGTAAGTGTTGTAGTAATCGAAAGCGGCGAGCAGTTTCTTGTCTTTTCAGTCTTGTGTGCGGATTAAAAATAATAATAAGTGATATTAATAGAAACAATAATATTATGAATATAGTAGTTGGAACAATCTCTTCTCTTTCTTTATATATTTATTTATTATAACATATATAAAACTTGATTATAACAACGTTTCGAGGTACTTTCTATGCCTTATCTTAAGATTATTAAAAATCTATAAACAAAACCATATAAATAATAACAGATATTATCAACAATTTAGAATTCAATTATCACTTACATATTTACAATCTGTTTTTAAAATAACTTTATTAAAAATTGTACTTACATATATTTCCATATTATCTCATAATATTGGTCATATAATAATGCACTATTGTTCATACATAGCTCCTATATATGAATGATTTGGTCAATTGTTGTTAAAATAATCTCTACTTTACTATCACATAAAAATTGTTTTAACATTTTACTGCTAAATAATTGCAACTATGAAGCAGACTAGTCAATGTTCTTAAATATCCTCAACAAAATTTTATCCAGGTTAGAAATTAGAACAACAAACTATTATTAGAAACAATACTAGTGAAAATGACAAAAACTGAACAAAATAATATAATAAAAATCTGGTGCGGGCATCACATGGCTTTCATTTACTGCCGTTGTTAAAATCGATTTAACAATTTTCAAACAAAGTTAAAGATAAAACTGAGTGATACTAATAAATAATTAAAATTAAATTAAATTTCTAGAGAAGCATATGTTTTATCAAAAAATCGATTGTATTATTATCTGAAATAACAGTTAGTTTTATCGGCTTTTCTTTTCTCTTTATTAACTTTTACCAGCTTGTGTATTAGATAATATTTTTTTTCTAAAATCTTTAGCTTTCCAACCGTATATTACACATCTATATTACTGTTATTATGTTAAAAAACGAAACATTGCATTTTAAAAAATATGTTTGCAGTTTTCTTCTTTACTTATAGATCGAATTCGTTCTAATATATTTACATTTTTTTCATCTTTGATAACAAGATGATGTTCTTGTTTTTTTTAAATCTAAAAAATTAAAAGAACTTCGGATGAAGAAAATTTAAAATATCGACATTTAAGCCCTGTTAGACTATCACAATGTTTTTATTAAAACCCATCAAATTTTACATCGATATATAGAGTTTAATCAAAATCGTTATAGCCGTTTTTTAGAAAATCTTAAAAAGATGCAAAATGCATGGTATAAAGTACATCTTCCGGTCAGCTCATTTTGATGTAAAAGTTTCTGTAACATCTCGGGCCTATAGTTACGATAAATATGAAAATTCAGTTTCACAGGACTTTTCGTTTGTCTTAGGAGTTGACACACACACATACATTTTTAGGGGTCTTGGTTATTTGGACCCAGGAGATCCTAAAACGTGTATTTCTGTTAAAAACTGGAATTTGAAAATTTTCACGATCGCAATAATTTCCCTTACTATATATTTCATATATATAATATATATATTTATATATAATAAAATATATTTGGAAGTGAAAGTAAAAAATAACTACTTGTTTTCTAATTTACAAACATTGATATGTGCATTAAGATATATAATAACATATTTTGTTTAATTTATAAACATTATCAATATTAAGAATATTCGCTATGTCTCGTTGTTCACAAGCACTTGTTATATACTGTCTCAGATATTTCTCTCTATATTTATTAAATTTTGTACAGTGGAGAAGTATGTGACACAAACTGTTAGATTGCTTGTTTTGAGTTTGTTTAACGTCCCTTTAATCGGGCTGTTGCTATTTTGGATTATGGAAACATCTCAGCAGCAAGGCCTTATACAGACAGACTAAGTGCAGCCTATATAAAACCCTTATTAGACCAGTACTAACTTATGCTAGTGAGGCGTGGACCTTAACGAGTTCGTAAGAAGCAGAGCTCTTGATTTTTGAAAGAAAGATTTTTCGGCGCATATTTGGACCCATTAAAGTTGGAGATCAATCGGGAACTATATGAACTATTTAGGGAAACCAATATTGTACGCTACATTAAGTGTGGTCGATTAAGATAGTCGGGCCACTTGGCAAGGAAGTTCCAAACAAAGGAGGAAATTCCCTGGATGTTGCTGGAGGGAAAACTGGACCGCTCAAGAGGAAGAGGAAGGCCTAGGCTGCGCTGGGAAGATGCTGTCGCAAAGGATGGCGTAGACTCATAGAGGAGGCCAAGGTTCACATCGGACTGTAGCGCCACTGTATTATTATTATTTATCGGGCTAATCGGACGATGCTACAGTAATAGTCCTAAATTTTGCCTATCGAGGTTTAATTAAGATAGGGATCTTCAACGAGTACCTGACATCGCACAGGCTCGGACCACCTTTTACTTCCATTAAAAAATACCGCGGGTTTGAACCCGAGACCTTTGGCATAGGAGGCTCTTATTGGCTAACTACCATGCTAAAGGATAGTTAGAAGATTAAAACATTTTCTAGTAAATGTCTTTCTAAGAATCTTTTATACTTCCTGTGGAATGAAGTTCGTCATAATCTGTAGCTGTTTGGTAGTGTAATATATCTCACAATACTCTGCTACCGACAAAAAACATTCCTCGTAAAAGAGAAATGTTCGCTGAATTCGTCATAGATAAATGTTTATACAAAAAATAAACGAGAAGAGGAAGAATATAAAGAGGATAGAAGGAAGGAATGTGAAGATGAAACGGGTAGGAGGAACGATTAGACCACATCCAAAGTGTTCAGAAGTTGACCTTATTTAATATAATTAATTTTCATAAGATGAGTTGTTAGGCCAGAGCCTTTGGCTGTATTCAAAAGAAGTCGAGGCCCCTTAGGATCAGATAGGGCTGCCCGACTTCCTAACTCAGCCCCCGAAAAACTTTATCCGGCATCGGAAAAACTTCGGGATTCGAAAAAGGGAAAGTTTAAACGCTCCTTAACGAGGGGAAGTCTGGGAGTTTAAAAGTCATATCTCAAACTGCACATCATCATCACGAGCAATAACACAAATAAATAAAGCTCGTTAATACTAAGTCAACTTTAAACAAATACACTTTTTTTCAAGTATTTTTTTGAGGCCTCTAAATATGATAAATTCATAAATATAATTTCTACTTCAACAAATAATTATGGTATGTCATTTTCATTAATGAACTGTATAAAACAGTTATAGCAGCTACCTCTAAACTATTGGGTTGCGTCACATGAAATGTCCGTTTTCAAAGTAAAGGATTTTTATTAAAAATACGATATGAAAACAAGATAATTTTATTCGCAGTATTTACCTTCTTTTTCTACACATTTTTCGCAACGTGACACTAACTTTTTATCCCCAAACTGAAAAACTCTGAGCTTTGAAGTGAAACAAAATCTGAAAACGCACTTTTCACTAGATCATCATTTTCCTTTGACGAAGTTGTCTCAATTCCAGAACAGGTGGTAATCTGTTGGAGACATGTCGGGAGAATATGGTGGGTGCGGAAAAAACTTCGTAGCCCAGTTTCTTTCAATTTTTGCACGGTATGTTTTGAAACATGGGGTCTTGCTGCCGCTCAGTGAGATCATGAGGTACCCATGAATCGAGCTTTTTTACACCCCAATACACTTTAACCGTCTGGAAACGGTAGATGCACTTGCATTTAGTTGTGCTGAGTCTTTAAACTGTTTGGTAGGGGTTTCCTTCTACTGTATGTTGGAGGATATCGTTGTCTATTACGGACGGAGGTCTTCCTCGGGGCAAGTTTTCCATGTCGGTATCCCCAGCTGAAAACTTGGCAAACCAACGGCGAATAGTCCGTTCATTATTACTCACTTCCCCAAACGCCTTGCAAATATTTCCAGATTTTGCAAATAGATTGCAAAGATTTTTAAAATAGATGGATATGAAAGTGAATTTTCAGTTCTTAAAGGATGCGTGGTCCTGATGATATAGTAATGAAACGTTAGTAGAGGTTTGTTAATTATATTAACTAATAATTTATGAATAAAAATGAATTAATAGAAACATGAAGAGATAGTTCTATGATTATTTAGTAAAAATACTAAATTGTTAATGTTTATTTTTTTACATTTAAAAGAATGATTGAACGCGAGAAACTGAGTCTTATATGATCTATATTTACATTTTGCAGGATGTAAATAATTTTTTTAATGATTCCTGAACAGATGTTTTTTTTTTTTCTCTCTTCATACTTACTTATCGAATTTTTATTTATGACTTTATTTTTTTTTTTATTTTATAAAGTGATTTGGCCGATATATCTGTTTTTAATATATATTTCTTATTTATTTATAACAATATAATCATTATTAAAATAGAAGTTTCTGCTTAGATAGTGGCTTTAATGCCAAGAAACTTAATAAGTTTAAACGTGAAGCGGACAAGACCTTCTTATGGAAAGAACCGCAGGTGGCGCTAATAGTTAAACAGGAGGAGGTGGGGATGTCAGTAATTGATCTGGTACACGGGTGGTCCACGTGGGCACGGTGTCCGGGAACACGTAGCACTAGCGACCCCTACGACTCTACAATGGAAGTATCGTTTTGCATAAATCCCAGTTTCCCTCCAGCATCACTAATTAAAAACTGATATTGTATGATAGGGCGGCAATTTAATTACAGTCTTCTCTATCGCTTGATAGTCAGAAAGATAATACGCCGTCTAATTTGGCTTTGTGTCGTAGCGATCGTCAACCCACACTTAACATCTGTCACGTATTGCCTAATATTGGAGAAATCCAGGAAGTTAGCTGATTGTTTTATCTAAATATCAAATAGTGATCTTCATATGAAGATACAATCGGTATGGAAATTGTACGAACAGCGAAAAATGGCTGGATTTACTTAATCGGTATTCAAAATCGACAAAAATTTGATTTTCATATTTTTTATAGTTAATCTCAATACATAAAACGTTTCACTTGCCATACTTTAAGTTTTACAGATATTTAATATCCATTTTTCACCAGTTAAGTATTAACAACCCAAACAACAAGTATAGTTTTAATAGAAAATAAACTGAGGAAACATTTATTCATACAGTTTTCTAGTAAGGGAGAAATCTTACTAAAATTGGCGAATTTATGGCATAATGAAATATTTCTTGTTTTGATTTTTATCGACTTAATTATCGAATCCACTAAAGTGTAGACAGTATAGAGTATACTGCATTAGTCTTCTGTTAGTTATCAATCACACAGTTATCATTAGAACAAAAACATCAACTTCTTGGCTGAAGTATCAGAAAAGATTTTCAAACTCAGATAATTTTGCTTATATCCAATCAAAACATAAACTAAAAATTAGATAAGGACCTGCCTTACATATTTTCCTTCACAAAAAAAAAAAAAAAAAATCTATACCTCGAAAACCCATGAAGTGTCTTGGGCTCAGTACATATAGAGATTCGTACTTTAGTTTTATATTAGTTTCTAGGCCAACGGCCGTGCAATGAGGTGATTAGGATCTTGATCACGCTCAGCCTCCAGGTTTTTCCCCCCCCAATTTCGGGTACCCACTTTAAAGAGGCTGGGTCTGCCCCAAGAGGGTCTCCATACCCTAGGGACGAACCCCGGATGACTTAGCAGAATAAATAATATTCATCCACAGCCGGGATTCGAACCCAGTACCCGGAGAACAGTAGACTAGTGCTCTATCACTAGACCACGCCGCTCCCTTCACATAACATTTCCTGAATAGTGAAGAAATCGTTTCTAAAAAATCACTGTTTTAAATTGAGGAATGTACATAAAATAAATTGTTAAAATCTAAAAATGGAAATCAAATTTATAGAGTGAAATTATTAAATTATAGATTGACAAGTTTTAAAACAACGGCTTAGCAGAGAAATTATTAGACAAACATCAAGCATAACTACCAGGTTTGTTCCATAATTTTGAGGCGCCATATAGTTTACGTATCCTACGAAGACGACGCGAGGCTTATACCACAGAATAATAAATTATTCTCCTGTCACAACCGGTATCGAACCAGAGGGCTTAACAATAATTGACCAGTAACCTTTAAGTACTCTTATATAATAATAATAATAAATAATAATAAAAGTCTTTATTTATATGAAAATATAAAGTTAATTTCCTCCGTTATGTATACAAAATCAAAACATAATATTTACATGAGATATAGTTACATATAGACCTTCCCAATGGGAGATTAGAGTCTTTTGGGCGGAGACTAGCCGAACCTAAAACTTAAAATTTGAGTTGCTGCTGGCACTTAGTTTTCCACAACTTCCTATCTTGTGCATATCTCATCCATAGAGAACCATCGTTTTTCCTCAATTCGTCGGCCCACGTTTTGCGTTGTCGGGCCTCTGGTCTTTTCTTATCAATAGGGATCCATTCGGCAGCTCGCTTTGCCCAGCTATCTTCTGTTTTCCGCATGAGATGTCCTGCCCATGTCCACTTCATTTTTCTAGCATGAGCAATAGCGTCTGAGACATTTGTTATTTTTCTTATTCTATTAGAGTTAATTTTGTCCCGCAGGAAGATTCCAAGCATAATCCGCTCCATTCTTCGTTGACAGACGTTTATTTTTCGTTCTATATTCTTTGTCAGCGACCATGTCTTGGCATCCATATGTAAGTACTGGGACGATACACTGTTGAAAGCTAGTGCTTTGTACTTTATGTCCAGTTGGCTTTTGAATATGATCTTGAGGCTCCAAAATTTCTTCCACGCCTAACCTATTCTGGATTCTATTTCCTTTGCATCTCTATTTACAAATGATATTATTTGTCCAAGATAATAGGATTCATCGGAAATCTTTCATGCCTGGGAGTTTGTGCTTAATTATTTCCGAAGGCCCGTTGGTCATGATGACAGTCTTCTCAGGGTTCAATATCAGGCCATGGAGAGAACTCTTTTCCTTTAGTTCATTAGTCATTATGACGAGCTCATCTTCCGAACTTGCTATTAGAACTAGTCATCTGCGAATTTTAATGAATTGAGCTTCGTTCCATTGATAGAGATTTCCATATCTTCCCAATCTAGGGCTTCGAAGATTCGTTCTAATTCTGAAACGAAAATAGTTGGTGATAGTGGGTCTCCCTGCCTAACTCCTTTCCTAATCGGAAATATTTTCCTCTCCTTTCCATTTCTATATATCCTTTGTTATCAGTGTACATCTCTTCTATTAGTTGGACATACCCTTTGTCTATTCCTTTACGTTTCAGTGCTGTTCCTATATTGTTGTGATATATAGCTTAACAATAATTGACCAGTCTAAGTACTCTTTAAGTGGTATGATTTAAAATAAAACAACAAATTCAGAGTTAGGTTTCTGTAGACAAATTTGGTTCAAACCTAAACCTTTACTATCGGTTCTAATTTACTGTAAATTAAATTCCAAGACTGAATATTAAAATACAAAATAATAAGTAATAAAAACATAAAATTACAATCCAATACCGTTTACTACTTTTTAATTACTCAATTCCACATCCATAGTCACGAAACGCAAACATTCTTTCAGTATCACAATCCGTAAAAGTCGTTACTTCTAATAGCATTATTTTCACGCAAACTAGGAACTCCATATCCTTCACTATTATTAATACCTTCTATCCTGACATCGCATGCCCAGGATCGATGAAAATAGCATATTTCAACATTAATATTACAAAAAGCGTTGCACAACTAATGCGCGTAGTGTGTAACAAATGATTTCCTTTCTAATCTGGGAAATAAATATTATTACCTTCAGTTTTATACATTACATAATTTTTATTTTATTTTTTTGCACGAATTGGCCATCAAGGACCACGTGAATATCATTCTGTCTTCTTCACATCTTTCATCTTCCTGGACTGTTCCTCCCGCTCTTCCTTTGTCCATTTCTCCCCTGTTTCTTTGTTTTTCCTGTAAGAACCCCAACTTCTTTTATTCTCTTCCCGAAAAGCTCTCTATCTAAGCAGTTTATATTCTTGATTTTTAACCTATCCAGCTCCTCTTTTATTTGCTTCGTATAACCACCCATATTCTTATAGCCTAGAACTTTGTCTAAAATCTGTTTGTTCAGCCTCTGATCGTACATACTTATACTTATACAGGCGTTCCAACTAGGATTACCTTTTCAAGTCAGTGCTGAGCTCCAGAGGTCACGGTCAAGCCAATCCTCCTCCTGAGACCCCGGCCCGCCATCTCCTCTTCCACTCCGCATATCCACCTAATTCTAGGTCGACCTCGTTTCCGCCTTCCCGGTGGCTGCCAATCCAAAACTCGGTTTGACCATCGTTCGGTAGACATTCCTCTATCTTAGCCTTTGCTGTCCTATCCGCTGGTTTACGGACCCAGGAGCCTCCATCCTGTCCCGAACTACCTCATTTCTAATTCGGTCCATCCTTGTGAAACGTAGACATCTTCTCCAAAAGTCCATCTCCACAGCTTGGACTTTCGAGTAGAGCTTTCTAGACATCGTCCACATTTTCGAAGCGTAAGTAAGGATGTTTAATCGTATAATTTTTATTATTATTATTTTTTTATATTTAATTTTTTTTAAATTTCTGAATGACTAACTTCTAACTCTCAGTTTTCTGAGTATTCTCGTTTTTATATTTTCAATAAGGATTTTCAGAAATTCTGTCATTAAGATATTTTTTTTATATTTATGCAATGTATTTTCATATTGCGCCATGATTCCCCTGAAGCAGTCCCCACCCGGAGACCCGAACGGGGGACTAGTTTACCTCCGGATAATGAGCATCGTATCGGGGTGCAGAATGCGGTTCTGATCATGAATTAGTAATCGCGAAACTTCGACAAAAACTAAATACAAAAAAGAGAACACCGAATTATATTCGTCCCGAGAATTTTGATTTAGTTAAATTGAACAACCTCGAAATTAGAAAACAATTCGCGATAGAAGTAAAAAATCGGTTCGAAGCTTTGGAATCTTCAGACGAGGAACACAAAGATGTAAACAAACTATGGGAAGGGATCAGGGATAATATTAAAGAGGTCAGTAATTTATGTCTTGGAAAAATTGAAAATAAAAAGAACAAACCTTGGTTCGACAGGGATTGTCAAAATATGTGCGAAAAAAGAAAAACCGCTAAACTGAATTCCTTAAATAATCCAAGCGATAATAATGTGGCTTATTTTCGGTTAGTAAAGAATGAAACTTCAAAACTCTTAAAAAATAAGAAAAGAGAGTATCTTAAAGGCAAAATAATAGAAATAGAAAAACACAGAAACGAAAATGACGTAAGAGAGATGTACAAAGGTATAAACAAATCGCGTAAAAGATTTGAACCTCTATTGAATGCGATTAAAGATGCAAATAACAATATAATTGCGGATCCTTCTGAGATATTAAATAAATTTAAACAACACTTTGACGGCATCTTAAATACGGAAAATAATAATCAATCTCCTCTATCTGAATATCAGAGCGCTGAACCATGGATAGACGCACCGAGTAAAGAGGAAGTCGAAATGGCGATAGGAAAATTAAAACGTTATAAGGCCGCAGGAAATGATAATATCACGAGTGAATTAATCAAGGCGTGTGGAGAAGCGGGCGTTTCCAAAATACATTTTTTAGTTAAAAAGATCTGGGAAACTGAAAAAATGCCCGAGGAATGGAAAGAATCAATACTTATTCCGATTCACAAAAAAGGACCGAGGTCGGATTGTAACAACTATCGTGGGATCTCTCTTCTCCCGGTATGCTATAAAATATTCTCGTCAATTCTAACTAGTCGAATCACGGAATACGCTGAGGAAATTATCGGAGATTACCAATGTGGTTTTAGGCGGAATCGCTCGACTATTGACCAAATATTTTCCCTACGTCAAATATTAGAGAAAAAATTGGAATACAGCGGTGTAGTCCATCAACTTTATATCGATTTTAAAAAGGCTTATGATTCAATAGACCGTCAGAAGCTATATAACATCATGATTGAACAGGGAATACCTAGAAAGTTAGTAAACCTAGTAGAGATGTGTTTGTCGGAAACATTCCATAAAGTTAGAATCGGTCATAATTACTCACAGGAGAGATTTGAGGTGCGATCGGGTTTGAAACAGGGTGACCCCCTTTCACCTTTGTTATTTAATATAGCTTTAGAATATGTCATAGAAAAGGTGATGTGTACCGAGAAAGGCTTAAATATGGGTGACAAGATTCCGGTTTTGGGGTATGCCGATGATCTGGTACTGCTAGGTGAAGACACGGAAACCATACAACTAAATACAAGTGTGTTAATAAAAACCGGTAAAGAAATAGGACTCGAATTAAAATACCGATAAAACGAAGTATATGATTAGTAGCAGAAACGGTGTCGATCTTGGAGATATTGATGTATCAGGTCATACTTTTGAACACGTAGAGAAATTCAAGTATTTAGGTTCAATTATAACTAGAAAAAGTGAAATCCAGGAAGAAATAAAGTCCCGGTTAAAGGTGGGAAATGCGTGTTATTATTCAGTTGCTAAGTTACTTAGTTCGCGGCTTCTATCTAAAAACTTAAAGATTAGAATTTATAAAACTATTATTCTTCCAACGGTTCTTTACGGATGTGAAACGTGGCCGCTTACTTTAAAGGATGAACAGCGGCTTAAGGTTTTCGAAAATAAAGTATTGCGTAAAATATTTGGTCCAAAGAGAGATGAGGCCACTGGGGAGTTTAGAAGGTTGCATAACGCGGAATTGCGGAACTTGCATCCTGTGAATATAATTGAGCTGATTGCATCGCGGAGACTCAAATGGGCGAGTAAAGTTGTTGGGCTCGATGACGAACGGATTCCGAGAAAGTTGGTATTTGCTGATCCGACTGGTAGGCGTCCGAAAGGTAGGCCGAGGCGGAGATGGGAGGATTGCGTTAAGGCTGATCTCGGGAGCTTGGGCTTGAATGGTGAGCATTAGACGAGTCTGTGTAGGCGGAATTTGGTGGTATCGGCATCGAACCTTCGGGTTCGCTAAGCCTATTATTATTATTATTATTATTATTATGCAATGTATTATGTATGATCAGTTTATGGGGCTCATCTTTTGTTGCAGGTTGGGTTTACAAAATATAACAAAAATTTAATTCTCAAATAGTTTCATCCACTGTTAGGATATTTCAGAATGGATAAGGTTACTATAATAATTTTTTTTATGCTCTATTCATTAAATAACTAGCTGTTTCTCTCTTTCAAGAAATCAGCGATTTTGCTGTTTATATTTTCTCTAAGTGTTGATGACCTTTTTATTTTTAATAATTTAATTTTAGTTTTAAAAATTATGCAATTAAATTTTCTTTAAACAATGTAAATATTTATCTTTTGTGTGTGGATTTCGCGATCTTTTCAATCCTATTGTCAGCCTTAGCTACGCACTCCCCACCACTTCGCTCGTCACTAAGTCAGTAAGACTTCAGCAGCCACAAGGACCTGTAGTAAATAGAGTTAATGACATTATGTACTGACCGCGGCGTCAGCTAGCACTTCCCTGGGAAGCAATTAAATTTCTGACAGACATCTTATTTATGCCTAAGTTTGGTGAAAAATTGAAAGAACTGGGCTACGAAATTCTTCCACACCCACCATATTCTCCCAACTTGTCTCCAACAAATTACCACCTGTTCAGGAATTTAGACAAATTCGTCAAAGGAAAACTTTTTGAAAATGATGATCAAGTGAAAAGTGCGTTTTCAGATTTTGTTTCACTTCAAATCTCAGAGTTTTTCAGTTAGGGGATAAAAATAGTTGGTGTCACGTTGGGAAAAATGTGTAGAAAGAAAAGGTAAATACTTCGAATAATATTATCTTGTTTTCATATTGTATTTTCAATAAAAATCTTTTGCCTTGAAAACGGACATTTTATGTGACACAACCCAATAATGGGAGTGATCATCTTGACATTAAGTTGGAGGTGATTACTCTAAACACATTACAAACGAGTCATTTGTATCAATGTTAAAACTAAATTAATCCACAAGTCTATTTTAGCTTTAATTTATTTACGAAATATGCAATATTTTATTATGAATTCAACAAACAGTTTTAAAGTCCGCTCGCTGCCTTTTGTCATGTGTAATTATTTAAAACTTTTCTTTATAAATAAACAATACTCCCTTAGCTGACTTTAAAGAGCAACATGAATTAATAACAGACAATCGAAAAGCCGAGAGAGAAGAGGCACTGACCAGTAATTAAGGGGGAGGTTGGACAGCCTTTATAACGAAGCCACTGTCCTCCCAAGTCTGTCATTAGGGACAGATCACAAGCTGACATTAACAATTGCCTTGAATTGTTGATTTGTCTGCCTGCCTGTCAGCTTGCGGCGCCGCACGACACAAAGACCGCTCAATAATTAAGTGCACGTGCACCCAGGTAGTGATCCAAAACCAGTCAATATTAACGAAGGCTTGCCATTTGGTTCCGGTGACTCAGTGGGATATTATAACGCTTCTTCCCAAAGAATCTAGTATTCTAGTATCAGTATTTGTTTAGCTCATTTTTCTAAAAAAATAAATATGTAAAACAAAAAAATCTGGTGCGGGCAACACACGACTTTCACTCACCTCCATTTTTAAAATCAATGAAAGAATTTTCAAATACAGTTAGAGATAAAAATACGTGAAACTATTAAAGATATATAGAAACATGTGTTTTATTAAAAAATCTATTATATTATTATCTAAAATAATCAGTTAGTTTTATCTTCTTTTAATCACTATCTATTAACTTTTAAAAGCTTGGGTATAAGATAATATTTTTCTAAAATCTTTAGCTTTCCAACGGTATATCATACACGTATGTTACTGCTCTTATGTTAAAAAAAAAAAAAAAATGCATTAAAAAAATATTATTTCTGTTTTCTCCTCAAGTTTGTTATCGAATTCATTCAATTTATATATTTACCTGTTTTTCATCAGTGGTAACAAGATAATTTAGTTATTTTTATAGAATCAACAAATTTAAAGGTACTTTAGAGAAAGAAAATTTTAAATATCGGCATTTAAGCCCTGTCTGACCATTTAATCCGAATGAAACCTAAATGATATCAAAGACCATTAAATTTCACACCGATACAGCGAGTTTAATCAAAATCTTCAGAACAGTTTTCGAGAAAATCGAAAAAAGTGCAAAACGCATGCTATAAAGTGGCTTTTCTGGTAAGCTCATTTTGATGAAAAAGGTTTTGTAACGTCTCGGGCGCATATTTGTTCTAAATATGAAATGTAACAAAAGAAAAATATTATACATCATTTAACAGAGATAATTAATATGGTAGTGATTCAGAAACTGTATTTAGTACTATAATAATTTAATACGTTTAACATGCTATAGTCATCCTTAAATTTGAAAAAAAAATTATTTAAAATCAGAGATGTTTAACAGAATTTAGATGTAATATTAAAAGCTAAGTAATTTAAAATAGACAACAAATAATAACGCATGGATGTTATGATTATGAAACAACTTTTGTAACTTTATGCAAAAAAAATAAAGAATAAAATAAGAAAAGAAAAAGACATAACAGAGATGGAAAAGAAACAAGAAGAATTCGTAATGAAACAGTCGCAGAAACAACATAAGAAAACGACAAACGGAAAGACTTTATGAAAGGCGCGATCCTTCCTCAGTTATTACAGCACTTTCTGTTTCTACTTTAGAGTATAGAGTTCTTATAGCCTTCGTGCCCGCATTTTCTTTTTCCCAACTTTTTTTATTTTTATTTTTTAGCTGATAAAGAGGACTTAAAAAGCCTTCAGCCGGATTTTCACCGCCATAAGAAGATTCACCGCAATTACCCATCGCCGTTTGAAGATGTCTTTTTTTATGCTGAAGAAATAATGTCATCATTTTTTTTGAGATCATTCGATTCCTTTGGATAAAAAAAAAAACTCAAATACGAAGAGTCATTTTAGAATGACGACACAGTAAAAAATAAATGTGATAATAAAATAAGATGCTTTTAAACCATCAAAAACTAAGATTATGATAATTTACAAATTTAAAATTAATAGAGCTTTAATACAAATTTTAAATAGTCTACCATCTACTAACGTATTGAATGTTTTAGAAAAGTTAATTATTTCATATTGATTTTGAAAAATGCAATAAGGCTCTTGAACATTTTCTAAATTTTACTAATTAAAATGAGTTGAAGAGAAACGTTTCCAGGGTGTGGGGAACCTAGTAACTTATAATTTCAGATCATTTTTTTGATAAA
The DNA here is from genome assembly GCA_023052935.1 of Piezodorus guildinii. Classification (NCBI taxonomy): domain Eukaryota; kingdom Metazoa; phylum Arthropoda; class Insecta; order Hemiptera; family Pentatomidae; genus Piezodorus; species Piezodorus guildinii. Next base: position 213,768,681 of record CM041292.1, on the reverse strand, counting down.
CTCATTATTAACTCAATATATTTCAGGATCTGTTTATGCGAAGACCGTTTAGATGTTTAAATATTCATGTATAAACTCCAACAATATGGTAACAATTCTACAAAACAGACAGAATAATAATAATAGGCTTACCGAACCCGAAGGTTCGATGCCGATACCACCAAACTTCGCCTGCACAGACTCGTCCAATGTTCACCGGTCAAGCCCAAGCCCCCGAGATCAGCCTTAATGCAATCCTCCCATCGGCGCTTCGGCCTACCTTTCGGACGCCTACCAGTCGATTCAGCGAATACCAACTTTCTCGGAATCCGTTCCTCACTAAGCCCAACAACTTTACGCGCCCATTTGAGTCTCCGCGATGCTATCAACTCAATTATATTCACAGGGTACAAACTCCGCAATTCCGCTTTGTGCAACCTTCTAAACTCATCAGTGGCCTCATCTCTCTTCGGACCAAATATTTTACGCAGTACCTTATTCTCGAAAACCTTAAGCCGTTGTTCATCCTTCAAAGTAAGCGGCCACGTTTCGCATCCGTAAAGAACCGTTGGAAGAATAATAGTTTTATAAATTCTAACCTTTAAGTTTTTAGACAGAAGCCGCGAGCTAAGCAATTTAGCAACCGAATAATAACACGCATTTCCCACCTTTAATCGGGACTTTATTTCTTCCTGGATTTCATTTTTTCTTGTTATCACTGAACCTAAATACTTGAATTTCTCTACGTGTTCAAAAGTATGACCTGAAATATTAATATCATCAAGATCGCCACCATTTCTGCAACTAATCATATATTTCGTCTTATCGGTATTTAATTCGAGACCTATTTGTTTACCGGTTTTTATTAACACACTTGTATTTAGTTGTATAGTTTCCGTGTCTTCACCTAATAGTACCAAATCATCGGCATACCCCAAAACCGGAATCTTGTCACCCATATTTAAGCCTTTCTCGGTACACATCACCTTTTCTATAACATATTCTAAGGCTATATTAAACAAAACAGGTGAGAGGGAGTCACCCTGTTTCAAACCCGATCGCACCTCAAATCTCTCGGAGTAAAACAGACAGAATAAATAAATAAAATAATAAAAAAAGAACAGACAAAATGGAAATCCACTCAATACTTGGCTTTATTTTGAGCATTAAAGGCCAAATTGTGTACGTAAATATCTAAAATGCCCGTCTAAACTAACTAATTTTCAATGGTTTTGATTATTTTACCGTAGATTCATTTACCGAAATTTAATTAAGTGTTCCAGGAGTATATTTAATTAGTTTTACAAGATTTTTTTTTTGTTTTGTTCAGTATTTATTTTGTTTTGAATTATAAAAATGAGTGAAACCATTAATTAATTAAAATTTTGTAGAAACATGTGTTTTATTAAAAAATCTATTATAGAAATAGAAAATAATTTTTATTCTGGGACTGGGTCCCCTAAGAGTACCAGCTTTGTACAGTTTAAATATACAACATGTATACATAATATACAGTTTAAACATATTATATTATTAACTAAAACAATCACTAAGCTTTATCGGCTTTTTATCACTCTCTATTAACTTTTACAAGCTCTTGTTTACTAGATAATATTGTTTTCTAAAACCTTTAGCTTTCCAACGGTATATTACACATGCATATTATTGTTTTTATGTTCAAAAACGAAAAATTGCATTAAAAAACTATTTTTTCAGTTTTATTCTTTAGTTGCTTTTCAAATTTGCTCTACTTTCATATTTAGCTGTTATTTATCAATCCTTAAGAGATAATATGGTTATTTTTATAAAATATACAAAATTAAAGGTACATTACAAGAAGAAAATTTAAAATATCGGCATTCAAGCCCTGTCAGACTATTTTTATCAGAATAAAACCTACATGATATTAAAGCCCATTAAATTTTACATCAACTTAGCGAGTTTAATCAAAATCGTCGGAAGCTTTTTTGAGAAAATCGAAAAAAGGTGCAAAATACATGGTATAAAGTGGCTCTTCTGGTAAGCTCATTTTGATGAAAAAGGTTTTGTACCGTCTCAGGCGTATAGTTGTCTTAAATATGAAATTTCAGTTTCAAGGACTTTTCGTTTTCGCCCGGGAATTACCACACACGGACACACACACACAGACCTTTTTGCGGGACTTGGTTATTTGGACTTAGGGGACCCTAAAAAGTGTATTTCCGTTGAAAACTGGAATTCGAAAATTTTCACGATCGCAATACTTCCCCTTACTATATATATAAAGTGAAAGTAATAAATGGATTTTTTTTTATACTAAAGGAAAAAAAAGCTTAATTTTACATAGTCAATCATTATCAGAGCTTTAAGCTTATCCACAAAATTGAACTCTCATGAATATTATGGTATCATGGAAAAATGGCACATTTTTTTTTTTTAATCTTCTTTTCAATTCATGTGTTAAAAAGATAAACTATACCAACAGAGTTAAGTGTTTCTACAAGTTTTAAGAGCATAATGCCGTAGGTAATATAAGATAAAAGTGAGGTATATTATTTAATAAACGACTGAGTGAATTAGTGAAGCGGTTGTGCCATAATGAGCAAGCAGATTGTGGCCTAATGAAGTCTTGAAAGCCTACCACGATTTCCTACATCTTCAAGATCAGACTTCCTCCTCCTCTGTCTACAGTTTGTCAGGGAAATCCTCACGAGACTCTTTTGAGGGCTTTAGCGGGGTCATTAATGAACAAGAGGCGTAAGGTATTTTTGAGTTCCAAGTCCTTAGAGAATCGTTTTATCTCTATTAAACAGATTTAATAATATGAATTATGACACAATGACAATATAAAATTCAAAAGTCGGAAACATTTTACGTTAATGCAAAACATGGATAGCTGGTAGTAGTACCGACATGCCTAAAAACATCCGAAAAAGGATAAAAAGAAGTTTTATGAGGGACCTTCTGGTATAAATACAAATTAGGAATCAAACCAGAGGTGTCGCTCAACTATTAATCTATCCATCATACTCTACCACGCAACAACATCTAACCTTAACCCAATTACATTCATTGATTCTCAACTTCATGACAAGAGTGAATAAAAAAAAATTCAGATAAAAAAATGTATATATCTTTTTCTTTTTTTTCTTTTTTTTTTTGTTCAATTTAGTGTGTTTTTAATGTGCCTTCAGAATCAACGAAGAAACAAAAATAAAACAAGTAAAAAATAAAATCCACTAATCTCTTAAATTTGAGGTTCTATGATACTTTTAAATTGGCAACCTCGGTGATCTGTAAAACCAAACATAGTCTTCGGAACATAGCCCAGTAAAATAAGGAAATTTGTGGGAATTAATTCGGACAAAGCTGGAAATCGTTTTAATACCTTTTAATGGTCCTAAATACAAGTAATCTGAGTTTGCACCATTGCAGCTGGTGAGCTTAACTTTTGGCAGCCAAAAAACTTCGAAATTTTTGCACTTTTTTCAATTTTTCACCTATAACTCGAAAACGGCCACTCTTACAAAAAATATATTTCTTTCTAAAATGAAAGAAAGTTAAATTTCCTATTAATAAGTACCCTTAGTTATTAAATTTGGTTTGATGGTATGGCAACAATCCTTCGTTGAAAATAGGCAAATTTTACCAACTTTCTTGAAAAACCCCATTCAGTCATTTTCAGACCTCTGTAACTTCTAAACCACTATCCAAATCGTAAAATGTTATAGAATAAAAGTTGTAGAGCATCTAATTTCAATTGTAAAAAGCTCATTAAAATCTAAATTAGGTTGATACGATCATTCACAAAATAGGTTTTTCGATTTTCTCTACACGCGTCGTAGCGCTTGAGGGAAGTAATTCATTATCATGTTTCATTGAACACATTCTGCAGTGCTTGTTGCCGTTTTTTTACTAGAAATAATGGTATTTGCATCTTATGCAAACATGTCCCTCCTCCCTCTCTCCCCCCATTCACCCAAAAGTTTTGTTTGGTTCGATCTTGCATAATTTTTTTTTATTATTACTTCATAGAAGGTAATCTGCAATTTCTTAAAAAAATCCTTAAACACATTATGAAGTTCTATAGTTTTACTAATGGAAGGAATAACAGTATTTGTATCTTAAATCAAATAACTAGTCCAGTGGAAACTACAATTGAATATTTAAGTGGGCTCGAAACTAGTGCTTAGGTACATCGCATTACACATAATATAGAATATTATTTATTTTTATCTATAATATTCTTTATATAACGTACGTTATAGTTTAAATTAAAGGGAGAAAGTATAGGTTGTATTAATAAAATCTGTTTTTGCACTGTATTATATTTGGTAGTTACCTACAATTAAATTCAGTGAAAGGTTAAATGTAAAATATTATCTTTACGTTAAACGCTTTTTCTTCTCTGGGGGGTTTGATGAATAGTGAATATCCTGGGATGAGTTTTCCACTAAAGCGACAAGCAGTGGCATCTCGTTCATCTCCTCTCCCACCTCTACAATGTCCTCATCTTCGTCATAGTTTCCTTGGATCTGAAATGATAGGTCTGTCGCGAACGGGGCGTTCGTCCATGATTACCCTTACACCTGTAGCATATCGTTGAACATTTAAGTCCATGTTTATGACAGCTGCATCTACCCATGCAGCCCTCGTTACATTTACATGAAATTGTGTTCAGTACTTTAGGCGGGGCTGCATTTTTGGTAGTAGTAGTAGGGCTAAGTTTCCAGCCCCATGAGGTAGGTGGTTTGTCTATACCATACCAGTGCTGGATCTGGTGAAAAGTTCTAAGAGAATGATGCTCAACGGCAGCATCGGTTGGGGCAATGTTGCCAGGTCAAATCCGGGTTTGGAGAGGTTGCTATGGAATAGCTGGCAGCAGAGGTCGTTTAGTGTTTCTGCAGCCTTTGAAGAATAGACTGACATCAAAAACTGTTTACCTGCAGCAATAACATCCTCTTTAGAAGCATGCTCATCAGAGAATACCGAAGCATAAGATTCTAAATGGATATTCTTCTGCATTGCATGAACAAACTTCAGTTTTCCTTGCCTATAAAATGAAGATGTGGTATCACAACCACTGCATGCGTGTAATAATGGCAGATGCTGCTTTATAGTATCGATATATTAGAACAGCTTTGGAGAATAAAAAGTGTTTTCTGATATTCCTTTTTCCAGGTTTCATCATCACTACGTTTGATGAAGGACTATCATCACTTCGTCCTGTCAAAATCCCCAGGAGGCCTATGTCCTCGCCAACCATTATATCTCGTTCATACTTCTGTTGAACCATTTTTAAGGCAGTTTCTACAATAAGGGTGTCTGCATCTTCGTACGCTTACAAAAAACAGAATCCCTCTTTTCCCTCAGCAGTTGGCGTCATTTTTAAGAAATTGATCTTTCTGTAAGGTTGTTCATCGTGTCATCAAATTCCACTATGGCTGCAGAAGCTTTCTTTGGCGGCGCAATCGCTCTACACATTTGGTGCTTTTTTCCTTAGGGTCTTCTGGGTAGCCATCAAAAACTATAGTCGTCCCTAGTGAGCCAAAATATTTTTTTACATACTTTATATATTTTGTTATAATGGCAGAAAATTTTTCCTTTGATAGCCAGACTATTCGATGTAGAAGGAATCTTCCGTCGATTACAAATACTGATGTAGCCATGTTGATTTCATTACTTTTTATAGGAACGAACAGATCATAAAACACTGATTTGCGAGATTTTCTCATTCCTATTTCATCAAACATGGACAAAGGGTAAGATGCCAATTCGTATGTGAAAAATTCCTTCAGTTGTTGATCTGATTTTTTGAGGAATGTTATTCTTTTAAAAATGGTTTCTGTTTTTATAACATATTCATTATAAATTGTGACCCGTGAAGTAAAACATTTGAGAGGTACAATACGGCAACTTGGAAAGGGGTCATGAGCTTCAAAGAATTCAACAAATTTTGCTACATCAGTATCATCCCTGTTTATTCTCAACAGCCTGGCGTCTGAGTGCTGTTCTGTTGAAGCAAAAGTTATGCCACAGAAATCTTCTAGAAGGAGGAAAATTTCCATAATAGCAGGCATAAATTCTATCTATTTTGCAAGAACAGAATCAGTAATACCTCACCCAGAAATCCCACCTCTGCTCTTACTATTTTTCATAAGGACTTGTTCTATAGTCATATTACTCCATATTCCGGACCAGAATTTGTCTGACCTTCGTATGGTGAAGAACCCTTCTTACACAAATATCCTGTATTCATCACGTGGAAGTTTTGATTCAAGGTTCAACATGTCTTCTACATAGACCTGTGCGCTACGACGCGTGTAGAGAAAATCGAAAAACCTATTTTGTAAATGATCGTATCAACCTAATTTAGATTTTAATGAGCCTTTTACAATTGAAATTAGATGCTCTACAACTTTTGTTCTATAACATTTTACGATTTGGATAGTGGTTGAGAAATTACAGATGTCTGAAAATGACTGAATGGGGTTTTTCAAGAATGTTGGTAAAATTTGCCTATTTTCAACGAAGGATTGTTGCCATACCATTAAACCAAAATCAATAACTAAGGGTACTTATTAATAGGAAATTTAACGTTCTTTCATTTTAGAAAGAAACATATTTTTTGTAAGAGTGACCGTTTTCGAGTTATAGGTGAAAAATTTAAAAAAGTGCAAAAATTTCGAGGTTTTTTGGCTGCCAAAAGTTAAGCTCACCAGCTGCAATGATGCAAACTCAGATTACTTGTATTTAGGACCATTAAAAGGTATTAAAACGATTTCCAGCTTTGTCCGAATTAATTCCCACAAATCGTCAAATTCGGCCTTATTTTACTGGGCTAACATGATTTAACGGTTGTAAGTCTACGATGAAATGTTGAGATTATACAAATATTATAACAAAAAAAACATCGTTTCTAGAAGAATCGAAACCAAATGTCAATGAAATATATTCTCCATGTCATCTCTTATAATTTATCAATAAGTAATCGAATCTCCTTTATAAAATTAATATATTTTTATCAATTTCAGAATAGTATGGTATATTTCTTCCAAACTTTCCAAATCCTTTCTTAATGACTTGTGTGGACAAATTTATTTGTGTTCCATACAAGACGGAGATAATTAGTATTCCTTCCCGTTAAAAGTAAAAAAAAAAAAATTATATATATATATATATATATATATATATATATATATATATATATATAGCAATCTCTGATGAAGCATGGCTATCCCCTTTCATATTTCGGATTAATGGTGTCAGGCCCCCTTGTTTTATGATTGGAACAAATTGGGTCATCGCATGAGACCAAAGCATTAAAAAAATAAGTCCTATATCCTCTTTCCCAAAAGCCCTCCATCTTTTGTATAAGAAATAATACGGAAGAAATAAATCCTTGGAGGAACAATTTTATATACAAGTCTGATTTTATGAATACAGGTATTTATTTTTAAACCGTATTAAATAAATAAATATAGGTTGACTTTATTTTCTATTTCTTTTTCTAAATATATGTTCGATCAAATAAAGATTATGAATTTTATATTAATAATTCAATTAAATTAATTTGGAACCCACGAATTTAAATGAATTTTGAATATAGAATCTTGATTTATAAAAATACAATACAATCTGTCAATAAATTCATATAATATACAGACTTGAGTATTAATACAAATAAAAGCAAGCCTATGAGAAACGCAAGGCTGACAGATTGAACTGCCAGGCACACTCCGCTGTGATGTGGGTTAGTATTTCATCCCCTTCTATGAGATCAAACCGTCACTGATTGGAAATCTCTTCGAGTACAATCGTTGGTGAGGGAGCACGCACACATAGATATATTTACATGCCTGTGTATGTCTTATACAAAAAATATTAAACATAAAAAAAGCATAATTATTAAAATTAAATCAATATCAGTAAGATCATTCAGGTATCTTATGCATAGATAAAAATGAAGCAAAAAATTATACATTCGATGTAAAGTTTTAGATTATTCGGACCTGGAGATACCAGCCCTCTCAAACATTTAATGTTCGAAGCAAGTGAAGTTTTGGTTTTGCGTTATTGGAGATACAAGATACGCTTAATAGACAATAATTATTTTCTTCTTAGTTAAATAAAAATAAAGAACTAGTTTGAATTAAGTGGGTATTAAAATATTCTAGATAATATTAAATGGCCATAATCTGTCTTCAGTGGATAATGATGGCTGGTATATTTTTCGTTTTATATTGTTATTTTTATCCGCCATCGAAGAATGGCGTCAGAACTGGAGAATTAAAATAAATCACATCAAATAACCTTCACTATACGTCGTAAACCTATGACTTCTGGCCCCACCGTATAATTTAACAATATCTTACTTACTCCTGTTGGACAGATCCGGTACTTAGGACTATACCTAGACAAACGCCTCACATGGAACCCTCATACGAGACTGAAACGACAGGAAACTGCTCGTAGATATCGATTACTACAACACTTACTCGACAAACGCTCAAAACTTTCTATTTCCTACAAAAAACTCATTTATATAACCAGCATCCAATCCATGCAATTCAAGATCCTTCGAAAAATCCTTAATGCTCTATACTTTGTTTCCAATAAAATTATCCATAACGACTTAAATACCCATTAGTTAAAGACTTAGCCCGATCCAGATATACATCCTTCCATTCCAAACTTCCTGCCTACTCAAACCCTTTTATCCGTGACCTCTCCTCAACATCTATTCTTGACAATCCACCGAGGCGACTTAAAAGAAGATGGCCAAAAGACCCCTTACCATAAATCGGACATTGGAGTTCTAGCAATGGGTAGTTTCTTCACAGGACAATCGTGTGTCTTAATCTCAAATCAATCCATTTACTTGTTTTATTGAAACAATACAGTTGTAAAATTCTTTAAATAAATAAATAAAAAAAAAATTGTTATTTTAAAATTAACAAATAATTCACATTATGTGGCATTACGATATTTTGATGACTATGTTTTACAAGTAGGATTTATAAATAAAAGCGAAGAAAAATAAACTTTTTGGTCTTTAGTAAAAACAATTGTTTTACTGCAAAATAGGAAATTCTTGAGAGAGAAGAGCTGGGATCTCAAGGAGTCGTAATTTTTACGTAATATATGTCGTGCTAATCCGTGTTCGTATTAAAAAAACTCGGTAGGATGTCATAAAGCTAATATGAATAAGAACGGATGGTTCTTTAATTATTTTTAATGACATGATAAACTATTTTAAATCATAAAATCTCACATTAAACTCATTCAGAAACTTCGATGTAGGACGGGAATAAATGTCTTAGAATGGGATTTACGTAATTTTTTGTTAATATGATGAAATGTCAATGATATGTATGAATTTAGGTTGACACAGATGATGTAAAGAATAAAGGAAATATTGTGAAAGAGGTCTTCTAGTATTATTATAAAATTAAAAAACAAAACAAAAAAAACTGAAGAAATGAATAATTATGTTAGTTATAGTATGGATACTTAAGTAACACTATTTCATTTTTTTGTTTGTTATATTTTTACACTTATCAATATTCAAAGTTATCCGTTAATCCTCAATAATCGATCTTTAGCATTGTATATGGAGCAGAATAGGTTGAATAAAGAACATTTTGTAATTTTATATATTTATATTATTCGTCTATTACCGCTTATTATCAGCTGGAAACAAAAGAAAGGAGGACTGACTTTCGAAATAAAAATAGATTGTTCGGAAATAATATTCCGAAAATAATACCATCTAAAATATTTGATCCTCTAGAAACATCGACGGTCACGTTCCATCCTTAGCTAAGACTAAAATAGGGATTTCAAATGCGCCCCGAATCGACTAACGATTCTGGTAAGGGAAGCCGATAAAGGGCTTATGACGGAGAGGGCAAGGAGCGATCAAGGGAAGAGACCAAGAACAAGGATAATTACAGGAAATCAGGGTTCTTCCCTCCTTAATCCAATTTCTTGGGGGAGGGTTCCTCTAATCCAATCTGATGGTGGTCCGTCCTGGCTCTTCTGCCTAGATTCTGCCTGTCTTGGCTCACTCAGGTGGAAATCTACTGCGCCGTCCACGTGCCGCCATTATTCATGATTTATGTACTAAATTTTATTTTTGAAAAAGAGGAGAGAAAACTTGTCTTCTATTGTAATATATTTTAACCTGCTTCTGCCAAGGACGTGTAATTATTAGAGATATAAGCGAATTATCGTACCGTACTTACCATTTACAATTCCATATTTTTTTATTATTTCAGAGTAAAATAAGATATTGTAATCATAATCATTTTTTCCTGATAGTATTCACTTAGTCAGCCAGTGTATCTCAAGGTCTTATCCTAGGACCTATTCCCTACCCGGTGTATAAAGCTGATATTTTTAAGTATCCAAGCAAACTCCTTATTACTTACGTCGATTATACATGTGTTCGGTCCATGAATAACTATCCTTTTTTTGCATCCAGAAACCTACAGAAATATAGAAAAATTAAATAAATCTTATCAAATCACCTTCACCGTACGTCGTAAACTTATGGCTTCCTTCTCACAATCTATCCCTTAATAATGTCCCGTTCATCCCTGTAGAAAAAACACGATACCTAGGACTCCGTCTTGACAAACGTCTTACTTGGAATCCTCGTAGAAGACTTTAACTACAAAAACTACTAGTAAATAACGGTTACTAAAACACTTACGAGACAAACGCACAAAACTCCGTCTTTACTACAAACAACTCATTTACATAAACATTATCAGACCAATTAATAATGAGGTACTGGACCAATGACATCGACTTATGTGGGTCCACAATACCATCGAATCCCTTCAATCCAAAATCCTCCGAAAAATTCTTAATGCTCTTTAGTTTGTTACTATTAAACTCATCTATAGATACCTGAAAATCCCATTAGTTGCAGACGTAGCTAAATATAAATACATCTCCTTAAATTCAAAACTATCCGCGGTTACAAACGAGCTTGTATGAAAACCTCTCATCTCCATTTATTCTCGATAATCTTTTGAGACGCCTAAAAAGACGGCGGACTTGAAACCTGCTGATGAAATGATCACTGAAGTGCAACATATTTGCAAGATTAGATTCTTCGCAAGACTTTTTCAAGCCAATCATTTCTGTATCGCACAGATACTTATTGTACTGACGTAAATTGTAAATATCAATAAATGTTTAAAAATCTGGTGCGCGCAACACACGATTTTCACTTACCTCCGTTATTTATATCACTTCAAGAATTTTTAAACAAATTTATAAACGAAAATAAATTGTTAAAGAATTATTTAAATTGGATTTTGATAGAAACATGTCTTTTATTAAAAAATCTGTTATATTAGTATCTACGACAATCAGTTTGTTTTATCGGCTTTTCATTGTACTCCGTTAACTTTTACAATAGTTGTATAAGATATTATTTTTCTAAAATCTTTAGCTTTCCAACGGTATATCATACACGTATATTACTATTTTCATGTTAAAAAACATAAAAATTGCATAAAAAAATATCTTTGTTCTTTTCTGCTTTAGTTGATTAACGAATTAGTTCAACTTGTATATTTAGCTCTTTTTTATCAGTGGTAACAAGATAATATGGTTATTTTGATAGAATCAAAAAAATTAAAGGTACTTTAGAGAAAGAAAATTTAAAATATCGGCATTTAAGCCCTGTCAGACCATTTTAATCAGAATGAAACCTACATGTTATTAAAGCTCATTAATGTTTACATCGATATAGTGAGTTTAATCAAAATCGACGGAACATTTTTCAAGAAAATCGAAAAAAGGTGCAAAATGCATAGTATAAAGTGGCTCTTCTGGTAAGCTCATTTTGATAAAAAAGATTTTGTATCGTCTAGGGCGTATATTTGTCTTAAATATGAAATTTCAGTTTCATAGGACTTACCGTTTCCGCCCGGGAGTTACCACACACAGACCTTTTTGTGGGACTTGGTTATTTGGACTCAGGGGCCCTAAAATGTGTATTTCCGTTGAAAACTTGAATCCGAAAATTTTCACGAACGCAATACTTTCCCTTACTAAATATAGTAAGTGAAAGTACAAAAAAATAAATGATGTATATATATATATATATATATATAAATATATATATTTACTTAAGTTTGAAACGAATCTAGAATAAATAATGCCTCAAACATACAAAACTACTGTGTGATGCTCCACCGTCCATTGAGTCCAAAAGCGAAAGGGATTTTTCTTTTCCAACGTATCGATGAAATTTATTGCACGATATGAGGAGAGTTGATTTATGCGAGTATTTGCATGAGAGTGGACGTCATTACGCACCGAGGCCCATCAATCAGCTCTCACTGATGGGACAGATCATTTCCGTATCGGTCGTGGATTATGGAAATTGAGTTACATCGGATCATTAGTTCCATCCGGAGTGCTCCCGCTTCGCGAAAAGCGGGGTATCAGGTTGATATCCCAACCTTAGCATTGGAGCGACTTTTTTATAGTTTCATCACTTTGAATCGAATCAAACCATTTAAAATTTCTGAAAGGAGTTGATTTTTTAACGCTGTTCTAGGTGATATATTTTCAAATACGCAGGTTGCCTCCATATTTTAGTAGAACTGTAGAAACCAGTTGACAACCCACTAGTTTAAATTGTTACTTTAAATTAATTCTTCCAGGCACCGTTTCTTCCATGACAAACTCCAATCCCACTACAATCTAATAGTTACAATCCTTGCTTCCTCTTCGATCCCTGATAATCCTCCGAGGCTTCTGAAAAGAAGAAGGCCACGAGAGCTTCTAATTTATAAAATATTAGAGTTCTGTCAATGGGTAGTGACTCTACATGTATTTCATAACAGTTTTCTATATTACCATAACATTTCCTTGATGTAATTTTTTTTTAATACAGTAGTATATATCAATTAATATGTTTAAAAACTGTTAATTTATCTATATCAATAAACTATTTTAATTTTTTTTTTTAAAGATGTATTATTATTTTGAAAACATATGTATTTGATTATTATTTTATCTCTACTATATTGAAAAAAAAAATGTTAATTTATCTTTTTCAATATATTTATTTATTCAATTTTTTTAAACAGATGTATTATTATTTCAAAACCATATGTATTTAATTTAATTTTTTTATTTATTTTATTTTTTTAATCAGATGTATTATTATTTTAAAAACATATGTATCTTTTATTTATTTTTTATCTCAACTATATTGGAAGAAAAAAAAAGATTCATCTTTATTAAAATATGTATATAACTTAAAAAAAAATGTACTGTGAAAAGCCAAGCTAGGCTCTATTTGTAAGGGGAATACGTCAAAGACAAATAAAATCTATTCTATTCCATACTATGTTTAAAAAAAAAAAAAATCTATGATATACTTAGTTTCAGAAGCTGCAACCCCGTGTTAGCAATATTGTACTTAACAAATTAAATAATGTCTCGTAGTCCGTAGGAAGATTTCCAATCGTGATCATATAACCTCTTTACAAATTACGTAATGTGCAAGATCATCATTCGAAACAACTTTAGAAGATGAAATTTATAAGAACAAATTCTTATACTTTTATCAAAATATAGCAGAAAATAAAACTTAAAAAGAAAATATTATTATATAACTCCATTATTTAAAACGCATATGAATAAAAGAGGACCAAGATAATTATTCTGTAAAACTCCTGTAGAAACAGTAGAGTAGTTAGATTAATCCATAAAACATTACAGGTTAAGTTTTGGTTATCATATTAGACATATAGTAACAACTTTTATAGATAACCTCAAGATAACATTTTTACTATTAAAATGTGAACTTTCTTTGCAGAAAATTAAAGCGGGAGTTGGCGATATTCCGTTCCCAATCCTACAATTCCTACCTCTCCTCTCTCTCGACTCGTGACAATTCCCTATGGAATGTCACGAAGAGAATTCTAAAATCCCACACCATTTCCCATCCTCTCCGGCGCTGTGATAGTTCCTGGGCTGCTTCCGACAAGGATAAAGCCGAGGAATTCGCACAGCACCTTTCCAAAGTTTTCACTCCTCATCCTGAGCTCAATCCAACCCATACTGCAACAGTTGAAGAGTTCCTTATGTCACCAATACCACTATCCTTACCACCTAAAGCAGTTAATCCATCTGAGGTTAAATATCTTCTTAAAAAGCTTCCTCTCCGTAAATCCCCAGGATACGACCTCCTTACTCCTCAGATCTTAAGACAACTTCCTCCCAAAGCCATTACATTTCTTGCATATCTCTATAACTGTATCCTACGCACTACCTATTTCCCTCTCATATGGAAACATTCAACTATCATCCTTTTCCTAAAACCAGGCAAACCTTCCCACAGCACTTCATCTTACAGACCTATTAGCCTGCTCCCGATCCTCTCCAAAATCTTCGAAAAACTCCTATTAAAACGAATCCTAGCCAAATTTCACAATTTTCCTTCACATCAGTTTGGATTTCGTCCTCAACATTCCGCGGTTCACCAAGGACTCCGAGTTGTAGACCACATTTCCTCCGCCCTTGAGTGCAAGGAGTATTGCTCGGGTGCCTTTCTGGACATAGCTCAAGCTTTTGACCGGGTGTGGCACCCGGGACTGCTCTTTAAGCTCAAAACCCATTTACCTCAATCCTTATACCTAATCCTCCGATCCTATTTATCAAACCGCTCCTTCCGAGTTCGCAGTGGTTCCGAATTTTCCAAACATTATACTGTTGAGGCCGGTGTTCCTCAAGGCAGCGTCTTAGGACCCGTCCTCTACATCCTCTACACCGCCGATATCCCTACCGATCCCGATACCTTTCTGGCAACATTTGCTGATGATACCGCCATTTTGTCATCCGATTCCGATCCTGAAGCAGCATCGCTAAATCTCCAAAAGCACCTTTCCCTTGTCGAAGACTGGTGCAATGCTTGGCGCATTAAGGTGAACGAAAGCAAATGCACTCACGTCACATTCACCCTTCGACGCAAATCCTGTCCAACGGTTAATTTCAATTCCATACCGCTTCCTTCCTCAGACACAGTCCGGTATCTCGGCTTTTTACTAGACAAAAGACTGACGTGGAACCCACATACAAGACTAAAAAGAAAAGAACTCAACCGCAGATTCGGCCAGTTATACAGACTACTAAACAGAAAATCTCATCTTACAGTTGACAACAAATTACTAATATACAAGACAGTACTGAAACCTATATGGACCTACGGACTTGAACTGTGGGGGACAGCTAAACTTTCTAACATCAAACGCATCCAATCCTTCCAATCCAAAGTCCTCCGAACAATAGTTAATGCTCCTTATTACGTTACCAACTGTGCCCTACACCATGACCTTAATATTCCGTTTGTTTTAGACCTGGTACCATCCAAATTTTCCAAATTTCATCAGAACCTTAGTCATCATCCTAACCCTCTAGCGCAATCCCTATCCAGCACCACCCATCCCTACAATCCTCCTCGAAGATTGAAACGGCAGTGGCCACGAGACCTATTGTAAACATTTAAACTGGAGTTCTGACAATGGTCAGATCCTCCACTCATGTACGGTATGTTTGTGGCTACAGCGCCCTAACTCAGCCTCCACTGGCTCAGACCAGTGATGCGGCTGAGATAGAGGCGTTGGGATCTCTTGGATTCCGCTTTTTCCTCCACAAGTGGAGGGGAAAGCGCTTGCTGGGGTCCCTTAGCAATTGTATATATTGTATATAGTTATAATTGTGTGTAAGATGTTTATTTATTTGCCAACTTTTTATTTATCTCAATAATAGGTTTTTGTTTCGATTTGTTTTGTTTTTTATTTATTATTATTATTTTATTGTATATATATGAATTTATTTATGTTCTATTTTATGTAATTTGACCATTATTATTATTTTCTGTATATATAGTATGAATGTGGTCTCTTATCAATATTATTATTGTTCATTTTGTAACAAATTGTAATATATCTTAATAAAAAAAAAAAAAAAAAAAAAAAAAATGTGAAGGTCAACGCTATCAAATGCTTTCTGGAAGTCCAAAAAAAAAAACGGTTGCTTAGCTTTGAATCAAAAATAGCAATTATTTTTTAACCCGATGTTAAAAGAATTAAACCTTAAATTTATGGCCAGAAGAAAAGTAAAAATTAAATAAATGTATTCAAGATTCAACAGCATACCTTGACTACTTGAGAATAAAATTTAAAACTAACCAGCTGATATCAGGTTTTAGGATCATCTTTGTATGGACTAGTATTTTTGTAGCGAATTTAAAAAAAGAATTAGTCTAGTGGCTTCGGAAGAATGCCACGGATGGCGCACAGTGGGCCAAATTACCAATTTAGGTGGAGAAAAGTTAAGTAAAAAGTTTCGAATTTTCCAGTGCTTCACCTTTTTATTATTAGTTGGCAAGACCATTAATACTAATATTTCCCGCCAAACCATGTTTACAACTAATAGTAAATGAATGAATCATTCCTGTTCGCACAAGTGCCTAATAACAGGTAGTGGGATTATCTTTATTCGATGGTCATTTATTCTGTTCAAGGTGTCTTTTTGCTTTCATTTAACATTGGACGTTGCTGAGACCGGTAACTCGTTATTGAATATAAATTGCAATCACACCTGTAGAGTTAATTTAGCAATTTGTAAATTTATGCCCTTATTCAATAACAAAAAACTATATAACCCCAAAGTTACCCCAAGTATTTGTTTGTAGCATTTGTTTTACCAATCCTTCTAGTCATTAGATATTACAAAACATTTTTGCGATTTTTTGCGTTTTGGGTGATACATACTTTTTTTCAGACACAACACTCTGAATCAAATGTTTTACAATATATAATTTCAAGAATTTCCTAAATCATATTAAATACATCTAGTAGCAGGTTTCAACAACTCCGAGCCATAATTAGATTTTTGTATTATTTTTTTAGTATTCTGGGAACTACTTGAGCGCCTCAAGCTATAAGCATTAATAATAACACGTGAACCAAATAAAATAAACTTAACTAACTGTCGCCAAAAAAATAATTTGCACTAAACATAATTTAAAACTTGGAGTGAACCGCTAACCCTCCAGCCAGCTGAAGACACAACTTGAAAGCGAAAATATCTCCAATGTTATCAGTAAAAACACTTGGGTATGCTGTGGAAACCCCAGCTCAGGGAAAACTTTGTCCCGAACTTCAGCAGATGGAAATCGGTTATGAAAATTCAAGATTCAGTAAAAGGCTAATTCAAAAATTAAGCATTCACTGAATTAAAAAGGACCAAAAAGAGCCGCAAGAAGTGGATGACTTATTCATAAAAGTTGAAAAGTATCTCTCCAACTCCACTTTGCGGGTCGCAGGATTAGCGTAAAATTAATCTTAAAACAATATCCGGGAGGAAGATGGCTTACAACTCTTATATACTATTTCCACTTTATTTTTACATAAAAGTGGTCTGGAATAAAGACAAAACTCAAATTGTTTCACGTTGGCAAATACTACCTAATATTATCAGGACTTCTGTAAGAATTATATTTCAAACTAAAACTCTAAAACCTGTTAATAAGGATTTGTACTTCGTTTAGGCAAAGAAAAGATATATCCAACTGCTCAGACACGCTCAACTGCTATTTTATTACATTAATCAAATTTATATCAAGATTTCTTACGGCTAATAAAAAAATAAAAAAATTCACTATTTACAACCGAATACAAGCTGGAGCCCAGAACGACCTAAAGTAGGTTGAATTTAAATTCGAAATATTTAATTTAAAAACATATACTATCAGCCATTAGAAAAATTGTGTCAAAATCGAATTAAAATAAATCCTAACAAATCACCTTCACTCTACGTCGTAAACCTATAACTTCCTGCCCCACCGCATCCTTTAACAAGATCCTACTTACTCCTGTTGAACAGATCCGGTACTTAGGACTCCACCTCGACAAACGCCTAACATGGAATCCTCATACTAGACTGAAACGACAGGAAACTGCTCGTAGATACCGATAACTACAACACTTACTGGACAAACGCTCAAAACTTCCTACTTACTACAAAAAACTCATTTATATAACAATTATCAGGCCTATTTGGACCTATGGCATTGAGCTATGGGGGTCTGTTAAACCATCGAATTCCTCTCGCATTCAATCCTTGGAGTCTAAAATCCTTCGTAAAATCCTCAATGCTCCCTACTTTGTTACCAATAAAATCATCCATAAAGACCTAAATATTCCATTAGTTAAAGACTTGGCCCGTTACAGATATACCTCTTTTCATTCCTAACTTCCTGCCCACTCAAACCCGCTTATCCGTGACCTCTCCTCCATATCTATTCCCGACAACCCACTGAGGCGCCTTAAAAGAAGATGGCCAAGAGACCTCCTAACATAAATGAGACATTGGAGTGCTACCAATGGGTAGTTTCTTCTCAGGACTACCATGTGTTCTAATCATATATAAAGCCTATTTACTTGTTGTATTTATTTAATACAGTTGTGAATCAATTAAAAAAAAAAAAAAAAGCAAATACAACTTATTTGGAATCCTCTTACAAGACTAAAAACGAAGAGGATTTGCTAGACGTTTTAGGCTACTTCAACGCTCACTCGACAAACGTTCCAATCTCCCACTAAACTGCAAATGGTTCTTGCATGACTATTATGAGGCCAATCTGGACGTATGGAGTAGAGCTTCAGGGCTCCACTAAACCATGTAATTCCTCTCGAATCAAACCCTTACAATCTGAAATCCTTCGTAAAATCCTCAACACTCCCTAATTTTTTAATAATGGCCTTGATGTTCCGTATGTTACTGATTTGGTCCGAACCAAATACCTCTCCTTCCATGACAGAGTCCATTCCCACTCTAACTCATTAGTTTCAATCATTTCTTCCTCTACAATACCTGATAATCCTACGAGACGTCTTATCAAGAAAATGGCATCGAGACCTTATAGTTTAGAATATTTTTATAGTACTGCCGATGGGTAGCTTCTCTACAGGTCATGTCTATGTATATTTTCTTTTAGCCTATATTCTAGTAGTGTTGTAAATGGCAATAAATTTTTTTTATTTTAAATAAAAAAATGTTCCATCCGATGTAGAAGATAAACGTAAATACATATTTCATCCTAAAATAATAAGTAGCTTATATAATACTAATAAAGAAACACTGGAGATTTGTGGAATATGAGAGCATTAACATATTTTCTTGAATAGATCAGATCGAACTGCCCATGGTAAGACAATGAGATTTTATTTTAGTAAACTTGTGTTGATGAAACATATTTGTTATCAAACAGAATAAATTTCGTATATGATTCACTTTTTATAATGTGATTACATATATTAAAATAATTTCTGACTAGGAGAAACAACTAACAACAATTGGCACACAAAACAAAACCGCACACTATAAATCGAAATATAACAGTGTAGCAGTGTTTACAAGATCATGGTTTTTGTACTGAGTCTGCATGGAGTATCTACTATGGGTTATTCAAGAACCTCGAGAACAACCTAAAAATTTAGAGTAAATAAGCTGGAATTTATCACTGAACTTCTTTGTTTATATAAATAAACTGATTGAAAGAAAATTATAAGACAAGAAGCCTATGGCAAGGAGCAATATCTTAAGGCCGGACAACATTCGAATCGATTCCATCGTATACATCCAACCGATGACTAGATAACAACTTTACGAGAACGAAATGCCTTCGGAGGAATTTACTGCATCGCTGACTCAGCGGGTCCACCCTAACAGCGGACAGTAAGTACTGATAAGCAACTATCGGCTGAAAGCTCTAACAGTAATTGGTGGTGCGCAGTACTGACTCCACTATTGTCCTCCTAACAACCCGGTCGCCTGTCAGCCGATCACGAACGTCTCGTTAGAGTAAGCGCGTTTCCCGGCAATTAGTGATAGGAGGTGGCAGAATATCGATATGACGGGGTGATAAGGCAAGCAGCGTGTGTGCGGGAGTGATTAGCGAACATCGGTGATAGGGATTGGAGGAAGATGATTAGTATACCAATGTCATATCTTCGAATGAGCTATAAACATGGAAACATTTTTTCTATGGACAAAACTTCAAGACAAGACGTATATAAAAGATCGGACAGCGAAGGAGAAAACACTTAAGCGGTGTCCCTCCCGTATCAATCGTTTCAGGAAACCGAGAAGATTTGATTAGTCCCAGGATTCAATCTCGAAGTGATGTGGGAGAGAGGGGAGGAGCACAAATCGGAAAAGTTATACTTCCGCCTTTAATCCGCTGGCAGGGATATCCAATTAGAGGAGTTGAAGAAAGTTGTTAGCCGGAGGTGACGCCGCTACACTGTACTCCTTCATCGCCGCACGGTCGTCCTGGATAACGAGCGAGGGGCGTCTTCCAGTTCTTTAGAGAAAAGGTGGGTAAAGAAATATTTTCTGCACCCAATATAGAAAATGTCTGTCACCTTGTGATATTTTATACATTTCGTAAAGAATGTATAACATTTTTTTTTTTTTACGATAAGTTTCAGAAATAAGAATATGGAGTGTGCACAACATCAAACAAATAATTAACTTTAGAAAGAACAATAACTCCATCATTAAGAAAAATGTCTGGCAAGGCCATTTTGGAAGAATACTTCACAAAAGTATATAATTTAAATGCATTGGTTCTCCAAGAATCTTAAAATGCTTGAACAAATCCACCAACCTTGAGTGTGAATAGATCTTTCCTCCTTTCAAAAAAAAAAAAAAAAGGACCCGGAAAAATGTTGAGAAAAGTATACCGCACAATGAATGCCATGATTCTAAACAGTCTTCCTAGAAGGCATATAGGTACTCCACAGGGCAACTGAAATAAGGATGGATAAGGGCCATTACATAAAAAAGAAAAGGATATGGACTTCTTCAAGAACTGCTCCGTAAATATCTCACAGTGAGTATGCAAGTACTCAAGAGCGGTGCATGCATGCAGTCCATGCAATTAGAGCGACTATACACGACCGTGAAAGCCACATTACTTGGCCGAAGGCTACGTAGGAGAACAACTAACAGCACATTTAAACTAATCGAAAGAAAGCTAAAAAATCTGGTGCGGGCAACACACGACTTTCACTTACCTCTATTTTTAAAATCAATGAAAGAATTTTCAAATACAGTTAGAGAAAAAAATACGTGAAACTATTAAGGAATTAATTAAATTGAATTTATATAGAAACATGTGTTTTATTAAAAAATCTATTATATTATTATCTAAAATAATCAGTTAGTTTTATGTTCATTCATCACTCTCTAATAACTCTTAAAAGCTTGTGTATGAGATAATATTTTTTCTAAAATCTTTAGCTTTCCAACGGTATATCATACATGTATTTTAGTGCTCTTATGTTTGAAACGAAAAATTGCATTAAAAAAATATTTTTTCTGTTTTCTCCTTTAGTTGGGTATCGAATTCATTCAATTTATATATTTAACTGTGTTTTATTAGCGTTAACAAGATAACATAGTTATTTTTATTGAATCTACATAATTAAAGGTACTTTAGGGGAAGAAAATTTAAAATATCGGCATTTAAGCCCTGTCAGACCATTTTAATCAGAATAAAACCTACACAATATTAAAGCCCCTTAAAGTTGACATCGATATAGCGAGTTTAATCAAAATTGTCGGAACCGTTTTCGATCAAATCGAAAAAAGGTGCAAACTACATTGTATAAAGTGGCTCTTCTTTTAAGCTCATTCTGATGAAAAAGGTTTTGTAAAGTCTCGGGCGTAAATTTGTTTTAAATAAGAAATTTCAGTTTTATAGGACTTACCGTTTCCACCCGGCAGTTACCACACACACACACGCACACACACACACAGACCTTTTTGCGGGACTTGGTTATTTGGACTCAGGGAACCCTAAAACGTGTATTTCCATTGAAAATTGGAATTCGAAAATTTTCACGATCGCAATACTTCCCCTTACTACATATAGTAAGTGAAAGTAAAAATAAATTAAGGGTGAGAAATAAATATGTATTGGCAAAAGTGAATACGTTTTGTTACTGAATAAACTTTATTAAAGAAATGATTTCTTCATCCGATGTTAAAAGCAACTAACAGTTCATAATAATAAATTTAAATTTCTTTAATGTTTTAAAAAGTAGCGTTGCTTTTAGAAAACCCGGACCACTAAGTTTATTTTGATATTTTTAAACAGCTTTAATTATAAGTATATTTCTGTAATACTATTGCTATATTGTTTGCAGTGATACCAATGGGTAGTTTCTCACCATGTATCATTTTTTAATATTTCCTCATCTTTATTTAATGTATTTATTTTAATGCAGTTGAAAATTTCATTAAATTATTTTTAAAAGTTTCTTTTCTTTGATTTTTACAACAGTGTAGCCCCAGATCTAGAGAGTGTCATGTGGTAACATTTTCGTCATGATATTCCTGATTCTATATTTGGAATTCCGCGAATGAATATAGAAAAGCATTACAGTTATTGTAAAAAATCTGATCTTTTGCTTAAGGACCTTTGCTGGGATAGGCTTGGTAACAGCGGGGAAGAAAGCGATAAAACAAGTTGTTTTGGAGCGGGGTTATTAGTAATGTATTATTAATATACTTGTTGTAGAAATAAATATTAACTATTTTTTTTTTAAGTATCATTAATTTAATTTAGCATGAAATGAAAGTTCATTATTATGATAAATTATTTATTTTTATTCTATAAAATTATAATTATCTTTTAAATTCTTATGATATCCAGTCCTACCTCACTGACAGATCCTTCAAAGTCAATCATAATAATTCCTATTCATCCATTTTTAGTCAGTTTGCTGGTGTTCCTCAAGGTAGTATCCTAGGACCCATTCTTTACACAGTTTATACAGCTGATATCCCTTCCCATCCTAACACTTTCCTTTCTACCTATGCTGATAACACTTTTGTGTTATCAGTCAATACTGATCCAACTATTGCCTCTCAAACTCTCCAATCCCACCTAAGAGACCTTGAGGTATGGTGTCAGAACTGAAGAATTAAAATTAATGCCAACAAATCCAACCAAATTACCTTTACCCTTCGTCGTAAACCTATGACATTCTGCCCTACTGTCTCCTTCAATAATACTCCTCTTGTCCCGGTTGAACAGATCCGATATCTAGGACTGCACCTTGACAAACGCCTTACTTGGAACCCTCACACAAGACTGAAACGACAAGAAACTGCACGACGTTTTCGACTTCTTCGACACTTACTAGACAAACGTTCTAATCTTCCACTTAACTATTGGGTTGATGCAAAATTAATGCAGGTTTTTAGTAGGTATTGTAAATACGCCATATCTTTACTTTAACCATATATATTTAATCAAAATAATTTCCATCTGAATCAATGCACTTTTGCCAACGTTCAACAAGCTTTCTTATTCCACCAGAAAAAAAATCCGAATCCCTGGACTCAATGAAATCACGAAAAGAATTTTCAATGTCGTCCTGGTTTTGAAAATTTTTCTCCCTCAAAAAGTTGTCCAGATGCCTGAAAAAGTGGAAGTCTGTAGGAGAAAGGTCAGGTGAATAAGGCGGATGTTGGAGAACTTCGTAGCCCAACTCGTGCAGTCGTCGAAGCGTTGGTTGTGCAACGTGTGGTCTGGCGTTATCGTGGAGCAGGATCGGCCCCTTCCGATTCATCAATGCTGGGCAAAGACGTTGCAATTTTTGAGTTCCGAGTTCCGCCGCCATTTCTCGTGTGGTTTTGGTTGGGTCTTCTTCCACTTTTGACCTCAGCTGGTCGTTGTCCAGAGCAAGATGACGGCCCCGACCTTCCTTGTCTTCGAGGTCGAAATCTCCTCTGCGAAACTTCTGGAACCAACGCTGCACCGTGCACTCATTAATAGCCCCCTGACCCCACACTTCATCAATATTACGAGCCGTTTGCGCAGCGCTGCGCCCTAATTTAAATTCGTAAAAATAAATTTGACGAAAATCGCACTTTGACATTTTCGATTCAAGACCTTTGAACACACTGAACAAAACGATTTTACTAAACAAATTCATGGTGAAAGAGAGGGTATTAGATAAGGTTTGTTTTGGTATAATAATGATCAATGTTAGGATTAGCTTTGTTTACACAATTGGAATTAAGATATTGCAATAGAGGAAACCTGCATTAATTTTGCAACCCAATACAAAAGGCTCATCTACATGACTATCATAAGGCCGATATGGACTTACGGAGTGGAGCTTTGGGGCTCTACTAAACCATCGAATTCTTCCGGTATCCAATCCAAACAATCCAAAATCCATCGTAAAATCCTCAATGCTCCTTATTTTGTCACGAACAAACTTATCCATGAAGACCTCAACGTTCCGTATGTTGCTGATTTGACCCGATCTAGATACCATTCCTTTCATGACAAACTCCATTCCCACCCTTGTTCCAATACTTTCTTCCTCTTCAATTCCTGACAATCCTCCGAGGCGTCTGAAAATAAGATGGCCTCGAGACCATCTAGTGTAGAAAAGTTACAGGAGTGCTGCCATTTGGTAGTTCTTCTTCAAGTTTGTTTCACGCCATTTAAAACTTTTGTCACATTTACTTGTTGTACCTTAAAGTTTCAAAAAAAAAAAAAAATTCTTATGGAATTTAGTAGAGTACAGTATTAGTACATAGTAACTGTAATATAGTAATGTTGAAAAATTTCAAGTTTATTTTTAAATTGTTTACGTAATTTTCTATTTTTTTTTAAGATTAAGATAATTTTTTTTAACCACTAGGGTCATTTTAGTCTAAATTCGAAATAAAAACATTTCAGTAATATAAATAGAATAAAAAACAAGGATTAGACATTTAAATTAAAATTAAGGAAATAAAAATGATGAAAATTCAAAACATAAATTTTTTTTTTCAATTTTATAAAAAATGTCAATTTCTTTTAGGTAAAATAATAGTTTTGCGGGTAGTGACTTCTGAGTGTTTCACAGGTAATGAATTAATTTAAATGTAATTATCCAAAATAATTTTTAGAGTGGAAATCATATAAACATTATAAATAATAGCTGTTGATAATTTAAATTATTTATATAATAACTATTTTTTTTTATGTTATTATGCGGATTAATTTGTGTGCATCAATTTTATTTTAATTGTTATCATATTTTTTACAATATTTCTCTTGTTTGTTGTACATTTCGTTCCTGAAATAAACAAAAAAAAGGACTCCAATACTGGAATAAGTGAGATCTAAACAGAGAAGACGCGAAAGGGAAAATTCCCGAAGGACGTAATGCAATATGACAGACTTTGAGAATAAGACAGAAACAGCACCCCCTCTCAAGAACTCAATACCAATATCTGTTCAATAGCAATATCAATGGACATAGAAATGGATATTAGACTCAGAGACCACAGTGGATGCCTTCCCACACAGTGTAATATAAGGAGGCTTCTTCTGGCCACCACAAAAACACCACAAGCCAAGATAGGGCATCTTTATAGGGCTATTCAACATTCTATAGGCTCTGGGAATTTTAAAGGGTGTAGATGGAAAAAAAAATGAGTACATAAAAGTAATTGGCGCATTTAGATAAGGCTCTGGATTGAGACAAGGATTTTTATTACCTGAGGTGGGTAGATTTGGTTGTCAAGTGTTTCGGGTTTTCGAGAAAATTGACGATAAAACATGAAAATTATTGTCTGCCCTTCCCGTCGGCTTGGAAACCATAAAATTGTCTAGGGATAGTCGTAGACGTTCTATCACCACAATAAAACAACTATCGTTCATTGATTTATCGTCATAAAGCTACTATCACAATGTGAACTAAAACAGGCAAGTAAATCAGAAAATATTCAGCGAACATTAGAATACTGATCAGATTAGATGATCTGCTTGATTTTAAACAAATAAATTCTGTTAAGGAATTTTACAACATAAGGACCAGATATCTTTCTGCAAGTCAGAATATCAAAAAAAAAAAAACGATTCAATAAAAACTTAATTCTCATATAAAAGAAGAATTGAAAACAATCAGACAACATCAGAAGTCAGTCGAATAAACAATTTTTTTTTAAATTTTGGCAAAGTTTCGGCTGATAAATACGGGTCTTCATCAGGGCTGGAAACATTCCGAAACAAAGGAACTACAGAGGTTATTTTTCGAACACTGATTTTGGCTCACAAGTTTGGGCCGAAACGTCAGACTCCTGGTTATTTTTACCAGTTATCATTTGAAAAGTCGACATTACACCCCCGATAAAAGAAGAATTATTTAATAAATCCAAGTTTTTTATTAGTACTTTCAGAGAAACCAGAAAATTATTATGATTTTTAGAAACATATTTTCCTAGTGAATGTTTCACTCGAAATCCATTTAAGACTCCACATATCATACACCTCAATTTTAAGAAAATCTACTTTAAATTACTGTGGCAAAATGGTACAAGTTACTTTTTCTAGAAATGAAAGTTTTTCACATAATGCAGTGTCATTCGTTTATGTTTAGAAGCTGGTTCGTTTATCTGAATAAGGTAGAGTTTTTTACTAATTATCTGATAGAGAAACAATTATGACATTTTGCCATCTTTAAAACATAAATGAAACTCTAGAATGTGGAAAAAATTATTATTTATAGACAAAGTGACTAATACCATATGAGCACAGATTTTGTATTTTCAGTTTCTTTTGGGATTGATCTAGAATTAAACTGGAAACATCGCGCCTCAAAATGTATTTTAAAATGAGTAATTAAATTATCGATTGTTTTCATCAGGTCTTAAAAATTTCTCTACTTCAGTAAATATTAATTATACAGTAAAATTAATTAATTAATTATTAATTATTATAGATGAGGAAAATGGTTGGGGGTGCGGTCATAAATTAAAAACACACATTTAAAATAAATGTTATTTTAATTATGTGCCGACGTTTCGTTATTACCTTATCATCATTCATCATTTATCATTGTCATCCGTTATTACTTAAAATCTTTTAATCTTTACCTCGTCACTATTTCTTACAATTTTATCAAATACTCATAAGTAATAACTCAAGTACTCTCAAGTAATAACTTTTGGCTATTTTTTAACAATCGAATCAGTAAACATAACTTAGCTTCTTGGAATTTTCCTAACGGACATTCTAGTTCTCATATTTTCCGTTCCACGCAATGAGCGTTTTTTAAACTGGGAAACATCACTCCTGCAGGCAACGCCTTCACGTAGTCACGTATGTATTTTTTTTTTCTTATTGATAAGGGTCTTTTTTCATCGTCCATCTCTTTCTCCCCCTTTCCATACTCATATCTTTCTCCGTTACATATCCTCACATATAATTATTAGTTTAATATTACATTATTTTAAAATCTAAATTATTTTTTATTCATACTGTTTCTCTTTTGTAATGACTATATTTTTTATATATTACCTATACTCTTAACTATGTTTTTAATATATTACCGTCATATATCAACTCAAAATTGTTAATATTTAAAATTTTAATTGTTCACATATTTTTCCTTTATCATTTTTTTTCATTTACTTAGTCTCTCTTTATATATTCTCATTACAATATTCTCATCTCAATTATGTTTACTTCCATACTTTATAACTATCATCTTAATTTTGTTTATTTCCATACTTTATAACTGTCACCTTATTTCCATACTTTATAATTGTCATCTTATTATCATTTTACATTTAATATTATTTATGTTCCCATAATTTATTACTGTCATATTATTATTATATACCTAACGCATTATTAAGTCTATAATTACATTGGTTGTTATCTTGTTTCTTTTAGCCCTGATGAAGGCCCACATTGTAGGCCGAAATGTCGGCACATAACTAAAATAACATTTATTTTAAATGTGTGTTTTTAATTTATGACCGCACCCCAACCATCTTCCTCATCTAATTTCTCGACGGTCAACAAAACTCCATCATTATTAATTATTATAGAACGATACAGAGAAAATATTTTACTATACTTGTGAAATAAAATGGAATGCATTCAAAATCATAGAATATATATAAGAGGTAAAGCATTTATTCATTATAAAAAAAAATTAACTTAATTTATCTTGCTTTGTTTATTTATTCGTAGTAATGTGAATGAATAATTCCATTTTTGAGAGTAATTTTAGTACAAGTCGCTATGTATATAGTTAAAAAAATATATTTATTTTATTCTACTTACATGCTACATCGAGAACGGCTGGCTGACTCCTGATGTTGCCCCTTGACGACCAGGCGATGCACTCACACTTAAACTTGTCTTTGCCGAAGTACTCTTCAACGTCGTCTCGGGTGATGTTGACCGACGCCTCCACGTTGCGGACTCCTGTCTGCGGATCCACGAACTCTTGCTGGACACTGTTTTCGGACACGCGGCCACCGTTGCATTTGAAGTATACCTGGAAAAGAAAGATGATGAAACAGGAGCCACAAGATATATAAAAGACAATGCTGCTAGACTAGAAAACATTAAGAAGTATATTGTTTCATTCTGATGATAACACCGATATTATACAACTTATGTTTAGAGAAAAGAGCTTATATTTATGAAAATGAAGTAACAATGTTTTCAAATAAATAATATTTTGTTTATAATTGTATTTTACAATTAAGAATAACCCCATATTACATAATTAGTGATTCATGAATAAAGAAATACATAGACGGGATATTATTTTTTTTTTATTTATTTATATTTTATTGAATTTTACAACTGTATAAAAAATAAATACAACAAGTAAAAGTGTTTAAATACAATTAAGGGCGTGAAAAGGCTTGTGGAGAAACTACCCAGTGGTAGAGCTTCGATGTCTATTTAAGTTAGTATGTCCCGAGGCCATCTTCTTTTCAATCGCCTCGGAGGGTTATCAGGGATATGTGAGGCTAATAGGTTGCGAACAAGAGGGTTTTATGTGGGTTGGGAGTTTGTAATTGAATGCGGTATATCTGGTACGAGAAAGGTCTGCAACAAATGGGATATTAAGGTCGTTATGGGTGATTTTATTTGTGACGAAGTAAGGAGGATTTAAGATTTTGTGAAGGATTTTGGATTGTAAGGATTGGATGAGGGAGGAATTAGATGGTTTAGTAGAGCCCCAAAGCTCGATCCCATATGTCCATATGGGCCTGATAATGGTAACATATATGAGCTTTTTGTAATAGAGTGGAAGTTTTGAACGTTTGTCAAGTAAGTGTTGTAGCAATCGGTATCTACGAACAGTTTCTTGTCGTTTAAGTCTTGTGTGAGTTAGTTAGAGGGACGAGATCTAAAACATTTTTTAAAACTTCGGAAAATCTTCTCGGCAAACACCGATGATATAGAATATTTTTATTTTAGATCACGAGTAGATTTATCCTTATAAAAAATAAAGAAAATATTAGTTTCATAATTTTTATTTTATTTTAAAGTACCATAGAGATTGTCAATCATATTTTTTTCTTCTTAAATTTTTCTCAACATTTTTCTCCTAATATTAATCTGAGAATCATCGGAAAAGTTATGCAAAATAAGGATCTTTATGAAGATTATTTTCAACATATCAGATCAGGATTCAAAGATAAGAAGATTCAAAATGCAGGAATAAATTAATTAGGGCTCATTTAGAATGAAGCATCGATGAAATTTCGACTTAATAATCGAAATATGGTTCTGATTAGGACTAACGATCTCTGAGTCTTGAATTCGAATCCATGGAGCTATGGAGGGATACTTATTTATTCGGTTGTTTCAACCTGGGGTGGTATAAAAAAAATAAATCCAATAAAAATTTGTAGTCTTAAGTTCTAAGATAAGTTGAATCCGAATACGATACAAAAACACCGTGTCTCCGCTCTACGCGGCTTTTCTCTGAAACAGTCGGATCGATTTAGAAATTCGACAAAAAATAATGGGGCATCTGAAGATGATCTTAACACCTCTACGTTGATATCAGCCGATTAGTTAAAACATGGCGGCCGGTTGAAAACAGTTTTATTCAATAACTAAATAATTTTTGAGGATTGAGAAAAAGATTTATAGAGTTTTGAAATCAGTAAAATATGATTAAATAAAAAAAAAAGAAAAAAAAACATTTTAATTTTGCCTACATACAATCATTCTCATAACTCAGTACTTTCAAGATAGAAAAAAAAAGTAAAGCTTTAGAATCAGTAAATCGTAATTCATTATTAAAACAAACACAAAAAATATCATAATATTTGTATAGTAGACTAATCAGTG
The DNA here is from genome assembly GCA_023052935.1 of Piezodorus guildinii. Lineage (NCBI taxonomy): Eukaryota > Metazoa > Arthropoda > Insecta > Hemiptera > Pentatomidae > Piezodorus > Piezodorus guildinii. Next base: position 213,738,494 of record CM041292.1, on the reverse strand, counting down.
TTGGTATACGCCACTAATTCAGTTATTGATGAATATAGAGAAAAATAAATCGTAAGTTATTCGAGGTCTAGGTACCACGAAGAATATAAAGGGAAAAAATTCTAAATGGCCAATTTACAACTTAAAAGATACGTAATTTTTTATTCTCACACTTAAAACAGATTTTGTGTGTGTAAAATTAGTTTGTTTCGTCAATCTCTGCTCAATATGACCCGAAAGGTGAGTGATATGGGCCCAGAACGGGAGCCTTAAACTGATACTAACTCATAAACGAATTCAAAACTCGGTTAAAAGGAAAACTAACTTATTACGAAGGCCGTTATCTCCCAGGTGCAGGAACAGTTACTGCGATATCCATCAGCAATTACTGTTCACGCCTTGCTAACATCTAAAATGTTCACTCCCTAATAGCAACCATGACATAAGATAAAATTAGAAAAAAAAATTTTGACATTATTTGAATGAATTGAAATAAGATAATTTACCGTATCTTCGAAGAATAAGTAATTCTGACTTAATAAAAATTTATACTTTTTTAATCTAGGAGGGGAATAATGATAATAATAGGAGTACCCCCATATTATACATCGCTCTGAATTATTACAAACACTTTTCATTATTTTTAGTAAATACTTATATATATATATCAAAATTAGATCTTCTTTTTAGACCACGTGACTAAGGGCTGAACAATAACACTATGTCCCCAGATGAGAACTTGAGATATGAATATGAAATTTTCCGGAACTTTATTAGTTCTCTTCAATTTAAAAATTATTAACTAAAAGGGTTATGAATTTAACCAATGCTAATTTATTTATACAATGATTATAAAATTCATAGTAGGTTAACTGCAACTCATTATTTCAATGAAAGTAAATAATCTGGCATACGGCTTTTCCTTAGTCCCGTTGTATAAATCAATTTAAGAACTTTTGAATAAAATTTAAGTTAAAAATAGGTTGAAGTAACACATCGTGCTTCCATGGAAATACGTGTTTCAGATAAATAATGGATATTATAATTTTTAAAAAAATCACTAAGTCTTATCCGCTTTTAGTCACTCTATATTACCTTATAAAACTTTTGTATAGGAAAACATTTGTTTCTAAATTCTTTAGCGTTCCAACATACATTTAATATACATATGCTTATGTAAAAATATATATATGTTTGTGCTTTTCTTGTTTAGTTGGTATATCAAATTCGTTCAAGTTGTATTCCCGTTTTTTATCAATAAAAACAAGACTAAATGGTTAATTTGTCCGAATCTATAAACATATTGGCAATATTGAGGAAGAAAATTTAGAATATAGGCATTTAAGCCCCGTAAAACTATTTCGATCTGAATAAAATCTTCAATATATCAAAGTTAAGATTTATACAGTTAATTCATTCAAAATTGTTAGAGTTGTAAATAGGTGGAAAATGCATAGTACCAAGTGGATCTTTTGGCCCGCCGATTTTTCTGAAAATGTTGCTGTAACATTTAAGTCATATATGCTCATAAAATATGACATTTCAGTTTTATATATATATATATATATATATATATATATATATATATATATATATATATATATATATATAATTACACAAATATATACACATAGAACTCTGCTGGCCTTGGTTATTTGGACGCAGGGAACCCTAAAACGTGTATTTTCTGTGAAAGCTCGAATTCGAAAATGTTCACACACTTCCCTTACTGAATATTTCAGATCGGCATGTGAAAGCAAAAATAAAATTTCGTGCTTTTTTTTCGAGAAACATTGAGATGCAATTTCTATATTATCGAACTTTGATAGGTCAGTTTATATATAAAAAAATTAAATTTTGATAAATAATTATGCAATTTTAGTTGAACCTGATGATTAAAAAAAAAAAAAAAAAAAAAAAAAAAAAAAAAAAAAAAAAAAAAAAAAAAAAAATCCAGGAGGAAATTAAGTCCCGGTTAAAGGCGGAAAATGCGTGTTATTATTCAGTTGCTAAATTACTTGGCTCGTGGCTTCTGTCTAAAAACATAAAGGTTAGAATTTAAAAAAATATTTATCCGACGATCCTTTACGGATGTGAAACGTGGCCGCTTACTTTGAAGGATGAACAGCGGCTTAAGGTTTTCGAAAATAAGGCACTGCGTAAAATATTTGGTCCGAAGAGAGATGATGTCACTGAGGAGTTTAGAAAGTCGCACAACTCGGAATTGCGGAGCTTATACCCTTTGAATATAATTGAGTTGATAGCATCGCGGAGACTCAAATGGGCGAGTAAAGTTGTTGGGCTCGATGAGGAACGGAATCCGAGAAAATTGGTATACTCTGAACCGACTGGTAGGTGTCCGAAAGGTCGGCCGAAGCGTCGATGGGAGGATTGCGTTAAGGCTGATCTTGGGGGCATGTGCTTGAACGGTGATCATTGGACGAATCTGTGTAAGCGAAATTTGGTGGTATCGGTATCGAACATTCGGGTTCGGTAAGCCTATTATTATTATTTTAGTTTAACCTCAACTAAATATCATACGATACTACCACAATTTAGGATAAGTATAGATTTTTATTGTTTATTTTGGGAGAATCTCTTGAATTTATTAATATTCAAACGAAAAGATTCAGCATCGCACAATGGCCGCAATACCTTAGATGGGACGATTCAGGTACCATTAGGACAATGGCTAGACCCTGACCCGGACTTTGTGATACGGCAATTGTGATTCTAATACCGACACCGAGCGAGCTCGGGACCGACCAATAATTTGTGGGCCGAATTATTTGTGCCTTTGTGCCTTATCCCATTGTTCGAGGCCGGAGTGGATACAGCTAATTGCACTCCTGCGAATAATAGCCTCATTATGCAAATAATTCTTGCTATAAACCGATCGATAGCTCTCACTATTCAAACCTTAGCCTCGGGATAATTTAAGGCAGTTTAAGATGCTATCTTCAAAGGCGTAGGTCGCCTCTATATTTTAGCAGGTTTTGCGGAACCATAGTCGTAAATTTTTAATTAAATATAAAATTAACGACTTTCCATTCATGTTAATTTTTAATTTAAAATAATAAATACAAATTTTAAAAAAAATTTACATACCACACCAACTAATTAAATTGAATTAAATTAAAAAAAAAAAAATGATGAATAGAAAATCATTGGTTTCCTTTGGTGATGAAACCAGTGACATATCAATTGTAAAGAAAATGGAAACAAATCATACAATGCATCACAAATTGAAAAATATATAAAAATGAAGAATTACAAATATGATAACTTAAAGTGGTTGGAACGTCAATCAGTAGATAAAATACTTGGGATCTAATGATATATTTTAAATTTCGATTTAATTTTTTTCCTAAAATTAATTAAAGAAAAAATTAAAAACTTTTTTTTTTTTATCTTCATATTTATCTATTCGCAACTGTCAGAAGTTATCAGACAACAATCAAATGTGCTACATAAAACTACATGAAAATCATGGGGAAGGAATGTGGTTTAGTTTAGCAGAGAGGTCTCTTATCCAGCTTCTTTTCAGCCTTCTTCTATCATTTTAGGCATTTAAGTGAATGGCATGTGCTTTATTAGTCTATTTTCTTGTCCGTGTAGTTTGCTAAGATAACGCGAAAAGAGAGTTCCTATATGTTGACCACCGGTTGGTTGTTTAAGTCCATATGTAGGGTTTTGTTGTTTATGTACACGAGTCTTAAAATTCTTAATTGAAATGATTGCAGTTTTAGTACATAAGACTTTTTGCTAAACCATAAATATGTGAGGCGTAAGTCCATATGGGTTTTAGTAAGTATGCTCACGTATTTAGTTTCTATTTATTTTTTAATTTTGATGATTGAGATAGAAGAGAGTATAGTAGTTTCAGTCGCTGGTTGAGAGTCTTTCTTTTTTTCTAGACATGAGGGTCCATGTGATTTTTCAAACGAGTGCTAGCCCTAGATAATGTACAGAGCAGGTCTGGGAATAGGTTTCTACCACCGATAAAAATTGGTTTGCAAGTTACATGTTTTGACGTTTCATGGTTTAATCGAATATTTTAAAGAAAGTACCATTTTCGTAGAAGCATTTTGTACAGTCAGAGAGGCCAGTATGGGATCGGCTTTTGGTATTAAAATTGCAGTAATGTGACCGAGTTAGTATGTAATGGGTGTATACAATGTAAAGGAGAGGGGCAAGTATTGATCCTTGTATTCCTGCCAAGAATAGTGTTAATTGCGAATTTTATTTTAATAGATCATATATAGTTACCTGAAGAGCATGAGAGGCCCTGCATTGCAAGGTGGCCGGCTTGTTCTTGATGATGTAAGTGTCCGTGGGTTCCTCCAAGAAGACGGGGAGGGGCACGGATTGCGACCCGTCGTGGGCTTCGGAGGAGGGAATCGTCGGCGAGTGCAGGGAGTCCTCCAAGGGGTAGCTGTCCTCATCGGCCCCATCCTCTTCCTCGCCTCCTGAAAAACATTTTACAATATTAATTAAATTTTATAGGAAATGAGCCTATCAAGAAATATTTATACATTGTAACAAACAATACCAGATTCAGAGGTAGTATTTAGAGATGATAAGAAAATTTTTATAAAGAAGAGATTTTAATTCCCTAACAAAAACAATAAAGAAGAACATAAACGGTAGCAAAAGACAATATTAACCTATTCCTACAAAAACAAAAGTCCATATTCATTCAGTCTAATTATAACTACTTTCATATACTTAGCTATATATGAAATATGTAGAAAGAGATAGTGAAAATTTTAAAATTCCAGTTTTCGGGTATCTCATGTCCGAATGACAACTCCCACAAAAAGGTGTGGTAATTCTAGACATTGCACGATAAGTTGTATATATATATTTTTTTTTTTTTTCAACATATTTAAAACTATATTAAACAAAAATACATTCAGTAAATGTGATGATGATATGTAAAACTGTCATGAAATATATGTAGAGACACTACCCAGTGGCAGCACTCTAAAAACACTCTGAACTAGAAGGTCCCGAGGCCATCTTCTTTTCTGACGCCTCGGAGGATTATCAGGGATTGAAGCGGAAGCCAGGATTGAAACTAATGGATTGTAGTGGGAATGTAGTTTTATGGAAGGAATGGTACCTGGTTCGGGCTAAGTCAGCAACATATGGAATATTAAGGTCTTTATGAATGAGTGTGTTTGTGACAAAGTAAGGAGCATTGAGGAAATTCCGAAGGATTTTGGATTAAAAGGATTGGATGCGAGAGGAATTTGATGGTCTAGTAGAGCCCTATAGCTCTACTCCGTAAGTCCATATCGGTCCTATGATGGTCATATAAATGAATCTCTTGTAATTAAGTGGAAGGTTGGAGCGTTTGTCCAGTAAGTGTTGAAGTAGTCGAAAACGTGGGCAGTTTCTTGTCGTTTAAGTCTTGTATGGGGATTCCAAGTTAGACATTTTTCAAGGTGGAGTCCTAGGTATCGAATCTGTTCAACAGGGGCTAGTGGAGTGTCATTAAAGGATACTGTAGGGCAGGAAGTCATTGGTTTACGACGAAGGGTAAAGGTTATCTGGTGGGATTTGTTAGAATTAATTTTAATCCTCCAATTCTGGCACCGTACTTCAAGGTCTCGGATGTGGGATTGAAGAGTGTGGGAGGCAGTAACTGGACCATTATCTACTGATAGCACACACGTGTCATCAGCATAGGTAGAAAGGAATGTGTTAGGATGGATTGGGATATCAGCTGTATAGACTGTATAAAGAACGGGTCCTAGGATGCTGCCTGTATAAAACTGTAATTTTATATTTAAGCAAAATCAGTAGCATATGAAATATTGAGTACATTATGGACGAGTTTATTGGCAAACTGTAAAGGGAAATTGTGGATTTTATAAAAGATTTTGAATTGCAATAATTAGTTAAATGGAGCAGCTAAATGATTTCGATTTTCAATAAAAAATTGGTAACAAAATGCATTTAGCTAAAGGATCACTATAGTTTTCCAGTGCGAATAAGGCAATGATGATCTATTCATCATAAGAGTGAATGTATTATCTATTATAGATAGTAATATATTTTTATTTTCATAAATTTACTGTTTCAGCAAGTTTTAACAGTTAAATATACTTTTTAGTCAGCTTTAACGAGGTTTCTCTTAGGCATGTTCCTCTGATTTTACTTTCTCTACGTAGGAAAAACAAAGTTTCAATAATCACATCACTATTAAATTTCACTTCTCTGCGTGAGCTCACTCGCAGCCTACAAAAATCTGTGTGTCCTAAGCAATCTATACAACCAAGAGTCTTGGGTTTAGTACTTATAGAGATCTGTACAGTTTCCATAAGTTAAATGTACCCCCAGGAGGGTATTCATTACCCCAGGTTCGCTCAAAATAAACAATAGATTACACAATCAAGAATCCTGCCTCTGCCGGGTTTGAACCAAGTACCAGGAGAAGACTTGTGCTCTAATACTAGACCTTTCTGATTCTTATACAAATATATTGACACTAACCGATTTTTTTTTCTGGCTATATTTCAAGAAGAGTACACTTGTCCCTAGACAAGTATAAGGATCATTCCTCAGGATCTGAATCATTGGCCGATAAGAGAGGACGAAGGAGACAAGGAGGGCAATATGAGGAAGTATTGGACAAGAGGGTCCCATAACCCCAACCTCAGCCCTGATATAGTGGCCCTAGCCTTATAGCACCCGAATCAAGGGCAGCATAAATCCACTCTATCATATATCCCCACATATTAAGGCTCGCAACCAATAACGGCGCCGGATAATTTATATTGCCGATAATACAACAAATTTCCTTCATGATATAATTTTTTACAAATGTCTTTATAACCGCAACAGGGCCATAATATATCCATCGGCAAATTCTACATCGACAACCGAAATGGATTTTTCTGAGGAATTAAACAGAGAACTAGTTAGGAAATGAAAACTTTAGGATATATTTTTATTGGGATATTGAAAACAAATAATAAATGGATTTTTTTTTTTTTAAATATTTATTGAGATATATTACAATTTGTTTCTAAATGAACAGTAGTAATAGTGATATGAGACCACATTCACACAATATATACAGAAAATAATGATAAAGTCAAATTACGTAAAATATAATATAAAAAACCCACTAAAATTGAGAAAAATACAAAGTAAAAAATAAATTAACATTATACACACAATAATAACTATAATATTATAAGGATATTATAATATTATATATTAACAATAATATTATAAGGATGAAGGTGATGTGTGTGAATTTTCTTTCGTTCACTTTAATAGGCCAAGCATTAAACCAGTCTTCGAGAAGGAAAAGGTGCCTTTGAAGATTTAGGGATGCTGCTTCAGGATCGGAATTGGATGGTAAAATAGCGGTGTCGTCAGCAAATGTTGCCAGAAAAGTATCGGAATCGGTAGGGACATCGGCGGTGTAGAGAATGTAGAGGAGGGGTCAATAGAGGCTGCCTTGAGGAACACCGGCCTCAACAGTATAATGTTTGGAAAATTCTAAACCACAGCGAACTCGGAAGGAGCTGTTTGATAGATAGGATCGGAGGACTAGGTATAAGGATTGGGGTAAATGAGTTTTGAGCTTAAAGAGCAATCCCGGGTGCCACACACGGTCAAAAGCTTGCGCTATGTCCAGAAAGGCACCCGAACAATACTCCTTGCACTCAAGGGCGGAGGATATGTGATCGGAGTCCTTGATGAAACGTGAAATGTTGAGGGCGGAGTCCAAACTGGTGTGAAGGAAAAATGTGAAATTTGGCTAGGATTCGTTTTAGTAGAAGTTTTTCGAAGATTTTGGAGAGGATCGGAAGTAGGCTAATAGGTCTGTAAGATGACGTGCAGTTGGAGGGTTAGCCTGATTTTAGGAAAAGGATGATAGTCGAGTATATGGGGGAGTATATGTATAGAGGAGGGGTCCAAAGCACTGCCTTGAGGAACACCTATAAATAATAGAAGAGGAATTGAATAGTAAGAGAAAAAAAATGCAAACGATTATAACCAAAAACGTTGAAAACACTTTGGGGATTTATTTTTTATACTATTGTATACAACGAGGTACTGGTTATTTAGAAAAAATAATATAAAACAGTATTAGTGATTAATTTTTTTTTCTTGAATGGGTATTTCACCTTTTTCATTTATTCTATTTGATAAGTATCATTATAAATATTTTTTTATTCACACCTGATAAATCTTAGATTATGATAAGCGGGTCAGATATTGTGCCGTAATAGGCTTGATAGAGAGAGGATGCCCAACAGCATTTCTTCCTGACGTTCTTCCGATTACGTATTTACATCATGAGGTCTCTCATCCAACTTCTTTTCAGAATGTAATGTGAAACACGTTGGTAGTAAATTGCATATGGCCATGTTTCGTATTAAGGTGTTAGTAAGCTACCGGTATAAGCTGTTGTGAACACGTTTGTAGAAGGTCCGAATCTATTTGTTGACTGTTGGAATGTGAAGGTCTTTACGTAGAGTAATGTTGCTAATGTACATTTTAATAGTGAATTTGTTATGGTCATAAAAGTTTTGAATTGAAAAATTTCAATTTTACGTATGGTTGTCTTTTCGGCAGTCCCGTATGTGAAGCGTAAGTCCGAAAGGGCTTCAGTAAGTGTACTTCATGTTTAAGTTTTAATTTTGAATGTTAGAAGTTTCAGTCGTTTGTTTTGCGTTATTTGTCAGTCCTTGATTGGTGGGCTCCGGACAGGGCTTTAATTAATTGATAAACACAACTTTTAATAGCTTATATATATATATATATATATATATATATATATATATATATATATATATATTTATATATATTTACTGTATGCGCTACAAATAAAAACGATAATCAGTATATTCGCTGGAGAAAACTAAAGTAGCAGGGCATGTTATACATGGGGATTATTACAGATATATTACATATATTATTATGATATATTATTATTCAGATATATTATAATTGGTCTCAAATGGACATTTTATCCATTAAATTTGTTTTGAAACAAGAAAAGAGTTCGTATATGTTGGTTACTGCGTAGAGTGTTTTCTACATTCCATGGAGCTGCAGTTATGAGTTTATTGTATCTATATTGTGAATTGACGTGATAGTATTGTATGTGTGAGTAGTTTTGTATTATTTTGTTTTACAATTAATCGTTAGGCATATATGGACTTATATGATGAAAAAAAAAAAAAATCGTTAACAACAATTCGAAGGATCACAAAAGATAGGATAGAGGAAATAAGGAATTTATTATAATTATAAAATTGAAAAATAAATAATGAGAAATTAGTTAGATTAATAATATTAAAACAACGAAAAATACTTTTAACACATTTTCATCCAGTAAAATATTATCATAATTAAAATAAAATATTATGTATTTTAGCTTTATTAGTGATAATAGATGATATAAATAAACTGAAACAAGGAATATTATCGTATTAATAATAAAATCAATGATGATATTTTTTAAAAATAAATAAAAATTAGTTTGAAACGTAAATCGATGAAGCTATTATCTTAAGCTCCTTACCAAAATAAAGCGGATTATTGGGAGTAGTAGCACTCACAGTGGTTAATCGACTTACAAAAAAAAAATATATACTGATAGAATATTTAATATTTCCTTAATTCCCTTTTAATGTTATACATTAAATTAATATTTTTTAACTCTGTTACATTTTTAACAAAGAATTTTTTTTGCAATTAAAAGTATAACTTTAAAGACGCAAAGAGATTTAAGTTTATAGTCAGGAAATTTAGCCTATAATGTTTTATGAAAAGTCTGAAATGTAGTATTGACCAGAAAGTCCATATTTTGCTTTCAAAAAGATACTTAATGTAACAAAATTAACTATCAATATTTACAGTATATACATACATTATATATATATATATATATTTACCTTGATTATTATTCAATTTAGACAATAACTTTAATTTACTTTACTTTTTGTAACAATTATTTGAAAATATTAGAATAATTTTTATAAGTTCGAATCATTATTAATATATATTTATAAACACAACAAGTTGGAATCAGTATAAAATTAAATAAATCGAATTGACAAATAATGAAATTGATTTAAAAAAAAAGAGATTAAATGTTGAGAAATTCTCAGAAGCCACTGCGTATTTGAACTAAATCCTGAAACAAAATGTCCTGAAAAGAAAAATCCAATCAAAGCTACACAGAGACCCGTGCCAGACCGAAAAATAATTAAGTGTTACGCAAACCTCACAGCTCAAGCGCGAGTTTGAAGAGAAAATTGGCCCGTGTTGTAACGATAATACCATTACGAAATAAGAAACTGGGAATATCAGAATGTTAAAAATAAAATCTAGGATTGAAAAGAATATTTTTATCATAAAAAAAAATCAAAGCAAAGGCAGTGTATGCATTGATATATACAAATGATTTTACACAAAGTACAAGACCTTAAAAATCTCAAATACCAAAAAAGAAATATTTTGTATAAATTTCTAGTAATAGCTTATAATCGTTATACATTAACATGTTAGAGCAGTTCCGATGAAAATCATAAGCTTGTTGTGTGTGTGTATATATATATATATATATATATAATATATATATATATATATATATATATATATATATAAATTTATATATGTATAAATAAATAACAGATGATAACAAAAGTTTAGTATATTTTCTCTTAATTAAACATTTTTTTACTTGTTTCTACTTAAGCTCAAGGATTCATATAATTCCAGATATATGTCTAATTGATATATCTAAGTTTTTTTTACCAAGCAATGTTTAAATTATTAAAAAGTATTTTTTAAATTAAAAAATGCCGTATTCATTTATTTTAACATTCATAGGTGGAATAGTCAGGAATCAGTCATTTTTTGAAAAGTTTTTTTAATTTTGCCAACGTTTCGGCCCAAGCTTGTGAGCCATCATCAGGGCATTACTGAGCCATGTCCAAGCATAAACTCTTGGACATATTATGCTTGGACATGGCTCAGTAATGCCCTGATGATGGCTCACAAGCTTGGGCCGAAACGTTGGCAAAATTAAAAAACTTTTCAAAAAATGACTGATTCCTGACTATTCCACCTATAATAGTTTCTACAGTAGACTATACATCCTCAATTTTAACATTTACATAAACAATTGCCCTAAAACTGCTCACGTACCTACCTACATACTGAAACAAGCCCTGAAACCTTTTACTTAACAACAAAAGGCTCTTCTGGGCAACAAAAGGCTTTACTAAACCATCGAATTCCTCTCGTATCTAATCTTTTTAATCCAAAATCCTTTTTCACGGAAAGACCCACCATAATTTAATAAGGACCATAATTTTGCTGATCCGGGCAGAACCTTCCAAGACAAACTTCATCTCCACTCTAACCCACTAGTAGTTTCTACCCTAGCATCCTCTTCGATTCCCGATAATCCTCCGAGGCGTCTGAAATGTAGATGGTTCCTATTCCTTTTTGCTTATTTATGCTCTTTTTTAGAGCTGCCAACGGGTAGTTTCTCTACATGTGAGTAACGTCATTATTTAATACGATATTTACACATAAAATTGATTTTTATTATTACTTTAATTGACTTAATAACATTAACGTATTTTGAGTATTCAAATAGACATATAGCATCATTAATTTATTTTTTTTAATTTTAATAAATAATAAATTTGATAAATTTATTTAAAGGATTTATAATTTCAATTTTTGAAATGATTACCATTGGACAACAGCCTTTACATCTTATAGTTTTTAAATGAAAAAATAATGATACTAAAATCAAAACGATAAGTTTGGTATGTTCAATATTTAGAAAAAAAATCGTTTAACGTTTCTCATATCCGATAATATTTTAAAATAAAGCAAATTTTAAATTTATAAAGTCGTATTAAAATATAAATCCGATTTTGCAATAAAAGCCAAACCATCCTACTACATCAAATTACAAAAGATTATTATTTTATTTAATAATATTATCATCCCAATCATTTATCAAAATGAACTGCCCCACATTTCCTAAATCTAAAGGAATGTAAAACATCTGCTGAAAAAATAATTCGGCACACAGGCAGAATACAAATGAGCGAAATAACACTTTAACCTTAATAGAATCTCTAATAAAAACATTAATAGCAGATCGAAAGTAGGTAGCTAGACCATCAATTAGAGTCTGAAATAGCTTTAATCTCCGGCGGGCCACACTCAGATTATAAGGCTGCTCATTTTTATTATTAAAAGCTAGTTAGAGATCTAAGTCAGCACGTGGGCTATAAAAAGCCATGGCTTATAAAAATGATTGCAGATGAATATTGCAAAATTAAAATTAGGCTGAAATATACGAAATCTTTAATGCATTTTTTTCTTAAAATTTAATATATATATATATATATATATATATATATATATATATATATATATTCCAACATATTCCATTCCGTTTGTTTTAACCAGTTTCTGATAACTTTCCATTTGATATTTCGTAACTATAAACCGCACTCATACAAAACCAATAAATAAAAAAAAACTATTGTTAACAAATAAATTTTTTTTTTTCGCTTTATATCTATATTCACGCCTGTCAGAATGTATCTGACAATCAGCAAATGTGCTGTACAATTTGAGATCAGACATGGTAGGCATGGGGAAGTAAAGTGCCCAGCAGCACCCCTTCCAAGGCTTTAATCTAGCTGAGGAGGTCCCTCATCCAGCTTCGTTTTAGCCTTCTTCTGACCGGCATTTCGGCTATTGACATGTCGATAATCAGTCTATTGTCGTGTCCGTTAAGTTTACTGTGAATACGAGTATAGAGTGTTCGTATATGTTGGTCAACTGTTGGTTTTTGTAAGTCCGTATGTAGGGTTCTGATGTTTACGTACCAAGGAGCTGTCGTTATGAGTCTTAAAATTTTGGATTGAAATGATTGCAGTTTTTGTATGAGAGTCTTTTCTGCTGAACCAAAAATCTGTGAAGGGTAAGTCCATATTGGCTTAAGAAGGTATGTGTATCTATTCAGTTTCTGTCTAATTTTTAATTTTGAAGATTTAGATAAAAGTGAGTATAGTACTTTCAGTCGGTGGTTAAGAGTCTGTCTTTTCATCTTGACATGTGGGCCCCAAGTCATCCTTCGATCGAGTGTCAGTCCTAGGTAATGTACAGAGTTGGTCTGAGGATTTTGGTTGTTGTCGATAAAAATTGGTGGGCAAGTGTTTTATCGTAGTGTGAACGTTACGTGTACAAATTAAACTTTGTTTTTTGCTATCAATAATAATCACAAATCGAAAATATTATTTGGTGATGAGATGGTTCTCTTAACCAAAATTTAAAGGTTTCATTCATCATCAGAACTTAAAAAGATTTGAAAATATAATTCAAATAAATCATTTTCAAACCCTGATAATTAACTACGAGATTCAGCGTCAAATAAAGAATAACAATTAATCCTCAGAACTTAAAAATAATAAAATTTTATCCGTCGATTTTACACATATAAGGTTATTTTCCCTTGTTATTGAAATGCTTAATAGTATTTTTTTTTTTTTTTTTTTTTTATGAGGAACACTCTGGAAAACCATAGTCCAATAGTATAAAATGTGAAAACGTATTAGTAATTAAAAAGTCTCGCAATCATAAGTATAGACAAAAAAGTATCTGGCTTGGCTCAATCGTGTACGTCATTTCATATTCATTGCATAAGAGCAATATGAGATTTGGTAAGAGGTGGGGTTTGGTATTGACTCTATACATCTGTGAGTGTTATTAAAGAATTGTTTGTATGAATTGCGAATATCTGAGTAATTCACAAATATTAACTTAATATAACTTTACAATGATAGAGTATTTGTTGACCGTTCAGAAATTAGATGAGGCAGATTGTTGGGACTGCGGTCATTAAATAGAAACACACATTAAAACAAGTGCTATTTTAATTATGTGCCGACGTTTCGGCCTACATAGACCTCTGAGACGGTGTCTAAAGAAGTCTGACTTCTTTAGACTTTCTGAAGTCACTTCTCTAGACACCGTCTCATAGTCAACCCTGATGAAGGCCCACAATGTAGGCCGAAACGTCGGCACATAACTAAAATAGCACTTGTTTTAATATGTTTTTCTATTTAATGACCGCACCCCCAACCATCTTTCTCATCTAATATAATTTTAAATTAATGTGAGAATTTCCATAAACGATATTTTTCTATCACCTGTTTTCTATTAACCCCTATAAACTAAATGCTAACTTACTTGAAGTAGACACACAATTTTTTTTTTTTTTTCCAGAAACAATTTTAATTGAGTAATATTACAATCTGTCCTAATCAGGACATTTTTAATAGTGGTGAAGTTAAACATTCACACAATATATACAAAACAATTTTATAAAATAGTTATACAATAAAGAATCAATAGGAATATGTACGAAAGCCACTCATACATGTTGAGACAATTATTAACAATCATTAGTTACCTAATGCAAACAGCGTTATTATCACACGTTCGGGAAATAAAACTTTTATAGGGAAAGACACGGTAATTTCAGAGCTGTGTTACTTCACACGACAGACGTTTTTTATCATTGTAGGCACGGCTTCACCAGGTGTGACATTTCAATTAATCAAGGTGCGTGTCAAGGCTTGATTAACAGCTTCCACAAATTAATTTAATCCGGCCTTTCTCTCTTACTCTTGGGCTGTCTCGGAATTGTGCGGAGTCCTGCATTTCAGGGATACAATTTTAGAAAGTCTGATTCTTATAACAATAGTATATTTTTTTGATCATAATTTTTTTAAGTTGAAACGCTGAAGAGAGTAAGTTTTTTCTTTTTAATAAAGTTGATCAGGGTGATTAGCTATTGGTGGATAATTTTTTTTTATTTTATTTATTTTTCTATTTATTGAGATATATTAGAATTTATCTCTAAATAGTAAAAGTGATACGAGACCACATTCACACAAAATATACAGAAAATAATGATAGTGTCAAATTACATAAAATATAGTATATATCATAAAATATGATATATATATATATATATATATATATATATATATATATATATATATATATATATATATATATATATATATAAAAGCAGATAATTAGTTTTCTATAGTTGTTGTTGTTGTTGTTGTTTGGGGTTTTGAGGCGTAAAACCCAGGGGTCATAAACGCCTATAGTTCTCTTTAAGTATAAATAAATAAATAAATCAAAACTAATAAACTAGGCGTATAATAATTAGATAAAATAGTAAAAAAATAAATAAATAATTAAAAAAATAAATAAAATAAAGATAAGTTAAATTAAAAGACTATATTTTATTAAATAGTAAGTGACTCTTAAGAAACCTGAACAGCGCCGAGATGTTGTTTTCATTATCGGAGAGTAGGAAGGATATATTAGGTATAAGCCCAAATTTGTTTAAACCTGTCCTATAAGAAAGGCATTCTTCTAAAATGTGGCTGATAGTCAGGATATTGTTTACAATGTGGGCACTTAGGAGGTGGCTGCTTGGTAATGAGATGAAGATGGATCATGTTAGTGTGGCCAATCCTTAATCTGGCCAGGACAACTTCTTCTCTGCGGCTTGAGCGACATGATGAGGACCAAGGCCCCACTTAGTTTTCTATAGTTTATGACCCCAAATTCTAATCAGAGTTAGAAATTCAACTCTATTTAATTATAAAAAATCCACTGTAAAAAGTGTGCAGAAATATACATATAAATAAACCTAATAACAGGATCTTTTTTAACAAGTAGAGTAAACCTTCCAATTTATCTTATAAAAATGAGAATAATTCAAATTAATTAGATATTTATCCTTATCAAGCACCACACAACCGTACCATCCTCCTCGAAGTTAGTTGCTCCTCAATTCGACTGTCGCATTCAATTTATACAATTAATAAATTATGATAATTTATTCATGAAAAATAAACGTTACAACCAATAACAACAAAGTTGTTTGATGTTAAACGACATCGGTTCGATTACACCCTGAACAGGTTTCCAAAATATTTAACTGTGGTTAAAATAAGTTGGTAACCACTCGGATAACTCTCCATCTTTTCTCAGAGTTAAACTGAGAAAAGACATAAAGCAACCCCGAACAAAAATCAAATAAAAAGGATAATCCATTAAGCACAATAAATTGTATTATTCAGCAATATTTCTTACTTGTATTTAATAAGGTCTAAAAGTAAATTAAAGCTCTTCCACAGTCATATTTGAGCAAAACTATGACTTTTTTCCCATTAAAACAGAAATACAGGCAATAAACAATCCAAACTATTTTAAAAACTTAAAAAATAATAGGCTCCTCAACGCTCCTTACTTTGTCACGAACAAGCAAATCCATAAAGACCTTAATATTCCTTATGTAGCTGATTTGGCCCGAACCAGGTATCAATCCTTCCATGACAAACTCCACTCCCACTCTAACCCACTAGTTTCAATCCTAGCTTCCTCTTCCATTCCTGGCAACCCTCCGCGGCGTCTGAAAAGAAGATGGCCTCGAGACCTTCTTGTTTAGATTGACTACTAGAGTGTTGGCAATGGGTAGTTTCTCTTCATATTGTTTCATGTATTTTATCATTACCAGCATATTTACTGGTTGTATTACAACATACAGTAAATTTCAATAAAAATATTAAAAAAAAAAAAAAAAAAAAAAATATATATATATATATATATATATATAAAATAGGCAATACATACGAGAGTTTACCACTTAATGGTGGTCCATACGTTTGAAATCTACTTATAATTTTTTTGTCATCATAGAAAAGTATAAAAATAAATTGAAAAAATAGAAGAAAAAAATTAATACAATGCAAACAGAAAGGATAGAGACGAGGCTCTGGGGAGCCAGGAACAATTTGGATAACTGACCCAGATTTCATGGGGCCAGCATTTAATGAACTCTCTGTATGCAAAGATGGTCTGATGTTCTTCCTCGGCCAGGGCAATGGGAAGTTAGAATGAACACAGCCCTTGAGGGAATGGAAAAAGGATAGGCAGTTTAATAGCATTTGATGAGCTTTGGAACGCCTGAAAATAAATAATATTTAAAAAAAATATTATTAATTGTTTATGGGAGCAGCGTGGTCTAGTGAAGAGGAAACTAGTCTAATGCTTTCCAGGTCCCAGGTTCGAATCTCAGATGTGGAGGAATATTATTTGTACTGTAATTTCAGCGGAGCGACCCTAGGGTATATATATATCCTCCTTCGCGACACCCAGGATCTATAAAGTGGGTACCCAAAATGGGGAAAATACCTAGTCAGGTGGCTGAGCAGGATTTTGGCCTATTCACATCATTGTGGCCTCTTGACCTGTTAATAAAATAATCATTACAGTGATATCTAAATGAATGATTGAAGTGCTACCAATCATACTGGGGTAGCCTCTATACAAAACTATTTCATGCCATAAATGTAATTCAAGCTTTTATATCCCCGAACTGAAAAACTTTGAGCTTTGAAGTGAAACAAAATCTGAAAACGCACTTTTCACTTGATCATCATTTTCAAAAAGTTTTCCTTTGACGAAGTTGTCTAAATTCCTGAACAGGTGGTAATCTGTTGGAGACAACTCGGGAGAATATGGTGGGTGCGGAAGAACTTCGTAGCCCAGTTCTTTCAATTTTTGCACGGTATGTTTTGAAACATGAGGTCTTACTGCCGCTCAGTGAGATCATGAGGTATGTTAGAGGACATCGTTGTCTATTACGGACGGAGGTTTTCCTCGGGGCAAGTTTTCCAAGTCGGTATCCCCAGCTGAAAGCTTAGCAAACCAACGGCGAATGGTCCGTTCATTAACACTCCCTTCCCCAAACGCATTGCAAATATTTCTAGCGGCCTCAGCTGCTAAATGGCCGAGTTTAAACTCGTACAAAAATAATACTCGAACATCGCGTGTTTCCATGTTCATATTTGGAGGTATACTAAAAAGTGCGTAATTGATTGGGAAGCTAATGTTTATAAAACAAAGGTAAAGGTTTAGAAACTGTTTACTTTAAATATGTAAACATTCGGAAGAAAACAACAGAGACCTGCAAAATCCTTTATGTATTTCAGAAACTAATCCCCAACCCAATATATACAATTGTAAAAAAAAAAAATAAAATAAAAAAAATATTGTAACAATAGACGTCAAACTTGTAATAAGTTTAATTACTACCTTATTTTCTTATAGCGATTAAGGGAGAGTGAGAGAGATTAAACGCACATTTCTTAGACGATGCTGAGCCACGCATGTGTCTACCAAGATGGATCGTAAAATGGAAGATTATGGTTTACAAATATCTCACGACAAACAGACATGAATCGAAAGACGATGAGCTATTCAGATCTCTGTAAATAGAAGTCTATCGCTTCAATGGCGGAGGCAGCTTTGTGTACCCACATCACCTACAGGTTCTACCTCCAGCCGTGTTTCCACCTCCATGCCTTACAATACAACTTGTCATACAGACAACATACCCTTTCTATTTCGGTCATCTTCGGAATCAAACTCAGTTTTATTTTCTACAAATGTTTATAATCCATACAACAACAAAGAAACATCTTTTCGTAATTGTATAAAGTACGATTTAAAAGGAATCTGATATTTTTGTATTTTGTATGTTGAGTACCCCTAAAGTGTATAACCTAACGAGTCATTTTTAATGAATACACCAGTTTTTTTTTTTTAGTTTTTTTTTTAAGAATTCATAATTGTTAACTTTTTTTTTTTTTTTTTTTTGTTGGTATCAAACGCAGTAACAGGTTAATAAACCAGCCTGCCAATGAATGTCAACATTTTAAGAAGTGTGCTATAATATTTTTATTATCAGTCATTGTACTAAAATATTAAGCTGATAGATATCTAGAATTCAAAAGTGCATGTAAAATCTTTTATTGATTTTTGAGTGTCAAATAGGTAGGATATCGTTGGAGAAGGGAAGTAGGAGAGCAATGCGGTTAAATATAATATATTTTAATCTAATCTCTGTCAATATACGTTTAAATTTAAAAAAAAATAAGACGTAAAACACAGTCCTAATACATTGTTTTATTTTTTTAATTTATTTGTTTATAAAATTGTCTTTTATACCTACCTACTCCAATGTTTCAATAACTAGCATTATGAAAAAAAAAAAGTTAAATTCTTGATTTATAGTTAAGAAATCATATTCAAAATTGGTTTTTGGCTTGTTTTTCAAATATTTGTTTTATGCATCCTACATCGAATTATTTAAAATATTAGTCAATTTTCAACAAATACACACCTAAGACACCTCTTTAAATGCAGAGGTCTGAACCACTTAGCAGCTGTATAACATGTCATTCAATGAATCTCTTAAAGAGTTATTTTATTTTTTTCTCTTTATATCTGTATTTCCACCTGTCAGAAGATGTCTGACAATCAGCAAATGTGTTGGACAAAAGTAAGATCAGACATGATAGGCATGGGGAAGTAAAGTGCCCAGCAGCACCCCTTCCAAGGCTTCAATCTAGCTGAGGAGGTCCCATAATTTTGGAGTCTTTTTTGCTGAACCAAAAATCTGTGAACCGTAAGTCCGTATTGGATTAAGAGGGTATGTGTATGTTTTCAGTTTCTGTCTAATTTTTAATTTTGATGATTTTGAAAAAAGAGAGTATAGTATTTTCAGTCGGTGGTTGAGAGTCTGTCTTTTCATCTTGACATGTGGGCCCCTAGTTATCCTTCGATCGAGTGTCAGTCCTAGGTAATTTGGAATTTGGTTGTTGTCGATAAAAATTGGTGGGCAAGTGTTTTGTCGTGGTGTAAACGTTACGTGTTTTTAAATTATATTTTTTATGCACTTGTAGCTCATTCAAATTGCACTATTTAACATTCTGAGAACTTAAGTATCATTATAAGGTGAAATGTATTTTATTAAAAAAATAGTATTGAGGTTTTTGATATTTTAGTAGTTTTAAAACTTCATTTTATCATTTTGATTCCATAAAACTGTTTTTAATTTTAAAACATTCATAAAATTTTGTAAATGTATTAAATGAATTTCAGGATTAGTAGATCGCATCATCCGATTTACTTAAGATATATGCATATAACTGCATCAAGTACATGACATCGTTACATAACTAACTTTATTTACCGCTATGCAGTTGACCAATATATCCTGAATCACTCCTTAATATTCAGGTTTACTAAGGAGAATCTGCTTATCAGCAGCTAATTAATTTTCGCAAGAAGAGTGGCACAGAATCCTAATGAACCTCCGGCTGCCGCCAAAGGCTTTCTCCGAATCGAAGACTCTACCTTTTTCAATATTAATTATTCCAGTGCCATTTCGCATGGCCATCGTCGAACATCTTCAGGACGCCGGATGATAAGAAAGAAGAAAAGAAAAAACTTGGCCATTTCGGTTTATGATCCTCGCATTCTTCCTCCATTCTTCCTTCTCATAAGCGAACTGCTTCCAATTTTTTCTTCCTCCGCGAAAGAGGAATTCGGCCTTCTTAAGCGCCATATCGGTTCCCGGAACGTCGTGGATTCTTCAAAGGGTAGGGAGCAGTTTAAAATGATTATAGCCGCGGATTCCAGAGAGGTCTGGAGGAACATGCCTTCTCCTCTGGAGGCTCAGTCGTATATTTCTCTGCCTAGCTGTTCAAAGCTAAGTATAAGTACTGCGAAGGAAAGTAAACTCTCAGTTGAGAATGTTGCTAGCACTTTAAAGTTTATCTTATCCTCAGAGTTATAGAACGTATCCATTGGTTCTGTGTATCAGTTTATAGTCTTTATTATTATCTATTAAATTGAATTCACTATACATAAGATAATTTTACTAAACCGTCATTATAGATTTTTTCCTGTATCATATATTTAAAATACAGTTTAGAACTAATTATAAATAGAAAATTACATATTAAAAACAACATCATTAAATCATTCATTATTACACACGGGGGGTGTCTTGTGTGTGGATCTTGATAGATATGCCGAGATCTAAAAAGGTTATTTAATTGCTTTATCTTTGGGATCTCCAGAGACACTTCTGGGAACAGTAAAAGTGGCTTTATCTTCTTACAGTCCCAAGTACTTCCCGTTATTATTGGAACATTAGAAAACAAAACCTTCAAAAACCTACATAATTAAAAGTAAAAACAAAACAAAAGAAATTTATTATTAACAAAAAGGAAATCCTTTCTCTAGACTGAAACGACAACATACACAGCGAGGCCAAGGACCATAAGGCCTGTCGCGCCACTTTAAAAAAAAAAAAAAAAAAAAATTATATCCAGTGATGAAACTACACATTGGTAGCACTCCAATGTCTAATTTTTGGTAGGAGGTCTCTATGGCCATATTCTGAAGTCGCCTCGGTGGATTGTTAGGAATAGATATGGAGGAGAGGTAACGGATAAGCGGTTTTGAGTGGGTAGAGTGTTTGGAATAGAAAAGAAGTATATCAATATCGGGCTATGTCTTCAACAAGTCGGTATTTGGGTCTCTATGGATGATTTTATTAGTAACAAAGTAAGGAGCATTGAGGATTTTTCGAATGATTTTGGATTGCAAGAATTGGATGAGATAGTAATTTAATGTTTAAGAAGACCCACATAGCTCAATGCCCAATTGTTATACAAATGAGTTTATTTGATAATACAACGAGTAAGTGTTGTAGTAGTCGGTATCTATAAGCAGTTTCCAGACGGGGTAGTTTTAATTCAACTAGAAGCAGAGGAGACGCCGCGACGTGCCCCATCTTCTTCGGAAGACCGAAGAGACGGTGGGACTATCTGCTTTGACCATCATAGGGTTCTTAATCTCCCACTAAGAGGTGAAAGTTAAAAATTACCCCGCTGACTCTGCACGAATCCCAGACGTAATCGTTTCCATAAAAAGAAGTTTCATGCCGTCTGTTGCGAGAGCGTCGAATTCGAAGAACAGAGTCCATTTTTCGATTATTTTATTTCGTCGTCATCATCATTTTTCCAAAATATGGATTTGTAAGGTCGATATTCAAAACTTTCATTATTATTAGTAACCTTTAAAAACTGTTCATAGTCCGATTGTCAACGGTTACAGAGGAAAATCAAAATTTATATTGTGGATGTAATTAGTTGACCGTTGAAAATTACTGGAAGGAATTAGTCCGGGTGGCGGTCGTTAAATGAAACAACTAAATAGTTTAAACTATTTTATTGTTTGCCAACGTTTCGACCCCCTTTGTGGGTCATCATCAGGGCAAAAAAGATACAAAAGAATATAATTTCAATGACATTACAAACAATATTATATACCTATTTTGCTAGAAAACGTAGGTATTAAAAAATAACAGAAGAACTGTATATGTAAAAAAAAACTTAATAAAAATACAATGACCATAGTACAATAATGAAAGTGTTAAACAGAAAAAATAAAAATGTTCACTAAACAAACTTTACACAGGTATCAATAATTTACATGAAATATGAAATATAAAAATATGAAGTAGAGTGGAGATACGTACCGCATGGTGGGAGAATGGAAACTAGGTACTGTTTGGTAGATGGGGGGGAGGTAGGATGGAAAATACGTAGGAAAAAACAAAAAAAAGGTAGAATGGAAAATACGTACTGATTTATGGACAGTGTCTGACAACAATGACTAAAATTCTTAATACTACTATACAAAGAGTCAATGAAATTTAACTTATGATTATAATAATGATACAGGATAACAAAAATTCTAATTTAATTCTTGAAATATCGCCTATATAATAGTAAGAACAGTGATGGAAGATGTATATGGAGAAAAACTGACTGTACCTCCCAACTCAATTATCCCTAATTCTGTTTAAAGTATCCAAGGATAACAGGGTGGAAAAAAACTACGTATCTCCACTCTACTTCATATTTTTATATTTCATATTTCATGTAAATTATTGATACATGTGTAAAGTTTGTTTAGTGAACATTTTTATATTTTCTGTATAACACTTTCATTATTGTACAATGGTCATTGTATTTTAATTAAGTTTTTTTTTTACATATACAGTTCTTCTGTTATTTTTTAATACCGACGTTCTCTAGCAAAATAGTTATATGATATTGTATGTAGTGTCATTGAAATTATATTCTTTTGTATCTTTTTAACCCTGATGATGACCCACAAAGGGGGTCGAAACGTTGGCAAAACAATAAAATAGTTGAAACTATTTAGTTGTTTCATTTAATGACCGCCACCCGGACTAATTCCTTCCGCAAATTTTATATTGTTTGATGTTAGTCATGGCTTTCAACAGAAGAAACTCAAATACATCTACTTAATGTGTACGCACAGAGATGTAAGTTTGATAGTGTTTGACATAAAGGTCTACTTATTTTCTAATTCTTCAATCTTTCTTTCTCGACAGGTTCTTTTGTGTTTCAATTGATTCTTCAATATCTCCCTTTCTTCCTCAATACGCTGGCGTGCCACAAGGTCTCGTACTGAGCCCACTTCTCTACTCTGTTTACACTTCCGATATCCCTGAGCACCCTTGCACCACCATCTATACCTTTGCTGATGATACAGCACTTCTTTCACAGAGATATAAGTGATAAATGAAATAAGTGGCAATTTTTCAGAAAGTTATAAAGTCAAACCCTCTAAGTTTGAGAGTACAATGTCAAGCTGAAAATTAAATTCTTATATTAAAAAAAAAAAAAAAAAATCGTCTAAAATTGTATTTAGAACAACCTTTTTTCACTCATTATGTACAAATAGAATGGCTAGATGGAAAACTAAAATTTCTAATTATTGTTTGTTTGATGTAGGAGCTTGCTTATATATGCTTAATCCTATTTCTGATAAAAATCATGAACAGCAGTAATCTTAATATTTGATTTTTCTCTATAATCGTTGGCAATCGGACCATTGGTCATATGAATTTTCTTGTTTTTCTTGTTGTCCAGTATAAGTTCCGTAAATATTAATAGACATTTAAAAGACACATATTGCCTGTTAATTCAAGAATTCACTGATTCAAGGATTTGTTTCTTGATATCAATTGGGTATTGGTATAACATATATAGAGATAGATTTTATTTTATTACAATTGGTTAGGTAACACTCTAATAATAATTTTCTTTTTTTCATCTAATCTTTTCCAACAGCAATAAAAACCATATGTTTTTTCCTGATTCACATAGTTAAATAATAAAATAATAATAAATTAAAAAAAAATTCGCAGCAAGCTTGTGAGGGTTTTAGAACAGAAAAAAAAATGGGAAAGTTACGTTAACACATATTTATAATGGGAGTAAAAAATTCTTAGTTATGCCGTACTTTGGAAGGGAGGTTAAAAGGGCGTCCCGAGTCTGTGCGATGTCAGGTACTCGTTAAAGATCCCTATCCTAATAAAACCTGGATAGGCAAAATTTATGACTCCCACATCGTACGATTAGCCACAGTAGCATAAAGTGACGTTAAATAAATAAACAAACAAAACACATATTTACTTTTTGGTCCTTTTTTTTTTTTTTTTAATAGAGGCTTGTTTTGCACTATTTTAAGGCTATTTAAATGAAAAAAAATTTCAAGATTCAGAAAATCTAAAACTTAAAATATAAGGGTGATAGATAGCTTGAGTAAGTAGGAATATTTAAATAAACATTAAAATTTAATTTTCTGCATGACGTTATGTGACACTTATTTTCCTATTTTGAGGGTTCAACTTTTTAACTTCTTGGAAATTTTTTATTTTTTTTAAGTAACATTTTTTTTTCTAGATATTCATAGAAGATGTATATTCATTTTTTTAGTGTTTCTGATCAAAACCATGGATAACAGCAAAACAAACTCAAAATTTAAAATCGAACTATGAGTCATATGAACTTTCTTGGACAACCTGTTCCTACAATATGACTAGACATAGACGAAAGACTCTGTATATGAAGAAAATTGATATTTGATATCGTCATTAGTGGATTCGAAAGCGTTCTCCTCGCAAACTATTGGATACTAATTGTTTTAAAAGTCTCTGGTACAGTGTTATGTCCATTAAGATCCCTAACAAGGAGGTAAAGGAAGGAGCAGAGCAAAGAGGTAGTAGAAAGAGGAAACGGACCGACGACCTCTTTGGACGGACCCCCGACAGTGCTAATAATTGAAATTCCTCGCCGCTAAGGCATTGTCTAGCAACAATGAGCGGGCGAGTTTACATTGAATTTCCACTCTGCACGCAAGTCTCGTAGCCCCGGATTTTAGAAATTCACTCCTAAAGAGGCTTCACTCCTTGCGCACGAAGCAACCTCCCATTCTTCCAGCTTATTCACCAACCGCCTCGAGTAAACGCCACGAGAATTAATCATAATAAGAGTTGAGAGTGAGTTTGCTTTGTACTAGCCTTTAGTTGAAGGATACGTGGTTGTCTTTGTGAGAGACATCTATTAATCATAAACAGTAAAACTTCGATTAACCGTCACTAGTTTAATACTTAGTTTCTCTTAACTTTTTTTCATTTTATTTTTTAATCATAGACTTAGTTTCAAAGGGAAATATAAGTAGAAAAAAGAAAAATAAGTACATAAAACAAATATTTTCAAGAACTCTTCAAATGAGACATAATGATTAATTATTAGGTTTTTTCACATGAAATGTCCGTTTTTATAGTTTCTGAAATAGATAAAGAATTTTGCAGGTCTCTGTTGTTTTCTTCCGAATGTTTACATATTTAAAGTAAACAGTTACTAAACCTCTACCTTTGTATTATAAACATTAGCTTCCCAATCAATTACCCACTTTTTAGTATACCTCCAAATATGAACATGGA
The DNA here is from genome assembly GCA_023052935.1 of Piezodorus guildinii. Taxonomy (NCBI): domain Eukaryota; kingdom Metazoa; phylum Arthropoda; class Insecta; order Hemiptera; family Pentatomidae; genus Piezodorus; species Piezodorus guildinii. Next base: position 213,712,738 of record CM041292.1, on the reverse strand, counting down.
AACACGCGATTTTCGAGTAATATTTTTGTACGAGTTTAAACTCGGCCATTCAGCAGCTGAGGCCGCTAGAAATATTTGCAAGGCGTTTGGGGAATGTTAATGTACGGACTATTTGCCTTTGGTTTGCTAAGTTCAGTTGGGGATACCGACTTGGAAAACTTGCCCCGAGGAAGACCTCTGTCCGTAATAGACAACGATGTCCTCAAACATACAGTAGAAGGAAACCCCTACCAAACAGTTGAAGGACTCTCAGCATAACTAAATGCAAGTGCATCTACCGTTTCCAGACATTTAAAGTGTATTGGGAAAGTAAACAAGCTCGATACATGGGTACCTCATGATCTCACTGAGCGGCATCAAGACCCCATGTTTCAAAAAATTGAAAGAACTGGGCTAAGAAGTTCTTCCGCGCCCACCATATTCTCCTTACTTGTCTCCAACCGATTATCATCTGTTCAGGAATTTAGACAACTTCTTCCATGGAAATGTTTTTGAAAATGATGATCAAGTGAAAAGTGCGTTTTCAGATTTTGTTTCACTTCAAAGCTCAGAGTTTTTCAGTTCGGAGATAAAAAATAAGTGTCACGTTTGGAAAAATGTGTAGAAAAAGAAGGTATATACTTCGAATAAAATTATCTTGTTTTCATATCGTATTTTTACTAAAAATCCTTATATTATTTCTAATCCTCCCAATGATTAAAATTATTTCTTTTCCTCCCAGTAATCTCGATACATAGCATTATACAATTCAAATTTTATAATTATCTGCCAAGACAGTTACAGTTGTCTTTTAGCATTTGGATTTTATCCAGTCTGTGTGCTACCGGGGCAAATCTGAAAACTACTCTAGACAACCATTATTTAAAACATAATTATTACTAAGATTTATCAATGAATTAATAAACCAAAAACAAAATACATAATTGTTGTTTGTTTATTTAACGTCCCTTTTTGCTACTATGGCTAATCGGACGATGCTACAGTGGGAGTTATAAATTTTGCCTATCCAGGTTTTATTAGGATAGGGATCTTTAACGAGTACCTGACATCGCACAGGCTCGGGACCACCTTTTAACGTCCCCTCCGAAGGACGGCGTAACTAAGGATTTTTTACTCCCATTAAACATAATTGTTTTCAGTGTATTAATTAATACAACATGAAATTGGTCTCAAACATAATAAATGAGTTGTGGGGTTAAAATATTTCGTGGAATTTTAAAGGTTCGTGACCCTAAAAAGACTTTCAGAACTCTTTGAAGGAATTGTATAATGCAAATAATATAATAGGAGTCTTCATCGAATATGTCTCATTAAGCAATAATATTAATATCACCTTTTTGTATATAACGTCTTCAAAATATTATACGTTTAAACCCTTCAAAGCTTTAAATTACGCGGTAGGCGCGACAGACCGTGAAAATCTTCGGCCACGCGGTATGTTTTCTTAAGATTCCACGCGATTATCGATGCGAGTTATAGCGAGGGGCCATCACACCTATTTTTGTGACTGGCCACGTCTCACTTACTCAGGGGGGAAGTTGTGAGAGAATACCCATTTAACTAACTTTCTGCTTGAAAAAGTCTTTCCGGGGTAGGGATTCAAACCCACATATTTTAGCGTATTAGCCGGACAGTCACGAGCTCTATCTATTATATGGATAAAAAATATATTGCATTTTTATTTTATTAGAATTTAATTTGTCGAAAAAGTTGCCTATAGTAAAATGGCACGAAGAAGAATTTAGAAAGTTTAATATTTAAGTCACGAATACCAGATAATTGCTTCCATTCTTTTTATGAAATTTCCATATCCAATCCTACGTTTTTCAACGAAGAAGTAATCGGGAACCCTTACACCTACCAGATGACCACTATCCATCTCCTCTGCTCTAATTCGGCGATCCATCTCCGGAATAAAATTCCTCCTCGACAAATGTCATTTCGGGCTCCTAATCAGGGAACAGAAGAGTGAGGAGAGCTTTTCCATTTGTCGGGCCTGACGGATAGTCGATAGTCCCGTTCGAGACATCGATGTTACTGCCCCCTCCTCGTCCCTCCCCCCCGCGATCTGGACGGATACGAGGAGATCAATCACGGCAATTCCTCGACGCCTTTCTTCGCCGGATTGGAAACTTTCTACTTAGGAAAACATAACTGGCAACCAGGAGGAAAATCCCGCCCGTATTTCGGGAGGAGGCAAGGCTACAATTTTCGATGAAATTGTATACCTTCGCCTGACAGGCCGTGATGTATTTCGATATGTAAGCTGTATTTTCGCGAGAGAGAGAGAGAGAAGAAAAAAAATTGGGTCACAATCTTCAAGTTCTATTATAACATAACTTCAGGAGCAGGAACACGGCCTACATCAATCTGCTTAGAAATCCCATTAAGCCAAGAAACCTGAATTAATTGAAAACACAATTGTTCATTTTAATAAGGATGAAGATTAATAGAACCTCTGAAATGAGACGGTTTCATTTATGTGTTATATAGAACGCTTACACAAGGCTAAATAAATGAATTTTAAAGTTTATAATTTTTTGATAAACATTATCAGCACTAATTCCCCATTAAATATAATAGTTGATGAAGATATAAAAGTTAAACAAAATATTATTTCACCTTTTCAATGATAATTATAATAAATCGTGAGTAAACTACGGCAAGTTCTATTGTATGTTGCTAAATATGACAGATGGCGCTGAAGTCAACTTATTTTTTTACCGTCAACCTCGTGTTTTAGAACCTACTTTTTTGTCACCTGGCAGACATTTTAATTATTAACATTATAAAATAAAATTATATTATTTTTATTCATTAATAGAAACAACTAATCAAAACAGAATGTCAAAGCTCAAACTTAGTTAATGATTAATTATAACTTCGTTTCAACAACCTAATATATAAAACAGAGAAAGTTGCTTAAAAACGGAGTGCTGTGAAAGATCGTTAAACGCACGATACATCAACAATTTAAAATATATAAGGTTTCATGAGAAATAACTACCATGCACAAAGATCTGGACATGCCTACAATACAAGAATTTATACCCCAACAAACCCATTTCTCAAAATGCCAACTAACAGACGATACCCTTATAAAACAAATTGGTAATTATGCTAAACTATCAATCTCTAAATATAGACATAAGAGAACTAAACATATACTGTTATAAAATTCTAAATTACTCAATTCCATCATATGATTTTAATAACTATAATTTTGTTTAATTATTTATTTTAATTCGTATTATTTATTTTTTTTTTTTTTGTTGTTGTTTAGTTTCTCTTTTTTTTTTTTTTTTTTTTGCTTCCTTTTCTTAGTTGGGTTTTTTTTTAATTTTTACCAACAATAAAAACAATTGATGTACAACATTAATTTTTAGCAAGTAAGTAGCGGATTGTAAGGGATTTCCAATCAATGTTTTTAAAACTGTGCAAATGTATTCTATGCAAATAAAGATTGATATTGTTATAAAAAAAAAAAAAAAGGCTTGATGAGGTATTAACAAAGGCAAAAGATTTTTTTTTTTATTATTTGTGAGGTCCAAGCAATCACAAATTAGTTTTAACCATTTATTTAGTACATGTAATGAACGGTGTATTACAAAAGCCAAATTATTAAATAAAACTATTAATTAATAAAAACTACTTTAATAAGTATTAAAAACATAATGCTTTTTAAAAATTATTCTTAAAAAAAAAACTGTCGTTTAATTCTAAATAGCCATATAAAAACAAAATTTATTATTCAATTTTCTTTTAAGAACGATGGGATTTAGCGCAGTTTGTCAATACGGCGAATCTCGTATATCCGACGAGGTAACAATTTTTTTCTCATAGCAGTGTGTTATAACTGAATTATGTAATTTCAACAAATATATTTAGCACTCAGAATAAAATGAACCTGTAACGAACAGCGTAACTTTTCAAAAGTTTTGATGAGAAACAGCTCTGGACAGCGGCAGGCGCCCCGTGTATATTCTGCCGCATGACAGATTATCCGCAACTACACGGAGCAAATCGTATTTGTAACGCAGTAATTGTAATAGCTTTTAAGAATTCTGTTTACAATAGGATCAGTCATACGTCTGGGTAAAATCGGAGAATGTTTAGTGTTGTTTGTACAGTGTATTAACGGTGATTAAGATTTCTGTAATATTCGCGTACAATTTTTTATCTTAACATAGTTGGTGGTAGAGAGTTGTCTTGGTTCTGAAATTTAGCGAAACATAACCATTTATATCGCGATTTCGTTAAATTAAAATTAAGAAGTTAGTAATGAAGCTCATAGAAAATATTAACCCATAAAGAGACAATAAAGCCGTTTATTTCCAAATGGGAAACATGCCTCCTTACTTTATTAATCAACCAATTTATTTTATTTTTCCGATAAAATCAACTTTATATATTGCTTTGTTGGGAAACAATATCATCTTCCACTATCTTGGGCAATAAGAATTAGAGCTAAAAAAAAACATTCATTCCATTTGTACAGAGTAAAACAAAAATAAAAATGAAATAAAATAAGTTAACCTAAATAACAAATGGAGAAAAAAAAATGTAATAAAATAATTGAAAAAATAAAATAATTAATACGATGATATCAAGTATTGTTTTTTTTTTTACAAATTAAAAACAAAATATATTGGATTGTTTCAATGAAATGTCCGTTTTTATAGTTTCTGAAATACATAAAGGATTTTGCAGGTCTCTGTTGTTTTCTTCCGAATGTTTACATATTTAAAGTAAACAGTTACTCATCATCTACCTTTGTATTATAAACATTAGCTTCCCAATCAATTACCTCCAAGTATAACATGGAAACACGCGATTTTCGAGTAATATTTTGTACGAGTTTAAATCGGCCATTCAGCAGCTGAGGCGCTAGAAATATTTGCAAGGCGTTGGGGAAGGGATTGTTGATGAACGGACTATTCGCCGGTGGCTTGTTAAGTTTTCAGCTGGGGATACGACTTGGAAAACTTGCCGAGGAAGACCTCTGTCCCTAAAGACAACGATGTCCTCAAACATACAGTAGAAGGAAACCCTACCAAACAATTAAAGGACTTCAGAACAACTAAATCAAGTGCATCTACTGTTTCCAGACATTTAAAATGTATTGGGAAAGTAAAAAAGTAGATACAAGGGTACCTCATGATCTCACTTAGTACCTTTGGCAACAACTGAATTTTCGAATCGTGTTTGATTAGATTATTTTGTAGATTAAAACCGGAGGTAGATTTAATATGATTGCACAAATGTCAACATTTCAAATAAATATAATTTTTTAATTTATTTTTTCAAATATGTAGTGATCTCTTGATTTAACAAAATAAAATAAATAAATAAAACCTGTACTCTTGCAATCATGCATTGGTCCCACAGGGATTCGCACTTTGCCAACGGCCGTGCAAGGAGGTAGTCATATTGACCAATTTTAGCCTTCTGGGTTTTTAGTAATTTTGGGCACCCACTTTTAGAAGCTAGGATTATAGCTAGCCCTAGGGTCGCCTCAAGTCTGATATAACAGAATGAAGGAATTATGTTGCCTCTTGAACACGGAAAACCTTTTGAAAATAAATGCTATGTTATACTCTTTCATTGTTTTTTTATTGAAAAATTAAGTTTTTCAAGAGTCATATAATAATTAATCCAACAATATTCACCTGTGAATCAAATTTCCATACATCATCTATCATAAATTGGTTTTTTATCACGATTTCAGAAATTTCACGAGCGTGTTATGCCTATGTTCTACTTTCAGGATTCTGTTCTTCATGTTAATTATTTCCCCATTTCTTCTTCTTTTTTTTTTTTTTTTTTTTTTCGAAGGAAAAGATAAAAGCGCCATTACTAAAATTCATTCATAATTCAGAAGAAAGCAGTTCAAAACGCCACTTTCAAGAGATGTATTGGCCAATCTGATAAAATTTATCGACCTCGTTAAAAGCGTATATAACCATACCGTCTATGAAAGAGGAGGGGTTTCCGTTCTTCCTAGTTCATTTCGTGTAATTCGTATACATTACCATAATGGACGAAATTTAAATTGTAAACTTTTCGTACTTGTTCGAAATTTGTGGGCCTGAATCATATTAACAAGGAATCATAAATTAATTCTCAAAGAGAGAGGGAGAACAGATGTACTCCGGGACTCATTAGTGAAGGGACGCAAATGGGTCCTACACTGAGTACATACCGGCCTGGCTACAATACAACTCCCGTCTATTGTACTCTAAGCATAGTATGTTAGTAATCAACGCCTTTGAATCATAATTAACTTATGTGCCTTATTCATGAATATTAGTTATAGCTTAATTACCTAAAAAAAAAAAATAATGGTTTTCTAGAGCATAGAAATAAGCGTTAATATTTTTTTAATAGTTGACTGATTATATGGTTATTAAAAAAAAAATATACGGTTTTGAAGTTGGTCAAAATAATATAAGACATAATTACAGGCAACTAAAAATGACAATCAATATATTGGACTTCAAGTAGAATTTAAAAAAAAAATTAATTTGTAGATAAAATTTAAAGTTAAAGCAATACATTAAAAAATAAAATAAAATAAATACATTAAAAAAACGCTTCCAATTATTTCAAAGTACTTTATTACTTCCTAATAACTATAATATGATATTACATAGCTGTTTAGATAATGAGCCTAAGTAAAGAATGATTAAAAAAAAATTAAACAGATCATCTAATAAGCATTGATAAATATAGGAGTGCATCGAATTTAATAACTAATTAAAGCAGAAAAAACCTAATTTTTTCCCCAACCACAAGAAAAGTATTTTGAAAGCTAATATCTTTTTAAAAAAATGTTATATACAAAGATGTAAAAAGTAATGCTAATGACAAAACTTACAATTTAAGCTATATAATAATTAAAAAAAAACCGCTGCCAATTATTACACAACAGTTATTTATTTTCTAATAATTATATTATGATATAAGGTGTAGATTCTTTTGGTGAATGTCAAATTTCTATGAATAAAATTGGAGGCTGGTGTCTTCTTCACCAGTATTTTATTGAAAAAAATCGCACTACGCTTCGGCTACAATTCCATCTTCAGGTGCAGTGGAACAAATTAGATTTAATGTAAGGAGATGCTTTCCAGTCAGGTTAGACATGAGGCTTTGACTTGAAAGCAACTACTCACATTAAATCTAATTTGTTCCACTGCATCTGAAGATGGCATTTAGCCGAAACGTAGTGCGAATTTTTTCAATAAAATAGTGGTGAGAAGACATCAGCCTCCAATTTAATTCATACATTATGATATTACATAGCTTTGAAGACAATTAAATTAGATAACGAAAGAGCTTAAGAATAATAAACCAGGTAAATTGTCAATTTATATTAAACGAAAATTAGATATATTCTATTTTTGTTTTGGAGTGAATTTAATTTTCTTTTGAAAGCTATATCAATATGAGTTTTGGGATCTCTGAGTCTTAGTTTTGTGTGCCTATTTCTTTAGCCGCGATGAAGCCCTAAAAGGTAGGTCGAAACATTAGAATTAGTTAACTATAATTATTTTAGTTAACGCTTGACCACCCACTTGATCATCTCCAATTTCCATTATCTAACAATTTTATAAATAAATTTATACTTATATTTTTTTAAATATATAACATAAGTTTCAAAAGCTAATAAAATATATATTTTTTAGATTAATAAATGCCAACATACCTTCTAATTGAGTCGCTGAAGCAGCCAAGGCGAAGAAGAGGATAAAAGCTGCAACAATTCTACGGCGGTCCAGCTCTAACATTTCAGGGCATTATAGTCTGGAAACAAAATGTTATATAAATTAAATTAAATTTTTAATTTCTAATAAATAAATAAAAATAAATTACAATGTAACAACAAAAATATATTCTTAAATAAAATAATATGAAAGAAAGAAATAATTTAAATGCGCAGGTCAACCTAAATATAAATAGCTGCTTAATTAAAAATGAATAAATAATTTCATTTATTTAATAGAATTTACAACTGTATTTGACATTACAAGTAAATATGCTAAATGATAGAATACAAGGGAAAAAATGTAGAGAAACTACACAAGAAACTAGATAAGAAACTTTTTTTTTTTTTTTAAAAGCTCTGTTGGTGTTTTCAGAAATGTAAAAGAAAATTGGTATTTGTCGAATTTTAGACAGTTAGGCACTATATTGGTTTTTATGAAAAATATTCCCAATGTACCAATTTCTGAATTTACATAGAGGTTTAAAAATAAATTTTTAGTCGTAGATAATTCCTTTCTTTACCTTATATACATCAATCCCATCCGCCGCTAAAGCAGTTTCACCTTAACTGGAACTGGAAGATATATATATATATATATATATATTTTCCCAGTAAGAGAGGAATATTAAGTAAATGTATATAAATGAAACTCATTAAATTTACTGAAGAAGAGGAATAGTCACAAATTAAGCCTAATTTTCCAAGCACAAATATTAATTTGGACTATTGCTGAAGAAAAATTAATCCAAGCTATAGAAAAAAATAAAATTCTTAACTATTGTATCTTAACATTGATTAGGAGTAAAAAAAAATAAAAAATTAATTCTATTATATTTATATTATATGATTGATAGAGTCTGGCACCCAGGACTGTTGTACAAACTCCGTAAATTCCTTCTTCCCACATATTTCCTGATTCTCCAATCCTACCTCTCTGATAGATCCTTCAAAATAAACCACAATAGTTCCTATTCATCCCTTTTCACACAGACTGCTGGTGTTCCTCAAGGCAGTATCCTAGGACCCATTCTATACACAGTATATACAGATGATATCCCAACCCATCCTAACACTTTCCATTCTACCTATGCTGATGACACCTGCGTGTTTTTTTTTTTTTTTTTTTTTTTTTATTTCTTTATTGAGATATATTACAATTTGTTACAAAATGAACAATAATAATATTGATAAGAGACCACATTCATACTATATATACAGAAAATAATAATAATGGTCAAATTACATAAAATATAACATAAATAAATTCATATATATACAATAAATTAATAATAATAAATAAAAAACAAAACAAATCGAAACAAAAACCTATTATTGAGATAAATAAAAAGTTGGCAAATAAATAAACATCTTACCCACAATCATAACTATATACAATATATACAATTGCTAAGGGACCCCAGCAAGCGCTTTTCCCTCCACTTGTGGAGGAAAAAGCGGAATCCAAGAGATCCCAGCGCCTCTATCTCAGCCGCATCACTGGTCTGAGCCAGTGGAGGCTGAGTCAGGGCGCTGTAGCCACAAACATACCGTACATGAGTGGAGGATCTGACCATTGTCAGAACTCCAATTTAAATGTTTACAATAGGTCTCGTGGCCACTGCCGTTTCAATCTTCGAGGAGGATTGTAGGGATGGGTGGTGCTGGATAGGGATTGCGCTAGAGGGTTAGGATGATGAGTAAGGTTCTGATGAAATTTGGAAAATTTGGATGGTACCAGGTCTAAAACAAACGGAATATTAAGGTCATGGTGTAGGGTACAGTTGGTAACGTAATAAGGAGCATTAACTATTGTTCGGAGGACTTTGGATTGGAAGGATTGGATGCGTTTGATGTTAGAAAGTTTAGCTGTTCCCCACAGTTCAAGTCCGTAGGTCCATATAGGTTTCAGTACTGTCTTGTATATTAGTAATTTGTTGTCAACAGTAAGATGAGATTTTCTGTTTAGTAGTCTGTATAACTGGCCGAATCTGCGGTTGAGTTCTTTTCTTTTGAGTCTTGTATGTGGGTTCCACGTCAGTCTTTTGTCTAGTAAAAAGCCGAGATACCGGACTGTGTCTGAGGAAGGAAGCGGTATGGAATTGAAATTAACCGTTGGACAGGATTTGCGTCGAAGGGTGAATGTGACGTGAGTGCATTTGCTTTCGTTCACCTTAATGCGCCAAGCATTGCACCAGTCTTCGACAAGGGAAAGATGCTTTTGGAGATTTAGCGATGCTACTTCAGGATCGGAATTGGATGACAAAATGGCGGTATCATCAGCAAATGTTGCCAGAAAGGTATCGGGATCGGTAGGAATATCGGCGGTGTAGAGGATGTAGAGGACGGGTCCTAAGACGCTGCCTTGAGGAACACCGGCCTCAACAGTATAATGTTTGGAAAATTCGGAACCACTGCGAACTCGGAAGGAGCGGTTTGATAAATAGGATCGGAGGATTAGGTATAAGGATTGAGGTAAATGTGTTTTGAGCTTAAAGAGCAGTCCCGGGTGCCACACCCGGTCAAAAGCTTGAGCTATGTCCAGAAAGGCACCCGAACAATACTCCTTGCACTCAAGGGCGGAGGAAATGTGGTCTACAACTCGGAGTCCTTGGTGAACCGTGGAATGTTGAGGACGAAATCCAAACTGATGTGAAGGAAAATTGTGAAATTTAGCTAGGATTCGTTTTAATAGGAGTTTTTCGAAGATTTTGGAGAGGATCGGGAGCAGGCTAATTGGTCTGTAAGATGAAGTGCTGTGGGAAGGTTTGCCTGGTTTTAGGAAAAGGATGATAGTTGAATGTTTCCATATGAGAGGGAAATAGGTAGTGCGTAGGATACAGTTATAGAGATATGCAAGAAATGTAATGGCTTTGGGAGGAAGTTGTCTTAAGATCTGAGGAGTAAGGAGGTCGTATCCTGGGGATTTACGGAGAGGAAGCTTTTTAAGAAGATATTTAATCTCAGATGGATTAACTGCTTTAGGTGGTAAGGATAGTGGTATTGGTGACATAAGGAACTCTTCAACTGTTGCAGTATGGGTTGGATTGAGCTCAGGATGAGGAGTGAAAACTTTGGAAAGGTGCTGCGCGAATTCCTCGGCTTTATCCTTGTCGGAAGCAGCCCAGGAACTATCACAGCGCCGAAGAGGGTGGGAAATGGTGTGGGATTTTAGAATTCTCTTCGTGACATTCCATAGGGAATTGTCACGAGTCGAGAGAGAGGAGAGGTAGGAATTGTAGGATTGGGAACGGAATATCGCCAACTCCCGCTTTAATTTTCTACAAAGAAAGTTGTAAGAGCGGCGATCTTCTGGGTGGCGGGTGCGTTGCCATAATGATCTGGCTCGGCGTTTGGTGTTGATGAGGTCCTTCAGGTGTTGTGGTAAATGGCTTTTGTTAGGAATTCTTTGGGATTGTTTGGGAGAGGAGGCAGTCCAGGCAGCTTGTTGAATTGTGGTTGTAAAGGAAAATACGGCATCATCTAGGTCAGTTTGGGTTTTGAGAGGTACTCTGAGGTCAATATCATTGGTAAGGATTTCGCGGAAGAGGTTCCAGTTGACAGGGCCTCTAATGAATGACGGTGGGAAAGGTTTCGGAATAGGAGTTATGGATACATTTAGGATTAATGGACTATGATCAGAGGATAGTTCATCAAGGCGAGTTACGGAATAGTTCAGGGAGCCTAATCCGCAGTGGATGAAGAAGTCGAGGATGTCAGGATTACGGTTAGGATCTGTCGGCCAGTAGGTAGGAGAATTGGGAGGTAGGAGATGAAAGCGTCGGGAGTTGAGTACAGACTGCAACGTCCGTCCACGAGAATTGGTGGTTCTAGAACCCCACTGTTGATTCTTAGCGTTTAAGTCGGCACCCAAAATGAAGTGATTTCCCAAGGAGTTGAGGAAGGATCCAAATTGGGCAGAGGAAATAGGATGTTTAGGAGGGCAGTATGCTGATGCGATGATAAGCGGAAAGGAAAAGGTTTTGATTACAATGGAAGTTGCTTGTAGGTAATCGTGGGCGGGAAGTGGGTGTAAGTGATGGGTGACGGATCGGCGGACAATGACAGCAGTACCGGCATGGGCTTTGCCGTCTGGATGGTCTGTCCGGTATGTTATGTATTCTGGTATTTTGAAGTACTGTTTAGTGGTTAGTCTAGTTTCAGTAATGAGTGCAACATCAATGTTTTTGTCTTGCAGTACGGCTGTAAGTTCGTCAGTGTGAGTTCTAACACCATTCGCATTCCAAAGGAGAATGGATAAGGAATTAGGTGAGGTCATTTATGGTTTTTGTAAGGCAGGAATGAGATTTGATACAAGGTTTGTAAGGAGTGATATTAGGGGCATAACAAGGGATTTAATTTCGGAGATAAAGGATGTCATCAAACTGGTAAGGTCTGTGGCATTTGAAGGAGGAGGGATATGAGAGATTTGTGGTTGATTAGGATTTTTAGGATTGGTTACATTTTGAGGAAGAGGTATATGTGGAATGGATTGAGGTACATTCTGTAGTTCCGGTAGGGCCACGGCTTCAGTACTTTGATTCCCACCTCCAAGTAGGTGGGCAAATGATACATTGGCATCAATAAGTTTTGAGGGTTCTCTTCTGTTTCTTACTTGTCTTGCTGTTTCATCCAGTACTTGAGGTTTTTGAAACCTGGTCCTCAGTTCCTTATAGATTTGGCATCCTTTATAGTTGGCTGGGTGGTCCTTGAGGCAATGAGCACATACAGCTGGTGTTGATTTTGGTTTTGTACACTCCACAGACTTGTGCTGTTCACCGCATTTCACGCATCGAGGTATGTGATGACAATAACTTTTAGTATGCCCATATGCTTGACAGTTATGGCACTGAACTATCTCATTCTTTATGTAAGGTTTTTCAACTCTTACGCTGGTATAGTACAATCTATTGAGGTCATAGATTTTTTCAACTCCTTCTGCTGGTTCCAAATCCACAAAAAAGAGAGGTAGAGGAATTTTATCCTTTAGGACATTAGTGACTTGCCGCACTTTATAGCCCATCTCCGTTAGTTCTTCTTTAATTGCTTCAACTGGTGTCGAGGGGTGTAGGTTTCTGATTACTACCCTTAAAGCTCTCTCTTGGCGTAGCTGATAGGTATGGAAATCTGCTTTGGTTTCAGTTAAATATTTCACTATTTTTCTATATGTCTCGGCAGTAGTAGGAGATATTTTGGTATCATTGATTCTACTCATACAGTAGTAGCTGGTAGATTCGGTAATTTTGTTCAATTGCGCACACAACAACTGGAAATTTCTGATATTTTTGACAAATATGGGAGGAGCCCGTGGTTCACTGGGTATAGGAGTAGATTCCATGTTTTCTTTTTCATTATGCAAAATCTGAAAAGGATTTGGGGTGAAAAACGGCGATTCGTCAGTCATCCCTTGTGACGATGTGCCAGGTTGTGGTTCAGATTCTGAATTAGTACCTGAAGGGGTTGCTTGTAATCTTTTATTAGTATCACGGCGAGGTCTTTGTTTCGTAGGGGACGGGATTGAACCACTAGATCTAGATCTTTTAGTTGAAGCTTTGGAGGACATTACTTGATGATAATATCGCATTTCATGTAAGGAAAATAATTAAATAATAACCAGATGTGGGGGAAAAAAAAAATAACTTAAGAAAAGTTAAGCAAGACCAGCCTTGCCTAGCTATTGGCAATCAGCTGATATGAAGAGGTGACTCAGCATTCACTTTACAGTGTAAATTGTAACCCAACTTACCGTTGTTTGCTCCAATATTTACTGTTGTTGTTATCCTGAAGCCTAGTGATGTTTTCAAGACTTTTCTGAAGTGATATCCAACTGAAAAAGCAAGAAATCCAAGAGCCGATTTGAAAGATGACCGCTATACTCTTGCGCATGCGCAGAACTCACCTGCGTGTTATCAGTTCATAAAGATCCATTTGGTGCCTCAAATACCCTTCAAGCCTACATCAAAGACCTAGAAGTATGGTGTCAGAATTGGCGAATTAAAATAAATTCCAACAAATCCCACCAGATAACCTTTACCCTTCGTCGTAAACCTATCACATCCTGCCCTACAGTATCCTTTTATAATATTCTGCCTGTTCCAGTTGAACAGATCCGCTACTTAGGACTTCTACTTGACAAACGTCTAACACGGAATCCCCGCACTAGACTGAAACGACAAGAAACTGCTCGCCACTTTCGGTTACTTCAACACTTACTAGACAGACGCTCAAACCTTCCACTTAACTACAAAAGGCTCATCTACATGACCATCATAAGGCCTATATGGACTTACGGAGTTGAGCTTTGGGCCTCTACTAAACCATCGAATTCTTCCCGTATCCAATCTTTACAATCCAAAATCCTTCGTAAAATCCTCAATGCTCCATATTTTGTCGCGAATAAACTTATCCATAAAGACGTTAATGTTCCCTGTTACTGATTTGGCCCGGACCAGGTATCAATCCTTTCATGACAAACACCATTCGCACTCTTACCCACTAGTTTCAATCGTTTCTTCCTCTTCAATTCCGGATAATCCTCCGAGGCGCCTGAAACGGTAATGGCCCCGGGACCTTCTAGTTCAGAATATTTTTAGAGTGCTTCCAATGAGAAGCTTCTCTACATGTATATCAAGTCATTGTATTATATAACACATCACATTTACTTGATGTATTTTTGTTAATACAGTTGTAAATACCAATAAAATGATTAAAAAATAAAATAAAAATATATGAATTTCACCAAGAACCCAACAGATTTGCTAAAGATAATTATCATTGACATATTACAGATATAACAGTGACTACTATTCGGATAGCTGTTAGATATATACACATTAATGTTATACATATATAGATGTATATATATATATATGTTAGAGCCTCCTGTATCTGGGCAAGCCGCTGATCACCGAGGCTGAAAGTCGATTACAGAACAGATCAAAGGCTCTTCCAACTGCTTCCTAAATCTAATTTACTTGCCCTCCCTTGATTATTCCATGAAATAAATTATTTGAGGTACATTATGCTTCTACAGCATTCCTCGAATCCCCCAGTCATTCTAGAGTCTCCAGTCATCCACACTACTTCAAAGAGATGAACATGTATTAGAACATAGTCATCGCATCAAAATAGGTTCAATCGCGACTTAGTTCGAGAGGATTTAACATCCGGATAAGACAAAAAAAAAAATAATACCGCCGTAGAAGAAGTTACAACATACAGCACAATTTCAATTAAAAAAATAATGTAACAATATCGAATTTTATATCGATCTTAATCAACGAGTTAAATAATTATCAGTAGCTTGGAAAGAAGTCAACATACCCTGTCGATTAATTAGGCAAGAGTAATTGTGAACTTTATAACATATTATTGTAATAATTATTACATTACAATAAACAGGGTGTCTGTCTAGCAAACGGCTCAAAGAGATTCCCTGACTTTTTCATATTGTAAAAATACAAAAAAAGCGACAAAACAGAGAATAATTAATATGGAGTACTTGATTAAAAATATATATCATGACTAATTACTTTACGATAAGATTCAACTATATCTACCCGACACCAGCTGAATTTATTGTTGTTTAAGTTAAATTACCAATGAATTATGATGAGCTTGAATACTGACTGCAAGTTTATTTAAAAATTATTTTCAACCAATATATCTATAAAAACTTTAAGAGCTTTTCTTTAATGTTTGAATCTCTGGAGCCAAATCTTCAGCTTTCTGAAGAGCTTCTTGGAGGAGCTTTGCTTTTTTTGCCTCCAATTCCTTCCACTGAATGTTGACTTTTTTCTTCTCCACAGCCCTCCTGTCCTTTTATGATATTAAATATTAAACTCGCTTTATGATATTCGTAACATCACAACAAGTAGGCATATTGGAAGTTTTGTCTGGGTGAAGAAGGAACGATGTTATTGGACCATTTTCCCTGACCAAAGAACAAAGTTCCTAACTTTTTCATATGTTTTTAAAAACCCTGACGTTTCCCAATGTTCCCTGTTGCTAGACAACCTGAATAAACTATGTTTAATTACAATAAAATATAATTATGTTCATTATCTACACGGCAGACTTACCAGAAAATGACCACACCTTACTCGCCACTTTTGCAGACGATACAGCTTTTTTGACATCCCATCAAAACCCAATTCTTGCATCCTTCATGTTCAAAACCACATTGATGACTTATCCAGTTGGGCTAATAGATGGAAAGTGAAAATGAACCAATCAAAGAGTCTATTTATCGTTTTCACGCTCAATCATGGGGATTGTGCAGCAGTCTATTTTGAAGATAAACCCATTCCGACATCAGAGGAAGCACGATGTTTGGGACTGTACTTAGACAAAAGACTGACATGGAGGACCCACATAAGACTTAAAAGACAACAACTGAACAGACGATTTGGACTACTATCCCGTCTGCTTGACAAACGATCCAAATTATCCGTGAACACCAAACTTACTATTTACAAAGTACTGATCAAACCATTATGGACATACGGGATAGAGCTAAGGGGATCTGCCAAATATTCTAACATCCAAATAATTCAAACCCTTCAGTCGAAAATATTGCAAAAAATCGTGGATGCACCGTTTTATGTAACCAACGAATTACTTCACCAGGACTTGGACATACTCACAGTTTCAGACACAGCCACAGAATATTATAAAAGATTTCAAGACAAACTGACTTACAACATGAACCCATCGGCCCAAACACTTAAATCCTACACGAACCCGTACAACCCACCCTGACGACTTTTGAGGCGGTGGCCTAGGGATGCCTTGCTTTAACCGACTTTCGGAAGACTTTGCTTATTGCAAATTTTTTTTTTTTTTGCAGATAGCAAATAACATTAAAGTCAAACAAAAACGATTGTAAATAAATAAAATAAAATAAATGTTCATGTTGAGAAATCGTAATGAAACACTACAATAAAGTTTTACAGAACAGGTATATTTTTAAATATGTCTGAATAGAATATTTTTGTTTATTATTATATATTTCTTGAAACGCGCAATCTTGTTATGAGTTTTGAACCACTTTAAAAGATTTTTTTTAACTTACGAATTCCGAGGTATACTTTATGACTACAGTGATTCATCTGTGCTATTCAAGATACCGTTTTAGATTTGAGTATTAATCAGGAAAGAATTAAAAGAACGTGAAAAAACTAAAGAGTAAACAAGCCAAAAAAAAAAAAGAAAAAAAAAAAAAAAAAAAAGAAAAGGGAGGGTGAAAAGTTAAAAATACTCTATCATTAATCATAACAGAGGCGAAGTAGACCAACCCCCTTGCGGTGACATCATGGGAAAGATGCCCTGAGAAGCAGCTGGACCACTTAGGACTGATTTTTCCTCGCCTCACCGACTGTCAACAATAACCAATAAGCAGGGCTCTTTAAGGAGGGTGAGGACTTGTGAAGAGGAGAGTGGCGAGGATTTAAGGGGGTCCGAGGTCGTAGGTTCTGTATTCGCCATCGGGCTCACAAGGAACCAATTTATAGCATAATAGATAATAATGTATTAAGAAAAGCAGTAATTGAAGCAATAGCTACCAATAACAATAAATTTGAATGAGGATGTATAGTCGATTGTAAACATTTTCATAGGCTCAAACTTGTGAGCCGGAACGTCGGCAACATTAAAATAGATTGACTCCCGATTATTTTTACCTATAAAAATTAACCTTTTAAAGAACTAAATAAACAACACCGTACTAGATTAAGTTCCTCCTGGAAATACGTCAATACTAAGAATACTACTTTTTATAAAACTTTAGTCACAAATATATATATATATATATATATATATATATATATATATATATATATATATATATATATATATAAAATAAATAGTAAGAGAAACTATTGCGATCTTGGAAATTTTCAAATTAAAAAGTTTTCAATGGAAATGAACGTTTTAGAATCATCCAAGTCCAGTAAGTTTATATATTGGTTAAAACAGTCTGACAGGGCTTAAACGCTGATATTTTAAATTGTATCCCTCTAAAGCACCTATCATTTTGAAGAAAAAAAAAATATATATATATATATTATATATGAATAAAATAAGGTTGGAAAGCTAACAATTTTAGAAAAATGTTATCTTATATACAAAGTTGTAGAAACTAATTTAAATTTACGAATAGGATATAAACCTGGATGATTCTTGTAGATAACAACTTTATACTGTTATATATTTTTTTATTTAAAACATATGTTTCCAAAGTAGCTGATTGTAATTTTAAAAAGTTGTTTGAACTCGTAACTTTATTTAAAACTTCTTAAATTGATTTTAAGAACAGAGGTAAGTGAAAGTATTTTGTTGCGGGCACCAGATTTTTTTTAATATATTTAAAAAATACAGATAATAACCTACTTGTAGCTAGCTAATGTACATTAGACATTAATTCCATAATTTCGTTAATCATCTTAATCGCTCTATTCATATCATTCTGCAAACAGACTCTATTTAATTTTTTAATTCCTTTAAGCATACTCAGAAGGAATGTCACACGTATATAAATATCAAATGCTTTATGTGCTGTTAGTAGCAGAAACGGTGTCGATCTTGGTGATATTGATGTATCAGGGAAATACTTTTGAACACGTAGAGAAAATTCAGGTATTTGGGTTTTAATTATAACAAGAAAAAATGATATCCGGAAGAAATAAAGTCCCGGTTAAAGTGAGGAAAATGATTATTATTCGGTTGCTAAGTTACTTGGTTCTTATCTAAAAACTTAAAGGTTTTTATAAAACTATTATTCTTCCGAACGGTTCTTTACGGATGTGAAACGTGTCCGCTTTCTTTGAAGTTATGTTAAATCTCAATGGAGGAGACCCCGGATTCCGATGGAAAGTATTTATTTGTATTCTCGCGGAACTCAAACTGGTTAGTGGCCAGGTCCGAAAATTGGTAGGCCGAACACGTAGATGGGAGGATTGCGTTAAGGTTAATCTCGGGGGCTTGGGCTTGAACGGTGAACATTGGACGAGTCTGTGTAGGCGGAATTTGGTGGTATCGGCATCGAACCTTCGGGTTCGCTAAGCTATTATTATTATTATGTGCTGTGTTGCAATAAGTAATAATTAATAAATATTTGTTATATTCACACCTAAAAAGATACAAGTAAATATATAATAGTAGAAAAATAAAAAAATAATAAAAAAAAAATATATTTGAAAACCGATGGAATTAAAGATAAAATAAGCAATTAAAATTTAATAGGAATAAGATGAATCCAGAGACCGTTTTCAAACCAAACCCTATTCAAAAGTACAAAGGCGACCGACTGAATAGAAAGACCTTTATAGACCGCATTCGACTCTTAGGGAAATATTCTAGATAAGTTCCAGTCTAGTGATTTCGTTTGCAGTTATCGTCGGTTATAAGAACGTCACTGTAATTTGGTGTATAATTGGTACCTTGGATTGCCACGTAATATTATAAAACCGTAGCATGGAAGTGATCTCTATAATATTTATGGATGAATCGTTTAAATTCAAATAAAAAGGGACACAAGTATTTGGTAATATAAAATTTTGAATTTTACTGACATTACATTATTAATAGAAAGGACTAGATGTTCGTTATCTTCCTTAAGTCCGTTCATTTTTATGACTGAATCGAAAACTTATTACACTTACGGTGAACTACAGAATATGAGAATAATAAATATATATAAAACTACTAATAAACAATAAAAGAGATAGTTGACTGATAGGCTCATTTCCAAGATGAACACTAATAATACACATGCATGAGGTTTTAAATATTTCCAAAGGCCAAAAATATGTTATAAAACTAACAATTAATTTTTTTAGCTCCTGCCACAACAGCCCACACGAGCACATAAGCACCATAGTTATGCCCGAAATAATTCCTACAGCAAAAGATATAAAAATAAACAACTGAAACATATTTTATTTTTGTTATATTTTTAAGTAGTTAATTCATATTCTGTTTTATTTAAAACTTTATTCTAACTTAATTTTAACAGTGTAGTTTTGGAACTCTGTGTTTATTAATTTAAGTTAGTTTTCTTCCAATTAAATTTTAAATCATGTTACTCTATTGACGTATACTCATTAATTTGAGTTTCATTTTAAATTTGTCTAAAATGTGTGTATTTTTTTTTTATTTTCTGATTAATCCTCAGACTAAAATGAAACGACAAGAAACAGCTCGCAGATATCGTTTATTACAACATTTACTTGACAAAACGTTCAAAACTCCCCATCTACTACAAAAAACTAATTTATATTACCATACTTAGACCTATTTGGACATATGGAATTGAACTATAGAGACCCACCAAGCCATCAAATTCCTCTCGCATCCAATCCTTACAATCCGAAATCCTCCGAAAGATCCTCAATGCCCCTTACTTTGTCACCAATAAAATAATCCATAAAGACCTGAAAATCCCATTAGTTGCAGACTCAGCCCGAATTAGATATACTTCCTTTTACTCCAAATTACCTGGAGTCCACCCGAACCCACTTGTCTGTAATCTCTCATCTCCTTCTATTCCTAATCATCCTTCGAGGCGGCTGAAAATACGATGGCCTCGAGACCTACTTATCTGAATAATCTTTGAATTGCTACCACTGGGTAGATTCTTCTTACGCCTATCATGTCCATATCTCAATGTTCACTTGTTTTGTGTTAATACAGTTGTAAATATCTCTATAATAAATAAAAATAAAAAAAAATTCTGATTATTATGAATTCTTTATTTATTTATATTGGAGCATTGTTAAATTTGTAAGTTTAGAAAAAGGACTGCTTGAACAATTTTCTATTATATTATGTCCATTGCACATTTAATAAAAAAAAATCCTTCCTATTCTTAAGATATTTTTTTTTTATTAGCTAACGGGGAGTTTAATCTTGATACGGTATTCCTGTTAATTTTTTTTTCTCTTTTATTTTATTAACCAAAGGGAAAACAGTAAAATAATGGATGTAAAATAATATGAACCAATTATTTAAAAAAAAAAATTCCTAATTTCAAAAGCTTGAATATATAACTGAATTTTCATAAATGCAGCCATCAGGAAGTAATTAAAATTTCTTCAGCGTTATAAAAAAAATACATATATAAAAAGAAGATAACACATGAGAAACCGCTACTAAGCCATAAAATATCATTTAATCATGTTTTAATTACCGTAAGGCAAACAGTTAAATTAAATATTTTTTATAATGAATTGACCGCGTATAAAAGAAAATTAATTATAATTCGCTACAAATTGGCTGAAGCCAAAATAACCCTTTATCACGAACTGAGGCCAATTACGGGTTATAGTACGTGGTGGGAAGAACAGCAATTTATTCAGGCACCAAATGCAAAAAGTTTTTTTCTGTTTTTTTTTTTTTTTCGTTTTTGTTTTCGCTCCCATATGAGAAAGTTGGTATTTATGGTGGTAGTGTATTGCAACTGAGGTCATCTTATAACCGGGCTATATACCTGTACTGATGATATATTAAGTCAGTTTAGTATTAAATGTTCTAGAATGTACGAGCGCCATACAGCCCCAAGTTTAAAACTCCATTACCATCCGTCCTTCCCTGGTATAACATAATTAAAATCCCATTATATTTATAATTAATTAGGTAATTAAATAGATGGAATTTTAAATAATTCAATTCGACCCATAATGAGAGGAATTTCAAAATTAAATGATTCAGCTTTTAAAATACCTTTGGAAATACATTTGCATACATTTGACTACGGTTCACTGTATACGAAATGAGTTCTCACAAAATAATTCAATTATCCCAGAAAATAATTAAAATCGTATTTAACTTTTTTATTTTACCTTTCAATGGTTTCCTAAATTATTGATCAGTTAAACTTTATATGATAATGAAAAAACTTTATTTAAGCATGAACAATTAATGATTTAAAATATATCAAATTATTTTATTTATTAAATATTACGGATTTGTAATCATTGTATTGCTTTCCTTTGTTATAGGATAAAAAAAAATTGTTCCTTTGCTTAGTTTCGATATTATTAATTTTACAATATCTTTATATCAACATCGTAATTATTATTATAAAGAAAACATATATTTAAATATCGAAATTTGGATGGTTACTCATTTTACTAATAGTACTTTTTACTTTCACTTACTATATATAGTAAGGAAAGTATTGCGATCGTGAAAATTGTCGAATTCCAGTTTTCACGTGACAAAACTTTTTTCATCAAAATGAGCTTACCAGAAGAGGCACTTTATACCATGCATTTTCAATAATAATAACTAAATTATCTTGTTAACGCTGATGAAAAACAGGTAAATATATAAATTGAATAAATTCGATATCCAACTAAAGGAGAAAACAGAAAAAATATATTTTTAATGAAATTTTTCGTTTTTGAACATAAGAGCAGTAATATACATGTATGATATACTGTTGGAAAGCTAAAGATTTTAGAAAAAATATCATCTCATACACAAGCTTTTAGAAGTTAATAGAGAGTGATGAGAAGAAGATAAAACTAACTGATTATTTTAGATAATAATATAATAGATTTTTTAATAAAACACATGTTTCTATATAGATTCAATTTGATTAATTCCTTAATAGTTTCACGTATTTTTATCTCTAACTGTATTTGAAAATTCATTCATTGATTTTAAAAATCGAGGTAAGTGAAAGTCGTGTGTTGCCCACACCAGATTTTTTAAAAATATTTTATTAATTAATTATATTTAATATGGATATCATTAAGTAATATAATACTATAGGATCCTGCTTTTCGCCAACTTTATTTAATGTGTATATATCCGATTTTCCAAGCCACCCGCACGTTATAAGGTCTCTTTACGCTGATGATACAGCCCTAATCATATCGCATCGATACCATAGTTAACAGGTTACAGCTAAACTTCAAAAAAATCAATAAATATTGCAATATGTGGAAATTAAAAATAAATGCAAACAAGTCAGAAGCTATAATCTTTACTAAGCGCAAACCGAACATAAACCATCACTTTATATTAAACTCTGTCCACATTAACCGGTCTAAATCAGTTAAATACTTAGGCATAACATTAGACAAATCGTTAACTTATACCGAACGTATAAATAGAAAATCCGAAAAAACAAAGAAATGTATTTATAAAATGTTTCCATATTTCAATAAAAAATCCAGTTTAAGCACTCAGAATAAACTACAACTATATAAAACAGTCATACGTGCCCAGATCTGTTATGCATCACCTGGAGCTCGACTTGCAATACCAATTATAAAAAAAATAGAAACAATACAAAATACATGTATGCGAACCATCAACAACTACCCACGATATACTAAAATTTCAAAAATGCTCTTTGAACTAAATCTACCAACAATAAAACAGTTTATCTACACAGTAACCAAAAACTACTTTGATAAAACCACTGCTTCTGAAAACCCACTAAAACTAGAAATTGGTAATTACAACAAAACATCACTAAAACGCTACACGCACAAAAGAACCAAACATGTTCTTTTAAATTAATATTGTAATTTATATTGTGTAGGTTTTTTTTTTCGTGTTACTTTTCCTACTGTCTTAAACAAAATATTGTACGATCATTAGTAAATTCAAAGGATGATTGAAACTCTGTTATCATGAAAAAAGGTCCACTGAAATCATAAAAAAGTTTCTTTCATTCTTCCTTTCTATAATATAAACGTCCATATTATTATGCTCTTTAAAAGACGCCCTATGCATTTGTACCAACTATCATATTCTTCATCGTTTTACATTATTTTAAGATATTATTTAAAATTAGTTACACAGTTTATTTATTTCAACATTACGCTGTTACAATTGATAAACTTTAATCCTAACTACACTCTTCATATTTTTCATTATCTTTAATTCCATTACGTCATTCCATCAAAATTATTGTGAGTATTTTTGTTCTTATATTTTCATGGTTTCACAACTTTTTTCTTTTTTTGTTCAATTCATGAAATAACATATTTTCCTAATTTTAATAATTTTAACCTCATGGAAAAACTTTCAATTTGCTCCTATGATTTCAAATCTTTCCAAGACACTTCTAAGGCAGTAATTCCTGAACATCTGCCCACAACACTGCTCACATATAGGTCAAGATGGAGATTATACGAAATAAACAGCGCTCCACTTGAATCAGAAAGCAGCTAAGGCTTCGGAGACCACTTTAGGCACTTTCATCTTCAGTAACTATTAAAGTGAAATACGCAAGAAAAAAGTATATATTTATAAAGATATTGTGCACTTCCTAGCCAACTTATAACAATGAATAAACATGAAAAATATAATATTAACGTCGAGAAAATGTAAACACATTTAGTAACCATTAAATGCTGTAAGAGAGAAAAATTATCATCTACAAAAATCAATGAAATTTTTGTCGTTTTTATATTTTTTCTTACGTTACTATTTTTGGCCTACATACAGTACCTCTGGCGAATATAGATGTTAAAAAGATATTTTTTTCTGAAATTTCTAGCTTTTAAAGCATATTGTTGCTACCATTTTTTTTCTAGAAAAAAAAAAAAACAACCTGCCAAAAGATTTCTTTTGTATTGATCAACCTTTTTTATAGTTTATATTCCTGCACTATTTATTTATACAGGGTTGTGGGTTTGAACCTCTAAAGAGAACTATTCTTGGTGATGCCGTGCTTCAGAGGGAACTTAAAATGGCGGTCCCAAACATGTATGATGACAGATGCTAAGTATGTCAGTTGAAGATCTTTCATCTGATTAAACCAGAATAGAATAATATTAAGACTCCCACTGTCTAAATTAGCCATAGAAGTATGAAGTCACGTTAAATGAATAAAGATAAAATTATGCACTATTTAGTACTATTAAAAAGGAGAAACGATTAATTATTTAAAGAAAACAAAATTAATAGCAATTTGAAATAGTTAATAATGAAAATTCTGTAATTAAGCCAAGCCAAAATATTTCAAGAATAAGATTTTGTTTAAATTAATTATCCTTTAATAGTATAATTGGTAAAACGAGTTTCACAAAACTAGAAAGGGATTTTTTCTAGATCACATTATTAAAACAGATTATTGTTTGTTTATTTATTTAACGTCCCTTTATGCTACTATGGCTAATCGGACGATGCTAAAGTGGGAATCCTAAATTTAGCCTATCCAGGTTTTATTAGAATAGGGATCATTAACGAGTACCTGACACGCACAGGCTCGGGACCACCTTTTAACGTCCCTTCCGAAGGACGGCATAACTAGAGAAATTTTTACTCCCATTAAAAAATCCTAGGGCCACCCGCGGGTTTGAACCCGCGACCTTTGGCATAGAAAGCTGTTATGCTAACCACTACGCTATGGGTGGCCCCTAAAAAAGATTAATTGAATTGAATATATTTCATACATAGATAATTGGTAGCCAAAATAGGCCGATTATATTATGTTAATAAAATTATATTAGTTGTAAAGGCCCAAACTCATCGTTAACAAGAGTCCCCGAATCTTCTGTCGATCTATGTTATTCCGTTGGGAGTACGTACAATAAATAATAATTGTGAAAACATAAAAATAAAATCGTTATTATGTAAATAAAATCGTTATTATGTAAATAAAACTGTTTTGTTTTTCATTAATTGTATGTCTTCACCGAATTCTCCGATATTATGTCATATCTGATATTTTTCTTAGGGGACTTGTTTTTCTTCTGTTTTTATCAGAATTCTGCGTTTGTAGTAAATATTTAATGATTGGTTTAGTTTAAATAAAAATTCATCAGCAGGTTAGCGTTGTTTCTAGGTTATCTTTCATTATTTATTTTTGTTTAAAATGATTCTTATCACATCCACTAGCCAGAAGATCAGTGTTTGACAGTTTATTTATTTAATATAAGAATCAAGATTTTATTGTTCATTTCTAATAATATGTAAATTAAGAAGTTAGTATGGAGTCAACGGACAAAGAAACAAATGTCATGACCACATCATCATTCTGACAGGCAGAAGTGGAAGGAAGCGGTCACTTGTCAGATATTGTGGGAACAAGACTCGTCCTTTAAGAACAACGAGCATAGCTAATATCCTTAACAGTCTACATATGATTAATATTTCCTTCTCTGGCTGGTTTCCAACTCGGACGGATTGTCTTCCTCGGTTGGCAAACCGACGTAAATAGGATGTAATGTAACGACCTGCGAGATGGTCCTTTACAAGGTTATCAGCTAATTCAGCCGTTTACAGAAATAATCCTTTAACTACCTCGCTTGTTAAAAAGCAGTCAGAAAAAGATGCATCTTTAATGGGAAGATTATTCTTCAATCTATCCTAACCAGGCTCTTGTCAAATGGCGAGTGACGAAACACGGGAGAAACATATTAAGGTGAATTAAATATAAGGTATGGTTGTTACAGCCATAGTTGAGTGTACATTCAAGCTGGCCAATACCTACTGTTCTAGTGTCCACAATAGTATTCAAATATATATGTTATATCAACCGTATATTATATCAATAATAGAATTAAGTTAATATACGATATCAAATATACATTTCTGCTATTGTGTTAAAGAGCCACGGATGCAAAATGTTTTGTTATTAATTAGGAGAAATTAATTTTTAAAGCCTTGAGTTAAATAAACATAATAATGGAGACGTCGATTTTAGAAATATACTTTTAAAAAAGTTTTATTCGTTTTGAAGGAAGACCATAGGTAAGTCATATTATGCGGTAACCTTCTTTTAACCCCCATACACTTGTAAATTCCTATTTAATTCAGTGAGCCAATGAACGCCCATAAGGACAAATAGCGGTGTGATATGAAATAAAATGATTGGTGATATATGAAAAAGCATTTATATAATCAAAAATATAAGGCTTTAAAATGGGGAAACAGCCCCGAAACGTCGACATATATGAAAAGCTTATGAAATAAAGTGATTAAGTGACAAATGGAAGTCAATGTGTGCTTTTTTAAGTGTTTATATTAAGAAAAACTTCCAAAAAAATTAAAAAAGAAAAGTTCCAATTTAATTTTTTCTAATATTGTTTTGTTGGATTTACTGTTATTTTTTATATATACATATTTTTTATTTCTCTCTCTTCCACGTATATAGTTTTTCTTTATAGAGGTTTAATATACATATTATATCCAGACGTTGATAACCTCAGAGATTTACCATTTAAAATCCAAACAAACAAACAAAAAGGTACTAAAAGAAATTTTTTACACGATCGATATTTTGTATGGTAATCGCTTGATTTGATTGAAATTCGTCATCAGATTTAATCTAAAAACCACACAAGTCATTCTAAGAGGTGTTTGAAAATTAATGTTCTCTTCTATATACACGTTTGATTTTATTCCAAATGAAACTTAAACATTTTCTCCCATAATGTAAAAAGGCATATATAAAAAGAAAAAAAAAATCAAATACATTGGTTTTGTGATACTACCTTATAATAATAGTATATTGCGTCTCATTTAATATTAACTGATGGAACCCTTACCATTCGGCATATTTTTCAAGAATGCCCTTATTATTCATCACACCTGAATAAAACTGGACTAAGCCCGAAAATTTCAGCGGTGCTGGGTGATAGAGAGGAAACCATTGAATTAGTTTTGGATTTTCTTAAGGAGCAGTCATTATTATCGAAATTATAAAGACCATTCCTAGTAAGTTTTTAATCAATACTTTTTTTTTAAGTATTACTATTACTATCTTTCTTATTTATCTTTTTAAACTATTGTTTACATAATAATCTTTTTTTTTTTTCTCTCAATTACTCATTAGCTAATAGTTCTTTCTTATAAAGGTTGAATATGCATATAGTGTCTAGGCGTTGATGACCTTAAGGTTTTTACGCCTTAAAACCAAAACAAACAAACAATACTAACTGTACCTTTTAAAAGTTCAACGACTTAATTATCGCATCGTATTGTAATTTTTTCGTTATTTATGAAAGCCGTTATTAACTGACTATTTATAGATTACTTGTTTTAGTTGATGACAATCTTTAAATTAGGATAAGGGATCATAAAAGAAAACATAAATTTAAGTGTTGCATTGTATTTAATTTTTGATAAATAAATATCACCACAAATTGCAACATATTACATGCCCATATACAGTAGGTATGACTAGTTAGATATGTCTAATTTTTCAATTTATGATTATTACCTCAATAAACATTTAATAGTAGTATTCATCAAAGACTATTACTGTCAACGCTGATTGATAATCACATATTATTTATTAATGTAAATATATATATATATATATATATATATATATATATATATATATATATATATATATATATATATATATATATTTTATATATATAAAATATGCAGGTGTCTTTAACTTAAACCGGTCGAAGGCAACTTATGGTACGACTAATCTAGAAAGACCAACGAAGAAACATAAATACATTATTCCAAACGTGCTTAGTAATTACTAAAGCGTTTATGATTTAAAATTCAAAACACTCTGTTACTAACGATCTGTTCTCCTTGCTAATTACGATAATCTCTGTTATATTAATGCCCTCTTGGCAGAATCATTTATCAAAAGGAGCTCGTCCCGGAAACTTGCCAAGGTCGCTGGCTGGCTATTTCTTAAAAGTTCCTGATATCGATATAATTATGTTATTGGGAGCGAGAAACCCTAAGGTATATGTTATCATCCCAAAGACTTCTTAAAAATTACACTACTAACTATTCATAACATTTCTTACAAATCCACACAATAATTATGAATCAAAATTGTTATCATTTTTTCATTATTTGAGAAAATGTATCTTAATCACAACAGATCTCTTTTACGACTAGTCCAACACCAAACCATAATATATTTAATGTAGTTTAAAGCTATTAAAGTCTGTGGAACTCATTTTAATAGATATACAATGGAAACACAATATTAATAATAGACTTTTAGACTCACGTCACGCGGAATCGCACACCAACAAACAAAACACAGATCTCAAACAGTGGTTTTGCTTACTAAATAACGTCTCTACAATATGTCTTGTATGTCCACAAAAAATAGACCTAATTTACATAGATTATATGTAGTCTAAATTGTGTGACGATAAAATTAAACAGTGGAATCGTAGAATGTAAATTCTCTATCAGTCCTATTAATTTAAATTCCAATATTCATTTAACTACACTTTTTTAGAAGAATAAATTATCACAATTCATTGGTCTTTATTTTCGGAAAAACAGACCGACATTAGAATAAAGCCAGAAAATAAATTCATAATTACGAATATTCGTCTGGAGTTCTAACACTATCCAGATTTTCCTCTCATGTACGCTGTGTTTATGCCAATGGCGCCCTCACTCAGCTTCCGCTGGCTGGTTCTCCACAATGACGCGGCTGAGAGAGAGGCGCTGGGATCCCTCGGGTTCTGATTGTGGGGGACAAACCCCGTCCAGGAAACCCCTGTAGATGGTAAATATTGTATATAGTGTATTCATTTTTTGTTCATTTAATCGTTAAAATTGTATTGGGTTGTTTCACACGAAACGTCCGTTTTTATAGTTTCTGAAACACATAAAGGGTTTTGCAGGTCTTTGTTGTTTTCATCCGAATGTTTACATATTTAAAGTAACCAGTTACTAATCCTCTACCTTTGTATTATAAACATTAGCTCCCCAATCAATTACCCACTTTTTAGTATACCACAAATATGAACATGGAAACACGCGATTTTCTAGTAATATTTTTGTACGAGTTTAAACTCGGCCATTCAGCATCTGGGGCCGCTAGAAATATTTGCAAGGCGTTTGGGGAAGGGAGCGTTAATGATTAGACCTTTCGCCGTTGGTTAGCTTAGTTTTCAGCTGGGTATACTGACTTGGAAAACTTGCCCCGAAGAAGACCTCCGTCCGTATTAGACAACGCTGTCCTCAAACATACAGTGGAAGGAAACCCCTACCAGTTAACAGTTAAAGGACTCTCAGCACAACTAAATGCAAGTGCATCTACCGTTTCCAGCCATTTAAAGTGTATTGGGAAAGTAAAAAAGCTCGATACATGGGTACCTCATGATCTCACTGAGCGACAGCAAGACCTCATGTTTCAAAACATACCGTGCAAAAATTGAAAGAACTGGGCTACGAAGTTCTTCCAACCCACCATATTCTTCCGACTTGTCTCCAACAGATTACCACCTGTTCAGGAATTTAGACAACTTCGTCAAAGGAAAACTTTTTGAAAATGATGTTTAAGTGAAAAGTGCGTTTTCAGATTTTGTTTCACTTCAAAGTTCAGAATATTTCAGTTCGGGGATAAAATAGTTGGTGTCACGTTGGGGAAAATGTGTAGGAAGAGAAAGTAAATACTTCGAATAAAATTATCTTGTTTTTTAATAAAAACCTTTACCTTGAAAACGGACATTTCATGTGACACAACCCAATATTTATACATTTTGTTTTTATACACGGTTAAATATATATATATATATATATATATTTTATATTTGTTTATTTGACTTTACCATTGTTTATAATGTAAATATTATTTGAATGTGATCTTATAGCACTATTATTATTGTCCATTAAGACAAATTCTAATACATTTGAATCAATAAAAAAAGAAAAGATCTTGATGAAGAATGAACTCGCTTTATTGTTCAATATTATATTTTGAAACTGAGTTATGACGCTTTAAGCAAACTATATGTCCTCTATTACTCCTTGATTTTGAGGCCGATTTATTATTAACGTACATAAAGTAAGTATATAGATTAGTAACCCAACTCTTATCCCGTTGAGGCCGGTGTTCCTCAGGGCAGCGTCCTGGGACCCGTTCTCTACATCCTTTACACCGCTGATATTCCTAATCATCCTGACACCTTTCTGGCAACATTTGCAGACGACACCGCCATCCTATCATCCAGTTCCGATCCCGAAACAGCATCCTTAATCCTGCAAAGACACCTTTGTCTTATCGAAGACTGGTGTGGTGCTTGGCGTATAAAGGTGAACGAGGCAAAATGCAAACACGTAACCTTCACTCTTCGACGAAACTCCTGTCCGCCAGTTTACTTCAATTCCATTCCTATTCCTCCTTCAGATACAGTCCGCTATCTTGGCTTACTACTAGACAAAAGACGTGGAACCCACATACAAGACTTAAAAGAAAAGAACTCAATCGACGATTCGGACAGTTATACAGACTATTAAACAGAAAATCTGAACTTACAGTTGAGAACAAATTATTAATTTATAAGACAATACTGAAGCCCATCTGGACCTACGGACTTGAACTGTGGGGGACAGCTAAACGTTCTAACATCAAACGCATTCAATCCTTTCAATCCAAAGTCCTCCGAATAATAGTAAATGCTCCTTATTATGTATCCAACTATACCTTGCACCACGACCTTAATGTTCCATTTATTTCAGACCTAATTCCATCCAAATTTTCCAAATTCCATCAGAACCTCATTCATCATCCTAATCCTTTAGCACGATCCCTATCCAGGCTCCACTCATCCATACAACCCACCTAGAAGGTTGAAACGGCAGTAGCCCCGAGATATATTGTAAATATGTATGCTGGAGTTCTGACACTGGTCAGATTCTCCTCTCATGTGCGGTGTGATTGTGGCTGTGGCGCCCTCACTTAGCTTCCGCTGGCTCTCACCAGTGATGCGGCTGAGAGGGAGGCGCTGGGATCCTTTGGGCTCTGCTTGTCCTTCCACAAGTGGGGGGACAAGCCCAGTCCGGGGTTCCCGAGCTGATTGTAAATATTGTACATAGGTATGAATGTGACATGTTTTGTTTATTTATTTGTTAACTTCATTTATTTGTATTTATTTTGTCTACTTAATTTTGTTATTGTATACGTTTATTTATTTTGATTTTATTTTATGTAATTTGACTTTCCTTTTGTTTATATTGTAAATATTGTATGAATGAGATCCTGTAGCACTATTATTATTGTCTATTATGACAAATTGTAATATATACGAATAAAATAAATTAAAAAAAAAAAAAAAAAGATTAGTAACAGGTATTATGGAGGAGAAAAACGGAAGAACAAGTGGATTGGAGTAAATTGAAAATTGAAATGTAATGATGTGTACGTGAGGTTTCACTGTTGACATATTCAAATCGTTTACGATCGGATTCGAAATAAAACAACGTGCATATTTTTTTTTTCTAGAATAAACTTAGATTTTTCACAATGGACTCGAAAGCTTTTATATTATTTTTAACATGTTCGCTACTACTCGTCCGCCTCTCCCATAGTGCTACTAATATAGACCTTGAAAAAATGTCAAAATTAACACGGACATAATACTCCATAATTATATTTTCAGAACACAAGTATGCGCGCTCATAATTGTGTTTATTGGAGTTTATCCTACAGTATAGATAGAAAGATAGAAATTTATTTTTATTCTGGGAATGGATCCCTTTAGAATAACAGCTTTGTACAGTTTAAATATACAATATGTCTGGCCAACAGACTAGATGAACATAATTACAATAATCGATGAATTTGTATACAACACAAAATAAAAAAAAATAAAAACAATCTTCAAAAGCTAATTATTTTGGACAAAATAAGAAATAAATGAATTGAGAACAGAATTTAAATATAAAAGAAAGAAAAACGCTGAAAATTATTACACAATGGTTTATTATTTTCAAATAATAATATTAGGGTATAATTGTTTATGTAGCTGTTGATAGGCAATTAAGTAATATGAAAAGCAATAATTCAAAGGATAATACAGCGAGTTGAAGTGGCTCCTACCTGCTACATGGAGGAAATATTTTCTGGGATCATACCTTCACCGAATCATAAACTCCTAGCACCCTCCATACATTCACAGCATCCTTAAATTTAAATCCTCAGTCCACTCTCTCGAAACTAGATCCCGCCAGTCCGACCTTTACATTCCCACCCATAGAACTAAATCTTTTGATCACTCCTTTTAAATCCGTTCTGCAACCCTCTGGAATTCCCTACCTACTCATATTCGCCAAGCTTCTTACTTTCTCTCATTCAAATCTCACCTTTTCCGACATCTTTTGGCATCCCAAATAGATGCACAGCAAATGTAAATCTGCAACTGACTTATTTTAATTTCAATACAAGTTGTAATTATCTATTTTACCCTAAAGCTAGTGAGGAATAATTAGTTTGTTTTGTTTTTTTTATGTTCCCTCAACCCCATCAGTAGCCTTTAGGAGATTTCTCTTCTTTCTCTCTCTTTTTTTTTTTTTAATCTTGTGTGTTTATTATCCATACTTTTTGTACATGAATGTATATAAGTCTAGGTAGTGTTTAATTTTCCTTTTTGCTCAGTTGTAAATAAAAATTAATTTTATTGTTTTCTTGACCAGACATATATATGAATATCTACTGTTCATTTCTGTTATTCTTAAGGGACATAGTCCCAGAATAAAGTTTTGTTATTATTATTATTATTATTAATATCATGTCACTACCGGTTATTTGTAAACGCAATATCTCAGTTAGTTGTTAAACAATTTCAATGATTCTTTTTTCATTTTGTCAAAAATTTAATTCTCTATTAAATGGTATTAAATGGCAAATGCCAGGTATTTAATTATTTAATTATTTAATTATTATTAATTAGGACAAACGGATTTTTTTTAACATTATTCGGATTCTACGCATCTTGAAACGTAAGCTCTCAAATTTTGAGGGTTTTTTTTTTTTTTTTTTTTTTTGGTTCGATTACAAAGGTTCATTATTGAAAATAATAAACCCAAAAAAAATTTGCAATGAATAAGATCAATTGGACTTTTTTTTTTTTTACGAACTTTGTCATATATCCAAATTTTCTTACAATGTATTCGAGATAAAACTGGGTATGTGAATATATATTGCTAGGTGTACAGTATACAATATATCCCGAGCGAAGCTTACAATGAACACTCAGTCAGAAGATCTCATAAGGCAGAGACAGTTGGGAAGCGTACAATACTCCTTCCTTATTTCATCACCCTTCAAGCAGACCATTCCTATTCCAGAAGACTCCTCCACTTCCAGGACCTCTTGTATTAGCGACACCTCCCCTCCCTCCGCCCTACCTTTCATTACTTCCAGTTTTCCAGTCTCTTATAGGACCGTTCCCCTTATCTTCCCGAAGCCGGGGCAAGCTGTTGCATTCTACTTATCTGTTTATACCTCCTGGATTTACTTACTGCCTCGAGGAGAGATTTCTATCCGGATCTCCCTAAGGGTTACGGTCTTGGAGTTGGGTTTTACGATCTCACCTTATGACAGACCTGGTGCAATGAAATTCAAGCTGTATTGATTCAATTGTAACTTTCTCTTCAACAATAGTTGATTGGCTATGGCTATTTCTCAATAATAAAACATCTGGTGCGGGCAACACACGACTTTCACTTAATAAAGTTTTAAATACCGATTAAAGATACAGTTAGGTATGAAAATGGGTGAAACATTTAAAGAATTAATTAAATGTAATTTCTATATAAACATGTGTTTTATTAAAAAAATCAATTATATTATTATCTAAAATAATCACTTAGTTTTATCGGCTTTTCATCACTCTCAATTAATTTTTAAAAGCTTGTAATATTTAAATGAGATAATATTTTTTCTGAAATCTTTAGCTTTCCGAAGGTATATCATACATGTATATTACTGCTCTTATGTTCAAAAACAAAAACTTACATTAAAAAAATATTTTTTCAGTTTTTTCCTTTAGTTGGGTATCGAATTCATTCAATTTATATGTTTACCTTTTTTTTTGTCATCAGTGGTGACAAGATAATATAGTTATTTTAATAGAATATACAAAATTAAAAGTACTTTTTCTGAAAAAGAAAATTTAAAATATCGGAATTAAAGCCCTTTCAGACTATTTTAATCAGAATGAAACCAACATCAAATTAAAGCCCATTATATTTTACATCTGTATAGCGACTTTAATCAAAATCGTTAAAGCAGTTTTTAAGAAAATCGGTAAAAGGTTCAAAATCCATGGTGAAAAGTGGATCATCTGAATAGCTGCTTTTGATGAAGCAGTTGCTGAAACATCTCAGGCATACAGTTGTCTTAAATATAAAATTTCAGTTCTATAGGACTTTTCGTTTCTGCGCTGGATTTACCACACATAGACACACACACCCTAAAACTGGAATTGGAAAACTTTCACGATCGCAATACTTTTCCCTACACTATATTTCATATATAGGTAAGTGAAAGTAAAAAAAGAAATTCTGCATACCTTCGTACTATTTAGCGGAAATACACTTTAAAACCTATTCTCATACCTACTAAATATACATAACAAATTCACAAAAAGTAGTTGAGCTACTTTAGAGGAGTGCGACCACTAAAATTCTTAAATATGTACTCGAAATTCTTACACACACACACGCACACAATTATGTACATTCTCTTATATTAATCATGAATTTACTATCTTCCTGGGGCTCTGTTCTTTAAAGAATAATTCAAATATTCTTCCTTATATAGAAAGAGACTACACTAATAAATAATAAAGCCAAAACCTTCTTAAAATTGAAATATTATAATTATTTATACAAGGATGATATATTTGTAATAATTTATAAACAAAAATCACATAATATAAATGGCTTCAAAATTATTATATTGATACAAGAGACGCTGGGAGAGGATAAAAGATGACTGAGCAGATTATCCCATCTCATCAGAAGATCCAGAGGGGCCTTTCTTCAGAGCATTCCAGCTGCCAAACTGGGCACGAAATGAAGCAATTCCAGTCACTTTTTCTCCAGTGCCAGGCTATATCTCTCTGTGGCTTCAGGAGGAATTCCAGGTGCCACGTATCGACTCGGAATAAAAAAACTGGCAGTTAACCTGCACGTTTAATGTCGGACCGTCTGTTTTACTTTTCTTTTCGGAAGGAGCGAGTTACTAATTAGCACAAATTCTGGTTTTATTTATGTTTTCTTCTTCTCTTTTTTTTTCTTTTTTTTTCTAATCAATATTCAACAGGGCAAGTTATCATTTGGTCACTAATCCTTTCATTACAATATTTTTTATCGTTTTATATTTTTTTTAAATAGTTTTATTAATAAATAATACAATATGCCACAATCTTGGACAATGAGTATTAATGCTATAAGAAGTCATTCATTCCTTATGCACCGTAAATAAAAATTACAAAGAAGAATAAATACAAATAAAATAAATTATATAAATAATAATAATCTTGGCCACATTCATACTTATATACAATATTTAAATACTGCTAATGGGAACTCCGAATCAAACCCCAGGAGATCCCAGCGCCTCTCAGTAAGTCGCGTCACCGGTCTAATAATCCAGAGGAGACTGAGAGATGGCACTAGAGCCACAGACACTCAGCATTGCTTTATTAATGACTGTTTTTGTATAGTTCCTTTAAGAGCAATAAAAACAATTAAAATAAATATATATTTTGGTTAAATGAAGTCGAATTAAATATAATATAATCATTAAATTTTCACCAAACATACCACGTTTTAAAGTGCTCATACTGTCAACAAACTTTTTATTAATGAAATATTTACTACATTTTACTGATTAGGACTTTATTTCTTCCACTGATATAAAGCGTAAAAACAAAAATTTTCACTTATTCCATTCATAACAAGGAGTTAATAACAACTTTCAGGCTTATAACTTATTAGAGTTTCCTAACTAGGGTCTAACCTTTAAAATATCTGCACTATTTAAGTTTGATGATAAACTAATTAATTCATTTTTTATTAAAACTAATTTTTTTTTTTTAAATGAAGAGAGGTCTTCTACGAGTTTACATTTTATTAGCAACCTTTCTAGTTAATCATTAAGATTTTTTTTTCTATTCAGATGAAAATAAGGGAAGATAATCAAGAAAGTAAATTTATAATATTCCAAATTTAAACATTATGATTATGAGTGGCCACACACACAGCCTTCTATGCAATGTAGAATTTCCATGCTGATACAGGCATCAAGTTTCTATACCCAATCAGGGTTCGTGTAGTCCTTCTCTTACACATTTTTAATATTTCGTCCATGAAGGTTATAAATAGCAAAGGACTAAGGCTGTCCCCTACTTGACCCCAACATGAAAATAGAAAGGCTGGGATTCTTTTCCATTTAGGCGTATTACTCCTTTTGGACTCTGATAAATGGACTGCATAGCTGCAATCAGGTTCGAGGGAACATTTTTATACTGCAAAGCTGCCCATACTTCATCCCTTGGAACTGAATCGAATGCAGCTTTGAGGTCTATAAAGGCCAAATAAATATCCTTCCCTACTTCCCATGTCTTTTCAATTATCATTTTGAGGGAGAATATATGGTCTTGTGTTTGTCTACCGGGTCTGAACGCTGCCTGTTCCTCTTCCAGATCTTCCTCTATAAGTTTCCTCAACCTTTGTTCTAAAATTATGGTATATATTTTATACACAACCGCAGGGTCTAGACTTGTGTGTTAGTCTGGAGGGGATTAACAATCCCCCGGGTCCCGAGTTCAGTACTTAACACACAACCTCACCACAACAGTACTCTACACACATATACTAACATTAGGCCACTAACAGTACATACCCCAGGGCTACCTTCCCTGGGAAGACTCAATAGTCATTGAGTATAAAATGACTCCAATTGTCCCGAGGTAACGGGGCCTCCAGTACTGGGCTAATCACTCGTCTGGAGTACCAACGATTCAAAATAAAACACCAAGCCTCGGAAATGGATGGATTTCACGGAATTAAATAAACCGTACTTTGGAAAGGACTAGGAGTGGGCATAATCGAATGATCGTCATAATCGGATGATCGGACTTCGATGATTTAAATAACCGAATGATTTTATAATCCAATGATCGATAACCATAGATTTTTTTATGTGATGAGCCAAAAAAAAAAAAAAAAAAAAAAAAAAAAAAAAAAAAAAAAAAAAAAAAAAAAAAAAAAAATATATATATATATATATATATATATATATATATATATATAAAATAATAATCCCTCGATTATCATTCAACAGTTAAGTTCGATAATCGAATAATTCGAATGATTGAAATAATCGAATCATCCGATAATCCTCATTCGATTATGACCGTCCCTAGAGGGGACTTAATATAGTGGTCCCGAGTCTAATCGAAGAAATCAATCCTGATTTATTGCGCATAGGTTAAAATAAGGACTACCATTGTAGCATCAATTAAAATTAGCCACAGTAACATAAATTGACGTAAAATTAATAAACTGAATAACAACGAGAACAAAATTTATCAGTAAGTAAAGACCACTAATTTGTAAAAATCGTCAGATACATACATAAGAAAACGGTAAACACATTAATATCTATTTTGGCGAAAAAGTTGCCGTAAAACACCAGCAAGTAAGCATATGTTGTGTTCCATCTAGGATTTAATACACAGATGATTTAGTGGTTGAAAACTCTGATTTGAAATTATCCACAATCGCAATACTATCTTAACTGCATATTTCATAAGTAGATAAGTGAGAGTAAGAACTAGAGCTGGGAGGAAAGTGATTTTGCGATTTACGAGTACAGCGAGGCTTCGTCTGAATCCCGCTATCCGCTGTTCTTCACGACAGTTTAAGGATCTAACAGATTATTCCGGACGATAAAGGATCTGGAAGGAGTATCCTGTTGAGTTATGCCCCTCAGAGTACAATAACCTCCAAGAAGTATAGCCCTGATTTACGCCTACTGTTAGGAAGGGCCTTGCAAGGCTGTACCCGTCTTATGCACCCCTCTCGGACCCTTTATGCGACGACTATCCCTCATAAATATACATCATATTCTAGAGCGTTTTTCTCAGCGACCGACTGTTCCGTTTCGTCGGGATATTACGGTATGAATACCCTGTGTAGTAGGAAGTGTCTGGGTTTGGTATATATTTTGGAAATGTATACCCCTTCCCCTCCGTCTTGTAATAACACGTGTGAAAAGAGTGGAAGGTACCATGGTGTGTAAAAAAAATTGGAAATTAATCAGCCCAATGTCATACTTCTACTCTAGAAAATAATATGTTGTCTTAAATATGAGTTTTACAATATGAGGAAAACAATGAATAAAAATATATATACAGGGTGTCTCTTAAATGTCTCGCCATATTGTAAGAGCAGATACAAGACCTTATATGAAATAAAAAAGTTCATATGAACCGAAGCCTGATTCCTAACGGTTAGAGGGGAAAAGCAAACTTTGTGTTATTTACATTTATCCAAAGTTTTCACAGAAAAAACTAAAATATATATTTACTAGATGTGCACGCAAAATAAAAAAAAGTAATACCAAATAAAAGAAGAGACATTTTGTCAGAAGGAAGGAAGTCAAACCCTCAAAATAAGAAACTATTGGGTTTTTTTATCCCCGAACTGAAAAACTCTGAGCTTTGAAGTGAAAAAAAAAATCTGAAAACGCACTTTTCACTTGATCATCATTTTTAAAAAGTTTTCCTTTTTACGAAATTGTCTAAATTCCTGAACAGG
This sequence comes from Piezodorus guildinii, assembly GCA_023052935.1. Lineage (NCBI taxonomy): Eukaryota > Metazoa > Arthropoda > Insecta > Hemiptera > Pentatomidae > Piezodorus > Piezodorus guildinii. Next base: position 213,673,461 of record CM041292.1, on the reverse strand, counting down.
TGGTAATCTGTTTGAGACAAGTCGGGAGAATATGGTGGGTGCGGAAGAACTTCGTATCCCAGTTCTTTCAATTTTTGCACGGTATGTTTTGAAACATGAGGTCTTGCTTGCTGCTGCTCACAGAGATCATGAGGTACCCATGTATCGAGCGTTTTTTACTTTCCCAATACACTTTAAATGTCTAGAAATGGTTGATGCACTTGCATTTAGTTGTGCTGAGAGTTTTTTAACTGTTTGGTAGGGGTATCCTTCTACTGTATGTTTGAGTACATCGTTGGCAAACCAACGGCGAATGGTCCGTTCATTAACACTCCCTTCCCCAAACGCCTTGCAAATATTTCTAGCGGCCCCAGTTGCTGAATGGCCGAGTTTAAACACGGACAAAAATATTCCTAGAAAATCGCGTGTTTCCATGAACATACATGGAGGTATACTAAAAAGTGGGTAATTGATTGGGAAGCTAATGTTTATAATACAATGGTAGATGTTTAGTAACTGTTAACTTTAAATATGTAAACATTCGGAAGAAAACAACAGAGACCTGCAGAATCCTTTATGTATTTCAGAAACTATAAAAAACGGACATTTCATGTGAAACAATCCAATATTTTATAATTATTTCGCTTTCTGTAATAAATAATAATAAGAGGTTTTATTACGGTAAAAAACAAAATTATATATTTAAAAAGAATCAAATTTGAAATTCTTGTGATAAAGGATAGATTATTTCACAGAGGATAACAACTATGTTAATGTTATACAATTTATAAGTAAGAATAATTTAATCGAGAAAGGCATCTGGCAGTATTACTCATCTCTAAACAACCAAGTATAATTAATTCCATGAAAGATCGGTAATTATAAATAATAGTCATGGACATTTAGTAAGAATGTTTTCTAAAAACAATAATAAAATTGCGAATCAAAGAACTTTATAGCATAACAGTAAATGTTTCTCATTTTAAGTTTACACAATCTTCTCTTAAATTATCACCAATTAGTATGAGTCAAATTAAGGATGAAATGCAACTAAATTCTCTTACAAATTAAAAAAAAAAATAAAGAAGCTGTATATATTCGATAGCCAATTTATTTGTAAATTAAATATTATATACAATTATAAAAAATCCTTCCTCTGATCTTGATGTAAAAAGGAAAAAAATTCTATTGTTCTTATTAATTCCTTGGGTTATTTCTTGCCAAATCTCAAATGCGTGGGAGTTCCTGCTTTAGACAGGAGAAGAATTAACATATTTAAAGAAGAAAAAAAAAAGGATTTATCCCAGACATTAATCCCGGTCTAATTAAGGAGGCCGTTTAATGTTAATGATATATCGCCATTATTATCGTAACGGACTTCTTCCTCTGGGAAATTTATCAGTTCCGAAAGATGTATCGGCGATTAAGTCATCACTCTCTTTCCTCAAGAGACGCTTCTTCCGTATATTCATATCATGGGATAACGATTGCTGTAGGAATTCATACCGCGAATCTGCACAAAAAAATAAATAATAATATTTATCTTAGATGAATGATGGGCAGTGTCTCAGAACCTACGTGCGCTCTGGATCTGTCAGTGTTCAGAGAAACGGCGTTACGTAATTCTTTTATTGATATTTACAACTGTACACAGTACAACAAGTAAATGAGCTATTTACAGAACATTGGCTTGGAAAAGTCTTGAGAAGAATCTACCCAATGGTACCACTTCAGAGCTTATAGCAGGTCTCGAGGTCGCCGTATTTTCAGAAGCCTCGGAGGATTATCGGGAATAGATGCCGATGAGAGGATCCGGACAAGCGGGTTTGTATGGGCGGGTAATTTAGAATGAAAGGAGGAGTATCTTTTTTGGGCAATTTCTGCAACGAGAGGGATATTCAGGTCTCTATGGATGAGTTTGTTGGTAACAAAGTAATGAGCGTCTAGGATTTGTCTAAGGATTCAGGATTGCAAGGATTGGATGCGGGAGGGATTCTATGGTTTAGTGGAGCCCCATAGCTCTATGCCATAAGTCCAGATAGGTCTAATTATGGTTGTGTAAATCAGTTTTTTGAAGTATAGAGAGAGTTTTGATCGTTTGTCAAGTAAGTGTTTTAATAGTCGATATCTACGAGCAGTTTCTTGTCGTTTAAGTCCAAGGTATCGTATTTGTTCTACAGAGATGAGTGGGGAATATAAACATAAATTAGATTTTTACAAACATTTAACTATTTATTAATACTATAATTTACTGAATATACTTAAGATCACCTATGGTGTCGTGTCTAGCATGATAGCCCTCCATGTCTAAGGACTCAGATTTAAGCCTGCAGGTACTCGTTAAAGATCCCTATCCTAATTAAACCAGTACTTGCAAAATTTAGGATTCTCACTCTAGTATTGTCCGATTAGCCATAGAAGCATCATGTGACGTTAAATAAATAAAAGTACATCAAGAGTAATGTTCGGAGGTTAAACATAATTTCAGAAGTGACTGATCAGAATCCCTCTAATATTTAAAATTATATACTTTATTTATTTTTTTTTTTTTTTTATGCAACAAGAAGCAAATTTTATTATGGTGTGGATCGAATCCTGGATTAACACGTTCACTGGGTCACACTTTGTGTCTTTCCTGGAGCTGTGTGACCCACCAATGGGTCACACTTCTGTCTTTCCTGGGACTATGTGACCCGCCGGTGGGTCTCACTTAACTTTTCTGTGGGGTGACATGCATAATAGGTAAGCTACTTGTTTTCATAAAATAATTCGTAAAAAAAAAAGCACTGTCCTCACAACTTACGCGGATGACACTTGTGTGTAATCTAAGTCGCTGTACTAGAACAGCGAAAAATAAAAACTGAATGACGAATTAAGCGGCTAATACTGAGAAAGGCACGGCAGGTTGATGTTCAAGATAATGTATGAATAGTTGATGCCTCTAGAGAGTTAAGGGACTGAGGTAAGTATTTCATCAACAAAGGAGTATAACGAATATCAAATTTACATCACCTAATAAAAAATATATGTTATTGAAATTATATCATACTTTGTCAGGTTTTACGTGTATGTGAGATCCTAGAAGGGTTATATACAATGGAAAAAAACTAATTGTTTATTCAGGAAAAATGTATATATAACAGAAAAAAAAACAACATCAGTTCTTTGATGAGACCATGTGTTAATATAATAAAATCCCTAGGAAGTAGCTTAACCACAAAAATAATTCGTTATAAAAAAGCTACAACGTCCCTAAGCATGTGCCTCTGTTTACAAGAGAGCATATGTTGTATATAAGACCCAGCTTAGAAAAACCACGATATTCTTCCAAACCTTGGGCACCGATTCCACCGACAGATGTTGAGCAGCCACAGGCTAACAAACAATCTCTCGCTCATAAATGGAACTAAATATAGCAATGCCACACGCGCGTACCTCCGTATCAAAGGTAATACTACAATACGTGCTTTGGAACCGTTGAGGTACCACCGCTGAAGAGTATGGTAACTGTAGAGGGCTGGCATACCAGATGGTATTGCCGGGTTACGACATCCCGATTATTGTTTCGGCATCTGGTTCTTGTCTTAAGTCCACTCAGGGCAGTAATATACTTAAGAGGACCGTTTGGAAATGGTCCAAATGATTTATTATCTTTTCTGACATAATCCAGATATTTTCAATTTAGAAGTCATGGTAGAGCTTAAGCTTTATTTCATTCTGTAAGTGGATATAACTAGAGATCTCTACATTGATAGCTTTTAGAAGGTTTAGGACTTAGATTTAGTTACTAATGTCTTATTTTTCTCAAACAGCAGATTTTCGTACAACAGTGCATGTCGTAGGTGAGGAGTGAGAGGGCGGTTAAAATCAGTTTCATGTTTTGTATGAGTGTTATGAATACAGAATAATATTTCATGAGGCTTCTTTATGTATATTATATATTGGTATATATAATATTTCTTTATTTTATTCATCTTCTATACTTCAACAATCCTCCAGTCCGTCCGTAAACTCAATTTCTCTTGAAAGTCAGTCAATTATAGATAGAAATAGTCATGACCTATTGTTTTTCCAAGTCAGAGAAAATTCTAAAGTCACGTTTATCTTTGTCTTCATTTGGCAACTTTCAGGATTCCCCTCAGTCTTATGAAAAAAACAATACATAATCAACCAACCACATAGTCAACAACGAAAACTATAAATATAATATAACCTATTACTCATGTTAAAAAAAAAAAAAAAAAAAAAAAATTATTTCCGATTTACCTAATTCATCAATTTACTTTCATTATTCAATACTTAGGAATAATTATAAAAATATTATAGTTAGGGGTGTCTTGTGTACGAGATAACACCCCAGTTTTGCCATTGTTACTAGTTGTAATAATTGTTCTTTTAATATTAAAAAATCTATGTATGACACACTCAGCCGACCTGTAAATAAAGAAATTTAAAAAAAAGAAGAAAAGATTTGCTTAATAATCCTCGTTCCACTTTTCCATCATCCTCTGAGGATAGCTCACGTCGTGCTGGCTCGTGGCCCGAAGAGAAGCCGCCCTCGCAGACGCGGATTGTAATTTGGGTCGACGGTAAGCCGTCGGCAGGGTATACTTAAAGGAGACATCCACGAACCCGGGTATAATTTGAAAGAGTAAAATTAGTCAGGATGAGAAGAGGTTTCAGTGCCCAAAAACAGAGAGCTCAGATTACAGGTTTCCTCTAAATCTCAGGGCAGAAATAATAAGAGAAATTGTTAAAAAAGGAAATAAATAAATGTTCATTAGGGAAATGGAAGTTGTAGGTTTAGCCTTCGCAGATCGGGCTTTGGAATCGAAACGGAGCTTTGATGTCGGTTGTTTTCCCCCCTCATAACCGTCATTATCCGCTCACTTAAACAACGATAAATCTGCCCGGGTTCTGACCTCCAATCATTTAAAGAACATTTTCAGAATTAATTTTATTAAAAGCGATGTAATTTTCAAAATGAGGAAAATTATTGTACTGAAGATATAGGCAAAACGTGTGTTTATGAATAATTTAATCAACGGTTGGAATATATATATCTGAGTACTTTAAAAAACGTACTTTGAAAATCGCTAAAGGAGTGGGCTAAAATATAAATTATTTTTTCCAAGCACTTTATTAATTTATTCATTTAACGTCACTTTATGCTATTGTGGATAATTTGACAATGAAACATTGGGAGTCCTAGATTTTGAATAATTCAGCTTTGATCAGGATAGGAGTCATTAAAGAGTACCTGAAATCGCATAGGCTTGGAATTACCATTTTGCGGAATAACCAAGGTTTTTTTTACACCATCTGCAAGGTTCAAACCTGCGACTAAAGGCTGTTTATGGTTGCTACTACCAACAGATGACCACCCAAACACTGTCTAGAAATATATTTTTTAAAATATGAACGAGTAAGTATTATCTCAAAATACAAATGGTTTTATTACTAACACTGGGTATCATGGTATCGCCTAACGAAACACTAAATAACCTGAGATCCATACTAGATAAAAAAATTGTCAATACTAGAAATAAGACAACGTAAGTACAAACACGTAACTAGTTAAAATTAGCTGAATGTACAGGTCAGAAAAATGAAAAAAATATTAAAACAAGCACCATATTTTTTCTTCCATCATCTTTTTTATTATCATAGTTTTTTATATACAATTTTTCAAATATAGTCAACGTTTCGGGCTTTTTTCCCCATCATCAAGACAATTTTTTTAGTTAACTGCTACATCCTCTTATAAAAGTTGACTGTAGGCTCACTGTTATAGCGTATAAGTGGATGTAGCAATTAACTAAAGAAAATAGTATGTATAAATAAAAAAAGTCTTGATAATGGAGAAAAAAGCCCGAAACGTTGACTATATTTGACAAATTGTATACAATGATAATAAAATAGATGATGGTTGTGCTGGTTTTAATATGAATTAATAAGAAAATCTTCCTCAAGTCATACTAATCTAGAAAATAAAATAAAATAATAAAAGTTTAATTACAAAACCAAGTACAATTTTCAATCTAAATTATCATACTATCATCCCTTCATCATATTCGCTAATTGTCAACATTCATTGCTTGAATTATATTGAGGATGTATAGTCGACTGTAGAAACTATTATAGGTGGAATAATCAGGTCACTCAAGCTCAAACTCCATTTTATGCTTGGACATGCTCAGTAATGCTCTGATGATGGCTCACAAGCTTGAGCCGAAACGTTGGGAAAATTTAAAATTTCAAAAAATGACTGATTCCTGATTATTCCACCTATAATTCATTGACTGGTGTAAATAAAAAATTTAAAGATATATTATGACACGTAACACATGCCTCTTGGTTGAGCTAGAAACTGGAGAAAAATGTCTTCAACTAACTATTGATCACACTTACGTACTATTTATACCTGTCCCCATGATTTATTTCAGGGACATAACTGACTTACAAAACTACGACAAAAAAAAAAAAAAAAAAAAAGAAGAAGTTTGGACAAAAGATTTACCAAAATTAAATTACTCCTATCATAAAATATAGTGTATGATTCGTGCTTTTGAATTTAGGAGGAAAAGAGGTGCTTTTGAGTACTTTGCTACTAGAAACAAGTCGGCGTTTTTTTTCTTATATTTGCTCGATGTCAAACCTCCGCGGCAACTAAGGATTAGGATATAAATGTTAAGAAAGAAGAAAACGTAATTAGTTAGAAGTAATGATAACGTCTTGAAGTAAAGGACAGGTGCTTTGCTTTATTGTCAGGTCCGTGAGAGAGAATTCTCGTTTATCTCGCCTTAGAATTTTCGCAATAATCTAAATGTTTGTAGCACAAGGAATACTATCATTTTTAACCTGATTCAGTCAGTTGAAATATAACATGAGAGACTTTCCAAGGTACGAAGATAGATCTCCTGAAACTAGGCCCATTACTGGGTAAATATCAAGGGACGGTCCTAATATACAGATGCCATTAATTCGCCGGCTAGTTAGGTAATGAACTGGATAAGAGGTTCTTTCGAAACATTAAAAAATATCCGGAGAGCGATAAATACTCGCCGAGGCGGGAGAAAGTTAGCGCCGAAACGGCAACGAAGGGGATGACATTTGGTTTTCACGGCGTCGAGATTTATAGCGGCCACGAACTCCGCTAGGACGGGAAGCAGGTGAGGCTATCTACCCGAGGAAGTCTTGGGGAAAAGGATTGCCCGTCATTTGTCCAAAAGGAGTATGAGGAATGTTCTTCGGAGTCTTGTTTGTTCTGCGAACTGGCTCGCTAGGGAGTATCAGTCAGCCTGTCATATAGGGGCAGATGTCTTCATTTAAGTTTATTTATAAGAGCATATGGAGTGGTAGCATAAATAGAACATGTTATTTTCCCCCTATTGTTCAAAACATTAATAAATCTGGAGACTTCTTTGGAGAACATAACATGTACCAAGATACACTTAATAGGCGTTCTAATCGCATGAGAAATAAACTAACAGGAAAGCATCATGTAAGTTTGGTTTCCTTTTTTTCCTGATTCATTGGAGAAACTCGATATCATAAAAAAGCCCTAAACAATTGTTCTCCAGGTCACTGGTTCAACTTTCTGCTGGGGTATTACATTTGTTATTCTATTATTTTTTTTTTTATTATTATTATTTTATTAAGAGATAATACAATCTGCCACCTTCTGGGGCAATGAGTATTACAGATATAAGAAATCATTTATTCCATATGTACATTAGAATAAAAAAATAAAAATAAATAATTAATAATAGATCAATGTCTGAGAGCACAATGCAAGAAAATCCCAGCCGGCCTCATCATTCAACGCGTCACTGGTCTTGATAGTCAGTGAAGGCTGGCGAGGGCGCTAGAGCCTCATAAACTCAGGGCATGAGTGGAGAAGCAGCCATGCAGCACTCCAATGGCATATTTACAAGAGATCTCTGGGCCACTGCCGCTTCAACCTATGAGGAGGGTTATAGGGATGGTTGGAACTGGATAGGGAGCGTGCCAAGGGAATTAGAAAGGTGAGTAAGCTGTTAATTCTATTAGTTCAGCCATTTAGGTTCAATGATAACAGAGAAAAATGAAATTCAGGAGGGAATGAAGTCCCGGCTAAAGGCGGGAAATGCGTGTTATTATTCAGTTGCTAAATTACTTAGCTCGCGGCTTCTGTCTAAAAACTTAAAGGGTTGAATTTATAAAACTATTATTCTTCCGACGGTCCTTTACGGATTGTGAAACGTGGCCGCTTACTTTGGAGGATGAACAACGGCTTAAGGTTTTCAAAAAAAAGGTACTGCGTAAAATATTTAGAGATGAGGCCACTAGGGAGTTTAGAAGGTTGCACAATGTGGAATTGAGGAGCTTGTTCTCTCTGAATATATTCGAATTGATATCCTCGCGGAGACTCGAATATGCGAGTAAAGTTGTTGGGCTCGGTCATGAACGGATTCCGAGAAAGTTGGTATTTGCTGAACCGACTGGTAGGCGTCCGAAAGTTATGCCGAGGCGTCGATTGGAGGATTGCGTTACGGCTGATCTCGGGAGCTTGGGCTTGAACGGTGATCATTGGACGAGTCTGTGTAGGCGGATTTTGTTGGTCTCCTAGTATTATTATTGGTAAACGCCTAACCTTTATAAAGTACGTACTGAAAAATGTGGGTAAATACCTGGCAGCTATAAATGATCTCGACCGATTCGTCTCCTTGTACGGCCGTTATCCTACAAACAGTACATATCTCTATATGTATTGAACCTAGGACCCTTCATGTTTTTAGTATGTTTTTTTTTTTTCTTATTGTAGTTTTTATCTAGTACGTTTTTATTTTAATATAAGATAATCGCAACGCTTAGTTCTTTCGGTTTTTCGCTGATTAATAATAGTAGAAGTATGTTATGAAAAAAAAAAATTAAATAAGCAGTTGACAGTTAATAGAGGTTCCTCATTTTAAACATATATGACAATTTCAATTTTCAGATATCAATTAATTAACTCAAGTTTAGTAGAAGATAGCTAAGTATTTATATTATAATAAGGACTGTCATTACATATATATCTTTGGTTGCTTCATTATTCTATGATTAAAACTTTAGGTATATGTACGTATAATTATTTTCTTTATTACATATATTTATTAAATAAACGATTGTTTTTCCACAATAAATATGTTTAAATAAATTTTTGAATGGGAGTAAAAAATCCTTAGTTATGCCGTCCTTCGGAAGGGACGTTAAAAGGGGGTCCCGAGCCTGTGCGATGTAAGGTACTCGTTAAAGATCCCTATCCTAATAAAACCTGGATAGGAAAAATTAAGGACTTCCACTGTAGCATCGTCCGATTAGCCATAGTTGCATAAAGTGACGTTAAATTTTTTTTTCAACTTAATATTTTTATTTGCACCTGTATATGTTACAATCAGCAAATGAGTTATATAATAAACATAGCATGGGTTGGCATGAGGGAGATAGTACCCAGTGGTGCATCCTCCTGACATTCAAAAACAAACTATTTTTTCAGGCTAGGAGGTCCCTCATCCAACTCCTTTTCAGCCATGTTTTGTACAAGTTTGTTTCTATGTCCATTTAGTTTGTCGTGAAATCGTTTGTAAGTCAGTCGAATGTGGTTTAGTGTAGTTGGAATACGTAAGTCAGTGTGTAGGGTATCGTTTGATACATATGGTGGTGAGTTCATTGCTAGTCTTAAAAATTGCGATTGAAAGGTTTGTATTTTTCGTATGTGTGTCTTTTTAGCGGGTCCGTATATTTGGCAAGCGTAAGTTCATATTGGTTTTAATAAATAAGTGTAAACATTTAGTTTCTGTCTGGCGGATAATTTAGAACGTCTATGTAATATTGAATATAATAGTCTAAGTCGAAAGTTTAGCGTTTTAACGTTTTGTCTGACGTGTGGGCCCCATGTCAATATCTTGTCAAATATTAGTCCTAAGTACGTTACTGTATTTGTTTGCGGTAAAGGTGATTGTCTATGTAAACTGAAGGGCAGATTCTGCGTCTAAGTGTAAATGTAATATGTAGTGACTTGTCATGGTTAATTTTTAACTTCCATTTCTTACACCAGTTTTGTACGTTGTCCAAATCGTGTTGTAATATCATACTGGTTTGTATAGGGTCTGTGTTTCTCGTAATAATTGCAGTGTCGTCGGCATATGTCGCAGTTAAGATGTTTTGGTTTGTTGGTAAGTCATATGTGTATATTAAGTAGAGAAGAGGGGCCAGGATAGAACCTTGGGGTACACCTGCAGAGATTGGTTTTATTGATGAGGTCTCAGAACCCTGTCGGAGACGTTAAATAAATAAACAAACAAACAATAGACAATTGAAGCGTAGTAATATTATGAAGGAAAAATCTGAACATAGAAGGTCCAAGACTTAAAACTTCCAAATTGAAAAATGGAAGAACACATTTAAAATTGATACAAACAGTTTTTAGACAATATGGTAATATTGAATATGCATGGCCCAATGAGATGTAGTAGTAACGCTTTGCCGCCTGGCAGTCGGAGAGCTAATTTAACTTTAAAAGCAATTCTTAAGTCGGCGGAATGGTTGAGAGCTCCAACAGTTATTTAATACTAAGAGTTACAAGTTGCTAAATACGGGTTCGCTAACTCCCGCTATCGCACTCCCTAATTTTGCGAGGTAACTTCTAAGTCTTGTTTTGGAGGATCTCTTCTGGGTGCTGTGCAGTTCAAGAAGGCCATACTTGTTTTTAGGAAATGCATTAATCTTAGCTTAGAAAACTACTCAGTTATCATTAAGAGAATCTTATGTTTCTTAAAGTTATTCAGACATCTTTATTAAAACTCTTAGTATTAAAACACTCATACCAAGAATACGGGACAATCAGAGAGATTTCGGCCTTCAAGGGCACCCTTCAATTATAGGCACAATAAACAGTTATTATTAATCATAATTATTAATCAGTACGAAGGAGAAAGGGAACTTGGTCCAGCAGTCAATCAAGTAGTTCAACACCTCACAAGATATCATTAGTAGAAGTAGAAAATATACCATGCTTTTTGGGATTAAGTTCTCATCACGGTTTGAAGGTCATTCGAAAAATATTTGGTTCAGTATTTATTAGTTAAAGATATAATCGGAGAACTAACTAAGAAATTGACTATCTCTTTGATGAGCCTGCTGTCGTGACTGATATTAAACGATCCGAACGAAGAGTGGCTGGGAATCGTGTCAGGGTGGGTAAGAATATCCTGAAATCGTTATTGGAAGGGTGAGGACTAGGAATGGGCATAATCTAATGACGATTAATCTGTTTGAAGAAACGAATGATCATTCGAACTGAATTGTTTAACGCTAATCAAGGGATTATAAGACCTTTTTTTTTTTTTTTTTTTTTTTGCTGATGACATAAGTTATATGCATATTTCCATTAAGGCTCAGCCAGCTCAGCCATCATAGAAACGAGGATTGTGGCATATGGTCTCTCAGAATCCATATTAATCATTCGATTATTTAAATCATCGAAGTCCGATCATCCGATTATGACAATCCTTCGATTATACCCACCCAGTTGAGACTTCGGTGGAGCGACGGTGTGGTTCTAGAGGCGTAAAGCTAAGAATCCTGCAAAAAAATGACAATAAAACTTAACATAGTGAGTGAAGGTATTGATAATAATACAAAAAAATGAGCGAGAAATTTGATTATGTTTCTATCATAGGACATGAAGCGAGTTGCGAAAACTATTGTGAGGAGATTTTTAAGAATGTGTGAATGAAGGAGGAACAAAGCCCATTAATCTTGTAAATCCATTAAGCCAATAAATTACTTTAAATCAGCAGGCACATTCCCGCATGATATGAAAACAATTAACGATCCTGCGGCAAAATACCTCAATATATCATGCCGGGGGTAAATAATGGCGCAATTACAAAGATCCGATAACGCTGCTCTCTTTCAATTATTCCATGAACTAATTAAACGTTTTTCATGTATCCAGGTTGCCTGCGCAATAGGTTAGGTTAGCAAAGCTCAATAAGATAATGAACCAGGCCCTAACCTAACTATCCGATTTCACTTCCCACGATCCTACTTTTCTTAGGGACTCTAACAAGGCCTTCGACTCGGAGCTACATGCAGTTTCCGATCCGCAGGGGGATTGCATCCACTCTCTTGTCTAGCGTCAGCGAGATCTAGCGGAGCGGAACGGAACAGTTTTTTCCGCCTCGATCGTGCTTTCTCTGGCGCGACATGCGACTTAATGATTGCTGGATATGTAAGTCGTCTATAGCGGGATATATCAGGACCGAACGATCTACGCAATAAATCCACCGGCAAGAGGTGAGTTCTCGTGAATGGTAGGCGCAACTGATGCTGTTAGGAGAATTTCGTCACTCACGATCAACTTGTAGGGGCGTGAAGAATAGTTTAATGTGTGGGGACTTTCAATCGGATTTTCATCATGTATTTAGTCGGTGAGGTGAGAGTTATAAAATGACCTTGGGGGTGGAATTCCTATTTCATTCATGTTTCTATATACATTCACAGTGCTAAGGAAAGCTTCTTAAAGGAACTGTTTTCATTCATTTTTTTTTGTTTTTTCTTTATGTAATTACATCTTATATATCGATATTAATAAAAATACTATTGGGTTGTGGCAAATGAAATGTCCGTTTTCAAGGTAAAGGATTTTTATTAAAAATACAATATGAAAACAAGATAATATTATTCGAAGTATTTACCTTCTTTTTCTAAACATTTTTCCCAACGTGACACCAACTTTTTTATCCTCGAACTGAAAAACTCTGAACTTTGAAATTAAACGAAACCTGAAAACGCAATTTTCACTTGATCATCATTTTCAAAAAGTTTTCCTTTGACGAAGTTGTCTAAATTCCTGAACAGAAGGTAATCTGTTGGAGACAAGTCGGGAGAATATGGTGGGTGCGGAAGAACTTCGTAGTCCAGTTCTTTCAATTTTTGCACGGTATGTTTTGAAACATGGGGTCTTGCTGTCGCTCAGTGAGATCATGAGATACCCAAGTATCGAGCTTTTTTAGTTTCCAAATACATTTTAAACGGTAGATGCAATTGCATTTAGTTGTGGTGAGAGTCCTTTAACTGTTTGGTAGGGGTTTCCTTCGACTGTATGTTTGAGGACATCGTATGTTTATAATACAAAGGTAGAGGATTAGTAACTGTTTACTTTAAGTATTTAAACATTCGGAAGAAAACAACAAAGACCTGCAAAATCCTTATGTGTTTCAGAAACTATAAAAACGGACAATACATACGTACGAACAAATTTTCTAGCTACAGAATATATTTATTTTAGTTTCCACGACAATTTCTACATATCCTTTCAATATTTAGTTAAAGGAATAAAAATTATGTTTAACAAAAAAATAAATAAATATTTTTTTTTTCACTTTATACATTGATTTACAGCTGTCTGCAATATGTGACAATTAGCAAATAGGATATAATAATATCCTACAGGAGGATATAATACAATCTCTTCTTTTAATTATCATTAATTGAGACGTTGATTTCCAAAAGGTACTAAAGGACATTTTTTACGAAATCGATTTTTTTACATATTTATATTCTCCTCATTTAGTTTTATCTAAATCTTAAATTTGATTGTATCTAATGAACACTCATGTCCTTTAATAACGTTATTTAGAAATGCTATTAATTTCTTAAGATACTTATTACACATTTAGTTATATTCTAAATCATAGCAGAACATTTCATTTCATAACTTTAATACGGTTTTATTAATATAGTAAAGAAATAATTCTAGATTTTAATGCGAAAAGAATAAAATTAGCTAGTTTAATAATATAGTAATGAGAGATTTTCGCGCTTCCTGTAAAATTCCCCAGAATGGATATAGTACCTTTTGGAAATCAACGCCTCAATTTATTCTTCATATTTCATAATTGACGTTTCGGGGCTAATAACGCCTCATCTTCAGAATTTTTTAGACAATCACTATTAACAATTAAAAATTAAATTAATTTAAACATTCAACAACCGTAAATATCGGAATTAAGCAATTCATAATCACACTATAAAAAAATTAAAATAGTATTACATCTCTAGTTACATAAAAACATCTCCTAATATTGTCAAATTTTTAAAATCCATATTTGAGTTAATAATAATTAAAAGAAAGAACAAATAGGAACCTTCACGATGATAACCTGATTGCTTATATAATAAATATTACATTGAAATTAATAAAAAAAAAAATAAAAAAAAATAAAAAAAAAAAGGACTAGTTTGTCTAATAGAGATAAATCTTACGACAATTTTAAGATTTAAAAAGAAAAACAAAAATAGAAAGAATGATGTATAAAAAGGAAACGATAAACAGAAAAAAAATATATTTTTTTTGTTACGTTATTAAAAGACTATTAGAAGAGAATACAGGCATATAAAAGTAAACTATTTATTATTAATTTTTTTTCTTAATTTTTTTCAGAGGCTCTAGAGTTTGATGGCACGTACTTTTGTGGCTTTGGGGCAGTGCTCAGGTGAGAGTAACACCTGCCTTTTATGAAAAGAACTCGCGTCAAAGAAACAGAACTACCTGCGGTGGGGTGGTGTTCAAGAAATAAAATGAAAATTATATTATCTGCTACAATTGTTTAATATTTAGCTCGTAAAGTAGCTGTAAAAGAATTTTTAAAAAACCTTCAACCCTTAAAAAATAATTACAGATTAAAAGGTTACATAACATATTGATTTGACTAAATTCCGTTGTTTGAAACTCTATGTACTCTTCAGAAAGGTAAATTAAATCATCTCTAGGCCTTTGCCTCAACTTAAAACCCGTCAGACTGAGTGGTAAGGATTGGAGGTGGAATTAAGTATTTAGGCTGATAGGTTCATGCTGTAAGTCAGTCTGTAGACATTTTACTTTCACTTACTATGTATAATTTTCTTTCTCTAAAGTACCTTTAATTTTGTGGATTCTATAAAAATAACTATATTATCATGTTACCACTGATGAAAAACAGCTAAATATGCTAGTTGAGCGAATTTGAAAAGCAACTAAAGGAGAAAACTGGAAAAAATATTTTTTTCTTTTTGAACATAAGAGAAGTAATATACATGTATGATATACCGTTGGAAAGCTAAAGATTTTAGAAAAAATATTATCTTATACTCAAGCTTTTAAAAGTTAATAGAGAGTGATGAAAAGAAGATAAAACTAACTGATTATTTTAGATAATAATATAATAGATTTTTTAATAAAACACATGTTTCTATATAAATTCAATTTAATTAATTATTTAATAGTTTCAAGTATTTTTATCTCTAACTGCATTTGAAAATTCTTTCATTGATTTTAAAAATGGAGATAAGTGAAAGTTGTGTGTTGCCGGCACCAGATTTTTTATACTGCAGCAGTATCTGAAACTCGGCAAGTCTTGATGAGTAATTCATTTGTCATATATAATGATAATCCACTATTTCACCTAAAACTTTGAATAGGAATAACTGAATTATTTGTATGTATGTGGTTTTAGCAAAACTCTATACCTCTATCTGATACGTTACTAATGGTTTAATGTTTACTTCGTAGAGAGTGGTGTTTAAGGATAAATTTGATCGTTTGTCAAATGAACTTAGTCCAAATCGTTTGTTCAACTGTTTCTCAAAAAAACCAAAATCAGTCCTCCAGGTCACTCTTTTTTTTAGTAAATGTCCCAGATATTGTACATATTCTAAATGATAAATAAATATACTTTAAGACATATACCATAGTCATGCGTTAAGACAACGAACAAACATACTCTTAGTTTCATTTATTTTAACTTCACACTTAGTAGCCAACCCAACTAGCAACCAACAAATTATAAATACATAACATACCATTACCTCCAAAGTCAGTAGTTATTCATGATTAACCCCCTGTAAAAAAAAAAAATATATATATTAGAAAAATTATGTGAATTCCTTATAAACAATGTATTATGATTCCCTCATGTTTATATATAATATTTAAATAATATTATTATTTTGTAGGCAATTGTTATATTTCGATAATCAATTGCTAATTTAACATAAATTATTTCTATTATAAGATCGAAATGTGTAAATATAAGGTTTTTTTTTTTAATAATAATTGACTGTTTCCTTTTGGCTGGATGAATAAGTGAAAAATTGCATTTTAATTCTTACATATACATTTATAAGGAAAACGTTGTATTGAAAAGGTTTTTTTGTGAATCAAAAATTTTATTCAAGTTACAAATTATACAAATTTTAATAAATAATAATAATAGGCATACCAAACCCAAAGGTTCGATGCCGATACCACCAAATCTCCCTTAAAGAGACTCGTCCGATGTTTACCGTTCAAGCCCAAGCACCCGAGATTAGCCTTAATGCAATCCTCCCATCAACGCTTCGGCCTACCTTTCGGACGTATACCAGTCGGATCAGCGAATACCAACTTTCTCGGAATATGTTTCTCACCGAGCCCTACAACTTTACGCACCCATTTGAGTTACCGCGATGCTATAAACTTATTTGTATTCAAAGGATAAAAGTTCCGCAATTCCGCGTTGTGCAACCTTCTTAACTCCCCAGTGGCCTAATCTCTCTTCGGACCAAATATTTTACGCAGTACCTTATTTTCGAATACCTTAAGCCGTTGTTCATCCTTCAAAGTAAACGGCCACGTTTCACATCCGTAAAAAACCGTCGGAAGAATAATAGTTTTATAAATTATAACCTTTAAGTTTTTAGATTGAAGCTGCGAGCTAAGTAACTTAGCAACTGAATAATAACACGACAAATTTTAATAAAAATAAAATAAAATATTGTCTATGTTTATTGTCATTTATTCTAATGCGCAAAACATAAATATATTTGCTGCTCAAGAATTATGAGGATAAGAAAATATTCACAAAAAATAATCAATAAATATTGTTAAAAATTGATTTTCCTTTAAAATTAATTAAGTATTTATCTAAATTTATGTGATTCATAACTAACATTGAGAAAGCCCAATGTTTGAATGTTTTGAAGGTAGATAGATAGATAAAGAAAGATAAACAAAAAAAACTGATAAAAAATTATTTATCAATAATTGAATAAAAGCTCACACAATTATTTTATTTTTTATTTTTCCATATCCGCTTAATTTAAAATTCTTAATTTTTAGTTTTCGTTACTAAATTATTCCTTTTTCTGTAACTTGCATAGATTTTAAGGAATAGCGGAGTTCTTAAAAGTTTTAAAATGATTTTCAAAATGAAGTATATCTGCGACGGGGCTCGCTTCTGGCACACAATTATTAAAATGAAAACATATTTATAGACAGTGATTGAATATTTCATTAAATACCATAATCAAAGATCAAAGATATTACTCAACCTATCGTTTCATCGCAAAGTAAAAGAAACAATAGGAATCCGTGGTAATTATGCAAACGAAGAAACGGATACTAGGAATTACGAGATAATCTGAATACTGGGTGGTCCATTGTCAACTATAGCAGTAATTAAATAATTACTCAGCCACACACAGCTCACGGCCCACTCAGTACTCGCTGCCAAATACATCTTACCTTTAATTTGGGTATCCGTTCCGAATTTGGAAATAAGCATAATGGTTTATCTTATATTTTAATCAACTTTCCGTGAGAAGATTTCAAGATCTTGGACCGCAACAACCAATGAACTCGAAACTTAGTAAGGGCCATACAGCTTCTAGGTCAACTATTGTGTAAGGTGGCGATTAGACCAAAACTACGAGATTTTCTTCTGTTGTTAACGGTTATAAGTTTAATGCAGTACGAAAAATGTCACACAAAAAAAATACAATGAATTTTTCACAACCTTAGAAATCCGATTTCTACTAAGTCAAGGCTCATTTATTAACGGAAATAAGAGAGGCTGAAATTGGCCTAAATTAACAAGTCAAGAAGAAAATTAAAAGGAGAGATGTAATTAGAGCTAAGCAGTTTAAAAATTCAACGTTATTTCGTCAACATTGACGGGAGCTAATGATGACATTTACAAATTTTGCTTCAAATTATTTTCAATCTTCCTAAAGAAATTCAATGAAGAATTCCATCTTTATAACAATTTAAATAATTAATAAAAACACTTAAAATGTATTACCTAAAATTAAATAATACGGCCGACTATTTACGCATATTATTTCATTCAATTTTTTCTTAATATCTTATTCATTTTCATTTTTATTTCATAAAGATTCCTTCTTTTTTTTTCCTCCAGTTTTCGGAGTAATGTTTTATTTAGTTTTAATTTAGCTGGATCAAGTATATATATATATATATATATATATATATATATATATATATATATATATATATATATATATTTATATTCGCTACTATCTTACTTTTTGACAAGGATAAAAAGCAGTTAATGAATACAATTTTTCAGTTTGGATAGGACTTTCAGGAACCGCGCTACAGAAAGAAATAATTGTGGATGTAATTAGTTGAACCGTTGAGATTTACTGGAAGGAATTAGTCCGGGTGGCGGTCATTAAATGAAACAACTAAATAGTTTCAACTATTTTATTGTTTGCCAACGTTTCGACCCCCTTTGTGAGTCTGAGAGTTTCCATTCTCCCACCATGCGCCCTGATGATGACCCACAAAGGGGGTCGAAACGTTGGCAAACAATAAAATAGTTGAAACTATTTAGTTGTTTCATTTAATGACCGCCACCCGGACTAATTCCTTCCAGAAAGAAATAATATTCGAGCATTAATTTTTTTTTTTATAAGATCGGAGAAAAAATTAAAACCAGCATATTTTGGATACTTTTTTTTTTTACCATTTTCTTTTTCTTATTTCCGAATATATTTCATATATAGCCTTATTTTTTTAAGTAATATCTTTTAGCCTTACTTTGATTATTTTAAAATATTTTTTTTTTACTTTATGAAGTAGAATAAAATCATAATTTAAACCTATGAATGTGGCTTCATATGATCCACATATGTTATCCTAAAAACGTGACAAAAAGTTTTAAATTAATGCGATCAACAAATTAAAAAACAATACTTGTTAATTTGTATTTATTGAAGCGAATAAAAAATTCGCCTTTATTCAATAGATATATATTTTATCGAGTATATTTTTAAATTTCATTTGCAGAATTCACTTACGGCGATTTAAAATAGCGTTCATACTAAGAGGTTATGCTTAAATTAGTATATAATAATAATAATAGGCTTAGCGAACCCAAAGGTTCGATGCCGATACGACCAAATTCCGCCTACACAGACTCGTCCAATGTGCACCGTTCAAGCCTTAACGCAATCCTCCCATCGACGCTTCGGCCTACCTTTCGGACGCCTACCAGTCGGATCAGCGAATACAACTTTCTCGAAATCCGGTCCTCACCAAGCCCAACAACTTTACTCGCCCATTTGAGTCTCCGCGAGGCTATCAACTCGCTTTGTGCAACCTTCTAAAGTCAACAGTGGCCTCGTCTTTCTTCGGACCAAATATTTTACGCAGTACCTTATTTTCGAAGACCTTAAGCCGTTGTTCATCCTTCAAAGTAAGCGGCCATGTTTCACATCCGTAAAGAACCGTTGAAAGAATAATAGTTTTATAAATTCTAGCCTCTAAGTTTTTAGACAGAAGCCGCGAAATAAGTAATTTAGCAACTGAATAACACGCATTTCCCACCTTTAACCGGGACTTTATTTCTTCCTGGATTTCATTTTTTCTTGTTATCATTGAACCTAAGTACTTGAATTTCTCTACTTGTTCTAAAGTATGCCCTGATATGTCAATATCACTAAGATTGCCACCGTTTCTGCTACTAATCGTATATTTCGTCTTATCGGTATTTATTTCGAGTCCTATTTCTTTACCGGTTTTTATTACCACACTTGTATTTAGTTGTAAAATTAGTATATATTGTACTCATATCTATATTGAGACAAACAAATTTTTAATAAAAGCATCAAATTAGTATATAGCTTTAACATAATTATTACAAATATATTTTAAAAATCCAAAATGTTTTTTTAATTATAGGACACTAAAAATAATTCGGAAAAGACACACACATAACATAGACCTATATCGGTACTGGTCAGATTTCATCAGAAAAATTCAAATTATCACTTTTTTAACCGGTTACTTAATCTCAACTAGGCACAATATGAAAAATGATAAGACTTGAGTGAATTCCAGACGGTAATCCGATGTGGAACATAGGTCCCGATAATGTTCCAGCCATCCATCACATAGTCCCAAGCATTAGCATGTTCCACATCTAATTTTCATATTATCTCATTTTTGACATGCCCTCTTTATTTACAAACCCTGTTTCTAAATGAGTGATTTATGGTCTCAAGATTCTATATAATTGTTTACAAATGGAATCGAAAGTTGAGCCAGACAGTCTGAGCAAAATTTGCATGAGATATAGACAAATCATATTGAACCAATATTAGTTGAATCTAACGTGCAGTAAAAATAAATTAAAAAAAAATGACAGCTCCATTTTTTTATTTCGGTTTATCCTACAATATATATATACAATAATAAATCACTCATAAAAGACAAATAACAGTATGAACAATAATATAATATAGGAATAGTTATGTTCTTTACTAGTTTTATTATTGGTTTTTAAGGAATGCTGTTAATTTAGTTATAGCCAATTCTAAAATACACTGGAATTCTTGTATGATTCTTAGTAGTACATTAAATGCGAATAAAAATGAATAAATAAATGGGCACACAATATTATTTTATAGGTTAAATGAAAATAATTTTACACATTTACGAGCTATTTTTATGAATATATATTTTATATTTGTATGGAAAGGAAAAAAAATATATATAAATTATATATTAAAAAAAAAAGATTGAAGGAAAAAACAATGGCAACGTAATTATTATATTTATTTTTAAACAAATATTATTAAGAAATTGTGGTGTATTAGGCAAACTAATGAAGTTGTGCAGTACTGTTTCATTAATAAAGTATTTTCTCTTTATGCAAGGACGTACACATGATTTTGGGGGTCTGTGTTGAAAATGAATGATTTTTTTTTATATTTTATTTTATTCATATATTTATTTTTTTAATATGTAATGTAACTATCCTTATAAATTTGAAAATTAAGAACGTGATTTGAAGTAAAACATTTACTAACAATACCTTTAATCGTAATATTTTTCACGACCGTACGTCGCATGATTTTGGGGATCTGTGTTGAAAATGTATAATTTTGTTTTATTATTTTATTTTATTTATTTATTTGTTTTTTTAATATGTAATGTCAATATCCTTATAAATTTGAAAATTGAGAACGTGATTTGAAGTAAAACAATTACTAACTACACCTTTAATCGTAATATCTTATTTTGAATTTTGATCGCTTTAATTAGTGCCTAAAATTATTAGGACGGGGTACTCGAATCCCCGCTGTTATCCCCTGTTTACACCCATGGCTGTTAAGTAAGATTATAGGCTGCTGTCTGTTGTAATATAGTGCAACTTTAAAACAGATTTAAGGAATTATTAAATTTAATTGACACGTTTTTCACACCCTAGACATCGATTACATGAACAAAAATACAAAGATCTACTGAGCATGTGCAGTCTATTACTTACTGTAAATACTCATTAATCATATTTCGACAGTGAGTACGTTTAATGTTTCTGAAAACACTTAGAATATTCAAATTATCTCGGCTACACAATGTCAACTAATTAATATCGGCAATAATTAATTATACATCACACGACAGCTCACTAATTTTCGGCTCGGGCGATTTATCTTCAACGGTGCCCGTGGGAGTGTCTTTCAAATTTAGTTTCCTGACCGAGTGTACACATAGGAGTACACTCCTAGAGCTAGAAAGGGATGTTTTATTTTATTTTATATAAAACTGAAAAGAAAAAAATTATTCGGCAATTTTTTTTTTAAATAAAATAAAAATATTATTTTTAAAAAAAGATAAAAAAACTCAATGATAAAGTTATATCAAAACAAAAAATCTGGTGCGGGCAACACACGACTTTCACTTACCTCGATTTTTAAAATCAATGAAAGAATTTTCAAATACAGTTAGAGATAAAAATACGTGAAACTATTAAGGAATTAATCAAATTGAATTTATATATAAACATGTGTTTTATTAAAAAATCTATTATATTATTATCTAAAATAATCAGTTAGTTTTATCTTCTTCTCATCACTCTCTATTAACTTCTAAAAGCTTGTGTATGAGATGATATTTTTTCTAAAATCTTTAGCTTTCCAACGGTATATCATACATGTATATTACTGCTCTTATGTTCAAAAACGAAAAATTTCATTAAAAATATATTTTTTCTGTTTTCTCCTTTAGTTGGTTATCGAATTTATTTAATTTATATATTTACCTGTTTTTCATCAGCGCTAACAAGATAATCTAGTTATTATTATTGAATCTAAAAAATTAAAGATACTTTAGAGGAAGAAAATTTAAAATATCGGCATTTAAGCCCTGTCAGACCATTCTATCCAAATAAAACCTACATGATATTAAAGCCCATTTAATTTTACATCGATATAACGAGTTTAATCAAAATCGTCGGAACCGTTTTTGAGAAAATCGAAAAAAGGTGCAAAATGCATGGTATAAAGTGCCTCTTCTGGTAAGCTCATTTTGATGAAAAAAGTTTTGTCACGTCTCGGGCGTATAGTTGTCTTAAATATGAAATTTCAGTTTCATAGGACTTACCGTTTCCGCCCGGGAGTTACCACAGACACACACACACACAGACCTTTTTGCGGGACTTGGTTATTTGGACTCAGGGGACCCTAAAACGTGTATTTCCGTTGAAAACTGGAATTCGAAAATTTTCACGATCGCAATACTTTCCTTACTATATATAGTTATAATGTTTTCTTAATGTATAAATTCCATTTCAAGAAATTAAATATTATATATAATAAATTGAGGATGTATAGTCGACTGTAGAAACTATTATAGGTGGAATAATCAGGAGTCAGTCATTTTTTGAAAAAAAATTTAATCCTGAGTTTATGCTTGGACATGGCTCAGTAATGCCCTGATGATGGCTCACAAGCTTGAGCCGAAACGTTGGCAAAATTAAAAATTTTCAAACAATGACTGATTCCTGATTATTCCACCTATAATTATATATAATATAGGTGGAAATAATTAGTAGTCTTTTTTTAAATATTTTAATTTTCCCTACGTTTATACTTGGAATATACATCCTCGTTATATTGGAATATATCTCCAATTATACATAATAAAACATAAAAAATATATAATAAAAGATAAAAAAATATAAATGATGAAGTGATATAGAAATTTTGGAAATTGAATTTTTTGTTTGAATTTTATTGTAATACGTTGAAAGTATGTGAGATAATTCACTCTCAGCAAATCTCATGACACTATACGGACCTCTTTTCTCGGTGTATAGTGTTACCTTTAACTTCCAAAATAAAATGGGTTACAATATTTTTAGGTATAGCATTAAAAATTGTCGCACTAGGGTACTTGTGACTTTTTAGACTTTTATTACTCCAGAAGAGGTCTTAATAAAGCAGTGACTGGAAATAGTCGGCTAGGAGTGATGAGTAGGGCGGTTCCTTTGATGGAGGTACCTGGAGCGAGGTACTAAGTACCCTTGCTTTCTCACGGCCCGAGGTGGCAAGTACCCTCCAGCTCCAGTACCCCCATAGATCCTGTTGTCATAGCTCTTGTGGAGTACGACCTCTTTTGTCACCTGGACCGAACCACACCTGCGGCTCATCCTCTGAGGGGATAGCAAGGTAGGCATCGTTTGTATTATGCTTACCTTATTTGTTATGATCTCTAATACACAATAGAAGTATTTTCTTTTCGGTGGGCACTCTGTAAACCCTCTGTAAGAATGTTTGTTACCAACTTGTTGAACAGAATAGTGTATCGTTCATTGTGTTGAGAGGTTTTCAATATAATTTGAGTAGCATGCTAGTTAATTATTTTTTCTTTTATTTCAGCCGAGAAGCGACTCTGGGGTAATGGAGACCCTCCTATGGCATACCTCTCTGGTAGAAAGCCGGGCGGCCAAGTCTGCTATAGGCCTAATCACCACCTTGCATGGTCGTTGGCCTAGACCCTTCATGAGTATAGGTACAGGAGAAATAGAGAGAGAATGTTAGCTACAGCTGTTAGCATGTTAACCGTCAGAACTTGACATTTCTAGGATATATTATTACTATTGTGCTGTTAAAGGTAGAGGTTTAAAATCAATCCATATAATTCTCCCTAATTACCTTTAGCATTCGTCGCAAACTTGTGACTGCACGTTTCTCTATATTCTTAAGCTATATTTCACGTATTCCTGTTGAGCAGATCAGCTAAGTGAAACTCTATATTTGCAAACGTCTTGCTTCGAATATCTACATTAGACTGAAATGACAAGAAACTTCTGAAAGTTACAGATTACTATACCTATTTGAAGGACGCTCGAAACATGTAATCAACTACAAACAGCAATTGTATTAATAATATTCTCATTATGTATTCAAAATATTATTATTGGGTTGATGCAAAATTAATGCAGGTTGCCTCTATTGCAATATCTTAATTCCAATTGTGTAAACAAAGCTAATCCTAACATTGATCATTATTATACCAAAACAAACCTTATCTAATACCCTCTCTTTCACCATGAATTTGTTTAGTAAAATCGTTTTGTTCAGTGTGTTCAAAGGTCTTGAATCGAAAATGTCAAAGTGCGATTTTCGTCAAATTTATTTTTACAAATTTAAATTAGGGCGCAGCGCTGCGCAAACGGCTCGTAATATTAATGAAGTGTGGGGTCAGGGGGCTATTAATGAGTTCACGGTGCAGCGTTGGTTCCAGAAGTTTCGCAGAGGAGATTTCGACCTCGAAGACAAGGAAGGTCGGGGCCGTCATCTTGCTCTGGACAACGACCAGCTGAGGTCAAAAATGGAAGAAGACCCAACCAAAACCACACGAGAAATGGCGGCGGAACTCGGAACTCAAAAATTGCAACGTCTTTGCACAGCATTGATGAATCGGAAGGGGCCGATCCTGCTCCACGATAACGCCAGACCACACGTTGCACAACCAACGCTTCGACGACTGCACGAGTTGGGCTACGAAGTTCTCCAACATCCGCCTTATTCACCTGACCTCTCTCCTACAGACTTCCACTTTTTCAGGCATCTGGACAACTTTTTGAGGGAGAAAAATTTTCAAAACCAGGACGACATTGAAAATTCTTTTCGTGATTTCATTGAGTCCAAGGATTCGGATTTTTTTTCTGGTGGAATAAGAAAGCTTGTTGAACGTTGGCAAAAGTGCATTGATTCAGATGGAAATTATTTTGATTAAATATATATGGTTAAAGTAAAGATATGGCGTATTTACAATACCTACTAAAAACCTGCATTAATTTTACATCAACCCAATACATAGGTTTCAGCTATACCATCAGGTTCTCCAATGCATCCAATCCAAAATCTTCCAAAAAATCCGAACTCTTATCACTGATAAAATCATCCATAAAGACCTGAATATCCAAATAATTTCATTCAACCCCAAATAAATATACCTTTTTTAATTCCAAACCAACAGACCACTCAAAACGACTAGTTCGTAACCTCTCATCTCATTACTGACAATCCTCCGAAAAGACTGAAAATACGATGGGCGCGAAACCTGCTGGATTTATGCTTTATTAAGCCTTCACTCAAATCCTAATTACTCACATTTACTATAGTTGTATTTCATATTTTTAAACAGTTCTAAATATCAATAAAAAAAAATTGTTTATTACTATTTCAATAAAATGATCCAATATATAACATTATTTTCTTATTTTTGAGTTAACACATGGAATCGAGCTTTGGGGCTCTACGAAACCATCTAATTCCTCCCGCATTCCCCCTCCAAGGCGACTGAAAAGAAGGTGGCCTCGGGACCTACTGAGTTAAAAGAGTTAGTGAAGTGCTACCACTGGGTAGTTCTTTCTCAAGACATTTTCATGACTTTTTTTTTTCATTCCTCATATTTACTTATTGTGTTCTTTGATACAATACATTTGTAAATTACTATAAATAAAAAAATAAAAAATGAGTTAAAACAGACATTAAAGATCGACTATTTGTCACATTTAATCGAAATCATCTTATTAGCAACATGACTGTGTTCGATTGTATCAGATAAGTATAATTAAGGTATATATAAAAGTTTGAACCAAATAGTTAGTTAATCATGAGAAAAAAATATATAAATAATAATAAATATATATATATATGGCGATCCACGCTTTCAGACAAAAAAAAAAATCCCGAAAACAGTCTCCATTTGAATGTAAAGATGGTAAGACACGAGGAAAAGAAATACAGGTTCTAGGACAGACCTATATCCCGAGGCTGTGCCCCAACACCAGTTGCTCCAGCTCCAGAGGTCTCGAGTGGCCCGCCAATGAAGCTCTTCACAATACCAAACCCTTCCAGCCTCCAATTACCAATTAACTCATTTATTATTATCCTGTTTAGTTTACTATAAGTTAGTTTTTAATAATGACGAATATTTTATAATTTTAAATATTATAACAAGTCAAATAAATCTTTACTACTTAACAAACGTACTCATGTTAAATGAAGTGATAAAGAGTGCAGGCTTTGAGGTGTTCGGAGTTCAAGTTCAATTACGTACTTTAACATTTTCTTTATTATAAGATTTTAATTTTTTGTTAAAAAAATAAAATAACTTTACATGTTTTGACATAAAGGTATTATCTTATATTGTACCCTCCCTCACTTTAGGCGTTTCTTATCTTTTATCCCAATTCACAACAAATGATTTATAAACAATTTATCAATGTATGTGTCTTATACTGCAACTAAGTTAAATTCTTTAATTTTTTTTTTCTCTCATCCTTTAACACAAAATACAAATGCATAGGCATATGTAAGCGAAAATCTCCTATTTTTTCTTTTGTCCCCTCCTTTTATTTTTATTAGAATCTCCTTTACTGTACAGCAAATAAGAATAAACTGTAACAATTGCAAAACCAAATAATCCAACAGTTCAGAGCTTATGTTTTTGTAAGTCTTAAATTTTAATCTTGTTATACACATGTTTATTTATTTTTTTTTTTTTGTATTGTAAGTCGCCAATCTCGTTCATAGGATTTAACCAATCGTTCTCTCCTTTTTTTTTTTCTTATCCTTCAACTTTATTTACAAAATAAATAAATACACAAACGTTTAAGATCCTCATTCCCTCCGAAATATACAGTTAACTTTATGCTTTTTCGTACTAACTCTTGCACCGAGAAAGGAGTTGGGATATTGAAAAGTATCATTTTTAGAGTAGAATCCGAGTCATAACTGAAAATATATCGATTAATTATTTTTTAGAAGGGATTCTGCCAAAATGTTGTTGTTTTTTTTCCTTTTTTTTTCTTTCCAAAACCCTATATTGGAAATTCTCGAAGAAGTTTTTTTAATATTTATTTATTGAGAAATATTACAATCTGTTTCAGAATGAACAATATTAATAGAGATATAGGACCACATTCATACAATATATACAGAAAATAACGATAAAGTCAAATTACATAAAATAGAAAAAAAAAATCATTTATATGTACAATAAAATAAAACAAAATAAAAAAACAAAACAAACAACAATCTATAATTGAGATAAATACAAAGTTGGCAAATAAATAAAAATCATACAAACAAACATAACTATATACAATATTTACAACTGCTAAGGGGACCCCAGACTGGGCTTTTCCCTCCACTTGTGGAGGAAAAAAGCGGAATCCAAGAGATCCCAGCGCCTCTCTCTCAGCCGTATCACTAGTCTTAGCCAGTAGAGGCAGAGTTAGGGCGCAATAGCCACAAACATACAGTACATGAGTGGAGGATCTGACCAGTGTCAGAACTCCAGTATAATTGTTAACAGAACGTCGCGGGGCCACTGCCGTTTCAATCTTCGTGGAGGATTGTAGGGGGTGGAGGGATTGAACTAAAGGATTAGGGTGATGAAGAAGGTTCTGATGGAAATTAGAAAATTTGGATGGTACCAGATCTAAAATAAATGGAATATTAAGGTCGTGGTGTAAGGTACAGTTGAAAACATAATAGGGAGCATTAACTATGGTTCGTAGGACTTTGGATTGGAAGTATTGGATGCGTTTGATGTTAGAGTATTTAGCTGTCCCCCACAGTTCAAGTCCGTAGGTCCATATTGGTTTCAGTACTGTCTTGTATATTAGTAATTTGTTGTCAACTGTAAGATGAGATTTTCTGTTTAATAGTCTGTATAACTGGCCGAATCTGCTCGAAGAAGTAGCGGTATATTTATGCAATATATATAGTTTGTAGTTCTCCTTTTACTGCAATATTGGATATTGCATTTTAAGGGGTTTATGTATTAGTTTTTTGGTTTTTTTTTTCTTTTGAGGTGGGTTATTATTGGGTTCTCTTCATCCTATTTAAATGAAGATATAGCTGAGATGTACGATTGACGTTGGGATCGGAGAACTTGGAAGAGTAAGGGTGCCAGGAAGTACTTATAACGGTAGGAAGGGTAAAGCCACTTTAATTCATCGTAGAATCGGATAACGAAGGTATTTCTGGATATCCCAAAGATAAAACGTATCAGGCAGTTAAATAATTGCTTTAGTTTGGCTTCAAGATTCCCAGAGACACTCCTATACACCGCACAGCAATAGTCAAAGTGGGGAAATATTAGTGAACAAACCAAGAGCCAACGGGATTCAAATTGTAAAAAGGTTACGGTGGTAATTAAGGAGTTTTAAGATGGTTAACATACCTTTAAGTTAACAGAGACATACTTTAGTGTCATTCAATAAATAAATACGCATGTTAATATTACTTTATATACCAACATAACTCAATATTGAGGATGTATAGTCGACTGTAGAAACTATTATAGGTGGAATAATCAGGAATCAGTGATTTTTTGAAATATTTTTAATTTTGCCAACGTTTCGGCTCAAGCTTGTGAGCCATCATCAGGGCTACAAACATCAGAACAAAAGAGATACATATTAATATGATAATGAAAATTTTCATTTGAATGTAGTGACAATGATAACATTTGAAATAAAACAGAAAATATATCAACATATTTAAATAAGTAAAGTAATGAAGTAAAAAAAAAAAAAATATATATATATTTATATATATATATATATATATATATATATATATATATATATATATATATTTACTACCGATAAATTTAGTTTTTTAAAAAAAAAAAAAAAAAATATATATATATATATATATATACATATAAACGTACCATTACTGAGCTATGTCCAAGCATAAACTGGGGAAAAACATAAACATAGGTAGTATGGGGAGGGGTTCATACTCTCCATATAAAGTCTAAAGTGTTGTTTTTATGCTTATCATCATCAGATTGTTTATCATAATATCATTATTTGTATCTATATTATTTAAATATGTTGGTATATTTTCTGTTTTATTTCAAATGTCACTACATTCAAAAAAAAATTTCATTATCATATTAATATGTATCTCTTTTTTTCTGATGTTTGTAGCCCTAGCCCTGTTGATGGCTCACAAGCTTGTGCCGAAACGTTGACAAAATAAATTTTCTTTTCAAATAATGACTGATTCCTGATTATTCCACTTATAACAAGATAAATTATGATTTGATTGCAATATTACGAAGTTTTCGAGTATAATATATATAGGTGATATTGGAGGGAGGAAGGAGGCGGACTGGCGGGCTAAGAAGGAGCCTATCTCTCCACCGAGATCTCGCCTCAAATTACAGATAAACCAGTGGCCCTATTTAGCCTGGAATTAATTTACCGCTCCCTTCCACCGCCACAAATCTTTCCCCGGATCCTGTAACCTGCTTTCAGTGATGGCAATTAATATTCTAAGAGATAATTAATAGTGATTGCGCCGAGATACTGAGCCGAAAGGGTGTCAACTAACGCAATAATAAAAAGTAAGCAATTTACGAGCGAGTATCGGACATTGATTCTATACTCTAAATACAACACCTAAAATCTCTGAAACGTTTTGTTGGAAGGAAACGCTGAACATCGTATTCACGAAAGAACTAAACGTTGCAGAGCCAGTCGAAGCAGAATTTAAGTATATTGAAACCGAATTCATTTACAACTGTATTATTGAATAAATCAAGTAAATTTGAGAAAACTAAAAAATAACGCAGCACTACAAAAAAAAAAAAAAAAAAAAAAAAAAAAAAAAAAAAAAAAAAAAAAAAAAAAAAAAAAAAAAAAAAAAGGTTATATCAATATGTTCTTTACCTGATATTTTTTTTTACCTGGCTGAAGGTGTGACTAGTAAAATGTTGGATTACAGAATATATAACGAGGTAACTTTATAATATTTATTTATTTATTTAACTAAGAACTGTGCAACATTGTTAAATTTTTGCTTTTATTGCCTCCATATGATTTTAAAATTTGTTAATTAATAGTTTTAAAATGTTTGTTATCAATTGACTCCTAATTTAAAAATTGTTTTAAACCATTCACTTCATTATAGTGATTTTTAATGTGATGGTAAATTGCTTAAAAATTTTTTTTGTAGACTTCTGAAGATGGGAGAATATCCCGAAACGTCATGAAATAAATGATCAGTATTAATGGAAGAATTATTCAGCCCTAAAGCAACCTTAATAAAAAAAAAAGGTTGGGACCATCTCCTTTTCAGACGTTACTGTGAATTTTCAGGAATGGTAGATGCTAGGATAGAATAAAGTGAGTTAGAGTGGGACTAGAAATTGCCATGAAACGAATGGTATTTGTTTCGGGTCAAATCTGAAACATATTCCATATTAAGGCTATTGTGGATGAGTTTATTCGTGAACAAGGGAAATAGTGGAGGATCTTACGAAGGATTTGTTACTAGATGAATTCGGTAGAATCAATTTCATGATTACAAATTGGTGTTATGATAGTCATGTATTGGGTTGTGTCACATGAAATGTCCGTTTTCAAGGTAAAGGATTTTTATTAAAAATATGATATGAAAACAAGATAATTTTATTCGAAGTATTTACCTTCTTTTTCTACACATTTTTTTCCAACATATAAAAATAACGCCTCTTTCCAAATGTATTTTCATAATTTCTATTCTGTTATTATGCGTCCTGAGGTATCCTTGTCCCAGAAATAAGGTTTAAAAAAAGTATATAAACATATATATATATATATATATATATATATATATATATATATATATATATATATATATATATATATATATATATATATATATTTCCTTAACCACTAATGTAAATATAATTTCCATTCTATAACAAATAGTTGGCTTTGTTCCATCGAGTTTTTGGTCGACCAAATTTTATCAGAAACTACACATTATCCGTTAGGGGGACATGATGTTGAACACCAAGGTTATGTTTATATTTTTATTTTTAAAAGAAACGTACCGAGCTAAGCCAAACTAAAAACTAACTGAAGTAGAAATGGAAACTAAATGTAGGTAAATAAGTGCGTAAACTTTGCCTCCATTAGCTAAGAAAGGAGCCAACAGGCACATGCGACCCAATAGCCCCCTTGAGACCTAACATATCATTGGCACATCTTCCTTTAGGGGAGGAAGTTATTTTTTTGCTACAGCTTACTCCCGGATGTCTTGCTTTCCATTAATCTTCTTTTTTTTCTGTCTGAGATTTTTTTTTTTTTTTTTTTTTTTTTTTTTTTACGAGTTGTCATGAAACTTTATACAACGCGGTTTTAGGTCAAGCGATCGGAAGGTTCGAGATAAAAAATGAAAGAAGGAATAACTCTCAATTGCAATAGGATGGAGAAACCTGTCGTCGAATCGTAAAACTGTTTAATACGCCGGTGGGACCAGCCAAATGGCCTCTTTACTGATTGATCTTGTCTCTATCGGGATGTCGCTCCACGGAGATATTGCTTGTAGTGATAATTTAAAAGTGTACCAGCTGGTTAAATAAACAACTGTCTTGACTTTTTCCAAGATCTGTTAACATGTTTATGTAAATGTATCACTTATTATGTAGATAGATATGCCATCAAATGAATAGAAATGATGTCTTTATTTTACTTCACTTCAAGATTAACAGGTTAGTTCTCCAATCTTCAACAGAGCTTTTCAACTTTTTTAAAAAACAAAACTAGATGAAGAAATGAAGATATACGCAAAAATAACTACGTTATAAATATTTAACTACTACGTTTGCAAAAAAGAAAAAAGAAAGAAAATAACTCCACTAAGAAAAACAGATGTATAAGCAACCGAACAAATTAAAACATTAAAGGAGAAAACAGGAAAGTTAAAAATATAATATAAAAATCAATACTTGTGAAACAACAGATAAAATAATAAACGCACAGAGACAAATAAAATGAAATCAAATTACATTCATTCCTACGAATAAAAATTAAGGTTTCCTTATTAAAATGAATACTAAAAATAATATTTCCATTTCATAATTACAATACGTTTATAAATAACAAATGTTTTACTTAAAAAATAATAAATAATGATGAGAACACAATAAAAACAAAATATATATAATACATATATATATAATACAGTTGAAATGATAAACAACTATGAATTTATCAATAATTTAATGGTGAATTCTTTAATAATATTAACTAAATAAAGTACGAAATTCTACCAAAAAAAAAAAATAATAAAGAATTATTTTAAAAGTAAAATAAAATATATGCTCCTTCAATACATACATTTAAAATATATTAATATTTATGACACATTTTAAACCCTTAATTAAAGTTACTTTACTTAAATTTTTGTAATAAGTTTATTTTAATTGTATAATAATTAATCAATAGTGTTCAATGATATCGTAAGTACTTCAGTACAATTAATTTTCAAATTCGTTAAGGATTAATTAATAATTTTAATTGATTTAGGGATATAATGAAAATCGGCCACTTAGTCCTGTATGAAATAAAAACATAAAGTTTATAATTATTTGTTTTTTAATTTTATTTTTCTTTAAAAGTTCTTGGTTCTCTTTTTATTTGGCCTCAGCCCCACAAAGCATTGTGCTCAGAGAAGATTAATGGCCTTGGAGATTCTTCACGAAGCGATAAAGTTTTGCCGCTTAAAAAAATTTTAACTAAAATAAATTCGAGCAAAAAACGTTTGATATTTGTTAATAATTTATATTTGTTCTTCTATGAGTTTAAATAGAAAAAAAAAAAGAATATTGAATGTCATATAATAATAAAGATTTTATTTACAATAAAAAAGATTATTTAACGTAATTTCAGTAACATAATCCTTACAATTAAAATTTTAATATTTTATTGATTAATACAGCAAATGAATAAAATTTCAAAACAAGTTTATAAGCAAAAATGCTTAAAATTTTGAGATAAAAAAACATAATTAAAAAAAATAATAATTAGGAAAACAAGCGTCAAGATGAAAGTGAATAGCGACTAAAAGTGCCATCCGAATCATCAAGACTAAAATTATACATAAACTGAATACATATGCTTATATAACTACTTAAACCTAAATGGGCTTACGCCTCAATGATTAATCTTTCAGCAAAAAAGACTCACACAAAAACTGCAAGCTATACAATAGAAAATTTCAAGAATCAAAAATAACGAAAGGTTCTTAGTACAACAAATCCATGTATACGGAATATCAACAACCAACTGTTAATCAACTCATACGAACTCTCTATCCGCCTATTTATAGTAAACTGCATGGACACGACTATAGACTTATAAACGGCATCTCAATATTACCTAGCACGTTAGGTTATTGTAAGATAAATTCAAACAGAACAAAATTATGAAGAATTAGAAAAAAAAAATGAATTAATTGTAATTTACAACTGTACTAAAAAACACGATTAGTAAATATGCAGTATGAAGAAAAGTCATGAAAATGTCTTGAGAAAGAACTACCCTGTGGTAGCACTTCACTATTTTAAAGCAGTGGTCTCGAGGCCATCTTCTTTTCAATCGCCTCGGAGGGTTATCAGGGATATCTAAGGAAGATAAATTCCGGACAAGTGGGTTTGTATGGGCAGGGAGTTTAGAATGAAAAGAGGTTTATCTATCACGGGCTATGTCTGCAACAAATGGGATATTTAGGTCGCTATGGAGGAGTTGATTTGCGACAAAATAAGGGGCATTCAGGATTTGGCGAAGGATTTTGGATAGAAAGGAGTGGATGCGGGAGGAATTCGATGGTTTAGTAGAGCCCTAAAGCCCGATTCCATATGTCCAAATAGGTCTGATAATTTTTTTTTTTTTTTTTTTATTTTTTTTTTTATTCGTATATATTACAATTTGTCATAATAGACAATAATAATAGTGCTACAGGATCTCATTCATACAATATTTACAATATAAACAAAAGGAAAGTCAAATTATACAATAACAAAACTTAAAGACAAAATAAATACAAATAAATGAAGTTAACAAATAAATAAACAAAACATGTCACATTCATACCTATGTACAATATTTACAATCAGCTCGGGAACCCCAGACGGGACTTGTCCCCCCACTTGTGGAAGGACAAGCAGAGTCTAAAGGGTCCCAGCGCCTCCCTCTCAGCCGCATCACTGGTGAGAGCCAGCGGAAGCTAAGTGAGGGCGCCATAGCCACAATCACACCGCACATGAGAGGAGAATCTGACCAGTGTCAGAACTCCAGAATAGATTTTTACAATATGTCTCGGGGCCACTGCCGTTTCAACCTTCTAGGAGGGTTGTATGGATGAGTGGAGCTGGATAGGGATTGTGCTAGAGGATTAGGATGTTGAATGAGGTTCTGGTGGAAATTGGAAAATTTAGATGGAATCAGGTCTGAAATAAATGGAACATTAAGGTCGTGGTGTAAGGTATAGTTGGAGACATAATAAGGAGCATTTACTATTGTTCGGAGGACTTTGGATTGAAAGGATTGAATGCGTTTGATGTTAGAACGTTTAGCTGTCCCCCACAGTTCAAGTCCGTAGGTCCAGATTGGTTTCAGTATTGTCTTGTATAGTAATAATTTGTTGTCAACTGTAAGCTTAGATTTTCTGTTTAGTAGTCTGTATAACTGTCCGAATCGTCTGTTAAGTTCTTTTCGTTTAAGTCTTGTATGTGGGTTCCACGTCAATCTTTTGTCTAGTAGTAAGCCAAGATACCGGACTGTGTCTGAGGAAGGAAGCGGTATGGAATTGAAATGAACCATTGGACAGGATTTGCGTCGAAGGGTGAAGGTGACGTGGGTGCATTTGCTTTCATTAACCTTAATACGCCAAGCATTACACCATTCCTCGATAAGACAAAGGTGTCTTTGCAGGATTAAGGATGCTATTTCAGGATCGGAATTGGATGATAGGATGGCGGTGTCATCTGCAAATGTTGCCAGAAAGGTGTCAGGATGATTAGGAATATCAGCAGTGTAAAGGATGTAGAGGACGGGTCCCAAGACGCTGCCTTGAGGAACACCGGCCTCAATGAGATAAAAGTTAGAAAATTCTACACCACAGCGAACTCGGAAGGAGCGGTTTGAGAGATAGGATCTTAGAATGAGGTAGAGAGACTGGGGTAAATGCGTTTTAAGCTTGAAGAGTAATCCGGTGTGCCATACCCGGTCAAAAGCTTGCGCTATGTCCAGAAACGCACCAGAACAATACTCTTTGCATTCAAGGGCTGAGGAAATATGGTCTACAACTCGGAGTCCTTGTTGAACAGTGGAATGATGAGCACGGAAACCAAACTGATGGGAAGGAAGATTTTGTGATTCTAATATAGGCAGGATTCGTTTTAGAAGGAGTTTTTCAAAGACTTTTGAGAGGATGGGGAGTAGACTAATAGGTCTGTAGGATGAAGTGTTGCTGGAAGGTTTACCTGGTTTTAGGAAGAGAATGATTGTGGAATGTTTCCACAAGAGAGGAAAATAGGTGGTGCGTAGGATGCAGTTGTAGATATAGGTAAGGAATATAATAGCTTTCTGCGGAAGTTGACGGAGGATCTGGGGAGTAAGGAGATCATGTCCAGGAGATTTACGGAGGGTCAGTTTCTGGAGAAGATATTTAACCTCAGAGGGATTAATAGCTGTAGGAGGTAGTGAAAGAGGTATTGGTGACAAAAGGAAGTCTTGTACTTCTGCGGTATGATTGCTTTGGGATTCCGGGTGAGGAGTGAATACTTTGGAGAGGTGTGTGGCGAATTCCTCGGCTTTATCTTCATCAGACGCAGCCCAGGAATCATCACCACGCCGGAGAGGATGGGAAACTTGATGGGATTTTAAAATCTTCTTCGTGACATTCCACAGAGAATTATCACTAGCTGACAGAGAGGAGAGGTAGGAATTAAAGGACTGGGAACGGAAGGTCGCCAACTCCTGCTTCAATTGTCTACAATAGAAGTTATAGGAGCGGTGATCTGTTGGGTGTCGGGTGCGCTGCCATAATGATCTGGCACGGCGCTTTGCGTGGATTAGGTCTGCAATGTGTTGAGGCAAATGGTTTTGGTGAGGAGTTATATTGGAGTGCTTAGGATAGGAGGCAGTCCAGACAGCTTGCTGAATGGCGGTGGTGAAGGAGTAGACGGAATCGTCAAGGTCTTCTGGGGTTTTGAGGGTCGCTCTGAGGTTAATATTATCGGTCAGGATTTGGCGAAATAGGTTCCAGTTGACAGGGCCTCGGATAAATGACGGTGGGATAGGTTTTGGAATTGGAGTGAGAGATACTTTTAGGATCAGTGGACTATGGTCTGAGGATAGTTCATCAAGTCGAGCTACAGATAAGTTGAGGGAGCCTAATCCGCTGTGAATGAAGAAGTCAAGGATGTCAGGATTACGGTTGGGATCGGTTGGCCAGTAGGTAGGGGAATCAGGAGGTAGGAAATTGAAATGACGGGAGTTGAGTGCAGACAGCAAATTTCGTCCACGAGAATTCGTGGTTCTCGAACCCCACTGTTGATGCTTGGCATTTAAGTCTGCACCCAGAATGAAATGATTTCCTAAGGAATTTAGAAAGGATACAAATTCGGTGTTGGAAATGGAATGTTTGGGAGGGCAACATGCTGATGTAAGGGTTACCAGAAAAGAAAAAGTTTTGATTACTATGGCTGTGGCTTGTAGGAAATCATAGGTAGGAAGTGGGAGTAAGTGATGAGAGAGGGACTGGTGCACAATGACAGCAGTACCGGCATGGGCTTTGCCGTCTGGGTGGTCCGTACGGTATGTTACGTATTGAGGTATTTTGAAGAACTGTTTAGTGGTTAGTCTAGTGGTTAGTTTAGTGCTACGTAAACGTTTTTGTCTTGCAATAAAGCTGTAAGTTCGTCAGTATGATTTCTAACACCATTCGCATTCCATAGGAGAATGGATAAGGAGTTAGGTGAAGTCATTTAAGGATTTTTTAAGGAAGGGATTAAGTTTGATACAAGATTAGTAAGTAGTGATATTAGCGGCATAACGAGGGATTTGATTTCAGTGATGAAGGATGTCATCAAACTTGTAAGGTCTGAGACATTTGATGGAGGAGGAATATGAGAAATTTGATGCGGATGAGGTTTTTGAGGGTTGGGTAAATTTTGAGGAATAGCTGGTTGTGGAACGGGTTGAGGATTTTGAAGTGTGCGTTGTTCCGGCAGGACCTCGGCCTCTTTGTTCTGGTTCCCACCTCCAAGTAGATGGGCAAATGTAACATTGGAATCAATTGTTTTTGAAGGTTGTCTTCTGCTTCTGATCGGTTCAGCTGTTTCATCCAGATGCTGAGGTTTTTGGTATCTGCTTTTGAGGTTCTTGTAGACTTGACATCCCTTGTAGCTAGCCGGGTGGTCCTTGAGGCACAAAGCACAAACAGCGGGTGTTGATCTTGGTCTTGTACACTCTTCTGACTTATGTTGTTCACCGCATTTCACACAGCGTGGTATGTGGTGACAATAACTTCTGGTATGACCATATGCCTGACAATTGTGGCACTGAACTATTTCTTTCTTAGTGTAAGGTTTTTCAACTCTGACACTAGTATAGTATAATCTATTGAGGTCATAAATTTTTTATGAAACTCCTGCTGATGGTTCCAAGTCCACAAAGAATAGAGGCAGTGGAATTTTATCTTTTAGGACGTTGGTGACTTGTCGCACTTTATAACCTATCTCCGTCAGTTCTTGGATAGCTGCTGCTGGTGTCGAAGGGTGTAGGTTTCTAATCACAACCCTTAAAGCTCTCTCCTGGCGTAACTGATATGTATGAAAATCAGCTTTGGTCTCAGTCAGATATTTTACTATTTTTCTGTAGGTTTCGGCGGTAGTCGGGGATATTTTAGTATCACTGGTTCTACTTATACAATAATAACTGTTAGGATCGGTTAATTTGTTTAGATGCGCACACAGTAGTTGAAAGTTTTTAATATTTTTAACAAATATTGGTGGAGGTTGCGGTTCTTTTGGTATAGGAGAAGATTCCATTGTTTCTTTTTTAATTTGAAGGACCTGAAATGGGTTCGGTGTAAAAAACGGCGATTATTCAGTTAATCCTTGTGATGATGTGCTAGGCT
This sequence comes from Piezodorus guildinii, assembly GCA_023052935.1. Taxonomy (NCBI): domain Eukaryota; kingdom Metazoa; phylum Arthropoda; class Insecta; order Hemiptera; family Pentatomidae; genus Piezodorus; species Piezodorus guildinii. The sequence goes on along the minus strand of CM041292.1, from coordinate 213,634,899 downwards.
GTGGTTCAGATCCCAAAGAGGTAGCTGAAGCAGTCGCTGGTGTAATCATTTTTTTATTATTATCACGGCGAGGTCTCTGTTTTGTAGGAGACGAGTTTGAACCTGCAGATCTAGATCTTTTACTTGTAACTTTCGATGACATCACTTGATGAAAATATCGCATTGATTAAAAAAATAATAATATATATAATGTAATAAGAATAAGAAGGAAAAAAAAAATAAATAAAAGAAAGATAAGGAAAAGAAAAGCAAGCCCGAGCTTGCCGAGCTAGCGGCAATCAGCTGATCAGTGACCCTCCTTTCACTTTTTCGTGATTGTACAAAGTAAATTATAACTTTGCTTACCGAAATTTCTCCAATATTCACTGCTGTAGTATTCCTGAGGTCTAGTGATGTTTTCCAGACTGAACTCAAGCGAATTCCTACTGAAAAAAGCAAAAATCTGAGAGACGAAGTAACGTATGACTGTTATCATCGAGCGCATCAGCTGATCTTTTCAGGTCTGATAATAGTGATGTAAATGAGTCTTTTGTAATAAATTGGAAGTTTTGAACGTTTGTCTGGTAAGTGTTGTAGTAATCAGTATCTTGGAGCAGTTTCTTGTCATTTCAGTCTTGTGTGAGGTTTATGAAGATTTTAAAAATAATAATAATATATATGTTTTTTAAATTTGTATTTATATAGCGTAGAAGAGATGTTTATGAGACACCCTGTATATGTTTTGTATACTCTCAAGTTTTAGTAACTAGATAAAGCAACTAAAGTCCATACAGACAAATTATAATGAACTAAGAATAGATAACTGTTTCGTACAGAATTAATTCACTTTGAGAAAGTTAATTCAGATATTTTATTAAAGTTATGAAACGTTCTATACTCTTTTTTTTATCTTGTAGAATTTATTGATCTAAAAAGTAAGCTGATAAATATGTATAAATAAAAATATAATAACATTTTGATGAATCACCATTCGAGGCAGGGACAAATTTCCATATTGTTCAGATGGGCTGGAACAAGGTCCAGACTGGAAACCGCTAGCTTGAGAACACAACATTCTCTGTTCCACCCGACATTGTGTCCTTATAAAAGCTAAGTTATACCCACTCCGTTATAGCTTATGTTATACAGAAAGGTAACTTTAAAATGTTAGTCTAGTTTAAAGGAAGAGGCACACCATCTTGGACGATAATATAGTCACAAACTTACGACGAGCGGGGAACAAAAAACACGAGAAATAAAAAAAGGGAAAAAAAATCAAAACACCTGGAAGAAGGATGTCAACGGGTTTGTTTTTCTGACCCGGACAAAAAACCAGACGAGACGAAACGGAAGAAGGTGGAAAAAAAAAAGTAGGAAAAAAAAATAACCGATCGGACAGACTCGGAAAATGTGTCTCATTTGAATCGGACATGAGCGCACCACCTCCGAGAACCGGATTGGGATAAATCCACTTTATAGATCCATAAATCTACTTTATAGATGAATAAAGGCCATAAAGTCGGGCGGTTAATAGAGTTAGCAGTTGTGGGGCACCCACCGCAGGGCCTCTAAATCTGTCCCCGGGCAACTGTCACCGCATTATAGGCCTCGTCGGTTGGGCCCCGCCGCCATCTATGTAGAGATGGCTAGATTAAACTTGAATTGATACTCACCATTGATTTACTTTTCTATGGTATTGCGATCTTCCCTGTAATTGGAAGGAGGAATAAAAAAAAATAAAAGATTACCAATCAAATAGGAAAAGGAGCGGCTTCAGTAAAACGACTTAAAACAGATGGTTTTGAAGGTTCTAGGTTTAACCTAAAGGATTATGAAAGTTAACAACTTAGGAAATTTTAAAATTAGATGAAATTTTGATATTAATTTAAGTGGCTGGGGAAGAAAATCCTGATGTGATGATGAAAATATTGTATTTGTAGGTGTGTCCATCAGCATCTCTCTTCTTCTCTTTGTCCAGGAGATTTTCCTGGGGTTTCTACTCCTAGGTAAAACTAATAGAAAGAAGGAAATAGAAAATCATGCGTCTCACTCAGCCAGAACCTGCAAATCACATTTTATCTTCTTCGGCCACTAAGGGCGCTCTTCTTCTTCGACAGGTCGCAAGGTGGCGGCACGGTCAATATACCATAATTTTCCATTCGGAACCCGAAACACTATTCATATATATACGATTATTAATGACCTTAATTCTAAAGGAATATATATTTTTAAATTAGATTTTTCTCTACCCCTACCTCGCTTTTGTAGGCTATACGAGGATTGTTTCGTCCACCAATCTGTCTCAATGCTAGAGACTTCGATTGGAAAGACTTAATTTAAACAAAAAAAAAAAATTCTGCCGGATAGCATTGTGTGACCTAAAGTTGAATATGAGATATAAAATAAATAAATTAACCAATCAGTACATAAAAGGTTAACAAAATGATTAAAAACTAAACTAAGGAACTTTAAAAACAATATATTTAATCTATTTAGAAAACAAAAAGAAAACACATAAAGTTACAAAATAAAATGTATAAAGCTGTTAAAACTAATAAAAACAAACTTACAACTAATACAATTATATAAAAAAAAGAAAGGATACTTAAAGTTCAATTGTCAAAACCTGATGGTTGCTGTACGCGTACAGACCGCTAACTGCTAGTTCGCCAATTACTCGTGTAGAGCGAAGCAGAAACAAAAATATTCACGAAGGAATATTATAATGGAGACCGGAGGTACTCCTGGGTGTACTCGCATAGAGCGTATAATAACAACTATTCCCTAAGGAATATGAAGAAGGGAGACTAGGTACTGCTGCATGAGTGAGCGTCCAAAAACAACTGAAAAGAAAGATGAGCCGGCGTATTGCTGAAGGCGTAAACAAAATTCTATTTGGATGTAAACATACCGCCGGCTTCCTTTCTTCGAAATACAATATTAAATAGTTAAACTATGAGATATTTTAAAATTAGAATTTATAATAAAAAGGGACTAGAGTGTATACATTATAAAAATATATTGGACTTAATTTTAAAGAATAGCTTTATTGAAATAGAATAGAATACAAATGCTTAATATTAAACAAAAATTATTTAAATCAAGTAACAAAAAAATAGAACATATAATACATATGTATGTATTAGTAATAAAATATGCATACATTCGGGCCCGAACAAGGGTTTCTGAGGTCAGATGGTGAGAGCGGGGGATAAATACAGAGTTAGAGGCCCCTGGCCCGAGAAGCGCAGTTTCTGTTCATCAGTGGTTGCTGGGCGCACCCCACTCAGTCACTCTACCACCAATTATTAATTAAAATTAAATTAATGTACTCTAGCAAATTATTTTTTTTTTTTTTTTAAATTAGCTGTAGTACATTAGAGTAATGAGGTCTAGTAGCACCTTGGCAGACGTAGATGAAGTTAGTTAGTGTCTTTCATGGTAAAAAGCGTTCTCCTCTGGAACATTAACTTCAACACAGAGTTCCCTTAACAGAGGGTGATGGCAACTGGATAGGCTCCGCTGGTAACTCGAGGATCGAGGGCACAACTTGGCACAACTTGTCAACTCGGGCTGGCGAAGTCTACGCCTCTTCTTGTCAATAGCGAGTCTGGATTAAATAGGCTTCCTTCCAGTTCATCTCCTCAACCTGTCTTGTACGTTACTCCAACTTAGAAAGGGAATAATTCAGATATGGCGGTTATTTAACAAAGGAACGGCTTCTCTATGAATAGCCGATGGTTGGGAAGGAGTCAAAAATACAGTCACGTTTTTAAGTGTTGAGTTCTCGAAATCAATCATTAAGCTCGTCAAGTCCAACTTTTGTCTTATTAACCCTCGATAAAAAACCACTCATATACAATCTCGGTTTAACAGATCTGATACTAGGGGCACTCACAGTCTAAATTCCTAAATACCCTTAGAAATTGTGCGCATGAGTACTGAAACCATTGCCCTTAATGGATTGGAGCGGTACATTTTTTTTTTATTTTTTTTTGCTCGAAATTCAAAGGTTCTTTAATTTGTGTTATTTATTTATTTTTTAATCAAAAGTAATTAGGGGGTACAAATGCAAAAACTATTCAAAACGCAGGGTTAATAGTACTCAATTTGGCCTCACCAGATATCTCTCATTCCATGACAAAATCCACTAATTTCTATTCTTATTTACTTTTGATTTCTGATGATCCTCCGAGGCGTCTGTAAAAAATGTGGCCTCGCCTCACTAGCCTTAATAGGCAAACTTCTCTTTAATATAATCATGTATTTTATAATTGTAAATTTCTATGAAAATATTACTTAGATAACATAACTTTGAACCATTTTGCATTAGATGACTCTACCTAATTAATTTAGCAACATACCAGACTATCGGGTTGTGTCACACGAAATATCCGTTTTCAGGGTAAAGAATTTTTATTAAAAATACGATATGAAAACAAGATAATTTTATTCATAGTATTTACATTCTTTTTCTACACATTTTTCCCAACGTGACACCAACTTTTTTATCCCCGAACTGAAAAACTCTGAGTTTTGAAGTGAAACAAAATCTGAAAACGCACTTTTCACTTGATCATCATTTTAAAAATGTTTTCCTTTGACGAAGTTGTCTAAATTCCTTAATAGGTGGTAATCTCTTGGAGACAAGTCGGGGGAATATGGTGGGTGCGGAAGAACTTCGTACCCCAGTGCTTTCAATTTTTGCACGATATGTTTTGAAACACGGGATCTTGCTGCCGCTCAGTGAGATCATGAGGGGGGTTTCCTTCTACTCGATGTTTGAGGACATTGTTGTCTATTACGGACGGAGGTCATCCTCGGGGCAAGTTTTCCAAGTCGGTATTCCCTGCTGAAAACTTAGCAAACCAACGCCGAATGGTCCGTTCCTTAACAATCTCTTCCCCAAACGCCTTGAAAATATTTCTAGCGGCCTCAGCTGCTGAATGGCCGAGTTTAAACTCGTACAAAAATATTACTCGAAAATCGCGTGTTTCCATGTTCATATTTGGAGGTATACTAAAAAGTGGGTAATTGATTGGGAACCTAATATTTATAATGCAAAGGTAGAGGATTAGACATTGTTTACTTTAAATATGTAATCATTAGGAAAAAAAAACAACAGAGACCTGCAAAATCCTTTATGTATTTCAGAAAATATAAAAACGGACATTTCATGTGAAACAATCCAATAGAATACCAGTCACTTGAATTAAATTAACGAAATACCGCATTATACGGTAAGAAAAAGTTATAAATTTAGTCAAGTTTGTTCACTAAAAAAGTAAATATTTCTTCATTCACAATAATACATTTTAATACAAAAATATAAGCTATGATTTGTTTTTAATTTTCTGTTCTTTCTTTTGTCTCTGCCACAGAGGTCCATTAGCATAATATAAAAAACAAAAATTAAAGTATAATTGTAGAAGGAAGTTCTAGTATGGTGGAGGTCTTACTAATTAAAAAAGTAACACTGTTTCTCCAGAGTGTATTGTACTGAGGAAGATAATTGCCTTAGTACAAGAGGACAAATATTTCCTTTCCAGGCACGCTCGCAACTACCTGGAGGCCCGGAAGGTTTCTCCAGCTGCTACCGACGGTCCTGTACTCGGCAAAGGAAAATACTAAGGCCCCTAAGGAGAAGAAAATGGACCCCGTGTTTTCCGAGCCAGTGTCTGTGTGCGTGTGTGTTCTTTATTTGTAATAAGTCCGAGCAAACAGAAGATCCGGGGGGCCTCTGCCGACCTACATTGTTCTCCTCAAGGATCTTGTGTTTGTTCCAACTTGTATAAACATTTGGTGCACGTTTCGCAAAGTCACGAGACAAGAGGGCTAGGTATGACTCGGAAAATAAAGGAATCGGTGAATGCCCTTCAGGTGATAAGGCTGTTTTGGTAGCCTGGAGTTCAGCAGCCACACTTGATTAAAAGAAGTAAAGCACACTTGATCATCCAGTAAAGTTATCGGGGGTAAATTATTCCCGAATACTATAACTGTGAAAATATACTATAAAATGATAGAATACGAGTCTATATATAAAAAAATTATAAAACTGAAAGATGAGGGCTACATTTAACCAACAATGGCATTTTTCGTATCTCGCAGAATCACTTTTGTTAATATATTCATTAAAAATATTATTATTATTATTTCAATTGACCAAAAAAAAATAAAGAAATAATCATTTACTATAAAGAAAAAATCTGGTGCGGGCAACACACGACTTTCACTTACCTCGATTTTTAAAATCAATGAAAGAATTTTCAAATACAGTTAGAGATAAAAATACGTGAAACTATTAAGGAATTAATCAAATTGAATTTATATATAAACATGTGTTTTATTAAAAAATCTATTATATTATTATCTAAAATAATCAGTTAGTTTTATCTTCTTCTCATCACTCTCTATTAACTTCTAAAAGCTTGTGTATGAGATGATATTTTTTCTAAAATCTTTAGCTTTCCAACGGTATATCATACATGTATATTACTGCTCTTATGTTCAAAAACGAAAAATTTCATTAAAAATATATTTTTTCTGTTTTCTCCTTTAGTTGGGTATCGAATTTATTCAATTTATATATTTACCTGTTTTTCATCAGCGCTAACAAGATAATCTAGTTATTATTATTGAATCTAAAAAATTAAAGGTACTTTAGAGGAAGAAAATTTAAAATATCGGCATTTAAGCCCTGTCAGACCATTTTTATCCAAATAAAACCTACATGATATTAAAGCCCATTTAATTTTACATCGATATAGCGAGTTTAATCAAAATCGTCGGAACCGTTTTTGAGAAAATCGAAAAAAGGTGCAAAATGCATGGTATAAAGTGCCTCTTCTAGTAAGCTCATTTTGATGAAAAAAGTTTTGTCACGTCTCGGGCGTATAGTTGTCTTAAATATGAAATTTCAGACTTACCGTTTCCGCCCGGGAGTTAACACACACACACACACACACACACACACACACACAGACACACACACACACACACACATACCTTTTTGCGGGACTTGGTTATTTGGACTCAGGGGACCCTAAAACGTGTATTTCCGTTGAAAACTGGAATTCGAAAATTTTCTCGATCGCAATACTTTCCTTACTATATATAGTAAGTGAAAGTAAAAAAAGCAAACAACACACACACTTAAGATGCTATTAATAAAACCATCAAGATTTATTAATACAACACGATGTTACCAAACCAAAATAAAATTAAACTACAAAATTTCACTATAGACAGTATTCCATAATTATTTTACAAAATACCACAGTATTAACACTAAGCTCACTGATAATAGTGAATTGAGCATCGTATTAATTTTATGTGAGGAAGATGGCTGGGGGTCCGGTCATTAGATACAAACACAAATTAAAAAAAAGTTCTATTTTAATTATGTGTTCATTTATCTGGACTTCTGACACTGGTCAGATCCTCCACTCATGTACTGTATGTTTGTGGCTATTCCGCCCTAGCTCGGCCTCCACTGGCTTACACCAGTGAAGCGCTAAGTGAGAGGCGCTGGGATCTCTTGGATTCGGCTTCTCCCCCCTTGTGGAGGGAGTAGCCGAGTCTAGGGTCCCTTTAGCTGAGTGTATATATTGTATATAGTTAAGTTTGCTTGTATGATTTTTATTTATTTCCCAACTAGTATTTATCTCTACTACAGGTTGTTGTTTTGATTTCTTTCTTGTTGTTTTTATTAATTGTTATTTTTTTTGTATATATTTGAATTTATTTATTTCCGATTTTATGTAATTTGACTGTATCATTATTTTCTGTATATATTGTATGAATGTGTACTACATCACTATTACTACTGTTCATTATGTAACAAATTGTAATATTTCTCAATAAATAAAAAAAAAAAAAAAAAAAAAAAAAATTTTGTGTTAACCCTGATGAAGGCCCACAATGTAGGCCGAAACGTCTGCACATATTTAAAATAGCACTTGTTTTAATTTGTGTTTCTCTCTAATGACCGCACTTTCCAACCATATTCCTCATCTAATTTCTCAACGGTCAACTAAACTATATCATTATTAATTTTATATATAAAAGAAATAAACATTTATACAACTATACAATATTAGAAACGAAAATAGCTTAGTATTACTTTATTAGAACATTAAAATTCTAATAAGTGACTAATAAATCTACTAAGCTGTATTACAAAAAAAAAAATCTATTTAATGTACAAATATCGATTTATTTTACTCTAATTTATCTCAGCACAACTTAAATTAAATTTTAAAAATTCATCATAGTATGGTGTAGTAGTAATGATATCAATAATTATTATTATGACGAAAACAATTTTTATATACTTGTAACGAATAAACGTAATCCTAAAAAAATTGTTATAAAAAATGGATAAAAATCTGTCATTACGACCATTTGCCCCCAAGTCAAGTGATTTGCTAAACATTCCTTTGCTAAACAGTCATGAAAAACCATACAAATAATAATATTATAAATGAATAAACAGAAAAAGAGATATTCCTTGAATTTAATCAAGATAAAAACAAAACAACCCGGCCTGTCTCGCCGTTTCCCTTAGTAAAACAAAAAATAGACCTATACTATACTCACGACAGTCTGTGTGTGACATCTGGATTCGTGACCGACACTTGCCAACACGTGTTAAACCGTGAAACTCACTGCTGTCAACGCACAACTTCGCGATTCTGTCTACTAGCAAAACGAGGAGAATGTTGATTTTAAAAACTATACAAATGCACAGATTGCAATTTTCAATTATTTAAAAAAAAATATCTTCATTCAGCTCATTCACCCGTATGAAATGCATTTATGGCAAATGGTGTATAACAATAAAAAATAAATTAATTTTATCTTAGCCTGTAAGCTAAATTAAAAATATTAAATAAATACATAATAATACCATATTTGTAAATACATTTTCTATTTAATAAACAATTCTTAATTCTTAAAATGTAACATAATATAGCAGTAAATAAGACTGGTAAATCTATTGTAAAGTAGATTTTTTTTTAATGCTATGGCTATTATATTGATTCTATTTGATTTATAATATGCACATTAAGAGAACTAAACTTTAAAATCAGTAATTAAACGTTTTAAAAGATATGATTAAGCGCCATTGGAAGTATCAATCTCCTACATACCTGAATGCCTTACGGCTTTCTGGTTATAAAGTTTGTATAAACTTAACCGTAATATAATTTAGAACAATAATTTTAATTTAAAAACTAAAAATCAATTAATATACAAAAAATCTGGTGCGGGCAACACACGACTTTCACTTACCTCCGTTTTTAAAATCGTTTAAAGAATTTTCAAATACAGTAAGAGATCAAAATGAGTGAAACCATTAAAGAATTAGTTAAATGGAATTTCTATAGAAACATGTGTTTCATTAAAAAATCTATTATATTATTATCTAAAATAATCAGTTAGTTTTATGTTTATTTCATCACTCTCTATTAAATTTTAAAAGCTTGTGTATGAGATAATATTTTTTCTAAAATCTTTAGCTTTCCAACGGTATATCATACATGTATATTACTGCTCTTAAGTTCAAAAACGAAAAATTGCATTAAAAAAATATTTTTTCTGTTTTCTCCTTTAGTTCGGTATCGAATTAATTCAATTTATATATTTACCTGTTTTTCATCAGCGTTAACAAGATAATATAGTTATTTTTATTAAATCTATAAAATTAAAGGTACTTTAGGGGAAGAAAATATAAAATATCGGAATTTAAGGCCTGTAAGACCATTTTAATTAAAATAAAAACTACATGATATTAAAGCCCATTAAATTTTCCATCGATATAGCGAGTTTCATCAAAATCGTCGAACCGTTTTCGAGTACATCGAAAAAAGGTGCAAAATGCATGGTATAAAGTGCCTCTTCTGGTAAGCTCATTTTGATGAAAAAAGTTTTGTCACGTCTCGGGCGTATAGTTGTCTTAAATATGAAATTTCAGTTTCATAGGACTTACTGATTCCGCCCGGGAGTTACCGCACACACACACAGACCTTTTTGCGGGACTTGGTTATTTGGACTCAGGGGACCCTAAAACGTGTATTTCGGTTTCGAAAATTTTCACGATCGCAATACTTCCCCTTACTATATATAGTAAGTGAAAAGTAAAAAATAGGTTTCATGATTAATGAAGTTATTGAAGTACAATAAAGTTTTAATATTTGATAGGTTTATCATACATGTATATTATTAATAATTGTAAAAGGAACGTCATTGCAAAGATCTAAACCTTCTACAATTCACAAGGAATTAAAAATAGACAAAATTCCCGGATTCATAACTACGAGAAATAAAAGGTTCTATGAAACGAACAAACTTATAAACAATCCCATATATGGTAAGCTGACACCTTCTGGATTACCTCAACGATGGAAGAATATTGAGATTTAGCTTTTAGTATTAGATTCAAGGTTCTACTAAAACCAAAAGGTGAGCCTCATCACCTCATATACATTCTTAGAAGATAATTATACTAGAGATATCTGACATCCTTAAAATGCATACATGCAGAAAAAGGAAAATATTAAAAAAATAAGCTTTTTAGAAGAGCTAACAAAGGGGGCTATGAAAAGGGGAAAAAAAAAAATTAATGCTAGCTCGCTATGAAGTAAATTTACTAGAATCATTCAACTCACCTAAAGCCTTACCGAGAACTGGAAGCAAGAGAATGACAACGTTTCCATCAATTCCGAAAGCCTAATTTGCCAAGAACGAACAAGTCCTTATCCGAAAGGAGGGTTTTCTGTCCATTACCGGCTTCCTCGGATATTTCGGAGGGAGGAAAAGAAAAAGGAGAAAAATCCGAAGAAGCGCGGACTCAACTCAAAGTGAATTGTCGGTCATTATTTACCATTTGTAGGAGTCACGAGTTCTCTGTCTGTCCGAGTGTTGGTTAATTTCCAGGGTAATCTCTAGATCGTGGAGGCCAGGGACCCTCGCTTCTATCCACTTCTTCTCCACCTCCACCACTCTCTCCACTCCTCTTGGAGAAGAGAAAAAAGTGGAAGAAAAACTAGGGCTTAATAACCCAGCTGATGGTACTGTGCCAAGGGAGGATGGAAGTCAAACAGGCGAGTATCTGCTCGTCTCAACTCAGAGCTCTTTTATCCGAGACTCAATTTTTTTTTTACCCAAATCACAAAATAAAATTTAATACTTATAATTTATATAGTTAACCATCTTCTACTGTAACAATATTACATTTCAAGATTGTGTAATGATATATCAGTGTGTTGTTAAAAAAATACTAGTTAAACGAGTTAAACAACAGAGCTGATGGGGCTAACCTTTTTTTTGTGTTAATAAAACTCTTATGACTAACTTATTACTTCTTTAATGTCTAATTTATTTCTAACTTATGTCCTAATCAAAACTAACATTTATTTGGTATTTTGCCATCGTACTGGGGCCGGTGCATATGCCATCGTATTGAATAAGGGGTTTGTCAATGATTTTAAACAATCAAGGAATTTAACATGGCGTTGTCTAATGTAATCTCAAATCGTAGTTAGTTCCAAAATTTCGTGGAGCTGTTCAGCTTTTACCTTTTTCAATGAGGTCGAACGGGTTCAGAGCATCGCCTTTTGAAATCTCTAAATTTTACATTAGGACTTTATTGAGTACATATATTAATAATAATAATTAGAAAAATAATAGACAATAACATGTAGAAATCATGAAAAAATTGAATGAAAAGTCCTAGGCTTTAATTTGGCGGAGGAGATCTCTCATCCAGCTTCTCTTTAGCCTTTAATTATTATTAAATCTTAATGTAAGATCTATTACATCTCGTATATATCTATGCCATATTATGTGTTTTGTTACTTATAGGTTGTATATATGTCAATCTATAATCTAATGATTTTCTAAGCAGAAAGAAATTGGCTTAGCGAAATGATGATTAATTGAAATAAACAAGGTTAAAAGAAAATATGGGTTTTAAACGTAACATTTTTTTTTATTCAAATCGATATAGCTCCTTCTCTCTCTCTCGATATATTCTCGGAGAATACACTCACGATTCTCGATAAGTTTTACAGGGTAGGGTCCATCACTCGTTACGCCAATTTTAGTGAGAGGCCACCATTTGGCTGACGGGTCTCACCCGTCGGGACTGGGATTTAGAACCTCTAGCATGAGAGACTAGCGCGCTAGCCACTCAGTCACGGGCTCCCCATAATTAAGAGCTTATTTAAATGAAATAAGTTATTTCTCAATACCAACTGCATCCATATAGCTTCAAGTTTCAGTAAGAACCAGTGTTCTGGTCGCGTGAGGCACCTGCCAAAACCTTCCGTGACTTGAGAAAGCCGAGACAATTTAATACGAGGTTAAGACCCGGTCAGTGGGAGCGATATAGAGAGCTCCCGGACGTGACAACCACAGCACCTCCCTAATTGCTGCCCTTATAGCCGCCTGCTCTATCATCAACCTTTGGTACAAGGCTTTCGACACCTCGTACCGGCCATTCCATTCAAATATGCTAATGATTACTTTCTTTCTCCTGTCGGTTTCGTTTAAAGAAATGGTGAGAAAAGTTGTAATATTCAGAAATCTAAAAAAAAAAAAAAATTATTTATTTTTTTATTATTATACTTTAATGAAATTTACAAATGTATACTACAATACATCAAGTAAATATAATGATAAAAGATATGTACATGAAAAACATGAAGAGAAACTGCCCGTTGGCAGCACTCTAGTAGTCAATCTAAACAAGGCCTCGAGGCCATCTTCTCTTCAGACGCCTCGGTGGATTATCAGGAATTGTAGAGGAAGCAAGGATTGAAACTAGTGGATTAGAGTGGGAATGGAGTTGGTCATGGAAGGAATGATATCTGGTACGGCCCAAATCAGCTACATACATGATAGAGGTCTTTATGAATGATTTTGTTCGTGACAAAGTAAGGAGCGTTGAGGATTTTACATAGGATTTTGGATTGAAAGGATTTGATACGGGAAGAATTGGATGGTTTAGTAGAGCCCCATAGCTCAACTCCGTAAATCCAGATAGGCCTTATGATTAACATGTAAATGAGTCTTTTGTAGTCAAGTGAAAGGTTAGAGCGTCTGTCTAGTATGTGTTGGAGTAGCCGAAAAAATCGAGCAATTTCTTGTCTTAAAAAAAATATATATAAAGAAAATATATAAAAAAAGAAAATCTTCAAGGTCATATTCTTGGAATATTTCAACACAACCTCATGCATCTCAAACAGAACTAAACATATAGTCAACGATGGGCTCTTTCATTTATCATCTTGGCAAAAAAGACTGCATTAAAAAAAGAGACAAGAGACAGTGTACTAGTACACCACATCAATAGTTTAAAAAGTAACCACCTATCAGTACATTGTACATAAATGTAAGTCAACTAAACATATTCTTACTATAACTTGTATATATACTTCGGCACCTCGAAGAGGTCTTCAGTGACCCACTTATACAGCGAGTTGAAGTGGCTCCTACCTGTTACACGGAGGAAATGTTTTCTCGGATCATACCTTTACCAAATCATAAACTCCCAGCACCCTCCATACATTCACAGCATCCTTAAATTTAAATCCTCAGTCCACTCTCTCGAAACTAGATCCCGCCATTCCGACCTTTACTTTCCCACCCATAGAACTAAATCTTTTGATCACTCCTTTTATATCCGTTCTGCAACCCTCTAGAATTCCCTACCTACTCATATTCGCCATGCATCTTCCTTTCTCTCATTCAAATCTCACCTATTCCAACATCTTTTGGCATCCCAAATAGATGCACAACAAATCTGCAACTGACTTATTTCTATTTTAACACATGTTTTAATTATCTATTTTATCCTAAAGCTAGTGTGGAATAATTAGTTTGTTTTGTTTTTTATAATTCCCTCAACCCTATCAGTAGCCTTTAGGAGATTTATCTTCTTTCTTTCTTTCTTTTTCTAATCTTGTGTGTTTATTATCCATACTTTTTGTACATGAATGTATATAAGTCTAGGTAGTGTTTAATTTTTCCTTTTTGCTCATTTGTAAATAAAAATTAATTTTATTGTTTTCTTGACCAGACATATATGAATATCTACTGTTCAATTCTGTTATTCTTAAGGGACATAGTCCCAGAATAAAGTTTTTATTATTATTATTATTATTACTATACTATACTTATATATATATATATATACTATATACTATACTTCTATATATGCTATGTAATATCCTTACTATAATGCCTTTTGTGAATATGGCAATCATTTTACATTCTTTGTATCAGTTATTTTATATTCTTTATTAATTATAAGCAAGGGAACAAGTGGCTGAATAGCTAGCGCGCTTTTTCACTCACAACCACTCCCTCGGGTATGAGACCCGCCAGCCAACTATTGGTCACTTACAAAAATAGGCGTAGGGAGTGATGACCCTACCCTATAAAATTTCATCGAGAAATACGATATTATTCTTCCAGAAGTTTGCCAAGGCCCTATTCGGTCAGTCGCGAACCAGTTATTTTATATCTATATCAGTTATGGAATTAATATGTGATTTTGTTTAGTTGTGGATATCAATGTGAAGTCAACAGCCCACATATCTTTATTCACTCCTGTCAAAAGCTATCTGACAATCAGCAAATGTGCCGTACAAATGTGAGATCAGACATACTAGGCATGGGGAAGGAAAGAACCCAGCAGCACCCCTTCCTAGACTTTGATTTAGCTGAGGAGGTCTCTCATCCAGCTTCTCTTTAGCCTTTAAGTATTATTAAATCTTAATGTTATGTGTTTTGTTACTTATAGGTTGTAGATATGTCAATCTGTAATGTAATGATTTTTTCAGCAGGAATAAAGTGACGGAATGATAATTAATTGAAATAAACAAGGTTGAAAGAAAATATGGGTTTTAAACGTAACATTTTTTTCATTCAAATCGATATAGCTCCCTCTCTCTCTCGATATATTCTCCTCGGAGAATACACTCACGATTCTCGATAAGTTTTACAGGGTAGGCTCATCACTCCTTACGCCTATTTTAGTGAGAGGCCACTATTTGGCTGACGGGTCTTACATACCCGGGGGAGAAGCTGTGAGTAAAATATGGGTTTCATACGTAACTTTCTTTCATTCAAATCGATATAGCTGCTAAGCTGTAGGTCCTAGCGACAAATGTTATGTTTCAAAAATATTTTCAACTAAATTTCTGACAAAGAAACACTGGTTAAACTTTCGATTTGAGCTGAACCTAGCGCGTCAAACTGAGAATGAAAAGAAAAAAAACTAACAAAATGGAAGTTACAGAGCCATGTAAATTTTTAAAAATATTTTCAACTAAATTTCTGACAAGAAACTCTCGTAAAACTTTCGATCTGAACAGAACCTAGCGTGTCAAACTAAGAATGAAAAAAAAAAAGTTACACAATGAAAGTTACTGACCAATGTAAATTTTTAAAAATATTTTCAACTAAATTGCTCGGCCACAAACGAAAATCTATAAGCCATTTACTGACAGCTATATTGAAACCGCCTCAACATCGTCAATATAAAAGATTCTAGCATATCCAATATGTTTATAACTATATGTCAACAATAAATTCAAATTTCAGTAGAATTATTTAAATGATTTAGAGCAGACTTTATAGCCTATAACGACGAACATTGTTATCACCTAACACAGTCCAAAATAACAACTCTGGCAGTTAATCCCTCCCAACCACTTCCAGGGCAGAGAGAGCCAGCCATAAGTCGCTAATAAATTCGTGGCTGTCTGAATAGAGCGAAATATTTACTTTAGACGGCCCGTGGGTGGACAGCCTTTGTTCGACGACCTAGATCCTGGACCACGTCACGGGCAGCCCGGAAGATGAAAAATGACCTCCCTGGATATTGTGGAGCACGGATGCTCCGGGTACTGCCTCATAAATCTGCGCCCGTTTAGGGTTCGATTAGAGGCTAAAGAATCGATATATCCTTTAGTCGACTTCTTAATTGCCCCCGCGCTCAGCGGCAACAAATTTGAATAAAATTCCAAGCGGTATAGAATAAGAATCACCGGCCAAGACTTATATTAATGGGACGCCGGATTGAATCTGTCATGAGCAGTAATAGTGCGTATTTTTCATTCATAAATCGAATATCAGTTTTGTATTCAATATTCGGAAAACATATTTATGTTCAATCGTTAATAACATACTATGTATTTATTAACAAAAATATGACAAATAAGTATAATTAACATGTAAATGAAGAGTAAAAAACTTAAACGCCCTGGCCTGATACAATTCAAGGTCTACATAGATGCGTTTTATAACTATCAAATCCGAATCGAAATTTTGTTTTGTTTATTGAGAAATATTACAATTTGTTACATAATGAACAGTAGTAATAGTGATGTATAACACATTCATACAATATATACAGAAAATAACGATAGAGTCAAATTACATAAAATCGAAAATAAATAAATTAAATATATACAAAAAAAAATAACAATTAATAAAAACAAAAAAAACCAACAAGAAACAAATTAAAACAACAACCTGTAGTAGAGATAAATAAAAGTTGGGAAATGAATAAAAATCATACAAGCAAACTTAACTATATACAATATATACACTCACTAAAGGACCCTAGACTCGGCTAGGGGGAGAAGCCGAATCCAAGAGATCCCAGCGCCTCTCACTTAGCGCTTCACTGGTGTAAGCCAGTGGAGGCCGAGCTAGGGCGGAATAGCCACAAACATACAGTACATGAGTGGAGGATCTGACCAGTGTCAGAACTCCAGATAAATGTTTACAAAACGTCGCGTGAATCGAAATTAGAGTTGTTTTTTTAATGCTACTACTGCTTGGATCTGATTTTTAAATGCTACTAAAAATTATTTATTAATTAGGAATTAAAAATTTTAGCTGAATAAATAACTATGATCCTTTATTTCAAAAATTAGGAATAAACCGGTAAAACATTAAAGATTTGTTTAAATTAAAAATAATATTAGATTCCTTTTTTCAAGAGAAGATAAGTAATAGTTTTAAAATATAAAAGGACATTTTCGTTCGAAAACGCAGTAAGAATCTTAATTATATAAGGGTGTCTAGAAAATCAGCTCAAAGAGATTCCCTGACTTTTTAAAATATTGCATAAGAACCCGATACCCTTCTTAAACTTATAGCCTAAGGATATTTATTCAAAACGACACCCTCCTTTCCAGCTGGAGAAGATACTGGAGACGATAGGCATATATTTCTTTATAGGGGTCTCTATGGGCGTCATCTGTGAGTCAGATGAGGCTGGGACACAATGCACATGTAAATTACTAGTCACCTGACGGCTAATGTGAACCGTAGTCGTCAAATCGCCTATAGTTTATAGCAGTATTTAGGGGCCGTGGTACTTCGATTACTCTAACAATATGCGGTGAGATAAGCGATCTTTGGATAAACCTCTCGAGCAGGCACAGAGTCGATACACTTCTTCCCAATCCTAACCAGCTTGGTATGGGCTTCAAGCTAAAAAGTATTCCACATACTAAAGGATTCCTATTAAAAAAAAAAAAAAAAAAAAAAAAACCAAAAGAAGGAAGACTAAATAATGTAAAAAAAAAAATATATATATATATTTTTATAATAAATTTTTCATCAATTCTCTTCCGTAAAAGCGATGAATGAATGATTGAAGTTGCTGTGAAAATTTTACAAAATTGTCACAGCAACTTCAATCATTCATTCATCGCTTTTACGGAAGTGAATTGATGAAAAATGTATTATAAAAATATATATTTTTAAACAACAAATAGTGCTATTTTTTACATTATAGTTATTAACAAGACTTTGTGTTGCCTGCACCATATTTTTTTTTTTTTTTTTTTACTTTTTTTTAAACGTAGTATGAACTTATTTATTTATATGAACTTTGATTTTACCATCTAATATAATTAAAATAACCGGATAAGTACAAAGTGGATGAGACTAACCTCCTAACAGGACCAGTTACGGACTTGAAGTGCCCTAACAGAGACCTTGCCGTAAGCAGCACAGGTACTTGATGAGTCACCTCAAGATTATATTTCTTCCACGTAGACGGTCGGAGCGAGGAGGAGAATACTCAAAGCACAACTAACAATGTCCCCTCTTTATTAACAACTCCCTTATCTCATATTAGCCCGACATATCTGTAATGTAAGTTCTCGTTAGTAGTACACTAGCGGAATATGGCTTCTGAATTAAGAATTCCAAGGGGGAAATGCAGTAACGGTCGGACAAGGCTCCGAATCCAGCACCGTTGCAGTCTTTCCTAACACGAAAATCATGAAAGGTCAAACTTTCTTCGCGGCGAATTGGTTGCATCACGAGATGAACTATGGGATTATTTGCACGAGAGCAATCTCCAAGCTTTTGCTACAACCTAACCACTGGTTCTTAATTAATTCAATTATTTGGGTCACGTGAAAATAAAACATTTAAAAAAAATCTGGTGCGGGCAACACACGACTTTCACTTACCTCCATTTTTAAAATCAATGAAAGGATTTTCAAAAACAGAGATAAAATACGTGAAACTATTAAGAAATTAATTAAATTGAATTTATATAGAAACATGTGTTTTATTAAAAAATCTATTTACCTGTTTTTCATCATCGTTAACAATATAATATAGTTGTTTTTATTGAATCTACAAAATTAAAGGTACTTTAGAGGAAGAAAATTTAAAATATCGGTATTTAAGCCTTGCCAGACCATTTTAATCCTAATGAAACCTAAATGATATTAAAGCTCATTAAATTTTACATCGATATACCGAGTTAAATCAAAATCGTTTTCGAGAAAATCGTAAAAAGGTGCAAAATGCATGGTATAAAGTGACTCTTCTGGTAAGTTCATTTTGATGAAAAAGGTTTTTTAACGTCTCGGGCGTATGTTTGTCTTAAATATGAAATTTCAATTTCATAGGACTTACTGATTCCGCCCAGGAGTTACCACACACACACACACACACACACACACACACACACACACACACACACACACACACACACACACACACAGACCTTTTTGCGGGAATTGGTTATTTGGACTCAGGGGACCCTAAAATGTGTATTTCCGTTGAAAACTGGAATTTGAAAATTTTCACGTTCGCAATACTTTCCCTTACTATATATAGTAAGTGAAAGTAAAAAGGGGTTATAAATGAAATAAAAATATATATGTATAGAACATATTTCACCTCTTTACAATCAAAATAAATACAGTGATTATTTCTCTAAAGGACCTTTAATTTTGTTGATTCTATAAAAATAACTATATTATCTTGTTACCACTGATGAAAAGTAGGTAAATATATAAATTGAATGAATTCGATACCCAACTAAAGGAGAAAACAAAAGACATATTTTTTTAATGCACCTTTTCGTTTTCGAACATAAGAACTGTAATATAGAATAGAATAGAATAGAATAGAAAAAAAAATTTTATTCTGGGACTAGGTCCCCTAAGAATAACAGGTTTGTACAGTATATGGAAATATACATGTCTGGCCAAAAGACAGAAGGAACATAATCAATAAATAATTACAATTATGGGTTAATATATGTGTGCATATCATAAACGCATATACACACATATATCCAAAAAATAAATACAATGATAAAATTAAAATAAAAACAATTCTTAGAAAGTATTTTGTTGAACGGAATTAAAAATTAATTAGTAGATAACAGCATTTAAATATAGACAATGAACAAAATTATTCTTCATTCAAAGTGTGATTTCAGAAATAAAAATGTTACAGTTTCTGAGCGTCTTTTTGGGATAATAAAAGGTATTGGAAAAGTTGGGATTTGAATGAGGAGAGGGAAGCAGCATGGCGGATATGAGTAGGTAGAGAATTCCAGAAATTAGAGGAGCGGACAAGGAAGGAACGATCAAATGTTTTAGTCCTATGGATAGGCAAATAAAGGTCGGAATGGCGCGATCTTGTTTCAAGTGAGTGGACTGAGGATTTAAATTGTAGGAGACTATGGATGTATGGAGGGTGTTGAGAGTTAATGATTTGGTAAAGGTATGATCCTAGGAAATATTGTCTGCGGATTGGGGGGAGGAGCCACTTTAACTCACCGTAAAAATGGGTCACATGAGACCTCTTCGAGTACTGAGGACAAATCTTAAAAATATGTTCATGATTCGTTTAAGCCTGTCCTCAAGCACAGTCGAGAGGCCACCATATACTAAGCAGCAATAGTCAAAGTGGGGGAAAATAAGTGCGGATACAAGGAGGATACGGGTGGATAGTGGAAGGAGATGGCTGGAGCGATGGAAATATTTGAGGGTACTTATTGTTCTTCGGGAAATTTGGGCAATATGGGGTTTCCAGGAAAGAGTTTGGTCAATGGTAATACCCAGGTTTTTGACAGAGGAAGTGAAGGTGATTGGATGTTCATTTAGGGTGAGACTCGGAAATGTGGTATAGGATCTGAGGAGGGAATTGGAACCAATTAGAATGGCCTGAGTTTTTGTAGGATTTAGCATTAGTTTATTCAGGTTTGCCCAGGCACAGATTCCATCAAGGTCTTCCTGAATATTGGCAAATGCTACTAGTGAATTGGAGGGAGAGAAGGATAAATAGATCTGGAAATCGTCAGCATATAGGTGGTGGGAACAGTGATGGATAGAGTTGGGAAGGTCATTGATATAACAATTAAAAAGAAGGGGAGAGATGCTTGAGCCTTGGGCCACACCTGCCGAAAGGGCTCGAAAGGAAGATAGAGGATGATTAGGAATAGTGACAGCTTGAGTTCTGTCAGAAAGAAATGATTGAAACCACATGATAGTGCTGTTTGAAAAAGATAGAGACTTTAGTTTAGAGAAAAGGATGGAGTGATCCAGGGAGTCAAATGCTTTTGAGAAGTCCAGCAGTATTAGCACGGTCAGTTTCGTTTCGTCCATAGCAGTGTGTATGTCGTTGGTGATTTTGAGGAGAGCGGATTGTGTGGAAAAGCCAGGTCGGAAGCCAGATTGGAAAGGATCAAGAAGTTTAGAATTTTCAAGGAAATTTGATAATTGTTTCTGAACTATTCTTTCTAAAGGTTTGGAGAGGTTCGAGAGGATGGAAATAGGGCGATAGTCTTTAGGGGATGTAGGGTTGGAACATTTACTGATAGGATGGACTATTGCTTTTTTCCAATTAGTGGGAAATACGGAATTTTGGAGGGAAAAGTTATAAATAAATAGCAGAACTGGTAGGATTTCAGGAAGGCATAATATACATGTATGATACACCGTTGTAAAGCTAAAGATTTTAGAAAAAAGATAATCTCATACACAAGCTTTTAAAAGTTATAATGGAGAGTGATAAAAATCCGGTAAAACTAAGTAATTGTTTTAGGTAATAATATAATAGATTTTTTAATAAAACACATGTTTCTATAGAAATTAAATTTAATTAGTTCTTTAATAGTTTCACGTATTGTTATCTCTAACTGTATTTGAAAATTCTTTCATTGATTTAAAAATGTAGGTAAGTGAAAGTCGTGCGTTGCCAGATTTTTTTTTTTTTTTTGTAATGAGCTTGTACTCATTTTAATTGTATTCAACGCCTCTAAGAAATTGAAAAATTTAATAAAATTCCTAAATGGACACGGTACAACACGAAAAGATTAAATCAGTGATAACTAGAGGATAATTTTGCAAAGGTTAAAACGAAAAGGTCAACGGCGGAAAACAGAGATTAATCAAGCTGACAATAACAAAGCAAGCATGTTGACACAGAGCGAGAGAGGAGTCAACAAAGCAATAAACATTAAAGCAGATGACGATAATTGTTCGGACAGCTAGCCCACTGGCCCAACCACCTCTGTCATTGAGGATTATTGACACAGCTCTTAGCTTTTAACTTTTCGTTCTTTCATTTCTTAATCTCGAAGGCTTTAGGGATTAAAATAATATTTAATTGCATATCAAATCAAGGATCCCGTATAACTAAAAATACCTGTGAATAATATATTTGAAAATATGGATTTGTAGACGAAATAAACCTTCTGGGTCCCAAGGAAATAATTTTTGCCAAGAATTCTTGTAAAACTGTTAATGGTTTTAGAAAATGCATAAAGTTACATTCTTAATCAATATTTAACAAGACAGCATTGAAGGCTGCAAAATTTGATATTGTTATTTAGAAACCAACATATTGCATACTGTTTAAAAATATTTTAAACATAATATAGTTTTTTACTTTCACTTACTGAAATTTCATATTTAAGAGAAATATACGCCCGAGACGTTACAAAACCTTCTTCATCAAAATGAGCTTACCAGAAGATCCAATTTATATCATGCATTTTGCACCTTCGAAACTCGCTATGTAGATGTAAACTTTTATTGGGCTTTAATATCATGTAGGTTTTATTCTGATAAAAATAGTCTGACAGGGCTTAAATGCCGATATTTTAAATTTTCTTTCTCTAAAGTACATTTAATTTTGTTGATTCTATAAACATGACTATATTATCTTGTTACTACTGATGAAAAACTGGTAAATATATAAATTGAATGAATTCGATACTCAAATAAAGGAGATAACAGAAAAATTATTATTTTAATCCATTTTTTTGTTTTTGAACATTAGAGCAGTAATATACATGTATGATATACCGTTGGAAAGCTAAAGATTTTAGAAAAAATATTATGTCATACACAAGCTTTTAAAAGTTAATATAGACTGATGAAAAGCCGATAAATCTAACTGATTATTTTAGATAATAATATAATAGATTTTTTAATAAAACACATGTTTCTATAGAAATTCCATTTAATTAATTCTTTAATGGTTTCACTCATTTTTATCTCTTACTGTACGCGAGCAAAAAGGTAGGAATGTGTCAGTCGGTTGTGTCCTATCCGCTGTCGGGTCAATGCAATGGAGGTCTAAGTAACTCAGTATTCGAATGCTCTAGTAGTTATAATGAAGCTCCTTCAATTTTTTCTAAACTTCTGCCAACTATAAAATGGCTCTAAATTAAGTAGAAGCAAAGAATATAGAGATGAGCTAACCAAAACATTACGGATGTGATGTTACATATACATTATGGATGAGTATAAATCACCCTTATCTTCTAGGCACAGAAAACAACACTATCCTTCGACACATAGACAAAGAGAAAATTGAATATTACTAAAATAACTGACATAGTTTGGCCTAGAGAGACTATGCCTTGGAGAAAGGAAGACCAAACGAGAATTGATGTCTCTATATCCAGCCTTTGGACGTTGATCGATTACAGTAGATACTGTTTCAGTTGCTGGAGGAGCTTATAGATGGTCCATAGTACCCACAACTGATAGTGTGCCTCAGGTGTCGAATTCCACATCAACTATCCCCCATAATTAGCAGGCTGGTTATTAATTATCGAAATGGTTATTACAATAATATGTTTAACAACTAACTACAATCGCTCTTTGGTATTTGTATGCAATTTATTATTTGAAAAATTATTGTAAAGGCGAAAAAATCTAAATCCAGTTTCAAGTTTTCTATAAAAAATATATTCAAGCCTCCCATATTATCTAGTAATGCTTGTTGATACGTAAGTTTAGTTCAAGAATGAATTAAATTATCCAGTAAGAAATTAAAATTAAATGTTAAACTTAGGAATATAGCTAGGATGACATAGCTTTTTGACCAAAATGTATTGATATTGATTTTTAATTTATTTATTCGGATATATTATAAAACAATAAAAGCCAAATTACAAAAACTAAAACAAAAATAAACAAAGGTATATAAGAACAAAACTTATAAATTAAATAGATAAGTTAACATATAAATGACAAAATATATTGAAATTTCATTTTTTGGATGTCAATGGAACACTTCGATTTTCCCTAATTTTGACTAAACTCGTTTTATCAATTTATAAATAAATGCTCCTTAATATCATTTAAGTATTTTCCTTAATAAAATACTCTTCTAGGACTTAAATGAAAAATTTTCAATTTTGTTTCCTCTTTTACATTCGACAATTAATAATATCACAAATAAAAAATTAATAAATAATATTTTAAAATAAATAAAACAGTTCTATGGTGCGCATTACACTAAAGGTCGCGCTATACGGTGAGAGAAGAAGTAGGTGAAAACTCATGAAAGTGATGGCTGTGGGAGTTCATGAAAGTAGGGGAAGATGGAGAAGGCATGATTTTTTTTTAAATAATTCAAATACTACTTTCAAAAATTCCTACATCATTACATATTATTTAAAAATAAATGATTAAGTTGCATCAAAACAAAAAATTGTAAAATAAACATTAAGAAAAAATGTTTTTTTTTTAAATATAGAAACTCCATTTTAAGGAATTAAACATTATTTATAACAAAAGATTAACAAAATTATAAAGCCTTATGGGAAATACGAAAATATGTATATTTATAATAATATCTTGTAAGTGTGTGTAAGAGTGTATGGCAATTCACTATCGCCGACATTACATCAAACCTTCAATAATTTTCATATTTTATTTTCTCCTACTCTCAACGGCAGTAAATACGTAGCACGGCCTTGAGTAAATAACTTGTTAAATATAAATGGCAACTAAAATTTACTTTGAGAGATATTTTAACAAATTACCCATTACAATGTTAAATCTAAAGGTTTGAACATACTGTTTTCAGACACAAAATAATTGTTAATGCATAACAAAATAATTTTAAAAGATCTTCAGGTCAAAATTTATATATAATTATCACACGACAACCGTACAAAAACACATATAATTTTAAAGGTGGGAAAACATCTTGTTTTCTAGAAACAAATACATTTACTGTAAGAAAAGTAGAAAGTTTATTAAATAATGAGGTAAATCATTATGATTATCAAAGTATTTAACTATATAAAAAAAAATCTCAAAAAAAAAATATTGATAGATGTGAACGCATCACTATCGATTATAAAGTGATATTGATACGATCATAGTGTCTGTAGAAAGCAAGTTTTATTTTAAAAACCCTTAAAAATGGATACTTTTTTTTTTTAATGGTGAATGGGAATGATTCGCTCTATTTTCTAATAAATTATTAATATCACCATTAACCTATGGGATCTCGAAACCCCCTTCTTAGTCAGCAAAAAAGGACAAATGGCAACCCATTGCCATGGCGGTTATTAAGCGAAATGATTCAGCGAATGATGCAGCAAGGGAACGCAGTGGCGAAACCGTTGCCCCAAAACCAAATTACAAGGTAAGCGATTTTAATTCCATATCTCAGATACCAATAACGGTTCATGAGAATTCATGATAAATGAAGATTAATAATAAATCAATGAGCTACTAAAAATACTGAAATACATTCAGATAATAGCGATATACTGACGTATAATTTAAAATGTTACCATGATGTTGTGACTGCAATGATTTAAAAAAGAATATATATATATATATATATATATATATATATATATATATATATATATATATATATATATATATATATATATATATACAAGATGGACAAATGTCTGAAGCTCGATTTAATCTTAGAACGTTAAGATGTTGCTTTAAAGGTACTTCGAATTTTCTTTTTATAGTTATTAACAATTCCTGTAAATTGTTTTTTTTACAATAAGATTTTTTCATTTTGAAACTAAAACCACATTACCTAGCTGACATGATTGTTAGCGATCATCTTTATGCCCAGTTTTTATTGAAGTTTGTATTACAGTTTTGAAAAAAAAAAAACAGCACTTTCCCTTATTTCGGTTTATAATATCAATTTAGCAACTCAGAAACAATGTCAGAGTTGAAACAATCTGGTGAGAGCAACACACGACTTTCAATATGTGCCAGACTATTTCAATCAGAATTAAAAGTACCTAATTTTAAAGCCCATTAAATTTCACAGCGATATAGCGAGTTTAATTATAATCGTTAGAGCCTTTTTTGAGAAAATTTAAAAAAGGTGCAAGGTTGCTTATTTTGATGAAAACGTGGCTTGAACATCTCACACTACACCTTTCACAATACGAAATTTCAGGCAACTTATCGCAATCGATCTAGATTTACCACAAAAACGGACATAGACCTTTTCGTGTGATTTGGTTATTTCGACTTATATCCGTTAAAAACTCGAATTTTGAAATTTTCACGATCAAAATACATTTTCAACATGTATTACATATATAGGTAAATCGAAATAAAAAACTCTGTGACTTAGAACAACCTATAATATCCGTAGCACCAGCTAAATATTTATCTATTTTGCAAATTTCAATGATAAAAAGATTATTTTTTAATCATTGACTTAAGTTTTCTTATGGTGAAATATTTGTTCGATATATATTTGGCCGCTCTACAAAAAAAGTCTTATTTTTTTTTTTTTTTATTTAATTTTCAGACGTTTCAGCGAATGAAGCGGTGAAATGAATAGATATATAACATGGATATGCATGGTAGGTAACGTATTTATTAAAAATAATTTATATAATGTTGATATGAGATGTTAAAAATGTATAAATACCATAAAAACTTTTAATTGATTACAAAGGCTTGAAAATGGCCCTAGAGACGTTGCAATGTCTGAAAATTAAATAAATTAAAAAAAAAAAAAATTATCTAAGACTTCTTTTGTTGAGTGGCCTAATTATATATAGAACAAAAATTAAGATGATTTTTATATTGGTATTGATCATTGAAATAAGATACGAATCCTATGCCAATCCTAATGCCAGTAACATTAAGGCACCTTATTTAACTTAAATATATACGAAAAAAAAAAAAGACCGGTGAGACTTCGTTGGATTGAATAACTTATAAAAATATTTAAAAGACAAAAACCAAAAAATGAGTCACAAAAAAAAATACCTCAATCATTATTCATGGACAATCAAACTTGAAGATTTGTGTTTAACTCACCTGAAAAAAAAAGAAGAAAGGATTAGTTTAACGCAAAACCAAAGAAATTCTGTTGCAAAAAAAATATAAAAATCAAGAATAAACATAGTTAGTACCTTCATTAAAACAGCGCGACAAATACGTTAACGAAAGTTTTGTCACCCAGAACAATGCAATACTTGGACAATTCAATGCATATCATTAAAAACGAATTGCATTATGTGTTAATAAGGCATTAAATGATCTTAGAGACACCGTAATAAAAGTTTTATAACAGTACTAAAAGCATTTATCTTTTCAATATTATTAGTGAAAAAGTTCTTGTTTAAGGGCCTATCATGATTAGGTTTTATTATTATTATAAACGGTTTATTATTTTTATGGTATTTATGACAGATTCAAAGTCCTAAGGGTGCGATAAATATGGAAATGTTCTTTAAATACGACGATTAATGTAAATATGAATAATATATACATACACTAATTTTGTAAAATCGTTAAATACCTCAGCTATCTAAAAGCCATACCTACGAAGATTTACTGTGATGTGAATATACATATTTTTATTAAATATAATATTTATATAAAATAGCATTTTTTTTATTTATTCGTATATACTACAATTTGTCATAATAGACAATAATAATAGTGCTACAGGATCTCATTCAGACAATATTTACAATATAAACAAAAGGAAAGTCAAATTACATAAAATAAAATCAAAATAAATAAACGTATACAATAACAAAATTAAGTATACAAAATAAATACAAATAAATGAAGTTAACAAATAAATAAACAAAACATGTCACATTCATACCTATGTACAATATTTACAATCAGCTCGGGAACCCCGGACGGGGCTTGTCCCCCCACTTGTGGAAGGACAAGCAGAGTCCAAAGGATCCCAGCGCCTCCCTCTCAGCCGCATCACTGGTGAGAGCCAGCGGAAGGTAAGTGAAGGCGCCATAGCCACAATCACACCGCACTTGAGAGGAGAATCTGACCAGTATCAGAACTCCAGCATACATATTTACAATATATCTCGAGGCTACTGCCGTTTCAACCTTCTAGGTGGGTTGTATGGATGAGTGGAGCCTGGATAGAGATCGTGCTAAAGGATTAGGATGATGAATGAGGATCTGATGGAATTTGGAAAATTTGGATGGAATTAGGTCTGAAATAAATGGAACATTAAGGTCGTGGTGCAAGGTATAGTTGGATACGTAATAAGGAGCATTTACTATTATTCGGAGGACTTTGGATTGAAAGGATTGAATGCGTTTGATGTTAGAACGTTGGGCTTCAGTATTGTCTTATAAATTAATAATTTGTTGTCAACTGTAAGTTCAGATTTTCTCTTAAATAGTCTGTATAACTGTCCGAATCGTCGATTGAGTTCTTTTCTTTTAAGTCTTGTATGTGGGTTCCACGTCAGTCTTTTGTCTAGTAGTAAGCCAAGATACCGGACTGTATCTGAAGGAGGAATAGGATTGGAATTGAAGTAAACTGGCGGACAGGAGTTTCGTCGAAGGGTGAAGGTTACGTGTTTACATTTGGCCTCGTTCACCTTTATGCGCCAAGCACCACACCAGTCTTCGATAAGACAAAGTTGTCCTGGCAGGATTAAGGATGCAGCAAACAAAAATTAACATAGAAAATCGACAAAGTACGTTTATTTTGTACAATCTTTAATAGTCAGATTTTTCAGAGAAAAGTGAAAATAAACTACCCTTATACAAAAATAATAACTTTTGAATTTTAATTTAACTTTATTTAGCCACTGACCTAGAAAACGTCGTTCCTTCTTAATATGTAGTGCACCAATGACCTCTTGAGGGGCTGAAGTATTGTTGATTTTCTGCAGTTAAGAAGGACGACAATTCTGGATATAGTATTGCTAATATATTAAGATTATGTAAAGCGATCTGTTGATAGGATATGATAATCATTTGTATAATGAAACAATGTCGACAACTTTGGATATCGCTATAAGAATTAGTCTCATCAGCGAAAACATCCGACCTAATCACTATTAATGCTAAAACAACAAGAGAGATAGAAGTAAAATAAATAAAACAACAGGGAATAATGATGAAATTGGCTCCGTGATAAATGATGGAAGATTAACGGACTAAACGTCCAACAGGGCGCGAGGAACGCTAAAGCAGAAACGGCATCATGCGTGGAGAATTGTTTTAACGAGATCATTAATAACTCTGTCAATTAGTGGCAGATATTAGTTTAAATTATCTCGTACCGCTCGGAGAAAGTGGGGTCATCATTACGCCTCTGAACACGACAGTCCATTTCAGTTTATTATCGGTAGCCGTTAGATAGGGATAGATCCAGTGTTGGGACCATCGATTGTATACACTCCCGTATCATTAGTCTCATTTGAAATTGAAATTTATTCAAGGAGTTATTTTCGGATTCTAGCTTGGATCTGAGAAAATCTTTTGTTCTTAGGCTATGACCCCGATGGTTCGTTCCGATTCCTGCTGTCAAAAATAGTTAAGATGATCGTGGTCAACTCAGGCTTATGTAACAAACAGAAAAACAACTAAGTGATTATAGAGAGAATCTATTTTCTCTTCTAATGCTTGGAAGTATTATGGAAACCTTTAAGATAAGAGATGGCCCAATAAAGGCTTAGTGTAGGATTATATGCATATATTTCAACCCTACGGTCCTTCGGTATAGTTTTATGAATGATATTACTTTAACGAAGTTTAGGAATTCGGATATTTCATTAGTTTACTAATTCTGGTAATAAACCCGGTCTAAAGTTACATAAACGCAAAATTTAAAAGATAGTTATATCAATAATTGGGACACTACTTTCCGAAAGGTAATTAAAGCCGTTATAAAAAAAAAAATATATGTTGTTTTTTTCGATCCGATTCTTTAGAAAAAATCCTTTGAAAATTAAATAATAATTTAATAAATAAACTACACATTTAATGATATGCTTAAATTTACTTCCCAAAACATAATAATAAGAGTTTTATTTTTCGTTATGATTTTTTTTTTACGTTAAATTATTTTATTTTTTTTCCCCACTCCTACCTCGCGCCTTTGAAGGCTATACGGGGGTTTCTCGGACCCAGGGGGTGAAGGCGAGGAGATTAATGTCGAGATAAAAGTCCCCTTCGGTTCCGAGAGTTGAACCCGTAATTTTTTGGTCATCTGGTAGCTAGGCAAAGCGTGTTTAAAACAACGCGCGCTAACCTTCTCGGCCACACCGCCCCCCGCACCGTATAAAGTCTGCGAAGTTAATGAATAGTTACTAAAACTGATTGATTTTTAATATAATTTTATTTTATTTTAAAGATACATTATCAATCTTATTCCTACCACATTTTAACTCGGAATTTACAATATTATTAAATACAACGCAATATTTACAATATTAAATATTTAACGAGTAATTAAATATTAAACAAGTAAATATGTATACATTATTTCAAACTTCCTGCAACACAAAACCATAATAATAAGGTATCCAACAATCCTATATATTTTTTTTATTTATTTTTTTTTATTCGAAAACTGTCAAAACATTTTCGTTTCATAAGTGTTAAGACTTGCTAAAGATGTTCATTAAGGAAAAAACTAATAAGACAAGCTAATAATAAAAAATAAACACAATTTTACAGATTTCAACAAAAATAATCAGATAGATCGTTTCAATAATAAAACAAACAGAGATTTTTTCGTTTAAAGTTGTTTTATTTCCGAAATCAGATGCATTTTCCCCACATACCTAATACACGAAACTATGAAACATACATTATAAGTAAATATTTTTAGAGGTTCTAGACCTGTCCTTAAATCACGTAATAACATCCATAATCCATCTTCCAAACCTATAAATTCATCTACAATCATACAAGTATAACTAAAAGAAAATTTAATAAAGTAAAATTTAAAAATGTAAAATGTTATCTCCGATAACCACGCAACTTATATTAAGGTACTTGAGAAACTAAAATATCTTTTATCGAATAAATTGATAAAGTATGAAATAAAATAATGATAGATAAATAATCAATCAATAAAAACTAATTAAGAGCTCATTGAACCATAAGATATTTTTAAAGGTTATCAACTTCAGATAAGAACGACGCAGTAACGTCTGACTGAAATAGAATGAGTAAAAGGCTAGGTTCTAACACTTTTTTCAAACATAAAAATAATTATAAATGATCTCGTTATAAATTTACAGTGAATATTAGATAAATGAACATATTTTAAGAATGGGTTAATGATACTTTAAATATCTTTATTTGGAGTAATTTATATGAAACAAAAACCATATATAAATATGCTGAACTTAAAACATATTAAAATCTTAATAACCCTGATGTAATGTATTGAGGATACTGAGGGGAGTTCATTATTAAATAATTTTAATATTAAACAATTAATGATAACGAACCTTTGTCGGCAAAACATCAAAAAGTGTTTACCTAGCCCCCTAGATTTCCCATCGGTATGGGCCCCCCAGCGGTACCAGAAACCTCTGGTAGTTTTCCCCCCAGCGGCGGCCAACAAGAATATTAAGATGGGTGAAAAGATAAGAATAATAGCACAAAGGCTATACGCCCAACCGGGGAACTTCCCATCTCGGCCCACCCGAGGTGACGAGAATGAGAGAGAAGAACCGAAGAGGCAGTCAAGTTTTATCCTCAAGAAAAGCGAGTCGGGTTCCATCTACAAGAGGAGGTGGCCGTCGGGGTTCTGAGAGCAGCTGGAGGATGATGCCGAGAAAGGGGACCTAAGACTGATTTCACCTTCGCCAGCCGGTTTTAGGTGTTTTAAAGGTATCTCGTTATTTGTAATATTGTATGGCAAAGGTAGTAGTTAAAATGTCCCTCAGTATTCTCAATCAGAGTTCTAGGGCAATGTGTTAATATAATGGATATGTGTAAATTAATAATTATAGTAACGTATTGATTGAATCTTGTTTACTTTAATCTTACCCTGCATGCCATCTATTGGATTGGTAAACACGATACCTTTGGAAAGGAGATCCAATGGTATCATTAAATATAGTTTATATATTGACTAAATATAGTAAGTAAGCTCGTTTTTGAAGCTACCGGTGCCTTAGAAAAGCAGCCGGTTAAAAACATAGCACTGAATGCATAAATAAAATAAAAATAATTGCTTACACTGATATTTTATTTGTATTTTGAAACTAATAAAGTAAGCATATTTATTGCATTATTGTTGTATAAACTGATTACACTTGTCAGTGTAGTATTATGCCAAACTATATGAAGAGTCCACATTTAAAAAGATGTTTTAATTATATTTAAAAAGTATATTTTCTCGTATGCCACTCGTTTAATTAAGTGATTTGAAACGGAAAAAAAAATCGTTGCATTCCAAAGCCGGGTAATATTAATTTTAAATGTGGCTAATTAACTCGTTTGGGTTTGAAACCCGACCAGCAAAGTGAGTATAATCATTTTTTTACACATCTAGATTAAAGAGCGTTGGGTAACAACTGGGAAAAGGCCACGTTTCGATTTTATGAGCCGGCTCTATCAAACGAAAGAGAGCAACTGACTCCAAACCATATAAAAGTTTCGAAATTTTAACACGTGAAAGTTATTATTATACAGCCATTTAATTGTAATGGGATATCTATAAATAATACTTAAAAAGAACAATAAATAATTATTATAAAAAAAAATTTATTTTAATGATAAAGAAAGTATACAAATCGTCGTTTAAGAAAATTAATTGGATATTTTGTTCATTTCAGGAGATATATCATAGTTTTATTAATTTTAATTAATGTATTTATAGTAAATACAGTTGTAAATTACTTCTCTCACTCTTTTTTTTTTTTTTTTTCAGTAAAGTATATTATGTATTTGTGATAATAGAACAGAAGATATAATAAACGTTTTTCTGATCAAACCCATTTAGAGCTCTTGGAAATCGGTAGAAGTAATTACTGGTTTTTAAAAACTGTTTCTGAAT
This sequence comes from Piezodorus guildinii, assembly GCA_023052935.1. Taxonomy (NCBI): domain Eukaryota; kingdom Metazoa; phylum Arthropoda; class Insecta; order Hemiptera; family Pentatomidae; genus Piezodorus; species Piezodorus guildinii. Next base: position 213,602,041 of record CM041292.1, on the reverse strand, counting down.
TTGAAAAAGAGAAACTAAAGATTTCGTTAGCTAACAGAATCATTTTTTTACGTTTTTAAATTTAAATGTGAGCCAGAATAAAAAAAAAAAAAAAAATGAAATTCTCAAAATATGTTGGTCTGAATTTAATGCACTCACACTTGTATACTGTCAAAATATCTATAACTGAAAATATTATGATTATATTAATCGGAACATTCTCTTCTAATTTGTTTAAATATATTTATTTATCACAACATATCAAAGATGATTATTACGTTTCGAGGTACTTTATGCCTCATCTTCAGATTTTCAAATATTATATTTATTTCCATATTGTATCTCAATATAGGTCAATTACTATTATATATTCTTCATATTAAGCTAATAGATATGAATAATCTTCTTCTTCTTTCTCTTCGACCCATTTGCCTTTCAGCATGGGCGAGCTCCCAGCCATTGGTACCAACTGTCTCTGTTCCTGGCAAGGTTTCTAATCTCGCCCAGAGTTTTTCCTCTACGCATCCCTATTCGCTCCATGTGGGTGATATAGGGAGGTCCTAGGGCGTCCTCTAGGTCTTCGTGCTAAGGGCCTTACCTCCATTGTTTTAATTGGGTTCCGGTGGTGGTCCATTCGGCAGACATGCCCGTACCAATTGCTTCTTGTCTAGGACTTCCAGAACAGAGCATACATTAAGCTCTTCCCTGACCCTTTCATTTCGGACACAGTCTCTCCGTGTCTTCCCCACAATTCTTCTTAGAAACTTCATTTCTGAGGCAGTGATGCGACTTTGTAGCCTTTCATTCATAATCCAGCTCTCTGCTCCATAGAGAAGCACTGGTAGAAAGATGGACTTGAACAGGTGTAACTTCACGTTCCGTGCTATTTCTCTTTTTCCGATAACCGTGTTGCAGATATGGTAATAGACGGAATTAGCTTTGGAAATTCTACTTGAGATTTCAGAATCCAATTTCCCAGATCTACTGATCACTGTGCCTAGATACGTGAAATCTGTCACCACCTCCATCAATTCTCCACCACATGAGATCTGTACATCTTCTTGAGCTCTACTAACTTGAAAAACCTTGCTTTTTCTGGAATTGATAGTCATTCCCTTTCTCTTCAGTTCCTCATTCCACTCCGTCACTGCCTGCTGAAGCTGCTCTGGGGATTCCGCTATAAGGACTATATCGTCAGCAAACAAGAAAAACTGTATAACAATACAGGTTCCATTGACCCATGTGCATTCTGGCTGTGCGTCTTTTGCAAATTGAGGCAATCTCATCTATGTAAACAATAAATGTGAATAATCATTCTGTTAAAATCTATCTTTTTACTATCACATATTCATTGTTTCAACCTTTTGTTGAAACGTAATAATCATCTTTGATATGTTGTGATAAATAAATATATTTAAACAAATTAGAAGAGAATGTTCCGATTAATATAATCATAACTTAAATTACTCTTCTATAATAGTATTGATATGGAAATATTATTTTTTATAATAATAATAATAAGCGCATAATTTCTTATAGCGTTGTTATAATTTTACTGATTATTCCTAATATAAACAAGCAAAAGCAGCAGAAACAGAAAAATCCTCATAGATATATAAAAAAATAAATACAGGGCAATGGAAGAAAAAAAATCGAGTATTAAGCTTCATATTTCAATCACACATAAATTTACAAATTTTTTTTTTTTATTTTATTTCATTTATTGATTTGCACCTGTCAGCAGTATCATGACAATCAGCAAATAGGATAAAATAATAAACAAAATAATGACATGTCAGGCTTAAGGATGGACAGTACCCAGCAGCACGTCTTCTCGTCAGGTTTTTATTATGTATGATGTCCAGCATTATTTAAATAATTTAAGTCTTTATTTTATGTCAGAGTGTTAATAAGGCTATCATTATACGATTAGGGGCCATTTGGAAGCAAAAGTATTTAAAAATCTAAATTAAAATCACGAATACTGACCTAATAAATCACTGAATTATATATACATACATAGAGGCTCACGTATATTATGATAAAAATATATTGATAGATATTAACATTACAAGATTTGATAATTACTTAAACGATATCCAACCGTGTATGCTAATACAGCAGAACCCTTGACCTGTGTAGTTGCTATTACATTAACTCCAATCAATAACTAATCTTGTAAGTTGTGATCAGTAAACCACTTTATATTAAGCGTTTGGTCAGAATATTATTGAACAATCCAATATTCCAATCTCCTTGCTAAATAATACTAACCGAAATTTCTCATATTTCTGACCATACATTTATATTCTTGCCTGCAATATTTTATGTTACAATTTTATAATCATCAATCGGTCAACTTTTACAATTACGTGTAACAGATAATAACAGATAAATTTGTTTCTAAAATCTTTAGCTATCCAACGGTATATTATACATCTATATTACTATTATAATATAAATAATATATCATTGTAATATACTACATCTATACCGGTATATTACTGGTCTTGTGTTCAAAAACACAAAAATTATATTAAAAAAATATTTTCGCATTTTTCTCCATTAGTTGATAATCAAATTCACTCAACCTGCATATTTATCTGTAATTTATCAATGCTAATAAGACAGTGTGCCTAATTTTTTAAAAACCTACAAAATTAAAAGTACTGTTGCGGCAAGGGGCTTTTCTCAATTGAAAAACAAACCTTTCCTCGTAAGACTGTTGGGTGGTTAAAATAAGAATGGTGAAAACTTACCACCTGGATTCTTCTTTCACTCCGGTTTCACGCAATAAGATCAGTTTCTTGAAAACAGCATTATTTCTAAAGGAATATTGTTTTTCTCATTTTAAAACAACTCACAATAACAAGTTCACACTGATACCATATAACATATGTTCTTAACAATATAAAACCCACGCACATTATAAAAAACAAAAGAACATCTGTTATCTTGATAACAATTAATAAAATTAAAATTAATTGTAAATTTGGGCTTGAACAAGTACTTTAGAGGAAGAAAAATTACACATCTGTATTACTGTTTTCAAAAACACAAAAATTGCATTAAAAAACATATTTTCTCTTTTCTCCCTAAGTCGGTTATCAAATTATTTTAACTTGTATATTTAGCTTTTTTTAAGCAATACTAATCAGATGATATGGTTAATTTTATGAAACATATAAAATTAAACGTACTTTAAGGGAAGAAAATTTAAAATATCGGCATTTAGACACTGTCAGACTGTCTCAATTACAATGAAACCTACAATGATATTATAGTCAGTTAAATTTTACATCGATATCAAGTTTAATCAAAATAGTTGGAGCTTTTTTTTAAAAATTCGTAATTTGCTGATTTGGATGAAAAAGTTGCTGTAACATCTCGGGCGTAAAGTTATCTTAAATATGAAATTTCGAGACCTTTTTACGAAACTTGATCATTTGGACTCGGGGGAGCCTAGAACGTGTATTTCCAGTGAAAACTTGGACCCGAAATTTTTTCACTATCGCAATACTTTCCCTTAATATATATATTTCATATGTAGGTAACACAAGAGCCTTTCTAGACGTGGAACAAGCTTTTGATCGAGTTTGGCATCCAGGACTGCTCTACAAACTCCGCAAATTCCTCTCTCCGACATATTTCCTAATAATCCGCTCCTACCTTACAGGTAGAACCTTTAAAGTTAATCATAACCTCTCCTACTCCTTAGTATTCAATCAGTCAGCCGGTGTACCTCAAGGTAGTATCATAGGCCCAATCCTCTACACGGTGTATACAGCTGATATCCCTATCCATCCAAGCACTTTCCTCTCTACTTACGCTGATGACACATGTGTGCTATCCGTAAATAATGATCCTATTGTTGCTTCGCAAGTCCTACAGAACCATTTATCCGCCATTCCAGAATGGTGTCACAATTGGAGAATCAAAATAAATCTCACCAAATCACCTTCACTCTACGACGTAAACCTATGACTTCCTGTCCAGTTGTTTCCTTTAATCATACCCCACTCATCACTGTAGAACAAATACGATACCTTGGACTTCATCTTGAATAACGTCTTACGTGGAATCCTCATACAAGACTTAAACGACAGGAAAGTGCTCGTAGATATCGACTATTAAAACACTTACTTGACAAACGATCAAAACTCCCTCTTTACTTCAAAAAACTCATTTACACAACCATTATTAGACCTATCTGGACTTATGGCATAGAGCTATGGGGCTCCACTAAACCATCGAATTCCTCCCGCATCCAATCCTTGCAATCCAAAATCCTTCGTCAAATCCTAGACGCTCCTTACTTTGTTACCAACAAACTCATCCATAGAGACCTGAATATCCCACTAGTTACAGAAATCGCTCAAAAAAGATACACCTCCTTTCATTCCAAATTACCCACCCATACAAACCCGCTTGTCCGCATCCTCTCATCGACATATATTTCCAATAATCCTCCGAGGCGTCTGAAAAGATGGTGGCCTCGAGACCTGCTGAACAAATAATCATTGAAGTGCTACCGCTGCGTAGATTCTTCTCATGTCTTTTTCAAGCCAATTGTCTGTTTTTAGCACTATTACTTATTGTACTATGTAAATTGTACAGTTGTAAATATCATAAAATAATTTTAAAATATATATATATATATAGGTAAGTGAATGTAAAAAATATAAAAATAAATTTTTTGCTCAAGACATGGCCGTAAATAATTTAAAAAGCGAGATGCAGAACAGATTGCATAAGCTCAAGACAGCAAGTACTGGATCCAGCAGCTGATATACCTCCCGCATAGTGCAAAGTCACTGGTAATAACCGCTCGTAAATGGTCTGTCAATCTTTAATATTAATTTTACAGTCATCTTTACGACTGCTTAGCTTCGTTGTTTTATATATTTACGACTCCAAGAGGAAGGGATTTGTATTAAGGATAGGTCGGTTATAGCCATTGTCTTATTGGTACCGGTACCAGTAGCCCAGGAAGGTGATGCATGTCCAAAGAAGGCGAAGAGTTATGTCCTCGGTTCGATTCACGTGTCACGGATAGGGAACGTTCTCTGGATGGTACTGCTGCATGACCAATAAACCAGCAACTGCTACTTAATTTCAATTATGGAAACGCCATGATTAATGACATAGCTTAAAGTAACGATGGTTAATAATATAATCAAAATTTCGTTTTGGTTTGGTCCATCCAAGAATCCAACTTAAAGAAACATGGCGAAATGTCTTAAAATTAAACTCATAAAGCTACTTACACCTACCTTTTATAACCATTATGGACATATGCATCTCAAATGTTCGGAAACGCTAAAAAGACTCACATTAAAAAAATACAGACTTTTCAATCGAAAACGTTGAGACTAATAACACGCTCACCCTGGTACGTCAGTAACAAAGCTGGGATCACTTGTAGCTGGGTGGCTAGCGTAACGGCCTCCCATGCCAAAGGTCACGGGTTCAAACCCGCAGGTGGTCCTAGGTTTTTTTAATGGGAGTAAAAAATCCTTAGTTACGCCGTCCTTCGGAGGGGACGTTAAAAGGTGGTCCCGAACCTGTGCGATGTCAGGTACTCGTTAAAGATCCCTATCCTAATAAAACCTGGGTAAGCAAAATTTAGGACTCCCTACTGTAGCATCGTCCGATTAGCCATAGTAGCATAAAAGTGACGTTAAACGAATAAACAAAACAGTAACAAAGCTTTACATAGAGGTCTACTTATACCTACTGTTCAAGACTACATTCATACTTCATACAAGAGATTCCATGACAAACTTCACGGACATTACAACACACTCATTCAAAACATGGCTACAACAACTTACCAGAAGAAGGCTGAAAAGGAGCTGGTTAAGAGATCTCCTTGTTTAAAACTTATGATTTTCACGTAAGGAGGAGGTGCCGCTGGGTACTGACCTCCCTCGTACCTGACATATAGAGCTCTTACAAAATATATACAGCGAATCTGCTTATTGGAGCGGAAAAGTGACAGGTGTATATAATAATAAATATAGTTTTGAAAAACCAAAAAAACTCATAAAGTTGACTTTCTAAATGAGTGTTGATAATTAAAGAATTTAATAGTGAATAAGAGACTGTTATATTACTTCACCGCTTTTACTAAAATAAGATGCACAACGCCAATTAAGCCATCTTCAGGTGGAAACATTTTATTATCTGACAAGACACAATTATAATTTCTTATCTTATCTTGTATCTAGAAATTATATGAAAACTTATATTTCGTTTAATATCAATCTATTTATATTATTACAATATAATTAGATACTTTTATACCAACGAATTTTAAAGTACTTTTTAAAAGCAAGTATCAATTTTATATAAAAATTTAACACATGTTTGCATTTAAATAAAAGCCCTAAACAACACATTTAAGACGACTGGCTGATCAAAATAGCTTTAATTTCTTATAAATAAATGATCCTCTGTTTAGCAAGATTAGATATTGATTTTAAAAATAAATTAATAAATTGAACGTTATGTTATTAAGCATCATATTTTACATAACGCTATAAAAACTAATGACCTTAAAAACTCACATCTGACCAGATACACATAATAAACTCTTTTTCTCAAACATCTGGTCTGAGTTAGCTTTTTATGCCTCATATCTGACATGTTTTAGGATCTAACACCTTTTTTTAACATTTTTTTTTTTTTTTAAGAAGGTCGTGTTCTTATGACCTTAATTGAATATTTTTTTTAGAGAAAGCTATAGGAAGCTAAAAGTACAATTATTATTTCTGTTTAAGAGCAACTGAGTGGGTTAAAGTATCGAATCAATCTTGGTCAATTATAACTTGACAATAATGTATTATATTTATTACAAAATAATGAAATTTAAAATTACCATGAGATAAAACCCGATAAAAAAAATTTTATAGAATTTTTATTTTCTATTATTAAATAGCTTAGTTTTAGAAATAATAGCGACAAACTCGGTTATTATTGAAGATATAGAAAAAAGGAAAATATTTTAGGGTTCAAGGAACCGAGATGAACAAAGAGAGAAAAAAAAATTAAGGTTATATGGTCAAACCACAACTTATATGAGGGATCACTTGTAGCTGGGTGGCTAGCGTAACAGCCTCCCATGCTTAAGGTCACGGGTTCAAATCCGCAGGTGGTCCTAGGATTTTTTAATGGGAGTAAAAAATCCATAGTTACGCCGTCCTTCGGAGGGGACGTTAAAAGGTAGTCCCGAGCCTGTGCGATATCAGGTACTCGTTAGAGATCCCTATCCTAATAAAACCAGAATAGGTAAAATTTAGGACTCCCACTGTAGCATCGTCCGATTAGCCATAGTAGCATAAAGTGACGTTAAATAAATAAACAACAACAACTTATATGATATGTGATTCTCCGATAACTCGGTTAATATTGATGATGCATAGGTATGAGTGACTTTTGTATATATTTTTATTGATTTTGTTTTGTATATATTTATATTGTATTATTATTATATAAATTTATTGTTTTGTATATATCGTGTGAATTTAGTATGAATGTCGTACTTTATCACTATTAAAAATGTCCTAAATTGGACTGATTGTAATATTAATAAAAAAAAAAAAAAAAATATATATATATATATATATATATATATATATATATATTGATGAAAGAGAAACAAAATGTAAAGTGTTCTAAAATTAGGAATTTTCATCTGAAGTATTTTAAGAAAAATGAAAACAAAAAGAAATATCAAAGAAGTCTAGTATGATTAATTATTTTTTATTATTCTTAATAATAAACCTCCGAAATTGACCAAAAAACGAATACATATAAAATTAGCACGCTTAATCAGAGAAATACATTACGTGTTTATAAAAAAATGTATTTATTAAATATGGCAACAGCATTAAGTCAATTGAACAAGTAAATGTGAAATGAAAATACACGAGATGAAAAAGAGCATTTTAAACTACTCCTCATTGATAGTATTTGAATGACTATTTAACTTAAAAGGTTTGTACTTAAAGGTCAGACACCGCAGACATTCCACATTTATTAGAGAGTTGAAATATAGAAAGTGTGTTATTAGGAATAAATAGGTTAGGAATAAGAGAATTTATTTTAGTATAAATTTTGGAATTAAAAGAGGTATAGGACAACGTCTGTGACAAAGGGTATTATTATTATTCTTAATGTTATCATTTTTTGTTTTTTCATACCCTCTGGTTTTATTTACACAAAATACAAATATGATATGTACACATGTCACATTTTGTCCTTCTATTACCCGAAGGTATTCTAAGGAGGATTGCTATATGCGCTGCATACACTATTAACCTTTCAAGGGCTTCTATGCCTTTATTTATCAATTACGAAATGGGAGGGACCTAATTTCTTAAGGTTATAACGTATGGTTTCATGTTATTTTACTATTGCACTCCAAGAAATCAGGAATGTGTTCATTATTATAAAAATAAACGTTAACTTAACGGTGATAATGATAAAAACTTTGACATTTTATTCATGACAGTTTCATAATTACAACTCTTGCTTCACCATGATGACCGCATTCATCACGACACATAGTCCCTTATGAGTCAAATGGGAATAGAAGTTGGACAGGTGGATTTAGGATCGGGTGCAAACAGAGGTAATGAAGAGGTACAGAGGAGAAAACTTTGGAATTATGCAATATCTGGCAATCAGAGGCAGGGATCCAGTAGCCACACTAACAGGAGGGTGCATATAAATGTGTGTGCTCTTCATTACTGCTAATGTAACGGGATGGGGATCGCCATGGGGTGGATATCTTCTCTCAGGTCTTGGATTAGGTACGAATAAATAGGACAACATTTGTAATTTCATACATTAATATTGTTAACAGGCAATATTATATATCAGAAGGTACACCAACGAAGGAAGGGTAGAAACTAGAGGGACAGAATGAGAATTAAGTTTGTCAGGAAAGGAGTGGTACCTAGTTCGGAACAAATTAACAATATTTTTTTAAATTGAATATATTGGGTTGTTTCACACGAAATGTCCGTTTTTATATTTTCTAAAGGATTTTGCAGGTCTCTGTTGTTTTCTTCCGAATACTTACATATTTAAAGTAAACAGTTACTAATCCTCTTCCTTTGTATTATGAACATTAGCTTCCCAATTAATTACCCACTTTTTAGTATACCTCCAAATATGAACATGGAAACTCACGATTTTCGAGTAATATTTTTGTAAGAGTTTAAACTCGGCAAGGCAGCAGTTGAGACCGCTAGAAATATTTGCAAGGCGTTTGGGGAAGGGAGTGTTAATATACAGACCATTCGTAGTTGTCTTGCTGGGGATACCGACACGGAAAACTTGCCCCGAGTAAGACCTCCGTCATTTAAGCCTTTCTCGGTACACATCACCTTTTCTATGACATATTCTAAAGCTATATTAAACAAAACAGGTAAAAGGGAGTCACCCTGTTTTAATCCCGATCGCACCTCAAATTTCTCGGAGTAATTTTGGCCCATAAGAATGGAGCTATAAGAGATAGGAATGCAACAAGAATAAAGAAAAAGAATCTATAATTCATCATTGATATGCACTATTTTTTAATGGAGTAATTGACATAGACATTTATTTGCTCCTGAACTTTTCTTTGTAATCAAGTTTTTTTTTTGTTTTTTTTAAACATAAATATAGAACCATAAATATAATCCAAAGGGCACTGTATTTTACAACTCTTAAATATATGGCCAAGAAAGCTCCTTAACTCGCCGCACTGGGTTTTTCTATAGATTTTCTGCAAGATTAATGATGATTTTTTTTTATTTTTCTCCAATTTAATCACTCGGAAATACCAGACGGCTATGAATCTGTTTTAACGACCCCCAATCATGTATTTTCTATTAACAATTTAACTACCATAAGTTATAAAGTTCATATATCTGTTTTAATTGGTTTCATTTGCATAATATTGATTTTATAGACAGAATCTTTATTTTATTATAGTCCCCCTCTCTGAAACATAATGCTATAACTCTAAAAATTTGATTGCCATTTTCAGATTAGGGCTAGTTTATCACCATCGAGTCTCATCATGTATTTAATCATATAAAAATAAAATAATATAACATATAAATTATTTAAATTCACACCACGTTTTTAGTTGAAATAGGTTTGGAGTTAAACGATAATCAGATATATTCTCGAGTATAAATATTTGTCCAGTAATAAAAATACTTATTTCAGTTAATTATTTGATTTTATAATAAAGGATAATTTGGTTGTAGTGCAACTCTGCATAGCCTCGGAACATTTAACGATATGTTGAATTATTATTAATAAATGACATAAAGGAATGAAAAATAAATAAATACAAGTTATTAAATTCTTTGTTTGTTTATGTATTTAACGTAACTTTAAGCTACTGTAGCTAAACGGAGGATGCTACAGTGGGAGTCCTAAATTTTGCCTATCCAGGTTTTATTAGGATATGGATCTTTAATGAGTACCTGACATCGGACCACCTTTTTACGTCCCTTCTGAAGAACGTCATAATTAAGTTTTTTTACTTCTAAAAAAACATCCAAGAGTATGAACTTTGGGTATGGTGACCTTGGTCATAGATGGGTGTTTTGCTAGCTTCAATGCTACAGGTGACCCTTCTTGAATTATTGGGTTGTGTCACATAAAATGTCCGTTTTCAAGGTAAAGGATTTTTATTAAAAATACGATATGGAAACAAGATAATTTTATTCGAAGTATTTACCTTCTTTTTCTACACATTTTTCCCAACGTGACACCAACTTTTTTATCCCCGAACTGAAATACTGTGAGCTTTGAAGTGAAACAAAATCTGAAAACGCACTTTTCCCTTGATCAACATTTTCAAAAAGTTTTCCTTTGACGAAGTAGTCTAAATTCATGAACAGGTGGTAACCTGTTGGAGACAAGTCGGGAGAATATGGTGGGTGCGGAAGAACTTCGTAGCCCAGTTCTTTCAATTTTCGCACAGTGAGATCATGAGGTGCCCATGTATCGAGCTTTTTTACTTTCCCAATACACCTTAAATGTCTGGAAACGGTAGATGCACTTGCATTTAGTTGTGCTGAGAGCCCTTTAACTGTTTGGTAGGGGTTTCCTTCTACTGTATGTTTGAGGACATCGTTGTCTATAACGGACGGAGGTCTTCCTCGGGGCAAGTTTTCCAAGTCGGTATCCCCTGCTGAAAACTTGGCAAACCAACGGCGAATGGTCCGTTCATTAAAACTCCCTTCCCCAAACGCCTTGCAAATATTTCTAGCGCCCTCAGCTGCTGAATGGCCCAGTTTAAACTCCTACAAAAATATTACTCGAAAATATTTTTATTACTGTTTCCATGTTCATATTTGGAGGTATACTAAAAAGTGGGTAATTGATTGGGAAGCTAATGTTTATAATACAAAGGTAGAGGATTAGTAACTATTTACTTTAAATATGTAAACATTCGGAAGAAAACAACAAAGACCTGCAAAATCCTTTATGTATACTCCCAGCTACCTCCCTATATCCACAAACTTCTGCAATTTAAACCGTCCGTCAGCTCGCTCCAAACAAGATCGCGCCATTCTGACCTTTATATTACTGCCTACAGAACAACAAGTTTTGAACATTCCTTTCTTGTCCGCTCTACTGCTCTCTGGAATTCCCTACCTACTCAAATCCGCCATGCTTCTTCCCTACTATCATTCAAGTCCCAGCTGTTCGAGTACCTATTGTCATCTCAAACAGACGCTCCACAAGCCTGAGTTTTCAAATCAAATATCTATTCAAAAAGAAAATCTATTATTTATTGTTCATGATTCTGTATCGATCAATTATTATGAATAAGTTTCAATGTTAAGTGTTGTTCAACATATCAGAAGTTAGTCATTTATTTTACTCTTTTAGTTATTTTACTCTTTTGTTTTATTGTATCCTACTTTTCTTCTTAAAGCTTTGTAAATAAGAATTAATTATAATCCTTTGGTCTTGTGGCTAGACACATTGTATATATTAATTGTACATATCATATTGTTCTTAAGGGACCCAGCCCCAGAATAAAAATTAATTTTCTATTCTATTCTATTCTATTCTATTTCAGAAACTATAAAAACGGACATTCCATGTGAAACAACCCAACATCTAATATGAAGGCTGGGATAATTTGGATGGAGGGCGTAAAATATTAGCAAATAGTGAAAAAACGACGTTTCGACTTACGTCGTCATAAAAAGATGTTTGCTAATAAAATGATAACTTTCAAGAATAATTCAATACTTGAGTACTATCCCTGAATGTAAACCATCCTTTTCCCTTTCATTTCCACGGAGAGAACACTGGATCGTAGGAAAGGTCTCCAAGAAGATGACACTTAAAGATCCTATAGGTGAATGTCACTCGTGAACAATATTTTACCACTCAGCTGACAAGTGAATACCTTGTTTGAATAATGCCAGAGCAGAGATATTACTCAGAATTGAACAATAAGGCAGGGGACAATTATTTACACCTCAACAGCTCGGGCACACCGAAGCCTTCTACCAATACTCCCGACCTTTCTTTTCAATTATCCCCTTCAGGAGACAATAAATCCGCAAGGGATTTATATTTAAATTTCCGATGTTGACAGTCGGTATAATTCGCGGGCGATTATCGCGTGTAGAAAGCTTGCGTCGAACCCTGACCTTTTGGGTCGTGAATAATGCATGACCCGGAGAGGCTGTTCTGCTCTCGTGTCAATCAAGGGTTGTCTGCTCCGGATCTGGAAGTGCCCAACGAACGGGGTTTCTGGAAATAGACTTGTATTCTAAGCCTAGGCTCCTAGGAGTTCATTGGTCGAGGATAGGTCAATGGTATTAGTCTCGTCAGTGGTGCCAGTAATGGAAATAGATAATGACTTAATTTTATAGTTTACATTTCAAAAAAATCGTTTAGTAATGGCATATTCAGTTTGAATGCTTTTTTATCGGAATTTACCCTTGTTATGCACGTAAAATATTTTTAAAAAAACAGTTAGGATAAAAATTTAATGAAAACTAATGAATACAAACCAAAAAAATACAAAAATAATAACCAATAAAAAATTAATAAACACTTATAATGATCAAAAGGAAATTACTTATTACTTATATAACTATAAATTATTACTCCAGGGGTTACTTATTATATTGCGTCGCTTTGCTACAAGTATATAATTTAGATTTATCTAATTCAAACCCACATTTATTTCTCATATTTATCGGCGCTTGTAATATTGATATTATTTCATGATAATGATAGTGTTTATCCATACATAATTTTTTATTTGTAAACACTATTAGGACCTAATCTGAGGTCCTGAAGTCATTTCTTTTTTCTTCTTTATTTTTTTTTTTATTTTACTTTTTTAAACGATATACAATACCAAGCCGTAATAATAGATAAAAAATATATCTTGAAGACGGTATGAAACAAATGTTTTCCATTTTTCGTGGACGACACCCTCACTCTTACTGGTGAATAAAAATCTGGCGCGAGCAACACACGACTTTCACTTACCTCCGTTTTTAAAATCGATTAAAGCATTTTCAAGTACAGTAAGAGATTAAAATGAGGGAAACCATTAAAGAATAAATTAAATGGAATTTCTATATAATCATGTGTTTTATTAAAAAATCTATTATATTATTATCTAAAACAATCACTTAGTTTTAATGGGCTTTTCGTCACTACCTATTAACTTTCAAAAGCTTGTGTATAAGATAATATTTTTCTTAAATCTTTAACTTTCAAACGGTACATCAAACATGTATATTACTGTTCTTATGTTCAAAAACAAAAACTTGCGTTTAAAAAATATTTTTTCAGTTTTCTCCTTTCGTTGTTTTTCAAATTCGCACAACTTACATATTTAGCTGTTATTTATCAATGCTAACAAGATAATACAGTTTTGTTTATTGAATCTACAAAATTAAAGGTACATTAGAGGAAGACAATTTAAAATATCGGCATTTAAGCCCTGACAGACTATTTTAATCAGAATGAAACCTACTTGATATTATAGTCTATTAAATTTTACATTGATATGGCGAGTTAACCAAAATCGTCGGAAACGTTTTTGAGAAAATCTAAAAAAAGTGCAAAATGCATGCTATAAAGTGGCTCTTCTGGTAAGCTCATTTTGATGAAAAAGGTTTTGTAACGTCTCGGGCGTATATTTGTCTTAAATATGAAATTTCAGTTTCATAGGACTTTTAGTTTCCGCCCGGGAGTTACCACACACACACACACACACACACACACACACACACACAGACCTTTTTGCGGGACTTGGTTTTTTGGACTCAGGGGACCCTAAAACGTGCATTTTCGTTGAAAACTGGAATTTGAAAATTTTCACGATCGCAATACTTTCCCTTACTATATATAGCATTTCCAAGTCAAATTCAACCTTTTCCAAGTCAAATTCAACCTTTTCCAAGTCAAATTCAACCTTTTCCAAGTCAAATTCAACCTTTTCCTAGTCAAATTCAACGTTTTCCAAGTCAAATTCAACCTTTTCCATTTCAAATTCAACCTTTTTCGATTTCAATAAAATAATAAAAAACAAATTAACATGATTTTATGTTTTAATGGTTATTTTAATTACACCTTGTGTTTTTAACCCTTGTGGCTTGTTAAATGTTCCCAGGGGCCTTTCTACATATAATTAGTCACGAATATAATAATAAGTATAACCGATACTTTAATTTTAAGACATTTGCGATACAAGGTCTGGTAGTCGGATTAGCGGGATTCGTTTTATTTTAGTTTTATAATCGCGGGCGAAAATATTATCAATAAAGGTTTATTTTAACTTTTTCGTATTTATTGGATAGTAGGCTCAGCAGATGCGTTCCCAAAGGTTCGTTACCGATTATACTATTAATTTTAATCGCGCTCGCTCAAATATGGGTTTATTATAACTTTTTCGTATTTATTGGATACAAGGCTCAGTAGCTGCGTTCCCAAAGGTTCGTTACCGACTACACTATTATTTTAATCGCGCTCGCTCAAATATGGGTTTATTATATTTTTTTCGTATTTATTCGCTATTAGGCTCAGTTGATGCGTTGCGGAGGTTGCTATCCCAATTATTCAATTTATTTTAAGTGCTCTCGCTCAAGAAGAGGTTTATTTTAACTTGTTCGTATTTACTGCATACTAGGCTCAGTCGCTGCGTAACCAAGGACTCGTTACAGATTATACTATTAATTTTAATTGCGCTACCTCAAGTAGAGGTTTATCAAATAAGAATGAACTTATAAAATCTTTATGTTTAGCTGATTATTATCAAACTCCAAAATATTAACCAAAAAGATAACTTACTAATCTGAAAAAAAGGATAAGCGGTAACCCAATACATGAAAAGTTACAAAAAACACGAAATAAACAAACATTAGACCAACTGACTAAAAAAACATTAACACATTCACTAACGAAACCCCCGAAACACAAATACAGAAATTAGCATAGAAAATAAACACGAATTTATAATAAACCCATAATTGAGCGAGCGCGATAACAATTAATAGTGTAATCGGTAACGAACCTTTGGAAACGCAGCTACTGAGCCTAGTATCCAATAAATACGAAAAAGTTATAATAAACCCATATTTGAGCGAGCGCATGAATAATTAATAGAATGGTCGGGAAAGAACCCCCTGTAACACAGCAACTGAGCCTAGTATCCAATAAATACGAAAAAGTTATAATAAACCCATATTTGAGTGAGCTCACGAATAATTAATAGACTGGTCGGGAAAGAACGCCCCGTAACGCAGCAACTGAGCCTAGTATCCAATAAATACGAAAAAGTTATAATAAACCCATATTTGAGCGAGCGCATGAATAATTAATAGAATGGTCGGGAAAGAACCCCCTGTAACACAGCAACTGAGCCTAGTATCCAATAAATACGAAAAAGTTATAATAAACCCATATTTGAGTGAGCGCACGAATAATTAATAGACTGGTCGGGAAAGAACGCCCCGTAACGCAGCAACTGAGCCTAGTATCCAATAAATACGAAAAAGTTATAATAAACCCATATTTGAGCGAGCGCACGAATAATTAATAGAATGGTCGGGAAAGAACCCCCGTAACGCAGCTAATGTGCCTAGTATCCAATAAATACGAAAAAGTTATAATAAACCCATATTTGAGCGAGCGCGATTAAAATTAATAGTGTAGTCGGTAACGAACCTTTGGGAACGCAGCTACAGAGCCTTGTATCCAATAAATACGAAAAAGTTATAATAAACCCATATTTGAGCGAGCGCTATTGAAATTAATAGTGTAATCGGTAACGAACCTTTGGGAACGCAGCTACTGAGCCTACTATCCAATAAATACGAAAAAGTTATAATAAACCCATATTTGAGGGAGCGCGATTAAAATTAATAGTGTAATCGGTAACGAACCTTTGGGAACGCAGCTACTGAGCCTAATTGCGAATAAATACGAAAAAGTTATAATAAACCCATATTTGAGCTAGCGCGATTAAAATTAATAGTGTAATCGGTAACGAACCTTTGGGAACGCAGCTACTGAGTGTAGTATCCAATAAATACGAAAAAGTTATAATAAACCCATATTTGGGCGAGCGCGATTAAAATTAATATTATAATCGGTAACGAACCTTTGGGAACGCATCTACTGAGCCTAGTATTCAATAAATACGAAAAAGTTATAATAAACCCATATTTGAGAGAGCGCGATCAAAATTAATAGTATAATCGGTAACGAACCTTTGGGAACGCATCTGCTGAGCCTACTATCCAATAAATACGAAAAAGTTAAAATAAACCTCTAATGATAATATCTTCGCCGGCGATTATAAAACTAAAATAAAACGAATCCCGCTAATCCGACTACCAGACTTTGTATCGCAAATGTCTTAAAATTAAAGTATCGGTTATACTTATTATTATAAACGTGACTAATTATATGTAAAAAGGCATCTGGGAACATTTAACAAGCCACAAGGGTTAAAACACATAATGTGTAATTAAAATAACCCTAAAAACATAAAATCATGTTAATTTGATTTTTATTATTTTATTGAAATCGGAAAGGTGAATTTGAAATGGAAAAGGTTGAATTTGATTTGGGAAAAGTTGAATTTGACTTGGAAAAGGTTGAATTTGACTTGGAAAAGGTTGAATTTGACTTGGAAAAGGTTGAATTTGACTTGGAAAAGGTTGAATTTGACTTGGAAATGCTATATAGTAAGTGAAAGTAAAAAGTGGTTATAAATGAAATAAAAATATATATGTATATAACATATTTCACCTCTTTACAATCAAAATAAATACAGTGATTATTTCTTTGTTTTACTTATTTATAAGTTCATCCCCATGAGTTTAATTGAATAAT
Organism: Piezodorus guildinii; assembly: GCA_023052935.1. Taxonomy (NCBI): domain Eukaryota; kingdom Metazoa; phylum Arthropoda; class Insecta; order Hemiptera; family Pentatomidae; genus Piezodorus; species Piezodorus guildinii. The sequence continues at coordinate 213,584,671 of CM041292.1, read as the reverse complement.
AAGGAAATAATATATAATAAGGCCCCATCGTACTTATTATATATTATTTTTAGTTTGGAGACTTGAGTTATGATTGAATTTAAAAAAACAACATAAATTTACTTCTATGGACCGTCTATAGTTTAGAACAGGATTTCATTTCCATTATCACACTTTTACAGGCAATTCATCTAATATTTACATTAATTAAAATTATCTATTTAAATATACTAAGATTTGTTCAATTTGTATTTCGTGTTCGTGGCGTCTAAGCTTATGAAGAGTTTTCCATTTTTCGTGACCGACACCCACGCTTTCTCCTCAGTCACGGGTCATCCCTGGCATTCCTGACAGGGTCTGGTACTTTTGTTTTATTTCTTTCTTTTTTTTTTTTTTTTTTTTTTTTTTAATTATCCCTTATTGGCGTGGTGGGACGAGGATTATTAAAGGGAGGGGCGTGAGAGAGGGAGTCACGGAAACCACCTGTGTGGTCCTGCCCAGCCTCCCAGATCTTATCTTCATCTCCGATCTCCCTGTCACAAGTCATCCGGATCATCCGGAGGAAGCGCCAAGAAGACAATTTGTGTCAGGGCATTCGGTGACCAATTAGCCAACCGGTCTCGTAAACGTGCCTATGTTTCCCTGATGACCGCTTAATTATAGTCTTTTAAAAGGATGAAGAGACTGTTTTATATTTTAAAAAGATCGAAGTAATTTACAGTTTTGGTATTCGTTTTTTTTTTTTTTTTTTTTTTTCGTATTCATACGATATGAATGGACATTCCTTAACAACCCGTTTTCATGACATAAGTCAAAAAAATTCCTAATTTTTAATTTTTATTTAGTTTGGTTTCAATTAATAATTAATTGTAAATCAGGAACATGTAATATTTAATTAAATTTAATGCTCATCGCTATATAATAAAATATAAGGAATTTTTTTTTTATTAACCACAGAGTAACTTTTAAGCCCGAATATAATAAAAAAGCAGAATTTAATAATCTGAATATTTATTTATTTTGTATAGAATGCCTCTACCCGTAAGGAAACAAAAAGTTCCAAATTCATTTTTTTAAACTCGCTATGTCTATGAGTCATAATTTTCAACATAAGGTTCTATTGTTTAACATAAGTTTCGTTGTTATAAAAAAAAAATTACAAAGTTTAAATGCTTAATTTTCTTAATTCCTTTTCCTCGTCCATCGTTTATTTCATATGATTGTAATAGATTTTTAAGTACAAATTATTGAAAAGTTATATATTAAAAATCTGGTGCGGGCAACACACGACTTTCACTTACCTCCATTTTTAAAATCAATGAAAGAATTTTCAAATACAGTTAGAGATAAAAATACTTGAAATTATTAAGGAATTAATCAAATTAAATTTATATAGAAACATGTGTTTTATTAAAAAATCAATTATATTATTATCTTAAATAATCAGTAAGTTTTATCTTATTTTCATCACTCTCCAATAACTTTTAAAAGCTTGTGTATGAGATGATAATTTTTCTAAAATCTTCAGCTTTCCAACGGTATATCATACATGTATATTACTGCTCTTATGTTCAAAAACGAAAAATTGCATTTAAAAAATATTTTTTCTGTTTTCTCCTTTAGTTGGGTATCGAATTTATTCAATCTATACATTTACCAGTTTTTCATCAGCGTTAGCAAGATAATCTAGTTATTATTATTGAATCTACAAAATTAAAGGTACTTTGGGGGAAGAAAATTTAAAATATCGGCATTTAAGCCCTGTCAGACCTTTTTTATCTAAATAAAACTACATGATATTAAAGCCCATTAAATTTTACATCGATATAGCGAGTTTAATCAAAATCGTCGGAACCGTTTTTGAGAATATCGAAAAAGGTGCAAAATGCATGATATAAAGTGCCTCTTCTGGTAGGCTCATTTTGATGAAAAAAGTTTTGTCAAGTCTCCGGCGTATAGTTGTCTTAAATATGAAATTTCAGTTTCATAGTACTTACCGTTTCCGCCCGGGAGTTACCACACACACAGACCTTTTTGCGGGACTTGGTTATTTGGACTCAGGGGACCCTAAAACGTGTATTTCCGTTGAAAACTGGAATTCGAAAATTTTCACGATCGCAATACTTCCCCTTACTATATATAGTAAGTGAAAGTAAAAATGAACAGATATATTTTTAAAATTGAAAAAACAAAAACATTTTTGGATAGGAATTTTTTTTTTATTTACTTATTTATTATTTTGTTTAGGTTCTTTGCACTAAACTAAAATAGTATGACCAAAATAGTGATAAAAACATTAGATGAAATACTAAGAGAAAAAAACGTCTTCAGCGGATTAGGACTCATGCAAGAAAGTCGTAGAGAAAAGATTTAAGACTTCTTGAAAAATAAAACTCAAGACTGTGGAAAACTTTTTTATTAGGAGCCCTAAGAGGGGTTGTTTTATTATCTGCATATGGTATTATTATCCATATAATAGGAATTTATAGGTCTTATTATACGTGGTTTTAACTTCTTGGGGCACAACTTTTACAGATGTCACGCAACATCTCGTTATCCCTGTCATAAGCTACTTTTAGAGTCAATAGATCAAATACGCTATATATATATATATATATATATATATATATATATATATATATATATAAGATTTTTTTTTTTTTGGATAAATTGTTATTTTCAAGATAAATTATATTTTCAGATATCATATACTGTTTTTCGAAATGTTTTCTTCATTTTAAGTTGTACATTTCAGTTTTTAATGAAGATAAATTAAAATATTTTTATATTTTTTACTGAATAAATATAAATAATATGATTAATAATATAAAAAGTATTTAATGATAATGAAATCAATTTTTAATTATTATTTGGATAATAATAGATATTGATAGGGTATTTATTTTTTTATGTCGATATATTTCAATTTTTTTTTTATTCATGTTGATTCCAAATACAGTTAATGAAATCTATTAAATTGCTTCTGCTGCAATCGTAAGTGATTTTATAATTTTCCTCTGAGAGGTCAGTAGTATGTTTCAGTCGAAATGATATTGAAGTAAGATCTTCTAATGATTCTGTTTAGGAGAAATGTTGCAAAGGATTGGGAAAAGAAACACACAAGGTTTGGGAAAGGCGCTAATCAACTTTAGGAGAATAAAAAGAACGTTTTGCTGCAGCTGGAACACGTAAACGTAATACTTCCAAACAAATGCAGCAAAATCGTGCCGAAATAGAGATCATTAAACGTCTAATAAATATAGAAGACACAAAGATATCAACTTAAATTTCCATATTTCTAGAGTGGCAAGCAGACATATTTACATTCTATGTAAATCTTTTTTTCTACAAGAACTATTTTTATTTTCAAATCAGACAACCGTTTGATTTCCGCTTCTGGAAAAAGAACGGTTAAGAGGTATTTTTTGGTATTTTTGAAGGTGTAATCCACGAAGTTCAGTCGATTTTTAACATTCGCAACTAACGCACAATGTTTGGAGAAGCGTTGATCTACTTTTGGCAAATAAAAAGAACGTTTTTCTGCAGCTGGACAAAGCAGACCTAACACAAAATCTTGTCGATGGATGTCATAGTACATGGGTAAATTGAATGGCAATACATCGAAGACAATAGAACATTAATAGTTCTAAAATGTTTATCATTTACTACAGTCTGCTGGTGTTCCTCAAGGCAGTATACTAGGACCCATTCTAACACAGTCTATACAGCTGATATCCCAACCCATCCAAACACATTCCTTTCTACCTATGCCGATGACACTTGCGTGCTATCAGTTAATAACGATCCTAGTATTGCCTCTCAAACCCTCCAATCCACATCAGAGAACTCGAGGTATGGTGACAGAATTGGAGAATTAAAATCAATTCCAATAAATCCCACTAGATTACCTTTTAGTCCGTTATTTAGGCCTCCTGCTTGACAAAAGTCTTACATGGGATCCGCATACAAGACTGAAAAGACAAGAAACTGCTCGCCGATTTCGGTTACTTCAACATTTACTTGACAGAGGCTCTAACTTTTCACTTTACTACAAAAGACTCATTTACATGACAATCATAAGGCCTATCTGGACCTACGGAGTTGAGCTTTGGTGCTCTACTAAACCATCAAACTCTTCCCGTATCCAATCCTTACAATCCAAAATCCTTAACGCTCCTTACTTTGTCACCAATAAAACATCCACAAAGACCTTAATGTTCCATATGTTGCTGATTTGGCCTGTACCAGGTATCACTCCTTCCATGAAAAAACTCCACTCCCACTCTAATCCGTAGTTTTAATCCTTGCTTCCACTTCAATTCCTGACAATCCGCCGAGGCGTCTGAATAGAAAATGGCCTCGAGACCTTCTTGTGTAGATTCACTGCTAGGTGCTGTCAATGGGTATGTTTTTTGTTTTTTTTCATTGTTTTATCATTGTAGCATATTTACTTGATTCATACATACAGTTGTAAATTTCAATAAATGAATTAAAAAAAAAAATTATTATTATTGCCAGCAACCATCCATCGACTAGAAGAAAATATAGGTTCAAAAAAGACCTTGATTCTAGTAGTCACTACACTTTAATAAAATTTCTATTTTGACGGGGGCCAAGGGAAATATTTACCTTGAAATTAGGAGAAGCGAGGAGGGTTAATTTGAACTTGGTATTTATCTTAGCGAAGAGCTGCTGGGCACCTCGATTTCAGAACTATTATACCGTTCAGTCTCCTGCTCTAATAAGCAATTTAATTGCACTTAATTGTGCTGTAGCAGCTTCCTAGGCTACTCAGCAATGATTCAATTCCTATGGAGAATAATGTGCTTCTCTATCATCAATTTGTTTTCAGATGAACATGACGGTAACCGAATAATTCAGCAATAATTTGCTCTCGTTATTTTAGAACCTTTCAAAACTTGTTTCTGATTATTCATTTTTGAGTGAATTTCCTGAGTAATCAACTTAAATTTCCATAAATCTAGAGCGGCAAACAGACCTATTTACATTCTATGTAGGGAACCTTTTTTTCAACGAGAACTATTTTTATTTTCAAATCAGACAACTGCTTGAATCCCGCTTCCGGACTATATAAGAAAAAGTCACTATAGTCCTTCAACATTCAGTACATATTTAAAGTAAACAGTTACTAATCCTCTACCTCTATATTATAAACATTAGCTTCCCAATCAATTACCCACTTTTTAGTATATCTTCAAATATGAACATGGAAACACGCGATTTTCGAGTAATATTTGTGTACGAGTTTGAACTCGGCAATTCTGCAGCTGAAGCCGCTAGAATATTTGTAAGGCGTTTGGGGAAGGGAGTGTTAATGAACGGACCATTCCCCGTTGGTTTGCTAAGTTTCCAGCTGGGGATACCGACTCGGAAAACTTGCCGTGAGGAAGACGTCCGTCCGTAATAGACAGCGATGTCCTCAAACATACAGTAGAAGGAAACCCCTACCAAACAGTTAAAGGACTCTCGGCACAACTAAATGCAAGTGCATCTACCGTTTCCAGACATTTAAAGTGTATTGGGAAAGTAAAAAAGCTCGATAAATGGGCACCTCATGATCTCACTGAGTTTTCAAAATGTTTCAAAACATACAGTTGTTTCAAAAATCGAAAGAACTGGGCTACGAAGTTCTTCCGCACCCACCATATTCTCCCGACTTCTCTCCAACATATAACCACCTGTTCAGGAATTGAGACAACTTCGTCAAAGGAAAAGTTTTTGAAAATCGTGATCAAGTGAAAAGTGCGTTTTCAGATTTTGTTTCACTTCAAAGCTCACAGTTTTTCAGTTAGGGAATAAAAAAGTTGGAAATTTGGGAAAAAAACTTCGAATAAAATTATCTTGTTTTCATATCGTATTTTTAATAAAAATCCTTTACCTTGAAAACGGACATTTCATGTGACACAACCCAATAATTACTCTAAATTTGGCATTACTATAATTTTACAGACAATGCTTTATATATTTCTTATAATTTCTAATAATTAATTTGGATCATTCGTAATGATTGTGTGTGTCGGTAGATTACAAAATTTGTTCTATAAGAATGATTAGCAAATTAGAGAGAAGTATAATGCCACATGATTATTGTGAATATTAGACCTGAAATGAGGTAAGTCCGCTGAAAAAAAAAGAGGTATATATAACTTCAAATCATCATATTTTCAACAACAATTTTTTTAACAACAATTTTTTTATTGATAAAATTACAATCTGTCCCAATTTGGACATCAATAGTAGTGCTGAAAGATATCATACATACTACATTCATACAATATTTACACAGCATAAAATTACAATAAAATATATACACAATAATGAATCAATACAATAAGTCAAGAATTCTCTTATACCTATATACACATACACACACTCATACATACATCACATTGAGTGGAGAATCTAGCCAGTGCTAGAACTCCAATATATTAACAAAAGGTCGCGGGGCCACTGCCGTTTTAACCTTCTAGGTGGGTTGTATGTATGAGTGGAGCTGGATAGGGATTGAGCTAGAGGATTAGGATAAATCATCATATTAGCAATGCAAGTATGATTACGTGATAGTAACATGACGTCACGACGTCATATAATGTTTTCTGACATAATAACGAATGTATTCCTTTAAAGTAAATAAACACTGAAACGAAAAATAGATTTCCAAAGATTGGTAGAGAAAAATTTCGTTAAAATTGATCTTAAGTATTTGTGATTGGTAAGTGGTCAGATCATTCAAGTTTTTTTTTTTTTTTTTTTTTTTTTCTCTATTTGTAGGTCAGCATTATATAATTCTTTAAAGTAACACCGATACGTCTAGTTAGCCAAACACAAACCGTAAACTACTTCACCCTTCCCCTACCGAAAAAATTAATATATTACGTTGTCAAAGTCAAACTCGGTTCGTTAGTCTCAAATTTCAGAGCTTGGAACCGTGCAGATTTCCATACTTCCCACAGTTGTCTAGAAGGGATAATGTATAGATTCCCTGGAGAAGGCCCGAAGCAGGTAGATGGAGTGTGGGACATCTGGTCTTAGGGGCATTTTGTCCTGCCTGGTCCCGGAGAAGGGAAAAATCGATTTACATATAAATTGGAGACGACGTCAATTTGTGAGCACACTGATAGGATTAAGTCCGGCAGCGGTGAGGTCTTGGTCAAGCCGACTAGGTCTGACAGGTCGAGGGCACAATCACGCCACAGAGTAATCAACTCATAATTAAGAACTTCACTGGTAATAGGAAGGGTGCCATACCGGATAAACGCTACAGTTACGTATGGCCAGCATGACAAGGATACAGATGGTTACGTACCAGCTATGATGTGAATAACAAAGGTTTAAAACAAATTAAAAAAAAAAAAAATAGGCCATTTCATTTTTCAATATTGAACAAGTTACATTCATTATTGAAAAATATATAATGAATATAATACAAGCCTTTGAATGTATTAAATGAATTTTAAAAAATACACAAAAAAAAAAACTGTTTCATTCTGCTCAAAAATAAACTAATTTATTAATTCAAATTAATAAAGGATACATATATTATATATATATATATATATATATATATATATATATATATATATATATATATATATATATATATATATATTAATTTTTATTTCGTTTAGGGAAATCTTAAGAAAAATACTTGATAGTAAAAAAAGGAGATTGCAAATAGCATGTATAAGTATTTATATTGTAAATAAAGTCGATCTACAGAAGATAAAAATATATTAAAAAACAAAAGTAAAAGTAAAAAAAAAAATTAAAAAAAAAAACCTGATCCTTTACAATCCATGAAGAGTTTTGGGCTCAGTACATATAGAGATTTGTACTGTTTCTAGGCCAACGGCCGCGCAGTGAGGTGATTCGGCCGAGATCACACTCAGCCGCCAGGTGTTTCCCCATTTTTGGGTACCCACTTTAAAGAGGCTGGGTGTGCCCCAGAAGGGTCTCCATACCCCAGGATGGCAACAGAAATAACAGAATAAATAATATTCTGCCACAGCCGGAATTCAAACCCAGGACCCGGAGCACAGCAGACTAGCGCTCTACCCACTAGACCACGCCGCTCCCAAAATCAAAAGTAAACGTTAAATAAATATAATTTCCAAGTTCTATTCTAAGGGAATATACATAAATCATATATGATATTTACTTAATGGAAGGAATTAGTCCGGGTGGCGGTCATTAAATGAAACAACTAAATAGTTGAAACTATTTAGTTGTTTCATTTAATGACCGCCACCCGGACTAATTCCTTCCAGTAATTCTCAACGGTCAACTAATTACATCCACAATGATATTTACTTAATATATGAACATTATATATAGCAGTAAGACAAAAATTAGTGCTTGTAAAAAGCGACTCTACTTGCAAAAAAATGTTAAATAACAAAGAGTGTTGTGTTCTGGACACATGGGACGTTGATTTCCAAAAGGTACGTATCTTTTACGACATTGATATTCTGACATATTTGTATTCTGATCGTTTAGTTTTATCAAAATCTTCTATTTAATTTTATCTAATGAACACTCGAGTCCTTTAAAATCGCAAATTAGAAATGCTATTATTTTCTAAAGATACTGATTACACAATTAGTTTTGTCTCAAATCATACAAAAACATTTCATTCCATAAATTTAATAAAGTGTTATTAATATAGTAAAACAAAAATTCTACATTCGAATGCGAAAATAATCATATGATTGGTTTAATAATACAGTAATGAGAGATTTTTCGCTTCCTGCTAAGTTTCCTAGACTTCCTTTTGGAATTCAACGTCTCATATGTGCAAGGAGGTGATTAGGCCGAGATCCAGTTCAGCAACTAGGATTTTCTTCCCCAATTTTCGAGTACCTACTTTATAAAAGCTAGGTGTGCCCTAGGAGAGTTAAATATCCCCCTAAAATGACTAAATAAATAATTATTCTGCCACAGAGGTTGACAAGTTTACTTCACTCCATTTATTATTTTATTTTGAAAACGATACTCCGAAAATTCTTTTGTCAAGCTATTTTGTGAAGCACAAAATGAAATGAAAAGAAAAAAATACGTAAGATGTTAAACCGGAATACAATGAAGTTTTTTTTTTATTTTGAACATACTTAAAAAGAAACAATGCATAATTTTTTTTTTCATTTAACTCTCATATTAATATTTTTGACAATACCACCCGCAGAGATAACTCAATCTTACCGCATTAAAATTATAAGAAGGAAAATTCCTTTTAAGTAGAAGATAGAATTTCATACATGCTTCCAGAGATACAAAATATGATTCGTGACCAAAATAGAGAAAGGCCAGGATATGTAAGCTATTCCAGAGTATTCAGCCTATTCCAGAAAGGCCGTTCCTGGAGATTCTTTCCAGGTACTGGATCCAACCTCTGGTCTACCTCAAAGAAAATCCTCGTATAACTGCTTCTTGCATTATGTAACATTTAAATAGCGAATATACCAAATAAGAATTAAAGTTACAGTAATTAGCATTGATAAAAAATATATTATTAAGGTAAAAGTATTATTTGCACTATGATTTCTTGTATTTTGCATTAGCGAAGTTATGTATATTGGAAGGAATTAGTCCGAGTGGCGGTCATTAAATGAAACAACTAAATAGTTTCAACTATTTTATTGTTTGCCAACGTTTTGATCCCCAATGTAGGTCATCATCAGGGCGTGTTGTAGGCGAATGGAAACTGATTCCTTTTGGAAACCCGAACTAATTCCTTCCAGTATACATAACTTGGCTAATGCAAAATACAAGAAATCATAGTGCAAATAATACTTTTACCTTAATAATATATTTTTTATCAATGCTAATTACTGTAACATTGAAATTAAAATTCCCTCATTACATTGGACTAACATGATAGTTACTTTTCGTGCCGTATCTTTAGCTTAATAAAGTTATTTGGAACTGTTTACAAATAAACTAAGGTCGTTTGGAAGAAGCTATAGGGATTCCAGAGGTTTTTTTTTTGTTATTTTTTTTTTTTTTTTGTCAAGCACTAGAGCGCCAGAGAAGCGTTAGAACCATGTGGTTGGTCCCTAGTTGACCTGCCTATCGAGAACAATGTCTGAAGCGAAACACGATCCATCACCACGGACCGTGTTCTATTCCACTTCACTAGGTTTTGGTCTGAGAGGAGTTCGTATTGAAAATTTGTTTTTGGAAATAATAGTCTTTGAAAGACGAGGGCACCGCTATGGGGGAAACTAAATATGAGCTGGTAAAAACGTTAAAAAAAAAAAAAAATCGAATTAGTCGGTTATAGACGGAATAGAGCTATGGGGCTCTACTAAACCATCGAATTCTTCTCGTATCCAATCCTTACAATAGAAAATCCATCCCTGACAATCCTCCGAGGCGTCTGAAAAGAAGATGGCTACGAGACCTTCTAGTTTAAAAAGTGTTGCCACTGGGTAGTGTCTCTACATGCAATTCATGACATTTGTCTATATTAACATCTCATTTACTTGATGTATTTTTTGTAATGCAGTTGTTGATATCAATAAACATGTTAAAAAAAAAGTCGGTTATGGTAAATAAAATAATATGGTTAAAATTATATTTTGATATTGTAGCAGTTCTTAAAATAATGTTGTATAAGCACTGAAAAAAAACGACATAACATACCCATACTGCAAGATTGGTGTAGAAATGACATATTTAAGCAGCTGACTCACCTGCAAAAAAATAATAATAATAAATATCATGTGATTTCTTAATAAAAAATTTAACAAAAATGCATAATTAAAATGTCAAACACAAAATAATTAAAAGTTGATAATTTACAATAAGCATTTTGATGAACATAAAACATACAGAACGAAAGTATATAGAAGTTATAAGTTTAGCCTATTAAAGTAATGTTTAGAGTTTCACATTCAGCTTGTAATTCAATTTATAAAGCTTTTAGGAGAAAAGACGCTGTATTTAATTCGAAGTAGTTGGGTGAATTTATTTGACCTAAGATTTAGTTATTTATTTTTAAATTATAAAAGGATCATTAATAAACAGTACAAAAGTTACTTAAAGTAATGTACAAACATTTTTCGGGCAACTCTTTAGAAATTAAAACAATTAACATTTTGAATATTTTGGAAGATTATAACTATATTGGTATATTTTTTTAAAAGTTGTTTTAGTTAAATATGATTATGAAATATACGAGAGAGATATAAAATAATAAAATCTACTATTTAAACTGAAATCTTAGAGGAAAAATAAATTTACTATTATTAAATTATTAAATTTAATTCGAATTAACTATAACAAGAGTTATAAGAGCAGTGAAATTCTTAGCCATATCGTTCTAACAACTTTGGTAAAAGGTATATTCCTATAAATTTATTAAAATAATAAATAAAAAGAAGTCGGTTTATAAAAGTTGTAGTGATGACAAATATATATATATATATATATATATATATTATATATATTATACATATGTTGAATAACAACCCTCTTTGACAAATATGCCATTTCATTCTAGATGTGAGTGTTTTGATTGAGAATGCGATAGCTAGTTACATGAACTAATTCGAACCGACAGTTTTACTTTCTAAAACATTCACCATTTCCCCGTCCGTAATTATCCAAGGTAAACACGAAATGCGGCGTAAACTTTACAGGCTTCCATTTACGCCCAACGCAGTTAAGTCTTCTCATTTCGTGGTTAGTTACGAAACTTTTACGAAAGGGCCTCACTGTAACAACCGGTGTCACATTACTGTCCGTTTTATCCTCTTCGATGGGAAACTGCCTTCGAGAGAGCCTGCTTAAGAAAGAAAGAGTTTTTTATTTATTTTGTTTTGTTTTTTAATCCCCCAATTTATAAGCAAGACATTAATTAATTGTTGTTAAAATCTTTTAGAAAGAGGATTACAACGACTTGTCAAATTAAAAGTTTTTTAACACAGGTTAAGCCGTAGTCGAAAAAATGACAGCTCCGGTAAAATTTTGTCCCTTCATTTTTCAAATAGGTCAATTTAAACGACAGAATTTCGCAGACAACTGACATTAATTCTAACTGTTCCTTTTATACCAATTAATAAATTGCTATTTAACTGTTAAATGATTACTTTAATTTCCTGAATTGTTCACTATTTTTTTTATTTCTATTTTGTTGGTTTTGTTTTACATTTTTGAATGTGATTTCAAAAAGTATGCTATATTTCTTTATTTTATATCCATGATGTCTCTAAATAGTCTTTAATTGTTTTTATTTTTGTATTTGTGATTACTGAACTGTACTGAAGAACTCCTTTTGTATAAGGATGAGCTCGAAAACAAATAAATATTATAATTAAATATTACTATTAACTTTATATCATTACCTGCACATAATAGACTGTGTAATGTATAGCTTACCAATATCATTAACATAGTGCCAATAAAACGTTCCTTTATTAGTTGAAGGTTTTTTCATTGATTAAGATGTTGCTAACAAGATTTTAAAAAATGACAACCTCTCAAAGAAAACGGCTAAGATATCACACCTATTTAGGCTTTATTGTGAGATAAAATAAACATTTTATTGATTCATATATTGCAGTAATTAAAATATAAAAGGGAATTTTTGTAGTTGTTGTTATTATTAGATGATTATTCATAGTTTAGCTATCATTCTATTTGCAGATATAATTATAAATAATGAAATGAAGTAACATTATCAGGTGTTATATTACATTATTGCCTCCTATGCCAAAGGTCACGGGTTCAAACCCGCAGGTGGTCCTAGGATTTTTTAATGGGAGTAAAAACTCCTTAGTTATGCAGATACTCGTTAAAGATCCCTATCCTAATAAAACCTGGATATGCAAAATTTAAGACTCCCACTGTAGCATCGTCCGATTAGCCATAGTAACATAAAGAGACGCTAAATAAATAAACAAGTGTATTATTTTTTGTAATTGTCTTTTTTAATTATAATCTTTTTAAATGTAATTTATTTTCATTGATTTTTCGTTCCTGTTTTCATTGTACACATAATTACCCTCCGTTTTATTTATTATTTTTTATAATGTTTCGTTTTAACTATGTAAATTTAAATGCGGATATAATTAATTGACCGTTGAGAAATACTGGAAGGAATTAGTCCGGGTGGCGAATGGAAACTCGCTACAACACACCCTGATGATGTCCCACAATGGGGGTCGAAACGTTGGCAAACAATAAATAGTTGAAACTACTTAGTTGCTTCATTTAATGACCGCCACCCGGACTAATTCCTTCCAGTATGTAAATTTAAATATGTTTACACATAAAATGTTATTATATAATAATAATAAAAAACTACAAAGTAGAAAACAAGGAAGAGTAGGATTTATTAAAGTATTATTTATAAAAAGATATTATCATATTTAATAAATTATTATATATTGAGTTAAATTCAAGTATTTTGCCCTAAAGATCTTTGAAATCGTTTTTAATATAAATATTTTTCTGGGCACTTTAATCACATTTATTTAATTGATGGAAATTAAATTTATATAATATTAGATCCTGATAACAGCTTCCTAACTATATAGGAATGGGCTATAGAGTTATTATAGTCAAAGACCATAAAAAGGAATTTTATACATTTACGGTTTGAAAAATGCAGATGCGGACTAGAGACGCGTGCAATATAGAGTATGGGACTAAGTGTGTCGCCTTGCCGATGCGGGCAGAAGAGAGCATTACGGCAGCTGCTCTCAAACACTATCACGTAGCCGACCTCCAACCTCTTGTCGCTTATTGGGAGTCCACCTACTTCTCGGTAGTTGGTCGCCTGATAAAGAATACTACATCCAGGCTTTATGCAAAAGAGGTAGTAACGGTTACTGAAAAAATGAGCATGGTTATTTTGGAACAAACTGAACAACTGCTATTCTAAATTGCAGTTATAACAGATACGTCAAAGATTAATCCTTTTCAGTGTAAAAGAAAAAAAACTTAAAAAAATGGTGCTAAAAGAAAACAACTTAAAATTGAAAAAAAAAGTTATATTGTTTTGATGGAATTCTTCATTTTAAATTAAATGATATAACCATATAAATTATTTTCTACAACATTAACTGAACGATCGTTCGTCACTTAGCAATACAACTTTGTGTCTTAGATAACATATTTTCTAATTCTTTTAGCAAGTAAATGGTATATTAAACATCATTATTATTATTCTCAGTTTCGAAAAAACGAAAAAAAAATACTTTTTCTGTAACTTTCTCAGTTGTAAATCAAATTCATCTATATTACATATTTACCCAATATTTATCACCCAAGCACATTCATTGTTTGATTCAATTTTGATTGCTGTAAGAGCCCTTTCAGAATATTTCAAATACGTGAAACAACAAAAAATACATTCAGTTTACTCAAAATGGTTAGAGTAGATTTAGAGATAATCGTAAAAATAATAAAAATTAATGGTATATTATTCAGTCTATTACGTGAATTAGGTTTAGATATTTTTGAGTAGGAATGACATTTAACTGAAGCTATTCACTATTCAATATTCCAACCTTAATAGTAAAAAAGCAATTCTCATTATATATATATTTTTTTTTTATTTAACACCATATTATGCAACTTTAGCTAATCAGACGATGTTACCGGAAGAGTCATAAATTTTGCCTATCCAGGTTTAATCAGGATAAGGATCTTAAAAACGTGCCTGACATCGCACAGACTCGGGACCACCACTTTACACTTCCTCCGAAGGACGGCATTACTATTTGCTTCAAAAAAGCCTAGGTCCGTCTGATGTTAACAATATGTTTGTTGAAGTATGTGCGTATAGTTGATGAATATTGCAGAGGTCACCTGTGGCGAAGTCGTCGGCATAGCAGCTTTCTATGCCAGAGGTAGTGGGTTTAAATCTTCTAGAGAGCTCCAGGATTTTTTAAAGTGAGTAAAAGAATCTTAAATTGTGCCGAGGGTACGTAAAACGGTGGTACCGAGCCTGTGCGATTTCAGGTACTCGTTAAAGATCCTAATCCTAATTAAACCTGGATAGGCAAAATTTAGGAATTCACACCGATTAGCCACAGAAGCATAAAGTGGCGTTAAATAAATAAACTAACAAGAAAATCCTTTCATCCAGCCACCACACTACATGTGACCCGTAAAATATGTATCAACTAGGTGGATTTATTTTAACTAAAATATTGTTAAGATACGGAGTCAGTCCAAATTATAATATAAATACAACACGAGTATGTCTGTTAAAAATGGAAATTATATTCTGAATGCCTCTAAAATGAAGTCAATTGTTTTTGTAAAATAAAGTCACAACTGTTTCTCTCCCATCGTTTAAAAGAGCCGTCATCTGCTAAGCCCTCCCCACTCCTCAAATGGCTTCCATTATTGATGAACTTTAAGGCGGAAGTCACCGGGGACAGGGTGAAGAGGGTGCAACTTTTCCGGTGCAGACGGACCGGCGTCAGGTGTCCGCCGAAATAATTAGTACAAGACTTTGCACTATCCTCAAACCTTCGAAGTAGGGGAAAGAGGAAGGGAGAGAAAAATGAGAAGGCGGAGAAGACTTGGCAGATGCCTTCGACTTCCACCTCCTTCCGGGAATAGCGCCAGTCATCCGACGATTGGGGTCATCCGGAGAGACTTCCAGGTGTCATTGAGGCCACCTCCGAGGCTCAGGGATAATCTGGACTAAGTATAGGTTACAAGAGATGGATGGTATTCTTGAAAGCATTCGGCTCCGCGTAATGGCCACTTCTGCACAAAGACCAGGAACTAACCGAGATGAGTGGAGTCATCAGAGGCAGGTTTGTAATTTCTTCTCTTCAAACCTTAGGAGGAATGCTACATAATTATAATCACGAGATTTTAATTTCAAGTCGGGGTAGAGCAAACTGGACATTAAAGAAAAATAACTTTCAAGAAACGTAATATTTACTGATGCTCCAATATTATACATAAATAAGGCAAAAAAATAAAATACTTAATTCATAAATTAAAAAAAAAAAAAAAATGTAGTGGCTTGTATTAAAAGCAATCTAGGAATCAACCTTATCCAAAATCAACAAATAATAAGTAATTAAAAAATACAAAATCAATTTAGCCAACTACCTGATTCAAAAAAATAATAAAGTCAAATCGGAGTGGTTTCATCCAATAAAATCGGTTTAAAATGATTTTCAATTTTTTTTTTTTTTTTTTTTTCTCAAATAAGTATTATTTTTGATCTTTGACATCAGAATTGCTAACATATAACTTTTTATCAAATATCTTTACAGTTGAAGATCATTTAAAAACTTAAATTACAACATGATATTTAGTTGTAAAAAATAAAAGAAAGATATTACATTGATGAAACGTTTTCTATTAAGAAAATATTTACGTGTCCTAACTATCATTCTCGTTATTCATATCATGTCCGATAAATCTTTTAAATGGAATGCATTTTAGAATACATCGTATAGATTTTTTTGATTTTTTTATTTATTGAGAAATATTACAATTTGTTACACAATGAACAGTAGTAATAGTGATGTAATATACATTCATACAATATATTCAGAAAATTATGATAAAGTCAAATGTATAGATTTAACAATAAAAACAGAAGAAAGTGGTTTAGTGTGTAAAGAACTAGTTTCGGGTTCGCACAGAATTCTCACAGGATAATTATTTATTCATATTTATTTATTAATCGGGCAATCAACCTGTAGGTTGAGGTCGATCTCAGTTTTATCACCTTCTTGCACGGACATTTGGCTTCCCAATATGTACAGAACCTAAGATCATTTATGAGTGCTAGAGTCATACACGGGGTAGCTGAGCGGGTTAGCGCGCGTAAATTTAAACGCGCGTTGCCTAGAAACATAGAAGACCAAATAATTCCGAGTTCAAGACTCAGTGCTTGGAGGGGGGAATAGGAGGGGGATTTATTCCAGCATTTATCCTCCGCCCTCACTCCTTGGCCCGAGAAACTCCGTATAGCCTTCAATGGCGAGGTAGGGTTGAATTAAAAAAAAAAAATAATAAAAAAAAGTCATACATGACTCTAGGACCTTAGGCTTTTATTAAAGTATTATTAAAAAAATAATTTTATGAATTGTAATATATTCATATAGTTGATAAAGATTATTAATTATTGATGGGTCATCCATTGTAATAATAATTTGTATTTAATTATGATCAGAAGTATAGACCAACTTAAGGTTAGTAATGGGATTGATGATTATAGACATGTTTTTTTTTAATGATAGCAATTTAACTAGATCTGCATTATTATTTCAGCTAAGTAAGAGTTATTTTCAAAACGATTCAACTTATCATTAATATTGTCAGGTTAGCTGGAAATCAACCAAAATATAAGACTTTGTAAACATATTACCATAAGCAAAATCGCTAAATTACATACAATAATACTTGTTATTGCTTCAGAGAACAGAAGCATCACAGATTTCGAGGTAGACAAAGCTGTGTGATGGATTGTTTCGTGGACAGCCGTAGAACACATCCATCCAACATAGGATGCTTTCCACCACCCACATCTGTTCCAGGGACATACAGGACAAGTTGGTTACGTCAGCTTCAAAATATTAAATGCTCGTGTCTTATTGAGTTTAATTCGTACAGGAAAAAAATAAATACATATACATACCAACAGTCATTGAAAGATGGAATATATGTCATGCATTTGTATGTCATCCGTCCATAATGATCCATCCGCTGCATCCCAAACCCTTCAGTCCCACATCACAGCCATTAAGGAATGGTGTCAGAACTCGAGGGTTAAAATAAATTCTAACAAATCCCACCAAATTACCTTTACTCTTCGTCGCGAACCGATGACTTCCTGCCCCACTGTATCCTTTAATTTAATACCCCACTCATACCTGTTGAACAAATCCTATAACTCCATTTTGACAAACGTCTTACATGGAATCCTCATACAAGACTTAAACGAAAAGAAACTGCCCTAGATACCGATTACTACAACACATACTAGACAAACGTTCAAAACAAAAATTTATAACAAAAAGTTCATTTATGTTACCATCATCAGACCCATCTGGACATATGGAATCGAGCTGTGGGGCTCTACTAAACCATCTAATTCCTCTCGCATTCAATCCCTACAATCCAAAATCCTTAATACTCCTTATTTCGTTACGAATAAAATCATCCATAATAAAGAACTAGCCCGAGACAGATATGCCTCTTTTAATTCAAAACTCCCAACCCACATGAATCCTCTTTACGCAGATTAATCATTCCCATCTATTTCTGACAACCCTCCGAGGCGGTTAAAAAGACGATGGCCTCGAGACCTTCTTTTATTAAATTGACATTGAAGTGCTATCACTGGGTAGTTTCTTCACAAGACATTATCACGCCAATAAGTAAATGTAAATTAGCCCATTTACTTGTAGTATATATAATATATTATATATTAATAATATATATAAAATATTATATATATAATAATATATATAAAATATTATATATTAATAATATATATAAAATATTATATATTAATAATATATAAAATATATATATATATATATATATAATATTATATTATATATAATATATATTAAAATATTATATATTAATATTATAAAAATATTATATATATATAATATAATATTTATTCATCATATATAATTTAATTGACGTTTCGGGGTTAACAATGCCTCATCTTCAGAATTTTATAGTCCAAAATAAATACATCTTCTAATATTGTCAAACAATTTTTATGAGTTAAAAATGCTTATTTAATTAATTAATGGTCAGGTTTTTAAATATCTATTGGTTATGAAAATTTAACATTTTATTTAACAATATCCTCATATTCTATCAACCATTTTATACACTTGAATAAATATCGTGTAAAAAATGGTTAATAGAATATGAAATTGTTAAATAATTATGAAACAAGGCATTAAATTATTATTATCATTATTATTATTATTATCAAAACGTCAATTAAATTATATATGATGAATAAATGAATATTTATCAAAAAGAAAAGATCGTTCCAATATTACCTATTTTATATTAAAAACTCTTCACAATAGGATAATCTAAAAATAAAATGTTAAAAAAAAAAAATATATATATATGTGTGTGTGTGTGTGTTTATGTGTGTGTGTGTGTGTGTGTGTGTGTGTGTGTGTGTGTGTGTGTGTCTGTGTCATGGATTTACAATAACTTACAAATGAGTTTGAGCTCTAATACATTGCGATCTACGTAATAAATAAACTTACGTAGTAGTACCTAACCTATTTGAATTGTAGTAATTGAAAATTGAAGTTAAACTATTTCCTTTAAAGCATAAAGCTCTAAATATCAAAATTATGTATGTACTTAATGGGCTCCCCTTGATCAAGGTTGACATTGGTTAGAAGGAACAGTTCCAGATATTCATGAAGACAGACGATAAATCGAACCATAACTTGTATTAATTCTAGGAATCAGGAGAAGGGTTGAAATACCATGCATATTCAAGAGCGGATCACCATCTACGATAGTCCTATCTCAGGGTCGACCGACGGAGGTCTGGAACAATGTATTTCCAGGAATACCGTGTCCAAGGATTTGGGTCAATTAGAGGAATGGGAAAACAATCCCAGTATATGAATAAGACTGGTATATCAAACTGTATATAATTTTCAGTCTCATGTATACATAATCTTTATTTATTAACAACACATCTAATGATAATTTTTTTATCATATCTATACTAATATTATAAAGCTGAAGAGTTTGTTTGTTTGTTTGAACG
Organism: Piezodorus guildinii; assembly: GCA_023052935.1. Classification (NCBI taxonomy): domain Eukaryota; kingdom Metazoa; phylum Arthropoda; class Insecta; order Hemiptera; family Pentatomidae; genus Piezodorus; species Piezodorus guildinii. The sequence goes on along the minus strand of CM041292.1, from coordinate 213,564,924 downwards.
CGCTAATCTCAAAAACTAATGGTTTGAATTGAAAAAAAATGTTTGTGGTGGACAGTCCATTTTCCGAGGAAGGCTTTAGGCTTCATAACATCATGTTGCAATGAAAAGGAGTGAAGAATTAGTAGAAAATATTAAAGGAAAAAAACGGGGGAAAATAACCTCGCATCCGAATAATTCCAAATGATTTACCTTTTAATTTCAAAAGAGTTGAATTTCCCGTTAATTCATCATATGCCGTAACACTTAATAAATCACAGCGGCAAACATTTAAACACGTTAGGATCGATTCACGTCAAGATCAGGTTGCGGAGAATATCAGTGTACCAGTAAATCCTCTCCAATCTGGTTTCCGTTCCGGTTTCTCCACTCAATCCGCCCTCGCCAAAATCTCTAATGACATACATACTGCCATGGACGAAAGGAAACTAACTGTTTTAATACTCCTTGATTTCTCTAAAGCTTTCGACTCCTTGGACCATTCTATCCTTTTCTCTAAACTTAAAGCACTGTCCTTTTCCAACAGCGTAATCCGCTGGTTTCAATCCTTTCTTTCCGATCGAACTCAAGCCGTTTACATTCCTAACCATCCCTTATCATCCTTCCTAGCTCTTACGGCAGGTTTGGCCCAGGGCTCAAGTATCTCTCCTATCCTTTTTAACTGTTATATCAACGATCTTCCTAACTCAATAGTTCACTGCTCCCACCATCTTTATGCTGACGATTTCCAAATTTACTTATCCTTCCCTCCTTCCGAGTTATCAAAGGCATTTGCTGCTATTCAGGTAGACCTAGATAAGATCAGTGCCTGGGCAAACCTGAATAAGCTTAGCTTAAACGCTACGAAAACTCAGGCTATTTTGATTGGCTCCAGTCCTCTTCTCAGATCCAATATCACCTTCCCAACCTTATTCCTGAACAATCACCCCATTACATTCAGCTCCTCTGTCAAAAATTTAGGAATTACCATAGACCAAACCCTATCCTGGAAACCTTATATAGCCCAAATTTCCCGTAGATCTATAAGTACCCTGAAGTTTTTTCATCGCTCCAAATACCTTCTTCCACAATCCACGCGTAAGCTCCTCGTTTCATCTCTCATTTTCCCCCACTTCGACTACTGCTGCGCGGTGTACGGTGGTCTCCCTGTGGTGCTTGAGAACAAGTTAAAGCGTCTCATGAATTGTTTTTTAAGATTTGTTTTGGGTACCTCGAGGCGGTCTCATGTGACCCCCCGCTATGCCGAGTTGAAGTGGCTCCTTCCCTCCATACGCAGACAGTACTTCCTTGGGTCATTTATCTACCAAACCATAAAATCCCAGCATCCATCCTATATCTACAGTCTCCTTCAATTTAAATCCTCAGTCCACTTGCTTGAAACAAGATCGCGCCATTCCGACCTTTATATGCCATCCCACAGAACTAAAGCCTTCGATCGATCCTTTCTTGCCCGTTCCATTACATTCTGGAATTCCATTCCTTCCAATATACGTAATGCTTCTTCCTTATCCACATTTAAATATCGCCTTTTCCAACACCTATTATTCCAAACTGACGCTTGTTAATCTTTAATTTTAAATTAGATTTTTCATTATAATCGTTATAAGGAATGAATATCCTATGTTTACCTTCTTATTTATTTTTTATTTTATTTCATATATACATGTATATATTATTATTATTATTTTTCGTTTGAGTGTTCAAAATCAGTTGTTTCTTACTTTCAATTTACTATTTGTTTACTTTACTTTTTTAACGCTTTTTCTTATATTTGGTACATAGAGATGTGTATGTACATACATTTATATAAATTTCTTTTTCTACCTCTTTTACTTATGTACATAATTATGTCTATTTAATGTCATCTGGCCAGATGTGCAACCTTTATTTGTAAATTTCATGTTATTCTTAAGGGACAAAGTCCCAGAATAAAATTGTTTTTCTATTCTATTCTATTCTAAATTCAGAATATATTCTTCTGCCACAAGAAAATCAAACTAAAAATGTCATTTACGCCTAAGTACTTTAAAATATATTTTTTATAAACTTCTTAATAGCGATCATAATAACAGAAATTGACGCAGACGAAGATGTGGGCAACAGCTAGTAATTAATAAAAGAAACTCAAATTTATAATATTGGGTTGTTTCACATAAAATGTCCGTTTTCATAGTTTCTGAAATACATAAAGGATTTTGCAGGTCTCTGTTGTTTTCTTCCGAATGTTAACATATTTGAAGTAAACAGTAACTAGAGGATTAGTTCCTCCTAAGGTTCCTCTACCTTTGTATTATAAACATTAGCTTCCCAATCAATTACCCACTTTTTAGTATACCTCCAAATATGAACATGGAAACACGCGATTTTCGAGTAATATTTTTGTACGAGTTTAAACTCGGCCATTCAGCAAGGCGTTTGGGGAAGGGAATGTTAATGAACGGACCATTCGCCGTTGGTTTGCTAAGTTTTCAGCTGGGGATACCAACTCGGAAAATCTGCCCCGAGGAAGACATCTTTGTCATGAGTGCCAGACACATTCATTTTTGGAAATATATTTCAAACAAATAATAAATGTTAATACGATCCGTAATGATGCTAGTTAAAATAATGAATAACAATATTAGTTACAAAAAATAATTTTAAGATTAATCAATAATATAAAAAATAAACATAACAGCATTGGTAAAGTTAACTTGAAACAAATAAATTAGATAATATTAAAGGAAGAAATATACAGATAATAAATTATAAATAAAAGATAATAACTACTACTAAGTACATACAAGACCAATTGTGTATATTAATAAATAATGTTGTCTGGGATCACTTGTAGCTGGGTGGCTAGCGTAACAGCCTCCCATGCCAAAGGTCACGGATTCAAATCCGCAGGTGGTCCTAGGATTTTTTAATGGGAGTAAAAAATCCTTAGTTACGCCGTCCTTCGGAGGGGACGTTAAAAGGTGGTCCCGAGCCTGTGCGATGTCGGGTACTCGTTAAAGATCCCTATCCTAATAAAACCTGGATAGGCAAAATTTAGGACTCCCATTGTAGCAACGTCCGATTAGCCATAGTAGCATAAAGTGACGTTAAATAAATAAATAATGTTGTCTTACTAATCTGAATGAATCATATTCTCTACAACATAAAATAAAAAATAATTATCAATGAATTTACATGGAGTTCTAAAACGAAAACACCATTGAACATGTACAACGCAGGTAGATAGATGTTGGAAAAAATACAATAACTTTTTCGTTAAAGCGCCTCTCTGAACTGTTAATAAAAGCAATAACGAATAAACAACGAGAGGAAATGAAAAAACAAAGGAGGAAAATACTAGGAGCGAATCCAATAATGATTCAGTGAAAATGCAGAAAATAAAAGAGACAAGGGAGTCGACGAAGCTAGTTAAAGGGAATGCAGGTGGCAAAAGCGACAGCCCGGAGAAATGATGGTAACAACTCCACTCTTACTTTATTTTGCTTTTTCATTCCAGTTTTGTCTTTTGGTGCTCGTTATGCGTTCAAACATTATATCGAATAATTTGACCATAAGGCTAGTTATCATTTCCAAACATTTTTTTGAAAAATAAATTAATTTATTGCTACGTAACTATTTATTTTAATTATTACAAAACATATTTTGCAAGGCAGGAAATCAAAAACAGTTATTTATTTATTTAAACACTTAAAAAATCATTTAGAAAAGATAACTGGCTTAAATATATATTTTTTCATATTTATGAGATATAACACAGGAAAAATACTACTAATTAATGTAATAATCTTTTTCCATTAATGAGGCAAATAGTATTATAGAATACTGTAATAATTAATTATTATTTGTTATTATTATAAATATTAACCAGTATTTGTCATAGTGTGCTGTATTTACAACCTATTTCAATATGAATAATACTCTTTTATGTTACTTTTATGATCAAGTTAGAAGGATTTTTTACATTTTTTTTTTTTTTTTTTATTGAGTAAAATTACAATCTGTCCCAAATTGGACATCAATAGTAGTGGTGAAAGATATCATACATACTACATTCATACAATATTTACACGGCATAAAATTACAATAAAATATATACACAATAATGAATCAATACAATAAAGTCAAGAATTCACTTATACCTATATACACATACACACACTCATACATACATCACATTGAGTGGAGAATCTAGCCAGTGCTAGAACTCCAATATATTTACAAAAGGTCGCGGAGCCACTGCCGTTTCAACCTTCTAGGTGGGTTGTATGGATGAGTGGAGCTGGATAGGGATTGAGCTAGAGGATTAGGATGATGAATGAGGTTCTGGTGGAATTTGGAAAATTTGGATGGAATTAGGTCTGAAATAAATGGAACATTATGGTCGTGGTGCAAGGTATAGTTGGATACATAATAAGGAGCATTTACTATTGTACGGAGGACTTTGGATTGAAGGGATTGAATGCGTTTGATGTTAGTACGTTCATCTGTCCCCACAGTTCAAGTCCGTAGGTCCAGATGGGCTTCAGTATTGTCTTATAGATTAATAATTTGTTGTCAACTGTAAGTTCAGATTTTCTGTTGAGTAGTCGGTATAACTGTCCGAATCGTCGGTTGAGGTCTTGTCTTTTAAGTCTTGTATGTGGGTTCCACATTTTCCAGGATTTTAAAAAGTGATATAGGTACGTCCAACTGTGACCGTTGGGATCACTAATAGCTGGGTGGTTAGCATAACAGCCTCCTATGCCAAATGTCACTGGTTCAAACCCGCAGGTGGTCCTAGGATTTTTTAATGAGAGTAAACAAACAAACTGTGACCGTTATCGCGAGGACGCGTAAAATCCTCACAACTATTCAGTATTGCGGGCGATGTTTAGTTTACCACTTGTCTCTAAGATTAAAAAAATAATTTATATCAATAGAAAATTTATAAACACCTGATAGTAAAAATTAAAATAAAACAACTAAAAAAACTTTAGTTTATTAATAAATACTATGTTAACCAAGTTGATATTTCGTTTTGCGTTTCTTTTAGGTGATGACAACCAATTTTTAGAACGGTCCAATATTAATTACAACTAATTTTTCTTTCATACGCTCTTTATCGAAAATTCCACAAAAAATGGTAAAGGCTGTTTGGGCGAACATAAAGATACAATGAAATGAAAGAAATATAAGCCGATATTACAAAAGAATAAAAGATTAGTAGCAAACATTTACATCTGTTTCTTGCCCACATGATGAACTTTATGCGGGTCGAAACGTCACTAAAAATAAAAGAAAAAAAGTTTTTTATTGAATAACAAATGATAACCTATTTGCTCTCTTCAACCAACGTCTCATAGATTATTTCCATTATTCCATATATTATTATTTTTTTTTTTAATTTTAATTCATTAGGATTTCACTCATCATTAGGATCCATTCTTTACACAGTATATACTGTTGATATCAGACAATAACAATATTATCAATACAATTATTGCTTCCCAAACTTTTTAATCCGAATCTGAGCCTTTAAGTATGGTTTTGAAAATTAAGGATGAAAATCAATTCCAATAAATCCCACCAGATAACCTTCATCGTTCGTCGAAAACCTGTGACTTCAAGCATTCTTTAATAACATTTCGCTTGTGTTGGTAGAACTGATTCCATACTTAGGACGTCTAACATGTAATCTTTTAACAAGACTGAAATGCCAAGAAATAACCCAAAGTTTTCGAATACTTATTCACTTACTAGACAAACGTACTTATGTTCTACTTTACTGCAAACGGCTCATCTACATTAATATCATAAGGCTGATATGGACTAACGGAATAGAGCGATGGGGTTTTACTAAAAAAAAAAAATTCTTCTCGCATTTAATCCTTAAGTCCGAAATACTTCGTGAAATCGTCAACGCTCCTTACTTTTTAACGAATAAACTCATCCATAAAAACCTTGATGTTTTAAACATTCTTTCATGACAAATTCGATTATTATTCTAACCCATTAGTTTCAATCACTGCTTTATCATTAATTCCTAATAATCCTTCAGGACGTAACAAAAGAAGATGGACTCGAGGACCTTCTAGTTTGGAAGATTTGTGGAGATTAAGTTGATGTATTATTAAAATTGTACTAATTGTAGATATATTTAAAATAAAATATTCTTATTCGTCGTAAACCTGTGACTTCATGGCCTAAAGCATTCTTTAATAACATTTCGCTTGTGTTGGTAGAACTGATTCCATACTTAGGACGTCTAACATGTAATCTTTTAACAAGACTGAAATGACAAGAAATAACCCAAAGTTTTCGAATACTTATTCACTTACTAGACAAACGTACTTATGTTCTACTTTACTGCAAACGGCTCATCTACATGAATATTATAAGGCCAATAAGGACTAACGGAATAGAGCGATGGGGTTTCACTAAAAAAAAAAAAAAAAAAATTCTTCTCGCATTTAATCCTTAAGTCCAAAATACTTCGTGAAATCGTCAACGCTCCTTAATTTTTAACGAATAAACTCACCCATAAAAACCTTATTGTTGTAAACATTCTTTCATGACAAATTAGATCGTTATTCTAACTCATTAGTTTCAATCATTGCTTTATCTTTAATTCCTAATAATCCTTCAGGACGTTACAAAAGAAGATGGACCCTAGGACCTTCTAGTTTGAAATATTTGTGGAGAGTATAGTTACACTCACATTAAGTTGATGTATTATAAAACAGTATTATTAAAATTTTACTAATTGTAGATATATTTAAAATAAAATATTCTGTCTTAACTGGTATTGCAGAGGCATAAAATCATGCAGAAATGTATAAAAACGTATAATCAAATTTAAATAAACATATACCACGATTATTTTCCATAACATTACCATCGGACACACATTCATCTTCCAGGTTCCATGTATCATCATTTAATGGGCGTGCACAGAAGCCAGCTTGTACAAGGGAGCTGTGGGGATGTAAACACGACTCTGATGCCGGGGCTTAAACACAGATAGCGAGAGATATGTTGTAGCCAATGATTTAATCCTCACCCACTGGCGATATAAGAAATTCCCTTCAAGTTGTCCGCTGTTTGGAATGTTGTTCAACTACAGCGATTAGCAGAAGCTTCGGCCGATTTCAGCTTATGCTAATGAACCATTAATTAATTATCAGTTCCGTGTCAGTTAAATCTCGAACATATCATCTAATGCTCTCTTATATATTTATATATTTTACAATTCTGTCATTATTTTGTCACTTAAAAGAGACAAAAAAAAAAATCTATCTAATAAGACATATTAATGCAACAAACCTTAAAATCTAGAACTCAAACAGTAGAAAAGTTGATGTGAAAAATTAATATCAAGACTTGTAATAAGATTTTAATGATCCACGATCAAGCTTAATATTGAAATATATAAATAATAAATTATACAATTACACGGGACACTGGAAATAAATATTGATAATATATATGCTTCGAAATAAATTGATCCTTTTACAGAATGACTTGATCCCGAGTATAATACAAATAAGAAAGAAAGTATTTTTAACTTAATTTGAATATAATATAATCATGTAGGGGTGTGTTGAATGAGCAGAAAGCCTATTATTCTATTATATATGTACATTTTTTTTTTTACTATTTGATGAGAAGTAGATAGATATAAAACATTCCACTGATTTTTTCATGTATTTTTTTAAATAATCTTTTTATTTTATTTTATTTTTTAAATTGAAATACTAATTAGCCCGAACCAGGTATCAATCCTATGAAAAACTCCCTTCCCACCCTAACCCACTAGTTTCTATCCTATCATCATCTTCGATTTTTGATAATCCTCCGAGGCGTCTGAAAAGAAGATGGCCTCAAGACTTTCTAGTTCAGAATATTTTGAGTGCTGCCACTGGGTAGCGTTCCTACATGCCTTTAATGTCAGTTTACTATGACCATCACATTTACTTCATCTATATATAATACAGTTATAAATATCAATATGTTTAAAAAAAAAATTGAAATTCTGAAACAGAAGCAAGTTTTTAAACAGACTTTATTAATTCAATAGAAAAATTTAATTATAGAGAACTAACTCTTGTACACCAAGTATAAGCACTCCATAAGTAACTTCCGCTGTTCTGGGAATCATTATCAAATTTTGACCAAATATATCTGTATACAAATAATTAAACATATATTTTGATATAAGCGAATATTCCTATAAATTATATCGAAAACATCTATTATTTTAATCATTTTTTATCTTGCCAATATAAGGCCTAATTGTACACTTCATTTCTAAAATAATGTTGCCCAACTACATTAGGTTGCAAACATACCTATACTTCATACTATTATGTAAATATTTTTTAAACTTATAATAAGTATATAGTATGAATGATAACAATATGATTTCATAAAATGTTGTTGTTTTTTACTTAATTTTAACCCACTCTAACCCACTAGTTTTAATCCTTGCTTCCTCTTCCATTCCTGACAAACCTCCAAGGCGTCTGAAGTTGGTCTCGATTCCTTCGGGTTTAGAATAGTTACAGGAGCTAACATTATGTAGATCTTCTGCAAGTACATTATTTTTATTCGATTATACCATTTGGAGATCATGATGGTAGACTAATTTGAAGCACATTTCAATTTCTTATTAGTTCTTCTCCTCTCCCAACAAGCCTTCATCTTTTCTTCCGTCCACTTGGTTCCCGTTCTTACCCTCATGAGTTCGACTTAAAAACAACCCTTCATGACTTTTATTCCATATATTTTTCTGTTCGTTATATATTCAATTCTGATTCCAGCTCGTTCAAGATCTTGTTTTACTTCTTAACCCAGGTTATAGCCGTTTTCATTTCAAACAGTTTGAGAACTAATTTCTTGACCATCCTCTTTCCTTCCGTCCTGTAAACGTGGTTGAAATTTTTAATAGTTTCATCTATTGGCTCATTGTTCCCGTACATTTCTTTGTTACTTCTTAGTCTGTACTGTCCTTCACTGTTCTTGGCTGGCCCCATAATTATTCTTAAGAGTTTTCTCTCGTTTATTTTCAAGTCTTCCAGTTTCCTCTTCCCCAAGGTTAGCACTTCCCGTTTTATTACTGTGTGGTAATGTCTAATTTTGCTGTACTTTATTTTATGAATTGACTTTGTACTGTACTTTTACAAGTCTGTTTCATATCATTTTTGTTTTATCATATTTACTTATTGTATTATAAAGTACAGTTTTATATTTCAATAAATAATGTCCAATACACGTATATAAATATAAATACTAAAAAAAAAATCTGAAGAACGGTTTTCAATTAAATGGGGCTCTGGAATGCTATACAATTAAAATGGAATAATAATTCTGACAAAAAAAAACAACAATTTTTTTATTTTTATGTTTTTTTTTCTTCCTTTTTTTTACTGCAATACTTTTTTCTTTACTTACAATCCTATTTTATAATTCAAAGGCCTAAGGACGTTCATAAATATTATTATGACAAGCCGACATACCCTTAACGAGTATAGAAGAGCAGCTAAGGAGATCGAAGACTTGGAGGGGGTTCCCATAGGTCTATGATCGGCTGGAAAGTTAGTCAGTTCCCACGAAGACCTGTTCCGAGATTGGCTCCACGGAATAAATCACGGCACATCATGATTCCAAGCTTCACCTCACTAATTCCGGACAATATTTCACCGATATCGTGTAGTCTGGATACCTAGGGTCAAACTTGGAATTAAATTTATATCCCCTTAGCACTAATTAGAATAATTATTAACTTCGAGGTACCAATAATTACAGTTCATAGTAATGTTTCAAACATGAACAAAAATTGTTTAATTATTAAGATTCATTGAGATAAATAAATATAAATAGAGGAAATCATAATAAATACAAAAATTGTAAGAAAAAGAACTAATTCAAAATATAATTATTTGTCAGTACCTAAAAAGTTATTTATTTAAAAAGCAATAGAATACAAAAGAAAAGAAAAAGAGAATTTTAATCATTAACTATTGCCAATTATCATTAAGAATTATGTTCCATATTCTGCAGGCTTATATACTTCATTCAACTCTCGGATAGTTTGCTATGCGGTATGGTATACACGACGCGCCCAGCGTTATTATGATTTAAATTTGAAGATTTCTTAATCTATGTGGTTTCTACAATCCTTTAATATGCATTCACTGAAGATTTGTGCAAAGAAAAATAAATTTTAAGAACATTAATTTTATAGAATTTATATTTCAACAGTTTAATAAATGTTTAGTGCTTTGAAAATATCAAACTATTCTTAATGTTAACTTATTTTATTAATTATACTTATCAAGGAAATATATATATATATATATATATATATATATATATATATATATATATATATATATATATATATATTTTTACAATACTTCTCGATTAATTGGGTAATTATTAAAAGAAAAAAACTGCTAACATATATTCAACTTATTAATATTTTTTCAATAATATTAGAAATACAACACAATTAAAATATTTTTTACTGATATACCATTAGTTAATTATTATAGGTGGAATAATTAGGAATCAGTCAATTTTGAAAATTTTTAGTTTTGCCAACGTTTCGGCTCAAGCTGGTGAGCCATCATCTTTAATTACTGAGCCATTGCTTTTCCTCAGCTTATGCTAGGACATGGCTCAATAATGCCCTGATGATGGCTCACAAGCTTGAGCCGAAACGTTGGCAAAATCAAAATTTTTTTAAAAATGACTGATTCCTGATTATTCCACCTATAATAGTTTCTACAGTCGACTATTCATCCTCAACATTAATTAATTAGTGAGTTTATTAATTTCACACAATAAGAAATAGCTTTAACAAATTTTTAATAAATTTAATTTTTCTTATAAACGTCAAGTCATCGTCTTCTAACATTTTTTTTTTCTCTATACTTAATAAAATATCTCAAATTTAAAAATTTGTTTATTTCAATTATAATTAGTATTAAAATTGAATTATTTAAGAGAAGAAGAAAAAAATAAATCATACTATATGTTGACATTATTGAATACTGACCATCAGCAATATTTAAATTATCGGGTGTTTCTAAATTATTATTATAGATACGGTTAGGTTTTTGATTAATTTTTCCGAAAGTTTTTGTAATTAGTTCCACGGAATATACATTTTTTTCTATTTATTCCTAAGTGGATATTGCGATTTGAAATATAAAAAAGTAATTAATTTCCTATTGGTCCATGTGAATAACCGCGTTAAACCAATTGGAGAGAAGGGAGATGTGTGAGGACCTAGGCTTGAATGACATCAAAGACCTCCATGCCGTTAAGGGGCAGGTACTGGAGAGGAGGGTGTTCTGGAGAACACAATACCCGACATCTCGTCATAACGTTCGGAGTAACCATTCCAGCATTGTTAGCGACTCTGCTTTTGTTGTCGGAGGGTGGGCTCAGATGGCAACTGTATACTCCTTGCTATTTAAGTTGCATTTCCTCTTCGGGGTAGCACTGAATGTGGTATAGAATAAAATTATATAAGTAGGCAACACTTAGATCGATACGATACGATAGAATTGACTAGAAAAAAAAAAAAAAATGGAATACCAATTACGTAATTTTTAATACTAAGTGATATAGGAGTAATATGATAATCGTTTTAACAGAAAAAAATAAAATCTGTGTGGGGCTAATTTGTGTCGAGAGTATAACCCTTTTAGGTAAGAAATAATTATTTTTATTTTATTTTATTTTTTAAATTCTTTTATCGATATTTACTACTTTACAATTTACATTTACTATTTACAGAAAATTGGCTTGAAAAGTCTTGAGAAGAATCTACCCAGTGGTAGCATTTCAGAGTTTATTTGGTAAGCAGGTCTCGAGGCCACCGTCTTTTCAGACGCCTCGGAGGATTATCGGGAATAGATGCCGATGAGAGGCTACGGACAAGAGGGTTTTTATGGGCGGGTAATTTGGAATGAAAGGAGGAGTATCTTTTTCGGGCAATTTCTGCAACGAGTGGGATATTCAGGTCTCTATGGATGAGTTTGTTGGTAACAAAGTACGGAGCGTCTAGGATTTTGGATTGCAAGGATTGGATGCGGAAGGAATTCGATGGTTTAGTGGAGCCCCATATCTCTATGCCATAAGTCCAGATAGATCTAATAATGGTTGAGTAAAGAGGGAGTTTTGATCGTTTGTCAAGTAAGTGTTTTAATAGTCGAAATCTACGAGCAGTTTCTTGTCGTTTAAGTCTTGTATGAGGATTCCATGTAAGACGTTTGTCAAGGTGAAGTCCAAGGTATCGAATGTTTAATAAATCACTAGAAATGAGTGAGATATATTAAACTAAAAAAGGAATTATTGGTATTTTCTTTTCTTCCCTACGTTCCGGTAATTGTGAAGGAAAAAATAAATAAATAAGGAAGAAGAAATGCAATTATTTATAGTAATGCTCATGGTTTTATTTTTATTTTATTTAATTTTTTTTATTATCAATTTGAAGCGATTAGAGAAATTTCATAATGATAAAATGAGTATGTATTTAATGAATTATTTTTATTCGTATTTTAAATGACATACAGAAAATTTATTCATGCTCAGTAGTATTTTTAAAATTCATTCCTTTATTATAATTTGTTTTATTAAAATGTCCTTTAAAAAAAAAAAATGGGAAGTTCATACAATTTATATCCTGAAAGTTGATAATGATTAAATATATAACTTATCTCAATATTAACTTATAGAACTGAACACTATCACGTAGCACAGTGCACACGTATCACTAGATAAATATTTTTTTTTCTTTAAATAATAATAAATAAAATAAATGTTTCAATACATCAATACTGAATTTAAAATATCGGAAAAGGAATCTTAAATATTTTTTCCAAAAAAAAAAAAAAAACATTCCTTTTATTATGATTAAAAAATAGATACACTAAGTTTTCCCTTGATCTACTTCTTGAAAAATACCCCCACCACAGGCTGTGACTTAAAAACACAATTAGAACTTTCTTAACATGGCTTTCTCGAGTAGCGGTAATTATTCAAAGATAAGATCGCGAGAGCTCAAGGCAGCGATGTCTTCCTGGTTATGATCGATTAATACAGGACTACTAATCGATTTTTCCTACAGTCGAGGCCTTCTGAATCCCAACACTTCCTACAAGTGTCAGGTCAGAATTGATGAGCAAGATTAATTTATTGTTTCGCATATAATTATCTAAAACACAGAATAGATAATATAATATTTTTGAAATGCGGAAATCCTGTAGAAATATATATATAGGAAATATATAAAGCAAAGCAAAAAGAAAATTTCGTAATGCCTCCTGACCAAAAATACCCGTTTTGTGTTCCTCGGAGTCAAAATAACCATGCACTGGAAAACGGTCTTAGTGTGTAGTACGGTGTCAGTCGTAGACTAAAAAAAAAAAGCGAACAGTCCTTTTTATTAGAGGAACTTTTTAAAACAACTAATGTAATCAGAAATTCAATTTTAAATACCTTGATTTTTAATGAATCCTCAAAACAGTTAATAAGGCTGTAATAATTCGTATTAGAGTTCTTCCAAACGTAAATTGATAGTTTCCATGTTTTGTATGAATAGATTGGTATGTAAGTTGTTGTGAAGAACATTCGGACCCTCTTCCTCCCTTTCCTCACAACTTACAAGGCAATATCAAAACATCAATACAAACCATGGCCTCTACCAGCATGCCCCACAAAACTCGCATAAGGCTGAAAAGAAGTTGGATGAAAAACCACCAGAAATAAACGCAAATTAAAAAACACGCCAAGAAGTGGTGGTCGCAAGGCATACTCTCTTCGTCATGCCTATCACGCCACAATATTATCTTTATTGTCAGTCACATTTATTGATTGTCAACCACATGACAGGTGTGAATTGAGATATGTTATTAAAAAAAAAAAAATGAGATAATATTTTTTCTAAAATCTTTAGCTTTCCAACGGTATATCATACATGTATATCACTGCTCTTATGTTCAAAAACGAAAAATTGCATTAAAAAAATATTTTATCTGTCTTCTCCTTTAGTTGGGTATCGAATTTATTCAATTTATATTTTTACCTGTTTTTCATTAGCGCTAACAAGATAATCTAGTTATTTTTATATAAATCTACAAAATTAAAGGTACTTTAGGGAAGAAAATTTAAAATATCGGCATTTAAGCCCTGTCAGACCATTTTATTCAGAATGAAACCTACATGATATTAAAGCCTATTAAATTTTACATCGATATTGCAAGTTTAATCAAAATCGTCGGAACCGTTTTCGAGAAAATCGAAAAGAGGTGCAAAATGCATGGTATACAGTGCCTCTTCTGGTAAGCTCATTTTAATGAAAAAAGTTTTGTCAAGTCTCGGGCGTATAGTTGTTTTAAATATGAAATTTCAGTTTCATAGTAGTTACCGTTTCCGCCCGGGAGTTACCCCCCCCACACACACAGACCTTTTTGCGGGACTTGGTTATTTGGACTCGGGGACCCTAAAACGTGTATTTCCGTTAAAAACTGGAATTCGAAAATTTTGACGATCGCAATACTTCCCCTTACTATATATATAGTAAGTGAAAGTAAAAATATAAATATGAAAGAACTTTTTTTTATCGCAACTTAATTTTTTCTATTTTCGCAGTTTTTCATTTTTATTAATTTTCATAGCGTATAAGATACGTAATTCAGCTGTGTGATATACACCGAAAGAGCTGTAGATTTTAATCGTCGGAGGTTAAATTTCTTATGTTATATTATTTCATTTAATATTAATGATTTTATTTTATTTTATTTTTTTAAGTATTGAAGGAAATAAAACGAAGAAAGCGTGTACCACTTAATAAACATAAAATAAATGGCCAAAATTTAATCGACTCAGTAAAAAAAAGGCAATAGAGGTCTTAGGTTTTTCTGGTTTCATTGCACAAAAAAAGAAAAAAGAAAACAAAAATTACGTCATGGTTAACTGATCATGTATTCTTGAGTATAGATGACTATCCAAGGTCATAGATGTCTCAGATGGTATTTTCGAAACGTAATCCCACATTGTACAAAGATCGAAGATCAGTCGGGAATAAGTGCTTTCTGAAGTCGAATCATCTAGACTTGAATTGGCATCTGGTTTAATTGGTTGTCAGTTTCCTCTCTTAATGGCAGGGTAATATGTCAGGGTATAATTAGATATCTCGGACATGAAACTGACAAGAACGCTATCTTAACTTGCCAACGCCTACGTACCTCAGGGCATCCAGGGCTTTGCCGTATCGTTGTCAAAAATAATTATATACCATCTAATTTATATTAAATCATAACTTGACATAATGTTGTATCAGATATGCCCTACTCCAACAGGGACAGACCGGAGAACATCAAGAGAGTAGAGTTATTTACAACAATATAATATTTCATAGAAATCAATGATTTGATAATTTTAAAGTTTAACTCTTTTATGGAAGAAGTTAGTTCAGGATGCAGTCAAAATAACTCACAATTAAGTATAAACTTAATTTACTGGTGCCGACGTTTTGACCTAAATTATAGGCCTTCCTCAGGGCGTTGAAAGGAGAGAGTCACAACAATGGAGCAATAATGATTAACTCTTTTAAGTTACTTGATCAAAAGATGATTGTTTTCTTTAAAGATGATATGAAAGACTCTAAACCAGCGACTGAAGGTACTATACTCTCTTCTATCTAAATCTTACAAATTAAAAATAAGACAGAAATTGGATACATATACATATCCCACACAGACTTACGCTGGTAGGATCGATGGTTTAGCAAATACGAATCCCATACAAGAAAACAATTCAAGACTCTTAACAACAGCTCCTTCTTAAGTAAATCACAAAATTCTACGTACGGACTTAACACAACTAACAGTTGATGAATACATTAGAACTCTATATTCGCGTTTTCATAGGAAACTGCATGGAAACGGCAATAGATTTATAAACTACATATCAATTCCTGTTAGCAGAAGCCTGAAAATAAGTTGGATGAGAGACCTTGTTTGTAAAGCCTAGGAAGGTGTGCTGCTTGGCATAGCACTTTCCTTCCCCATGTTTGCTGCTTATATTTTACATAGCACATTTGCTGATTAAATGAAAAAAAAAATAAGATTGAAACTCTCCATTTACAACAATCATTGAAGAGTAAAGGTAGTAAAGAGATAAAGTAATCAACAGCAAATCTTTCGGGTCTGAAACTCGCCCCCAAATTATGATATAAAATTAATGTACAAGGTCAGAGATCCTTCGGCAGATAGATGTATAAATCTAAGATACTAAAATGTATTCCTTCATCAAACTGAATTGCATAACACCAAGTATAGTTACTTATATAATACTAAAATAGAAATAAAAATAGAAATAGAAATTAAGAATATTCACAAAATCGACTTAAGATGCTTACCACTTAGCCATAAAAGAAACGAAAAAAACGAATGTTATACAACTACCTCTTTCCCCCAAAAAATATAATAAAAATTATAAAATCCTAATCAATAATAATAATTTAAAAAAAACATAAATAAAATAAAAAAGGTGAGGACTATGACGTTATATGATATGGCATTACCAACAGTGCTCGCTTATCGCAATACCGGTTGATAGACCTTCATTTTCACATAGAGAACCACACTTGACAACCCAAATTCAAGCGTTAGAAAAGACCGTAACAATAAAAAAAAAAAAAAAAAAAAAAAAGAGATCTTTCATTCAGCTCTTTTTCATTCCCCTCGAAATGCTTATATATCAGCTATTATTACAAACGGCAATAGAGAATCCTGATGGTTTTATAGAAATTTAATTTTTATAAGTCAGTATTCTGACTTACGAAGTATATATATAAAAAATAATCTGTTATTAGAAAAATTATTTTGGATTTAAATCATATTAATTCTGAACATAAAATATGAAGTTAAGAAAAATAAACACAAAATAATGACTAAAATAATAAATACGAGTATATATACAAAACATAAGAAGGAAAAAGTCGTCAAGCAGCACGTAGTCATGTGCTCGTAGTCATGTGCTATTCACAACAGATATTATTGCTTTTTAGTTTATTTTTTTTATTTTTTTTTTTTTTAGGAAAAGTTATGTTACATATCTAGAAATTGAATCTCTGGTTACCTTCCTGCTGTCCTTCGTTTCAAGTGGAAATAGGACTTGTTTTTCTTGAAAATAATATTGTTTTTCTAATTCTTAAGCGAATGTAATCTTGAAGACAGGTTTGAATCACGTTTATAGGTGTATTAATTAAGATCTCGTTTTATTTGGTAAACATATAAATCTTGAACGTTGGTTATGAGACGTGATAAATGTGTGGACATAGAATTTTGTTTTCAACATAAATAAATTAATAGACGAATATTTTATACAGAAAATGATCACCTTTTTACTTACTCCTGATTATTACGTAATTTATAGTTTAAAAAAAAAAAAACGTAGTCATTTCGGAGCAGCTTTAACGTTTACGGAAACACGCTAATTATTCGTTTATTTATTTTAAGTAAATTTCTTCGGGACTGGGAAAAACAATAGGGTCATGAATACTTCTATCTATAACATATTACTTTCCCCAGTCAGAAATGAGCTGCGTCTTACATTTTGAGGGTAAAAAAAATGTGACACATTAAAAATTTAAAACGTATAGAATAGACAAGAGATATCTATGTCGGTGTAAAACGTAAAAAACGGTTTAAAATCGTTACAGTTCTGGTAAGTCGATTTTCAGTAATTATCTGCTGTAACATCGCGGTTTTATAACGATCATAAAGACATAATTCCATTTTCTTACCTCTTAGAGTTTCTGAGAGAGTCTCTCTGCATATACAGAAACAGAAACTCACTCTTATTTGGTCTGAGGTGATTTCTGTTGTATAATACAATTTAAAAATTTCAGGATCTCTGCATATATATATATATATATATATATATATATATATATATATATATATATATATATATATATATTGTTTATACAACAGAAATCACCTCAGACCAAATAAGAGTGAGTTTCTGTTTCTATATATGCAGAGAGACTCTCTCAGAAACTCTAAGGGGTAAGAAAATTGAAATTATGTCTTTGTGGTCGTTATAAAACCGCGATGTTACAGCAGATAATTACTGAAAATCGACTTACCAGAACTGTAACGATTTTAAACCGTTTTTTACGTTTTACACCGACATAGATATCTCTTGTCTATTCTATACGTTTTAAATTTTTAATGTGTCACATTTTTTTTACCCTCAAAATGTAAGACGCAGCTCAGTTCTGACTGGGGAAAGTAGTATGTTATATGTAGAAGTATGCATGACCTATTGTTTTTCCCAGTCCCGAAGAAATTTTCTTAAAATAAATAAACGAATAATTAGCGTGTTCCCGTAAACGTTATAGCAGTTACGAAATAACTACGTTGCAGTATCATGTAACAGCTTTCAGATTTTGCTAAATCATCCCCGGAGCTCATAAACATGGGAACTCCCCTCAAGGGAAAAGAGAGGAAGAAGACGACATCGGATGCAAGTTGCGGAGTGACCTTTGGAGTAAACAGGTTTACAGTCACCGGAGGATCTCATAAATGTCAGTGCCTCCTCGACTAGTGGACTGCAGAGGACTTTATTTCCAGCTAGCCCTTCTTCCAATTAGTTGCACGGGTCTACTATGTTTGTTTGCTTTAGTAGATTATTGGGGGTGCCTCAGGGGATTTTCGGGATTATTGGGATAGCACGAAATGACGGATATTACGTACAAGTAGGTCGCACTATTTCAATATATTAAATAAAATGCATAAAGACGATATTTAATATTGTCTCTCTATTTATGTAATTATTTATATACTAATTATCATTACAAACGAATATTGTCTCATTTATAGCCAAAAAATAATTCGGAAAAGTACATTTGAATTATAATTAAATAAAATTCTGGAACGTCCAACGCACCACTTTTACTTAGCTCCGTTGCTGAAATAAATTTCTGGGTAAATTCAATATAGGGTTATAGAAATAAGATCGTAGTTTTTTTTACAGGTGATTTCAATGAAATTGTAGAGTGTTATCTGTGATAAAGGCTTGAATTTGGTCATCATCGACAGTGGAAGGAGCTCATTTGGAATCATATTTAGGTCTCTAAAAAGGTGTATATCCCTTGAAAACTCGGAATTCGAGAATTTTTACGCTGGAAATACTTTCCCTTACTATACATTTCATATATAGACAAGTGGAAGTAAAAGAGAAGTAATTAATAACTTAAAAAATAAATACAATTACTCTAACTCGAAAAATCAAAAACCTTGATTTAGATCTTAATTAGCGTAGATCATTCATAAAAAAATATATTCCCGGAGAGGAGAGAAATTCCCCGAAATAATATTGTATATGTAATTTTTGTAAAGGATTTTTATCATGAAATGTTATCTGTGAAGAATAATTCTTCGAATGAAATTACAAAAATTCAATGTGGAAACTAATCCTATCACACAATTCCGCATAGTTTACTGTCCAGTGAACAACTGAAACATGTTATCTTCAGAAGATCATATGCGCTTAGTGTGTTTATACTTGTAAACACTAATAGAAAAAAATAACAAATAAATAAAAAAGAAATGAGGAAGAAAGATCTATAAGTATTTCAATAAAATCTTTAACCAATATATTTTATCATGATGGAGTTTTTGTTGACCGTTGAGAAATTAGATGAGGGAGATGTTATAAGATATTATTATTATTATTCTATACCTAACACATTATTAAGTTACACTATATTAATTACATTTGTTGTTGTCTTGTTTCTTTTAGTCCTGATAAAGGCCCACAGTGTAGGCCGATACGTCAGCACATAATTAAAGTAGCACTTGTTTTAAATGTGTGTTTCTACTTTATGACCGCACCCCCAACCATTTTCCTCATCTAATATATTTTATCTATTTTATAATAACATGTTACTACGTGTTAACACGTATGTTATTAATTTTATTTTTAATCGATTGGTCTTTTTACTATTTTAATTTGATTAAAACTCCACCATCTTATGTTGTACAACTTTTTTCGAAGAAAATAATGTACTTTAGTAATTTTTATTATATCTAAATTTTTTTTTTAGAAATATATAGTTTATTCATACCTATTTTAATTTTATTTCCTTCAAATTGTTTAAGTATGTTCTTCATCTGACGCTTTCATTATTACGATATTCTACCAATTCAGAATTTCAGAAACTAAAGCACATAATTATTGAGGATTTAGAATATAAAGAAAGAAGTAGACCTCAGAAAACAACATAAAGCAGTAATTAATCGTAGTATCCCATTAGAAAATGGGTACAAAACCATGTCAACTATAAGATTGGGTTATTTCTTTTAAAAAAGGTATCTAATTTTGAAGCCAAACAGAGATCAAAACTTAAAAATACATCACATTGTATTACAGCGACCTCTATACAACAGACTCTTCACCGGACAAGTGGTGTTACGTTCCACAAGAAGAAAAACAAGAAGTCGATGACGAAGCTGTCTGAATAAGACTGACAGGAGTCTTGGGATAACGGTGGGCGGTTTGAAGTCAAGGCAGGTCATTAATTATAAAAATGGTTCAGCCACTTATTATTAAATTACATTATGGAGAGAGGAGAATAATGCACATGCCATGCATAAAATATAGAAAACATAATCTTCATTCAACACGTAAATGCACGAAGAGACATGGTAAATATGAGTATATTATAAAGTATCTAAGTTTTCAAATCTGAATACATTCTAAGCAAATGTCAGTGAGTGTTCTTCACTGAGTGTTAAAGTGGTAATGCGCACTTCGTTTATATTCTTTTGTGGATGTTGCTAATTACATAAAATACTATTCTAAAAAATGTTAACTTATAACAGCTTAGTATTGCGAAATTTTGTTTACCGTGTTTAAATACACCAAATTTTCTTCACCCAAGTCGCACATTTGGTTGGTTTGGTTTTGTTTTATTTATTGGCACAAAACATCTTGGTCATCAGTGCCAGATACACTCAGTATAAGATACACTTAGATATATAATACCTAACTCACTATAAGATACACGTTTTTTAAAAACAGACAATTATGGTTTTAGTTGAAATATTAAATAATAATATTAATTAAAATAAATAATGAACCAATATAACAAATGATAATAATACACTAAATAATAATACACTAAAACAAATAATAATAATACAAAATGAACGAATACATTATGAACAAATAATAATACATAATAGACAATAATGATATACATAATAAGTAATACATCCATAATACATGAATACATACATACAGATAATACATAATTTACAAATAATACACTCATAAATAGTGCCGGATACGCTCATTTTAGAAAATTAATTTAGACAAACTTTTTTTTTTTTTTCAATATTAAATAATAATATTGATTAAAACAGATAATAAGAATAAGAATAATCTATAATAAAAATAAATACGACAGCGTTAGTAAAAAATAAACATATATCAAGTTATATCAGTAGACAATATTCAAGGAAAAAAAATAAATAATAATAAAGATAAATAGAAATAAATAAACATAAATTAAGACCTCAAATCCTGTTATAAAAGTCCATTTCAGAAAGGAGGCACATTAATTGGTCAATTCTATTCCCATCGTTTCCTAATGCAACCACGACATTGTGAGGTATTCCCTTTTGATCCAGTTGTCTAGTGTAGAAGGAACATTCCTCGAACACATGGGTAATTGTTAGGATTTCCCTACAATGCTGACATCTTGGGGGCAACTCAACATTTGGTCTGTTCGCGGAATATTTTCGAAAAGATTCATTTTTAATCCGGCAGTAGAGCAGTTGAGTAGAAAAATATATAAAATAAAGAAAATGCTGTCAAAAATACCATCGAATTAAGATATTGTATACAACTAATTTCGTACTCTGAATATAACTCAATTTTTTAAATACGAAATAAATAAATACATTTTTTTAATTCGAATCTTAAAAACTTTAATGAAGTAATAATTAAATACTCTTTTTAAAAAGTCTTTTTTTTTTTTATAAATAAAGAAAAGTAATAGCAGTGACTAACAACTTGCGTAATTAATCATCAGCGTTATAAAAGCACGTCAATTATAAAGACGAGCCTATCACTTCTGTGAATTTGTTCAGTGATCTAGTTAAAGAAACGATAGGAGAATGATCGTTTGTTATAGACTTAAGTTGGTAAATCTATGTCATTGAATTTGTAATTTAAATTGAATATTTCATAAAGTAGCTAAACGTTATTTAAAAGTCGTTCATTCCTAAATAAATCTGGAATGTAGAGATTTTTTTTTATTTTAAATTTAAACGGAAATCCATTCATAAAGTAATAGTAACTCTTGTGAAGTTTGTCGCGTTGGTAGAGTGCACATAAGGAGTCTTAATATAACGCTGGACGTTTATTGTTTATTCGCGGGAGCTGTTCTTCTTAAATCCGAAAATGAAAATAATAAATCTGAATACAACCAACCAGAAAAAAAGGAAGATGCAGAGGGTGCTGCAGGATGAGGCAGTGGGCGTGTCCTCAGTACTAGACAATATATATAGAACCAATAGAAAAACAAGGCCAGTATTTACCAAGCCAATGGAGTGCGGCGTATTCGTTCCTTGTTTATTCATCATTGATTTACAGCCTGTCTCCACAGCCGCTATTTCATCGGAACCCTCCCACTCCTGTCGCTCCCTGATGAAAAAAAGAGGGACGCCCTTCGGCCACACCGGAAAAAAAGCAGGATCGGATGCCAGTGATTTGGCAGGGAATCGGACCCGCAGTGTCTCCCCTAATGAAAAAACTTTCGGAACCAGTTTAATGGGCCAACGAAACAACAGGACTTGACGGAGTGGACCCAAAAAACGACGTAAATTTTATCGCTTATAATTCATTCAGCTTATTTTATCAAAACGAATACAATATCGGAACGTATATCACTTTTATCGTTTTGGCTCCCCCCGCTGTACAATGGGCGTTGAAATCAAAGCCTGTGGTATATATATTTCAATTAGTCCTAAACTTGCTTCTATAAAATATATACATTAACTTCTATTGGAGTGTAAATAGCGAATGACTTATGGGAAGGCGTGGTCCTTCTTGTTAGGAGAGCATTGTGTGATTTATGTAACCGCATAATATGCAGAATACATTACTGCATTGTGGACCGACTCAACAAACATTGTTGTCATAGATGATGTACATCACATATGTATATGTGTACATGAAGACCTCAGAACATCTGTACTAGTCTGAGGCATTAATGATTGATAGATTAATAAAAAAAAGCCTATTAAATAAATGTCTAATTAACCACCCAATAATAACTAACTTACAAGCTACAAATTAGACAACCTGTAAGTACATAATATAATACACGATGTAGACAATAATCAATAAAAAGCTCAATTAAATAAGGTTAGCTTACAAAAAGTGGAGTAATTTTATTTTGTATGAATTCAGTCATTCATTAAAAATTAATTTTTTTACATTACAAGTGTGTCCGCCATCTTAAAAAAATGCACAAAAGTACTTTATTTAGTTATTTTATTTTATTTTTTTCTTTCATAACTCGCTTCAAATACTTATAGCATCGTCAAAAACAATTTTCAAGACCATTGCATTCCCAGCATGTTTGAAATTTAACTTCTCAGATTTTCACGGGGATGTCAAAATCTAGCAATATGTCCAAAACCCGTAAAACGTCAGTTATGTCAGTGAGTTATAGGAACTATTATTGAATGTATTTTACAGCAAAATGAGCGATAAGCAATCTTGCAGAGGGTTAAATTTCCTATGAGAAACACACAAAACGTTTGTGAAAATAATCAATAATTGCCAGAAAATATAAAAAAAAAAATATTTAAGAGAAGAAGAGCACAAAAAATACATTATTAATATTTGTTCAAATTAGGATTTTTTAAATGAAATATCATTACTACTCCATCATATATAGAATTGATAAGAGGTTTCAATTTTGGGATCGATATCATGATTTTTTTTCCGAATCAGCGAATTTCATTTACCGAAGCATTTTACTTCTTTTTCTTACCCTTTCCAATAACGAATAAAACTAATTTTAGACAGTATATTTCGAAAAAATATACCAAAATATTATACGATTAATTAATTTTACACACAGCATTCCTCTAAAAATAAGTGCGAAAAATGGCTACCTTAAAAAAAAATTACTCATGTCTATTACGCCACATCAACCTTAATTGACATTTACTGATAGTGTATGAAAAATGTAAATAAAAAAGTTTAAATTACAAAAAAAAAATAATTAGACAACAAAGCTAAAGTTTTCTTTAAAGAGTTCAATTTATAATTTAAAGGCCATCATAACTGGCTAACACAAGTGTGTTAATAAAAACCGGTAAAGAAATAGGATTTGAATTAAATACCTATAAGAAGAAATATATGATTAGTAGCAGAAACGGTGTCGATCTTGGTGATATTGATGTATCAGGTCATACTTTTGAACACGTAGAGAAATTCAAGTATTTAGGTTCAATAATAACTAGAAAAAATGAAATCCAGGAAGAAATAAAGTCCCGGTTTTATAAACTATTATTCTTCCAACGGTTCTTTACGGATGTGAAACGTGGCCGCTTACTTTGAAGGATGAACAACGGCTTAAGTTTTTCGAAAATAAGGTATTGCGTAATAAAATATTTGGTCCGAAGAGAGATGAGGCCACTGGGTAGTTTAGAAGGTTGCACAACGCGGAATTGCGGAACTTGTATCTTGTGAATATAATTGAGCTGATTGCATCGCGAAGACTCAAATGGGCGAGTAAAGCTTGTCGATGACGAGCGGATTCCGAGAAAGTTGGTATTTGCTGATCCGACTGGTAGGCGTCCGAAAGGTAGGCCGAAGTGGAGATGGGAGGATTGCGTTAAGGCTGATCTCGGGAGCTTGGGCTTGAATGGTGAAAATTGGACGAGTATGTGTAGGCGGAATTTGGTGGTATCGGAACCGAACCTTCGGGTTCGCTAAGCCTATTATTATTATTATTATAACTGGCTAACATAAATCACGCGTGCCTGAACTGAACCTGAAATTTTAAATAAGTAAATGACTTCATAATATGTACCTGTCTATAAATATGTACCTGTCTATAAAATATGTGTGTCGAGAAAACAGCAACTAAAAAAAAAATGAACCCTTAATGGAGTGCTAAAGCTACAGATATAATTAACAAAGTATAAATAAGTAATCCCTATTTGTAAAATAATTTGTAACGCGTTATGTAAATACTCGGATGGCGAGTATTAAGGGCGCTAGTTTGATGTATGGGACAAGAATAGTTCATTAGCGCTCAGCTGGAACCTGTTACAGGATGGAACCGGTTCCAGTTACCCGTAACGGTTAAGAACCCGACTGATCCGATATTCACGGCTCCTTCTGTTATCCTCTGAATGAGATAGGATCTTCGATTGAGCTAACGACTCGATCAACGGAGGAAGGAGCTCGTACTTCACTGAGGCCAAGACTTCATTTAGATCCTTATCCTCATGGAGAAAAAAAAAAAAAAAAAGTAAAAAGTATTGATGATTTCCCGAACAATCTGCGTAGAAAAGAGATCCAGATAAGGGCAGATTTAAAAGTAATACATAGAAACTAAAATTTAACATTTCTGACAATTTGAGTGAAAATAAAAATATTACAATTAAGATAAAAACTTTAAAATACCAATGACATTGAAAATAGGTTTTATTTTTGTATAAAATAATCACTTTTAGTAAAAAAAAAAAATAAAAAAAAAATGCAGTGACTAATTTTATTTAATGACGTCTTTGGTAACAAAAAAGTAATGATTTGAATAATTTTGGACCTATATTGATGCTTTAATATGGAAGTTATGTTAAAAAGGTAAAAAGACAATACTGAAGCCTTCTGGACCTACGGACTTGAACTGTGGAGTACAGCTAAATATTCTAACATCAAACGCATTCAATCCTTTTAATCCAAGTCCTCTAAACATTAGTAAATGCTCCTTATTATGTCACCATCTATACCTTGCGCCAGGACCTTAATGTTCTATTTATTTTAGACCTGATTCCATCTAAATTTTTCGAATTCCATCAGAACCGCATTCGTCATCCTAGTCCTCTAGCACAATATATATCCAGCTCCACTCATCCATACAACCCTCCTCGAAGATTAAAACGGCAGTGGCCCCGAAACGTTTTGTAAAATACTTATGCTAGAGTTCTGACACTGGTCAGATTCTCTTTTCATGTGCGGTGTGTATATGACTATGGCGCCCTCACTTAGCTTCCGCTGGCTCAGTGATGCGGCTAAGAGGGGGGCGCTGGGATCCCTCGGATTCTGCATGTCCTTCCACAAGTGCGAGGGCTGGGCTCCGTCCGGGATTCCCCAGCAGATTTTAAATATTGTTCACAGATATGAATGTGTTGATGTTTTGTTAATGTATTGGTTAATCTTATTTATAATCTTGCTTATAATTATAATTGTTTATAATTAATTTTATTCATTATTTTGTTATTATATACCTATATTTTTTTTTTTATACAGTAAATATTGTATGAATGTGATCTTACAGCCCTACTATTATGGTCTATGAAAACAAATTCTAATATATCTGAACAACTGAATAAAAAAAAAAAAAAATTGTATAATTGAATTTAATATATATTATTGTTTTTAGTATGTTAAACAGTTTTGAAAATAAAGCAGTTGGCATCGATACGTTAAACTGATATAAATGTATCATTGTAAGAATAAATAAAAAGGTTTTGTATAAATGTTCTTATTTTAATTTTGTTTGCGTCCTTGTTGGTTGGCCGGAGTTTCCTTGTGCGTTCAATGAAAACTAATAAGATAATATTTTCGAAAAATACACAATAGCTCTAAATGTTAAAATGGTCTTATGCGTGTAAAGAGAGAACAAAATATTTCGAAATAATTGACAAATTTATATAATTAATGATTGATATGAGATGTGATGTTAGTAGTGTTTTAAGGAAGTGTGACTGGATAGCATGGCCTCTAAGCGTTGGAAGACATTTGTGATAATTATATTAATTGATAATTTGATAAAGAAATAGGAAAACATAGTTAGGTGGTTACTGAATAAAAAAAATAAAAAAATCCTGCTTATATTAAAAAGATATATAGCAGTTGTTATTATACCGTTGTTCGCTGACGTAGAGGCCTTCCGTTGGATAAGAGAATGACATAGCAAGAAGCATACAACACAAACAACAGCCAACAGTAGACGGAACGAAGGACCTAGACATGCATTCTAATGAAGGGCACCATTAGGGCCGTTATTATGCTATAATAGGGCATCATCTTGTCATAGGGCTATAACATCCCCAGGGCTATAAAAACACGAGGTGCGCGGACGAATTAAGTTTTTATATGGAAATGAGGCAGCCCTTTTCGACAGCGTTTCTTTTCTTCTTCCTTTTTCTTTATCAGGTCTCGAATATTGCAGCCGGAAAACAAACAGACGATTGATAATTAGAAACCGTATATTAAAAACCGGGCCGAAGTTGGAGCCCATTAAGAAACTGAGAACCTTTTTTCCCTTCCCTTTCCACTCCTTCATCAGGAGGAAGTCCATTATCCGGGAACAAAAACCGAAGAAGGCAGATATATAATTTTTTTTTCTCGTCCCGACGAAGATGCTTTACTGATTGCTCGCCCGAGTCTGGCAGACCACATTACTAATTGCTTTTCCCCACCTGACGGACAGGTAAGAATCCAAGAGCACAATCATCACACCTCAACTCATCAAGGCGCTGTCATGAATATTAATGAGCGCTTTCTCAAATGTTTAGACAAATCGTTTCAATATACAAATAATACAGCGTCGTTATTCAAAGAAAAAGTCACATTAAAAAATGTAAAAAAAAAAAAAACACCACGAGTTGCAACAATTCTTGTCACAAAATAGTCCGAAAAACTAAAAACAAATACTTGATAATACCTAAAATGGTGTAATAGAAAGCTGGTAATCACCAAAATGACAATCAAAACGATAGTCACTATTAAATAAAAATACATATGACTATTAGAGAAACTTTATCTTGTAGAAGATCTGGTTTATTTAATTTATTAATTGAAACTTTATTATTTAAAAAATATTTTAAAAAAATTAATTAAAATTCTATGAGTCTCGATGCAACTTATATAAGGGATTGTAGTGGTTCTAAAGGCATACCATGTTGAACAGCTTAACAAGATCATCATCTGATCAGCATTATTATTCAACGGTCTAGTTTATCCATAATATATTGGTGGTCCATATATGAGGCTAGGTGTGCCGCAGATGGTGTTGGAACTTCAGAATCGATTAAATAATTAAAATATATATAAAATATAAAAATAATTATTTTTGTACTTTTGTCTTTATATCGGCAAAGACATACTGAAAATCAGATATTTTTTCTTTATTCTCCATTTAATTTCCAAAAAAACATCTAAAATCAAATATATGGCACAAACATAACATGATAATAGTTCCTTATTTTGCCCGAGGGCATTTAAAAATCATAAAATGGATTAAGTCAAAATACAAAAACCGTTCTCAGTGACACCTACCCACACAATTTATTTACATGTTCATACAAATCTATTCAGATATCCAATTTTTAATGAAAGTATGAGCCAAACTGACGAGTTCATCAACTGTTAATTACAAAAAATATGCATAGGTATAAAATATTGGAGACAATGGGATCACTTGTAGCTGGGTGGTTAGCATAATAGCCTCCTATGCCAAAGATCACGGGTTCAAACCCGCAGGTGGTCCTAGGATTTTTTAATGGGAGTAAAAATCCTTCGTTATGCTGTCCTTTGGAGGGGACGTTAAAAGGTGGTCCCGAGCCTGTGCGATGTCAGGTACTCGTTAAAGATCCTAATAATCCTAGATAGGCAAAATTTGGGACTCCCACTGCAGCATCGTCCGATTGGCCATAGTAGCATTAAGTGACGTTAAATAAATAAACAATAGTGAAGACTATATTTATTATTTTTAAGTACCCGGGAAAACAAATCATGTCCCTAACTTATAGGATATGTTTTTTGAGATACTTTAAAATTATTCACATATAAAGAAAAACATTACAGCTGCTGAAATGATATCAGTTAAACAAAGCATGGAGAGAGAAAACATTTTTTAAAACTTATTATAATGATTGAAAGCGGTATGGATACACTTCTTAACACACCCACCTTCCATAAAGTAGATAAACTAAATTTGGGAGACGGCGTGGCGGATGAACGT
Source organism: Piezodorus guildinii (assembly GCA_023052935.1). NCBI lineage: Eukaryota > Metazoa > Arthropoda > Insecta > Hemiptera > Pentatomidae > Piezodorus > Piezodorus guildinii. The sequence continues at coordinate 213,535,646 of CM041292.1, read as the reverse complement.
GATCTAGGCTATATCCCATCATTGCACGGCTGTAGGCCTATAAAAGGTACAAAAACGTACTAAACCTAAACTTAAAATTGGGTTGTAAAAGTACAATTTTCTTTTCTAAATTAATATGAAAGAATTAAAAGATATTTCGAATAAAGTAAATTTAGAAAGCAATAACTCTTAAATGTATTTTGAAATTATTAGGAACATTCAAAGTATTCTGTTTTGGATTAGTATCTAAAAAATGACCCAGTGTCTTTCTAAAGAGAAATCTAAAATTATTTCGAGTTCAGAAATGCAATAGTATCTACACATTCGTGATAGATCTAGTTCCAAAACACAGGATACGACCGCATAACGTGTAAATTGTATCCTATCACCGCTAGACCATAAATAACTGACAATACAAGACAAGGTTGAGGTCCCCGGTATGCAAATATTCGACAAAGAACGGAGTCTTTAGCGGGCGTGCACCTGATATATGGCGCTCCACTGATTCGTCTTTCAAAACCTGATTATAATCCCGAGATAGGATTTTCACACAGCGCCGCTAGCACGTCCATTAGCATAACTAGTCCTCATGATGGGAGGGCCCAACTTTCCAAAGGGAACCATTTCTCTCGGATATTTATGTTCAGGGAACGGTGGACTTACACGTGTAATTGAGATATTGACACTTCCCAAAGGTGATGAAGTACGAATTCTAATCCTCGAAGGTCTCGTAATAAAAAAAAATCGGATGCCGTGAAAGTAAAACCGTCGGCATTACAAAAACAATATCCCACCCTCCGATTACAAAGCTGAGTTAACGAATCTGCTTCGAAGTATTCCGGATGATTATTTAATATACACTGATGGATCTAAATCCGAAGAGTCTGCTGCTTGTTCATTTGTTACCCACAAATTAAGACATCATAAACTGTGCAGAAATCTACACAGCGGAACTGCATGCAATACTTTCAGCTCTTCAGTACGCCAGGTCAGTTACTGCAAACTCAATCACGATAATAACAGATTCCCTGAGTTCTTTAAAAGGTTTGAGTAACATGTATTCTAGACACCTCTTGTCCAAGAAGTCCATAGGATCATCAGTATGCCTGATGATTTAGGAAAAGCAGTACGTTTCATTTGGATCCGAAGCCATGTTGAGATAGTTGGTAACGAGCTGGCGGACAGGGCTGCCAAACAAGCACTCACCCTTCCAGGTCAAGGCGTTGCCATCTTAACACCTCGGGATATGTGTCATCCAATTCGAAAGGAAATAGCAGATGCCTGGCAATCCATATGGGACGAAAGCCCTCCTAGCAAACTGAAAACAATTAAAAGAATAGTATAGCCATGGAGCTCGTCCAGTCGCTCAAGTCGCAGAGAGGAAGTTGTCCTAGCTAGGTTGAGGATAGACCACTCTAACACATATACATCATATCACCAAACATCCACACCCAAAGTGCCAACACTGTAAAAACCCGCTTACTGTCAGACACATATTGGAGGAATGCTCTTTTTACCCATTATATTTTAACAGATTAGGAATAAGACCTGATACAGATAACTTATTGAGCGATAACGAAAATAACATAAAATTATTACTAAACATTCTCAAAGCCCGGCAGCTGCTAAATAAAATATAGGGATACTGTACACAAAAAACAAAAATAATAAAACAAACGTGTGGGACTAACCATATACATAATTTTTTTTTTATTTTATTTATTTATTTATTTTTTTTTTAGTTTAGATAGAAATAAAATAAAATAGACAACAAATAAAGGGGTTGATGACCATCTGGTTTTACGGTACTAAAGGACATTTTTTTAAAAGTTGATATTTTCAGATATTTGTATTCTAATGGCTTAGTTTTATTTAAATCCGTCATCAAATTTTATCTAAAAAACATAAAAATCCTTTAAAAAAGTATTTTAAAATTGCATTTCATTTCAAAAGGTACTAAATTCACATTTTATTTCACTCCAAAAGGTACTATATCCATGTTTCGTTTTAAAACGTACTATATCCTATGTAAACAGATATAACCTTTCCTTTCATTTCACTCCAAAGGTACTATATTTCCTACAATACGGCAGAAGCACCTAATCCCGTGACATATCAACATTAATTTATTGTTTTAATCATTAAGTGCACTTTTATTGGTTCATTTAGCTATGAATAAATGACAGATTTTTGCATTTTCTAAAGTGGATATAGTACCTTTTGGAAATCAACGTCTCAATTCTTGTTAAGAAACCTTTCAGTTCACTTAAATCCCTATGTGGATCACTGAGAATCGTTCCTTGACAAGCAATTATGAAAGGTGATTTGACCTCTATCGCGCTCAAACCACCAGGTTTTACTAAAATTAATTGAAAGTTATGAAAAGGTCAGCTACGCACTTTATAAAGGTTGGGGTTGCCTCGGGAAATACCTCCTTCCCGCTCGATCTATGACGTATAGATTATGTTTTGATTCCGACCTGAATCGTTCGTTTTAATCATCCTGTCTTTTAAAATTCTTTTTGAATCCTCTCCTGTAGATTATATCCTATACTAATGTTATGTAACCGCAAGGTTCTTAAAACATTGGGAGCGTACGTGAAGACTTTCCCTTACCTCCGTAGTTAAAATAAATATAGGAACTTTTAAATGAAGTCAGAATTAAAAAGGTATAAAGAATACACCGAGTTTTCTTGTAAACATTTCTTTTGAATTAAAAGAACACAGCAATATTTACAACTATTACTCAGTTTTATCTGATTTTCATCAGTCTCGATTACCCTATTTAACTTAGTACATAAATAACATTATTTCGGAAATCTTTAGCTTTCCAGCAGTATATTATACATCTATGTTACAATTCTAATTAATTAAATGGGGATTCACTCACAGTCTCTCCCCAATGTTTGTGAGACCCGTAAGCCAAATGGTGACCTTACAGTACAAATGCATCGAGAAATGTAAGTGCTATTTCCCAGGAGATTACACTGCGAGGCCCGGGCCTACACGGCCTGTAGCGCCACTGGAAGGAAGTTACAATTCTAATGTACAGAAAAAAAGAAGAGAAAACCTAATAAATATATATATATATATATATATATTAATATATATAATATTACTCGTTTTTTATCAAATCCAACAAGATGAAATGGATTATTGTTTCAAATCTACGGAGATAAAGGCACTTTAAAGAATGACAAATTAAAAATATCGGCATTTAAGCCATGTTAGGCAATTTCAATCAGAATGAAGCCTACATGATATTTTTTTTTTTTTTTTTTTTTTTTTTTTATTGAGATACATTACAATTTGTTACAAAATGAACAATAATAATATTGATAAGAGACCACATTCATACTATATATATACAGAAAATAATAATAATGGTCAAATAACATAAAATAGAACATAAATAAATTCATATATATACAATAAAATAATAATAATAAATAAAAAACAAAACAAATCGAAACAAAAACCTATTATTGAGATAAATAAAAAGTTGGCAAATAAATAAACATCTTACACACAATCATAACTATATACAATATTACAATTGCTAAAGGGACTGGGCATGTTGAGGGCTTGCTGGGCGTTTTTCCCTCCACTTGTGGAGGAAAAAGCGGAATCCAAGAGATCCCAGCGCCTCTATCTCAGCCGCATCATTGGTCTGAGCCAGTGGAGGCTGAGTTAGGGCGCTGTAGCCACAAACATACCGTACATGAGTGGAGGATCTGACCATTGTCAGAACTCCAGTTTAAATGTTTATAATAGGTCTCGTGGCCATTGCCGTATCAATCTTCGAGGAGGATTGTAGGGATGGGTGGTGCTGGATAGGGATTGCGCTAGAGGGTTAGGATGATGACTAAGGTTCTGATGAAATTTGGAAAATTTGGATGGTACCAGGTCTAAAACAAACGGAATATTAAAGTCAGAGTGTAGGGTACAGTTGGTAACGTAATAAGGAAGGATTGGATGCGTTTGATGTTAGAATGTTTAGCTATCCCCCACAGTTCAAGTCCGTAGGTCCATATAGGTTTCAGTACTGTCTTGTATATTAGTAATTTGTTGTCAACTGTAAGATGAAATTTTCTGAAAAAAAAAAAAAATGATGTAGTATCTCATGCATATACGCTTCTAAAATATGAAATGTCAGTTTTATAAAACATCGGTTTTGAGAAAGACTTACTACAAATAGACCATTTTGTGAGGCTCAGCGAAGCAGGTGAAAACTCGAATTCAAAAAATTTTCAAAATGACAATACTTTTCCATATGATATATTTCATATACAAGTAAGTGAAAATGAAAATTACTATATGTATATTAATTATTAATTGGTACCTTGACTAAAGAGAAACTGAAATAAAATGTCATTTATGAAGATTATTCCTTAGTAACATAGAGTCAATCAGGAGCTGAATGGATTGGAATTATTTCTTGACGCTCGAACTCGGTATCTAAACTATAATATTGTGGCTATTGCGCCCTAGTTCGGCCTCCACTGATTCACACCAGTGACGCGGCTGAGAGCGAGGGTCTAGGATCTCTTGGATTCCGCTTTTTTCTCCACAAGTGGAGGGAAAAGCCCAGTCTGGGGTCCCTATAGCACTTGTATATTTTGTATATAGTTATGTTTGTTTATTTGCAAACTTTTATTTAACTCAATTATAGGTTAATGTTTTGATTTGTTTTGTTTTTATATTTATTATTGTTTAATTATATATATATATATATATATATATATATATATATATAATATATATATAATATCATTTATTTGTATTTATCTCAGTTATAGATTGTTGTTTGTTTTCTTATTTTGTACATATATTATATTTTATTTATTTGACTGTATATATTGTGTGAATGGGATCTTATATCACTATTACTAATGTTCATATAGAAACAAATTGTAATATATCTCAATAAAAAAAAAAAAAAAAATCTATAATATATTAGTGACTGATAATCGCTCTTTTTCGCTCAATAAGAGATTGTAAGAATTCCAAAAGATGAAAACAAAGAAGAAGTAGAAGTTCTCCTTCCTCTTAACAAAAAGATAGTTAAGAATCTTAGAAAATATATCTTAAATTATTTATTTTTTAGATTAACTGCACATAGACACAACTATTTGTCAAAATAAATCTTTTATGGTTCAGAGAAAATGAATAAGGTTTTACTGACTTTACGAATGAACATTCCATAAAACGGTATAACATACCTCATTCCACCATAACCTTGAGTTTGTAAAATAGGCTGAATATATAAATCACGTGCTTTACCCATGAAATTTTAAATACGTGAAGTGTAAAAATTTAAGTATGCTTTTAAGCGAGCCGAGGTTAGCAAACGCTGACTGACCTAAGCGATAAAGTCAAAAGTGTGATGTCACGCAGCAATAAAAAAATACTTGGGTGTTATGGCTCCGGCGAAGAAATTTTATGCTAACTCTAAGCAAATATCAGAGACTACAACTCCGTCATCGTTCTTGGAGAGCGGTATAATATGGCAATGACTCGATGTGGAAGAATTAAAAGCATTCGGAATGGAATATGGCTTTCAATATATAATAAAATAAAATAAATAGGTATTCAAATCTTTTGACATTTACTTATCTTATTATCAGTGATGTTTAATTATTTCTCTTATTTTTTTATAAGACAAAAATTAATGTTTAAAAATATAAAGCTTGAAGGTGCTGTTCAATTTTTTTAGTGAGTGTCTTAAATGAGACAGAATTGCTAATGAGAGAGAAAAACTATATTATTTTCAATACAAAAGCAAGTAATGGTGCATTATTTCGTAAATAACAAAAAATAAATGAGATACGAAAAACTTTATTAACTGAAGGTTTGATTTTACATGCTTTTATGAACGATTTAATATAGATGAAACTCATTTTTCGATTGATGAAAATATACGCATGACGTTTGGTTTTTTTCTTTACCCTTCAGTTAATTTTTTCACTGGTTAGCTCTGAAATATATTTTTTTTTTATCACCACTGAAATAGATTATTTATATAGAAGTGTAGATTCTTTTAGGTGAAGGTCAAATTTCTTTGAATTAAATTGGAGGCTGATGTCTACTTTACCACTCTTTTATTGAAAAAATTCATGGCATTGTAGCCGAAACGTAGTGCGAATTTTTTCAATAAAATAGTGGTGAAGTAGACATCAGCCTTCAATTTTATTCATAGATTATAGTTTATTTTCAGGTAACAATAATAAAAAAAAATAAAATAAAAAATGCACCACCAATTTTTAAAATAAATTTATTTGTTCGTCATTAACGCCAAAGATTTAGCGCTATACGTATCTGATCTACCACATCAAGCAAAGGAATATAAATAAATGCAATCCTTGCAATCCGAAATCAATCCTGAACTCCTAACTTTCACACATTTTTTACTAATAATAATTTATTTAAAGATACTATATTTGTTAGTGAGTTAGCCAAAAATTTAAAAAAAACAACTCTGTTTTTTTTTTTTTTTTAACACTAACTCACTACTTTGTAACCTCAATGACAATCTATTCCATGAGGCTACTAAGAAGATAGATAGTTCGTGATATTAATTATTGTACACTTTTACCAGTTGTATAATTCTAATAAAGTTGAGAATATCAACAAATAATAAAAACATTTTGCTAATTTAAAAAAAAATGTAATATCACTGTTTTCAGGCAGCAACATATATATATATATATATAATATATATATATATATATATATATATATATAATATATATATATTGATAAGAAGACAAAGAAAGCTATCGACCTTAAGTGGAAGAGACTGGACCTTTCTATTTGACGAATGCTTCAGGAGCGAGGGATGTCACGAAGGGTCATCACGACCGAGATGGTGAGGACACGACCCAGGAATCCTCTTAATCGGCCTGGGTCTTCGGGATGGAATGTCTTGTATCTGCTTCCAGGTCTCTTAGGGGATTAAAGGCTTCTCTCCCAGGCTATTGGTTACAACGATCAGAACATTCTCACAGAAAAAGTGGTAAAACCTTATTTTAGAATAATAAAATTTATTTGGAAAGACAGTGGGAGTCCTAAATCTTTCCTATCCAGGTATAATTAGGATAGGGATTTTTAAGGAGTACCTGAAACCGCATAGGCACGGGATCACCTTTTTACGTCTCCTGGGAAGGACGACCTAACTAAGGAATTTTTCACTTCCGTTTAAAAATGCTTGAGCAATTTTCATGATTTGACCGATTACCTTGGACATATAAGGCTGTTATGCTAACCTCGACATCACAGGTGACCCTATAAGCAATAAGTAATTAGTTATTTAAGAATAGCAGTTTTTAATTTTCATTAACGTAAAAATAAGAGAGTTAAAAAAAAAAAGATTTCCTCTTTATTCTGACATCATCAATCATTATTTAAGCTTTGATTTAAATTTTCAACAATTATGCAGAAAAGGCATTGTGTTGCCAATATAGATAGGAAAAATAAAATAATGTATAAGGATAAAAGGAGCGGTTTTTAATTCAAAGGACGTACTCAATGATTAAGTTTATAAGTACATATATTGAGAGTCTTTGAAAAAAAAAATAACACACATCTTCGACCCACTCCACCTTACAACAGTTTGGCCTCTCCATCAATCCTGGCTACGCCCTAGCTAAGGAATGTTATAAACGTGAAATGAGCTAATAATAATAATATTAATGAAAAAAATATCAATTTTCCACGAGTGCCACGTTTATACCAATAACTCGCCCACGATTAGTTGTTAGCCAGAGGGCAAAGTCAGACGGTATTTAGATGAAAAAATTCTTATTTTTCTTCCTGGTGTGCCCAGGTAAATGTATGTTGTAAATGTATGGAGTTCTGGCATTGGCTAGATTCTCCACTCACGTGCTGTATGCTTGAGAATTGTATATAGGCATGAGTGACTTTTGTACATATTCTTATTGATTCTTTTTTTATATATGTATATTGTATTATTATTTTATAAGTTTTGTATATATTGTGTGAATGTAGTACTTGATCACTATTAAAAATGTCCTAATTAGGGCAGAATGTAATATTACTCAATAAAAATTGTTTCTAAAATAGAACAATTAATACTTATTTACAAATATATATATGATAAGATTACCTTGCAATCCTAGTAATATATGCATACATTTTTAAATAATCACTAAATAGTAATGTGTACATATGTATTAAAATTGATGTAACATACTCGTAATCTGATTATCATTCTGAATATAATTTCGAATAATATTATGGAATTAAAAATTAAATAATTATAAATATGATAACCTCCAATATTATAATTTATTTAACTTATCCAGTATTTTTTAATGCGGAAGGAGATTATTTGGGACGCAGCCATGGATATAAGTCAGGACATTAAAGGGGAGAGCCCATCGAAGTCCAATTCAAATGACAAAGGAGGGAGGACATACCTCAATACAGGGCCGATATTGGAACCCCAGGATGAAAGGATCCATTATATTCTCCAGCCATTTCCAGGACGAATCCTTCATAAGTATGGAACCATTAAGATATGGAGCAAGGGAAGGACACACAGAGGATGCTGGAGAGGGTACCAGGCCTCATTTGCATAAGACATGGCTCATATAGGCTCCATGCTTTTAAGCACTTTCCCAAGAGTTTTCAAGATTTTCTCAATTCAAGGGAGAAAATAAGTATGAAGGGAAGTATAGACAGGATTCAAAATTCTTAAAAGTGGGTGATGGAGTGTAAGGGGCTTGTCAGGGGATGGCAGCTCAGAACTTTTTAAAATACCCCTCGCCCCAGAAGATTTTCCTAAGCCAAGACAAACTTTCTTACCATCACATATGAACTCTCTTGTAGATTTAGTAAGCAATTTTCAACGAAATACGAACATTTATGGAGCATAAAACTAAAACTGAATAATGGGATTTTTTTTAAAATGGATTACAAAGATAATTTATAAATTATAACTGGTGTGTTTATTTATTTAACGTCACTTTATGCTACTATGGCTAATCGGAGGATGCTACAGTGCGAGTCCTAAATTTTGCCTATCCAGGTTTTATTAGGATAGAGATCCATAACGAGTACCTGACAACGCACAGGCTCGGGACCACCTTTTAACGTCCCCTCCGAAGGACGGCATAACTAAGGAGTTTTTACTCCCATTCAAAAATCCTAGGACAACCAGCGGGTTTGAACGCGTGACCTTTGGCATAGGAGGCTGTTACGCTAGCCACCCAGTGACCCTGAAGTGATCCCAATTATAACTGGTATAGTATTAAGTTACTCATAAAAATATAACCAATAACAAGCGCTTTTTCATACGTTGTTGTTTATTAATTTGACTAATTTGTTACTCTAAGCCGCAAAATGAGATATTCTTATTTTTTTATCTCCTTAAGAAAAAACAATTAAAAATGAAATAAAAACTGGACATCTAAAACCCATGAAGGTTATTAGTCTCAGTAAATATAAACATTCGTTTTTTTAAAAAATGAGATGATTAGGCTGAAAACACGCTTATTCGCAGGTTTTTCCCAACTTGGATACCATCTTTATAAAGGCTAGTTGGGCCCAGGAGGGTCTCCATACCTCAAGATCGCATCACAGATGAAATAACAGAATACATTTATTTTTTGTATTGTTATTTTGAAATATAATTGCCATTTTATTGAGCCAGTCCAAGATAGTTTTATTTATATTCATAACATCAAAAGTTACGGGGCCATTTTCAAGTATCTATCATGTGTTATATATTTTCATAAATTTTCTATTGCTTCTTAATTTTCTAACGCTTATGAATCACAGTTTATAGCTCTGTTATTCTTGTATAACTGATCTATCAGAATTATAAGATCTCAAAATTACCTGAGAAGTGAAATATGAAACTGGAATCATTCATAAAATATGTGAAAATATAAAATGAATGATTGATACTTGAAAATAACCCAAGTTACCGAAACGTTATTCTCTAATGAAAATCAATAAAGAGACATGAACATCTTATATATATATTGAGATGTATGTTTTTTTTTTTGTTTTTTTTTTTTTTTTTTTATAAGAGTTGTAATTTAGTAATAGAATGTGAAGTTTCGGAGTTTAAAGTGCTATGAAAAATTGTTATATAACAAATCAAGACAAATTAGGTAAGAGAGATTGACAAAAAATATCAAACATTTAAGTGATAGTTTTTAGTAATGATTCCGGTTCATATAATATTAAATAGGAAATAAATGTTTCTAATTTAACTAATTAAGATCTTCTGAAAAAAGATGGAGACCTCTAAAAATTATTTCAACTACTAAGAAAGGTGTGATGTATGAAGCACTAACCACATTGTTATTACAAGTAATTTACTGTAATTATTCTAATTATTTTTCTATTACGATGTGGAATATATTTTTATTTTAAACCACACAGGTATTTCAGTGTGTATATATATTTCCGATCTGTAAATAAATAATCCGTGGCATTGGATAAGGTTTAAAGGAGAGAAAAAGATATTTTTATAAAAAAAAATTGTGAGTGCTGTGAAGTGGATAGCCGTAGAGCATTGTGCGACAGGGACCACTGCCCAAAAAAGCCGGCACGCAGGTGGAATTCTTGTTCTTGTGTCGTAATCCTGTGCAGGGCCTCATACCATTACTGGAAGGTTCTCCAGGAAATTGCTTCTCCATGGAAGATTCAACGACTCCAACTGACCTCTTGTATGGCATGGGAGGACTTGAGTAGAAGCTTATTAGCAATATTAGGAAATTTTTAAAGAACTACATTGCCTTATCGCATGATTATTTAAGTAAAATAAATATTAAAGGATATTGAGAATTGCATAATTTGGAAAATACGGACAGAAGGGTTATTTGTTTAAAATTTGTTGTTCGTGTTTTACATATTTTGAAACGTATGACCTCAATTTCTAGGGTGACGGTATATATATATATATATATATATATATATATATATATATATATATATATATATATATATATATATATATATATAGCTTTTTTTTTAATCGTTTACAGAGGCTCATTATTGAAAATAATAAAATAAAATTTAAAGGCTAAACATTGTTACTAGATGCCTTTTTTAAATTATTATTATCATTATTCATGGATGTATGCAAACAAAATCTACAATTTATTTTAATAATTAGATTTTGTTTGGGTTTTTTATTTTGCTGTTTGCCTCTACCGTAAATAGTCATTTGAAACTAAGGCTTATTAGATTCCATAATTATTATTTTTCAATTATTAATAATAAATGTAAAGATAAAAATATATATATTGCTAAATTAGTAATATTAATTAAAAAATAATAGAAATACCTGTGCTTGAAGATATTTTATTTATATGTTGTTGTTTTTTTTTTTATCAAATATTAATTTAATTTACTTTTTACATATAATTAAATTCATATTTTAAATATTATGATGAAAGAGTGCAATATAAAATAAAAATTAAATCATCTTCATATGAATTATATTAACTAATAAGTGAAGACTAATTAAAATGAAAATGTTCAAAAATAGAAATTTATATGAATATTTATTAAAAAAAAAATCCATTGAGATCAACCATTCTCGTTGTAAAGCTTCTGAATAATGTTTAGTCATTCTGATTATATAAACTTCAACAAATATGGATTTCCATTGTTTTCTATTCTATAGATAGAAATTATTTTAAATTTGCCGACGTTGAGAAAAAGGTGCAAAATGTATGGTTTAAAGTGGCTCTTCTGGTAAGCCGGTTTTGGTGAAAAAGTTGCTGTAACAGCTAAGTTTTCAGCTGGGGATACCGACTTGAAAAACTTGCCCCGAGGAAGACCTCCGTCCGTAATAGACAACGATGTCCTCAAACATACAGTTGAATGAAATCCCTACCAAACAGTTAAGGGACTCTCAGCACAACTAAATGCAAGTGCATTTACCGTTTCCAGAAATTTAAAGTGTATTGGGAAGGTAAAAAAGCTCGATACATGGGTACCTCTCGATCTCACTGAGCGGCAGCAAGACCCCATGTTTCAAAACATACCGTGCAAAAATTAAAAGAACTGGGCTACGAAGTTCTTCCGCACCCACCATATTTTCCCGACTTGTCTCTAACAGATTACCACCTGTTCAGGAATTTAGACAACTTCGTCAAAGAAAAACTTTTTGAAAATGATGATCAAGTGAAAAGTGCGTTTTCAGATTTTGTTTCACTACAAAGCTCAGAGTTTTTCAGTTCGGGAATAAAAAAGTTGGTGTCTCGTTGGGAAAAATGTGTAGAAAAAGAAGGTAAATACTTCGAATAAAATTATCTCGTTTTCATAACGTATTTTTAATAAAAACCCTTTACCTTGAAAACGGACATTTCATGTGACACAACCCAATAGTTTCGTAGGTCACATAAACAGCCTGGCACGACGCCGATAACAATGATACGAAGTTCTGTGAACAAATTGAAACAGTACGTTCCTGTTATGGGAAGAAATCGATTGTTTCGGTAGAATTATCTGATGGAACACCCATCCGGTTGAGATAAACAACCCCTCGGAATAGAGTAAGGGTATGGTCTATTGAGGCAAGATTTTTTTTTTAAATCTCTTATAAACTTTTTTTATGTAAACTAACAAATTATATGTTCATTACGTGTTATATTTACATCGAAGACAAGAGAAAAGTAAAGGTATGCAATCTGGTAATCTCATTTTGATGAAAAAGGTTGTGTAACGTCTCGGGCGTATAGTTGTATTAAATATATAATTTCAGTTTCATAGAACTTTTCGTTTTCGCTCGGGAGTTACCACCCACACACACAGACCTTTACCTTTTAGCGGGTCTCGTTAATTGGACTCAGGGGACTCTAAAACGTGTATTTCCGTTGAAAACTGGAATTCCAAAAGTTTCACGATCGCAATACTTTCCCTTACTATATATAGTAAGTGAAAGTAAAAAAATAAAAAATCTCTTAATAATTTACGAATAAAGAAAATATGAAGTGATATGTTAAATCACTTACCGTAGTATGAAAAAGAACCCGTATTTTGTAGGCTAAGACCCTGAAAGAGTATGGAACAAGGTAAATCCAATTAAAATTACCTGTATTCACTATACGATATGAAGGCAGAGGATACTCTTGAACTGTTTACTCTATTGTTAATCAGAGTTACTCTACACCCGGACTAATCTGTCCACTTATACCCCTCGGAAATGCTCCCTGCCTGTCTATCCTACCCAGACAGACATAGACGGAATCTTAAATTAGTAAATGAGTGAGTGGGGTTTGAGATTGCCCCCGCGTGCGAGGGGAGATAGCAGTCACTGTCAAGGACTTATCTCAACTTGAGTTAATTGTTTTAGCCTTAGTGTGCCTAAGGTATGTCTTGTCAGTTAAGAATAGGATACCACTTCACTCAAGTGTAATCCATATATTAATTTGTTTAAACTGGAAAGCCAGGATGTAAAATAACAAACTAACTTCTGTGTACTGAATGTTATGGATTGCAACTCATATCATCGTAAGGATTAATATTTATTTATGATTGTCACCAATTGAAATTATTACATTGTGAATTTCACTTACCTACATATATGAAAAATATCATTAAGGTTTCATTTAGATTAAAATAGTTTGACATGGCTTAAATTATGATATTTTTATTGGGTTGTGTCACACGAAATGTCCGTTTTCAAGGTAAAGGATTTTTATTAAAAATACGAAATGAAAACAAGATAATTTTATTCGAAGTTTTTTCCCAAATTCTACACATTTTTCCCAACGTGACACCAACTTTTACATCCCCGAACTGAAAAACTCTGAGCTTTGAAGTGAAACAAAATCTGAAAACGCACTTTTCACTTGATCATCATTTTCAAAAAGTTTTTCTTTGACGAAGTTTTCTAAATTCCTGAACAGGTAGTAATCTGTTGGAGACAAGTCGGGAGAAGATCGTGGGTGCGGAAGAACTTCGTAGCCCAGTTCTTTCAATTTTTGCACGGTGTGTTCTGAAACATGTGGTCTTGCTGCCGCTCAGTGAGATCATGAGGTACCCATGTATCGAGCTTTTTTACTTTCCCAATACACTTTAAATGTCTGGAAGCGGTAAATGCACTTGCATTTAGTTGAGAGTCCTTTAACTGTTTGGTAGGGGTTTCCTTCTATTCTATGTTTGAGGACATCGTTGTCTATTACGGACGAAGGTCTTCCTCGGGGCAAGTTTTCCAAGTCGGTATCCCCAGCTGAAAACTTAGCAAACCAACGGCGAATGGTCTGTTCATTGTCACTCCCTACCCCAAACGCCTTACAAATATTTCTAGCGGCCTCAGGTGCTGAATGGCTGAGTTTAAACTCGTACAAAAATATTACTCGAAAATCGCGTGTTTCCATGTTCATATTTGGAGGTATACTAAAAAGTGGGTACTTGATAGGGAAGCTAATGTTTATAATACAAAGGTAGAGGATTAGTAACTGTTTACTTTAAATATGTAAACATTCGAAGAAAACAACAGACTTGCAAAATCCTTTATGTATTTCAGAAACTATAAAAACGGACATTTCATGTGAAACAACCCAATAATTGGCTTCTTCTAAAGTTTCTCAAATTTTGTATAAAATATCAACCATAGCTAGTTAGTATTGATAAAAAATAAGTAAATGTATAACTTAAACGGATTCGATATCCAAACAATTGAGAAAGAGCAAAAATATATTTTAATATAAGTTTTGTTTTTAAACATAAGAACAGTATGTACAACATCTGTATGTTTGTTTAACATCCCTATATGCTGCTGTGGCTAACCGGACGATGATACCTACAGTGGGAGTACTAAATTTTGCTTATCAAGGTTTCATTAGGATAGGGATCTTTAACGAGTACCTGACATCGCAAAGGCTCGGGACCACCTTTTAACGTCCCCTAAGAAAGACGACATAACTAAGGATATTTTACTCCCATAAGTCCTATGGCTACCTTCGGGTTTGAACCCGGGACCTACGGCATAGGAGGCTGTTATGCTAACCACCATGTTATCGTATTCATCAAACTGTAAAATAGGTAAATATTTTTTAATTTATTCTAATCAGAAAAGTTCAATTTATATTAATTAGTCAACCGATAGAATCGTTTATTCATATAATTTATCCAATTATTGATCAATAATAATTAATATTAATAACTTTTCTTCCGTTCCGAGGTCACTTCTTGTTATAAAGACCAACTCTCATTTAAAAAACATTAAAAATATGTACAATATTGATTATTTATATAATTTCATCATATTTATCCTCTACAGATCAGAGAAAATTAAGAATTTTAATGTAATAGTATTTTATTTAATATTTTAATGTAATTTGACTTTACTTTAGTTTTTCAGTCAATATTGTATGATTGTGGTCTTTTAACATTATTACTATTGTTCATATTTAAGAATATTCTCACATCTTTCAATAAATAAAAATGTAGTGACATTGTAAAAAATTATTTAAATAATATATATGAAATAATTTTTTTCCAATGTTACTACATCTTTTAATAATAAATATGAAATTAGGGATCACTTGTAGCTGGGTGGTTAGCATAACAGCCTCCCATGCCAAAGGTCACGGGATTTAATGGGAGTAAAAAATGTTAAGTTATGCGTCCTTCGGAGGAGACGTTAAAAGGTGGTCCCAAGCATGTGCGATGTCAGGTACTCGTTAAAGATTTCCTATCCTAATAAAACCTGAATAGGCAAAATTTAGGACTCCCACTGTAGCATCGTCCGATAAGCCATAGTCGCATAAAGTGACGTTAAATAAATAAACAAACAACGTAAATATGAAATAATTTTTTTTTTTAAGTTTTTCAAATAAGTGTTAGACCTCATCATGAGATGACCAAATGCAAGAAAAGTTGTTAATAATTATTATTAATTAATAATTTAATATGAAGAGATGGTTCTACTGATTGATTAATTCATGTAAATATTTTTATATTCTTTCATATAGCTATATCTTTTCTTTCTTAGCCCTTATTATGACCCGCAATGTAGGCCGAAACGTCGGAACACAAATATAAATAGATTTCTTATTAGTGTAATTTCTTGATGACCGCATCAACTTCTCCTTCATATATTCTCTATGGCTAAAAATTACTCCATTAATTATTTTTTTTTTTTTAGTATATTAAAAGGAGCGTAATAAATATAAATATAAATATATATATATATATATATATATATATATATATATATATATATATATAATAGCTCTTCAAAAAAAATTTGAAAATTAAAAAAAACGAAAGAAACAGTTCACCTAATGTATATTAGAGACGTTGTATCGAAAAACCTATTTCCTTGCCGATTGGATCGTTACCGTTGACAAACAAATAAACAAGAATGTGTAAATACGTTTAAATATTTTATTCTATCGATCATCAGTTTTTATAAGGCACAATACGAAGGCCGATACTAACGCCTTCGATATTTCCTACATCAACTGAAGCCTATATTTATAGATCCGTTACGTGCTGCTGCCGGTGTATCAAATTATTACAATATCGAATATGTCCGTGAGCTGCTGTGTTACGAATGAAAGGTTGACGCAAGGTAACGCTAACTCCGATAAGGTTAACACCGTGGGTAACCATTAATCAACCCATACTCGGAGATCGACAGATGGACTTCTTACATCAGATGCTAAATATAACTTAATTCATTCTCACACACACACATATACACAGATTACATTACCCATATATATATAATGTAAAAAACTTTAATAGGTCTTTTCAACTTATTTTAAACAGTACTTTCAAAAATTAACAAAGGCAATACCTAGTACTATAGCAATGTATTGAGGAAAGCAAGTAAGAGGGAAATAATTAGATTCAATTTAGGTTAATAAGTACGTTTAACACTTACGCTAAATCTCATAGCCAACATTGTTTAAAAAGGATTTGAATAAATATCGAATTTTTCATTATATTGGGTTGTTTCACAGGAAATGTCAGATTTTATAGTTTCTGAAATACATAAAGGATTTTGCAGGTCTCTGTTGTTTTCTTACGAAAGTTTACATGTTTAAAGTAAACAGTTTTTAGTATACCTCCAAATATGAACATGGAAACACTCGATTTTTTAGTAATATTTTTGTACGAGTTTAAACTCGGCCATAGCAGCTGAGTCCGCTAGAAATATTTGAAAGGCCTTTGGGGAAGGGAGTGATAATGAACGGACCATTCGCCGTTGGTTTGCTACGTTTTCAGCTGGGTATACCGACTTGGAAAACTTGCCCCGAGGAAGACCTCCGTCCGTATAGACAACGATGTCCTCAAACATACAGTAGAAGGAAACCCCTAGCAAACAGTGAAAGAACTCTAAGCACAACTAAATGCAGAGCATCTACCTACCGTTTTCAGACATTAAAAGTGTATTGGGAAAATAAAAAAGCTCGATGCATGGGTACCATAATGATCTCACTGAGCGGCAGCAGCAAGACCCCATGTTTCAAAACATACCATGCAAAAATTGAAAGAACTGGGCTACGAAGTTCTTCCGCACCCACCATATTCTCCCGACTTGTTTCCAACAGATTACCACTTTTCAGGAATTTAGACAACTTCGTCAAAGGAAAACTTTTTGAAAATGATCATCAAGTGAAAAGTGCGTTTTCAGATTTTGTTTCACTTAAAAGCTCAGGTTTTTCAGTTCGGGGATAAAAAGTTGGTGTGACATTGGGAAAAATGTGTAGAAGAAGAAGGTAAATACTTCGAATAAAATTATCTTGTTTTCATATCGTATTTTTAATAAAAATTCTTTACCTTGAAAACGGACATTTCATGTGACACAACCCAATACAATGCTTATGGGTCAAAAATAATTGATAGTATCGATGTTTGTGTATATAATAATAAAATATATTAATATATATATATATATATATATATATATATATATATTATAGAGAGAGAGAGAGAGAGAGAGGGGGGTGAGAAAGTGAGTGAGATTGGACGGAGTAGTGGAACTAATGGTGATAATCCGGAGACCGTAATGGGCCATGCGTTCCTACGAAGGTCCCGGAAACTGTTTGAATTAAATTATTTCCGACCACATCACTAATAGAAGGATTAATCGCAGGACATGCCCCTTCAGGCAGCGAGGTAATTGTGCACTTCCAAATAGCTCCTTAGGCTGTTAATAATCTGAGAGGGATTGTCAATAATTATTGA
Source organism: Piezodorus guildinii (assembly GCA_023052935.1). NCBI lineage: Eukaryota > Metazoa > Arthropoda > Insecta > Hemiptera > Pentatomidae > Piezodorus > Piezodorus guildinii. Next base: position 213,517,482 of record CM041292.1, on the reverse strand, counting down.
TAATATTAATCAGGATTTATCTTGTAATATGTCAAGCTCAATAATAATGAGATCATAGTTTATCTTCTAGCATAGAATTTAGTAAGCATAGTATATATAAATTTTTTAATTATGTTTTTCATAAAAAATACACTTTTAGAAAGATTATGTTCATTTTAAATGGTGAATTCATGATCGCGATGCTTACAATAAATTATGATGCTTACAACCAGATACCTCATGTTTTTGCACCTGAAAATGGCATTTTATCCGAAATATCTTGCCTTTATTTTAACAGAAGAGTGGAGAAGTATAAATCAACCTCCATATTTATTCACTAAATAAAAAGCTTTGGTAAATTTATATGATTAAATTAATTATCACAGCGATGCTTGGCTGGGTAAACAAGATATTCCCCTCAGCTTTGTAGCCAAGAGAACACAAGGCCTTAATACGTTTAGCAATTTGAAGCTGTCGAAGCCAAAAATCTGATGATAGAGGAACCAATAAAGGGTTGAGTGGCCGGGGCAGAAGGGACGCCTGGCTGACCGGCTGGAACCCACCATCTTTCGCCGAACCCTTTAATAGGGCCCTTTATCAGTCTCTCTTTCTTCGACTCACTTATTTCCTTCACAATCTTGGAATTCGAAGGGCCATAAAAGGTTGGGTACTTTGAGGATTATCTTGTAAGGCGGGGCATTAGGAAGGCCGGAGGGCTCCGTCGATTTAGTATTCAACGCCCGTTCTTTCGCCACTTCCTCTGGGTCGCCTCTTACCGCCGCTCTTCGTCGTGTCCTCAGGTTTATAGTCTACTAATAACATGCTTCCATTCAGCGTATACAATGTTAATCAATTGATAAATAAATAAAAGACCCCAGCTACATAACCTATAGTAGAAATAAAAGTAATTTAATTATTACTTTATTACTTAGTATAATTGCAATTTGTTTGAGTGAATAAATCTATTGCTAGGTTATTTTTAAATAAAAATGATCCATTTTCAATTAATAATCCAATTATTTTTCCCTACGTTTCAACCTATGCCATTTTCAAGGGTCCTTTAATCATTCCTTTATATTGCATATAATAAAATATATTTTGTCACATTTTAAAAATATATACTATAGGCTGAACTAGTCTTATTATCTACTCTTAGTAGATATATTATATTACACCTGTGGCGGTCGTGGAAAACTGGATAACTCGAGTTATTGGGTTGATGCAAAATTAATGCAGGTTTTTAGTAGGTATTGTAAATACGCCATATCTTTACTTTAACCATATATATTTAATCAAAATAATTTCCATCTGAATCAATGCACTTTTGCCAACGTTCAACAAGCTTTCTTATTCCACCAGAAAAAAAATCCGAATCCCTGGACTCAATGAAATCACGAAAAGAATTTTCAATGTCGTCCTGGTTTTGAAAATTTTTCTCCCTCAAAAAGTTGTCCAGATGCCTGAAAAAATGGAAGTCTGTAGGAGAGAGGTCAGGTGAATAAGGCGGATGTTGGAGAACTTCGTAGCCCAACTCGTGCAGTCGTCGAAGCGTTGGTTGTGCAACGTGTGGTCTGGCGTTATCGTGGAGCAGGATCGGCCCCTTCCGATTCATCAATGCTGGGCAAAGACGTTGCAATTTTTGATTCATGCTGTCAATTTCTTGACAGTACTTGTCAGCAGTTATAGTCTCACCTCGATTGAGAAAGCTGTAGTGAATAACACCAGCATTATACCACCAAACTGTGACCATAACCTTTTTTGGGTGCAGGTTGGGCTCGGGAAAGGTTTTGGTTGTTCATCTTTGCCCAGCCATTGGCTAGAACGCCTTCTGTTGTCGTATAAGATCCATTTTTCATCGCACGTCACAATGCGATCGAGAAATGGATCATTTTTATTGCGTGTCACAAGAATGGAACAGATTTCAAAGCGGCGATTTTTTGGTGGTCGTTTAATTGGTGTGGCACCCACTTGGCCAACTTTTTTACCTTACCAATTGCTTCCAAGTGGCGTACAACTGTGGATTGGTTCACACCGAGTTCCGCCACCATTTCTCGTGTGGTTTTGGTTGGGTCTTCTTCCACTTTTGACCTCAGCTGGTCGTTGTCCAGAGCAAGATGACGGCCCCGACCTTCCTTGTCTTCGAGGTGAAATCTCCTCTGCGAAACTTCTGGAACTAACGCTGCACCGTACACTCATTAATAGCTCCCTGACCCCACACTTCATTAATATTACGAGCCGTTTGCGCAGCGCTGCGCCCTAATTTAAATTCGTAAAAATAAATTTGACGAAAATCGCACTTTGACATTTTCGATTCAAGACCTTTGAACACACTGAACAAAACGATTTTACTAAACAAATTCATGGTGAAAGAGAGGGTATTAGATAAGGTTTGTTTTGGTATAATAATGATCAATGTTAGGATTAGCTTTGTTTACACAATTGGAATTAAGATATTGCAATATAGGAAACCTGCATTAATTTCGCATCAGCCCGATATATCAGAAACGTATCGCTACCTCAGACCGTTTCCCATGTCGTGTTAAATTGGTTAAAGAAATTTCTTGGTGGAAGAAATTTCAGGTGGAAAGATAGCTGTATGTTATGACTCTATTTTGGGTAAATCGCAAAGTTTATGTCGCTCACCTGTAAAATGAAAGATTTCGACATAAACACTTATTCACGACCACCACAGATATATTAGTAGATGACAAGAGTTGACAAGACTAGTTCAGCCTATAGTATATATTTTTAAAATGTGACAAAATATATTTTATTATATGCAATATAAAGGAATGATTAAATGACCCTTGAACATGGCAAAGGCCGAAACGTAAAGAAAAATTTTATTTAGAAAGAACCTAGCAGTAATTTTATTATTTATAAAGGACACGTAATGAGATAAAATTACTACCCACGTAATCTTCAGGGAAGGTTAGACATATTATAACCTGATATTCTAAACATACGGCATATGAAAACGTTTTTGGTTTATTGTTTTTAACATTGAACCTTTTTAATCTACTAAGACAAAAAATTATAACCCCCATCAAAATTTGAGGTCTTTCGTTTCAATATATTAGACCTAAAACCTGAATAAAAAAAAACGTTTGTCTGTCGTCCACGGCTTTTCTCCAAAACTACGACACTACTTTTTTGGAAATTTGGCAAAACATTAATAAGGCTTCCGACGATGATATCAGCCGGGTAGTTTTAAAATGGGGGCCGATTTAATATGATTTAATTCAATAACTCAGTTATTTTTTAAGATAGAGAAAAAATTTATAAGTTTTTTAAACAAGAAACCTCAAAAAGTTATAACAGAGAAAAGATTTTTCTTTTTTATAATTTTACCTATGATCCTAACGACGAGACGTTGATATCAACCATTTAGTTTTCAAATGGCAGCCGATAAAAAATATTTTAATTCAATAACTGATTAATTTTGAAAATAGAGAAAAATGTTTATTATGTTTTAGAATCGGGACACCGTACTTAATTATAAAACAGGAAAAAAAAAAGAAGAAAAATATTACCTATATATATATATATATATATATATATAAACATATTACCTATATATATATATATATATAATATATATATAATATATATATATAATATATATATATATTATATGTGCATATTTTTTTTGAAACTTACCGCAAAAAAAAAAAATTAATAATAATTAGACGCTATGGTACAGGATAATGGTACAACAAAAGTCTTCAACTATTTTATAAAGCAGTAAAAACATCTTTTAGCCGTTTAATTACATAATACATAGGTATAAAAATAGCATAGCATTCTTAAGAGCTTAATTCTAAATTTAAAAAAATAACCTAGAACGAAAAATTCTGGGAGCTAAAGAAAACATTTTTTTTTTTTAATTCTTTTATTGAAATTTACAACTGTATAATTTACATTGTACAATAAGTAAATGTGCTAAATACAGACAATTTGCTTGAGAAAGACAAAACAAGAATCTACGCAGCGGTAGCACTTCAATGTTTATTTGTTCAGCAGGTCTCGAGGCCACCGTCTTTTCAGACGCCTCGGAGGATTATCGGGAATATATGTCGATGAGAGGCTACGGACAAGCGGGTTTGTATGGACGGGTAATTTGGAATGAAAGGAGGTGTATCTTTTTTGGGCAATTTCTGCAACGAGTGGGATATTCAGGTCTCTATGGATGAGTTTTTGGTAACAAAGTAAGGAGCGTCTAGGATTTGTCGATGGATTTTGGATTGCAAGGTCTAATAATGGTTGTGTAAATGAGTTTTTTGAAGTAAAGAGGGAGTTTCGATCGTTTGTTTAGTAAGTGTTTTAATAGTCGATATCTACGAGCAGTCTTGTATGAGGGTTCCGTGTAAGACGTTTGTCAAGATGAAGTCCAAGGTATCGTATTTGTTCTACAGTGATGAGTGGGGTATGATCAAAGGAAACAACGGGACAGGAAGACATAGGTTTACGTCGTAGAGTGAAGGTGATTTGGTGAGATTTATTAGGATTAATTTTGATTCTCCAATTGTGACACCATTCTGCAATGGCGGATACATGGTTCTGTAGGAATTTGGAGGGAACAATGGGATCATTATTCACGGATAGCACGCAAGTTTGATCATATCAGCGTAAGTAGAGAGGACAGTGCTTGGATGGATAGGGATATTAGCTTTATACACCGTGTAGAGGATTGGCCTAGGAAAACCTTTTTTAAATTAGATTAATACACAACGAAAATAAATGTAAAAAAAATAAAAACAAAAAAAAAAACGGGAAAATCTTGAAATGTTTTCGGTTTTTATTAATTTACATGTAATATTAACAAGATTCAATAAATGTTGTTATATATTTTTAAGCATATTTAATGTCCGAAATTTGTGGGCCCACGAAATATATAAAGAAAGCATTAAACAATACAAATGATATTGGCAAATGGTCAGAGTACAGGAATAAGATAAGTATTAATAACACACCAAGATGAATAAGGCATAAATCAAAATTATTATTGTGAATAGACTGTTCCAAAGCCATTCTCCCTTTAATATTCCTTATACGCTATAAATCATGATAAGAGGACCGGAACGCACAACAGATATAAAAGTTTTATGGACTCTGTTAATATTAAAATTGTTTCGGTTTAGAACTTATTTGTAATAGTTTGCTTGCGTATGATATTAAACGAGAATAATTTCCAAGGGATAGTGGATGCATTTATGACAAACATCGGATCTAGAAGTTTTGATTCATTTGAATATAAATTAGTATACCTTAGTTGAAGGTAACATGACACCCGATGAAATACAAATTGTTAGGGATCTAACTCGGCAAGGGGTTAGAAGCTTGTTAATACAACAGTAATGATAAGGAATGTAAATAGTATTTTATTTATTTATTTTTTTATTTTATTTTTTTACAGTTTAGCAAATTAAAGAAAAAGAAGATCTTCAATCTGCTTAAACCTCAGCGTTTTATTGCAATAAAAAATACACATTTAAATAATACAGTCAACCGACCTATTCATGGTTGTTTTAACATGATTATAATATAGTAATAATGCATTTGATTAATATAATAATTATTAATTAACACATATTTAATTAATATAATAATTATTAGTCATTCCACATTTATTTAATATAATAATTATTAAGCATTGGTTTTTTGTATCAAAGAATAATTATTACTTATTTAATGAATAAAATATAATAATTATGGTATAATTGTTATATAATTATCAAAAATAAATAATTATTTGCCAAAGCCGGACAAGGGACACAGAGATCAATGGAACATTATAATTTATTTTAACGTACTTTCAAGAGGCTAATACAATTTATAAACGATTTTTTTTATTTTTAAACATTTTTTCTAATTATATGTTGTCATTGTGCATAATTACCAATTTATTTTTAGGTTACTTATCACATTTATTTTTAACGCAATTAGTCACCCACACATTGAGATATAAATACATATATAACACGCATCGGTGCGTGCTCGCCTGCGAATGAATGTTACTGCGCGATAAAACCAGGCGGTTGGCGTGCGCCCGAAATTACGGCCCAATTGCGGACTCAGCTGTGCCGGAGCAATGTGTTATTGGAATGGGATATCGGGCAGGTAACTAGCAGGCCAGCTACCATTTCCTTGTTCGTGGGAAGTCTCGTTCTAATGTCTTCAGGAAGTCTGATTCGTGCCAAAGTGGGGGGTAGACGAGGAAAAGCTGAAGTTCCGATTTCTGGCTGGCGGGTTCCAGGAGGGTAGTTGGAATTCTTAAACGATGTGGTGAAATCAGTAATTTAATAATGGCTTGGTTATTTTCTAATAAAATTATCATCAAATACAACCCACTCACTCTATCCGTCCATTCATAACGATACACATAAGCCTCAAGCTTACTTATTATTAAACGCACCGTTCCCTGTCATAAAAATATTTGCACAATTAAGACTTTCTGGAAACTACAAATCAAATTAACATTTAACAATATATACTACCATTTTAAACCCAAGGAAAACTGCACTCTATGTAACCTCAACGAAAGAGAGGACTTATACCACATTTTCATTCAATGCCCCATATACTCACCGTTTCAAACCCATTACATCCCTAGAGCCTTAAATATTAACAGTACAAATTTTATCACCCTGTTTACCACCGACGATATTCAGGAATTAAAAAAACATGTATTATTATGCCAGGCAATGTTTATAATAATAGATGAATATACATACTTGTAAACTTTATTAGATTATTTATCGTGTTTCGCCGTATTATGTAAAATAATATATTTATGTATTTATTATATCTGGTATCTGTTATATTATTCATATATTGTCTTTGAGTTATTTTGTTATAGGTTTTATTGTAATTTATCATTATTTATTGTACCTAAAGGTTATAACGTAGAGAATTAGTATCTAGCTAACTCTTTTATTGAAGTATGTTTTGTATTATATATTTGTTATGTAGCCAGCTCATTTTGTATCGGGATTACCCCGAAAGCAAATAAAGTTATTCATTCATAATAAAATTATCATCATTTTTCTTTTAAAATTCAATAAGAAAAAAAAGTTTTTGGAAAATATAATGTATATAAAGTCTAATAAATTCATGCCTTTTACTTACAAAGTTCTAGTTATGATGTGTGCATGTTGATGAATTGTGGTAAAGAAAAATCAAGAACACAAAAACGGAATTAAATTTTTATGACTTTATATACAAAGGGTGTTAAGGCATTTTTGTTTTTCACACCAAAAAAGATCAATCCAAACCTTTTTTCGAAAACAACTATTTTTATCAAAACTATATAGTTGCTCTTATTGGCTTAGTCTGAAAAGTGGTCAATGCCGATTTTAATTTCTTCTTAAAATAATTTAATTTCGTTAGATTAAAATTTAAATAAAACTTTCCAAGTGATTAGAATTAATAAAAAAGAACATAACTGTTTATTAGAAAAATAATATTCTGGAAATTATTACGTTATATATATATATATATATATATATATATATATATATATTTTTTTTTTTTTTTTTTTTTTTAATACAATGTAATACATAAAACCACATATAGTTCACAAACAATGTTCATGACCAAATATTATGCAATCATTATAGCATGTAGTATGCTAATTACCCACTGGTAAATAAATACATTAAGCCATGAAAGGTACTAGAAATAACCATTAACATTACATTTTGCCCACTTAAAATTAACATAATATTCATGAAAACTACCATAAATTAAAAAAAAAAAATTGAAATACAACATTTATCCATTATCACCTTTATAAATGCTAGTTGAATTTAAGTTGTTTACATAATTTAATTTAATATTTCTTTTCTTTTCTATAGCTTATCTTTACTTATCTTCTTTTTTTTTTTTTTTTCCAAACAATTACGTATCAGTACGAATTAATGAATCCACAATTTTATTATTTCTTATAAAAACAGATTTTATAAAAAAATGTTATCTTATACGCAAGCTTGTAAAACTTAATAAAAAGTGATCAAAAGCCGATAAAACTAACTGATTATTTTACATAATAATATAATACATTTTTTAATAAAACACATGTTTCTATAGAAATTCATTTTAATTAATTCTCTAATGATTTTACTCATTTGTAGCTCTGACTGTATTAGAAATTCTTTAATTTCCGTTTTAAAAACGTAGGTTAGTGAAAGTCGTGTGTTGCCCGCACCAGATTTTTTGACATTGAATTCCTCAGTGCTTTATATATTACCATTCCTTGCCTCTTTTACTTGTAAGCAGTAACAAAGCCCACGAAAAGATATTCTGTACTACGGACCTCTTTGAAGTTGAACTCAGAATGAGCGGGGACTGACGTAGCGCAGAGGTAGCTGGAGACCTGGAGCAAAGAGTTCATTCATCTTATCCGCTCGAGGGAATATTTTATCGTTGCTGGAGTAGATTCGAGGCTCGTTCCCTGCACAGAGGAATATTTCTCGGTTCTCGGAGAGGTACGCCAGCCTTAAAGGACTTCCAGTTAAGCTGGAGGCTTTGTGCGAGGTCCATTCCCATATCTTACCTCCGTCCGATTGTGCTTTGACGCTCAAAGAATTTTTTTTTTTTTTAAATTGTTTTATTTAGAAATAAACTCAAAGGCATTGAGTATTATTGCTATAAGAATTCATTCATGTACAGTAAATAAAAAATAAAAATTACTAAGAAGAATAAATAAACCTAAATAAAGACAAAAATAAAATAAAATAAATAATAATAATCTCGGCCACATTCACACATATATACAATATCAAAGAAATATTTAACATTATAATATACACTATAGGGTTGTGTCACATGAAATGTCGGTTTTGAAGGTAAAGGATTTTTATTAAAAATACGATATGAAAACAAGATAATTTTATTCGAAGGATTCACCTTTTTTTTCTACACATTTTTCCCAACGTGGCACCAACTTTTTTATCCCCCAACTGAAAAACTCTGAGCTTTGAAGTGAAACAAAATCTGAAAACGCACTTTTCACTTGATGATCATTTTCAAAAAGTTTTCCTTTGACGAAGTTGTCTAAATTCCTGAACAGGTGGTAATCTGTTGGAGACAAGTCGGGAGAATATGGTGGGTGCGGAAGAGCTTCGTAGCCCAGTTCTTTCAATTTTTGCACGGTATGTTTTGAAAAATGCCGCAAAGTGAGATCATGAGGTACCCATGTATCGAGCTTTTTTACTTTCTTAATACACTTTAAATGTCTGGAAACGGTAGATGCACTTGCATTAAGTTGTGCTAAGAGTCCTTTAGCTGTTTGGTAGGGGTTTCCTTCTACTGTATGTTATAAAATAGTAATAGAGTAATCTTTTGGGCGAAAATTAACGGAAAGAAAAGGAAGGGTTAAAATTAAATACAACTCTATTAGAGTACAAAGAACTAAAACAAGTGGAAAGGAAATGAATGAAGGCCTCGCCTCGGCGGCAACTTTGATCTGAATTGGTCGCTCCTGATCGAGCTGCCACGTCTTCTCTGTCCGTCACGGCTTTTGTTTCTTGTTTCGCTTCCGCTACCTCCAGTCGGGCGTGCCATCACGGGTACGAAGACCCCATAGTCACTAGAGGGGGTCACAGAAGGACATATTCCCGGGGAAGTTGGGATCTAGGAGTTCAGGAATGGAGGGAAAATCCAATAAATCTTAAGAATCAATGCAAATATTTATTTAAAGAACATATAAATGATAAAAAAAAATATATAATTAAATAGTCCATTTCAAATTTTCATTACTGCCGATATTTTTTTGGTTCGAATCTCTCTATTAACAGAATATTATTTATTTTGGTTTGGACAACACTAGCGTATGAATCCCTTGTAGAGCAGACCCAGAGTCCATAATGTCGTTGCCAAAAAGTGGGGAAGAACCTGGGGGCTAAGTGTGATCTCGGCCTAATCACTTCATTGCACGGCCGTTGGCTTAGAAACAGAACGAATGTATATATTTACTTTTTAGATAATATCAATATTTGAACTACATTGTATGTAATTTTGCTTTTTTTAGAGTTCCTTTGCAAATAAATATATATCTATTTGAAACAAATAATAATATGCATTCCCAAGAGTTAAGTACTCAACACATTCATCAACAGCCTTTATTTTTTTAAAAACCTTTGTAAAAAAAACGAAAGGCCTTTTTTTAATCAAAAGTGTCTACCTTCAAGATTGTCCCATTAAAATTTCATTAGGGTCCGACAAAAACATTTTTTAATGGACGTTCACAAAAAGGAGAGATCGCCTTCACATAAATATTATTATGATCTCTTATGAGCCCTTTTATAAATTAAGCACTCGCATCTATCTAAAATATATATTTTTTATTTTTGTATATAATAAATATTGAAACGGATATAGGACAGTCGATATAAGGATATCATGCGAGTAAGCTTTAGCCAAGCAAAGTTTTAAAACGAAGATAGAAAATTCAAAAGCCAGTATCAGTCCTTCAGTTCAGTTTTTTCCTGGCTGCATGTGACCCAGATAGGCTATCGTCATCATGTGTGAATTATGGTGAGCAAGATAAAGAAATTGAAGCAACTAATGCTGTCCTGTAGGTTTTACAGGGGTATCCTTCAACGGAAATTATGACATATTTTGTAGAAAAGGAAAATACTTTATTCAACATAGTGTTGTACAAATGCAGAGAGTTTCTAACTAATATGTAATCATCATTCAAAACGAGGTATTAGTTTAAACTTTTTTTAAAATTTTTATATATGTGTGATACAATAAAGTTTCAAAATTGACTTAAACATAAATACTGATAAAATAAACCTTTATTTTTTTAATAAAAGAATTTCAAATTTGTTCGTTCCCACCACGTCAAACTAACAAATCTGAATAAATGTATCAACTTATTTTTCTTCGTGTAAGAAAGGACTTTACATTTTACTTTTGACCTCCATAATTTTTTAGATCTTTTTCCTTTTTTAACCTTACGTTTTTGTTTCTAAGATAATGTTTGTCAGCTATTCTTCGGATAAAAAAATGAATTTAAGGAATTAAAACAATATATTTTGCACTAGAATTAGTACACATCAATCTGACCATTAAACCTAGCCAGAAATCGGTGCAGTAGCTGCCAAAGTAGCAGGTAATTGTGACAAAAATGATCACCTTGAAGTACTTCCTTCATTGTTTCCCTGGTCTAAACTGTATCCTCTATTGTTCTAATACCGTACACTCGATTTGCAATGTTTTACTGTTTGTAAAGTATTATTATATATTTCTCGCTAGATAATGCTATTAAGAATCAATGTGTCCAATCTTAAGTCTTCGTGTAATTAATTCCACTGTCCTCAAAGTTCTTAAGCTGATTTTTCATTTCTGGCATTCGCTTTTTACTTTTTAGCTGTCCTAATATTCTATTAAAAGACTTTTCTTAGAGTGGAGTACCGAATCATCTATCGCGATTTAATTTTTCCTGTGATTCTGCAATGGTCTGGTAGTCATACCAAAACTACAGTTTCAACTTTGATTTTATTTTTTTATATAAAAAAAATAATAATAATAAAAAATTATTTTTTATTTTAACATATTTATTGATATTCACAACTGTGCTAAAAAAAAATTACATCAAGTAATTCTGATGGAAATATAAAAATTATCATGAAATACATGCAGAGGCACTACAAATATTACAAACTAGGACGTCCCGCGGCCATCTTCTTTTCAGACGCCTGGAGGATTATCAGGGAGTCGAAGAGGAAGCAAGGATTGAAACTATTGGATTGTATGGTACCTGGTTCGGGCTAAGTCAGCAACATATGGAATATTAAGGTCTTTATGAATGACTTTGTTTGTGACAAAATAAGGAGCATTGAGGATTTTCAGAAGGATTTTGGATTGTAAGGATTTGATACGAGAGGAATTCAATGGTTTAGTAGAGCCCCATAGCTTTACTCCGTAAGTCCATATCGGTCTTATGATGGTCATTTAAATAAGTCTTAATTTAATTATAATAATTTAAATAAGGTTGGAGCATTTGTCCAGAATTAGGAAACTAACCCTAAATCATCCCGACCTGAACAATTATGAGAGATGGCGCAAAACCCTTTAACAACGTATATATATATGTCAATATTGGTGAGAATAGAACATATCTTGTTCTTGTTGAACTTAAAATACCTCAAAGGTAGTGTAAGTTCGGATAAGGCCTGCACTGTTGCACTAATTTGTTTTTTGCAACATTGTTTTCTTTGTTACTGGAGTGTTAAACAATACAGGAGATAAAAGAAAAAAGAAAATTGCTTGCCTTTCGGTAATAAAAGGTCAAATATTCCGTGATATATGTATATATTGTATATTGTGTAAAATAATAACACCAGAGAGTAAGAAAAAAAATAATAGAAAATTGCAAACATAGTATGATTACAAGGCCCAGAGATATAAATCAATAGATTTTCAGCTTGGAACATGACAGATCCTAAGATTACCCGATGAAATCCATTAGATGGATTCGCGTGCAGACCTGTACGTCCACTTCGATGGGAAATCGAAGAGCAAACACAAGCCGAGAGCACTGAGCCGGAGCTGGCAGCGCGTGAATGACGTCGATATCTGTCAAACAGTTTTAGCGGGGGTAGGGGGCCCCTTCCCTAGGAATTTGCATACCCTCGCACCTCCCCATCTCTAGGGATCTCAATGCAATATCTGCCTCCAGCCTGTCTGCGCCTTAAAACTGCTATAAGCTCGCCAGCTCGTAATCGTCACGCTAAGTGCTAAGCGTTTATGTTGGATAGCGCTTAGTTAATGCTGGGGTTGTCTGGTTATATTTGCACTTGTTCCCCAATCTTAGAGGATTAGGATGTTGTCCGTAACAATAGTGACTAAAGTTTATGAGATGAAGAGCATTGTATACCAACTAATTAACCAGAATACGACGTTGTTTGAATCGTTTAATATCAAACTTATAATAGGTCTGTTCCTACACTGTTTCACTTCTATGCATTCATCGACAGGGTACTGCGCATGAGTAGTAGGCGAAATAGTCATGTAGAAATAGACTAAATATTTAAATGATTCAGTTGTAGCTGAGATCGTTTGAAACTTGTCATCAACTCATAGACAGGATATACTAATATAAGTTACTTAACTTTTAATTTTTTTTTTTATGTTAAAAGTTGACAGTAGGATATAATGAAGGTGAGATGGTTTGGCTAGCAGTCTATTAATTAAAGAAATGATAACAACTATTTATTGTACAAACAACGTCTTTATTTGAGTTGCTTCCGAACATTAAGTTTGATAAGCCCTGATAAAGTCCAGCAATGAGGTTGGTAACACAGTTGTGTGTTTATTCATTTGAAGTCACTTTACTGCCACCATGCCTAATCGGACGATGTTATAGTAGGAGCCCTAAATTTTGCTATCCAGGTTCAGTTAGGATATGGTTCTTGAACGAGTGCCTGACATCGTACAGGCTCGAAACCACCATTTTGCGTTTCCTCGATAGGACTGAAAAATCCTGGTTTATGGATTTTTTACTCCCATTAAAAAATACTAGGGCCACATGCATGGTTTGAACCACCGACCTTGGGTATAGATTGCTGTTATGCTATCCACTACACCACAGATGAGGTGGTAGCACAGTAATTAGTTTTTAATCGTTTATTGACCCCATCTAAACCATCTCATCTTTCACGAAATATTTATTATTAGTCATATAGTTAATATTCAAAACTTGTTTTCAACATTTGAATAGCGGATTATAAATTCTCTTATCTTTAATTTAAATAATGAGCTACACACGATTCCAGTGTTATTGAAAAATATAAATTATTTTCCTACATTTGTCCACTCAAACATTATTTTACAACAAAATACGCAGATATCAAAATCAAAATTAAAAAAAAAAAATCCTCTGCTGATCTCAATATTTAAAAAAAAACATTAAGGTATCCATTAAAAATAATAACAGGTTTAGCGAACACGAAGATAAGATGCCAGTACTACAACTGTCTCACCTAATACAAATTCGGTAAGACGAGCTTTGTTATTTTTAATTAATGATATAAACGTTATACAGTTCAAAAATAAAATTCACTCTTTGAATTTTAGTGATCAATTTCCTTAACAAAATGATAAAAACACAGCAAGTTATTACACAATGGTTTATAATTTAAAAATAACTATATTAGGGCATAACTGTTTATACAGCTATTAATAGACCGTTGAAAAAGCATTTATTAATTCAAAGGAAAATGGAAATCACTACTACTGACTTAAAAACGCTATATCTCAAATATTTCTAAACCGATTTTCCAATGATTCTTTTTTCGATTTGTAGGAAATTTAATTATCTACCGAATAGCACTTGGTATTTATTTAACGGCCAAAAGGATTTTGTTTTACTAAATTTTCGGGTTCTACGTATCTTGAAATGTAAGCACTCAAATTTTAAGTGGCGATAATTTTTTTTTTTTTTGGTCGTTTACAAAGGTTCATAATTGAAAATCATAAACCAAACTATATACAACAAGTAAACAAAAATAAGATTTTATTCCCACAGGATTCGGAGTATGAAAATCAAATGAAAGGTTATAGAAGAATAGCTCTTCATCACGCATACTATTAAGAACATCCTTGCATGGAAATAAAAATGACAATACAAGCCGAAGTGGAATTGACACGATGGCTGACCCTAAGCATTGAGGTCTCGGTAAAAAAAATTGAATGGTGCCAGAAAGATGGTGGTAGTATCATGGATATTTATGGACCTCGCTACAACTGAGACCAATATCGACAAATCAGCTCCTGAATTAGAAGGACAAAAAATATTATAGCCGCAATTTGTATGCCAGGGGAAGGGTTGATGTGAGGGTGCGGACAGAGGGGTTCCAAGAGGGAACGAAAATTATGGCAAAATCCAATTCCAGGAGCCTTTATTATATTATACTTTAATATTATAGAAATTCGTATATATATATAGTGTGTGTGCTTATTTGAGAGGATGGATTATAAACTGAGCAAGTAACAAAACGACTGATATATATTATCAATGGATTATACACACTTAAAAATATAAATTAATAAAGTATGAATGGTTACTATTTTGTGATTAAAAAACAAACAATAATTGCACCACCATTTAGTTAAGTATTTCATAATTAAATATTGTTTCTAGTGAGATTAAGATCATAAAATATTCAATCACCAAATTTTTACTATTTAAGGATACCCATTTTAATGAGGCTGGAAGTTGTTCATTCGGAGGAACTCACAATTAAAGGATCAATCCGTGGGAGATATAATATTTTTATTTTATAATTATGTAATTTTATTTAATAATTACTAATGTAAGTTATTATTGGGAGCGGCGTGGTCTAGTGGATAGAGCACTAGTCTGCTGTGCTCCGGGTCCTGGGTTCGAATCCCGGCTGTGGCAGAATATTATTTATTCGGTTAATTCAGTCGGGGGCGACCCTAGGGTATGGAGACCCTCCTGGGGCAGACCCAGCCTCTATAAAGTGGGTACCCAAATTAATTGGGGAAAAACCTGGCGGCTGAGCGTGATTAAGGCCTAATCACCTCATTGCACTGCCGTTGGCCTAGAAACAGTACGAATCTCTATATGTACTGAGCCCAAGACCCTTCATGGGTTGTAGTGGTACAGGTAAGTTATTATTATTATTAGTGTTATTTAATTATTACTTTTTATGAATAACATAAGAAACCACTTATATAATTAATTAAGTTTTCTTTATTGTATATTGTAAATAAGAAATAGCATGGGATTCGACTTAAAAGTGTTTTAACTTATTCTCTAGCTTGCATTCTGCTCACTAGAGGGCAGTAGTTTCCTGATGTATCGACGAGAAATACAATTTATAACACGATGATGTCATTCTTAAACTATAAACGAAAGATATAGTGGGGGTAGTAAATTAGTTATAATAGCTTATTTATAAGTACTCGTAATACTAATTAACTAACCCTAATAATGTTTAACTCAGACCTAACCAAAATATCATTACCATCAATTGTAAGTAAAGAAGGAAGAGGCAATATTATATATATATATATATATATATATATATATATATATATATATATATATATACATTTTTAAATTACGAAATATGATGTTGCTAGCTAATTTATAAATTTTCATATTTCGTTTTTAGATTATACATTCAAAGTATTTTTAATTTTAAAGAAACACAAATCTTAATAAGAACTTAAGAATGGTTTCAAATTAAACAAGAAACAAGCTATATAGAGGGTCAGAAAAACATATAATAATAAGCATTTTATGAAACTTGCGTATGTTAAATTATACACTTCGGTATTCTTTTCATCCCTCAGGATTTTAAAAAATATAATTCTGAGCATTATAGATAGTTAATATGCACTGTAGTGCCGATAATGAAGAGTATATGATATAGAAGATATAAGCTTGAAACCTCAATTATATGTTGTAAAAATGGTTTCTCTTCTTCGTATTCATAGTCGTCAGCGAACATAACACTGTACGTATCCAACGATATAATCTGTAATGGCAGAAGGATATTTTGAATGACGAAATTCGCAATGCGCACAAGAGTAGGTAATTCGCATGAGAGATCGATAGAACATTGAATATAGATGAAGTGAGAGCGGAAGTGAGGAGGGGTCTTGGCGAATCTACTCCTGTAATAGATTTAGCAAGCGCTCTACCTTATGGCGCCTATAGCATGTGCTACACGAGGCTTCCGAACCACGGTATCTGTTATCGAACCATGGTTTATGTATATATACTGCTATAACAAAAATGATGAAACCATAAGTAGAACTAAGCTATGAAACACTTACCAACTTGATATTACAGTTAAATCTGCCTTATTACGTTATTTCTCAACATGGAAGATTTTTTACTTTATATGATTATATTCGAAAATACGTTTTAACCTTTTGGAATATATTATATTGCCTTTACTAAAGAATACAACAAAGGAAGTTGAACAATTGATTTCAAATTAAAATTAGTTAAAAAATTCCGTAATACCAACAATAATCGAATGTAATATATAAGTCAGTATGATATATGATATAGTAAAAAGATATAATTAAATATCTATAAAGCTGTCATTAAAAAAAAAAAAAAAAATAGTTTTAAGAAACCTGTGTTAAATAAATATTTTGTTCCACTCATTTAAGAAGAAAAAAGTTAAAAATCCATATTTTAATATAAATGACCGTAAAATTAATACTACTTAATTAATCTGCCATCGAAACTTTAAACATAGGTATTTTAAAAAATGGACCATAATATACATTATATTTGTTTTTGTTTATTTATTTAAGGTCACTTTATGCTACCATGGCTAACCCATGCTACAATGCGAGTCCTAAATTTTAACTAATTAGGATAGGGATTTGTAACGGGTACCTGATATCGCACAGACTCGGGACAACCTTTTTAAGTCCTCTCCGAAGGACGGCATAACTAAGGAATTTTTATTCCCATTAAGAAATCCTAGGGCCACCAGCAGGTTTGAATCCGTGACTCTGGGCATATGCATATACAATATAAGATTATAGACTGATTATTTAGATTATTTTTTGGATCTTTTACATCAGAACTTGAGACACCCATCATACATCAATTCATGAATGCTATAATACTCTCAGACATCATTTTTTACTCTTTGCTTGAATATTGAATATTAGTGAAGTAAGCTCTTGGTGGTATATTTTTTTTTATTTTGTCAAGTTAATCTGTATAGTATAGTAATACTAAAGAATTTCTTTATCGCTTTATATTTTCAATATTAACGTGAGAGTACTAAGTTCAGAATTCATTCCTGTATGCTGAAAAAAATAAATCAAAATATTGTAGTTACTATAATTGTTCACATTAGCACTGTTTTGGTACGAGGCACACAAGGGATTAATAGGACAAAACCAGTTAAGGACACTAAAATTGAGAAAGCTTGATAAATACTATTAAAAAAAAACTGGTCATTGATGTTTATAACAACATCACTTCATGTTAATGACAAATAATCTGTAATGAATCAGTATATTACATTTTATACGATAATTTTTCCTTAACAATTAATGAAGTTTTAAGTATAGTGCCATTTTATCTAATGTTTTAAGAATTAACATTAGGTTAACTATACCAGTAAAAAATCTTTAATTAGTTTTATTGACGGGATTAATTTTAGTTTATAAAATTTCTATATCTCTTCTATCTCTGTAATAATTAAGTTTAATGAATTATTTTAAATTAAATTTAATGGATTTGGTTAATATAATATATACGACCCATAGGAATATATTTACTTTTTCTATTAGTGATGACAGCGAACGATTCGGGGAATTGTGTAGTGGGCGGGGAACACGAATCATTCCGCACGAACAAAAATCGCGCGAACTCGTTAGTTTCGCAGTTTAGAGCTTTCAGCTTCCACTTCGGACTCCAGGCTTATTGCCTTCAATTGCTTGAAAATAAATTCTGTTAAATAAATAAAGTGTCAAATGGAAAACGGAACTCTAAAAAGGCTTCCTTCGTCACGTAAGTCATGCAATAATAACACTAAATAAATGAGAAAACTTTAAAATTACCAACAAAAAAATCATTAGACGAAAAAATTCTCATTATAAAAAAAAATCATCAAGAATTCTTTAAAAATAAAAGAACAACTTATAAAATATAAAATTGTTAACCTTTATATTATTTTACAATATATGGGTAAGTATAACAGGAACAGATTGCAAATAAACATAATCTCTGTATATACTAAATAACGCCTACACAAAGGTTTTGTGGTTATTGGAGTTGGCGGTGTCGGAAGCCTCAAGCTGTAACATCGGTGGAAATTTAATTGAAGATCTGTGTAAGTCCTTACTGGGTTTTTTGGAGATTCTCTTCAAACAAGGAGATCGTAAAAGCGGGTGCCGCCTCCTTCGGGAAATGTCAACTAAAGATCTGACGGTTTTAGAATGAAAGAGGTGTCCCAGAAAACACTTTTTAAAACTTCTTATAGGCGAGGTATAAAGCAGATTTGCATGCAATGCTAGCTTACATAAATAATTATATAATTTTTTTTTCTTTATACTGTATTATCATAATTTATATATCTCACTCCAACCTTCAGAGGTTTTACATCATTTATTAAGATTTCTATTCCTAGTTTAACCCATATATTTTTTTTTGCATAAAATAATATTTTGTTAAAATTCCATTCATACTGTTTAATACTTCCATAGTAACTTGAGAATTTTAGAACATTCATGTTTACTTACCATTATAACTACAAGCCTAAATATTCATTTTCATATTTTTTTTCAATAATTTGGTGTTGTACAGTTATTTAAATATATGTAATCTAGCCACAATAAACATTATCTATATACGCAACATCATAATTTTTTTTATAATTCACTGATACGTTACTTAAGAAGTAAGATAATTTCTACGCCTTGTACGGTGCTATAAAAATACTTCAAAGTAAGACTTTTTTTTTTAACTCTTAAAACTTTGACGATAGAACGTAAAATATAATATAATTGTGATAATTCTAATTAAATTGATTTATTGTTCACTTATAAACAAAATACATTTTTACAAATTTTTTTTTCATAAAAACAGAACAGCACCAGTCCTTGTGTTTATAACTGACTTCCATGAGCACGTGTAAAATACAATAATAATGTTTGGCTGAAATACATTATTATGATTACGACAAAATTAACTATATAACTACAATCATATTTATGAATAAAATTTTATAAAATCACTATAGCTTTGAGAATGAAATATAAGTGAGTAATCATTTTTTTCTTAATCTATAGAGATTATTAATTATACTGTTTTTCATTTACGTATTTTAAAAAAAAAAAAAGAAATAATTCGTAAGATTAAATATACAACGGATCAAAGGTAGATTTGCTTATAAATTTTTATTTTATATCTTATTGATCTCTTTTCGGGGAAAAAAACGACGATATTAATATTACTTAATACAGCCTTGATTTGCCGTCAATATTTCGTCCTACTTATAAATGAAATATTCAACATAATACACGTAAAAGCCAATAAATATTAGAGTAAAAAGTTACTACTGTAAACAATTTCCATTAACTGGTAAATAGCTTACTGAATGAAATCCAGTGGCAGGTTCCCTTTGATGTTACCGCCACCAGCTAGCGGATGGAATACGCCAATGGCCTGATTTACTTGATACACTTAAGTATGAAGTTGAAAACATTTGCTAAATAATTAAAACTTTAATTTTTTTCTTTGAAAAATAATCTATATTTTATGGTATTATGAAAAAATATATTTTAAAAATATAAACTCTAATTCCTTAAAGCTGTAAATTAATTACGGGATAAGAGTACTTATATACTACGTATATATATAAAAACTGGATCACATTAAAAAACAACAATATATAATGTATTTAAGTAAGTAAAATAAGATAATATGAAAACAACAAGAAAAATATAAGACGAGACTTATAAAAACTGATATATTCACTAAAATAAACTAAAACTATTTTACTTATCATTTCAAATAATATATTAATTAATAAATTTAGGTAAAAAAATTAATTTTTTGCTCTATTAGTACTCATTGATCCCCGTATGAAAGATGATACGATAAAACGTTTGTAAAAAGATATTACCGTTATTTTTATTTTCAGAAATATGATTGTAAATAGATTTCTATCTTTGATGAAATGATTAATTTTAAACATTTAAATTAGAATACCGAAAATATCTGCTAGGATATTGGTCTGCAAGATAAGAACGAGTTCGGAAACATGATATAACAGCAGATAAAATCCACAGATATAAATAAAAATTTAACAAATCCAAGTTTTTAGGATTTATTATAACGAATAATAGTGAATTTAAAAGATTATTATTTTTTTTTTAGTTTTGAAAATATCCATTTTAAATGATAATCGCATAATTCTTTCTCTGTAATAAAAAGATGTATTTACGGTATACACATTTAAATACATATAATAAAGTATACCATAAAAAAAAAAAATATTCAGTTATCGGAAAGCTCCGCACACTACTTCAACATAGTTGTTATGAATGAATAGATTACCAACAATGTTTAAAAATTTCTAGTTCAATTCATTGATAATTGTGAGCCTAAAGACCGTTTAAAAATGTACTAAACAAATTTACCCACTACCCAAATTAATAATCGACATTTAAAATTTATAATCTCAATGTGAGGATATAACGTAAACGTATAATTAAAGTCCATCATGTAAAATTTCTTTCCTGTTTTTTATTAATCGAGGTGTTTAAAGTTGTTGAATTTTTTATTTGCCTAATATGGTCACAATTTCTAAAATACCCATTAAAATCGTTTGGAAATTTAATACTAAAAACGACAAATTTAATGCAATTTACTTAACAATTAAATATAATTATTATATATTTGATTGTTTTCTGTTTTTGTGGTTCTGGTCAGAATGAGTGTCATTCAGAATTAGATGTTATTGGGGAATATAAAAAAATAAGATTTAATAAATTTTTCGGGGTATTAATACTAGAAAGATCATGTTTATATTTTGTTTTGTGTGCGTATGTCAGTAGAAAGATATTTCAAGTCGAGTATTCCCAAAAATGTTTCATCGAGAACTTTCATACTATATACGAAATATTTTAAAGTAATTTTCTAAAAATTAAAGAGCAATTCTAATGATGATTATTATTATTTATCTGATGGTTTTTCGTTTGTGTCTGTTGACATTATTTAAAATAATGAAGGTAAAAATACAATACATGTATTAAAAGATTAAATGAAAAATATTAGAGTTAGTAAGCCTAAGATTTAGTATATTTTTCTGTATATACGGGTATATAAAATTGTGTGTATATTTTTGTGTGTGTCAATGTAATGTAGAAAGCTGCTTTTAATCCAGTACATACGTAAAAAAAAATGCATAATAGAAGAATTTTCCAGATTTAGAAAATGACATAACTGATACAAGTTGATAAAAATATATATTGATAAATTGGACAAACCTTTCCATAAAAATAAAGAAATAATCCACAGTGGCCTGATAATGAGCCCAGCTACAAACACGCACACACCAAACAATCACTAAACATACATCGTACTTAATGTACAATATACAGACGAACACGTGAATTTCGTGAATAGTACTTAGACTGAATGACACAGACCCGACTAACTCGAGAGACGGAGGTGCACTGGCTGGTGGATGTTCCGAGTCGGCGGGTGGAGGGGGCAGGAGTGGGGGTATCTAAGGGCGCTACCAGGGTGCTCTTTTATTAATAGTTTATGGCCACAGTACTCAGCTTTATTGCACGTAAATATTTTTATAAATGGCGTATTAAAAAAATCTATAAATCTTCGAAATATACTGGTAATTTTCCTGGAATAAATAATTACATTAATTAATTTATAAAAAACAAATTTAATAACGATTTTCAATTTAATCAACCACGTATCCTGATGATATTTTTGTATTTTTAGTCTAAAAAGATCCAATTTCAAACTCTACAAACCTCATCAGAGACCTATGTCCCATTACATACTTCCTCATCATTACTGACCGATCCTTCAAAATAAATCACAATTTTATTCATCCATTTTTATTCAGTTTACTGGTGTTCTTCAAGGCAGTATTCCTGGAACTATTACAATCTATACAGCCTTATATCCCGGCACATCCTACCACTTTCCTTTCAACTTATGCCGATGAAACGTTTCATCCCTGTATCACTTGTAGCTAGGTGGTTAGCATAACAGCCTCCTATGCCGAAGGTCACGTGTTCAAACTCGCAGGTGGTCCTTGGATTTTTTACTGGGAGTAAAAAATCCTTAGTTATGCCGTCCTTCGGAGGGGACGTTAAAAGGTGATCCCGAGCCTGCGCGATGTCAGGTACTCGTTAAAGATTCCTATCCTAATAAAACCTGGATAGGCAAAATTTAGGACTCCCACTGTAACATCGTCCGATTAGCCACAGTAGCATAAAGTGACGTTAAATAAATAACCAAACTCTTCGGTGACACACCAGAGACCTCGAAGCGCTGCGTCATAATTAGAAGATAATAATAAATTCCTATTAATTCCACCGAACCCCACAATATCCTTTAATAATATTCCGCTTGTTTCGGTTGAACAGTCTTGACAATCTTGACAAACTTCTTACTTAAAACCATCATATAAGATTGAAACGACAAGAAACCTCTCGTTTTTTCGGCTGAACGCCAAACGTTTACTAGACTAAACGTTCCCTTGATCTAAAGGCATTAATAGTAGGACAACTAATACAATTTTCAAAAAAAAGTTAGGATAATAAATCATGTATTCGCTAATTTTTACATCAAGATTATGAAGTAAAATTTATTGTCTTTAACCTCTCTACATTTTTACTTTCACTTATTATATATAGTAAGGAGAAGCATTGCGATTATGAAAATTTTCTAATTCCAACGGAAATACACGTTTTAGGGTCCCCTGAGTCAAATTAACCAAGTCCCGCAAAATGGTCTGTGTGTGTGTAGTAACTCCGGGTGGTAACGAAAAGTCCTATGAAACTGATATTTCATATTTAAGACAACTACATGCCCGAGACGTTACACAATCTTTTTCATCAAAATGAGCTTACCAGAAGAACCACTTTATAGCACGCATTTTGCATCTTTTTTCGATTTTCTCGAAAACTGTTTCGACGTTTTTGAATAAACTCGCTTTATTAATGTAAAATTTAATGGGCTTTTATATCGTGTAGGTTTTATTCTGATAAAAATAGTCTGACAAGGCTTAAATGCCAATATTTTCTTTATCTAAAGTACCTTTAATTTTTTATATTTTATAAAAATACCCATATTATCTAGTTAGCATTGATATATAACAGCTAAATATGCACCTGAGCAAATTTGAAAAGCAACTAAAGGAGAAAACAGAAAAAATATTTTTTTTAATGCAATTTTTTGTTTTTTAACACTTTTATACATGTGTAATATACCGTTAGAAAGCTAAAGATGTTAGAAAAATTATTATCTTATACGCAATCTTTTAAAAGTTATTAGAGAGTGATAAAAAGCCGATAAAACTAAGTAATTGTTTTAGATAATAATATAATAGATTTTTTAATAAAACACATGTTTCTATAGAAATTCAATTTAATTAGTTTTTTAATAGAAGTATACTGATTTTTATTTTATCATGAATAATTTATGCTTAATATTTTGATTTTTTCTTCCAGTTGTATTTTTATTGCAATTAAATTATGTTTATCACTCAATTAATTAACCTTCTCCATATTCCTACCTACCTTTCATACCTACCTTTCAATCTATATAACTATGTAATATATTTGGTAATATATTTGAAATAGCAATATTTTACGTCGGCAAACATCACCTATGTTGTGGATTGCCTGTATCAATAAAATAAATATATAAATAAATAATAGTTTCACGTATTTTAATCTCTAACTGTATTTTAAGATGCTTTGATTGTTTTTAAAAATGGAGGTAAGTGAAAGTTGTGTGTTGCCCGCACCAGATTTTTTCAATATTGTTACAAACATTTGTTTCTTCATTTTATGTACAAGATGGCTCAACTAATCCTTAGAACAATCGTTTGCATACCATACTTTTCTCTTGTCTTCGATGTAAATATAACACGTAATGAACAAATAATTAATTATTTTACATAAAAGAAGTTTATAAGTGATTTTAAAAAAAAATCTTGCCTCAATAGACCATTCCCTTACTCTATTCCGAGGGGTCGTTTATCTAAAACCGGATGGGCGTTCCATCAGATAATTCTACCGAAACAATCGATTTCTTCCTATAACAGGAACGTACTGTTTCAATTTGTTCACAGAACTTCGTATGATTGTTATCGGCGTTGTACTGGGCTGTTTATGTAGCCTACGAAAATATTGGGTGTATCACATGAAATGTCCGATTTCAAGGTAAAGGGTATTTATTAAAAAATACGTTATGAAAACAAGATAATTTTATTCGAAGTATTTACCTTCTTTTTCTACACATTTTTCCCAACGTGACACCAACTTTTTTATCCCGGAACTGAAAAACTCTGAGCTTTGGAGTGAAACAAAATCTGAAAACGCACTTTTCACTTATCATCATTTTCAAAAAGTTTTCCTTTGACTAAGATGTCTAAATTCCTGAACAGGTGGTAATCTGTTGGAGACAAGTCGGGAGAATATGGTGGGTGCGGAAGAACTTCGTAGCCCAGTTCTTTCAATTTTTGCAAGGTATGTTTTGAAACACGGGGTCTTGCTGCCGCTCAGTAAGATCGTGAGATACCCATGTATCGAGCTTTTTTACTTTCCCAATACACTTTAAATGTCTGGAAACGGTAAATGCACTTGCATTTAGTTGTGCTGAAAGTCCTTTAACTGTTTGGTAGGGGTTTTCTTCTACTGTATGTTTGAGGACATCGTTATCTATTACGGACGGAGGTCTTCCTCGGGGCAAGTTTTTCAAGTCGGTATCCCCAGCTGAAAACTTAGCAAACCAACGGCGAATAGTCCGTTCATTAACACTCCCTTCTCCAAACGCCTTGCAAATATTTCTAGCGCTTTAAGCTGCTGAATGGGCGAGTTTAAACTCGTACAAAAATATTACTCGAAAATCGCGTGTTTCCATGTTCTTATTTGGAGGTATACTAAAAAGTGGGTTATTGATTGAGCAGCTAATGTTTATAATACAAAGGTAGAGGATTAGTAACTGTTTACTTTAAATATGTAAACATTCGGAAGAAAACAACAGAGACCTGCAAAATCCTTTATGTATTTCAGAAACTATAAAAACGGACATTTCATGTGTAACAACCCAATATTTATACTCTCAAACGAAGTGGTTTGTACCATTCATAGTCGATCTATCTGCAAGATCCAAGGGGATGAAGATGATTTGAAAAGTCTATCAGGTTATACAACACGATTAGAATACAAATATATATATATATATATATATATATATATATATATATATATATATATATATATATATATATTTTAGTTGTTGAGTTCAAAGTAGCACTGCTTAAATTTTAGATTTTTTAAAACAAATTACATTTAACCAAGAGGCCTCACTATATCATGTAACGGTATCATTGTTTCTCATACGTACTCCATGAGTTTTTTATTACAATTTTATTAAAAAATCAGTTCTTAAACCCATGAAAGTATAGTTTCCTTATATATGGTACAGTTGATCAGAGTTGATTAGACACTCTGAGCTAGACTCGTCCGTAATTTTTGGGTACCCTTTTAGGGAAAAAGGATTTCCTATATTTTTGTTCTGCAACTACACAAGTATCGGTAGCCAAAATGTTTATATCAATATCGATATCCCACCCCTAAACATACAGACGGCTTATCATACTCCTGTCTAGTACCGGTGACAGTATGTCGGTGTCGATAACGCTAACTAGTAACTTTTTTTCTCTGTTAAAAATGGCTTAACTCGAGTAAAGAATTTTTCAATTCAAATATAATGTTCTTATATTCGACCAACTGTCCACCCCCTCCCTAACGATTAACTCACTTGGCACTAACCCTAGAATGAAAATCTTGTGTAGACCACTCCTTCTCCATTTCATTTTTAATAATTTTATAAATTTCTAAAAATATTACCCTCATGACTTTGGTAAGGACTTTGTTTCCCAGTGTTTCATTTAAAATATCCTTTTACTGTGCGTTATTGATTTATGTGACGCATTTTTACTTTCACTTACTATTATAGTAAGGGAAAATATTGCGATCGGGAAAATTTTCGAATTCCAGTTTTCAACGGAAATACACGTTTTAGGGTCTCCAGAGTCGAAATAACCAAGTCTCACAAAGGTGTGTGTCCGTATGTGGTAACTCTCGGACGGAAACGAAAAGTATTATGAAACTGAAATTTGATATTTAAGACAACTATACGCCCGAGATGCTACAAAATTTTTTATCAAAATCGGCTAACCAGAAGAGCCACTTCATACCATGCATATTGCACCTTTTTATGATTTTCACAAAAACGGTTCTTGTTTTTGTTTAAACTCGCTATGTCGATTTAAAATGTAGTGGGCTTTTATATCATGTAGGTTTTATTTAGATAAAAATGGTCTGACAGGACTTAAATGCCGATATATCAAATTTTCTTCTTCTTAAGTGCCTTTAATTTTGTAGATTTTATAAAAATAATGATATTATCTAGTTATCACTGATGAAAAACCGTTAAATATATAAATTGAATGAATTCGATACCCAACTAAAGGAAAAAAACTGAAATATCTTTTTAATGCAATTTTTTGTTTTTGAACATAAGAACAGTAATATACATGTGTAATATACCGTTGGAAAGCTAATGATATTAGAAAAAATATTATCTTATACACAAGCTTGTAAAAGTTAATAATGAGAGTTGATAAAAATAATTTAGATGATATTATCATTGATTTTTTAATAAAAGCACATGTTTCTACAGAAATTCAATTTAATCAATTCTTAAATAGTTTCACTAATTTTTATCCCAACTGTATTTTGAAAACTCTTTAATGGATTTTTAAAACAGAGGTAAGTGGAAGTCGTGTGTTACCAGCACCAAATTTTTATCTCTACATAAAAATTCTTAAAACTATTTAAATTGATTTTATTAACGGATGTAAGTGAAAGTCGTGTGTTGCGTGCACCAATTTTTTTTTGGATTTATTGGCAATTCAATATTCCCTTATTCTTCTTATAGGCTCGTTATTTCAGCTGCATACAATTTTAAGGATAATACCCCTCTGATTGTACTTATTGTTTTAAAATTCAAGTAGGTATCTAGTTGTTAATATGCTGTAGAAGCCATTACAATAGGAAATAGCTGCCGCTATGTTAAAATATTGACAACTGCTGGGGCCGAAGCAACATTAGAGGATGAGGACTTAAGAAGGTACTATTTGCCGCAGGACGCGGGAGTCTATCGGATATCCTTACGCAGTAGAACTCTCCTCTATCAACTATTGACGCACAACTGCGGCTTTTTCAGCGCTAAATTATTCAATGGCCGAGGGGTATTCTCCATTCTGGAGCTGTCCTCGCTCGGGTTTTGATTAATTAATGATAATATTTATGAGCCGTTTGATAACTCAATCGTTGTCCGGTTGAAATGGATTCATCATAAATTCGATAGCAATAAACTTCAATTCTAATCCTGTCCGCGGTTTATTCACTTATACGGAATTGATTGTATAGATTCAGATTTATTAGATATGATTGGTTTTAAATGCTCCGGGAATAATGGGTTTATACAATATATTGTATTATATTGTTATATCTCTACCTATATCCTTCGGAAGTAATTTTCTACGTATTATTGTTTATCGAGAGTTTCAAATAGCAAACTCAGGCATCAACAGAATACGATGGGGATTCAGGGTGATCAACATCAACATTATTATGTGCAAATTATTTTTTTGTTATTTCAAAGATAATATATATATTTTTTAAATAACAAACATTG
Organism: Piezodorus guildinii; assembly: GCA_023052935.1. NCBI lineage: Eukaryota > Metazoa > Arthropoda > Insecta > Hemiptera > Pentatomidae > Piezodorus > Piezodorus guildinii. Next base: position 213,489,017 of record CM041292.1, on the reverse strand, counting down.
AACAAAAAAAAATGTTCACCCATCACATAATATAATATATTATATATATAATATATTATGATTTGTTGTTTGAGATTTGTTTTTGGTACTCGAGACGGACTCATGTGACTCACCTCTATGGCGAGTTGAAGTGGCTCCTCCCCTCCACACGTAGACATTACTTCCTTGGGTCCTTTCTCTACCAAACGATAAAATCCAGCATCCTTCCTATATCCACAGTCAATTTAAATCCTCAGTCCACTTGCTTGGGACAAGATCGCGCCACTCCGACCTTTATATCCCATCCCACAGATCAAAAGCCTTTGATCGATCCTTTCTTGCCCGTTCCACTGCATTCTGGAATTCCATTTCTTCCAATATACGTCGTGCTTCTTCCTTATCCACATTTAAATATCTCCTTTTCCAGCATCTATTGTCCCTCACAGACGCTTGTTGATCTTAAATCTGATAATTTATTAATTATAATGACTAAATGCTTATTTTACTTTGCTTTTGTTTGTTTGTTTTTTTTTTCTCGGAAAATTAGTTGTTTTTATTTTCTCATTCTAATTAACTTATTATCATTATTATTACTTTGTGATTTTTGTATGTATGCATGTATGTGTGTGTATATATATTTTTTTAATATACTTACGTTTGTAATAATTCAATCAATTTAATGTATTCTGGCCAGAAGAGCTATATTTATTTGTAACATCAATGTTATTTTTAAGGGACTATGTCCCAGAATAAAGTTCATTTTTCTATTCTATTCTTCTATTCTATTCTATAATAATCAGACTATAAGCAACTATTTTATTAATTGCTCTTGTTTAAATGGGACTTAGCTTCAGAATAAAAAATATGTTTTGTTTATTCATTTACTATTGTTTATTTGTTGTTCATGTGTAGGCCACAAACATGCATTACATGAGTGGAGGATCTGACCAGTGTCAGAACTCCAATTTAAACGTTGTCTCGCTGCCATTGCCGTTTCAATCTTCGAGGAGGGTTGTAGGGATGGGTTGTGCTGGATAGGGATTGTGCTAGAGGGTTAGGATGATGACTAAGGTTCTGATGAAATTTGGATTTGTTTTTTTTCTATTTTCTCGAAAATGGTTCCGACGATTTTGATTAAACTCGCTATATCGATTTAAAATTAAATGGGCTATAATATCATGTAGGTTTCATTCTGATTAAAATGGTCTGACAGGGCTTAAATGCAGATATTTTAAATTTTCTTCCTCTAAAGTTATTATCTTTAGACCTATTATCTTGTTAACACTGATAAAAAACAGGTAAATATGTAAGCTGTGCAAATTTAAAAAACAATTAAACGAGAAAACTGAAAAAATGAATTTTTAGTGCAATTTTTTGTTTTTGAACATAATAACATATGTACGATATACCGTTGGAAAGCTAAAGATTTTAGGAAAAATATTATCTCATACAAAAACTTTTACAAGTTAATAGAGTGATGAAAAGGAGATAAAACTAACTGATTATTTTAGATAATAATATAATAGATTTTTTAATAAAACACATGTTTCTATAGAAATTCAATTAAATTAATTCATTAATGGTTTCACTCAATTTTATCTCTTATTGTATTTGAAAATTCTTTAATCGATTTTAAAAACGGAGGTAAGTGAAAGTCGTGTGTCGCCCGCACCAGATTTTTTTGTACATCGATTGTTAACAAAATTATAGTTTTTAAAATTATATGATGGAATTAAGTAATTTAGAATTTTAGTCTGATAACAGATTTATATAAAATTAGTAATTTGACAGTTTTGGCCAATTAGGAATGCTAAAAAAGTGAATTGTTTTTCTATTGTTTCTGCGCTGCACCGAATAGAGGGGTATTTCTAGCCATCTTGACTTTCAGGTTCGGTTAATTATTATTACATGACATGTTTGTACATTAATACTTTAACTCCTACAAACATTATGTACATACATAAACAACACAAAACTCTACTAATTATACATTCTATAGCCTCCACTAAACCAGCGGGAGACGCCAAGTGTTAGTTATATTTTATCGTTGTTAAAAGCCCTCTATACCTTTCACCAGGTACCTGCTGGGGGCGGTGGATATAATAATTCTTTTAATATTATCTTTTTTAAAAGCCTACACTGCCCTATAAATCACAATAAAGGTAACAGGAGTAAATTAACAAAGAGCTGTAAACATTCTGAATGTCCCAGGAAACAATAAGGTTTTTATATATCGACCGAGTCTGGAAATATTTATAAAAAACAAACGAAACAAAAAAAAAAAAAAAAAAAAAACCTCATGAATTTTCAATCAGACCCTTGTTAATGGTCAGTCAGGCTCGAGTCGTTCTTTTTCTAGGTCTTTCTTTTCTTCGAGGCGGTAGTCGAAGGTGTTCCCTAAAATTAGATATGTATCAGACGTCGGGAAACAGATGCAGGGGCCTGTGTGCGTACCAGGGTTGCGACCCTAAATCCAACCAATGGGTTCGTAAACTGTTAACACGTCCTGGGGTTGGCAGACTATTTTAGCCCTGGGGGAACTCCCGGGCAACTATTCGGGTGCGATCCGGGGTCTAACAGTTACTGGAATACCTCGCCAACTTGTGCATTCTGTCCTTCTGAAATACCAATGACATTCAACCCTTCATCAATGTGGGCAATGACATCCAACATTATTCGAATAAGATTACAGAATTCTACCAGCATTATTTTTTTTCCGGTCTAATGAGTAAACCTGGGACTGTGTCCATTGAGAATAAGAGTTATATGCGATTGAAATATATATAATATGTCTGGCCAACTGATAAAAGGAACATAATTAATTATTAAGGTTGATTTTGGGCTGAATAATTCTTCCATTAATACTCATTCTTTTATTTCATCAGTAAGACGTTTCAGGATATTCTCCCATCTTCAAAAGTCTACAAAAATTATATTAAGCAATTTACCATCACATTAAAAATCACTATAATGAAGTGAATGGTTTAAAAAATTTATAAATTAGGTGTCAATTGATAACAAAAATTTTAAAACTATTAAATAACAAATTTTAAAATCATAAGGAGGCATTAAAAGCAAAAATTTAACAATGTTACATAGTACTTAGTTAAATAAATAAATAAATATTATAAAGTTACCTCGTTATATATTCTGTAATCCCAACATTTTCACTAATCACACATTGAGCCAGGTAAAAAAGTAAAAACGAAGTCAATATCTAAATACATCAGATCTGAGCAAGAGTATTGCTCACATCTTTGTCCTCAACTGGATTAAGGATTAGACCAATTTTTAACTTGTATATGGTTATTATTATTTCATATTGTGAAATTCTTTAAAAAATTTATTATTAATTATTTATATTATATTTTTAATTTTTTAATTAAATCAGAATAGTGGTAACTTAAATGTCTTGAGTCGGTTTTAAAATTCACGGTTTTATCTTTATTTTATTGATATGTTGGGATTACAGAATATATAACGAGGTAACTTTATAATATTTATTTATTTATTTAACTAAGTACTATGTAACATTGTTAAATTTTTGATTTTAATGCCTCCTTATGATTTTAAAATTTGTTATTTAATAGTTTTAAAATTTTTGTTATCAATTGACACCTAATTTATAAAAATTTTTAAACCATTCACTTCATTATAGTAATTTTTAATGTGATGGTAAATTGCTTAATATAATTTTTGTAGACTTCTGAAGATGGGAGTATATCCCGAAACGTCATGAAATTAAAAGAATGAGTATTAATGGAAGAATTATTCAGCCCAAAATCAACCTTAATAATTAAATGAGCTCTTCCTTGTTTAGAATATATTGATATAATAATTAATTAAAATTAACAGTAGGGAGACTTCTATTTTCTTCAACACTAATATACGACAAAAAAAATACAAAAATAAACTTTAAAATTATATTACATATCATAAATATTACTATTATATATTGTATATGACATATTATAAATACTTCTACAAAAAAAATTAAAAAAAAATTATTAAAAAAATTACACAATGATTTATTATTTCCAAATAACTATATTAGGGAATAACTTTTTATATAGCTCTTTATATTTTCTATATTTTTTTTGTCTTCAATGACAACCAAGTTTTGGAGGAATTATATCTATTAATTAGTGACATGAATAAATAGATCAACCCTTTTTTACTTTCACCTACTATAGTAAGGGGAAGTATTGCGATCGTGAAAATTTTCGAATTCCAGTTTTCAATGGAAATACACGTTTTAGGGTCCCCTGAGTCCAGATAACCAAGTCCCGCAAAAAGGTCGTGTGTGTGTGTGTGTGTGTTGTGTGTGTGTGGTAACTCCCGGGGGGAAACGGTAAGTCCTATGATACTGAAATTTCATATTTAAGACTACTATTCGCCCGAGACGTGACAAAAGTTTTTTCATCAAAATGAGCCTACCAGAAGAGGCACTTTATACCATGTATTTTGCAACTTTTTTTGATTTTCTCGAAAACGGTTCAGACGATTTTGATCAAACTCACTATGTCGATGTAAAATTTAATGGGCTTTAATATCATGTAGGTTTTATTTGGATACATATGGTCTGATAGGGCTTAAATGCCTATATTTTAAATTTTCTTCTTCCTTATGTATTAAAGTACCTTTAATTTTATAGATTCAATAATAATAACTAGATTATCTTGTTAACGCTGATGAAAAACAGGTAAATATATAAATTGAATAAATTCAATACAGAACTAAAGGAGAAAACAGAAAAAATATTTTTTTAATGCATTTTTTTGTTTTTGAACATAAGAGCAGTAATATACATGTATGATATATACCGTTGGAAAGCAAAAGATTTTAGAAACAATATCATCTCATACACAAGCTTTTAGAAGTTAATAGAGAGTGATGAGAAGAAGATAAAACTAACTGATTATTTTAGATAATAATATAAGTGATTTTTTAATAAAACACTTGTTTCGATATAAATTCAATTTGATTAATTCCTGAATAGTTTCACGTTTTTTTATCTCTAACTGTATTTGAAAATTCTTTCATTGATTTTAAAAATCGAGGTATGTGAAAGTCGTGTGTTGCCCGCACCAGATTTTTCAAATTTTTTTCTTATGTTTATTGCGCTTAACTGATTCCAAAATTAATTCATATTTTTCTCTATCTTCGAAAATATCAGAGTTGTGGGCGTATTTATGGGTAAAATTTCATTATTTTTCTTTTCTTTTTTATAATTATTCGCGGTTAAAAAAATACTAATATTTTTTTTTCTCCATTTTCGAAAATAATGGAGTTACAAGCGTGTAGGTAAGACTTTAACATTTTTTCCTTTTTTTTTAATTTTTTACATTCAAGAAGTTTTAAAGTCAGATGTCCGAAATAAGACTTTCTTCAATGGCTAATGAATTTCGAGAATGAAAACGACGAATTTCAAGAAATTCTAAAAATCGATTCATGAAAAGGCATTTTAGAAGTAGCCGAAAGTTCCACTATTATTTAATTTTAAATGCTTAACATTCTGTCAAAACAACTCTATTGATAACATATTGCATTATGGGGAAAACTGCTGAATCTTAAATTATAAAATTAAAACAAAACAATTATTGCTGTTGGGGAGATCTTGGATATAGACGCCTTTATCCGTTTATACTTCCAATGCTATTTCGTTTGAAAAAAAATATTCGAATGAATTAAAGGAACAAAAGTACGTTGTTCGTCTGTAAAACTGTCGTAAAAAAAGCCACCATGATCTATTTCAAGACTTGTGTGACGGCATTGTGGAGTTTCCAGCTGAACGAATCTTTTCTTGGAGCTCCGGATCAATTTGTCCATGTTGGGAAAGCTAAGCACCGAGATATTTGAAATTCTGCTCTAACCGCTTCCGCCTAATCCTGACAATTGTGTGCTACCAGGCCTACTTCTAGTTTATTTTTTCCTTTTAAAGGTCTTTATTGTGGTTTTTAATCCTTTATAAAAAAATATGATTTCTTATCATGAAAAAAATACCAGATAGTCAAACCTTTAAATTCACAGAGTTAATGTTTCTGTATTAACATAGCTATTAGATACGACTAGCAAACTAAGGTAGAAGAACATAAAAAATTACATTTAAAATATTTCTATGAAGGTGAATATTTCTTTTCAATATTAAGTTGTAACTTCTTCAGGGCCTAGGTAAGCTTAGAGGGAATAGACCAATACTTACATGACAAAAAATTTAATGGACAAAGGGAATCATAAAACGCGTTGTTTTTTAGTTTATAAATTCTATGCCTAGATAATGGAAAATTTGTTTTATCAGAAATGTATTACTTGTAGAGAAGACGATTTTTATTCAACGAAAGATTTTTTTTTTTATTACTAAACCAGATTCCTATATTATTTTGTAGACAACCCAATAGTTTTTTCTAAATTCTACATCACGATTTTCGACGATACGTTTTAGGGCAGGTCTAATTATTGTGAGTTGTCATCTATTGGCAGATGAGCCTCTTATATAAGTCAAAAAACATATATACATTAAAAGAGAATACATAAAGCTAAATGAAATATAAGAAATAAATACATGTATTAGAATCTGCATAGTGTCATGGTTTCAGAACAAATAGGGAATTTGTCCTGTTTCTTTGGCCTGACAGCAAAAGGGATGATTAAACCGAGATCATGCTTAACCAGGTTATTCCTAGTTTTCAGGTACCCATTTTGTAGAAGTTTGGCGTGCCTCAGGAGATCTTCTTATCCTAGGATTGCCTTACTGTAACAGTAAACCAGAAAAAATCACTACGCCATAGACTACTATAGTAGGGCATTCTAAGAAATCATTAAATAATAAATGACCATTGATTAGATAAATAAAAAGTTTCCTTTAATCATACAATATGATTTTTAATAATAATAATAACAGGCTTAGCGAACCCGAAGGTTCGATGGCGATAACACCAAATTCTGCCTACACAGACTCGTCCAATGTTCACCTTTCAAGCCCAAGCCCCCGAGATCAGCCTTAACGCAATCCTCCCATCGACGCTTCGGCCTACCTTTCGGACGCCTACCAGTCGGATCAGCGACTACTAACTTTCACGGAATCCACTCCACTCCGAGCCCAACCACTTTACATGCCCATTTGAGTCTCCGCGATGCTATCAACTCAATTATATTCACAGGATACAAGTTCCGCCATTCCGCGTTGTGCAACCTTCTAAACTCCCCAGTGGCCTCATCTATCTTCGGACCAAATATTTTACACAGTACCTTATTTTCGAATACCTTAAGCCGCTGTTCATCCTTAAGTAAGCGGCCACGTTTCACATCCGTAAAGAACCGTCGGAAGAACAATAGTTTTATAAATTCTAACCTTTAAGTTTTTAGACAGAAGCCGCGAGCTAAGTAATTTAACAACTGAATAATCACACGCATTTCCCACCTTTAACCGGGACTTTATTTCTTCCTGGATTTCATTTTTTCTTGTTATCATTGAACCTAAATACTTGAATTTCTCTACTTGCTCAAAAGTATGCCCTGATACATCAATATCACCAAGACAAGATGATTTTTACAGAGACTAATTTTCTAAAGTAATTCGGCTATATAATAATTCGACTACTATGGACCGGATAATAATGGATTTCAATTATTTCGAATTTCATTTTATTTTAATATCTAATGTTATTGATTTGAAAGGTATTTTATAGATTGATATAGATAAAACAGTTCAATTTAATGTAATTAACTACCGATCCAAATGAACATAATATATATTTAATATAAAAAAGATATCTAGATAAATAAAAATTAACCTTTAGAAATAAAAATTGTTAAGAATTGGGAAATACTGATTTAGTTTTGTTATGTATATATATCGTTAATATTAAGTTCAGACGCAAGAGGGGAACACTATTTACATAGAAGGGGATTAAGTGATAGTGACCGCTCGGGAAGGACAGTGCTCTGAGTTACAGGAGAGACAGGTCGCTACTTCGCATGTCGCCTTCGTCGCTGTCGCCATCGTCGCCCGCAATCGTCCTCGTGACTTTAAGTACTCTTACGTTTATCAGAAAGTTAATTTCATTTGTTCATTTGTATTTTTTTCCCCTCAATATATATGTTTTACAAAGTTAGTAACCTTAATAAACCCATAACGAAACCTAAATAAATATAAAGAATTCGGCGACTCAAATTTAACGATCGGGTTGAGGCTGCGAGCGAGTGTGCTGTCGCCCTCTTCCCCACCATATTAGTAATGGATTTAGAGATAATAATCTGATGTGCTTAAGAATATATTATTTTTAAATATTTCCCATATAATGGAAATGAGAGATTTATTTTAATGTATGCTAGATTTTATTTTATAAGAAATATAAAGTCTATCTATCTATACATATCGAGAAATATTTTCAATATAAATATACATATTGAAAACATTTCTCTCGATCAATAAATAAAAATAAATGTAACTGTAAAAGTAATAACATTTTACTACGTACTTACATGATTATATTACGAATCGAATATAAGATAATTCAGATTTCGCATCAACATATCATGAACCCGTTTGATTTACTGAAACGTAAAGCTATTGGAGCCAATACTGTCAGAACGCTTTTAGAATTAGAGATCATATTGAAAGCTCATATCATCGAGAGAATGGTAAAAGAACACAGGATACGGGGCAATAAATGTACATTATATTTCTAATTTATGATCAAGCCTAACACTTCCCGGTTCTACTGCAAGCGTGGGCCCGTTATGGAACACGATAAATCTTACTCGCGAAAATAAAGGATATGCACACGAATATAAATACAATATATATCAGTCGTATTTCAAAAAGCTTCTAATAGAGTCCTGGCGTCGAATATTTTGGTACGTCGAAAATAGCAGACGAATTTTATAACATGGACATGTTCTTTGGATGGAAACTTTCTTCGGGTTCATAAATGCTCAATTAAAAAACTATATAATTTTAATTACACATATTTATTTATTTATTTTATTGATACAGGCAATCCACAACATAGGTGATGTTTGCCGACGTAAAATATTGCTATTTCAAATATATTACCAATAACAGTTCATAGTTATATAGATTGAGAAGGTAGGTAGGAATATGGAGAAGGTTAAATAATGGAGTGATAAACATAATTTAATTGCAATAAAAATACAACTGGAAGAAAAAAATCAAAATATTAAGCATAAATTATTCATGATAAAATAAAAATCAGTATACTTCGGGGCATTAGATGGATTCATATAATTTATTTCTTTTTAAATGATCAAATAGATGTGGGATGTGTGTACTGTTGTCATTTAATAGAGTATTTAAATGATATGGAAGGTCGACACCTATCAGTTGCCTGCAGTCGATCAGTAAGTGTTTTATAGTGATTGGTACGTTACACTGTTCACAGTAAGGTCTTGGTGTTCTAGTCAGTAAATGTTGGTGCGTTAGTCGTGAGTGTCCTATTCTGAGTCTTGTTAATGTTACTTCCTCTCTTCTATTGTTTTGTACATGATTTCCACGGAAATACTGTTTCTTTTATTTCCCTGAGTTTGTTATCCCTTTCTTTGGTCCAATTAAACTGCCATTTGTCCATGATTAATAATTTTATAAGCCTATAGAGATCATTATGTGGAGTGTCTAAGCAATCGGAATTACACATATTTATAAAACTAATTAATTTTAGTAAGTACAGTTTATTAGAATGAACTTAAAAATTAAAAAAAAAAAGGAAAACAATTGAACATATTGATTCAAGAAAAAATCTTGTTTTCTTTTTCTTTTACTTTCACTTACTACTATATATAGAGTAAGGGGAAGTATTGCGATCGTGAAAATTTTCGAATTCCAGTTTTCAACGGAAATTCACGTTTTAGGGTCCACTGAGTCCAAATAACCAAGTCCCGCAAAAAGTTCTGTGTGTGTGTGTGTGTGTGTGGTAACTCCAGGGCGGAACCGAAAAGTCGTATGACACTGAAATTTCATATTTAAGACAAATATACGCCCGAAACGTTACAAAACCTATTTCATCAAAATGAGCTTACCAGAAGATCCACTTTATACCATGCATTTTTCACTTTTTTTCGATTTTCTCGAAAACGGTTCCGACGATTTTGATTAAACTCTCTATGTCGATGTAAAATTTAATGGGCTTTAATATCATGTAGTTTTCAGTCAAATTAAAATGGTCTGACAGGGCTTGAATGCTGATATTTTCTTTCTCTAAAGTACCTTTAATTTTGTTGAATCTATAAAAATAACTATATTATCTTGTTACCACTGATGAAAAACAAGTAAATATATAAATTGAATGAATTTGATACCCAACTAAAGGAGAAAACAGAAAAAAACATTTTTTTAATGCAATTTTTTGTTTTTGAACATAAGAGCAGTATTATACATGTGTAATATACCATTGGAAAGCTAATGATTTTAGAAAAAATATTATCTAATACACAAGCTTGTAAAAATTAATGAAAAGCAGACAAAATTGATTATTTTAGATAATAATAAAATAGATTTTTTAATAAAACACATGTTTCTACATAAATTCAGTTTAATTAATTCTTTAATAGTTTCCCGTATTTTTATCTCTTACTGTATTTGAAAATTCTTTCACTGATTTAAAAATGGAGGTATGTGAAAGTCGTGTGTTGCCCGCACCAGATTTTTTTCTTTTATCTTGATTATTATTGTAATTATGTATTTTTAAGTATGAATTATTTTTCCCTCTTTATTTAGACAGTTATTGTACTTTATTATATTTCGTTTCTGTTTATGTATGAAGTAATAGTTTTAATTTCCTTACTTTTTTTTTTTACTATATTATGTTTTTGTTTTTTTTACGTATGAAGTAATTGTTTTATTTTTCATTAGTCAGTTACTGTATTTTATTATTATATTTTGTTTCTCTTTATGAATGAATGAATGAATAAAGCCTTCATTGCAAGGATTACATTTAAATTATAATATATACTTTTTAGTTCTAATATAATTTCTAATATAATCTATTATAATCTAATCTATGAATAATTTATCAATGAAGTAATTGTTTATTTTTTCTTTATTCAGTTAGTGTATTTTATTATATTTAGTTTTTCTTGATGTATCAATTAATTATTCTACTTTGCTTTATTCAGTTATTGTGTTTTATTATGGTTTTTGTATAATAGCATCTTTATGGTATAAGGTAAATAATACGTCTGTAATATGGCCACCTGTCATTAGCTATTCGCCTGCTTTTGGGCATTATCAATTAAATATTGAGTTTTAATAAACTAATAGATTTAAAAAAAAAATAAAGAATCGAATATATCTTGATTATGCATTGGAATTTATTTTATTAATTTTACTTTCACTTACCTATATATATGAAATATATATAGTAAGAGAAAGTATCGGGAAAATATTCGAATTCGAGTTTTCGTTTGATGGTCTCTTGAGCCCAAATAACTAAGTCCCGCAAAAAGTTCAAGGTGTATTTGGTAAGTCGAGCTAAAACGATGGTTTGTATAGAATAAATTCAATATGTTGTATATTTATATGCCTGAGGTGGTACAGCGTCTTAGTCAACAAAATCAGAGAGCCGCTTTATATCATGTATTGGGTTGTTTCACATGATATGTCCGTTTTTATAGTTTCTGAAATACATAAAGGATTTTGCAGGTCTCTGTTGTTCTCTTCCGAATGTTTACATATTTAAAGTAAACAGTTACTAATCCTTTACCTGAAATTTTTTTTTTTTTTTAAATGTACCTGAAATGTACCTCACATTTAAAGTACATATAAAGAAACTGAGATGTGTCAGCCAATTAAGAGTTGCAAATCCAGAACATATTAGAATCTATGGAAAAAACTCATCTTTTTTGTTCAAGTCACAAGAAAGCTGTATATTATGCAATCGATTTATCTACAACAGTCTACATCACATTCTCCTTCACTGCCCGGCACACAATGAAAATAGACGGCAATTTCTTCAAAACTTCATTTTAGAATCTTCCGACATCCAAAGTATCCATGATATACTGAGTATCGATAGTGTAGATAAGTTACATAAAGTGTACTATTACATGATAGGAGTTCAAAAAGTGCTCAATTCTTTATCCCAGAACATTTTCTATTCAGTGTTTATTTTTATTTTATCTTCAAAGCGATATTTTGCATATTTATTGTTTCTGTTATAGCACCAGTAACTGTTTATTCTTTAATCTGTAATTTATTTTTGAAAGTCAAATTGTTTTAGTAAATTTTCACTATTATTTTATTTATTTTTAATCGATATGTATATAAAGTTCTAAAACCATAATATTGTAATTTATAGCCAAGCTAGGCTCTGTTTGTATGGGGAAGCCCCAAAGACAAAATAAAAAAAAAAATTTCAGTTTCAAAAAAAAAAAAAATTTCCTTTACCTTTGTATTATAAACATTAGCTTCCCAATCAATTACCCACTTTTTAGTATACTTCCAAATAAGAACATGGAAACCCGCGATTTTCGAGATATTTGCAAGGCGTTTGGGGAAGGGAGTATTAATGAACGGACCATTCGCCGTTGGTTTGCTAAGTTTTCAGCTGGGGATACCGACTTAAAAACTTCCCCCGAGGAAGATCTCCGTCCGTAATAGATAACGATGATAACGATGTCCTCAAACATACAGTAGAAGGAAACCCCTACCAAACAGTTAAAGGACTCTCAGCACAACTGAATGCAAGTGCATCTATCGTTTCCAGACATTTAAAGTGTATTAGGAAAGTAAAAAAGCTCGATACATGGGTACCTCATCATCTCACTGAGCGACAACAAGACCCTGCAAAAAAACCGTGCAAAAATTGAAAGAACTGAGCTACGAAGTTCTTCCGCACCCACCATATTCTTCCGACTTGTCTCTAACAGATTACCACCTGTTCACTAATTTAGACAACTTCGTCAAAGGAAAACTTTTTGAAAATGATAATTAAGTGAAAAGTGCGTTTTCAGATTTTGTTTCACTTCAAAGCTCAGAGTTAAATATGTAAACAATCGGAACAAAACAACAGAGACTTGCAAAATCCTTCATGCAAGTGCATCTACCGTTTCAAGACATTTAAAGTGTATTGGGAAAGTAAAAAAGCTCGATAAATGGGTACCTCATGATCTCACTGAGCGGCAGCAAGACCCCATGTTTCAAAACATACCGTGCAAAAATTGAAAGAACTGGGCTACGAGGTTCAACTTCGTCAAAGGAAAACTTTTTGAAAATGATGATCAAGTGAAAAGTGCGTTTTCAGATTTTGCTTCACTTCAAAGCTGAGAATTTTTCAGTTCGGGGATAAAAAAGTTGGTGTCACGTTGGGAATAATGTTTAGAAAAAGAAGGTAAATACTTCGAATAAAATTATCTTGTTTTCATATCGCATTTTTAATAAAAATCCTTTACCTTGAAAACGGACATTTCATGAGACACAATCTAATATTTCGCACATATTTATGATTTTCTCATAAATGTCTTTAACGATTTTGATTAAACTCGTTACATCAGTGTGATATTTAATGAGCTGTAATATGATGTAGGCTTTCATGACTGAAATAGTCTAGAAGGGCTTAAATGCCGATATTCAATTCGAAATAATGACGAAAGTCTTTCAACTTTTAATATTTCAAAATCTTTTTATAATGACATTTATTTAGAAGAATATTTTGTCAGTAAATTTAAATTTCTTTATTACACTTTAGGTAAGAAGTTCTTAGAGTTTAAACGTTTAAGAAAATTAGCATTCTATAAATAATTTATTCTGTTAACATCATATGAAAAATAATCAGGTGATATCAACACACGATTTTCACTTACGTTCGTTGTTAAAATCAATTTAAGTATTTTTAAATACATGTAGAGATAAAAATAAATTGTTAAATAATTAAGTAAATTGATTTTTAATAGAAAGATGTGTTTTATTAAATAATCTATCATATTTTTATCTACAACAATCAGTTAGTGTTTGGGGTAATCACCTCCAATTCAAATGTCAAGATAATCTCACTAAGGGCGCTCTGCTTCTCTGACAGGGCGCCAGGTGGCAGCACGGTCAACACGAATTTGCCTTTTCACCACTCTCTATTACCCTATACAATTCCGTGTACCAGATAATATTTTTTCTAATATCTTTAGCTATCCAACGGTATATTATACATCTATATTACTATTATTTTGTTCAAAAACACAAAAATTTTATAAAAAAATATGTTTGTACTTTTCTCCTTTATTTGTTTATCAAACTCGCTTAAATTGGATATTTAGCCGTTATTTATCTATGCTAATAAGATGACGTGTCTAATTGTTTGAAATATGCAAAATTAAATGTACTTTAGGGGAAAAAATATAAGCATTTAGGCCCTGTCATGCTATTTCAATCAGAATGGAACTAGATTGATACTAAAGCCCATTATATTTTACATTAATTTTGCGAGCTTCATCAGGATCGTTTTTTTGAGGAAATCGTAAAAAGGTGCAAAATGCATGGTATAAAGTGGCTCTTCTGGTTGGTTGATCTTGATGAAAAAGTTGCTGTAACACCTCGGGCGTATAGTTGTCTAAAGTAAGAAATTGCAGTTTTATAGGACTTTTCTTTTTTGAGCTGCACTTACCAAACACACACACACAGCCCTTTTTGCGGGACTTGGTCATTTGGAGACCTTAAAACGTTTATTTCCGTTGAAAACTGGTATTCGAAAATTTTTACGATCGCAATACTTTCCCTTACTATATATTCCATATATAGGTAAGTGAAAGTAAAAATAATAATAAATTAATATTGAAGTTTTGAGGTTGATTGCCTCCCATTATAAGGATCATTTCTGTTCTATTATTCATATAGATATATGAATGGTAAGGTATTGCGAACGTGAAAATGTCCAAATAGGATTTTTGACCGAATATCCCTTAAATCAAATAACTTAATCTTCTAGTAAGCTATATATGTGTGCGGTGAGTATAATTAAATGAACACTATTGTACAAAAATAAAACAAATAAGATATTTATGTAATAAAACAGGTTTATAAAATAGAAAGGTAAATTAAAAAACGGTTTGTTTATTTATTTAACGTCACTTTATGCTACTATGGCTAATCGGACGATGCTACAGTGGGAGTCCTAAATTTTGCCTATCCAGGTTTTATTAGGATAGGGATCTTTAACGAGTACCTGACATCGCACAGGCTCGGGACCACCTATTAACGTCCCCTCCGAAGGACGGCGTAACTAAGGATTTTTTACTCCCATTAAAAAATCCTAGGACCACCTGCGGATTTGAACCCGTGACCTTTAGCATAGATTAAAAAACGGTTTTTCAAAACATATGAAATAATCCTTGGATCTTCTAACGATTTACTTATCACTTGAATGTAATAAGTGCAACAATTGCTTTGTTTATTTAAATCTACAGAAGATTTTAAAGGGCTAAAAATCCTATAAGAAATAATATATTGCCAAATAAATAAAAAAAATGAAACGTGAGTGACATAGTACTTTCCTGGTACACATAATTAGGAGAGAAGAGCACTAGGTTTAAAATAGGACTTTTTGTCGGATTTACATGCCTTTAATAATTAGAGATTAAAGACTAACCCTAGATTAATAACTCAATGTAGAGAAAAGATTTTATATGGCAATTACAATGAGCTTAACAATAAGTGTTGAGAGTAATAGCACATTAACCAGCGACCCGAGAACAATTTATGTCAAAGGCATTATGTATGTACATATGTATACATTAATACATGACAATAGGCTCTCTGAATATTAAATGTATGCTGATAATCCAATAAACTTCAGCTCATTTCGTATTGTCTCAAATTCCGGATGTAATTGTACTAGGCAGTAATTCGATTGTTTCAGGTAACTTTTCGTAGTAATTTGCAAAACTAAGCTCAACTTTTAAAGATAATCGACGTCTTAAATGAATTTTTAGGCCGTATTTTAAAACATATCAAAGATTCATACAGATATTCAAAAATAACTTGTTAATGTAAGCTGGCTCGACGAGTAAGGTAAAGTTGGGTTAGAAACCAACAGTGGTAGAAAATATATTAATTATTGAATGAAGCATCGATCTCAGTCGGGTTTTTCTTATGAGCATATCCAGGATCTAGAAAAAGAATAACCGATGGGCCTAAATAACCCACTGGATAACCAGTTTTTTAAAATATATATATATATATATATATATATATATATATATATATATTGTGTGTGTGTGTGTGTGTGTGTGTGTGTGTGTGTGTGTGTATGTATTTTTAATGAAAAGGATGCCAAAATATAATTTAGCAAAGTTAATTTAAAATATATATGAAATAATAATAGCCTTAACTTATCTAACTTATAAGATAGATAGTAAGGGTAAGTACTCCGATAATTTCACGAATCCTAGTTTAAGAAAAACAAAAAAAAAAATGTGTGTTTAGTTTTTTTTATTTCGAAAGACCAAATACTATAAAAAAATGTGTGTGTAGGTATGTGGTCGCACTAGATAGAAAACAAAGAATATAATGAAGTTATGTATTTCTGATATTTATATGTTATATATTGAATTAAGTAAAACAATTTTTTTTTTTTTTTTTTTTAAACATATTTATTGATATTTACAACTGTATTATTATATACAACAAGTAAATGTGATGGACATAGTAAACTGACATGAGTTGCATGAAGAGACGCTACCCATTGGCAGCACTCTAAAAGTATTTTAAACTAGAAGGTCTCGAGGCCATCTTCTTTTCAGACGCCTCGGGGGATTGTCAGGAATGGAAGAGGATGACAGAATAGAAACTAGTGGATTAGAGTGGAAATGGAGTTTTTCATGGAATGATTGATACCTGGTTCGTGCTAATTCAGAAACATATGGGACATTAAGGTCTTTATGGATGAGCTTATTCGTGACAAAGTAAGGAGCGTTAAGGATTTTACGAAGGATTTTGGATTGTAAGGATTGGATACGAGAAGAATTCGATGGTTTAGTAGAGCCCCATAGCTCTATTCCGTAAGTCCATATCGGTCTTATGATGGTCATATAAATAAGTCTTTTGTAATTAAGTGGTAGGTTGGAACGTTTATCCAGTAAGTGTTGAAGTAGTCGAAAGCGTCGGGCAGTTTCTTGTCGTTTCAGTCTTGTATGGGGATTCCAAGTTAGACGTTTGTCAAGGTGGAGTCCTAGATATCGAATCTGTTCAACAGGGGCTAGTGGAGTGTCATTAAAGGATACTGTAGGGCAGGAAGTCATGGGTTTACGACGAAGGGTAAATGTTATCTGGTGGGATTTGTTAGAATTAATTTTAATCCTCCAATTCTGACACCATACTTCAAGGTCTCGGATGTGGGATTGAAGAGTGTGGGAGGCTGTAACAGGATCATTATCTACTGATAGCACACACGTGTCATCAGCATAGGTCGAAAGGAAGTGTTTGGATGGGTTGGGATATCAGCTGTATAGACTGTATAAAGAACGGGTCCTAGGATGCTGCCTTGAGGAACACCAGCAGATTGAGAAAACAGAGAGGAATAGGAACTATTGTGATTTATTTTAAAAGATCTATCAGCGAGGTAGGATTGGATAATTAGAAAATAGGTAGGAGGGAGGAATAGACGGAGCTTGTAAAGCAATCCCGGGTGCCAGACTCGGTCAAAGGCCTGTTCTACATCGAGAAAGGCTCCCGTGCAGTACAATCCGCGCTCCAACGCAGAGGAGACAACGTCCACCACACGATGGCATATCTGGATAGTGGAGTGAGATGTACGGAATCCGAATTGGTGATCTGGAATAATATGATGGGAATCAAGGATTGGGTATATACGTTTCAGAAGGAGTTTTTCCATAATTTTACCCATAATACATAAAAGAGATATGGGACGGTAGGAAGATGGATTTTCAGGTGGCTTTTTGGGTTTAGGAATCATTTTTACTATGGATAATTTCCAGGAGGCAGGAAAATAAGTAGTGCGGAGAACGGCATTGTAGATGTAGGTGAGGAATAGGATGGCTTTTTGAGGGAGATGTTTTAAGATATGGAAAGTGATTTGGTCATGGCCAGGAGCTTTTCGAGCAAGTAATCTATGAATGATATTGGATATTTCTGAAGGATGGAAAGCTTTAGGTGGAAGGGTCATTTGGAGGGGAATAAATAAGTCTTCTTCTATCCTTTCGAGGTGATTGGGATTAAGGATATCTGGATGTGGAGTATAAGTATTGTAAAGATGTTGTCCGAATAACTGCGCTTTCTCTTTGTCAGTTCTTTTCCAGGTTTGGTTTTCAGTCAGGAGTGGGTGGTTACAGTCTTTGAACTTAAGAATTTTTTTTGTGGTTGTCCATAATGATTTGTCTGTTGTAGTAAGATTTTCAGTAAAGCTCAGTAAATGTTGAATTTTGTATGTTTTTATTTCTGACTTGAGTTTGTTAGTTAGTTTGGTATAGTAAGTTTTGTCAGCTGGGTATCGAGTCTTATGCCACTTCGATCTCGCTCTGCGTTTTTCCTTTATTAAAAATCGAATGTGCTGTGGCAAGTCAGTATGTTGAGTGTCATTAATGTTGGTGGTCCTTGTGTTGTCAATTATACTGCAAGTTATAGAGTCAGTCAGTTTTTTAACAGCTGTATCAATATCATCGTTTGTCTTGAGTGGAGTGTTCAAGTCTATTTTGCTTTCCAAGTCCTGTCGAAATACGTCCCAGTTTACTCGTCCTTTGATCAATGTAGAAGGAAGGGGTTTAGGAACAAAACTGGAATGCAAGGAAAGTAAAACCGGGCTATGGTCTGAGGAAAGGTCATTCAGAGATCTGATTATGGTTTGGGAGGAAGAAATTTGAGAGGTGATAAATATATCCAGGATATCAGGTTTCTTTTTTAGGGATGTAGGCCAATACGTGGGATTCAGGGGTGAGAGGACAGTATAGCTATGGGAAGTCGAGACACTGGAAAGGAGATTACCTCGAGAGTTGGATGTTCGGCAACCCCACCGTTGGTGCTTAGCATTATAGTCTCCTCCAGCGATAAAGCGCGGTCCAAGGGATCGAAAAAGGGTTTCAAGTTGGTTATAGAGAAGGGAAACACCAGGAGGACAGTATACAGCTGAGAGGGTGAGATGGAAAGGACGAGTTGAAATGGTCACTGAGGTTGATTGTATGGCGTCAGTTGGAGTAGAAGGAATAAGGGAATGGGGTAAGGATTTATGGATAAGGATGCATGACCCGGCATGGGAAGTGTTGTCTGGGTGGTCCGATCTGTATGTGATGTAGTCACGTATGTGAAATCGTGTTCGTTGTGTAAAGTGAGTTTCAGTCAAGAGTGCTATGTCAATATGGTTGTCATGGAGAAATATGTCCAGTTCGTCCCGGTGGTTGAGTAGGCCGTTAGCGTTCCACAAAAGGATTGCTAGGGGCTTAACACTCATCGTGGAAGATTGAATGGGACTTGGGTAAGGATTCTTGTGAGGAGGGTGATTAGTGGTAGGATAGTTTCTTTAAGATCTGAAAGAAAGGATTGGAGTATGGAGCTTATGTTGAAAGGGTCATGGTTGGGAAACTGATGTGGATAAGAGAGTTGTAAAGGATAATTTGTTTGGTCGGGATTGTTGACTGGGGGCTGAACACGCCGTGGGGTACGATGATGTTCAGTCCGCTGAGGTACTTGAGGTGAGGGATTCGGTTGATTTAGCTGAACAGAAGGAGATGATATTTGGGGAGGATGTTCAGGAGGCAATTTTACTCGTAAGGGTAGAGGATGAGGAGGAAGGGATCGATTTGCAGGTTGTGGGTTAGGATGGGAGGCAGGAGGCTTGGTTTGGGATTTAGGAGGCGCCTGACGTCGTGGTTGTTGATGCTTATTGGCGATGATTTCAGAGGAAGGTGTTTTGGTGTGTTCCGTCGGTTCCCTGGCGGCAGTTGTAGTAGGTGGCTGTTGAACGATGACACCTGTATGTTTCTGAATTTCCGGGAAGTTAGTCAAATCCAAAACAGGTGCCTGCGGGCGAATCTGCTGTTCCACTCGTGGTTCCGCTAGGTACTGCGTCCTCTGCCGAAGAAGGGTTTTATATACGACACAGCCCCTATAGCTAGCCGGATGGCCTTCACCACAAAGTGCACACTTTGCAGGCTCATTAGGGGGTTTGAGGCATGTATCAGAGGTGTGTGGCCCGGCACACTTGACACACCTAGCAGGGTGATGGCAGTAGGACTTAGTGTGCCCTAAAGTTTGACATCTGGTGCACTGGACAATTATTGTTCTCTGTCTTGGCTCTTCAAACCTTACTGTCGAATATACCAGCCGTCTTACCTGAAATATCTCCGTGTTATTCCTGGCTGGCTCCAAATCCACGAAAAACAGGGGCAGCGCATATTTTTCTTTAGGGTGTGTTACAGAGGATATGTTCCTAACATTATGGCCAATTTCTTCAAGGCCGCTTTTGATGGCTTCAGTAGGGGTGGATGAGTGGAGTCCTCTCAAAACCACCCTGTATGATTTATCTTCTTTTAGTTGGTAACAGTGAAAATTATAATTGTTCGTACTCAAATAGCTGATTAGTTTCTTATAGCTCTCCTTATTGGTGGTATTAATTTTTATGTCGTTTATTCGTGCGAAACATTGGAAGTTTGGCTGGCCTATTAGATCAGCGATTTCTTTACCAAATGACAGGAAATTATTAATATTTGATACATATATTGGAGGTGGTTCGGGGTCAGAAAATCCTTGTGGTTCCGGGAGCTGGTTTTTAGTGTTGGCGTTAGCTGAAGTGCTAAAGGTAGAAGAAGAAGCGGTAGATTTTGATGTAGATGGCGCCGTTAACTCATTTATGTTGGCTAGCAGTGGTACTGCGAGTTTTAGGTGGTGATGGCACTGCTTTTGGTTGCTGTTTGGCCTTAACCGATTTATTTTTTATTTTATTTGGCGAGTTACCAGCGGAACCAGTGTTCTTTCTCTGGCGTTTCTGTCGTGATCGTGGCTTCAAATACTGTGAGTCTGACTCGCTTATTTCAGAAAAGGGAGTCTCCTCTTCCGAGTCGTCACAAGATTGGGTCTTATCTAGATCCATGACTTAATTTAATAAGAAAGAAAAAAATAACATATATATGAACCTAAATAAATTAAAGAGACCTATAAAAAATTAAAGAGAGAATAGATATTTATATAATTATTAGAAAAGAAAAATATACTTAAAGAAATTACCAATTAAAAGAAAATTAACCTTAAAAATCTTAAAACTAAACTATTTACAATTATATACATATACAATAAAAAAACAAAGCAAACATTTCTAAGTTAATGAAAAAAAAAAAAAAATTAAAAATTAAATGTCTTAGAGAAAAAAATTAAAAAACTCATGGACGTAGAAAACTAATGTTTATAAATATTGTTTGGTTACGTCTTAGAACAACAGACCCGGCCGAGACCTTGTCAACACTAGGGAAGGATTAGCCGGCACAGCTGACCCTTATCTCCAGCCCATGCGGTCACTAGTCTGTAATTGTCTTTAGAACAAAACACCACTCACCTCTCTTTTGTGTTCGGTAAAATATTCAACAGTGCAATATCTCACGATTCACAAAGTTTGAAGGATATTCATGCGGTAACACAGTGATGAGAAGGTAAGAAACATAGAGCTATACGTATAGTGAACTGTACTCGCAGCCATGACACTTGAAACCCCAAGTAAAACAATTACATTGAGCTTCCATGAAAAATTTAAATTGGATTAAATATATATATTTTCAAACATAATTTATTGAAATTTACAATTGTACTACATAATACTACAAGCAGAATGTCTGGAAACGGTAGATGCACTTGCATTTAGTAATGCTGAGAGTCCTTTAACTGTTTGGTAGGGGTTTCCTTTTACTATATGTTTGAGTACATCGTTGTCTATTACGGACGGAGGTCTTCCTCGGGACAAGTTTTCCAAGTCGGTATCGCAGGCTGAAAACCAACGCCGAATGGTTCGTTCAATAACACTCCCTTCCCCAAACGCCTTGCAAATATTTCTAGCGGCCTCAGCTGCTGAATGGCCGAGTTTAAACTCGTACAAAAATATTACTCGAAAATCGCGTGATTCCATGTTCATATTTGGAGGTATACTAAAAAGTGGGTAATTGATTGGGAAGCTAATGTTTGTAATACAAAGGTAGAGGATTAGTAACTGTTTACTTTAAATATGTAAACAATCGGAACAAAACAACAGAGACCTGTAAAATTCTTGATGTATTTCAGAAACTATAAAAACGGACATTTCATGTGAAACAACCCAATACAAAATTAAAGGCACTTCAAGGGAAGGAAATTAAAATATCGGTATTTAAGCCCTGTCAGACTATTTCAATCGAAATGAGACTTATAGGTTATTAAAGCTCCTAAATTTTACATCGACATACCAAGTGGAATCAAAATCTTTAGTGCTGTTTTTTGAGAAAATCGTAAAAAGAGGCAAAATGCATGGTATAAAATTTCTCTTCTGGTTGTTCGATTTTAATGAAAAAGTTGCTGTAACATCTCAGGCAGCTCTTAAAATATGAAATGTAATTGTTATACAATTTATCGTTTTCGTGCTAGTCAAGAGAGAGAGAGAGAGATTAATTTGTCACGATCGGAATACTTTCCTTTACTAAATATTTCATATTTAGGTAAGTGAAAGTAAAAATTAACCAGGATGTGAATTTTGAAATTTATTTTAAGTAGGCGTTAGTATAGTGCGCACAAGACTTTAAATGACTGCTCCCTACAATGAAATGTACCACTCGACTACTACTGACCTCTATTAACTGTACTTTAATGGAGTATAGTAGATTAGATCTTACCTTTTCCTGGAGCAGTCATTAGGCCCGAGTGCCATCAAGACTTGAAGAACAGAGGACGAGATCGCTTAGCGAACTGGAAACAGTATCAGATGACGCTATAAAATGGTCCACTTAGCCAGTGCTTCCATCAGTTTAAAACAGTCAACAACACTTTTAAAGTTCCTTAATAGCCTTCCGTTTTATAGGATCCCTACCGCACTTGATGAATCTACTAGAAGTGCTTTAGAACGAGATTTTTATAATTCATTTCGGTCCCTCGTACTCTTCAAAACACTCTCAACACCGCCCTCGTGAGACCGACAATCTGACTCTATCTGAAACATAAATCTCAAAACACTTAGCAACTTCAGGGAGCGACGAAATTAATGTTGGGGGAAATTCTTCGTCGGTTTATTTCCTCTTTGGGTCTGAATAGTGAAGTTTAAAACTTCGTAAAACGATGCTTTCTTGGTGTTTATTCTCATAATCCCAAATGGGGACTGATGTAAACATTTATTATTTAAATAAAACGGTTAATTTCAGATCGAAGGAAATTTATTCATCGTAAATGCAACACTTCATTACAAAAATAGATATAATGATTATTGTAGTTAATTTATTTAACGTCACTCTTTCCTACTGTGACTAATCGGACAGTGGTATATTGGGAGTCCTAAATTTTGGCTATCCTTTCTTCAATGTGATATTGCACAGGCTTGGAACAACCTTTTTATCTTCCTCTCCAAAAGGAAGTCATAACTAAGGATTTTTCCCTTTGTAAAATGGTACCATCTTCCTTTTTTGAGCCTTGTCCTAGTACATAAAATGGTGTTATACTCACCACTATACCACAGGTGACCTCTTAATTTTATTTTTAAAAAATAAAAAAAGTTGGTATTCAAAAAAGGAAGGTGTGCTGTTAGTTACGTCCTTCACCCTACCGATTGATTATAAGAAAAGGAAATTTATTTATTCACAGTTTGGCTAAGACGTCTCTAAAATCTGTATAGTATAATATAATGTACTGTGGTAATCAAAATACTAATCCTTTAAAAATAAAAATTACAATTCATCCATTGTATTGTAGTTAATTCGTTTTTGAATTTCCAAGGTTAAATCGCTAGTGTATAAGCGGCAATAGTTCATTTTTATTTTATAGTCATAGTTGAATGAAAATTGACTCGCATTTTAATTGTAATAGATCATATCTACGATTAAAAATATTAAACAATTAAATTAAGTCTGGCAATCGCATCAAAACACCCACATTTCATAAACTTTGAAGAATTATTTACTAAATGTGGAAAATCCCAGGATATTACACCTTCATCATCTCCGCAACCATTAATTTTAGCTAAAACATTTATATAATTTTTTTTAAAGGTATTTCATTGTTCTTTAATTTTGCATATAATGATGTCAATGTATTTCTTACTTTTTTATTTTATTTATTTGTATTTATCTCAATTATATGCTGTTGTTTTTTTGTATATATATTATATTTTATGAAATTTGACTTTATCTTTGTTTTATTTATATACTGTGTGAATGTGATCTCATATCACTATTACTATTGTTCATTTAGAAACAGCTTGTAATATATCCGTATAAATTTATCAATAAATAAATAAAAAAAATTTGCATATATTAATATTTTCAATAAAGATAATACTTTTTGGAAATTACAAAAAATGCAATTATTTTCTGACTCTCCCTCTCCCCATACAAAACTCGACGCGGGAAACTCTGGGACGCTATATTAATTAATTAAGAGAAGGGTACTGAACAATTTCTGACAGGTATCAGCTTTTTTTGGAAGTTCGGGTTTTTCCTATTTTTACTATATATAGTAAGGGAAAGTATTGCGATTGTGAAAATTTTCGAATTCCAGTTTTCAACGGAAATACACATTTCAGGGTTCCTTGAGTCCAAATAACCAAGTCCCGCAAAAAGGTCTGTGTGTGTGTGTGTGTGTGGTAACTCCCGGGTGGAAACGGTAAGTCCTATGAAACTGAAATTTCATATTAAAGACAAATATACGCCCGAGACGTTACAAAACCATTTTCATCAAAATGAGCTTACCAGAAGGGTCCTTCATTCTGATTAAAATGGTCTGATAGGGCTTAAAATGCCGATATTTTAAATTTTGTTTCTCTAAAGTACCTTTAATTTTGTTGATTCTATAAAAATAACTATATTATCTGGTTACCACTGATGAAAAATAGTAAATATAAAAATTGAACGAATTCGATTTCTAACTAAAGGAGACAACTGAATAACTATTTTTTTAATGCATTTTTTTTATTTTGAACATAAAAACAATAATATACATGTATGATATACCGTTGGAAAGCTAAAGATCTTAATAGTTTCACGTATTTTTATTTCTAACTGTTTTTGAAAATTCCTTCATTGATTTTAAAAATGGAGGTAAATAGAAGTCGTGTGTTGCCCGCACCAGATTTTTTTTAAACTAATTTTACTGTACTATTTAGACATTCCCGGCATATTCAGGTCAAATGAAAATATATCATCTCATATAACAAATAAATCTGGCTACCGCTACTACTTACTATGTTAGCCAGATCCGCCTATCGCAGTACTGCTTGAACGAGATTTGATAGCTAAGTGTTAACCAGAGATCATTGAATCAAGAAGGATGTTGCTACTGGGGGAGGATTTATGTTAAACAGACGAGATCATTACTTGAAGGAGAATAGAGTTTAATTATATCGGATTTATGGTCGTCATGAAAAGGGAAATGGCGCGTAGGCAATGAGCGAGGAGGTAGGAGTGCCATAACTCAGGGGGTAATGGAGTTGCATTAAGGTGTAATCCTGGGGGCAACCTTAGGGGACAGGCTGGGGTGCGCTTCCTCCAGGATTATCGCCTGGATTTGCATAGTGTCCTCCGATCCTTGTCTCCTCTGGAAGTGGTCCTCCTGTCGTCTTCTCTAAGCCAGTATTTACCCCAAAGGGTTTCTAAGCAACTCCGTAAAGTCTGAACCAGAGTATCCCATGAAATGATGGGGTGGTATTACAACTCAGATCTTTCAAATTACACTAACTATAAAAAAAAAAAATCATCTAAAATATTTATTTATTGAGAATTATTAATATCTGTTTCAGAATGAACAATAGTAATACTGATATAAGACCACATTCATACAATTATACAGAAAGTAATAATAATAGTCAAATTACATAAAATAGAAAATCAATAAATTAAAAATCAATATATAATAAATAAAAAAAAAAACAAATCAAAACAACAACCAATAATTGAGATAAATAAAAAGTTGGCAAATAAATAAAGATCATACAAACAATGGTAACTATATACAATATATACAACTGCTAAGGAGACCCCAGATTGGGCTTTTACCTCCACTTGTGGAGGAAAAAAGCGGAATCCAACAGATCCCAGCGCCTCTATCTCAGCCGCATCACTGGTCTGAGCCAATGGAGGTTGAGTTAGGGCGCAATAGCCACAAACGTACGGTACATGAGTGGAGGATCTGACCATTGTCAGAACTCCAGTATAAATGTTTACAGAACTTCGCGGGGCCACTGCCGTTTCCATCTTCGTGGAGGATTGTAGGAGTGGGTGGAGCTTGAGTGGGATTAGGATGATGAAGAAAGTTCTGATGGAATTTGGAAAATTTGGATGGTACCAGGTCTAAAATAAATGGAATATTAAGGTTGTGGTGTAACATACAGTTGGAAACATAATAGGGAGCATTAACTATTGTTCGTAGGACTTTGGATTGGAAGGGTTGTATGCGTTTGATGTTAGAATATTTAGCTGTCCCTCACAGTTCAAGTCCGTAGGTCCATATAGGTTTCAGTACTGTCTTGTATATTAGTAATTTTTTGTCAACTGTAAGATGAGATTTTCTGTTTAGTAGTCTGTATAACTGGCCGAATCGGTGGTTGAGTTCTTTTCTTTTAAGTTTTGTTTGTATGTGGGTTCCACGTTAGTCTTTTGTCTAGTAAAAAGCCCAGATACCGGACTATGTCTAAGGAAGGAAGCGGTATGGAATTGAATTTAACTGTTGGGCAGGATTTGCGTCGAAGGGTGAAGGTGACGTACTATAAAATAAAAAAATTGGTGCACACAACACACGGCTTTCACTTACCTCTGTTATCAATATCAATTTAAGAATTTTTAAACAAATTTAGAAACGAAAATAACTAGTTAAAGAATTATTTACATTTGTTTTTGAAAGAACGATGTGTTTTATTAAATAATATGTTATAATATTATCTACGAAATCCAGTAAGTTTTTTTCAACACTCTGAGTTAGAACTACTTGTAGCGTCCGGCGATCACAGTGCCATCCAGTGTCTAAGTGGTGAAAGAATTGCACTAAAAAGATATTTTTTCAGTTTCTCCTTCAGTCGGATATCGAATTCACTCAGCTTGTATATTTAGCCGTTATTTATCAATTCTAATATGATGATGTGGCTAATTTTAAATCTACAAAATTAAATATACTTTAGAGGAAGAAAATTTAAAATATCGGCATTTAAGGGAGAATCGAAGAACAGTAGCGAGATGCTCTATCCAATAGACTTCATAGTAAAAATAACTTTAAAATAAACATTTGATCAATAATTAAGGTCATTAAATTGATTTACAATGTTGCTCATATTTACACATACATACACAATTATATAACATAAACGACCAACAATATAATATTCATAAATATATAATTATTTGGATAATTGTTTATATCAGTCAATATCTGTGAAACACAAATATAAATATAACTGCAAATAAATAAATATAAATAATGAAATGTGGCAATTTATTGATTAATATTTAATAATAATATTAATATTTCTATTTCTTTATTTCTATTACTTTCTTTATAATCACATTGTATAATTTGAAATATAAATAATTTATTTAAAAAAAAATAATTTATAAAAAAAAGAAAAAAAGTTTTTTGAACAGTAAATATAGTATAAAAATGATTATTTGTTAATCAGTTTACGCATGGGATGTAGTGCTTTCTAATTGAACTGCTATTATATGGTATAATATTTTCTATCACGGATAGCATAGTCGAATTGGTATTCCCAAAATGTGTAAGGTTATTGTTTTAATGCCCTTAATGTTTGTAAAATAAATAAATCAAATTATAATATTGGGTTTCAGGAAATAA
This sequence comes from Piezodorus guildinii, assembly GCA_023052935.1. NCBI lineage: Eukaryota > Metazoa > Arthropoda > Insecta > Hemiptera > Pentatomidae > Piezodorus > Piezodorus guildinii. The sequence goes on along the minus strand of CM041292.1, from coordinate 213,461,083 downwards.
ATGGATGATAGGTTTCAAAAAATAAATATTTTCTATGTTTTTTGTTGGTTTATTTATTCAGCAACACTTTTTCTATCCAGGTTTAATAGTACAGGCTCAGGATCACCAATTTAAATACCATTCTAAGGACGACTTGACCAAGGATTTACATAAGGCTATATGCGGGGATTAAACCCGATGCAATCCACTATACCATAGGTGACCCCCATATATCTGTTTTCGTATATATATATTGTAAATAAAACCTCTGTATTGTATCCATTTCCTTGATATTCTGTAAATGATTTTTGTGGGTAAACGTGATTATATATTAGACGTCCTTGAGTTATTTTTTTTTTTTTTGTTATATTAAATTCCTAACATAATAATAATATATCTAATAGCTTACGAGTCGATCTAAGGATATCGGAATCCTATGATACATAATGGTTTCATTACCCTAAATACATATCGATATATGTTAATTACATAAATATTAATAACTTGCACGTGGCAGGATGGGATGCCAACGACCGCATCATCCCATCTCTCCTATAATTTTTATAGACGGTGTTAGCCCCAGCAGATAATGCTCTGAGTCGGATTCATAAAAAGACTCTATCAGATCTGAGAAGGCTGTCAACGGATTTCGGCCTGATAGCAATAAGTAAGATTGAATTATAGCCCTTAGATAGCGCTAGGTATAAATATATCAAAATGTTCTAGGTATTTTACAAGGGCGCCGGTCGTATTTCGGTACTTTTCGATATAATAACTGCTATTACCGACCGATTTCTGATTTTATGGTTGTAATCCAAATATCCTGTTTTTATTATTATTGTTATCTATTTTATCTTAACCAGTTTTTATTTCTCATGAGCTCTTTAAATCTTTAACGGTATAAATGTTAGTTATTAGCGTGAAGGAACGCAAATCGGTGTGGAAAAACATTTCTAAATATTCAAACATAGTTCATCAGGATAGGATCCCAAATGTTTCCCATCGATTTTAATAAAATTTTTAAAAGTTAGAACTAGACATTAAACCATTAGAATCTGCAAAATATAAGGAGCCAACGATCCCCAGGAGTCCCCAAAAATAAATCGAAAAATTTGCTTGCGAAAAACACATTTTTTTAATATCTCTGGTTCTAGTAAGGGTAGGAAAATAAGTTCGGTGTCGTAAATTACAAAATTTTAAAGCAAAATAATGAGAAAAATAAGCCATTAAAATATTTAAGCCATTTTCATGGTAATAAACCTAAAAATATAAATAATCCAGTCAAAACCGTACTTTCGTATAAACTGTGTTCCTCGCTCCTAAAAAGGAATGAATCTGAGCTCAGTTTTTAAGAAACCTCATTAAAAATACTGTTCAAGCGAGATTATTTATATTACTTTCACTTACTATATATAGTAAGGGAAAGTATTGCGATAGTGAAAATTTTCGAATTCCAGTTTTCAACGGAAATATACGTTTTAGGGTCCCCAGAGTCCAAATAACCAAGTCCTGCAAAAAGGTCTGTCTGTCTGTCTGTGTGTGGTAACTCCCGGGCGGAAACGGTAAGTCCTTTGAAACTGAAATTTCATATTTAAGACAACTATACGCCCGAGACGTTACAAAACCTTTTTCATCAAAATGAGCTTACGAGAAGAGCCACTTTATACTATGCATTTTGCACTTTTTTTCGATTTTCTCGAAAACGGTTCCGACGAATTTGATTAAACTCCCTATGTCGATGTAAAATTTATTCGGTTTTAATATAATTTAGGTTACATTCGGATCAAATGGTCTGACAGGGCTTAAATGCCGATATTTTAACATTTCTTTCTCTAAAATACCTTTAATTTTGTTGATTCTATAAAAATAACTATATTATCTTGTTACCACTGATAAAAAACAGGTAAATATGTAAGTTGTGCGAATTCAAAAAACAACTAAAGGGGAAAACTGAAAAAATAAATTTTAGTGCAATTGTTTGTTTTGGAACATGAGAATAGTAATATACATGTATGATATACCGTTGGAAAGCTAAAGATTTTAGAAAAAATATTATCTTATACTCAAGCTTTTAAAAGTTAATAGAGAGTGAAGAAAATCCGATAAAACTAAGCGATTATTTTAGATAGTAATACAATCGACTTTTTAATAAAACACATGTTTTATAGAAATTCTATTTAATTAATCCTTTGATGATTCCACTCATTTTTATCTCTTACTGTATTTAAAAATTTTTTAATCGCATTTTAAAAACGGAGGTAAGTAAGCACCAGATTTTTTTGAGAATATTACCATGCATAAAACTCAAATATTTTATGGCTTATTTTTTTATTATTTTGGTTTATAATAAAGTAATTTTGACCCTAAACTTATTTTTCTAACTTCATTATAACCAGAGATATCATATAAAATGTTTTCAACGCTTAAACCTTCCGATTATTTTAAGCGACTCCTGGGGAACGTTGGCTCCTAATATTTTGCAGTCTAATGGTTTAATGCATAGTTTTACCTTACAAAATTTATTAAAAATGGGTGAAACACATTCGGAATCCTCTCCTTGTTAGTATTTAATATAACACGCTAAAATGAACTATACCATCCTTTCGTTCACGGCATCTTAAGACGAACAAATAAGCAGACACTTAACTAAATGTTTTAGTTTATAATTAAATATATACTCACTTAAAAAAGTTTCCATACAGCATACTATTGTTTATATAGCTATTTATTTTCAACTTAACAATTTCCTAAGGAACAAATTATTAATACTAATATTAGATAAAAAAATAGATTTATTTATTTTCATTTTATCATTAATACGTGTATAAAACGAGGCAGTGAAGCATAGGTCTAAAAAGTTTCCATACACTTTCATATTAATCCTTTTTGTTGTACTATGACCGTCTTTCTAATGTTATATGTATAAATCTTATCTCTATAATCAAATCTTAGTTCAGAATTTACTTTACTTGGACCAGGAAAACTGATTTCTTTTCAGTATGCGCATTTCTCGTGATTTGAGAGGGCTCATGGTTCGCAGGGACTTATCTATAAGAAAAATTGTATATCTGTTGAATAAGTCACATACTACTGTACAGTATGTACTAAAAAGTCATAGAGAGTTAAAATCTTTTGAGGATAGAAGACGTGCTAGAAGACGGGAGACTGGAGAATCGTCAGAGGAGAGCCATCCTTGCTGAAGTCCATGCAAATCCTTACACTGCCAACACCTCAATGGTCATTAAAATAAATAGAGACTATGGCATTAGTCCAGCTAGAAACAGTCAAAAATATTCTAAGAACGAAAGGATACAGTGGTCGAGTCGCAGGAAGAATGTTAAACCAGAAGAAGCGGCTGTAATTTGCTAGGGAGTATGTAAATAAACCCAAAAAGTTCTGGAAACGGGTCATATTCTCTTAGGAATCCAAATTTAATATTTTTGGGCCCGATGGAAGGTCAAAAGTGTGGAGGAAATCAACCTCAGCTTTCAAAACTAAGTTCGTCACATTTTCTTTAAAACATAACACTCATGCCCCAGGTCTTTTACGATAATATTTCAATACCTGTTTCAGACACAGTACGTTATTTAGGACTTTACCTTGACAAACGACTAACATGGGCGAACCACCTCAAATGAAGAAGAAAATAACTAAATCAACGATATGGATTTCTTTCGAGACTACCAGACATACGTTCAAAATTATCATTGACGAACAAATTAACTATTTATAAATTACTAATAAAACCCATTTGGACTTATGGCATTGAGTTATGGGTAACAGCAAAAAAGTCAAACATCAAAATTATTCAATCAAAATTACTTAGGAAAATTATAAATGCCCCTTTTTACGTATCTAACGAGACACTACATACTGACCTAGACATTTCATTCATCATTGCAATTGCCACTGATCGCTTCAATACATTTTTATGACAGAATGACCCTAAATTCAAACCTATCAACTACATATAATTCGCCCAGAAGACTATCGAGGCGCTGAAATATTGAAAGTTATATATATATATTTTTTTAATCTATCATATGTAGTTTGTTACATCATTTGTTAGCATATTTGCTTATTGCATAAGCAGATAGCAAATACAATTGTAATGCTAAAAACTTCTATGAATAAATAAATAAACAAAACTAAGAATTTATTTATGGGTGCCATAAAGACCTCAATGTTCCGTACGTTGCTGATTTGGCCCGATCTGGATGCCATTCCTTTCATGACAAACTCCATTCCCACCCTAATCCTCTAGTTTTAATACTTTCTTACTCTTCAATTCCTAACAATCCTCCGAGACGTATGAAAAGAAGATAGCCTCGAGACCTTCTAGTTTAGAAAAGTTACAGGAATGCTGCCATTGGGTAGTTCTTCTTCAAGCCTGTTTCACGCCATTTATCTTTTGTCACATTTACTTGTTGGAACTTGAAGTACAGTTGTAAATTTCAATAAATTATGTTAAAAAAAAAAAATTATGTGTGTATGGAAACTTTTTTGAGTAAGTGTATGTATTTGAAAACTGTATAAAAATAACGCATAGACCCTGATAAAATAAACATATTAATACAACTATCTATTATTTAATGAGAGAAAGACATATATAATCTCTCTTTCCACAAAATCCTTTAATTAAGGTTTCCTTTGTTCAAGGCTGTTCTCGGGATCTTCTCTCTAAACTCATAATCATTCCATTTCGTTATCCATATTAATTATCCAATTCTCATTTGGAACAATTCTAATGGACTGATTTTTCTGACAGTGCTTAGAAATCTTTTAATTCTTTCATACACATTTGACTACTTTATAGTCTGAAAGTATAATTTTTTTAACGATGATCCACGTTCTTAAACAGGAGTCTATTTATTTTTATTAGCAATTTTTTTTTTATTCGCACCTGTCCGAAGTTATCACAATATTTTAAAGTAATTTCTCTCTTGATAGTGTTTTTGTAAAATGCTATTTAACCGCATTAGAATCAAAACGTAAAAGTAGACACTTCCACGAAACACCGCGCTATATATCGTAATATTTTACTACACACTTAAATGAGCACACCTTAACTTAATTTTGTTAATTATCTATTTTATTTCATAATTGTTTACATCATTTATGAATATTTCGGGGTTGTTTCCCCATTCTCAAGACATATTTTTTGAAAACACTTTCTCATATATAATTCATTACTTCACTCCATAGCTTACTTTTAATCGTTTACATGGGTGTTCATTGGCTTACTGTTTCTGTTTAGATATAGTCACATTGCTAAAATCTCCCATATGTTTGATGAGCAGGAGGTTACAATTACAAAGTAGATTATGTTAGATGTTATGTGTTAAATTATAATAAATCATTTTTTGTATGTCTTATCTTCCAATATAAATTTAAACATGGCACAGTCGAAATCGTCCAAGTGAACTGAAGAAAGAAAAGTTATACAACATCTACTATGGAATTCAATAAACCATCGCAATTGGAAGTTAATGTGGATAACCTGTCCGAGAGCTTTAGAAGACTCCGGACTGAGGTGGAAATTTATTTTGTGGTCACAGAAACTGAGAAAAAATCAAGAGAGGTCCAGATAGCACGGCTAAAAAACTTATTGGGATCCGAAGGGTTAAAGCTTATATTCCACAATAACGACATTAAAGCCAGGTACAGAAACAGTTAATTCAATTTTAGATTTCCTTTGACAAGCATTGTACCCCAAAGAAAAATGATTCAATGGTGATTATAAATTTTTTAGTAGGAAGCAAGCAACAAATGAACGAATTGAACGGTATTTTACGGATCTCAAATCACTAGTTGCAACTTGTGAATTCGGTGACCAGGAGGAAAAATTATTAAAATCCCAAATAATTCTTGGACTTTATGACAAAATAATTTTGAAACTAACCATGAAGGTTATGAAGGTTACCAAACTAGGTCAGGAAGAATAATAAGAAGGCCTATAAGATTTCCAGATTGAATAGACTTGTCAGTCTCTGTCTAAAACTGTTAATTTTTGTAAATTACTTAGATTAGTAATTAGTATATTTTATTGTATCTTATATTATGTTGTGTTCTTGATTTATGTTTGCTGTATATAGGTGTATTGTTTTTTTTTTTTTTATATTTAATCAATGTTTCCTGTATTTGTATTATATTAGATATTAGTCTTGTATTATCTTTCTTACAACTATAATATCCATATTATTTGTTTTGTTGATTTACTTTAGTATATCAATACTTAAAGGGGAGGATGTTTAGATATAGTCACATTGCTAAAATCGCCCATATGTTTGATGAGCTGGAGGTTACAATTACAAAGTAAATTATGTTAGATGTTATGTGTTAAATTATAATAAATCATTATTTGTATGTTTTATCTTCCAATATAAACTTAAACAGTTTCTATTGTTTTATTTTATTTTTTATAAAACAAAAATATGTGACACAGTTGTAAATATCTACAATAATTAATAAAATAATTACGAACATAATTCTATCAGACACATAAATGATATGAATGCAGCCAATATTAGTAGGCCGACTTAAAAGGAACTCAATGAGAGATCTCCTTCCTTGAATTTTTTTCTTTCTTTTATTATCATTTATTGTAATTTACAAATGTATTAGTCAATACTCCAAGTAAATTAGTTAACAGAAATACATGAAGAGAAAATGCCCCATGGCACCTCTCCACTGGGTAACTTAGACTAGAAGGTTTCGAGGCCATCTTTTCTCATGGATTTTTTGATCTTGGTTCGTGCCAAATCAGGAACTATTAATGGGATATTAAGGCCTTTATGTATGAGTTTATTTGTGACAAAGTAAAGAGCATTGAGGATTTTTAGAAGGATTTTGGATTGTAAGGATTGAATACGGGAAGAATTTGATGGTTTAGTAGAGTCCCAGAGGTCAACTCCGTTTTCTGGAATTGAAGGACTCACTAAATGAAGAGTTTGAAGAGATGATAACTGCACCCGCCATCCATCCTCATGCCTAACATGCCACGACTGTCCAATGCCATCATATTCATATATTTTTTTTTTTTTTGTTTTGGTTTATTGAAATCATTGATAGAGAAGAAATTAATATTAAAAAAAATCTGGTGCGGGCAACACACGATTTTCACTTACCTCCGTTTTTAGAATCAATTAAAGAATTTTCAAATACAGTTAGAGATAAAAATGAGTGAAACCATTGAAGAATTAATTAAATAGAATTTCTATAGAAACATGTGTTTTATTAAAAAATCTATTATATTATTATCTAAAATAATAACTTAGTTGTATCGGCTTTTCATCACTCTCTACTAACTTTTAAAAGCTTGTGTATGAGATAATATTTTTTTCTAAAGTCTCAAGCTTTCCAACGGTATATCATACATGTATATTACTGTTCTTATGTTCAAAAACAAAAAATTGCATAAAAATATATTTTTTCAGTTTTCTCCTTTAGTTGGGTATCGAATTCATTAAATTTATATATTTACCTGTTTTTCAGCAGTTGTAACAAGATAATATAGTTATTTTTATAGAATCAACAAAATTAAAAGTACTTTAGAGAAAGAAAATTTAAAATATCGGTATTTAAGCCCTGTCAGACCATTTTAATCCAAATGAAACCTACCTGACAGTAAAGCCCATTAAATTTTACATCTATATAGCTAGGTTAATCAAAATCGTCGGAACCGTTTTCGAGAAAATCGAAAAAAGGTACAAAATGCATGGTATAATGTGGATCTTCTGGTAAGCTCATTTTGATGAAAAAAGTTTTGTAACGTCTCGGGCGTATAGTTGTCCTAATTATGAAATGCGGGACTTGGTTATTTGGACTCAGGGGACCCTAAAATGTGTATTTAAGTTGAAAACTGGGATTCGAAAATTTTCAGGATCGCAATACTTTCCCTTACTATATATAGTAAGTGAAAGTAAAAAAAAAATCTATGCTGGAATAGTTAGTCGTCCTTGCAGAAAATCTAATATGACCAGCACAGCGCCTAGTATCGGAACACAGCGAACTATTTTTCTATTCCATTATAGTAGGATCCCTATAATCGCTAACAATATGAAGCTTGCAATAAAAGGAATCCCCTGCAATCTGCATCTCCACGGTGTGCTCTATGGCTCTATTATTGCGGTGGGAAAAGCAACGTACTAAGAGGCCATTGTGGGTCGGAGAGGAGATGCTATCTGGACTGAAGGAACATACTGGGCCTAGGGGATGGGCTGGTGGGAACCTCCTCAATGCCACAGATCCTATCTCGTCTTAATACTTAAATAGACCCTTTATAATTCATACTAGTATAGAAGTGATTGAAGTCAATTTTCAACCTTGTGAGTGGCAACAAAAGGCTCACGAATAAAGGGCAAACTCTGTTCCCTTTGCTCAATTGATGGAATTATACCCAATTTTTTACCAACTCGTTTTAAATTCCTATGAGACAATACATTGTAGTTTGCAACGTCTTTTCCCAATAGCAGAGGATTATTAACATTTTCTGACCTTTTCCGGAATTTGATAAAAAAGAGGAGTTTTGAATTGTCCTCTAAAACAGTTTAAATAAATATAAATTAATTTTAAAGTCAATTAATGCGACATATAAAATATATTGTGATAATAATAGTCTTTATTGATATACATATAAACATTTATAATATATTTTTATTTACATTTTTTTTCTTCTTTCTTTATATACATATATGTACATAGACCTTTCTTTTCAGAAAAAATATTGCAATGATATTAATCATACTGTCTGTTCGTGTTCATTCGTTCATGGACATTCTATTTGTATCAGAACTATGAAACAATGAAATCAAATCTTTAATAAAGCAAAAATGCTTATGTAGGTATAGGCAAAGTCCTATTTGAAATCGATGCTAAAATTCTGTTCTTGGAACATGGATTATGCTTATAGATTAACATAGAATATTAATTAAGAATTAGTGTGAAGCTTTGTTTCATCTTTTTATAAAAAAATCAAAGACCTGAATGATGTTTTCCTAACGTAAGTGAAAGGAATTACCAAATCTTTTCTCTAAAACTTCAAACAAGACCTAAATACCTTTCAAATTATATGAAGTATGCAGATGACACTTGTGTGCTATCAATAATATATTTTTTTTTTTTTTTTATAGAAACAATTCTTTATTGAGTAATATTACAATCAGTCCAATTTAGGACATTTTTTATAGTGACAAAGTAAAACATTCACACGATATATACAAAACAATAAATTTATATAATAATAAAACAATATACATATATACAAAACAAAATCAATAAAAGTATATACAAAAGTCACTCATACCTATATACAATTCACAAGCATACAGCACGTAAGTGGAGAATCTAGCCAATGCTAGAACTCCAATATAGATGTTACAAGAGGTCTCGAGGCCACTGCCGTTTCAACCTTCTAGGAGGATGGTAAGGATGCTTGGAGCTGGATAAGGATTGAGCTAGGGGAGTAGGGTGATGGATAAGGTTCTGATGGAATTTAGAGAATTTTAATGATATAAGGTCTAAAATAAATGGAATATTTAGGTCGCGGTGTAAGGTATGGTTGGATACATAATAAGGGGCATTAACTATTGTTCGAAGGACTTTAGATTGGAAGGATTGAATGCGTTTGATGTTAGAAAATTTGGCTGTCCCCCACAGTTCAAGTCCGTAGGTCCAGATAGGTTTCAGTACTATCTTGTATATTAACAGTTTGTTCTCGATAGATAGTTTTGAATTTCTGTCAGTAGTCTGTATAATTGTACAAATCGTCGATTAAGTTCTTGTCGTTTAAGTCTAGTATGCGGGTTCCAAGTTTGTCTTTTGTCCAGAAGGAAGCCAAGATACCGGACTGTGTCGGAGAAAGGAAGCGGAACGGAGTTAAAGAGAACTGGAGGGCAGGATTGTCTTCGAAGGGTAAAGGTGACATGTTTGCATTTGGATTGATTGACTTTGATTCTCCAGTTGTTACACCAGTCTTCAATTTGAGAAAGGTGCGTTTAGAGGCCTATAGATGCAATTTCGGGATCGAAGAAGTGAGAGGATAGGATAGCTGTGTCATCAGCGTACGTTGCTAGAAAGGTATTTGGGCAAACAGGAATATTAGCCGTGTATATATTTTAGAGGATAGGACCAAGGACACTGCCCTGAGGAACACCGGATTCGACTGGATAATAATTGGAATATTCTGCACCACAGCGAACTCGGAAGGAGCGGTTTGATAGATAGGATCGGAGGACTAGGTTTAAGGATTGGGGTGAATGGTTTTTGAGCTTAAAGATCAATAATATTAAGTCTTTATTGATATACATATAAACATTTGTAATACATTTTTATTTACAAACTTTTTTTTCTTCTTCTTCTTTCTTTATATACATATATGTACATAGACCCTCCTTTTTAGGAGTATAAAGTCTTTTACGGCAATTACCCGTACTTGAGTTAAAGAGTTCGCTTATATTCATCTTCCAATTTTCTTTATCCTTAGCTTTACGTGACCATAGCACTCCTGCCTTTTTGATTTCATCGCAGCAAATAACAAAGCATTTATATCTAGTGACAAAAACTGCAAGGAGTTTCCAATCAAGATGCACTATCACCACAGCTGTTCAGTATAGTACTGGGACTTATTCTAAAGGATATGGAATGGGATAAATATGGAATAAAAATAAATGGCATTAAAACAAATGCACTTAAATATGCTGATGATGTCCTACTGATTTCCAGAAAAGAAGAAGAGATAGTGACAATACTGAAACAACTTAGGCTTAGAAGTGTACAACATGGACTGTGTTTGAACTTGGCAAAAACTAAAATAATCACCGGCTACAGTGTCGCAAAAGTAAAAACAGATATTCCTGAAACAGGTGTAGTAGATACATTCAAATATCTAGGAAAAGTATTCTTTTAAAGATAAACAGTCTACTAAAATCCAAACTAGGACAGCTTGGCAAAAATATTGGAACTTAGGGATGATTATAAAGAGCAACGATATCAGACAGCCTCTAAAGACGTTAGCCTCCAATAGCTGTATATTGCCTTTCCTATCTTATGGATGTCAAACATGGTCCCTCAACAAGCTTCATTATAACATTATAACATGCCAAAGAGCAATGGAGAGGAGCATGTTAGGCGTAAGGAAAAGAGAAAAGGTAATCTGCCAAACAATAAGAAAAGCTAGTGGTGTCATTGATCCAATCAGGTTCGTGAAAAAGATGAAAAGTCAATTGGCTGGCCATCTAATGAGGAAAAATGATAAAAACTGGGCTAAAATGTTGACTGAGTGGACCCCATTGGATAGGAAAAGGAACCGAGGCAGGCAAAGGAGAAGGTGATGTGAAGATGGTGAAAATAGATTTTAAAAACTGTCAAAAAATTTATATTGGGGAAACATCCAAAATGAGGCTAGAATCCAAGACTTGAATAAAACTGCACATTTTCTATTGAAAAAATATAAAAAATATAAATCTTTCAGCACTCTCTAACTATAGTATAGCTAATAAACATGAATTTAATTTTGAAAATATACAAATTCATAATACAGAACAACAAACCAAAACTAGAAAGATACTTAAGTCAATGTATATAACTAAAAATATAAAAAATGCAGTCAATTGCAGAATAGATTAGAAAAAAAAGTCAAAATTATGCAGATATAATTAATAAATTGAATTTATGATTTCAATTTTTAAATATATAATTATTAGTTTCTATCTTGGATAATATTTGTTGTGAATATATAAAAACATTAACTAGTATAGAAATAGAACGAGACTAAAGGTTACTTTAGTCTGCTTTATACATGCATTTAAATATCCGTATAAATGTTGAAACAATTGTTTTATGTGATAGTGAAATGTAACATTTTTTTAACAATCATTGACGAAATGATGTTTATATAAATAAGAGATCATGATTACATGACCAATATTATGTGCAATATGGAAATATTTGTAAGTACAATTTAAATACAGTTATTTTAGAAACAGATTTTAGAATGTAATAGTGATAATTGAGTTTAAGATTTTAATATTACTTATTGTTGTTGTAGATATGTTTATGATATTAAATTGTATTTTAGATATTTATTGAATAATCTGAAGATGAGGCAAAGAAATACCTCGAAAAGTCATATTTAAATTTTATTTATGTTATTATAAATATAAATATAAACAAAGAGAAGAGAAAGTTCCAATTATTACATTCATAAGTAATTAATTAAATGAAATGAAATGAAACGAAAATGAAATGAAATGAAAAGCAATTTTATTCTGGGACGAGTAGTCCCCTAAGAATAACAAGAAAAGTACAATATACATGATAATTGTCTGGTCGTTTAAAACTTCAGTTTAACAATAAAAGATGGAGTTTGTGACAATGAATAGTATCATCTATAGATTTTAAATATTACATATGCTGGGAAGATTGATACTATAGGAGAAATAGTTGGTGTTTGAATGTGGACAATGATAAGGATTTACGAATGGATACAGGCAAGGAATTCCAAAATAGGTTAGCACGAATAACAAAGGATTTTTTGAAGGAGACGGATCTGTGTGAAGGTATATACAAGTTTATGGGTTGGAAACTAGTGTTTACTGAATGGACAGAGGAACAAGTGGTAAGCATATCAAGAATATAAGGAGGTTTTTTAGTTTTGAAAAATCGGAAAAGACAGACACCTAGGTGTACTGCCTACGGAAAGAGGGATAGAGCCAATTCAACTCAGTATACCTTCTTGAAACATGGGAGCGCCTGGGGATTCCACATGTAAATCTAATGAAACAATTCATAAGTCTTTTGAGTCTCATATCGAATTTCTCAGACAGCCCGCCATATACGAGGCAACCGTAGTCAAACTGGGGGAAAATAAGCGAAGAGACGAGTAACATACGGGTTTTAGGTGGGATTGAATCACGAAATCTTAGAAATTGTTTTAGGATAGCGATGGATTTTCGGGTGATTTGAGAAATATGATTGCTCCAAGATAGGTTCTGATCAATAATGACTCCAAGGTTTCTTACTGAGGTGTGGAAGTGGATAGGTATGCTATTGAGGTAAAGGAGTGGATAATATGGAAGAGAATTTACAAGGTTCTTGGAACCGATGAGAATGGCTTTGGTTTTTCCTGCATTCAACTTCAAATCATTTGCCGTAGCCCATGCGTTGATGTTGTCAATATCTTGTTGAAGTTTTTGGATAGCCTTTAGCATTTCGGAAGGTGGAAAGAAAGATAGATTTGCAGATAGATCATCTGCATATAGGTGGTATTGTGAGTGGCGGATGCAGTCAGGGAGGTCATTAATATAGATGGAGAAAAGAGTTGGTGAGAGTGAGGATCCCTGGGGAACACCACGTTTTAAGGCAATGGAGGAGGAAGGAGGTTCATTTGGTATCATGACAGTTTGAGATCTATAGGATAAAAAAGAAATAAACCATTTTAGAACGCTGTTTGATATTTGAAGGTTTTGGAGTTTGGAAAGAAGGATGTTATGATTAACTGAATCAAAAGCTTTTGAGAAATCGAAGAGGATTAAAATAGTGATTTTTTGTTGGTCTATTGAGGATTGTAGGTCTTGGGTAATTTTTAACAATGCAGATTGAGTAGAATATTACGATCGGAAACCGGATTTAGGAGGTTTTTAAAGGATTTAGAAGGTTTTTTTCCTCAAGAAAGTTGTTGAGCTGTGAGTGAACAATTCTTTCAAGCGGTTTGGATAGTATGGAGATAGGTCTAAAATCGGAAACTGCGGCGGGATTAGGAACTTTATTCACTGGACGTACGATGACTTTTTTCCAGGCTGTTGGGAAAATAGATTTTTGAAGAGAAACATTATAAATATGTAGAAGGACAGGAAATATAACAGTAAGACATAATTTAATTAATTTCACAGAGATTTGGTCGGGTCCATGAGCGTTCGTTCTGGACTTGAGAATGGAGAAGAGCAATTCTTCAGAAGATATATCTGAAAAATAGAAATTTTCCGGATTGAAGGATGTCTGTGGTAAAGAGTAACGAGTAATATGGGATATAGGAAGTGGTTCTGCGAAGTAGGAATTTAGTTCTTCGGGAGTAAATGGAACACAAGAAGAGGATTTGGAATTTATAATGGATAGGTTTCTAAGTAGCTTCCATTTAGTCTTAGGGTTGGGTGCTTGGGATAAGGAATTATGGAAACAATGTGCTTTAGCACGGCGTAAGGAACTGTGGAACTGCGTAATTAAACTGATCTCAATTTTTACAGCACATTTGCTGATTGTCAGATACATTCTGACAGGCATGAATATAGATATAAAGAGAAAAAAAAATATTAGAAATCATCATTTTCATTAAAAAAACAAAACAAAAAAAACTTTGATGAATTTCAAAATATAAAGCTCAACTAAAAGCCAATCCCGACCGTACCACTGTTCAAGAAAAGTTTTTCTTGAACGCCCTACTATTTTCTTATATTCTATTGTCTGGAGATTATCTTCTTTTATTCTAATATTCTTTTAAAATATTTCTGCTGTTCTATGTCCGTCGTTTTCATGATAGAGTGCATTTTAAGTTTTTCTCTGATCCGTTCGTTTCCTATTAACCTTCTAGGTTTTCCAGCCGCTCTTCATAGCTACCTAATACCTGCCATGGTCTTTGATTAATCAAACGATCCGTTCATGCATAGCCCTCTCCAGATAGAAGATAGTCTGTCATGAAAATTTAATATTTTGTATCCACCAGTCTCATCCCTTCTACTGGATTTTATTTCTAGCTATGTTCATTAGACGCCTTTCCTTACCAAGCTTCTTCTTCCTTGTCCTTCTGTGTAAATTTTGAGCAGGGGTAATTTTTTTTTTCTTTTTTTTTTTTTTTGGTCGATTACAAAGATTGATTATTGAAAATAATAAACCGAAAATAAATAATTAAATAAAAAATTGTCCAAAAAATTTATTTGTATTTATATCTTATTAAATAAATTACATTAGCAAAAGACTGATTAATAATAGGTATTTAACCGTCAGCATACTTCCTTCGCCACCTTGAAATGCTTCGATATATCTTTAATTTCCTAATAAATATATTAGATATTTCGGAATCAGTTAAAAGCATCGGAATCGTTTAGATACGTCTCAGAGGTATTTAACACGATAATAGGAACACGAAGGAGGGTAATGTTATTCTGTTCTAAGACCGTAACTGATAGCGCCGACAGCTTTCGTCCAATCCTGCCCAAATCCGACCCGAACCATTCACAGCCAACACAATCCTATTTGGAATTTCCTTAAAAAGACAAAAATACCGGAGCCTTGACACGGGCCCGAATAAGGCGGCGGAGTTGCCTAGAGCACTCTGAGCACTGAGTCGTGATTGAGCCAGCAAGCTGATTAACGATCGCTTCCTGCCCCGAGGCTCTCAGAACCGTAAACCTTAACAAGTCCTCTAAATTCAGGCGCCCCCCTCCACGAGCTAAATGAAATTTTTGAGTAATTGTTGTTTGGCAATGGCCATATCTTATGCGAGGGTCGGAGGTCTCGGGTCAGTTAAGACATTCCGCTTAGCATAAGGATCGCCTAACCTTTCTTCGGCATGTTGAGCGCTGCTTGTAAATGCACGTGTTTACAAGGAGCGTGACTAACGGATAACCTATCCTCTGTTTAACATTCTGCCTCACTGTGAACTTCATTGATTAGGGGTCCTGTTACTTGGGGGTTGGTTTAAACGTTTTAACAGAATAAAAAAAATAAAATATTCGATGTCGCTTTCTAGTGCTGCGTGATGGTAAAACGGAATCAGACCATCTTCTTTAGTGAGTTCATGTGTCATGCTTAGGAACTTTGAAACTGAAAACTTTAGTAAATGCATGTGTTTGCTTTATTAATATCATTATTATTCGATTTGACCATTTGGCGATCAAGATGGTAGACTAATTTGAAGCACATTTCAATTTCTTATCTGTTCTTCACCTCTCCCAAGAAGCCTTCATCTGTTCAGAAAACCGCTGTTTCCGTTCTTCCGTCCACTTGGTTCCCGTTCTTACCTTCTTGTGTTCGACTTGGAAACAACTCTTCATAACGTTTTCTCCAAATATTTTCATCATATTTTCTCATTCAAGATCTTGTTTTACTTCCTTAGTCCAGGTTATAGCCGTTATCCTCTGGTTAATGTTTCCTTTGATTTTAGCACATTGCTTTATTTATATGAATTTATGAACCTGCCCTCCAGTTTACATAGACATTTACGAGATACCACAATCAAACACAGTAACGTACTTAGGACTTATTTTTGACAAAATAATCAAGACAAAAGCCCGCAGATCAAGACAAAACGTAAAACTCTAACTTTTCGACTGGGAATATTGTATTCGATACTTCATAGACATTTTAAATTATTCATCGACAGAAACTGAACGTATACACTTATTTATTAAACCGATATGGAATTAAGCATGCCAAATATATGGACCTGCTAAAAAGACACAAATACGAAAAATACAAACCTTTTTAATAGCAATTTTTCATACTTCATACTGACACGTATTCCAACTACAACAAAACACATTCGATCGACTCACAAACGATTTCAAGAAAAACTAAATGGACACGTGAACAAATTTGTACAAAACATGGCTACAATTGACAAACCATCCATAACACGGCGTGGGCTGAAAAGAAGTTGGATGGGGGACCTGAAAAGATAGTCTGCTTAATGTCAGGAGGATGCACCGCTGGCTGCTGTCTCCCACGTGCCTGCCCACGCCATGTTTCCTTTCATTTTAGCACATTTGCTGATTGTATTTTTTTTTAAAGGTTTGCATAAAATGTAAAGTGAAAAAAAAAATAACATATGAATTTATCAGTTAATAAATTATATTCTGATATTAATGGCTGTCCATGATTTCACCAGCAGTACCGTCAAGGAATTTAAGGCTATAAAAAACATTTTCTGTATATCCTGATGAACTGTTTTTCGTGTGGGCCGTAGAAAAAGAAATTGTAATCAACATAGATACATCGGCGATTCTACAAAACACTCAGAACTTACCTAAAAGAAATTTCAATTTGAAAAAAAGAATAAAAAAAAAAAGTCTAGGATCTTAATTCTCTAATATTTTCATTTCAATTATTTATTTTACAATTTTTTTTTATACATTTCTAAACCATGTTTTTGTATAATATTTATTTTACTTTTTTTTAATTCCTGTATACTTAATGTTAACATATAAATGAGCCTCCTATAAAATGAGAATTTTAAAACCAAGAATAATGAAATTCCATTACTTAGTTCTGTTTGTTTCAAGAGAATACTAAAGCTGATAATATTTTTCCTCAATTAAAACTGTGTATATAAAATTGCTGATTACTGTATGAGTTTACGAAAAAAAGAAAAGAAATGCTGGGAAATGCATCAACTCTTTTCGAATTAGATTTACTTCCGTACACGTCAATTAGTAAAATATTCTATCAACGTCTTAAATTAATTTAATCATAAGCAAGCCAGTATAGTATAAACTGGTGGGTAAAGCTAATTTTTTTTTTATATGAGTCGAGATGGATTTAATATTATATTTTTTTTTTTTTGTTGGTGTTATACCTGTCAAATATTTATTTTTAGTTATATCCAATACTACACCAAAAACTCAGCTCAAATAAAGAAACCATAATGAATATACCTGTGTTGGCGTTTTCGAACGTATCCTGATTTTGGACATTTCACAGCTGACCTCAAACTATTGTTTAAATGCTTTTGTATTTTCCACATAACAGTAACTCTTGGTTGAATTTGTTTCTAAGCGTACGGTCTTGGGATTCAACGCGTTGTTTAAATGATTAAGTCAGTGTATTTTATATTTGCACTTGTATGAAATGTATCCACAGAGATTTATACAGGTTACAATATATCCTCTCGAAGGGTTTTTTATAGACCGAACAAAACTTTTTTATTCTAGTTTCAATAGATATACCGTTCATAAAATGCAAAAAGAATAAAAATAAGTGCTAAAAAGGTTTAATTTATTTCATTATTCATATTAATAATGAATATTTATTTATTTATTCAGAGAGGTTTTTGGCATTACAATTGTATTTGCTATCTGCTTATGCAATAAGCAAATATGCTAACAAATGATGTAACAAACTGCATATGATAGATTAAAAAAAATCTGGTGCAGGCAACACACGACTTTCACTTACCTCCATTTTTAAAATAAATGAAAGAATTTTCAAATACAGTTAGAGATAAAAATACGTGAAATTATTAAGGAATTAATCAAATTGAATTTATATAGAAACATGTGTTTTATTAAAAAATCTATATTATTATCTTAAATAATCAGTTAGTTTTATCTTCTTTACATCACTCTCCATTAACTTCTAAAAGCTTGTGTATGAAATGATATTTTTTCTAAAATCTTTAGCTTTCCAACGGTATATGATTCATGTATATTACTGCTCTTATGTTCAAAAACGAAAAATTGCATTCAAAAAATATTTTTTCTGTTTTCTCCTTTAGTTGGGTATCGAATTTATTCAATTTATATATTTACCTGTTTTTCATCAGCGTTAACAAGATAATCTAGTTATTATTAATGAATCTACAAAATTAAAGGTACTTTAGGGGAAGACAATTTAAAATATCGGCATTTCAGCCCTGTCAGACCATTTTTATCCAAATAAAAACGTACATGATATTAAAGCCCATTAAATTTTACATCGATATAGCGAGTTTATTCAAAATCGTCGGAACCGTTTTCGAGAAAATCGAACAAAGCTGCAAAATGCATGGTATAAAGTGCCTCTTCTGGTAAGCTCATTTTAATGAAAAAAGTTTTGTCACGTCACGGGCGTATAGTTGTCATAAATATGAAATTCAGTTTCATAGGACTTACCGTTTCTGCCCGGGAGTTACCACACACACACCTTTTTGCGGGACTTGGTTATTTGGACTCAGGGGACCCTAAAACGTGTATTTCCGTTGAAAACTGGAATTCGAAAATTTTCACGATCGCAATACTTCCCCTTACTATATATAGTAAGTGAAAGTAAAAAGAACTAATAACTTTCAATATTTCAGGCCTCTTGGCCAGCGCCTCGATAGTCTTCTGGGCGGATTATATGGGTTTGTGGCAGTTGATAGTTTTTGGGTCAGCAGGTTTGAATTTAGGGTAAGACTGTCATGAAATTTATTGTAGCGATCAGTGGCAGTTGCAATGACGAATGGAATGTCTAGGTCAGTATTTAGTGTCTCATTAGATACGTAAAAAGGGGCATTTATAATTTTCCTAAGTAATTTTGATTGAAATGATTGAATAATTTTGATGTTTGACTTTTTTCGCAGTTCCCCATAACTCAATGCCATAAGTCCAAATGGGTTTTATTAGTACTTTATAAATAGTTAATTTGTTCGTCAATGATAATTTTGAACGTTTGTCTAGTAATCTTGAAAGAAGTCCATAACGTTGATTTAGTTCTTTTCTTTTTCGTTTGAAGTGGTACGCCCATGTTAGTCGTTTGTCAAGGTAAAGTCCTAAATAACAGGTATGGAACAGGTATTGGAATATTCGTAAAAGATCTGGGGGTAGGAGTTTTGTTTTAAAGAAAATGTGACGAACAGGCTCTTTGATTGATTAATTTTTATTTCTATGTTTTTGCCCAGCAAGCTATGTCGTCCAGATGTTCGTGGAGTGCCTTAGAAGCCTTAGAGGCATCTTTGTTGGATGTCAGGATAGCTGAATCGTCGGCAAAGGTTGCTATATTCATGCCAAAGGTCACGGGTTCAAACCCGTAGGTGGTCCTAGGATTTTTTAATGGGAGTAAAAAATCCTTAGTTACGCCGTCCTTCGGAGGGGAATTTAAAAGGTGGTCCCGAGCCTGTGCTATGTCAGGTACTCGTTAATGATCCCTATATTAATAAAACCTGGATAGGCAAAATTTAGGACCCCCACTGTAGCATCGTCCGGTTAGCCATAGTAGCATAAAGTGACGTTAAATAAAAAAAAATAAATAAATAAAGGTTGCTATAAGTCTTTCTGGATCCTGTGGGATGTCAGAGCAATATATATTAGAATCATCATTACTATCACGAACATCGATTACTAAAATTACTTTGAAGAAATTTATTAGCCTATGATCTTTTTATACTATTCAATTTTTTTAACAGTGTCCTCTACATTATGCAGGTTCTTAATCTTATATATTGCCTGATTATTCTCTTAAAATAATAGAGACGGTAAATAAAAAAATATGTGGTAAAGAAGAAAGCATCAATTTAAAAAAAAGCATGAGTGGTTATGGATATGTCGTGTGTAACAAAATAGTTTAAATTTAATTTATATGGGAAAAGAACGACGAAAAATGAAGAGGAATCTCTTTTAAATGGTGAATAAATATTTAAGGCAGCGGTTGGGTAAATATTCATGAAGGAAGGCTTAGAGCCCTGCAAGAGGTAACTGTTCCACGAAACTGTTTGTGCGGTATTGTTAAATGAGATAAAAAATAGAGTCTCTCTGCTCAGTCTACAGTCTACCTGCTATCACCTATCTGAGGCTAGAATATTATGTCTATGCAAAGTGTACTAATAACATAAAATTATGGCTTTGATAAAATAATTATTTATTTTATTTCGACCGTAAGACAAACCTGAATTTATGAGGTCCTCCGGGAGTACACGCAGCCTCTATAAAGTGGGTACCCGAAAATTGGCGGGGGAAAAAACCTGACAGCTATGCGGGCTTAGCCTAATCATCTTATCACAAGGCTCTAGAAACATTACAGATCTCATATACTGAACCCAAATTGTTTGTTTGTTTATTTATTTAACGTCACTTTATGCTACTATGGCTAATCGGACGATGCTACAGTGGGAGATCTAAATTTTGCCTATCCAGGTTTAATTAGGATAGGGATCTTTAACGAGTACCTGACATCGCACAGGCTCGGGACCACCTTTTAACGTCCCCTCTAAAGGACGACATAACTAAGGATTTTTTACTCCCATTAAAAAATTCTAGGACCATCTGCGGGTTTGAACCCGTGACCTTTGGCATAGGAGGTTGTTATGCTAGCCACCCAGCTACAAGTAAACCCAAGTCTCTTCATAGACTTTACAGGTGATTTTGGTTTATAGTTTTCAATACTGATTCTTTGTAATCGAAGAAAAAAAACATTTGAGGGTTTACGTTTCAAGAAACGTAGAAACTAAATAACGGATAAAAAAAAAAAATCTGTTTGTCCGCTGTACGCTTTCCGCGGATCTTCTCTGAAACTACTGGACCGATATTTTTTTAAACTCGGCACAAAAATACTAATGGATCCAACGATGATCTTAACACCTATACATATTTACAACGCATATACCTATGTATTATTTAATTCAATAACTCAGTTATTAAATTTATTATTTTTTTTTAACCAGAAACCAGGATAATTATAACAAAAGAAAAGAAAAGAGGGAAAACACTAAATTTTGCCAATATATACCTTTATAACTCTTTTATTTTCGAAGATAGAGAAAACATTCTATAGAGTTTTAAAATCAGTACTCCTCTATTTATTATAAAACAGAAAATAATTGGAAATTTTATCTATATTTTAAAATTAGAATTTATAATAAAAAGGACTAAAGTGTATGCATTATAAAAATATATTGTACTTAATTTTAAAGAATAGCGTTATTGAAATAGAATAGAATACAGATGTTTAATATAAAACAAAAATCATTTAAATGAAGTAACAAAAAACCACTTTATACAAAATAGAACATATAATACTATAATGTATGTATTAGTAATAAAATATATATACATTCGGGCCCGAACACTATCTATTATAATTAACTAATGATAACAATAATGGACAAGGTCATTTGTTACTAGGTTGGTGGGAGAGAAATGAAAAGAATAATGCTGGGAGATCGGAGGTGTCCTGCTCCTCTCCCACAGGGAGAAGTAGCTCTTTGAACCAAGTTAAGGGGGCTCGGTTAATTAAGGAACAAATTCGTTCCTTTGCCGTCTTCTAGAGGGGCGAGTAATTACCATTTATTGCTCTTCGTTCAATTCATTCATTAATTACTGATTTATTTATGAACTCTTTTCCAGCGCTTCATCTCTGTTTGGGCTGTCAATTATTTCATCTGATTATCACGCTTAACTCTCAGAGGTACGTTGCTTAGAGCGGTACAACGAAAATAATTGCCGGTCCTCTCTTGTTTAAATCAATTTTAGAGCTTTTAAATTAAGGCAAATTTAAAGAAGATAAGTTTAAATGTTAAGTGTGTTAATAAAAACCGGTAAACAAATAGGTCTCGAATTAAATACCGATAAGACGAAATATATGATTAGTAGCAGATTAGTGGCTTCTGTCTAAAAACTTAAAGGTTAGAATTTATAAAACTATTATTCTTCCAACGGTTCTTTACGGATGTGAAACGTGGCCGCTTACTTTGAAGGATGAACAACAGCTTAAGGTTTTCGAAAATAAGGTACTGCGTAAAATATTTGGTACGAAGAGAGATGAGGCCACTGGGGAGTTTAGAAGGTTGCACAACGCGGAATTGCGGAGTTTGCACCCTGTGAATATAATTGAGTTGATAGCATCGCGAAGACTCAAATGGGCGCGTAAAGTTGTTGGGCTCGGTGAGGAACGGATTCCGAGAAAGTTGGTATTCGCTGAACCGACTGGTAGGCGTCGGAAAGGTAGGCCGAAGCGTCAATGGGAGGATTCCATTAAGGCGGATCTCGGGGGCTTGGGCTTGACCGGCGAACATTGGACGAGTCTGTGCAGGCGAAGTTTGGTGGTATTGGTGTTGAACCTTCGGATTCGGTAAGCCTATTATTATATTATTAAGTTTAAATGTTAACATTGAATGGAAACGAAATAAAGATTAAGTAAATCGAATTAGCAGAATTAAAGGAACTTCAAAACTGCCCTTAGATATCGATTACTACTACGCTTACTCGAAAAACGTTCAAAACTTCCAGTTTATTACAAAACGCTCAGTTAGGTTACTGTCATCAAACGCATCTGGACATATCGAATCGAGCTATGGGGCTCCACTAAGCCATCTCCCGCATCCAATCCTTACAATCCAAAATCCTTCACAAAATGCTAAATGCTTTTTATTCCGTCACTAATACAATCATCTATAACGAACTTAATATCAAATTTATTGCAGACCTTTCTCGTATCAGATATACAACATTCAATTCCAAACTCCCAACTCAGATAAAATCTCTTGTCCGCAACCTCACATATTCCTGACAACCCTCCGAGGCGATGGAAAAGAAGATGACCTCGCGATCTACTTACTTAACTTAAATAAACATCGAAGTTCTACCGCTCGGTTGTTTTTTCACAAACCTTTTTACGCCCTTTATTCTAATTCAACACTTTTACTTGTATTTATGTTATATACAGTTGTAATTTTTTTTCTTTTTCTACTGGCGTGACAGGCCTTGGAGGCCCTTGGCCGCGCGGTATGGTTTATATTCCACACAGCGATACTCGATGACATTTTATAATGTAGGGTCATCTATCGGAAACCAATTAGCTGACGGGTCCCACATACCCGGGGGGAGATTGTTAGTGAATCCCCATTTATTTGTATGCTTGAAAAAAGTCCTCCTGGGACTGGGATTCGAACTCACAACTTCAGCGTGGCAGGCTAGCGCGCCAACTACTCAGCCGCGGGCTCCCCTAAAATTTAATATAGTTGTATTTAAAATAGTTGTAAAATTCAATAAAATATAAATTAAAAAAAGGAACTTCAGAGGAAGAAAATTTAAAATGTGACATTTAGGCAATGTCATACTTTTTTCCATCAGATTAAATACTACATAATATTTAAGCTCATTGAAATTGAAATCAATATAATGAGTTTAATCAAAACGTTCCGTTTTTGGAATAAGACCAGATATAAACAGAAGTAAGAATGATAGTAAATATTTTGTTGTGCTTATTAGGATATTTTTAAATGACCTCTTTACTAAAAATAAATTTTAGAATCATACAGTGAAACATTTTTATTCAATAATAATAAAAATAAATAAAGCAATAAATGGCGAGAGAAAACAAAAATAACAGTAAATTTCTATTGTAGATTAATTGTTATACAAATATATACTTATTTTGACTCCTGCAGACCTCCCCTAATTGGAGGTGATGGTCTTACTTCCCTGGAGACCAAACCTACTGGTAAGTGAATAATAAAAATAAAAAGCTTTAATATTATTTAATTTTTATTTTTTCAAAGCACCTAAAACAATATGAGATAATAGATATAAGATAATACCTAGTTTTTTTTTTTAGATATGCTTTATTTTGCTTAAGCACAGCTTCATAATACGGATGTTTAGTAATTTAAGCAAGAAAAGGATTAATTAAACTACTTCGGCGAATATGCCCGATTTTATATATTTTAAGGACGCATTTAATTATTTGTTTTATTTTTTAAGTTGAAGGCACCATACTCGTTGAAGAGATCCTTAACATTTGGCATATCTGGTAACTAAGATATTAGGATTGTTTCATTTTAATCTCGTTTGTTGTATAATAAAATAAATTATAATAATAATACGCTTACCGAACCCGAAGGTTCGATGCCGATACCACCAAAGTCAGACTACACAGACTCGTCCAATGTTCACCGTTCAAGAACAAGCCTCCGAGATCAGCCTTAACGCAAACCTTCCATCGACGCTTCGGCCTGCCTTTCGGACGCCTACCAGTCGGTTCAGCGAGTACCAACTTTCTTGGAATCCGTTCCTCACTGAGCCAAACCACTTGAGACTCCGCAATTCCGCGTTGTACAACCTTCTAAACTTCGCCGTGGCCTCATCTCTCTTCGGACCAAATATTTTACGCAGTACCTTATTTTCGAAAACCTTAAGCGGTTGTTCATCCTTCAAAGCAAGCGGCCACGTTTCACATTCATAAAGAACCGTCGAAAGAATAATAATTTAACAGAATTAAAAGAAATTAAGACAAAAAAATAGGATTGATGAATAGCATTATATTAAATTACAAACTTTCGTTTAATTACTGAGTTTTCGTTATTTTCTTTGTCAAGTTCAAATATTTAATTATTTATCATACCGACGGTTATATTACACATTTATTTTACTGCTATATTTTTTTTTATTCATGTTCTTGTCATTTTTTCAACTCAAACTTAGCTTAAAAGTTCTTAAATTGGTTTTAATTAGTAAGGTAAGTGAAATTCATGTTTTTCGCGCACTGGATTTTATAAAATACGATTGCACAAAAATTGAATTTATACAAAATGAATAAGTGCTGATTTCATGGACGGATAATGATCTATACTGTCATAAATTCAGATTTTAATTGTGTACTTTGTATTTCAAAATAAAAGAACACTGACCACTTAAATTTATATTTTATTATCGGAATATCCTTTTAAAATGTTACATTACCTTTTTTCGAATAGGTGCAATAGTAGACGAGATTATCCTTATCTTGGTATTCTATACTTGGCAAATAATTGAATAATTTATATTAATAATATTCCATAGCTATACTATCCTAGAAAATGTCGGGAGAGAGGCGGCAATGAGCGGCTGCTTTATCTCAACAGGAGCGGAGGAAGGTGACAAGCTATCCGCATTAGCTGGCACCTGCTGGTGATGCCGGGGCAGTTACTATCTTCAGCCTGGAATCCGATCATAGGAGAGTTCAGGGTATCCCTATCATATCGAGGCACTGCAGCAAGCAGGTTAGATCTTAACGAAAAAAAACAATAAATGGAAAACGTAGGCAATATAGTTAGTATGGATATATTCAGCCATTGATATTTATTTTAGAATGGAATGAGATTATATTTTCTTGCATTTTCAATGGGATTCAATTTGGAAAACAGAGCGATCTCGTAATTACCATCAACTTCAAGGGTTGAGATAGTAAACGTATAGACAAATTCTAATCAAGAATTAAAAAACAAACAAAAAAAACAACAGTAAGTTGATTCTCAGCCAATGCAGAAAGGTCATAATATCCAATTTTGCCTGCTGGGCGTTTAATTTCATGCCTTTCATTCTATGTGTTTCATGCCACTCTGTGACTGCCTTTAAAAATAATGAGAAGAGAAAAGTTACGATGTGTATTTGTGTGTAAATAAAAAAAATACCTTGTCTTACTTTCCGGAGTACATCTGAATTAACATAATCCAGGCCGATAAAGCTGTAACTACTGCGGGTATATAGCTCACTAAAACGCGGATAAAATATGAGTGACCTTCAACAAAATTCTATCCTTAAAAAATCATATTTCCGAAATCTCCCGTCGTACCTTTTCAACCTTAAAGCGACTGTATTCCCTCCGTCACTTATTCCCGTATGAAACCCGAAAACCCCTCTTACCTCTCTAATATTTCCCCGTTTCGTCTATTGCTGTACGGTATACGATGGTGTTTCTGGGGATTTTGAGGTAAAAAAACAACGCTTAATTAATTGCTTTGCCCGATTCATCTTCGGGGTCTCTAAGTACACCTCCGTGTCCCAATTTTTCAATTCTAAATACGTTAGATTTCCTCCAAATCAGTCTAATAAGTTATTTTGGTTTTGGATTAATTAGAAGTGATGTTCTTTGGGACCTTTTATCACCTTCAAGGTTTTCATAGATCCTATTAATAAATATGTAGAGTTCTTTCTCTCTGGTTCTTATTATTGGGTTGTGTCACATGACATGTCCGTTTTCAAAGTAAAGTATCTTTTTTTAAATACGGTATGAAAACAAGATAATTTATCAAGATAAGTATTTACCTTTCTTTTCTACAAAATTTTCCCACCTTTTTTATCCCCGAACTGAAAAACTCTGAGCTTTGAAGTGAAACAAAATCTGAAAACGCACATTTCACTTGATCATAATTTTCAAAAAGTTTTCCTTTAACGAAGTTGTCTCAATTCCTGAACAGGTGGTAATCTGTTGGAGACAAGTCGGGAGAATATGGTGGGTGCGGAAGAACTTCGTAGCCCAGTTCTTTCAATTTTTGCACGGTATGTTTTGAAATATGGGGTCTTGCTGCCGCTCAGTGAGATCATGAGGTACCCATTTATCGAGCTTTTTTACTTTCCTTACTTACTTTTTACTTTATGTATAGTTCGATTAAGAACGGTAAGATTGATTTAAATTGGCGCACGAGATTTTTTTGTTTATGAAAATATACACTTCTTAATATATATTAACAAATTTTATACTTTTAGAATGTCATTAATTATCCGTCAGAAAATTATTAGATAAAAAAATAGGGCTTTTTTAATTTTAGGTTCCCCCTTGAACTGCCCAATGCCCAAAGTATTCCCAACTGACCAGGGCCGGCTCCAGTTATTCCAATGATTAACAGAGCAATTACGTGAAAAGCCTACATTTAGGACATAGCTATTAATTACGGACGGTCTCACCAATTTCGTCCATTGCGATTAATTATGAAAGAGGATAAACACACATCGATTCCAGGCTACAAATCGATTAGGTACATTCAATCGAATCAAATATTAAGATATTGTTGCCGTTGATTATTTCAAGTCCCACTTTCGTGATTGTTTCAGAAAGAAACCTTCAAAAGTAAGAAACATATTTTTTTTTTACTATTATTTTATTGTCCGTACTACACTACCAGACTTAACAAAACAACTTGATATTCGACAGAAGAATGACATGGGATCTACACATCAAGAACTGAAAGATCTCAAAAGATCAAAATTAAAACATAAACATAAATTTGGACTTATGGGACTACCAAATGTATTTTAAATTCGAAAAATTCAAATTTGATATCCAGATCTTTTAAAAATTTACCATGTTACGTTTTCAACATAACTCTACATACAGATCTTCACATGCAAACAGTTAAGGAACAGATTCCAACGCTTTACAAGCGTTACGACAGTATAAAAACACATTAATACAAAACATGACCACTACCAATATGCCATACAACACTTGCAGATGGCTGAAAAGAAGTTGGATGAGGGACTTACTGACATAAATATATAATAAGAATCACGCCAGGTAGATGGGCCACTGGGCCTCCTCTCTCTATCCTGCCTATCACGCCATAATACCAAAACCTTATTTCATATTCAATGATTGTCAACTGCATGACAGGTGTAAAAAAAAAATCTCAACACACGACTTTCACTTACCTACATTTTTAAAATCAATGAAAGAATTTTCAAGTACAGTTAAAGATAAAATACGTGAAACTACTAAAGAATTAATTAAATAGAATTTATATAGAAACATGTGTTTTATTAAAAAATCTATTATATTATTATCTAAAATAATGAGTTAGTTTTATCTTCTTTTCATCACTCTCTATTAACTTTTAAAAGCTTGAGTATAAGATAATATTTTTTCTAAAATCTTTAGCTTTCCAACGGTGTATCATACATGTATATTACAGTTATTATGTTCGAAAACGAAAAATTGCATTAAAAAAATATTCTTTTTGTTTTTTTCCTTTAGTTGGGTATCGAATTAATTCAATTTATATATTTATCTATTTTTCATCAGTGGTAACAAGATAATGTAGTTATTTTTATAGAATCAATAAAATTAAAGGTACTTTAGAGAAAGAAAATTTCAAATATCGGTATTTAAGCCCTGTCAGTCCATTTTAATCCAAATGAAACCTAAATGATATCAAAGCCCATTAAATTTTCATCGATATGGTTGGTGAGTTTAATCAAAATCGTCGGGACCGTTTTCGAGAAAATCGTAAAAAGGTGCAAAATGCACGGTATAAAGTGGCTCTTCTGGTAAGCTCATTTTGATGAAAAAGGTTTTGTAACGTCTCGGGCGTATATTTGTCTTAAATATGAAATTTCAGTTTCATATGACTTACCGTTTCCGCCCGGGAGTTACCACACACAGACCTTTTTGCGGGACTTAGTTATTTGGACTCAGGAGACCCTAAAATGTGTATTTCCGGTAAAAACTGGAATTCGAAAATTTTCACGTTCGCAATACTTTCCCTTACCTATATATAGTCAGCGAAAGTAAAAATATTTCACAATTTCTTTCTGAAAAATAAATTATCTTTATAAACTGTTTTAGAAAAACTGTGATGCACGCAATACATACATTTTAATTGTCTCCCATTTTTTTTTTTTTTTTTTTTTTTTTTTTTTTTTTTATTATTTTTTTTTTTTTTTATTCGTATATATTACAATTTGTCATAATAGACAATAATAATAGTGCTACAGGATCTCATTCAGACAATATTTACAATATAAACAAAAGGAAAGTCAAATTACATAAAATAAAATCAAAGTAAATAAACGTATACAATAACAAAATTAAGTAGACAAAATAAAGTTAACAAATAAATAAACAAAACATGTCTCATTCATACCTATTTACAATCAGCTAGGGAACCCCGGACAAGGCTTACCCTCCCACTTGTGGAAGGACAAGCAGAGTCCAAAGGATCCCAGCGCCTCCCTCTCAGCCGCATCACTGGTGAGAGCCAGCGGAAGCTAGGTGAGGGCGCCATAGCCACAATCACACCGCACTTGAGAGGAGAATCTGACAAGTGTCAGAACTCCTATCTCCCATTTAGTAATCAATTTTTGAATAAAATTGAAGTTAAAAAAAAAAAAAAAAAAAAATCACACAATCAGTTTTGATGGTAACATTTGTGATTTAAAACAGCAATCCGTTTTTTGCCACCATCTATTACTTAATAACTTTGTCAGATGATTTTTTTATTTATTTATAGGTTTCCTAGAGTATATTATATATTCGTATTACTACATTTTCTTTTCATGGAAACGATCCAGCATAAATCAGTCCATAAAGAAATAAACTCAAAAGGAATAGTAAATGGCTACTTTGAATATTTCATGGAAGGCGACGACAGTGGAAAAAGGAAAATGTCTATTATAAAGGAGGTTCCTACCTTTTTCTATTATTCCTTTGAAATGCTGAGGCGAAGAAGGAAACAAAATCATTTATTTTTAAGTCTGAAAATAAAAATAGTTTTTATATTCCATCTGTAACAATGAGCTTATCCTAACAATATTCTACCACACCCTTTAGTGATAATAAAATTTAGAAACCGTATAATATTAAGTTTGTTGAAAAATTTAATTCGGAACAATCATCAACAATACATTCCTCATATAATTTATCTCGAAGTGCAAAAACAATAAAGCATGTTGTTCGCACATATTCTACGAGAATTTCATAGAGACAAAACATTATAATAAGGAAAACTGAAAAAAACAAACATAATGCAAATATTAAAACTAATAGACATACATCTTGAAACTTAAAATGTACAATTCATCCTTCAAACTAGGCCTTCGAAAAAAAAAAGAAGAAGAAAGATTTCGAATATAATTTAAGGGAAATAAGTAAGTAATATGAATTATGAAGTGAATGTTTCGATGATGGAGATCTGAAACTTAAAATTCAATGTTCAATATTTATAATAGGTTGTAATAGTACTGCTATGACTGTACAGATAGTAACTTATCTAATATTACTCTCACTTACTATATATAGTAAGGGAAAGTATTGCGATCGTGAAAATTTTCGAATTCCAGTTTTCAAGGAAATACACATTTTAGGGTCTCCTTAGTCCACACTTAGTGTGTGGTAACTCCTGGGCGGAAACGGTAAGTCCTATAAACTGAAATTTCATGTTTAAGACAACTATACGCCCGAGACGTTACAAAACCTTTTTCCTCAAAATGAGCTTACCAGAAGAGCCACTTCATACCGTGCATTTTGCACCTTTTTACGATTTTCTCGAAAACGGTCCCGACGATTTTGATTAAACTCACCAACCATATCGATGAAAATTTAATGACCTTTATTATCATGTAGGTTTCATTCTGATTAAAATGGTCTGATAGGGCTTAAATGCCCATATTTTGAATTTTCTTTCTCTAAAGTTTTCATTCTTTAATTTTGTTGATTCTATAAGAATAACTATATTATCTTGTTACTACTGATGAAAAACAGGTAAATATACAAATTAAATGAATTCGATACCCAACTAAAGGAGAAAACAGAAAAAAATATTTGTTTAAAGCAATTTTTCGTTTTTGAACATAAGAACAGTAATATATTGTGTATGATATATACATGTATATATATACAATACATGTATGATATACCGTTGGAAACCTAAAGTTTTCAGAAAAAATATTATCTCATACTCAAGCTTTTAAAGTTAATAGGGAGTGATGAAAAGAAGATAAAACTAGCTGATTATTTTAGATAATAATATAATAGATTTTTTAATGAAACACATGTTTCTATAGAAATTCAATTTAATTAATTCTTTAATAGTTTCATGCATTTTTATCTCTAACTGTATTTGAAAATTCTTTCATTGATTTTAAAAATCGAGGTAAGTGAAAGTCGTGTGTTGCCCGCACCAGATTTTTTAACTTAAGAACAGTAATATGCATGTATAATATCGTTGGAAAGCTAAAGATTTTAGAAAAAATACTATCTTATACTCAAGTATTTAAAAGTTAATAGAGATTGATGAAAAGAAGATAAAACTAACTGATTATTTTAGATAATAATATAATAGATTTATTAAATAAAACACATGTTTCTATAGAAATTCAATTTAAGTAATTCTTTAATAGTTTCACGCATTTTAATCTCTAGCTGTATTTGAAAATTCTTTAATTGATTTTAAAAATGGAGGTAAGTGAAAGTCGTGTGTGTTGCCCGCACCAGATTTTTTTAAAATTCCCAATCCACTAAAGTGTGGTGTGTTCTTCTGGGTAGAGCAGTGTTCTACAGTTTTCCGGTCCTGTGTTCAAAGCCCGCTTATGCCAGAATAATCACTTAATCTGTTATTTCAGCCGTGAGGCGATGCAAAGATTGGTAGAACTTCCTGTGGCATACCCAACCTTTATAAAGTGGGTACCACGAAATTTTTTTTTTTTTTTTTTTTTTTTTTTTTTTATTGAGAAATATTACAATTTGTTGCATAATGAACAGTAGTAATAGAGATGTAGTACACATTCATACAATATATACAGCCAATAATGATAAAGTCAATTTACATAAAATCGGAAATAAATAAATTCAAATATATACAAAAAAAAAAAGCAACAAGAAACAAATCAAAACAACAACCTGTAGTAGAGATAAATACAAGTTGGGAAATAAATAAAAAACATACAAGCATACTTAACTATATACAATATATACAATCAGCCAAAGGAACCCTAGACTCGGCTGCTCCCCCCACAAGTGGGGGGAGAAGCGGAACCCAAGAGATCCCAGCGCCTCCCACTCAGCGCTTCACTGGTGTATGCCAGTGGAGGCCGAGCCAGAGCGGAATAGCCACAAACATACAGTACATGAGTGGAGGATCTGACCAGTGTCAGAACTCCAGATAAATGTTTACAAAACGTCGCGGGGCCACTGTCGTTTCAATCTTCGAGGAGGATTGTAGGGATGGGTGAAGCTGGAAAGCGATTGAGCAAGAGGATTAGGATGATAAAGAAGGTTCTGATGGAATTTGGAGAATTTGGATGGTACCAGGTCTAGAATAAATGGAATATTAAGGTCATGGTGTAGGGTACAGTTGGTAACGTAATAAGGAGCATTAACTATTGTTCGGAGGACTTTGGATTGGAAGGATTGGATACGTTTGATGTTAGAATGTTTAGTTGTCCCCCATAGTTCAAGTCCGTAGGTCCATATAGGTTTCAGTACTGTCTTATATATTAGTAATTTGTTGTCGACTGTAAGATGAGATTTTCTGTTTAGTAATTTGTATAACCGGCCGAATCTGCGGTTGAGTTCTATCCTTTTAAGTCTCGTATGTGGGTTCCACGTCAGTCTTTTGTCTAGTAAAAAGCCAAGGTACCGGACTGTGTCTGAGGAAGGAGGCGGTATGGAATTGAATTTAACTGTTGGACAGGATTTACGTCGAAGGGTGAAGGTGACGTGTGTACATTTGCTTTCGTTCACCTTAATTCGCCAAGCCTTACACCAGTCTTCGACAAGGGAAAGGTGCCTTTGGAGATTTAGAGATGCTACTTCAGGATCGGAATGGGATGATAAAATGGCTGTGTCGTCAGCAAATGTTGCCAGAAAGGTATCGGGATCGGTAGGGATATCGGCGGTGTAGAGGATGTAGAGGACGGGTCCTAAGACGCTGCCTTGAGGAACACCGGCCTCAACAGTATATTGTTCGGAAAATTCGGAACCACAGCGAACTCGGAAGGAGCGGTTGGATAAATAGGATCGGAGGATTAGGTATAAGGATTGAGGTAAATGGGTTTTGAGCTTAAAGAGCAGTCCCGGGTGCCACACCCGGTCAAAAGCTTGAGCTATGTCCAGAAAGGCACCCGAACAATACTCCTTGCACTCAAGGGCAGAGGAAATGTGATCCACAACTCGGAGTCCTTGCTGAACTGTGGAATGTTGAGAACGAAATCCAAACTGATGCGAAGGAAAATTTTTAAATTTATCTAGGATTCGTTTTAGTAGGAGCTTTTCGAAAATTTTTGAGAGGATCGGAAGTAGGCTAATAGGTCTGTAAGATGACGTGCTGTTGGAAGGTTTGCCTGGTTTCAGGAAAAGGATGATAGTTGAATGTTTCCATAAGAGAGGAAAATAGGTAGTGCGTAGGATACTGTTATAAAGATATGTAAGGAATGTAATGGCTTTCTGTGGAAGTTGTCTTAAGATCTGAGGCGTGAGGAGATCATATCC
The DNA here is from genome assembly GCA_023052935.1 of Piezodorus guildinii. Classification (NCBI taxonomy): domain Eukaryota; kingdom Metazoa; phylum Arthropoda; class Insecta; order Hemiptera; family Pentatomidae; genus Piezodorus; species Piezodorus guildinii. The sequence goes on along the minus strand of CM041292.1, from coordinate 213,427,423 downwards.
AGGGGATTTACGGAGAGGAAGCTTTTTAAGAAGATATTTGACCTCAGAGGGATTAACTGCTTTAGGAGGTAAGGAGAGTGGTATTGGCGAAGTAAGGAACTGTTCAACTGTTGAAGTATGGTTTGGATTCAACTCAGGATGAGGAGTGAAAACTTTGGAAAGGTGCTGTGCAAATTCCTGGGCCTTATCCTTGTCAGAAGCAGCCCAGGAACTATCAATGCGCAGGAGAGGATGGGAAATCGTGTGAGTATTCAGGATTCTCTTCGTGACATTCCACAGGGAATCGTCACGAGTCGAGAGAGAGGAGAGGTAGGAATTGTAGGATTGGGAACGAAAGGTCGCCAACTCCCGCTTTAATTTTCTACAATAAAAGTTATAAGAGCGGCGATCTTCTGGGTGGCGGGTGCGTTGCCATAATGCTCTGGCTCGGCGTTTGGTGTTGATGAGGTCCGTCAGGTGTTGTGGTAAATGGCATTTGTAAGGAATAATTTGGGATTGTTTAGGAAAGGAGGCAGTCCAGGCAGCTTGTTGAATCAAGGTTGTAAAGGAATATACGGCATCATCAAGGTCAGAAGGGGTTTTGAGAGTTACTCTGAGGTCGATATCATTGGTGAGGATTTCGCGGAAGAGGTTCCAGTTGATGGGGCCTCTGATGAATGACGGTGGGAAAGGTTTCGGAATAGGAGTCATGGATACATTTAGGATTAATGGACTATGATCAGAGGATAGTTCATCAAGGCGAGTTACGGAATAGTTCAGGGAGCCTAATCCGCTGTGGATGAAGAAGTCGAGGATGTCTGGATTACGGTTAGGATCTGTTGGCCAGTAGGTAGGGGAATCGGAAGGTAGGAGATTAAGGCGTCTGGAGTTGAGTGCAGACTGCAATGTCCGTCCACGAGTATTTGTGGTTCTGCAACCCCATTGTTGGTGCTTCGCGTTTAAGTCTGCACCCAGAATAAAGTGATTCCCCAATGAGTTGAGAAAGGAACCAAATTGGGTAATAGAAATAGAATTCTTAGGAGGGCAATATGCTGATGCGATGACTAGCGGAAAGGAAAAGGTCTTGATTATAATAGAGGTGGCTTGTAGGAAATCGTGGGCGGGAAGTGGGTGTAAGTGATGGGAGAGGGATCGGTTGACAATGACAGCAGTACCGGCATGGGCTTTGCCGTCTGGATGGTCTGTCCGGTATGTTGTGTATTCAGGTATTTTGAAGTACTGTTTAGTGGTTAGTCTAGTTTCAGTAATGAGTGCAACGTCAACTTTTTTGTCTTGGAGTAAGGCTGTAAGTTCGTCAGTGTGAGTTCTAACACCATTCGCATTCCATAGGAGAATAGATAAGGAGTTAGGTGAGGTCATTTATGGATTTTTTAAGTTAGGAATAAGATTTGATACAAGATTCGTGAGGATTGTTATTAGGGGCATGACAAGGGATTTGATTTCGGAAATGAAGGATGTCATCAAACTGGTAAGATCTGTGGCATTTGAAGGAGGGGGAATATGAGAGATTTGTTGTGGATGAGGATTTTTAGGACTGATTACGTTTTGAGGAAGAGGTATTTGTGGAATGGATTGAGGATATTGAGGTACATTTTGTAGTTCCGGCAGGGCCTCGGCTTCACTACATTGGTTCCCACCTCCAAGTAAGTGGGCAAATGATACATTGGCATCGATTAATTTTGAAGGTTCTCTTCTAGTTCTAGCCTGTCTTGTTGTTTCATCCAGTACTTGGGGTTTTTGATACCTGGTCCTTAGCTCCTTATAGATTTGGCATCCTTTGTAGTTGGCCGGGTGGTCCTTGAGGCAATGAGCACATACAGCGGGTGTTGACTTTGGTTTTGTACATTCCACAGACTTGTGCTGTTCACCGCATTTCACGCAGCGTGGTATGTGGTGACAGTAACTTCTGGTATGACCATACGCCTGACAATTGTAACACTGAACAATTTCTCTCTTTGTATAAGGTTTTTCGACTCTTACACTTGTATAATACAGTCTTTTTAGATCATAAATTTTTTCTACTCCTGCTAATGGTTCCAAGTCAGCGAAGAATAGAGGCAGTTGAACTCTATCTTTTATGACATTAGTGACTTGTCGCACTTTGTAACCCATCTCCATGAGTTCTTCTTTGATAGCGTCAACTGGTGTTGAAGGGTGTAGATTTCTGATCACAACTCTAAGAGCTCTCTCTTGCCGTAGCTGATAAGTGTGAAAATCCGCTTTAGTTTCAGTTAGGTATTTCACAATTTTTCTATATGCCTCGGCGGTGGTCGGTGATATTTTGGTGTCATTGATTCTACTCATACAGTAGTAGCTGGTGGATTCGGTAATCTTGTTTAATTGCGCACATAACAACTGGAAATTTTTAATATTTTTGACAAATATCGGTGGAGGCCGTGGTTTACTGGGTGTAGGAGCAGATTCCATGTTTTCTTTTTCATTATGTAGGATTTGAAAAGGATTTGGGGTGAAAAACGGAGATTCGTCAGTCATCCCCTGTGACGATGTGCCAGGCTGTGGTTCAGATTCTGTATTAGAACCTGAAGGGGTTGCTTGTTGATTTAATTTTTTATTAGTATCACGGCGGGGTCTTTGTTTTATGGGAGACGTGATTGAACCACTAGATCTAGATCTTTTAGTTGATGCTTTGGAGGACATCACTTGGTGAAAATATCGCATTTCATGTGAAGAAGATAATAAGAAAATAACTAGATGTTGGTAATAAAACAATAACTAAAGAAAAGAAAACCAATCCCGGCCTTGCCGAGCTATTGGCAATCAGCTGATGTGAAGAGGTTACCCAGCATTCACTTTACACCGTAAATTGTAACAAAACTTACTGTTGTTTGCTCCAATATTTACTGCTGTTGTTATCCTGTAGTCTGGTGATGTTTTCAAGATTGCACTGAAGAGAATTCAAACTGAAAAAGCATGAAATCCAAGAGCCGATTTGAAAGATGACTGCTATGCCACGAAATTAGGAGAGAAAAAGCCTCATTTCGGGCTGATCACCTCCTTACACGCCGTTGGCCAAGAAAAAGGATGTAACTATATATATACTTATGACTTAAGACTCTTTATTTGTTGTAAAAGTCGAGGCGTAAAAGATGTTTATCTTTATGCTTAACTATGAACTTTAGATTTGCAGACAATTTAAACATTGAATGATTGAAATAATAACTTCAATGATTTGTTCTCATATAAGTTGTATTTTGTCTCATTTGTCTCATATAATCTAATTATATATCCTTCATATTTATTGATTATGTTTGTATAAACTATTTACATACTACATATGTTTTATCATTAAGATATTATATTATATGTGTATATTATATTATATATTACATGTTTTATTATTGGATTTTTATTAAAAATGCGATATGAAAACAAGATAATTTTATTCGAAGTATTTACCTTCTTTCTCTACACATTTTTCCCAACGTGACACTAACTTATTATCCCCGAACTGAAAAACTCTGAGCTTTGAAGTGAAACAAAATCTGAAAACGCACTTTTCACTTGATCATCATTTTCAAAAAGTTTTCCTTTGACGAAGTTCTCTAAATTCCTGAACAGGTGGTAATCTGTTGGAGACAAGTCGGGAGAATATGGTGGGTGCGGAAGAACTTCGTAGCCCAGTTCTTTCAATTTTTGCACGGTATGTTTTGAAACATGGGGTCTTGCTGCCGCTCAGTGAGATCATGAGGTACCCATGTATCGAGCTTTTTTACTTTCCCAATACACTTTAAATAACTGGAAACAGTAGATGCACTTGCATTTAGTTGTGTAGAGAGTTCTTTGACTGTTTGGTAGGGGTTTCCTTCTACTGTATGTTTGAGGACATCGTTGTCTATTACGGACGGAGGTCTTCCACAGGGCAAGTTTTCCAAGTCGTTATCCCCTGCTAAAACTTAGCAAACCAACATCGAATTGTCCGTTCATTAACACTCCCTTCCCCAAACGCCTTGCAAATATTTCTAGCGGCCTCAGCTGCTGAATGGCCGAGTTTAAACTCGTACAAAAATATTACTAGAAAATCGCGTGTTCCCATGTTCATATTTGGAGGTATACTAAAAAGTGGGTGATTGATTGGGAAGCTAATGTTTATAATACAAAAGTAGAGGATTAGTAACTGTTGTAGAAAACAACAGAGACCTGAAAAATCCGTTAGGTATTTCAGAAACTATAAAAACGGACATTTCATGTGAAACAACCCAATATTAAGATATTCTATTGACAATGACCCACCCATTTTATAATAAAACAATTACCTTATTTCCGTTTGTATCTAAAGAATTCCAAGTGTGACATTTGAAAGTAATAAAAAATGCCAATATGCATAGTTTAAAGTGTTATTTAATAATTTTTACATCCACTTACATCGTATACATTAACATACAGTGTGAGAAAGGATTATGATCATGAAAATTATTGAATTCCAGTTTTCAAAGGCAATACACATTCTACTATGTTATAAGTCCAAATGAACAATTCATGCAAAAAGGTGTGTCAGTATGTGCGAGTTAAGTGTGTATGAATAGAGCGTGGACAAAATTCTGAAACATCTACATTTAACCTTTGGGGTCCCAGATCACGGAAAAAAATATTTAAAACAATCTAATTAATTTTTTGACACGATTAGCGAGTGGACAGTAGTTAAAAATCAAATTTATTTGCTAGAATCTATAATTTCCTGCATTTAAAGTCCCAGAATAAGGAAAATATTACAAAAAATCTAATTATCGGCTCGGAGTGGCATAAACCTGCTGATGGATGTTTTTTAAATCATTTAGGAAAATCTTCAAATTACAGATTCTAAAACTGTTGTGTTTGAAGTTATGTACTACTCAAAACGCAAAAATCATTTGCAACATTTAAAGACTAGAAGGATTGAGGAAACAAATCCTTGAGGTAAATTGGGGGTTGTATAGTTTATCGTTATTTAATAGGGACATACATTTACAAATTGCTAAATTAACTCTACAGGTAGTTTGCAACGTATATTCAATAACGAGTGTGGAAATATAATGTCTTACCTGTCTCAGCAATGTCTATTGTTAAATAAAAGCAAAAAGACTTAGCTCTGAATTCCCCTTGAATGCACAAAATGACCATCGAATAAAGATAACACAACTGGCGGTTATTAGGCACTTCTGTTAACAGGAAAGATTTACTCATTCACTATTAATTTGTAAACACGGTATGGCGGGAAATATTAGTATTCAAAGTCTTGCAAATCAATAATAAAAAGGTGAAGCAATGGACAATTTCAAACTTTTGACTTGACTTTTCTCGTATTATCGCGCGATTTATGACTGTATTTTCATAATTGATTATAGAATTTGAATAACATGAACTTTAATTCTTGTCATGTTCAAATCCCTGCATTACTCACTATCTGTACTATTCTTAGCAACTTTGTCCAGGGTTCTTTTTATGATTCAAATATTCACACAACTCTATGGAAGACATTGATTTAAATAAATACGTGACATTTTCTTTTTAATGCATTTCTAACATTAAAACAAATTTTAAATTCTATTAGGTTGTTTTACATGAAATGTCCGTTTTTATAGTTTCTGAAATACATAAAGGATTTTGCAGGTCTCTGTTGTTTTCTTCCGAATGTTTACATATTTAAAGTAAACAGTTACTAATCATCTACTTTTTCATTATAAACATTAGCTTCCCAATCAATAAACCACTTTTTAGAATACCTCCAAATATGAACATGGAAACACGCGATTTTCGAGTAATATTTTTGAACGAGTTTAAACTTGGCCATTCAGCAGCTGAGGCCGCTAGAAATATTTGCAAGGCGTTTGGGGAAGGGAGTCTTAATGAACGGACCATTCGCCGTTGGTTTGCTAAGTTTTCAGCTGGGGAAACCGACTTGGAAAACTTGCCCCGAGGAAGACCTCCGTCCGTAATAGACAACGATGTCCTCAAACATAAAGTAGAAGAAAATCCCTACCAAACAGTTAAAGGACTCTCAGCACAACTAAATGCAAGTGCATCTACCATTTCCAGACATTTAAAGTGTATTGGGAAAGTAAAAAAGCTCGATACACGGGTACCTCATGATCTCACTGAGCGGCAGCAAGACCCCATGTTTCATAACATAACGTGCAAAAATTGAAAGAACTGGGCTACGAAGTTCTTCCGCACCCACTATATTCTCCCGACTTATCTCCAACAGATTACCACCTGTTCAGGAATTTAGACAACTTCGTTTAAGGAAAACTTTTTGAAAATTATGATCAAGTGAAAAGTGCGTTTTCAGATTTGGTTTCAGTTTAAAGCTCAGAGTTTTTCAGTTCGGGGATTAAAAGTTGGTGTCACGTTGGGAAAAATGTGTAAAAAAAGAAGGTAAATACTTCGAATAAAATTATCTTGTTTTCATATCGTATTTTTAATAAAAATCCTTTACCTTGAAAACGGACATTTCATGTGACACAATCCAATACTTAAGCTTTTTTCAAATTTTTAATATCGTTATTTGTTTATTGACTCAACCTCAAGTCCTTTAAAAAACTTAAGTTGTCCACACTCAAGAGCCAATACATATATAATTTCGAATATATTATATTGTGTTTGTGTGTGTGTGATGTACCTGCTATAACTCTCAGTCTAACAGACCTTTTATTCAAGTGCTACATAAACTCTAGGAAGGCCTTATCCCTCCAAGATTAAATCGTGATTTACCTTATACTGGTCGACTCACTTGTTAACTTCTTTTTTGCTTTCTTCTTCTAAACCTTTTTATCTGCCTAATCCGACCGGACAGTCCTGAGGTAGCGGGAACGGTAGCTAAGCCTGCTGCATAGTATTTCACTTCCACAAAGCTCCGGCAGTAACATATACTTATCGTCTAAATGAAGAGGTAGCTTCTTAAAGTCTGTAGCCGAGTTCTCGGATATAACGAAAAGATATTTCAGAGTAGTTATAAGTACTGATATCTTTATTTGTTAACTTTTTTATGTTTTTTAGCTTGATGTCTATATTTAAACCTATAATGAATTGACTACTATTACCATATTATAATTATTATATTATTATAATTATATTACCATTGATAACTATTATAATTTTTTTAATTGAGCCATCAATTGATCATTACTATCATCGAATGATAAGAACAACATCCAATCTTTCTATAATCGTTTGAAAGTGCCGTTGGTTTCGTCATTATCCATGCACATCGTTCGATACATTAACGAGCATATAAAAGAATGAACTACGAAATAATTTACTGATAAAATAAATTAAAAAAAAAAAACGATGAACATTCTTTCAATTTGAAACAAAATTTTTAGAAATTAGCTCAATGTTATGTGTACATAATATACCAAAAGAAAGCGAAAACATTTATAAATATTTTTTCATATTAGACTTTGAGCCCCTTTCGATTTCTTTAGGTGAATAAACAATTATATGATACTTGTATCTCACCCTTACAAATTTAAGGTAATGTCATTTATGATTAGGAAAGGACTGTTTGGCCAAATAAGAGTTTATCGCTTACGGATCATCAGTCTATTTGATTAGAAATGGTGTTCACAAGTATACAGGCTTATAATAACTTTATGTTAACATGTACACCTTATTTTATTGCATATAATCTTTTCTAAAACTTTGCAACTGCTCTAAAACTTTGCTTTGCTTAGTATATTTCACGTCCATACACTACACATGTTTCAGGAAAATATTTGATGTGTTGATTACCGAAAATTTAAATTCCTATCTAAAGAAAAACTCAATTGCAATGTATTTTACTTGTAAATCTTCAGAAATATGGCCCTAAATGATAGAGAAAACAGAAAAAGACCTTGCGCCTCCCAACGGTATATTATACGCATAATAGTAATATTCTTTCTAGACATAAAGAACTTGTAATCGTAATATATAATATATATATATATATATATATATATATATATATATATATATATGTATATATAATCCTGCTTAAGTTTGTTCTCAAAGTATTTCATATTTAGTATTTATTCTTTTCTTATCAATCCTAAAAGAAAGAGAAATGACCAATTATTTCTAATGTTTAAATTTTATTATTAAAAAAAAATAAACTTTATTCACATATTTACATTTTGACAAAATGTTAACAATGATTTTGGATGAGTCATCCTTACAATCAGAAAATATTTTTGTGATTATAGTACATTAGCCTAAATGGCAAACATATGGTGAAATAAAATTGAGGTTACATTGCGATTGTAGGAAAAATCATACAAAAAACCTACGCATAAATTTTATTATTAAATACCTTGTAACTGGAAGAAATTGAACAATATTTGAGGCAGAAAACTTAGAGTTTACATTCTGATATTTCTTCTAAAAACTTTCTATTTTACATCAACATCAATATTCAACGTTTCGGGGTATCACACCCATCTTCAGGATTCTGGTCTTTAGATTCTTTATTATATCTGTTTCTCCTATCTGTCGAATACCTGTCCGGTTGAGGGCAATGATCTGTGGCATTGCCTTACTTAGGTATAGTTTTAATAATGCTGACCTTTTTTATTTTTCCTGTAAAAATGAAAAGTGACAATGTTTTTTACAAACAGGTGTAATAAAGAATTTAAAGACCAGGATCCTGAAGATGGGCATGGTACCCCGAAACGTTGTTTAATGATGTTAATGTAAAATTAAAAGATTTTGGAAGAAATATAAGAATATCAGCCCCAAGTTTTCTACCTCTAATGTATAAAAGTAAAGTTACTTTAGAGAAAGAAATTTTGAATTTTTGGCATGTAATCCCTGTTAGACAACTTAAATGACGACAAAACCTACGTTACATTCCCATTTAATTTTTCATAAAAAACGCAAGTTTACTCAAAATCGTTTGAGCTTTTTCAGGAAAATCATAAGAAGGTGTGTAATGCACAGTAAACATTGGCACGTCCGGTAAGCCGATTTTGGTTTAGAAGTTAAAGTAACTTCGAAGCTACAAACTCATTAAAAATTTTTAATCTCAGTTTGGTAGATCTATCCGTTTTTGAGCTAGACTTATCACAGACATCTTAATTTGCGGTACTTCGTCATTGGAACTTAGAGGATCTTTAAATTTATAGTTTCGTTGAAAACTAGAATGATACAATTTTTATGATTGTAATACTTCCCATTAGTATATTTTTCAAATTTAGGTAAGAGGCAGTAAAGATGGATAAATATAAGATTGAAAACCATTTTGCGCAAAATAAATCCTACATTTATGTATTGTTTCTGTAGCGAAATCACTTTGATTTTGACAAAAAAATACTTTGGAATGTGAATCATCGGTAGTACCAGATACTACGTTACCTCCAAAGTAAATTGCTGACAGGGGTCTGCAATGGTGAGGGTATCCAAGGTCCGAATAAGAGCAACGAAAATCAGCAGATGCAGGAGACGTCCTATCATATTTCAGGGGGTTCGAGAAAAGGTTCGCAATCTCTTGGGGCTGTTCTACATCGTGGGGGGAGGGAGAGGAGAGGAGTCGATGCAACAGATGGCTAGGGATGAAAGGTAATGACCGCTCTTCAGATCTAGGGTGTTCGTCTTATTTATTCCTTTTGGGTCAAAATGAAATTCCACTAGTATGTTCTGCATTCTGAACTGATTAATGCAAGACTTCGGGATATGTTTTATTTCACCTGTCTTGCAAAAAAATATAAAAAATTGTCTCAGTTTATTAAATGTCGATAAGGATGCGCCACGTCTGGCAGTAGGCAAATGTCAAATTTATTGGGTTGGCAAATAAGTCCTTTCGGGTTTTTATGGCGAAAACTCAATATATTATAGAAATAAATTTTTTTTAATCTACAATATATTAGTGTTGTCAAGTTGACTTCAGTTAGAGAGTAAGGAACTTAAACGTTAAGTCTGGATAGATAGCCGAGCTTGTGCAAATGGTTTTCTAAGCTTGGGTGCGAAACAGGTCCACAGAAATCTCCCGCACTGATTTCGTTAGATTTTGATCAACTGCACTGCTCTTAACAGTGTTCGTTTTGATGTAATGTGGGCAACAAACCAAACAATTATAAAATTGAAAAAAAAAAATAAAATATTATTACCCTGAATTAATGTAAATAAGTCGTTAACTTACATTTTTCAATATATAATGTACTTTATTTTTACTTTAACTTACCTATATTTGAAATATATAGTAAGGTTATATATATGAAATATATAAAAATATTGCGATCGTCAAAATTTTCGAATTCCAGTTTTCAACGGAAATACACGTTTTAGGGCCCCCTGAGCCCATGTAATCCCGGAAAAAGGTCTGTGAGTGTGTGAGGAACTCTGTGTCCGTGTGTGGTAAGTCCAGTAATTAACAAAAAGATAAACGAAACTGAAATTTCATGGTACTTTATAACATACATTTTACACCTTTTCACAATTTCCTCCAAAGCGGCTCCAACGATTTTGATTAGACTTGCAATACCGATGTAAAATTTAATGGGCTTTTATATTATAAAGGTTACATTTTGATTGGAATAGTCAGATAGGTCCTAAATGCCGATAGTTTAAATTTTCTTTCTATAAAGTACGCTTAATTTTCTAGATTCCAAAAAAACAAAACATATCATCTTATTAGCATTGATAAAAAACGGCTAAATATGCAAGTTGAACGAATTTGATCATCAACTAAAGGAGAAAAAAGCAACAATAATTTTTAATGTAATTTTCGTTTTTTTTTGTAGATAAATAATAATTCATTCTGATTAAAATAGTCTGACAGGACTTAAATGCCGATAGTTTAAATTGTCTTCCTCTGAACTACCTTAAATTTTGTAGATTTAAATGGGGATTACCTGCGGCATGGTGGTTAGTATAACAGCCTCTTATGCCCAAGGTCCCGGGTTCAAACCCGCAGGTGGACCTAGAATTTTTTAATGGGAGTTCAAATTCTTAACAAATTCTATGTTAAGCCGTCCTTCAGAGGGGACGTTAAAAGGTGGTCCCGAGCATGTGTGATGTCAGGAACTCGTTGAAGATCCCTATCCTAATTAAACCTGTATATGCAATATTTAGGAATCCCACTGTAGCATCGTCCGATGTGCCACAGCAGCATACAGGGACTTTAAATAAACAATGCAGATTTAAATAAATTAACCATATCATCTGGCTAGCATTGATAATAAACGGGTAAATATATAAGTTTTACATAAAATATACATAACAACAGTAATAGAGATATATAATATACCATTGGAAAGCTAAAGAGTTTAGAAAACTTATATCTTATACAAAAAAAAAAAAATCTGGAACGGGCAACACACGACTTTCACTAACCTCCATTTTTAAAATCAATGTAAGAATTTTCAAATACTGTTAGAGATAAAAATACGAGAAACTACTAAAGAATCAATTAAATTGAATTTCTATAGAAACATGTGTTTTATTATCTAAAACAATTACTTAGTTTTATCGGCTTTTTATCACTCTCTATTAAATTTTAAAAGCTTGTGTATGAGATAATATTTTTTCTAAAATCTTTAGCGTTCCAACGGTATGTCATACTAATTTTTCGTTTTTTAACATACGAACAGTAATATACATACTGTTCGTATGTTAAAAAACGAAAAATTGCATTAAAACATTATTTTTTCTGTTTTCTTCTTTAGTTGGGTATCGAATTCATTCAATTTATATATTTACCTGTTTTTCATCAGTGGTAACAAGATAATATAGTTTTTTTTTTTTTTTTTTTTTTTTTTTTTTATAAAATCAACAAAATTAAAGGTACTTTAGGGGAACACACACACAGACCTTTTTCGCGGGACTTGGTTATTTGGACTCAGGGGACCCTAAAATGTGTATTTCCGTTGAAAACTGGAATTCGAAAATTTTCACGATCGCAATACTTTTCCTTGCTACATATAGTAAGACCACACTATCACTCTTGCAGCTGTGTACTGTCCGCCAAGGTACGTTTTGACACCAACAATGTTTTCTGACTTTTTAAACTATTAGGGAGATGCTTTATCGCTGGAGGCGATTTTAACGCCAAACACTACAACTGGGGTTCCCGGCTCTGCACCACACGAGGAGGAAATCTGTTAAGTGTCCTCCAAAATCTTTCATTGGACACAATCTCCCCAAATACCCCTACATACTGGCCAAATTCTCTACACAAAACTCCTGACTTACTTGACTTTTTTATAACTAAAGGACTTAGAACTGTACCTCACACTGTTAAAACTGGCTTCGATCTTTGCTCTGATCACTCCTTAGTACACCTGATTCTTCATGATGAACCCTCAGAAGTAAATAAAAGACCATCACTCACTCAGAAAAATATGGACTGGGATTTCTACAGAGTGTACTTAGAATCTCTTATTTCAATTCCTTTATCGCTGAAAACAGAGGAAGAACTTGAGACGGCAGTTGATGTCTTCACCAAGTCTGTACAAAATGCAGCGTGGTCTTCATCTCAACCCAGCAACAAACATGCAACGAACTTACCTTGCTACCCACAATACATAAGGGACCTGATCAGAGCAAAGAGAAGAGCTCGTAAAGTGTGGCAAACAAACAGATTACCATCAGACAAACGGACATTTAACAAACTTAACAATGAACTGAAACGAAAGATACAAAAATTTAACAGAACTACTTATGAATCTTACATTGAAAATTTAGGAACTGATGATGGAAGCTTATGGAGACACACAAAAAACGTCTTAAAGCATCGCACAGTGCCGGCTCCTTTAAGGAGAGAAGACGGTTCCTGGGCCGTGTCGGATGAAGAAAAATCTGAACTCTTTGCTGACCATCTTTCATCTGTTTTCACACCACATACTGACGACACTAATAAAGAACACGACGAATTTGTACTCAAAACCTTAGACATTCCACTACAGCTCTCATTGCCTCCTCCTTCCTTCACTCCATCACAGGTCGCAGAACACATTAAAGACTTACAAAAAAAGAAAGCTCCTGGCCACGACCTGCTGTAGCACTACAGCAAATGCCAAGAAAGGCTCTAGTGTTTCTCACGACTATTTATAATGCAATACTTAGGACTACAAAATTTCCAATTCAATGGAAATACTCTTACATTTCCATGATTAATAAACCAAACAAGGACAAAAACAACCCCTCTTCCTACCGCCCAATTAGTTTGCTTTCTATTTGCTCCAAAATATTTGAAAAATTATTATACAAAAGATTAATAGACATACTAGGTGATAATCAAATAATACCCGATCATCAATTTGGATTTAGAAAATTCCACTCCACCACACATCAACTACACAGAGTGACTGATTTCATTTCAACTGCGCTTGAGCAAAAATTATATGCAACAGGTGTATTCCTGGACGTAGCTCAAGCATTTGACAGAGTCTGGCACCAGGGTCTCCTGTTTAAACTCAAAAAGATACTACCACACACATACTTTCTTATTATTCAATCATTTCTCTCTGACAGATTTTTCTCCGTTCGACAAGGTACAGAAACTTCTTCAATAAGACCAGTGCTGGCAGGTGTGCCGCAAGGTTCAATACTTGCACCACTGCTATATATATTATACTCGCACGACATACCAGACAGTTTAAACATCCTGACGGCAACATACGCAGACGACACTGCAATCTTATCAAAACATGAAGATCACACTCAAGCCTCACTGACTGTACAACATCACTTACAAAAAGTACAGGATTGGTGCAAGCTGTGGAAAACAAGACTAAACTATGACAAATGCCAACATATGACATTTACACTAAGACGTGAAACCTGCCCACCAGTGTACATCGATAATATACCAATACCACAAACAGACAGTGTCAACTACCTATGACTAACTTTTGACAGGAGAATGACTTGGGGCCCCCACATTAAGAAAAAACGAAAGACACTAAACCAAAGAAGTAGACTGCTGCACACACTACTCAGACGACAATCAAAACTAAAATTAAGACAGAAACTTGCCACCTACACATACTTACTAAAACCAATATGGTCATACGCCTCTCAAATTTTTGGAGCAGCAAAAAAGACTCACATACAAAGACTTGAAACTTTTCAGTCAAAAATACTTAGACGAATTACGCAAGCACCTTGGTATGTTTCAAACACAACTTTACATACAGACTTACACATGCCTACCGTCAGCGAATACATACGAACTCACTACTCTCGATTTCACAACAAATTACTAGGACATTACAACCCTCTCATAGAACAAATGGCAACAACCAATATGCCTAACAACATCAGGAGAAGACTGAAAAGGTCATGGATGAGAGATCTTCTATAATCTTTTGAATTAAAACATGCCACGGAAGAGATACCACTGGGTATTGTCATCTTCCTCATGCCTGACATGCCACTTTTTATTGTAATTCTGACAGACAATCCACTGATTGTTATATGTATGTATAAACAGGTGTGGATAAAGAAATAAAGTTATAAAAAAAAACATATAGTAAGTGAAGGTAATATAAATAATCTTGCTTGAACTGTAGTTTTAATGAGGTTTCTTAAAAACTGTGCTCAGATTCATTCCTTTTTAGGAGCGAGAAACACAGTTTTTACGAAAGTACTGTTTTGAATAGATTATTTATATTTTTAGGTTTATTTCCATGCAAAAAACTTAAATATTTTAATAGCTTATTTTTCTCATTTTTTGCTTTAAAATATTGTAATTTCGACACCAAACTTATTTTCCTACCTTTAATAGAACCATGTAGTAAGTGAAAGTAATATTAAAATGTGTGATGAAAATGGGATAAAACTAACTGACTAACATATGTTTTTAACGAACTAAATATATTTCTTTAAACATTTATAAACTATATTGTCTATTTTAATAACAGATGTAAGTGAAAGTCATTTGTTGTCCGCACCAGATTTTTTCCAAATACTAATGAGAGACGCTAATATAGCTTGAATAGTAAAAATGATCAATATAGATGAATGTATGTTAATTATTACTTTTCATTTCCTATATATAAGACAGAGGTTGGATAACCAAACCCGTGTTTATCGAGACAAGGACTCGACAAAGACAGAACGTGACAAAGTTTTACAAAAGAGAAAGAGAGATGTGAGAAAGTGTTGATTCAGAGGTTTTCTTCTTGTTGGAAGGCTAACAGCTCAGCTGCAGTTCTTCTTTTGTTAGTTGTTCCTTCTGTAGGGGCTCATATCTTCCTCTTTTGTCATCGCTAAGTTCCCATCACGGGGCTATTCGCCTGTTAGGTATTCCGCTCTCGTTTGTCATAGCAACTAAGGGTAAGTTATTGTCAAAAAACAATATATCATTGAACATAGTGTTATAATTGCATTTTTTCGTCTTTTTTTTAAAACTTAAATCTGTCTGTATATGAAATATATATATATAATAAGAGAAAGTATAGTTCAAGTTTCAGAATTCAAAATAACCCGAAAACACACGTTTTGGAGTAGGGCAGGACGGGGCTAGTTGAGCAATTTTTCAAAAGTAAAAAGTTCCCATAGTAATTTTTACTTTCACTTACTATATACAGTAAGGGAAAGTATTGCGATCGTGAAAATTTTCGAATGCCAGTTTTCACAGGAAATACACATTTTAGGGTCCCCTGAGTCCAAGTCCCGCAAAAAGGTCTTAGTGTGTGTGTGGGTGGTAACTCCCGGACGGAAACGGTGAAACCTATGAAACTTATATTTCATATTTAAGACAAATATACGCCTGAGACGTTACAAAACCTTTTTCATCAAAATGAGCATACCAGAAGAGCCACTTTATACCATACATTTTGCACCTTTTTTCGATTTTTCCGAAAATTGTTAAGACGATCTTTATTAAACTCTCTATATCAATGTAAAATTTAATAGGCTTTAATATCATGTAGGTTTCATTCGGCTTAAAATGGTCTGACAGGGGTTAAATGCCGTTATTTTACATTTTCTTTCGCTTAATTACATTTAATTTTGTTGATTCTATAAAAATAACTATATTATCTTGTTACCACTGATGAAAAACAGGTAAATATATAAATTGAATGAATTCGATACCCAACTAAAGGAGAAAACAGAAAAAATATTTTTTTAATGCAATTTTTTGTTTTTGAACATAAGAGCAGTAATATACATGTATGATGATGATACGGTATTTCCGTTGGAAAGCTAAAGCTTTTAGAATAAATATTATCTCATACACAAGCTTTTAAAAGTTAATAAACAGTGTTGAAATGAAGACAAAACTAACTGATTGTCTGAGATAATAATATAATAGGTTTTTTAATAAAACACATGTTTCTATATAAATTCGATTTCATTAATTCTTTAATAATTTCAAATATTTTTATCTCTAACTATATTTGAAAATTCTTTCATTGATTTTGAAAATGGAGGTAAGTGAAAGTCGTGTGTTGCCCACACCAGATTTTTTTGTAAGAAGTCGAATTTTAGAGCTACCGCTATTTAAATCCAGGTGTGCTATTGTAAATTTGACGGAATAAACTTAAGATCTAGCACTAAATAATAAGTTTATTCGTTGTGCATGGTTGAAAAGGTTGAGCGATAACGAAGCTGTATATATCATAGTTATACTGACCGTTAACACAGATTTATGTAAATCAGCCTAAAAAGAAATTTGTAAGTAATTATGCAGGACACAGCTGGTAATAATAGGAGTACTCACTACGTTTGCTATAGCACAAAAAATATATACAATAGCAAACGTAGTGAGTACCCCTAATATAATACCATTGCTTTTAGCAAGTGAGTTCATTGGGTGGCTGATCATTCAGGCTTCATAGGCAATGATAGGGCCGATAGCCTCGCAAGGAGGGGTTCTGCTCAGTTACCCTCTAAACCTGAATATGTGTGTGAAATAAGTCACAGCAAAAGGGTTTAATCAAAAGAGCTGCTGGCAATAGATCCAGACCATACTGGAAGGATACTAGGAAGCAACATCACTCTAAGATCTTCTTGGGAGGACCCTGCAAAGAGAGAAGCTGTGCACTATTCTCAATGGTTATCCCGTCCTCTGAGGAAAATATACAATATTTTAATGCTCACAGCTGAGAATATTTAGGCTAAGTAATTATTGGAAGCTTTCAGAGTATTAAAGGTATTGGAGTAGCCCGGTGGGACAGGGCAGCAGGGTAGGACGACCATAGAAGAGAGGTTGGGGACGGGCAGTGTTTGCCCTCGCTTCCTCATTATCAACTGTTAGTCTAATGGACTCGCTCCAAACTGTCCGCTCCTGTTTGTTCTTGTCATCCAACCTTCATTAGAGATTTTTTGGAGAGTTTCACGTCCGGATTGCTAGTGTATTAGCAGCCCTTTGTTTTTTTAATCAGGGGCTCGTGTAATAAAGCAAATTCTACACAAAAAAGCATTCGTTAAATAGAAAATAAGGAAGAGGAGAAAATTATTTTAAAAACTAAAATTATCGGTGGAATAATCAGGAATCAGTCATTTTTTTAATTTTGCCAACGTTTCGGCTCAAGCTTGTGAGCCATCATCAGGGCTACAAACATCAGGACAAAAGAGATACATATTAATATGATAATGAAAATTTTCTTTTGAATGTAGTGACAATGATAACATTTGAAATAAAACAGAAAATATACCAACATATTTAAATATTATAGATAAAAATAATTATAATATGATACACAATACAAAATCAAATTTAGTTTACCGTATTTCCTGCTCTTCCCCAAATTGCAATTCATGTTACATAGGCGAGACCAAAAACTATCTCAAAAAAAGAATTTATCTGCACCAATACACAATATCTACCCGTAACCCATTTTCCTCAAAATTATCCGAACACGCTATATCCCTTGACCATCATTTTGATTTTGATAATCCTGAAATCCTAGCCACCGTACCTATCTACAAAAAGCGACTCCTCTCCGAAGCTATATATATCCATATGGAAAAAGATCGAGTACCCGTCAATCACAAATCAGACAAAGAAATAATCTCTCCCTCGTATGCCAACATCTTCCGTCTCCTTAAATTATAACTTTATTGTACAAATTGCTTGTGTAATTTATATTTTATTTACTGTATATTTATCTTTTCGTTTATAACACCTCTGGTTTTTGTTTTTGTTATTTATTTATTTTATTTTATTTTTTATTATATACCTCATGGATCTTTTACATAGCTCAGATTCTAGTGTTTCTAATTTTCTGTTAAAAATGTTGAGCCTTATTGTACATAAGAGTATATTGTTTTGTTTTTCCATTGTAGAATTTTGTAAAACTTTTTAAAAACAAAGATAAGCTGTAGTATTTACATTTAGAGGGGAAAACCTTCAGGGTTTTTACATGAACCCCTCCCCATACTACCTATGTTTATGGTTTTCCTCAGTTTATGCTTGGACATGGCTCAGTAATGGTAGGTTTATATATATATTTGTTTACTTCTATATTAAAGTCTAAAGGTTTGTTTTGATGCTTATCATCATCAGGTTATATATCATATTATCATTATTTGTATCTATAATATTTAAATATGTTGGCATATTTTCTGTTTTATTTCAAATGTTATCATTGTCACTACATTCAAAAGAAAATTTTCATTATCATATTAATATGTATCTCTTGTTTTGATGATTGTAACCCTGATGATGGTTCACAAGCTTGAGCCGAAACGTTGGCAAAATTAAAAATAAATTCAAAAAATGACTGATTCCTGATTATTCCACCCATACGAAAATCACGTTCTGATATTTCAGTTAAAACAGAATCTTTTCCGTAGGGTAAGGCGGGGATAGTTCAACAAATTTTCACTTGAACGGATATAGCTTCTCGATCATAAGTCTCAATGAGTTTTTAAGAGGCTTGATGGATTCGTAATATATCCCTTATTAAAAGCGTCCATAGTAATTTTTGTTGTCGGAATTCGTATTTAAGAGCTACAGCTATTTGAATCCAGGGAGTCAAGTTTGCTCAATGTACCCCATAGGTGAGGTAAGTTGAGCAAGGGTATGGGGCAAGTTGAGCGTTAATGCTCCTCTTGTCCCTGTTGAACAGATCCGATATCTAGTACTGCACCTTGACAAACGCCTTACTTGGAACCCTCATATAAGACTGAAACGACAAGAAACTGCACGACGTTTTAGACTACTTCAACATTTACTAGACAAACGTTCTAATCTTCAACTTAACTACAAAAGACTCATCTACATGACTGTTATAAGACCTATCGGGACTTACGGAATTGAGCTATGGGGTTCCACCAAACCATCCAATTCCTCTCGTATCCAATCCTTACAATCCAAAATCCTTCGTAAAATCCTCAACGCTTCTTACTTTGTCACGAATAAGCTCATCCACAAAGATCTTGATGTTCCTTATGTTACTGTTTTGGCCCGAACCAGGTATGAATCATTCCATGCATAACTCCATTCCCACTCTAACCCACTAGTTTCCACCCTAGCTTCCTCTTCGATCCCTGATAACCCTCCGAGGGGTCTGAAAAGAAGAAGCCTCGAGACCTTCTTGTTTAGATTGACTACTAGAGTGCTGCCAATGGGCAGTCTCTCTTCATGTTTTTTCATGTATTTTATCTTTACCAGCATATTTACTAGTTGTATTACAAAATACAGTTGTAAATTTCAATACAAATATTTAAAAATAATATGTATTATCTCATAGAATTGCTTCCTTTAAAAAGTCCTTTATAACCCGTGCTACCATAGTTTGGAACACCTTACCCATCCTCCCTCCATAAAGTATCTTCTCTAACCACTATCGATAACTTTTTATTTATATCATCTACAAAATCAATCTTCCACACACGTAGTTAGTCTATCTTGACTTAAATGTACGCTGTTGAATTCATTCGAAGTTTCCAGTAGTTTCATTTGTATCTTTTATTTATTTAGATTTAATAGATTTCATAATCTCTAGTAGACTAAATAATCATGTAATAAATGAAGCTATACAATTTGGACTTTTTTTCTGTTTATTGTACTTAATTCATAAGGGACGAAATGTCCTAGATTAAAAAATACTTTTCATTCATTAATCGACAAAAGAAATCCTTCCACGTTTATCTTCTTTTTTATTCTCTATATTTAAGTCTTCTTAAGCGGTACTGGCACGACTGAGGATTGGTCTCACATAACTGACCCACGGCTGCCTGATGACGAGTGGGTCCAGTGCATCAATATACCTCTTCTGGTGTTAATCTCATAGTACCAAATATACTGTTGGATTGCTTTTCCTTCGAAGCGGAGCGAGGAGGGATTGGTATGGAAACTGACATTGGGTTAATATTACAAAATACTTTAAGAGTCGGTCACTACTGATGAATTATCTAAAAGGTTCATCACTTTTTTACAAAATAAAAAGTTATGTCCATGATTTTAATATTTTTTATTTGTATTTTATTCTTTTCTGATTGGTGATTATCTAGAATTTGTTTGTACTTTAGGCCTTATTCATTTAGGGCTAAAATAACCCTAGTGGTTGAAAAACCTTTATGTTACAAAATAAATAAATAAGTCTTCTTCTTGAATTTATTCAAAACACCGTTGAACGGTATACTCACTACACTTTGTTGATGTTCCGTTTGGGATCTATAACAGCCGATTGTTATCGCGTAAAAATGAAATTATACATAAATCACGCTTTGGCATCTTAGCAATCTGAATTATTTCCAAGTATGAAAAAGAAATTGAGCAAAA
Source organism: Piezodorus guildinii (assembly GCA_023052935.1). Taxonomy (NCBI): domain Eukaryota; kingdom Metazoa; phylum Arthropoda; class Insecta; order Hemiptera; family Pentatomidae; genus Piezodorus; species Piezodorus guildinii. The sequence goes on along the minus strand of CM041292.1, from coordinate 213,406,773 downwards.
AACAAAACTACATTTTTTTTTTTTTTAAAGAGGTTAACTTAAAGCGGAGCTCCTGAAAGCGGGAAGTGCGAAATTGGTCACTCTTTTGACGGATGTGATTAATCTTGTTCTCAAGGGAGATGATATCCCGGAAGATCTGAGAGCTGGTTATATTTCGTCAATATACAAGAGGGGAGACAGAAAAGTGTGCAGGAACTACCGAGGAATATGCGTACAAAGCTCCGTTACCAGGATTATGGGTAGAATGCTCCGGGACAAGCTAGAGGAGGCATATTTTACCCCTCGGGAGCAAGCAGGTTTTACAGCGGGCCGGTCATGTACGGACAACTTATTTGTTCTTCGCCAGCTTATTGAGAAGTCCCAAGAAAGAAAGCAGCAACTCCATATGGCGTTTATCGACCTGGAACAGGCGTATGATAATGTACCCAGAGAGAGACTGTGGTTGGCACTTAAAGAGGCTGGTATAAGTGGGTCATTGATAAAGGCTGTGAGGCACTTGTACAGCAATGATGTATATCACATAAGATGTGGGAACCATCTCTCTAACCCTTTTCATGGTACCAAGGGATTAAAGCAGGGGTGTAGTATGTCACCTACACTTTTTAAGATATACCTGCATGAATCGGTGAAGCCATGGTACGAGCAATGTGGGGATGTTGGGCCGTTCATTGACGACGAGCAGCTGATATCTTTGTTCTTTGCGGATGACCAGGTCGTTTTTGCGAGGCGGAAAGTATATCTCGAAATAATGATATTGTCACTGAAGTCCTGCTATGAAGCGGCGGGCTTAAAAATTAACTTTGAGAAGACCGAGTACATGGCCATTGGCGATAATGACACTGGTGCGCTTCGGGTAGACAGCGAAACTTGTAAAAAGGTGGACGTTTTCAAATATCTTGGATCTTATTTGGATGCTGCCGGGTCGTCTGAGCATGACGTGAGAAAGAAGGTGGAACAGGCCCGTAAGGCTACCCGAATGTTACATCCAGTCCTTTGGAATACGGAGATATCTTCCGAGAACAAACGCCGAATTTTCTCAGCCATAGTTGAGTCTATCCTGACATACGCTTCAGAAACATGGACAATGAACTCCTGTTTGTATTCGAGGGTGCAAGCGGTGGAGATGGATTTCTGGAGAAGGTGTATACGGGTCACCAGACTGGACAAAGTTAGGAATGAAGTTATTCGCCAGAGGATGGAGGTGGGTACATCGGTGAATGAAAGGATCGGGGCACGCCGCCTAAGATGGTATGGACACGTTAAAAGAATGAATGAGGAATGTTGGCCCAATAGAATCCTGGATTGGGTTCCGCCAGGAAGGAGAGGACGTGGACGACCCAGAAGCAGGTGGATTGAAGGAGTCCAAGAAGAAATGGCTGGCCGAGGCCTCCAAGAAGATGATTGGTTGGACCGAAGCGCTTGGAGCTCTGCACTGACTGGTGGAGGCAACCCTTGATGGAACGCCTATAAAGTAAAGTAAAGTAAAGAGGTTAACTTAATGTTGTCACTCATACAAATGATTAATCCTGCAGACGTAAACAGGTAATTATATTGAAGAGTCTTAATAGAAAGATAATAGAAGGATAACCCGCTAGATTTGGATTTCACAACGTGCTGATATGTCTGTATTTTTGCTATATCTATAACAAATGAATAATAAGATATAAAAAAAAACAATTTGGTTTTCTACAAAGGGCGGAAACATTGTTAATACATTTATTCTAACCCGTTTTAATTCACTTGAGAAACTCGATATGGGGTCTTCGCTTTCCCACATTTAGTAAACGACTGTTACAACAGGGCTGCAGCCACTTAGTGCTATTAGGGACAGCGTAGGGCACATCCACCCTAACAATATGCCCTGGGAAATGTGAGAACTATTAGTAAGAACGTCAATTACACTGATTAGGGATACGTCCACGGAGTAAAAAAATAATCGATTCGCCGTTTTGTCGGTTTAATGGTCTGCAATATCGATTCATAGGTTGGATTATAACAGCCCCCGAACGGAATAAAGGTCACCCCTACTTCGAGGGTAGGGGATGAAAAAAATTGAATCCATGTCTTCATCAATGGACCCTTCTGTATTTCTCTATTAGGGTGTGTTCTGTTATTGCAAGCTCCCCGTCGAGTACTGACTTGTGTGAGATTGGGGGGATCACCTGACTGTATCAAAGGCTTTGTCATGGTCCAAATCAGGGTCCCGTCAGCGAGATGTGTACACCTGGGGGAGAAGGTCATTTAATAACCTCTTCTGTAGGCAGAGATATTTTTGGAAATACTATTACATTTTATTGTACGTATACTTCCACGAGCAAATATAAATGAATTGTTTAATTAAATGAATAAAAAAAAAAGGATAATAACAATATATATATATATATATATATATATATATATATATATATATATATATATATATATATGAATTATAATTATAATTTAGTAGATCACTTGCGTATTTAAATTGGGTAGGTTTCATGTGATCTCGGAATGCTAGCTTTTAGATAAAGTAGAAAGGGACTTTTTATGCTATTCTACTATTTTAGGTAAGTTGTTTGTATGTATCTACTTCTGTATATTTTGATCAATGATAAACTACTATTTTTGAATCCTCTAAAGTATACTTTCTTCAAGAATTACTTACACACACACACATATTTATATGTTGCTATACTGTTGCTGAATCTTTTGTCAAGGAATACAACAACACACTCCAAAAAACGACTAAATTTTCGCTTTCTTATCTGTTATATGGAATAACATCCGATATAATTCCTGAAGAATTGAAACGCTTAACTGGTTTAAAAGCAGATCGTCAGAAAGCATTTGAAAATTCTAGAATATGTTTTGAAAGGAATAAGAAGCAGATAAATTAAAAGAGGACAGAACGTGAATTTCAAGAAGCAGACTTGGTGTACGTTTCAAATGGCAATAGATTGAATAAAGATAAGTTGGATGATGTCAGGAAAGGACCTTTTTTTCTGCAATACGAAACATAGGGCAGCCAATTTCTTCCATAGCTTTAAGATTACCAGCTTAAACTATTGAAACTATTAAACCATACTGTGAAAAAAGAGTCTTCGACTAACGGAGGTGTTAATGAGAATAATAATTTAGAAGTAGTTCATTGTGACAAAGCAGAACTCATATGCTTTTAAACAATGGGTAGGTTTATTGTGATTTCGGACTGTTAGCTTTTAGATAAAGTTTAATTTTTTTATTTATTTATTAAGAGATAGTACAATCTGCCACCTTCTGGGGCAATGAGTATTACAGATATAAGAAATCATTCATTCCATATGTAAATTAGAAATAAATAATTAATAAAGATCAAACAGAGAAGAAAGAAAAAAAAATATATACACAAAATTAAATGAATAGTATAAAGAAAATAATAGTAACAACCATGAACACATTCTATCTACTATTTTTGAATCGTCTAAAGTCTACTTCCTTCAAGAATTACACACAAATATATTTATAAATATTGACATTTGCAACTGTGTTAAATAACACAACTAGTAAATATTTAAATAGAAAAAAGACATTAAACAGACTTGTAAAGAAACACTGGACTTAGCAACACTCTATTGCACTTATTGCAACGATTAAAGCTTGGATTTTATTGAATTGTAACGATTACAAAAAAATTGTAGCTGGTGTAAAATATTATTATCATCCAAAATAATAACATTCTTGCACTATTTTATCCCGACATTATTAGACCAAGATCTATATATATAACATAATTAATAATAAAGTTATAATTCTTAATTACTTACATAATCATAGTTATTATTATCTATTATTAGAATTAATTCAAAACCGACCCAGTTTCCATTGATAAGGTGGTTACTGTAGAAACTTGGGAAATAGTAGTGAGGTGGTAGCTTCCAGAACTAAGATGTTGTTTCTCATAATTGTCTGTTAGTTCTCGGAGGGGTTAACTAGGCATTGTGCGAAATTAGATTTGTTCCACTAACTAGAGCAATTAGCAACGCTGAGGCGTCTTAATAAACTTTCCAAATGAAACAATGAGAAGGATCTGTAATTATCACAAAATATTCCAAGGTTTTTGACCTGTTTATTTAGTCACTCAACTTCTCAAGGTTTTTAATTCATGGGTAATTTTCAGACTCTTAGGCTAGAACTTAGTTCACGAGAAAGAGGATGATTGGTAGTAAAGCCTTTTAAAATCATCTAATACTTATCATATTTGCAGATCAACATTTTTGATTTATTATTTTCAATGATCAATCTTTGTTATCGAGCAAAAAAAAAAAAAAAAATACCCCTGCTCAAAATTTGAGAGCTTACGTTTTAAGATGCGTAGAATCCGAATGACGAATAAAAAAAAAATCCGTTTGTCCTAATAAATAAATTAATAAATAATTTAGTGCCATTAAATGTAGAATTAAATTTTGGACCAAATGAAAAAATAATCATTAAAGTCGGTTAAGAACTAGCTTAGATATTGCGTTTTGAAATCAGTGGTTGTGTTACGATATTATGCTTTGAATTAGTGCTTTTCATATTACTTAATTGCCTATCGACAGAAATATAAACAGTTATACAAACTATATTGTTATTTGGAAATAATAAACCATTGTGTAATAATTTGCAGCGTTTCCTAATTTAAAATCGTAGACAAAACATTTTTCTGGCAAATGGTTTGTGTATTACTGCTGTATTGAGTTAACTTCTTGACTGAAAACATCTTCCTAGCACTAACACAAGTAATATTACTGATATTACATCAAAACAAAACCTGAAAATATATTATATGATTTACAATTCTTGTCCTTACAATATACCTAAATAAAGAAAACAGTGGTTAAATTGTTTTTCGATTAAAAAATTGAAATAAAAGACTTTTAAAGAGGTAGAAGTTTATAAAAGAAATGTGACTCGTTTGACATTTTGTTTATTATTTCCAATGATGAACCATTGTGATTGACCAAAAAAATTGACGACTTACGTTTAAAGATACTTAGAACCCGAATAACGAATTTTAAAAAAATCCGTTTGTCCGCCGTCCGCAGCATTTCTCCGAGACTATTGGATAATTTTTTTGTAATTGGTCACAAAATACTGGAGTATGCAACGATAATCCCAATACCGAGAAGTTAATATCGGCTGGTTATTTTTAAAATGGCGACCAATTAAAAGTAATTTAATTCAATAACTCAGTTATTTTTGAAAATAGAGAAAAATGTATTATTTTAACTAAAAAGCCGCGAATAATTATAAAAAGAAAAAAAAATATGAAATCGTACACATAAATACGCCCATAACTCAGTAGTTTTTGAAGATAATTGATATAGAATTTTAGAATCAGTAAAGCGCGATAAACAAAAAAAAAAAATAAAAAAAAAATAAAATAAAAAAAAAAATTGAAATCTGGCCTAAACATACGCTTATAATTCCATTATTTTGGAAGATAGAGATAAATTTTATTAGTGCTTTTTAACCAAAAAACCGCGAATAATTATTAAAAAAATAAATTCAATTTTACACCATAAATACGCCTAAAACTATATGTATAGAGTTTAGAATCAGAAAGGGTGAAAAAAAAAATTTGATCAATATATTAAAGTCAAAAATTATAATAATTGTAATTCCACCAAAACTTGGTTATTATTGAAGATAGAGAAAAATCGAAAAGATTAACAGCAATATTAATAGTTATACCCTAATATAGTTAGTTATCATTAACAGCTATATTAATAGTTATACCCTAATATAGTTAGTTATCATTAACAGCTATATTAATAGTTATACCCTAATATAGTTAGTTATCATTAACAGCTATATTAATAGTTATACCCTAATATAGTTAGTTATCATTAACAGCTATATTAATAGTTATACCCTAATATAGTTAGTTATCATTAACAGCTATATTAATAGTTATACCCTAATATAGTTAGTTATCATTAACAGCTATATTAATAGTTATACCCTAATATAGTTAGTTATCATTAACAGCTATATTAATAGTTATACCCTAATATAGTTAGTTATCATTAACAGCTATATTAATAGTTATACCCTAATATAGTTAGTTATCATTAACAGCTATATTAATAGTTATACCCTAATATAGTTAGTTATCAGGTAATAATAAACCCTTCTGTAATAATTTTCAGTTTTTTTTTTTTTTTTATATTTTCAATTAGCGGAGTTTCCTAACACATGTTTTAATGCTATAATTTAAATATTAATGATTTAAAATAAGCTATTTGCCAGAAAAGTGTTTTGTCTATGGTTTAAAAATGACCAAGGAACAGAAAATAATTAGTAAAAAAATCATCAATTGAAATTGATTTGGAGTGAATACGCATTATAACATTTTTTCAGCGGGATTGTATTTTAGGTGTATGTATGTAACTGTCGATATCATAATAGGAAGAATGAAGATTAAATAAAGACCTATTCTAGTCATAGGGTTTTTTTTTCGGTTCAATGTTGCAAGCCAACATCAGGGATAGAAATAATAATAAATTATAAAGAGATAGGTAACAGCTTTTCACATGAAATGTCCATTTTCAAGGTAAAGGATTTTTATTAAAAATACGATATGAACACAAGATAATTTTATTCGAAGTATTTACCTTCTTTTTCTACACATTTTTCCCAGCGTGACACCAACTTTTTTATCACCGAACTAAAAAACTCTGAGACAAAATCTGAAAACGCACGTTTCAGTTGATCATCATTTTCAAAAAGTTTTCCTTTTACGAAATCGTCTAAATTCCTGAACAGGTGGTAATTTGTTGGTGACAAGTCGGGAGAATATGGTGGATGCGGAAGAACTTCGTAGTCCATGGGGTCTTGCTGCCGCTCAGTGAGATCATGAGGTACCCATTTATCCAGCTTTTTTACTTTCCCAATATACTTTAAATGTCTGGAAACGGTAGATGCACTTGCATTTTGTTGTGCTGAAAGTCCTTTAACTGTTTGGTAGGGGTTTCCTTCTACTGTATGTTTAAGGACATCGTTGTCTATTACGGACGGAGGTCTTCCTCGGGGCAAGTTTTCTAAGTCGGTATCCCCAGCTGGAAACTTACCAAACCAACGCCGAATGGTCCGTTCATTAACACTCCCTTCCCCGAACGCCTTGCAAATATTTCTAGCGGCCTCAGCTGCTAAATGGCCGAGTTTAAACTCGTACAAAAATATTACTCGAAAATCGCGTGTTTTCATGCTAATATTTGGAGATATACTAAAAAGTGGGTAATTGATTGGGAAGCTAATGTTTATAATACGAAGGTAGAGTATAAGTGAATGTTTACTTTAAATATGCAAACATTCGTTCAAAACAAAATCCTTTATGTATTTCAGAAACTATAAAAACGGACATTTCATGTGAAACAACCCAATATATTAGAGTGAATGACAAAATCATCAGTTGCAGAGCAGCAGAAAATAATTAAAGAATAAACATATTAATACCTTATGACAATAGAAAACTAGAACTAACTATGAAATTAAAATTAATCTGTAAGATATGATAAAATAAAAAAATATATGAATATTTATATGTATGAAGTATAAAAAAAAATATATATTTATATAAGTGTCTGGAGAGTCGGTAAAATGAATACTAGCATAATAAAGACGGAATATTAAAAAAAAAAAACTTTTAATTTTTTTCTTTTGATCTGTTTGCTACTTTTAATTATCTTATCCACTCTTATAACTTAATAGCAATGTTAAAACCCGGAACTCAATTCTAAGACTTATATACAAAAATTGTCTTATGCTACAGTCCAAGACAAACACATTAATAATTATTATTTGTTCAATTAAAACCTTCTTTAGAACGTTTTCGTGAAATTACATTACACTAATGAAAATGCGTATGACTGCTCGAATTAAAATACACAAATAGTTGCGTTGCATTTTGCAAGACATAAAGTCAGTGACATAACGATCGAAATTGGGACTTTGAGATTTGTTTATTGTGTGACATTGACCGACCACTGTTCTACTTTGCAATGATAATGCCTTGACTAGGGACATCTTGTCAGCCAATTAAATTTTATTCTTTCTTTGTACGTTTTCCATGGTTCGTTGTTTTTACTGGTTAGAAAAAAAAAATCATACAATATGGTTATTAATTTATTTTAGCAATATTACAATCTTCCTCAGTTAAATGTATAGCTTACAGGCCTTAGGTATTAATACGACCAATCAGGACTCTAAAATAAAGCTAGATCTCCAAACATATTGGTATTATTTTATTAACGTTTCGTAATTTCTTTTCCCATCTTCAGGTCTAAAATATTTAGGTATAGTTTAGTCCTGCAGATGTATTATGATGGAGTCTCAAAACTCTGAATTACATATTAAAGGAGCACAAAGAGATTGTTATTTAGTTCAAGAATAACATTATTATTAAATATAAAATAAATTTAATTTACACTCTCAAGGCCTATAATATTAATACTTTGGCAAAATACCATGAATTAACGTTTTAAGAATTTTTGAAATATATTGATTGAAATTTACGACTGTATTAATAAATAGATTCAGTAAATAAGAGTACACTATTAACCAATGACGTGATAGAGGTATAGAAATATTAACCATTGGCAGTACTCTATATAGTATAATAAACCAGAAGGTCTTCTGGCCAACTTCTTTTTACACGCTTAAGAGAATAATTAGAAATTGAAGAGAAACGATTGAAATTAGTGAGTTAGAGTAGGAAAAGAGTTTAATATGGAAAGATAGACAAAATCGCCAGCATTTGAAAACTTAAGGTCATTACTGATTGCTTTATTTATTACAAAGTAAAAAGCATTTAAGATTTTCAAAAGAATTATAGATTTTAAAAATTGGGTACTAGAAGAATTCAAGGATTTAGTGGTGAATTCTTGAGGAATCGATAGGATCAGCAGAAAAGACTAACTTTTAATAAATAACCCGAAAGGGATTTATATTTATAAGATATACTTTTTGGCCAATCCCAAAAGAATTTAATTGGACTTTTATTACCAGAGCCATCCTCTAAGGTAATAAAAAAAATATTTTTATGATATTACTATACATTTTACAAGTTTTTCAACATTCATTTATCTTATTTTGTTAATAATGCATTTTCCTTAAATAAGGCTTACCTATCAAGCATATTTATTCCAAATATTTCTTGCGGCCTTAGCTGCTGAATGGCCGAGTTTACACTCGTACAAAAATATTACCCGAAAATCGCGTGTTTCCATGTTCATATTTGGAGGTATACTAAAAAGTGGGTAATTGATTGGGAAGCTAATGTTTATTGTACATAGGTAGAGGATTAGTAACTGTTTACTTTAAATATGTAAAAACGGACATTTCATGTGAAATAACCCAATATAATTTTTCATGTTTCTACATTTGTTTTTTTAAGCATTCAGGATTTCTAATATATTCCCATACAACTATTCACCTTAGTACTCCAAAAATCTTTCAGATCGGAATTGTCGTTGGAATCATTTTTTCCTTCGGGACAGACCATATCACACATCTCACCGCTAAGAAGATACTTCTACATATAAGAACGGCGTGGTGAGGTGACTAGCAGGCTGAGACACGGCGCTGAGAGCAAACTCAGCCCCGAATCCACAACTAACTTTCCGCCCATTTGAATAATTGCCTTTAATAGTAAGCTCTAACTGAGAGGGAATATTTCATAGCTGCCTTGGCCTCATCCATAAACATGTCCTATTATCGTCCCTATGTGTTCCCTTACTCTCCCTTTCCAACATTTTGCTTTAAATATGCGGGCCTCTCGTAGTTTAGGATTTTTTTTTTTTTGTTTTTAAAGTTTTTAATTTCGTTTACTACAAAGTTTTCGCTGACTTTGCGTTTTTTTGTATTTTCCATTTTAAACCGGAAGCAAAAAACTGTTATCTCCGGACAAAGTTTAGCATGTATCTATATTAATTTATTCCTATATACATATTTATTTTTAATGTCATCTTTTAATTTTATTAGTGAGATAGATGTTGTGTGTTTATAATTATAGAATATAATAATTTTATATTAATTAATATTATAGAAGAGTAATTTAGGATATGATTATATTAATCGAAACATTCTCTTCTAATTATGTTTATATATATTTATTTATCATAACATGTCAAAGATGATTATTATATTACGTTTCGAGGTACCCTATGCCTCATCTTCAGATTTAATGTAAGTAGAATTATAATAATAAACAGAATGTAAATAGTTTAAATAATAAATTGATTCTAATTTATTGATAATGTGTTCTTAATGTATATATAATTGGTTATAATATTTATTCAATTATATTTTAGATAATATTTGAAAATCTGAAGATGAGGCATAGGGTACCTCGAAACGTAATATAATAATCATCTTTGACATGTTATGATAAATATATAATATATATATATATATATATATATATAATATATATATATATATATATATATATATATATATATAAACATAATTAGAAGAGAATGTTCCGATTAATATAATCATAGAATATAATATTGATTGGAAGAAAAGAGAACAATGTCGCAAATATTTGATACAATATAATGAAGTTCGCATGTCACACATAGGCATTAAAAAGCTTTCAATTTTTTTTTTCCATATTATTTCAAGATTCTATATGTAAAAGGAATTTTCTTTTGGAATCACTCTACATCTGTCAAAGCCTGTGGCTACAAGAACTTTTTTGGTCTAGTCAATTTTAACCTTTTAGCTCGAAGAGAGAGAAGAAGAACAGTACAAGGAAGATTACAGGGCAATAGATTAGTATGACTTCCACTAATGTTGCAAAGAGCTGTTACGTAGTGAGGACCATAGTGTTTCTCTCTCAACGGATAGGCAAGGTAGTTTAGCAGTGATCCTTAACCAGTTCCTATCATGAATGTGGCATAGAAAGCCCTTAATTAGTTACTCAACTCTGAATCATTTATATAACAGCATTACCTTTAATTCAATAGAATTATATCTCTAGAGTACTCATGGATCATTTCTCTGCAATTTTGGTCATGCCAATTTCGTAACCAACTTCAGGACCAATTAAAAATGAAATTACAGCTTCAGTTCCGATATGAAACTTTATAATTCTTGGAGCACTAGGATCTAACTAGGTCGAATTAGGAATAGGTCCTCAACTGGACAAACTAGACTGTTACATGATTGATATAAATCGATCTGATATTAAATTATTTTAAACTGCCTTAACTTCTTAGGCCTATCAATTTGTTATAAGTGAAATTTCCTGATGAAATACACCACTGAACGGTCACGTTGTTTGTTCTCCGGATGTTAGGAGCATAATATAGGACAATCAAAACTTTGTGAGGAGATAAAAATATTATGAGCTGGTTGACCCTTAGGGCTAAATTTAGGGAAACGAGTAAGATCAATTTGCTGTGACCATTTTTAACTTTCCCTAATTCATCTAAATTATAGCTATTATTAATAATAATAATAATAGGCTTACCGAACCCGAAGGTTCGATGCCGATACCACTAAATTCCGCCTACACTGACTCGTCCAATGTTCACCGTTCAAGCCCAAGTCTCCGAGATCGGCCTTAAGGCAATCTTCCCATCAACGCTTCGGCCTACCTTTTGGATCAGCGAATACCAACTTTCTCGGAATCCGTTCCTCACCGAGCCCAACAACTTTACTCGCCCATTTGAGTCTCCGCGATGCTCTCAACTCAATTATAATCACAGGATAAGTTCCGCAATCCCAGGCGTCTCATCTCTCTTCGGGCCAAATATTTTACGCAGTACCTTATTTACGAAAACCTTAAGCCGTTGTTCATCATTCAAAGTAAGCGGCCACGTAGAATTTTAGCTATTACATTTGAAATATTAAAAATACTTTATTTGAGAAAGTGGTCAATCTAAATAAAAATCTGGTGCGCGCAACACACAACTTTCACTTATCTCCGTCATTCATATAAATTTAAGAATTTTTCAACAAATTTAAAAACGAAAAAAAAATGTTAAAGAATTATTTACATTAGATTTTAAAAGAAACACGTGTTTTATTATATAGTCTATTATATTATTATCTACGACAATCAGTTTTATCTTCTTTTCATCACTTTCTATTAACTTTTAAAAGCTTGTGTATGAGATAATATTTTTTCTAAAATCTTTAGCATTCCAACAGTATATTATACTTGTATATTACTGTTCTTAAGTTAAAAAAAAAATATTGCATTAAAAAATTATTTTTTCAGTTTTTTCCTTTAGTTGGGTATCGAATTCATTCAATTTGTATAATTACCATAATATAGTTATTTTTATAGAATCAAAAAAATTAAAGATACTTTAGAGGAAGAAATTTTGGAATTTCGTCATTTAGGCCCTGTAAGACTATTTCAATCAGAATGAGACTTACGTGATATTAAAGCCCATATATTTTACATCGATGTAGCGAGTTTAATCAAAATCGTTAGAGCTGTTTTTGAGAAAATCGTAAATAGGATGGTATAAAGGCTCTCTTCTGGAGAGCTGATTTTAGTAAAAAAGTTGCTGTTACATCTCGGATGTATATTTGTCTTAAATATGAAATTTCAGTTTCATAGGACTTTTCGTTTACGCGCTGGACTTATCACACACACACAGACCTTTTTTCGGGACTTGGTCATTTGAGCTTAGGAGACCCTAAAACGTGTATTTCCGTCGAAAACTGAAATTCGAAAATTTTCACGATCGCAATACTTTCCCTTACTATATATTTCATATGTAGGTAAGTGAAAGTGAAAAACGAAAGTAAAATTAAATATTTACGTTTTCTTACTTATATATGAAACATAATAAGGGAAAGTTTTTTTTGTTTTTTTTTTCAGTGGCGCGACAGGCCGTGTTGGCCCTCACCTGACTCACGTTTCATGATGCTATATTTAGTTTAGGGTCATCACTCCCTACGACTAATTTTGTGAGTGGCCACCCTTTGGCTGACGGGTCTCACATACTCGGGGGAGAGGTTGTGAGTGAATCTCCATTTTTTATATCCTTATAAAAGCCCCGCCGGGACTAGGATTTGAATTCAGAACCTGTAGCTTGAGAGACTAGCGCGCTAGCCACTCAGCCTTTTCCTCGATCCTGTGCAGCAACCAACCGATTCTGACCCGAAGCGTCTTGAACCATTCCGTCCTCCCAACGGAGATTTGGCATTTTTTTCTCCTATGCTCTGCATCCTCCATGGTATTTCTCGGTATGGCCGTACAGCTCATACGAGCTATCCCAGCCTATCTTAGCCCTCCCACATGGATGATATAAGAAACATTCGGTCCTATGAACACCCCATACTTATATCTCTTAGTCCGATGTACGTCTCCTTAGCTAGCTAAAAGCAAAAGAGGAAAGTACTACAATCGTGAAGATTTTCAATTTGAGAATTTAACAGTAACTGCCGCTATAAGCTCTCGAGAAGTCTGTTCTTATCTATGATAGATCTAAGACCCGTTCAACTTTTTTATTAAAATCTACTCACTTCCATGAAATCTAATACATTGGTAACTTGGAGTTTAAACGTATTTAATTTTAACAGTAAAGTTTCCTTTCTATTACAAAAAATCTGGTACGGGAAACACACGACTTTCACTTACCTCCATTTTAAAAATCAATGAAAGAATTTTTAAATACAGTTAGGGATAAAAATATGTGAAACTATTAAAGAATTAATTAAATTGAATTTATAAAGAAACATTTGTTTTATTAAAAAAATCGATTATATTATCATATAAAATAATCAGTTAGTTTATAGTTATATTTTCTAAAATCTTTAGCTTTCCAACTTTATATCATACATGTATATTACTGTTCTTATGTTCAAAAACAAAACATTTTGTTTTCTCCTTTCGTTGCTTTTCAAATTCGCTCAACTTCCATATTTAGCTGTATTTCATCAGTGGTAACAAGATAATATAACCATAATATAGTTATTTTTCTAGAATCAACAAAATTAAAGGTACTTTAGAAAAAAAATATCGGCATTTAAGTCCTGTCAGACCATTTTAATCAGAATGAAACCTACCTAATATTAAAGCCCATTAAATTTTACATCGATTTATTGAGTTTAATCAAAATCGTCGAAACCGTTTTCGGTGCAAAATGCATAGTATAAAGTGGCTCTCGTGGTAAGCTGATTTTGATGAAAAAGGTTTTGTAACGTCTCGGGAGTATATTTGTCTTAAATATGGAATTCCAGTTTCATAGGACTTACCGCGCCCGGGAGTTACCACACACACACACACACACACACACACACACACACACACACACACACAACACACAGACCTTTTTGCGGGACTTGGTTATTTGGACTCAGGAGACCCTAAAATGTGTATTTCCGTTGAAAACTGGAATTAGAAAATTTTCACGATCGCAATACTTTCCCTTACTATACATAGTAAGTGAAAGTAAAAGATTATTTACTCTACAATTATCGGGTCTATTTTGGGGTCTACCGAAGAAACCATCCCTAAGCGTTGAGATTCAGGATATGGGTCTTACTAACTTTTTTGTTCCGTTAAGTTCCCATATCTACTCCTAATTTGGCTCGAAATTAACGAGAAACCCTGTATAGTTGTAAATCTTTTTTCTTTAAATCTTTTATAATCATTATTCATATCACAAGATTTTCTACATATAAAATAACCCTTACTATCCGCTCAACTAGAAGCAGAGCAGTTGGAAGGAAAACGAACAGTATTTTCTTTTTAAAATTAGCATGTGCCACTCTGACAGAACAGCCCAGGTGTCGAGTGGAGTCCAATTTGCCGAAGAATTGCTGCCTTGTTTAAAGGGACTGGAACCTTTTCCAGGATTGAGTAAGAGACTATCGACACCACACTTTATCGGTCCCCTCTCCTTCGAAAAAAATTATTCAGGAAACAAGGACCGGCACGCTCTCTCGGCGACATTGGACAAGTGTAGTTGTAACTCAGGGTATTGAGATCTACATTTTGGAACCCGGATTTTCGGGTTTATTCAGATCTGACAGACCAATGTTTATAATATAAAGTAGTGAGGAACCGAACGGATGATCGTTACACAACACTTTGAGGTGGTGAGGTGTTTCATAAACAAATTTTTTTGTTTTCAACTACAATTTTTTATTGAGTAGTATTAAAATCTGTCTCAATTTGGACATCAATAATAGTAGTGAAAGATAACATACATACTATAATATATTATTCATATAATTATTCACATACATTCATATAATATATACACAGCAATAAAATATATATACAATAATGAATCAATAAAATGTTTACAAAGTCTGTAAATCACACGTCACACATACATCACATTGAGTGGAGAATCAAGGCAGTGTTAGAACTCCAATATATACATTTTACAAAAGTTCGCGGGTCCACTGCCGTTTCAACCTTCTAGGAGGATAGTAAGGATGCGTGAAGCTGGAAAGGGATTGAGCTAGAGGTTTGGGGTGATGGATGAGGTTTTGATGAAAGTTGGAGAATTTTGATGGAATAAGATCTAAAATAAATGGAATATTTAGGTCGTTGTGTAAGGTATGGTTGGTGGCATAATAAGGAGCATTTACTATTGTTCGTAGGACTATGGATTGAATGCGTTTGATATTAGAAAGTTTAGCTGTCCCCCACAGTTTAATTCCGTAGGTCCAGATAGGCTTCAGTATTGTCTTGTTGATTAATAATTTGTTGTCAACTGTAACTTCAGACTTTCTGTTGAGTAGTCGGTATAACTGTCAGAACCGTCGGTTGAGTTCTTGTCTTTTAAGTCTTGTATGTAGGTTCCATACCAATCTTTTGTCTAATAGTAAGCCAACATACTGGACTGTATCTGAGAGAGGAATTGGTAATGAGTTCATTCACAAATGAAAGTAACTTTTGAAGTCTGGATTCAACCAGAATAATGTAAACTTTTGTTTTTCTTTTTTGTATAGGAATTCGTAGGACCAGATCAGTTCAATAATTCAATGGTGATAGTTTCTTTCCTTCATTTCCACCTTTCCTTAATCAAATGACATAGAGCCATATTTCTTCACTCAGGGAGATAAATTTTAATTTTTACCTCAATCCTGCTTTGTTATCAATATCTTGTCTTTTTTTCTGTTACCTTCTCATGCTTGTTTTGGCTTCCACAAACCATTTGTATTTTCTTTTCGCTTCTTGTTAGTATCGTAAAAGTTTCGTGAATCTGTCTGAAAGTAATCATTATTATTATTATTGACAGCTTATTTATTGAATAGAATAGGATAGAAAAATAATTTTATTCTGGGACATTTCCTTCGACAGCTCCTTATCGTCATTCGTTATTACCTTATCATCATTCATCATTTATCATCGTCATCCGTTATTACTTAAAATCTTTTAATCTTTACCTCGTCACTATTTCTTACAATTTTATCAAATACTCATAAGTAATAACTCAAGTACTCTCAAGTAATGACTTTTGGCTATTTTTTAACAATCGAATCAGTAAACATAACTTAGCTTCTTGGAATTTTCCTAACGGACATTCTAGTTCTCATATTTTCCGTTCCACGCAATGAGCGTTTTTTAAACTGGGAAACATCACTTCTGTAGGCAACGCTTGCACGTCATGTAAGTATTTTTTCTTATTGATAAGGGTCTTTTTTCATCGCCCATTTCTTTCTCCCCCTTTCCATACTCACATCTTTCTCCGTTACATATCCTGACATATAATTATTAGTTTAATATTACATTATTTTAAAATTTAAATTATTATTTTTTATTCATACTGTTTCTTTTTGTAATGACTATATTTTTTTATATATTACCTATTCTCTTAACTATGTTTTTAATATATTACCGTCATATATCAACTCAAAATTGTTAATATTTAAAATTTTAATTGTTCACATATTTTTCCTTTATCATTTTTTTTTTTTCATTTACTTAGTCTCTATTTATATATTCTCATTACAATATTATCATCTCAATTATGTCTACTTTCATATTTTATAACTATCATCTTAATTTTGTTTATTTCCATACTTTATAACTGTCACCTTATTTCCATACTTTATAATTGTCATCTTATTATCATTTTACATTTAATATTATTTATGTTCCCATAATTTATTACTGTCATATTATTATTATATACCTAACGCATTATTAAGTCTATAATTACATTGGTTGTTATCTTGTTTCTTTTAGCCCTGATGAAGGCCCACATTGTAGGCCGAAACGTCGGCACATAATTAAAATAACGCTTATTTTTAATTGTGTGTTTTTTAATTTATGACCGCACCCCCAACCATCTTCCTCATCTAATTTCTCTACGGTCAACAAAACTCCATCATTATGGAACATTAAGATCATTGTGGATGATTTTATTCGTGACAAAGTAAGGAGCGTCAAGGATTTTGTGAATTATTTTGAATTGTAAGGATTGGGTACGGGAAGAGTTTGATGGTTTAGTAGAGTCCCAAAGCTCTACTCCGTAGCAAAAAGAATTAAAACGCAAACATCCTAAACAGTAGAATTTAGTATTTGCATCATTCTTTTTAATATACAAACCTATTAATATCATTAGAAACTTATGTAACTTGATATAAGTCAGTATATGATAGATATGTAATTATATTATAGGCTGCAACACCTGATAAATTCTATAAAAATAGTAAATGTAATGAGAAATTACTTTGGCGTGCAGTCGTCGAAACAATTTAATTAAGTGAACCTAGTTTATTGTACCAAAGATACACCCTAAACTTTTGGCTATGAAAATAAACGGGCTATGAAAAAGAAATTTGAGAACCAGTTTTTAAAAAAATACATAAAGAAGAAATATTAATAGGAAGTTAGAAGGCAGTATAAAAAAAAAAAAAAAAAATAGGTAGAGTTAGAAATGAGAGAGAAATAGAAATACATAATTTATAATTATACTGTCTTATTACTTTCTACAAATATTTACGTAATTTGAATTATTTCGTGATAAATATATAATATTGGTTTTGCAGTTTAACCAATACAAATTTTAATAAATGCATTCAACCCACTCAAAGATTATCACCTCACCTTATCACATATGCATAGCGAGGAAAACTACTAATCCAATTACGTATTATCGCCTCCGTGGCGCAATCGGCTAGCGCGTTCGGCTGTTAACCGAAAGGTTGGTGGTTCGAGCCCACCCGGGGGCGGGAAATTTTTTTTTTAGGAAACTAAAGAGAATGAAAAATAAATGTATGGGGTCTTTATCTAGAAATAACTAAATTTTAAGAATCCTAGATGTTTAATGTTGCATAAACTTGTTTTAGTAAACCTACATTCCTTAATATTGAGGTATTTCTATTCATAACTATGGTTTGAAAGTTTAATTCCAGTTTTCTCCTTTTTCACGTATTTTCATTTTGTTTTCCATATTACTTTGAACGATGCCTTTTTTATTCACATTGATGGATACTTCAAATATATTTTTATCTGGATGTGACATGCATACGGATTTCAATTACTTGCTCAAAGCTACTGCTGTATTTCTATACCTTTGATTAAGATAATTATTTTGTAATCCTTGATAATCAAAAATTATTGTTTTCCATAAAGACCATTAGAGACACTCGTTAACAAAATATACTATCATCAAGATGTTTATTAAGTTAATTCAAATTTTAAAAAAAATATACCTTTAGTTAATTTCCAGTTAATCCTTTTTTTCGTTGTATCGTTCTCTTCAGAAAAACAAGAAGTTTAATGGTTTCTATAAACATCCCTTTAAATAACATGTCCAAAAACTTCACAGAGTTTCATTATGTATTAATATTCACATAACTTAATGTATTCTAAGAAACTTTATAATAATTATGATAGTCTGTACATTATGCCCTAAAATATATTTTTTTAATTTTTATTTTTTTAGTATATTTATCTATTGGGTTATTTCACATGAAATGTCCGTTTTTATAGTTTCTGAAATAGACAAAGGATTTTGCAGGTCTCTGTTGTTTTCTTCCGAATGTTTACTTATTTAAAGTAAACAGTTACTAATCATCTACCTTTGTATTATAAACATTAGCTTCCCAATCAATTACCCACTTTTTAGTATACCTCGAAATATTGACATGGAAACACTAGATTTTCGAGTAATATTATTGTACGAGTTTAAACTCGGCCATTCAGCAGCTGAGGTTGCTAGAAATATTTGCAAGGCGTTTGGGGAAGGGAGTGTCAATGAACGGACCATTCGGCGTTGGTTTGCTAAGTTTTCAGCTGGGGATACCGACTTCGAAAACATGCCCCGAGGAAGACCTCCGTCCGTAATAGACAGTACAATACACTTGGGAAAGTAAAAAAGCTCGATACATGGGTACCACATGATCTCACTGAGCGGCATGTTTCAAAACATACCGTGCAAAAAATGAAAGAACTGGGCTACGAAGTTCTTCTGCACCCACCATATTCTCCCGACTTGTCTCCAACAGATTACCCCCTGTTCAGGAACTTAGACAACTTCGTCAAAAGAAAACTTTTTGAAAATCATGATCAAGTGAAAAGTGCGTTTTCAGATTTTGTTTCACTTCAAAGCTCAGAGCTTTTCAGTTCGGGGATAAAAAAGTTGGTATCACGTTTGGAAAAATGTGTAGAAAAAGAAGGTAAATACTTCGAATAAAATTATCTTGTTTTCATATCGTATTTTTAATAAAAATCCTTTACCTTGAAAACGGACATTTCATGTGACACAACCCAATAATAATACATAAAATATAGCGTTGTTGTTGTGGCATCACTGGTACGTAATATTACAAAAATAACCATACTTCAAGGTTTCCCCATCGTCATTCCGGTTATCAACAGCCCCTCCCTGCAGTAAGCCACCCTGGAGGCAGATGCCACCCACTCGACATCAGGGAGGGTAATCCCACCTGAAATATGACGTTTTGTGGGGGAGATTAGTCGGGGAAAGGGGATTCTCATACCTTGTTTTGTTTTAGGCACCCTCAAATACATTACTTACAGAAAACCGATGAATTAAGAAGAGCCTCCTGGTTTAATAACGGCTTAACAATACTTTTGATAACGTCTTAATTTTTTTTTTTTTTTTTATAACTTTATTTCTTTATCCACACCTGTTTATACATACATATAACAATCAATGGATTGTCTGTCAGAATTACAATAAAATGTGGCATGTCAGGCATGAGGAAGATGACAATACCCAGTGGTATCTCTTCCGTGGCATGTTTTAATTCAAAAGATTATAGAAGATCTCTCATCCATGACCTTTTCAGTCTTCTCCTGATGTTGTGGGGCATATTGGTTGTTGCCATTTGTTCTATGAGAGGGTTGTAATGTCCTTGTAATTTGTTGTGAAATCGAGAGTAGTGAGTTCGTATGTATTCGCTGACGGTAGGCATGTGTAAGTCTGTATGTAAAGTTGTGTTTGAAACATACCAAGGTGCTTGCGTAATTCGTCTAAGTATTTTTGACTGAAAAGTTTGAAGTCTTTGTATATGAGTCTTTTTTGCAGCTCCGAAAATTTGAGAGGCGTATAGCCATATTGGTTTTAGTAAGTATGTGTAGGTGGCAAGTTTCTGTCTTAATTTTAGTTTTGATTGTCGTCTGAGTAGTGTGTGCAGCAGTCTACTTCTTTGGTTTAGTGTCTTTCGTTTTTTCTTAATGTGGGGGCCCCAAGTCATTCTCCTGTCAAAAGTTAGTCCAAGGTAGTTGACACTGTCTGTTTGTGGTATTGGTATATTATCGATGTACACTGGTGGGCAGGTTTCACGTCTTAGTGTAAATGTCATATGTTGGCATTTGTCATAGTTTAGTCTTGTTTTCCACAGCTTGCACCAATCCTGTACTTTTTGTAAGTGATGTTGTATAGTCAGTGAGGCTTGAGTGTGATCTTCATGTTTTGATAAGATTGCAGTGTCGTCTGCGTATGTTGCCGTCAGGATGTTTGAACTGTCTGGTATGTCGTGCGAGTATAATATATATAGCAGTGGGACGTCTTAATTGAAATTCAATTACTTGAATGCACTTTCTTGTATGAGAATCATATAGAGTGCATATCAGCATATTATAAAGCGTTATTTTATTAAATTTCTTTGGAGGTACCATTCCTTCCATGACAAACACCATTCCCACTACAATACATCAGTCTCAATCCTTGCTTCCTCATCGATCCCTGATAATTCTCCGAGGCGTCTGAAAAGAAGATGGCCACGATACCTTCTAGTTTAAAATATTTTTAGAGTGCTGCCACTGTGTCTCTACATGTATTTCATGACAGATTTCTACATATGTCACCATCACATTTACTTGATGTATTATTTTTTTAAATGCTGTTGTAAATATCAATAAATATGTTTGAAAAATTCTTTGGCACGAAAAATCCTGATCATTATTGCAAGATACAATTTAGAAAGATAATTTAATTAAAATCGTTATTAATAAGTATTTGAATCATGAAAATAAAAAAAATCTGGCGCTCGCAACTCGAAATAATCTCCAATAATTATTACCATTTTTCTTATACAATTTTGAATATAAGATATTATTTTTTCTAAAATCTTTAACTTTCTAACGATATATTATACATCTATATGCCATATAGTATATGGCATCCCAAACCAATGTGTGAATTGTGTAGAGTACCTCTCTCAATAAAACATATAATTGAGAACTGCCCCAAATCCCATGTACTAATGGATAAATTTGATCTACCAATATCGCTGTGTGAGAGCTTGAAGGACTCTTGTGAAACAATTATTTCACTAATGATATTCATCAAAGAATGCCATCTGCTACAGGAACTATAAGGAAAAAAAAATAATAAAAAACATAAATAAAAATGTGTGTGTGCTATTTTATTTTAAACGTATTTAAAAAAAAAATGTTAATATAAATATATTCGGTGCTTATAACCATGAGGTTGAGCAGTTATTCCAATACCCTAACCCTAACTCTACATCTGTATAGCTATTCTTACCTTTAAAAAATGCATAAACAGTTTGTATTTTTTTTTTCAATTTAATTCAAGGATTTCCTTAGTGGGATAGTGACTTCTACTTTCACTGTGAAATGTATGTATTTGGATTAAAATAAAGAAGTTATTTAAAAACAAAAAATCATGCTATGTACGACAAACCGAAATAAAACAAAAAAATGTTATCATAGTAGATATAAAACATCTGCCATATTCTCTAGGTGTGTCTCCAATTGACTACTTATTTTCTTCAATATCGTAAAGAATATTAAAAGTGAGAGAATAAAATTGAAGTCCCTGCTTGACTGAAGAGGATGAACGGACTTATTACGCTAATAATAAAAGCTGCCAGTAATCCAACGATACAATCCTATTATCCTCTTAAAAATAAATATACATAGAGACTTTCAACTGAATCGATAGCTACTTGCCGAAAAACATAGTGATGGGCTTGTTTTCCGACTGAATACACTCCGTTTGATTTCCAAAAACATGTTGTTAACATAGTAGGTTTTTTTCCCCTTTTGTCGTAAACAGACGTACTGACAGGAGAACGTTTTGATCTTGAGAACAAGAAGACGGATGCCCTCTGAATTCCTAACTACTAAACATGAATAACCCAAAGTATAAAATGTATACCTCAACCCTCCCTGGAAGATTTATGGAATGTGTTCCCTCCCGACAAAGCCGGCCCCCTCCCACCAAAAACAAACTGCGCTCTAGGGGTTAGGATACTCTTTGAGGAGCTTTTAAATTTTACCTTTGAAATTTCCGGCTATTCAAGTACTTTTGCCTCCTGCAGTCTTCTTTAAGAGTGAGGAAGATGGTGAAGTCAAACATTTTATGCTGTCTATCATACGGTTCCAGAAAACCGGTATTTGGAAAACCTCATTTATATTAAAAAGATACATGAAATCGAAGTTCTAAAGAAATGTTTCCTATGATAAACTTTATTATAAGTAGAAATCGAAATAAATATTTTATATTATTGTTTATTGAGAATACTGAGGTTTCTAAATTCATTTTTGAATAATTAATACATTAAATCAAATAAATAATAATAAGCTTTGTCGGCAAAAGTCAAAAGAAGTTCACCTCCAAGGGGTGCCCCCGCGATACCTCGGGAAACTTCCTAGACACTAGGACAAAGGACCCTCGGAAAAGGTCAGTCAAGGTCCATCGGGAGTCTAAGCTGAAGGAACGTCTGAGACAATTTCCACCTCCGCCAGCCGACCAAGTGTTTCAAAGGTATTTATCTGTTTGTAATATTGTATGGCAAGTTTAACTATAAGAAATCCCTCAGTATTCTCAGACATAGTATAAATAGATTATATATGTGTAAGTTGTTTTTAAATAATAATGTCATTTATTGAAACTTGTCTAATTTAATCATACCCTGCATGCCATCTTTTGGGATTGGTAAACACGATACCTTTGGAAAATAAATCCAATGGTTTCAGTAAATATAGTTTATATATTGATTAAAGATATCAATTAATCTAGTTTTTGAAGGGGCCGCTACCTTAGAAAAGCAGAAAGCCGGTCAAAAACATAGCAATATAGCATAACATAGCAGCTCTCACACAAGAGTGTTTGTTACACCGCAGAGAATTTTATTTGATAGCCTAAATTTCTTTATATATTTGTATTTATCATTCTTGAATCATCAGAAAGAACATGGGCGTAGACAGGGAGGGGGGTGAGTATAGTTAGGACGTAATGATTGTACGGGAAAACAAATAAAATAAAAATAAAGTATTAAAATAATATATGTGCTTATAGACTGTTTATACTTCCAAGTAGGTGCTTAATTGTCGAATGTATTTGTATATAGGGTTTAAAAAAACATTTATTTGTTACCCACTTTCTCCATTTCCTCCAATAATCTCTAACCTATATGTCCGAACGAAAAGTCTGAATGCGCCCAAGAGAAATATGTGATAAATGCAGAATTCCTAAAAAGGTTCTATTCAGGCACTGGTAGTCTTAAGGAACTCAAAAACATAAATATATCCCTCAGGGTTTCCTAATTTATCCACTCAAAACAATAAGAATTTTTTAATAGTTTTATTTCACTTATCGTCTAAGTAGAATGTGTTGTAACTCCAAGTCAACGAAAATTATTTCGAATTTTCATCTAGTTTGTTGATAATGTCATCTACTGACATGCTATCGAACCATATATTTGAAATAACTCCTAGCAGCTGAAGACAAATTGTTACAATGAATATCAATAATTAACAGTTGGCAGATCAGGGAAAAAAATCGGTGTCATGTTTTAAGAACATTTACTGTCTTATTTTCATTACCAACTCTCCGTGAAAAGTTATTTTCGTTTTCTGATGATGGAATTCTTTATTTGTATTTTATTTTATTTTATTTTTTAGGTATACTAAAGAACAAAGTGGAAAGGAAAGCTTTTAAAGGTTTTAAAAAATTAGTCAGTCTGGAAGGAGTCACGTAGTAGAAAATTTTGGTTAAAGCAATAGCAACTAAAAGTAAACACAACTCCTCACTAATCTCAATTACATTAAACGAAATATTTGAATAAAATGCTATGCTGTAAAGAAATTAGATACCATGGTTCAATAAATACTTTTTAATTTAATTGATTTTTACAACTGTATATAAAATAAATACCACTAGTAGAAACACTAAATTACAATTTTGGGCCTGAAATAGTCTTTTGAATATTTCATTCCAGCGATAGGACTTCAACGTTTATTTAAATTAGTAGGTCCTAATATTTTTCATTCGCCTCGGGGGATTATCAAGGTTGCCGTTAGTGATTTGTGAAGATTTGTGTGGGTAGGGATTATTGGAATTGAAAGAGGTATATCTATTTCGGGGGAGCCCGTAGCTGAGAGGTTAGCGCGCTAGCCTGCCAGCTGAAGTTGTGAGTTCGAATCCCAGTATTAGGAGGACTTTTTTCAAGCATACAAATAAGTGGTGATTCACTCACAATCTCCCTCAGGTATGTGGGACCCGTCAGCTAATTGATAGCCACCCACAAAAATAGGCGTAGGGAGTGATGACCCTACCCTATAACATGTCATCGAGTATCGCGGTGTGGAATATAAACAATACCGCGCGGCCAATGGCCTGCATGGCCTGTCGTACCAACCAAAATATATATTATATATATATATATATATATATATATATATATATATATATATATATATATATATATATATCTATTTCGGGATAAGCCTGCATCAAGTAAGGTCATCATGAATGATTTTATCTGTGACTAAATTAGGAGCATTAAGGATTTAAAGGATTTGATGATATAGTAGAGTCCCAAAAATTGATTCTATATGTCTAGATGGGCCTGAAAATTTAAGTGAACTATTTGTAATAGTTTATTCCGTTTTTTTATTTATTTCTGATTTTATGTAATTTGACTTTATCATTATTTTCTGTATACATTGTATGAATGTGTATTACATCACTATTACTAGTGTTCATTATGTAACAAATTGTAATATTTCTCAATAAAAAAAATTGTAATAGAGTAGAAATGTTTATTGCTTGTCGAGTAATTGTCGTAGTAATCGGTATCTACGAGCAGTTTCTTGTTGTTTAAGTCTTGAGTTAAATAAAAACAGAAATGAAAATCCTTTCGATCATTCCAATAATATTTCTCTCACTATCTGGAAGTCAATTGATGAACACAATACCTCTGGAAATGAATTACAACATGTATGAAATAAATAGTACAGTATCATTGCAGTGGTTGCTGATAATGGCAAAGGCCCACGAAATCGAAATCCTGAAAATCAGATATATATTTAGATTTTTAAAGAACTACACTGCACCATATATATTTCATGCAAAATAGCACTATTAATGAAACTCACTATGTCAGAAATTATCAAGTTGGGGAAATGGAAACGAAAAAAAAAAAAAAGATATTGGCTCAAGGAGTTTACTTCAATTAATCGTATTAAAAACTAACACAGCATTAATTCAAATACTCATACAGAAATCAAATATTGTTTATTATCTTATGCGAAGTTATATCTTTCATTTAAACTCAATATTTTCGAACTGGTATAAAATGACAAATTTTATGTTTGAGATTGTGCTGTAACAATCACTTTTCAGTGATAACTAGTAATTATATCAGGGAGAAGTTAGTTCAGGGTACAGTCAAAAGAAGTGTAAACTGAAGAAGGCCTATAAATTAGACCGAAACGTCGGCACCAGTAAATTAAGTTAACACTTAATTGTGTGTTCTGTTGACTGCACCCTGGACTAACTTCTCTCTTATATACACACAGTCAACCATTCTCACTCCACGATAGCAATTACATCATTTGAAATGTTGAATTACACGCTCTAGATACTATCTGATTCTTATTAACAGGCTTGACAAATATTTTACGTTAAGACAATTTGATATTATTTTCCAATGACAATCTCCAATGTTTGGAACTACTGCTCTATGGGTTATTGGAAAATATCACTGTTTTTGTGAGCAGGTTGCCAAACAGATAGCAATAAATTTCATATTTAGTTAGGAAAAAAATCTGGTGCGGGCAACACACGACTTTCACTTACCTTCGTTTTTAAAATCGATTAAAGAATTTTCAAATACAGTAAGAGATCAAAATGAGTGAAACCATTAAAGAATTAGTTAAATGTAATTTCTATAGAAACTTGTGTTTTATTAAAAAATCGATTATATTATTATCTAAAACAGCCACTTAGTTTTATCGGCTTTTTTATCACTCTCTATTAACTTTTAAAAGCTTGTGTACATTTTTTCTAAATTCTTTAGCTTTCCAACGGTATATCATACATGTATATTACTGCTCTTAAGTTCAAAAACGAAAAATTGCATTAAAAAAATATATTTTTTCTGTTTTTCTCCTTTAGTTGGGTATCGAATTTATATATTTATCTGTTTTTCATCAGCGTGAACAACATAATATTGTTATTTCTATTGAATCTACAAAATTAAAAGTACTTTAGGGGAAGAAATTTAAAATATCGGCATTTAAGCCCTGTCATACCATTTTAATCAGAATAAAACCTACATGACATTAAAGCCCATTAAATTTTAGATCGATATAGCGAGTTTAATCAAAATCGTTGGAACCGTTTTCGAGAAAATCGAAAAAAGGTACAAAATGCATGGTATAAAGTGCCTCTTCTGTTCAGCTCATTTTGATGAAAAATGTTTTGTCACGTCTCGGGCGTATAATTGTCTTAAATATGAAATTTCAGTTTCATAGGACTTACCGTTTGCGCCCGGGAGTTACCACACACACACACACACAGACCTTTTTGAGGGACTTGGTTATTTGGACTCAGGGGACCCTAAAACGTGTATTTCCGTTGAAAACTGGAATTCGAAAATTTTCACGATCGCAATACTTTCCCTGACTATATATAGTAAGTGAAAGTAAAAAAATCTTGTTTAATAACAATTTAAAAATAAACATGATTTTGAACAATTGCAATTTGATCAGGAAAGATAAATTATCCCTCAGTGACAAAGTAAAATATACGAAATAATAATGGACGCAGTGGATATTCATCAGTGGCATAGCTCTGTTTGGACAGATGACGGAATTAATATTCGTTGGGTTGTTGCGGAGCGTCGGCTTGCATTCCCACAGGGGCAGATGCGTGGACAAAAAAGTCCCGTACGAGTACAAAAGCCCTCGCTGGTGGCAGTTGAATGGGGCCGAGAACACGCTGGCTCAATAGGCCTCTAATAGAGATATGATGATGTACTCCGGGAGGTATTATGTAATTATTGTAGTAGCCGTTCTCCCTCTCAATGCAAGGGTAGATACGCATCACCTGCGGGGTCAGTCTGGTATCCAAGTGTCAATGACGACTGTATTTGATGGGGTTGGGTAGGGTTAGACGACAGAAAAACGAAAATATCCGAAATCTCTTATAATAAATATTCGGTCGTGCGAAAAATAATGCAGGATTATAATAATAAAAATCTGGTGCGGGCAATACACGACTTTCACTTACCTCCATTTTTAAAATCAATGAAAGAATTTTCAAATACACTTGGAGATAAAAATACGTGAAACTATTAAAGAATTAATTAAATCGAATTTATTTAGAAACATGTGTTTTATTAACAAATCTATTATATTATTATCTAAAATAATCAGTTAGTTTTATCCTCTTTTCATCACTCTCTATTAACTTTTAAAAGCTTCAGTATCAGATAATATTTTTTTAAAATCTTTAGCTTTCCAACGGTATATCATACATGTATATTACTGCTCTTATGTTTAAAAACAAAAAATTGCATTAAAAAAATATTTTGTCTGTTTTCTCTTTTAGTTAGGTATCGAATTCATTCAATTTATATATTTACCTGTTTTTCATCAGTGGTAACAAGATAATATTTATAGAATCAACAAAATTAAAGGTACTTATGAGGAAGAATGTTTAAAATATCGGCATTTAAGCACTGTCAAACCATTTTTATCCGCATGAAACCTAAATGATATTAAAGCCCATTAAATTTTACATCAATATAGCGAGTTTAATCAAAATCATCGCAACCGTTTTCGAGAAAATCGAAAAAAGGTGCAAAATGCATGGTATAAAGTGGCTCTTCTGGTAAGCTCATTTTGATGAAAAAGGTTTTGTAAGGTTTGTCATAGGACTTACCGTTTCCGCCCGGGAGTTACCACACACACAGACCTTTTTGCGGGACTTGGTTCTTTGGACTCAGGGGAACCTAAAATGGGGAATTCGAAAATTTTCACGATCGCAATACTTTCCCTTACTTATATAGTAAGTGAAATTAATAAACTTAGCAATCCCGAAGGGTTTATGTTCCACTAAATGTTGTTTACATGGATTCGGCCACCGCCTAAGTCTTATCTTCTGAGATCAGACAAGACAAAATTCTCCCACTTACGTCTCGGAGGCTTACCAGTCAACTCAGTATACTAAAGTTTCAGGAGTTCGTTCTTCACCTAGAATGACAATTTTAAAAGCCCTTTCGAGTCACCACAATCTTATCAGCTCAATATTATTGACAAGCTACAAGCAACCGTTATTCCGCGTTATGTAATCTTCCGAATTCTCCAGTTGCCTAAACTAACATTAAACTATATAGAAATAATATATTTTAAATATAACTTATTCTCGAAAACGCAGGAATGCAAGCTTCGAACAAGGAGCAATGGTAGCAGCAAAGGAACCACATGTATTCCAATGGGAATCCACTTTGTTGAGCAGCGATGAGATGCGAGTTGGGGAATAATCCAGCATTTTTTAGAGATATAACATGAAATATGAGCTATTTATCAGTGTTTTTATTATTATATTATTACATATATGTGACGGTCGTGAAAAACTGGATAACTCGAGTTATATAAAAAAACTCCCCATTCTTTATACAGCCTAAACAGCTGATATCCTAACACATCCTAAAACATTCCTTTCTACCTATGCTGATGACACGTGTGTGCTATCAGTAGATTATGATCCAGTTACTGCCTCCTACACTCTTCAATCCCACATCCGAGAGCTTGAGGTATGGTGCCAAAATTGGAGGATTAAAATTAATTCTAACGAATCCCATCAGATAACATTTACCCTCCATCGTAAACCAATGACTTCCTGCCCTACAGTATCCTTTAATGACATTCCACTAGTCCCTGTTGAACAGATTCGATACATTGGACTCCACCTTGACAAACGTCTATCTTGGAATCCCCATACAAGACTGAAACGACAAGAAACTGCCCGACATTTTCGACTACTCCAACATTTACTGGACAAACGCTCCAACCATCCACTTAATTACAAAAGACTCGTTTATATGACCATCATAAGATCGATATGGACTTACGGAGTAGAGCTATGGGGCTCTACTAAACCATCGAATTCCTCTCGTATCCAATCCTTACAATCCAAAATCCTTCGGAAAATTCTCACTGCTCCTTATTTTGTCACAAACACACTCATTCATAAAGACCTTAATATTCCATGTGTTGCTGACTTAGCCCGAACCAGGTATCATTCCTTTCATGAAAAACTCCATTCCCACTACAATCCATTAGTTTCAATCCTTGCTTCCTCTTCAATCCGTGATAATCCTCCGAGGCGTCTGAAAAGAAGATGGCCACGGGACCTTCTAGTTTAAAATATTTTTTTGAGTGATGCCACTGGGTAGTGTCTCTACCTGTATTTCATGACAGTTTTATATATTACCATCACATTTACTAGATGTACTTAATGTATTTAATACAGTTGTAAATATCAATAAATATGTTTAAAAAAGAAAGAAAACTCCACGTATCCCTCAGACCGTCCCCAACGTCGTGTTAAATTTGTTGAAGAAATTTCTTGGTGGAAGAAATTTCAGGTGGAAAGAAAGTTGTATGTTATAACTCTATTTTAGGTATTACGTAAAGTTTAAGTCGCTTACCTGTAAAATGAAAGATTTTGACTTAACCACTTATTTACGACCGCCACAGATATAATTTTAAGAGAAATAATCTTTCCTATATACTTTGTGAGTGTATATTGTTGTTAATTATTAATTAATTAATATTATGTATATTAACAGATTACAGTTTAAATAAAAAATATATATAGCGTTCGCTGCTCGCTGCTTTCAGCGCTACTCCACTTTGAGGGCATTCATCCTTCAAAGTAAGCGACTATGATTCACATCGGAATAAAAAAGTTTCACATCGGAGAATAATAGTTTTATAAATTCTAAGCTTTATGTTTCTTGACAGAAGCCGAGAGTCAAATAATTTCGCAAATGAATAATAAAGTTTTCCGGCTTTAAACATATATTTCTCCAGGATTTCGTGCTTTCTAGTTATTGTATCATAGAAGTCAAATACGCAAATTTATCTACGTGTTATATATACGTATAACCTGATCTCTGAATATGACCAAGGTCTTCATCGTATATACTAAACATAATACCAAACATTTAATTCGCCTTATCTCGTTTCAATTAACCAAATAGTCTCCATTACATTCAATACATTTCTACCAAAGTGTCGGCAGCTATTGTATACTCTCTGAATATGTTTGGAATCGTTAGAATTTATAAATTGAGAAAACTCAATTTCTAAGTCTCATCGATCAATAAATTTAATAATTTTTAAAAAGTCTAGCCGTCTAAAAACAATATAATGGGTTAGCAAGAAGTGAGTAGAGTAGGAGGAGAGATCTGATAGTCTAATACCCAAGCGCCAACGAGCTTATAATTCTAACTTTTCTAGCGGCTGTTTAATGTGAGTGGAATCCAACTTTCATGTATTTTTGACCTTTCTGATTAACTTGAGGTAGTAATCGACGGTCGCTTTGCTAAGGCTAAGTTTCATAACAAATTCTCGAACAATAAGTGAGTTACTTTCTTTCGAAATTTTTGAACCACCTTTGAACAGTGCTCTTATTATGTTTACCACGCACCTGACTTCATTGATGTTCTGGCCGTCTGTGTTTGTTCCGTCCGAGTTTAAACTTATACGAATATCACGCTTTGACATCTTAGTAAAGACTTAATTATTCCTAAGCAGCGAAATACTATTGAATATCATACATAAATTATCGTTTGGAAGGGCAGTAATGAGTATTGACATTCGTACAAATGAATAGTCCAGTAAACGTAAAGAGGTTGTTATAAAGAGCGGTACAACTCGAAATCATGCATTTTTTCTGAACAATCCGATATAAATATAGAAAGATAGGTGCGTCAGAGTTTGGCAGCTCTATAACCAAATTATCAATTATCAATTCATTAAACATTAAATATATATATATAAACAACAACAAAAACAACCAGATTTTCCTACTTAGATGCAGAAAAGAAAACATCCTACCGAAGCACATCGAAAATTCTCTAAATAAAATAAATCAAACATGTAAAATAGAAAATAAATACAGGATGGAGTTCAAAAAAGGTATGGATAGATTAAAAAAAAATCTGGTGCGGGCAACACACGACTTTCACTTACCACCATTTTTAAACTCAATGAAAAAATTTTCAAATACACTAAAAGATAAAAATACGTGAAACTATTAAAGAATTAATTAAATTGAATTTATATAGAAACATGTGTTTTATTAAAAAATCTATTGCATTATTATCTAAAATAATTAGTTCTATCTGCTTTTCATCACTCTTTATTAACTTTTACAAGCTCTTGTGTATTAGATAATATTTTTTTTCTAAAATCAAAGATTTCCAACGGTATATTATAAGTGTATATTACTGTTGCTATGTGCAAAATAAAAAAATTGCATTAAAAAAATATTTTTTCTGTTTTCTCCTTTAATTGGGTATCGAGTTTATTCGATTTATACATTTACCAGTTTTTCATCAGCGTTAACAAGATAATCTAGTTATTATTATTGAATCTACAAAATTAAAGTTACTTTAGGGGAAGAAAATTTAAAATATCGGCATTTAAGCCCTGTCAGACCATTTTTATCTAAATAAAACCTACATGAAATTAAAACCCATTAAATTTTACATTGATATAGCGAGTTTAATCAAAATCGTCGGAACCGTTTTTGAGAAAATCGAAAAAAGGTGCAAAATGCATAATATAAAGTGCCTCTTCTGGTAGGCTCATTTTGATGAAAAAAGTTTTGTCACGTCTCGGGCGTATAGTTGTCTTAAATATGAAATTTCAGTTTCATAGGACTTACCGTTTCCGCCCGGGAGCTACCACACACACACACACACACACACAGACACACACACACACACACACACACACACACACACACACAGACCTTTTTGCGGGACTTGGTTATTTGGACTCAGGGGACCCTAAAACGTGTATTTCCGTTGAAAACTGGAATTCGAAAATTTTCACGATCGCAATACTTCCCCTTACTATATATAGTAAGTGAAAGTAAAATTGCATTAAAAAAATATTTTTTCTGTTTTCTCCTTTAGTTGGGTATCGAATTTATTCAATTTATATATTTACCAGTTTTTCATCAGCGTTAACAAGATAATCTAGTTATTATTATTGAATCTACAAAATTTAGGGGAAGACAATTTAAAATATCGGCATTTAAGCCCTGTCAGACCATTTTTATCTAAATAAAACCTACATGATATTAAAGCCCATTAAATTTTACATCGATATAGCGAGTTTAATCAAAATCGTCGGAACCGTTTTTGAGAAAATCGAAAAAAGGTGCAAAATGCATGATATAAAGTGCCTCTTCTGGTAGGCTCATTTTGATGAAAAAAGTTTTGTCACGTCTCGGGCGTATAGTTGTCTTAAATATGAAATTTCAGTTTCATAGGACTTACCGTTTCCGCCCGGGAGTTACCACACACACACACACACAGACACACATACACACACACACACACACAGACCTTTTTGCGGGACTTGGTTATTTGGACTCAGGGGACCCTAAAACGTGTATTTCCGTTGAAAACTGGAATTCGAAAATTTTCACGATCGCAATACTTCCCCTTACTATATATAGTAAGTGAAAGTAAAAAAACATTTTAAACTTAGAAATAAAAAGTGCTATATCTAAAGTTAGAATTTTAAATAGTGAAATCAACAATTATAAAGTAGAAATTTGCAAACTTTTACCGTGTAAAATTAGTCACAGTTTTTTCAATAATATTGATAAAACATATGAACAACAATTTAGCCAAATAAAAGAAACCCAAATAAATAAAATAAGAAAAATATCAGCATTAAAACACAACAATATCGGGAATGAAAAATGGTTTGTAAACCTCACTAATATAGAGTTTCCGTCTGAAATAAAACAGTTTTTATCTCTTGGCCCCAAACATTCCATAGATTGTGAACCCAAACATGTGCCAATAACTACAATTATTAGTGATATTGAGTATATTATACAAAACAACATTGAAGAAAACAAACGAGATGAAATGAGAGGTAAATGTGTAAACATAATTACAAATTATAAAAATAACAGAAACTACAATAATAGGAATTCGGACAACCAAAAAATATATAAAACCACAAAAGAGTTTTTAAAAACTAATCCGGACATAATAATCACAAAAACGGACAAAACAAACCAAACAGTTGCTATCGATAAAAATATAATAGTGATATAATCTAAGACCAACTTACTGTTAACAGATACTGATACATATAAAAAAATCGGTTCAAATCCTACTTATAAATTAATGACAGACACCAATAAAGCCCTAAGTACAATAAAAAAACTAAAATACATAGACATCAAAACGTATCAGAAACACATCACGAATTCCCCAACATCCCCTAAATTATATTCAGTTATAAAAAACCACAAACCGGGAAACCCAGTGAGACCCATATACCCACACTTTCCGAAAAACTTGCGAAAGCACTTAACATTAACAGAAATAATAGTGATTCTGCCATTACGTACAAAAATATAAATACTTTATCAAAATTATTTACAAAAACTAAAGATTCCGACAAATTAGACCTTCAATCAAATGTAGTATACGAAATACCTTGTGAAGACAAATGCGGAAAGTCTTATTTTGGAACATCTGAACAATATTTAAAAAGGAGAGTATATCAACACAAATATATCTGCACTTCAATTTAAAAAGACCCAAATAAACCTGACCAAACTGCCCTCACTACTCATTTCAGAAAAACGGGACATTCATTCAAATTTCACTAACCCAAAATTATTCATAAGGAAAAAAACAGCTTCAAACAAAATTTTAAGAAAATGATTACCATAGAGAAAAATAAAAATCGCGACATAAATAAAAAATCGAATGTCAAAAACCTTAATGCATGTTACTATAATTTGATAAACACGTATTAAAACGGATGGATTCTTTTCTATATCTCTAACAATAACATCTTATATTAATTATTGTATAATAATATTAATGCCCTGTTTTTTTTTGTTTTTCCATTGTTAAGGCATGATTATGAGAACAATAAATTCACGAAACGTCGCATAGATAAAATTGTTTATTCATTGACTGAAACCTGAGAACAACAAAAACTTAAATTATCAACTGTCGAGAACTGATCAAACAATATATATATATATATATATATATATGTCCACATATCTTTTTTCAGCATCCTTATTTACCTATATAAATTGTTTGATAGTAAAGTCTAGTACTTGGTCATGAAAACTTTCCAAGCCTAAGGTGAGGAGAGTTTTATTGCACTTCGTGCCTGTGAGGTTTAAATCACCTGTAATTATCCTTCTGCTCTTTCTCGATCGAAAATTCTTTACAAGAACAGGGTTTAGTCTTGAAGTAATTATAATATGGATCGAGACATACAAAACTTAGATGCCGAAGACATTGAAGGAAACATATGTTATTATTTTCCTTTTAATACAGATACGACTTTTTAACATTGTAAAAAAAAAAAAATAAATAAAAGATTTGATTATCTCTTGCCAATTTAAAATTGTAAGTATATAATTATTTTTAGGTCCCATTAGTATAGCAATGTTATACAATGAATAGACACTATAATATAATATTACTGACTGATATAATAATAAATTAAGTTATTATATGATATAAACAAGAAAAAAAATTCCCTAAAACATACTTGTGTTGAATCTAATTTAAAATAAATGAAGTAATCCACAAAGCCGGAATTTAGGTAAAATAAATATTTTTTTCTTATTTGAAAATAAGATAATTGAACCCAAATTTCAGATTTGGTGTAAATCTATTTGGGAAGTGAGAATGTTTTGGAAAATGTGGTATCTATATGGAGGAAAAGAAGATGCATGACGAGTATGAGTATGTAGGGAATTCCAGAGGGCAACAAAGCGGACAAGAAAGATGTATGGTGTACTCGTAAGTAATTGAATTTTAGATATAACTTGTGGTCTAAAACATCATATGTGCCAAATTGACAGAAAATGTGTTTAGATTTATAATTTTATTAGGCCTATTTGGACCTACGGCATTGAGTTATGGGGGTCCACTAAACCATCAAACTCCTCTCGCATCCAATCTCTGCAATTCAAAATCCTTCGAAAAATCCTTAATGCTCCATACTTTGTTACAAATAAAATTATCCATAAAGACCTAAATATCCCATTAGTTGAAGACTTAGCCCGATCCAGATATACATCCTTCCATTCCAAACTTCCTGCCCACTCAAATCCGCTTATCCGTGACCTTTCCTCAACATCTATTACTGACAATCCACCGAGGCGACTGAAAAGAAGATGGCCAAGAGACCTCTTACCGTAAATTGGACATTGGAGTTCTACCAATGGGTAGTTTCTTCACAGGACAATCATGTGTCTTAATCTCATATCTATCCCATTTACTTGATGTATTGTATAAATACAGTTGTAAATTTCTTTAAATAAATAATAATAATAAAAAAAAAAAAAAAAAAAGATTTATAATTTTCTTTCAACATCGATTCTATTCTAAAGTTTTAAGATGGCTAATTTAAAATCGCCAGGATAATGTTGTTTTTTTTATATCAGTTTTTCTTGATGATATTAAGTAACAATAATGTTTAAACAAATGTAAACTAAATGAGCTTACAAATTTTTTATGAAAATATTACATTTATTTAAATATGAGTATATTTTTCAACAAATATGATTTATAAATTGTGAAACATAAGATACTTATTAATAACTATTTATATATCAGGCATAAATATCACTTTTATATCCTAAAACATAACAACTTTAGGATATTAAAGAGGTTCATTATGTAATGTGTTATTTTATTATATGTTTGAAAAATAATATTATATTTTTTACATGATAAATAAATATCACATCAAGTAAGATTTAGAAAAACCTACTGAAAATTGATGAAGAAAGTAAAGTAAAATGCTGAGTATAGCGAGGAAAATTGAATTAGCTAGTTTTGATGCATTAAAGTGTATTTTAATTTTAAAGAATCCTCTATAGCACTTGTATGTTTTGTATATAGTTATGTTTGTTTGAATGATGTTTGTTTATTGCAAACTTTTATTTATCTCAATTATAGGTTAATGTTTTGTTTTGTTTTGTTTTTATATTTATTATTATTTAATTCTATATGTATCATTTATTTGTATTTATCTCAGTTATAGTTTGTTGTTTGTTTTCTTATTTTGTATATATATTATATTTTATTTATTTGACTTTATCATTGTATATATTGTGTGAATGGGTTCATATATCACTATTACTAATGTTCATATAGAAACAAATTGTAATATATCTCAATAAAAAAAAAAAAAAAAAAAATAAAGAAAATTATGATATTTTTGACTACACAGCTACAATTAAATTACATGCATTGTATGTCTTTCTTGTCCACTCCACTGCCCTTTGGAACTCCCTACCTACTCATATTCACCTTGCTCCCTTCCTTTCCACATTCAAATCGCATCTTCTTCCAACATCTTCCAGCATGCCAAATAGACGCACACGAAACGTTACATTTCAGTTTAGTTATCTGACTTCTAATGTAGGAAATAATTGTTCATTTATCCCATATCCTAGTTTTTTTAATTAATCCATTTTTTTTTTTCCTTCAACATTAGTATATTTTAAGATTTATTTTTACTTTTGTAATAATGATTTGAATAAATATTAAATATTTATTCTATTATTAAACAAACAAATTTTAAAGGACTTACTCTACATAAGACTTTCATATCGGACTGCCAGAAAGCCTTGCAAAAAAAGGGAAACCTTATAAAGATTAATTAAATATAATCCTCGAGATGTGAGCCTTAAGATACAATTATTCAAATTTCCCATCAACTTCAAAACGCAGGTTGTCAAAATAAGATTGAAATCAGAGCGTGTTAAGTAATTTTTTACAGACACATTTTCTGAGATTGTCGCCCAGATGTTCACTCGAGTGTGCGTTGCGAAGTTGATTGAATTAGAATGCAGATAATCAAATCCCCTCTTTTGGATTTTATATTAATATTATGCAATAATATTCTACCTCAGCAACTTTCTGTCCTCTGTTGTAAAAAGAAACAATAAAAAAGGAAAAAAAAGAATGAAAAATCTTCCCCTGATAGAAAATTTCCTCTTGTTGATATGTTATTATTTCCACTATATTTGATCATGCGAATTTTTCGGTATGTTTATATATTTTTTTTTTTTTTTTCGATGGGAAAATGAATATATTTTTTAAATTATAATAAGTATATGTAGAAATAGCTATACATCAAAATTATAAACTATTGTAATTTACACCAGTCTACTTCTCGAGTCGAACGGTCTTTATTTAAATTATTTAACTGTGTACGTTATAAGATTTTAAATTAGGAAAATATGTACCTCTGGAGTAATTAACGTACTTTATGACGTGGAACAAGTTACAATAACAATCTGTTAAGAAGAATAGTTCATGGATCGTGAATACTTATTGCAAATTTAAAATGTCTCACAATATTTCCAAGGTATAATTTTTTTTTTAAATTTAATTACTTATTAAAATTTAATTGCTGTATGTTTATTCATTTAATTTCACTTTATGCTAATGTTGCAAATCTTTTATGATGATAGGTTGAATTAGGGTATGTATTGATGAGGTTAGAGTACCTGACATCGCTCAAGCTGGGACCACCTTTTTACATCCCATCCGAAGAACCGCATAACTAAGGATTCTTTACTCATACTAAAAAATCCTAGAGCCCTCTGGGCATAGAAGGTTGTTATAAAAGCCACTAAATCACAGGTGACCCCATTCGATTGTTGTTAAAACCAATTTTTTTTTTTAATTTATATTTTATTAAATTTTACAACTGTATATTACATAAATAAAATAAGTAAAAGTGATGTATTATAATAAAAGGCGTATAAGGCTTGTGAAGAAACTACCCAGCGGTAGTACTTCGATGTTTATTTAAGTAAGTAGATTCCGAGGCCATCTTCTTTTCAATCGCCTCGGAGGGTTGTCAGGAATATGTGAGGTTGATAGGTGGCGGACAAGAGGGTTTATATGACTTGGGAGTTTGGAATTAAAAGTGGTATATCTGGTACGGGAAAGGTCTGCCACAAATGGGTTATTAAGGTCGTTATGAATGATTTTATTTGTGACGAAATAAGGAGCATTTTGGATTATAAGGATTGGATGCGGGAGGAATTAGATGGCTTAGTAGAGCCCCAAAGCTCGATTCCATATGCCCAGATGGGTCTGATGACAGTGATATAAATGAGCTTTTTGTAGTGAATTGGAAGTTTTGTCTAGTAAGTGTTGTAGTAATCGGTATCTACGGGCAGTTACTCGTCGTTTTAGTCTCGTGTGAGGGTTTCATGTAAGACGTTTGTCAAGATGGAGTCCTAGGTATCGGATTTGTTCAACAGGTATGAGTGGCGTGGCGTATTGTTAAAGGATACAGTAGGGAAGGAGGTCATCGGTTTTCGACGAAGGGTAAAGGTAATTTGGCGGGATTTTTTAGGATTTATTTTAATCCTCCAATTCTGACACCATTCCTCAATGGCTGTGATGTGGGACTGAAGGATTTGGGATGCAGCGGTTGGATCGTTATGGATGGATAACACACAAGTGTCATCCGCGTAAGTTGTGAGGACAGTGAAAACCAATTTAAGAAAATTTAAACATTAAAAATGATTTATCAATCTCTATATCCTAATACAACTTTGTTTATTATATAACTAATATTTTAAAATCTTTAGCTTTCCAATGGTATATTATAATTCCTTATTACAATGGTTATTAACTAAAAAAAAATCTAGTTTTGGGTATTTGGCATTTAAGCTGTGTTATTTCAGTATTTCAATCAGAATACAACTTTCATCTCGCAAGAGCCATTTTTGAGAAAATCATAAAAAGGTGCAAAATTTAATGCATACAAAGGCATTTCTCGTCAGTGAACCATGGTGAAAAGGTTGCAGTAACATCCCAGGTACATTAGCGCCTTAATATATAATAACTAGAGACTCACTCTTGCTTCGCGCGGGTGCATTTTTTGTATGGTTTCACTGGTGTTTAGAAAACTTCAGTTTGACGAATTAAGAGTTTATCACTTTGGCATTATGAGTTAATGGTAACGAAAAGTGCATTTAGCAAGAAAATGTTATTTTTATGATATATCGTCTATTCATTATTATATTTAATCATCGGCAGAAATTATAAACATAAAATGATCCAAAATCAAAATATGATTGAGTAAATTTGTCATGTTAAACGGTTTCTGTTATATTCGGTTTATTACAATATTACATTGCAAATAAACTTTTTATAAATACATTTTAAAAGTTAATTTAGTTTTCTTGGGATTCCCATTTATTTTACAGTGAAATATATGTTTTTGTTATATGATCTAAAAGTATAGAAAATTATTAGCAATATTAGACAAAGTACGATTTGATATTTCATTTTTACTTTCACTTACTATATATAGTAAGGGGAAGTATTGCGATCGTGAAAATTTTCGAATTCCAGTTTTCAACGCAAATACACGTTTTAGGGTCCCCTGAGTCCAAATAACCAAGTCCCGCAAAAAGGTCTGTGTGTGTGTGTGTGTGTCTGTGTGTGTGTGTGTGTGTGTGTGTGTGTGTGTGTGGTAGCTCTCGGGCGGAAACGGTAAGTCCTATGAAACTGAAATTTCATATTTAAGACAACTATACGTCCGAGACGTGACAAAACTTTTTTCATCAAAATGAGCCTACCAGAAGAGGCACTTTATACCATGCATTTTGCACCTTTTTTCGATTTTCTCAAAAACGGTTCCGACGATTTTGATTAAACTCGCTATATCGATGTAAAATTTAAGGGGCTTTAATATCATGTAGGTTTTATCTGGATAAAAATGGTCTGACAGGGCTTAAATGCCGATATTTTAAATTTTCTTCCTCTAAAGTACCTTTAATTTTTTAGATTCAATAATAATAACTATATTATCTTGTTAACGCTGATGAAAAACAGGTAAGTATATAAATTGAATAATTTATAAAACTGAAAAAATATTTGTTTAATGCAATGTTTTGTTTTTGAACATAAGAGCAGTAATATACATGTATGATATACCGTTGGAAAGCTAAAGATTTTAGAAATAATATCATCTCATACACAAGCTTTTAGAAGTTAATGGAGAGTGATGAGAAGAAGATAAAACTAACTGATTATTTTAGATAATAATATAATAGATTTTTTAATAAAACACATGTTTCTATATAAATTCAATTTGATTAATTCCTTAATAGTTTCACGTATTTTTATCTCTAACTTTATTTGAAAATTCTTTCATTGATTTTAAAAATCGAGCTAAGTGAAAGTCGTGTGTTGTCCGCACCAGATTTTTTTTTTCTAAAATCTCGAGTACTGTATAAAAGAATATAACCTGTACATTCACAATTGGGTGTCCCAATTTAGAGCAATAGCCGAGCTAAATGCCTTTGCAGAAGAGCTTTCTCTTCACCATAAAAACGGACTTCTTCGATACAAAGACGACATACTGGAAAAAGCACATAACCATTATCTCTCAGCCGACATACAAAGGACCCTAAATTCGACTAACTATCCTTTATATAGATTACTATGCAATTACAATGCTCCCGACCCTGAAACGTACCTCACATTTAAAGTACATATAAAGAAATTGAGATGTGTCAGCCAATTAAGAGTTGCAAATCCAGAACATATTAGAATCTATGGAAAAAAACTCAGATTTTTTGTTCAAGTCACAAGAAAGCTGTATATTATGCAATCGATTTATCTACAACAGTCTACTCACATCCTTCACTGCCCGGCACACAATGAAAATAGACGGCAATTTCTTCAAAACTTCATCTTAGAATCTTCCGACAACCAAAGTATCCATGCTATACTGAGTATCGATAGTGTAGATAAGTTACATAAAGTGTACTATCCTATCAATTACATGATAGGAGTTCAAAAAGTGCTCAATTCTTTATCCTAGAACATTTTCTATTCAGTGTTTATTTTTTATTTTATCTTCAAAGTGATATTTTGCATATTTATTGTTTCTGTTATAGCACCAGTA
Organism: Piezodorus guildinii; assembly: GCA_023052935.1. Taxonomy (NCBI): domain Eukaryota; kingdom Metazoa; phylum Arthropoda; class Insecta; order Hemiptera; family Pentatomidae; genus Piezodorus; species Piezodorus guildinii. The sequence continues at coordinate 213,364,868 of CM041292.1, read as the reverse complement.
ACTGTTTATTCTTTAATCTGTAATTTACTTTTGAAAGTCAAATTGTTTTAGTAAATTTTCAATATTATTTTATTTATTTTTAAACTATATGTATATAAAGTTCTAAAACCATAATATTGTAATTTATAGCCAAGCTAGGCTCTATTTGTATCGGGAAGCCCCAAAGACAAAATAAAATTTCTATTCTATTCAATTCTATTCTAACCTGTACGTTCACAATGACCTTGCTCATCACAATATTACGCATATAATAATAATAGGCTTACCGAACCCGAAGGTTCGATGCCGATACCACCAAACTTCGCCTGCACAGACTCGTCCAATGTTCACCGGTCAAGCCCAAGCCCCCGAGATCAGCCTTAATGCAATCCTCCCATCGACGCTTCGGCCTACCTTTCGGACGCCTACCAGTCGGTTCAGCGAATACCAACTTTCTCGGAATCCGTTCCTCACTAAGCCCAACAACTTTACGCGCCCATTTGAGTCTCCGCGATGCTATCAACTCAATTATATTCACCGGGTACAAACTCCGCAATTCCGCGTTGTGCAACCTTCTAAACTCCCCAGTGGCCTCATCTCTCTTCGGACCAAATATTTTACGCAGCACCTTATTCTCGAAAACCTTAAGCCGTTGTTCATCCTTCAAAGTAAGCGGCCACGTTTCGCATCCGTAAAGAACCGTTGGAAGAATAATAGTTTTATAAGTTCTAACCTTTAAGTTTTTAGACAGAAGCCGCGAGCTAAGCAATTTACCAACCGAATAATAACACGCATTTCCCACCTTTAACCGGGACTTTATTTCTTCCTGGATTTCATTTTTTCTTGTTATCATTGAACCTAAATACTTGAATTTCTCTACGTGTTCAAAAGTATGACCTGAAATATTAATATCATCAAGATCGCCACCATTTCTGCAACTAATCATATATTTTGTCTTATCGGTATTTAATTCGAGACCTATTTGTTTACCGGTTTTTATTAACACACTTGTATTTAGTTGTATAGTTTCTGTGTCTTCACCTAGTAGTACCAAATCATCGGCATACCCCAAAACCGGAATCTTGTCACCCATATGTAAGCCTTTCTCGGTACTCATCACCTTTTCTATAACATATTCTAAGGCTATATTAAACAAAACAGGTGAAAGGGAGTCACCCTGTTTCAAACCCGATCGCACCTTAAATCTCTCGGAGTAATTATGACCGATTCTAACTTTATGAAATGTTTCCGACAAACACATCTCTACTAGGTTTACTAACTTTTTAGGTATCCCCTGTTCAATCATGATGTTATATAGCTTCTGACGGTCTATGGAATCATAAGCCTTTTTAAAATCTATATAAAGTTGATGGACTACACCGTTGTATTCCAGTTTCTTCTCTAATATTTGACGTAAGGAAAATATTTGATCAATAGTCGAGCGATTCCGCCTAAAACCACATTGGTAGTCTCCGATAATTTCCTCAGCGTATTCCGTGATTCGGCTAGTTAGTATTGACGAGAATATTTTATAGCATACTGGGAGAAGAGAGATCCCACGATAGTTGTTACAATCCGTCCTCGGTCCTTTTTTGTGAATCGGAATAAGTATTGATTCTTTCCATTCTTCGGGTATTTTTTCATTTTCCCAGATCTTTTTAACTAAAACATGTAATTTGGAAACGCCCGCTTCTCCACACGCTTTGATTAATTCACTCGTGATATTATCATTTCCTGCAGCTTTATACCGTTTTAATTTTCCTATCGCCATTTCAACTTTCTCTTTACTCGGTGCGTCTACCCATGGTTCAGCGCTCTGGTATTCAGAGGGAGGAGATCGATTATTATTTTCCGTATTTAGAATGCCGTCAAAGTGTTGTTTAAATGTATTTAATATCTCAGTCGGATCCGCAATTATGTTGTTATTCGCATCTTTAACCCCATTCAATACAGGTTCAAATCTTTTACGCGATTTGTTTATACCTTTGTACATCTCTCTTACGTTATTTTCGCTTCTGTGTTTTTCTATTTCTATTATTTTGCCTTTAAGATACTCTCTTTTCTTATTTTTCAAGAATTTTGAAGTTTCGTTTTTTACTAACCGAAAGTAAGCCACATTATTATTGCTTGGATTATTTAAGGAATTCAGTTTAGCGGTTTTTCTTTTTTCACACATATTTTGACAATCCCTGTCGAACCAAGGTTTGTTCTTTTTATTTTCGATTTTCCCAAGACATAAGTTACCGACCTCTTTAATATTATCCCTGATCCCTTCCCACAATTTGTTTACATCTTCGTTTTCCTCGTCTGAAGATTCCAAAGCATCGAACCTATTTTTTACTTCTATCGCGAATTGTTTTCTAATTTCGGGGTTGTTCAATTTAACAACATCAAAATTCTCGGGATGAATATAGTTCGGTGTTCTCTTTTTTGTATTTAGTTTTTGTCGAAGTTTCGCGATTACTAATTCATGATCAGAACCGCATTCTGCACCACGATACGATCTCACGTTAATTATGCTACTTTGCCATCTGTTTTGTACTAAAATATGATCTATTTGATTACGAGTATGTCCATCCGGCGATGTCCACGTATACTTATGAATGTCCTTATGTTTAAACGTAGTACTTTTGATTATTAGGTTTTTCGAAATGGCAAAGTTTATTAGTCGGGTCCCATTATCATTACTATATTCGTGCAAACTTTCTTTACCGATTGTAGGACGATATACTTCTTCCCTTCCAACCTTTGCGTTTGCGTCACCTAGTATAATTTTAATGTAATTTCGCGGTAACTTATCGTAAACCGATTCTAGTTTATCATAAAACTCGCATTTTACTTCATCATCATTATCTTCGGTGGGAGAGTGAATGTTTATAAACGCGATTTTATACCAACGACCCTGAAATATAGCAACCGATATTCTTTCACTAAAGAACTGTACATCCCGTAATGCGGAAAGAAATCTATTCCTAATCAGAAACCCGGTACCTAAACAATAATTAACGCTCCCCCCGTACCAAATAGTATACTTTCCTTCTGTTAACGAACCCTCCCCTGGCCAGCGAACCTCTTGTAATGCAACGATATCTAAATGGTACCCCTTAACTTCATTCGCTACCGACTTTAACCCACCTGCCGTATTTAAACTTCTAACGTTCCACGTCCCTATTGTTAGATCTCTACTTTTCATCTTGCGCCTAGATTCCTCTGAAGCAGTCCCCACCCGGAGACCCGAACGGGGGACTAGTTTGCTTCCGGATAATGGGCGTTTTACCTCAGAGGAATCCATGACTGTTTGTGGTATTTTGTGAACTAAAATATGTGAGTAGGGCGTTCGAACCTACGTCACACCCTCCAGCAAGCCTGGAGGGCCGCTCTCATTGTTGGTCAGCGAGTCCATCGGACTTAGCCGGGAGGAGCTTCCGAGGAAATTCCACCGACCATCCCCACATCCGCCACCCGTGGGACGCTCCCCATACGCGGTAATGAGATAACATTACGCATAACATAAGTTAATTTGTTTATTGATTTAACGTCAATTTATGCTATTGTGGCTAATCGGACGATGCTACAGTGGAAGTCCTAAATTTTGCCTATTCAGGTTTTATTAGGAATGCGATCTATAACGAGTACCTGACATCGCACAGGCTCGGAACCACCTTTTAACGTCCCCTCCGAAGGACACCATAACTAAGGATTTTTTACTCATATTACAAAGTCGTAGGACCACCTGCGTGTTTGAACCCGTGACCTTTGGCATAGAAAGCTTTTATTATTTATTTATTATCATTATTTTATTACAGCCTAGCCATCCTACTACAGGTGATCCCAGTTCATAAGTTTAGAGACTTACAACAACTTTACATTAATTGGACGATTTTTTTCTTTTACATTAATTTTTATAAAATCTTGAGCTTTCCAACGGTACATTACACGTTTATGTTACAACTTATATTTCAGGAATAATATTTTGATGAGTTGGTTACAGAAAATTAATTTTTCAAAGCTAAATTGTAATGTATTCTACTTATAAACATTCGAGATAGAATGTTCTAAATTATGGTGAAAATCTTATAAAAATCCGGAAACCAAAATCGCGTAATCATTTTATATAGAGAGATTCCTAAGACATTTGTTTCTTAAACTAGGTTTCCAATTTATTCATGATATCCACTTAAATGTCCAGATAGCTCTTATATAGTTAGTTGAAATGTCTTTGTTGTTTTTTGTTTTTTTCAATTCAGGATCAATGAAAATATAAGATTGTATCCTACGCGAAGAAGAAAAGTGTAATAAAATTGGATTGGCTAACAAGATGTCCCCAGCCTGGACATTATCATTGCAAAGCAGTACAGAGTTCTGGCAGTGTCACCCAATAAACTGATCTCAGGGTAGAGGTTTCATTTTTTTTTTATGAGCATTGATTGGAAAAATAATTGAGAAAAAGTCAGTATACAATGTCATAAATATTATAGCTATAAAAAAACTTAATATTATGATAAAAGATTTATTTATTAAAATTTACAACTACATTTGCTAATAAAGCAAGTTTATATGCAATATGGAATCGAGGTTTGGGGCTCTACTAAATCATCTAATTCCTTCCGCATCCAATCCAATATCCATCGCGAAATCCTGAATGCCCTTTATTTCGCCCCAGATAGACTCCTACATAATCACCAAAACATCCCGTTTGTTGGATACATTTGTTGGATAGCCCTTGATAGATACACCTCTTTTCATTCTAAACTCCCTGCCCACTTGTTCGTAATTTATATTCCTGACAAGCTTTCGAGGCGATTGAAAAGAAGGTGGCCTCGGGACCTACTGCCTTAAAATAGTTAGTGAAGTGCTACCACTGGGTAGTTATTTCTCAAGACATTTTTATGAATTTTCATTACTCTGTATATAGATAGATAGATAGATAACTGTTTTTTATTTCTTTACGCATACAACAACAAACACAAATATTACAAATATAAAAAACGTTTGTAGAACTATTGTCTTTTAGACCGTCAGCCCGGAGCCGATTTGAAAAGTTTTACAAAATTATACAATAGTCAAACAGGTTACTTATTTATTCTATTCACCTTCTAACTGTATTAACTTATAAATAAAACAACAGAAAAAAAATTAACAATAATCAAGCATATCAATAATATTACACATTAGAGATTTTTTTTTCAATTATAATTAAATGCCTTAATAAGCCTATATCTATAAGGCCATGCAATTTTACAAAAATTGTATACAGACACCCAGTTATCACCATTGAGACATTTTATCACATCATCAACTTTTAGAGAACTCTTTCCGAAACAATTTTTTCTAATTTCAGACAGAATCGGACATGCAGCCAGGAAATGAAATGTATTTTCTGTTTCTTTTTTATTGCACAAAGAACACATCACACTACTATTTGAATAAAATCTGTTGTAGTTGAGATAAAGAAGTTCACATCTAACTTTGAATATCCATTGAACCCTATTAAAGTTTATTTTATTATCAACAAGGTAATCTGATCCATAATGATAATTTAAGTTTTTATATAGATACATTTTTTCCGAAACTGAAGCCTTTTGTACATATTTTAATCTGTAAATTTCTGTTAACGATACTCTAAATTCCTGTAGGATTAAATCCCATTTATTTTGATTGTCAAGTTTAATGTATATGTCAATATTATGTTTTTCAGCTATTTCTCTTAAATCCTTTATCCAATATACCTTTTGTTTAACAACTTCATTGTTTAATAAACATGGTAGCCTATTTTTTGTCAGGTTTTTAACTATGAAATATAACTATGCTGTATTTTAAAGGTTTCTATAAACATTGGGACTATTTTGGTTTCTAAATGTATTAAGTAGGACGGGGTAGCTTGCGGTAAGCTAAATAATTTCTTAATGAAGTAATACAGAAGTTTTTCACATTCAATATATTCTTTACTTCCCCATGTTTCGTACTCTGTATATTTACTCATTGAGTTTTATAATACGGATGTAAATTACAATAAAAAAAAATAAAAAAATTGCAATATGAGAGAATAAAGGAAAAATACATTGAGAGTAACTCAACACTGTCAGTAAGTAATCTATACTAGAAGATCTCGAGACCACTTTCGCCATTTTATTCAATTGAATAAATCATGGGAAAAAAAACTTCAATTCGTTTACAAATTACTCTTTAAATGAAAATTGATGTTCGTGGTTAGGCTTGCCTTAAATGAAACAATTATGAAGTTAGTATTAGAGCGTGCCTAAACATACATTCAAAAAACATAAATCTCGAGCAAGAGCTCCATAGAAGTGACATTCAGCGAAATGTTAGAACTCGTTGCTGTAAAACTGTGGTCAATAACTTAATTATGGACTCCACTGCTATGATGTGATTAGGGATTGCAATCCGGTGTCATTTCCAATCCGGCCGGATCCGGATGGTATGACTAAATCAGGTTGATGTTCACTTTTCGGTCCAAGATGAAATGTTAGTATGTTATTCGAATATAATTGTACTCATAATAGGAAGTTTATAAAATAAAAGTTATGTTAGGATTAGATATGGAGCAAAAAAATTAAAGTTTAGTAGTTTAGGTAACTAGTAAAATTTTAATGGCTATTAAAACAGTCGGCTATTGATTACTATTTGCTGAAAATAAAGACTATTTGTTTTCTACCGTCCTTTTTCCAAAATCAAAATTGATTTTTGATAATATATACTACAGTTATTAGTACTTACGTACTATTTAAAAACAAATATTGTCAGTAGAGATTTAAAGATTTATACTCATAATACAAACTCATTATTGTGATAATTATGCCATTCATCAGACATATTCATAAAAATATGATTGTGCCCATTATTAATATAAGAGTTTTTTTGTGATTGTTAGCATTCTCAAATAATTTTAAATTATTGTTATCACAATTCCCATCTGAGTTAATTACGCAAGGATAATTATATAGGATTTTATAAAGTAACTTAATAAATTAATTGAGCTATCTGAGAAAGTGAAGTATAGGAAGACGTGAGCAGTAACGTAGCTCAGTCTTCCTAGATTTCAATTGATTTGTAAGCAATTTATTATATAATTCAGTACACTTGAGTGAGTCAGTACTTGAGTGAGCAATTTCTCTAAAAAAAAGTTAGTGTTTTTTCAAAAGTTCCTCTACAGACAACTTATAGGATGTTATAGCTCGCGTATATCCAAGATAATAATATCTGTTAACTTACATTTAGGTGAAGCACCGACCAAACAAAAGCACATGTACTCGTGTCTCGTGAAAGGCGAAGGAATGATGCTGGACTGAACTGACGACGTGATGTAATTTGCCGTCGAACGACACCACCATACATGTACACCAAATGTAACGCATTTAAAGTACTTTTTTTTATTAAACTGCACTATTTTTGGCCAAAATTTGCTGTAATCGGATTCGGTTAACGTATAATGATGCCGGATCCGCCGGATTACCGGATCCGGTTTTCCGGATTGCAATCCCTAGATGTGATGTTACAAGTGTAATGGAAAATAAAATCGAATTTTTATGTAATTTAGTGAAAAGGAATTCTTGTTTGGTTTATTATTTTTAATAATGAATCTTTTTAATCGTCCAACATAACAATTAAATTTCCTACAATACAAAAAAAAATCATTGAAATCCGTTGAGAAAAAGTAGGGATAATAGCGTTTTAAAATTAGGAGTCCTGATAGCCAATTTTTCTGGTTGTCAATTATAATCTGAAAGTTATATTATTAACATTCTGGAAATTTGGTGGTTCTGACGATAAGGTGAGTATAAAAACCTACTGATGTGGTTTTTTTTATGCCTGGTTCTTCACTCTTCATTTCTCCTTTTTTCCCCTTTTTGAAATTACACCCTCATCCTTTTAGTTTCTAGCATACTAAGAACGAAGGATAAAGGAAAAAATGCATATACAGCAACTTCTTACGCAGTCTCATAGCCTAGTGCTTCTCCTCCAAACTGTCGTTTTACATTTCTTAAACTACCCCTAGATGGTCGCTCGGTCGATTATTATATCCTATTTCACAAAATTGGTCGTTGGACAAACATGGTAAATCTTACCGAATAATTTATTCTAGCTCTAGGTTTGATAAGGGGCAGAAAAAAATTGTTGGAATTTTATTGGAAATGTTTTCAGACAGGATGTAAGCACAAGGTATATTATCAACTGTGAAAGGGATATAATCAGTGCCACTCTCTCTTATCCTTATTAATTAATAATTAAAAAGAAAATTCGAGTTTTTTCAACTAAGTGATTCGATTTAGATCGAGCGAAATATATCAATAAAAATATTTCTGTATAACGTGTTTCAGTAGTAAATAAAAAGTAAAACTAAAACTGAATTTTATGTGATTAACATATTTATTTTGATAATACAATAATAATGAAAAATAACTTTATTCTCGTTTCCTGAAGACATGCCTAGCCGAGAGACCAATAAAATTGATGTTTATTGACAAATGTGTAAAAAAGGAACAAAAACTCTATACAGATAATATGTAATAAATATATGGAAGATAAACTAACAAAAAGGAAAAGAAATCTAAAATTTAAGATAAAATAATGATTAGTTCCATAACGCTAGGATTGGGTTATAATAATTATATCTTACACTATGTAAGTAGGATAATTGATCTGCGATTTGGTGTGCACAACATTGCATGTGGGCAACATTTGGTGTGCGTCTGTTTGGGATACTAGAGAAGAATGTGGAGAGAAGGTAGGAAGATGGGAATGGAATGAGAGAAGGGAAGAAGCAAGGTGAATATGTGTAGGTAGGGAATTCCAGAGCGCTTCAGAGCGAATATGATAGGCATAAACAAAAGTTTAATTTGTGTGGGTAGGAATGTACGGATCAGAATGATCTATTTTCAACATTTTAAAAGGGGAAAAGGACAGAAAAATATATGAACCTCTAAGCAAGGTGGCGTCCTACCCATTTGGGTGAGCACTGATTTAGTTTTAACTTTACTTACACTTAATAATAGAAATATGTTATCCAAAACCGCCTTACAATAAGCATTAAATTATGTTCATTATATTTGAAAAATAATTTAATTATTTTTCATATTTGATATTTGACAAACAAGTTAAAGCTTGAGCAAATATTAATTGAATTACTAAAATAATTAAAACGTAATAATTCTTAATATCTTGAATGTCCTTTTATAATAAAATAAATAATATAAAGGATTCATAATGATGGAGTTTAGTTGGCTGTTGAGAACATTAGAAAAGAAAGATGGTTGGGGGAGCGGTAATCAATAAAATAACACATTAGTAAGTAACACTTGTTTTAATTGTGTGCTGACGTTTCGGACTACATTTTGGGCCTTCGTCAGAGTTAAGAGAAACAAGATAAAAACCAATACAATGAGAACATTATTTCTGTCAATTAATATTACCGTCATCATATTGTATTACTGTATCTAACTTATTATTTTTTTATTTTATTTGTTTATTCATATTTATTACAATTTGTCACAATGGACAATAATAATATCGATGAAGGATCACATTCACACAATATAAACAAAAAGGAAAAACAAATTACATAAAATGAAACCGAATTAAATAAACGTAGACAATAACAAAATTTGTAGATAAAATAAATACAAATAAATGAAGTTAACAAATTAATAAACAGAACATGTCACAGAAATACGTATGTACAATATTTACAATCAGCTAGGTAACCCCGGACGGGGACAAGCAGAGTCCAAAGGATCCCAGCGCCACCCTCTCAGCCGCATCACTGGTGAGAGCCAGCGGAAGCTAAGTGAGGGCGCCATAGCAACAATAACTTATTATTAAATTTCTAATTGTATCAGTAGTTATCTTGTCCCCGATGAAGGCCTATAATGTAGGTCGGAACGTCTGTACACAATTACAATAAGTGTATAATCTTTTTAATGACCTCACCTCTAAAAATCTTTCTCATGTTATTATTATCAAATTAATTGTTAAAAGATTTTTTTCTGATGAATGTAGTATTGCGCTTGTGACGGTGAAAGGTACTAAGAATATGTGAATAGAGTATCTTCATATAAAATCAATACAATAATCATTATATTACAGGCAATCCTTAAAAAATTCAACAGATACATTTCATAATGGAAGATTCAAAATCAATGACCACAAAACTAAGGCATCAATTTTCACAAGAAGAATGCCGTCTAAAATCCATTGTCATGAACGGAACCACAATCTCTATATAAACCAGATTTAGAAATGGACAACTCCTTGATTTTTAAAAAAACATATACACAACAAATGCAACGGAGCCAAAAACGTTATCAGCAAAATGAATTCATACTTGAAAAGTCATTTAAAACTCCAAAAACAAATTGATTCTATACAAAACCGTCATCCGACCTATATTAACCTACGCTGTCCCAGTTTGGAGTTACACATGCGTAACGAATTTCTGAAAAATGGAGTTGGTTCGAAACACATGTATGAGAATCGTTAATAATTATGCCCGCTATAAGCGAATCTTAACCATGCCATCCGATTTACAACTCCCATCGATTAAAAATTATACATACATGCTGGCAAAAATTTCTTTCTCGCTTACTTCTAATTCCCAATACCTAATAATTCAAAAAATCAGTAACTATGACAAGAGTACTCTGAAACATTATACACATAAACGTACGAAACACAGATTACTTAATTAACTGTGGAATGTGAAAATATATTAGGTTAGTATACACAATTGAAATATACAGTTTATTTTTAATGTAAACCTCCTTATTTACCTTATGTTAATTAATAATTTGTTTTGTTTCGTTTTCATTTTAAATCTTTCTATTTTTTAGGTTGTTTTTAAAGATTTTCACTACTGTTTTAAACCTAAATTAGGCTTCAATAACCATTATTGCCATAGGCTTAAACTGTACATAAATTGTTGTTACCATTTTTTTTAAAAGTATTTTTACAATGATTATTTTTGTTGGTAGAAAATTAAAAAAAAAAACCAACAGAAAAAAGAAAGAAAGAAAATACAAGGAAAATAAATTACTACTAATAGAATAATTCCTAATCTGGAAAATAAGTATAAATAGATAAATAAATAAATACTATGTAAAAGAAAATATAATGAAAAAGTTTTTAGTTTGATATTTTTTAGAGTAATATATGCTTGGTTCTTTTATGCCTGTATTTAGCTGTTGAAGTTTTAGTGTAGTTGCCTATTTCTTGAATGAGAATGTTCTTACTTAGGTGGCATGAGTTGAAGAATTTGAGGGGTTTGTTCGTGGAGGTAATCATCAATTGTCAATATGTCCAATTCTTTATGCATTTTGGTTATCCTGGTGTGTATAGGGTAGTTGTTTACAATTCTTAAGCATCCGTTCTGGAGGATTTGTAATGTATTGATATGTGTTCTGCTAGAAAAACTCCAGGCTGGGCACGCATATGAAATTATAGGTCTTATAATCTATTTGTACAAAGTTAATTTGTTTTTTTGCTGAACGTTTCGACTTTTTTATTAAAATATAGGTACATCTAATTTACGGGCACTAATTAATTTATTGCTGATATCTAGGTTAAAAAGTAGTTTGCGATCTGACATCATGTTTAAATTCTGAGACTTGTGGCGACAAACATGTAAAAAATGTTGAAAAATAAATATTAAAAAAAAAACATAAATTGAGAAAAATAAATAATAAGGACTGTCTTCGAATTATCTAAATTAATGTATTGGAACAGCCTATTTGTTGCAAAATATATGAATCTCAAACCATTAAGCCTTGTAACGTAACTCCTCTCCTGCCTTCCCCAAGTAGTTCCACTGGCTACCAGATAAACTTTAGTGTCGCCCATGGCCGATATCCTTGGACGTTGAAGACTCTCCACAATCTGAAACGGTGGACCTCCGCCGTAAAGACGAACAGAGAAAGCCCGCTATCTTCCTAGCTTCGCATCGCCTAACGATCTAAACCTTTTAGCCTTATCGACACCTCTATAAACGGAAACACCACAAAAAAAAAAAAAACATAAACATTTTTTATAAATTCTATAACCTTTTGAATCCACCGGCTATAAAGTTTGTATTTATAATTTTTGTAGAATTCCTTTCGAATAACATTCCTCGTAGGATATTACTGTTTATGACAATGTGATATCGATGATAAGAGACTATATGTGGGCTGTAACTTAGTGTGTGGGACCTTTCAAATTAGGCAGAAAGAACTATACTTTATGGCTTCGAATTTCGATTATATGAAAACATAACTTCGAATATTCAAAGATCTTTATTTTATAGGATATGTTTTTGATAAACAATTGTTGGTCTTTTAAAATATATATTAGTTTCTTTTTCAAAGGATAGTGTAAATTTTCTTTTAAAATTGATGGTATAAACATATACACATACGAAATATTGGATTGTGTCACATGAAATGTCCGTTTTCAAGGTAAAGGATTTTTATTAAAAATACGATAGGAAAACAAGATAATTTTATTCGAAGTATTTACCTTCCTTTTCTACAAATTTATCCCAACGTGACACCAACTTTTTTATTCCCGAACTGAAAAGCTCTGAGCTTAGAAGTGAAACAAAATCTGAAAACGCACTTTTAACTTGATCATCATTTTCAAAAAGTTTTCCTTTGACGAAGTTTTTTAAATTCCTGAACAGGTGGGGATCTGTTGGAAACAAGTCGGGTGAATATGGTGGGTGCGGAAGAACTCCGTAGCCCAGTTCTTTCAATTTTTGCACGGTATGTTTTGAAAAATGGGGTCTTGCTGCCGCTCAGTGAGATCCCAATGAAACCTGGGTAGGCAAAATTTAGAACTCCTACTGTAGCATCGTCTGATTAGCCACAGTAGCATAAAGTTACATTAAATGAATAAACAAACTATATACTAAAGTACAATATACGTTTATTATGAAGAAAGGGTGTTTAAATAAATAAATAAAATAAACATTTTGAAAAACTCGTTTTATTAGTATTTAATGATGTGAAGCCGTTGAGTACATTTTTGATTAGAATCCTTTGGAAATGTAGATTAATAATGATTGACTAATTCACATTTCTACCTTTGTCTATTTGAATCCGGTTATTTTCGTGAAAAACAAAGCCCAATTACCTCGCTGGTCGTGTTATTATTGGCCCGCTGGGTTGGCCTGAAATTCACTTGGCAGCCAATCAGGTGGCGATATTCTCACAATAGATGACAGCAACCGTAAATACCTTAATACCGCGAGGGACCTGACAGAGATTTGAATAATTGCCTCTCGTCAGGGATGAGGGGCGCAGCTATTTAAGGATTCGCTTCGTTACTCCAACGATATTTTAAAGTTCATTTTATGTATATTTATTTTATTTTAATTTCCCTTATCTGTATATGAAATATAAAGTAAAGGAAAGTATTGCAATAACGAAAATTTTTTAATTCCAGTTTTCAACTTATTAGGGGACGCTAAATCAAATGACCGAAATCAATAAAAAGGTGTGTGTGTGGTTTGTCTAGGTTAAAACCGATAAATCGTACTAAGCTAAGGTCTTATATTTATAACAATTATATGCCTATAATGTTACATCAACTACTTCTATAAAATATACTTACCAGAAATTCCACTTTATTAATACCAATACCATTTTACGATTTTCTAAAAACGGTTATAATATTTTTTATTGGATACTCTGTTGTGATGTAGAATTAAATTACCTTTAATTCTACGTATGTAGAATAGATGTATATTACTGTTCTTATGTTCAAAAACAAAAATCATTAAAAACATATTTTTGCAGTTTTCTCCTTTAGTTGTTTAAAATTCGCTCAACTTGCATATTTTTATCAATGCTAATAAGATAATAAGGTTAATGCTATAGAATCTTCAAAATCAAAGGTACTTTAGAGGAAGTAAATTTAAAATATCGGCATTTAAGCCCTGTCAGACCATTTCAAATCAGAATGAAACCTTACATGATATTAAAGCCCATTAAATTTTACATCGATATAGCGATCTTAATCAAAATCGTTGGAGCCGTTTTTGAGAAAATCGTAAAAAGGTGCTATATGATATAAAGTGGCTCTTCTGGTAAGCTCTTTTTGATGAAAAAGGTTTTTTAACGTCTCGGGCGTATATTTGTCTTAAATATGAAATTTCAGTTTCATAGGACTTTTCGTTTCCGCCCGGGAGTTACTACACACACACACACACACACACACACAGAGCGTGTCAGTTTATCGCCGAAGCGCTCTGAGGGTGATAAGTGCATTTCGCACAGTATCTTACGAAGCTGCATGTGTGGTGGCCAGGATGCCACCTATTGAACTGCTGTCGGAGGAAAGGCAACGTACGTATAAAAGTGTTGTCCACATTCCTAGAACCGAAGAGAGGAAGCAGACAGTCCAAAAGTGGCAGCGACGCTGGGATTTGGCAGCGAGCGGAAGGTGGACCCATAGGCTGGTACCTTGCATCCAACCATGGATGGATAGAAGCCACGGGGAAGTGGACTACTACCTAACCCAAATGCTCACTGGACATGGCTGCTTCAGAGCCTACCAATTACGGTTTAAGTTGGACAATACAGCAGAATGTCCAAGATGCCCAACAATAGATGAGACAGTAGAACACGTATTCTTCTGCTGTCCTCGCTTTCAAGTAGAGAGGGAAGAATTTCAAGAAATATGCAGATCAGTAGCTACACCTGACAACACCGTCAACCTTATGCTACTTTCTCAGGAGAACTGGATGGCGGGCCAACGTCTGGCTGCGGACGTCATCAAGAAATTGAGAATGGAAGAGAAGGAGAGGCGTGCCTAGAAATATAGGGTAAGGCGCCTAACAACGGGGCGGCACACAGCCTCTCTCCTCCACGAAGTAATGCCTAACGGTGGTCCCGTGGAGGGTGAGGAACAGGTGTAGGGAGGTTGGTTTTAGTGGGTAGAAATCCCACACACGGATAGGTACGGGCCTATCCGCGTCTTTTGAAGTTTCCACCTACCCTCGTTAAAAAAACAAAAAAAAAAAACACACACATACACAGACCTTTTTGCGGGACTTGGTTATTTGGACCCAGGGGACCCTAAAACGTGTATTTCCGTTGAAGACTGTAATTCGATAATTTTCATGATCGCAATACTTTCCCTTACTATATATTTCAGATATAGGTAAGTGAAAGTAAAAAATAAACTTAGAGGAACACAGAGGAAAGAAAAGTTCCTATTTACGAGCTGGAAAAGCTCCGTGGAACATCAAGAGATCGTCTGCTGACCTCCAGGGCTCCGCGGACAACTCGTTGGAAACCACTACCCAGGAATATGCGACCGTATATATATTTAGATCTATAAAATGTTTATTAATGGCTTCCCAGTGTATATGGAATCTTTTAATTACTGCATCGCGGATTCTTAGATAAGAAACATAAAAATAAACATAGCTTCTAAAAGAACCGAGTGTGCATGAGGCACATACCGAGGTAGTTGAATGCCTGGTATGTCGTATGGTCGGGGGAGACTATCCGCATTCCCAGCAAAGGCTAACAAGGAGAAGAAACTGAAATTATTGCGCGAAGGTAGGGAGGATAAAGAGTAAGTGACGGAAAAAATGAAACAATAGAAAAAGAAGGATGATAAATATAGAGATGTGGAAGAAAGAAACGACAATTAACGTTAGTTGGAGGCCGTCAACTAAATCCTCAGGCTTGAGTCGTTATCGGGAGTTTTGTTTGTTTTGGATCTGCCGGCGAAGGGGATGAGATATAGGAACTTCTCAGGTTCCGGAGTGACACTGGGGGAATTGAGTGTACTTTAAAATAAAGTCTAAGAGATTACAAGAATAAATAAAGTATAATAAAGAATAAATAAATAATAAAAAAAAACTCTATTCGGAGGATTGAAGATTGATAAATAAGGATTATTCATGAAATTCAGTATTTATTTTAGTATTAAAATCATATTTCATAGGTACTAATTACAATTTTCACATATGAAAAAAGAACTTTTTATCGTATAACATTTGCCCGACTCCCATTATTGTAAATAAATAAAAAAAATAAATAAATTCTTTATTATTTTGGGACATGTACTTTGTACTTGTGTAGAGAAAAAACAACTAACTTATTGTATGTGTGTAAGGATGTGGTATATGAGAGAATATAAAAATAACAATACACCAAACATTAATTTTTAAAAATTTATTATAATTGATTCCTTAAAATGATATTAATATATCATTAATTAATTACAACAGAAACACTAACAAACAATTTCAATCTCCTAATGCTAATACGTGAATAATATTTTTTGTTAGCCTATCTTGTTAGCTAACACAAATTATAGGTTAATGTTTTGATTTGTTTTTATATTTATTATTATTTAATTCTATATATATCATTTATTTGTATTTATCACAGTTATAGGTTGTTGTTTGTTTTCTTATTTTGTATATATATTATATTTTATTTATTTGACTTTATCATTTTATACTGTATATATTGTGTGAATGGGATCATATATCACTATTACTAATGTTCATATAGAAACAGATTGTAATATATCTCAATAAAAAAAAAACAAAAAAAAAAAAAAAAAAAAAAAAAAACACAAATAAACTGAATGGTTTACCCACTCGAGAGCATGCCATGTATAATTGTCCGTGGGGAAAACATGAGTTACACTGTGATAGTAACACCGGTTGATCTCATGCGAAGGTAACTTACCAATTGATAATTGATCGTTTATCGAGCGGGGTGAAAAACTTTCTATCGTATAACATTTCCCCGACTCCCATTATTGTAAATAAATAAAAAAATAAATAAATTCTTTATTATTCTGGGACATGTCCCTTTAGAATAAAATATACAAAATGTACAAAAAAGGGCTTTAGAGTCTTAGAGTAAATTAAATAAATATAAAGAAAAAAAAATAATAACCTGTACCACTACAACCCACGAAGGATCTTGAGCTCAGTACATATAGAGATTCGTACTGTTTCAAGGCCAACGGCAGTGCAATGAGGTGATTAGGCCTTAATCGCGCTCAGCCGCCAGGTTTTTCCCCAATTAATTTGGGTAACCACTTTGTAGAGGCTGGGTCTGTCCCAGAAGGGTCTCCATACCCTAGGGTCGCTGCCCGACTGAATTAACAGAATAAATAATATTCCGCCACAGCCGGGATTCGAACCCAGGACCGGAGCACAGCAGACTAGCGCTCTATCCACTAGACCACGCCGCTCCCTCAAATAAATATAAGCAAGTTAATAATTATTGGTATAAAATAGACATATTTAAATGAGATGAAAAAAAAAAATAATAAACTAATAAAAAGCTTATATAGAATTCTATTGAGCCTGGATGTTCAATAAGTGATCAAATATGCGGGATTTGAAGGTAGGAAGAGAATTGGAGTGACGGGCTGTACTGTAATATTCATGCGATATATGTATTTTTTTAGTTTAATTATTAATAATATATATTAGATGAAATTATCAAAACAGTTATTAAAAGTTTTAATATGTAAACAGCATATTCAGCAAAAAATATTCTATGATGTTTATGGGACTTACCATATATGTCAAAACATTCTCACTTATTAATTAATTTATTGTGGATGTAATTAGTTGACCGTTGAGAATTACTGGAAGGAATTTATGACCGCCACCCGGACTAATTCCTTCCATTAATTAATTTAATTTATTTTTTTCATTTTTCAGGATTAATAAAAATACGAGATGGTGTCCTTGCTAGTAGGATATAAAAAAAAAAGAGTGATAAGAAAAGAGAAAAAAAAAATTAAATAGTAAAATGGTTCTAAATTACAACTGGTCTTTAAAAAACGACGTAATTTTCTGGTAATGCTCCAATTGTGTATACGTCGTGAAATTTTGATGGACATTTGTGGAGGTTTGAACCTACCGTGTGACGGCTGGTCACAAAATATAATAGATCGATCAATTATTGTAGATAGAGCTGTAAAATTAAAACTAAAATAAAAGTACTGACTTTTGAATTATGAATCCTGTTATTTTAAGGCAATGAATCATCTAGTTTTCATTACTGAACCACAATTACAAAAATATAGAAACAATACAAAATACGTGTATGCAAATCACCAATAACAACCCACGATATACAAAATTTCAAAACTTTTACACCAACAATCCATTATTAAGCTAACTCCTTAGTTTTGTTTAATCCTCTAACAGATGTTAATTGAGACTCTACGCTTGTGAATGCAGACATGAAACTATTTTTAAAGTGGAATAATGAATACAAATCGACCGAATGATGAATCATTTACTGTCCTCCCGCTACGAACCTCAGTTAATGAAATAATTTTCTTGTTCTCTAACTTAGTATGATGAAGTGTACACGCGGGATGCTTTTAATTTTCTCCAAAGTACGTCTTAATCATGAAAATTCTTTCACATATTTTTTTTAATGCCAGAAAAAAAAAATTCAAATTTTTAAACAGTGGTTTATTATTGTTTTGGAATAATTATATTGTGGTAAAACAATTTATATAATTGTGGCAATTGACTATTGATGATAGAGAAAACATCGAAGGTGTTCTGGAATCAGGAAATTTTATTGGAATGAAAATCCAAAAACAAAATGGAAAATAGTAAGGAAATAGTATAAATGTTTTTGGTTTATTATTGTCCATAATGAACCTTTGTAATCGACCACACAAATAAAATAAATTACCCTCCATCCCTTAAAAATTCAGGGTTTACATTTCATTTAAAAGTTTCACGTAGAACAACAATAAAGAATGCAAAAAAGAAATCCGTTTTTCCTAATTAATAAAGAAATACCAAGTAATATGTCATAGAGAGTTAAATTATCAACAAAAAGATTCGTTGAAAGTAGTTCAGAACTTGCAGAGATATTGCGTTTTTACAGTGGTGATATACCATCTTCCTTTGGATTTTTTATCGCCTTTTATTAATTTAATTGTCTATTAACAGCTATATAAACAGTTATACGTTAATATTGTTATTTAGAAATAATATACCATTGTGTAATCATTTGCATGGTTTTTTTTTTGGTACTTAACTTAAAATTTTAAAATAAATTCACCTAGGATTCTTTTTATAAAGCTTATAATCCCTATTACGGGGAATAAAGTGACTAAAAATAATTTCCTTCAACCTTATATTCAATTCTTGGACGAAATCTTGCCTTTTCAGCAGAAAAACGAGCTTCCTTCATTTTCCAGAAGGGATTATCAAGACAAGAACCAGAAGCCCCACATTCTAATAGGAAACCTTAGACCTTTTTCTTTCACTACTCAAATTTCATACCCAACAATCCATTTTACTTCAAAACCTTAAGGTGTCACCGTCCGAGTCCCAAGTTAACTATAGTTATGAGTAGTCTTATTTTCATAAATTATTTTTGGTATTCTGATTTATTAATAGCAAATAAGATATTATTGTATTCATTAAATAATGTCGTTATTTATATATATTTTGTACAGTTTTTTTTTTTTTTTTAACTCCATAATTTTATTTGCATAAAATAGGGTAGATATTGGGTTGTTTCACATGAAATGTCCGTTTTTATAGTTTCTGAAATACATAAAGGATTTTGCAGGTCTCTGTAATTTTCTTCCGAATGTTTACATATTTAAAGTAAACAGTTACTAATCCTCTACCTTTGTATTATAAACATTAGCTTCCCAATCAATTGCCCACTTTTTAGTATACCTCCAGATATGAACATGGAAACACGCGATTTTCGAGTAATATTTTTGTACGAGTTTAAACTCGGCCATTCAGCTGGTGAGGCCGCTAGAAATATTTGCAAGGCGTTCGGGAAAGGGAGTTTTAATGAACGGACCATTCGCCGTCGGTTTGCTAAGTTTTCAGCTGGGGATACCGACTTGGAAAACTTGCCCCGAGGAAGACCTCTTTCCGTAATAGACAACGATGTCCTCAATCATACAGTAGAAGGAAACCCCTACCAAACAGTTAAAGGACTCTCAGCGCAACAAAATGCAAGTACATCATTCCAGACATTTAAAGTATATTGGGAAAATAAAAAAGCTCGATGCATGGGTACCTCATGATCTCACTGAGTAGCAGCAAGACCCCATGTTTCAAAATATATGGTGCAAAAATTGAAAGAACTGGGCTACGAAGTTCTTCCGCACCCACCATATTCTCCCGACTTGTCTCCAACAGATTACCACCTGTTCAGGAATTTAGACAACTTCGTCAAAGGAAAACTTTTTGAAAATGATGATCAAGTGATAAGTTCGTTTTCAGATTTTGTTTCACTTCAAAGCTCAGAATTTTTCAGTTCGGGGATAAAAAGTTGGTGTCACGTTGGGAAAATGTGTAGAAAAAGAAGGTAAATACTTCGAATAAAATTATCTTGTTTTCATATCGTATTTTTAATAAAAATCCTAAACCGTGAAAACGGACATTTCATGTGACACAACCCAATAGAATGTAGTAGTGCATCCTCCGGACATTAAAGGAACCAAAACTATTTTTCAGGCCAGAAGGCCCCTCATCCAACTTCTTTTCAGTCCACACCGAGATGTGTATGGTACGTCAGTTGTAGCCATCATGCTTTGCACAAGCTTGTTTATTTATCCATACAGTTAGTCGTGAAATAGTTTCTCAGTCAATCGAATGTGCTCTCTTGTAGTCGAAATACGTAAGTCAGTATTAGTAGTATCGTTTAAAACAAATGTTATTGAGTTCGCTGCCAGTCTTGAAGATTGAAAAGTTTTTTATTTCCGTATGTTTATCTTTTTAGCAGGTTCTTGTATTTGACAAGCGATGACTATGTAGGTTTTTATAAATAAGTGTATAAGAGTTTATGTCTGGTGGATAATTTAGAACGTCTGTGTATTATCGAATATAGTAGTCTCAGTCGGAAAGTTAGTGTTGGGTGTGGTCCCCATGTCAACCTTTTGTTAAAAATAAGTTCTAGGTACGTTAATGTAATTGATTGTTGTATCGGATGATTATCTATGTTAACTGGAGATTAAGTTGCGCATTTAAGAGTAAATTTAACGTAGTGTAATGCCATGGTTAATTTTTAAATTCAATTTCGTTCCCCAATTTTGTCCAAGGGGTTTTGTAATGTCATACTAGTCTGTTAGGGGTCTGTACCTGTTTCTCGTATAAACACAAGTGTTGTCGGCATATGTTGCAGTTAAGATGTTTTCGTCTGTTGGTAAATCATCTTAAAATTATAAATAGAGTAACAACTGTTTAAAAACAGAAATAATAACTCAAAAGCAAATAAATTACATAATGATAGTGAATTCCGAATACTTTCAAAACTCACTATACATGTCGCATTGTCAAGATTGGGTTGCGGAGAAAATCAGTACGTTCTTCTGCCACAAGGGAATAAAACTAAAATTATCATTTACGAAGAAGTTTTTTAAAATATATTCTGTTAAAAACTGCTAAATCCCGATCATAATAACAGAAATTTGCGCGGACAAAGTCGCTGGTAACAGCTAGTAATAAAATAAACATGGTCAACGTTTTAAACAGAAAGTACGAGAACACAAAACTTGATGGTGATTTCCCCCGACCCGTATAGAGCACGAAATATTCTATAGACAACCGCCATGAGGAAGTTTCCCCGCGTTTGTTTCGTACATAATATAATATTCCGCAAAATACCTAATACAAAAGATATTGGAGAGGCATGGAATTGCCGAGAAACAGATCCTCCAGAGAACCCTAATACCGTAAGAGCCATTAACTGAACATCGCACTCAACGAGTTGCCACCGGCCAGGCGGGTCCCGGCATCTCTAATGTGGAACCGATGTTAGTCTTCCTCTAGGCCGCAGAGCGCGAAATGGAGAGAGAAAGTGTATAGTCGTCGGGGGAAATGGATGGGAGAATTATTTCCTTCTCAATGAACAACTTCGCAGAACGTGAAATATTACAGTTCGTTTGAAATCGCTGACAGAGACAGACGCTTTGTCAACATGGGGATATTCACTTGGAAAAAAAATGTAGAAGAAGGAAAAAAACGTCACAAAGTAGATTTTAATGACGATTGAGTTAGGTTTAAGAGAAATATTTTAGACAAATAAATTTGGTTATGAATCAACTTCATATAACTTCCGAAATCCGGACAAAGGTTTTTTTC
Source organism: Piezodorus guildinii (assembly GCA_023052935.1). Taxonomy (NCBI): domain Eukaryota; kingdom Metazoa; phylum Arthropoda; class Insecta; order Hemiptera; family Pentatomidae; genus Piezodorus; species Piezodorus guildinii. The sequence goes on along the minus strand of CM041292.1, from coordinate 213,342,775 downwards.
AAGAGCTTAACTTTTTTAGGCACGACTAAGTGGTAACTAAATACTTTGGATGACAGAAATGCAACGGAAGTGTGTTACGACGGTTGTATAGCATCTTTATAATATATGTTTATAATAATAACCATTTTATTAATTAATGCCTTACCTATTAAAATACTTTTGATTATTTTGAATTCCACACCTTAACTGCCATTTGTCGATTATTTATTTTATTTCAGAAACATTCACATCATCTATCAACGTTTCGAGGTTGTTTCCCCAATTCTCAAGACGTATTTTTATAAAAACACTTTCTCATATATAATTCATTACTTCATTCCATAGCTTACTGTTATTCTTCTACATGGGTGTTCATTGGCTTACTGTTTTTTTGCATGGTATGTTTTTAAACATGCCGCTCAGTGAGGTCATAAGGTACCCATGTATCGAGATTTTTTACTTTCCCAATACACTTTAAATGTCTGGAAACGATAGATGCAATTGCATTTAGTTATGCTGAGAGTCCTTTAACTGTTTCGTAGAGGTTTCTTTCTATTGTATGTTTGAGGACATCGTTGTCTATTACGGACGGAGTCTTCCTCGGGCAAGTTTTCCAAGTCGGTATCCCCAGCTGAAAACTTAGCAAATCAACTGCGAATGGTCCGTTCATTAACATTCCCTTCCCCAAACGCCTTGCAAATATTTCTAGCGGGCTCACAAAAATATTACTCGAAAATCGCGTGTTTCCATGTTCATATTTGGAGGTAAAATCAAAAGTGGGTAATTGATTGGGAAGCTAATGTTTATAATACAAAGGTAGAGGATAAGTAACTGTTTACTTCAAATATGTAAACATTTGGAAGAAAACAACAGAGACCTGAAAAATCCTTTATGCATTTCAGAAACTATAAAAACGGACATTTCATGTGAAACAACCCAACATATAGCTATTATTTGGTGTATTATCTTTGTATTTATTTTAAGTATAGGGTGTTGTTTTTTTTTTTTTTCTTCTATATGTACATTATTATAATTTTTGCTATGTTTATGTAATTCGACTTTATCATTGCTTGTTTTAAATACTGTATGAATGTGGTATGATATCACTATTACTATTTTTCATTTTGAAACATATTGTAATATATCTCAAAAATGTCTAAAAGTAACAAACAAAAAAAATTATATGTAAGAAACTAAGGATTTGTTTCAGAAAAGGAAGAATTAATTTCATCTATTGGTTACTTTCAGAATTAAAAAAAAAAAAAGAAAGAAATATTAAACAAAATTAAAACATTATTTTATTTCAAATATTTATTTATATTTTATAATATTTATTTTATAAGATAAGTACCATGTCTTTTTCTTTTCCTTTAACTAATGATATAAGATGAAATGAACTGCAATCATTAAAATTTATTTTTAATTAAATTTTTCCTTACAATTAAAATTGTCCTTTTAATTATCTCGTATTAATTAATAAATGAGTAAAAATCAAGCTGTGAAAGAGTTTTATTTTAAGGCATTCATTTTATTATTATGGTTTGTTTTTTTTTTAATTAATGGTATTTTATATAATAATAAGCGATTGAATTGTTTATGCTAGACTAATAACGCAAGTTAGTTAAATTGCATAGTTCATAAAATTAGCGAAAAAGTTTGTTATATCATTATTGTATGATATAATGTATAAAATGTAAGGAGGAAAAAAATAATAAAGGATTAAAACTGCGTTCACAAGATGTAAATAATCTGGCGCACTATTCCTAGAGAAAGATCGATACCTTATGGAATAGTTGCCAACTGAGCTATGTCCTGTCTTCGGACATAATACATCATTGATGGCATTTATATATTAACGGCATTCGTCATCTCTCATTTAGGTACATTATTTATGACAATATTAATGTGCACAAGAATTAATGAAGACATGACAACAATGTCAGTGTATAATATATAATTTCTTAAAGATATATGTTCAACTCTTTACTTTCACTTACTATATATAGTAAGGGAAAGTATTGCGGTCGTGAAAATTTTCGAATTCCAGTTTTCAACGGAAATACACGTTTTAGGGTCCTCTGAGCCAAGTCCAGCAAAAAGGTCTGTGTGTGTGGTAACTCCCGGGCGGAAACGATAAGTCCTGTGAAACTGAAATTTCATATTTAAAACAAATATACCGCCGAGACGTTACAAAATAGATTTCATCAAAATCAGCTAACCAGGAAAGCCACGTTATAGCATGCATTTTGCACTTTTTTCGATTTGCTCCAAAACGGTTCCGACGATTTTGATTAAACTCAATATATATCGATGTAAATTTTGATAGGCATTAACGTCATGTAGGTTTCATTCTGATTAAAATAGTCTGACAGGGCTTCAATGCCGATAATTTAAATTTGTTTTCTCTAAAGTACCTTAAACTTGGTAGTTTCTTTAAAAATAACCATATTATCTTGTTAGCATTGATAAATAACAGCTAAGTATGTAAGTTTTTATATATATATATATATATATATATATATATATATATATATATATATATATATATATATATATGTATATATACAAAATTAATGTACTTTAAAATATCTTCAATAATAAATAATTATATAAATGTTTTTGCTAAAATGAATGGTTGCAGAGATAATGAAGGGTTTACATGTAGTAAACCTTTCCCAACTTCATGAAATATGAGTGAGGACAACATCCAGACTTAATTTGATTGCTTAACATTTTTTATATTAGATATGATCAATCACAATTAACATTAGAGTAAATTCTCATTCAATTGTGTCTAAAAAAACATAATTACCCATTACCGCTATACACTAGTGATTTAATGCAAGGAATTAGTCCGGGTGGCGGTCATTAAATGAAACAATTAAATACTTTCATCTATTTATTGTTTGCCAACGTTTCGACCCCCTTTGTGGGTCATCATCAGAGCTAAAAAGATACAAAAGAATACAATTTCAATGACATTACATTCAATATTATATAACCTATTTAGCTAGAGAACGTCGTTATTAAAATATAACAGAAGAACTGTATATGTAAAAAAAAAAAAAAACATAATTAAAATACAGTGACTAAAGTACAATAATGAAAGTGTTATACAGAAAAAAAAAATGTTCACTAAACAAAATTTACACAGATATCAATAATTTACATGAAATATGAAACATAAAAATATGAAGTAGAGTGGAGATACGTACCGCATGGTGGGAGAATGGAAACTAGGTACTGTTAGGTAGATGGGGGGGGTAGTTAGGATGGAAAATACGTAGGAAAAAAAGTAGAATGGAAATTACGTACCGATTTAAGGACAGGGTCTTACAACAATGACTAAAATTCTTTATACTACCATACAAAGAATCAATGAAATTTAACTTATGATTATAATTATGATACAGGATAAAGAAAATCTAATTTAATTCTTGAAATATCACCTATATAATAGTAAGAACAATAAATAGATGAAACTATTTAATTGTTTCATTTAATGACCGCCACCCGGACTAATTCCTTGCATTAATTCTCAACGGTCAACTAATTACATCCACACTGGTGATTTAAGCTTGAAAATTAATATTTTCCAATACTACAGATGAATTATGTTTTTTTATTTTTTTAATCACATGACGTTTACCAAGAAGTACGAAATCTATCCATTATAAGATCCTTATTTACTTTTTTTGGCCTCACTAAAGTCAAAATGCACATATTTTTCCCATTCTCATAAAATGATTAAATTTTTATTTACGTTTTACAGCTTGCACTACACGCGTCCAAGGAAAGCAAATTTAAATATTTTTGCTAAACATATGCCCTTAAATATCTCCGCAACCATTCATTTTAGCATAATCATTTATATATTCATTTTGAAAGATATTTTAAAGTACTTTAATTTTGTACGGAATAATACTTTCGATAAAGCTAATAATGTTTGAGATATTCACAAAAAACTGAAAAAAATTAATTCTATTCTGATTCTCCTCCTCCCCTTACGAAACCCGAAGCAGAAAACTCAGGAATTTTTACCAGTAAATAAGGTGAGGGTAATGAACAATTTCTAAAAGGTTTTAGCTTTATTTTTTGGAAGTTTGGGTAATACCTAAATTTATTGTACTAAAACAAGCAAACCGATAAACTATTGGGTTGTTTCACATGAAATGTACGTTTTTATAGTTTCTGAAATACATAAAGGATTTTGCAGGTCTCTGTTGTTTCCTTCCGAATGTTTACATATTTAAAGCAAACAGTTACTAATCCTCTACCTTTCTTTATAAACATTAGCTTCCCAATCAATTACTCACTTTTTAGTATACCTTCAAATATGAACATGGAATCACGCGATTTTCGAGTGATATTTTTGTACGAGTTTAAACTCGGCCATTCAGTAGCCTAGGCCGCTAGAAAAATTTGCAAGGCGTTTGGGGAAGGGAGTGTTAATGAACGGACTATTCGCCGTCGGTTTTCTAAGTTTTCAGCTGGGGATACCGACTTGGAAAACTTCCCCCGAGGAAGACCTCCGTCCGTAATAGACAACGATGTCCTCTAACATACAGTAGAAGGAAACCCCTACCAAACAGTTAAAGGACTCTCAGCACAACTAAATGCAAGTGCATCTACGGTTTCCAGACATTTAAAGTGTATTGGAAAAGTAAAAAAGCTCGATACATGGGTACCTCATGATCTCACTGAGCGGCAGCAAGACCCAATGCTCAAGCCATATGTTATGGCCTGATGAGGTTTCATGACTGTTTCATGAAAAAAAAAAAGAAGGAAAACTGTATAATTTTTACGATATTTATCAATAGATCATTTTGTGTTAATCTTTATTATTTTTATCTGATTAAAAAATAGTTATTATAAATATAATTAGAAGTTTTGAATAGAAGAGAAAGAAAAAGAAGACGATCGTACTTCAATTGTTTTTATTACCGACTAGTGGGGAGGGGGAGGGGTTTAAGCTAGGGTCTAAAGGATAGATGAGCCTTAGACCCGAGTCTGCTCTCATACTTAGTACGTTTGCAAACGAAGTTTTTTTTTCTCATCGTTCCCCTTGGAACTTGGAAAAGCCGCCCTGCGGTCATTCAACATACCTGAGAACTTCGTCCAAGCCGCCCTGCGGAGATTTTCTACAATACGCAACTGGACTTTTTTCACGTGAATATAGCTTATCTATTAATGGAACATTTAATTTCTTAATTCTTATTCAAGAAACTGTTTAATTTTGATAACTATTTTTTTTTACATCTTTAAGCATTAATTAAGTCAAGTTTGTTTCTTCTATTTCTACAATATTTTAATTAGGTTTATTTTGTTTCCTACATTTTCTTACAGCTGTTTAATTATAATTAGGTTAATTTTTTTCTTATATAAATTTATTAGGTTAATTTGTTTCTTATCTTGTTTATATGTATTTCATTGTATTAAATGTATTGTGATTCGTTTGCTTCCATTATTTTTATTTATTTTAAATCTATACAGTCCACTTATTTATTTCAATAGAACCACCCTCAATTTTGAGTTGTCACTTGGAAGTACTATTCTTTCACGGATAGCCCAGCGTATACACCCCATGTTTAAAAAAAATGAAAGAACTGGGCTACAAAGTTCTTCCGCACCCACCATATTCTCCCGACTTGTCTCCAATAGATTACCATCTGTTCAGGAATTTAGACAACTTCGTCAAAGGAAAACATTTTGAAAATGATGATCAAGTGAAAAGTGCGTTTTCAGATTTTGTTTCACTTCAAAGCTCAGAGTTTTTCAGTTCGGGAATAATAAAGTTGGTGCCACGTTGGGAAAAATGTGTAAAAAAAGAAGGAAATACTTCGAATAAAAGTATCTTGTTTTCATATCGTATTTTTAATAAAAATCCTTTACCGTGAAAACGGACATTTCATGTGACACAACCGAATATAAATCAGTCAGAGAGAGATTTTTCTATCATAAATGACACCTCATTTAAAATTTCACCCGTGCGAAACGTAGAGGCTGAACCACTAGTTGATAAATAAAAATTTTGGTAAATACAGAACCAGGAAATACTTTATCATGAATAAACTTGGAATCAATTCCATTATCGCTTGGAGGGTCATCAATTTATTCTCCATTATTGTGGAACTTTCTCCTTTTGTTTTTTTTTTCGCACCAAACCTGGGAGAGGCCCGCCCCTAAAAAAGTCTACTCTAATCCTTGTTTTGTTTCCGGCTGTGTACCGTAATAGCCAAAACTTTTCCTAATGTACCTTTCAAGCCCCCTCATGTACTCTCGGCTGAAATCCTGTTTTGGTTAAACATTAAACGCGTTTTATGAGATTTAATGGATTTGGAAGTTTTCTCTCTCTTTTTTTTTTTTTTTTTTTTTATCCTTCCAGTAGTTGAGGACGCCGGGGAACAAACATGTAACTAATTTCCATTAGGTTCAATGTATAATTCACAAATGAATGGTTTGAAAAAGAAAAAAATGCCATTTAAGTGTTGCAAGTTTCTAGAAAAGATAAGTTGTCCTCAAGTAACTTTACATCCGCAGGATCGGAGAAATGATTTATGAATTATGATGAAGAAATATGAAGTTGTTTAATAAAAAATCTGATGCGCATAACACAACCGTTGTTAAAATCAATTTAAGAAGTTGAGGCATTGAGTTGCGACGAAAACTTTTATATTAGATTAAATTATATAATAATAATAATAATAGGCTTGGCGAACCCGAAGGTTCGATGCCGATACCATCAAATTGCGCCTACACAGACTCGTCCAATGTTCACCATTCAATCCCAAGCTCCCGAGATCAGCCTTAACGCAATCCTCCCATCGACGCTTCGGCCTACCTTTCGGACGCCTACCAGTCGGATCAGCAAATACCAACTTTCTCGGAATCCGCTCGTCATCGACCCCAACAACTTTACTCGCCCATTTGAGTCTCCGCGATGCAATCAGCTCAATTATACTCACAGGATACTAGTTCTGCAATTCCGCGTTGTGCAACCTTCTAAACTCCCCAGTGGCCTCATCTCTCTTCGGACCAAATATGTTACGCAATACCTTATTTTCGAAACCCTTAAGCCGTTGTTCATCCTTCAAAGTAAGCGGCCACGTTTCACATTCGTAAAGAACCGTTGGAAGAATAATAGTTTTATAAATTCTAATCTTTAAGTTTTTAGATAGAAGCCGCGAACCAAGCAACCCATCAACTTAATAATAACACGCATTTCCCACCTTTAACCGGGACTTTATTTCTTCCTGGATTTCATTTTTTCTAGTTATAATTGAACCTAAATACTTGAATTTCTCTACGTGTTCAAAAGTATGCCCTGATACATCAATATCACCAAGATCGACACCGTTTCTGCTACTAATCATATATTTCGTCTTATCGGTATTTAATTCGAGTCCTATTTCTTTACCGGTTTTTATTAACATACTTGTATTTAGTTGTATGGTTTCCGTGTCTTCACCTAGCAGTACCAGATCATCGGCATACCCCAAAACCGGAATCTTGTCACCCATATTTAAGCCTTTCTCGGTACACATCACCTTTTCTATGACATATTCTAAAGCTATATTAAATAACACAGGTGAATGGGAGTCACCCTGTTTCAAACTCGATCGCACCTCAAATCTCTTGGAGTAATTATGACCGATTCTAACTTTATGGAATGTTTCCGACAAACACATCTCTACTAGGTTTACTAACTTTCTAGGTATTCCCTGTTCAATCATGATGTTATATAGCTTCTGACGGTCTATTGAATCATAGGCCTTTTTAAAATCGATATAAAGTTGATGGACTACACCCTTGTATTCCAATTTATTCTTTAATATTTGATGTAAGGAAAATATAGATTAAATTATATAACAATATGAATTATTACCTTCAACAATCACTTATGCTTCTACGCTTTATGTTATTATTTATTACCTGTTATAACTTTTTGTGTTAGATAACATTCTTTCTAAAATGGTTAGCTATCCGAACGTATAATATACGTGTATATTACCATCCTTACGTTCAAAATTACCGAAAAATATTCTTCATTGAATTATATTGAGGGTGTATAGTCGACTTTAGAAACTATTACAGATGGAATAATAAGGAATCAGTCATTTCTTTATTTTTTTTTTATTTTGCCAAGGTTTCGGCTCAAGCTTGTGAGCCATCATCAGGGCTACAAACATCAGAACAAAAGAGATACATATTAATATGATAATGAAAATCGATGTTGGGATATTTTCTGTTATATTTCAAATGTTATCAGTATCACTACATTCAAAAGAAAATTTTCATTATCATATTAATATGTATCTCTTTTGTTCTGATGTGTGTAGCTCTGATGATGGCTCACAAGCTTGAGCCGAAACGTTGGCAAAATTACAAATTTTCAAAAAATGACTGATTCCTGATTATTCCACCTATAATGAAAATATTCTTTTTTTCTCCTTCAGTTGGTTATCTAATTCTTTCAACTTGTATATTTACATGTATTCATCGATGCTTACGAGAATAAATAGTTAATTAAAATTAAATAGATACATTAAACGAATAAACTTTAAACTATCGGAATTGATTCCCATTCAGTCTATTTCAATCAGAATCAAACCTACATGATATTAAAGGCTACTAAATTTTAAACCGAAATAGAGAGTTAAATCAATATTATAAATAATATGAATGAATATTTTAAGGTAAAATTTAATCTATAAGTTATAACATCCATAATTTTAAATGTTAGTTATGGAACGTTAAAAAAGTAATCAATACACTTTTTAAACTAAGTTACAGGGATTACACTCATATGATATGTCAAGAAAAATAAGTAAATATTTTAATGCGAGACGAACCTCACAGTACACTCAACAGTAGACTTCTAAAAATAAAAAAGACCGAAACTAGTGGAAATAAAAATAAGATCCGTAGAAAACAATGGTTGTGTAGCCGAGACAAGCTCCAATTTCTGCCTAGTCACGTTTTAATGAATTTATGAAGAGAACCCGTATCGCCGAGCGATGATTAACTGCCTGTGGTCTCGTAAAACCTTAACCGTTTTACGACTTCTCTCCGTTCCTCTTCTTTTAATTTATTCCAATTTTTATTTCCTTTGTCTCAGAGGTGGATGTGGAGGACGTTTTATATCTGCCCGAGTAAGGGTAAAAATAAAAATTAAGTGTACAGGTTGGATATTTTTATCAAGTTTTCAAACACGTGAGAAAAAATCTGGGGCGGGCAACACACGACTTTCACTTACCTCCGGTTTTAGAATCAATTAAAGAATTTTCAAATACAGTTAGAGATAAAAATGAGTGAAACCATTAAAGAATTTTTTTTTTTTTTTTTTTTTTTTTTTTTTATTTATTGAGATATATTACAATTTGTTTCTATATGAACATTATTAATAGTGATATAAGATCCCATACACACAATATGTACAGTATACAATGATAAAGTCAAATTAAATAAAATATAATATATATACAAAATAAGAAAACAAACAACAACCTATAATTGAGATAATTACAAATAAACGATATATATATAGAATTAAATAATAATAAATATAAAAACAAAACAGATCAAAACATTAGACTATAATTAAGATAAATAAAACTTTGCAAATAAACAAACATAACTATATACAAAATATACAAGTGCTATAGGGACCCCAGACTGGGCTTTTCCCTCCACTTGTGGAGGAAAAAGCGGAATCGAAGAGATCCCAGCGCCTCGCTCTCAGCCGCGTCACTAGTGTGACTCAGTGGAGGCCGAACTAGGGCGCAATAGCCACAAACATACATTACATGAGTGGAGGATCTCACCAGTGTCAGAACTCCAATTTAAACATTTACAATATGTCTCGCGGCCACTGCCGTTTCAATCTTCGAGGAGGATTGTAGGGATGGATTAAATAATTAATTAAATGGAATTTCTATAGAAACATGTGTTTTATTAAAAAATCTGTTATATTATTTTCTAAAATAATCACTTAGTTTTATCGGCTTTTCATCACTCTCTACTAACTTTTAAAAGCTTGTGTATGAGATAATATTTTTCTAAAATCTCAATCTTTCCAACGGTATATCATACATGTATATTACTGTTCTTATGTCCAAAAACAAAAAATGCATACAAAATATATTTTTTCTGTTTTATCCTTTAGTTGGGCATCGAATTAATTCAATTTATATATTTACCTGTTTTTCATTAGTGGTGACAAGATAATATAGTTTTTTTTTATAAAATCGACAAAATTAAAGGTACTTTAGAAGAAGAAAATTTAAAATATCGGCATTTAAGCCCTGTCAAACCATTTTAATCCGAATAAAACCTAAATGATATTAAAGCCTATTAAATTTTACATCGATATAGCGAGTTTAATCAAAATTGTCTGTACAGTTTTTGAGAAAATCGAAAAAAGGTGCAAAATGAATAGTATAAAGTGGCTCTTCTGGTAAGCCGATTTTGATAAAAAATATTTTGTAACGTCTCGGGCGTATAGTTCTCTTAATTATGAAATTTCAGTTTCATAGGACTTGCCGTTTCCGCCCGGGAGTTACCACACACAGACCTTTTTGCGGGACTTGGTTATTTGGACTCAGGGGACCCAAAAACGTGTATTTCCGTTCAAAACTGAAATTCGAAAATTTTCACGATCGCAATACTTTCCCTTACTATATATATTAAGTGAAAGTAAAAAACAATTATGAGGTGACATGGCACTATCCCATTAGTCGACGTTTTCGCCGAGGGAAGAGGTCTGGACTCTGCAGTGTGAACCCAACCCTCAACATTCATGATAGCCGATAGAATGGTTCCTCCCTGTTCACAAATGTAAAGTGCAATAGCTAAAATGCTAAAAGCACATGCAGTGAGTGCATCCGGTGCATTTTACGCCTTAAAATGCCATTGGGCAAAATAAGGGCTGTTATCATGTGCTTTGTAAAGAAGATATATATCTTGGTGTATTGCATGCTTTGTTAGACAAATAAATAGAGAATATGAAAAAAAAAAATGTCTGCTATTCAATCAAACAAAAATTTATAAATCCTTTACTTAAATTAATTTAGACGACATGAGACTGCTCGAAGATATCGATTACTACAACACATACTAGACAAACGTTCGAAACTTCCAGTATATTACAAAAGACTCATTTACATCACTATTATCAGGCCTATTTGGACATATGGAATCGAGCTTTGGGGCTCTACGAAACCATCTAATTCCTCCCGCATCCAGTCCTTACAATCCAAAATCCTTCGCAAAATCCTGAATGCTCCTTATTTTTTTACAAATCAACTCGTTCATAATGACCTTAACATCCCATTTGTTGCAGACATAGCCCGTGATAGATACTCCTCTTTTCATTCTAAACTCTCTACCCATACAAATCCACTTGTCCGTAATTTATCTTCCTTAGATATCCCTGATAACCCTCCAAGGCGACTGAAAAGAAGGTGGCCTCGGGACCCACTGAGTTAAAATAGTGAAGTGCTACCATTGGATAGTTCTTTCTCAAGACATTTTCATGACTTTTTATTTTTTCATTCCTCATATTTACTTATTGTGTTCTTTAATACAATTGTAAATTACTATAAATAAAAAAAAATAAAATAAAAAATTAATTTAGAATTTTAAATCCCACTAAATCACCATCACTTTACGACGTAAACCTATGACTACCTTTCTCGTTGTTTCAGAGATGTTACAGTAACTTTTTCATCAAAGTCAGCTGACTATAAGAACTACTTTATACCATGCATTTTGCACCTTTTTACGATTTTCTCAAAAACGAATTTGATTTAATTCTATATGTCGATGTAAAATTTGATGGGCTTTAATATGATGTAGGTTTCATTCTGAAAGTTTTTAACGGAAAAACACATTTTAGGGTCTCCTGAGTCCAAATAACCAAGTCCCGCAAAAAGGTCTGTGTGTGTGTGTGTTTGGTAACTCCCGGGCGAAAACAGTTAGTCCTATGAAACTGAAATTTCATATTTAAGACTTCTATTAATACGCTCGAGACGTTACAAAAACTTTGTAACATCAAAATCAGCTTACCAGAAGAGCCACTTTATACTATGGAATTTGCACCTTTTTTCGATTTTCTCGAAAACGGTTCTGACGATTTTGATTAAACTCGCTATATCGTTGTAAAATTTAATGGGCTTTAATATAATTTAGGTTTTATTCGGATTAAAATGGTCTGACCGATGTTTTAATTTTTCTTTCTCTAAATTACCTTTAATTTTGTTGATTTTATAAAAAAAATATATAATCTTGGTACCACTGATTAAAAACAGGTAAACATATAAATAGAATGAATTCGATACCCAACTAAAGGATAAAACTAAGGATTAAACTGAAAAAATATATTTTGTATGCATTTTTTTGTTTTTGGACATAAGAACAGTAATATACATGTATGATATACCGTTGGAAAGCTTGAGATTTTAGAAAAAATATTATCTCATACACAAGCTTTTAAAAGTTAATTTTCAATTTAAAGTTAAACTTCCCATAAAGTACCTTTAATTTTGTAGATTTCAAAAAAATTGGAACATCATCTTTGATTGATAAATAACGCGTAAATATGCAAGTTGAGCGAATTTGATAAACAAATAAAGGAGATCATGAATTGTTTTTTATAATATATAAATATAATATAATTTTATAAAAAACATGTTTCTACCGAAAATCACTTTAATTAATTTTTTGAACTTATTTCATCTCTTATGGTATTAAATGATTCTTAAATTGATTTTTACAAAGGAGGTTAGTGAAAGTCGTGTGTTGCGCGCACCAGATTTTATATTAAATATAAACCATGCAAATTTCATAAATTGTATATGTAAGTTTAATAGACCTTTATCATTGTTACTTCTGTCAATACATTCTAATGGAGGACCGAAATCACGATCCATACTGCAAAGTATTTGGTACTTTTGGTTGATTCTCGATGGTAGGTTATATCTTCCAATACCTATTTTTGCGAATGGCACCCGTCGACTGAGACGGCTCTAACATACCCGAGGGTGTGAATGAATCTTCTTTTTTTTTTTTTTTTTTTATAAACTTCTTTATTTGAATCAAAACACAGACATATTACAGTGCAAGTAGAAGTCACTATCCCACTAAGGCGAGCCCGTGTGTGGGAAAGGAGTTCACCTGCGGTAATTCAATAAGAGTACAATAACAAACAGTAACAGTACGCAGTATGATACAATACAATACTTAAATAATATAACACAGTTTTATAAAGAAATAGTGACACACTATACAGCAAAAAAAATTATATAATGCATAAGAAATATAAAATACAATTATAAAGAAACAGTAACACACTACACAGAAAAAACAATCTAATACATAAGGAATATAAAATACAATTATAAAGAAAGTAACACACAGTATGAAGCAGTAATTGACTAAGCTTAAAAGCTGTAAGGAATACATACACATATATACAAGATATAAAATTAAGGCATCAAATATAAAATTGAGGCATGCACATATAAAATTGAATTACATAATTCCTAATTAATACAAAAAACAATTATAAGAAACAGTTAAACAGTACACAAAAATAAACTGTAATTGACTAAACCAAAAGCAATAAGGAATACAAATTCATATATTCAAGATATAAAATTAAGGCAAGTAAATACAAGATTGAATTACATGATAAGCAATATAAAGATACATAAGATAGTACATAGTACATATAGACAATATCAAAAGTCAATAAAGAATACATATACTTGTATACAGGATAAATATCAGAATGAGTGACGCAGGCTGGCATTGACGACATGTCTATAGCGATGAGTAATTCAACAATTCAGCAATTTTTTCTTCACTGAGGGATTTCGCCCACATTTTAACATTGCAGTAATAATTTTAATACTTTGGAGGATTTGTGTGAGAAAATTGAAAATTTGGAGAAATATTGTTGTACACAGCAGCAATGGAATAACAAGTCTGGTATGTCGTCCAGGTATGTTTTGGTCTTGGCACAACTAAGCTAAAGTAATTTTTCAGTCTTGTAGAAAAACGGTGGTCAATCTTCCCGACTAGCTCATCCCGTCTAAAATACAGCTTCTTCATAATTGAGACCATGTATAATTTTTTTGCAGACATTACATTAAGGTCCGAGAATATATTAATCGATGGGGGTCCCTTATTGATACCCAAAATTACCTTAATAATCTTTCTCTGCACAATCTCAAGCTGAAAAAGATGTGCAGCAAAAGAATTCTCCCAAATCAATATACAATATTGAATCAGCGACTGAATATATGCAAAGTAAATTAATCTTAATTTATTGATTGATAAAATTCCTCTTAACTTATGGAATACATAAAAATATTTCCTTAGCTGAGCAGTGATATAGAGATATGCGCATTCCATCTTAATCGGCAATCAAGAACAATTCCAAGATATTGAACTTGATGAACTTTCTGAACAACAGGGCAATTACAAGGAGAGCTGCAAGCACTTCGCATGTGGATTTTCAGCTCACACTTTGGATCATCGTGATATATAGAAAAGGGGATTTAGTTTTTTTTTTTGGATTTATAGTAAGTATTAATTGGATTTATAGTGTTAATTTAATACTTGAACAAGTCCACCTAGGACTGAGATTTGAAATCACAAACTTTGGCTTGATAGCCTTATTTAGTATCACTAAATAATTTTGTATTACAAATTTCAAAATCTAAGTAGCTAGAACTGCGTGTAATGGGTAGCTGTTAACACGTGACCGAACCTTCATTAACTGTTACACCTTTAAAGTTTGCATTATCATTATAATTATAACGGTTGCAAGCTGTTGCAATGCTACACTTCTAGCCTTAGCATTTAGAGCTCTCTGTGCGTGACGTCGAATCCGCCAGCCAGCGCTAGAGGATATTTCATATCGTTTGCATAATTGTGCAGTTCTAGCTTGTTAACATTCTACCCAGCCGTTTCTTGCAAAATACTGCTGAGCTTAGACCTTTAAATATTGTGGAGAAAGAAAAATAATGAGGGAGAAATTATTTTGAAAACAATTGCGTGGGAAACAACGGTGAATAATTGTGAGAAAGGAGAAAATAGGTTGAAAAGTAAAAAAGGTGTCTTATATGTGCATTTGTGTATATGTAAAGAGTGAGCTAGATGATATATATATATATATATATATATATATATATATATATATATATATATATATAATTAAGAATTTAATAAATAAATTTAGAAAAAGTGAATCTGGTTTATTTTTAAGACTAACAAAATATTATTTACTGTTAAGGCTATTCGTAAAAAATCATGAGAAAATCCTAGATAAAGCTCTTATATAACTTATAACTATATCTTGATAAGTGTCTTGCGGAATTCTAATTTGTGTCAGGTCTGATATATTGGGTTGTGTCACATGAAATGTCCGTTTTCAAGGTAATTGATTTTTATAAAAAATACGATATGAAAACAAGATAATTTTATTCGAAGTATTTACCTTTTTTTTTCTACACATTTTTCCCAACTTGACACCAACTTTTTTATCCCTGAATTGAAAAACTCTGAGCTTTGAAGTGAAACGAAATCTGAAAACGCAGTTTTCACTTGATCATCATTTTCAAAAAGTTTTCCTTTGACGAAGTTGTCTAAATTCCTGAACAGGTGGTAATCTGTTGGAGACAAGTCGGGAGAATATGGTGGGTGGGGAAGAACTTCGTAGCTCAGTTTTTTCAATTTTTGCACGGTATGTTTTGAACATGGGGTCTTGCTGCCACTCAGTGAGATCATGAGGTACCCATGTATCATAATTGGGGGCGGGATAGCCGAGTGGGTTACAGCGCGTTGTTTTGACACGCGTTGCCTAGCAACCACAGAGAACCAAAAATTGGAAACCATAAAATTACGAGTTCGAGTTTCGGTACCGGGAGGACTTTTATCTCGGCATTTATACCCCGCCCTCACTCCCTGGTCCAAGAAACCAACAAAAAAAAAAAAAAAAAAAATGTTTCCCATGTATCGAGCTTTTTTACTTTTCCAATACACTTTAAATATCTGGAAACGGTAGGTGCACTTGCATGTAGTTGTGCTGAGAACTCTTCAACTGTTTGGTAGGGGTTTCCTTCTATTGTATGTTTGAGGACATCATTGTCTATTACGGACGGAGGTCTTCTTCGAGGCATGTTTTCCAAGTCGGTATCTCCAGCTGAAAACTTTGCAAACCAACGGCGAATGGTCCGTTCATTAACTCTCCCTTCCCTTAACACGCCTTGCAAATTTGTCTAGCTACTGAATGGCCGATTTTAAACTCGTACAAAAATAATACTCGAAAATCGCGCGTTTCCATGTTCATATTTGGAGGTATACTAAAAAGTGGGTAATTGATTGGAAAGCTAATGTTTATAATACAAAGGTAGAGGATTAGTAACTGTTTACTTTAAATATGTAAAAATTCGGAAGAAAACAACAGAGACCTGCAAAATCCTTATGTATTTCAGAAACAATAAAAACGGACATTTCTGTGAAACAACGCAATATAATATATATCAGTGGTTCAATAACTAGCTCTTTGCCCTCTCCAATCCACCAATTCGATATTTTCTACCACAAACTATTCCAGAGATGTCGGAAAGAACATGGTGGCTTAGGGAACCTTCAAAACATAGTTCGCCATCGAAGTCCTGACAGAGAGTAGCTCATTTACAATCTAATTTCAAGTTTAATTTTACTTGCTTCACAATGCTTATGAAGTGGAAATTAATTTGCGTTTTTCAGTAGAAAATAAGTATAAGTAGTTATTAAACATACTATTTTTTTGCACACCATTATGATTAATACATCAACTTTGATGAAAATCGACAAAAGGGTAGGTCTTGCAATACATAAGGCCAAACATACTGAAAATATCTGTTGTGTTAAAATATCTTAATGTTTTCGTAAATATTTGAAAAATGAATATTTGTTCTGAAATGGACGAATTTGAAAGAACATTATGGGGGCTATACAATACGGAATTGCGGAACTTGCACCTCAACAGCTAAGGTAATATCACTACCATTTTTTTTTTTTTTTTTAGATTTTAATAGCTTCCTATGAACCTTAAAAACTACAAAAATAGTAAATTCTTACAAGTAAAGTTTTAGGGCTCAGAAAAGAAGGAATACTGTAATGTATAGAACATACTGAGGGGTGTAGATTCATAATTGGTTAATTATTATATTAGATAAATATTGATAGGCCTTTGTCGCCGAAAAGGTGTTTACCCCCGCGGTTTCCCCATCGGTCTCTAATACCAGAGACCCCCAGGAGTTTCCTCCAGCGGCTCCCGACAAGAATATTAAGGGTGGTCAAAAGATAAGATCACAAAGGCTATACCGAGAACCAGGACACTTCCCATATCGACGAGTTTGAGAGAAGTTGACGAGGATGAGAGAGAAGATCCGAAGAGTTAGTCTTATTCCAGCCACGAAAAGTCGAGTTCCATCCTCAAGAAGAAGCTTGGTCCGTCTGGGGGTTAGACAGAGCAGCTGGAGATCTAAGAGCCAAGAACTGATTCCACCTTCGCCAGCTGAATAAGTGCTTTATAGGTATTTCTTTTTGTAATATTGAATGGCAAAGGTAGTTGTGAAAATGTCCCTCAGTATTCTCGATCAAAGTTCTAAGCAATGTATTAATATGATGGATATGTGTAAGTTAATTATTATAATAATGTATTCATCTTACAGTTGACAACAAATTACTAATATACAAGACAGTACTGAAACCTATATGGACCTACGGACTTGAACTGTGGGGGACAGCTAAACATTCTAACATCAAACGCATCCAATCTTCCAATCCAAAGTCCTCCGAACAATAGTTAATGCTCCTTATTACGTTACTAACTGTACCCTACACCACGACCTTAAAATTCCGTTTATTTTAGACCTAATACCATCCAAATTTTCCAAATTTCATCAGAACCTTAGTCATCATCCACAAATGAAGGGAAAAGCACAGTCTGGGCTACCTATAGCAGTTGTATATATTGTATATAGTTATGTTTGTTTGTGTGTTGTTTATTTATTTGCCAAATTTTTATTTATCTCAATTATAGGTTGTTGTTTGTTTTGTATATATATATATTATATTTTATTTAATTTGACTTTATCATTGTATACTGTATATATTGTGTGAATGGGATCTTATACTACTATTACTAATGTTCATATAGAAATAAATTGTAATATATCTCAATAAATAAAAAAAAAATTACTAATGTATTAATTCAATCTTGTTTAATTTAATCTTACCCTGCATGCCACCTATACCTTTGGAAAGGAGATCCAATGGTATCATTAAATATAGTTTATATATCGATTAAATATATCAAATAAGCTAGTTTTTGAAGGTTCCGCTGCCTTAGGAAAGTAGCCGGCCAAAAACAAAGCAATACATAGAAAGCTAATTAAAGTTGAGATGAGAAGAACGGCGTTGCAGAGGTAGACCGAGGTATAGACGAGAGGATTATGTTAGAGCTGATCTCATTTGTTATTGGATGCTATTGTGTGAGAAACGATTGTTTTCCAAATCGGCATTGAACCATCGGGTTCGCAAAGATCTTTAATTAAATTAATATCATTTTATTTTTTTTCTCAAACGACATTTTCTTCTACCAAGTTCTTCAACTAAGAATTATTTCCTTCCCCTATAGGTAAAACGCTCAAAGTTATTTACATTTAATATTCCGATGAAATATAACTTCTTTAACAGCCGAGGACGAGACAAACTCGAAGAATGAATATGATAAAAGGTCACTTAACCTGACGAAGGGAAAAGAAGTAAAGGAAAACTCGAGAAGGCGTCAAATGTAAATTGGATAAAAAAGAAAATTATTTGCTTGGAAATTATTCATAGCTTCGTTTAGAAGTGAGAAGGAGAAGTTTGATCCTCAAATATTCATATCCTTTGCCAGGAAAGGATCCCTTCCTTTCTTTCAATTTCCAGAGAAGATCCTTTAATTAGAGGAGGGTAGCCGATCTCTGTCCTTTAGCAATTTGTATGTGATTGCCGAAGAGCTATTCATGCTTCGGTTTTTAACTAACGGGAAAGGGGTGAAAATATTTAATTATTCATTCAGCCTCGCTCATCAATACTTTGGAATATTCCTTGGTTTAATATTTTATTTTATATTTCTTAGAAATGATTAGAAGTACTTTAGATTTATTAAATATATTGAACGTTGGATTAGATACATTTTTTTTTTTTTTAAATCATATATTCGGCGTAAGCCTATGACATCCTGCCCTTCAGTGTCCTTTAATAATATTTCGCTTGTCCCGATTGAACAGATTCTCTAAGACTCATACTTGACAAACTTCTAACTTGGAGTCCACACACAACACTGAAAAGACAAGAAACTGCCCAACGCTTTCGCTTACTGCAACACTTACTGGATAGACGCTCTAACCTTCCACTTAACTACAAAAGGCTCATCTATATCAGCGTCATAAGGCCTATCTGGACGTACGGAGTTAAGGTTGGGACTTTACTAAACCATCTAATTCTTGCCGTATTCAATCCTTACAATACAAAATCCTCAATATCCTTTGTCACCAACAAACTCATCCATAAAGACCTTAATGTCCCACATGTTGCTGATTTGGCCCGTACGAGGTATCATTCCTTCCATGACAAACTCCACTTCCACTTTAACCTCCTAGTTTCCATCCTTGCTCTACCATTCCTGACAATCCTCCGAGGCGTCTGAAAATAATATGGCCTCGAGACCTTCTAGTTCAGATTACCTAGTGGAGTTCTGCCCATGGGCATATTCTCCTCATGTCTTTTCATTAATATTATCCATACATATTATCCGCTAATTTACTTGATGTATTAACTAATACAGTAATAAATTTCAATAAATACATTTTTTAAAATCATCATATATTTTTAATTTACACCTATCATACAGGTGGCGATTAGTGAATGTGACGGGGTAAATTTTTGATGTGTTGCGATAGTCAGAATAGAGAGAGGATGCCCGGCATCACCTATTCCTGCCGTGATTCCTATGTCAGGAGGTCTCTCGTCCTACTTCTATTCTTGAACATTCTGTTAGTATTAAGTATAAAATTGTTGGTCTCTTATTTAGCGTTATCAATCAGTTCTTGATGTGTGGCACCATGTCATTCTTCTGTCTTATATCAAGCCGAGATATCATACTTTGTCTGTCTTTGGAATTTTGAAGTTGTCAAGATATACTGGATGGCAGGTTTCATGTCTAAGATAGAAAGTAATATGCTTGGTTTAACATTTTTTAAGTCGAATTCTCTCACTTGTTTATTAACCTTTCGTATTGAGGTAAAAAACCTTCCATTATCTGGGAGGTGAGATACTGAGTACCCCAATTATTTTATTTTTTTATATATTTTTTTTTATTGAGAATTATTACAATCTGTTTCAGAATGAAGAATAGTAGTACTGATGTGAGACCACATTCATACAATATATACAGAAAATAACAATAATATTCAAATTACATAAAAATAAATAAGTTCATATATATACAATAAAAAACAAAACAACAACCTATAATTGAGATAAATAAAAAGTTGGCAAATAAATAAACATCATACAAACAATGGTAACTATATACAATATATACAACTGCTAAGGGGACCCCAGATTAGGCTTTTTCCTCCACTTGTGGAGATCCCAAGAGATCCCAGCGCCTCTCTCTCAGCCGCATAGTCTTAGCCAGTAGAGGCTGAGTTAGGGTTTATTAGCTGAGTTACATGAATGGAGGATCTGACCAGTGTCAGAACTCCAGTATAAATGTTTACGGAACGAGCCACTGCCGTTTCAATCTTCTGGAGGATTGTAGTGGTGGGTGGAGCTGGAGAGGGATTGAGCTAAAGGATTAGAATAACGAAGAATGTTCTGATGGAATTTTGGAAAATTGGGATGGTACCAGGTCTAAAATAAATGGAATATTAAGGTCCCAATTATTAATAAATGCAAATACACTCAATTTTTCATTTTTATTTACTTTATTTATTTTAATTACTTAAAGCTTATTTTTATATTTAGAGGATCAGATTATTAAGGTAAAAAATCTTGAAAAAAAAAATTGAATATTTCTGTTAAATGGTTATAATTCAGTTTGAAGATGAAAAACATTTAAATTCAAAATTGAATAATTATTAAACTAATAATAACTTTAAAATGGACGTATAATTAATATAAATATGATTTAAAAATATAAAAAAACGAATACTGCAGGATGTTTTTTTTTGCCTAATTCTTTGCGCAGTTTTTCCATACCAATTGGGAACACTCCTTGCATGTTAGTTTATCATTCTTCGAGGGACATGTGATGTACCCAGAGGCTTTCTTATGCCTTTTTGGATTTAATTTTTTTTTGAGAGAAGTCAACTGTTTGTAACTTTGGGGCTCTATATATCTCTATAACTGTGTTGATGTTGGAAAGCAATATCATGTTTTCGATTTTTTTTTTTTTCAATAAGGAGAGATAAAAATTTTTCCTTATTCCTAGTTAAAATTCAAGCAAAACGTTGATGAGTTGGGAAAGCCATTTATTTCAGGTATAGGAAAACCATTTCAGGATTTCAGTTATTAATAATTTATTCGCAAAATCATTTTGCATTGCAACCATATAACTTTAAAAAATACATGTGAAAAGTCAAAGGACTTGAAAGTTAAAGGAAGATATATATTAAATTCATTATTGAAGGAAATTAGAGAGGATAAACATTGACAGATCCTCACCTAACCAGATGGGTCTGTTAATTTCTTATCACCAATTAAAGGCTAATACAGAAAAATAAAAATTTAAGGAGAGGTGCCTAGGTGCAGGAAAATCCTGCCTAGCTCGCCAATATTGGGAGCTAAAGAGTCTTAGGGCAGCCAGTATTGCACGTCCCAGTGTAGACCCGAAATATAAAAAAGTTAATTTCTTTGGGAGGTGGGAGGGATACCGTGTGTCCCAACCGATGATTTTTCATGCTTTTAATAGTTCTATAAATTTCAATATATGATACATTTTATCTTTCATTTATTTTAGGAAAAGTAAAAAAAAAATATCATATCGTGGGATACATTTAATAGTCCGTCGGGGAACTGTATACCTTACCTCTTCAAGGTTAATC
Organism: Piezodorus guildinii; assembly: GCA_023052935.1. Lineage (NCBI taxonomy): Eukaryota > Metazoa > Arthropoda > Insecta > Hemiptera > Pentatomidae > Piezodorus > Piezodorus guildinii. The sequence goes on along the minus strand of CM041292.1, from coordinate 213,320,645 downwards.
TCAATTTTCAATGAAATAAGAAAAAAAACTTTCATTTTGAACGGCAATATTACGTTAGGTTGATTTTTTGCTTACCGTTATTTACCAATCCTGGAGCTGTGTTAGGTGGTATTATAATGCCTGTGAGGCGTGCGTAAGGTTTAGAGGAGGAATTGAATATGTAACCGAATAAGAAACGTATATCTTGGCCTATATTTTCCATGAGATGTATTAAATTTTCTTATCAATGAGAAGATGAATAGTTGTTATAAGCTATGATGAAATTCTAAACCTTCCTTCCAATTCAGAGTCTGTACCCTTTAGCTACATTATAGCAACCTTTTCCAGAATAAACACTATTAAAACTTTATCACATTAACTCAAATCCTGTCCTCCAGTCCATTTTAAATTCGTACTTTCTCCTCTTAATTGAAATAGTACAGTATCCTATAAAGTTGCCCAGTTTTATAAATTTAAACAAGATATTGGGTTGTTTCACATGAAATGTCCGTTTTTATAGTTTCTGAAATACATAAAGGCTTTTGCAGGTCTCTGTTGTTTTTTTTCAGAATATTTACATATTAAAAGTAAACAGTTACTAATCCTCTACCTTTTTATTATAAACATTAGCTTCCCAATCAATTTCCCACTTTTTAGTAGTACGAACATGGAAACAGGCGATTTTCGAGTAATATATTTGTACGAGTTTGAACTCGGCCATTCAGCAGCTAAGGCCGCTAGAAATATTTGCAAGGCGTTTGGGAAAGGGAGTGTTAATGAACGGACCATTCGCCGTTGCTTTGCTAAGTTTTCAGCTGGGGATGCCTACTTGGAAAACTTCCCCCGAGGAAGACCTCCGTTCGTAATAGACAACGATGCCCCCAAACATACAGTAGAAGGAGACCCCTACCAAACAGTCAAAGGACTCTCAGCACAACTAAATGCAAGTGTATCTACCGTTTCCAGACATTTAAAGTGTATTGGGCAAGTAAAAAAGCTCAATACATGGGTACCTCATGATCTCACTGAGCGGCATGTTTCAAAACATACCGTTCAAAAATTGAAAGAACTGGGCTACGAAGTTCTTCCGCACCCACCACATTCTCCCGACTTGTCTCCAACAGATTACCACCTGTTCAGGAATTTAGACAACTTAGTCAAAGGAAAACTTTTTGAAAATTATGATCAAGGGAAAAGTGCGTTTTCAGATTTAGTTTCACTTCGAAGCTCAGTGGTTTTTCAGCTCGGGGATAAAAAAGTTGGTATCACGTTGGGAAAAATGTGTAAAAAAAGAAGGTTAATACTTCGAATAAAATTATCTTGTTTTCATATCGTATTATTAATAAAAATCCTTTACCTTGAAAACGGGCATTTCATGTGACACAACCCAATAAAAATATAAACGAATCTAATTGCGAATATATCTGATAACTAGTTAAAAAACTATCAGACCAAGTGACACGATATGTCTGTTTTATGTTCACATCAAACTAATAATCAAAAAGACAATCTTGAACCCATTAGAACATATATGTTTGAACTTCAGAAAACATTTAATTAGCTAGATTCTCTAACATTTCAGGAAGCGGCGTGGTCTAGTGGATAAAGCACTAATCTACTGTTCATTGGGTCCTGGGTTCGAATCCGCACTGTGGCAGAATATTATTTATTCTGTTAATTTGTCCGGAGGGCGACCCTAGGGTATGGAGACCCTCCAGGGGCAAACAATGTCTCTTTGAAGTAAGAACCCAAAATTGGGGAAAAACCTGGCGGCTGAGCGTGATCGAGGCCTAATCAACTCATTGTACAGCCGTTGGTCTAAAAACTGTACGAATCTATATATGTACTGAGCCTAAGAACCTTCATGGGTTATAAAGGTACTAGTTTTTCAATCAACCGATTCTTTCCTTTAAATCACTTCAACAAAAAGACTTAAACGATATTTACTGCAACCGACAACATCCAAAATGTTAATATATATCTTAATATATATAATTTATTCTTAGTCTTTTGGTTAATTATTTTCAACAATGAACGTTTGTAATAGACCAAAAAAAAGAGCCCTCCAAAAATTTTAATTCTTACGTTTCAAGATACTCAGAACCGGAATACCGAATAAAAAGAATAATCCGTCAGTTCGCCGAACGAATTTATAATTATCAAAAGTTTATTTTTGTTATTGCTATCCTCTGAGGCGTCTGAAAAGGAGATGGCACCGAGACCTAAACTAGAAAGTTTAGAATATTTTTAGTGTTCTGCCAATATTTAGCGTCTCTACATGTATTTCATGTCAGTTTACTATGTCCATCAAATTCACTTGATGTATATAAAACAGTCGTAAATATGTTAAAATAATTGTTATTGCTATTCGATAGAGCATTAAATTACTTACAAAACAAAGAATGAATCATGAAATCGGGTTAAAAAGTGATCAGACATATGGCCTTTTGAAATTTGTGGTAATAGGCTATTTTCCTTTGATTAATTTCTCGCTATTCATAATAGTTATTTGCCTATAAACAATATTTTATATAATATAATATCATTATTTGAAAATAATAAACCATTGTGTAGTAATTTGCAACGTTTTTCATTAAAATTTTAATTTGTTATCACTTTAATTCTCTTGTAAAATACAGATTCGTCCGTCACTAATTTTCTAGAAGTTAACTAAGGCGGTTCTGCATTTGTTTGAATTATTTAAATACCTCCAAAAGACTAAACTTGGCACGTTTCAGACCTCAAGTATTCGAGAAAAAATCGCTTCTCGGTTGCTAAATATACTTCATTGACAGTAATACTTGATAAAGCAACAGAATAATGGCTATTGGTTAATCCATTGGTGGTCCCTGTAAGATTATAAAAAAAAAAAAGTAAATACCATTTTTGCTGTATTTTTCGACCTTTCTCAAATATACTCTAAAACACACTGAAATATTGTTTGTATTGCAAGAACAACTGAACAAACTTTACCTATAAAAAAAACTGAAACCCTGCATTTTCGAATCCTCTGCAGAACGTGCCGACGGGGCGACCTTCCCCTGACGACGGAAAAGTTTTTTTTCGCACTAGGGCTTAATCCCGAGAGATCCGGAACAGCCGGGGCAGTTCTCACGGGGCCCGAACAGACAGACAAACATAGGAACCATAGAACGTAGTCGCTATGGTGCGGGGGCAGTCAATACCAGGAGGGGTGTACGGAACATTCCTATCCGTTTCTACCGGTAACATGTGATGTACTTGCTGAATTTTTCTCAATATGATTTGTTATCACTCTCGCGATAGTATCAAGGCAGAACAGAATGTGAACTTTTGTTTTTAATATTTAAACATTGCTTCAGGATTAAAATATTTAACATTTAATAAATAAATAAAATATTACCAAATTGCTTTTTTCTAACTTCGGGTGTAGTTTACATATGATAATAATAATTTGCTTACGGAACCCGAAGATTCGATGCCGATACCACCAAATTCCACCTACACAGATTCGTCCAATGTTCACCGTTCAAGCCCAAGCCCCAGAGATCAGCCATAATCCAATCCTCCCATCGACGCTTCGGCCTACCTTTCTGACGCCACCAGTCGGATCAGCGAATACCAACTTTCTCGGAACCTGCTCCTCAATGAGCCCAACAACTTTAGTCGCCCATTTGAGTCTCCGCGATGCTTTCAACTCAATTATATTCACAGGATACAAGTTCCGCAATTCCGCGTTGTGCAACCTTCTAAACTCCCCAGTGGCCTCATCTCTCTTCGGACCAAATATTTTACGCAGTACCTTATTTTCGAAAACCTTAAGCCGTTGTTCATCCTTCAAAGTAAGCGGCCACGTTTCACATCCATAAAGAACCGTCGGAAGAATAATAGTTTTATAGATTCTAACCTTTAAGTTTTTAGACAGAAGCCGCGAACTAAGTAACTTAGCAACTGAATAATAACACGCATTTCCCACCTTTAACCGGGACTTTATTTCTTCCTGGATTATTTTTTGATTTTTTTTATTATCATTGAACCTAAATACTCGAATTTCTCTACGTGTTCAAAAGGAAGCCCTAATATATCAATATTATCAAGATCGCCACCGTTTCTGCTACTAATCATATATTTCGTCTTATCGGTATTTAATTCGAGTTCTATTTCTTTATTGGTTTTTATTAACACACTTGTATTTAGTTGTATGGTTTGTATTTAGTTGTATATGGTATTAATCAATACAGTTGTAAATATCAATGAATAAAAAATCTGGTGCGGGCAACACACGACTTTCACTTACCTCGACTGTTAAAAATCAATTCAAAAACAATTAACTATAGTTCAATTTGAAAAATATTTCGAGTTGATTTTAATGAAACGTATATTCATTTTCGTAGGAAACATATAATATAGATTAAATAATAGAACTATTAAATTTTAATCAGTAATAATTAATTAGTAATTATTCCCTATTCGTCACTTTATTTCACATTTTACAACTTTGTGTATAACATAATGTTTTTTTTTTTCCAAAATCTTTCTCTTTCGAACGGTATATTATACGTCTATATTACTTTTCTTATTATTAAAAAAACAGAAATTACATTTCAAAAATAGTTTTGCTGTGTTATCCTTTAGTTTATCATCAAATTCGTCCAACCTGTATACTTAGCCGTCCTTTATCAATGCCATTAATATATAAATATATATATATATATATATATATATATATATATATATATATATATATATATATATATATATATATAAGTTAATCGCCTAAGCAGCTATATAAATTGTTGTACCCTAGTATAACTATTTGAAAATAATATAGCATTGTATAATAATTTACAGATTTTTGAAACGTATTCGGTGTTCACTAAATTTAGTATCATTTAACTTCAATTATCAGCTAATTCTGTTAAATTAATTCTTCTGATCGAATCGAATAAATTCTATTCTGTCTAATGAACTATTTTAAGAGGAATTCGCATTCTAATTTCAACTCGAATAATTACTTTATAAAAATGTAATTATCTTTTTCGAGAGACTAAATTAAGTTTTATATTAAAATTCTATATTCAGCTCATAAATAACATTAGTAAAAAAATGTTATTTCGTTCTAAAAAATGTATATTTATATTTTTCAGTGTAAATGTTTGATGAAAACGTGTGAATTTTATTTCCCCAAATTTAGACTTTATAATGGATTTTATCCAACTAAAAGTTATTATCTCATATTTCGATTTTATTTGCAGTTTGTTAGTGGCATGGGTCATCTACGGTTTTAATGAGAAAAAAAAGTAGACTATTGTTTGACTATTAATTAGACTATTAATAGAAATTATAGCATAGCCACATCTCAGTTAATGAACTTTTTTTAAAAAATATATTTTAGTTTATGTAGATAAATAATAATATCTAACCTCTTAGCGACATTTTCCATTTCTTTTAATCATTTTTTTTGTAATTTTAGGCTCTCTCACGCATTCATTCAGTTCATTAAGCAATAGTGGTATTGTGCAAGAATTGTCATTACATTTACATAAAAGGTATGTTTAATAATAAGTTATCTCCTTAAGATTGATGACGTATGATCTTCATAATAATAATAATAATAGGCTTACCGAACCCGAAGGTTCGATGCCGATACCACCAAACCCATTTGGGTTTCCGCGAAGCTATCAACTCAATTATATTCACAGAGTACAAACTCCGCAATTCCGCGTTGTGCAACCTTCTAAACTCTCCAGTGGCCTCATCTCTCTTCGGACCAAATATTTTATGCAGTACCTTATTTTCGAAAACCTTAAGCCGTTGTTCATCCTTCAAAGCAAGCGGCCACGTTTCACATTCTTAAAGAATCTCGGAAGAATAATAGTTTTATAAATTCTAACCTTTTAGTTTTTAGACAGAAGCAGCGAGCTAAGTAATTTAGCAACTGAATAATACGCATTTCACACCTTTAACCGGGACTTTATTTCTTCATGGATTTCATTTTTTCTTGTTGTCATTGAGCTTAAATACTTGAATTTCTCTACGTGTATGATCTTTATGCACATAATATTTTGTTTTTTAAGTTTTATTCTTTTATACGTTATTGATAGTTATGTATAATTACACAATGAAACGTTGTGGAAAATATTCAAAAATCAGTTTCAATTACCTTTTTAATGTTTTAATTGTTCCTAAAACAAAATTTAATAAATTTAGAGTTATAATATTTTAAAATAATTGTATTCAATTTCGTTGGAAAAAATATTTTAGATTAAAATATACAACAATATAAAATTGTTATGTACAATAATGAATTATGTGTATGCCCTATTCATGGCTTTAAATTACCTTTCACAACTATATATATATATATATATATATATATATTTATATATATATAAATATATATATATATATATATATATATATATATATATATATATATATATATATATATATATATATATATATATATAGCAGTTGAGTTACCGCCACTACCGGAAGTTTCACTGGCGCAGGCGCATAGAACGATGCTGGAGTGGGTGAAGATCCAAACGGCGACAGCTCAGGAGTTGAGAAAGGCTACATCCGACCTTGATAGATTCACTGGGGAGATCGGTGAGCTCAACCACTTTCTAAAAGGAGGCGATCGCTTGATGGTGAGAATCCATTCAAAGTTGTCCGAAAACCTGTTAGACGGGGAGGATGCCGAAGCGTTAAGGGCTGCAGTGGTTTGCAGGGTGAGGAGGAGCATTCTGAACCATATCCAAGCAGATGAGGAGACACCCTGGAGCGTCGTGAAGGAGCGACTAAAGAAGGCCTACGGAGGGGGAAGATGGGCCCCTGAAGAAGATGTGTTCCACCTGATAAGGCAAAATAAGAAGCCGCGGCAGTCTAATGGTCAGTATGCGGGAGAACTTCTTACGAAGTTTAACCGAATAACGGAGAAGATGAGAGAGACCGCGAGTGTTGAAGAAGTTCACTTTAGAATGGATTTCTTGGCAATAATTCTAAAGGTGCAACTGGCGAAGGAAACCGGGAAAAGAGAAGGGTTTCAGAGGGAGCGCTCGTTCATCGAATGCGCTCAAGAAATGATGGACGCCAGTGCCCGAGAGGAAGAATCTCGGATGGAGACGGAGGAACACGGTTGGACACGGGTCTCGTACAATCAGCCCAGGACCCCTCCTGTTTGGAAAAGAAGAGATTTTCGGGAGAATAGAAGAGAGAGGCCTCCGCAAGGTGATCGACGGCCAGCAAAGCCAAGAAGCAGTGGGCGACGGGAAGACCGCAAGTGCCATGGTTGTGGCAAGCTGGGGCATCTGGTATGTCCACGCACTAGGTGCTTTGAGTGCGGAGTAGAAGGACATATGGCAAGGAATTGCCCCTATATGTACCGGCGGCGTGATGTGAACCAGCCGGAACCCATGGAAGTAAATGCTCAGACTATTTCAGAATATAATATAATCTAGATGATATTAAATTCCATTAAATTTACTGCCGATTTCAGACAAGTTTTTTTAAAATTGTAAGAGCTATGTTTGAGAAAATCGTAAAAAAATGCATAACATATAGTGTAAACTGGCTTTTCTGGTATTTCGATTTTGCTGAAAAAACTAGCTGTAACAACTCAGCCATATGAACACTTCGAAAACATGAAATTTCAGGTTGGTACGAATTATCTATTTTGATCGAGACACCACATACGTACGAAGACACCTTAGCGGGACTTTTTCATTTGTATGTACAGGGGACCCTTAAACATTTTCGTCATTTCGATTGAAAACTCTTATTCGAAAATTTTCGCGATTCAAATGTTTACCTTACGATGCATTTTATGTGTATTAAGTAAAGAAAAATAAAATAAATATAAAACCTAATAATGGTTCTTATGTATGAGCCGAAACGTTGACCACTATTATAACCAATCTTTATTTACAGGGGCCTGTTTAATTTTTTTACTATTAAAACAGTCCAACCACATACCTTTAAAATGATAAGCACAAATAATTACAACTGATGTATCGATCCTGTTTCAATGGGACCAGACCTCCGCAATAGGCCCGCTATTCATATATTGAAGAGTAAAGTCTTATTCACGTCTCATATTTTCTGGAGCAGAACTCCAAGGATGGATTACTGGGGAATTCGATTTCCATACTACAAGGAGACGTTCGGGGAGAAAATTGAATCTCGGTCGAGATAGCTTTTATGACTTGGGGTAAGGGCTTTTCCGAAAAATATCTCTTAGGAGGCCTAACGGCTTATTTTATTTTATTATATAATGTATACATCGGATATTAAATTCATAAAAAAGGAGAAAAAAAGCATATAAACTCGACCTCATTCACGGAATTCAAGAAGTTTTAATCTTCGAGGTTCCAAAAAAAAAAAAATTTTTTTTGTATCGTACTAAAAACAATTTTAGATCTTTCCTAACGATATATGTATCCATATTAAATAAATACGAAGAAGTGCTCATCATTTCAAATATATATATATATATATATATATATATATATATATATATATATATATATATATATATATATATATATATATATATATATATGTTTGTTAAAAAAAAAATGTTTTTATATAAAGTAAGTTTAAATGGAGGTAACAACAAACTTCATTACTACCGATAATTATGTTTCAATTGCTTAAAGAGCACCAAAAATCATTAAATAGCAACTATAAATTAAAATTAAGAAAGTTAATAAAATATATTTTTTTTTATTTAAAAGAAATTTACAACTGTATTATAAAATAAAATACATTAAGTAAATGTGCTAATAGATCAAGTGGTCGTGATACAGGCATGTGAAGAAGGCCATCGTCTTTTCAGCCTCCTAGGAAGATGATCAGGAATAGGAGATGAGAGTTTGCGGACGAGTGGGTTGGAGTGGACGGGTAATTTGGAATAAAATGTGGAATATCTAGTTCGGGCTAAATCTGCGACTGATGGGATATTTAGGTCTTTATGAATTATTTTATTAGAGACAAAGTAAGGGGCATATTAGGATCTTTCGGAGGATTTTGGATTGCAAGGATTGAATGCGGGAATAATTGGATGGTTTGGTGGATCCATAACTCAATCCCATATGTCCAAATAGGCCTAATGATAGTAATATAAATTATTTTTTTGTAGTATGTGGAAAGTTTTGATCTTTTGTCCAGTAAGTGTTGTAGTAAGCGGTATCTACGAGCTGTTTCTTGTCGTTTCAGTCTAGTGCGAGGATTCCAAGTAAGACGTTTGTCTAAATAGAGTCCTAGGTACCGGATCTGTTCAACTGAGGTGAGTGGAATATTGTTTAAGGAAATAGTGGGACAGGCGGACATAGGTTTTCGACGAAGGGTGAAGGTAATTTAATGGGATTTAGTAGGGTTTATTTATTTTTAAAAATATATTAAACCATTGTACGTCCAAGTTTATTATACAGTGCGCTGCTTTTTTTGCGAGTTGCTGATTCGACCAAAAAACGTTTGAAATAATTTCAAGTTGGCGTACTTAGGAAAATTTATTCCAAAGAGCTAAAAGCCCTAAAGTTCCTGAGGAATTAGAAATGGCTAAAATTCATAACTGAGGTTATAACTAGTTATTTAAATGAGTCAAACTTATACTATAGACTATCCCTTCTAATACCTTAATGGTGGCAGAAAAAGTTGGAATAATAAATTTTTAACACCAGATTAAAAATTAGATTACCTTCAGAGATTGAAATGCTGACAGACTTCCATAAAATGAATAGTTAAGGAAAATTGAAAATTATCAGATAACAGCCACTCAGAAGAGTAAAAAAAAGATTGAAAACTAAAAACAACATACTGAAGGAATTAGTCCGGGTGGCGGTCATTAAATGAAACAACTGAATAGTTTCAACTATTTTATTGTTTGCCAACGTTTCGACCCCCATTGTGGGTCATCATCAGGGCGTCTGGTAGGTGAGTGGAAACTCACGAGTTTCCACTCACCTACCAGACGCCCTGATGATGACCCACAATGGGGGTCGAAACGTTGGCAAACAATAAAATAGTTGAAACTATTCAGTTGTTTCATTTAATGACCGCCACCCGGACTAATTCCTTCAGTAATTCTCAACGGTCAACTAATTATATCCACAATGATAAAAACAACATAAGTTCTTTGGAAAAAAAAAAAAAAAATTTCATTGTGTATATGATTCTGATCAAAGCTCTAACGAGGAATCGAATGTATGCAACGGCTATGGTAAATATTATGATATTTTGTCTACTTTAGGGCATTTCTCAAAAAAGCTAGAACTTTATATAAAATCAATATTAGAAAAAAAATACAAAAAGTTCCTCAGTAGACAACAACGTAACATTTTAGATACTTCAATATTAAGTAAATGTGATTTTTTTATTTTTTATTATTGGACAATGAAGTAACCGGAATAAATTTCTGCTGTCTTGTTTTGAAAAATTGATCTATATATGTAGATAACTCCAAAAAATGAGTACACTTTATATATTTTTTATTATGATGTAGTTGTTAAATTATTTATTTTTTATTTATTTACTTTTTTTTTCCTTCTCTCAGATAACTGTAACTTCATCTACCTCTTGGATAAAATGGCATGGGAAAGTAAAAGTTTTTACTTTATATAAAAATTTCTGACAGTTATTATTTATTGTTATTATTTTATTTAATTGTTTATCTTTTAGATTTTTCTTCTTATTTATTTTGTATACATGATAAGATAGGAATCTTACAATATTTATACTTATTATCCTTGGGTCTGATTATACTGGGTTATTTCTCTATAAAGAACAGAAAATAATTGAAGTACTTCAAATTTATCACTAAATACTAACTTTTACTTTTATAGGCGTTCCAACGTGGGTTGCCTTTTACATCAGGGCAGAGCACCAGAGATCGCGGTCCAGCCAATCTCCATCCTCAAGACCTCGGCCTGCCATTTCTTCTTCAACTCCACCAATCCATCTACCTCTGGGTCGTCCTCGTCTCCGTCTTCCTGGCGGTTGCCAGTCCAAAACTCGATTCGGCCAACGCTCTGTAGGCATTCGTCTTACATGGCCATACCACCTTAGTCTTCGCTGTCCAATTCTGCTGTTAACAGACTGGCGAACCTCCATTCTCTCCCGAACAATATCATTCCGAAGTCTGTCCCTTCTTGTAACACGTATACATCTTCGCCAAAAGTCCATTTCCACTGCTTGAAGCTTGGAATATAGCATGGATGACATGGTCCATGTTTCGGCTGCATACGTTAACATGGGCTCGACGATGGTGTGGAAGATTTTTCCTTTAAAATCGTCCTATTCCACAGAACCGGATGCAGCATGCGTGTGGCTTTTCGAGCTTGCTCTGCTTTTTTCCTAACATCAGTTTCTGATGACCCAGAGGAGTCCAGGTACGATCCTAGATATTTAAAGACATTCACGTTTGTACATGTCTCCGAGTCAACATTTAGATCACCGTCATTTTCAGCGCCTATAGCCATGTATTCGGTCTTTTCGAAGTTTATTTTGAGTCCCATGGACTCGTAGCAATCCCATAGAGAGCACATTATCATCTCCAGGTACACCTTCCTCCGAGCAAACACAACCTGGTCATCAGCAAAGAAAAGGGAGACCAGCTGTTCATCTTCGATAAAGGGTCCTACATCTCCACACTGGTCAAACCATTGCCTTACAGACATGTGAAGGTAAATCTTGAAGAGAGTCGGCGCCATGCTGCATCCTTGCTTCAGACCCTTAGTTCCCGAGAAAGGCTCCGATAGCCGCTTTCCAATCTTCACTCGGTAGATATCATCTCGGTATAGGTGTCTCACAGCTTCTATTAAGGTGCTATCGATGCCCGCCTCCCTCAATTCGGTCCACATTCTGCTCCTTGGGACGCTGTCGTATGCCTGTTCAAGATCCAAAAAGGCTAAATGCAGCTCCTGGTTCATTTCCCGAGATTTTACAATGAGCTGCCTGAGGACGAAGATATTGTCATTACAGGAGCGCCCCGCTATGAAGCCTGCCTGTTCCTCTGGGGTGAAGAAAGCATCCTCTAATTTATCTCGGAGTAGTCTTCCCATAACTCTGCTCATCGAGCTCTGCACACATATGCCCCTGTAGTTTCGGCATATCTTCCTGTCATCTTTCTTGAATATGGGTGATATAAAGCTTGTCCGGAGGTCGTCAGGAATCCTATCTCCTCTCAATATCAAATTTATCATGTCAAGAAGCAGGCTCACCATCTTATTACCTCCACATTTTAGCAATTCCATCGATATCCCGCGTGGCCCAGGAGTCTTTCCGTTTTTAGAGCTTTTTAGGACCTGAATCAGTTCTTCCTTAGTGACCTGTATTCCAGCTTCCGGCGTTCTGATAGCTCTCTCTTCTACCATAAACTGGGTGCGGCTTTCTCTGAGGAGATTTTCAAAATGTTTCTTCCACTCTTCTTGGCCGATTGGTGAAAGAATATTTCCTTTTCTAGGTGCCCTCAGCTTCTTTAAAATACCCCAGGATTCTTTGACCCTGTTGTACCCCAGTGTGCTATCTATACGTCGGCAGCACCTCTCCCATGACGCATTTTTCTCGCACACCACAAGGCTCTTAACCTCCTTATTCAATATTCGGTAGGTGACCCAATTGTCGTTATTTTTTGAGGAGAGGTATCTCTGGTACGCCACTTTCTTTAGATCTATACACCTTCTCACCTCATCTGACCACCAGTCCGGTTTAGGACGTCCTTCTCTCACACCGAGGGCCTCAGCCGCAGCTTCATGTATGCATTTTTTTAAATGTGCATATTTTTCTGAGGCATCCACTCCAACATCAACGTCAATCTTTGCTTCTAGTCGACTTTTGTACAGGTCCTGGATGCTTGGGTCTCCCAGTAAATCCAGCCGATATTGTGGAATGGATTCTGCTTCCGTCGTTATTTCACCTTTCCTTTTATTCCTCTCTGCAATCCAAGGAAGGTAAATCTTGGCCCTCAGCATATGGTGATCGCTTCCACATTCCCAGCCTCTGAACACACGTACATCTTCCACCTTTAATGTGCTTTGTTGTTTGGTGATTACGTAATCCAATATTGAAGACTGGAATCCTGGTTTATTCCATGTGGCTTGGTGGATCCACTTGTGTTTGAAGAAGGTATTTTGAATCGTGAGATCGAAAGATTCGCATATATCGAGTAGTCGCCTTCCATTTTCGGTGACAATCTTCTCTCCATAGCGCCCAACCTCTCGGCTTCCAATCTCACATCCAACTCGAGCGTTGAAGTCCCCCAGAATGATAATCTCTTTGTCGTCGTTCACCTTCTCGAGAGAAGCTCTGAGTTCCTCGTCAAAAGCGTCCTTCATATCCGGAGACTCAATATTTCCGGGTGCATATACACCGAATACCACAAGTTTTCGGCCAAGATGGTCAAGGTCCACCCGCATGAGCCTCTCTAATATCTCTTCACAATGGGCTATTCTTCGCATGTGCTTCCTCTTGACCAGAAATGACACTCCAGCCCTAGCTCTCTTATCCTTCTCCACACCACTCCACAGATGCATATATTCTCCGAGGAGCTCCTGACCTTTTCCTTTTATCTTCGTTTCAGTCAACACCACGAGATGCAGCGCTGAACGTTCAACTTCCTTTAGCACCTCATTTCGCTTGTTGTTGAGACTCTGTATGTTCCAGGCTCCTCCCCGTGTCCGTTTCCGATGTCTTTTGCCAGAGAGACCGTCCGATATATCCGAGGCTCCACGCTGATTTCTTTTAGCAGGCTGATTTTTCCATCGATGAGCAGCTAACCCGAACGACTACCCCCAACCTGGAGGACCGTGGATTTTTGATCAGGGTGTCCTTCCCCTAGACGTGCTGCCGACCAAAGCTATCGAGTCACGTCCACCCGGATCACTAAATAAAATTTGAAAAAAAGTAAATAATAAAAATTAAATAATTGATGTGCAGTTTTTCAATAATTTTGAAACCCTATGATTAGTCCAGATCACTAAATATTATTGCCTTGTTTTGAAATAATTGCAATCTTTTATTAAAAGTTCATAGAAAAAATTTATTCTGGTATAATTATTTACTACCTATTTTTTCTATGTAACGAAAATTTTAACCGTTTAATATAGTAATGCTAAAACTGCACACATAGGATACTTAATTTTATGTTTAGTGGAAAAATTACATTACTGGAACTGTAAACGCAGTGTGTTAACTCGGGGGAAACTAAAACTTCTTATTATAGTTCCACATTACGTAGAACTGTTAACAACCCTATTTTGGAAAAAGAAATTAGGGGACAGACAGGCAGACAAAAAGACAGAAATATATCTGCCAAAGAGGAAACGAAGCAAGGAGACCAACCCCACTAATTAAACTTCAAGAAAGAATACCGCCCCTCCACCCACCCTCTGAAACAGCCCTGAACCGTCTCAACCAAAAGTTAGTCTAACTGTTTCTATTTTTGTTATTTGATAATTTTTTAATGCTAAAAGTGGATTTGGTATCTTTAGAGAGATTATAATGTTGTATTGTATTTGATTTAAATGTGCTTAATATTTGAAAACATCTAATATTAAATGAATTCAATATCAATACTTCATAGCTTAATAGCCTTTTCAATCATGAGTACACCATGCTTATACGTATTCATTTCATGGCTGAAAATTATACTATACATAACAGAAATACGAAAATTTATATCACGCATGTAAAAGCGTAGAAGGTAAAGAGTAAACAAAAGAATGAATTCTTATAATTCTAGAATGCAGTAAATTCACATAACAAATACTGTTGTATTAATCCTACCTATAACTTTAAAAAAATGTTATTTATTGATATTTACAATTGTGTTACATAACACAACTAAATGGACTAAAATAAAATAGAAACGAACAAGACTTAATTGATTAATTAATAAATATCAAGTTAATGTCAATATAATTAAACAAAGGAATAATACACATGCCGAAAAACTATCCATTAGCAGCACTCTAAATCTCACTGAGCGGCAGCAAGACCCCATGTTTCAAAACGTGCCGTGCAAAAATTGAAAGAACTGGGCTACAAAGTTCTTCCGCACCGATCATATTCTCCCGACTGGTCTCCAACAGATTACAACCTGTTCAGGAATTTAGACAACTTCGTCAAAGGAAAACTTTTTGAAAATGATGATCAAGTGAAAAGTGTGTTTTCAGATTTTGTTTCACTTCTAAGCTCAGAGTTTTTCAGGTCGGGGATAAAAAGGTTGGTGTCTCGTTGGGAAAAATGTGTAGGAAAAGAAGGTAAATACTTCGAATAAAATTATCTTGTTTTCATATCGTATTTTTAATAAAAATCCTTTACCTTGAAAACGGACATTTCATATGACACAACCAAATAACAGGTCCCGAGACCATCTTATTTTTAGGCACCTCGGAGGATTAGCAGGTATTAAATAGAAAGAAATGATTGAAACCAATGGATTATGGTGGGAATGGAATTTGTCGTGAAAGGAGAGGTATCTGGTTCGTGCAGAATCAAACATAAAGAACATTGAGGTCAGTATCGATAAATTTTTTCGTGACAAATTAAGGAGCATTGAGGATTTTACGAAGGATTTTAAATTGTAAGGTTTGGATTCAGTAGAGTTCTAAAGCTCAACTCCATATTGGCCTTATGATAGTCATGTAAATGAGGTATTTGTAGTTTGGTGGAAGATTAGAACGGTTGTCTAGTAAGTGTAGAATTAGCAGAAAACGTCAAGCAGTTTCTTGTCGTTTCAGTCTTAGGTGGGGATTCCAAGTATGTCGTTGGTAAAAAAGGACTCCTTGATATTGAATCTATTTAACAGGGACTACCGGAGTATTATTAAAGGATACTGTACGGCGGCAGGAAGTCATAGATAGGTTTACGCCAAAAGGTATTTGTTGGAGTTTATTTTGATTCTCCGATTTTGACACCATTGCTCAATGTTTCTAATGTGGATTGAAGAATTTGGGATGCAGAAATTGTATCATTATCTACTGACAACATACAAGCGTCATCAGCATACTTCCTATAACTTGAAAGGTATTTAGGTCTCCTGAGAAGTTTTATAGAAAAGATTTTGTAATTCCTTCAACTTATATTTGGAAAACATCGTTCAGGTCTTTACTTTTTAATAAAAAGATGAAACAAACTTTCACACTAATTCTTAATTAATATTCTATGTTAATATATAATCATAATAAATGCCCCAAGAACAGCATTGTAGCATCGATTTCAAATACGACTTTGCTATATCTACATAAATTTTTTGCTTTATTAAAGATTTGATCTCATTCCTTCATAGTTCTGATACCAATAGAATGTCCATGAAGGAATGACCACGAACAGACTGTATGATAGATATCATTGCAAGATTTTTTTATAACGGATATATTTTAATTATGTTCCTCACGCTTCTGAGACAGACACACAATTTAAGAAATATAGTTTTTTCTTCTTTTAATTAGGATGAATATAAGAATATCATATTTTCTCCGTCTTTTAATGTACTAAGTAACGTCATCATAATTTTATTTTCGTTTCTTTTTGAACAGTGTAAAATTACCGGTGCTGATAATTTTCGAAGAAAACTCATTTTTTGTTAACAACGGTGATAATTTCATAACTCGGTACCAAGATGAGCTTCAGTCACCAAAATCATGCATCTCATTAACATCATATAGGTGTGTAATGTTTCGTATTTTTAACTCAGTCTCTTTTGAGTTATTCACCTGTAAATACTATGAAACTGGATTTTCGTATCGTTTGAAAATTAATTTAAAAAGATGGGAACAATAAAAACAAGAAAGTTCTCAAGAAATGCTAAAATCAGGTCAAATAATTACTGAACTAATTAAGAAAAACTAATCAAAGACCAGTCTCTGTCTAAACAATTAAATCACTACAGGTTATGTTTTTTATTAAATTCCGAGAATGTTTAAAACGAGTTTATTCACTACTAGGTAATGTGTTGTGGGAGTAAAAAGTATAAGGTACATTTTCATCATATTTTTACTTTTACTTAATATATATAGGAAGGGAAAGTATTGCGATCGTGAACATTTTCGAATTCCAGTTTTCAACGGAAATACACATTTTAGGGTCCCCTGAGTCCAAATAACCAAGTCCCGCAAAAAGGTCTATGTGTGTGTCCGTGTGTGGTAACTCCGGAGCGGAAACGGTACGTCCTACGAAACTGAAACTTCATATTTAAGACAAATATACGCCTCAGCCGTTACAAAACCTTTTTCATCAAAATGAGCTTACCAGAAGAGCCACATTATACCATGCATTTTGCACCTTTTTTCGATTTTCTCGAAAACGGTTACGACGATTTTGATTAAACTCGCTATATCGATGTAAAATTTAATGGGCGTTAATATCATGTAGGTTTCATTCTGATTAAAATGGTCTGGCGGTGCTTAAATGCCGATATTTTAAGTACTTTTAATTTTGTAGATTCTATAAAAATAAATATATTATCTTGTTAACACTGATGAAAAACAGGTAAATATATAAATTGAATGAATTTATTACCCAACTAAAGGAGAAAAATGAAAAAAAGGTTTTTTTGATGCAAGTTTTTGTTTTTGAACATAACAGTAGTAATATACTATAATATATATAATATAATATATATAATGTATAATATACCGTTGGAAAGCTTAAGATTTTCGAAAACATATTATCTCATACACAAGCTTGTAAAAGTTAATAGAGATTGATGAGAAGCCGATAAAACTAAGTGATTATTTTAGATAATATTATGATAGATTTTTTAATAAAACACATTTTTCTGTATAAATTCAATTTCACGAATTCTTTAATAGTTTCATGTATTTTTATCTCTAACTGCTTTTGAAAATTCTTTCATTGATTTTAAAAATGGAGGTAAGTGAAAGTCGTGTGTTTCCCGCACCAGATTTTTAGTTTTAATTTGTATATCAGTAATATTACAACAGTTAATATAGAACAAAATATTGAAAACAAATAATAATAATAAAAATAAAAATTTTTAAGCTACAAAATCAATTAAAATTAGACGATTTCAAATGAAGTGAACCATAACAAACAAATTTATGCATGTCAAGGTTAAAAAAAAAAAAACTTCATGTTTTGCAGTGGTAAGGTCACACTTTGCTATTTAGTCAGTAATGGCACACAGCAGTAACCAGACACCATGCACTCCTAACATGCAAAGACAATAATTGCCGAATAATCCTGTTTGCTTAAGCCGGTTACAGTACAAATGGTGAATCCCTTCGATAATCTTTACACTGTGAAATCCAATGTAGACACATCGCGCCGAATTCAACTATCCAATTTAAATATGACGAACTCAATCCTGAAGGAATTAGATCTGTGTACGCAACAAAGAGGTCTCGGGATTAGAATGTAATTACAGAGATCCGTAGGGTGACGTCCTGCCAGCTGGTGTCGAAGTGTCTTGGATGACCGCAATGAGGAATGGATCTCTAGGGATCGCAGATCCATCTTGGCATGTAATGGCTAAAGTTTAAATTCATGTTAGTATTGGTTGCTTTCTCATCTTCAGTTCCAGGGTTCGAGCCCGATCGGGACAGGGTAATTAGTTATTCATTTATATTAGCTGTGTCTACATTTTGTAGACGGAAAACTCTCCTGGGGCTTACCAGCTTCCATAAAGGGGTTGTCCAAAATTGAGGAAAATCTAGTTGTTGAGTGTCATATCAAGGTAACCCAAACTTTCAAACTCAGACGTTGGTAAAGAGACAGTAAAACAGCTTTATTTATTTATTTTTTTAAATTGTTTTATTTAGAAATAATACAATCCTGGGCAATGAGTATTAATGCTATAAGAAGTCATTCATTCCTTATGTACAGAAAATAAATTTAAAAAAATACAAAGAAGAATAAATAAACCTAAAAAAAGATACAAATAAAATAAAATAATTAAATAATAATAATCTTGGCCACATTCATACATATATAAAATATTTACATAGTGCTCCTGGGAACTCCGAATCAAACCCCGACGCCAGGAGATCCCAACGCCTCTCATTCAGTCGCGTCGCCGATGTAATAAGCCAGTGGAGACTGAAAAAGGGCTCTAGAGCCACAGACTCTCAGGCATGAGTGGAAAAGCTGGCCATTGCCAACACTCAGAATTGCTTAGTTATAAGAGGTCTCTAGGCCACTGCCGTTTCAACCTACGAGGAGGGTTATAGGGTTGGCTGGAGCTAGATAGGGATTGGGATAACGGATTAGGAAGGTGAGTAAGCCTCTGGTGGAAGTTTAGG
Source organism: Piezodorus guildinii (assembly GCA_023052935.1). Taxonomy (NCBI): domain Eukaryota; kingdom Metazoa; phylum Arthropoda; class Insecta; order Hemiptera; family Pentatomidae; genus Piezodorus; species Piezodorus guildinii. Next base: position 213,301,425 of record CM041292.1, on the reverse strand, counting down.
AATTTATGTGGAATTAGATCGAGGACGAATGGGATATTCGAAAAATTTCCCCACAGTTCGAGTCCGTAGGTCCAAATCGGTTTTGGAATTGTCCTTTAAATTAATAGTTTATTGGCAACAGAAAGTTTTGATGTTCTGTTTAGTAGTCTAAATAGTTGGCCGTATCGTCTGTTGAGTTGTCGTTTAAGTCGAGCGTGTGGGTTTCACGTTAGTCTTTTGTCTAGTAGAAATCCCAGATACCGGAATGTTTCAGAGCAGGGAAGGGGAGTTAGAGTTGAAATTGACTTTTAGACAGGATCTGCCAAAAGACAGCTAAAAAGTTTTTTTGTTACTTATAAAATTGTTACTTATATTTGTTGACTAATGTGGATTCAAAATTTCCCAGAGTGAATATAGCACCTTTTTATTTTTTTTGATCCGTCTAGATTGAAGGGCATGCATTGTTAAAATATTGGTATTTCAATTACTAGTTGAAAATAATCAGGTGTACGCTTACACATAATTATTTAATATTTAACTACAAATATATTCATATAATATTATTAAAGCTCATCGAACAGCGAAAGACCAATGAAAATATTTTTTCAGGCTGCTATGGTGATCGCAAGTATTGGTTATGTGATGTCAGGCTTCAACGAGGATAGGAATTCCAGCCCGCCGTTGAATACTTTTAAAAACTGGAATATATTTCAGAAGGATTTAACTTAATTATAGCAAAAGAAGGATTTAACTTAAAACTAGTTGTTATAAAATATTTTAAACACGGCATATATTAATTAAGGTTAAAAATCTTACATTCTTACGAGGAAAAATATATCTTTATCTTCATTTATCTAAAATGTTTCCTGCCCGAGGTCATGGTCTAGGCCTTGTTTAACAAATAGGTCATTAGTCTAAAGAAGTGTATCAGCTAGCTGATAGCATGTTATCGCTCCAAGTTCCCTTGTCTCAGTGTCAGCTGGGTTAGCTAACTGATACACGAAAACGATGTTTTCAGATATAGCCTTTTGGTTTGTATCGCTTTTTTTACTTGCACTTACCTATATATGGAATATATATTAATTGAACGTATTGAATACTTTTATGAATTCTTAGAAAGATATACAGGACATACTATTGTTTTTACTGATGGGTCGAAAAGCGCCAATAGTGTTGGATCCGCAGCAATAGTTGATGATTTCTCGGTTCAAACTAGCCTTCCTCCTGAATGTAGTTCCTTTACAGCTGAGCTAACTGCGATATACCTGGGACTTAGGGAAGCTTATTACAGAGAGGGTTAAACTGGCATTGTTCTCTTCACTGACTCATTGAGCTCTTTACTTTTCCTGAAGAAGGTGTATACAACACATCCCATCGGTATTCTCATTCTGCAATTCGTTTACATGTTAAATTGGTCAAATAGATCAATTCTATTTGTTTGGATCCCAAGCCACGCAGGAATATATGGCAACTGCCAAGCAGATGAGGCGGCGAAAGCGGCGTCATTGATTCCTCCATCCGATTGCTTAGACACTCCACATAATGATCTCTATAGGCTTATAAAATTATTAATCATGGACAAATGGCAGTTTAATTGGACCAAAGAAAGGGATAATAAACTCAGGGAAATAAAAGAAACAGTATTTCCGTGGAAATCATCTGTACAAAACAATAGAAGAGAGGAAGTAACATTAACAAGACTCAGAATAGGACACTCACGACTAACGCACCAACATTTACTGACTAGAACACCAAGACTTTACTGTGAACAGTGTAACGTACCCATCACTATAAAACACTTACTGACAGACTGCAGGCAACTGATAGGTGTCGACCTTCCATATCATTTAAATACTCTATTAAATGACAACAGTACACACATCCCACATTTATTTGATCATTTAAAAAGAAATAAATTATATGAATCCATCTAATGCCCCGAAGTATACTGATTTTTATTTTATCATGAATAATTTATGCTTAATATTTTGATTTTTTCTTCCAGTTGTATTTTTATTGCAATTAAATTATGTTTATCACTCAATTAATTAACCTTCTCCATATTCCTACCTACCTTCTCAATCTATATAACTATGAACTGTTGTTGGTAATATATTTGAAATAGCAATATTTTACGTCGGCAAACATCACCTATGTTGTGGATTGCCTGTATTAATAAAATAAATAAATAAATAAATGTATTGCGATCGTGAAAATTTTCGAATTCCAGTTTTCAACGAAAATACACATTTTAGAGTCCTCCGATCCCAAATGACTTAGTCCCGTAAAAAGGTCTGTGTGTCCGTATATGTGTGTTTTGTAAGTCTAGCGCGAAAAGTCCTATAAAACTGAAATTTTATATTTAGGCCAACTATACGCCCGAGATGTTACAGCAATTTTTTCACTAAAATCGGCTTACTAGAAGAGCCTCTTTAAACCTTGCATTTCACACCTATTTACGATTTTCTCAAAAACGAATCTAACGATTTTGATTAAGCTCGCTAGATCAATGTAAAATTGGATGGGATTTAATATCATGTAGGTTTCATTCTGATGAAAATAGTCTGACAGGGCTTCAATGCAGATATTTTAAATTTTCTTCCTCTAAAGAACCTTTAATTTTGTAGATTCTATAAAAATAACCATATTATCTAGTTACCATTGATGAAAGATAGGTAAATATATAAGTTGAACGAGTCCGATAACCAACTAAAGGAGAAAATTGAAATAATATTTTTTAAATGTAATTTTTTGTTTTTGAACATAACAACAGTAATATACATGTATAATATATCGTTGAAAAGCTAAAGATTTGAGAAAAATATTATAATATTATGTAAATAATTCTTTAACAATTTATTTCGTTTCTAACTTAGTTTAAACATTCTTAAATTGATATAAATAACAAAGGAAAGTCTTGAATAAAGCGAGAGTTCTAAATTTTGCGAGATTTCTAAAAAAAAAAAAAAACCTGTACCACTACAACCTATGAAGAGTTTTGGGCTCAGTACATGTAGAGATTTGTACTGTTTCTAGGCCAACGGCTGTGCAATGAGGTGATTAGGCCTTGATCACACTCGGCAGCCAGGTTTTTTTCCTCCCCAATTTTTTGTGGCCACTTGATCGAGGCTGGGTGTGCTTCATGAGGTTCTCCCCCCTCCACCCGACTGAAATAACAGAATAAATAATACTCCTCTACAGCGGGATTCGAACCCAGGACCCGGAGCACAGTAGATTAGCGCTCTACCAACTAGACCACGTCGCTCCCTGAAAGAATACAAAACGATACCCTGATTACCAAGATTTTGTTCGGCAATTTTAACAACTATGGCCATTCAACGGATTTCATTTGATTTTAAAATCTAATGTTAATGTTTTGAAAGGTATTTTATAATTAAAATTTATTGATATAGATAAAACAGTTCAATTTAATGTAATTAACTATCAATCCAATATCTATATTAAATATAAAATAGATACCTAGATCAATAAAAATTAACCTATAGAAAATTAAAAAAAAACAACATATTTTGGTATAAAACATATGTTTCGAACAAAACTGAATATAATGCTTTAAGATTTTTTTATTCTACTTTAACTTAATTTAACAGTTCTTAAATTAATTTTAAATACCAAGATAAGAGAAAGTCTTGCGTGGCCCATACCAGAATTTTTAAATATATGGGAAGTCAAACTTTGCAAAAAATATTTTATTTGTATGCTAATATTTCGCTCAACTTTCTGTAGAACAATTAATTCTTCTATCGTGGACACTAAATAAATAATTCACAATGTGCGTTCAATAACCCGCACATTAAATATTTATAGGTTAGAAATTGAGCCTTCAAAGAGGCACAAAAAGTACACGATGGAGATATAATTTACTTGGACATGCCGAAGGTAGAGTGCGCTAATGGTGAGGGTCCATCAGCCTCTCTTCTCTTAATGCTTGCAATTAACTGCACTCTGGCAAAAAAAAGAAAAAAGGAAAATGGCCAAATTGCTTTGAAGTGCTTGTGCCAGTCAACAGGATTTTGTAGACAGCTACATCCCAATCTAGTGTATTCATACTCATCACTTGGAAACCAGATCTTTATCATTTTAGTATGTCATCACACAGTAAAGTATTGGATAGTCTGGAAAAAATGCTGGATTTTAGTTTAAAAAGAATGATTCACAACTGTATTATTTAATCCAAACAATGTCCATTACAATCAATACATTTCTGCCAACTTGCTGACAACATTTCCATTTCTTCGGAATAAAATTCAGAGTTGATAAACTAAAAAAAAGCTTTTTCTAATTCCTTTGTCCATCAAATTTTTGTCATATAAGTAATGGCGAGCCTTCCTCGACGTTGAACAGGCCTTTGACCGAGTTTGGCACCCAGAACTGCTTTATAAACTCCGAAAATTCCTCCCTCCAACATACTACTTCATCATCCAGTCCTACCTTTCTAAAAGGTCCTTTAAAATAAACCAAAATAGTTCCTATTCATAGCTTTTTACTCAGCCTGATGTTGTTTCTCAAGGTAGTATCCTAGGACACATTCTTTACACAGTCTATACAGCTGATATCCCAACTCATCCCAACACCTTCCTTTCAAATATCCTGATGACGCTTGTGTGTTATCAGTCAATAATGATCCTACTACTGCCTCTAATACTCTTCTATCCCACACCAGAGACCTCGAGTTATGGTGTCAGAATCGGAGAATTGATATAATTTCTAACGAATCCCACCAAATTACCTTTACCCTTCGTCGTAAAGTTATGGCAATCTGTCCTACAGTGTCCTTTAATAATATTCCGCTTGTTCTCGGTTGAACAGATTCGCTATCTAGGACTCCTACTTGACGAACGTTAAACATGGAATCCGCACACAAGACTGAAACGCCATGAAACTTCGCTAACTGGACAGACGCTCTTACCTTCCATTTATCTACAAAAGGCTCATCTATACCACTATCATAAAGCTTAATCTGGACCTACGGAGTTTAGGACTGAGGCTCTACTAAACCATCGAATTCTTCCCATATTCTATCCTTACCATCCAAAATTCTTCGAAAAATCCTCAATGCTCCTTACTTTGCCACGAATAAACTCATCCATAAGACCTTAACATCCCATATGTTGCTGATTTGGCCCGAATCAGGTATCAATCCATCCACGACAAACTTCACTCCTTATCTAACCCACAAGTTTCAATCCTTGTTTCCTCTTCCATTCCTGACAATCCTCCGAGGTGTCAGAAAAGAAGATGGCCTCGAGACCTTCTAGTTTAGATTACCCAGTTGAGTGCTGTCAATGGGCATTTTTTCTTTATTTCTTTTTCATGTATTTTCTTTGTTAGCTAATTTACTTGACGTATTAACTAATACAGTAGCATATTTCAATAAATTATAAAAAAAAAATAAATAAATAAAAAAAAGCAGTGGTCCAAGTATCTAAAAACATATAGTCAACTGTTTTATCTAAAATCTGGTAGAATTAGTTTTTTTTTGTTTTTTTTAATATATATTATGATTTATAAAATGCATTTTTTATTAGGATGCAAAATATTCTTTTGGCACCATTATAATTTCCTTTCAAAAAAATCTATTCTTTTTACGTTATTTTCTCTTCAATGTGATTGAGCAAATCTCTCGGCCACCCCACAACATTTAACGTTATATGATGGTTATTTAACAAAAGGACTTAAATCGAATAAGTCACTAGGCTTGTAAATAAGTTAAAACTTAATGCTGAAAAAACAAAAGCAATTGTAATAGGATCCCATCACCTCCTGAAAACTATTCCACATATCACGACCCAGTACCTAAATAGTAATCCTATAAAGTTCCACCCGACTGTCAGGAATCGGGGAGTAACCTTCGACTAAATTCTAACCTTCAAAAATCACATTTCCGAAATCTCCCGTCGTGCCTTTTCAAGCTTAAAGCGACTGTATTCCCTCCGTCACCTATTCCCGCATGAAACCAAAAATCTTACCTCTCCAATATTTCCGCACTTCGACTATTGCTGTACGGTATACGGTGAAATGTCTGGGGATCTCGAGGTAAAAATAAAACGCTTAATTAATTGCTTTGTCCGGTTCATCGTCGATCCGGGATCCCTAGACACCTCCGTATCCCAATTTTACGGCGAGTTGAAGTGGCTTCACCTTTCCAATCGTCACAAGTGTTTCTTACATATTTATGTATCATTTTTGACCTCCTTCAACTCAAATCCTCTGCCCATTCCCCTTATCAGATTTTACAGTACGGCCCACCGAACTGCTCATTTCAACAGATCCTTTCTCATTCGATCCTCAATCCTATGGAATTCTATCCCTCCTTCCATCCGTCACTCCAACTCTCTTTCTACCTTCAAATCCCGCTTTTCTTTAATCACTTAATGATTACCCAGGGTCAATAGAATTGTGAATAAGCTTTTTATTTTGTTGTGGTTGTTGTTTTCTTCTCATTCAAATATGTCTATTTGTTTGTTTGTTTATTCGTTTAACGTCACTGTATGCTACTATGGCTAATCGGATGATGCTACAGTGGGAGTCCTAAATTTTGCCTATCCAGGAATATGTCTATTTTATATCAATAATTATTAGCTTGTTTATAAGTATTTAATTTGATCTAAGACTCCAAAGCAAATTTTGTACATTCTGTATATTTAATTCTTAAAAGACGTGTCCCAGGATAATAAAGAATTTATTTATTTGTTGGTACTGAGGGTTTGTACCAAGCAATTCATGATAAAATTCAGACATCAATATAACAGTAATATTTGTGTTGCATACGAAACAGTTGAGATGACCTGGTCATTTTGTAATACGTTTATTGGTGTAATTGATGAACATAATATACCCGATTTCTGTGTATTGACAAAATGGTTAAACAAGTGTCGAACATTTCTAGATGTATAATAGCAAATATAATGTGGATGGAATTAAGAGACGATTGTACTGTTTGCTCGTTCCACTTGTAGTGAATTTCGGGTGCCACATTTTAATTATATATGAGGCTTGCCAAATCCATTCATATTAAGCCGTATTTATCAATTACTTTTTAAGAGTTTCATGGATGTAGAAAAAACTCTTACTCTCAATCGAAGGTCTGGAGAGTCATCTGCAATTCAAAGCTGGGCAAACAGTGCGTAACGCAGAAAGGGACAATATTTATTTTTCGAGTGGACGACGCAAACACAAGTTTAATGTGGTGGCCGAGGCTCAATCGGTTTGCGATCGCACACTTCGCTAAATGCATATGCGATGACAGAAATCGGTCGCCATGTATATTCATGGAGGCGAAGGATATTCTCGAGGGAAAACCATTTTTCACGGCATCTGTCATCTCTCATCCATCTTTCAGCAGCCCCCGTTGTCCTACATCCTACAGCCATCGGATCAGCCTCAAACCTAACCTTTATGAATCGAAAACTGGTCGAATAATGAATCGTAAATATGAACAGATATTTTTATATATGTAAGAGAAATATAGATATTTAAAAATAATGATGTATAGCTAAGATTTTTTTATTTTAAACATATTAATATTAAAGAGGTCGGTAACTTATGTCTTGGGAAAATCGAAAATAAAAAGAACAAACCTTGGTTCAACAGGGATCGTCAAAATATGTGTGAAAAAAGAAAAACCGCTAAACTGAATTCCTTAAATAATCCAAGCGATAATAATGTGGCTTACTTTCGGTTAGTAAAAAACGAAACTTCAAAATTCTTGAAAAACAAGAAAAGAGAGTATCTTAAAGGCAAAATAATAGAAATAGAAAAACACAGAAGCGAAAATAACGTAAGAGAGATGTACAAAGGTATAAACAAATCGCGTAAAAGATTTGAACCTCTATTGAATGGGGTTAAAGATGCGAATAACAATATAATTGCGGATCCGACTGAGATATTAAATAAATTTAAACAACACTTTGACGGCATTCTAAATACAGAAAACAATAATCAATCTCCTCCCACTGAATACCAGAGCGCCGAACCATGGGTAGACGCACCGAGTAAAGAGGAAGTTGAAATGGCGATAGGAAAATTAAAACGGTATAAAGCTGCAGAAAATGATAATATCATGAGTGAATTAATCAAACCGTGTGGAGAAGCGGGCGTTTCCAAATTACATGTTTTAGTTAAAATGATCTGGGAAAATGAAAAAAATACCTGAAGAATGGAAAGAATCAATACTTATTCCGATTCACAAAAAAGGATCGAGGACGGATTGTAACAACTATCGTGGGATCTCTCTTCTCCCAGTATGCTATAAAATATTCTCGTCAATACTAACTAGCCGAATCACGGAATACGCTGAGGAAATTATCGGAGACTACCAATGCGGTTTTAGGCGGAATCGCTCGACTATTGATCAAATATTTTCCTTACGTCAAATATTAGAGAAGAAGCTGGAATACAACAGTGTAGTCCATCAACTTTATATTGATTTTAAAAAGGCTTATGATTCCATAGACCGTCAGAAGCTATATAACATCATGATTGAACAGGGGATACCTAAAAATTTAGTAAACCTAGTAGAGATGTGTTTGTCGGAAACATTTCTTAAAGTTAGAATCGGTCATAATTACTCCGAGAGATTTGAGGTGCGATCGGGTTTGAAACAGGGCGACTCCCTTTCACCTGTTTTGTTTAATATAGCCTTAGAATATGTTATAGAAAAGGTGCTGTGTACCGAGAAAGGCTTAAATATGGGTGACAAGATTCCGGTTTTGGGGTATGCTGATGATTTGGTACTGCTAGGTGAAGACACGGAAACTATACTACTAAATACAAGTGTGTTAATAAAAACCGGTAAAGAAATAGGTCTCGAATTAAATACCGATAAGACGAAATATATGATTAGTTGCAGAAATGGTGGCGATCTTGATGATATTAATATTTCAGGTCATACTTTTGAACACGTAAAGAAATTCAAGTATTTAGGTTCAATGATAACAAGAAAAAATGAAATCCAGGAAGAAATAAAGTCCCGGTTAAAGGTGGGAAATGCGTGTTATTATTCAGTTGCTAAATTACTTAGCTCGCGGCTTCTGTCAAAAAACTTAAAGGTTAGAATTTATAAAACTATTATTCTTCCAACGGTTCTTTACGGATGCGAAACGTGGCCGCTTACTTTGAAGGATGAACAACAGCTTAAGGTTTTCGAGAATAAGGTACTGCGTAAAATATTTGGTCCGAAGAGAGATGAGGCCACTGGGGAGTTTAGAAGGTTGCACAACGCGGAATTGCCGAGTTTGTACCCTGTGAATATAATTGAGTTGATAGCATCGCGGAGACTCAAATGGGCGCGTAAAGTTGTTGGGTTTGTGATGAACGGATTCCGAGAAAGTTGGTATTCGCTGAACCCACTCGTAGGCGTCCGAAAGGTAGGCCGAAACGTCGATGGGAGGATTGCATTAAGGCTGATCTCGGGGGCTTGGGCTTGACCGGTTAACATTGGACGAGTCTGTGCAGGCGAAGTTTGGTGGTATCGGCATCGAACCTTCGGGTTCGGTAAGCCTATTATTATTATTATTATTATTATTATTATTATTATTATAAACATATTAATATTTACAACTCTATTATATACATCGAGTAAATGTGATGGACATATTTTGGGTTGTGTCACATGAAATGTCCGTTTTCAAGGTAAAGGAATTTTATTAAAAATACGATATGAAAATAAGATAATTATATTGGAAGTATTTACCTTCTTTTTCTACACATTTTTCCCTACGTGACACCAACTTTTTTATCCCCAAACTGAAAAACTCTGAGCTTTGAAGTGAAACAAAATCTGAACACGCACTTTTCACTTGATCATCATTTTCAAAAAGTTTTCTTTTGACGAAAATGTCTAAATTCCTGAATAGGTGGTAATCTGTTGGAGACAAGTCGCGTGAATATGGTGGGTGCGGAAGAACTTCGTCGCCCAGTTCTTTCAAATTTGCACGGTATGTTTTGAAATATGGGGTCTTGCTGCTGCTCAGTGAGATCATGAAGTACCCATGTATCGAGCTTTTTTACTTTCCCAATACACTTTAAATGTCTAGAAACGGTAGATGCACTTGCAGTTAGTTGTGCTGAGAGTCCTTTAACTGCTTGGTAGGGGTTTCCTTCTACTATATGTTTGAGGACATCGTTGTCTATTACGGACGGAGGTCTTCCTCGGGGCAAGTTTTCCAAGTCGGTTATCCCAGCTGAAAACTAAGCAAACCAACGGCGAATGGTTCGTTCATTAACACTCTCTTCCCCAAACGCCTTGCAAATATTTCTAGCGGCCTCAGCTGCTATGGAAGGCCGAGTTTAAACTCGAAAACATATTAACAAAAATATTACTCGAAAATCGCTTATTTCCATGTTCATATTTGGAGGTATACTAAAAAGTGGGTAATTGATTGGGAAGCTAATGTTTATAATACAAAGGTAGAGGATTAGTAACTTTAAATATGTAAACATTCTGAAGAAAACAACAGAGACCTGCAAAATCCTTTATGTATTTCAGAAACTATAAAAACGGACATTTCTTGTGAAACAACCCAATAGTAAACTCACATGAAATGCATGTAAAGACGCTACCCAGTAGCAGCACTCTAACATATTCTAAACTAGAAGGTCTCGGGGCCATCTTATTTTCAGACACCTCAGAGGATTATCAGGAATCGAAGAGAATGATAGGATAGAAACTCATTAGTTTCTCCAACCCATTGGTTAGGGTGGGAATGGAGTTTTTTATGGAATGATTGATACCTGATACGGGCTAATTCAGTAACATAAAGGACATTAAGGTCTGTATGAATGGGTTTATTCGTGACAAAGTAAGGAGCGTTATGATTAATTTAAGAAAATAAAATTATGAAAAAAAAAATCGTGTATGTATTACTGAATCCTTAAAAGCAGTGGTTCTCAACTAATGTCTTGAATCCCTTCATTCATTCAATCTAGTATATATATATATATATCTCAGGAGTGCCCTGTGTTAGCCTGAGTGGTGTGCCGGTGCTCAATAAAATTCTTTGTTGCAGTGAAAAGGATCCTATGTGTATTTATGGACGAAGGATCGAAACGTCAAAATAAAGAAAATTAAGAAGGAGTATTGGTTTAATGGCCCAAAACCCGAATTATTTAAAACAAAATTATATATATATAATATATATATATATATATATATATATATATATATATATAATATATATGTTCACTTCCAAACGCAGAGGAGGGTATTGTCGCATTACGAGACCAGCCAAAGCTAGACGCTGAGCATTAGCAATAACGATGGTAGAATCAGAATGGTGCAGCAGCAGAGTTATGTTTAATAAAATATATTACATATAGTCATGAAGTCACCTGCAGCATAATACCCAAGGTCACGGGTTCAAACTTGCAGATAGCAAGGAGTAAAAAATCCTTAAAAAAAATTTGGCCGCTCTACTAAAGAAGTCTTTGAAGCATCTAATTTATTACTTTCACTTACTATATATAGTAAGGAAAGTATTGCGATCGTGAAAATTTTTGAATTCCAGTTTTCAACGGAAATACACGTTTTAGGGTCCCCTGAGTCCAAATAACCAAGTCCCGCAAAAAGGTCTGTGTGTGTGTCTGTGTGTGTGTGTGTGTCTGTGTGTGTGGTAACTCCCGGGCGGAAACGGTAAGTCCTATGAAACTGAAATTTCATATTTAAGACAACTATACGCCCGAGACGTGACAAAACTTTTTTCATCAAAATGAGCTTACCAGAAGAGGCACTTTATACTATGCATTTTGCACCTTTTTTCGATTTTCTCAAAAACGGTTCCGACGATTTTGATTAAACTCGCTATATCGATGTAAAATTTAATGGGCTTTAATATCATGTAGGTTTTATTCGGATAACAATGGTCTGATAGGGCTTAAATGCCGATATTTTAAATTGTCTTCCCCTAAAGTACCTTTAATTTTTTAGATTCAATAATAATAACTAGATTATCTTGTTAACGCTGATGAAAAACAGGTAAATATATAAATTGAATAAATTCGATACCCAACTAAAGGAGAAAACAGAAAAAATATTTTTTATTGCAATTTTTCGTTTTTGAACATAAGAGCAGTAATATACATGTATGACAAACCGTTGGAAAGCTAAAGATTTTAGAAAAAATATCATCTCATACACAAGCTTTTAGAAGTTAATAGAGAGTGATGAGAAGAAGATAAAACTAACTGATTATTTTAGATAATAATATAATAGATTTTTTAATAAAACACAGTTTTCTATATAAATTCAATTTGATTAATTCCTTAATAGTTTCACGTATTTTTATCTCATTGTATTTGAAAATTCTTTAATTGATTTTAAAAATCGAGGTAAGTGAAAGTCGTGTGTTGCCCGCACCAGATTTTTTTTTTTTTAGACATCGCAACGTTTCAGCCTCTAGGGCCATTTTCAAGCATCTGTAATCAAAAATTTTGTATGGCATTTATACATTTTTAGCGTCTGATGTCAACATTGTAATAGATAATTTTTAATAAATGCGTTACCTACCATGCATATCCATGTTATATATCTATTCATTTCACCGCTTTATTAGCAGTGTCGTCATAATTTTTAAAAGCACATGTTTTGAAAAAGATAATAATATATTGCACCATTTAATCAAAAAATAGAAAACTCTATTTATTCAAAAAGAAAAGACATTTTTTTTTATTTACTTACTTTACAGTTATCGGCCGTCTTGATATAAATATTGAACCAAAAGAACACTTAAGACAATGACGAGAAAAAAAAGTCTTAGTTATGCTGTCCTTCGGAGGGGACGTAAGAAGGTGGTCTCGAGCTTGTGCGATGTCAGGTATTCGTTAAAGACCCCTATCCTAATTAAACCTGGATAGGCAAAAATTAGGACTCCCACTGTAGCATAAAGTAACCTTAAATAAATAAATTTATTTAATAGCCATATAAAAGGGCTATTTATATACATATGGAGACTTGATCGGTATGAAAACTATTTTAAGTGTTTTAAGACAAGAGACCACCCAATGCAGGCTGAGAGAGAAGAAAGAGGTCAGCTCCATCAAGCTTCCATGGTTCCAAGTCATTAGTTCCCTCGCCTCACCTTCACCACCGCAATGGCTTTTATAACGCCATCAAGATACCATGGTTTTAGGAAACTGATTGAAGGAAATCGGAGGAGAAAAAATCTGGTTCTGATTCCTAATCGTGTCGTTTTACAACTCAAGCAACTAGTACTATTTAGGCTAACCCAAAACCAATTTATTTTCCAGATTAAGTATTTTTTCGCTTGAAGAAGATTGCAAACATTGTTAGATTTTAAGGAAATTAAAAATCTTATATACAGACGAGCAATGGTACAGATAACGAACTTATTTTAACTGAATGAAGATTTTCTAATATAAATTCGACAGTTGTGAAATAAAACTCATGTGATTTAATCGCCAGCAATATCTGTTCCAGAAATTTGGAGAATTCAAAGCAAGTTGGTCGAATATCATAATTTTTATAGGAAACAAATCTGTAATGATTCATAAATATAACGAATTACTGGATCCATACAAACGTATAACTCACAGATTTATACTTTAGCAAAAAACTTCTACTTTTTAAAAATGAAAAAAACTACTTTTATAAGTCGGAATTTTAAGCCTATAACATTAGTTTATGATACTCATAAGTGTAGCAAAGGAGCGAGGAAGTAAATGCCTATAGAGTGTTCCTAAGGACAGCTATTTGTCAATGAAACCTGAAAACTTTATTGTTTAAGAGTAATGGCTAAAAAGTTCTAGTAAAGTGAACAATTTTAGAAGCAAATAGATATAATAATTAGTTTACTTTATTTAGTTACTACTCGCATTTATGCCATTTTGATGTTCTTTAAAATCACTTCGTAATTGGAAATCGAATTTAAATAGGAATCCGAAATGAGGATTGAAAGTTAAAATTATTTATAAGTAAAATTATTGTAATATATACAAAAAAAAAAAAAAAAAAAAAAAAAAAAAAAAAAAAAAAGATAAGAGAAAGAGGCTTAGTCTTGTGGATAGAGCACTAGTTTAATATCCTCCGGGTTCCGGGCTCGAATCCCGACTGTCAGAATCGTTTTTATTCTGTTTTCTGTCGTGGGGTATAGACCTCCTTCTTAGGCACACCTATGTATCTATAAAGGGGTTACCCAAAATTTAGAAAAACCTAATCACTTCATTTAATGGACGTTGGCATAGAAACAGAACAAATCTATTTGTAGTGAGCACAATCAACTGATCAACCCCTCAGTTACAGAGATACAAATGTTTTACGAGAGAGTGTGAGAGAGAGAGAAATACAGAGAGAGAGAAATACAGAGAGAGAGAGAGAGAGAGAGAGAGAGAGAGAGAGAGAGAGAGAGAGAGAGAGAGAGAGAGAGAGAGAGAGAGAGAGAGAGAGAGAGAGAGAGAGAGAGAGAGAGAGAGAGAGAGAGAGAGATTGAGAGAGATAATGAAAGCGAATAGTTGATACATGCGGCGAGGTGCAGCTAATCTTGAGGATCTGCAACGATTTCGAGTGTGGCAGTATAATCATTAATTATTTTTATTATTTATTAAATTTAGTTATACTTTACCTTTGATTAATGAGGGACGTAAAGCAAGTTACTTGCTCCATCAGCCCCTCATATATGGCATAGAAATACAACAGAGTTTTGTATTGGGTTGTGTCACATGAAATGTCCGTTTTCAAGGTAAAGAATTATTATTAAAAATACGATATGAAAACAAGATAATTTTGTTCGGAGTTTTTACCTTCTTTTTCTACACATTTTTCCCAACGTGACACCAACTTTTTTACCCCCGAACTGAAAAACTCTGAGCTTTGAAGTGAAACAAAATCTGAACTCGCACTTTTCACTTGATCATCATTTTCAAAACGTTTTCCTTTGACGAAAATGTCTAATTCCTGAGCAGGTGGAAATCTGTTGGAGACAAGTCGGGAGAATATGGTGGGTGCGGAAGAACATCGTAGCCCAGTTCTTTCAATTTTTGCACGGTATGTTTTGAAACATGGGGTCTTGCTGCCGCTCAGTGAGATCATGAGGTAACCATGTATCGAGGTTTTTTACTTTTCCAATACACTTTGAATGTCTGGAAACGGTAGATGCACTTGCATTTAGTTGTGCTGAGAATCCTTTCACTGTTTGGTAGGGGTTTCCTTCTACTGTATGTTTGAGGACATCGTTGTCTATTACGGACGGAAGTCTCCCTCGGGGCAAGTTTTCCAAGTCGGTATCCCCAGCTGAAAAGTAAGCAAACCAACGGCAAATGGTTCGTTCATTAACACTCCCTTCCCCAAACGCCTTGCAAATATTTCTAGCTGTCTCAGCTGCTGAAAGACCGAGTTTAAACTCGTGCAAAAGTATTTCTCGAAAATCGCGTGTTTCCATGTTCATATTTGGAGGTATACTAAAAAGTGGGTAATTGATTGGGAAGCTAATGTTTGTAATACAAAGGTAGAGGATTAGTAACTGTTTACTTTAAATATGTAAACATTAGGATGAAAACAACAGAGACCTGCAAAATCCTTTATGTATTGTAATGTATTGAGGATACTGAGGGGAGTTCATAATTAAATAATTTTAATATTAAACAATTAATGATAACGAACCTTTGTCGGCAAAACATCAAAAGGTGTTTACCTAGCCCCCTAGATTTCCCATCGGTATGGGCCCCCCAGGGGTACCAGAAACCTCTGGTAGTTTCCCCCCAGCGGCGGCCAACAAGAATATTAAGATGGGTGTAAATATAAGAATAATAGCACAAAGGCTATACCGCCAACCGAGGCATTTCCCATCTCGGCCCACCCGAGGTGACGAGAATGAGAGAGAAGAACCAAAGAGGCAGTCAAGTTTGATCCTCAAGAAAAGTGAGTCGTGTTCCACCTGCAAGAAGAGGAGGTGGCCGTCGGGGTTCTGAGAGCAGCTGGAGGATGATGCCAAGAAAGGGGACCTAAGACTGATTTCACATTCGCCAGCCGGTCAAGTGTTTCAAAGGTATATTGTTATTTGTAATATTGTATGGCAAAGGTAGTAAAATGTCCCTCAGTATTCTCAATCAGAGTTCTAGGCAATGGGTTAATATAACTAATATGTGTAAATTAATAATTATAGTAATGTATTAATTGAATCTTGTTTACTTTAATCTTACCCTGCATGCCACCTATTGGATTGGTAAACACGATACCTTTGGAAAGGAGATCCATGGTATCATTAAATATAGTTTATATATTGACTAAATATAGTAAGTAAGCTAGTTTTTGAAGCTACCACTGCCTTAGAAAAGCAGCTGGTCAAAAACATAGCAGTATTTCAGAATCTATAAAAACGGACATTTCATGTGAAACAACCCAATAATTGTAACAGCTTTATTTTTAATTAATTATTTTTTTTAAACACTATATTTTTTATTTAAATAATAATATATAAATTAGGAAACTTGCAACCTCACATAATATTCTTTCTTTATTTGTCTAGGAGATTTCCGTGACCTGGTTGATTTTTTTTCCAATCTTTATACCACAGGAATCGATTGGACCACCTCTTCGATAATTCCAAGTTGCCGGCCGATGTTTTATTAATTGGCTGGACTCGGACACGCACGGAACAAATAGTTGCTCGTTCACGCAGTGAGTCGTCAAAACATATCTTCAAACTCTTCCACAAGCTATTTATACTTCTGTGTTTACTTACTTTAAATGACTTTACTTATGGACACCTATAATTCCATTATTAGTAATTTTGATTGCGGGGTTGGGTTCAGCTACTTATTTTTTTTTAAATGAAGGAGTGAAAATAATTGTTTTGCTTTTTGATTCTTTATTTTCTATCCACTCAATGTGCTGTATGTATGACTTGTACATAGTAATGATAGATTTCTAGACTTTGTGTAAATTTTATTGATTCATTATTGTATATATATATATATTTTATTATTATGTTATAATTTCATTGCTGTGTGAATATTGTATGAATGTAGTACGAATATTGTCTTTCACCACTATTATTTTAGATAATATATTTATATTTATTCAGATATATTACAGTTTGTCGCAGTGGACAATAATAATATTGTTACGTGATAACATTCATACAATATTTACAATATAAACAAAAAAAAAAATTCTGATTACATAAAAAATTTATTCTGGAGTTTTGACACTGGTCAGATCCTCCACTCATGTACTGTATGTTTGTGGCTATTGTGCCCTAGCTCGGCCTCCACTGGCTTACACCAGTGATGCGCTGAGTAAGAAGCGCCGGGATCTCTTGGATTCGGCTTCAACCCCCACTTGTGGAGAGAGCAGCCGAGTCTAGGGTCCCTTTCGCAGATTGTATATAGTTGAGTTTGCTTGTATGATTTTTATTTATTTCCCAACTTGTATTTATCTATACTACAGGTTGTTGTTTTGATTTGTTTGTTGTTGTTTTTTTTATTAATTGTTATTTTTTTTGTACATATTTAAATTTATTTATTTCCGATTTTATGTAATTTGACTTTATTATTATTTTCTGTATATATTGTATGAATGTGTATTACATCACTATTACAACTGTTCATTATGTAACAAATTGTAATATTTCTCAATAAAAAAAAGAAATAAATAAAATTAAAAAATGACATAAAATGAAACAAAAGTAATAAAGGTATATAATAACTAAATTTATGAATTAAATTAATACTAGGTTAACAAATAAATACACAAAACATGTACACACTCATACTTATATACAATAATTACAATTTGCTAGGGAACCACGGACGGAGTCAGCCTCTCATCATTTCTGTGGAGGACAAGCAGAATCCGGGGGATCCCAGCGCCTCCCTCTCAGCCGCATCACTGGTCAGAGCCAGCGGAAGCTGAGTGAGGGCCACAGCCACAAACACACCGCACGTGAGAGGAGAATCTGACCAGTGTCAGAACTCCAGAATAGATATTTACAAAAGGTCGCGGGGCCACTGCCGTTTCAACCTTCCAGGAGGGTTGTATGGATGAGTGGAGCTGGATAGGGATTGCGCTAGAGGATTATTATTAACTATAAAAACGGACATTTCATGAGAAACAACCCAATACTTGATATCTATATCAAAAACGTTTAGTGTCTTATTGTAACGTTTTGAATAAGCATACTCATTTTGCTAATACTCTAACATTTTGTTTGTTCGTTCTTTTCTTTAAAAATTTTATATAATTAATTTATTAACATTTATAAAAACCACCTTGTAGAAAATAATTGGTATAATTAATGGCCATTACTGATTTAAAAAGGTCATATAAGACATCGATTATAGCCCAACCGCCAGATACTAATTTGATAATGGCAGTGATCCCTACCCGATACAATTACAGAGATCAACAACGGTTTGGCCCTCAACCTCCGCCCTCTGGAAACAACAAAACAACACATCAACAAACCGGTCCCTCTGAGCCCAACATCACTGAACCCCGTGCCCAGTACCCTATGACGTCACGCTTTCTTATGTCAGCGGGATGAGCTCATTAAGAAGGATTTAAATTTAAATCGGTTTCCAGAAGCAATTATGGCCGTAAAGGGATTTTTTACGGCTTGTAATAACGCGTTATATCACTTGTATTATTGTGGAGATAGGCTCAGAAGAGTATACTTAGTTATTATTATATCATAAACTGAGACCGGAGCTTGGGCATCGGAGACAACAATTAGTTATATTTTAAAATGAGGTTTCATTAACATGCAGTCTCAATGTCTTTTTTAAAACTTTCGCTTGAAGGAAGAAGGCGTTATGGTTCATACAGTTTCTTGGTCAGAAACCGGTGAAGACTATCCTTCACTTTTTATAAAAATGCATTAATAATAATGACAGACTTTGGTTCTTATCTAAATACATTATCAAGTAATACATAAATTATTTTAATAAAAATTCACCTGATCCGAATATTAAGGTTCAAAAGTTAATAAAGTCAAAAGTCTCAGATTTCCTAGCGAATAATTTTATTTATTTATTACAAAACAAAAAAAAATTGACATAAAATTTAATTTACCATATGCATTTCCTTTGCAATAAGCAAATTTGTGGACTGCTGAACCAGCGGCTCATCACAGCAGAGTTCACATGGCCACCGCCTGCGTAGTCGTCGGGGTGGGCTGTAAGGATTCGTATAGCATTTTAATGTTTCTGTAAGAGGGTTGGTGTTGTATGTAAGTCTTTGGTGGAAGTTATTGTATTGTTCTGTAGCAGTGGCTGAAATAGTCGGAATGTTTAAGTTGTTATGTATAACGTCATTTGTTGCGTAGAACGGTGCGTCCACTATTTTGCGCAGCACTTTCGGCTGAAAATACTGTATTCTTTGAGTGCTTGATGGTTTAGCAGAGCCCCACAGTTCTATCCCGTATGTCCAGATTGGTTTTAGCAAAACTTTGTAAAGAGTTAGTTTGTTGGTTAATGATAATTTAGAACGTCTCTCAAGTCATCTAGTTAAAAGACCGTATCGTCTGTTGAGTTCGTTGCGTTTTTGTCGAATGTGGGTTTCTCCAGGTCATTCTTTTGTCCAAGTGAATACCTAAATATCGAATTTCATCGGAAGGATAGGAATATTATTAAAGTTAATGGGAGGAGAAGTTTTATGGTTCAGGGTGAACACTGCATGAGCACTCTTGGACTCGTTCATCTTAATTTTCCACCTAGAAGCCCAAGCAGAAATTTCATCAAGGTGGTTTTGGAGGGATATTGCCGCTTGTAAAGGATCCTTATCTGAACAAAGAACAGCTGTATCATCAGCAAAAGTAGCCAAAAGAGTCCCATTGTGCTAGGGAAGATCTGACATGTAAATGTTAAACAATATTGGTCCTAAAACACTGCCCTGAGGTACACCTGCCTTAATTTGCTGAATGTCTGAGAGTTCGGTCCCCACTTTCACAGAAAAATGTCTATCCGAAAGGTATGAAAGGGATATAATGAAGCGATTAATTTAAATCGTTTTTCTGATTTAAACTTTTTGTTATTACTGATAAATATGGCGCTCAGTAAATATTTAAGGACATTGGAGCATTAGTGTTAAATTATACGAAAGTGCAGTCTATCCATGGTTTATTATATATTTTTTATTTTCTCTTTGTCATGTATTTTAAATCCACACCTGTCGCTTAGCTCGTGCCAATTAGCAAATATATTATTAGTTACATTAAAAGAAATAAAAAAAAATTGTAGTATTAAGGTTCTCAATATTTATCCGATTTTTATTTAACTTAATACAAAATATATATATATATATATATATATATATATATATATATATATATTATTTTTTAAACATTGCTTCGATTTAAATATCATCAAATTAAACGTTGTTTTTTTTAAAACTCAAACAAAGAGCTTTTTCGGGCTGGTTTTAACACGAAAATTGGTTTAGATTGCCTTTAATACAGTTTAAATTTTTTTTTATTTAATCCAGTAGGTTAGTATGTAAAAATTCACAGTTAAAGTTTAAAAAAAAATTTAAAACAGAATATTATTATCACTATATTAACGAAAGCTAAAATGACTTATTAGTGCCCTATTTAAAAATAATATATATATTTTAAGTATTTAGTAGGTTAAATAACTATTTTTTCATCATGGTTACTAAATATTACATACATTGATTATTTCTAAATTAACATCCAGAAATTATGTAAAATGCATTTATTCATTATGATTTCAACATCACTAATGATTATCGTCGTTCATTTTTTGTAGATATCTTTGGTTGTAGGTGCTCATTTCATTGGATAACAAAAGAATTGATAAGTGATAGTGTTCTTGGTCTTGGTCAAGTATCTCTGCAAGAAATCGAGGGATTCCTAAAACTAACATTTTTTCTACAACATACAGTTTTCAGAAATGTGCCTATATGTTTCATGTTATTGTAGAACAGAAGCATATAAAAGCGTATTAGAAAAAAATACAGAAACAATTTAAGAAAATTAATTACACTAAACAACTCAAGAAAATGTTTAAAAATTAAGATTTTTTTTTAAATTTTTATTCATAAGTGAAGGTTTAATCTTGATGCGTGTAGAGATTGCATAAGACCGCCCATCAGGCGCAAGATTGCTTATAACTTAATATCAGCTTTATGTAGGATTAGTCACGGGACATAAAATCCTTGTTGATGGATTTCGGCAGATATCTGACACACTGTATCAATGAGGCAACGACGTAACCTCTGTGCTTAATAGTCTGTACGTGATGGAACGGTGTGGGCGGTATGAATCGATTTTCGAAATAACTCTGAAGCTGCCGAAAGTGAGAGTGCGGGCGAGGGTTTAGGAGGAACGACCGAGGGGTCAAGGATCTTCTGGGGGGGAGCCGACCTCGGTGCAGGAAGGTGGCAGAGCATCCACTTTGAGGGAAAACTTTGGAGAAGTTGCGAAAAGTGATATTCGAGACATGAACATCAAAAAGTTCAGAGAACTTATTAGACGTTAACATTAGTATAAAAAAAAAAATCTGTTATTCATAACTGTACTTAGAAATACTTTTACCAACTGTGACAATAATATAATACAATGTCATGAAATACATGTAGAGATACTACCCATTTGCAGTTCTGCAAGTAATCTAAACTATAAGGGCTCGAGGCTATCTTCTTTACAGACGCCTCGGAGGATTATCTGTAATGGTAGAGGAAGCAATGATTGAAACTAGAGGGTTAGAGTGGGAATGGAGTTTGTCATGATAAAATAAAATGCATTAATTATTAATAAAAAAAAATAAAAATAATAATAATAATAAAATACCCTGTACTTTCATAACCCATGAAGAATCTCAAGCTCAGTACTTACAAAGATTCGCTCTGTTACAAGGACAACGGCCAAACAAGGAGGTGATTGTACCTATATATCACGCCCAGCCTCCAGGTTTTTTCCTAATTTTTGGGTACTCACTTCATAGAGCCTGGGGGTGCCCTAGGAGTCTCCAGACCCTAGAGTCGCTCTATGGTTGAAAAAATCGAATAAATAATTCTGCTCAAGCCGGTAGTCGAATCTGGGACCCGAAGAACTGCAGTCGGAAACTTTACCTACTAGACCACGACGCCCTAAAAAAAAGTTATAATAAACAATAAATAGTAACTGACACAATTGGTAATAAAAATATCCACGCAAATCCTATAAAAAATATAAATAAATCAAATAACCGAGATATTCATTTTACTAGAGACTTTAAATAAATTGCAATAAAGTAAAAAATCATTTGTTTCAAATATATTTTGCAAAATCCCAAGAGTAGTATGAAACGCAACCTGTAAATGTGAGTAAACATTTAAAAGCATGATACACACGAAGAGAACCATCCCAATGGCAACACAAGGTATCCGGGCGTCTTCTTTTCAGGCGTCTCAAAGGATGATCAGGAATCGAAGTTTAATAAAGGATTGAAACAAGTAGGTTAGACAGGGAAGAGATTATTATGTTTTTACGACAATAATAATATTATTTTGTTTTCATAATTCTTCGTGGAATTCTGTATCCAGCCATTCCAGGTTGTGAATAAAAATATATTCATTACAAAAATATCATCTCTAATAATATTCTATTCTATAGCTTTCTTGCATTTCAATTGGTTCATAAACAAAATATTAAATGTATTAAAAGTATTTTTATATATTATTAGTTACAATAAAAAGATTTTCTCTGATTTATAACAACGACATATTTTATGATATTTTTAATTATTTTCATATATTAATAATTTATGCGTGTAATCATAATATAATGTATGTTTAATAATGTAATAGCTTTAATACATTATACTATACTTCATGTTGGCAGAAATAAAATGACTTAATGTAATGATGAAAATGAGTTATTATTAAACGTAAGTATTTCAACCATTCATTGTTTTTTGGTTATCCATTTATACTTTATGAGATTAAACAAATGATGGAAATGTTGCAGCTGTTCTAGAATGTGGTGACTTGCAATAATTCTTTTTTTAATATTTTAAGGGACTTTTTGTCCTTTTCCAAAGTTATTTTTTATTTATTTTTTTTGTGTTTAGAGTCGTTAACTTGAGGGTAATTTTTAAAAACCACTTAGTATAAAAAAAATAATTATAC
This sequence comes from Piezodorus guildinii, assembly GCA_023052935.1. NCBI lineage: Eukaryota > Metazoa > Arthropoda > Insecta > Hemiptera > Pentatomidae > Piezodorus > Piezodorus guildinii. The sequence goes on along the minus strand of CM041292.1, from coordinate 213,278,345 downwards.
AAATATATGGTGCATTCATTTGCAATGGATACTTTAATAATTTACAAAAATATCAAAATTCAGCTCGGCTAGAATCAATTTTAAAATCTGATGTCCTTTTCAAAAGCGATCAACTTGGCCGAAACATGATACTGACAGGGAGTTAATAACAAAATAAAAAGTGCATGAGCCTCGACCATCGGACACGATTGGAATTCATTAAAATTCTTTAGCTTGTGTGCGACAAAGTTTCGTATAAATTTGATCCTTTCATCTAAACACAAACTTCAAGTTTAAATCGATATGAAACTTTTTTTTTGTAAAATAAAAATTTAATTAAACTTGAACGAGAATGATTGTAATTAACTGGTGAAAACATGATTGTTTTTAATATAAAATTTATTCTAAGAACATTTAACTGTTTTCATAACTAATTTATTTTACGTTCTACAGAAAATGAGAAAAACATCATAAATTAAGAGTATTTATGTTCGCTGACTACTTCCCTAATTCTGCTAATGGTGAGCTTCCTAAAAGTGCACAATAACCATGTTACGTGCTCAGAATGATCGGATTTAATCTATTTTATGGACTTCAGAAGATATTTTTCTCTCGTTGAATATGTATTTAGATTTATTGCAATAAGTATTGGCTTGTAAATAATTAAAAGCCCTTCCCAATAAACTCTGCAAATTATTAGAAAATGGTTTATTATTTCTAAATAACAATATTAGGGTATAACTGATTATATAGTAATAGATATAACTGATAGGCAATTAAGTAATATGAAAAGCAATAATTCAAAGGATCATATCATATCGGTGGTAACTATTTTGTAGATTAAATAAATAAATTTTATGATGTTCATCAATTATAATCTTTGTCCAAATTTCTCTACGAACTTTCCGGACAACCCAATATAATTATTCTCAGTTTTTTGGTTAAAAAACACCAATAAATTTTTCTCTATTGAATCAAATCACTTTTAATCGGCCGCCATTTTAAACCTAAACAGCTGATATCAACATCTAGGTGTTAAGATCATCGTTGCATGGACTAGTATTTTTGTGGCGAATTAAAAAAAATTGCTCCAGCAGTTTGGGAGAAATAGCGCGGGCAAACAATTTTTTTTTATTCGTAATTCGGATTATACGCATCTTGAAACGTAAGCTACCAAATTTTGTGGGGATTCTGTTTTATTTCATTTTTTTTTTTTGGTCGATTACAAAGGTTCATTATGGAAAATAATTCAATTTAAAAGATCTCTGGGCCATCGTCTTTTAAGTGTTCTTTGGGTCTGTCCTCGTAACAGGGGCAGGTTTTTATATATCACAGAAGTGCGGGGAATGTATTTTTGAAAAGATTACTCTGAATTCCAAAAAAACACACCTAACTCATATGTCAAGATTGAGTCTGATTTTATAAATTTAAAATATTTCAAAAAATGATAAATTGGTGGCAGAAAATTTTAGAAATGGTTAGGGATGGTTACCAGACTTCCGAAAATATGCTACAATAGACTTAGAAACCAATAAAAACGTGCCTTTTAACTGGACTGCCGAAGTTCGTAGGTCACTGATTCTTATAGGTTCAGAGGATATATGGACCCTCAATGATCCAGCTGTTATAAAAAATTCAAAGAGCAAACTGTTTGAGAAAATGACTAATCATTTATATTCCAGGGATATAGAAGCTATTGAAAATTCCTCTTACAGTAAAATATATCGCCATATAACCAACTTCTAACTCGGAGAAGAATATTTAAATCTTAGATGCAATATAAACAAAATAAGGTTAATCGCTCAACTAAGACTGGCAGGCGAGAAATCACAGAGGATAATCGTAAATGGATTATATTATAAATTTGAACCCAGCATGTCTTGCCCTCAATGTAATACCGATGGTTATGATAACATTGAACATTTTCTAATATCGTGTTCAGTTTTAAGTTTTGTTATGGAATATTTTAATTTAGAAGACATATTAACAATTACCAACTATAAGAAGTTGAACGATTTATTTTTGTTTTCAATAGAAGCTTTAAAGATAAGAAGTTTTGTTACGAACGACTAGTACAAAATTTATAGGCATTTGTAATGTCATTACTTCTTGTTTCTCTAAATTTGTTATCAAGATATGTATTTTTTAAAACTGTTTTTGTTCGGTTTTCTTGAGCTTATTATTATAATTTTTTATTTAAAGTTTCTTTGTTTATTATTCAATCAAGATTTGTATTCTTAGTTATTTTGTTAATTATTATTTATTTTTTCCTATAATGTCGTTTCTAAAGTAGTCAGCTCAATTCTTATTTCAATATTTATAACATTCCCTTACAAAATGTAAAAAATGATTTTGTCTAAATGAAATAGAGGCCAAACCTCTTGCTAAAAGATGTAAATCTTAAAAGCAATAAAAAAATATTATTATTATTATTATTATATATACATAAATAAGGAACTGAATTTTTATTTAGATTTCCCTTTTCTGAATTTATGAACGATGGTTGCTTTTCGGCCGGCCAGATCAAACTTAATACAGCAATCTTTTATCACATTATCTAAGAAATCTGGTTGCCTCAGTATCGATTTGATAGCTGGCAACTCCAAGGAAATTATATATTTCTGTATATGTATAATTTTAGTAATAGGCGTTCTTCGTACTGAAACAAGGTCCTGGAAGTCACGTTCGCCCTTAAGTGGTATACACAATTCTGAAAAAAATCAATTTATCATTTTTCCCCCCTAGTTCCAGATTCCAGCCAAATCGAACTACTGGAAAAATATTTTAGTAAACGAAAAGACATCAGCATACCCGCAGATAAAGACGAAAAATATGACTAGTTATACCAATTTTACTGTGTATTTTGTGCAAAAAACTAAAAGCTTACTTTAGAATAGAAGTCTCGGGTGTTCTTCAGTTCGAAATGCACGAAACTTTATTCTCTCGAATCATATAGAGGCTCTAGACATCTGTACCTAATATTAAATCAAACGTTTCTTAAGATAAAATTATTTAAACAAATAAGGCTTTACGGAAACTGGATCATCAAATTATCATTTAACGACACGTATTACTCATATAAATATTATTTATTATGTCATTTCAGCCTAGGAGATACCGTAGAATATGGAGACACTCTTGAGGCACACCCAGCCCCTATAAAATAAGTACCCCAAGAATAGGTAAAACAACGGGAGGCTAAGCGTGATCTCGGCCTAATCACCTCGTTGCGGCCGTAGGCTTTGAACCAGAACGAATTTATATGTTCACTTCCTAAATCCTTCAGTCCCACATCACAGCCATTGAGGAATAGTGTCAGAACTGGAGGATTAAAAGAAATCCTAAAAAATCCCACCAAATTACCTTTACCCTTCGTCGAAAACCGATGACCTCCTGATCTACCGTATCCTTTAATAATATGCCACTCATACCTCTTGAACAAATCCGATACCTAGGACTCCATCTTGACAAACGTCTTACATGGAACCCTCACACAAGACTAAAACGACAAGAAACTGCCCGTAGATACCGATTACTACAACACTTACTAGACAAACGATCAAAACTTCCAATTCACTACAGAAAGCTCATTTATATTACTGTCATCAGACCCATCTGGGCTTATGGAATCGAGCTTTGGGGCTCTACTAAGCCATCTAATTCCTCCCGCATCCAATTCTTACAATCCAAAATCCTTCGAAAAATCCTAAATGCTCCTTATTTTGTCACAAATAAAATCATCGATAACGATTTCAATATCCCATATGTGGCAGACCTTTCTCGTACCAGATATACCACTTTTAATTCCAAACTCCCCATCCATATAAACCCTCTTGTCCGCAACCTCACATATTCCTGACAACCCTCCGAGGCGATTGAAAAGGAGATGGCCTCGGGATCTACTTACTTAAATAAACATCGAAGTACTACCGCTAGGTAGTTTCTTAACAAGCCTTTTACGCATTTTATTGTAATTCATCACTTTAACTTATTGTATTTATGTAATATACAGTTGTAAAATTCAATTAAATATATATAAAAAAATAAAAAAATATGTGCACTAAGCCCAATCATTTTAATGGGCTATAGAAAAGAGATTATATTATTCATATATTTATTAATTTGTTTATAATTTATATTGTATTTTATTACTTCTAAATGTGTCTAAGGGTGATAAATCTAGTGGAATAGTGTCTTGTTAAATCTTTTATTTAAATATGTTTTTGTATTTTATATTGTAATGTAGCTGTATTTGTATGAGGATTACCCCCAAAAGCAAATAAAGTTTCATTGATTCATTTAATTACTGGTATAGTTTAAATAAAATGTTCATTAACACCGAACAATTATTTAAATATGTTTTTGTATTTTATATTGTAATGTAGCTGTATTTGTATGAGGATTACCCCCAAAAGCAAATAAAGTTTCATTGATTCATTTAATTACTGGTATAGTTTAAATAAAATGTTCATTAACACCGAACAACAGAAATCTTTATATAGAAAAATGCGCTCTTTTCCCTTGGTCAATGAATCATGAGTAAACGGCTTGACCTATTTCACTAATTCCTTTTTTGTTGTGTTTATAACAGTCAGGAGAAGATTATTACGCTGTCGTTATTACGACCATCATTATAGTCCTTAGGTTTTATTTAATTGTCTAAGGTGATACTAATCTCTCATTTTAATACTAATCTCTTTCCCACAAGAACATTCATTCCCTTGAGCACCCTTCTGTACATATCTCTGTCCAAACAATCCCGATCTGTCAGCCCTACTTGTTCCATTTCATCCCTAATTTGCTTGAAATGTCCTGTTGAATTTTTTTGACCATGGATAAGTGGAAAAATTCTATGATTTAGTCTTTCAGGTGTGTCCATAGAACCTCATCCTTCCCACCCTAACGCCAGTCTCAAGGTCTGTTGTTTCCTTATAGATCTCTGTATCCTTCAGGTATTCTCTTGGGTCCGTAGATCCTTCTTAGAATTCATATTTTTATTAACAGTAGCAGCTATATGTTGGGAAGACACGAGATTTCCGCTGCATAGATTATCACTGGCTTGACCGTGTTATAATGTCGTTATTAGCCTCAATAGATAAGTTCTTGTCATAAAAATTGCTGGTGGCAAAGTTAAATTTCTCTATATTGGCGATCCTTTCCTTAAACACTTCTCTCTCCGAACCATTGATGCATATGATTTCTCCAAGGTACACAAATCCCTGAATCACTTTGATCGTTACAAACACTTAAATGAGCACACATTAACTTCCTTTTGTCAATCAATTATTTTATTTCATAAGCATTCACATTAAATATGGAAATTAGCACCAACCATATAGCCAATAATTCATCTAATTTTAAGAAAAAAATAGATGAACTTTTAGATAAGCACATTATATCTTGAAAATGGGGAAACAGTCCCGAAACGTTGATAGATGTGAATGCTTATGAAATAAAGTGATTGATTGACAAAAGGAAGTTAATGTGTGCTCATTTAAGTGTTTATATTAAGAAAAACTTCCAGAAAAATTAAAAAAGAAAAGAAATTCAATTGTTACATGTTTATTTTCCACGTTTTACATTTATAAATAAATCCTCTCTCTCTCTTTGTCTGGGTATCATGTGTGAACGGCTTGACCGATTTCGATGCATTCATTGTTTTAGGAGAAGGTTCCTATGAATGAAAAAAAATAGAAAAGTTAATATGGCGATTAGCTTTTCTTTGGTTATCTAAGGTGATAATAATCTCTATATTTCGCTTGGTTACAGTTAAGAATTTAAAAGGAAATTTTCTGTCGGGTCAGCTAGTAAGTAATGAATTTCACAATTTTTACTAAGAAATATCAAAATACGTTCGATTAACTAAATTTATTACGAGTTGAACTTTCTGATATGATCCGCATTTTGCCCATATTCTCTTATTCGTTTCTTCAGGCGTTTCTCCACCATACGATCGGATATCAATTTCCTCACAAAGCCGGCGGTATCGCTATGTCGGGATCCGACAAGATTGGGTGTTCTTCTAGCTCGTGACTAGAGGAATTAATTTTTAAACACTACAGGTTATTATTATATTTGGACTATGCTGATGGGTCTTATCGCTCCGTTATAATCTAAAAAATCTGGAGCGAGCAACACACAACTTTCACTTAACTCCCTTTTTAGAATCTATTAAAGTATTTTCTAAAACAGTAAGAGATAAAAATAAGTGAAACCATTAAAAATCAATTAAATTAAATTTCTATAGAAACATGTGTTTTATTGAAAAATCTATGATATCTTCTATATATATATAAAAAAATCTCGTGTCACAATGTTTGTTCGCGATATACTCTGAAATTACTGAACCGAATATGATCAGACTTCTTAAGTATCTGTTATTTGGTCCAACTAAAATGATAGGATAGTTTTTATTACTATTCTAAATGGTTGAAAAACATTTTTTTTCTAAAACGTAAAACAAAATTTGTTTAACTATGGCAACACTGGTTCCCTCCCAGTAACCTTCCATGCCATCACGTATGTGATTATTAATTCAAATCTATGTGTTTGGTTATTTATTTATATAACGTCACTTTATGCTACTATGGCTAATCGGACGTTGCTACAGTGGGAGTCCTAAATTTTTCCTATCCAGATTTTATTTGGATAGGGATCTTTAACGAGTACCTGACATCACACAGGCTCGGGACCACCTCTTAACGTCCCCTCCGAAGAACGGCATAAATAAGGATTTTTACTCCTATTAAAAAATCCTGGGACCACTTGCGGGGTTGAACCGGTGACCTTTGGCATAGGAGGCCGTTTTGCTAACCACCCAGTTACAAGTGATTCCTCAAATATATGTGTTGGTTGATTGTTTCTATGCGTTTCCAGAAAAATTGTTAGTACTCATTTGAATGACTTGCGATGAGTTATGAGTTGCAAAGTAGTTATGATGATATACAACGGTTATTTTTAAAAGATAAAACGATGTTATTGAATAATTTGGATGTGGCTACTTGGTACTGGTATGTAATTGTAACATTGAGTAAATAAAATTGATATCTGACATGAAATAATAATCTTTTATTTTATTTTATATAACCTCATTCAACATAGTCACTATCAACATCTTCCGTAATGTGTAGCAATTTTAATTTAAATTATTTCATTTATCAAATTGAATTCACCAAACCGCAAACAAAGATAATGAAGTGTAGTTTTTGTTCTATTTTTCCAATGTGTCTCGATATTAGAAAAAAGATATTTATAGTTGTATTAGATTAATTATAGAAATGGGTTAAGTTGTTTTTAAATCACTTTCCTCATCAACCATAATTCTAACTTTCGTCTAATAGAAGTAGGCATACCCAAAATTACTCAATAAATTTTAGCTGTAACATAATCGTGGTATAACATAAATGTGATTGATATACATTGATCCAACGAATTGGAATATTTTCACTTGAAAACAACTTTGATAAATGTAATTGTAACAAATATAATATTTATATTTCTTGAAAATTTATACGTCTTATAATAAAGGAGTAGTTGTTGACCGATTTGACTATATGGTAAGGAAGTTGGTTAAGGGTGCAGCCACCAAGAAAACACCAGTAAGAAAAAATAAAAATAACTGTGTTTTATTGGTAGTTTCTTTGTTACCACATCCCAAACAACTGCTCCATTATATGCGTTTTATACAATAGTCACCACTCATAAACGCATTTATGCAAATTTAAATAAAGACAAAATGAAATATACACGAGCATATTAATTTAATATGCAAATAAATTTATTAGAGGATTGTTTAACATAATTTCACTGTCAGCATATTTATTTGTTATAATATTGGGTTGTGTCACATGAAATGTCCGTTTTCAAGGTAAAGGATTTTTATTAAAAACAAGATAATTTATTTGAAGTATTTACCTTCTTTTTCTACACATTTTTCCAAATGTGAATCGAGCTCTTTTACTTTCCCAATACACTTTAAATGTCTGGAAACGGTAGATGCACTTGCATTTAGTTGTGCTGAGAGTCCTTTAACTGTTTGGTAGGGGTTTCCTTCTACTTCATGTTTGAGGACATCGTTGTCTATTACGGACGGAGGTAGTTTTCCAAGTCGGTATCCCCTGCTGAAAACTTAGCAAACCAACGGCAAATGGTCCGTTCATTAACACTCCCTTCCCCAAACGCCTTGCAAATATTTCTAGCGGCCTCAGCTGCTTAATGGCCGAGTTTAAACTCGTACAAAAATATTACTCGAAAATCGCGTGTTTCCATGTTCATATTTGGAGTTATACTAAAAAGTGGGTAATTGATTGGGAAGCTAATGTTTATAATACAAAGGTAGATGATTAGTAACTGTTTACTTTAAATATGTAAACATTCGGAAGAAAACAACAGAGACCTGCAAAATCCTTTATGTATTTCAAAAACTATAAAAACGGCACCCGGGATTGCTTTACAAGCTCCGCCTATTTCTCCCTCCTACTTATTTTCTTATTATACAGTCCTACCTTGCTGATAGATCTTTCCAAATAAATCACCACAGCTCCTATTAATCCTCCCTTTGTTCTCAATCTGCTGGTGTTCCCCAAGGCAGCATCCTAGCATCCTTTATACAGTCTATACAGCTGATATCCCAACCCATCTTAACACTTTCCTTTCTACTTATGCTGATGACACGTGTGTGTTATCGGTAGATAATGATCCATTTACTGCCTCCCACACTCTTCAATCCCACATCCGAGACCTTGAAGTATGGTGTCAGAAATGGAGGATTAAAATTAATTCTAACAAATCCCACCAAATAACCTTTACCCTTCGCCGTAAACCAATGACTTCCTGCCCCACAGTATCCTTTAATGACACTCCACTAGCCCCTGCTGAACAGATTCGATACCTCGGACTCTACCTTGACAACCGTCTGACTTGGAATCCCCATAAAAGACTGAAAAGAAAAGAAACTGCCCGACGTTTTCGACTACTCCAACACTTACTTGACAAACGCTCCAATCTTCCACTTACTTACAAAAGACTTATTTATATGACCATCATAAGACTGATATGGACTTACGGAGTAGAGCTATGGGGCTCTACCAAACCATCAAATTCTTCTCGTATCCAATCCTTACAATCCAAAATCCTTCGTAAAATCCTTAACGCTCCTTACTTTGTCACGAATAAGCTCATCCATAAAGACCTTAATATCCCATATGTTACTGAATTAGCCCGAACCAGATATCAATCATTCCATGAAAAACTCCATTTCCACTCTAATCCACTAGTTTCTATCCTATCATCCTCTTCGTTTCCTGATAATCCTCCGAGGCGTCTGAAAAGAAGATGGTCCCGAGACCTTCTAGTTTAAAATATTTTTAGAGTGCTGCCGATGGGTGGCATCTCTTCATGTATTTCATGTTAGATTACTATATCCATCACATTTACTTGTATATAATTATACAGTTGTAAATATCAATAAATATGTTTAAAAAAATAAAATAAAATAAAAACGGACATTTCATGTGAAATAACCCAATATATAGCTGTATATATCAATACATAATAATTTTAAGGAAGTTTATGATCTAATTAACAAAAACCTTTAATGAATAATATTATGAATGAGCTAATTATATTACAAACATATAATTTTGCTTATTATTAAATACCTCCGTATTACTTTTACTTTATAATTATAGGGTAATATTATTCACTTTCCTGTGTACGAAGGAAACACGTCAACCACTGGCATCTAATTAAAAGGATACGTGAATAGAATGTAAAAGAAAGTGGTGATGAGAGAGAAGTAGGAAATCGTGCTGCGACCTTTCCCATGGGGACCTGGTCTGGGACCTACAGCTGTCGGGGGTGGCTTGTGCAACCTCCGCGATGCAAGATGCACATCATAACTGCAGACACAACTTAATGTGTAGGCTTAGTGAATTCATTATAAGCAAACTCGTATGATAGGACAAATTGGAAAACACAACAGATTAATTGTGAGACTTACGCTCTCTTAATTATACCTTTTTTTTTCAAACATAGTTTTTTTTTTTTTCAAACATAGTTTTTTTTTTTTTTTTTTTTTTTTTTTTTTTTTTTTTTTTTTTTTTTTTTTCTCAACTTAATTTAAAAAATGGTTCAGTGTTCATTGTGCGAATGTGCCATCACTCGTGACGACAAAAGCAATTTAAATTGCAGTAAATGCCGTGTTGTTTATCACGGCAAATGCTGTAATTTGAAAGAAAAAGACATTGAAACTCTGAGAGTCAATAAAAAATCATGGCTGTGCCCTAAATGTGACCCAGAAAAAAAAAAAATTGATAAACCCTCATCTCCTTCCAAGATCAGTGAGCAGAAATCAGGTATGCCAACCTTGGCCGATGTAATGTCAGCAGTGACCAGTCAAGGATCCCAGGTCAACGAGGAAATTAAAAACATGCGCGGTTCTCTAGAAAAATATGGAGAACTTAGTTTTGAATTAAATGAGAGGCTCTCCAAAATAGAAAGCCATCTAGAAAGCCAGGCAAAATATATCGAAGAGCTCTCTCTAGAGAATAAGACTTTAAAAAATAAAGTAGGTGAGCTCGAGGTTCGTCTTAATAAGGCCGAGCAGGGCCTACTTCGTAGGTCTCTAGAAATTCGGGGTATCCCGGTCCGTCCCGGTGAAACCCCTGCGGCTCTGGTGACCAGTGTGGCGGCCGGCCTAGGTATGAAGATTTCTCCTGAGGATCTGGACACGGTGGTACGACGTAGATCGAAGCCGGGTGACGAAAGAACACCTCCTGTCGTTGTCCGTTTCGTCAGGCAAATCACGAGGGACGAGCTGGTGAAGCAAAGAAAGGTCAAAAGGGATTTCACCACGCTGGACATCGGGTGGGAATCCAATGATTGCCACCGTATATACCTGAGCGAGGAAATGTCTCCAGGAAACAGACACCTTTACTGGCTCGCCCGACAGAAGAGATCGCCAGGAAAACTAAAATATGTTTGGTTTTCAGCCGGCCGAGTTCGCTGTCGTAAGGACGACGGACATCCGGTGGTCTTCATCGACCGAGCACAGGACCTAGAGGTCTTCGGCTGACGTCCTGACTATCGTCTACTCTCTGGCTACAAACGGATTTACACCATGGACTTTATTTGTAATTTACTGAGTTTAATGTTTAGTGTCACGGTATATTTTTATTTTTATACAATTTTTGATTTCTTCATTAGTCATTATTTATTTAATTTTTCAAGTATTCTTCACTCAACACTTTTGATTGTTCTATTTTGTATTTATTTTCTTTTAATCTTTAAATTTAACCAAAATTTAGCTACGTCATTTACCTACCATCAGTGTTTTTCCCCATCCCGTTCCTATGACTAGTATCCTAAATATTTGTCACGTCAACTCCCAATCCTTGCCCGCTCATTATGATGAATTCCTTCAATACTTTACCCAGAACTTTTACCATATAATTGCAGTATCAGAAACTTGGCTTAAACCCTACATTCCCTCCTCTTCTATTTCCTTACCCGACCACTCCTTCTTACGTCATGACCGATTAGGCCGCACTGGCGGAGGAGTCGGTCTCTATGTACATAATAGCCTAAAATCGCGTATCCTGGATGTCTCAACCCAATCCGATCATCCTCATATTGAATTTATCATCCTTGAAATTATTTGTAATAATCATCCTCTCTTATTTGCAGTGGTGTATCGCCCTCCTTTAGTTCCGTTTGATGCTCCTTTTGAAACTACCCTCTACAGCTACGTTCCTCTCTATAACAATATTATAATATCCGGCGACTTCAACACCAATTTCCTTTCCAACTCCAATGACAAACTGTACCTCGAAAATCTCTTCTTTTCCCTTAATCTTTTTATTGTACCTTTTTCTTCCACCCATCATACTCATTGCTCAGATACCTGGCTCGACCTTCATGTAATTGATTCAGCACATAGCCTCCTCTCTTCATCTCAATTACCAGTCCCATTCTTATCCTGTCATGACCTAATACAAATTTCATACAATATCCAAACTCCAACAATCCTTCCTAAAACAACAACTTTCCGTAATATCAACTCCCTTACCCGTGAAATCATCCAATCCGATCTTGAAGTCCTAAAGTGGGACGATATATATTCTTGTACCTCTATAGATTCAATGGTCGATATCCTCACCTCTAACCTTATCAGTATTCTTGACAAACATGCTCCCCTCAAAACCTGTACCTTCCGCCACCGCCCTGCTCCTTGGATGAGTCCAGAAATAAAAGACTTACAAAAGAGGCGTGAGGCTGCCCGTAGACGCTTTAGACGTACTAGACTGACGGAAGACTATCAAGCATTCAGGGCACTCCGCAATCTGACTCAGGCAACAATTAGACAAGCAAAATCTAATTACTTTCACGAAACTCTCTCCTCTGCTCCCGATTCAAAGTCAAAATGGCAACTCCTTCGCCAACTGTCTCTTTGCAAATCCTCTTCCTCACCATCCTATCAAACCTCTCCAGATGAATTAAATGTATACTTTTCATCTTCCTCCTCTGATAATCATTCTCCACATTCTTCCGATTTTTCTTCAGTTACATCATTTAATCCAGATAATTTTTATTTTTCCGATATCACACCAACCGACCTTATCTCCTCTGTAATGAAATCCCATACCAACTCAATAGGATTTGACGGAATACCCGTCAAATTATTAAAATTATGCCTTCCCGAAATCCTACCAGTTCTTCTATTCATATATAATTTTTCCCTCCAAAATTCTATATTTCCATCTACTTGGAAAAAAGCAATAGTCCATCCTATCAATAAAACCTCTAATCCTACATCTCCTAAAGACTATCGCCCTATTTCCATTCTATCTAACCTTTCCAAGCCTTTAGAAAGAATAGTCCAATCTCAATTATCTAATTTCCTTGAAAAGTCTAAACTTCTTGATCCTCTCCAATCCGGTTTCCGACCTGGTTTTTCCACACAATCCGCTCTCCTCAAAATCACCAGCGACTTACATACTGCTATGGATGAAAAGAAACTGACCGTACTAATACTTCTAGACTTTTCAAAAGCTTTTGACTCCATGGACCACTCCATCCTTTTCTCCAAACTACAATCCCTATCCTTTTCTAACAGCACTATTCGTTGGTTTCACTCATTTCTCTCTGGTAGAACCCAAGCTGTCACCATTCCTAATCATCCTCTATCTTCCTTTCTTGCCCTTTCGGCAGGTGTGGCCCAGGGTTCAAGTATATCTCCTCTCCTTTTTAATTCCTACATCAATGACCTTCCCAAATCTATTCATCATTGCTCCCACCATTTGTACGCTGATGATTTCCAGATCTACCTATCCTTCTCCCCATCTGAGACATTACTAGCATTTTCCAAGATTCAGGAGGACCTGGATAGAATCAGCGCCTGGGGAATTCAGAATAAACTTAAGCTAAATGCCATGAGGACACAAGCAATAGTAATAGGTTCCAATTCCCTTCTCAAATCTAATTCCAATTTTCCAAATCTAATCCTTAATAATTACCCAATTACGTTCAGTTCCACTGTCAAAAACCTAGGTATCATCATCGACCAATCCCTCTCCTGGAAACCCCATATTGCCCAAATCTCCCGAAAAACAATAAGTACTCTTAAATTTTTCCATCGCTCCCGTCATCTCCTTCCCCTATCCACTCGTAAGCTCCTCGTTTCTTCACTTATTTTCCCCCACTTTGACTATTGTTGTGCGGTGTATGACGGCCTCCCGGCTGTGCTTGAAGGCAGACTAAAGCGCATTATGAACATTTCCTTGAGATTTGTCTTCGGTACTTCAAGGAGGTCTCATGTTACCCACTTATACGGTGAATTAAAGTGGCTCCTCCCCTCAACCCGCAGACAATATTTCCTTGGATCATACCTCTACCAAACTATTAACTCCCAGCATCCTTCCTATATCCACAGTCTCCTTCAATTTAAATCCTCAGTCCACTCCCTTGAAACTAGATCGCGACAGTCTGACCTTTATCTTCCTACCCACAGAACCAAAACTTTTGATCGTTCCTTTATTGTTCGCTCTACCACACTCTGGAATTCTCTACCTATCCACATCCGCCATGCTGCCTCTTTATCCTCATTCAAATCCCAACTTTTCCTATACCTTCTGTCATCCCAAATAGACGATCAGCAAATATGATATGATATATGATAGAAATCTACATTGAGTGAATGAAGATTACTGTTTACCGCCCAAACTTTAATTTGCTTTTGTTTGAATAAAATTTTAGTTTTTCAGAAGATAAAATTAGAAGATATATATTTTTCATTAATTTCTTTGTTATTTCTTATGTATGGTATCTTTCTCATTGTAAATAATTGTAATTTTTTGTAAATAATAATTAATCATGCTTCTTGTCTGTTGGCCAGACATATTACATATTTCTATTGTACATAACTGTTATTCTTAGGGGACCTAGTCCCAGAATAAAATTTTTTTTCTATTCTATTCTATTCTATTCTATTCTAATATTACGTTTAGAAGAGTTCAAATGATTTGTTTTAATGTTTAATTATTCGAATTTTATTTTACTTTACACTTCTCTTAACTCTCACGTCATACTCTACGACATTTTTTATTTCATACCTTCCATTTCGATATATCTAACATAAGAGAGATTGGAGGAAGAAACATATAGCATTTCCAAGTCAATTGTAACCTTTTCCAAGTCAAATGTAACTTTTTCCAAGTCAAATGTAACCTTTTCCAAGCCAAATGTCACCTTTTCCATTTCAAATGTCACCTTTTCCAAGTCAAATGTCACCTTTTCCATTTCAAATGTTACCTTTTCCAAGTCAAATGTCACCTTTTTCTTCACTTATAGCCTTAAATATTCCGTTTAATTTATTTATTTATTGAAAAATAATTAGTTTAATTAACATTATGACTTTTTTAATAATTTTGGCATATAATAATTGATAATTTTTTTGGGTCTCTTAGATATTTGATACCAAGTTCTGTTTTTTACTAGCTAATATTTAAAAAAATTAATTATCGTCTATTTAGTTTTAAGATAGTTGCTGATTTTGATTTTTTAGAGAGGAGAGGTAGTTTTTTGGAATAATTAATGTGTTTTCGAGTATTATAATTAAATTTTTCGAGCTGTATTTTTTATCGCTCGCGTGGATGTTAACTCACATTTACTTTTAATGTTTTTTATTGATATAGGGATTAATTAATGTGCTTTCGGGTGGTTATGATTACGTTTTTCTAGCTGTATTTTTCATCGCTCATGCGTATTTTAACTCGCATTCAATTGTAATGTTTTTTATTGATATAGGGATTAATTAATCTGTTTTCGGGTGGTTATGATTACGTTTTTTGAGCTGTATCTTTTATCGGTCATGCGTATTTCGACTCACATTTACTTTTAATGTTTTTTATTGATATAGGGATTAATTAATGTGTTTTCGGGTATTATAATTACGTTTTTCGAGCTGTATTTTTTATCGCTCGCGTGGATGTTAACTCGCATTAAATTGTAATGTTTTTTATTGATATAGGGATTAATTAATCGGTTTTCGGGTGGTTATGATTACGTTTTTTGAACTGTATCTTTTATCGGTCATGCGTATTTCAACTCACATTTACTTTTAATGTTTTTTATTGATATAGGGATTAATTAATGTGCTTTCGGGTGGTTATGATTACGTTTTTCTAGCTGTATTTTTTATCGCTCGCGTGCATGTTAACTCGCATTAAATTGTAATGTTTTTTATTGATATAGGGATTAATTAATCTGCTTTCGGGTGGTTATGATTACGTTTTTCGAGCTGTATGTTTTATCGCTTATGCGTATTTCAACTTGTATTTACTTTTAATCTTTTTATTTTTATAGAGATATATCCTTGTGTTTTCGCGCGGTTATGAAAATGTTTAAAAGCTTTTTTATTATCACTCGTGCAGATTTCAACTCGCCTTTATTTTTTATATATTTTTTTTTTTGATATTGGTATTGTTCATTTAGTTTTTGGTTCTCATTATAACGTTGCTGGAATATACATCGTTTAGCTTTTTCTTTTATTTTTATTTATTATTATTATTTTATAAAAGGATTAGTTATAGGTCCTTGTCTAGCGTCCTGAGTAAATTTGTTCAACTAAATCTTTTGTAAAGGATCCGCTTCCTAACTTGGTCTTACAATTATTTAATAATATAATTGAGGAATCGTTTATTCTATTTTCGGGTATTCTGATAACATTATTTGAACCGAAATAGTTATCGCTTTTACTCATTTTAAGTTACTGTTCCTATTTCATAAATATTCGATAGAGGAATCGTTCATAGTGTTTTCGGGAATACTAATAGAGTTTATGACATTTATTTATAGCTATTGCACATTTTAACTTAAATGAAAAGTGATCTAGAAGAATGCGCAATCGCAATGTAACGTCCAAATCAAAAATTTAATGAGATCCTGCAAAAACACAATAAATAATTTTTACATCATATTATAACATAATACCTAAGGTTTGTAGAAATTCCCAAGCGCATAAAAGAATAAAGTTCAAAACACGTTATGAGAATCCCCTAAAACAAAAACAAAGAAAGACCACTGCAAATGCAAGTTGAAATGAGAGCAAGCGACAATAAAAACATCTTAAAAAACGTAATTACAAGACCCGAAAAGATAATTACAAACGTCTATAACAATAAAAAATATCAAAAGTAAATCCGAATTGAAATACGCATAAGCGATAAAAAATACAGCTCGAAAAACGTAATCATAACCACCCGAAAGAAGAATAATTAATCCCTATATCAATAAAAAACATTAAAAGTATATGCGAGTTGAAATACGCATGAGCGATGAAAAATACAGCTAGAAAAACGTAATCATAACCACCCGAAAGCACATTAATTAATCCCTATATCAATAAAAAACATTAAAAGTAAATATGAGTTGAAATACGCATGAGCGATAAAAGATACAGCTCAAAAAACGTAATCATAACCACCCGAAAGCACATTAATTAATCCCTATATCAATAAAAAAACTTTAAAAGTTAATGCGAGTTAACATCCACGCGAGCGATAAAAAATACAGCTCGAAAAATTTAATTATAATACTCGAAAACACATTAATTATTCCAAAAAGCTACCTCTCCTCTCTAAAAAATCAAAATCAGCAACTATCTTAAAACTAAATAGACGATAATTAATTTTTTTAAATATTAGCTAGTAAAAAACAGAACTTGGTATCAAATATCTAAGAGACCCAAAAAAATTATCAATTATTATATGCCAAAATTATTAAAAAAGTCATAATGTTAATTAAACTAATTATTTTTCAATAAATAAATAAATTAAACGGAATATTTAAGGCTAGAAGTGAAGAAAAAGGTGACATTTGACTTGGAAAAGGTAACATTTGAAATGGAAAAGGTGACATTTGACTTGGAAAAGGTGACATTTGAAATGGAAAAGGTGACATTTGACTTGGAAAAGGTTACAATTGACTTGGAAAAAGTTACATTTGACTTGGAAAAGGTTACAATTGACTTGGAAATGCTATATATAGATAAGCGAAAATAAAACTATATTAAAGATTTAAGAACTCCAGATATTCTCACAGAACTGAATAATATTGATGTAATAATGGAAGTCATGCAATACACGAAAAAACGTTTGAGGTATTTGGAGCTAGCGCGGCTCCTAGGTTCCCAAAACCAAGAGATGATTAATTACATCGCTTCCTGGAGCATTGAGGTGCTCAGCTTATCATGCCTGGATAATGAGTCCTTTCCAGGACTGGAATGTTTCTAAAGGACGAGAAGTAATAAATTAATTGAAAAATCGAACAATTGAAAAATATTGTTAATTGAGACATTGATTTCCAAAAGGTACTAAAGGACATTTTTTACGAAATTGATTTTTTTACATATTTGTATTCTCATCATTTAGTTTTATCTAAATATTCTATTTTATGATATCTAATGAATTCTCAAGTCCTTAAAAAACGCGATTTAGAAATGCGGTCATTTTCTAAAAGTACTAATTACGCATTTATTTTCGTTCCAAATCATTCTAAAAAAAATCATTTCATAACTTTAATATGATGTTATTATTATAGTAAAAAAATAATTCTAAATTTTAAGACAAAAAGACCCATTTACCTAGTTTAATAATATAGTAATGAGAGATTTTCGCGCTTCCTATAAAATTTCCTAGAATGGATATAGTACCTTTTGGAAATCAACGTCTCAATTGGCTTGAATAAATGTGAAAACTGTATAAAACCGATTGGAAATTTTATGATCTAAAAGTTGATGAGTTATAATACTAATAGACTTACTAAAAAGAAGTTTCAATACCGATACTACTAAATATTGCCTGCACAGATTTGTCCAGTAATCACCGTTCAAGTCCAAGTCCCTGAGCTCAGACTTTGCACAATCCTGCAATTAACACTCTTGTTATGCCTACCAACTTTTTAGGAATCCTTTCTTCACTCACCTCGACAACTTTACACAACCATTTGGGTCTCTTCGATGCTATCAACTCAAACATACTCACAGGGTACAAGCTCCGCCATTCCGCGTTCTTTTACTCTCTGAATACCCCAGTGGCCTCTTCCCTCTTTGGACCAAATATTTTCCGGAATCCGTTCCCTCATTTAAGTCGCTGCGGTTCTATCAACTCAATTTTTTAAGTTTCTTGATAGGAAACGCGAACTAAGTATTTACTTCTTCCTCGAACTCCTGTGTGCCATTAAGCTTGGAGTTACAGTCTCTGTCCATTGAGCCCATTGGTTTCTGTCCCTGGCAAGTCTTCTCATCTCCGGGATGGTACGTCCTCTCGCTGCTCCAAGTTTTCCAATGTAGTCATTATACATAGATCTGGGTCTGCCACGAGGTCGTCTGCCTTCCGGTCTGGCTTCCAAGTACCACCTGGCTTTTCGGGTGTCACAGACTGATCTGACACTCAAATCCTCACGTTCTCTCTCATTCCTGATGCGATCCCTCCTTGTCTTTCCTACTGTTCTTCTGAGGAATCTCATTTCAGCAGATGTGATCTTACTCAGATGCTTGCTGAGGGTTGTACATATTTCAGCTCCGTACAGCAGCGCTGGGAGAAACACAGATTTAAATAACCTCACTTAGCCTCCCTACTAACTTCCAGCTTGCCTATGATTGTTTTTTCTCAAAACAATCTCTCTGGTAGTATAGTCCATTGGCCTTCGTCACTCGATTTAGGACCTCCTGATCTATTTTACCATCACTATTAATAATAGGTACGTATAATTATTCGTTGATTCTAGGGGTTCTCATTACATAAAATCACAGGCTCTGCATTTTCTTTTCCAACACTCATCACTTTGTATTTACGCAACATAGTAACACGCATTTCCCGCATTTAACCTCAACTCTATTTTCTCATGGACTTCGTTTTTTTTCATGTTATCATAGAACCTAAATACTTAAATTTCTCTATGTATTAAGGCGTATTTCCTAATGTATAAATATCACCAAGATTGTCACCGTTACTACTACTGATCATGTATTTTACATTTATTTCACCAGTTTAACCAGTTTTCATTAATTAACTTATAATAATTAGTTGTACAGTTTCCGAAATGGAATTTCACCACCCATATTCAAACATTTCTCGTTACGACATCATACTTCACCTTTCCTATGGCATATCCTAGAGATAAATTTTTTTTTTTTTTTTTTTTTTTTTTTTTATTTCTTTTATTCGTATATATTACAATTTGTCATAATAGACAATAATAATAGTGCTACAGGATCTCATTCATACAATATTTACAATATAAACAAAAGGAAAGTCAAATTACATAAAATGAAATAAAAATAAATAAACGTATACAATAACAAAATTAAGTAGACAAAATAAATACAAATAAATGAAGTTAACAAATAAATAAACAAAACATGTCACATTCATACCTATGTACAATATTTACAATCAGCTCGGGAACCCCGGACGGGGCTTGTCCCCCACGTGTGGAAGGACAAGCAGAGCCCAAAGGATCCCAGCGCCTCCCTCTCAGCCGCATCACTGGTAAGAGCCAGCGGAAGCTAAGTGAGGGCGCCATAGCCACAATCACACCGCACTTGAGAGGAGAATCTGACCAGTGTCAGAACTCCAGCATACGTATTTACAATATATCTCGGGGCCACTGCCGTTTCAACCTTCTAGGTGGGTTGTATGGATGAGTGGAGCTGGATAGGGATCGTGCTAAAGGATTAGGATGATGAATGAGGTTCTGATGGAATTTGGATAATTTGGATGGAATTAGGTCTGAAATAAATGGAACATTAAGGTCGTGGTGCAAGGTATAGTTGGATACATAATAAGGAGCATTTACTATTATTCGGAGGACTTTGGATTGAAAGGATTGAATGCGTTTAGCTGTCCCCCACAGTTCAAGTCCGTAGGTCCAGATGGGCTTCAGTATTGTCTTATAAATTAATAATTTGTTCTCAACTGTAAGTTCAGATTTTCTGTTTAATAGTCTGTATAACTGTCCGAATCGTCGATTGAGTTCTTTTCTTTTAAGTCTTGTATGTGGGTTCCACGTCAGTCTTTTGTCTAGTAGTAAGCCAAGATAGCGGACTGTATCTGAAGGAGGAATAGGAATGGAATTGAAGTAAACTGGCGGACAGGAGTTTCGTCGAAGAGTGAAGGTTACGTGTTTGCATTTGGCCTCGTTTACCTTTATGCGCCAAGCACCACACCAGTCTTCGATAAGACAAAGGTGTCTTTGCAGGATTAAGGATGCTGTTTCGGGATCGGAACTGGATGATAGGATGGCGGTGTCGTCTGCAAATGTTGCCAGAAAGGTGTCAGGATGATTAGGAATATCAGCGGTGTAAAGGATGTAGAGAACGGATCCCAGGACGCTGCCCTGAGGAACACCGGCCTCAACGGGATAAGAGTTGGAAAATTCTACACCACAGCGAACTTGAAAGGAGCGGTTTGAGAGATAGGATCTTAGAATGAGGTAGAGAGACTGGGGTAAATGCGTTTTAAGCTTGAAGAGTAATCCAGCGTGCCATACCCGGTCAAAAGCTTGTGCTATGTCCAGAAACGCACCAGAACAATACTCTTTGCATTCGAGGGCTGAGGAAATATGGTCTACAACTCGGAGTCCTTGTTGAACAGTGGAATGATGAGAACGGAAACCAAACTGGTGGGAAGGAAGGTTGTGAGATTCTAATATAGGCAGGATTCGTTTTAGAAGGAGCTTTTCGAAGATTTTTGAGAGGATGGGGAGTAGACTAATAGGTCTGTAGGATGAAGTGTTACTGGAAGGTTTACCTGGTTTTAGGAATAGAATGATTGTAGAATGTTTCCATAAGAGAGGAAAATAGGTGGTGCGAAGGATGCAGTTGTAGATGTATGTAAGAAAAATAATGGCTTTCTGGGGAAGTTGTCGCAGGATCTGGGGGGGTAAGGAGATCGTGTCCAGGAGATTTACGAAGGGTCAGTTTTTGAAGAAGATATTTCACCTCAGATGGATTAATAGCTCTAGGAGGTAGGGAAAGAGGTATTGGTGAGAAAAGGAATTCTTGAACTGTTGTGGTATGATTTCTGTTGGATTCCAGGTGAGGAGTGAATACTTTGGAGAGGTGTGTGGCGAATTCCTCGGCTTTGTCTTCATCAGACGCAGCCCAGGAGTCATCACCACGCCGGAGAGGATGGGAAACTTTGTGGTATTTTAGGATCTTTTTGGTCACATTCCACAGGGAATTATCTCGTGCTGATAGAGAGGAGAGGTAGGAATTAAAGGACTGGGAACGGAAGGTCGCCAACTCCCGCTTTAATTGCCTACAATAAAAGTTATAGGAGCGGCGATCTGTTGGGTGTCAGGTTCTTTGCCATAATGATCTGGCTCGGCGTTTTGCATGGAAGAGGTCAGCTAGGTGTTGAGGTAAATGGTTTTGCTGAGGTGTTCTATTGGAGTGCTTAGGAGAGGAGGCAGTCCAGACAGCTTGCTGAATGGCGGTAGTAAAGGAGTAGACGGAATCATCAAGGTCATCCGGTGTTTTGAGGGTCACACTGAGGTCAATATTATCGGTGAGGATTTGGCGGAAGAGGTTGCAGTTGACAGGGCCTCGGATAAATGATGGTGGAATGGGTTTCGGAATAGGAGTTAGGGATACTTTAAGGATCAGTGGACTATGGTCAGAGGATAGTTCATCAAGGCGAGTTACGTAATAGTTCAGGGAGCCTAATCCGCTGTGGATGAAGAAGTCGAGGATATCTGGATTACGGTTAGGATCTGTTGGCCAGTAGGTAGGGGAGTCAGGAGGTAGGAGGTTAAAATTTCGGGAATTCAAAGCAGTCAGCAAATTTCTTCCACGAGAATTCGTGGTTCTAGAACCCCACTGCTGGTGCTTGGCGTTTAGATCTCCACCCAAAATAAAATGATTTCCTAGGGAATCCAGGAAGGATGCAAATTCGGTGTTGGAAATGGAGTGTTTGGGAGGGCAATATGCTGATGTAATAGTTACCGGATAGGAAAAAGTCTTGATTACTATTGCTGTGGCTTGCAGGAAATCATAGGTAGGAAGTGGAAGTAAATGATGAGAGAGGGATTGGTGGACAATGATAGCAGAACCGGCATGAGCTTTGCCTTCTGGGTGGTTTGTACGGTATGTTATGTACTGCGGTATTTTGAAAAGCTGTTTAGTGGTTAGTCTAGTTTCAGTAATAAGTGCAACGTCAATTGTTTTGTCTTGCAACAACACTGTCAGTTCGTCAGTGTGATTTCTAACACCATTCGGATTCCAAAGGAGAATGGATAAGGAATTAGGTGAGGTCATTTATGGTTTTTGTAAGGCAGGAATGAGATTTGATACTAGATTTGTAAGGAGTGATATAAGCGGCATAACAAGAGATTTGATTTCGGAGATGAACGATGTCATTAGACTGGTAAGATCTGTGACGTTTGATGGTGGAGGGATATGAGAAATTTGATGTTGAGGATTTTTTTGAAGATTAGGTAAACTTTGAGGGATAGATTGTTGTACAATAGATTGAGAATGTTGAGGAAAAAGTTGTTCCGGCAGTGCCTCGACTTCATGACTCTGGTTTCCACCTCCAAGCAAGTGGGCAAATGACACATTAGAATTTACAAGTTTAGATGGTTCTCTTCTGCTTCTGATTGGTATAGCTGTTTCATTCGAATCCTGAGGTTTTTGGTATCTGGTTCTGAGTTTCTTGTAGATTTCGCATCCCTTGTAGTTAGTCGGGTGGTCCTTGAGGCACAGGGCACATACAGCGGGTGTTGATCTTGATCTTGTACATTCTTCTATTTTATGCTGTTCACCGCATTTCACACAGCGTGGTATGTGATGGCAATAACTTTTGGTATGACCATATGCCTGACAGTTATGACACTGAACTATTTCTTTCTTTGTGTAAGGTTTTTCAACTTTTACACGGGTATAGTACAGTCTACTGAGGTCATA
Organism: Piezodorus guildinii; assembly: GCA_023052935.1. NCBI lineage: Eukaryota > Metazoa > Arthropoda > Insecta > Hemiptera > Pentatomidae > Piezodorus > Piezodorus guildinii. Next base: position 213,254,902 of record CM041292.1, on the reverse strand, counting down.
GATTTTTTCGACTCCTGCTGATGGTTCCAAGTCCACGAAGAATAGAGGCAGTGGACTTTTATCTTTTAGAACATTGGTGACTTGCCTCACTTGGAATCCTAATTCTGTCAGTTCTTCTTTGATAGCTTCAACGGGTGTTGAGGAATGTAGGTTTTGATTACGACCCTTATTGCTCTCTCCTGGCGCAGCTGATAAGTATGAAAGTCAGCTTTGGTCTCAGTCAGATATTTTACAATCTTTCTGTAGGTTTCAGCAGTAGTCGGAGATATTTTAGTATCATTGGTTCTACTTATACAATAATAACTATTGCTTTGTTTAAATGCGCACACATCAGTTTAAAATTTTTAATATTTTTAACAAATATTGGTGGAGGTAGTGGTTCCCTGGGTATAGGAGAAGATTCCATGGTTTCTTTTTCATTTTGGAGGATCTCAAATGGATTCGGTGTAAAAAACGGGGATTCATCGGTTATTCCTTGTGATGATGTGCTGGGCTGTGGTTCAGATCCTAATGAGGTAGCTGACGCGGTCGCTGGTGGAATCATTTTTTTATTTTGTTCTCGGCGAGGTCTCTGTTTTGTGGGAGACGAGTTAGAACCTGCAGATCTAGATCTTTTACTTGCGGACTTTGAGGACATGACTTGATGAAAATATCTCATTTATTAAGAAAATAATAATAATAAATAAATAATGAAATAAGAATTAAAGATAAAAGAAAGATAAGTTAAAGAAAAGCAAGCCCGAGCTTGCCGAGCTAGCGGCAATCAGCTGATCAGTGACCCTCCTTTCACTTTTTCGTGATTGTACAAAGTAAATTATAACTTTGCTTACCGAAATTTCTCCAATATTCACTGCCGTAGTATTCCTGAGGTCTAGTTATGTTCTCCAGACTGAATTCAAGCGAATTCCTACTGAAAAAAGCAAAAATCTGAGAGACGATGTAACGTATGACTGTTATCATCGAGCGCATCAGCTGATTCTACAGCGATAAATTAAAAAAAAAAAAAAAAACCGATGAAAAGAAATCACCTTGTTTCAAACCCGATCGTAATTCAAACCTCTCAGGGTAATTATGATGATGAGTAAAGCATTAAAATTAATTTGGGTAAAGATAAGGTTTCTATATGTACATAATATAATGTTTGACCCCTTTTTTGTATAGGGAGAGTAGCTGAGCAACCAAGTTTTTCCTCCGTTAGGGCGAAACAAAAACAAAACCCCTCACCCCTCGGTACCAACGAGATTACCTGAACATAATTAACATTCACCCCAGAGCGTGTTATCTTGCTAACCACTCCAGCTCTCCGATAGCATCGAGCGGTCACTATGATTTGTGACAGTAGCCCAGCTACTCAGGAATTAGCATATCGTTTCCTCTTCGTCGGCAATTAACCTCGGAGGGCCTCAATAAATATCCACTAATGCCCTGGTAGGAGATCCTCTACGGCAAATTGCTGGGACGGCTTCCTGGTTCAGTGGGAAGGCTGTCGTCTCCCCTCAGAGCAACCAACGTCATAGGAACTTGAAGTACTCGGAACGAAAACGTTTATCTAAATTAAGACGTTTACGCCGAGGCGAATATTTAGGTTTTTTTCCTACACACGCACACACACACACACACACACACACACACACACACACACACACAGACCTTTGCGGGACTTGGTTATTTGGACTCAGGACTAAAACGTCTATAACGTCTAAAACGTGTATTTCCGTTGAAAACTGGAATTCGAAAATTTTCACGATCGCAATACTTTCCCTTACTATAGTATAATATGTGAAAGTAAAACTACACTTCTTTGTCTTTGTTTGCGGTTTGGTGAATTCAATTCGATAAATAAAATAATTTAAATTAAAATTGCTACAAATTACGAAAGATGTTGATAGTGGCTATTTTGAACGAGGTTATATAAACTAAATACAGGTGAATAGCAATAAACTACTTTGTTTATGATAAATAAAAGATTATTGTTTCATGTCAGATATCAATTTTATTTATTCAATGTTACAATTACATACCAGTACCAAGTAGCCACATCCCAATTATTCAATAACATCGTTTTATCTTTTAAACATAACCGTTGTATATTATTCATTAAAATGAGTACTTATAATTTTTCTGGAAACGTATAGTAATATGTATTTTATTATAAATGGAAACTATAATGTGAATGTATATTTGATAAATAAGAACGCATAGAAACAATCAACACACACTTGTTTGTTTGTTTATTTATTTAACGCCACTTTATGCTACTATGGCTAATCGGACGATGCCACAGTGGGAGTCCTACATTTTTCCTATCCAGGTTTTATTAGGATAGGGATCTTTAACGAGTACCTGACATCGCACAGGATCGGGACCACCTTTTAACGTCGCCTCCGGAAGACGGCGTAACTAAGGATATTTTACTCCCATTAAAAAATCCTAGGACCACCTGCGGATTTGAACCCGTGACCTTTAGCATGGGAGGCTGTTACGCTAGCCACCCAGCTACAAGTGATCCCAAACACACACTTATATTTGAATTAATAATCACATATGTGAAGATATCGGAAGATTACCATGTTTAACCAGTGTTGCCAGAGTTAAACAAATTTTGTTTTATGTAATAGAAAAATATATTTTTCAACCATTTAGAATAGTAATAAAAACTATCCTATCATTTAAGTTGGGCCAAATAACAGATACTTACGAAATTTGATCAAAGTCGGTTCAGTAATTTCAGAGTTTACCCCGAACAAACATTGTGACAAGAGATTTATATATATATATATATATATATATATATATATATATATATATATATATATATATATATATATATATATATAATATTCTTTTTTTTTTTTTTGCTTTCAGTTACCATTGCATAAAATAAGTAAGGGAGTGTATGGGGATCGAGAAAATTTTGAAATTCGAGTTTTTACTGGAAATACATCTAAGGGTTCCCTGAGTCCAAACGATCAAGTCCAACAAAAAGGTGTGAGTGTATCTGGTAAGTCTAGCTTTTATGAGTTCAAACGACATTTATTATTCTTTTAATTGTATTCCCTTCAGTGTTATAATATTAATATTTTAAATTTCTAAAAAATAGTATAATGTTAATGTATTTATTACTTCTTTATTTCATTTATTTGTATTTATCTCAATTATAGGTTACTTTTGTTTTGTTTTTTTTTTGTTTTTTTCTATATATATTATATTTTATGTAATTGGACTTCATCATTGTATACTGTATATATTGTGTGAATGGGATCTCATATCACTATTACTAATGTTCATATAGAAACAAAGTGTTATATATCTCAATAAATAAATATTTAAAAAAATAAAATTAAAATAAATATTGTTAAAATATTCAGAATGTTTGAAGCGATTTTAACTTGTAGAATGTTTCGTCATCAAAAGAAAGTCGATATCAGCCGCCAAGGGCTCAACTGAAACCCTAACTTAATATTAATCAACAACAGAAACGGCTCCATTCCCTTAGGTCTTGATCAGTCATTACAACATAAATATTTTGCGCCTGTCTGCTTTAATACTGCAATACTTAAAATTATGATTGTCGATAAGCCAGTTGCTGTAAGAAGATTATAGGTTGTATTAAGTTAAATATTAAAGTGTTCACCTCTAAGTATATTCGGTCAGTTGAATGAATAGAATGTCAGATCATGTCTATTGAATTTTCCATGATTAAGTTCGGTAATTAACAAGTGCTTTACAGGATGAATGATTTAGAGAAGTTAAGATTAATTAATTCAAGAACGGATAGGTGGTGACCATCAATTAAACCTCTCAAGTTATTTTGGGAACACTATTGAACACATTAATTTATCGATTTAAAACAATAATACTATCCTTTCCTTTTTACTAAATTAGTCTAACACAATTACAATATCTTTGAATATTTTACGATTTAATTTAATTTTTTTTTCTCATCCTTCAGTTATTTTTAAAACAAAAATTACAAAATAATATATGTACATACATAAAATTTGATTTATTTATTAATTAGTTCTAAAATTAATACTCCATAATTATAGAAAAATTACTTTCGAGAAGGAAAGGCCTTTTATAATATCATAATATGTATTATGTATCACTATTATAGGTAGAATGATTAGGAACCAGTCATTTTTTGAAAATTTTTAATTTTGCCAATACAACGCTCCCAGCATAAATCGGAGTTCAGCTATCTACTGTAGTTTTGCCTGGGGTAAGATTACCTTAAGTTGAACCGGGGCTGCTGCAACTGGCCATAAGCCGCATAGAAAACTGTTAAAAAAATATACGAAATTTACATCAAATGAAACAGTAAGCACGTTATAAGAAGGAATGTAAGAAAGGAGTCTCATACTTAATTTATGTTTTCTTAAACAGTCTTACCATTTTACTACTTGTAGAATTCTTTTTTTGTGCATTTCTAATGTAAATTTTCAAGGACCGGTTATTTATTGCCAAGGGCAGCAATATTAATGACGAGATATCAAAAAAATCTGGAGCGGGCAACACACGACTTTCACTTAACTCCATTATTAAAATCAATGAAAGAATTTTCAAATACAGTTAGAGATAAAAATACGTGAAATTATTAAGGAATTAATCAAATTGAATTTACATAGAAACATGTGTTTTATTAAAAAATCTATTATATTATTATCTAAAATAATCAGTTAGTTTTATGTTCATTTCATCACTCTCTATTAACCTTTAAAAGCTTGTGTATGAGATGATATTTTTCTAAAATCTTTAGCTTTCCAACGGTATATCATACATGTATATTACTGCTCTTATGTTCAAAAACGAAAAATTGCATTAAAAAAATATTTTTTCTGTTTTTTCCTTTAGTTGGGTATCGAATTTATTCAATTTATATATTTACCTGTTTTTCATCAGCGTTAACAAGATAATCTAGTTATTATTATTGAATCTAAAAAAATAAAGGTACTTTAGGAAAAGAAAATTTAAAATATCGGCATTTAAGCCCTGTCAGACCATTTTTATCCAAATCAAACCTACATGAAATTAAAGCCCATTAAATTTTACATAGATATAGCGAGTTTAATCAAAATCGTCGGAACTGTTTTCGAGAAAATCGAAAAAAGGTGCAAAATGCATGGTATAAAGTGCCTCTTCTGGTAAGCTCATTTTAATGAAAAATGTTTTGTCATGTCTCGGGCGTATAGTTGTCTTAAATATGAAATTTCAGTTTCATAGGGCTTACCGTTTCCGCCCGGGAGTTACCACACACACACACACACACACACACACACACACACACACACACACACAGACCTTTTTGCGCGACTTAGTTATTTGGACTCAGGGTACCCTAAAACGGGTATTTCTGTTGAAAACTGGAATTCGAAAATTTTCACGATCGCAATACTTCCCCTTACTACAATATATATAGTAAGTGAAAGTAAAAAGTACTGAATGAAAAATGATGAAACTTAAACAGATTATATCTCTATAGAATAAGTACTGTTGGATAAAATCTAGTTGCTGAGACTTATTGTTTTCTATATATATTACTTTCACTTACTATATATAGTAAGGGGAAGTATTGCGATCGTGAAAATTTTCGAATTCCAGTTTTCAACGGAAGTACACGTTTTAGGGTCCCCTGAGTCTAAATAACCAAGTCCCGCAAAAAGGTCTGTGTGGTGTGTGTGTGTGTGTGTGTGTGTGGTAACTCCCGGGCGGAAACGGTAAGTCCTATGAAACTGAAATTTCATATTTAAGACAACAATACGCTCGAGACGTGACAAAACTTTTTTCATCCAAATGAGCTTACCAGAAGAGGCACTTTATACCATGCATTTTGCACCTTTTTTCGATTTTCTTAAAAACGGTTCCGACGATTTTGAATAAACTTGCTATATCGATGTAAAATTTAATGGGCTTTAATATCATGTAGGTTTTATTTAGATAAAAATGGTTTGACAGAGCTTAAATGCCGATATTTTAAATTTTCTTCCCCTAAAGTACCTTTAATTTTGTAGATTCAACAATAATTTCTAGATTATCTTGTTAACGCTGATGAAAAACAGGTAAATATATAAATTGAATAAATTTGATACCCAACTAAAGGAGAAAACAGAAAAAATATTTTTTTTATGCAATTTTTCGTTTTTGATCATAAGAGCAGTAATAAACATGTATGATATACCGTTGGAAAGCTAAAGATTTTAGAAAAATTATTATCTCATACACAAGCTTTTAAAAGCTAATAGAGAGTGATAAAATAAACATAAAACTAACTGATTATTTTAGATAATAAAATAAAAGATTTTTTAATAAAACACACGTTTCTATATAAATTAAATTTAATTAATTCTTTAATAGTTTCACGTATTTTTAACTGTATTTGAAAATTCTTTCCTTGATTTTACAAATCGATGTAAGTGAAAGTCGTGTGTTGCCCGCACCAGATTTTTTTTATAAATTATGTACATCCCACTTTAACATTATTAATCGATGAATAATGTAAAAAGCAATATTATTTGTGTCATTCTAAATCCCTCTCAAAGAAGGAAAACAAAATTACTTGTGCGCTAGAGGGTTCCACAGTATTATTCTTGGCTTGAAAACCAGCTCTTTTTGAGAAATTGCTTCCCCGAGGAAATAAAACGTCTAGATCTAGCCCCTAGTTGAGACCATTGGGAAATCAGACCGACCTAAAACTACTCGTCATCTTCCGGGGATCAACTTCGAACTGGCAGAACACTGAAATAATCTGGTAAGGGGATGAAGTCAAGATTTCTTTCTTTTTTTTTACATAAAGCTAAACCGTCCAAAAAATTATATTTTTAGAATAAGAAATAACTGGACCTTCAATGTATGCTAGTAGATTTGCCACTAATTAATGCAAATAAACCGAGTTTAGAGCCTAATGTTCGTGTGTAACTTACTGTGCAGAATTTCAAGTTCAAAGAATGACGAATAGTTTAGTGCACATCCTGAAAAGACTAAAAAAAAGGTCTTTGAAGAAAGCTATAGAAATTCAGACGTTAATTTATTTCATTAAATATTAATGAATTTCATAAGGCTTTTTCGCCAATTGGTTAATTGAAAATGAAAAAAAAAACATAATTTATTTTGTTTTGGTTATTATATTGTTTTAGAAACGTTTCTTGTTCTTTAAATACTTGAATACACCTGAATTGTATTATTTTATCCTCATTTGTTCAAATATATGGCACTTTAACATTATACATTTAACTGTGTATAAGATATTTTCACTTACTATATATAGTAAGGGAAAGTATTGCGATCGTGAAAATTTTCGAATTCCAGTTTTCAAAGGAAATACAAATTTTAGGGCCCCCTGAGTCCAAATAACCAAGTCCCGCAAAAAGGTCTGTGTGTGTGGTAACTCCCGGGCGGAAACGGTAAGTCCTATGAAACTGAAATTTCATATTTAAGACAAATATACGCCCGAGACGTTACAAAACCTTTTTCATCAAAATGAGCTTACCAGAAGAGCCACTTTATAACAGGCAATAAACAGTTTATGCTTGGACATGTCTCAGTAATGCCCTGTTGATGGCTAACAAGCTTGAGCCGAAACGTTGGCAAAATTAAAAATTTTTAAAAAATGACTGATTCCTGATTATTCCACCTATAGTAGTTTCTGCAGTCGACTATACATCCTCAATATAATTCAAGAAAAAAAAAAGTTAAAAGAAAGAAAAAGTTAAAGGAAAAAAAAGTTTAATCTATTTCGTTTTTTTTGTTCATTGTATGTTAAGATTTATATTATATTATTACTAAAATTTGTCCAATAAGAAAACAAAGTAGGCTGAGTGAATAGCAACCCAATCAAGTTGGGCAGCATCCCTTGTTTGTTTAATAAAGTGTATCTCTCTGTTGAACCAATTCTTATTAAAGTATTTATAAATTCCAAAAGAATATAATGACAAAATATCACTGATGATTACTTCAGGAAGAAGGACATGCTTGAGAAAATGGAGTATAGGCAGCTGGAGGAATGAGATGTGAAATCTTATTTCACGAGAGAAGGAATAAAAACGGAGAGGGAAGAAAAAAAGAAGATAAGAGAAAAAACTTTTCAGGATCGTCAGCATTTTCCAAAGTCCGTCGAAGGCTTCATTAAGTCTAAGTTTGCACAATTAAAAGGGCTGTGACGGACCCTACTCGCCATCACCTCGAGCCAAGCTTTAGATATTCCAAGGCGGCTCTTATCTCTGGCTGTTTCTGCATTCAACTGTCCTCTCTTGAAATGTATCTTATTTCAGTTTAAGGAGCTTCCACGCATTTATTTAAATCCCCGATTAACCTGTCCTTTTCTTTTCTTTTTTTTTTTATTGTTTTTGTTTTTCTTACCTCATTACGCAATCTTCTACTTCAGATTCATGCAGTTTGTTTTGTTGCATTTTTTACTGAATCAATCGAAGATTAGAAGGTTGAGGTCTGTATTTATATGTTGTAAAATAATTTCCCTGCATCAACTATTTAGAGCTCTTATTTGTTCATTCATATTACTAAAGAATAAGTTTGTTTTGATTCTTCTTGAATTATGTGATAATTAGCTACTTACTAGCTTAAACAGAATATTTTGTAAGAAATATTATTAACGTCTTTATTATTAGACCCATAGCTATAACAGTACTTACATTCAGATAACTATTATCCAAGGTATATCTGAAATCAAATGAAATGGGAAAAAGATCAAATAAAAACCTCAGTTTATCAGATTTAGCAAACTGCAGTGCTACCGTGTGACTGACTCTAACTGTGTTGATGCATCTGAAGTTTTTGTTTATTGAAAAATTAACTAATATTATATAAATAAATTTATTATATATTACTATCAAGTAGTCACGCATTCACATATTCTTGAATTCTAACTAACTTAAAGCTCGAAATGCATCATGATGAAAGACAGATAGATAAAGAGTTTTACTTTAATTAAATAATTATAAATTGACATTAGATATGATTTATAATCACTATAAAAAATAAAATAAAACGACGTTGCAACTTCTTACCACAAACAGCGCTACTGATTATATTTAACAAGACAAGAAGTCATAGAAAATGCAGTTAGCATCATGACAGTTGAGCATGTTAAATGAGCGTTTGAGTACCTCTGTTGTTATGTTTAAAAATCTGGTGCGGGCAACACACGACTTTCACTTACCTCCATTTTTAAAATCAATGAAAGGATTTTCTAATACAGTTAAAGATAAAAATACGTGAAACTATTAAAGAATTAATTAAATTGAATTTATATAGAAACATGTGTTTTATTAAAAAATCCATTACATTATTATCTAAAATAATTAGATTTATCGGCTTTTCATCGCTCTTTATTAACTTTTACAGGTTTGTTCATTAGACAATATTTATTCTAAAAGCTTTAGCTTTCCAACGGTATATCATACATGTATATTACTGTTGCTATGTTCAAAAAAATAAATTGCAAAAAAAAAATATTTTTTCAGTTTTCTCTTTTTGATAGATATTGAATTCGTTCAACTTATATATTTATGTGTTTTTCATCGGTGGTAACAAGATATTATATTTATTTTTACAAAATCTACAAATTAAAGATACTAAAATGTAAAATATCGGCATTTAAGCCCCGTCAGACCATTTTAATCAGAATAAAAACTACATGATATTAAAGCCCATTGAATTCTACATCGATGTAGCGAGTTTATGTAGCGATGTAGCGAGAGGTGGTGGCACAGCTGAACATTGATCGTGCATTGATTTCGTGCAGATCTGCTCAGTATAGTGTTATCACGTGGTTTTCTAGAAGCCGAAAATTCGAGAAAATAGAAAAAAGGTACAAAATGCATGTTATAAAGTGGATCTTCTTTTAAGCTCATATTAATAAAAAAGGTTTTTAACTTCTTGGACGCATATTAGTTTTAAATAAAAAATTTCAGTTTTATAGGACTTATAGTTTCCGCCCGAGAGTTACCACACACACACACACACACACACACATGTATTTCGGCTTGGTTGCTTGTTATTCGAATTTATAGAATTTCGTTTGTTTCATTTACATTAAAGCTTGGTTGTTTTAGTGCTGTGCGCCTATAGCCTGTAAGCTCAGGTGAAAGTAAATGTAACTTTCATATTATTATTTGAAATGATTTTATATTATTTTGGGACAATTCAAGTTGTAGTGCTATTATGCAAAGTACTATTAATCTACTGACCTGAGTGATGGTAGGATATTTATTCTATTTTATTGATAAGGAGATAAACTTAGATTTGTAGGTCCTTCTTGAGTCACTCGGTCAACTTCAATATGTAATATGGTGCTATGTTTTTGACCGGCTGCTTTTCTAATGCAGCGGTAGCTTCAATAACTAGCTTACTTACTATATTTAGTCAATATATAAACTATATTTAATGATACCATGGATCTCCTTTCCAAAGGTATCGTGTTTACCAATCCAATAGGTGGCATGCAGGGTAAGATTAAAGTAAACAAGATTCAATTAATACATTACTATAATTATTAATCTACACATATCATTATATTAACACATTGCCTAAAACTGTGATTGAGAACACTGAGGGACATTTTACTACCTTTGCCATACAATATTACAAATAACAATATACCTTTGAAACACTTAACCGGCTGGCGAATGTGAAATCAGTCTTAGGTCCCCTTTCTTGGCATCATCCTCCAGCTGCTCTCAGAACCCCGACGGCCACCTCCTCTTCTTGTAGATGGAACCTGACTCCCTCTTCTTGAGGATCAAACTTGACTGCCTCTCCGGTTCTTCTCTCTCATTCTCGTCACCTCGGGTGGGCCGAGATGGGAAATCCCCCGTTTGGCGGTATAGCCTTTGTGCTATTATTCTTATCTTTACACCCATCTTAATATTCTTGTTGGCCGCCGCTGGAGGGAAACTACCAGAGGTTTCTGGTACCGCTGGGGGGCCCATACCGATGGGAAATCTAGGGGGCTAGGTAAACACCTTTTGATGTTTTGCCGACAAAGGTTCGTTATCATTAATTGTTTAATATTAAAATTATTTAATTATGAACTCCCCTCAGTATCCTCAATACATTACAATGGGTATCCTAAATTGGAGAGAAACCATGTAGTTATGGTAAGCTTGGTGAAATTTTGCCCATACACAGCCGTTGACCTTGAATTAATACGGTCCTACTTAACCTTTAACTGGTAAGGTTGGGTCTACAGAACCCCACTGTCTCTTTAAAGTTTTGTGAATCCATTCTCCCGATCCGATCGGCTTGTGAAAACCTGACATTTTCTGTCTCGACATGATTGTATTGTAATATAGAATCCCATTTTAGTCAGTTTTTATCCGGCATTGGTTTAGGACAGTGTTATTGGGGTCCAACAGACCCCACCTCACCATCAATGTTCGGATTTATTGAAAGTGTGTTTTTCTATTTGTTGAAAGAAATGTCTCGTGATCGTGTTATTTTGCGCACCTTTTTAATTTTATTAAGAAGCTGGGATCATCCTTGTTAAAGAATCAAATGACCAGACGATTAGAAAATCCCAGACTTCCCCGGGAGCTTCGTTTAAAGGTTAATCATTATTAGAACCCAGAAGAATCTAACACATATAGTCAGGAGACCCCTCCAATGAAAAGGAGATGTTATTTGTCCGTGAAACAAGAATAGGAAGTCATCTATAGTTTGTATTAAACGTGAACAAAATATTTATAGGCAATGTTCGGTTTGCAATTTCAAAAGCTGAGCCTAATTTTAGCTCTGCATACTTTCTTTACTATATAAAAGTTTCACTTTTTTTAATTATTTTCCGTTCTTATAAATGTAAATATAATAAACTTTAAGATAAGAACTGGTTTAGATATTATTTTACAAATGTTTTCATTGCTTATAATATAACGTAAAGCAAAAGAAAAAAAGTATTAATAAAATGTATTTAATAATATCAGGACCCATCATGGGTAAAATCCTAGAACGGCTCCTCCTTAAACGACTATACCCTATCCTAGAATCATATCACATAATCCCAGACCACCAGTTCGGATTCCGAACTTCCCACTCCACCATCCTGCAATGTCACCGTGTGGCGGATGCTGTCTCTTCTGCATTGGAGCGCGGATTGTACTGCACTGAAGCCTTTCTCGACTTTGAACAGGCCTTTGACCGAGTCTGGCACCCGGGACTGTTGTACAAACTCCGTAAATTCCTTCCTCCTACATACTTCCTTATCATCCAGTCCTACCTCTCTGAAAGATCCTTCAAAATAAACCACAATAGTTCCTATTCATCTCTCTTCATCCAGTCTGCTGGGGTTCCTCAAGGCAGTATCCTAGGACCCATTCTTTACACAGTATATACAGCTGATATCCCAACCCATCCTAACACATTCCTTTCTACCTATGCCGATGACACTTGCGTGTTATCGGTTAATAACGATCCTGCAATAGCCTCTGAAACTCTCCAATCCCACATCAGAGACCTTGAGGTAAGGTGTCCGAATTGGAGAATTAAAATCTATTCTAATAAATCCCAACAAATTACCTTTAACCTTCGTCAAAAACCTATGACATCCTGTCCTACAGTGTCCTTTAATGATATTCCGCTTGTCCCGGTTGAAAAGATCCGATATTTAGGACTCCTGCTTGACAAACGACTTACATGGAATCTGCATACAAGACTGAAGAGACAAGAAACTGCACGAAGATTTCGGCTACTCCAACATTTACTAGACAGACGCTCTAACTTTTCACTTTACTACAAAAGACTCATTTACATGACCATCATAAGGCCTATCTGGACCTACGGAGTAGAGCTTTTGGACTCTACTAAACCATCAAACTCTTCCCGTATCCAATCCTTACAATCCAAAATCCTTCGAAATATCCTTAACGCTCCATACTTTGTCACGAATAAAATCATCCACAATGATCTTAATGTTCCATATGTTGCTGATTTGGCCCATACCAGGTATCACACCTTCCATGAAAAACTCCACTCCCACTCTAATCCATTAGTTTCAATCCTTTTTCCTCTTCCATTCCTGATAATCCTCCGAGGCGTCTGAAAAGAAGATGGCCTCGAGACCTTTTTTAGACTCACTACCAAAGAGTGCTGCCAATGGGCAGTTTCTCTTCATGTTCATTCCATGTGTTATAACATTACAGCATATTTACTTGATGTATTTTTTGTACAGTTGTAAATTTCAATAAAAAAAAATATATTAAAAAAAAATAATATCAGGCATTTATTCAATTTTATAAGCATCCTTTCTTATGATTCCTACTGAAAATAAGTGGAATTAACGTATTTTACAAGAATAAACAATTATAGATGTTTCAAGAATTAAACAAAAAAAAAAAAAAAAAAAAAAATTAGGTCTGGTGTCTGAGAGACTCCACCTCACCAATTTAGACTATATATTTCATCTCACCAGTTAAAGGTTAAGAGTTTAAACCAAAATCTTCCATGAGTGGTGATTTATCTTTTTCTTCCACTCAGATACGTGTGAATAATCTTTCCGTGTATTAAACATAGTCAATACATCTTAAATCAATGGATCCCTTTTCAGACTTTTCTGCTTCATCCGTTATTACACAGGCTCGTCCTCCGTGACCGATAGCACCCGACCCTTAGGAAGACTCTCTTCCACGAGGAACTGAGGGAGTCACATCTTATGCAAATGGGCAGCTACAACTGGAAGACCCGTTTATCCCATTTGTTCGCTTTCCTGGACCTAATTGCGTAATTGATAAGGTTAAAGCAGTTAGGAGCCGAGTCCCGACTTAGAGCGCTAACTTAGAGCTCCAACAAGTTCCCGGTACCAACTAACCCATTTCCAGGACTAAATGCATTAATGCACTGCAGTCCCAGCGACTTTTCACCGTTCCGCTACGCTCTGTCTGTGTGCAATGCAGTCTTTGCTGTATCGATATGCTAATCTAAAAAAAAATTACACGACTTTCACTTACCTCCGTTGTTAAAATCAATTTAAGAATTATTAAATAACTGTAGAGATAAAAAAAAATCGTTAAATAATTAATTAAATTGTATTTCAATAGAAACATGTGGGATCACTTGTAGCTGTGTGGCTAGCATAACAGCTTCCTATGCGAAAGGTCACGGGTTCAAACCCGCAGGTGGTCCTAGGTTATGACGTCCTTCGGAGGGGACGTTAAAAGTTGGTCTCGAGCCTGTGCGATGTCAGTTACTTCTTAAAGATCCCTATCCTAATAAAACCTCAATGGGCAAAATTTAGGAATCTCACTGTAGCATCGTCCGATTAGCCATAGTAGCATAAAGTGACGTTAAATAAACAAACAATTGAAACATGTGTTTTATTAAATAATAAATTATATTTTTATTTACAACAAACAGTTATTTTTATCGGCTTTTCATCACTCTCCATTACCCTTTACAATTCCGTGTATTAGATAATATTTTTTTCTAAATCTTTAGTTATCCAACGGTATATTATACATCTATATTACTATTCTTGTGTTCAAAAACACAAAAATTGCATTAAAAATATGTTTCCACTTTTCTCCTTTAGTTGTTCATCAAATTCGCTCAACTCTCATATTAAGCCGTTATTCATCAATCCTAATAAGCTGATGTGCCTAATTTTTTGAAAAATACATAATTGAATATACTTTAGAGAACGAAAATTTAAAATATCGGCATTTAAGCCCTGTCATACTATTTCAATCAGAAATAAACCTACATAACATCAAAGCCCATCAAATTTTACATCGATATATAGAGGTCAATCAAAATCCTCAAAGCCGTTTTTGAGAAAATCGTAAAAAGGTGCAAAATACATGGTATAGCGGGTTAGCTGGTTTTAATGAAAAAGTTGCTGTAACATCTCAGGCCTACAGTTGTCTTAAATATGAAATGTCAGTTTCATAGGGCTTTTCGTTTTCGCACACACACAGACCTTTTTGCGGGACTTGGTCATTCGGACTCAGGGGACCCTAAAACGTGTATTTCCGGTGAAACTTGAATGCAAATTTTTTCACGATCGCAATACTTCCCCTTACTATATATTTTATAAATAGGTAAGATAAAGTAATAAAATGCGGTTTTTACCAATTATAAAAAAATATGGTAGATTGCCCATTCGAGTTTTTACGGGAAATACGTTTGTTAGGGTCTCCTGACTCCAAATGACGAAGCAAAAAAGGTCTGCGTGTGCGTCTTTTGGTAAGTCAAATTTCATAATTTATAATCAAATATGCATGAGACGTTACAAACATTTTTTCAACAAAATCCATAAACTAGAAGAGGTACTTCATATACATTTTTATGACTTTCTTAAAGAAAGCTCCAACAATTTTGATTAAACTCGTGTTGCATCTATATAAAATTTAGTGAGTTTTAATATCATGTAGGTTTCATTCTGATTGAAATGGCCTGACAGGGCTCAAATGCCGATATTTTAAATTTTCTTTCTCTACAGTGTCAAATTTTTTTTTTTTTATTTAAACATATTTATTGAAATTTATAACTGTATTATTATAAGTAAATGTGATGGACATAGTAAACTGATATGAAATACATGTAGAGACGCCACGAATTGGCAGCACTCTAAAAACATTTTAAACTAGAAGGTCTCGGAGCCATCATCTTTTCAGACGCCTCGGACGATTATCAGTAATCGAAGAGAATGATAGGATAGAAACTAATGGATTAGAGTGGAAATGGAGTTTTTCATGGAATGAATGATACCTGGTTCGGGCTAATTCAGTAACATATGGGATATTAAGGTTTTTATCAATGACCTTATTCGTGACAAAGTAAGGAGCGTTAAGGATTTTACGAAGGATTTTAGGTCAATGATTTTAAACATTTAAAAAGGAATAAGTAAATAACAAGTTAAATATATTTTTATTTTTGTTTTATTCTTTTCTGATATGTAATTTTCTAGACATTGTTTATACTTTAGTTAAATGTTTGTATTTTGTATTAATAATTTAGGATAAAATTACCCTAGTGGTTGAGGAGCCTTAATGTCACTAAATAAAAAATAAATAAACTTTATTTACATATTGACAACATGTTAACAAATGATTTCAGATGAGTCATCCTTACAGTCCGTAAAATATTTTTCTTTTTTTGTAATTATAGTCCACTAAATAAATAAATAAAAAGTTAAATAACATAAGATTTGTAAAACTGATGGGAGAGTAAAGTTGTTGGGCTCGGTGAGCGGATTCCGAGAAAGTTGGTATTCGCTGATCCGACTGGTAGGCGTCAGAAATTTAGGCCGAAGCGTCGATGGGAAGATTGCGTCAAGGCTGACCTCGGGGGCTTGGGCTTGAACGGTGAACATTGGACGAGTTTGTGAAGGCGGAATTTGGTGGTATCGGCATCGAACCTTCGGGTTCGCTAAACCTAATTTTATTATTATTATTATACATGATTATAAAATTGTTATCGTACTTGTCAGATAACAATAAATAAAAACAATATATAATAAATATATCCATAATAAAAATGAAATCATGAGGAACTTAATGAACTGAATTGACTGAACTATGTTTTTACCATTATAATACTTAATTGGTAAATGGACCGTCGCTATTTAAGGAATCTACACGCTGACACTAAAAAATAAAAAATTCTATTTACTTTTGGTCGAATCTTGATTAGGAGAATGTCTTCTATTTTATATTATTCACTGTGTGCGGAGAACAATGGTCTTAAATATCATATTATTGTAGGAATTTTAAAATTCTTATTAATATTAATATTTCAATTAGCATCCATGATACTGAATTTTTCATCGTACTCGAGGGATAACAATAAATGATAACTAAAGCCACAATAAATATAAAAACATCATAAAAAACAAAAATAATTAATTTAGTTAATTGAACTATATTTTAACTATTATAACACAGTTGGAAAGTGGACCGTCAATATTTAGGGAATCTAGAGTTCCACACGCTGACAATAAAAACTGTTGGGTTGTTTCACATGAAATGTCCGTTTTAATAGTTTCAGAAATACATAAAGGATTTCGCAGATCTCTGTTGTTTTCTTCCTAATGTCTACATATTTAAAGAAAACAGTAACTAATACTCAATGCATTCGCCGTTGGTTTGCTAAGTTTTCAGCTGGGGATACCGACTTGGAAAACATGCCCCGTGGAAGTCCTATAGACAACGATGTCCTCAAACATACAGTAGAAGGAAACCACTACCAAACAGTTAAAGGACTCTCAGCACAACTAAATGCAAGTGCATCTACCGTTTTCAGCCATTTAAAGTGTATTGGGAAAGTAAAAAAGCTCGATACATGGGTACCTTATGATCTCACTGAGCGGCAGCAAGACCCCATGTTTCAAAACATACCGTGCAAAAATTGAAAGAACTGGACTACGAAGTTCTTCCTCACCCACCATATTCTCCCGACTTGTCTCCAACATATTACCACCTGTTCAGGAATTTAGACAACTTCGTCAAAGGAAGACGTTTTGAAAATCATGATCAAGTGAAATGTGCGCTTTCAGATTTTGTTTCACTTCATTGCTCAGATTTTTTCAGTTCGGGGATAAAAAAGTTGGTGCCACGTTGGGGAAAATGTGTAGAAAAAGAAGGTAAATACTTCGAATAAAATTATCTTGTTTTCATATCGTATTTTTAATAAAAATCCTTTACCTTGAAAACGGACATTTCATGTGACACAACCCAATATTTAGTTTTTGTAGACTGTTGGAGTATGTCTTTTGTACGGAAAAAAATGGTCTAAATATGATCATGTTAGTGTAGATATCTTATATATCATCTTATCTTAATCATGTTATTGTTGGTAATAATGATAAAGTAGTCGGTTATTCGCATATTATTACATGATTAGATTGAAATTATATTCATTAATCTATCAATCCCATCATTTAAGCCTATTATATATGTATATCAACTTAATAATAATTGAAGGCTGAATGAGATCAGACGCAGGAATATATACATCGTGTTCCAGGAAATCATTCCAAATTAATATTTACATTCAAATAACGGAACGAAAAGTATATCGGAAAGATTAGAATAAATATGATCTTCGAAAATGTCAGAGGTAGAACTTAACGGCCGTGGATAACAGATAATTTGTCGGAGCAGAACCACTGGTATTAGTGACTAGTGGTGGAGTTGTCAGTAGTAATTATCAGGGGCAATTTTTTCTCCAGACGTTCAATTAATAAAAAGCGTACTTGGTCTGGAATCCTGTTCTATCTAGTCGGTATCCTTCTTCTATAGGTCAAACTATGAACCAAATAATAAATTTTATATCATGGAATTGCAACTAATATTACTCCATTGTTCAGAATTACTGTGAATGTCAAAAGTATTCGGACAATTATTTATTTTCATTTACGTTATCCAAATGAGCTTACCAGAAGAGCCACTTTATACAGTGCATTTTCCACCTTTTTTTCGATTTTCTCGAAAACTATTCGATTTTTATTTATCCCTGTATCGATGTAAGATTTAATGGGCTCTATTATCATGTACTTTTTATTCTGATTAAAATGGTCTGACAGGGCCTAAATGCCGATATTTTACATTTTTTCCCGTAAAGTACCTTAAATTTCGTAGATTTTTATAAAAATAACTATATTATCTTGTTACCACTGGTGAAAAACAGGTAAATATATAAATTGAACAATTCAATATCAAACTAAAGGAGAAAACTGAAAAAATATTTTTTTAATGCAATTTTTCGTTTTTGAACATAAGGACAGTTATATGTATGGTATACTGTTGGAAAGCTAAAGATTTTAGAAAAAATATTATCCCATACACAAGCTTTTAAAAGTTAATAGAGAGTGATAAAAAACCGAAAAACTAAGTGATTGTTTTAGATAATAATATAATACTTAGATTTTTTAATAAAACACATGTTTCTATAAAAATTAAATTCAATTAATTCTTTAATAGTTTCAAGTATTTTTATTTCTAACTGTATTTGAAAATTCTTTCATTGATTTTAAAAATGGAGGTAAGTGAAAGTCGTGTGTTGCTCGAACCAGATTTTTTTTTGTAATAATTTTCGGTAATTGAAACTGAAAGATTAACTGAAGGTTAACTGAAAGATTAACGCCCTTGAACACTTGATATTAGATTTTAATATAGCAAGGATCGCAAATGGCTCCTTGATATTGAATAATTAATAAAGACGATCGAGTCATTTGAAGGTAATAATAAATTTATTTTTAGGGTCATTCTTTTTTAATTTTTCAAGCCTGCTTTATGAATAATTAATTTGCAGAACGATATCCATGTTAACGAATAATTTACATCAGGTCGTGGCCAACTGTTGCATATTTAATTAAAAAAAAAAAAGGATATAGGTTTAGAAAACGTAAACAAATAATAAAACACATCGGGTTGATAGTTCGTCATCGGGAAGTTCCTTAAAAGATGAGCTACATTTATTTTGAAGTTTTGTTGATGTCATTTGTTTGTAGGTATAGATGAAAAGTGCATTAAGGAAATTTTATGTGTCTTTGAAATCTTAAGTCAAACAACACTTGTTCGAATCCGGCCAGGACAGGTATAATTTTAAAATAAAATTGTTTTTACTTTTATTTTGAAATAATTATTATTCTATTTATTTTTTAGGTTGTGATTTATTCATCGTATTAGTTTACTGATCTAAATTTAGAATGAATTTTACAATAATAACTGCTAGTTGCAATTAAAAAATCATTCATTTCTAGACTCCGGGAAACAGAGGCAGGTTTATGTCATCTAACGAACTTAAACGTACTTAAAATAATAAAACTAATTTTAACAACTACTTTATTTCCTCCTGGCTTTGGTTATTTATAGTTATAATTGAAGCTAAATCAAACGTATGTCCTGATATATCAATATGACCAAGATCGTCACCGTTTCAGCTACTAATCGTATGTTTCGTCTTATCCGTAATTATAACTATCAATGATCTTTATTATGTTATAAAATACCGTATAGTTATTTATTTTGTATTGGGTATATTGGGTTGATGCAAAATTAATGCAGGTTTTTAGTAGGTATTGTAAATACGCCATATCTTTACTTTAACCATATATATTTAATCAAAATAATTTCCATCTGAATCAATGCACTTTTGCCAACGTTCAACAAGCTTTCTTATTCCACCAGAAAAAAAATCCGAATCCCTGGACTCAATGAAATCACGAAAAGAATTTTCAATGTCGTCCTGGTTTTGAAAATTTTTTCCCTCAAAAAGTTGTCCAGATGCCTGAAAAAGTGGAAGTCTGTAGGAGAGAGGTCAGGTGAATAAGGCGGATGTTGGAGAACTTCGTAGCCAACTCGTGCAGTCGTCGAAGCGTTGGTTGTGCAACGTGTGGTCTGGCGTTACTACTGGCACCCACTTGGCCAACTTTTTTACCTTACCAATTGCTTCCAAGTGGCGTACACCTGTGGATTGGTTCACACCGAGCTCCGCCGCCATTTCTCGTGTGGTTTTGGTTGGGTCTTCTTCCACTTTTGACCTCAGCTGGTCGTTGTCCAGAGCAAGATGACGGCCCCGACCTTCCTTGTCTTCGAGGTCGAAATCTCCTCTGCGAAACTTCTGGAACCAACGCTGCACCGTGCACTCATTAATAGCCCCCTGACCCCACACTTCATTAATATTACGAGCCGTTTGCGCAGCGCTGCGCCCTAATTTAAATTCGTAAAAATAAATTTGACGAAAACCGCACTTTGACATTTTCGATTCAAGACCTTTGAACACACTGAACAAAACGATTTTACTAAACAAATTCATGGTGAAAGAGAGGGTATTAGATAAGGTTTGTTTTGGTATAATAATGATCAATGTTAGGATTAGCTTTGTTTACACAATTGGAATTAAGATATTGCAATAGAGGAAACCTGCATTAATTCCGCATCAGCCCAATACAATAATTATTTTATAAAATTGTATATTATGAAGATGTCACATCTCACACCCTATTTCCATATATTTATATTTCATAAATGTGTAAGTAAAAGTAAAATGATAGAAAATGAAAAAGAGATTATATCGATGTAAGTTCTGGTTAAAATCTAACTAAGTCGGTACTCTTAATATTATTACCGTAATTTTTCATTTTCACACCGGTGAAGCGCTGAGTGAGAGGCGCTGGGATCTCTTGGATTCGGCTTCTCCCCCCACTTGTAGAGGGAGCAGCCGTGTCTTGGGTCTCTTTGGCTGATTGTATATATTGTATATAGTTAAGTTTGCTTGTATGATTTTTATTTATTTCCCAACTTGCATTTATCTCTACTACAGGTTGTTGTTTTCATTTGTTTGTTGTTGTTTTTTTTTGTTTTTATTAATTGTTATTTTCTTGTATATATTTGAATTTATTTATTTCCGATTTTATGTAATTTGACTTTATCATTATTTTCTATAATATTGTATGAATGTGTACTACATCACTATTACTACTGTTCATTATGTAACAAATTGTAATATTTCTAAATAAATAAAAAAAATAAAACAATTTTTTTTTTCATTTTATTCTTATATCAAATACGAAAAAAAAAAAAAAAATACACCCACCCTCCTTCAAACTTTTAGGCCTTACGTTTGAAGATACATATAATCCGAAAAACGAATAAAAACAAATCTGTTTTTCCGCCGTCCGCGGAATTTCTCCGAAACTACTTAAACAATTTTTTTTTTTTAAATTCGCTGTAAAAATACTATGCATGCAACGATAATCCTAACACCTAGACGTTGATATCAGCTGATTATTTTTAAAATTGCGGCCGATTGAAAGTAATTTTATTCAATAACTTGGTGATTTTTAAGGATAGAGAAACGATTTTGTAGTGCTTTCAATCATAAAAAACATGAATAATTAGAAAAAAAAGTAAATAGAAAAAATAAATTGAAATCTTACCCATAAATACGCTATTTACTCAGTTATCTTTGAATTTAGAGAAAAAATATGTAGAGGGTTTTAGAATCAGTAAAGTGCGATTAACAAAAAAAACTTTTTTTTTTTTTTTTTTTTTTTTTTTTATTGAGAAATATTACAATTTGTTGCATAATGAACAATAGTAATAGAGATGTAGTACACATTCATACAATATATACAGCTAATAATGATAAAGTCAAATTACATAAAATCGGAAATAAATAAATTCAAATATATACAAAAAAAACAACAACAAGAAACAAAGCAAAAAAAAAAATAAAAATGAAATCTTGTATTAACAAGTTACGCTTGTAACCTCGTTTTTTTTCGAATAAAGAAAACATTTTTCTTTTTAACCAAAAAACCGCGTATAATAAGAAAAAAGATAAACAACCAAAGAAGCAGCTATATTAACAGTTATAACCTAATATAGTTAACCGTTGTACAATAATAATAAACTATTGGAACTAATAAACCATTGTGTAATAATTTGCAGCCTTCTTTAATTAGGTATATGTGTAGTAATTTATTCACATTTTCGCAATTTTACTTAGTCTTTTTTGAGATATTATCAATGTGTGTTTCTTTTCATTGATTAACATTTAACTCGTTGAAGGTCTAGTTTTGTATCAATTTTTAGACAACTACAGAAATTTTTAAAGATAGAGAAAAAGATATAAGGTTGAATCAAGAAACCATGAATAATTTTTAAAAAAGTGGAAAGATAAAATAAAAACTATTGAAAGTTTACCTATAAATACGCCAATAACTCAGTTATTTTTTAAGGTAATAAAAAAATGTATTGAGTTTTAAGAACGTCGCTAAGAATAAAAAAAAGAAAAGAAAAAATAATCTTTTTTATTGATTTTCTACAAAACGAAAAAAGAATCATTGAAATCGGTTTAGAAATACCAGAGATATATCGTGGTGACTGACCATTTTCCTTTAAATTATTTACACCTTTTCATATTAGTTAATGGCCTTTAAACAGCTATATAAATATTATATTCTAATATTCTTTTTCAATAGAAATAATAGACCATAGTGTTATAATGTGATGCGGTTTTTCATTTCTTTTTTTGTTTTAAGTACTCGGAACTATTCAACTCCAATTACAAATCCATTATAAACAATCCCCGAATGAATAAATTAATCTATCGAAATCGTTGTTAACAAATAATGTTTCTGATGAAGTTCTAACGACAATAAGATAGTTGCTAATTGAAGGAAATATAGCCATAACGCCCTCCTGCCTTAATCAACCTCTATCAGCCGGCTCATTCTCTCTAATAAGGGCTCTTGCCTCATTCCTCTGTGATGGTATGTCTCCACTAACCCATTCTATTGTTTGTCAAAGATTATTATTATTAATTATCTCATTAATGTAGATTAGTCGCCGTAATATTAGAATAGATTTCCATGGAATTTTGCGAAAGGCGTAAGAACCAGAAACCTTAATATATGTTCGATGAGGAAGATGGTTGGGGGTGCGAACATAAAATATAAACACACATTTAAAACAAGTGCTATTTTAATTATTTGCCGACGTTTCGGCCTACATTGTGGGCCTTCATCAGGGCTGAAAGAAACAACGATAACAACCAACGTAATTATAGACTTAATAATGCGTTAGGTATAAAATAATAATATGATGACAGTAATATAATATGGGAACATAAATAAAATTAAATGTAAAATGATAATAAGATGACAGTCATAAAGTATGGAAATAAACAAAATTAAGATGATAATATTGCAATAACAATATATAAAGAGAGACTAAGCAAATGAAAAAATGTACAAAGGAACAATATGTGAACAATTAAAACTTATTTATTTATTTATTTTTTTAAATATGAACAATCTTGAAGTGATATTTGACGGTAATAAATTTTAAAAAAAAATAGTTAAGAGCATAGGTAATATATAAAACAGAACATAGTCATTAGAAAAGAGAAATAATATGAATAAAAAAATAATTTTAATTTTTAAAATAATGTAATATTAAACTAACAATTATATGTCAAGATATGTAACGGAGAAAGATATGAATATGGAAAGAGGGAGAAAGAAATAGGCGATGAAAACAGATCCTAATCAATAAGAAAAAAGATACATACTTGACTCTGGGACGGTGTCTAAAGAAGTGATGTTTTCTGTTTAAAAAACGCTTATTGCGTGGAACGGAAAATATGGGAACTAGAATGTTCGTTAGATGCTACAAAATATTATTCATCAAAATCCGCTAAAAGAAGAGCCACTTTATACTATGCATTTTGCATATTTCAACGCTTTTCTCAAAAACGGCACAAACGATTTTTTAACTCGCTATGGCGATGTAAAATTTAATGGGCTTTCAAATCATGTAGGTTTTATTCTGATTAAGATAGTCTGACAGGGCTTAAATGCCGATATTTTAAATTTTTCCTATAAAGTACCTTTAATTTTTTAGATTCCAAAAAAAATAACCATACTATCTTGTTATATAAAAATATACGGCTGTGGCAGAATATTTGTTCTGTTAATTCAGTCGGGGGCGACCCTAGGGTATGGAGACCCTCCGGTGGCCGAACAAGCCTCTATAAAGCAGATACCCAAAAATTGGGGAAACATCTGGCGGCTGAGCGTAATCAAGGCCTAATCACTTCATTGCTTCAGTGCATTGTAGTGGTACAGGATTTTTTTTTTTTTTTTTTTTTTTTTTTTTTTTTAATACGGCATATTTATTTGTATTATCAATACAAATCAATAAACAGTTGACAATTTCTATAAATAAAAAAATTAAAAAATAGACTCCACGCAGAGTAGGGAAAATGTTGTATATTAATGTTTCTGAGATACATAAGAAAGAAATCTTTTTGGCATTTCATTCACCACAAATAGGAAAATGGAGTCCTTTTGCGAGGCTGGTGTGAATACATTGTTAATTTGACTCTTAAACGACCCTCGGAAATGGCCCTAGGTCCCTAATCTTTCCCTAAGTTGGCTTACTCCACTCCAGCGCCGCCAAGAAAGAAGAAATACCAACCGTTTTTAATATTCCATTTTCGTCTCCCCTTCATCTGGATTTCCCAGCTGGGAGTATTCACGAGTTTTCCTTTTATAACAGAATTGAATTTGATTTTGTTCTTTCGTCTTTTCTTCTATTGTCTTCCGTTCTGTCTTAAGCTGCTATTATGTCAAGGATACATCTGAAGTTTAGATTGGGGGAGGTCTAAAAAGAATTGCCTTATTATTTTTTTTTATTAACCTCTCATCCCTAAACTATTGGATTGTAAAATAAGTTGATGGCTTTTTCAGTATTTCAATTTAATCCATCCTGTATACTTGGTCAATTGGTTCTATACATCAGCTTCAACCAAGATTTCCTCATGATGAAACGTCCAATCGTCGGCACCATTAAATTAAGTTGATACCTAATTGTGTGTTGATTTCACTGCACTCTCAACTAACTTCTCATTTCTCATTTTCGTTGTTTTTGAATTGGTATTTACAACTGTATAGAAAAAAATAAAACAACTAAATTTGAAAAAGTAACAATTGGCTTGATAAACTCTTTTGAAGAAGTTACTCAGCGGTACCACTTCAAGAATGCCGTATTTATTTTATTTCTGAAAAAAAAAATCCACCGCTCAGACGGTAAACTAAATTTGCACTGTGTGTGCAAGTTTTTAAAGTGGTTCGCTAGGTTCATAACCGGAAAGATTTTACTTGTGTTGTTTTTAACCGGCTGCTTTTCTAAGGCAGCGGTACTTCAAAAACTAGCTTACTTAATATATTTAATCTATATATAAACTATATTTAATGATACCATGGATCTCCTTTCCAAAGGTATCGTGTTTACCAATCCAAGAGGTGGCATGCAGGGTAAGATTAAAGTAAACAAGATTCAATTAATACGTTATTATAATTATTAACATACACATATAAATTATATTAATACATTGCTTAGAACTTTGATTGAGAATACTGAGGGACATTTTAACTACTACCTTTGCCATACAATATTACAAAAAGAAATACCTTTAAAAACTCTTAGTCAGCTGGCGAATGTGGAATCTGTTCTTGGCCCTTAGATCTCAAGCTGCTCTCTCTGACCCCTAGACGGACATCTCTTCTTCTAGATGGAAACCGACGCACATCTTCTTGAGGATGGAATAAGACTGCCTCTTCTTGAGGATAGAACTTGACTGCCTTTTCGAATCTTCCTCCTCATCGTCGTAACCTCGGGCGGGGCTGATCTGGGAAGTGCCCCAAGCCGGGGGTCCTTTGTCTTAGTGTCTAGAAAGTTTCCTGAGGTACATATTGCTGGGTGGCCTCGTGGAGGTAAACGTCTCTTGATGTTTTGTCAACAAAGGTTTCTTAATCTTTTATTGTTTAATTTTTTTTTTTAATTTCTTTATTTCCAGATCGGCTGCTTGAGCCATACATGGTTTTTTTTATCATAAATGAATAATTATTACAACTCGTAACAATGGAAAAAGTGGGGGTATAGCCTCGTACAAAAGTGGGGGTATAGCCTCGTACAAAAGACACCCTAACGATTATAAATTTATAATTATTTCTGAGAATTAAATAATAAAAACAATTTAATAACATAACGAACAATTATTATTATAATTATTATTGTTATTCGGGATCACTTGTAGCTGGGTGGCTAGCGTAACAGCCTCCCATGCTAAAGTTCACGGGTACAAACCGCGGATGGCCCTAGGATTTTTTAATGGGAGTGAAAAATCCTTAGTTATGCCGTCCTTCGGAGGGGACGTTAAAAGGTGGTCCCGAGCCTGTGCGATGTCAGGTAGTCGTTAAAGATCCCTATCCTAAAAAAACTGGATAGGCAAAATTTAGGACTCCGGCTGTAGCATCGTCCGATTAGCCATAGTAGCATAAAGTGACGTTAAATAAATAAACAAACTTACAACGAACAATTATAATAAAAACTAAAGAAAGAAAGAGAAGTAATGAATATACAAAATTAATACTAGGTTGGGTACAAAAATATAAATTATAAATTTAAGATCGATTTTAGTCTAAAAATATAACATAAAAAAAAATGAATAAATAAAATAAAATAAAAATAATTTAAAATATATAAAAAAATATTTAAAAACAAAAACGAAATTATAATAAATCAAAATAAGTTAAAAATAATCAAAATAAGGTAAAAATAATCAAAATAAGTTAAAAAATAATCAAAATACGTTAAAAAAATCAAAATAAGTTAAAAATGTATTGTTTAATATTAATATTATTTAATAATGAACTCCCCTCAGTATCCTTGATACATTACATTAGGAAGATGCAAAGCTCTGTGGTCGTACTACAGCTGTTGGTAGTGACCAAATTACATGAAATATGACAACATTTAATAGATCAAAATCAAATTTAATCATATATATAATCGAATTAATATATTTACAAGAAACTAAATTTTTTTTTGAGGTACTTTCCAATAGTACTTGCCGATAGCATTAAAAACAAAAAAAAAACTATGACGTTTATTTAAATAATATGAATTCGTTATTCGTTGTGTGTTATTTTAGAATTCCTTACCCATGACCACTCCTATATCCCTTCTTTTACCACTTTCTTTAAGCATCATCTGTTCGTCCACCGTTTTGAACATCAATATAGACTTTGTAACTATAAATAGATTGACAATTTTGGTTCTTTTTTTTTGTTTCTTATTCAATTTTTATCCTAATTTTTCAATGTTTTATTTTTTAAAATGCCTGTGAGCAAATGTCGCACGTGTGACGTAAATAAATTCTGAAGCTTGGATATGAAATACTCTGGACATCACGCCGTTCCAATTATTATAACTCCTGGACCACTAGGGAATTATAAAATACGTTTTTGCAGTTTATCAATTCTAAAGATGGGAGATTCTATTACGAAAAGCTTCCAACGCTTAAAAATAATAATAAAGTATTAATAGTACTCGAGAACATTTCGATTAAACAAAATGGTAGTAAATCATTCATTTTTTTTTTTTTTAAACTAAAACCCTGTATTATTTTACACACTAAATTTTATATTATAGACAGTGGATATCATAAATAAAACGAAAGAAACGTGTATAAATATGTCCTAAATGATTCTAGCTCTAATCCAATGGAAGCAAAGGTTTGGAAAATATCTTCCTTTTTTATTTTATTTATTTATTGAAATTTAGAACTGTATTAGTTAATACATCAATTAAATTATCTGATAATATATATACATATTTGTATACGCTGAGCTAATCCGTGTAGGAACAGTATTTTCAAGTGATGATAACTCAAATTGTAAAGGTGGTTCAAATAAAAAAAATTAGTGGACTGTATAGATTAAAATATAATAAATATTTATATTAAAATATAAAAATAATGGAAGCAAACGACGAATCAAAATACATTAAATAGACTAAAACACATATAAACAAGATAAGAAACAAAATTAACCTAATAAATTGATATAAGAAAAGACAAGAAACCGATTAACCTAATTATTTACTTAAACAGCTTTAAGAAAATGTAGGAAAAAAATAAAGCTAATTAAAATATTGAAGAAATTTGAGAAACAAACTTAACTTAATTAAATGCTTAAAGATGTAAAGAATATAGGTCTCGAAATTAAACAGTTTTAAGAATGGTAATTAAGAAATTCAATGTTCCAATAATGGATATAGATAAGTTATATTCACGTAAAAATGTTCAGTTGAGTGTTGAAGAAAACGTCCGTAGGGCGGCTTGAACAAAGTCGTTTTGAGTATTGAAGATAATTAGCACAGGGCGGCTCATCCAAGTCCCAAGGGGAACGATAAGAAGATGAGAAATACGTTACGTTTGCAAACGTTCAAACGTTGAGAGGAGACTTGGGTCTGTATACGGCACATCACCGTTCAGACGCTAGCTTCAGACTCGATTCGCCACGAGGCAGTCTTAAAACAATTGAAGTACGATCGTCTTCTGTCTTTCTCTTCTACTGTTTTTCACTCTCGTGGCAAAAACTTTTAATTATGTTTAAAATAACTATTTTTAAACCAAATGAAAAATAAATATATATATATATATATATATATATATATATATATATATATATATATATGAAAAATAAATATATCTATCTAGTATACCTCCAAATATGAACATGGAAAAATAAATATTAATAAAAAAAATATGTTATGATAAATATCATAAAAATTATAGAGTTTTTAATTTTTCATTCAACAGCCATAAAAAACCTAATCAGGCCATAACATATAGCGTGA
The DNA here is from genome assembly GCA_023052935.1 of Piezodorus guildinii. Taxonomy (NCBI): domain Eukaryota; kingdom Metazoa; phylum Arthropoda; class Insecta; order Hemiptera; family Pentatomidae; genus Piezodorus; species Piezodorus guildinii. Next base: position 213,225,746 of record CM041292.1, on the reverse strand, counting down.
ATAATATATATATATATATATATATACATATATAGATGATATACATGAAAAGACATGAGGAGAATGCCCATTGGCGGCACACCACTTGGTAATCTAAACTAAAAGGTCTCGAGGCAGTTTCTTGTCATTTCAGTCTTGTATACGGATATCTTCCCTTTTAAAATTAAATTAATGGACTTTTTAATTTTGTGTTAATTTAAATGACGAAATTAATAAAATGGATTAGTAACTGAGGAAGAGTTTTATAACAGGTTAAAAAAATAATTAAAAAGTTATGTACCATTGTTTTTTTAAGATCAAAATATAATTTTTAAAACAGTAAAATAAGTGTATTATGTATATAAAGTAGTAATTGTTAATGACTCTGTAGTCATTTAGTGTCATTGTGTTTCAGAAGATTTTATTTATTGTATTTTAGAAGATCTTGAAGATGTAGGAATAATCCAGAAACGTAGATAAATAATTGTATATTTATTCAAAGCTGTAAGTTAATCACCTGACAATTAGCGAATTCGAGGAAGCTTATGATACAATATAACGCAGTGAGACACATGATGGGGAGAAGATGCTCAGCGTCATCTCTTCCTGGCGTGCTTCCTATCATTTATATAGGTCAGAAGGTCCCTCATCCAACTTCTTTTCAGCTTTCTTCGAGTATTTTATGGCATGTTACGAGTAGCCATGTTCTGTTTTGGTGTGTCCTTGTATCCGCTAGTGTAAGTCCTTAAAACGTTGTAGATGGTCCGAATCCGTTCGTTGACTGTTGCTAACATACGAGGGAGAATTCGCTATAGTTCTGAATGTTCTAGATTAGAAAATTTGAATTTCACATATGTGTATTTTTTTGGCTGTCCCTTATATCTATGGCACGTAAGTCCAAAGATGTTTCAGTTAGTGAGTGTAAGTGTTCAGGTTTCATTTAAGTTTAATTTTGATCGTCTTGAAAGAATTGAGTATAAATCTTTTAGCCTTTTATTTAGTGTTGTCTCTCTGGTTTTGATGAGTGGGTTCCGTTTTGAAAAAATATAATCAAACTATATTCCGCTTGTCCCGGTTGAACAGATCCGCTATTTAGGACTCCTGCTTGACAAACGTCTGACATGTAATTCCCATACAAGACTGAAATGACAAGAAACTGCTCGACGTTTTCGACTACTTCAACACTTACTGGACAAACGCTCCAACCTTCCACTTAATTACAAAAGACTTATTTATATAACCATCATAAGACCGATATGGACTTACGGAGTGGAGCTATGGGGCTCTACTAAACCATCGAATTTTTCTCGTATCCAATCCCTACAATCCAAAATCTTTAACGCTCCTTACTTTGTCACGAATAAGCTTATCCATAAAGACCTTAATGTCCCATATATGATTTAATTATCCCAAACCAGGTATCAATCATTCCATGAAAAACTCCATTTCCACTCTAATCCACTAGTTTCTATCCTATCATCCTCTTCCATTCCTGATAATTCTCCGAGGCGTCTGAAAGGAAGATGGCCCCGAGACCTTCTAGTTTAAAACATTTTTAGAGGGCTGCCAATGGGGGCGTCTCTTCATGTATTTCATGTCAGTTTACTATTTCCACCACATTTACTAGTTGTATATAATAATACAGCTGTAAATATCAATAAATATGTTTAAATAAAAAATATTATAGAGTTATTAAACCTTTATAGTTACACCTTTATTATTGGAGAACCTATCAAAACCAAAGCTCCTGATCACGCTAACTCAGTTGGGGAACAATTAGTTCAAGTTCGGTAATTGACTATCAGTAATGAGGGACCGGATTGAGGTGTTGAGCAGTTCGACTAACTTGGAGTTGATGTGATGTATTATTATGGTCTAATTATTATTTTTATTATCGATAGTTATAAATCTTGGCAATAAAAATATTTCAAAATTTCTTATTATTCATTACAATTCAGTTTGAAACTGTTTTGATCATTCATAGTATAAAAATCTGGTGCGTGCAACACACGAATTTCTCTTACCTCCGTATTTTAAATCTATTTAAGAAATTTCAAATATAGTTATAATAATAATAATGAGTTAAGCTATTAAAGAATTAATTAAATTGAATTTCTATATAAAATACGTTTTATTAAAAATCTATTATTACCTAAAATAATCAGTTAGTTTTATCAGGTTTTCACTCTTTATTAAATTTTACAAGCTTGTTTATTAGATAATATTTTTTCTAAAATCTTCAGCTTTCCAGCGTGTATTATACATGTATATTACTGTTCTTATGTTAGAAAACAAAAAAATTCCATTGAAAAAATATTTTTTCATTTTTTTCCTTTAGTTGAATACCGAATCGTCTAACTTACATATATATCTGTTTTTTATCAATGGTAACAAGATAATATGGCTATTTTTATAGAATCTACAGAATTAAAGGAAGAAATTAAGGTATATTGGCATTTAAGCTCTATCAGTATCGAAAACAAGTGCAAAACGCATGATATAAAGTGGCTCTTGTGGTTAGCCGGTTCTGATAAAAAAATTGCTGTAAAATTTCGGGCATATAGATGTCTTAAATATGAAATTTCAGTTTCGTAGGACTTTTCGTTTACGTGCTGGATTTACCACAGACACACAGACACCACACACACACACACACACAAACACACACGTACACACAGATCTTTTTGCGGGGCTTGGTCATTTGGACTCAGAGGGCCCTAAGAAGTGTATTTCCGTTAAAAACTGGTATTCGAAAATTTTTACGATCGCAATACTTTCCCTTACTATATATTCCATATACAGGTAAGTGAAAGTAAAAACGACCCGATAGGAAAAAACTAATTAATGTTTTGGAATTTACCTCCAAAAACAGTCTAAAAATTGAAGTCAACAGAAATTATGTTACAAATTGTACCCCAGTGTTATTCAATTAAATTTTTACCGAATTCTTTTAGGGAACCATGGTTCTATCAGTCTTCCACGATTCGGAAAATTTTTAATTACTGAGACATGGTAGAACAGCAAAACAGTTTTCAAATATAAAATTAGAAAAAAAGTTGTATTGGCGCTACTTTGCGCAACCGCGGAAAAAAAATCCTAGGCCAAAAATATTTAATTTAATTAATGCCAAGATTTACGAGAATTTCAGGAGGTACGCAAAGAATCCTTTTATACCGCACTCTCACCCTATGACCCTTGTTTTCAACACGAGAACATGACCCATACAGCCCACACTGGGATCGCTAACTATCGGGATGGAAGTAGAGTTATTGCCGGGTTTTTATTGAGGAAGTAAACCTCTATGCACGCAAAAGTCGCAGGCGTTACTAGCTTTATGTTTTTGAAACATTATTGCAACTGCCGTTTATTATGACGACGAGGTTTATAGGTTTGGTGCAAATATTAGTGCAGAACCAAGAAGCCGGACTCACACTTAACCATCCATACATTTAAATGAAATACTGATATTACCATTTTGTTCGATTGAATGCAATATTTAGAAATCGATTAATCGATTGAGAAAAACGGAGGGTAAACAGGATTTACGATTCGAAATATATTTAAATATATTAAGATCGTATATTGGGACAACAAAAAGAAAGCTCTGTCAATAGATGACCAATTTTAATTAAATTATTTTCATGAAGTACATCGATAAGAATTGGACATGTCATGTTTTCGTTTAAAAGGCAGTGCGATGTGCAGAACATAAAATAAAAATGCATTTTCCTAGCTGAACTAACAGAATTGATAAAGGGAAAAAACGAATTTGATAATATTGGATTGTAATATAATTTCGTAACATTTTTTTACAGATGATTTCAATAAACAATTCAGATTCTTGTAAATATTTTTATGTTAAGCGTTTTGGAGATATCACGTGGCGTATCAGGGCTGTCTGTCATCAATGCTTGAATTTGGTCATCATCAACAGTTGAAGAACGAACCGAGTGCTTTGCGTCTTCCAAGTCAACATTTCCTGTTCTGAAGCATATCTCCGAGCAAACCATATAATGTGCATTGATTTTTCTAAAGCATTATCGCCATACATATCATCAATTCGGTTCTGAACTCTACCCTCCTTCTCACCGTACTGCTGCATTTGACTAGTCCTTTCTAGCCAAAGCAACCTCTCTTTGGAATTCTATTTCTCCTAAGATCCATCATGCAAGAACTGCTTCCTCCTTCAAATCGCTCCTGTTTAACAACTTTCTCCTCACCCAGTCAAACAGACTATAACCTCAAACTGCAGTTGCTAGAAAATGTCAATTTTGTTATGTTTATATTATTTCAATTATCACCAAAGGAGTAGCTATTTTTGTTTATTAATTGCAATCTAAGAGTCTTATTTGAAAAATGTACATATTTTATAACCTCAAATAATTATTTTAGTTATTATTAGCTATTTGTTGTTTAAAACTATCACCACATTGTTCCGGTCATCAAATCTTTATTTGATTTACTTGTATTTTTATTTTCTTCTTAAGGGACTTTAGTTCCAGGATAATAAAAACGATTTTCAGTTCATTTCATTTCATACTCACTCCAAATTTTGCTAACCGCCTGGGCAGCCGATTTTCCTTTTCGAATATACAAAACCAATGAATGAAGAAAATGAATTTTTTTCTTTTCCATTTTGAGCAAGCAAGATACCACTTTAAGATAAGGAATCTTGGTTGAAACTGATGAATAAAAGCACCTTAACTAATCCTTTTTTTTAGAAAATGTAAACATTGCTGACCGAGTAAACGAGATTTTATCAACATAAAGAGGATTAAATTGAAATTTTTAAAAAATCTTCGAATTTATTTTACAACCCAATAATTTCAACGTATAAGTTTATGCTACACACAATCCTTAACATCATCTTAATTTATTTAACCAAGAAGACAGCTTTCTTGTTTAATTAAGTATTTTCTAAGATGCCAAAGGGTGATTTCCGTATAATTTTATTTTACGATTTTAAACTCGGTTGAAACGACTCTTAATCGGCCAGAAACATCAACGATTTGTGGGACGAGCGCATAGTTAACCAAATATGGAGAAGGAGACCTCATCTTGGAAGAGAATGAACGTCTTAGAAGAACTTATTCTATTGATGTTTTGCAAGTTTTGTTGGAAAATATCCCATGACACCTGTAAAACTGTTATAAATATTTTTTTTCGTTTTAAGTTATAGAACTGTAATCCTGCATTATCTTTTGGACTAACCAAAATTTATAGTTACCCAGTAACAACACTGAGATAAACAACGCTCTAGGAACGCGAACATTACAATTCGCACGGCATTGGCAGTTGGTAGCTGCCGATCGAGGAACATAGATAACACTCATCAGATATTTCTTTTTCAAGCTGGCCATTAGAGGGCGCGATGAGTCAGTAGATTATTCACAATCCGGCGATGATTCACTCTGGCTTCCTCGCGTGCCCAACATGGAAAACACTCACTAATGTTTTCTTGCGCGGGGTGTACTGGGTAATTTATTGCGCGGGTACTCCAGCCTGCGGAAGTGGCCGCCGGTTTTTACGACGTCTTCCGGTTCAAGGTAGTAGGCCTTTGTTACTCGACTGTTTGGAAAACTCAGTTTTTAATTTTTACCATCTTGGAACACTACTTATCATTTTATGTTGCAAGATATAAACTTATCAAGGTGTAATAGATAGAGCACTAGGTTACTTATAGGTTCGAACCTCAGCTGTGGTAGAATAGCCTCAGGGAAACCTTGAGGTAGGAGACCCTCTTTAAGCACACCCAAAACTTATAGGAAAGCGGTTGATTTTATTTTTTTTGCATAGGAATGTAATAAAATACGGAATAAATATGAACTATAAAACATTATATCGTAAAATAAAATTATACGGAAATCACACTTTGACATTTTAGAAAATACTTAATTAAACAAGAAAGCTGTCTTTTTGGTGAAATAAATTGAGATGATGTTGAGGTTTATGTGTAGCAAAAACCTATACGTTGAAATTATTGGGCTGTAAAATAAATTCGTAGAGTTTTTAAATAGTTCAATTTAATCCTCTTTGTATTGGGAGTAAAATATCCTTGTTTATGCCGTTCTCGAGAGAGATCTAAAATGCTGGTCGAAAGTCTCTTCGGTTTTAGGTACTTATTAAGGATCCCTGTTCTAATTTATCCTGCGTAAAAAAATGTTGGGACTCACACTCTAGCATCGTCCGATCAGAGCTATTGTTTCATATATTGGACGTTGGATTTCGAAAAAAACAAAAAAAACAATCGAGAACATAAAAAAATAAAATTTTCAAAATTTCCTTTTGGCTTAGTTAGTGCTCATCAGATGCTTTTACTACCTATTTAGTCTGAAAATATTTTTAATATTAGGAATGTTTTTAAAATAGGTTCCATTTTCTTCGCGAATCGTTGATATTTTATTTTAAATGATCACTAAAAGTAAATAACAAATTTAGTAAGTTAGGTACAAACAAGGCCTAAGGTTCGAGTACCGGAATCCTATTACATTCGTTATATATAAGCTATAAGTCGAACCTGGGCCCCGGAGAACTTCCTGGGACTCATCCAGCACGACTATCAATCACCTCCTTGCTTATCTGTTGACGTAAATAAGTACATATCCTTACTATATACTGAGACTAAGGCACATTGTTAGTCGTAGTGTATTTTTTTTTTTTTTTGTATTGTAAATAAGATGAAAATAAGCAAATGACAATAGAAAGCTAAGAATGTATTAAAAATACATGGTAAACGACGTTATGAAATAATTTTGACTTTAGTTTTTTTGTTTTTTTTTGTTAGTCTACATTTTCTAGACAAGATACTAACTACTACTAGACTTAAACGACAAGAACTTAATCGACGATTTGCCAATTATACGGACTAATGAACATAAATGCTAAACTATCTATCGAGAACAAACTGCTAATATACAAGACAGTACTGAAACCTATTGTACCTACGGACTTGAACTGTGGGGGACCGCTAATTTTTTTAACATTAAACGCCTTTCTTCCAATCCCAAGTCCTCTGAATTTTAATGCCCCTTATTATGTCACCAACCATACCTTACACCGCGACCTAAATATTCCATTTATTTTAGACCTTATACCATCAAAATTCTCTAAATTCCATCAGAACCTTATCTATCACCCTAATAAGCTAGCTCAATCCTTATCCTTCCAGCTTTCACACATCCTTACCATCCTCATAGAACGGCAGTGGCCCCGAGACCTCTTGTAACATGGATATTAGAGTTCTTGCAGTGGCTAGTTTCCCCACTCACGAGCTGTATGCTTGAGAATTGTATAGAGGTATGAGTGACTTTCGTATATATTCTTATTGATTCTGTTTTGTATATGTATTATTATATTACAAATTTATTGTTTGTATATATTGTGTGAATGTTGTACTTTATCACTATTAATAATGTCCTAAATTGGACTGATTGTAATATTACTCAATAAAGAATTGGTTCTGAAATAAAAAAATTCTAGGAATAAAATTGGAGCTGATTTCTACTTCACCACTCTTTTATTGAAAATAATTGCACTACGTTTTTGCTACAATTCCATCTTCAGGTGCAATGGAACTAATTTGATCTTAAAGTACAAAATATTGTCAAATTAACATAACTATGTTAAAATGTATGATGAAAAAAATTAACGTTAACATTCTTGAAATTCTATCAAGACAATTTTTTTTTTTTTTTAATTATAACTAAACATGAAAATGAAAATCATTCCACTATACAAACTATATATAAACAGAATCAGTCGATGTACCATGCTCATCATTGCACAAATCTAATTAAAATGATTAAAATTTAATTAATAATTATGAAAACAATAACTGATTAATTTTTTAAAATGCATCATTACCTGATGTGAGTAGCTGCTTTCAAGCCAAAGCCTCATGTCTAAATCAGATGTCCATGAAGGGAGGGAAGGAGAAGGGTGTTACAAAAAAAATGGCTAATCATTTAATAAATATAAAAATTAAATTAAAAAAAAAAATATCTGCTTACCAACATGATGAATGAATTTTGTACTTTTAGATCAAATTAGTTCCATTGCACCTAAAGATGGCATTGTAGCCGAAACGTAGTGCAATTATTTTCAATAAAAGTGTGGTGATGTAGAAATCAGCCTCCAATTTTTTTCACAGAAATTGACCTTCATCTAAAATAATCTATACCTTATATAATAATTTCTAGATTATTAAAAAAAAAAATGTTATGAATCAAGACCATCTCTTTAAGTTTGTCCAATACCATCCCTTGCGATGAGTATGAAGTATGCTGTCATCTAAAACCAACGAATACAACGATCTCGCCGTATTCTGTATATTTTTCCCTCAGTACTCTCTGAGAATACTCTTTAGATGATATGGAGTCTCCAGTAAACAAGGAGTTGCTTATCATGAAACCATCATGCTTGAAGAAATCGTGATGGAAGGATGACTGAACGTCAGGGCCATAATGGAGATAGGAGGGAAGCTATCGGCTCGAAACGAAAGAGGAAGAAGAACAATAAGAATAAAAGCCGATGTCAACCGAGACAAAGACGGGACTGATCGCGATGCCATTTCCAGGATGTGTTGCGGGGGGCCTCAGGAGGGGGGGGGAGCCTGACGTACCGGCCCTTCTCCCGGTATTAATGCCCCCCTCCCTTCCCCCCGCTTTAACTTATAGTCCTTGGATATTTCCAGAAAGGAGGGCATTCCAGGATATGGTGGGATGTTAATCTGCTTCACATGGATACCGAACGTATACAATAATTGCATTAACGGTGTAGTATAACAATAAAACGCTTCAAATTATCACACATGCTTTAATATTTTCAAATAACGATATTAGAGTATAACTGGTTACATATAGGAAATTAACTATCTGAAATTTTATCTGAAAAGAAATAAATAATCCCAAGGTAAACGGTTTATTAAAAGTTTTAGTTTCAAAACGCTATGTCTCTGTTAACCAATTTCCATGATTCTTTTTTCTTTGTTGTTGTTGGTTTGAGTTTTGCGGCGTAAAACCAGAGGGCAATCAACGACTTTCTTTAGTTTATTTATTTTATTTAATTTCTATCTATACTCAAAAAAAAAAAAAAAAAAATTAAATAAAATGAAATGAAAATAATAAATAGAAAAAAAAAATCGTTAGTCCCATACGATTATTTTACTATATTTGTGTACAGAATCCCTATATTTTATTTAGCAGCTACTGGGCTTTCAGAAAGTTTAGCAATAATTTTATATTAGTTTCGTTATTGCTCAATAACAAAACAACAAAAGAAGTACAGAGAAGAATCGCAATGGGATGGAACAAGTTTTGGTCACTGAGGCACATAATGAAAGGAGATTAGATGTAGATATTAAATGACAGACCTTTGATAGCTGTATCCTCCCAGTAGTGACATATGGTTCTCAAACTTGGTCGTTAACTAAGGCCCACGAGAGAAAACCCAAGTGTGGCAGAACAGTATTGAGAGGAGTATTATGAAGGTAAAGAAAAGAGACAAAATAAGATGCACTAAACTAAGGAAATAAACAGGCCTCAAAGATACAATTTTACAGTTGAGGAAAATTAAATGGAAATATGCTGGTCACATCTTACGTAGCAACGATGTTAGGTGGTCAAAAATAACAACCGAGTGGACGCCATATGATCTAAAAAGGAAGAGAGGCCGACCAGTGAAGAGATGGTGCGATGTATTGAGGCTAACGATGGGACCCCTCTGGTGGAGAGACGCTAAAGACAGGGTTATATGGAAAAAGAAGTGGACAGAGCTCACGGACCCCGCTTCTGGACAGGGCTTGTCACCCAGAGAAGTGCTGACTACTACTCCCTCACGGGAAGGCCTGTGCAGGAAGAAAGACATAGAAGTGTATAATAGTGTAGTGTGTATGTGTGTGTGCGTATCCATGTAGATATGCATGCTATTTTATATTAGTAGTTATAAAAATAAAAACCATTTGTACATATAAAACTACTTATTTTGCATAATAAAGGCTATTTCATTTCATTGCTCAATAAGGTAGCTGCATCAGGTCTTATTCCTAATCTGTTTAAATATGATTGGTAAAAAGGGCATTCCTCCAATATATGTCTGACTGTAAGTGGGTACATTTTTTTTTCGTTTTAAAAAAAAATTTAATTCTCAATTCTTGTAGCTGGTTGGTTAGCATAACAGCCTCCCATGCCAAAGGTCACGGGTTCAAGCCCGCAGGTGGTCCTAGGGTTTTTCAATGGGAGTAAAAAATCCTTAGTTATGCCGTCCTTCGGAGGGGACGTTAAAAATTGGTCCCGAGCCTGTGCGATGTCAGGTACTCGTTAAAGATTCCTATCCTAATAAAACCTAGATAGGCAAAAATTTAGGACTCCTACAGCATATGTTAGCCATCATCCGATTAGCCATAGAAATAAATGACGTTAAAAATCTTATGACTTTACTTTACAAATGTTCTTTTGGAACTCTTCACGAGCATTTTATACAAGTCTGACACAATGAGAGAGCTGACACAAAATACTGTTGTTGTTTTTTATTATTCATCATGGTGTACATTTGCGATGAACTTGAAAAAAAAATATATATTGTGCAGGTTTCTTCAATGAAAAAAGTAGCTGAAATTTACGGGGCCCCAATCGAACATACATAAAATCGCAAGCGTCTAAAGCCTGTGAAGAATCGTAATACTCACTTGCTGTATCTAGCGTGTTTTTAGTGACTAGGTGCTCCAAGGTTACCAATCCTGAAAATTTTCAAATTCCAGTTTTCAACGGAAATACACGTTCTAGGGTCCCCCCAGTAATAACGAAAAGTTAATTTAGATAACAATTAAAATTATTCGCTAAGAAATCTGAGACTTTTTTACTTTCACTTACTATATATGTAAGGAAAGTATTGCGATCGTGAAATTTTCGAATTCCAGTTTTCAACGAAATACACGTTTTAGGGTCCCCTGAGTCCCAATAACCAAATCCCGTAAAAAGGTGTGAGTGTGTGTGTGTGGTAACTCACGGGCGGAAACGGTAAGTCCTATGAAACTGAAATTTCATATTAAAGACAACTATACGCCCGAGACGTGACAACACTTTTTTCATCAAAATGAGCTTACCAGAAGATACACTTTAAACCATGCATTTTGCACCTTTTTTCGATTTTACGAAAACGGTTCGGACGATTTTGATTAAACTCGCTATATCGATGTAAAATTTAAGCGGCTTTAATATCATGTAGTTTTCATTCTAAATAAAATGGCCTGACAGGGCTTAAATGCCGATATTTTAAATTTTCTTTCTTTAAAGTACCTTTAATTTTGTTGATTCTATAAAAATAACTGTATTATCTTGTTACCACTGATCAAAAACAGGTAAATATATAAATTAAATGAATTCGATATTCAACTAAAGGAGAAAACCAAAAAAAATATTTTTTTTTAATGCAATTAATTTTTTTTGAACATAAGCGCAGTAATATACGTGTTCATGTACGTTGGAAAGCTAAAGATTTTAGAAAAAATATCATCTTATACTCAATCTTTTAAAAGTTAAAAGAGAGTGATGAAAAGAAGATAAAACTAACTGATTATTTTAGATAATAATATAATCGATTTTTTAATGAAACACATGTTTCTATTGAAATTCCATTTAATTAATTCTTTAATGGTTTCACTAACTTTTATCTCTGACTGTATTTGAAAATTGTTTAATCGATTTATAAAACAGAGGTAAGTGAAAGTCGTGTGTTGCCCGCACCAGATTTTTTATATATATGTGAAAGTAAAAAGGCACTTTCTTCAATTTAAATCACATGAATAGTCTTAATTAAGACATTAGTTTCCGAAAGGTGAATTACAATTCTTCTAAAAAGTAATAGATACACACCTAATTACATTACAAATCATGTAAAAAGTTCCTTTCATAACATAAAAATTAAGGATTATTGTAGTAAAAGAAAATTTTGTTTGTTTATATTTATTACTTAAACAAAACTTTATGATATTGTGGCCAATCGGACGATGCTACAGTTGGAGTCCCTTTAGCCTATGCAGGAATTATTAGGATAGTGATCCTTAACAAGTACCTAAAATCGCAGAGACTTGGGACCAGCATTTTAAGAATTCTATAGAGAACGCCATAAACAAGGATATTTTATTCCCTTCAAACGTTCCTAGTGCCATTTGGCGGGTTTGAACTAGCGTCCTTGGGCATAGAAGGCAGTTATGTTAACAAACAATCAATTAAATTGCTCCACTAATAAATTAATGAGAATTTTCGCGGTTCTTGTAAAATTTTCTAAAACAGATGGAAATCATTATCTCACTCAATTGTGAAGATCTGGAAGAAATGGTCAGTATAGCGAAAAGATTTCAGGTTTTTAATATATATTTTAGGAATATAGTTAATATAGTTTATAGGTGGACTGCATGAAAATTTGCTTACGAGGGAATCAAGTTCAGGGTATGTTTAGCACAGGTGAAACAGGGGTGTTATTAAAATAGAACCGGTACTTTCTTCAGGTATCTTGTGATTGGGCTACTTCTTATATACACCGCTAATCCTAAACCTTATTTGACAGTAAAAAAATAATAAAAAACATCTCCTTTTACTGGTTCACATATAAGATATGGAAAAATAACATTTTCATATTTGATTATTTTTCTTGAGATGTTGCGGTGGTCTGTAATAGCCTCTCAATTATTGACACGTGTATTTTGTTGGTTAGGGATTCGTCTTCAGTAACTTCACCACAATACACTTTAAATGTCTGGAAACGGTATATGTACTTGCATTTAGTTGTGCTGAGAGTCCTTTAACTGTTTGGTAGGGGTTTCCTTCTACTGTATGTTTGAGGACATCGTTGTCTTTTACGGGCGGAGGTCTTCCTCGGGGCAAGTTTTCCAAGTCGGTATCCCCAGCTGAAAACTTATCAAACCAACGGCGAATGGTCCGTTTCATTAACACTCCTTTCCCCAAACGCCTTGAAAATATTTCTACCGGCCTCTGGTTTAAACTCGTACAAAAATATTACTCGAAAATCGCGTGTCTCCATGTTCTAATTTGGAGCTAGACTAAAAAGTGGTTAATTGGATGGGAAGCTAATCTTTATAATACAAAGGTAGAGGATTAGTACTTTTTTCCTTTAAATATGTTAACATTCGGAAGAAAACAACAGAGACCTGCAAAATTCTTTATGTATTTCAGAAACTATAAAAACGGACATTTCATGTGAAACAACTTAATATATTTCGAATCGTAAATCCTGTATACCCTCCGTTCTTCTCAATCGATTAATCTAAATGTCTAAATTTCTCAACAGGTGATAATCTGTTGGAGACAAGTCGGGAGAATATGGTGGGTGCCGAAGAACTTCGTAGCCCAGTTCTTTCAATTTTTTCACGGTATGTTTTAAAACATGGGGTCTTGCTGCCGCTCAGTGAGATCATGAGGTACCCATGTATCAAGCTTTTTTACTTTTCCAATACACTTTAAATGTCTGGAAACGGTAGACGCACTTGCATTTAGTTGTGCTGAGAGTCCTTTAACTGTTTGGTAGGAATGGTTAGGTATTCGTCTTCAAATTACGTTACCACAATGCACTAAATAAATGAGATGTTGATTTCCGAATAGTACTGAAGGACATTTTTTACAAAATTGATGCGATGCCATATTTTTATTGTATTCTCATCACTTATTTATACCTAAATCTCCTATTTTATTTTATCTAATGAACTCTCGAGTCATTTTAAAACGCTATTTAGAACTGGAGCTATTTTCTAAAGTTATTATTTACGCATTTAGTTTCAAATCATGCTAAAACGTTTCATTCCATATCTATAATACAGTGTAAAAAATATAAAAATAAATAATAAAAAAAATTAGATTTTAATGTGAAAAGAATCAAATAAGTTGGTTTACTAATATACAATAATAATGAGAAATTTTTGAGCTTCCTGTAAAATTTCCTAGAATGGATATAGTGCCTTTTAGAAATCAACGCATCAATTATTCAATTTTGTATTATAATAACAGTAAAATATATTTCAGAACTAAATACTATCTAAGTTGAAATATATTTTAAGGTACATTGCTCATTTTATTGCTAATATTAATTTATTTTTTTAGGTCATAATGTTTTATTATATATAATCCAAACTTTTTTATTAATTTATAATGTAGACATTACGGAAATAATGTCAATTTGTTATAAAAAAAAAATGACCTATGGCGTAGAATAACTTAAGGTGTACGAATCGGATTCTAGAAAGCGATCTCCTGCCCTCATGAATATTCAAAGGCACAGAGTGCGGTTCGATATTATAAATAAACAGTTTGGTCTAGGGCCTACCGAGGTTTGTGCTGCTTCATTTCAAGATGCTCGAGTGCTATATCAGATCTCTTGTTAGCTTCCCAATGACGCCTCAGCTATATTATATTGTCTTGCCAATCATACCAACTATACCTGGTGTTATCTATGAAAGACAACAAAAGTTAATGTTTCACATAGGATTTTTCTTGAGATTTTTCGTATTTTTCTAAAATTTATTCATGACAGTAAATATTATTCCGTCTTACATTAAATTATAAATAATACTTTTTCTTAATTTAGTTTTTTAAATCCTATTTTTATTCGGGATGTGTCTGCAGCTTGTCTATATTTAACCTTTGGGTTCCCAGATTACGGGGAAAAAATCATGAAAACAATTATAGAAACTAATTAATTTTTTGACACGATTGGCGAGCGCACAGTGGTCAAACATCAAATTTATTTGCTAAAATCGAAAACTTCCCTACATTTTATGTTTGAAGTCCCAGAATACGTGAAAAATGATATAAAAAATCTAATTATAGCTCGGAGTTGCAAAAAACCTGCTAATAGATGCATTTTCTATCATTTAGGAATCTTCAAACTTTTTATTCTGAGTGTTGTGTATGAAAAAAATTATGTATCACCCAAAACGCAAAAAACTCTCTGTAATATTTAAGGACTAGAAGGGTTGATGAAACAAATCCTTGGGGTAACTTGGGGGTTTTATAGTTTTTCGTTATTGAATAGGGGCATACATTTACAAATTGCTAAATTAACTCTACAGGTGAGAGTGCAATGTATATTCAATAACGAGTTTGGAAATAGAATGTCTTACCTGTCTCAGCAATGTCCATTGTTATAAAAAAGCAAAAATACTTTGCTCTAAATACATATTGAACACAATAAATGACTATTGAATAAAGATGGATTATCATTGCCGGTTATTAGGCCGTAGTGTGAACAGGAATGATTCACTCATTTACTATTTATTTGTAAACACGGTATGGCGAGAAATATTAGTATTAATGGTCTTGCCCACTAATAATAAAAAGTTGAAGCACTGAACAATCCCAAACTTTTGACTACCTATATTGGTGATTTTGCCCACTGTGCGGCGTGGTCTAGGGGAGCCATCTTTAGGCTACTATTCTCCTGGTCCCAGTTTCGGCTAAGGCAGAATTATTTATTCTGCTATTTCAGTCGCGGAGCGACAAAGAGCTGTTACCCTACTGGGGCACGACCAGTCGCTATAAAGTGTGTACCAACAATGGAGAGAAAACCTGGCGCCGTTATTTAGGCCTAATCACTTCCTTGTACTGACGTTGGCCGTGAAACAGTACGAATCTCTGTAAGTACTGAACCATAGAACCTTCATGAGTTGTAGAAATACAGGTTTTTTATTTTTGTTTATATGCGAACTCAAAAATAACGCACCAGAGAAACGCTGATATATAAGCTATTCATAGTCATCTTCTAGTTTCGATCATGTCTTCAATTTCTTCATCGACGTTTCACTAGACATGCAGCCGGCTTCTTCAGGACTCTTTGTAAAACTGAGTATGTTGCTCTATTAGGTCTATTACGCGGTTGTTTCCGTTCCAATACAGTTACCGGAGAGTGTGATTCGTTTTTCAAATTATTTTGTTTATACCAATGTTTTCATGTGAATTTTCATCACATTTATATTTAAATTCTTTTACCCAAGTCGATCCTCGTCGATAAGATCCTCTGTTTCTGATAACTGGTCTGAAAACATCTAAAGTCAATGGCGTACCATGATCATATAGAGAAATATATATATTAAACAAACATACAACTTATTTCCAAAAAAGTAAAATAACATATGAAAAAAAATTGAGGTGATAAAAATGACGAAAGTTCCAGAAAATTTTAAGAGTAAAAAAGAAAAGCAGTATAACAGAATGCATCATGTTAATTATGGGAATGTATTGATAAATACAATTACTTGATATAAATGTAGAGAAACTGCTCACTGGCAGCCCTCCAAACAGTATTTTAAGAGGCTCACGAGGCCATCTTCTTTTCAGAATCTTGGAGGAATATCGGGAATTATAGAATTATCATTTCATTTCATTAAAAAAATTATAGAGGAAACAACGATATAAGCTAGTGGTTTAGAGTGTAAACGGTGTTTTTCAAGAAAATAATGGTTTGTTAAATCGATACATATTAATACTAGACCACATTACATTCACATACCTGTATATGAAATATATAGTAAGGGAAAGCATTGCGATCTTGATAATTTTCGAATTCCAGTTTTCAACGGAAATACACGTTTTAGGGTCTCTTAAGTCCAAATGACCAAGTCCCGCTAAATGGTGGTTTAGTTCGTGTGTGGTAACTCCCACAAACGAAAAGTCCTATGAAACTGAAATTTCATATTTAGGACAACTATACGCCTGAGATGTTACAAAAACTTTTTCATTAAAACCGACTGAACAGAAGAGCCAGTTTATACCATGCATTTAGCACTTTTTTACGATTTTCTCAAAAACGGCTATAACGATTTTGATTAAACTCGCTATATGGATATAAAATTTGATAAGCTCTTAAATGATATAGGTTTTATTCTCATTGAAATAGTCTGATATTTTAAATTGTCCTCAACAAAAAAAAAAAATAGGCACATGAACTAGTCAGCATTGATAAATAACAGTTAAATATGAAAGTTGAGCGAATTTGATAAACTAAACGAGAAAACTGAAAAATATGTTTAGGAAAACTATTTTAAGTGCTGCCCTCTAGCAGACAGCATCATAAAGAAGAGCACAACTAGTGGCAGCCAGAGGCCAGGGACTCCCTGCCAAAAATTGCAGGCAATGGTGAGGTAAGTGAAAGTCGTGTGTTGTCCGCACCAGATTTTTTTAACTGTAGCGTAGCCCCAATGTCCTACAATCTAAGCGGATAAGACGTGGTACTTATACAAGTCACCAATCCTCTAAGTTCAGTAGAGGCATTCGCAGGGAGAAAAAAATAAAATAAATAGCACGGATACCTAATAGGCAGCAGTTCCAATACATTGCGAACATCCGCATTGTTTCTAGGGTCTTCAGAGAAATCCTGATAATGTTTAACTCTTTTTGAAGCAACACACAGTAAAATAATTGAGACGTTGATTTCCAAAAAGTACTAAAGGACAATTTTTTAGAAATTCATATTTGGATATATTTGTATTCGTTTAGTTATATTAGTTTTATCTAAATCCCTTATCAGATTTTATCTAAAAAAAATAAAAATCCTTTAAAAATTTCATTTCATTCCAAAAGGTACTAAAAACATTTGATTCCAAAAGGTACTATATCCTTTGTAAACAGATATAACCTTTCCTTTCATTTCATTCCATCTTTCCATATATACAGTAGAAACTCCTAACCACGTAATATATTACGATTGTTTTCTTTATTTTGTGTATTTTTATTGATTAATTTATTACGTCTTGAATCACTGTTACTTTTATGATCAATAGCTTTGAACTAATAATCAGTTTTTAGGCTGTTTTAAACAACTTAGTTGCGTCGGTTTGATTCTTGTAGGTTGTCAATTTAATTAAGTTATTTTATAGTATTTCTTCTTGCAGCTAAATAAATTTATTTTAACGAATTTTAGAAACTCACATTTTAATAGAATAAATAATATTCTATTAATAGTATTTTATTTATTATAAATAAAATTTGATCTAGCAAATAGTTGGAATTAGCATTCCACAAACTTGTGCCTGATCAAACTTAATTGTAGATTTTTTTATGTAATATAAAAACTCGAAAGTAGGTTATTTATCAGCCTCTATAGTTAAATGTTGTTTACGTGTAGTTAATTATATAGATAAATTTTCTAAATTCACACAAATAGTAAATACAAGTTCAAAACAAACTTTACAATTACATACTTTCTTATTATAGTGCCAAAAATAGATAAATTGTCCTTTGAATATTTTCTTTCTTCATGAAGAATAAATAATTAATGTAATTAACAAACAAAGAAAAATATTTCTTAGAGGGAGAATAGGGAATTAATGAACAATATAAACGTTATAAAAATTATAACGTTAGTTATTGGTAATGTTGAGTTAGGAAGGTTAAAGGGACTATTACCAACTTACCGGCGTTATATTCTTCCAAAAAGTACTATTATATCCCTTTTAATTCTTTCCAAAAAGTACTATATTCGCGTTTCATTCCAAAAAGTACTATATCCATATTATAATGTTTCAAAGTCATCGGAAAAGTGGAATAATTTGGAAAAATTATTTGGTAACACGCTTAAAAATTCACTTTAGATTTTGATAAAAATAATAATAATAATAGGCTTAGCGAACCCGAAGGTTCGATGCCGATACCACCAAATTCCGCCTACACAAAATCGTCCAATGCTCACCATTCAAGCCCAAGCTCCCGAGATCAGCCTTAACGCAATCCTCCCATCTCCGCTTCGGCCTACCTTTCGGACGCCTACCAGTCGGATCAGCAAATACCAACTTTCTCGGAATCCGCTCGTCATCGAGCCCAACAACTTTACTCGCCCATTTGAGTCTCCGCGATGCAATCAGCTCAATTATATTCACAGGATGCAAGTTCCGCAATTCCGCGTTATGCAACCTTCTAAACTCCCTAGTGGCCTCATCTCTCTTTGGACCAAATATTTTACGCAATACCTTATTTTCGAAAACCTTAAGCCGTTGTTCATCCTTTAAAGTAAGCGGCCACGTTTCGCATCCGTAAAGAACCGTTGGAAGAATAATAGTTTTATAAATTCTAATCTTTAAGTTTTTAGATAGAAGCCGCGAACTAAGTAACTTAGCAACTGAATAATAACACGCATTTCCCACCTTTAACCGGGACTTTATTTCTTCCTGGATTTCATTTTTTCTAGTTATAATTGAACCTAAATACTTGAATTTCTCTACGTGTTCAAAAGTATGACCTGATACATCAATATCACCAAGATCTACACCGTTTCTGCTACTAATCATATACTTCGTTTTATCGGTGTTTAATTCGAGTCCTATTTCTTTACCGGTTTTTATTAACACACTTGTATTTAGTTGTATGGTTTCCGTGTCTTCACCTAGCAGTAACAGATCATCGGCATACCCCAAAACCGGAATCTTGTCACCCATATTTAAGCCTTCCTCGGTACACATCACCTTTTCTATGACATATTCTAAAGCTATATTAAATAACACAGGTGAAAGGGAGTCACCCTGTTTCAAACCCGATCGCACCTCAAATCTCTCGGAGTAATTATGACCGATTCTAACTTTATGGAATGTTTCCGACAAACACATTTCTACTAGGTTTACTAACTTTCTAGGTATTCCCTGTTCAATCATGATGTTATATAGCTTCTGACGGTCTATTGAATCATAAGCCTTTTTAAAATCGATATAAAGTTGATGGACTACACCGTTGTATTCCAATTTTTTCTCTAATATTTGACGTAAGGAAAATATTTGATCAATAGTCGAGAGATTCCGCCTAAAACCACATTGGTAATCTCCGATAATTTCCTCAGCGTATTCCGTGATTCGACTAGTTAGAATTGACGAGAATATTTTATAGCATACTGGGAGAAGAGAGATCCCACGATAGTTGTTACAATCCGACCTCGGTCCTTTTTTGTGAATCGGAATAAGTATTGATTCTTTCCATTCTTCGGGCATTTTTTCAGTTTCCCAGATCTTTTTAACTAAAAAATGTATTTTGGAAACGCCCGCTTCTCCACACGCCTTGATTAATTCTCTCGTGATATTATAATTTCCTGCGGTCTTATAACGTTTTAATTTTCCTATCGCCATTTCGACTTCCTCTTTACTTGGTGCGTCTATCCATGGTTCAGCGCTCTGATATTCAGAGAGATGAGATTGATTATTATTTTCCGTATTTAAGATGCCGTCAAAGTGTTGTTTAAATTTATTTAATATCTCAGAAGGATCCGCAATTATATTGTTATTTTCATCTTTAACCGCATTCAATAGAGGTTCAAATCTTTTACGCGATTTCTTTATACCTTTGTACATCTCTCTTACGTTATTTTCGTTTCTGTGTTTTTCTATTTCTATTATTTTGCCTTTAAGATACTCTCTTTTCTTATTTTTTAAGAGTTTTGAAGTTTCATTCTTTACTAACCGAAAACAAGCCACATTATTATCGCTTGGATTATTTAAGGAATTCAGTTTAGCGGTTTTTCTTTTTTTGCACATATTTTGACAATCCCTGTCGAACCAAGGTTTGTTCTTTTTATTTTCGATTTTTCCAAGACATAAATTACCGACCTCTTTAATATTATCCCTGATCCCTTCCCATAGTTTGTTTACATCTTTGTGTTCCTCGTCTGAAGATTCCAAAGCTTCGAACCGATTTTTTACTTCTATCGCGAATTGTTTTCTAATTTCGAGGTTGTTCAATTTAACTAAATCAAAATTCTCGGGACGAATATAGTTCGGTGTTCTCTTTTTTGTATTTAGTTTCTGTCGAAGTTTCGTGATTACTAATTCATGATCAGAACCGCATTCTGCACCCCGATACGATCTCACGTTAATTATGCTACTTTGCCATCTGTTTTGTATTAAAACATGATCGATTTGATTCCGTGTTTGTCCATCCGGCGATGTCCACGTATACTTATGAATATCCTTATGTTTAAATGTAGTACTTTTGATTACTAGGTTTTTCGAAATGGCAAAGTTTATTAGTCGGGTCCCATTATCATTACTATATTCGTGCAAACTTTCTTTACCGATTGTAGGACGATATACTTCTTCCCTTCCAACCTTTGCGTTTGCGTTTGATAAAAAAAAGAATCACGTAAATTGGTCCAGTAATAAATGAATGACAGCTTATTGCGTTTCCTATGAAATTGCCTAAGGTGGATATACAGTATACCTTCTTTTTAACGAACACGGTTATAACGAACACCTATAACAGGGAACAGCTATAACGAACTATAGTTGCGGTCCCTTGAAAAATGAATAGAAAACTAGGTTTTTTCCTCGTTTATAACGAAATATTCTCTTATAACGAACTAACGAACTACTTTTTTGGACTCCCGTTTTGCGGTCCCTTGAAAAATTAATAGAAAACTATGCTTTCTCCTCGTTTATAACGAAATATTCTCTTATAACGAACTACTTTTGTGGAACTCAGAATTGAATTTGTTCGGTTATTACGAAAAATAAAGAAGTAAAAAATTAGGATAGGTCTTAATTCCCGATAAAGTGCGGCGCCTTTTTTTGTCCAAATCCTTCTTACCTCTTCCCACTATTCAGCTGAATTTTGTGATACACAGTCTGTGACAGCTTCTGGCTTCCAGAGTTTCAGCTTGTTATCGTGTTGTTATAGTTTTTATTACTTGCTTTTATTCGAGTTTCCTTCGGGGTCAAGCCTGTCTCGATTTTCGTTTTGAATACGCTCTCGCTTCGTTTACAATATGTCAAAGAGAAAATCTATTCATTTAAATACAAAGTTGGAGGTTCTCCAAGCATTGGATACAAAACTTGAATCAAAATAAAAAATTGCGGGAAAATACGTCAAAATCTACTCTATCAACGATTATCGCTAATAAAGATAGAATCGATGCCTCCATTGCGTCTTTATCAGGATGTGCAAAAAAAAAAAAAAAAAAAAAAAAAAAAAAATTAGAGGAGCAACACATGCTGTAGCTAAAGAATTGGGGCATCTCAGGCTTTCAGTGCTCATCCGGCTGGCTTTGGCGCTTTCAGAAACGTCATGGGATCACATCACCCGACCGTATCTTGGAATTCAAAGGGCAAACTTTGTCGAAGCTCTGGACGTCATAGGCACATACCTAATAACTTAAGTCAAACCACAAAGCTTCAGCAAACGAAAATTGAAAGTTTTTTTTAAAGCTTCAATAAGATAATTTTTCATTCATATTTTTTTTATTATTTTAACTTTATATTAATTGCTCTGACGAAATTTCCTTTTTAAGTTTTGTATTTTGAATTATGTTTTTTGTTAATCTTAAATTATTATGTAAAATGTGAAACATGATAGATACAATGTACATAGTGCATAGTTTTAACTGTTTTTTTAGTTTATAAATAAATGCTGTATCGAAAATATCTCTTTTTAGCCACCTGAATTTATACCAACACATTTAACATACATACTATGTATTTTTCGGATATTTAATTTAAATATTTATTTATTGAGAAATATTACAATATGTTTCAGAATGAACAATAGTAATAGAGATATAGGACCACATTCATACAATATATACAGAAAATAACGATAAAGTCAAATTACATCAAATAGAAAAAAAAAAATCATTTATATGTACAGTAAAATAAAAAAAAAAAAAACAACAACCTATAATTGAGATAAATACAAAGTTGGCAAATATATAAACATCATACAAACAAACATAACTATATACAATATATACAACTGCTAAGGGGACCCCAGACTGGGCTTTTCCCTCCACTTGTGGAGGAAAAAAGCGGAATCCAAGAGATCCCACCGCCTCTCTCTCATCCGCATCACTGGTCTTAGCCAGTAGAGACTGAGTTAGGGCGCAATAGCCACAAACATACAATTTTTTTTTTTCCGGGTATAACAAATTCTTTTATAACGAACAGAGAATTTTTTGGTCTCTTGGAGTTCGTTATGATGAGGGTTTACTGTAGTACCTTTTGGGAATCAACGTCTTAACTGCTCAACAGCATACTACTCTTTAAAGCTTAGATTAAATTCAAACCCACACCAATCTCAGCTATAGCTCAAACAACATAGTTTAAGTTGGGATTATAGTTGTAGCTGACTTCCTAGCGGCTCTGGAAATGCAGCGAGCATTAACAAAGGACCGAGCTGCAACCTGAGGCGGTTATGAGAAGTTATAACCAAGACAAAGCGCCAACTTCCCAACAACAGATAGCACTCGGCGCGACGCGATAATACTCCAGCCAGTGATTTAGTAGTTTAGCTCCAGACAATGGGTCATATAGAGCTGGCAATAAAGGTTCTGGCTCAAAGGCTCGGCTCCGGCTCGGGTGTAATCTCGAGATATATCCCCAGGTGCAGCTATGCACTCTGCACGGAATGCAGCGACCGTTCCAAGTTCCCTGGGAGAGTCTTAATAACTGCAGTGAACGTGTTCGGAGTTTATAGAGTCGATACTGAGAGCAGTGAGTACTCGAGTGCAGTTTATTGTTCCTCTCGTGTTACGGAGCAGTAAAGTCCTAAGATGGAAGGCAGTCATTTGCCTATTATAGGGAAAGTTCATTGCCTGTGAATAAAAAGTGCATGCAAGAGCGCTTTGAAAAAATTGGCAAATACCGATGCTGCTCAAAAAGAGTATAAAGATCAATATTTTTACTTTAACTAACCTATAATGAAATATATAGCAAGGGAAAGTATTGCGATCTTGAAAATTTTTTAATTTCAGTTTTCAACGGAAGTACACGTTTTAGGGTCTCCTGAGTCTAAATAACCAAGTCTCGCAATAAGGTCTGTTTTTTTTTTTTGTTTTTTTAATTTTTTTTTTTTTTATTGGACGTAGGGGAAAAATCTTTCATAGATGATGTGTGGCTATACAAGCCCACAACAGTGTGAGATTCCTACTCACTAAAAAACCACCTCCCTATTCGCCTTCACCACCCTACGGAACTGCCGCCAGACCATTACTTCGATGGGGGCAGTATGGCTATGTGCCTACTTCAGTGCTGGACATCTTTATCTTATCTGTCTATCTTACCTGACCGCTACTTTCACACTCTTGAGATCTGAGCTTACTTTCCTACTTGCATTCCAGTTTTCCTCTTTGGTCATCATTAGGTTGACCATGTTTTCTGGAACAGCCTTTTCTCTAAGGCAAAAATTGGGCAATGAACGAATGCATGCTCCACTGTTTGATCCTCAGACAGGCAACTTGGACACGATGGTTCATCCTCTATTTTAAAACGTGCTAAATAATATTTTAGGCAGCCATGCCCTGTAAGGAGTTGGGTGAGGTGGAAATCTACATCTCCGTGCTTCCTAGAAATCCATTTAGCAACGTCAGGAATCAGTGGGACCGGAAATAGACGGTGGGTCCAACTCCCATTGGATGAGGCATTCTAACGTCTCTGCCATTTTTCTATTGTCTGAGAAAAGGTCTGTGTGTGTGTGTGTGTGTGTGTGTGTGTGTGTGAGTGTGGGTGTGTGTGTGTGTGTGGTAACTTCTGGGCGAAAACGAAAAGTCCTGTAACTAAAATTTCATATTTAAGACAACTATACGCCCAAGACATTACAGATAGTTTTTCATCAAAATCACCAAATTCATCAAAATCTTCCGGTAAGATTTACTTTATACCAATGCATTTTGCACCTTTGAACGATTTTATCAATAACGGCTCTAACGATTTTGATTAAACTTGTTATGTCGATGTAAAATTTAACGGGCTTAAATATCATATAGGTTTTATTCTGATTGAAATAGTCTGACAAGGCTTAAATGTCGATATTTCAAAAGTTCTTCTTCAAAAGTACCTTTAATTTTGTAGATTTAAAAAAATTAACTACATTCTCTGGGCTGCCAGTGAGCAGTTTTTCTACAGATATATCAAGTAATTGTATTTATCAATAAATTCCCCTAATTGACATGATGTATTCTGTTATACTGTTTTTTTGTTTACTCTTAAAATTTTCTGGTGATTTCGTCATTTTTATCACCTCAATTTTTTTCTTTCTGTCATAATTTTAACATTTTAAGAAATATTATATATAACTTGAACGAATTCGATATTTCAACTGAAAGAGAAAACTGCAAACAACATATTTTTTAATGCATTTTTTTTTTTTAACATTAACATTTAACATAAATAACATATTATTGGTTAAAAAATCTAGTAAATCAGCTGTTAGATAACATATATGAAAACGAAATAAACTGCCCATTGACAGACCACAAAAATGAAATAATTTTAATAAAATTAAAGGCATTCTAAAGATTATGAACTTGTAATGGACCTGAATTGACTGCCAACATCCGAAGAAGAATCCAGGAAAACGGGAACAACAAAAAAACAAAAAAAAAAAAACAATGAAAATTTGATTTTTTTTGTAAGAAAAAAAAAGGTTTAAATATTAAATTATATTTTGATTTAGAACAGTCGAATTCCGAACTGCATGTATAATATACCGTTGTAATGCTAAAGATTTTAGGAAAAATATTATATTATACATACCTTTTTTTTTTTTTTTTTTTTTTTTTTTTTTTTTTTACATTTTTTATTCGTTTAACGTCACTCTTTTGCTGCTATGGCTAATCGGGCGATATTATACATGCTATTGTAAATATTACTATTTACTTATACTATTGTAAAAGTAAAAACAGCGAGTGATGAAACAAACTGATTGTCGTAGATAATAATCTAACAGATTCTTTAATAAAACATATTTTTCAATTAAAATTTAATTTAAATGATTCTTTAACAATTTATTTTTGTTTACATATTTGTTTGAAAGTACTTGAATTGATATAAATAACGGAGGTAAGTGAAAGTCTCGTGTTGTGCTCACCAGATTTTTTTAAAGAAATAAATTATATGGTGATATTATTACTTATCATCTCATGTTCAAATAACTTATGTGTAAAGTATTCAAGAAACCGACGAGCTAAATAAAGACGACTAAGCTCACTATAAATTTATATTTAACGAAAAAGTGCAATCTAGAGTGCTTTTCAACGAATTATAAGGAATTTTTTATCTGAAATTTCGATTCATTGTATCTTAAAACCTCGAATTTTGTGGTGTGTTATCCATTATTATAATTATTATATTATATCATTATTACTTTAAATGATAAAACCAAATAGTTAATATTTTAATGTTAATGTTTATTCAAATACCAAAAAAAAAAAAAAATCATTTTTAAGATAGCATTCGATGTGGGTGGTGTTGGAAAAGCTCTATATGATAAGATTCTTTGTATTTTGAAAAGTATAATTTTAATGCTGTTATTATTATTTTTTTTTTTTTTTTTTTTTTTTTTTTTTTTTTTGTTCATTGTTTGAAGTAATAAAACCAAAAATAATAATTTGTCAATGGTAATATTTATTTGTAAAAAAAAAAAAAAAAAAAAAAAAAAAAAAAAATAATAATAACAGCATTAAAATTATACTTTTCAAAATACAAAGAATCTTATCATATAGAGCTTTTCCAACACCACCCACATCGAATGCTATCTTAAAAATGATTTTTTTTTTTTTTTTGGTATTTGAATAAACATTAACATTAAAATATTAACTATTTGGTTTTATCATTTAAAGTAATAATGATATAATATAATAATTATAATAATGGATAACACACCACAAAATTCGAGGTTTTAAGATACAATGAATCGAAATTTCAGATAAAAAATTCCTTATAATTCGTTGAAAAGCACTCTAGATTGCACTTTTTCGTTAAATATAAATTTATAGTGAGCTTAGTCGTCTTTATTTAGCTCGTCGGTTTCTTGAATACTTAACACATAAGTTATTTGAACATGAGATGATAAATAATAATATCACCATATAATTTATAGCTTTAAAAAAATCTGGTGAGCACAACACGAGTCTTTCAGTTACCTCCATTACTTATATCAATTCAAGAACTTTTAAACAAATATGTAAACAAAAATAAATTGTTAAAGAATCATTTAAATTAAATTTTAATTGAAACATGTGTTTTATTAAATAATCTATTAGATTATTATCTACAACAATCAGTTTGTTTCATGGGCTTTTCATCACTCGCTGTTTTTACTTTTACAATAGTATAAGTAAATAGTAATATTTACAATAGCATGTATAATATCGTCCGATTAGCCATAGCAGCATAAAAGTGACGTTAAACGAATAAAAAATGTAAAAAAAAAAAAAAAAAAAAAGTATGTATAATATAATATTTTTCCTAAAATCTTTAGCATTCCAACGGTATATTATACATGCAGTCGGAATTTGACTGTTCTAAATAAAAACATAATTTAATATTTAAACCTTTTTTTTTCTTACACTAAAAATCAAATGTTCATATTTTTTTTTTGTTGTTGTTCCCGTTTTCCTGGATTCTTCTTCGGATGTTGACAGTCATTTCAGGTCCATTACAAGTTCATAAACTTTAGAATGCCTTTAATTTTATTAAAATTATTTCATTTTTGTGGTCTGTCAATAGGCAGTTTATTTCGTTTTCATATATGTTATCTAACAGCTGATTTACTAGATTTTTTAACCAATACAGTTTAAATATCAAATAAATAATATTAAATTTTTGTTGTCTTATACATAGTTTTTTAGTGAGCGTTTAAATGTTCTTATGTTAAAAAAAAAAAAATGCATTAAACAAATATGTTGTTTGCAGTTTTCTCTTTCAGTTGAAATATCGGAATTCGTTCAAGTTATATATAATATTTCTTAAAATGTTAAAATTAGGACAGAAAGAAAAAATTGATGTGATTAAAATGACGAAATTTCCATAAAAAAAAAAAAAAAATCGATTTTAAGATAGAATGGTACATCCAAGATCTTTCGTAAATCTTTGGATTGGAAAGACTGTATTCCTTTGAAGTGGGAGGTGTTAGAAGAGTTCCATATAAAATATTCTTTGTATTTGAAACCTAGAATTATAAGAGGATTATTATTATTAACTTTTTTTTTTTTTTTTTTTTTTTTTTTTTTTTTTTACAAGGTTCATTATTTAAAGTAATAAAAAACAGAAAATAATGTTTTAATGCTCATATTTATTTATTCGTTGGAAAAAAAAAAGTTTTAAGATAGAATGGCGCATCAACGATTTTTCATAAAACTTTGGATTGCAAAGGATGAATTCTTAGGATGTAGATTTGGCGTTAAAAAGTAATTTCGATGGCTTTGCGAGTAGTTTTGATAATATTCTAAATCGTATGCACAGAATAAAACGGTTTCAAAAAATTTGTACAAAGGGCAAACAGTTTTCTTTTCTTTTTGTATACAAATGTTGGGGCGGGGTAATTTATTATTTTTCTTGGTCGATTACTAAATCTAAACATGCTAATCTCCCACGCCGAATGTTGTGAATTCGTTTCTCAGATCTGGAAGAACTTCATTATGCATATAAATAATTAGTGATTCACTCAGTCTCTCTACTAGGTATGTGAAACCCCTCAGCCAACTGGTGGCCATTTCGGCCGTTAGGGAAGCCAAGGAAAGTACATATGGTCAGTGAAGTAATTTATCCCTTAGTTAGAATTAAATAAAATGAAATATTTCCTATGATATTTTACCGTTGATATACAATATCATAATTAACATTTAAGAAACAGTTAATTTCGTAATACACAAAGCTACCGTCCTACCACATGCATGCGTGTGTAAGAAGAATATCAAGGGTGTCTAATAAATCTTTAATCATGTTCAAAAGTGCAAACGAATAAAACAATCTCAGGTAATAATTTAGAGTATACCAGTTTTTTCGTAAAGAATATTGCATATAGATTTTATTTAATGTAAACAGGTTTTTCGCTAGATATATATAATAAATATAATTAATTTTATTTTTTTATCCCCCATGAAAAAATAATAATTATTTGCATAATGAAGTTCTTCCAGATCTGAGGAGTTTATGACAACAGAGAAACACTACGGAAAAAAATAATAGAGACGAAATATGGGCAAATAAAAGTTACAAATAAATTTAAGTATCTGGGAGAAACAATAAGCAATAACGGTCTGGAGAAGGAAAGCATGAAAGAGAGAATTACAAAGTTAGAAAGGTTAAGCTTTGCAACAGGCAACATTTGCAATAAGAAGAGCCTATCCTCTAACGCAAAAATCAGACACTACAATACGGTGTAAATCCAGTAATTATGTTCAGGATGAAAACTTCATGTCTCCCCAGCCTAGAAAAATTACTGAAAGTAGAGAGAAGGATACTGAGGAGAATCTTTGGGCCCAAAAAAACACAGGAAGGCTATAGGTTGAGACCGAACCAGGAAAATCTACAAGGGGGTTAAAGACCTGGAAACGGAGATACGAATCAGAAGACTAAGATTCTTTGGGCACATGTTAAGAATGGACCAAGGGAGACTGAACAAGAGGATCTTTGACCGAATCCGGGAATACAAGAGCGTACATAAGCAAATGAGAGAGAATGACAATTTAAAAATGCCTGTACAGAGAGCAATATGCAAAGAGATTGAAAGAGATCTGGGTTCTTAATAAAGTTCTTCGAAATAAAGAAACACGGAAAGCTGCTGCGTTTTCGGAGGAAAGGGAACAAAAACACGCAAAATGATGAGAAGGTACTGGGAGAAGAGAAAGACGAAAACGAAGAAGCAAAAAAACAATGATATTCGCGTTGTCTGAAATTTTTGCTGTGTGAATTACTGAATTTCTGTGTGATTTTAGTTATTAGTTATTTTACTAGAGTATTTTGAATACACAGCTTTAAAAGTTTCTTGAAAGGTTGTTTGGTGGCTTAGGCCGATCAAGTAATATATGAAACTCAATAACTAACTTATTGCAATACAGGTGAATATCAGAACATTCCTTTGCGTATTCAGTTACATATCCAAGTTAACAATTATATGTAGATGCATTGTCCCAAGGCAATATAGAGATCACAGGTCTGTAGTATCTAGTTTCTAAGCAATATCTTCTTGAGGTGAAAGCAGCTAGGGACATACCATCAGTTCCGTTAGAGCTACACTGCTCCGAACGTGATACTGACTACGGCAAACAATATAAGGTTAGGCAAAGTAGCTCTGATTAACTACCACGAGGATCTATTATTCATTTCAACAGGGCGATTAAACACGACGCTGCCTGTTCAGATATATATAATTAATAATAACCAGGTGATAGTGACAGGTAGATAATAGATAAGAGATATCATAGCGCATTAATATTCGCCCAGGTACAGTCACACTATACGCACCATTTAGTAGATTTGTTCAAGATAAGCCACTACTTGCGTGACACGGGACAAACAGCTGTTAAATTTAATAAGACTCTTGGTGGCTCGCTGATTCAGAGCGATTTTTATCTTTTATTCGTACGAATATGAGGGTATATATATATATATATATATATATATATATATATATATATATATATATATATATAATATATATAATGGAGCAGCGTGGTCCATGGACCATCGGGTATGCAGCCCTCTTGGAGACACACGGTCTCTATCAGTATGATATCCAAAAATAGGCGGAGAAACTTGGTGATTTCAGGAGTAATCACGTCATTGATTTCCTGAGGCTGTAAGTCTAGAAACAGTAGGGATATGTACTTGTGAACATACATACATCCGTGTGTGTATATATATATATTACCTTCAAACTTCAGACTATATCTTAAAAATATAATCTCTTAAAATACTAAAAAAACTGTACTTTTACACCAGAGCAAGCCTAAATTTAAAAGGTTTTGTGATAGATCACTAACTCAAAAAATGTATCTTAATTTATTTATTATGATTTTGTTTTGTGTTTGAAGTCATAAGAAATGGATATATATTTTTTTGCTCATTATTATTGCTTATTTTATTTGTATTTTTTTTTTTTTCTGGTGGCTAAATATAATTTTTTTTTTTTTTATTGTACTGATATATGACTATGTACATATATTTATTATTATTATATATATATATATATATATATATATATATATATTATGTTTTCTTTAGTTTGTTACAACATAAAGTTGAAAACAGTATATAAAAATATGATTTATGTACACACTCCTATTGTATGGGGAAATCCCCGATTGCAATAAAAGTATATTCTATTCTATACATATATATATATATATATATATATATATATATATATATATATATATATATATATATATATATATATATATATATACTTTTACTATAGCATCAAAATTAGCCACAGCCTCAGAAAGTGACGTTAAATGACTAATAACAAAATGGAATGAACGTTAAGTCTACTAGAATTCAATATTTGTTAAGATGACCTTTCCTCTCTATTGGAAAATAACTTATTGACAATATACGGATTAAGAATGTTTACAATTACCACGGGGGGTTTTATTATAACAATTGTCAGTTTATTGATTGCTTGTTTTCTCATTCTCATAAAAATCACAAACTCTTATCAAAGTTTATTCAGGATCCAGCATTCTGTCTGATCAGAATTTTTTAAATGTTCTTTTTTACTCAATAATTTTGTCAGAACATTTATATTATTTGATCGGTTGCCGGTCTGGGTGAGTCCAATCGTAGAGTTGAGAAAGCCGTTTTCGAAGAAATGACTAACCGATGACCTGGTCCGTATTTTCGAGGACTGCCCGACATATATAAATACTGGCAGAAGACGGATGAACCCCACGACTTCAGAACATTAACGGATATTCGTCCGTGTATCCTCAGAGCGTCCGTGTAGCTGTACGTCACATGTCAAAGAGAGTTATGTCGATATAAATCAGGAAGAGGTACTAAGAATAATCTTTCTAATTGTCCCAAATCGCGGGCTATTAGTGTGTTAGTGTGGGTGGCCTGTCCAAACACCGAGCGCCTGATCTATGGCTCCGCTCCCTCTGGGGTCTGTCGGCTGGTTCAGTTCCGTGTGCATCTTGTCGCTTCCCATTAAGATGGTGTCCTTTATTAAGGAGTTGCTTTATTTTTGTCCCGGAGGGTTTTATATTTATAGCATTTATAATACCTTGAACATCACTGGGATGCCATTAACGCGACAATAGAAGGCTTGGACATGCGCTTCCTTTGAAGTAATAGGTAACATTACGCATTGTCATTTACAACCCGATAAGGTTGTTATTAGTTATAATAATAAAATCCTCAATCATTGACTGTACCCACCAATGGAGTCATTGATAAAAAAAACTATAGAATTTTAAGCTTATAAAACCCCGCCTTGGTTTTACATTTGTTATGGTAATTTATTTGTATTGTTTTAGATCTAGTTATTTGCTCGTTTATTTAGGGGGGGAGGGGGGAGCGGCGTGGTCTAGTGGGTAGAGCGCTAGTCTACTGTGCTCCGGGTCCTGGGATCGAATCCCGACTGTGGCGGTATATTATTTAAGCTGTTATTTCAGCCGGGGGGGGGGGGGGGGAGGGGCGATCCTGGGGGCACACCCAGCCTCTATAAAGTGGGGACCCAAAAGAGGGAAAAAAACCTGGCGTCTGAGCGTGATCTTGGCCGAATCACGTCATTGCACGGCCAAAACTCTTCATGGTTTGTAGTGGTGCAGGTTTTTTTTTTTTTTTTTTTTTTTTTTTTGCTCGTTTGAAATAATTGATATTTTATAGATAGTGAAAATTTGCATGAAACAGAAATGGAAGGAAGACTTCAACTGTTACTCGGTGTTAACAATAGTCACATATGGAGAATAATATTCATAATAATATCCTAAACAAATCGAGATGTTTAGCAAAATATAGCAGGTTAAAGTTACTCACAGCTGAACTTCCGCTGAAATTTACGACTCCTAGAGAAATAAAAGAACTAATTTTCAGGATCAAAACAAAGAAAAGTCCAGGACATGACTTGATTCCAGCTATTGCTCTTAAAAAATTGCCCAGAAAAGCTATTGTCTTAATCACTACAATATTCAATAGTTGCCTGCGCATCGGATATTTCCCTGATTCCTGGAAGAAAGCGGTATTAATTGCAGTTCACAAGCCAGGCAAAAAAGCAAATCAAGTTAACAGCTACAGGCCCATAAGTCTTTTACCTATCTTGGGAAAATTACTAGAGTCAGTTATAAATAGTCGCCTTTCATCCTTCTTACAATCTAACAAAATCATTCCGGAGTTTCAATTCGGCTTTCAGCTTGGTCACTCCACTTCTCACCAACTATCGCGACTTGCAGAATTTATATTTAATGGTTATGAAACGAAAAAAACATACTCTAGTAACATTTCTCGATTTTAAACAGGCATTTGACAAAGTTTGGCATAGTGGACTACTGTACAAACTGAAAAAAATCGGTACTCCAAAATACCTCTACGACATCCTCTTCTCATTCCTCAGCAGCCGATCTTTTACAGTAAGAATAAACAACTCCATATCCACTATCAGACCCATCCAAGCCGGTACTCCGCAAGGTTCTGTTCTTTCTCCCATCCTCTTTAACCTTTACCTCCATGATATCATCCAGTCTACATATACCTCCATTGCTATGTTTGCTGACCACACGGCAGTTTTCTCTCAGCATGAAGATATTGTTATTGCCCGTAATACCCTTCAAAGCCACCTCATAGACTTGGAAAAATATCTCACCAAATGGAAGATAAGTCTAAATCTACAAAAATGCAAATCGAAAATATTTACATTAAGACGACCTTCGGATCCACCTGAACTGATGCTTAACGGTAATAAGCTACCATGGATCCCTGCCGACGAAGCAGTGAAATACCTTGGAGTTCACCTCGATCGCTGCCTCACTTGGAACCACCACATTAACATCAAACTAACCCAGACCTATGCAAGACTGGCAATGCTGTACCCGATCCTCAATAGAAAATCAAATCTCAAACCCGAAACAACAATTCTTCTTTATAAAACTATATTAAGGCCACTACTTATGTATGGTTGTGAAGTGTGGGGAGCTGCTTCCTCAACGAAGAGAAAAAAATTACAAGTATTCCAAAACAAAATATTAAGAATAGCCGTAGATGCCCCATGGTTCATCAGGAATAGTCAACTACACCGCGAGCTACATGTAGAATACATCGAAGATTTTATCAAAAACCGTTTCAGAAAATACCACTCCCAGCTACCAGCAGTTAGAGGTGCAGAGGCATACAAAATAGGAGTTCCAACTTCATCTCGCAGGCTCAAACCCAGGCTTCTACAAGACATTTTATAAATATTATTATTTCCTTTTATAGCCTCATATTATTTAATCTTGTTGGTTTATTTTTATTTTATTTTATTTTTATATATATATATATATATATATATATATATATATATATATATTTTTTTTTTTTATTTTATTATTTTATTTTATTTATTTTTTTTTTTTTTATTTCTTTATATATATATAATTATTATTATTTATTTTATTTTATTATATTTTTTTATTTTATTTTATTTTTTATTTATTTATTTTTTATTGTTAAAGACAAATCAATTTTACTTTTATAATTTATATTCTTCCAGCGAACTTCATATTATTTTGTATATTCATTACTTTTCTTTTTTTTTTTTTTTTTTCTCTTTAATTTGTATTTTATTCATTCGTTCTGTTATTAATTTAATTCATTATTCCATTTTCATGAATAATTATAAATGTATTATCGTTACGGGTGTCTTGTGTATGAGACTATACCCCAACTATTTCTATTGTTACCAGTTGTAACTATTCTTTTTATGTTAAAAAAACCATGTATGGCTCACGCAGCCGATCTGGAAATAAAGAAATTTAAAAAAGTTAAAAAAAATATAGCAGGAAAAGGTAAAGATAGTTCAAAATAAATAAAAAACGTCGGAAGACACCGAATACCTTCTGATCTTCTGGGACCAAAAAATTTAAATATTTATTTATTCGGATATAATACAATCTGTCAATATGGACAATAATAATATTGCTATAAGATTACATTCATACAATATTTACAATATATACATACAAAAGGAAAGTCAAATTACATAAAATGAAACTAAAATAAATAAGGTATATAATAACACAATTTATAAATTAAATAAATATTACGGTTAACAAAGAAATAAACAAAACATGAACACACTCATACTTATAAGGGACCAAAAAAAAGAAGACGCGCAAAATTTTGTCAGTCTGGTAAGTCCAGCAAAATTTAGACGCTGGAATTTTATATTTAAGTAATACTAGATCCCAGTCCGCTAACCTATATATTCCTTTTCATCAAATATCATCCATTAAAAAATAATTTAGTTTGCGTGCCACATCGTTCTGGAATTCCATACCTACCTATATACGCAAAGCACCTTCTTTAACATAATTTAAAAGCAAACTGTTCCTTCATCTTCTCAACCATCCATCTTCAGATTGATTGTAAACAGAACGCTAGAATAGTGGTCATGTTAAATTTTAAAATGAAGACCACAACAAATATGTTTACAATTTTTTAGATATATATTCAGAAGATGGCCTCGAGACCTTCCAGTTCAGATTCATAGTGGAGTGATGCCAGTGGGTATTTTCTCTTCATGTATATTATCTGACAGCTAATTTACTTGATGTGTTTACTAATATAGTTGTGAATCTCAATAAATGGAAAAAAAAAATTATATATATTCATCTTTCTCTTTCTTTTTTCTGGTTTTCTCGGTGACCTTATTATACCATAAGAAGCACAATAGTAATATATCTTCGGATACACATTTATGAATATATAATTATAAACATATATGCATACTAAGTAATCGTATTTATTTATTTAACTTCATTGATTTATTTTTTTAAATAATATTATATCTTAAGTTTGTATTTCTTTTATGTTTTTGTTTCTGTGCCAGTCACAGTTTTGTCCCTTTCTGTTATTCTTAGGGGACAGAAGGTCCCAGAATAAAATTGACTTTCTTTCTTTCAAGTAAGGCATATAGCGATGAAGCTACCGGATGTTTTTAATCCAATGACCGGAAATGTTACCCTATTTCTAGTATTTTAAACGTTTTAAAATTTTTGTAAACAACTCCAGAGTTATTGATAAACTTTGTTATATCAATGTAGAACAAAATGAAGTTTAATATCAGATAGAATTTTTTTCATTGTGTTCATCAGACAGAAGTCAAATTTTCAATTTTTTTTTTCTCTGTGGCTTTAGTTTTGTCATATTTTAAATAAATAATTATCTCACTATTTTAGCAGTATTACAAAACTAATAAATATGAACTATAAAAGAAATTGATAATCCAATAAATGAAATATATACGCTATCTATAGGATAGCTCTGTCGCAAATGTGGCAGAGAGTCAGAAACAAAAGACCGCGTGCGGGGAAAATGCCCCAACAATTCCCTCTTAGTTACTCGCCGGCACCATCCAGTTAAGCATGCGTTAATAAGGCTTCTTAGGGAAAAGGAATATACCTGCTTTGACGAGGTCTACTGCGTGGACACTGACGGTTCTGCGAGGTATGCTGACATTGTAGCATTCTCCAAGAACGGGAGAACAGCATTGATCCTCGACCCGACCGTCAGGTATGAAACAAACGACCTCGATCAGGCAGCTGAAGTGGATAGGGAAATGAGAGAGATCTACAATAAGTGTATACAATTCCTAAAAGAGATGTTGTGAGAGACCTTCGGAGAGAGAGAGTTCTGTGTGAAGAGAGGCCTGTGGTTCGGAACTCGTAGGACTGTCCAGCAGAACAAGGAGAAGAACTCGGTGTTGGTAATAGTGAATTGTATTATATTGGACTGTCTGGAGATAATTCATCATCACCTATATGGATATTAGTTGGGTTAAGATTTTTCCTTATAAGACTTATATTTATGTTTTCTTTATTCGTGTTATCTTTTTGCTTAAATTTTGTCATTGATTCTATGATACTGTTGGTCCTTTAGGTGTGCATTTTCAAATCTGTTTCTTTTTCTTTTTTTATGCTTGGATTTGGCTTTGATTATAGACTATATTACATATTACAGGATATTAAAATAAATCTGTTGATAAAGAAAGTAATTGTATTGTAAATTTATAAATTTACAGGTCAATATCACATGTCATCAAGATTGATAAGTACGCTGTGTATGATAGCGACCCAATACAGTTGGGCAGTACTGTTTTATTTTATTGTAATTCTGATAAAATAAATCATTTCTCTCTAGTAAGGGATTGGAGTTGTAAAAATTATTTGAATTCGTGTTTTATTCTTCCCACTGTACATAAAAGATTAAAAAATTTTTAATTTTCTCATGTAACAAGGAGTACTGCTCGGGTGCATTTCTGGACATAACGCAAGCATTTGACCGGGTGTGGCACCCGGGATTACTCTTTAAGCTCAACAACCATTTACCCCAATCCTTATACCTAGTCCTCCGATCCTATCTATCAAACCGCTCCTTCCGAGTTCGTTGTGGTGCAGAATATTCCAATTATTATCCAGTCGAATCCGGTGTTCCTCAGGGCAGTGTCCTTGGTCCTATCCTCTACAATATATACACGGCTGATATTCCTCTTTGCCCTAATACCTTCCTAGCAACGTACGCTGATGACACAGCTATCCTATCCTCTCACTTAGATCCCGAAATTGCATCTACAGGCCTCCAAACACACCTTTCTCAAATTGAAGCTGGTGTAACAACTGGAGAATCAAAGTCAATCAATCCAAATGCAGACATGTCACCTTTACCCTTCGAAGACAATCCTGCCTCCAGTTCTCTTTAACTCCGTTCCGCTTCCTTTCTCCGACACAGTCCGGTATCTTGGCTTCCTTCTGGACAAAAGACTAACTTGGAACCCACATACTAGACTTAAACGACAAGAACTTAATCGACGATTTGGACAATTATACAGACTACTGAACAGAAATTCTAAATTATCTATCGAGAACAAACTGCTAATATACAAGACAGTACTGAAACCTATCTGGACCTACGGACTTGAACTGTGAGGGACAGCCAAATTTTCTAACATCAAACGCATTCAATCCTTCCAATCAAAAGTCCTCCGAACAATAGTTAATGCTCCTTATTATGTATCCAACCATACCTTACACCACGACCTAAATATTCCATTTATTTTAGACCTTATACCATTAAAATTCTCTAAATTTCATCAGAACCTTATCCATCACCCTAATCCCCTAGCTCAATCCTTATCCAGCTCCACACATCCTTACCATCCTCCTAGAAGGTTGAAACGGCAGTGGCCTCGAGACCTCTTGTAAAATGTATATTGGAGTTCTAGCATTGGCTAGATTCTCCACTCACGTACTGTATGCTTGTGAATTGTATATAGGTTAGAGTGACTTTTGTATATATTTTTATTGATTTTGTTTTGTATTTATTTATATTGTATTATTATTATATAAATTTATTGTTTTGTATATATCGTGTGAATGCAGTATGAATGTTGTACTTTATCCCTATTAAAAATGTCCTAAATTGGACAGATTGTAATATTGTTCAATAAAGAATTGTTTCTAAATAAAAAAAAAAATTTCTCATGTAGTAGGCAATGGAACGGCTACGAGCTGCCAGACCTGCTGCATCCTTAAAAATCTGCAATATGTAAAGTAAGATAAAAAAAAATATTGGCCGTCTTAAGATGAATCATTAAAAACTTTTATAACCCTCATACCAGGGGCACTATAGCCCAAAAGAAAATATGATTCTGGAATTGTTTATAATAATCATATAAATCTTAAAATAAAATGTAGCTTTACTGTCTATTAATAAAAGAGCCTTTTTATACAAAATCTCATTTGTCATTTTAAATTTATGATGCTTAAAATAATAATGTTATAACTAAAAATGATCTTATTATAGGTGGAATAGTCAGGAATCAGTCATTTTTTGGAAAGTTTTTAATTTTGCCAACGTTTCGGCCCAAGCTTGTGAGCCATCATCAGAGCATTACTGAGCCATGTCCAAGCATAAACTGAAGAAGTTAAAAAACACGAATTCAAATAATTTTTACGAATTCCATCCCGTACTATTTATATATAGATTAGCGAATACATATCATTTATTGGATTATCAATTTCTTTTATAGTTCATATTTATTAGTTTTGTAATACTGCTAAAATAGTGAGATAATTATTTATTTAAAATACGACAAAACTAAAGCCACAGAGAAAAAAAAAATTGAAAATTTGACTTCTGTCAGATGAACACAATGAAAAAAATTCTATCTGATATTAAACTTTATTTTGTTCTACATTGATATAACAAATTTTATCAATAACTCTAGTGTTGTTTACAAAAATTTTAAAACGTTTAAAATACTAGAAATAGAGTAACGTTTCCGGTCATTGGATTAAAAACTTCCGGCAGCTTCATCGCTACATGCCTTACTTGAAAGAAAGAAAGCCAATTTTATTCTGGGACCTTCAAACCCCTAGGAATAACAGAAAAGTACAAAACTGTGACTTGTGTGTGCCACAGAAACAAAAATATAAAAGAAATACAAACTTAAGATCTAATATTATTTTAAAAAATAAATAAATAAAGTTAAATAATTAAATACGATTACTTAGTATGGATATATGTTTATAATTATATAACTATAAATGTGTATCTGAAGATATATTACTATTGTGCTTCTTATCGTATAATAAGGTCACCGAGAAAACCAGAAAAAAGAAAGAGAAAGGTGAATATATATCTAAAAAATTGTTTACATTTTTGTTGTGGTCCTCATTTTAAAATGTAACATGACCACTATTCTAGCGTTTTGTTTACAATCAATCTGAAGATGGATGGTTGAGAAGATGAAGGAACAGTTTGCTTTTAAATGAGGTTAAAGAAGGTGCTTTGCGTATAGAGGTAGGTATGGAATTCCAGAACGATTCCACGCACGCGAACTAAATGATTTTTGAAAGGATGATGTTTGATGAGAAGGGATGTATAGGTTAGCGGACTGGGATCTTGTATCTGCCAATTCTTTAGCATTTGTTCCACTCGCTCCTTCGTAGAGCATTACTAAGACCAGCTTAACACTGATCGGGAAAAGGATTACATTATTTTTTATTGATCCACCAATAGCTTGTAAAGAAAAAAAGTTTCTTTTTATTTTCACAATATTATTTTCTGTAACTATAAAAATTATACAATTCTGAAGAATAGTGTCTA
The DNA here is from genome assembly GCA_023052935.1 of Piezodorus guildinii. NCBI lineage: Eukaryota > Metazoa > Arthropoda > Insecta > Hemiptera > Pentatomidae > Piezodorus > Piezodorus guildinii. The sequence goes on along the minus strand of CM041292.1, from coordinate 213,185,710 downwards.
AATATAATAGATTATGATAATTCATATGACAGTATGTGTGTGTATGTCGTAAGTATTAAAAAAAAAAAGAAGAAAAGTAGTAAATTAATGAAATTTCAGGTTTTCCTTAATCTTAGAATTAAAATGCGGTTAGCTTGGTCTAGGCATATATTCAAATATTTTCCTGTGTGTATCTGTAGAATATTTACAGGACTAAATAAGGACCAACCGGCGGGCGAGCAGACAGGAGTGTTTTCACAAGATGGGGACTACAGCGGACCGTGAGGCCTAAGTGTTTGTACGGAACAAGCCTCCTTATCTTGCTCCTTCCTGGCTAAAAGCTTACCTTTTCACCTCCCTTCCCCTCGCCATTCTGTAGTCCGCTCCTGGCTTTATAGTATCACCTGATAAGGGGTCGCTTTTCGGCCAATGGTAAATGGATAAAAGGGGGTTTTTTCAGATATTTTTAATTAACTAAATTATAAAACTGTTAATTGTGTCAAAGCTGACTAATATGATAATAATAATAATAATTGGTTTACAAAAAAATGTTATTAAATGAATCCATATCGTATTACCAATACAAACCTAAAGACCCCATTTAAAGGGAAGGTAGAAAAATGTGTTAAACAACGTTTATATTGAGTTGTTTCACATGAAATGTCCGTTTTTATAGTTCTGAAATACATAAAGGATTTTGCAGGTCTCTGTTGTTTTCTTCCGAATGTTTACATATTTAAAGTAAACAATTATTAATCCTCTACCTTTGTATTATAAACATTACCTTCCCCATCAATTACCCACTTTTTAGTATACCTCCAAATATGAACATGGAAATACGCGATTTTCGAATACTTTTGCGGGAAGGGAGTGTTGATGAACGGACCATTCGCCGTTGGTTTGCTAAGTTTTCAGCTGGGGATACCGACTTGGAAAACCTCAGTCCGCAATAGACAACGATGTCCTCAAACATACAGTAGAAGGAAACCCCTACCAGACAGTTAAAGGACTCTCAGCACAACTAAATGCAAGTGCATCTACTGTTTCCAGACTTTTAAAGTGTATTGGTAAAGTAAAAAAGCTCGATACATGGGTATCTCACGATCTCACTAAGCAGCATGTTTGAAAACATACCGTGCAAAAATTGAAAGCACTGGGCTATAAAGTTCTTCTGCACCCATCATATTCTCCCGATTGTCTCCAACAGATTACCACCTGTTCAGGAATTTAGACAACTTCGTCAAAGGAAAACTTTTTGAAAATGATGATCAAGTGAAAAGTGCGTTTTCAGATTTTGTTTCACTAAAAAGCTCAGAGTTTTTCAGTTCGGGGATAAAAAAGTTGGTGTCACGTTGGGAAAAATGTGTAGAAAAAGAAGGTAAATACTTCGAATAAAATTATCTTGTTTTCATATCGTATTTTTAATAAAAATCTTTTACCTTGAAAACGGACATTTCATGTGACCCAACCAAATAGATAAGTACAAAGTATGAAATAGTAAAAACAAAATAAAACAGTGAGCCAGTAGTCGACTTTCAGAAGTGAATTTAGCTGTTAGTTACAAAAAATAATATGTATAAATAAAAAAGGTAATTTATAGTTAATTGTATAATGTGAAAATTTTATTTAATTAATGAGTTTATGAAAATTGGTATATATAGATATAGAAAAAAATTTAATACATGTAACTAAAATCAAAATGTTTTAAACCTTAAAGTCTTGATAATGGGGACGAAACCCCGAAACGTCGACTCATATTGACCAATTATATAGTAATTATAATAATAAAGATGATGGAAGAAAATTGTACTTGTTTTAATTTGGAATTTCTTTAAATAAAAGGTCATAGTAAGAACTGAAATTTATGCTGATGATTTCTGCAATTTTGCTATTGAGAATCGATTCATTTTGTATATAATATATCCCTCTATCATTTAATCGCATTATGCCCAACCTACTCCTCCATCAGAAACTACCACATACCATACGTAAACAATATTCCAGAAAACCAGTTCCCGACAATATTTATAAGAAAAGACCATAAAAAATTAAACCAAATATATAATTATATACTTAATTAATTGCCCAAAAAATGAGATCGTTGATTATCAACGAATAAAAACAATATGCTTACATACGAAATATAAATAATACAGTAAACAAAAACAATAATATGTCAACAATACGATATCCCAATGATTGTTTTGACAAATATAACTCGATGATATATTCATAAACAATTCTATTATACCTAAAGTGAATATTAGCTTAATATAAATTGTAACTGATGTAACCAGTCTAACCAAAGTTTATTAATGTAATGTAAAATTTTAATCTAAAAAGTCCTAAACAGATTTTTTTTTTTTATTTTGTTTTGTTGTGTTTTTAATTCATTTATAGTGTATATATTATTTTATTTTAAAGAGTTGTATTATTATTTTAAAAACATATAATAATAGGCTTAGCGAACCCGAAGGTTCGATGCCGATACCACCAAATTCCGCCTACACAGACTCGTCCAATGTTCACCATTCAAGCCCAAGCTCCCAAGATCAGCCTTAACGCAATCCTCCCATCTCCGCTTCGGCCTACCTTTCGGACGCCTACCAGTCGGATCAGCAAATACCAACTTTCTCGGAATCCGCTCGTCATCGAGCCCAACAACTTTACTCGCCCATTTGAGTCTCCGCGATGCAATCAGCTCAATTATATTCACAGGATGCAAGTTCCGCAATTCCGCGTTGTTCAACCTTCTAAACTCCCCAGTGGCCTCATCTCTCTTCGTATCAAATATTTTACGCAATACCTTATTTTCGAAAACCTTAAGCCGTTGTTCATCCTTCAAAGTAAGCGGCCACGTTTCACATCCGTAAAGAACCGTTGGAAAAATAATAGTTTTATAAATTCTAATCTTTAAGTTTTTAGATAGAAGCCGCGAACTAAGTAACTTAGCAACTGAATAATAACACGCATTTCCCACCTTTAACCGGGACTTTATTTCTTCCTGGATTTCATTTTTTCTAGTTATAATTGAACCTAAATACTTGAATTTCTCTACGTGTTCAAAAGTATGACCTGATACATCAATATCGCCAAGATCGACACCGTTTCTGCTACTAATCATATACTTCGTCTTATCGGTATTTAATTCGAGTCCTATTTCTTTACCGGTTTTTATTAACACACTTGTATTTAGTTGTATGGTTTCCGTGTCTTCACCTAGCAGTACCAGATCATCGGCATAACCCAAAACCGGAATCTTGTCACCCATATTTAAGCCTTTCTCGGTACACATCACCTTTTCTACGACATATTCTAAAGCTATATTAAATAACACAGGTGAAAGGGAGTCACCCTGTTTCAAACCCGATCTCACCTCAAATCTCTCGGAGTAATTATGACCGATTCTAACTTTATGGAATGTTTCCGACAAACACATCTCTACTAGGTTTACTAAGTTTCTAGGTATTCCCTGTTCAATCATAATGTTATATAGCTTCTGACGGTCTATTGAATCATAAGCCTTTTTAAAATCGATATAAAGCTGATGGACTACACCGTTGTATTCCATTTTTTTCTCTAATATTTGAGGTAAGGAAAATATTTGGTCAATCGTCGAGCGATTCCGCCTAAAACCACATTGGTAATCTCCGATAATTTCCTCAGCGTATTCCGTGATTCGACTAGTTAGAATTGACGAGAATACTTTATTGCATACTGGGAGAAGAGAGATCCCACGATAGTTGTTACAATCCGACCTCGGTCTTTTTTTGTGAATCAGAATAAGTATTGATTCTTTCCATTCTTCGGGCATTTTTTCAGTTTCCCAGAACTGGGAAGGTAACTGGGTAGGGGAGGTACGGTGTATCCCTGTGTCATGAACTCAGATTACAATAAACCACTCCCCAAAATAAAAAAAAATATATATCGTTGATTTTATGAACTCTTTGTTTACAACTAATTCAGAACAAATAATACACATGTTTACATATTTAAAGTAAACAATTATTAATCCTCTACCTTTGTATTATAAACATTACCTTCCCCATCAATTACCCACTTTTTAGTATACCTCCAAATATGAACATGGAAATACGCGATTTTCGAATACTATTTTCGCAAGGCGTTTGGGGAAGGGAGTGTTGATGAACGGACCATTCGCCGTTGGTTTGCTAAGTTTTCAGCTGGGGATACCGACTTGGAAAACCTCAGTCCGCAATAGACAACGATGTCCTCAAACATACAGTAGAAGGAAACCCCTACCAGACAGTTAAAGGACTCTCAGCACAACTAAATGCAAGTGCATCTACTGTTTCCAGACTTTTAAAGTGTATTGGTAAAGTAAAAAAGCTCGATACATGGGTATCTCACGATCTCACTAAGCAGCATGTTTGAAAACATACCGTGCAAAAATTGAAAGCACTGGGCTATAAAGTTCTTCTGCACCCATCATATTCTCCCGATTGTCTCCAACAGATTACCACCTGTTCAGGAATTTAGACAACTTCGTCAAAGGAAAACTTTTTGAAAATGATGATCAAGTGAAAAGTGCGTTTTCAGATTTTGTTTCACTAAAAAGCTCAGAGTTTTTCAGTTCGGGGATAAAAAAGTTGGTGTCACGTTGGGAAAAATGTGTAGAAAAAGAAGGTAAATACTTCGAATAAAATTATCTTGTTTTCATATCGTATTTTTAATAAAAATCTTTTACCTTGAAAACGGACATTTCATGTGACCCAACCAAATAGATAAAACTAATAAACAGAGAATTAAATGGAATTTTATTTTATAAAAACAAAAAAAAAATTAAACAATGATGGTAATAAAATATTTATTATATTACCATAATAATTTGAAGATAAAAATTTCTGAAATATCTCTTCCTCGTAATTATTTATTTTTTTTGTGAACAGTATCCAACTTAGTAGACATTTATCTATGTAAATATACAGTTTTTGAAAGCATTGTTGAATAAACTTTATAAAAACGAATTACTAATGAAAATAATATCAAGGTATTTAATATTTCTACATTGAACACTAAATAATTTTTCTAATCTGAAAATATGTATATTTATCTTCTCCTGGTTCAGCTGATAATTGATTTTTAATTGTGATGCAACATAAAGGTTTGTACAAGTCTGTAATTAGCATTATATTCTTATTAAAGTATATTCTGAACGTTATGGAAAGAATATATTAATTTGCGGAAGCCGTAGATAAACTAACATAATAATTATAACAAAAAAATCTTGTGCGGGCAACACACGATTTTCACTTACCTCCGCTGTTGAAATTGATTTAAGAATTTTCAAATGCAGTTGAAGATATTAATAAGTGAAAATAATAAAGAATTAATTGAATTGAATTTCAATAGAAACATGTGTTTTATTAAAAAATCTATTATATTATTATCTAAAATAATGAGTTAGTTTTATGTTCATTTCATCACTCTCTATTAACTTTTAAAAGCTTGTGTTTGAGATAATATTTTTTCTAAAATCTTTAGCTTTCCAACGGTATATCATACATGTATATTACTGCTCTTATGTTAAAAAAAAAAAAAAATGCATTAAAGAATATTTTAGCAGTTTTATCCTTTAGTTGGTTATCGAATTCGTTTAACTTATATATTTATCCATTTTTATCAATGTTAACAAGATGATATGGCTTATTTATTAAAATCAACAAAATTAAAGGTACTTCAAGGGAAGAAAATTTAAACTACCGGCATTTACGCATATTCAGATTACTTCAATTAGTATAAAACCTACATCACATTTAAGCTCATCAAATTTTACATCGATGTACTGAGTCTAATCAAAATCGTTACAGCCGTTTTAGAGAAAATCGTAAAAATGTCTAAAATGCATAGTATAAAGTAGATCTTCCGGTCAGCTGATTTTTATGAAAAAGTTTCTGTAACATCACGGCATAGTTGTCTTAAATATGAAATTTCTGTTTTATAGGACTTTTCGTTTTTGCCCGGGAGTTACCACACACACCCATTTTGCGGTTATTTCGACTCAGGGACCCTAAGTGTTTTTCCGTTGAAAACTGGAATTCCAAAATTTTCACGATCGCAATACTTTCCCTTCTATATATTTCATATATAGCTTAGCGAAAGTAATTGTAATTAATATGATTATTAGATACAAATCTTTTAAAAACATAATTAATAATTAACCTTGTCATCAGAACGACAGACCAACCTCTATATTATAAATTATACAATTGTTCATCAAGCTTCACAATTATTTTCGTCTTTCATTCAACTTTTTTCTTTTGTTCTTTTTTTCTAAAAATGCTTTCTTTATCAGTTAAACTCACGTTTAAGTTGTTTTAGATTAATTCCGTGAATTGAACAAAGAAATTTCCTGGAGCTTTGTATAAATGGCGGGAACGTTAAATATAATCAGCAATAAACAATTCTATAAAATATAAATTTGCATAATCATTTAAATATTTTTATATAATAGAGATTAGAAATGGTAAAAAAAGTTCATAAGAAATTAAGTCTTAGGAGCAAGTATATGGATTATAAAAGGTAATCAAATAAAAATATGGAATATACTCTAGATATGGAAATGGACTATTTATTATAAACGACCTGCAGAAACATCCAGAACAGATAGGGTTAATACAGAATAAATAAGAAAAAGAATCAAAGTAGATAAAAACATTCTGATAGAGATGAAAACAAATAGTCTGAGACGATGTGAATCTTAATAAATAATTATTGATGGGAGGTCAACCAGAAGTGGACACGTGGAAAATCGACGGAAGAAAAGTAAGGAAGACCATGAAAAACGTAGAATGAAGATATACACGAATCTTTAATAGGACACGGTCTAGGAGAAAAATGAGCTTCAGATCGAAAATAAGTAAGGTTAAGATACGATACTATTGAGTTGTTTCAGATGAAATGTCCGTTTTTATAGTTTCTGAAATACATAAAGGATTTTGCAGGTTTCTCTTGTTTTCTTCCGAATGTTTACATATTTCAACTAAACAGTTACTAATTCTCTACCTTTGTATTATAAACATTAGCTCCCCAATCAATTACCCACATTTTAGTATGCCTCCGATTATGAACATGGAAACGCTCGATTTTCGAGTAATATTTTTGTACGAGTTTAAACTTGGCCATTCAGCAGCTGAGGCCGCTAGAAACATTGCCGATACCACCGAATTCCGCCTACACAGACTCGTCCAATGTTCACCATTCAAGCCCAAGCTCCCGAGATGAGCCTTAACGCAATCCACCCATCTCCGCTTCGGCCTACCTTTCGGACGCCTACCAGTCGGATCAGCAAATACCAACTTTCTCGGAATCCGCTCGTCATCGAGCCCAACAACTTTACTCGCCCATTTGAGTCTCCGCGATGCAATCAGCTCAATTATATTCACAGGATACAAGTTCCGCAGTTCCGCGTTGTACAACCTTCTAAACTCCCCAGTGGCCTCATCTCTCTTTGGGCCAAATATTTTACGCAATACCTTATTTTCGAAAACCTTAAGCTGTTGTTCATCCTTTAAAGTAAGCGGCCACGTTTCACATCCGTGAAGAACCGTTGGAAGAATAATAGTTTTATAAATTCTAATTTTTAAGTTTTTAGATAGAAACCGCGAACTAAGTAAATTAGCAACTGAATAATAACACGCATTTCCCACCTTTAACCGGGACTTTATTTCTTCCTGGATTTCATTTTTTCTAGTTATAATTGAACCTAAATACTTATATACAAAAGTATGACCTGATACATCAATATCACCGAGATCGCCACCGTTTCTGCTACTAATCATATATTTCGTCATATTTAAAAACATATATATTTTTATTTTATCTCAACTATATTGGATGAAAAAAAATAACTGTTGATTTATTTTTATTAATATTATATATAACTTAAAGAAGAAGAAAAAATTATATGTAGAAAGCCAAGCCAGGTTCTATTTGTAAGGACCCCAAAGACAAATAAAATTTATTCTATATAATATATAATACATGATCGCCATTGAAATATATATTCAAGGATATAGAGGTTGTTGGAGGAACTATAGCAGGACCAGTGACAAAATACTTGTAGGAACCGCAGGACTCCGAGTAAGTTGGCTCAGATGCTAAGGAGCACATTCTTCACCAACTCCCGGCACATCAAGTATGTGACTGACTACCTTGAGTAGCTTCCTAATAAAATAGCTTTTAATTTTAGTCTCCGTTTCAGATTTAAGGATTCCCTTTAACTAGATGGAATATAATTATGAAAATTCTTCTGTTGATTATTTAAATTATACAAGATCTTATTTGTATAGATTGAAACTGGTGTGTAGGTATTAATTTTTGTTTGTAACAAAATTATTACGTAATGTATTTTGAAAAAATAAATATTTATTCCTGATTTAAACTGAATTGTATATTAAAATATATATTAAGGGAATCTATTAAAAACATAGTTAAGAGTATAGGTGATATATAAAAAGAACATAGTCATAAAAAAGAGAAGAGTATGAATAAAAAATAATTTTAAATTTTAAAATAATGTAATATTAAACTAAGAATTATATGTAACGGAGAAAGATATGAGTATGGAAAGAGGGAGAAAGAAATGGGTGATGAAAAGAGATCCTAATCAATAAGAAAAAAGATACATACTTGACCCTGAAACGCTGTCTAAAGGAGTGATGTTTTCCAGTTTAAAAAACGCTCATTGCGTGGAACGGAAAAAATTCAAATTCGTGTGTAGCGCACAAGTTTTTTTTTAATATTAATTCTAAAATAAAAATACGAAAAATGTAAATGTTAAACTAAGTAACCGGTTCAGAGTCTACGCTTAATTATTATGAAAATAAACTATTATACTGTGCAATCTAAATATCAAAAGATTTACTCAAGTTATTTTAAATGCTCAGAATTCAGCCTTGAAAATGGGAGAATTGTACTTCCGTTCCTGGGTTCTGTATAGTTCCGCAAAATCCTGCTTTGTTAAGGATGGGAGTCTATGATTTTGTTTGCTTTTTCGACAATAGCTCACCTGATAGCCAGCATGTTATCTGTTTGCACTTGGAATCCACAACAACCATCTACAACAAGGGTTGGAAATTACCTCTTGCATCCTTGAGGCTGTGGAAGGTTCATTGAGCAGAGAACTACCAACACAAGTACATTCGTTCAAACAACCAGCCCGGTTCAATATTCCTTCTAATATTTGTTTAGGCACCGTAACACCTTTTGACTACGCTTGGTTTTCACTGCATTCTTAGTTCTAGATGATATTGTATGTCTTCGCTTTGCATTATAATTGATATGGGACGTTATAAAATGCATATTATATATATATGCATGGCCTAGTTTTTACATAAATGTATGTATAAAATGTGCACAGTCGCTCGCATACGTAATAAAAATCATATGCACACATCTCATCAATTTTTTCTTATTTCGATACTTTTTCAAAAAAATGTTACATCGAAAAGATAACATAGACATTTTATTTAGCTCCTATTTAAAAGTTGAGAATAATCTGAAAGTAAAAATAATTAAATACAATTTCTTAAGTATATGAATTTTTGTTACTCGCCATTGCATTTTACGACATTGAAAAGCATAATAATGTTTTATGAAAGCAATCCCGTTCCATACCTCTGCTTCATTATTATTCGTAATAGACAAAGTAATTAACTACCTATCCTCCTCAAACGTTGAGGTGTTAGGTTTCAAGATACGTAGAACAAATAAAGAAGAAAAAATCGTCTCTACGCCGTCCGCGACTTTTCTCCGAAAGTACTGAACCAATTGTTTTCGAAATTTGGCACAAAAATACCTGGGCATTTGTCGATGATCCTAAAAATGATAGTCTGCCCGCCTTACGAATATGTAAATACCAAAAATTTCATAGTGACTTTTTACTTTTTTATTTTAGATAATGAACATTTTTGATAGGCCCAGATCAGAATGTTTTTTTTTTTCAAGATATGTATAACCTGAGCAACCAAGAAAAATAAACCCGACGTAATTAAATTTCTATTCCATAGGACCTTACAAAACAAAAAAAGAATCATTGAAATCGGTTTAGAAATAGCAGAGATATAACATATTTACTTTCACTTACTACATATAGTAAGGGAAAGTATTGCGATCGTGAAAATTTTCGAATTCCAGTTTTCAACGGAAATACACGTTTTAGGGTCCCTTGAGTCCAAATAACCAAGTCCCGCAAAAAGATCTGTGAGTGTGTGTGTGTGGTGTGTGTGTGTGTGTGTGTGTGGTAACTCCCGGCGGGAACGAAAAGTCCTATGAAACTGAAATTTTATATTTAAGACAACTAGGGTTTTAATTGAATTTAGGTTTCATTCGGATTAGCATGGACTGACAGGGCTTAATGCCGATATTCTAAATTTTCTTTCTCTAAAGTATTTTAATTTTGTTGGTTCTATAAAAAGAACTATATTATCTTGTTACCACTGATGGAAAACAGGTAAATATATAAATTGAATGAATTCAATAATCAACTAAAGAAGAAAATAGAAAAAATATTTTTTTAAAGCAATTTTTTGTTTTTCAACATAAGATCAGTAATATACATGTATGATATTACCGTTGGAAAGATTTTAGAAAAAAATATTATCTTTTAAAAGTTAATAGACTGATGTAAAGAAGATAATACTAACTGATTATTTTAGATAATAATATAGTCGATTTTTTAATAAAACACATGTTTCTATAGAAATTCGATTTCATTAATTCTTTAATAGTATCACTAATTTTTATCTCTAACTGTATTTGAAAATTCTTCAATTGATTTTAACAACGGGGGTAACTGAATGTCGTGTGTTGCCCGCACCAGATTTTTTTCGATTAATATATTATCGATTGCCTGTTCGCAGCTATATAAACCATTCATTTCCAACCATTACTTCCTACCATTGCGTAATAATCCGCAGCGTTATTTTCGTAATTTGCTCAGTCTTTTGAAGTAAATATACTTTTCGAAAATATGCAATGCAAATTAGCAACACGCTTTTCTACTCTTGCCGATCTCCGAAGTATAAAAAAAAAAAAAAAAAACATAAATGTATGATATAATATTTTACGATAAATAATATTTCTGGATAAGATAAAATCCCACAGCTTTGTTAAATTTGAGCAATCTCTTTACCTCTACCTAACAAGAGGTTTTCCGATGTTTCGCGAAGCAGAATTGAATTAATCCACAGAATATCGGCAAAATGTCAATACTCTAGACGTCTCTCCAGATGGATATACTTTGAAATCCGATGTGCCAGAACTGACAGAGATCCACTTTACTGACCACCGAGATATCAGATGTTGGGGAGTAGATGCTTTCACACTACTCTACGTTGCTGGAAAATCCCTTATCATAAAGTAGATATTTATGTTTTATATTTTTTTTTCAAAAATACATTTATAAACTATACTATTTATTTGTAAATGTTTTAAATTCACCTAATTTTATATGAAATATATTGTAAGGGGAATTATGGCAATCATTTTAGGTTCCACTGAGTCCAACGACCAAGCCCTGCAAAAAGGTATGTGTGTGTGTTCTAAGTCTATCACGGAAACGAAATGTTGCTAAAAACATTAAATATATTTATTGGTATTTACAACTGTATAATAAAATACATTTAGTAAATGTTATAGGAGATATGTTGACATGATTCATATGTAGGGATACTACCCTTCGGCAGCTCCCCAAAGACTATGTTAAACTAGAAGGTCTCGGGGCCATCTTCTTTTCAGACGCCGCGGAGGATTATCAGGGATTGTATAGGAAGCAAGGATTAAAACTAGTGGGTTAGAGTGGGAATGGAGTTTGTCATGAAAGGAGTGGTACCTGGTTCGGGCCAAGTCAGCAACAAAGGGAATATTAAGGTCTTTATGGATGAGTTTATTTGTGAAAAAATAGGGAGCATTGAGGATTTTTCGAAGGACTTTGTGTTGTAAGGATTGGAGACGAGATGAATTTGATGGTTTAGTAGAGCCCCAAATCTCTACTCCGTAAAATTGTATATATAAAACTACTAGAAGCCCGAGATATTACAGCAACTTTCTGATCAAAATTGGTTAGCCAGAAGAGCCACATATACTGTACATTTTGCACCTTTTTACGATTTTGTCAGAAACAGTTATGAAGATTTTGATTAATTTTGTTTTATAAATTTAAAATTTAATGGGCTCTAGTATCATGTAGGTTTCATTCTGATCGAAACAGTATGACGGAGCTAAAACGCTATTTTTGAGCAAAGTCTTCCTCTAAAGTACATTTAATTTTGTACATTCAAAACAATTAACCATATCATATTATTTGAGCAGTTATAAAAAACGAGGAAATATATAAAGTTGATCGAATTTGATAAACAGCTAAAAATGAATAGAGCAATATTTTTTTTTGGTTGTTTGAAGAAGAAGAAAAAAAACTTTATTCTGTGACAAAGTTTCCTAACAATAACATGGAATTTGATATACTTAAATATTTACATCAGGCCAAGATACAAAATAAATGAGGAAAATATAAAAGAAAATAGATTTAACATAAAAAAAAATAATGATAAGAAATAAATACATTTAGTGAGAATATAATTAAATAATATTTAACGCTTTTGATTAAACTAAAAGAAAATTGACGAAAAAAAAAATTGAGATAACTGTACAAAATATTGACTATCATCTAGCAGTACGATTATTATTGTCAGACAGCGTCATTATGGGAAATGCGTAGAAACTGAAACAGAAGGTATTTCATATTGATGAGAGAGGTTGCTCGATGGATGTTTGATAAGGGAGAATTCCAAAATCTGGAGGGCCTAGAAAGGAACGTTCGTATGTTTTAATTCTTTGGAAGGTATATAAAAATCGGAATGTCGGAATCTAGTTTCTTGTGAACTGCAGAATATCGTATATATAGGGAGGGTGCTGGGATCTGATGGTTTAGTATAAGAATGTCCCGAGGAAATATTGTCTACGGATTTGGGGGAAAAGCCACTTGACTGTGTTTCCAAACGCACTTTTTCGGAAAAAAAAGTCTGCACTGCCCGTTCTATTTACGATATATTATTCATTTTAACGTCATTTTATTCCTTATTAAATTTACTTTCAATGGTATGATTAATATCATGAAAATATATAGGTTTGTTCGATAATTTCAGAGAAATGTCTCTTTATCTAATTATTCTTATATATATCTTTATATATCTATATTTCCTGCATTTAACTTTGTTTATCATTGAAAAAATTAAAATTAAAATAATTGACATCGTCACACCGAGAAAGGTTTAAATATGGGTGATAAGATTCCGGTTTTGGGGTATGCCGATGATCTGGTACTGCTAGGTGAAGACACGGAAACCTTACAACTAAATACAAGTGTGTTAAAAAAAACCGGTAAAGAAATAGGACTCGAATTAAATACCGATTAGACGAAATATATGATTAGTAGCAGAAACGGTGGCGATCTTGGTGATAATGATATATCAGGGCATACTTTTGAACACGTAGAGAAATTCATGTATTTAGGTTTAATGATAACAAGAAAAAGTGAAATCCAGGAAGAAATAAAATCCCGGTTACAGGTCGAAAATGCCTACTATTATTCCGTTGCTAAATTACTTAGCTCGCGGCTTATATCACAAACTTAAAGGTTAGAATTTATAAAACTATTATTCTTCCGACGGTTCTTTACTGATGTGAAACATGGCCGCTTACTTTGAAGGATGAACAACGGCTTAATGTTCTCGAAAATAAGGTACTGCGTAAAATGTTTGGTCCGAAGAGAGATGAGGCAACAGGGGAGTTTAGAAGGTTGTACAACGCAGAATTGCGGAACTTGTATCCTGTGAATATAATTGAGTTGATAGCAACGCGGAGACTCAAATGGGCGAGTAAAGTTTTTGGTCTCGGTGCGGAACGAATTCCGAGAAAGTTGATATTCGCTGATCTCGGGAGGATTGCGTTAAGGCTGATCTCGGGGGTTTTGGCTTGAGCGGTGAGCATTGTACGGGTCTGTGTAGGCGGAATTTGGTGGTATCGGCATCGAACCTTTGGGTTCGGTAAGCCTATTATTATTATTATTTATTATTACACTAATTGCAATAGTTATTGGAAAGAAACGAAAAGCTGATAAAAATACCTGATTTTTGTAGATAATAATATAATACATTATTTAATAAACAAACTTCTTTTATTTTATCTTAAAATGTTTTCATTCACACCTGTCAATAAATGATTGACAATCAGCGAAAAGTGATGATGAAGGCATGATATTTGGCGTGGTAGGCATGATGGAGAGAAGATGCCCACCGGCACCTCTTCCTGGCGTGCTTCCTATTACGGATTTAGCTTAGAAGGTCCCTCATCCAGCTTCTTTTCAGTCTTCTGCGAGTATTGTCCGGCATGTTACTAGTGGCCATGCTTCGTATTAGATTGTCAGTATGTCCGTGTAAGTTGTAGTGAAAACGTTTGTAGAGGGTCCGAAGCTGTTCGTTGACTGTTGGCATGTGAAGGTCTGTATGTAAAGTAGTGTTTCTAACGTACTATGGTGAGTTTGTGATAGTTCTTGAATTTTTCGTATGTGTGTCTTTTTGGCAGTCCCGTATATATGTGAGGCGTAAGTCCAAATGGGCTTCAGTAGGTAAGTGTAAGTGTTTACTTTATTTTTAAGTTTTAATTTTTTAACGTCTTGAGAGTAGTGAGTATAAAAGTAAAACACACTTAAATTAATTAAACTAAACTATTATTTTAATTAAATTATAATTATATTAATAATAATTATATTAATATAATAATTATATTATAATTAAATTAAACCTATATATATTTTCTCTTTAACTGTATTTTTAACTTATTTAAATAATTTTAACAACGCGGTTAAGTGAAAGTCGTGGGTTGCGCTTACCAATTTTTTTTTTTTTTACGATGCCTTTAATAAATCAGTCAATAATTTCTCAACTCTCTGTGACCAATAAATCGTTTGTGGTACAAAGAAGGCCTTAGACATAGGTTGTATTTTTTAAATAACATAGATCAGGTTTAAATTTCAAGCATAAACAAACCTGGAATAAAGAGAAAATCTATGAAAAATAAACCATTATAAGGAAAATGTTGAGTTTATACAGGCGTTGAATGCCCAATGAATCATGGGAAATTGTCCGTATTATTGAGAAAATAGAGTTTGTATTGAGACGGGAATCGAATTGGCAGGCCGAACGTATTACAGTTGCCATAACTAGTTAAGTTTGAGAGGGTGCGGTTTAGACAGATTGGTCTATGCCTCGGCAAGCACCCATCCACAAAATCCACGAGTCGCTGATGGATTTCTGAAAGTGGAGCTAGCTGATTGGGATATGATGGCTTGGACTGTCATCCCAGCATGATAGAAAGGTCATCGCGGACCAACTTCGATGCTAACTGGCTATTTGGAAATAACACCTTGGTTACTGTCTAGCATTTTGAAATTTCCTTATTTCCAGCTTATTGCCAGATTTTAACATAATAAAAGAAAACTGGTGTGGTAAGTAGAACAAAAACATCTTGTTAGAAAAACACACGACTTTCACTTATCTCGGCTGTAAAAATCAATTTAACAACTAATAAATAAACTTTATTAGCTTTAAAAAGAATTATATTAAGTTTCGTTAAAAACGGAGGAAAATAGGTGGTGCATAGGATGCAGTTGTAAATATTGTATGTAAGGAATATAATAGCTTTCTGCGGAAAGAATAAATTAAATGAAATTTCAGTAGAAACATGTGTTTTATTAAAAAATCTATTATATAAAATAATCAGTTAGTTTTATCGGCTTTTTATCATTCTCTATTAACTTTTAAAAACTTGAGTATAAGATAATATATTTTCTAACATCTTTAGCTTTCCAACGGTGTATCATACATGTATATTACTGTTCTTATGTTCAAAAACGAAAAATTGAATTAAAAAAATATTCCTTCTGTTTTAGTTGGGTATCGAATTCATTCAATTTATATATTTACCTGTTTTATATCAGTGGTAACAAATAATATAGTTATTTTTATAAAATCAACTAAATTAAAGGAACTTTAGAAAAAGAAAATTTAAAATATCGGCATTTAAGCCCTGCCAGACTATTTTTATCAGGATAAAAACTACATGATATTAAAGTCCATCACATTTTACATCGATATAGCGAGTTTAATCAAAATCGTCAGAACCGTTTTCGAGGAAATCGGAAACAGGTGCAAAATGCATGGTATAAAGCGGCTCTTCTGGTTCGCTCATTTTGATGAAAAAGGTTTTGTAACGTCTCGGGCGTATATCGGGCGTCTTAAATATGAAATTTTAGTTTTATAGGACTTACCGTTTTCAACCGGGAGTTACCACACAACACACACACATACACACAGACCTTTTTGCGGGACTTGGTTATTTGGACTCAGGGGACCCTAAAACGTGTATTTCCGTTGGAATTCGAAAATTTTCACGATCACAATACTTTCGCTTACTATACATAGTAAGTGAAAGTAAAAAACGTAAAGCGATGGAAAACACATGGCATAAAGTTCGCCAATTTAGACCAAAACGTTGCTGAAATATCTTGGACATATAGTAGTCTTAAATATAAAATTTCAGAATCGTGCGATTTTTCGTTTCCGTTCTAGACTAACCACACACAGACACATACACAGATCATTTTGAGGGACTTTGTTATTTAGACTCAGAAGACCCTATAACGTGTATTTCCGTTGAATACGTATTTCCATCCCTTCCCTAGCAACGAAAATTCTGATAAATCAAGTAAAAATACATCTTCTCGACCTGATTCAAACACAATCCGAGCCATATCTTCCAGAGAATGAAATGTTGGGATCCACAGCAATATCTAACCAAGGTTGAGCCGAGTCATAAAGTGCATTGCTATAGAGTCGTTGCAATACCCGCATGCACTTCTAACATCTTTCAGTCCCTGGCTCTGTGAGTTAGCTAAGGTGCTGTGCGTGTGTTGTTCCACTCCATTGTAGATCTTTGTCTGAAATATCTGCTATAAACTTGGATAGTTATAATAGGAGAGCTACAGTAATAGGAACTCTTAATTAAGAGGAAATTCTCAACTAAACAACTTATAAAACATAAATTTAGAGTTGCTGCTTTCACATTTGTTTTCTGGTTTCGACCGTGCTTATAATTTCTTCACCAACGATTCAAACCAGGCATGATGCCGGCTTCTCCCAAGTTCTATAGAAGAATAAATGAAGATGTTAAAGAGACTTATTCTATTGAGTAAGTGGTTCTTCAATATAGGTCTATACTACGTATAAAAAGCGGTTGGACGAAAAAATGATTTTTAGTCTTGGACACAATTTCTCTAAGCATGACAGACAATAATAAATACTTTTCTTTAATTTTTTTTACAATAATTGCATAATTTATTATTAACTAAATTGTAATAAATAAACCATGTTATAATACACTTAAATTTTATAATTATGAAATTTACAGACATGAATGAATACAACTTTTTTTAATACTTCTTAATTTTAAAATAATAAAAATAATTTAGCTTAAAAATGGTCCATGAGGATTAATAAGCTAAAATATGAAAATTATTGCGTTTCTGATATTACTTTTAACATTTAAAAATGTGGTAGATGTGCTAATAATGGGTTAAAGTAATATGGTTTGTAGATAGCTTCGTCCATACAGGTAGGTATGCAGGTAATAAAAATGCTGTATTCCTTAATCCTGAAATTGAAGTTTATTTATAACATGGATTATTTATTAAAATTTAGTTAAAAATATATATTTCAATAACTGATAAAACAAACTATTAAAATATATAAATAATAATCTTTTTCTTATCTTTTTTTAATTTTTCTGGAAGTATTTCTTAATATTTCACACTTAAATAGTCACACCTTAACTTCCTTTTGTTAATTAATTATTTATTTTATTTCATAATTGCTTACATCATTTATCAACGTTTCGGGGTTGTTTCCCCATTCTCAAGATATTATGTGCCTATCCGAAAGTTCATCTATTTTTTTCTTCAACTCACCACTATATGTTTCAAACGACACCCTTCACACTGACTTACGTATTCCTACTATAACAAACCACATTCGATCGACTTACAAACGATTTCACGACAAACTAAATGGACACATAAACAAACTTGTGCAAAACATGGCTACAACCGACATACCATCCATAACTCGGCATAGGCTGAAAAGGAGTTGGATGAGGGACCTCCTGACCTAAAAATATAGTTCTGCTTAATTCCTCATGCCTGACCACGCCATGTTTACTTAGATTTTAGCATATTTGCTGATGGTAATTGTTTTACAGGTGTAAATAAAATATTAAGTTATTATATTAAACAAATATTAATTTATTATCCTATTAATGCATAATTTCTGTTGTAATTATTTTATTTTTATTTATTTTTTTAATCTGTATCCTTTACCTAATTTTAATTATTTATTTTCTCTTCTTATTCTTAATCTCACTTGAACTAAAAATAACCTCCTTTGAAGAATCAATCATAATAACAAACCATCGGGCGTTGATGACCTAGATGTTCTATGCCCTAAAACAAAACAAAACAACAACAAATATTAAGTAAAAAAAAAACAATCTTCAAATTTGATGAATTGTTGGTCATATGGTTGGTACTAATTTCCATATTTAAATTTAAAGCTCTTTTTTAATTTTTCTGGAAGTTTTTCTTAATATTTCACACTTAAATAAGCACACCTTCCTTTTGTTAATTAATTATTTATTTTATTTCATAATTGTTTACAACGTTTCAAGAAAAACTTCCAGAAAAAAATTAAAAAGATAAGAAACTAAATTAAAATTTGGAAATTCGCACCAACCATATGACCAACAATTCATCAAATTTGAAGAAAAAAATAGATGAACTTTTGGATAAGCACATAATATCTTGAGAATGGGGAAACAATCCCGAAACGTTGATAAATGGGATTGATAAAAAAGCTTTACGTATGGAGTTGGTGAGGGATTCCAAAACTAGGGATTTTTCCAAAAAATCTGTCAAATTAGAAGCGAATCAGTACTTTTGTTTGAAAAAAAAAAATAGAAAGAAGGTACATGTGTACTAAATATTCAACAAATACAAGAAATAATATTAGATTTGGTTGACTATATTCCCATTTATATTCAAAATCCTCACACACAAATTTAGATAAGAAAACTAAATGTATTATTAAAACTAGGGAGGAAACAAAACCTTTCCGCTTCCGACGATGTTTTCGAACCACTTTTATAAAGAGTTATTAACAAAACTAAATCTTCAGATATTGGATGACAAAAATAATCCCATTCTGGTTCGAAGATTTTACAAGAAGCTGACATATAAAAAATTAATGTTTTTTTTTTTTTTTTTGGAGATTAGTTTAAATTTCAATCCTGAGATGTCAGACCAAACGAAGATGATTTTTTTTCCTTTAAAAAAAAACAACAAAAAAATGAAACCAGCTCTATCTGGAGACTGAAGAAAAGCCGAAAATAATGGTGACGGGAGATGAAACTGAAGATATATATGGGAGCTGGGGATTACCACCCAATCGGCAGATTTATCGTGAAATCCCTGGGATATCCTCACAATCTCCACGATTTTCTTAGGCCCTATTCTAAGACATTTCCTGACTTTTCATGGCTTTTTTTAAAATCTTTTTATTGATAAATATAGCTATTATTTTACCTCAAAACTCTCTGAAATTTATTTATTTGATATTTAATTCAATAAAAAAAAATAAATAAAACAAATACTTTTTTGATTTATTGCGATCTCTGGTGTTAGTATTTACCGACAGGTAAAACCATTTTTTTTCTTCTTCTTCTTATGCCAATTTTTGAATTATGGACAGTTAACCTTTTTTATTATCTTTTTATCTCTGTATTGGTTTATTATTTTCAATAATCAACCTTTGTAAAAGACCAAAAAAAAAATAAATAAATAAAATAAACCTGCTCAAAATTTGAGAGCTAACGTTTCATGATGCGTGGAATCCGAATAACGAATAAAATATTATAAATCTGGGATCACTTGTAGCTGGGTGGCTAGCGTAACAGCCTCCTATGCAAATGGTCACGGGTTCAAACCCGCAGGTGGTCTTAGGATTTTTTAATGGGAGTAAAAAATCCTTAGTTACGCCGTCCTTCGGATGGGACGTTAAAAGGTGGTCCCGAGCCTGTGCGATGTCAGGTACTCGTTAAAGATCCCTATCCTAATAAAACCTGGATAGGCAAAATTTAGGACTCCCACTGTAGCATCGTCCGACTAGCCATAGTAGCATAAAGTGACGTTAAACAAATAAACAACAAACAACAACGAATAAAAAAAAAATCCATTTGTCCACCGTCCGGGGCATTTCTTCGAAACTACTGGACCAATTTTTTTTAAATTCGCCACAAAAATACTAGTCCATTCAACGATGATCCTAACACCTAGACGTCGATATCAGATGGTTAGTTTTAAAATGGCGGCCGATTAAAATGGTTTTAAATTGATAACTCAGTTACTTTTATAGAAAAAAAAATATTAGTGCTAAAAAAACCGCAAATAATTTTATAAAAGTGAAAAAAGAAAAGAAAAAAAATTGAAATTTTACACATAAATAAGCTCAAAACTCAGTTATTTTTGACGATAGAGAAAAGTATGTATAGTGCTAGAATCAGTAAAGCGCGATAAAAAAAAAAAAAAAAAAAAAAAAAAAAAAAAAAAAAAAAAAAAAAAAAAAAAAAAAAAAAAAAAAAAAAAAAAAAAAAAAAAAAAAAGAATTCTCGCCTATATATACGCTTGTGTTTATTTTCGAAGATAGAAAAAAATCATTATTATTTTTTAACTAAGAAACCGCGTATAATTATATAAAAGAGAAAAAGGACAATAATATTAGCCAAAAATGAAATTTTTCACACAAATACGTGTACGAAAAGCGTGTATAGAGTTTTAGAATCAGTATAGCAGGATAAATAAAATAAATAACAAAAACAAATAAATTTTTGCTTTTAGTTTCATTTGATAGATCATTAAATTTTGGATCAAATGAAAAAAGAATCATTCAATTTGGTTTATAACTACTTGAAATGCTTACCATCTGTATGATTTATTGGAAATAACCATTCATTTATTTCTAACCAAGTAAGAAAAATATATTGTATATAAGATAAGTTGTACTTTTTAAATATTAGCGTAGGAAATTCAAAAACTGAAGATATTTGAAATCCATTTATTATAGTTCCATTTATTAGGGTTCCTTTAATTTCGATTTTCATGCCTTAAAATAGCATTGGATTATTATTTAAGCTGTATGTATTTTCCGTTGCATGGTCATGGCCATAAAGTAATTTACTAGAGGTTAAAGATTTGAATAAAGATGTAGGGAGTGCATTGAGAACTGCAAGCTACCTTCAGATCAAAGCAAGTCGGGATTATTTCTGTTTGAGTTCTTACAAGCTTCATCCTTTGAATCACGCTTCATTGCCGGCAGATCTTCGCGGGACCGTTACAAGAGGTTGATGGATGGCGAATTAATATAGAACCCTTGAGGGTCGTGTGAAAGGGCTTGATAGTGTTGAGGGCAAGACCGAACCCTTCGATGTTTTTTTACAGGCCCTTGAGGGACAAGCTTTTTTCCCCACAACTCCCAGCTATCGCTTACCGCTCCTGTCACTGCTTTTATTTATTCTGTCAGCCGTCCCCGAATAGTTTTCAGGTTCCAAAAAACACCCACGAACGACGGGGGAAAAATAAAGGAAGTTTCTTAGGACACGCCTGGACTCTGTTAATCTGGAATTCCTGTTTGTCTCCGGCGATAATTCTATGTTCTAGAGAACGTTTAACCTGAATAGAACAAGAAAAACTCATAATAACTAAATTATTTCATTATCAATGAACTTATATATTCCATTACTGAAGATTACAAAAACTAATGGCTATCAGTGTAGTAAGTTTCCTAGTCAGCTCTTTGATTGGCTTCATAGACTCTTCATTTTAGCTTAGAAAATGGGGTTCACGGGAAAGTTTTTATATATTTTTTTTTGGGGTCGCTGAACACAAATCTGAAGTTTTCAAGCAAACATTTTGCCCGAAACATGTTTTTTTTTTCCCACACTTTTTGCCAAAATATTGGCTCTAATTATGTGTTGTTGTTTTTTTTACTATATATAGAAAACAATGGGTTTTTAAGCAAAACTTACTAAATGCACAACTAACAATAATATAATAATAGGCTTACCAACCCGAAGGTACCAAATTCCGCCTAAACAGACTCGTCCAATGCTCACCGTTCAAGCCCAAGCTCTCGAGATCAGCCTTAACGCAATCCTCCTATCGACGCTTCGGCCTACCTTTCTGACGCCTACCAGTCGGATCAGCGAATACCAACTTTCTCGGAGTCCGTTCGTCACCGAGCCCAACAACTTTACTCGTCCATTTGTGTCTCCGTGATGCTATCAACTCAATTATATTCACATGATGCAAGTTCCGCAATTCCGCGTTGTGCAAAATTCTCAAATCCCCAGTGGCCTCATCTCTCTTTGGACCAAATATTTTAAGCAGTACCTTATTTTCGAACACCTTAAGTCGTTGTTTATCCTTAAAAGTAAGCATAGTAAGTTTAAATATATTACTAATTTATAATAAAAATTATTGGATGTAAATTCTTTATTTTCATCAGAAAAATTATCGCCAAAAAATAAAAAGGTATCAAAAACGTATTTGATTAAACCTACGTTGTTTTTAAGTAGGGTTAAATTATCGTTTTCCTCAAACTGAATCACAAAAAAAAAAAAAAAAAAAAAAAAAAAAAAAAAAAAAAAAAAAAAAAAAAAAAAAAAAAAAAAAAAAAAAAATATATATATATATATATATATATATATATATATATATAATATATAAATACGAATATTTCATTCTACCTTTAATTTTAAAGGCCAATAGCCAATACTTCCATTTACGCGTAAACGTTTATATTTATGATTTCGAAAAAAAAAATGAAATACATTTATATTTCAAAAATATATTACCAATTTGTAAAACACTAGCTGTGTCACGCAGCTTTGCTCGCGAATATTGCATTTCGTATTAATTTATGTGCGTTTATGGTGAGATTGGCTATAATAAATATCAACTATCAGCTACTCTTTGTTATCATTTAAAGCCTGATCTTGACTTCTTCCTGTCAAATTTACAATAGCAAACCAGCAGAAGTGGTTATACCCATAATCACTTAATATGTAAAAATAATCGTCACAAACCATTTTAAAAAATAAATAACAATTGAATATATTTTCATAGGAACCTACACTCGAAACAGATATGAAACGCAATATGCTTAAAAGTGTCGGTCACCTGTATGTAGTGACCAGCCAGGTGCCCTTAAGATTTTTTAATGAGAGTAAAAAACAACCTTAGTTATGCCCTCCTTCGAAGGGGACGTAAAATGGTGGTCCCAAGCCTTTGCGATTCCATGAACTCGTTAAAGATCTCTACCCTAACTAAACTTGGAGAGGAAAAAATTAGTCATCATACGATTAACCATAGTAGTATCAAAGTGACGTTAATCGAATAGATAACAACAGTAATATGCTTAAATATATTTGTTATAAAATGTTTGTACCTTTGCTGATACATATCAGATTAAGACAATTTTACGTTTAGGTTGTTCAACTACTTTTTGGGCGAAGATTTTCTAATCCTGCCTTATTGCACATCTAGGCGGTAAGACGAACCTCCAGGAAAAAAAATTAGTTTCACAACCATAGTAATTTTTTAGATACCAGAAAATTGAGTGGGACTTTCTTTTATAAATATAGACATACAACTAATAAAAGTCCTAAATATGCTTAAAATAATAGTTCTGATTATTATACTCGAATAAATCAAAAGAAATAGTAATTTTTTAAATTTATTTAAATTTATAAATGTATATGCTTCAAGGTAATAACAATTAAAGTTGAAAATGACTCTTGAAATAAAACATGACTTAACAATATAGATAATAATATAGATTGATATAAATATTTCCGCGTTGTGTAACCTTCTATACTCCCCAGTGGCCTCATCTCTCTTCGGACCAAATATTTTAGTACCTTATTTTCGAAAACCTTTAGCCGTTGTCCGTCCTTCAAAGTAAGCGGCCACGTTTCACCGTCGGAAGAATAACAGTTTTATAAATTCTAACCGTTAAGTTTTTAGACAGAAGCTAAGTAATTTCGCAACTGAATTATAACACGCATTTCCCGCGTTTAACCAGGACTTTATTTCCTCCTGGATTTTTTTTTCGTTATCATTGAACCTAAATACTTAAATTTCTCTACGTGTTCAAAAGTATACCCTGATATATCAATATCACTATGATTGCCACCGTCTCTGCTACAAATCATATATTTTGTCTTTTCGGTATTTATTTCGAGTCCTATTTCCTTACCGGTTTTTATTAACGGACTTGTATTTAGTTGTTTAGTTTCCGTGTCTTCATTTAGCAGTACCAAATCATCGGCGTATCCCAGAAGAGGAATTTTATCACCCAAATTTAAACCTTCTTAGTACATGTCACTTTTTCTTTGATATATTCTAGAGCGACTTCGTCTGCATCAATTTCTGTTATTATGATTTCTATTAAGAATTTTTTAAAAGAATATATTTTAAAGTACTTCCGCGTAAATGACATTTTAGTTCTATTTTCTTGTGGCAAAAGAACATACTGATTTTCTCCGCAACCCGATCTCGACGTAAATCTAAATGGAAAAATATAAATGAACGGGAAATTGATTTATTTAAAAATAAAAGGTAAATCATTTGGAATCATTGGGAAGCGAGGTTTTTTTTTCTCTCAAATTTTCCCCGTTTTTCCCCAGATTTTCGACTGATTCTTCGGTCCTATTGGTCGCAGCGTGATGTTATATAGTCTATAGCCTTCCTCGATAAATGGACTATCCAACACAAAAATTTTTCAATTAGAACCTGTAGTTTCTGAGATTAGCGCGTTCAAACAAACAAACAAACTCTTCAGCTTTATAATATTAGTATAGATTAGCTGAAAATTCCTTATTTTTAACAGAAAAAATTATAATCACCAATAAAATAAAAAAGTCTCGAAAACGTAATTGATTAATCCTACAGCGAATTTGCATGTTTTGTCGAATTATTTCCCTCGAACTGAAACACACACAAAAAAAAAAGATGTAATTTTTAAATACATTTATTAATTAATTGTTGTTTTTGTATTCAAATATTCAACAGAAATATTTTTTTTTTTAATTTCCTAAAAATAACAGCATGAATATGCTATGTATTTTTATTGTTCGTATTATATAACTTATTATTATTACTATTGTTTTTCATTCACAACTGAGTTGCTGCGCATCCAGCGAATGTAAGGTATTATTTTCTTCTTGGTTAGCGTCCTGAATATTTAGTATAGAAGATTTCTCGGGCACAGTCTTCTCTTGGTCTGCCCTAGGGCGGAAGAAAGGGAAGAAACAAGTTGATTTGGATGGTGATGTGTAGAAGAATGAAACGTGTTATATTTGTCGTGAATGTAAGAATTTACTGTTGGTAAATTTAATTCCCAAAAAATAAAATAAATTTGTTTAAATAAAACAAGATGGTTTATTATATAACTTAGATAATACAAATGTTCCCTCAGTTCATATAAATAAAATTTTTTAAATAAGAATCTAAATCAAATGGTGTACGCCAATTAAATAATGATTTTTTTTTTTTTTTTGACAAAAGTAATTGATGTCGTTCATTTTTAAAAGACCAATCAAGAGTTTTGTGTAAATAATAGCAGAGAATTAAAGACAACTATGAAGCGTCGGCAAATCCATCTTTCAATAATAAATGAAACATTTCACCAGGTTTTGCAAGTTTGTTTGGAAAGTTAACGCGGTATTAAAAACTCAACAGGGCGTTAAATCCATACAGTCAGCTTTTGTCCAAACTTGTAATAATGATGAAGTTTTCAAGTACCGTACTCATTAGTCTAAAAAGTTAATTCGCTCTGTTTGTTATTTTAACTTTTGTTTCATTCCATCTGTTTAGATAAAATTTATGTTTTCCACTTTTTCATCTGTTGCTGAGGGAAATACATTTTAATTAGTTTAGAGTATAAATGACTATGTTGGTACCTCTCTAAGATTCTAAACATTTATTTCACTTAATTTTTTTTTATTTATTAGAGTTTACAAAAAGGGGAGCCCGTGGCTGAGTAGCTAGCACGCTAGTCTCTCATGCTAGAGGTTCTGAGTTCGAATCCCAGTCCCGGCGGGGCTTTTATAAGGATGTAAAAAAATATGGATTCACTCACAACCTCCTCCCGGGTATGTGAGACCCGTCAGTCCAAAGAGTGGTCACTCACAAAATTAGTCGTAGAGAGTGATGACCCTACACTAAAAATTGCATCGTGAAACGTGAGTGTAAACTCGCAGGAGCCTACACCACGAGGCCCAGGGCCTACACGGCCTGTCGCGCCACTGGAAGAGTTTACAAAGGTAAAATGGAATAAAACAGTTCTTACAAAAAAGTAAATTTGAGTGAATTATAAAAAGGTATGATACACATGTAGAGAAGATTCCCAATGGAAGCACTCTAAAAATATTCTAAACTAGAAGGGACATCTCCTTCCAGGCCTCGGAGGATTGTCAGGAACTGAAGAGGCAGAAAGGATTGAAACTAAAGGATTAGGGTGGGAATGGAGTATGCTATGAAAGGAATGGTATCTAGATCGGGCCAAATCAGCAACATACGGAACATTAAGGTCTTTATAAATGAGTTTATTCGTGACAAAGTAAGGAGTGTTGAGGATTTTACGAAGGATTTTGGATTGTAGGGATTGGATATAGGAAGAATTCCAAAGTTTAGTAGAGCCCCAAAGCTGTACTTAGTAATTCACTTAGTTTAAAAACAATTCTGTAAAATAAAATGGTCAAACGGAGAATGTGGAGTTTTTTAGGTTGATTTTACATGAAAGGGGTGTTAATACGAAGTCGCATTTAGTTGTTTTAAATTCAAGAGCGAATCATTGCCAATGTTTATTATTGCCCTCATATATTTTTAAAAAATCTGGTGAGGGCAACACACGACTTTCACTTACCTCCATTTTTAAAATCATTGAAAGAATTTTCAAACACACTTAAAGATAAAAATACGTAAAACTATTAAAGAATTAATTAAATTGAATTTATATAGAAACATGTGTTTTATTAAAAACTCTATTATATTATTATCTAAAATAATCAGTTAGTTTTACCGGCTCTTCAACACTCATTATTAACTTTTACAAGCTTGTTTATTAGATAATAAAATGTTTTCCTAAAATATTCAACATTCAAATGGTATATTACACATGTATATTACTCTTCTTATGTTAAAAAGAAACAATTGCATTAAAAAAAATATTTTTTCAGTTTTCTTCTTTAGTTGGATATCGAGGATAAAGCCGAGGAATTCGCGCAGCACCTTTCCAAAGTTTTCACTCCTCATCCTGAGCTCAATCCAACCCATACTGCAACAGTTGAAGAGTTCCTTATGTCACCAATACCACTATCCTTACCACCTAAAGCAGTTAATCCATCTGAGGTTAAATATCTTCTTAAAAAGCTTCCTCTCCGTAAATCCCCAGGATACGACCTCCTTACTCCTCAGATCTTAAGACAACTTCCTCCCAAAGCTATTACATTTCTTGCATATCTCTATAACTGTATCCTACGCACTACCTATTTCCCTCTCATATGGAAACATTGAACTATCATCCTTTTCCTAAAACCAGGCAAACCTTCCCACAGCACTTCATCTTACAGACCTATTAGCCTGCTCCCGATCCTCTCCAAAATCTTCGAAAAACTCCTATTAAAACGAATCCTAGCCAAATTTCACAATTTTCCTTCACATCAGTTTGGATTTCGTCCTCAACATTCCAAGGTTCACCAAGGACTCCGAGTTGTAGACCACATTTCCTCCGCCCTTGAGTGCAAAGAGTATTGTTCGGGTGCCTTTCTGGACATAGCTCAAGCTTTTGACCGGGTGTGGCACCCGGGACTGCTCTATAAGCTCAAAACCCATTTACCTCAATCCTTATACCTAATCCTCCGATCCTATTTATCAAACCGCTCCTTCCGAGTTCGCTGTGGCTCAGAATTTTCCAAACATTATATTGTTGAGGCTGGTGTTCCTCAAGGCAGCGTCTTGGGACCCGTCCTCTACATCCTCTACACCGCCGATATTCCTACCGATCCCGATACCTTTCTGGCAACATTTGCTGATGATACCGCCATTTTGTCATCCAATTCCGATCCTGAAGTAGCATCGCTAAATCTCCAAAAGCATCTTTCCCTTGTCGAAGACTGGTGCAATGCTTGGCGCATTAAGGTGAACGAAAGCAAATGCACTCACGTCA
The DNA here is from genome assembly GCA_023052935.1 of Piezodorus guildinii. Taxonomy (NCBI): domain Eukaryota; kingdom Metazoa; phylum Arthropoda; class Insecta; order Hemiptera; family Pentatomidae; genus Piezodorus; species Piezodorus guildinii. The sequence continues at coordinate 213,157,319 of CM041292.1, read as the reverse complement.
CATTCACCCTTCGACGCAAATCCTGTCCAACGGTTAATTTCAATTCCATACCGCTTCCTTCCTCAGACACAGTCCGGTATCTCGGCTTTTTATTAGACAAAAGACTGACGTGGAACCCACATACAAGACTCAAAAGAAAAGAACTCAACCGCAGATTCGGCCAGTTATACAGACTACTAAACAGAAAATCTCATCTTACTGTTGACAACAAATTACTAATATACAAGACAGTACTGAAACCTATATGGACCTACGGACTTGAACTGTGGGGGACAGCTAAACTTTCTAACATCAAACGCATCCAATCCTTCCAATCCAAAGTCCTCCGAACAATAGTTAATGCTCCTTATTACGTTACCAACTGTACCCTACACCATGACCTTAATATTCCTTTTCTTTTAGACCTGGTACCATCCAAATTTTCCAAATTTCATCAGAACCTTAGTCATCATCCTAACCCTCTAGCGCAATCCCTATCCAGCACCACCCATCCCTACAATCCTCCTCGGAGATTGAAACGGCAGTGGCCACGAGACCTATTGTAAACATTTAAATTGGAGTTCTGACAATGGTCAGATCCTCCACTCATGTACGGTATGTTTGTGGCTACAGCGCCCTAACTCAGCCTCCACTGGCTCAGACCAGTGATGCGGCTGAGATAGAGGCGCTGGGATCTCTTGGGTTCCGCTTTTTCCTCCACAAATGGAGGGAAAAGCGCTTGCTGGGGTCCCTTAGCACATGTATATATTGTATATAGTTATGATTGTGTGTAAGATGTTTATTTTTTTGCCAACTTTTTATTTATCACAATAATAGGTTTTTGTTTCGATTTGTTTTGTTTTTTATTTATTATTATTAATTTATTGTATATATATGAATTTATTTATGTTCTATTTTATGTAATTTGACAATTATTATTATTTTCTGTATATATAGTATGAATGTGGTCTCTTATCAATATTATTATTGTTCATTTTGTAACAAATTGTAATATATCTCAATAAAGAAATAAAATTAAAAAAAAAAGTTGGATATCGAATTCGGTCAAGTTATTTATTTACTTGTTTTTAATCAGTGGTAACAAGATAATATAGTTATTTTTATAGAATCAAACAAAATTAAAGGTACTTTAGAAGAAGAAAATTTAAAATATCGGCATTTAAGCCCTGTCAGACTATTTTTGTCAGAATAAAACCTACATATTAAAGTGCATTAAATTTTACATGGATAAAGCCAGTTTAATCAAAATCTTCGGAACCGTTTTCGAGAAAATCGAGAAAAGGTGCAAAATGCACGGTATAAAGTGGCTCTTCTCGTAAGCTTATTTTGATGAAAAAGATTTTGTAACGTCTCGGGCGTATAAATGTCTTAAATATGAAATTTCAGTTTCATAGAACTATTCGATTTCGCCCGGGAGTTACCACACACAGACCTTTTTGCGGGACTTGGTTATTTGGTCTCAGGGGACCCTAAAACCGTTGAAAACTGGAATTCGATAATTATCACGATCGCAATACTTTCCCTTACTATATATAGTAAGTGAAAGAAAAAAGTGAAGTCTTTAATCTGATATAGAACATAGTTTCACTTAACCAACCATTTACTATAATTGTATTATAAATGATATTTTATTAGAAATGCTATAGTAAAAATGTGGAAAACAAACAATTTTGTATCTAGCTAATGATCCTTAATGGATACATACTTTTTATAAATAAATAAAATTAAATTATTTAAAATTTTCTATCTACTTTTAAATGTTTCTATCGCCTATATGTAAATTCCGAAAATAGATTTGTTATTTTTAGAAATAACTATCGAAAAAGTCTCTTAACAATGCATAAACTTCTTAATCTCAACTATGACGTTTACTTGAGAAATTATAAACAAAATTATACATATATTAGAATTACATTTTGTAGTGTATTCCTTTTAATTATAAACACAGTAATTTAATTATTATTTTATCAATAACAAAATAATAAATCAATACTCTTATCCTAGACCTAGAACAATATTAAAGTGTTTAGCCTAGCAGACGGAAGACAGACAATAGCTATTATACTGAGGCGATGTTATGTGGGATTACAGCAGGTACAGAAGCCCAGGCTTAATATGTCAAGTGGTTCTACAGCAGGCAGGGAGTTCATTGTGTAGGCACCTCTCCAGTAACTGGAGACACCTACCTGGACAGAGCTCTGGAGAAAAAAGTGGTTAAGAGTAGATAAAGGGTGTGGATAGGGTGTCGTTGGGAAACCGCGAAGGTGTGCTACATCTGTCGAAAAAGATAGTAAAAAATTGTTGAAAAAAATTCTGACGCTGCCCTTTAGAAAAAAAAAAAAATAACTGATCGATTTTTACTAAAGTAAACTGGCTTCATGTAGTCCTGGATGTGAAGATAAAGGGTATAGCCGGGTTAGGATGGTAAATCTGCCCCCGAGGATTTTTTGACTCAAACTTGGGTGATCAATTTGGTGTCGAATAAAAATAAATCACCTACATTTTTATTTTATTTTATTTTTATTTTTATTAAGAGATAATACAATCTGCCACCTTCTGGTGCAATGAGTATTACAGTTAAAATAAATCATTCATCCCATATGTACATTGTAAATGAAAAAAAAAAAAAAAAAAACCTGTACCACTACAACCCATGAAGGGTCTTGGGCTCAGTACATATAGAGATTCCTACTGTTTCAAGGCCAACGGCAGTGCAATAAGGTGATTAAGCCTTAATCGCGCTCAGCCACCAGGTTTTTCCCCAATTAATTTGGGTACCCACTTTGTAGAGGCTGGGTCTGCCCCAGGAGGGTCTCCATACCCTAGGGTCGCCTCCCGACTGAATTAACAGAATAAATAATATTCCGCCACAGCCGGGATTCGAACCCAGGACCCGGAGCACAGCAGACAGCGCTCTATCCACTAGACCACGCCGCTCCCAAATGAAAATAAAAAATAAATAAATAAAATAGAAAGACAAAAAAAAAATATATGTATATATATATATAATATATATATATATATATATATATATATATATATATATATATAATGCGAAAAACAATTGAATAATTAATAAAGACTAAACAAAGAAGAAATGTATAACATACTAAAATAAAATAAATTGACTGATCACATTCATACCTATTTATAATATTTACAAACTGCCCCTGGGATCACCGAATCGAATCCCGAGATCCGCTAGTGGATGTCGAGACAATGCCAGGAGATCCCAGCGCCTCTCATTCAACCGCGTCACTGGTCTTGAGAGCCAGTGGAGGCTGAGTGAGGGCGCTAGAGCCAGAGACACTCAGCGCGTGAGTGGAGGAGCCTGCTATTACCGGTACTCCAATGACATATTTACAAGAGATCTCTAGGCCACTGCCGCTCAACATACGAGGAGGGTTATAGGGATGTTTGGAACTGGATAGGGAGTGTGCCAAGGGATTAGGAAGGTGAGCAAGCTTCTGATGGAAGATTGAGAATTTGGATGGGATTAGATCAAGGACAAATGGGATATTCAGGTCATGGTGTAAGGTTTTGTTGGTGACATAATACCTACATTTTTAGCTTTTTAATTCAAACGGTTTTCTAGATATTTTTAAAACCTCTTTTTTCGATTTTATTTATATTTTAATAATAAGATTTGAAAGTAATTAATGATTAATTTTTCTATATTTCTTATTAGTCAAAGGTATGAAAAAATTATATGATCATGATTATTAAATGAAAAGCCAATTTTAAGAGGAAGATATAATGCAGAAATATTTATTTTTTAAACCTTTTAAAAAGTGTCAATCACCGATTTTTTTTTTTTTTTTTAAGAAAATGTCATTTATACTCCTCATGAGTGATGGAATGATATTAAAACCCATTAAATTTTAAATCTATATAAGGAGTTTAATCAAATTCGATAGAGCCGTTTTTGAAAAAAAATCGTAAAAAGGTGCAAAATACATGCATAGCATAAGGTGGTTCTACTGGTCAGCTGATTTCAACGAAAAAGTTGCAGCAACGTTTCGGGCGTATATTTATTTTAAAAATGAAATTACAGTTTTGTAAGATTTTATGAAGTCTTATTTCGTATTATATTTCATGTATAAGTAAGTGAAAAAATAAATAAATAATAATAAAGAAATCATACATTACAGGATTCTATTCATATTATCAGTGGAACATCTCCATGTTTACACGCTAGCAAATCGCACGAAAGAAATTCGCTTTGATTAAGAAAACCCTCTTTTGTAATGGGGTGGAGATTTGAGGGAGAGGGAGAGTACGATAGTCTACAATCAGCATATAATGACTCCGACAGTACAACCTCCTCGCACGCATACGGTGCCCGCCCGATTTGATAAGTGTTCTCCGGGGGGCCGAATGGGGAATCATTACAGAGAGATATCCTAACCAACTTTTAATTAAAAAAAACTAATGGCAGTGTTTTTTAGCTTTTTCTCCGAAACAGTCACTAATCTCGAAATAATCGGAGATCCCCCTGCAATAACGTTCTTCAATTAGGGTAATTGGAAAAGTTTTTCAAGCGGAGAGGGAAGCGGTGGCGCTAAGAAGGATTGCCCTGTTTCGATCCTAGCTCACTCAATAAATATTTGCCCTCGGTCATTTTATGTAATGAAATACCTGGGTAGATCGGCGGCAATTCTACTGATTGTGCTCCAAAGTCAGGTATACACTCTTGGTGATGATTAACAGAAAATATCTTACAAAAAAAAAAAAAAAAAAAAAAAAAAAAAAAATAAATATATATATATAAATATATATATATATATATATATATATATATCCTTTTCTTTATAGCCGATCATTAAATATTAGCTCGTAAGTACTTTTTTTAACATTCACTTAGCTTTATGGAGTTTTTATCGGGAATAAACGTTTTAAGGCCCCTTGTTTATTTACTTAACGTCACTTTACTGTGGCTAATCGGACGATGTTACAATGGGAGTCCTAAATTGTGCTTATTCAGGTTTTATTAGGATAGGGATCTTTAACAAGTACCTGAATAATGCCGCGTGCTACACTTGCTGAGAAACTACTTACAGTGTAGCATGCAGCATTATTAATACTTATGCCAAATTTACTTTATGTATTCAATAATACGGTTCATCAAAAAATAATGAAACTGTAAATAATAATTAAAACTCTTATGCGCGCATCACACTACTGTCAATAACCTCCGTTGTTTAAAAACAATAAAATAATTTTTACTTTCACTTACTATATATAGTATAGGAAATTATTGCGATTGTGAAAATTTTCGAATTCCAGTTTTCAACGGAAATACACATTTTAGGGTCCCCTGAGTCCAAATAACCAAGTCGCACTAAATGAAGTGTGTTTGTGTGTTAACTCCCGAGCGAAAACGAAAAGTCCTATGAAACTGAAATTTCATATTTAAGACAAATATACGCCCGAGTTGTTATAGAAAGTTTTTCATCAAAATCAGCTGACCGAAAGATCTACTTTATACAATGCACTTTGCTCCTTTTTACGGTTACCTCAAAAATGGCTTCAACTATTTCGATTAACCTCTCTATATCGATGTACAATTTGATAGGATGTAATATGATGTAGGTTTCATTCTGATTATAATAGTCTGAAAGGGCTTAAATACCGATATTTTAAATTTCGTTGATTTACAAAAAAAAATGGAACATCATCTTATTAGTATTGAAAAATAATGGGAAAATATGCAAGTTGAGCGAATTTGATAAACAAGTAACGAAGAAAAATGCAAACATATTTTTGATGAGGAAGATGGTTGGGGGTGCGGTCATAAATTAGAAACACACATTTAAAACAAGTGCTATTTTAATTATGTGCCGACGTTTAGGCCTACAATGTGGGCCTTCATCAGGGCTAAAAGAAACAAGATAACAACCAATGTAATTATAGACTTAATAATGCGTTAGGTATATAATAATAATATGACAGTAATATAATATGGGAACATAAATAAAATTAAATGTAAAAATGATAATAAAATGACAGTTAAAAAGTAAAGTAAAGTACTTTATTACTGTAATTTTATTATCATTTTTACATTTAATTTTATTTATGTTCCAATATTATATTACTGTCATATTATTATTATATACCTAACGCATTATTAAGTCTATAAGTGCATTGGTTGTTATCTTGTTTCTTTTAGCCCAGATGAAGGCCCACATTGTAGGCCGAAACGTCGGCACATAATTAAAATAGCACTTGTTTTAAATGTGTGTTTTCTAATTTATGACCGCACCCCCAACCATCTTCCTCATCTAATTTCTCAACGGTCAACAAAAACTCCATCATTACAAACATATTTTTGTATGCAATTTTTGTGTTTTTGAACCCAAGAATAGTAATATAGAAGTACAATATACCGTTGGATAGCTAAAGATTTTAGAAAAAATACTATCCAATACACGGAATTTTAAAGGCTAATGGAGATTGATGATTAGCCGATGAAACTAACTGATTGTTGTAGATAAAAATATAATAGATTATTTAATAAAACACATGTTTATATTTAAATTCAAAATAATTAATTCTTTAACAATTTATTTGTATCTTTGAATGCATTTATAAATTCTTCAATTGATTTAAACAACGGAGGTAAGTGAATGTCGTGTGTTGGGCGCACCAGATTTTTTTTTTTAACCTAACCCCTTTTCTTTGTCTAAATGGACGTTTTTTTCTAAACAGGACAAGACATTTTTTTTTTTTTATTGACTAGATAGAGAAAGAGATAGAAAAGTCTTTTTATTTTTCTAAATTACAGCAAATTTTTTATTGACTGTTTTATTCTCTTATATCTTATTGATACTCTTTTGGATTAACTTCTGTGCAATCGTGTCAGGAAGGAAGTATCGTACCCCTGGGAGTTAAATACAGGTTCGTTCATTAGTGACGACAGGACTGGGGAGGGGGCAGGAGTTTAATATATTTCTTGTTGGGCCATCCCTAGGTGATGCTGTACAAACTGATAAGTTGCTGGTGGAGATGGGATACATTGTTTTTAATAATAATGTTTTTTTCATTTTTACGTTTTCAACATATTAATAAAGATAATTTCTTTTTTCATCATTTTATTGGTATTTAAAACTGTATTAACAAACATACATCAAGTAAATGTGATGTGTTATATAATACAATGACTTGATATACATGTAGAGGAGCTTCCCAAGCACTCTAAAAATATTCTATACTATAAGGTCCCGAGGCCATTTCCTTTTCAGGCGCCTCGGAGGATTATCCGGGATTGAAGAGGAAGAAAGGATTGAAACTAGTGGGTTAGAGTGCGAATGGAGTTTGTCATGAAAGTATCCATACCTGGTCCGGGCCAAATCAGTAACAAAGGAAACATTAAGATAAGTTTATTCGTTGAGGATTTTACGAAGGATTTTGGATTGTAAGGATTGGATGCGGGAAGAATTTGATGGTTTAGTAGAGCCCCAAAGCTCTAATCCCTAAGTCCTGATTGGTCTTATAATAGTCATGTAGATGAGCCTTTTGTAGTTCAGAGGTAGGTTTGACGGTTTATCTAGTAAGTGTTGAAGTAGCCTAAAGCAGCGAGTAGTTTCTTGTTATTTTAGTCGTAACGATAACTTAGTTAAATTGATAACTTATCTTAAAAATTTAATTTCATAGATGAAATCTGGCGAGTTATATGAATTAAAAATACGATGCAAATTATTAGTGAATAGTTCATTATTTCCAAATAACTCTATTATAGTATTATCGTTTATATACCTTTTTATAGACTGTGAACTAATATAAAAGCAATAATTAATTGAAAGGGAAATGGTCTATCACCACGGCCAATTACAAAACGCTCTGTCTCTGCTATTTCTCTACCGATCTCAAATATTCTTTTATTATTATATGCAAAAGACCCGAGGGGAAAGGAAAAATGTACTATACGTTCAATATATTGGTAAGCAAACAAAAAAAATATATAGGTATATATCTATATATATAAAAATCTCGTGTCACAATATTTGTTCGCGAAAAACTCTGAAATTACTGAACCGACTTTGATTAAACTTCGTAAGTATCTGTTATTTGTTTCAACTTAAATGATAGGATAGTTTTTATTACTATTCTAAATGGTTGAAAAATATATTTTTCTAAAACGTAAAAAATATTTGTTTAACTGTGGCAACACTGGTTCCCAGTAAGTAACCTTCCCATATCTTCACATATGTGATTATTAATTAAAATATAAGTGTGTGTTGATTGTTTCTAAGCGTTCTTATTTATACATTCACATTATAGTTTACAGTTATAATAAAATACATATTAGTGGGCGACGAGGAGGGGATAAAATATACATTCACCCCATAGTTTCCAGTTATAATAAAATACATATTACTATACGTTTCCAGAAAAATTATACGTACTGATTTGAATGACTTGCTATGAGTTATGATTTGCAAAAGAGTTACAGTGAGTGTCAAAAGTATTTGGAATTCGTATTTCTTTTCGTTTAATTATTATATTTATCTATATAATTCTTTTTCACTACCAAACCTTTAAAAGAGACTCCCATAAAGGAAAATCACTGACCAGTTAATCAAAAAGTTTATTGTTTTTAAAAATATCCGATAAATAACGTAAAATTACAAGATCATTCAGTGTCAAAAGTATTCGGAAATCGTAATATCCTGTTGTTTAATGGTTTCAAATTATAATATTCTCACCAATCTTCGAAATAATTTTATGTTCTAAACAATTCTCCTTTCTCATGTTATATATATCCCACCATTAAAAGTTTTTTTTTTTTTTTTTTAAATTAGGCCCTAAAATAAAAACGTAACGATCGTAGAACGCCCTCGAATACTTTTTAACACGTTCACATGTTAACACTAAAGATAAATAGTTGAGATGTTGAAAAAAATTGATGAGAATATATGGATGGCTATGTACCGTGTAGATAATATAATAATAAAATATAAAAACAACAAAATAAGCGTCCAAAAAAATATTAAATGTTAAAACTGAAAGACTGATTATTCATCAAATAAGAAAACAATACCTCAAATGAGTAAACCTTAACTTATTTATGAATTTTTCAGAGTTTCTGGATACACAATAAATTTTTCAAGTGTTCGCCGCTTTCTAAAAACATTTTATGGAAAGGAAAACATGGTACAAGAAGTACGGTAAACGTCTATCAGTAGGCGAAGAAATAAGAGAATAGGCTGAATGTTTGTAGCATTTTTTAAAGAGAAGGTTGGCGAATTAAAATGTTTACAGATGACTCCCATACTAAAATACATGGTTCTTATGAAAATATTATGGTTTCGAGGGAACCAAATAAAGAATTTAGTATGCCATAGTAAAACACCTTGAGCGGTCAGTGATATTTACGTGCGTTTTTCTTTGAAAAAGTCTGATAACATTGGATTCATGGACAGAATTATTGATAGGTTTGTTTATTTTTTAAGTATGAAAAGCCAGAATTAAAATTAGAAGAAAAATTAGGAATAAATCAAATTATTAACATACGCGCGACTATGAGTCTGGACATATATACGTTATTTATTCATATTTAGTTGCTGCAAAATTTTCAAAAGTTCTCGAAATCCCTCTTCCATTATTTCTTTCAAATTTAGTTAACTATTTTTGGGTCTTACTAAAAAGGAAAATCAGAAAATACTATATTCAAAATGAAAATGGTCTCAAGAGACACTAAGTGTTGGAGTGGGGTAATATTTCACACAAAACAATTAATTAATTAGTAAGATCAATTCCTAGTAGGCTAAAATCTATAATAATACAAAAGTTTTTAACAACAGGATGTTTATTTATGATCACTGCACTAATATAACTAGGAAACCACGAAATTCCGAATACTTTTGACACCATTAACATTCACTATTTCTATTTTTTTTTCGTAAATAAACGTTTAATACGTTAATAATAAAATGATTGTTGTCGTAATTTTTGGTTTTAGCTATTGTATACCTTCCTTCTAACACTATAAAGTGGTTAATAACTCATTACAAACATAACAAATAAGTTAAAAACAAGTGAATTTCAGAATAGTAGTGAATTCCGAATACTTTTGACACTCACTGTATGTTGATATACAACGGTTATGTTTAAAAGATAAAACGATGTTATAGAATAATTTGGACGTGGCTACTAAGTACTGTTATATAATAATGACATTGAGTAAATAAAATTGATATCTGACATGAAATAATAATCTTTTATTTATCATAACAGAGTAGTTCATTGATATTCACCTGTATTTCATTTATATAACCTTATTCAACCAGTAAGAAAATAATAAAATAAGTTTGTTTTATTGGTAGTTTCTTTGTTATCACATCCACAAACAACTGCTCCATCATATGCGTTTTATAGTTACTACTCATAAACGAATTTATGCAAATTTAAATAAATAAAATATTCGCGAGCAAAGCCGCGGGTTACAGCTAGTAATAAAATAAATTATATTGGTAATTATCTATTACCCGAAACACTGTTCGTGTGAATGAGAAATATAACCTAGCATTTACTATTCTATTCAAACAATAAAAATAGCTTCAAGGGACATCAATAAAAGACACTGGACCAAGGATCTCGAACAGTAAAGTACGCTCCCAACACGGGAACAGAGATCTGTAAATTAACAATCCTAAAGAAGTTGCGTTGAGATGTTAATCAGCTGACTCTATAATGAGGCGAGCCATGGCCTTTGTTATTGGACAATAGTCATTCACCGGAGGGTCTCGAGCCCGTTTTCTTTTTTCCTTTCTCTTTGCTTCGGGTTTTCATCTTTTTTTACAACTTATTTTCCATTCAACTCCGAGTTTACACGCTCCTCAGTCTGAAAGCCCATATCGAACTGTGAATTACTGGACTGTAAGAGGTGTGAAATGTCTCGAAATCAAGCTGTAAATTGAAGGCTTAAATCCAGAAATTACATCAACGTATTTATATATATAGTATTTAAATAGAAAATAAATATATTACAAAATTAAATGATATATAAAAAAAAAATCAGTTGTGTCCTCTTCAACTACTTTGGGCTCAAATTTTCTTACTGTTTTCTTATTTTATTTAATAATTTTGAGCTATATTGTTCTTTGAATAAAAAAAAAATACAAATCGTAACAATGAAATAATATTTAATACATTCTAAAATCAAAACCTACTAAAGAACTTGTAAAGTTATTGGCTTCGAGATATGTTTAGGAGTTACTTTTGTCATTTTATTTTATATCTTGTGTTTTTATGAAAATGAACGGTTTTCGCTTCACCATAACTTTATTTCCTTCATTACAAAACGGATCACTTGTAGCTGGGTGGCTAGCCTAACAGCCTCCTATGCCAAAGGTCACGGGTTCAAACCCGAAAAATTCCTTAGTTACGCCGTCCTTCGGAGGGGACGTTAAAAGGTGGTCCCGAGCCTGTGCGATGTCAGGTACTCGTTAAAGATCCCTATCCTAATAAGACCTGGACAGGCAAAATTGAGGACTCCCACTGTAGCATCGTCCGATTAGCCATAGTAGCATAATGTGACGTTAAATAAATAAACCAACAAAAATCTTCATTACAAATATAATTAATTATTACAAATATAGTTAGCTATTGCTTGTATGTTGCTTTTATGCAAATAAATCTTGTTTTTTTTAGTTGGTTTTTGTATATTTTTCCTACTATTCTTACTACCTTTACTACCTGTTAGTGTCAGTTCAAAATTGTATTGTTGATTTTAAGGAAACCCGAAATCATTACAAATATAGTTAACAATCGCTTTTATATTGTAATAATGCAAATAAATCTTTTCTATTTTCTATCTACTTCATTCCATAAACGACTAGAAAAACTTTCATTAGATAACAAATACGATAAAGATCATGTTTATATACATATTTACCATATATCATTTTATGTTTCAAATAAAATACCCTGATGATAATAATGCTATAGAGTTCTTAGTAAAAAAAAATTCATTTGTATTTAAATATAAGTATATAACTAAAAATTTAAAATGAGTACCAATCGAAGGACAAAATATATGATAAATATTTTTCTAACAGTGAAAATTTCAATATTAATTTATACGTGTATCCAATCTTACACCTTTTTTATATTTATCTTTTTCACTATAAAAATATTCACAAATATTGATTGATTTATTTGTTTAATAATGGACTTCATAGGTAGTTGATGATTTGTGAAATTTGTCACAAAATCAATATTGACTCTGAAATGTGACAGTTTACAGTAAAAGGTAAATTATAAAAATATTAGGTTGTTTCACATGAAATGTCCGTTTTTATATTGGGTTGATGCAAAATTAATGCAGGTTTCCTCTATTGCAATATCTTAATTCCAATTGTGTAAACAAAGCTAATCCTAACATTGATCATTATTATGCTAAAACAAACCTTATCTAATACCCTCTCTTTCACCATGAATTTGTTTAGTAAAATCGTTTTGTTCAGTGTGTTCAAAGGTCTTGAATCGAAAATGTCAAAGTGCGATTTTCGTCAAATTTATTTTTACGAATTTAAATTAGGGCGCAGCGCTGCGCAAACGGCTCGTAATATTAATGAAGTGTGGGGTCAGGGGGCTATTAATGAGTGCACGGTGCAGCGTTGGTTCCAGAACTTTCGCAGAGGAGATTTCGACCTCGAAGACAAGGAAGGTCGGGGCCGTCATCTTGCTCTGGACAACGACCAGCTGAGGTCAAAAGTGGAAGAAGACCCAACCAAAACCACACGAGAAATGGCGGCGGAACTCGGAACTCAAAAATTGCAACGTCTTTGCCCAGCATTGATGAATCGGAAGGGGCCGATCCTGCTCCACGATAACGCCAGACCACACGTTGCACAACCAACGCTTCGACGACTGCACGAGTTGGGCTACGAAGTTCTCCAACATCCGCCTTATTCACCTGACCTCTCTCCTACAGACTTCCACTTTTTCAGGCATCTGGACAACTTTTTGAGGGAGAAAAGTTTTCAAAACCAGGACGACACTGAAAATTCTTTTCGTGATTTCATTGAGTCCAGAGATTCGGATTTTTTTTCTGGTGGAATAAGAAAGCTTGTTGAACGTTGGCAAAAGTTTCAGATGGAAATTATTTTGATTAAATATATATGGTTAAAGTAAAGATATGGCGTATTTACAATACCTACTAAAAACCTGCATTAATTTTGCATCAACCCAATAGTTTCTGAAATACATAAAGGATTTTGCATGTCTCTGTTGTTTTCTTCCGAATGTTTACATATTTAAAGTAAACAGTTACTAATCTACCTCTACCTTTGTATTATAAACATTAGCTTCCCAATCAATTACCAAAGGAGTTTGAATGAACGGACCATTTGCCGTTAGTTTGCTAAGTTTTCAGCTGGGGATACCGACTGGGAAAACTTGCCCCGAGGAAGACCTCCGTCAGTAATAGACAACAATGTCCTCAAACACACTGTAGAAGGAAACCCCTACCAAACAGTTAAAGGACTCTCAGCACAACTAAATGCAAGTGCATTTACCGTTTCCAGACATTTAAAGTGTATTGGGAAAGTAAAAAAGCTCGATACATGGGTACCTCATGATCTCACTTAGCGGCAGCAAGACCCCATGTTTCAAAACATACCGTGCAAAAATTGAAAGAACTGTGCTACGAAGTTCTTCCGCACCAACCATATTTTCCCGACTTGTCTCCAACAGATTACCACCTGGTCAGAAATTTAGATAACTTCGTCAAAGGAAAACTTTTTGAAAAAGGTGATCAAGTGAAAAGTGCGTTTTCAGATTTTGTTTCACTTCAAAGCTGAGAGTTTTTCAGTTCGGGGATAAAAAAGTTGGTGTCACGTTGGGAAAAATGTGTAGAAAAAGAAGGTAAATATTTCGAATAAAATTATCTTGTTTTCATATCGACCTTGAAAACGGTCATTTCATGTGACACAACCCAATAGATAGAGGTTAAATCAATATTGCTTTTATGTAAACCCTTAACATTGAAAAAAAAAATCACCAAGGGCAATTCATGAGTGCCAAGATAAGAGGTGTGACTCGATAAACTGAGAGAAATAAAAAAACAATAATAATATAATGGGGATGATGAAAAAAAATATATATATATTTTTTAAACATATTTATTGATATTTACAACAAATTAAATATATCAAGTTAATGTGATGGAAATTAGGAGAATGACATGAAATAGCGACACTACCTATTGGCAGCACTCTAAGACTTTAAACTATTGGGTTGTGTCACATGAAATGTCCGTTTTCAAGGTAAAAGATTTTTATTAAAAGTACGATATGAAAACTAGGTAATTTTATTCGAAGTATTCACCTTCTTTTTTTACACATTTTTTCCAACGTGACACCAACTTTTTTATCCCCGAACTGAAAAACTCTGAGCTTTGAAGTAAAACAAAATCTGAAAACGCACTTGTCACTTGATTATTATTTTCAAAAAGTTTTCTTTTGACGAAGTTGTCTTAATTCTTGAACAGGTGGTAATCTGTTAGAGACAAGTCGGGAGAATATGGTGGGTGCGGAGGAACTTCGTAGCCCAGTTCTTTGAATTTTTGCACGGTATGTTTTGAAAGATGGGGTCTTGCTGCCGCTCAGTGAGATCATGAGGTACCCATGTATCGAGCTTTTTTACTTTTCCAATACACTTTAAATGTCTGGAAACGGTAGATGCACTTGCATTTGGTTGTGCTGAGAGTCCTTTAACTGTTGGTTAGGGGTTTCCTCCTACTGTATGTTTGAGGACATATTACCGACGGAGGTCTTCCTCGGGGTAACTTTTTTAAGTCGGTGTTCCCAGGTGAAAACCCATCAAACCGACAGCGAATGGTCCGTTCATTAACACTCCCTTCCCCAAATGCCTTGCAAATATGTAAAGCGGCCTCAGCTGCTGAATGGCCGAGTTTAAACTCGTACAAAATTTTTTTTCGAAAATTGCGTGTTTCCATGTTCATATTTGGAGGTATACTAAAAAGTGGGTTATTGATTTGGAAGCAAATGTTTATAATACAAAGGTAGAGGATTAGTAACTGTTTACTTTAAATATGTAAACATTCGGAAGAAAAAAACAGAGACCTGCAAAATCCTTTATGTATTTCAGAAACTATAAAAACGGACATTTCATGTGAAAAAACCCAATAGAAGGTCTCGGGGCCATCTTTTCAGACGCCTCGGAGGATTATCAGGGATCAATGACAAGTTTGTCATGGAAGAAATGGTATCTGGTTCGGGCTAAGTCAGCAACAAATGGAAGATTAAGGTCTTTATAGATGAGTTAAAAATAATATATATATGATTTCATGTCCATCCTATCTGATGAAGCAGTTCAGCTATTTTTGTTTGTTGTGTTTAACTTACCGTTCATGTAACATGCGGGTAATAGACAATCAGTAATGCCACTAAGTTATTATCTGGGACTGTCGAAGCGATTGTAAAGTTAAGTCTTGAGATATTGCCATAAATGGCAACTATTCAAGAAAGAATTATTGAGGAAATGAAGACTTAAAAAGCTGAATAACGCTGAGGAATCAATAGTTAGAGGAAAATAGCCGATGGCTATGGAATTGGAATGGTCGCTTTTATAAGAAATATTTTCAATACAACGGCTAAGCTGTGGACCATGACAGTTTCAAGGAAAAAATGGGACCTTTGTAGGTAGGTGTATATATATATATATATATATATATATATATATGTATGCTGCAAATATTTCCGGAAAACTGCTGTACAAAATTATGTTTAATATTTGTTTGTTATGGTTAATATTTATCAATCAAACGTAATTGTATCGGTTAACCAATTCCAATACGTATGAATCAAACTTCATTGATCTAATAAAGGAAAGATTCTTATAAAAGTTTGGAGGCACACCTCCTGATCTCACCATACTTAAGCTTAAAATTTAAGTACTGATTTACTGCAGTACCTTATAGCCAGCGCTGCGATGGGGTGCTCCATTGTTCGTTAATATTACCTCTGATACTGCAAACAATTGAGACGTTGATTTCCAAAAGGTACTAAAGGACATTTTTTACGAGATTGATTTTTTTACATATTTGTATTCTCATCATTTAGTTCTATCTAAATATTCTTTTTGATGTTATCTGATTAATTCTCAAGTCCTTAAAAAACACGATTTAGAAATGCGGTCATTTTCTAAAAGTACTATTTTCGTTCCAAATCATTCTAAAAAAATTCATTTCATAACTTTAATATGATGTTATTATTATAGTAAAAAAATAATTCTAAATTTTAAGGCAAAAAGACCCAAATTAGCTAGTTTAATAATATAGTAATGAGAGATTTTCCTAATATAGAAATTCGAAAAAAGAGGGAAATACCTCAGTGCTTCAGATGCCAGGGATTTGCCCATACAAAAACGTACTGTAATCACCAACCACGCTGCGTACGATGCGGAGAGGCCCATGAAAGCGCTGCATGCATCAAAACTAGGGAGACGCCGGCCAAATGCGCTAACTGCGGAGGGGCACACCCCGCCAATTACAGAGGATGCCAGGCCCTCAAGAACCTGCGAGCTCAGAGGACCCAGAGTTACCGCCCTACACCGGTAGCTGCCCCACCTCCTCCGGATCTAGGACATTTTCCAGCCCTGCCGAACGTTCTTCAACATCAGCCTCTGGAACCTGTCGGTGTAAACCCCAGAATGGAACGCCCAAACTGCCCTCGGCCCAACGTGGAAGCTCAGCCTCAGCCACATCTAAGATCAGGTATGAGGGAAGACAGTAGTCAATTGGTACCACCAGCTGGCTCTGAGCCTTATTTACAATCCAACATACTAAATAATTTAAATGCCCTCATTCAGCCCCTTTACAGCCTAATTAGCCAAATAACGCACTTAACACAAGCATTAGCAGTAACATATGGACATTAGTTCTTTAACTGTTGGCTTCCTGTCAATCCTCCTTTGGAATACTAACGGACTACTTCGACATAAGACTGAACTGGAAATTTATCTTCATCAAAAACGTATCGACATTGTACTTTTGACAGAAACTCATCTCACATCACGCAACAAACTTTCTATACCTAATTATCATTTATACAGAACAGACCATCCCGACAATACTGCACACGGAGGGACAGCTATATTAATAAAATCGACCCTAAAACATTACCCTATACACGTAGACTCAACGGCTCAGATACAAATAACAGGAATACAGTTACAGACTAAATACAAAAACATAACACTAGCTTCTATTTACTGCCCTCCTAAATACATCATTACCGACCAAATGTTTATTGAACTATTTAACTACTTTGGTAGAACATTCCTGGCAGGAGGTGACTTCAATGCAAAACACAAAGCTTGGGGTTCTCGTTTGTGTACACCAAGAGGCAGAAAACTCAAATCTGCTATTGACCACTTATCATTGAACGTATTTTCACCTGACAAACCGACTTACTTACCAAATTCTTGTCACAAAAAACCTGACGTACTTGACATATTTGTAGCTAAAGATTTAACGACTCTACCGATTACAGTTACAACTGAAACAGACCTTGGCTCAGATCATTTACCGGTGAACCAGATGTTGGGGGTGGAGAAATTCTTTGCGGAAAGAAGACAGTCGCTTACCTACGGAATCGTGGATTGGGATCTATTCAATAAGCATATTAATGCCCAGCTCACTGTCCCTAAAGCACTAAAAACTGAAAAAGACTTAGAAGATGCAGTTGAACTCTTCACTTCAACCGTTCAAGAAGCTGCATGGTCCTCACAACAAAAAAAAAAGAAGGCCAGGAATAACTTCGCCATCCTACCCTCAATATATCAGGGACCTAATCCGAGCCAAGAGACAATCACGGAAACAATGGCAAACTAACAGACTTCCTTCAGACAGACGAATCTTCAACAAACTTAA
The DNA here is from genome assembly GCA_023052935.1 of Piezodorus guildinii. NCBI lineage: Eukaryota > Metazoa > Arthropoda > Insecta > Hemiptera > Pentatomidae > Piezodorus > Piezodorus guildinii. The sequence continues at coordinate 213,139,420 of CM041292.1, read as the reverse complement.
CAATGAACTTAAAACAGAAATACGAAAATTCAAACAAACTAACTTTGACAAATATCTGGAAGACCTGACAACCGACGACAACAGCCTTTGGCGACATACCAAACGAATTCTGAAACATCGAGAAGTTTCTGCCCCATTGAGAAACGATGATGGTTCTGGGGCCGTGTCGGATAAAGACAAATCTGAAATCTTCGTTGACTATCTTTCAAGTGTTTTTCAACCTCACACAGACTTAACCGACATACAACACGAAAGTACAGAAATTCTTGGACTCTCCTCTTCCCATGTCTCTTCCACCAAAATCCTTTACTCCTTCCGTGGTATCTAGACATATTATGAAAATGCCGAAAAGAAAGACTCCTGGTTACGACCTTATCACTGCTGAGGTGCTTCAAAAAATCCCCAGAAAAGCTTTAGTATTTCTTACTACATTATACAATGCTATACTCAGGACGACCAAATTCCCCATTCAATGGAAATATTCTACGATTTCAATGATACACAAACCTAACAAAGACAAATACAGACCTGATTCCTACAGACCAATTAGCCTTCTTCCAGTATGCTCAAAAATATTTGAAAAATTATTGTACGGACGCATTATTAACATACTGACTGACCACAACATATTACCAGACCATCAATTCGGATTTCGCTCTTTTCACTACACAACACAACAGCTACACAGAGTAACGGACTTTATTTCCACTGCTCTTGAACTAAAACAATACGCTTCTGGGGCATTTTTGGATGTTACTCAAGCTTTTGATAGGGTGTGGCACCAGGGTCTTCTTTTTAAACTAAAACCCATACTTCCAAGCACTTATTATCTAGTTTTACAATCTTTTCTCTATGATCGCTACTTTTCTGTCCGACAGGGTTCCGAGACCTCATCAGTCAAGCCAGTCTCTGCAGGAGTTCCCCAAGGTTCTATCCTGGCCCCACTTCTGTACTTAATATACACATATGACTTACCGACAAACGAAAACATCCTAACTGCGACTTATGCCGACGACACTGCAATTATTACTAAAAACACAGACCCTACACAGGCCAGTATGACTTTACAACATCACTTAGACAATGTGCAAAACTGGTGTAGGAAATGGAAATTAAAGATTAACCACGACAAATCACTACATGTTACATTTACACTTAGACATGGAACCTGCCCTCCAGTTTACATAGACAATCACCAGATACCACAATCAAACACAGTAACGTACTTAGGACTTATTTTTGACAAAAGGTTGACATGGGGCCCACACGTCAAGACTAAACGTAAAACTCTAAATGTTCGACTGAGACTATTGTATTCGATACTTCATAGACATTCTAAATTACCTATCAGACAGAAACTTAACGTATACACTTATTTATTAAAACCAATATGGACTTACGCTTGCCAAATATACGGACCTGCTAAAAAGACACACATACGAAAAATACAAACATTTCAATTGCAATTTTTAAGACTGGCAACGAACTCACCACTATATGTTTCAAACGATACCCTTCATAATGACTTACGTATTCCTACTACAACAAACCACATTCCATCGACTTACAAACGATTTCACGACAAAATAAATGGACACATAAACAAACTTGTGCAAAACATGGCTACAACCGACATACCATCCATAACTCGGCGTAGGCTGAAAAGGAGTTGGATGAGGGATGTCCTGACCTAAAAATATAGTTCTGCTTAATGTCAGGAGGATGCACCACTGGGTGCTGTCTCCCTCATGCCTAACCACGCCATGTTTACTTAGATTTTAGCACATTTGCTGATTGTAATTTTTTTTAGAGGTGTAAATAAAATATTAAGTGAAAAAAAAAAAAAAAAAAAAAAAAAAAAAAAAAAAAAAAAAAAAGTGTACTAACTCATACAATCCACAGTCACATTCAGATTATGATGACATAATTTAAGATGATATACCTGTACAAGGTGAATAAAATGAAACAATAATAACAAAACATGCTTTCTCAAAATAATCTACTTTTGCAAACGTACTCTTCTTTCCAACAAAATTCCAGTGCATATCGAGAACTTAACAAAAAGTTTTCCCTTCTATCAGCAGTCCCTATGATTGTCTGAATTTTATTTTTTTTTTACTGATCTGTTTTGGTTTACTTCTTGGTTTACTTAATTTTCTCTTCATCTTAAATTTCGGCATTATAATTGCCTTTTTTTTTCTCCTCAACCATTGTTTTACTTTCACTTACTATATATAGTAAGGGGAAGTATTGCGATCGTGAAACTTTTCGAATTCCAGTTTTCAACGGAAATACACGTTTTAGGGTCCCCTGAGTCCAAATAACCAAGTCCCGCAAAATGGTCTGTGTGTGTGTCTGTGTGTGTGGTAACTCCCGGGCGGAAACGGTAAGTCCTATGAAACTGAAATATCATATTTAAGACAACTATACGCCCGAGACGTGACAAAACTTTTTTCATCAAAATGAGCTTACCAGAAGAGGCACCTCATACCATGCATTTTGCATCTTTTTTCGATTTTCTCGAAAACGGTTCCGACGATTTTGATTAAACTCGCTATATCGATGTAAAATTTAATAGGCTTTAATATCATGTAGGTTTTATTTGGATAAAAATGGTCTGACAGGGCTTAAATGCCGATATTTTAAATTTTCTTCCCCTAAAGTACCTTTAATTTTGTAGATTCAATAATAATAACTAGATTATCTTGTTAACGCTGATGAAAGACAGCTAAATATATAAATTGAATAAATTCGATACTCAACTAAAGGAGAAAACAAAAAAAATATTTTTTTTTTTTATGCAATTTTTCGTTTTTAACATAAGAGCAGTAATATACTGTATGATATACCGTTGAAAAGCTAAAGATTTTAGAAAAAATATCATCTCATACACAAGCTTTTAGAAGTTAATGGAGAGTGATGAAAAGAAGATAAAACTAACTGATTATTTAAGATAATAATGCAATAGATATTTTAATAAAACACATGTTTCTATATAAATTCAATTTAATTAATTCTTTAATAGTTTCACGTATTTTTATCTCTAACTGTATTTGAAAATTCTTTCATTGATTTTAAAAATGGAGGTAAGTGAAAGTCGTGTGTTGCCCGCACCAGATTTTTTAATTTGTTGATGTCGAAATTTGTAGAATAGGCTATTATATATTTTGTTCTTCTTATCCATATATCGCTTACATCTTATTTTATTTATTTATTTTTTTGTTCACCCCTACTTCCGCCTTTGAAGGCTATACGGGGGTTTCTCGGACCAGGGGATGAGGGCGTATAAATGCCGAGATAAAAGTCCCCCCCCCCCCCCCCCGGTACCAAATATTACAACGGTATCGATAATCTTCACACAAATAGATATCGATATCCTATCTCAAGCAGAGTGGTATACACAAATCACTGCGCATGCGCCACTCAAGAGTATGTTGGTAGCTTCACTATGGTTACGAAATCAAAGCTTCTACCCATATCAAAAACTGCTTATCGCTCCTAAAAAAGTACTTACTTCAAAAAAATAAAAAGATCAATCTCGTAAATAGCTTATACTCTGTATTATCTAATTAATTGAAATCGAGCCCAGCGACAAATTCATCCGAAGTTATTTTCAAATACCGAAAAGCATGGATCTAGCAGTTCCGTTCCAGGCCTCCCGGAATAAAATAGCAGCCCTGGAAAACATTATTTATTCTGGGCTAAAAGAGGAAATTCGTCCAGGGCCATTTCCCAGGGATATTATTCCATGGATCCCTAACCTAGCGTAAACTTTGCACATCTGCTCTTCGCCCTGCTTTTTCCGTTGTTTTATTAATATCAGCTCGTTCTTCCTGAGGCCGAGAAAAAATATATATATTTTTGTGCAAAAAATATCTTATTTCAAATAGCGCTTAGCCCTTCATCGTCATATTTCCTGGAAATCAGGCCAATTAAATCGCTAATAGCATAAGATATTTTGATTTAAAATTTTAAATCAAAGTATTCATTGATACCACATCTGGTAAAAAAAAAAAAAAAAATCGGGTGTGCTTATCACAAAACTTCACTTGCTATTAATAATAATAGGCTTACCGAACCCGAAGGTTCGATGCCGATACCACCAAATTCCGCCTACACAGACTCGTCAAATGTTCACCGTTCAAGCCCAAGTCCCCGAGATCAGCCTTAACGCAATACTTCCAACGACGCTTCGACCTACCTTTCGGACGTCTACCAGTCGGATTAGCGAATACCAACTTTCTCGGAATCCGCTCCTCATCGAACCCAACAACTTTACTCGCCCATTTGAGTCTCCGCAGTGCTATCAACTCAATTATATTTACAGGGTACATCCTCTGCAATTCCGCGTTGTGCAACCTTCTAAACTCCACAGTGGCCTCATTTTCCTCCGGACCAAATATTTTACGCAGTACCTTATTTTCGAAAACCTTAAGCCGTTGTTCATCCTTCAATGTAAGCGGCCATGTTTCACATCCGTAAAGAACCGTCGGAAGAATAATACTTTTATAAATTCTAACCTTTAAGTTTTTAGATAGAAGCTGGGAACTAAGTAACTTAGCAACTGAATAACAACACGCATTTCCCACCTTTAACCGGGACGTTATTTCACATGCTATTAAAAACATTATTAATATCCGCTTTTTTTTTATACACCTATTTAAAATAAATTTTAAACTTTTAAACAACCTATAGTTTTCTTTAAAATCCCATTCAGCTCCAAGAGAAATGATCCAAAAATTAATTATTTATTACAAATTATTTGATTACTTTTTATCACTTTCCATTAACTTTTTCATTAAGTTTCATATTTCCTACTAATAGAACCTTCAAACTAAATCATATCGTTTCCCACCCTTCCATAATTTCTCAGCCTGCAGGTGTACGTCAGGGTAGTTTCCTAAGTCCCATCCTTTAAACGGTAAATACAGCTGATATTCCACTCCATCCTTGCACCGTCAATTGACACATGTTCGATTTCCGTTCAGAACGATCCAACCGCTGCATCGAAAACCTGTCAGTTCCACATCACAGCCATTGACAAATGATGTCAGAATTAGAGTATTAAAATAAATCTTATAAAATCTCACCAAATTACCTTTAGCCTTCGTCGCAAACCGATGACTTCCTGCCACACTGTATCCTTTACTAATACTCCACACACACCTGTTGGGCAAATCCGAAGCCTAGGACTCCATCTTTACAAAAGTCTTACTTGGATTCGTCATACGAGACTTAAACGAAGAGAAACTGCATGTAGATTACTACAACATAAATGTTGTTCCACAAATGTTCAAAACTTTCAATTTAATACAAAAAGCTCATTTATGTTTTCATCATCAGACCCATTTGGACAAATGGAATCGAGCTTTGGGGCTCCACTAAACCATCTATTACTTTGTTTCACATGAAATGTCCGTTTTTATAGTTTCTGAAATACATAAAGGATTTTGTAGGTCTCTGTTGTTTTTTTCCGAATGTTTACATATTTCAAGTAAACAGTTACTAATCCTCTACCTTTGTATTATAAGCATTAGCTTCCCAAACAATTACCCACTTTTTAGTATACCTCCAAATATGAACATGAAAACCCGCGATTTTCGAGTAATATTTTTGTACGAGTTTAAAATCGGTCATTCAGCAGCTGAGGCCGCTAGAAATATATGCTAGTAAAAAAGCTCCATACATGGGTACCTCATGATCTCACTGAGCGGCAGCAAGATCCCATGTTTCAAAACAAACTGTGTGAAAATTGAAAGAACTGTGCTACGAAGTTCTTCCGCAACCACCATATTCTCCCGACTTGTCTCCAACAGATTACCACCTGTTCAGGAATTTAGAAAACTTCGTCAAAGGAAAATTTTTTGAAAATGATGATCAAGTGAAAAGTGCGTTTTCAGATTTTGTTTCACTTCAAAGCTCAGAGTTTTTCAGTTCGGGGATAACAAAGTTGGTAGAAAAAGAAGGTAAATACTTCGAATAAAATTATCTTGTTTTCATATCGTATTTTTAATAAAAATCCTTTAACTTGAAAACGGACATTTCATGTGACACAACCCAAGGTCTCTCTTGTTTTCTTCCGAATGTTTACATATTTAAAGTAAACATTTACTAATCCTCTACCTTTGAATTATAAACATTAGCTTCCTCCCCAATCAATTACCCACTTTTAGGTATACCTTTAAATATCAACATGGAAACACGAGATTTTCGAGTAATATATTTGTACGAGTTTAAACTCGGCCATTCAGCAGCTGAGGCCGCTAGAAATATTTGCAAGGCGTTCGGGGAAGAGAGTGTTAATAAACGGACCATTCGCCGTTGGTTTGCTAAGTTTTCAGCTGGGGATACCGACTTGGAAAACTTGCCCCGAGGAAGACCTCCGTCCATAATAGACAACGATGTCCTCAAACATACAGTAGAAGGAAATCCCTACCAAACAGTTAAAGGACTCTCAGCACAACTAAATACAAGTGTATCTCCCGTTTCCAGACATTTAAAGTGTATTGGGAAAGTAAAAAATCTCGATACATTTACTCGCAACCTGTATCAAAACGTTGCTTAATAAACAGCTTTTTACTATTTTCTAATATTTTTAGATCGTCACACGAACCATCTCATCCTGTATTACATTTTTCCTAAAATATTGAGATTTTCACGGATGTATTAGCTATGTATCTATATATTGTATATAGTTACCATTGTTTGTATGATGTTTATTTATTTGCCAACTTTGTATTTATCTCAATTATAGGTTGTTGTTTGTTAATTTTTTTTTATTGTATATATATATATATATATATATATATATATATATATATATATATATATATATATATATGAATTTATTTTTCTATTTTATGTGACTTTATCATTATTTTCTGTATACACTGTATGAATGTGGTCTCATATCAGTATTACTATTGTTCATTCAGAAACAGATTGTAATGATTCTCAATAAATAAATATTTAAAACAAAATAAAATATATTGCCAGGCTGATTTCCAGAAATGCTTTTTCATTGATACTATATATTTCTTTATTTTCTTTCGTTTCATTGTGCATTTTATTGTTCTATAGTTATTATGAATACTGGCATTAAAGCGAAATGGTAAAACAGTTAAAACGGAACTTTAGTATAATAAAATTTCGGTTAAAAAAAAAAAAATTATATTTTTAGCCAGACTCACCACTCCCATCATTTTACGATCACAATATTTTCTCTTAGTGTGTATTTTATAAATAAGTAAATAAAAACAAGTAATAAACAATTTGACATTTATCATATGACTAGAATGGAGTTAGAAAAATATATATACTGCGTAATGTTTCTATTAAATAAACATAAGTGGCCAACGAGATTCGCACCAAATTTAATGTTACTTTTAAAAGTTGTACAGTGATTATTTAAATATTTGAACATCGCTTGTACGTTTATTTATATATTCTATCTTTCCAACAAGAATTAAAGAAACATAAAGAGGAAGAATTGGTATAGAAAGTTTCAACGTGTAAGTTCTAGATCATCACATAGTTTATTTGCTTTCAATTGGTTGATAATTTATGGTTATGGACTATGTTTTAGTATTATAATTTGTTAAAATGCTGCTATTCCAATGAATTAATTTTAAGAACTTAATTTTCCAAAATATCATTCCTTCTATTGTTTTTTTCCTTTTAAATAGAATAAATGTAGAGCTTCCCAAAGTTAATCATCGACTATTACAATTAAAAACATGAAATTTTAAAATATCTGCTCCATAATATAAGAGGGTATTATGCCCCGTGATAATTGAGAATTTGATTTCCAAAAGGTACTATATCCATTCTAGGAAATTTTACAGGAGGCGCGATAACCACTAATTATTATATTATTAAATTAGCTAATTTGATTCTTTTCTCATTAAAATATAGAAATGTTTTTTTAGTATATTAATAGTATCATATTAAAGATATGAAATGAGATGTTTTGGTATAATTTGGAACGAAATTAAATGTGTAATTATTTCCTTTAAAAAATAATTATATTTATAAATTACGTTTATAAAGGGCATGGGGGTTCATTATATAAAATCAAATGGGAGATTGAGATATAACTAATTGATGAGAATACAAATATGTTAAAAAATCAATTTTGTAAAAAATGTCCTTTTTGGAAATCAACGTCTTAATTGCTCACCATCATCTGCTGCTCTTAACGCTACCTGCCAACCACAGTTGGAACTACACCAATACGTGGTAATAAGAAAATCTCTGTTTACCATGAGAACGTTATCTAAGATAAGCTCAATATTATAAAATACTAATGCGATTATAAATATTTGTATAGATATAAGTATCATTTACCTCACTTCTTAAATTAAATTTTTAAAAAAATTAATATAAATATATTTTTTTTCTAACCTTATGAATATTAAGGATTAAAACAAAAAAAGGTTACAAGGTCGCTAAGATATAAATAGTTCATGAATGAAGACTACAAAAGACCTTATCGCGATGCGTAATCTGAGCGGTCCTGTACTGAGAGAGTTCTAACAATCAATATGCCGCTTGAATTATAAACAGCTCTGTCCAAGAGCATAAATAAAACATGCTTTATTAAATTTTAATAGAAAATTCGACTTTATTATATGCTAATACTAATTTCAATGTAAGATAACATGAGCACAAGATATTTCCATATTGTGATAAGAACATAAGGAGTCTTACTAATAGTACTTTTATGAATGATATGGGTTAGAGTATATTTAAAAAAAATCTGGTGCGGGCAACACACAACTTTCACATACCATCATTTTTTTAAATCAATACAGTTAAATAAATACAGTTAGAGATAAAAATACGTGAAACTATTAAAGAATTAATTAAATCGAATTTATATAGAAACATGTGTTTTATTTAAAAATCTATTATATTGTTATCTGAAATAATCAGTTAGTTTTATCTTATTTTCATCACTCTGTTTAACTTTTAAAAGCTTGAGTATAAGATAATATTTTTTCTAAAATCTTTAATTTTCCAACGGTACATCATACATGTATATTACTGCTCTTATATTCAAGAACAAAAATTGCATTAAAAAAATATTTTTTCTGTTTCCTCCTTTAGTTGGATATTGAATTCATTCAATTTATAAATTTATCTGTTTTTCATTAGTGGTAATAAGATAATATAGTTTTTTTTATATAATCAACAAAATTAAAGGTAATTTAGAGAAAGAAAATTTAAAATATCGGCATTTAAGAACTGTCAGACCATTTTAATCCGAATGAAACTTAAATTATATTAAAGCGCCTTAAATTTTACGTCGATATAGCGAGTTTAATCAAAATCATCGGAACCGTTTTCACAAAAATCGAAAAAAAGTGAAAAATGCATGGTATAAAGTGGCTATTCTGGCTAGCTCATTTTGATGAAAAAGGTTTTGTAAGGTCTCGGGCATATATTTGTCTTAAATATGAAATTTCAGTTTCATAGGACTTACATTTTCCGTCCGGGAGTTACCACACACACACACACAGACCTTTTTGCGGGGCTTGGTTATTTGGACTCCGGGGACCCTAAAATGTGTATTTCCGTTGAAAACTGGAATTCGAAAATTTTCACGATCGCAATACTTTCCTTTAGTATATACAGTAAAGGAAAGTAAAAATGGTTTCATTGATTTTATCGTATTTAATAAGAGCGGTGCAGCTGAATAAGTAGGTCATAGGACTACTAATTTGCGTGGCGTGAGTTCGAAACTGAATGTGGTAAGATAAATATTTATTTGATTTTTATCCGTGTTACACCCCAGGGCTATGGAGACACTTTTGAGACCCATCCAATTTCTACAAAGTGATTGCCCAAACTTTTAGGGAAATACACTTGCTCAAAAAAGTTTCCATACACTGATAAATAGATTCATTGTTTTTAAAGCTGAGGCTGATATCCTCCACACTTTTGACCTTTCATTTGGTCCAAAAATATTAAATTTGGATTTCTAAGAGAATGTGACCCTTTCCCAGAAAGTTTGGGTTTTAATTACAAACTCCCTGGCTAATTACAGCCGCTTCTTTTGGTTTAACTTACTGAAGAGGGGCTTTCTTCTTGCGTCTAGACCACTGTATCCTCAATTTCTTAAATTTTTTTTTTTTTATTCCTGGGTGGACTTGAATCCCATAGTAACTATTTATTCTGCTGGCCATTGATGTGTTGGTAGTGAGGATTTGCATAGACTTCAGCAAGGATGGCTCGCCCCTGGCGGTTCTCCAGTCTCCTGTCTTCCAGCACGTGGTCTATCCTCCAAAGATTTTAACTCTCTTTGTCTTTTTAGTACATACTGTACAGAAGCATGTGGCTTACTAACAGATACGCAATTTCTCTTAGAGATAAGCCCTGCGAACCATGAGCTCTCTCATATCAGGAGAAACGGCATATTGAAAAGAAATCAGTTTCCCAGGCCCAACTAACGTTAAAACTAAACTAAGATTTGATTATGGAAATAAGATTAATACAGATAACACTGGAAAGATGGTCATAGAGCAACAAATAAGATTAATATTGTAAGTATATAAAAACTTTTTTGACCTATCATTAACAATTGAAACTCTGCCTCGATTTATATTAATGATGAAATGAAAATAAATGTATCTATTTTTTTATCTAATATTAGTATTAATAATGTATACGTTAGGAAATTTTTAAGTTTAAAATAAGTAGCTATGGAAAATAAAAGCCTGCTGTATGACTCCTTGTCTTGCTGTTGGCCTATAAACAGTACAAATACTGAACCTGGTAGAATTTATACTAAACCTTTGCATAAGACTACAAAGTATATAGCTCAGTAGATTTTGATGCTCATGTACAGTGCGTATTCTATATATGTTCTATATTGTTTATTTTACATATTAGTGTCTCAGTTTAATTGGACAAAGCTTTCCTGATTATATTGGGATGCTAATATACATAATACATAATACATTATTTTAATTGTGCATCCTAATTCGCAATTCCTTGTTATTTTTATACCAAAATCAATTGTCTTGTTTTTTTTTCTAACTTTGGTTTCTTAACTACCTTAGGGGATTTTTGATTTGTCAAAAATTAATCAATAAATAAAAGGTTTTTCATCTAAGAATTGAAATCATCTTTGATATTTTTAAATGGATATATTTTTTTATAAGTCATTGATAAATAACTCATAACTGTAGTTGAATATATTACATTTACGATATATAATAATCAATTTATTAATTGTTTAAACTTTAGTGAATTTAATTATTAATAACAAAACCTTAAGTCATAACCTTCGGAGTAAGTGGGATTTTCGTCAGAGAGCGGAGCAAATAGGTTGGCCACGTGGTTGGAAAGTAGGATTTATTTTTTCTCAACACTATCTATATACGTATAAACTTGAAAACTAATTAAGTATAGACAGTCTCCAACAACAATTGTTACACTAATACCTTAGTTTACTTTTTTATTTTTAAATTTTTTATTAGTTTTATCTATCTTTAGGACAAGATAGGAGAGACCCTACCTGCCTATAATTAAAACATTAAAATACTCAAAATAATCTATGGTGTACAAACGACACCATTTCACATATTTGTTAATTATACATCTGTGAATCTCAAAGTTCATTAATTGACTAACTTTAAAATTTGTTTAATAATATACATATATAATGAAAACCCTTGAGGTTCTGTATGCATCAACTTTATTTAAAGCTTAGCTAGATAGAAATAATTATGAAATATAAACATTTCATTTCTCTGTAATTTGTTTATACATGTAAGTATGTTTAATTCGACCTTACTTACATGGAAGTGGGTAAATAATTGTAAAAATCATTTCTATTTGGTGATCGGAACCATAATATATTACCGATATTGATTGATTGTTTATGAATGGGTATTTGTGTTCTCAAAAAATACGTAGTCATTCGAAGCGGAGCCTGACACACCTCCATCCTTCGAGCTCTAGGCGGGGACTGAGCGGAGCGGCTACCCCCACCACTACCCTTCCCCCACCACCACTTCTCATTAACTGCTGAAGTCAATAGTCTGCTTATTATCTGTTTTCGATATTACTACAATATCTTTTCTGAGTAATATCGGACAAAATGTCTTAGGAAAAGAAATATTACTCCCAGAATAAAAATAAGAATGGTTTATTCTCTGCAACTAATCTAGCACCAAAAATACAGATATTAAAATTCTTCCTTAGAACGGAAAAATTATTTTCAAGAAATATGAATATGAAATATTTTCCCTAATGAATGTTTTCCTTCCACAAATAGGGCATAAAGAAATATAATGTATAAGGGTTAAAAAAAAAATTGGGTGTGCACAACACACAAATTTCACTTACCTCCACGAGCGATTCTCTTATACTGTTGTGAAGGAGAGATGGTGGGAAAGAAGAATATTCAACATTTTTATTATATTAAAGAATATATATTTGGTTTAAAGTGTGATTTTCCTTTGATTTGAGCCCACTATGGTTGAAACAACTAATCTTTATGAAAAAATATCTTTTGAGCTACTATTTCGGAAAACTGGAACAGGCACTTTATACAATGAATTTGCAACTTTAAAAAAAAAAAAATTCAAATACAGCTCTTGATTAAACTCACATTATCAATGTAAAATATAAAACACTGTGAGTATGTGGCTTGCGCGTTATTCTACCACGCCAAAGATTGTGAGTTTGATTCTCAATCCCGGAAAGATTCTTTTTAGCATTTAAGTATTTGGGGATTCGTTCACAGCCCCTCCTTCGGGTATGTGATGCCCATCAGCCAATGTAGACCATTAAAAAAATGAATAATGACCCAACTCTATAACTTATCTTCGAGAATTCCGAGTGTATTCTCTTAGATCACACCACGCGTCCAAGGACCTACATGACCTGTAGCACCATTTGGAACTTGTATAAAATAATATAACCATTTAATTGATTGGTTTAAATACGGTGTTTGAAACATTAAGAACACTTTTTTCTTTTATTTATTTTATAAAACATATTCTATTTAATGACATTTTGGAAATGGGAAAAAAAAGAAGAAGAACTTATTAGAAATGATAATGCAAAAAATATTCAAATAATTAACCACTTAAAATTATATAAAAATCTATTCATAAATTATTATGTTCCCCTTTTTCATAAGTATATATGTAAGCATTACTCTTAAAAACAGTTTATTTATAAAATAATCCTCATTTATAATTTTTTTCCTTAATTGAAAGTACTATGCGCCGACCGAATATAACTTGGGAAGCGTCGTGCAAGTTAGCAACCACCAACAACGCCCGCTAGAAGGATAAGGGCAAAAACTAAATACTTAGCCTGAGACGGCTGGATAAAGAAGCGGATGACCTACCACATCGACCACTGGAGGAAGAGGACTCTCAAGAAACAAATGGATGCTATCGAGAACATCTATTGGGGCGAGGTAAAGACGAAGAATTTTCTGTCTGTAAAAGTAAACAATATAATTACTAAAGATTCTTAAAACTGTCATTATAATTATCTATGAAAAATATATGTAGAATAGAATAGAAAAATGAACTGTATTCTGGGACATTGTCCCTTAAGAATACATTGATGTTACAAATAAATATAGCTCTTCTGGCCAGAATACATTAAATAGATTGAATTATTTACAAACTTAATTATTTATTGGGTTGTGTCACATGAAATGTCCGTTTTCAAGATAAAGGATTTTTATTAAAAATACGAAATGAAAACAAGATAATTTTATTCGAAGTATTTACCTTCTTTTTCTACACATTTGTCCAAACGTGACACCAACTTTTTTATTCCCGAACTAAAAAACTCTAAGCTATGAAATAAAACAAAATCAGAAAACGCACTTTTCACTTGATCATCAATTTCAAAAAGTATTCCTTTGACGAAGTCTAAATTTCAGAACAGGTGGTGATCTGTTAGAGACAAGTCAGGAGAATATGGTGGGTGCGGAAGAACTTCGTAGCTCAGTTCATTCAATTTTGCATGGTATGTTTCGAAACATGGGGTCTTGCTGCCGCTCAGTGAGATCACGAGGTACCCATGTATCGAGCTTTTTTACTTTCCCAATACACTTTAAATGTCTGGAGACGGTAGATGCCTTGCATTTAGTTGTGCTGAGAGTCCTTTAACTGTTTGGTAGGGGTTTCCTTCTACTGTATGTTTGAGGACATCGTTGTCTATTACGGACGGAGGTCTTCCTCAGGGCAAGTTTTCCAAGTCGGTATCCACAGCTGAAAAATTAGCAAACCAACGGCGAATGGTCCGTTCATTAACACTTCCTTCCCCAAACGGCGGCATATCATATATATATATATATATTCCTATCCTCAGACTCCCCTTAGAATGCATCTGATGCAGTAAAAGAGGACCCTTGATTCCTTCCCTTATCCTTCCTTGACTTCAACCCCAAATCCCAGGGGGCTTAGAAAAAAAACAAAAAAAAAAAACAATAGTATGGTATCTTAACCTTACTTATTTTCTGTTTGAAGCTCATTCTTCTCTTAGACCGTGTCCTATTAAAGATTCGTGTATTTCTTCATTCTACGTTTTTCATGGTCTTCCTTACTTTTCTTCCGTCGATTTTCCACGTGTCCACTTCTGGTTGACCTCCCATCAATAATTATTTATTAAGATTCACATCGTCTCAGACTATTTGTTTTCATCTCTATCAGAATGTTTTTATCTACTTTGATTCTTTTTCTTATTTATTCTGTATTAACCCTATCTGTTCTGGATGTTTCTGCAGGTCGTTTATAATAAATAGTCCATTTCCATATCTAGAGTATATTCCATATTTTTATTTGATTACCTTTTATAATCCATATACTTGCTCCAAAAGACTTAATTTATCATGAACTTTTTTTACCATTTCTAATCTCTATTATATAAAAATATTTAAATGACTATGCAAATTTATATTTTATAGAATTGTTTATTGCTGATTATATTTAACGTTCCCGTCATTTATACAAAGCTCCAGGAAATTTCTTTGTTCAATTCACGGAATTAATCCAAAACAACTTAAACGTGAGTTTAACTGATAAAGAGAGCATTTTTAGAAAAAAAGAACAAAAGAAAAAAGTTGAATGAAAGACGAAAATAATTGTGAAGCTTGATGAACAATTGTATAATTTATGATATAGAGGTTGGTCTGTCGTTCTGCTGACAAGATTAATTATTAATTATGTTTTTAAAAGATTTGTATCTAATAATTACAATTACTTTCGCTTAGCTATATATGAAATATATAGTAAGGGAAAGTATTGCGATCGTTAAAATTTCCGAATTCCAGTTTTCAACGGAAATACACGTTTTAGTGTCCCTGAGTCCAAATAACTAAGTCCCGCAAAATGGTGTGTGTGGTAACTCCCGGGCAAAAACGAAAAGTCCTATAAAACAGAAATTTCATATTTAAGACAACTATGCCGTGATGTTACAGAAACTTTTTCATAAAAATCAGCTGACCGGAAGATCTACTTTATACTATGCATTTTAGACATTTTTACGATTTTCTCTAAAACGGCTCTAACGATTTTAATTAGACTCAGTACATCGATGTAAAATTTGATGAGCTTAAATCTGATGTAGGTTTCATACTAATTGAAGTAATCTGAATATGCGTAAATGCCGGTAGTTTAAATTTTCTTCCCTTGAAGTACCTTTAATTTTATTGATTTTAATAAATAAGCCATATCATCTTGTTACGATTGTTAAAAATGGATAAATATATAAGTTGAACGAAATCGATAAATAACTAAAGGAGAAAACTGCAAATATATTTTGTTAACGCAATATTTCGTTTTTAAACGCAAGAACAGTAATATAGATGTATAATATACCGTTGGAAAGCTAAAGATTTTAGAAGAAATATCATATTATGTACAAAATTGTAAATGTTAATACATACTGATGAAAAAGCCGATAAAACTAACTGATTACTTTAGATAATAATATAATAGTTTTTTTAAATAAAACACAGTTTCTATAGAAATTCAATTTAATTAATTCTTTATTAGGTTGACATGGGGCCCACACGTCAAGACAAAACGTAAAACGCTAAACTTCCTAGTAAGACTTTTATATTCGATACTACACAGACGTTCTAAATTATCCATCAGACAGAAACTTAATGTATACACTTATTTGTTAAAACCGATATGGACTTACGCTTGCCAAATATACGGACCTGTTAAAAAGACACATATACGTAAAATTCAAACCTTTCAATCGCAATTTTTAAGACTGGCAACGAACTCACATATGTTTCAAACGATACCCTTCATACTGCCTTAATTAGGCTCCCTAAACATGTCGGTGACTCGCCTTGATGAACTGTCCTCTGACCATAGTCCATTGCTCCTTAAAGTATCCCTAATTCCTATTCCTAAACCCACCCCACCGTCATTTATCAGAGGACCAGTAAACTGGGATCTTTTTCGCCAAATCCTGACCAGTGATATTGACCTCAGAGTGAAACTCAAAACTCCAGATGACCTTGACGATGCCGTAAACTCCTTCACCATCGCTATTCAACAAGCTGTTTGGACTGCCTCCTCTCCCAAGCACTCCCAGATAAGTCATAACCAAAATCATTTACCACAACACCTCATAGACCTCATCCGCACCAAACGCCAATCCAGATCCTTATGGCAACGCACCCGTCACCCCACAGATCGCCGCTCCTATAACTTTTATTGTAGACAATTAAAGAGGGAGCTGGCGACCTTCCGTTCCCAATCCTTTAGTTCCTTCCTTTCTTCTCTTTCGGCTTGTGACAATTCCCTGTGGAATGTCACCAAGAAAATTCTAAAATCCCACCATATTTCCCATCCCCTCCGTCGTAGTAATGGTTCTTGGGCTGCGTCTGATGAAGACAAAGCCGAGGAACTTGCCAAATACGTTTCCCAAGTCTTCACACCTCATCCAGAATCCAATCCAAACCACACTGCAGTAGTGGAACAGTTCCTTCAGTCTCCAATCCCGCTTTCATTACCTCCTAAAGCAGTTAATCCCTCTAAGGTCAAATATCTTCTCTGAAAACTTGCACTCCGTAAATCTCCTGGATACGATCTCCTCACTCCTCAGATTCTCAGACAGCTTCCATCTAAAGCCGTTATATTTCTTACATATATTTACAACTCCATTCTACGCACTACTCATTTTCCTCTCTTATGGAAACATTCCACAATAATTCTCTTCCTAAAACCAGGTAAACCTCCTAACACTACGACATCATATAGACCTATCAGCCTACTCCCAATCCTTTCAAAAATCTTTGAAAAAATCCTCCTCAAACGAATATTACCGTTATTAGAATCCCACACTATTCCTTCCCATCAGTTTGGATTCCGTCCCCAACATTCAACCGTTCAGCAAGGGCTCCGAGTCGTTGACCATATTTCCTCTGCCCTTGAGAACAAGGAGTACTGCTCGGGTGCATTTCTGGACATAACGCAAGCATTTGACCGGGTGTGGCACCCGGGATTGCTCTTTAAGCTCAAAAACTATTTACCCTTATCCTTATACCTAGTCCTCCGATCCTATCTATCAAATCGCTCCTTCCGAGTTCGTTGTGGTGCAGAATATTCCAATTATTATCCAGTCGAATCCGGTTTTCCTCAGGGCAGTGTCCTTGGTCCTATCCTCTACAATATATACACGGCTGATATTCCTCTTTGCCCTAATACCTTCCTAGCAACGTACGCTGATGACACAGCTATCCTATCCTCTCACTTAGGTCCCGAAATTGCATCTAAAGGCATCCAAACAAACCTTTCTCAAATTGAAGACTGGTGTAACAACTGGAGGATCAAAGTCAATCAATCCAAATGCAGACATGTCACCTTTACCCTTCGAAGACAATCCTGCCCTCCAGTTCTCTTTAACTCCGTTCCGCTTCCTTTCTCCGACACAGTCCGGTATCTTGGCTTCCTTCTGGACAAAAGACTAACTTGGAACCCGCATACTAGACTTAAACGACAAGAACTTAATCGACGATTTGGACAATTATACAGACTACTGAACAGAAATTCTAAATTATCTATCGAGAACAAACTGCTAATATACAAGACAGTACTGAAACCTATCTGGACCTACGGACTTGAACTGTGGGGGACAGCCAAAGTTTCTAACATCAAACGCATTCAATCCTTCCAATCAAAAGTCCTCTGAAAAATAGTTAATGCTCCTTATTATGTATCCAACCATACCTTACACCGCGACCTAAGTATTCCATTTATTTTAGACCTTATACCATTAAAATTCTCTAAATTCCATCAGAACCTTATCCATCACCCTAATCCCCTAGCTCAATCCTTATCCAGCTCCACACATCCTTACCATCCTCCTCCTACCTACCATACCTCCTCCTAGAAGGTTGAAACGGCAGTGGCCTCGAGACCTCTTGTAAAATGTATATTGGAGTTCTAGCATTGGCTAGATTCTCCACTCATGTGCTGTATGCTTGTGAATTGTATATAGGTATGAGTGACTTTTGTATATATTTTTATTGATTTTGTTTTGTATTTATTTATATTGTATTATTATTATATAAATTTATTGTTTTGTATATATCGTGTGAATGCAGTATGAATGTTGTACTTTATCCCTATTAAAAATGTCCTAAATTGGACAGATTGTAATATTGTTCAATAAAGAATTGTTTCTCTGTCTCTCATACTGCCTTGCGTATTCCAACTACAACAAACCACATTCGAACAACTTACAAACGATTTTACGACAAACTGAATGGACACATAAACCAACTTGTACAAAACATGGCTACAACTGACATACCATCCATTACTCGGTGTAGGCTGAAAAGGAGTTGGATGAGGGACCTCCTGACCTGAAAATATAGTTGTGCTTAATGTCAGGGGGATGCACCACTGGGTGCTGTCTCCCTCATGCCTGCCCATTTTAGCACATTTGCTTATTGTAATTTGTTTACAGTTGTGAATAAAATGTTGAGTGAAAAAAAAAAAATCTTTATTAGTTGCAATCATCTTTATCTCTGACTGTATTTCAAAATTCTTTAATCAATTTTAACAGCGGAGGTAAGTGTAAGTCGTGGGTTGCCCGCACAAGATTTTTTTTTTTTTTTATAATTATTATTTTAGTTTGTCTGCGGCTTACGCAAATTAACATATTCTTTCCATAACGTTCAGAATATACTTTAATGAGAATAATTTGGTAATTACAGGCATGTACAAACCGTTCTGTTGCTAAAGACTTAAACAATCAATTATCAGCTGAACCAGGAGAAGATAAATATACATATTTTCAGATAAGAAAAATTATTAAGTACTCAATGTAGAAATATTAAATGCCTTGATATTATTTTCATTAGTAATTCGTTTTAAAAAAAAAAAAATTCAACAATGCTTTCAAAAATGGTATATATACATAGATAAATGTCTACTAAGTTGGATACTGTTAACAAACATAATAAAAAATTTCAACGGAAATTATTCCTGAAATTTATATCTTTAAATAAGTATGGTAATATAATAAATATTTTATTATCATCAATGTTTATTTTTTTGTTTTTATAGAATAAAATTTTATTTAATCCTCTGTTTATTAGTTTTATGTGTATTATTTGTTCTGAGTTAGTTGTAAACAAAGAATTCATAAAATCAACGATATATATATTTTTTTGGGGGGGGCGGGAGAGAGGGGGGGGTAAAAGACATAACTATGGATGATTGTTCGGATTAACTATTTAGTGTATTAATGTCACCATTTATTATATATTGATGACAATATAACTGTTTTTTATGACGAAATCTCCATTAAACCGTCAGTAAGTAGACTAATAAAAGGAATAAAGGAGGAGGAGAGGGGAGGTCTATAATACTTTTATTCTGCTTCTTGAGGCAGTTTTGAAATTCCAAGGAGAAAACATTTTTACGTTCATACTTGGGGAAAGTTGGAATTTTCTCATTTTATCGGAGTCGTTCATTCCACTCTTTAGGGAGATGGTATAACCAGATATATCCACTGCATAGTTATGCAAGTCGATGCACTCTTGGGCCAGTTGCATGTTACATTCTTTTTATGTTACCATCCTAAAGATTCTCATATATATATATATATATATATATATAAACCTAATATAGAAAATTAATGGTGAGATTAAATAGATGATAAAGTTATGTATACTTCTTTCATGACTCTAAATATACAAAAAAAGATAAATAAATTACTGATTGTAAAATTCCCATAATAACAGTTTTAAGCGTATAAAAAGGCAAGATTTCATTTTTTTTTTCCTGTTCCATCGTCCAAAATTGAGTTATGGCAGTATTTATACGTAATTTTTTCCCGAATTTATTATTGAATTAAATATTTTTTTTTTTGGTCTCCATTTTAATGCTAATAAACGACCAGATGTTAAGATTGACGGATGTCCTTGTATTATGTGCTGAATGTGTTAAAAATTGGTCCAGTAGTTTCGTAGAAAAACCGCGGAAGGCGTACACATTTTAATTTTATATTTATTGATAATAATAAAGTGAAACAACATAACAAACAACGAACAGCATATTGCGTGGCAGTATGCGAATTAAAAAAAACACAAGATTAAAAATATAGATAAGAATTTATTACCATTACAAAAGCGACATCCTGCAAGGACTTGAGGTAGGAGAATGACACACAACATCTGTTTCCAGATGCACGTCGTTATCTCTTGCCATCTTAATACTGAATAATGTGTCCGTTCCTCCAGTTTAATATCAAATAATCATACAGCAGATCGGAGTTCTCTGGAAGTCTCGACTTAGGCTGGAAAAGACTAAATTATGATCGTGAGAAATGTAATTTCACAGAGAACAAAATATCGCAAAGTAAGAAGCTTATGAAGATGTCAAAGTTGCATTTTCCTTCATGGAAATGCTGGCAATCAGAAAATACAAACCTATACTACACATCATGAACGCTAAAATGAGTAAAGTTTAAAAAATCTGGCGAGCGCAAACACGACTTTCACTTACCTCCATTTTTAAAATCAATGAAAGAATTTTCAAAAACAATTAGAGATAAAAATGCGTGAAACTATTAAGGAATTAATAAATTGAATTTATATAGAAACATGTGTTTTATTAAAAAAAATATTATATTATTATCTAAAATAATCAGTTAGTTTTATGTTAATTTCATCACTCTCTATTAACTTTTTAAAGCTTGTGTATGAGATAGTATTTTTTCTAAAATCTTTAGCTTTCCAACGGTATATCATACATGTATATTACTGCTCTTATGTTCAAAAACGAAAAATTGCATTAAAAAATTATTTTTTCTGTTTTCTCCTTTATTTGGGTATCGAATTTATTCAATTTATATATCTACCTGTTTTTCATAAGCGTTAACAAGATAATATAGTTATTTTTATTGAATCTACAAAATTAAAGGTACTTTAGGGGAAGAAAATTTAAAATATCGGCATTTAAGCCCTGTCAGACCATTTGAATCAAAATAAAACCTACATGATATTAAAGATCATTAAATATTACATCGATATAGCGAGTCTAATTAAAATCCTCTGAACCGTTTTCGAAAAAATCAAAAAAAGGTGCAAAAATGCATGGTATAAAGTGGCTCTTCTCCTCAAAGTGGCTCATAGTAAAGTCCAATAAATTTTACGTTGATATAGCGAGTTTAATTAAAATCATTTTTAAGAAAATCGCAAAAAAGGTGCGAAATGCACGATAAAATGTGTTTTTTTCTCGTTCGCTGATTGTTTTGAAAAATTTACAGTAAAATATCAACATATTCAGTTCTAAGCTATGAAATTTCAATTTTATATGATTATTCATTTTTATGCTAGACTTAGCACACACGAAAGGAAGCGCAGACACAATACTTAACTCTTTATATATTTAATACTCGTATATGGGTTAATTATAGTAAAAATGTATTTCATTCATATGAATGTGATAATATGTGGAATATAAAAATGTATTTCATTCATATGAAAGTGATAATATGTGGAATATAAAAATGTATTTCATTCATATGAAAGTGATAATATGTGGAATATAAAAATGTATTTCATTCAT
The DNA here is from genome assembly GCA_023052935.1 of Piezodorus guildinii. NCBI lineage: Eukaryota > Metazoa > Arthropoda > Insecta > Hemiptera > Pentatomidae > Piezodorus > Piezodorus guildinii. Next base: position 213,117,344 of record CM041292.1, on the reverse strand, counting down.
ATGAAAGTGATAATATGTGGAATATAAAAATGTATTTCATTCATATGAATGTGATAATATGTGGAATATAAAAATGTATTTCATTCATATGAAAGTGATAATATGTGGAATATAAAAATGTATTTCATTCATATGAAAGTGATAATATGTGGAATATAAAAATGTCTTTTGTTTTTGTATAAAATCAAATTGAGATTATTTTGCCTACGGATTAGAACGTTGGGAATCTATTAAAGTATTGAATTTTTCTCGCACTATCCAAAATCCTAATATCTTCAATTATATTTATTGGGTTATGTCACATGAAATGTTCGTCTTCAAGGTAAAGGATTTTTATTAAAAATACGATATGAAAACAAGATAATTTTATTCGCAGTATTTATCTTCTTTTTCTTCACATTTTTCCCAACGTGACACCAACTTTTTATCCCCGAACTTAAAAACTCTGAGATTTTAAGTGAAACAAAATCTGAAAACTCACGTTTCACTTGATCATCATTTTCAAAAAGATTTCCTTTGACGAAGTTATCTAAATTCCCGAACAGGTGGTAATCTGTTGGAGACAAGTCGGGAGAACATGGTGGGTGCGGAAAAACTTCGTAGCCCAGTTCTTTCAATTTTTGCACGGTATGTTTTGAAACATGGGGTCTTGCTGCCGCTCAGTGAGATAATAAGGTATCCATGTATCAAGCTTTTTTACTTTCCCAATACACTTTAAATGTCTGGAAACGGTAGATGCACTTGCATTTAGTTGTGCGGAAAGTCCTTTAACTGTTTGGTAGGGGTTTCCTTCTACTATATGTTTGAGGACATCCTTATCTATTACGGACGGAGGTCTTCCTCGGGGCAAGTTTTCCAAGTCAGTATCCCCAGCTGAAAACTTAGCAAACCATCGGCGAATGGTCCGTGCATTAATACTCTCTCCCCAAACGCCTTACAAATATTTCTAGCGACCTCAGCTGCTGAATGGCCGAGTTTAAACTCCGAGTTTATCGTACAAAAATATTACCCGAAAATCGCGTGTTTCTATGTTCATATTTAGGTATACTAAAAAGTGGGTAATTGATTGGGAAGCTAATGTTTATAATACAAAGGTAGAGGATTAGTAACTGTTTAATATAAATATGTGAACATTCGGAAGAAAACAACAGAGACCTGTAAAATCCTTTATGTATTTCAGAAACTATAAAAACAGACATTTCATGTGAAACAACCCAATACTTCGTAACCAATAAACTCATCCATAAGACCTTAATTTACCATATGTTGTTGACTCCTGATGATCCACAGAGGTGGCTTTACAGAATATGACCGCGAGACCTTAGTGCTTAAATATTTTTGGAGTGCTGCCAATAGGTAGTTTCATGACATGTGCATCATGCCTTTGTACAATTATATTTACATTTACTTGATATATTTATTAATACATATCCAACTGAATGCAATTTCCTTTTTACTTACATAGAAATTAGAATTAATGCTGCTAGTAGGTGCTACTATAGTCTTAGGAAGCAGTTTAACAGCAGTTTCCTCTCAAAGAAGACTAATCCTCAATAAAACATTAGTTCGGCTAGTGTTGCTATATGACTCAGAGGCATGGACCATAACAAAAACTGGTGAGAAAGGGCTTCAGATATTTGAGAGGAGGATCCTGCGGAAGATCTATAAACATATAAAAGTAGGTGAAGCATGGAGAAAACGCAGTAATCGAGAACTTTACAACCTCCTCAGTAGTCCAGGTGTTGTCAAGGTTGTCAAGCTTGGGAGTCTCAAGTGGACTGGTCATGTAGAAAGAATGGAAGGTATCTCGATTATCCAGATGATCCTCACCGTAGAGATCCATGGCAGAAGAAGAGTGGGGAGACCTAAGCTGAGGTGGATGGAGGTGTCACAGAAGATTCTAGGATCTTGCTCAGCGTTAGGGGCTGTGCAGGTTAGAGTCAACCGGCGGAAGCTACTAGAGGCGGCCCAGCTGATGTGACGAGTTTATGTGCCAGATGATGATACGAAAAAAAAAAAAAAAAGAGTGAATAAAAAATGATTAAATATTAACGTACCCATAATATTTTCATATAGCCAAGAGAGAGGGGGAGCCCGTGGCTGAGTGGCTAGCGCGCTAGTCTCTCATGCTAGAGGTCCTAAGTTCGAATCCCAGTCCTGGCGGGGCTTTTATAAGGATAAGATTAAATAGGGATTCACTCACACCGCTCCCCCGGGTATGTGAGACCACTCACAAAAATAGGCGTAAGCAGTGATGACCCTACCCTGTAAAACCTCATCGTGAATCGTGATTATGATCTTCCAGGGGATTACCAGGGCCTGTCGCGCCAGAGGAAGAGCGTCGCAGTGTTGTACGTTATGAGGGATTCCACTACATAAAGTTTTAAATATATTATATATTCCTTAAAGCTATTTAAGGTTTCCATTAAAACAACTTTTTTAGAAGGATAAAACCCTTAGAAGGATTCCAGAACTGATAAAGATTTCAGTAAATCCTTAGCTGTAGGTGTTCTAGTGTTGTAAGAAGGTAAAGACGACTGGTCGGGACACTAAAGCTCAGGTAGCTGCTAGCTTATCTCGCTCCGGTATCTTCAGGAATTCTAAACTTCTAAAAAAGGAAGAAAGAAGCTTGGCTCTGGGGCCGAGCTAATCAGTTCCGATAGCATCTAGGACTTACATATTTCGCTAGCCGTTACTGTCGTGGCTGCTACTGTAGTAACAGTTCGTAATATTTTATTACAGTCATACTCTACTGATTACAGAATAGCAGTCAGTATATTACTAAATTGTTGACTGTGACAGCTGGTCACGGGCAGACGCCTCCAGCGATCTCTATCTAACCTTCAGTAGATTTTCGGTTAATTAGCCTCTAATTTATTAGCTTAAGCTACTGCATCTGTTTTTTTTTTTGGTGTTTTTAGTTCCTTTTGAGTTGTTTTCTGAGCTTCGTCTAATTGTATGTTGTTTCCCTCTGTTCCTTATCTTACCACATTGACCGTTAGAATTTACTAGTTTGTATCATCCGATAATGCTCGTGTCTAACAAGATTTTTTTCTCATGATAGTTTCAATGATGAAACCCGGAAATATAATACTTTAAACAACATATGGTGGAGTTTAGATCAGACGTAAAAAAAATCTGGTGCGGACAACACACGACTTTCACTTACCTCCGTTTTTAAAATCGATTAAAGAATTTTCAAATACAGTAAGAGATCAAAATGAGTGAAACCAGTAAAGAATTAGTTATATTGAATTTATATAGAAACATGTGTTTTATTAAAAAATTATCTAAAATAATCAGTTAGTTTTATGTTTATTTCATCACTCTCTATTAACTTTTAAAAGCTTGTGTAAAAGATAATATTTTTTCTAAATTCTTGAACTTTTCAACGGTATATCATACATATATATTACTGCTGTTAAGTTCAAAAACGAAAAATTGCATTAAAAAAATATTTTTTCTGTTTTCTCTTTTAGTTGGGTATCGAATTTATTCAATTTATATATTTACCTGTTTTTCATCAGCGTTAACAAGATAATATATTTATTTTTATTGAATCTACAAAATTAAAGGTACTTTAGGGGAAGAAAATTTAAAATATCGGCATTTAAGCCCTGTCAGACCATTTTAATCAGAATAAAACCTACATGATGTTAAAGCCCATTAAATGTTACATCGATATAGCGAGTTTAATCAAAATCATCGGAACCGTTTTTGAGAAAATCGAAAAAAGGTGCAAAATGCATTGTATAAAGTGCCTCTTCTGGTAAGCTCAATTTGATGAAAATTTTTTTGTCACATCTCGGGCGTATAGGTGTCTTAAATATAAAATTTCAGTTTCATAGGACTTACCGTTTCCGCCCGGGAGTTACCACACACACACACACACACACAGACCTTTTTGCGGGACTTGCTTATTTGGACTCAGAGGATCCTAAAACGTGTATTTCCGTTGAAAACTGGAAATCGAAAATTTTCACAATCGCAATACTTCCCCTTACTATATATAGTAAGTGAAAGTAATACATATTATTATAAATATTTGAATAAAACATTTAATAGACAAGCAGCATAACGCTCAGACAATGCATAATTTAATATTAAATTTAGCCGACTGAAAGTTTAATACTCTCTTTTATCAAAATCATCAAAGTTTTAAAATTAGACAGAAACTAACACATATATTAAGGCAATATGGACGCTTCACAGATTTTTGTTTCAGCAAAAAAGACTCACATACAAAAACTGCAATCATTTCAATCCAAAATTTTAAGACTCATAACGACAGCTCCTTGGTACGTAAATAACTGAACACTACATAAGGACTTACAACAACCAACAGTTAATCAACATATACAAACACTCTATTCTCGTTTTCACAGTAAACGTAACGGACACAATAGACTGATCAACGACACGTCAATAGCTGAAGTGTCAGTCAGAAGAAGGCTAAAGAGAAGCTGGATGAGAGACCTCCTCCGCTGAATTAAAGCCAAGGAAGGGGTGCTGCTGGGCACTTTACTTCCCCATGCCTACAAAGCCTGGTCTCACATTTGTCCAACACATTTGCTGATTGTCAGATAGCTTCTGGCAGGTGTGAATGAAGATAAAAAGAGAAAACAAAAATAGCACTATATGATTGCTGTCGGAGATTTATAAAACTATTTATCTTTATGTTTGCAGAGCAAATTATATGACCATGTGTAAAATAACACTTAAGTATTAAACGCTATAAGCTCATATTCACTACGTGAACTGGAACCTTTATTTTTTTAACTATCGTAGATGTCATTTTCTTCAATATTGAGTTTTAATTTATTTCTATTTTTTGTTCTATTATTAGGAAAGACTTGGACTCACCTCACGTCTATAAAGTTAGCCTAAAAGTATACTTTATAACGCTTTTTATAAATTTACTGGCTCACCCGGCAAACACAAATTTCTAATAAATATTTTGGTCGTTAAATAAAAACTAACGTTGTTCAGCAACGTATCTCCTCTCATCACAGGAGAGGCCAATGCCATCAGTGAAGCTTTATTGTATATAAGAAGTTCAGAGCGTGATCAAACATTTGCCATTGTATCCGCCTAAAAGAGTGTCTTGAAAGCAAATCATAGCTCAAAGATTCGACATCCGGTTGTGGCAGAAATCCTTAATATACATCGTAAAGTCTTGAAGAAGAACAGAGAATTTGTGTTTATATGGTTTCCCGCAATTAGTGACAATATGGCAATAAAAATGCCGATGCCGGGGCAAACTCAACTCGTTTTCTAACATCACCTCAAGCAACGCTAATCAACAAAATCCCTCTGCAAGACTGGACGAGGCAGTTAAGCTCTCTACAAAAGGAAAATTGGCAAATAGGGTGGAATGTAAACCCATCAAAATTAAATGAGATCAAGAAAGATTGTGCCCGTTGGAAGACCTCCTGCAGGAATTCAAAGAAAAAAGAAGTAATCCTCTGCAGGCTTCGGATAAGACATTGTGATTTCTTCCACGCCTACCTTCTGCTAGATCTGAAAGCCCCAACTTATACCAGATGTAACACAGTGAAGGACAGTGAAACATATTATTAGATTGTCCAATTTTCAGTAAACTGAGAATAAACTAAAAATGGATAATATTGGGTTGTTTCACATGAAATGTCCGTTTTTATAGTTTCTTAAATACATAAAGGAATTTGCAGGTCTTAGTAGTTTTCTTCCGAATGTTTACATATTTAAAGTAAACAGTTACTAATCCTCTACCTTTGTGTTATAAACATTAGCTTCCCAATCAATTACCCACTTTTTAGTATACCTCCAAGTATGAACATGGAAACACGCGATTTTCGAGTAATATTTGTGTACGAGTTTAAACTCGGCCATTCAGCAGCTGAGGCCACTAGAAATATTTTCAAGGCGTTTGGGGAAGGGGGTTTTAATGACCGGACCATTCGCCGTTGGTTTCCTAAGTTTTCAGCTGGATATACCGACTTGGAAAACTTGCCCCGAGGAAGACCTCCGTCCGTAATAGACAACGATGTCCTCAAACATACAGTAGAAGGAAACCCCTACCAAACAGTTAAAGGACTCTCGGCACAACTAAATGCAAGTGCATCTACCGTCTCCAGACATTCAAAGTGTATTGGGAAAGTAAAAAAGCTCGATACATGGATACCTCATGATCTCACTGAGCGGCAGCAAGACCCCATGTTCAAAACATACCGTGCAAAAATTAAAAGAACTGGGCTACGAAGTTCTTCCGCACCCACCATGTTCTCCCGACTTGTCTCCAACAGATTACCACCTGTTCGGGAATTTAGACAACTTCGTCAATGAAAACCTTTTAGAAAATGATGATCAAGTGAAAAGTGCGTTTTCAGATTTTGTTTCACTTCAAAGCTCAGAGTTTTTCAGTTCGGGGATAACAAAGTTGGTGTCACGTTGGGAAAAATGTGTAGAAAAAGAAGGTAAATACTTAAAATAAAATTATCTTGTTTTCATTTCTTATTTTAAAAAAAAATCCTTTACCTTCAAAACGGACATTTCATGTGACACAACCCAATAAATACAATAAAAGACATACTTACAGATGACGAAAACAATGTCAATATCCTCTTCAAATGTTTGAAGTTTATACTGTAATATAGTATAAAATGCAAGTGTAAACGCCAATGACCCACAGAGGTAGAGGCGATCAATAAATAATTAAAAACTTACGAATATATTGTAAATGTGTGGGATTGGGGTCTAAGACAGAAAGAAAAATGGAGGGGAGCTATAGACGATAGCCACAATTCAATGTATTTCATATGTTTTAACTACAAACTTGGCTTTATCATTGTTTTCTGTATATATTGTGTGAATGTGGTCTCATATCACTATTACTAATTTTCATTTAGAAACAAATTGTAATATATCTCAATAAATAAATATTATTAAAAACAAAATACGAACTGGTGTTAACACATACCGTTGGAAAGCTAATATTTTCAAAAAAAATATTATCTTGTATACAAATTCATAAAAAGTAATCTATAGTTAAAATATGAATAAAACTGATTATCATACATAACAATTTTATATCGTTATATTATTCTAATATAATCATCTAAATTATATGGGTGTTAACGAAATTAAATAAACTTCTAACTTAAAGTTTTTTAATAGTTCTTAAATTAATTTAAAACAGCCAAGGTAAGTGAAGTCGTGTGTTTGGACTACGAGTACAGTAAACCCTTTTTTTAACGAACACGTTTATAACGAACACCCGTTTATAACGAACTATCGTTGCGGTACCTTCAAAAATGAATAGAAAACTGTGCTTTCTCCTCGTTTATAACGAAATATTCTCTTATAGCGAATTAACGAACTACTTTTGTGGACCTCAGAATTGAATTTGTTCGTTTATTACGAAAAATAAAGAAGACAAAAATAACGAAACGTCTTGATTCCCAGTAAAGAGCGGCGCCTTTCTGTCCAAACCCTTACCTCTTCCTCTATTCAGCTCAATTATGTGATTCACAGTCTGTGACAGCTTCTGGTTTCTAGTGTTTTCAGCTAGTTTTTCTGTTTTCTATTGCTTTTATTAATTGCTTTAATTCGAGTTTCCAACGAGGACAAGAGAAAATCCATTGATTTAAATACAAGGTTGGCGATTTTGCAAGAAGTGGATAAAAAATTGAGACGAAATCGAAAATTGCGGAAAAATAAGGGATATCAAAATCTCTACAACGATTATCGCTAATAAAAATGAAATCGATGCCTCCATTGCGTGTTCATCGGGATGTACAAAAAAAAAAAAAAAAAAAAAATTATTATTTCAACTTTTTACGAATTGCTGTGAGTTAATAAAGTTCCTTTTTATGTTTTGTATTTTGAATGATGGTTTATGTTAATCTTAAAGTATTATGTAAAATGTGAAATAAGATACATATATGTACATAGTGCATAGTTTTAACTGCTTTTTTAGTTTTAAATAAACATGTACCTGAATGCGAATTCTGTATTGAAAGTATTTCTTTTTAGCCACCTGAATTTATACCAAGAAATATAATATAAATACAATATATTTTTCGGATATAACGAATTCTTTTATAATGAACAGAGAATTTTTAGTCCCTTGGAGTTCGTTAAAACGAGGTTTTACTGTAATTGTATTTTAAGATAAACCTGAAATGTTGCAGTACTCAATGATTTTTCTCGTAATTCGTTTATTTAATTGAACAATACAGTTGATCAAATTATGATAACGTTTTACTGTCATGTTTAATGTTTCAACAATGTTATGTCAATACAGAAAAATGACTAAAACTCAAATAATATTCGATTGAGATTTTGTTTATGAATAGAGCCACTAAGTAATTAACTATCGATTACACAATAAATTAATTTTTGCTTATAAAATTTAAACAAAATAAAATAACCTTGAGTCAAAACGTTTTGTATTTAAGACTTTTACATTTTTAACTTCGATATGCTGCTGAGCAACTTTTGAACCAAATGAATGAGCATCCATGTTAAAACATCCATAGATTAGTTGTATTACTGTGAATTTGACGGCCTAATCCTATTTTGTATTAAAAATATTCTAAGCATCAATTATCCAGACAGATTCCCTCACACTTCACTGAGCTGCCTGTCGCTATAAGACAATAATTTATTAAGCAAATCCTTCAGCGGGACGTTGTTCTGGAACGATTGTGCTGCCTGCTTATTGGCCCGTGGCTAAGCCAATCCTCGTGAGTCTTCTGACGTAACGGACCAATCAGCTGGTGCCAATTAGTGCATTATTTCAGCCGCGAAAATCTAATTAATCAGTTTCAGTTTCAGCCCTTCGTTTGCTCTTGGCGTGTTCGTTGAGCTTATCCTACGTTGGGGGAGTGTAAATTTTCTTTAAAACAGATGTTTACTTTTTAGACTAGTTAATCCTGACTAACCCTTTTCAGTTACATAACAACTGATTATCTTTCGGGCAAGTTTATATAATCTAATTCAATATTTTAAATATTTCGGCACGTGAGTCATTCTGCAACGTACCTGTATACTCATGATAGATTTTTAAACATACCACAGCATGTTATCTACAGGTAAGGTGCCAATACATGTTCCTTTATACAAGGCATTTCAAGTTGATTTAGAACTTTGGTTGATAATTATACAAATATATTTTTAAGTATTGATTGAAGAATTCAGGCGTTAAATTACCAAAGGTAAATGACATTTTTTACAACATTGGTATTTTACATTGGTATCTTGTTTAATTGTTCAGGATTTTCGAAATCCACTATCCGAATGCATCCAAAGAAGTCCTTTAAAACGCTATTCGAAAATCCGTCTATTTTCAAAAGAAACTAATTAAAAATTTAATTCCGTTCCAATGCTAATACAACTTTCATCACGCAAAAATAATTTTCTTATTATTATATGTCAAAATAAATCAATCAAATCGGTAGAATCATAATTTAATAAGAGGTTTTTTGCTACCCCTTTAACAGTTTGTCAATGTATATGAATAAGAATCATTCATAAATAATTTTTTTAACTACTTTGTGTCATTATAATTTTTTTTTTTTTTTTATACAAAGATCTTTTTTTTTTTTTTTAACATTTATTAATTCGCACCTGTCAGTATTGTTTGTTTGTTTAATCGCTTAACCTCACTTTATGTTACTATGGCTAATCGGACGATGCTACAGTGGGAGTCCTAAATTTTGCCTCTCCAGGTTTTATTAGGATAGGAATCTTTAACGAGTACCTGACATCGCACAGGCTTTTATCGTCCCCTCCGAAGGACGGTATAACTAAGGAAAAAATCCTAGGGCCACCCGCAGGTTTGAACCCACGACCTTTAGTATAGAAAGCTGTTATGCTAGCAACTACGCTATGGGTGACCCCACCTGTCAGTATTATTATTGTGACAACTAGCAAATGGGCTAAAAAAAAATATGAACAAAATAATAACATCTCAGGCATGAGGAAGTACAGTACCCAGCAGCATATTACAGTCTTCTCGTCAGCTTTATATATATATATATATATATATATATATATATATATATATATATATATATATATATATTTATTTATTTATTATATATTTATTTGGTGTTCATCAGTCTACCATTATTTGATTAGGGGCCATTTAGAGGGCTCACAGCTTTAGTTAGCTTAGCGAGGTCTTGGAGAAGGCTCAAAAGGGGCTTATCCAAGATTAATCAACCCTTTTATTATTTGCAAAATTTGGGATGAATTTTCTCCTGAGGAGGCTGCTGAGGAATTTCCCTCTTCACACTGGAGCCTGATGGTTCGTTGTGGGGTGACGATGGCTGGCAGTGGTGGTTCTAATTGATGGAGTGTTGGTCCATCATGTCGAGCCGGAGCTCTCAGCTCCTGAGCTTGCAACTCTATGTGTGTAACACTATTCTGACCTGGTGGCTGGATTAGTGTATTTTAAGGAAGATCCGGAAATTCCTGAGCAAATTCATGGAGATTTAGTGTTTACAAAGATTTAAAAAAAAAAAAATTCAAATACAAAATAAACTGTAATACTAAAAATATATAAACACAAATATTGCTATTATTTGAAGGTATAACATGAAAACATCCATAATATTTACTTTCACTTACTATATATAGTAAGGGGAAGAATTGCGATCCCTGAAAATTTTCGAATTCCAGTTTTCAACGGAAATACACGTTCTAGGGTCCCCTGAGTCCAAATAACCAAGTCCGCAAAAAGGTCTGTGAGTGTGTGTGTGTGTGTGTTTGTGTGGTAACTCCCTGCGGAAACGGTAAGTCCTATGAAACTGAAATTTTATATTTAAGACAAATATACGCCCGAGACGATACAAAACCTGTTTCATCCAAATGAGCTTACCAGATGAGCCACTTTATACTATGCATTTTGCAGCTTTTTTATATTTTCTCGAAAACTGTTCCGAAGATTTTGATTAAACTCACTATATCGATGTAAAATTGAATGGGCTTTAATATAATATAGGTTTCATTTGGATTATATTGGTCTGACAGGGGTTAAATGCCAATATTTAAAATTTTCTTTCACTAAAGTAACTTTAATTTTGTTGATTCTATAAAAATAACTATATTATCTTATTACCACTGATGATAAACAGGTAAATATATAAATTGAATGAATTCAATACCCAACTAAAGGAGAAAACAGAAAAAATACTTTTTTAATGCATTTTTTTTGTTTTTGAACACAAGAGCACTAATATACATGTATGATATACCGTTGGAAAGCTAAAGATTTAAGAAAAAATATTATCTTATACTCATGCTTTTAAAAGTTAATAGAGAGTAATGAAAAGAAGATAAACATAACTGATTATTTTAGATAATAATGTAATAGATTTTTTAATATTACACATGTTTCTATATAAATTCGATTTAATTAATTCTTTAATAGTTTCATTCATTTTTATCTCTAACTGTATTTGAAAATTCTTTTATTGATTTTAAAAATGGAGGTAAGTGAAAGTCGGGCGTTGCCCGCAACAGATTTTTTTTTTTTCATATGACTTGAGGACTCAAATTAATAGCCGTTTAATAATTTCTTCTAGCGTTCGGGCCTAATAAATGTTGTATTGAACTATTGGATAGGATATTTTAGTTTAAATTATGAAAAATAATTCACTAAGAAGCTAATATAAACTTTGACAACAGATTATTAATAAATAAACATTGAGAGGTGTATGTTTCAAAATTGAAAAAAAAAAACCGATATTTAATTAATAAGCATTAACTTAAAAAATACCAAGATGAAAGAAATCCCAAGGAACCGTTACGTCTTAACGATGACAGATAACGGTTCCATACTGCAATATATATCAGTAGCAGAGTTCCCCTTCTCTTGAATAATGCCCACCGTAGCTGAGTATGTCTTCCTCCCGATATACGTCATTGTGCGTGAGTACGAGAGTACATGGCTGGCAGTGATTGATCTACTAACCTTGAATTAATTTTCCGCCTGGTTAGCGTCCACTCAGGCAAAAACCACTCCCCTTCGTTAGGGCACTTGGGAAAGCCTTTAGAACCCAACCAAATTATTAACACACATTTAAAACAAGTGCTATTTTAATTATGTGCCAACGTTTCGGCCCACATTGTAGGTCTAATAGAAACAAGATAACAACCAATGTAATATATAGACTTAATAATGCGTTAGGTAGATAATAATAATATGACAGTAATATAATATGGGAACACAAATAAAATTAAATGTAATATGATAATGAAATGACAGTTATAAAGTATGGAAAACAAACAAAATTAAGATGATAGTTATAGAGACTAAGCAAATGAAACAAATGACAAAGGAAAAATATGTGAACAATTAAAATTTTGAATATGAACAATTTTGAAGTGATATATGACGGTAATATATTAAAAACATAGTTAAGAGTATAGGTAATATATAAAAAGAACATAGTCATTAAAAAAGAGAAACAGTATGAATAAAAATAATTTTAAATTTTAAAATTATCAGCCATTGAAGAATGGTGTCAAAACTGGAGAATCAAAATAAATCCTAATAAATCCCATCAAATCACCTTCACTCTACGTCGTAAGCCTATGACTTCCTGCCCCAACGATCCTTTAACAATATCCTACTTACTCCTGTTGAACAGATTCGGTACTTAGGACTCCACCTCGACAAACGCCTAACATGGAATCCTCATACTAGACTGAAACGACAGGAAACTGCTCGTAGATACAGATTACTACAACACTTACTTGACAAACACTCAAAACTTCCTACTTACTACAAAAAACTCATTTATATCACAATTATCAGGCCTATTTGGACCTATGGCATTGAGCTATGGGGGTCTACTAAACCATCGAATTCCTCTCGCATCCAATCCTTGCAGTCCAAAATCCTTCGTAAAATCCTCAATGCTCCTTACTTTGTTACTAATAAAATCATCCAAAAAGACCTAAATATCCCATTAGTTGAAGACTTGGCCCTTTACAGATATACCTCTTTTCATTCCAAACTCCCTGCCCACTCAAACCCGCTTATCGGAGACCTCTCCTCCATATCTATTCCCGACAATCCACCGAGGCGCCTTAAAAGAAGATGGCCAAGAGACCTTCTAACAAAAGACATTGGAGTGCTACCAATGGGTAGTTTCTTCTCAGGACTATCATGTGTACTAATCATATATAAAGCCTATTTACTTGTTGTATTTATTTATCGGGCTGATGCGAAATTAATGCAGGTTTCCTCTATTGCAATATCTTAATTCCAATTGTGTAAACAAAGCTAATCCTAACATTGATCATTATTATACCAAAACAAACCTTATCTAATACCCTCTCTTTCACCATGAATTTGTTTAGTAAAATCGTTTTGTTCAGTGTGTTCAAAGGTCTTGAATCGAAAATGTCAAAGTGCGATTTTCGTCAAATTTATTTTTACGAATTTAAATTAGGGCGCAGCGCTGCGCAAACGGCTCGTAATATTAATGAAGTGTGGGGTCAGGGGGCTATTAATGAGTGCACGGTGCAGCGTTGGTTCCAGAAGTTTCGCAGAGGAGATTTCGACCTCGAAGACAAGGAAGGTCGGGGCCGTCATCTTGCTCTGGACAACGACCAGCTGAGGTCAAAAGTGGAAGAAGACCCAACCAAAACCACACGAGAAATGGCGGCGGAACTCGGTGTGAACCAATCCACAGTTGTACGCCACCTGGAAGCAATTGGTAAGGTAAAAAAGTTGGCCAAGTGGGTGCCACACCAATTAAACGACCACCAAAAAAATCGCCGCTTTGAAATCTGCTCCATGCTTGTGACACGCAATAAAAATGATCCATTTCTCGATCGCATTGTGACGTGCGATGAAAAATGGATCTTATACGAGCCAATGGCTGGGCAAAGATGAACAACCAAAACCTTTCCCGAAGCCCAACCTGCACCCAAAAAAGGTTATGGTCACAGTTTGGTGGTATAATGCTGGTGTTATTCACTACAGCTTTCTCAATCGAGGTGAGACTATAACTGCTGACAAGTACTGTCAAGAAATTGACAGCATGAATCAAAAATTGCAACGTCTTTGCCCAGCATTGATGAATCGGAAGGGGCCGATACCTGCTCCACGATAACGCCAGACCACACGTTGCACAACCAACGCTTCGACGACTGCACGAGTTGGGCTACGAAGTCCTCCAACATCCGCCTTATTCACCTGACCTCTCTCCTACAGACTTCCACTTTTTCAGGCAGCTGGACAACTTTTTGAGGGAGAAAAATTTTCAAAACCAGGACGACATTGAAAATTCTTTTCGTGATTTCATTGAGTCCAGGGATTCGGATTTTTTTTCTGGTGGAATAAGAAAGCTTGTTGAACGTTGGCAAAAGTGCATTGATTCAGATGGAAATTATTTTGATTAAATATATATGGTTAAAGTAAAGATATGGCGTATTTACAATACCTACTAAAAACCTGCATTAATTTTGCATCAACCCAATAATACAGTTGTAAATTTCTTTAAATAAATAAATAAAAAAAAAAAAATTAAAATAATGTAATATCAAACTAACAATTATATGCCAGGATATGTAACGGAGAAAGATATGAGTATGGAAAGAGGGAGAAAGAAATAGGCGATAAAAAAAATCCTAATCAATAAGAAAAAAGATACATACTCGACTCTGAGACTGTGATGTTTTTTCCGTTTTAAAAAACGCTCATTGCGTGGAATGGAAAATATTTTTTATTTATATTAGTTAGTGTCAAGATTGAAGTGATCCCCACCACCAAGAGGTATAGCAAATCTTTAAAAACTTTAAAAACATTATATATTACCAGAAACAGCCTTAAAATGGATCTAGATACAGTAAAAGGAAATTATTCAAAAACTATTTTGGCAAAACATGTTACTAAATTTTGGTTATGAAATTAAAACGGCGCACTTATTTTAAATGTGTGTTTCTAATTTATGACAGCACCCCAACCATCTTCCTCATCTAATTTCTTAACGGTCAACAAAACTCCATCATTACCAACCAAATTATGATTTTCCAAGATATTCTTTTAATGTTATTATTCAATAATAAGGTTATCTTACTAAAAAAAAATTCTAGAGAAATGTGGTAAAATAAAGTACATCTTATACACCCCTTAGGATGACTCTATATTATCTCATAATCCATAGTTTAACACGTTCACGCCAGGGGAAATATCTACGTTTTTTTCCCGTGAGGCGGGACTGTCTTAGCTAGTTAGACTTCGTGGGACGGGGCGATAGGTAATGTTGCAAGTTCCAACGTGTTTAATGCGATATTGTTTTGATAACAGTTTTGACATACACATATGACTTGAAGGAGTAATTATGGAAATACTTAAAAAATATTGTTATATTATTATTATAAATAATTCTTATATTGTTAAAAAAAAAATCATAAATTATATATTATGTTCTTATTCATGGGGGTAAAAGTATGAAATGAAATTAGGCACAGCTAAATAAAATTCTTTAAGAAGAGTAATCAAATGATATTAACCAATAAGGATTCTTTGAGGGAGAATGTTGAAAGTTATAAAATATTTAATAAATAAACCCTTATGCTTTAATTCCTACTACATTTAATGTTGAGGAAAAATAAAATAAACTTATTTTCTAAAATCAAGTGACTCACCAGCGATGCTGATGCACAACGGAACAGACAAGTATGACCCACCGTTGGGTCATCCCGGCGTGAACGTGTTAACAGAACCCATTTAGTAGAATTCCGACAAGAAGGATAAGATCGAGAGAGACGGCTGATTAGTAAAAGGAAATATTTAACATTCCTTACATTAATGATGCATTAACGAGATTATTTTTTTCCTTTGCTGAAGTTTTGAAGTCGCAAATGCTGAAATCATCTTTACCTCAATGTGCCCTTCTGCATTTTTAACATGTAGGCTGGAGGTTTCCAACTTAGAACTTGTTTGTAACTCTCCAGTTCCTGACCCGCAACAGGCTCTGTGCGCCCGCCGCCACTCCATCAATCCATCGCAGCCTTGGCCTACCGGTTCGTCGAGTACTGTGAATGGGGGTTTCCAAAGCTCTTTTAAGCAGTTCTTCCCCTTGGATCCTTGCGACATGGCCAGCCCAACTGAGCCTTCCCAGCTTTATAAATTTCAGGATATCTATTTCTCCAAAAAGGTCATGAAGTTCCCTGTTCCTACTAATTCTCCACCCATCTCCCCATATCTCACAGGACAAAATATTCTCCTCAAGATTTTTATTTCGAAGGTTAGCAGGCTATTTCCTTTTTTCACTGAGATGGTCCAGGTCTGAGAAGCGTAGGTAAGAACAGGGCGAATTAAGGTTTTATAAATGACCAGTTTGGTACTCCTAGTAATAGATCTGCTGAGGAGAGTGTTCAGCAAGGCGTAATATGCCCTGTTAGCCGCTACCAGTCTTTTCCTTATCTATAATACCATATAGATGATATAAAATTATTCATTTATTATTAACATATATAAAACCAAAATAGTAAATAAAAATAATTATACAACATAGGATGTAATAATAAGATAGAAACGAAAATAGTACTATACTTCTTAATCAGAATCCTAATCTACCATACATTTTCTTAATTGAATTTTCTTTGATTAAGCCTTATATCTGACTTCTGCATCAAATAGACCTTAAAAATGTTTTTTTTTTCCAGTTTATCAAACTGTTATAATACGATTTCTGTATAAGTATATTACAATAAAATGAATATAGTATATTTCGTCGATGAGGAAAAATGAATCCGGACAATTTTTTGTGAAATTTTGTAATTCAACAAGAATCATTTTTACTTTCACTTACCTGTATATGAAATATATAGTAAGGGAAAGTATTGTTTCAACGGTTCCAGTTGTAAACGGAAATACACGTTATAGGGTCCTCTGAGTCCAAATGACCAAGTCCCGCAAAAAGGTCTGTGCGTGTGTGTGTGTGTGTGTGTTTGCGTGTATGAGAGAGTGGTAACTCCCAGGCGAAAACGAAAAGACCTATGAAACTGAAATTTCATATTAATGACAACCATGTGCCCAAGATGTTACAGCAACTTTTTTACCAAAATCAGCTAACCAGAAGAGCCACTTTATACTATGCATTTTGTATCTTTTTACGATTTTCTCAAAAATCGCTCAAACGATTTTGATTAAATTCAATATATCGATGTAAAATTTGATGTGGTTTAATATCATCTAAGTTCCATTCTGATTGAAATAGTCTCACAGAGCTTCAATGCCGATATTTTAAATTCTCTTCCTCTAAAATACGTTTAATTTTGTAGATACTAAAAAAATAATAGTATAATCTTATTATTAACGATAAAAAAACTGGTAAATACATAAAAAAACATACATAAAATACTAATTTTTATATCTGTATTTTAAAATTCTATAATCGATTTTAACAACGGCGGTATGTGAAAGTCGTTGCCCGCACCAGATTTTTTACTCCTATTTCACATTTTTACTAAATTATCATATAAACCAGTTTGTTAATTATTTATAAATGTTAATAGTAATATTTAATGTTGTTATATCAGGATCCAGCGTGGACAGTGTCAATTTTAATGTATTTGGAAGTCAAGGACAAAAATTTTTTTTTTTTTTTTTTATATTTATTTATTGAAATTTACAACTGTAATTTATATTACAACAAGTAAATATGCTAAAAGAAAAATCACATGAGACAGACTTGTTGAGGAGAAACCCAATGGAAGCACTCCAGTCACTATTTTAAACAAGAAGGTCTCGAGGCCATCTTCTTTTCAGACGCCTCGGAGGATTATCAGGAATCGAAGAGGAAGCAAGGGTTGAAACTAGTGGGTTGGAGTGGGAATGGAGTTTGTCATAGAATGATTGATATCTAGTTCGGGCCAAATCAGCAACATATGGAACATTTAGGTCTTTATGGATGATTTTATTTGTGACAAAGTAAGGAGCGTTGGGGATTTTACGAAGGATTTTGGATTGTAAGGATTGGATACGGGAAGAATTCGATGGTTTAGTAGAGCCCCAAAGCTCAACTCCGTATGTCCATATAGGCCTTATGATGGTCATGTAGATGAGCCTTTTGTAGTTAAGTGGAAGGTTTGAGCGTCTGTCTAGTAAGTGTTAAAGTAATCGAAAGCGGCGAGCAGTTTCCTGTCGTTTCAGTCTTGTGTGTGGATTCCATGTGAGACGTTTGTCAAGTAGCAGTCCTAGGTAGCGGATCTGTTCAACAGGGACAAGTGGAATATTATTAAAGGATACTGTGGGACAGGATGTCATTGGCTTACGACGAAGGGTAAAGGTTATTTGTTGGAATTTATTTTAATTCTCCAATTCTGACACCATATCTCAAGGTCTCTGATGTGGAATTGAAGGGTTTGAGAGGCAACAGTTGGATCGTTATTGACTGATAACACACAAGTGTCATCAGCATAAGTGGAAAGGAAAGTGTTAGGATTGGTTGGGATATCAGCTGTATATACTGTGTAGAGAATGGGTCCTAGGATACTGCCTTGGGGGACACCAGCGGACGGAGTAAAAAGAGATGAGTAGAACCCATTGTGATTTATTTTGAAGGATCTGTCAGTGAGGTAGGACTGGATGATAAGGAAGTATGTTGGAGGGAGGAATTTTCGGAGTTTGTACAGCAGTCCTGGATGCCAGACTCTATCAAATGCTTGCTCTACGTCGAGAAAGGCTCCCGTGCAGTACAATCCGCGCTCCAAAGCAGAGGAGACTACATCCACCACACGATGGCACTGCTGGATTGGACAAAAATTAAAACAAATAATCTACTCATAATATGGCAAAAATTAAACCATATTATTTGTCGATTTTTCTGAGACTAAGAATGCATATTACGAAAAGAAAACAGGCTAAGAACAAGAATAGAAAATCTGAATGTGCCTTGACTATATTTAGAATATACCTTTGGAAAAGTAATTAGCTTGTGCCCATCAAACTCTATCTCTATTTTCGGAAACAGGCCCATTCATCCCCTGACTTACCTCGGGGCAGAGCAGTGCTGTCTAACTATAACTTTACGGTTTTCCTCATTACAGTAACCCTGCAATGGGTGCATTTATTTCTACCCGTACCATCTTGCGATACAACGCGTATTTTTATTACATAATATAAATTAAGTTACATAACATATTTTATAAAAACAGAATGCAAAGAAAAAAAATCTGGTGCGGGCAACACACGACTTTCACTTACCTCGATTTTTAAAATCAATGAACGAATTTTCAAATACAGTTAGAGATAAAAATACGTGAAACTATTAAGGAATTAATCAAATTGAATTTATATAGAAACATGTGCTTTATTAAAAAATCTATTATATTATTATCTAAAATAATCAGTTAGTTTTATGTTCATTTCATCACTCTCTATTAACTTCTAAACGCTTGTGTATGAGATGATATTTTTTCTAAAATCTTTAGCTTTCCAACGGTATATCATACATGTACATTACTGCCCTTATGTTCATTCAATTTATATATCTACCTGTTTTTCATCAGCGTTAACAAGATAATCTAGTTATTATTATTGAATCTACAAAATTAAAGGTACTTTAGGGGAAGAAAATTAAAATATCGGCATTTAAGCCCAGTCAGACCATTTTTATCCAAATAAAACCTACATGATATTAAAGCCCATTAAATTTTACATCGATATAGCGAGTTTAATCAAAATCGTCGGAACCGTTTTTGAGAAAATCGACAAAAGGTGCAAAATGCATGGTATAAAGTGCCTCTTCTGGTAAGCTCATTTTGATGAAAAAAGTTTTGTCACGTCTCGGGCGTATAGTTGTCTTAAATATGAAATTTCAGTTTCATAGGACTTACCGTTTCTGCCCGGGAGTTACCACACACACAAACACAGACCTTTTTGCGGGACTTGGTTATTTGGACTCAGGGGACCCTAAAACGTGTATTTCCGTTGAAAACTGGAATTCGAAAATTATCACGATCGCAATACTTCCCCTTACTATATATAGTAAGTGAAAGTAATAAGTTAATGAACTAAAATAAAAAAATAAAAATTATACTTTATTGAGCATAGAATACAAAAATAATAATAAAAAAGAAAGAAAAATAAATAAATAAAATAATAACAACTGTAGTGTCAAGAAGAGCAAAAGTAAAAAGAAATAATGAATTATTTAAAATGTAAAAGATAAAACTCAGCTCGCTATGTACATGCCTGTTGCTATTTGTCTACTTCTGCATAGTCCACCCGATCCACAAATTCATCTAATTTTAAAAAGTAGTTTGTAATAAGGTCACACTTCGAAGGCGGCCATTGGTCTTCGCTAAGTAATTATGGTAACTATAACTTCGTTTTTACTTTCACTTACTATATGTAGTAAAGGAAAGTATTGCGATCGTGAAAATTTTCGAATTCCAGTTTTCAACGGAAATACACATTTTAGGGTCCTCTGAGTCCAAATAACCAAGTCCCGCAAAAAGGTGTGTGGTAACTCCCGGGCGAAAACAAAAAGTTCTATAAAACTGAAATTTCATATTTAAGACAACTATACGTCCGAGATGTTACGAAATCTTTTTCATCAAAATCAGCTAACCAGAAGAGCCACTTTATACCATGCATATTGTACCTTTTTTTGATCTTCTCAAAAACGATTCCGACGATTTTGATTAAACTTGCCATGTCAATGTAAAGTTGAATGGGCTTTAATATCATATAGGTTTTATTCTGATTAAAATAGTCTGACAGGGCTTAAATGCCGATATTTTAAATTTTCTTCTTCTAAAGTACTTTCAATTTTGTTGATCCTATAAAAATAACTATATTATCATGTTACCACTGATTAAAAAACAGGTTAATATATAAGTTGAATGAATTCGATACCCAACTACAAGAAAAAACTGAAAACATATTTTTTTAATGCAATTTTTTGTTTTTTAACTTAAGAACAGTGATATACTCGTACATGTATGATATACGGTTGGAATGCTAAAGATTTTAGAAAAAAAATATTATCTTACACACAAGCTTTTAAAAGTTAATAGAGAGTGATGAAAAGCCGATAAAACTAACTGATTATTTCAAATAATAATATAAAAGATTTTTTAATAAAACACATGTTTCTATAGAAATTCCATTTAACTAATTCTTTAATGGTTTCATTCATTTTTATCCCTTACTGTATTTGAAAATTTTTTAATCGATTCTAAAAGAGGAGGTAAGTGAAAGTCGTGTATTTCCCGCACCAGATTTTTTATATTTATACGTTGCGTGTTTTGATTTGTTGTGATTTAAACGAATTTTCCATAGCTTGTACCAATCTTGTAGTATCATCAAGTGATTTTGTAGAGTCAGTGAGGCGAGTATAGGATCGTCGTTTGGTGTTAAAATTGCAGTATTGTAAGTAGCAGTCAATGTAGTGGGGTGAGTTGGCATGTCATTTGTGCATACAATGTATAGGAGCGGAGCAAGTATCGATCCTTGCGGTACTCCTGCCAAGAATGGTCGGATTGAAGAAGTTTCTGAGCCCTGCCGAACAGAGAAAAACCTATCAGAGAGAAAAGAGTGTATAATAAGATAGTGTGTGTAAGGTAGTACGTTCTTGAGTTTAAAGAGAAGCCACTCGTGCCAGACTTTATCAAACGCTTGGGCAACATCCAAAAATACCCCAGTTGCGTATTGCTATTTTTCTAGTGCTCCTGCAATGAAGTCAGTAACTCTGTGTAATTGGTGTGTCGTTGAGTATGACATGCGAAAACCGAATTGATGGTCAGGTATCATTTTTTGCTCAGTCAGTATGTCAACCAATCTTTTATAAATTAATTTTTCGAAAAGTTTAGAACATATGGGAAGGAGAAGAGGGAACATATGTCAATAGCTGAAATGCCAGTCAGAAGAAGGCTAAAGAGAAGCTGGATGAGGGACTCTGATAAAATAAAGCCATGGAAGGGGTGCTGCTGGTCATTTTCCTTCTTCTTAATCTCAATTTGTACAGCACATTTGCTGATTGTCAGATACATTCTGACAGGCGTGAATATAGATAAAAAGAGAAAAAAAAATATCTTATTTATATCGAAGTCCAAAGTAGATAGTAATTTTTTAAGAAAAAATAAATGAATAAGAAGAAGATAGCTCTTAGGGAACTCGAAGTAAAAGAAAGGATATTCTTACGAAGAGTAGTGGGATCAAGGATAGAAGGTATAAACTAAATTGCGAACTCTACCGACACCTGGAAAACCTCAGAGATGACATCAGAAGGAGACGTTAGGCTTTCTACGGCTATCTTTACAGAATAGACCAACACCACAGGCTATCCCATAAGATCTTGAAAGTAGCCAACAAGGGATATGCCACTAGATATCAGTGGATCAAACAAGTTGTGAGGGATTTTGTTGATCTTAATATTTTGCAAAATACTATCAATGATAGAAGTCGCTACCACCTGACGTTTTCTCATGTCCATTACAGAAGAAGCATCTAAGAAATGGTTCGAGGAACGTAAACGAGAGTTCATCAGAAAAATAGAAGAATACTGGGCCAATAGAAAAGTTAAAAGTATCGGGAGTAACAAGTGTCATGGCGGCAACTGAAGTCAGAACTTAATATCGCTCTCTGATTGTCCTATGAATACTATTAGTATTAACTAATGTTTTGTTCCCAACGCTGGTAAACACTGAGTGTATGTGGTTGAGAACTCGTTAGAACTACTTTTTTAGGGTGAGTGCATTTAATAGACCTACTAAGTGTGATAAATAGTGCTGGCTGTTAGCTGTATAGATCTCCACGTGGGAGACGGGTTCTGTCCCGCATCCTGCTTCGCACTGGATATCATTGAGCAGTAGTAGCCCTGTTATCAGCGCTGCAGTAGCTCAGTTGTTCTGTGCACTACCAACTCATCACTGAGTCATTATCGTCGCGAGTTCGTAGCCCATAGACTCTGAAATTTTTTTTTTTTTTTTCAATTAATTCTAATAATTATTTTATTATTATTTTAATAATTTTATTTTATTATTCTCATTTATTTTGTTATTATAAAAATGATTTGTTTGTTTTCTTTTTCTTTCTCTGTGTAAATAATTTTTAAACTCAAGAAGTTAAACTTTTATTTTTATTTTACTACAGATATATATATTTTTATTTTGAATTTATTTATTTTTTCTCTTTATTTAAAAAAAAAATGGGCGAATCTTCGGGTATGGAGACGGATGAAGAGACAGCTTTCTCAGAAGTTAGCGAAACTGACTCCCAATATTTAAAAAGGAGGACTCTCCAAAAACATCAGCGCAACATTGTTCCAGGAGGATCTGGAGGATCCCCTAATAAAAAAAAAAAATAAAAACAGCAAAAAACAAATCTCTGTACCTATCACCCGTAGTAAATCCATAGTAGATTTGCCTGGACCTTCACAAGAAACCACCCCAGCCGCACAAGTCATACCTACTATTCCTACCAGTAATAAATTCGCAGCCCTCACTAATATCCAAACCGAAACCGTAACACCAAGTCATTCAGAGCCTGAACCACCTCCAGTCTTTGTTTCTCACATTACGAATTTTTTTTCCTTCGCAAACGAAATCTCTACGTTAATCGGACAAATTAATTTTAAATGCTTTTCTCGATTAAAAGATGTGAAAATAAACACGACCACCAAGGAACATTATAAAAAATTAGTGACTCACTTGACTGAAAAAAATTACGACTTTCACTGCTACCAGCTTAAGGAAGATAAGTCATATAGGGTAGTTCTGAGGGGACTTCACTCTACTACTTCCACTTCAGCCATCAAACAGGACATAGAAGAGCTGGGCCACAATGTTAAACAGATTTCTAATGTACTGCACCCAGTCGAAAAATATCCTTTACCTCTTTTTTTTGTAGACCTTGAACCAGCAGCCAACAATTCCGATATTTTCCGTGTTAATAGACTTGTATATTCATGCATACGCTTCGAAGAGCCGAAGCAGAGAGTAGATATCGTACAATGCACAAAGTGCCAAACCCTGGGTCACACTAAAACCTATTGTCACCACCAGGACAGGTGTGTGAAATGTGCTGGGCCGCATGCGTCCAATACATGCCAGAAGCCAAGAGAAACGCCAGCAATATGTGCACTATGTGGTGAAGGGCACCCGGCTAGTTACAAAGGTTGTCTGGTGTACAAAACCATGCAGCGCCGCAAAAATGAAAATATTGCATTTAAATTGCAAAGAAACGTTCCAGGTTACCAAAACCCTGGCCCTTCAGGAAACAATGAGCGAGCTCCCTCTGGAAAACCTTTGACCCACGAAGACCCACGTCCGACGACCACCAACATCAATATTAAATCTTTCTCCAACATAACCAGAAAACAGCAGGATAATCAACAGGAACCTGAAGCTTCTCCTAACACCTATCATCATCTTCAGCCTCAACCACCTCATCATCATCTTCAGCCTCAACCACCTCATCATCAACTTCAGCCTCAACAACCCCGTCATCATCTTCAGCCTCAACCACCCGTCATCATCCTCAGCCTCAACCATCCCATCATCATCTTCAGCATCAACAATCCTATCACCAGCCTCAGATGTCCCAATCCCTCCAAAAAACACCTAAAATCGATGTACCAACCAACAACGTCCTAAGGGTCAAGTTACCACCCCAGATCAATCCCAAACTTTCATCTCCTTCACATCCTACCTCCCAAGTAATCCCACCCGTAGCAGCTCCGTCAAACGTGGAACCTCCTCAGCAACTCCGACGGAGCACTCTATCTTTCCCTAGACAGCATAATCCTCCATCCAATGAACCTTCCACCTCCTCCTATTCTTCACAAAACACATCCGAAATCACATCAATCCTGTCATCCTTCCTTTTAGATCTTCAAAATACAATAAGACCTCTCATTACCCTCCTTACTAGACTCCTATCTGAATTTCCTTTCCATATCCCACAATGATCAAAAACTCCCTAGCCCTCCTTTTGTGGAATGCAAATGGTTTACTGAATCACCGAGACGAACTGGACATATTCCTACGCGACAATACCATAGACATTGCCCTAGTGACTGAAACTCACTTCACTAAACAATCACACTTTTACATACGTGACTACATCACATACCGATCAGATCACCCAGACAACACATCTCACGCTGGCTCATGTATTCTCATCCATAAATCCATACCTCATTCCATGCTTCCTTCTTCTCCATCTGACACCATTCAATCAACCTCTATTATCTTATCTTCCCATCCATTTAATAATATCTCAGCGGTATACTGTCCTCCCGGTAATTCACTCACCATCCACCACCTTGAATCCTTATTCCGATCCCTTGGTCCGCGCTTCATTGCTGGGGGAGATTACAACGCCAAAGATCAACGATGGGGATGCCGAACGTCCAACACTCGTGGCAGGATACTTTCCCGTCTCACCACTTCCTGTAGCTATTCCCTCTTGGCACCACAGGAACCTACATATTGGCCTACTTCCATTAAGAAACGTCCCGACATCCTTGATATTTTTGTTACTTCTCAAATCCCCTCCTCCCACACTACAGTCAAATCCTTCGATGACCTTTCCTCAGATCACAGCCCAGTTCTGCTTCTCATGCACACAAATTCTATTCCTAAACCTTATCCTCCATCACTGATTAAAGGACGTGTTGACTGGGACAATTTTCGTAATGACTTGGAAAACAGACTGGACTTAAAAATCCCATTAAAAACTAAAAAACAAATAGACCTCGCCATTAAACAATTTACAACATCCATAGAAACGGCCATACAGAAAAACACATCCCACTATAACAGTAGGAATTCTGATGAAACGAAATTGCCAAGACATATTCGCCTCTTACTAATTGAAAAACGCCGAGCAAGGGCGAAGTGGCATAGAACGAGATATCCATCAGACAAAACCCACTACAACAAACTGACTAACAACCTTAAGACAGAAATACAGAAGTTCAAAATTCAAAACTTTCAGGACTTTACAGAACACCTAACAACTTCAGACAAATCATTATGGATCACCACTACAAAACTACTAAAATACAAAAGCTTCAATCATCCACTTCTCACTGACTCCAAGACCTGGACACGCTCCGACGAGGACAAATCTCAAACATTCGGTGAACACCTTTCCAGAACGTTTGATCCTCACCCTGATATCCTTAACCCAATCCACATTGAACATGTTGAAGCAGAACTAACTGTTCCTCTCCAAATGTCCCTTCCTCCCAAGGCGTTTCACCCATCTGAAATCCTTTACATCATTAATAAATCACCATCCAAAAAAGCTCCTGGCCATGATCTTATTACATTTCACATCCTAAAACAACTCCCTCGCAAAGCTATCCTCTTCCTCACCTACATATACAATGCCACACTCCGCTCTACCTATTTTCCCGACGCCTGGAAACATTCTATCATCAAAATGATACCAAAACCCAAGAAGCCACTAGAAAGCCCATCGTCCTATCATCCTATTTCTCTTCTACCCATTATTGGAAAAATTCTAGAAAAACTCATCCTAAAACGCCTATATCCCATCCTTGATTCAAATAATGTGATTCCTGACCACCAGTTTGGATTTCGGTCATCTCATTCAACTATACAACAGTGCCATCGTGTGGTGGATGTAATATCTTCCACATTGGATCGCGGAATGTACTGCACTGGAGCCTTTCTTGATGTAGAACAGGCTTTTGATAGAGTTTGGCATCCAGGACTGCTTTACAAACTTCGCCAATTCCTCACGCCAACGTATTTCCTATTAATTCGCTCCTACCTAACTGATAGAACCTTCCAAGTTCAACATAATCTCTCCTACTCATCCGTATTCATCCAATCAGCCGGTGTACCTCAAGGTAGTATCCTGGGTCCGATCCTTTATACAGTATATACAGCTGACATTCCTATCCAACCTAGCACTATCCTTACTACCTACGCAGATGACACATGTGTGTTATCTGTGAATAATGATCCTGTTGTTGCATCCCGAATCCTGCAGAACCATCTATCAGCCATCGAAAAATAGTGTCAGAACTGGAGAATTAAAATAAATCCTAATAAATCCTATCAAATAACCTTCACTCTACGTCGTAAACCTATGACTTCCTGCCCCACCGTATCCTTTAACAATATCTTACTTACTCCTGTTGAACAGATCCGGTACTTAGGACTAAACCTAGACAAACGCCTTACATGGAACCCTCATACTAGACTGAAACGACAGGAAACTGCGCGTAGATACCGATTACTACAACACTTACTCGACAAACGCTCAAAACTTCCTATTTACTACAAACGACTCATTTATATAACCATTATTAGGCCTATGTGGACCTACGGCATTGAGTTATGGGGGTCCACTAAACCATCAAACTCCTCTCGCATCCAATCCCTGCAATCCAAAATCCTTCGAAAAATCCTTAATGCTCCATACTTTGTTACAAATAAAATTATCCATAAAGACCTAAATATCCCATTAGTTGAAGACTTAGCCCGATCCAGATATACATCCTTCCATTCCAAACTTCCTGCCCACTCAAACCCGCTTATCCGTGACCTTTCCTCAACATCTATTCCTGACAATCCACCAAGGCGACTGAAAAGAAGATGGCCAAGAGACCTCTTACCGTAAATTGGACATTGGAGTTCTACCAATGGGTAGTTTCTTCACAGGACAATCATGTGTCTTAATCTCATATCTATCCCATTTACTTGATTTATTGTATAAATACAGTTGTAAATTTCTTTAAATAAATAATAAAAAAAAAAAAAAAAAGTATCGGCTTTAAAGAAACAGCCTAAAAGTGAACTAGGAGCAACAGAACCGAATGAAACACATGTGTAAGCATTTTGCCGCTCAAATTCCTCTGTTTGTTTTAGAAATACAGTAAACCCTCTTTTTAACGAACACGGTTATAACGAACACCCGTTTATAACGAACTATCGTTGTGGTCCGTTGAAAAACGAATAGAAAACTATGCTTTATCTTCGTTTAAAACGAAATATTCTTTTATAACGAATTAAAGAACTACTTTTGTGGACCTCAGAATTGACTTTGTTCAGTTATTACGAAAAATAAAGAAGAAACAAATTACGATACGTCTTAATTCCTAGTAAAGAGCGGCGCCTTTCTGTCCAAATCCTTCTTACCTCTTACTTCTATTCAGCTCAATTCTGTGATTCACAGTCTGTGAAAGCCAGAAGTTCTGGTGCTTCAGCAATTTTTTTTGTTTTTATTACTTGCTTTAATTCGAGTTTCCCACGTGTTCGCTTTTCGTTCTAAGTGCGTTTTCCCTCCGCACAGTATATCAAAGAGAATCCATTGATTTAAATACAAGGTTGGAACTGGATAAAAAAATTGAGTCGAAATCGAAAATTGCGGAAAAATACGGGATATAAAAATGTCCTCTATCAACGATTATCGCTAATAAAGATAAAATCGATGCCTCCGTCGCGTCTTCAGCGGGATGTGCAAAAAATAAAAAATTATTATTATTTGAACTTTATATGAATTGCTGTGATTTTGACATTGTAAGCTCCTTTTTATGTTTTG
The DNA here is from genome assembly GCA_023052935.1 of Piezodorus guildinii. Classification (NCBI taxonomy): domain Eukaryota; kingdom Metazoa; phylum Arthropoda; class Insecta; order Hemiptera; family Pentatomidae; genus Piezodorus; species Piezodorus guildinii. The sequence continues at coordinate 213,088,810 of CM041292.1, read as the reverse complement.
TATTTTGAATGATGATTTATGTTAATCTTAATGTGTTATGTAAAATGTGAAATAAGATAGATATATGTACATAGTGCATAGTTTTAACTGCTTTTTTAGTTTCTAAATAAACATGTCCCTGAAAGCGAATTCTGTATTGAAAGTATTTCTCAATGATTTTTCTCGTAATTCGTTTATTTAATTGAACAATACAGTTGATCAAATTATGATAACGTTTTACTGTCATGTTCTAATGTTTCAACAATGTTATGTCAACGACAGAAAAATGACTAAAACTCAAATAATATTCCATTGATATTTTGTTTATGAATAGAACCACTTACTTATTATATAGAAGTGTATTCTGTAGTGTATGTTTCATGATTTTCTATTCAATCCCTTTTGAAATATTTCGTTATAGACATTGTAAAGTTGGCAATTACCCAAATATGGAAATTAATATTAAAACAAAAGAAAATACATTGCACATACTATCGAAAAAATAACAATTTTACTACAACAACAATAAACACTGTCATGTGATAAGAACAGCTATTGAAAAAAAAAACAACTAAACTTTTAAAAGGTTGGTGCAGGGCATGAAGTATAATGGGACACTTCGCAGCCATAATTAATAGGTAAGAATGAAACAATAGTAACATTAAAACGAGTGAAAAAAATATAAATAAATTAAAGGACAAATACACAGGGACGGGATAGCCGAGTGGGTTAGCGCGCGTTACTTTAAACACGCGTTGCCTAGCTATACAGATGACTAAATAATTTGAAACCAAATAATTCCGAGTTCGAAACTTGGTGCTTGGGGAGTCTTTTAACTTAGCATTTATCCCCCGCCCTCACTCCCAGGGCCGAGAAACCCCGTATAGCCTTCAAAGGACAAATACAGACTTACATACCTACGATAAGTGAAAACAAGATGTCTGTACATTATGCTCATTCTGGATCGGTTCGGTTTCAGTTTAGGTCAAGCAGAGTATAATCCCAAAAATAATTACTGATTCCGAAGCTCTCTTAGTTCAGTAATTTTGGTTTCTACGTTAAATAAAAGTTCTATTTTTTTTTTACTATATCTATCGTTGCTGTATTTTATTGTTTCTGTAGTATTTTTAATCTTGTCAGCTATAAATTGTATTGATTTATCGATAATCATAGACAATGCAGCAGAATTAAATTGCCCTTAATATTTTTCATGTTTGAGTAATAAGTTCGTGGTGTATAATAAAACATCAATGAATGATCACTAGGGTTTACTAAATATCGGAAACAGGAGAATATTTATTCGTTAGCACGTTCTTATTATGTAGAAAGAAAATTTTAAAAATACAACCACATCAAATTACAAATTCAGAATCGAATTATCATTTTAATAACGAAGTTAAATCTTGTTATAATATTCAATTGCAAAAAGGGTGGGTATACACACCATTCATGTAAGGATTTATTAATATTTAAAAAAAATCTTGAATATAAACGTTATACCTATGAGGATAGAATTGCTATCTCCACATCCCTCTAGTACAGGAAACCGTATGGCGTTATCGACGTAGTGTGGATAACAAGACACAACAAAAGTGGAGATAACACAACGCCTTGTGGTATCCCTCCCATATTTACCGATTCTAGCGTTGTAGCGCGCACCCTTGGGCAGCCCTGAGGACGGACTACCATCGATAAAGTTAAACAGGAGATAACTGTATTCATGGGAAGGGATCAAATTGCATTGTCGTCATTAATAAACATTGGCTCTTCGGGTGGGGGGCGGGGCAGCATCCGGCCCCTGAAATATCGCTGTGGCCGTGGGATTTAATTAAATCACTGCCTTGTCGATCTGGACCAACATAGCCGGTGGACGCCCGCGTATTTTTTACTGGGGGGAGGGGTATGTTGTGGTTAATGTGTACGGGGGTCGAAAATTACTGGCTCCCATGTCATGATACCGACCGAATTTAAGGGAGATATTCTGGTAGAACAATGAAAAGCGTTACAAATCCTCATTATTAAACATTCATTGCTTTACAAAATAAAAATAATCTTCCTAATCAACAGAGCTCCATCACTGTCAACAAAGTCGCATATTCAAATAAAATAAAGTACCATTTAACTTTTTTTTTCTGGTCAGCGCAGTATCTCAAAAATTACTTTGGTTGTGAAACTGAAATTTTTTCTGAAGGTTTATCTTACTATCAAGACGTGCAATGAGGCTTGGTATGGGAAAATGGTTCAGGCAAAAAGTATTTCTAAAACCTTTAAAAATTTAATTTTCGAATAACTAAAAATCTATACATCTAACAAAATTTTGAGTTGTCATTTGAAAGATAATACAATTTTATATAAATCTATAACATGATAATCTAAATCAAACAAGTAGTGTCGAATGACCTAAAGCATATTTGAAGCATCCTTCCCTGGTTAACTTCTCACTCTAACCCACTGTTTTCAATGCTAGCGTTCTCTTCGATTTCTAATAATCCTCTGAGGCATCATAAAAAAAGACGGCTTCGAGACCTTGTTTTCTAGATTATTTACTAAAGTGCTGCCAATGAACGGTTTCTCTAATGCTTTTTTTATCTATTTTATCATATAGCATTTGTATTGTATGTATTTTCAAATACAGTTCTGAATTTCTATAAACTACAAAAAAAAAAAAGGACATGAGTACTAATATAAGATTTAAATTCCTTATGAATCCAGAATATTTATATTGACTTCGTTAACAATATTGATAAATTGTCAAATTTGAAAAAGAAAGATGAAACATCAAGTAGATTACACAATATAATTTAAAGTTCTGTTGACATTTTCCTGTTTTCCTTGTTATTTTTTTATGGGTTTTTGAAAATTTATGTATTTTGAAAGGATAATTGCAGAATGTCCATCGTTTCCTGACAAGGTAGAAAATACTGCTGTTTTTTATTCGAGATTTCGGTCAGTCTGAATAAAAAAAAAAAAAAAAAAAAGTTGAGATGAGAATGTTTGCGGTGACTGATATATTTGTGGATGATGTATTAGGAGTGATATAAAGCCGGTTTGCTTAGGACGAGGCAAACAGGAGTGTCCGGTAACGAGTGAGGATTAATCCGGGGCTGAACCCCTTGGCAGGCCTTGAAATATTGCCAGGCGGTCCGTCATCTCCCCTACATCGGGCTCCTGGCTCCTGTTCTATGGCGGTCATCTCTTTGTCAAACAGTGTCGGCCTCAAGGTGTCATTTAATGAAACGTACCAAGGCAGGAGTACATCTTAGTCTTCTTTTGTGGCTACTCTGGTTGCCAGTCGCAAAGCTTGATGGGGTGTGATAACCACGCACCTACTAGCATTTCTTTTTAACAGATATATTCCTATTTAACATCAACAGAATGGCAATTAACGACTTCAGTTACGTTTTAAATAAACAGATCCAATCCGCCAGCCTGGGAGAGTCAATTTTTTCATTTTTACTTCACTAACCTATATATGGAATATATAGTAATGGAAAGTATTGCGATCGTGAAAATTGTCGGATTTCAGTTTTCGACGAAATAGGGCCTCTTGAGTCCAAATAATCAACTCCCGAAAAAAGGTCTGTGTGTCTGTATGTCCGTCCGTGTTTGTGTGGTGTCTATCGCAAAAACCAATAGCCGTACAAAACTAAAATTTCATATTTAAGACAACTATACGCCCGAATGTTACAGCAACTTTTTTTTATCAGAATCGGCTAACCAAAAGAACAATTTCATACTGGTCATTTTGCACCTTATAATGATTTTTCGAAAATGGCTATGACGATTTTTATTAAACTCGCTATATTGATGTAAAATTTAATGGGCTCTAATATCATGTAGGTTTTATACTGATTGAAATAGTCGAGCTTAAATGCCGATATTTTAAATTGTCTTTCTCTAAACTAGCTTTAATTTTGTACATTCCTAAAGATTAACCATATCATCTTAATAATATTGATGAAGACGCCTAAATATACAAGTTGTACGAATTTGATGACCAAATAAGGCTAAAGAGAAAAAAACTTTTTTAAACGCAATTTTGAGTATTTTGATATTAAGAACAGTAATTTAGACGTATAATATACCGATAGAAAGAAAAATATTTTAGAGAAAATATGATCTAATACAAGAGATGTAAAAGGTAAAATAAAGTGAAAAATGGGGAATAAACCTATGACTGATTAGCAATTTAATATAGCTATATTTTTTAATCTAAATCATCACGTTCTATTAAAATCAACTTCAAATATTTTTCAAAATTGAAGTATATTTAATATTTTTTAAATTGATTTATCAGTCAAGGTAAATGAAAGTCGTATGTTGCCCGCACCAGATTTTTTATTTTATTTTATTAATTTTTGTTTTATATAAGCACAGATGAACCATGACCAACTGTATTAAGATGATTCGTAAGATGGCTTAGATTAAAAAAAGTAATGCTCATTGATAATTTTAGTGTATAAAAAGTTTTTTAATTCACAAAAAGTATATCTTCTCAAAAGTTTTATTTTTGGTTAATTTTTTGTAAAATATATATTTGGCCGTTTACAAAAAAGTTGATTGATTTATTTCCTTTCACAGCTTACAACGTTTCGGCCTAGGCCATTTTCAAGTCCTTTTAGAAACGGCCATATATATATCATATAGTTATACAATATATAGAATATATTTTTATATATATAAAATATTACGAAAAATATATATTAACTTTACATATTTTAAATTTAATCTAGAGACACTTGTGAGTTATCCATCCATAACAATCCAACCGCTGCATCCCAAACCCTTCAGTTCCACACCACAGCCATTGAGGATGGTCTCAGAACTGGAGGATTAAAATAAATCCTAAAAAATTCCACCAAATTACCTTTACCTTCGTCGCAAACGGATGACCTCCTGCCCTACTGTATCCTTTAATAATACCCCACTCATACCCTGTTGAACGAAATGCGCTACCTAGGACTGTATCTTGACAAATGTCTTACATGGAACCCTCACACGAGACTAAAACGACAAGAAACTGACCGTAGATACCGATTACTACAACATTTACTAGACAAACGTTCAAAACTTCCAATTCACTACTAAAAGCTCATTTATATCACTGTCATCAGACCCACTGGACATATGGAATCGAGCTTTGGGGCTCTACTAAGCCATCTAATTCCTCCCGCATCCAATCCTTACAATCCAAAATCCTTCGACAAAATCCTAAATGCTCCTTATTTCGTCACAAATAAAATCATCCATAACGACCTTAATATCCCATTTGTGGCAGACCTTTCTCGTACCAGATATACCACTTTAAATTCCAAACTCCCAACTCAAATAAACCCTCTTGTCCGCAACCTATCAACCTCACATATTCCTGACAACCCTCCGAGGCGATTGAAAAGAAGATGGCCTCGGGATCTACTTACTTAAATAAACATCGAAGTACTACCGCTGGGTAGTTTCTGCACAAGACTTATACGCCTTTTATTATAATTCATCACTTTTACTTATTGTATTTATGCAATATACAGTTGTAAAATTCAATAAAATTAAAATTAAACAAAAAAAAATTTAGAGATAATTTACCACAGCAATTGGGTAAAAATGTTACTCGTGCGACCTTAAAAAAAAAAAAAAAAAAAAAAAACAATTTTAAATTTAACTTCTTACTTTTAAAGGTTATAAACTCTAAGTAGTCTTAGAGTATTTAGATATGAAATGACACACGGAAAAAACCAGGAAAACTATTAATTTCATTAAATATTATCGCCTCCGTGGCGCAATCGGCTAGCGCGTTCGGCTGTTAACCGAAAGGTTGGTGGTTCGAGCCCACCCGGGGGCGGTTATATTTTTTTTTCAAAGTTGACCAAAAATAAATGGAATATATTTTATATTTTACTGTAAGTAAATACAAACATACATCTTAATTAACCAATAGCTTATTTTCTTATTCCGTCAACTGAGTGGAATATTTGTATACAATACTACTTGAACATTTTAAATAACATAAAACCTGCATTTTGTATCACTTTACTAAAAACATACATGGATTTTAAGGTACAGTATGTAGATACGTTTTTGTATTTCACGAATATCCTTAGTTTAAAGTTCGGCTGTCTTCCAAAAACAACTAAAATAAAGACGTTTGAGATGTTGCCAAACTGGATTATTGTGATTATTAAAGGCATTTAAAGCAATATGAAAATTCATTAAAATAAACTAAAATTATCCATACTTTTTCTATTTATTATTATTCTTGTTATTTTTAATAATTGATGCACCTATATTTGTTGTATTTCTTTTACCCATTCTCTTGAACTCAAGTAATTACTGTATGTTACACAACACGTATTGATGGTTTCAGATATTAGTTAAAAATCTGTACGTTTTAAATTTATTTTGGTTCCGTCATGGTTACATCTTGCTTCTTCATCTCGTTTTTTTAATATTATGAATGAGAAAAAAAAAGTTTAAATTAAGAGAATTCAGCCAATTTCCATTCGCTGTAATTTGTTTAAAATCTATAGAAGTAACGACGCAAATTTCGATATTGGGGATTATCAAGTAACTATGATTTGTAAAATATAAATATTTGAACTTTTTTTTAAATGTAATAGCAAAATGAATAAGTCAATTTAAACTTCATAGAATATTATTTTTATAAAAAATGATTCCATTTGTATTATATTATATTTGATCCTCACCGACATAAGTGCAGATATTCTTTATTAGAATTAACCATGTCATTAAACTCATCGATATAATAAATTATATATATATATAACAAGTATTTATCATATTTTAATAGTTGCAAAAAACAAAAAATAAATAAAAAAAAAATATATCAACCTTTAAAAAAAACATAAATTTTGATTAGTGAGAAAATATAAGTATCATGTTTTCAGCCAGAAGATAGACGTAAGTATAAGCAATTACAACGTTATTACTAATTTTTATAATATTTTTTTGTTGTTGAGCTTGTTTAAATTTTAAGGTGAAAAAACTGCTTATGGTTATTATCGCCCTCACATATTTACAAAGAACAAAATAAAAAGAAAAACGATTAAAAAACAATGAACATAGCAGAAAAAATGAAGAAATAAAATAAATAAATAAGATATTAAAAAATATTAAAAATAAATCAATAAAATATTAATGTAAAAAGGAGAGAGAGAAAATAAAATAAAGAATAATAATAAGTTAAATAATAATAAATAAATTCAAATTTTATGTTAAATTGTGTAATGAATAGAAAAACAATCATATAAGTTATATTTGCTGATACAAACGAATATTGTTTATCAATTTGATGGTACTGTTAATAGTTTCTTCATTGTCGTTCAAAGTATTAGAGATGGTACCACCCACAATTATTCAATTTCTCTTATAGAATTTTTTCGTGTGATGAGGTACTAATGGCAAAGGCGGCAGTATCCTATACTAATATTTATTTGATTATTTTAATGTGTTTTGGGCAAATTTAAAATAAAAGTTGCGCCCCCGGGTGGGCTCGAACCACCAACCTTTCGGTTAACAGCCGAACGCGCTAGCCGATTGCGCCACGGAGGCGATAATACGTAATTGGATTAGTAGTTTTCCTGGATTTTCCTTTGTCCCCATTTCTTATCCTAATCCTCTAACACTATTTAAGTTTAAAATATCTAAACATTTATTTTCGTTTGGTCACACGACTTATATTTTGTCCAAGGTAAATTTCTACATAATATGTTCAATGTTCAATGTTCATATAACATAACAATTAAATCGCTTTTAGACTTCTTGGTTCTATTTAGAACAGCAATGTTAAAAATAATCTGTGATAAAACAAGAATACTCGTAGCATGTCAACGTGATAAAAAAAATTCAACATTGTCTAGTTTCTTTATTTGTTTAACGTCCCTTTACCTGCTGTGGCTAATCGGACCATGCTACAGTGGGAGTCCTAAATTTTGCCTATCCAGGTTTTTATGTTACCTGACATCGCACAGGCTCGGGACCACCTTTTAACGTCCCCTTCGAAGGACGGCATAACTAAGGATTTTTTACTTCCATTAAAAAATCCTAGGCCACCTGCGGAAACATTTTCTTTTCGTTTTATCAATTCTGTGGCTTTAAGAAAATTAGCTATTTTAATAAATGACAGTTTTAAGTATCTTTATAAACAAATACAAATGATCTACTTTTCACTCAACATTAACTTTATTATACCTGACGTTTCAGACATTCTCAATGATATACTAATTAAGTTCAATATAGACACAAATTTGTTTCCTTGCTAAAGCCAGTAAAAGTTTTTTTCTCAAGTGAAATAGAGATAGTCAATGTATCTCAAGAACAATGGAATATTCATAATAAAAAAATGTATATTTATATTAATTTGAAAATTATTCATTTTGATGGAATATTTACACCAATACAGTCAAATGGTGATTTATCTTAAATTGATTTATTAGCCTATATTTTCTCCAATTTAGTAAAATATGCCAAAATTTGTATTTATTTCCATTTTTTGTGTTTAATTACATGGATTCGTAAACATTTTATGTTATTAATTCATTATTGCATATATATTTTATTACTGTGTAAATATTGTATGAATGTAGTATGTATGTTATCTTTAACCACTATTATTAATGTCTAAATTAGGACAGATTGTAATATTACTCAATAAAAATTACAAAATTTGAAATATTTTTTACTATTTATAGACAAATGCACGACAACATTTATACAACCTATGCCCTTAGTTTTATTTGTTTTTCAATTTCTTTATTTTTTTTTTTTTACTCATTTATGATTCCTTTTCCCTATCATAGTTTTTCATTTCTCTGTAATCAGAGAAACGTTCACTAAGTTTATTAAAAAAAAATGTCAACTGAAATATTGAAAAATTAAAGAATTTTATTGATTAGGATCCACATTCATAACATAGAAAAAAATCTGGAAAAGAAAAGAATTTTCAAGTACAGTAAGAGATAAAAATGATTGAAACCATTAAAGAATTAATTAAATGGAATTTCCATAAAAGCATGTGTTTTATTAAAAAATCTATTATATTATTATCTAAAATAATCAGTTAGTTTTATCGGCTTTTCATCACTATCTAATTACTTTTAAAAGCTTGTGTATAAGATAATATTTTTCCAAAAATCTTAAGCTTTCAAACGGTTTATCATACATGTATATTACTGTTCTTATGTTCAAATACAAAAAATGCATTAAAAAATACTTTTCAGTTTTCTCCTTTATTTGTTTTTCAAATTCGCTCAACTAACATATTTAGCTGTTATCTGTCAATACTAACAAAATAATATGGTTATTTTTATATAATACATAAAATTAAAGGTACTTTAAGGGAAGAGATTTTGAAATATCGGCATTTAAGTCCTGCCAGTCTATTTTAATCAGAATGAAAAATACATGATGTTAAAGCCTATTAAATTTTACATTGATATAGCGAGTTTAATCAAAATCGTCTCAACCGCTTTTGAGAAAATCGAAAAAAGGTTCAAAATGCATGTTATAAAGTGTCTCTTCTGGTAATCTCATTTTGATGAAAAAGGATATGCAACGTCTCGGGCGTATAGTTGTCTTAAATACGAAATTTCAGTTTCATAGGACTTTTCGTTTCGGCCCAGGAGTTACCACACACACACATACCTTTTTGCGGGACTTGGTTATTTGGACTCAGGGGATCCTAAAACGTGTAGTAAGTGAAAGTAAAAAAAATAATGCTGTATTTTATTAATAAAATACGGTGATGCTTCAATACACTTAGTAAAAAAGAACTCAACCAGATGCTACTGTTTGTATAAGATATTTCTAAAATGTAAAACAAGTTATAATGTTTCCTCAAAGTCACGGCGTCTCAGATTACAACCCAGGAGGGAGGAAGGAGAAAAAAATGTTGGGACATCGATATTTCTTCAGCTTGTGACAGTCGGACAGACTCCAGGAAGGATTTGTCTTCTTATTTTTTCCCTCCTGAGACCTGGGCCTTTGGGAAGACAAGGGGTGGGATAATTGTTACGATTGGTCATGCCTCTGGTATAATTATAGACCCTTAGTTGTCATCCGTGCTTTATTGGTCATTTAAAATTAGAAGACACCGTGTTCCAACAAACCACAATATAATCCAGATTTTACTAATATTACTAATATTAAAAAACTCTTAAAATAATAAGGATGGAGTTTTGTTGACCGTAGAGAAATTAGATGAGGAAGATGGTTGGGGGTGCGGTCATAAATTAAAACCACACAATTAAAAATAAGAGTTATTTTTATTATGTGCCGACGTTTCGGCCTACAATGTGGGCCTTCATCAGGGCTAAAAGAAACAAGATAACAACCAATGTAATTAGACTTAATAATGCGTTAGGTATATAATAATAATATGACAGTAATAAATTATGGGAACATAAATAATATTAAATGTAAAATGATAATAAGATGACAATTATAAAGTATGGAAATAAGGTGACAGTTATAAAGTATGGAAATAAACAAAATTAAGATGATAGTTATAAAGTATGGAAGTAGACATAATTGAGATGATAATATTGTAATGAGAATATATAAATAGAGATTCAGTAAATGAAAAAAATGATAAAGGAAAAATATGTGAACAATTAAAATTTTAAATATTAACAATTATGAGTTGATATATGACGGTAATATATTAAAAACATAGTTAAGAGTATAGGTAATATATAAAAAAATATAGTCATTACAAAAGAGAAACAGTATGAATAAAAAATAATAATTTAAATTTTAAAATAATGTAATATTAAACTAATAATTATATGTCAGGATATGTAATGGAGAAATATATGGGTATGGAAAGGGGGAGAAAGAAATGGGCGATGAAAAAAGACCCTTATAAATAAGAAAAAAATATACGTACATGACGTGCAAGCTTTGCCTACGAAGTGATGTTTCTCAGTTTAAAAAACGCTCATTGCGTGGAACGGAAAATATGAGAACTAGAATGTCCGTTAGGAAAATTCCAAGAAGCTAAGTTATGTTTACTGATTCGATTGTTAAAAAATAGCCAAAAGTCATTACTTGAGAGTACTTGAGTTATTACTTATGAGTATTTGATAAAATTGTAAGAAATAGTGACGAGGTAAAGATTAAAATATATAAATATAAAATATAAATATAAATATAAAATATATAAAATATATAATAAAAATAACTCTTATTTTTAATTGTGTGGTTTTAATTTATGACCGCACCCCCAACCATCTTCCTCATTTAAAATAATAAGAGTAAAAACACGCGACTTTTACTTACCTCCGTTGTTATGTCAATTGGAGAACTTTTAAATAAAGTTTTTACTTTCTCTTACCTATTTATGAAATATATAGTAAGGGAAAGTATTACGATCGTTGAAATTTTCGAATCCCCGCTTAAAACAGAAATGCATGTTTTAGTGTTCTCTGATATGAGTCCGAAACTGTGTGGTAAGTCTAGTACGAGAATTTTAAGTCGTATGGTTGAACTTAAATTTCACATTTAATACAACTATAAGCCCGAGAAGAAGAAGAAAATAAACTTTATTTACATATTTACAAACTGACAAAATATTTATAAATGATTTCGGATGAGACATCCTTACAATCAGCAAATGTTTGGTTCATTTGGTAGTTAATCTAATTAACTAATCTATAATTAGTGTTAAAATTAAATTGTGATTGTATATGGTTGGAAAAATTATACAAAAATCTACAAATACAAACGGATAGCATAATTGTTGGTATAAAATTAGAAATTAAAACAAACTAACTTAAGTTAGCAGCACATGTTTAGTTCTTTTATGAGTGTAGCGTTTTAGAGATGCTTTATTATAGTTACCGATTTCCTTTATTAATGGATTTTTGGAGACTGGTGTTTTACTGAAGTAAGAAGCTGTTTGAGTATGGACAACATGTTTAATTGTTGGAAGCTGCAAGTCCTGGAGCATAGATGTTATTTTAGTATAGCAGGGGTAATTGTTAATTATCCGCATTGATAGATTTTGAATTCTTTCAAGTTTTTGGTAGTTAGTCAAGCAGGTTGAACTCCAGACTGGGGAGGCGTATGTAATTAACGGGCGAATAACTAATTTGTATATTATTAATTTGTTATTAGAGCTCAAATGGGATTTTTTGTTGAAGTATGGGAACATTTTAAATATTAATTTTTTGGCTTTATCGATTTTCCTATTGATATGATCTGTGAAAGTAAGAGATTTGTCTAATGTTATGTCTAGGTACTGTACGGATTTTGACCAAGGGATGAGAGCTGAATTTATCTTGATTTGGTGGTTTATTTGTGGGCGACGTTTAGTGAAAAGAATAGCTTCAGAATTGGTGGGATTTATTTTCAATTTCCATTTTATGCAATATTTGTGAATTTTTTTAAAATATTGTTGAAGGCGATTCACGATTGTATCAATGCGATATGATGAGGTATACATTGCTGTATCATCGGCGTATAAACTTTTTTATTAAAATAAAAAAAAATAGAAGAGCAACTTTATAACATACGGTTTTGTCAAAAACGTATCTAACGATTTAGATTGAACTCGCTATATCGATGTAAAATGTTATTGGATTAAATATAACTTAGATTGAAAAAAGTCTGACAGAGCTTAAATACCTATATTTAAAATTTCCTTTTTCTAAAGTACCTTTAAAAATTAACCATATCATTTTATTGAGATCGGTAAAAAGCGATTAATAAATGTGATAGGAATATAATAAACCTGCATAAAATACATGTAGAGGCATAGTAAGTAGTATAAATTAGAAGATCTCAAGGCCATGTTCTTTTCAGACACGTCGGAGGATTGTCAGGGATCGTGGAGAAAGCAAGGATTGAAACTTGTGAGTTGGATCGGGAATAAAATCGGTCATAAAAGGAATCGAAAAATTGTTCAATAGAGCTTAATGTTTACATGCATTATGTACAGTCACTGCATTATATACTTCAATTTGAAAAATTAATGAAAGTTGCTGTTTTTGTTGGAAACATATGATTTAGATTAAATAATATAACTTTATTAAATTGTTGATCAGTAATAAGTTTATTTCCTTTTCCTCACTTTACATTACCTTTTACAAGTTTGTGTATGCGATAAACTTTTCTTTTAAATCCTTGTCTTTACAACGTCCTTATTACTGTTCTTATTATCAAGAACACAAAAATTGCATAAAAAAAAATAGTTTTGCTCATTTATCATTTAGTTGGTCATGAATTTCGTTCAACTTGTATATTAAGCGGTCCTTTATAAATGCCATTAAGATGATATGGTTAATCTTTTTTGAATGTACAAAATTAAAGGTACATTAGAGGAAGAAAATTTAAAATATCAGCATTTATGCCCTGTCAGACTATTTTAATCAGAATGAAACCTACATCATATTAAAGTCCATCAAATTTTACATCTATATAGGGTGTTTAATCAAAATCGTTAGAGCTGTTTTTGAGAAAATCGTAAATAGGTGCAAAATGCATGGTATAAAGTGGCTCTTCTGGTAAGATGATTTTGACGAAAAAGTTCTTGTAACGTCTCGGGCGTATATTGGTCTTAAATATGAAATTTCAGTTTCATAGGACTTACCGTTTTCGCCCGGTAGTTACCACACACACACCCTTTTTGCAACACTTGGTTATTTGGACTCTGGGGACCCTAAAATGTGTATTTTCGTTGAAAACTGGAATTCGAAAATTTTCGCGATCGCAATACTTTCCCTTACTGTATATAGTAAGTGAAAGTAAAAATAAATTTTACATTAAAGTACTTGCAAAACTGCTAATATATTTTTAGTGAGAAGGTAATCCAAACGACATTGTCGTGATTGACATTTATTTCCACCCTAACGATAGAACACTGCCAATGAGATGTTTTTTTTTACAGGCTAGAAGACTGAGGATTCGACAAATTGACGAATTAATTACTACGGGCTCTGTAGTCGTTTTTTGCCGTTGCACATCGGAGCCAATCAGCCGCCGACAGCTAAACAAATGAACACGAAATAACTACCCGTCCTCACCGGGCTCGAATTAAACCCGACAGTTTAAGGCATTAGTTGGTTAATTTCGATGAAGGGAGACGCGCTTCATTTCCTCAGTGACTCCGGCAGATTTTCCTCCTGCGCCCGTTCATCAGGGTGGAAGAAGATGCACGGCCTATTGATTATCGGTCGCTGAGGGCTTGATGGATGGGAGCACTCAGCTCTTCAGGGGTCGTAGTTTCCAGGGATTGTTTTCTAAACAGAAAACCTTTCAATTTGTTAGGATTTTCAAGTCTAGGTTGGAAAACATAAATGGAAACGAAAACAATCAAAAAACAATGTAATGTTATAGTGTGTATTGAAGGCTTAACCAAAAGCATGTCTCAGAGCTTCACTCTTGAAATACACATTTTACGTAATTGTCTATGCTAATGCTAAATTAAAGCCTTTCGAGGTTTAATTATGGTAGGGATCTTAAATAATTGCTTTACATCGCCTAGAGTAGGGACTAACTATTTACTTCCCATTCGGAAGGCGGCTTAACCAAAGATTTTTACTCCTATTAACCATCTGCCAGGTTTGAACCTGCGAGCTTGTGTATGAAAGGCCAATGTTAGCCACTACACCATAGGTGAATCCTTGTATAACTAATACATTTTTTACCCACTTCTTATATTTTTGTTTTCATTCCTGATTAAAACAAACAAAGGCGATTTATTTATTTTTAAATAAAATTAAAAATAGAAATTACCATTTAAATAAATAACTTTTATACACAACACAATATGCCTTGGAGAGTTGCTGTCACCAAAAAATTTTTTTTTTTTTAAATTCTTTTATTGGAATTTACAACTGTACAATTTACATAGTACAATAAGTAAATGTGCTAAAAACAGCCAATTGGCTTGAAAAATACATGAGAAGAATCTACGCAGTGGTAGCACTTAAATGTTTATTTGTTCAGCAGGTCTCGAGGCCACCGTCTTTTCAGACGCCTCGGAGGGTTATCGGGAATATATGTCGATGAGAGGATACGGACAAGCGGGTTTGTATGGGGGGTAATTTGGAATGAAAGGAGGTGTATCTTTTTTGGGCGATTTCTGTAACTAGTGGGATATTCAGGTCTCTATGGATGAGTTTGTTGGTAACAAAGTAAGGAGCGTCTAGGATTTGTCGAAGGATTTTGGATTGCAAGGATTGGATGCGGGAGGAATTCGATGGTTTAGTGGAGCCCCATAGCTCTATGCCATAACTCCAGATAAGTCTAATAATAGTTGTGTAAATGAGTTTTTTGAAGTAAAGAGGGAGTTTTGATCGTTTGCCAAGTAAGTGTTTTAATAGTCGATATCTACGAGCAGATTTCTTGTCTTTCTAAGTCTTGTATAAGGATTCCATGTAAGACGTTTGTCAAGATGAAGTCCAAGGTATCGTATTTGTTCTACAGTGATGAGTTGGGTTATGATTAAAGGAAACAACTGGACAGGAAGTCACAGGTTTACGTCGTAGAGTGAAGGTGATTTGGTGGGATTTATTAGGATTTATTTTGATTCTCCAATTGTGACACCGTTCTGCAATGGCGGATACATGGTTCTGTAGAATTAGGACGCAGCAATAGGATCATTATTTACGGATAGCACACATGTGTCATCAGCTTAAGTAGAGAGGAAAGTGCTTGGATGGATAGGGATATCAGCCGTATACACCGTGTAGAGGATTGGGCCTAGGATACTACCTTGAGGTACACCGGCTACTGGTGAATACTGAGAAGGAGGAGGGATTATGATTAACTTTAAAGGTTCTATCTGTAAGGTAGGAGCGGATTATTAGGAAATATGTCATGGAATTTGCGGAGTTAGTAGAGCAGTCCTGGATGCCCAAAACAATTTAATATAGACATTTTTAATAGAAATATTTGCATGTTCAGTAAACGTTCTTAAGATGACAAGCTTTTAAATAAAATACAAACCAAAGAGGATGGTATAAATACTTGCACCGGTTAAATTCATAACAGTAGCATTAGCGAAACCAATTATCTTCGTTATTTAAAAAAATAAAATAATTGAAATAAATGAAATGAAAAAACTTCTTTATTATCCTGGGACTAAATTCCCTTAAGAATAAAATAAAATACATAATTGATGACCGGAACAGTGTGGTCATGACTTAAAATAACAAAATACTAAACTAAAAAATAATTAAGGTAGTAATATTTGTACATCTTTACAAGTCAGACTTTTGGAATAAGAAAAACAAAAAAAAAACAGAAATAGCTGGTTCATCAATGATAATTTGAGTACTATAAACACACAAAAATAAAATAATAATAATAATAATTGGTATTTATAGCATCTGCAGTTTGAAGTTATTGTCTGTTTGACTGGGTAAGGAGAAGGTGGTTGAAAAGTAGCGATTTGAAGGAGGAAGCAGTACTTACATGACGGATCTCAGGAGAATAGAATTCCAAAGAGTGGTTGCTTTGGCTAGAAAGGACTTGTCAAAGGCAGCAGTACGGTGAGGAGGAGGGTAGAGGTCAGAAAGACGGGATTAGTAGAACGGGACTGAATTGATGATTTAAATTGAAGGGATTGGAAGATGTAGCTGGGACGATGAGTTCTGATAACCTGGTAGAGGAAGGAGGCTAGGAAATACTGGCATCTGTAACGAGGATAAAGCCACCTTAACTCGGTGTAATACTGGGTTATATGGTGTGTATCTGGTGATTCCGAATACAAACCGTATTGCACAGTTCATAATACGCTTAAGTTTTGCTTCGAGCTCACCTGAAAGTCCGCTGTACACCTCGCATCCGTAGTCAAAGTGGGGAAAGACAAGGGAAGAAACAAGGAGTTTGCGAATATTGAATGGTAGGAGGTGATGGAGGCGACGGAATTGCTTTAGGGTTGTTATGGTTCGGCGGGATATTTGGGAGATGTGCGGTTTCCAAGAGAGGATCTGTATTATATTCTTACTGTAGAGTGACTACTTTACTTTGAATAATTTATTTCACTTAATTGTAATTAGGAATTAAAGATTAGATAGGTATTTTATTTATTTATTTTATTGTGAATATATTAAATCTGCTCATACGAAACTCAATTAACCACTGAACCTTTGCCAAGTCGTGTTACTTCATTTATTTTCCTTTATAAATTGTTTTTATTTGTTACTTTTCTCTTATTTTTCTTATTAAACGCAGCCTTTCAATTCCAAATTTAGGAATCATAATATATTTCTTCTTATTATTTTTTTTTTTTAACTAATTTATTGAAATTTACAACTGTCCTTTATAATACAACAAGTAAATATAATTGTTCGCGCGTACGCGAATTAAAAATAATAATATTATTTAAATTTTTTTTTAATTTAAATTTAAAATGCCACAGATGTTTAATTAGACTGTCTTTTGTTTTTATATAGTGTCAGTGTGAATTGAGATTTTGTCCCGATTGTATGTTTTTGTAGTCCGTGACGATATTTGTGGTGATATACGGTTCCCGGTCACGATAGAGGGACTCAATTTTAAGAATTTAGGTTCTCCTAAGTTTACAAGATAAAATCGAGGAACAGCTGGAGGAGACTGCCGAGCCTGAGCGGGCCCGTTCGAGAAGACACGAAGCAGGCGACTAGGTAAGCTGCTGTCTATCTTAAATTTACTTGTAAAACGATTTGGAGACCCCTTATTATGGACAGAATCTCAATTTAAAGTTTTTATTATTATTTTTATCATACAGTCCACAACCAAAGAATTTTAATTGGTACTTATTAATAATAAAAAAAAAATTACATGAAAAAGACTTGTAGAAGAACTATCCTATGGTAGCACTCCTGTAACTATTATAAACTGGAAGGTCTCGAGGCCACCTTCTTTTCAGACGCCTCGGAGGATTGTCAGGATTGAAGAGGAAGCAAGGATTGAAACTAGTGGGTTAGAGTGGGAGAGGAGTTTGTTATGGAAGGAGTGATATCTGGTATATATTTCTTAGAGTGATTAGTATGTTTTACTTCTTACATCTTATTCTCACATGAAATATATAAATCTTTATCTCTAACCTTATATTAAATAATAAATAAATTCTTTATTATTCTAGGACATGTCCCTTTAGAATAAAATATACAAAATGTACATAAAAAAGGGCTTTAGAGTCTTAGAGTAAATTACTTAAATATAAACAAGTTAATAATTAATGGTATAAAATATACATATTTAAATGAGATGAGAAAAAAATAAAATAAAAATAAAAAGCTTATTTAGAATTCTATTGAGCCTGGATGTGCAATAAGTGATCAAATATGCGGGATTTGAAGGTAGAAAGAGAATTGGAGTGACGGATGGAAGAAGGGATAGAATTCCATAGGAATGAGGATCGAATGAGAAAGAATCTGTCGAAACGTGCAGTTCTGTGGGCCGTACTGTATAAATCCGAAGGCCTGGAGCGTGTAGAACGGGGACGGACAGAGGATTTGAACTGTAGGAGGTCCACAATATATGATGGACGCGGGATGGATAATTTGGTAAAGGAATGACGCAAGGAAATACTTGCGACGATTGGAAGGTAAGCACTTCAACTCGCCATAAATTGGATACAGAAGTGTATCTAGGACCTCGAAGATGAAGCGAACAAGGAATGATTAAGCGTTTTATTCTTACCTCGAAATCCCCAGAAACACTACCATACACCGTACAACATTAGTCGAAGTGGGGAATATTAGGGAGGTAACGAGATATTAGTATTAAAGTTCTTCAATGATTTTAACAACCGAAGTAAGCGAAAGTAGTATGTTGAGCGCACCAATTTTTTGAAGCACTCTTTTTAGGATATAAATCATTTATCCATTTTTATCTCCGTCATCTGGGCCTGCCGCTATGTCATTTAGTGAGAACATTTTAGTAACCTTTAATCGCAGAACTAAATTGATCAGAGAACTAGATACAGAGGTAGGGTTGGCATTATTGGTGGTCCAGATGCTGGCAGTTGAAGTCTCTATTAGTGAAGTCACGGTCATGTAACCGATTACACAGACCATGAGGGTATGGCTTAATTCACATCTCACTAACAGATAGGCTCTTTCAATTGTCTCTCTCCAATTAGAGCTTTATTATTTTCAAATTAGCTATATAGCCAGTACTCATTAATCAACTTTTAAACATCTTGGATTGTTATTAATTATTAAGAATTTACAGTTTGTGGTCCTTGTGAATAATAGCCAGCCTATTTGTCTGCTTTAACTTCATAAGCATTCTATTTGTAAATTTTACACTGCATTTAATTTTTTTTTTATTGCACTTATGATGATGTAAAATTTATTTTTAGGCTCATTTTTCCCATATAAATTACAGTAAACCCTCTTTTTAACGAACACGGTTTTCTTTTATTCACGAAATTCTCTGTTCGTTATAAAAGAATTCGTTATATCCGAAAAATATATTGTATGTATGTCTTGGTATAAATTCAGGTGGTTAAAAAGAAATATTTTCAATACAGCATTCGCTTTCAGGCATATTTTTATTTAGAAACTACAAAAGCAGTTTAAGCTATGCACTATGTAGATATATCTATCTTATTTCACAGTTTACATAATACTTTAAGAATAACATAAACTATCATTCAAAATACAAAACTTAAAAAGGAACTTACAATGTCAAAATCCATACAAAGTTGAAATGATAAAAAAAAAAAATTTTTTTTTTTTACATCCCGATGAAGACGCAACGGAGGCATCGATTTTATCTTTATTAGCGATAATCGTTGATAGAGGAGATTTTGATATCCCGTATTTTTCAGCAGTTTTTGATTTAAACTCAATTTTTTTATCCACTTCTTGGAGAATCGCCAACCTTGTATTTAAATGAATGGATTTTCTCTTGACCTCGTAAGAAACTCGAATTAAAGCAATCAATAAAAACTAGCTAAAACACTAGAGACCAGAATCTGTTACAGACTGTGAATCATATAATCAAGCTGAATATAGGGAAGAGGTAAGGATTTGGACAGAAAGGCGCCGCTCTTTACTGGGAATTGAGACGTTTCGTAATTTGTTTCTTTAATTTTCGTAATAACCGAACAAATTCAATTCTGAGGTACACCAAAGTAGTTCGCTAATTCCTTATAAGAGAATATTTCGTTATAAACGAGGAGAAAGCATAGTTTTCTATTCATTTTTCAAGGTACCGCAACGATTGTTCGTTATAAACGGGTGTTTGTTATTACCGTGTTCGTTAAAAAGATTGTTTACTGTATAGATTTTTTTTTTCATTTATACTTATTTAATAGTTCTTAAACTGGTTTTAACAACCAAAGTAAGTGAAGGTCCCATTATTGCCCGTACCAGATGTTTTGATAATATGTTATTATAAAAAAATTATTCTAAATTACATAGGTTTTTAGGCGTATATGTTAAAATTTATTATATTATTAAAAATACATCAATAATAGAGTTGGGTAGTTCAGGTTATGAAGAACTGAACTCCTGGAATCACTACTGGAATAGAGGGACAAAGGCGGCTGTAAACTCCTTCCAGAGGACAGGTTCCTGGAGGAGCAATTGGAAGCTAACAGCCTGTGCTACCACTAATAGCGAGGTTAATGGTCCACGGATCCAACCTGCAATATCCGAGCACACTTATTACCGGAGCAATAGCCACAACTCAATGTTTGTCAAGTGCACTCTCGCAGCGATAGACCTACAATTAGGATTTTCTTTATGGTCCATGGAACAAATTATTGTGGTTGATGATTTCAAACGCTAATAGTCTGGAAGGGGAAAAGGGATTATATTCACACAATAATATGATCGTACTATAGAATTACAGAAAAATAAGTGTAAGTTTGTATTACAACGATAATGTATACATGTTTAGTTCTGATCAACGTAGTCCTAGATAAAATTATCGAAGAATGGGAAAAATGATTGAAGAAATGTTGCCTAATCAGACTAGGCGTTGTCACAAATAACTTACACATACCAAATCTTGCATTTGCTGACGAACTGGCGATTATAACAGAGGTGACCAGACTGCAGTCAAACTAAGTAATGGAAATACTCAAATAAAAATTTCTTAAAAATAACTAGCTCTACAACCCATGGAGGGTCTTGAGTTTAGTACATATAGAGATTCGTGCTGTTTCTAGGCTCCCGGCCGTGCATTGATGTGATTAGGCCTTGATCAGGCTCAGCCGCCAGGGTTTTCTCCCAATTTTTGATACCCAGCTACAGAGACTGGATCTGCCCCACGAAAGTCTCCATACCCTAGGACCGTCCTCTTGGCTGAATTAACAGAATAAATTATATTCTGCCACTGACGGGATTCGAACCCAGGACCCAGAAAACAGTAGACTAGTGCTCTATCTATTTGACCACCCCGCTCCCTCAGAAATACTCACATACTGTGTAGACAAAGTAGGTGTTGGGATGAGTGACGTTAAAACAAAATAAAAGAAAGATGGGCTAACGTAGACTCGATCCCGTTTCGAAAATAGCCTGTCTTGAGTACTTAACATTAAAATAAAAAAAATAGGTAATTTTAAATAAAAAGATAAAATTGAAAGGAAACAGAAAAATAAAAGTTTAATGAAAAAATGAGGAAAATTTACAGTAAAATAAAAATCATTTGAATTATAACAAAATAAAAAAATTCTTCGATTAACTAAACTGTAAAAAAATAAATTTAAAAATTGGATCTGAATCCCATATCTGGACAAGATCTGATGAAGAGAAGGCCCAGATATTCGGTCAGCACCTTTTCCGAACCTTTAATCCACATCCAGATATCCATAATCCCGGTCACATTAAGTTTATAGAAGATGAGCTAGATATCCCACTCCAATTGGTCCTTCCTCCCAAAGCCTTCCATCCGTCAGAAATATCTAGTATTATTCAAAGTTTACCATCCCGCAAAGCTCCTGGGCATGATCTTATAACTTCCCATATTTTAAAACTACTTCCTCGAAAAGCTATCCTCTATCTCACTTACATATATAATTCCGTACTCCGCTCCACGTACTTTCCTACTTCCTGGAAATTATCCATTGTCAAAATGATACCCAATCCTCAGAAACCGCCAGAAAATCCATCTTCTTACCGTCCTATCTCACTTTTACCAATCATGGGCAAAATCTTAGAGAAGCTTATACTGAAACGTCTATATCCCATCCTAGATACTAATTCCATTATTCCTGATCACCAGTTTGGATTCAGAACGTCCCACTCCACTATCCAGCAATGTCATCGAGTGGTGGACGTTGTCTCGTCTACATTGGAGCGCGGCTTGTATTGCACGGGAGCCTTCCTCGATGTGGAACAGGCCTTTGACCGAGTCTGGCACCCAGGATTGCTTTACAAGCTCCGCAAATTCCTCCCTCCTACATAATTCCTTATCATCCAGTCCTACCTCACTGGCAGATCCTTCAAAGTAAATCATTATAATTCCTATTCATCCATTTTTAGTCAGTTTGCTGGTGTTCCTCAAGGCAGTATCCTAGGACCCATCCTTTACACAGTTTATACAGCTGATATCCCATCCCATCCTAACACTTTCCTTTCTACCTATGCTGATGACACATGTGTGTTATCAGTCAATGCTGATCCAACTATTGCCTCTCAAACTCTCCAATCCCACATCAGAGACCTTGAAGTATGGTGTCAGAACTGGAGAATTAAAATAAATGCCAACAAATCCAGCCAAATTACCTTTACCCTTCGTCGTAAACCAATGACATCCTGCCCTATTGTCTCCTTCAATAATACTCCTCTTGTCCCGGTTGAACAGATCCGATATCTAGGACTACACCTTGACAAACGCCTTACATGGAACCCTCATACAAGACTGAAACGACAAGAAACTGCACGACGTTTTCGACTACTTCAACACTTACTAGACAAACGTTCCAATCTTCCACTTAACTACAAAAGGCTCATCTACATGACTATCATACGGCCTATATGGACTTACGGAGTAGAGCTTTGGGGCTCTACTAAACCATCAAATTCTTCCCGTATCCAATCCCTACAATCCAAAATCCTGCGTAAAATCCTCAATGCTCCTTATTTTGTAACTAATAAACTGATCCACAAAGACCTTAATATTCCGTATGTTGCTGATTTGGCCCGATCTAGATACCATTCTTTTCATGACAAACTCCATTCCCACCCTAATCCTCGAGTTTCAATCCTTTCTTCCTCTTCAATTCCCGACAATCCTACGAGGCGTCTGAAAAGGAGATGGCCCCGAGACCTTCTAGTTTAAAATAGTTTCAGGAGTGCTACCATTGGGTAGTTCTTCTACAAGTCTCTTCCATGTCATTTTTCTAATATCATATTTACTTGATGTATTTTTTTGAGTACAGTTGTAAATTTCAATAAATTATGTTTAAAAAAAAAAAAAAAAAAAAAATTGGATTAGTATGTTGGTACTACTACGAATAGTACAAAAAAAAAATGAACAAAGATAATGAGAGAAAACAATTTATGAAGGATAGTTATCTGTCCATAAATTCTTCGGTTCCGCACGACGGGTAGGCGATTCTGGAAGGACGGTGATCCTCTGGAAGGACGGTTTTCTTCAAAAAGATGAGACAAAGTCCTGGTCAAAGATGGTTTGAAGATGCCCATCGAGAAAAGCGTGCTCTCAGCTTACTAGTGCGATCGGTACTGGCTTGAGGGCAAGGGGGGTACTCTTATCTGGCTAATCCTTAACTACACTATTGAATATAAATACTAAAAGACGTAAATATAACATGTAAACTAACAAAATAAATATTTTCCTCGTTAAAAAAAAAACTATTTTTAATTCGTTTGATTTTTAAATTCTAAACAAAATATACAGGTAATATATATATATATAATGTTCAGGCTCAAACAGCAGGTTTATAAATTTCATTCGAGAAAACTGAATTCCTGTATTAAAAAGCAATAATCACAAGCTTGAAAACGAAATACGAGTATGGTCAAATTAACATGGTCCCTTTCTTTGAATAGCTCCGATAATTGATCGAAATAACGTGCATTGAAAAATAAATCACGGAATATTTAATGCAAAACCTTCACAACAAAAAATCAATTTGAGGATGGGCAAAAATTTGAAAATACAATACTGTCATGAAATGAGCAATCGTCTACTCAAGTGAAACACTAAATCTTAAATGAAGAGAAAAACTTGAGGGCAGAAAAAAAGACAAATGGAAAATCATCAAGAAAATTCTAGGAGGAAGACATACACAGGGTGGTGTCTAGACTATAGCCAATTAAAACAACAGCAAAGTCTTCAAACATCGAAACTGATTAGGAAACGGCGACTAAAATTCCAATAGACTACAAGAAAATCAATTGACAAAAAGAATAATAGATTAGGTAACTTAACTTAACAATCCCACAGCTTTACTAGATAAAATTCCAATTGACCTTAACAGTGCAACCCACAGGTGGTCCTACAATTTTTTAATGTGAGTAAAATATCCTTAGTTTTGCCGTCCTTCGGAGGGGACGTTAAAAGGTGGTCCTGAGCCTGTGCGATGTCAGGTACTCGTTAAAGATCCCTACCCTAATAAAATCTGGATAGAAAAAATATAGGACTCCCACTGCAGCGTCGTCCGATTAGCTATAGTAGCATAAAGAGACGTTCAATAAATAAACAAACAAACCTAAACAGTGCAAAGATAAGACCAGTCGATATTTTAAAAAGAAAATCCTTCAGACACAAAGTAGAGAAGATGGGAAGTTATATTATATTATAGGGACCAAAAGAATAACATTACAGACAATAGTTGTGGGATGAGCGTAATCGAGTTTGTTTTTTTTTCTCGGAAAGTATGAAAGTCTACTAGAAAAACAAGAAGAGCTCAAAGGAAAATTGCCCGAGCTATTTGCTTAAGGTCTTCTATTTTTGGGAAGAGCCGCCAATAATATTAATAACGATATTTTGTTCAGTTCACATAATGGAAACTGAGTTTTTGTTTTCAGAATATCATCATCGTTCTTATTTCATTGACGATGTGGGTTCTTGAATACAGATCCTGGTTCCAGTATCGCAGATTGGTCCAGTGATGGGCAAATACTCAAAAAATTTGAGTACTGATTACTGTAATCAAATGATGCTCGCTGCTGATTACAAAATCTACTCAGCTTTCCTCCTGATAACTTTCTATTTTCCTCTGTAATCAAAATTTTCGTACTTTTGAGTACTTGATTACTTTTTTATATGAGGTGGCCAGAATAGAGTATATTACATACATCTATTAAGTTAATTTATATTAATAATTTCTTTAAGCCATCTTTTTTTTCATATTGTCGATTATTTTAAACTTTTCGTAAAAAATTAATAAGGATAAATTATTGTTATTAAGATGGTGGGTTTATAGATTATTGTAAACTCTTCAGATAAAATCGATATGGGGGCCTATTATGTTTTTTTTACACTTGGAATTTCATTTTAACCTTTTCGTATTTACAGGATATTAGGCTCAGTAGCTGGGTTACCAATGGTTCGTTACCGACTATACTATTAATTTTAATCGCGCTTGCTCAAGAATAAGTTTATTTTAAATTTTTCGTTTTTATTCGATACCAGGCTAGGTAGCTGCGTACCCAAAGGTTCGTTACCGATTATACTGTTAATTTTAATCGTGCTCGCTGAAGAATAGGTTTATTTTAACTTTTTCGTATTTATTCTATACCAGGCTAGGTAGCTGGGTTCTCAATAGTTCGTTACTGATTATACTATTAATTTTAATCGTGCTCGCTGAAGAATAGGTTTATTTTAACTTTTTCGTACTTATTCGATACCAGGCTAGGTAGCTGGGTTCCCAATGGTTCGTTACCGATTATACTATTAATTTTAATCGCGCTCGCTTAAGAATAGGTTTATTTTAACTTTTTCGTATTTATTCGATACCAGGCTAGGTAGCTGGGTTCCCAAATGTTCCTTACCGATTGTACTATTAATTTTAATCACGCTCGCTCAAGAAAAGTTTTTATTTTAACTTTTCCGTACTTATTCGATACAGGGCTAGGTGGCTTCGTTGCCAAGGGTTCGTTACCGATTATCCTATTAATTTTAATCACACTCGCTCAAGAATAGGTTTATTTTATGCTTTTTTGTATCTGAGTCTACGCTGGGATTCATTGACAGAGCTTAACAATTCCTTTCTTCAATCCTGCAACAGCTGAGAGTTTTTCTTATTCTCTTTCCCACCGTTGTATACCAGAAGGCCATTTATCACGAATCGCCGAGTACTGGAGTGGCTGTGGTACCTTTCGGAATTACATCATAGCTATCCTAAATAGGTCGCTCCCATCCATCATCTTCATACCCCTGTCGGCAAGGAGGTGCTCTTTCTTCTCTCAGGGTCAAACCGTCGTCGGCAACTGGTTAGGCCAATGTTTTGCCAGCGACAAGATTTACTGCAAATAAGATGTCCTAGTTATTGTATAAGGTTTCATATTTTGGAAGAAAGAATATTATTTAGCTAAAATAAGTGTATACTGCAATAATAATAGAAAACCAGACTTTTGACTAAACCTAATCTGGAGAAAATAATAATGTCCTTTTGCTAGAAATATTATATTTTCTACTAAATAATTACAAACTTAGGAACAATAAATTATCACTCTTTATTATTATTATTATTAGAACAGCTGTTTTTATTTAACATCTGTTGTATTAAGTATATAACAAAAAACATTTATTTTTATCAAACAATATTTCAATATAAATTATTATCTAAAACAATCACTTATAAGTTATACCTTCATAGTATGGATTACCTTCTACTACTTTTTATGTAAGCTTACATTTTTCTTAAATCATATCTTTCCATCGGTACATCATACATCTATTGTATATTACTATTCTACTATGCGGAAAAGAAGAAATAATTTGGCGAAAATATTCCTGCTGTTTTCTCCTCAAGTTTATTAACAATTCTTTTCATTTTTCTATATTCACCTATTTTGCTCCAATGCTAACACGTTGAAATGGTTAATTAAGTCCAATAAACAAGATTGTGGGGGATCCTTCACACGCTTGCTCACAGATAACGCTAGCGGCGGCCACATAGCCTTACTCGCCGAATATATAAAGACGTACAATTTAATAATATTGTATAATGTAACTCATTAACAACATTGTAAATATCTTTGTTTATGTAACTGATGTATAAGAATTAATAAACCTGTCAAGGTAATTTGACCTAGGGACTAGACGCTAGTCTAGTAGCATAACTTTCACCGTCAATTATCGACATGGATGACTAACATGCCCAAGAGCTGGCACAGCTCTTCAGATCACCTAACTCGTATCGTGTAATATAAGATATTAAATTTTTCCTAAAAAGGAAATCAAGTAGTTTGATCAAAGATTTAGTTTAATGTTTTTGGTGTTGTTTTCTCGTATCATCCAAAAAAAAAAAAAAGAGAAAAGATTTTAAAGTGAGTATTGTTTACTTTTCATCTGTTAGTTTTCGATATTATTTTTTGATTCAAATTTAAAAATCGTTCTTTAAATCATGTTTGAATTACTATCCAATGTATTTTTTAAATTGTAAATTTGATGAAATATATATTTTTAAAATTCCATGATAGTAAGATAAACTATGTTTCAGAGGAAGCTATTAATAAAACCAAAGTATATATATTGTGGATACCCTATATCTTTGCGAAATGGCTCATTTTACCTTTTCATATTGTTTCTTTTTCTTGTTATAATTTTATTTCACTCTTGTTTTTTTGTTGTTTTTTTAAAGTATATATTGAGGAGAAAATCATTTGTCCCTTATTGGGATAGAGTTTAATAACATTACTTTAAAAAAAAAAAAAAAAAAGAACTACAATGAAAATATATAACCTTCATCTGCTAGAAATTTTCACGATTTTTTTCACTTCTTGATAAGCTAACATTTCCAGGTAATAAAGCATTATATTTATTGAAAGTACGCATTTTATTGAATATTTCAATTCTGATGCGATCATATACAATACTTCGGATTGGAAACGAAGATGAATCTAAAAGAAAACATATCTGGCATGAATGTTATGAAGAGTGAAAAGTCTAGCTGAAGTGCTGAAAACAATTATCAGACTCATTTGCGAGATGCAACAAGTCGCAACGTCCCATTGTCCTAGCTGACCCAAAGGCATTTAAAGAGCATGCAGCTAGTGCATTATGAATGCAACTCAACTTGGTCGGTCGTAGGTGTGCCTTAGAAAATACCTAGCTGTAGAAATACATCTCATTACCTCGAATGTTTCCATTCTGTCCACGTAGACATCCTTCGGAAACTGGCTGGCAATTATACTCGACAAGAGAACTATTCCGCTAGACCTTGGCTATTGTTTAGGTCGGGTGTGTGGATTGTGAGCCAGCCACAGATTATAGTCATTGCCGACTCAATCGCTATTGCACAATTCAATGATTTCCACCATGGCTTTCAAGTCCGTACATCAAGGTTTTTTATGCTTAGAAAAATATATTTTATGTAAATACAGTAAACCCTCATTTTAACGAACTCCAAGGGACCAAAAAACTCTCGGTACGTTTTATCCGAAAAATATATTGTATCTATGTTATATGTCTTGGTATAAATTCAGGTGGTTAAAAAGAAATGTTTTAAATACAGCGTTCGTTTTCAGGCACACGTTTATTTAGAAACTATAAAAGCAGTTAAAACTACGCATTATGCACATATATCTATCTTATTTTAAATTTTACATAATACTTTAAGATTAACATAGACCATCATTAAAAATACAAAACTTAAAAAGGAACTTACAGTGTCAAAATCACAGCAATCCATATAAAGTTGAAGTAATAATTTTTTTTTTTTTTTGTTTGCACATCCCGATGAAGACTAATAATAAAAAAGACTAATCCCGATAATAGTTGATAGAAGAGATTTTGATGTCCCGTATTTTTCCGCAATTTCGATTTTTTATCCACTTCTTGGAGAATCACCAACCTTGTATTTAATAGATTTTCAAATTGACATACTGTGCGGAGCGGAAGCGCACTTGGAACGGAAGCAAGTAAAAAAAGAAATAAAAACAGAAAAACTAGCTGAAATTCTATAAGCCATAAGCTGTCACAGACTGGGAATCACAGAATTCATCTGAATAGAGATAAGAGGTAAGAAGGATTTGGAGAGAAAGGCGCCGGTCTTTACTAGGAATTAAGACGTATCGTAATTTTTTCTTCTTTATTTTTCGTAATAACCGAACAAATTCAATTCTGAGGTAAACAAAAGTAGTTCGTTAATTCCTTATAAGAGAATTTTTCGTTATAAACGAGGAGAAAGAATAGTTTTCTATTTATGTATAATTTCTAATATAGAAATCTTATTCTTGAATTCTAATAAAGTTCTATATTTTATTATGTTTTTTTTAAAGGTAACGCATTTTTGATTGTGGCATTTTATGTAAAAAATGGTTTTTGCTACTGAAGATGATTTTTTGCCTAAACTTTGTTTAATAAAGGTGGTGAAGAGGTATTACAGCTTCCAATTTTATATTGTACCATTGACCTTCACTTAAAATTATCAATATTTGATTATCTAGTTATTATCTCTTACCACGTATGGGGAGCGTCCCACTGGTGGCGGATGTGGGGATGGTCGGTGGAATTTCCTCGGAAGCTCCTTCCAGCTAAGTCCGATGGACTCGCTGACCAGCAATGAGAACGTGGCCGCTTACTTTGAAGGATGAACAACGGCTTGAGGTTTTCGAAAATAAGGTACTGCGCAAAATATTTGGTCCGATGAAAGATGAGGCCACTGGGGAGTTTAGAAGGTTGCACAACGCGGAATTGCGGAACTTGTATCCTGTGAATATAATTGAGTTGATAGCGTCGAGGAGACTCAAATGGGCGAGTAAATTTGTTAGGCTCAGTGAGGAACGGATTCCGAGAAAGTTGGTATTCGCTGATCCGACTGGTAGGTGACCGAAATGTAGACCGAAGCGTCGATGGGAGGATTGCGTTAAGGCTGATCTTGGGGGCTTGGGCTTGAACGGAGAACATTGGACGAGTCTGTGTAGACGGAATATGGTGGTATCGGCATCGAACCTTCGGGTTCGGTAAGCCTATTATTATTATTATTATTCATTTAACAGTAATTCTATGCTACTATAGCTTATTGGACGATACTGTGAGTCGTAAATTTCGCCTATCCAGATTTAATTACGGTGAAAATTTCTAACGAATCACCGCGCATCCTCGAAAACACCATCCTACGTTCCTTCTGAAATCATCGTGCCATCTGCTGTATTTGAATCCGCAATCTTGGGCATTGCAGGTTGTTACGCCGCTGATATCAATGTGATTGTATTTTTAACTACGGGGAGAAATGTAACTTTGGTAAAAAGAAGTAATAACAAAATGGCCCGTGACTGAACACAAAAAATATCCCTAAGAACATACGGAGTACTTATAGTAGTGAATTTTCTATTGTATATAAAAATTGGTTTTAGCAACTGAAGATGGCTTTTAAGCCGAAACGTTCTGAATTGTTTAATAAAAGTGGTGAAGTGGTATTACAGCCACCAATTTTATATTGAACCATTGATCTTCACTTTAAATTATAAAAATTTAATTATCTAGTTTGTTTGTTTATTCGTTTAACTGTAATTTTTTGCTATTTTAGCTTTTTGGACGATACTGTGGGTGAATTAATTAAATTTCGTCTATCCAGATTTATTTACAGTAGGAATTTCAAACGAATACCTATCACAGCACATTCTTGCAAACACTATTTTACGTTCCGTTTTAATTCATAGTGCCATCTGCTGGCTTCGAATCCGCAACCTCGGGCATAGAAGGTTGTTACGCCGATGGTATCAATGTGATTGTATTTTCAACTAGGGGAGAAATGTAAATTAGGTAAAAAAAAAAAGTTATAGCAAAATTATCCCTGACAAAACAGAAAACAAAAAAATCTTTTACAAATCTTTAGTTAAACAAGACAGAGTGGACTGAGCTACAAGACCCTCCCACGGTGACGCAACTACGACCAGAGGCTACGATCAGGATGGATGACTTCATGAAGAGGACTTATTTAAATCCCATCCCAATAGGAGATGAGTTCATTATAATTCCAACTCTGACTGATTGCTCTTCCATGGAAAATAGCCGTGGATATAATTTCAAATCCATGCTCATCCATATCAATTTGGAAGTAAAATGTTCTCTTCTTCCTACAGTACCTTCCTTTGTTTCTTCTTCGGAATCTTCCCCAAGGCGATTTAGGATTATGGATGCTATTATTAGGCGAAAAACGGAATGTAGACACTCAAAGCCTAGTATAGCAGCAGTAAGCTACTAAATATAGATTTTTTTGGACATTTTGAGTCTACTATGCACTGCCTAAATCACACAGATTTTACGTGCGTTTAATGATTATAAAAATAAAATATTATTATTATTTATTTACAATTGCGATCAGGTTTAAAACAGGGTGACTCCCTTTCACCTGTTTTGTTTAATATAGCTTTAGAATATGTCATAGAAAAGGTGATGTGTAATGATAAAGGCTTAAATATGGGTGACGAGATTCCGGTTTTAGGATATGCCGATGATGATGATGATGATACAGAAACCATACAACTAAATACAAGTGTGTTAATAAAAACCGGTAAACAAATAGGTCTCGAATTAAATACCGATAAGACGAAATATATGATTAGTAGCAGAAATGGTGAATAAATATTTTTGAACACGTAGAGAAATTCAAGTATTTCGGTTCAATGATACAAGAAAACATGAAATCCAAGAAGAAATAAAGTCCCGGTTAAAGGTGGGAAATGCGTGTTATTATTCAGTTGCTAAATTACTTAGCTCGCGGCTTCTGCCTAACAACTTAAAGGTTAGAATTTATAAAACTATTATTCTTCCGACGGTTCTTTACGGATGTGAAACGTGGCCGCTTACTTTGAAGGATGAACAACGGCTTAAGGTTTTCGAAAATAAGGTATTACGTAAAATATTTGGTCCGAAGAGGGATGAGGCCACCGGGGCGTTTAGAAGGTTGCACAACGCGGAATTGCGGAGTTTGTACCCTGCGAATATAATTGAGTTGATAGCATCGCGGAGACTCAAATGGGCGACTAAAGTTTTTGGGCTCATTGAGGAGCAGATTCCGAGAAAGTTGGTTTTCGCTAAACCGACTGGTAGGCGTCCGAAAGGTAGGCCGAAGCGTCGATGGGAGGATTGCATTAAGGCTGATTTCGAGGGCTTGGGCTTGACCGGTGAACATTGGACGAGTCTGTGCAGGCGAAGTTTGGTGGTATCGGCATCGAACCTTCGGGTTCGGTAAGCCTATTATTATTATTTATTTACAATTGCAAAATATTATTAAAGTTAGAAATTCCAAAACTTTCCTCTTTTATCCACATCTAGTCACACTAAATTATATTACTGACCAATGTTCACTAGAGGTGATTAGATGGGTAATTAAACTCAGGAGTGATGTTTTAAACCTAAATTATAGAAAATCCATGCAACCAAATAATATATGTAGTTTGTGTAATACACTTTTCGGCTACCTGACCGATACTTTCCGAGTATAGAAAAAAATAATTATATTCTAAAAGTCTAACCTAGAATCAAATATTAGAGTCAACAAAAGGAAAATATTGGCTGGCATTAATTAATTACTCCAGATCAGCTTTCTCCTATAGAATGTTGTAACGAAAGAATTTAATTATAGTACATGAATTTGATTTTAGTGCATAAATAATATCCGAAATGTTAATATATTGTTTCTTATTTTGTTATTAATTATTTATATTGATAGATTAAAGGTTAATTTTGACAATAGACACAGACTTCACGGACCGTCAATAGACCATGTAGTGTGTCTGATTTTTGTTATTGTATTTTATAATTTGTAAATTGTTTATTTTTACGTGTTTATTTTCTATTTGCTGTAATTTTCGAAAATAAAAGGACTTTTCTATCTATATCTCTATTTACATTTGCAATTTGCCGTCTGCTACAAAAAATGTTAGCAATAAACAAATATGTCAACTTCCGAAAAAATAGGTTAATTCAAGGCATTTATAGGCCACAGTCTCAAATATCGTTGGTGTGGCTTATACGGTTCATGTTTTTTATAATATTCTGTGGCTTTGTCTGAAACTGTGAGTATGTCCAAGTCCTTGTGAAGTAATTCGTTGGTTACATAAAACGGTGCATCCACAATTTTCAATAATATTTTCCATTGTAGAGATTGAATTATTTGGATGTTAGAGATTTGGCAAATCCCCATAGCTCTATTCCGTATATCCATAAGAGTTTGATTAGTACTTAAATAGTAAATAGTAATTTTGGTGTTCAAGGATAATTTTGATCTATATTGAGGATGTATAGTCGACTGTAGAAACTATTGGTCTGGCTTGAGCCTTCGTTCAGTCAACATCGCTAATACCCTCGTCATTTGAGCTTCTCAGATTTATTCATTTAATTTGTTTACTGAGATACAGCGGCTAGCTCGTCCAATAATCCCTAACCTCTAAGGCATTAAGGACACCTGTTACTGTTTATCTTATTATCTCTGCTGTGAGTACTGTTTGTTTTTTTATAACTTTATTTTCTCAACTTAATTTAAAAAATGGTTCAGTGTTCATTGTGCGAATGTGCCATCACTCGTGACGACAAAAGCAATTTAAATTGCAGTAAATGCCGTGTTGTTTATCACGGCAAATGCTGTAATTTGAAAGAAAAAGACATTGAAACTCTGAGAGTCAATAAAAAATCATGGCTGTGCCCTAAATGTGACCCAGAAAAAAAAACAATTGATAAACCCTCATCTCCTTCCAAGATCAGTGAGCAGAAATCAGGTATGCCAACCTTGGCCGATGTAATGTCAGCAGTGACCAGTCAAGGATCCCAGGTCAACGAGGAAATTAAAAACATGCGCGGTTCTCTAGAAAAATATGGAGAACTTAGTTTTGAATTAAATGAGAGGCTCTCCAAAATAGAAAGCCATCTAGAAAGCCAGGCAAAATATATCGAAGAGCTCTCTCTAGAGAATAAGACTTTAAAAATAAAGTAGGTGAGCTCGAGGTTCGTCTTAATAAGGCCGAGCAGGGCCTACTTCGTAGGTCTCTGGAAATTCGGGGTATCCCGGTCCGTCCCGGTGAAACCCCTGCGGCTCTGGTGACCAGTGTGGCGGCCGGCCTAGGTATGAAGATTTCTTCTGAGGATCTGGACACGGTGGTACGACGTAGATCGAAGCCGGGTGACGAAAGAACACCTCCTGTCGTTGTCCGTTTCGTCAGGCAAATCACGAGGGACGAGCTGGTGAAGCAAAGAAAGGTCAAAAGGGATTTCACCACGCTGGACATCGGATGGGAATCCAATGATTGCCACCGTATATACCTGAGCGAGGAAATGTCTCCAGGAAACAGACACCTTTACTGGCTCGCCCGACAGAAGAGATCGCCAGGAAAACTAAAATATGTTTGGTTTTCAGCCGGCCGAGTTCGCTGTCGTAAGGACGACGGACATCCGGTGGTCTTCATCGACCGAGCACAGGACCTAGAGGTCTTCGGCTGACGTCCTGACTATCGTCTACTCTCTGGCTACAAACGGATTTACACCATGGACTTTATTTGTAATTTACTGAGTTTAATGTTTAGTGTCACGGTATATTTTTATTTTTATACAATTTTTATTTTCTTCATTAGTCATTATTTATTTAATTTTTCAAGTATTCTTCACTCAACACTTTTGATTGTTCTATTTTGTATTTATTTTCTTTTAATCTTTAAATTTAACCAAAATTTAGCTATGTCGTTTACCTACCATCAGTGTTTTTCCCCATCCCGTTCCTATGACTAGTATCCTAAATATTTGTCACGTCAACTCCCAATCCTTGCCCGCTCATTATGATGAATTCCTTCAATACTTTACCCAGAACTTTTACCATATAATTGCAGTATCAGAAACTTGGCTTAAACCCTACATTCCCTCCTCTTCTATTTCCTTACCCGACCACTCCTTCTTACGTCATGACCGATTAGGCCGCACTGGCGGAGGAGTCGGTCTCTATGTACATAATAGCATAAAATCGCGTATCCTGGATGTCTCAACCCCATCCGATCATCCTCATATTGAATTTATTATCCTTGAAATTATTTGTAATAATCATCCTCTCTTATTTGCAGTGGTGTATCGCCCTCCTTTAGTTCCGTTTGATGCTCCTTTTGAAACTACCCTCTACAGCTACGTTCCTCTCTATAACAATATTATAATATCCGGCGACTTCAACACCAATTTCCTTTCCAACTCCAATGACAAACTGTACCTCGAAAATCTCTTCTTTTCCCTTAATCTTTTTATTGTACCTTTTTCTTCTACCCATCATACTCATTGCTCAGATACCTGGCTCGACCTTCATGTAATTGATTCAGCACATAGCCTCCTCTCTTCATCTCAATTACCAGTCCCATTCTTATCCTGTCATGACCTAATACAAATTTCATACAATATCCAAACTCCAACAATCCTTCCTAAAACAACAACTTTCCGTAATATCAACTCCCTTACCCGTGAAATCATCCAATCCGATCTTGAAGACCTAAAGTGGGACGATATATATTCTTGTACCTCTATAGATTCAATGGTCGATATCCTCACCTCTAACCTTATCAGTATCCTTGACAAACATGCTCCCCTCAAAACCTGTACCTTCCGCCACCGCCCTGCTCCTTGGATGAGTCCAGAAATAAAAGACTTACAAAAGAGGCGTGAGGCTGCCCGTAGACGCTTTAGACGTACTAGACTGACGGAAGACTATCAAGCATTCAGGGCACTCCGCAATCTGACTCAGGCAACAATTAGACAAGCAAAATCTAATTACTTTCACGAAACTCTCTCCTCTGCTCCCGATTCAAAGTCAAAATGGCAACTCCTTCGCCAACTGTCTCTTTGCAAATCCTCTTCCTCACCATCCTATCAAACCTCTCCAGATGAATTAAATGTATACTTTTCATCTTCCTCCTCTGATAATCATTCTCCACATTCTTCCGTTTCATTTTCTTCAGTTACATCATTTAATCCAGATAATTTTTATTTTTCCGATATCACACCAACCGACCTTATCTCCTCTGTAATGAAATCCCATACCAACTCAATAGGATTTGACGGAATACCTGTCAAATTATTAAAATTATTCCTTCCCGAAATCCTACCAGTTCTTCTATTCATATATAATTTTTCCCTCCAAAATTCTATATTTCCATCTACTTGGAAAAAAGCAATAGTCCATCCTATCAATAAAACCTCTAATCCTACATCTCCTAAAGACTATCGCCCTATTTCCATTCTATCTAACCTTTCCAAGCCTTTAGAAAGAATAGTCCAATCTCAATTATCTAATTTCCTTGAAAAGTCTAAACTTCTTGATCCTCTCCAATCCGGTTTCCGACCTGGTTTTTCCACACAATCCGCTCTCCTCAAAATCACCAGCGACTTACATACTGCTATGGATGAAAAGAAACTGACCGTACTAATACTTCTAGACTTTTCAAAAGCTTTTGACTCCATGGACCACTCCATCCTTTTCTCCAAACTACAATCCCTATCCTTTTCTAACAGCACTATTCGTTGGTTTCACTCATATCTCTCTGGTAGAACCCAAGCTGTCACCATTCCTAATCATCCTCTATCTTCCTTTCTTGCCCTTTCGGCAGGTGTGGCCCAGGGTTCAAGTATATCTCCTCTTCTTTTTAATTCCTACATCAATGACCTTCCCAAATCTATTCATCATTGCTCCCACCATTTGTACGCTGATGATTTCCAGATCTACCTATCCTTCTCCCCATCTGAGACATAGTTTTGGTGTTCGTACTCGTTATTGTAAAAAAAAATATTTTATTTATTCAAAAGTTACAAAATATCGATAATAACACTTTAAAAGACAATAATGACAATCTTGATAATAACAATATGGCTATACTAGATCTGACATAGATTACGTACCGTAATTACTGCGAGGACTTGAAGAGAGTGAGTGTCCTGGGAGAAGGGACAGGGTATATAAAGGATAATAGGACTGCTGAATAAGATTCAAGGAATATGGTGTGATCTGCAGGTGCACTATGGCCTCATGGTGGCGTGACTCCTCCGTCCTTATGAGAGTGAAGCCCACTGAACTCTAAATTTAAGGATTTGGGACGGTTTGTCTATTCTGTAAATATTGAAACCAAGCTCTGGCTCTGCCATCAAAACATTCAGGTGGTTGAGGATGGGTACTTGGATTATCATTTGAAGGATTAGAACACAGTAATTTCAGTTTACAATACTGACGATAAAGATTATAGCATAAAAGATATAAACATATTACATAAAATATATAAGAAATAAATTGGGATACAGTTATATCATAAGGTTCTAATTCTTCTATTTCTATATTACTTAAGTCTATTTGTTGTAATTCCTCAAAAGTAAAATTTGTTGATACAATAGTTTTATTATTAACAGAATGATAGGAAATAAAAGGAATATTTACATTGTCAACATAAGAAAGTGGTACATTTATATTTACAAATTTCTCATTTTCATTAAGATTAAGGAGGCTAGTAGATGGTAGATGATACATTTGTGTGTTTGTTACACTAGTTGTTACATTGCTAATATTAAAGGTTAAATATTGGTGTAATGTGGGTATAAGTTTGATTATAGGGTTTGTTCTTATTTCTACAGCTTTACAATCATTTAATTCTATATTCTTACATAATTCTAAAATACATTTGTCCTTAATCTCTATCATGTCTTTACAGTAATGATGATTATTGAATTTAATACAATTTCCATTGTAAAACGAATTTTTAAATCTAATGATTAGTTGTTCTTTAATCTTTAGAGTAATGACTTTATTATTCCTTGTAACTGGATATGACATAGCATAATAAGTTGTTTTTGGCAATGATTTCAAAGGGATTTTAATAAAATAATAAATTAATCCTGTATCTGATAGGGAACAAAATGTGGAGCTAAGTAACCAGTTTAATTCTACATTTTCTGTGATTGGTTCTCCGAACGGTATGTTTAATTGTTCTAGTTCTCTAGTCGTTAATATGCTTGGATGGGTAATTCCTAATTTACATTGTTCTAAGGAAAATTCTATATCATTTAATTGATTTTCTACTAAATCTAATACGGCTAATAAATCATGATACATTAACTTAGTAAGAGCTAAATCTGTAAAATTATTTATTTTTTCTATACTATCCTTATATTTATTTAAAACAATTATTTCTTTATTAAGTTTAGATGTTAATTCTTTATTTAATCCTAATCTAACATTTTCATTATGCTCTATGTGATACATATTTCTCTCGATTTTATTTAAAATATTATCATACTTTTCTTTGTCATCGGCGTCCATATTGCCGGTGAGCCAACTAATAGCATTGCCTAGTCCGTTAATTAAACCTCTTTTTGATCGGTTATTCCGATTTATATTTACAATATGATTAATTTTTTCTAATATCTTGTTATATTTTTGTTCAATAATATTATGCAAAGTTTTATATTCATTACTAATTGTTAATACGTCAATGCTAATCTTAAGGGTTTGAATTTCTCTTGTTAAATTTGTAAGATTCTTATAATGTAAAAATGTGTACCAATCTTCAATTATAAAAGATGGATTAATTTGTACGATGGATGCTCCTGGTCCGTCAGATAAATCTTGTATTAGCAGGGTCTGTATCTGAACCGTAAGCGCTGCGATCAGAAGATACTTGAAACAATTCGTCGTCGAACTCAAAGTCATCTTGGCTGACTCCTGTAACATTAGACGTTTCTATTTCTTTTATGACATTCTCAATATCTTCATCAGTTATTTCTGGGTTTTTTTGACTTGTACTAGGTTTATTATTATTATTATTTGATTTCTTTTTCTTAGTGACCTTTTTCGGTCGTTTGACTTGATCAGGGTGGAGTTTTTTCTTTCTACCTTTATTTCTATTTTGAAATCTTTTATCAACATACTTTCCTTTTTCGTATTTAGGATCTATTTTCTTTTTCTGTTGTCTCTTTATATACACATCTTCCGGGATTTCTATGTCTTCTCTATTTTCATTTAACTTGCCTATTTTTCTCTCTTTATTTTGTTCTATACCTTTCTTAGTTATTTCGAAAAGCTGCTTCATTTTCCGATGGTACTCATGAACAAGATATTCTTTTATTTCCGGGGATTCATTATAAGTTTCATTAGTGATACCGAAAGTTATTTCGTTAGGGGTCATTTTAAGATCTTGATTAAGGGAATTATTATATGCTGTCGTTGCTTGCTCTAACTTATCTTCCTCTTTATCATCTTTGTTTTCTATGTTTATAAGTCTTAAAATTTCTAATAACGAAGAGCTTGCTCGATTAAGCAATCCAAGAGAGTTAGGGTGATTGGGGGTAGTATAATGTAATTCAATATTTAAGTAGTTTAGAAAATCTTTAAACAAGTTATTGTCGAATTCTCTTCCGTTGTCACATGATATTTTTTGGGGTTTTGGAAAATATGCTAAATATTTTTTCAATACTTTCATGCTTTCTATGGCATTATAACTCGTTGCGTAATAAGAAAATATTCTTTTGGAAAAAGTATCTACTATTAAATAAATGTAATAATTACTCATGTGTAAGGTATCAATCATTAAATCTGTAAAGGGTTTCTCAGGTGTGGGAGTAATTTTAAATTTTTGTTTTATAGGTCTTCTATCGTATTTGCCTTTTCCACATGTGTCACATTTGTTTATAATTTCTGTGATATGATCTTTCATATTGGGCCAATAAAATTTGGTTTTCAAAACTAAATATGTTTCATTTATACCTCTGTGGCATGTCTTGGCGATATGATAATCAAGGATAAGTAATTTCTGGTCTTCCGTGTTCTTTACATCTGGCAATAGTTTATAATATCTTTTAATTCTATTTGTGGGAAATTTTTCTCTAATGAGTGATGCAACTTTATTAAATAATGCATTATACCAATTATTTTCACTTTCTATAGAATCTGATATGGGTGAGCAGTATATGCCGTAAGTTATATTTGGTCTTAAGATTTCTAAAAGTTTTTCTTCTATTTCAAAATCTTTTTCATGATAAGGCCAAGTAAATTCAATTGTTGTTCTTTGCTTATTATTGAATATTGTTTCGCGTTGAATTTTCGCGTGTCCCTTTTTTATTATTATTTGATTTTTCTCAACATTTACTGGTCTAGATTTATCATCAACTATTAAGATTCTGTTATCGGAGGATTCTGTGGAGTGCTGCGTTGCTAAAGAAGATATATCATCTTGAATTATTTCTTGGTGTTCACCATTATTATTTTCTTCTATGTTTTCATCATTATTAATTCCTTCTAAGTTTTCATTGTTAGCTTCTTCTTGGGTTTCTTCTATTCCCATTTCTTGTAATAAATCTACGATTTCTTGTGAATAGTTATTAGGAGAATTTTCTGTATGAAAAATATCAAATTCTGGTTCTTTTAATTTCCTTTCTTCA
This sequence comes from Piezodorus guildinii, assembly GCA_023052935.1. NCBI lineage: Eukaryota > Metazoa > Arthropoda > Insecta > Hemiptera > Pentatomidae > Piezodorus > Piezodorus guildinii. Next base: position 213,048,349 of record CM041292.1, on the reverse strand, counting down.
ATAGGGTAACGGGATAAATGATCGGCGACTTTATTAGCCTTTCCTTCAATGTATTTTATGTCATATTCGAAATCTTCTAACAATAATTTCCATCTAATTAATCTGGCGTTCTGTGTTTTACACGTTCTTAAATATTCTAAAGGTTTGTGATCTGAATATATGAAAAATTTTCTACCGTATAAGTAGGGTCGAAAATGATTGCAAGCCCAAATAATGGCTAAACATTCCTTTTCCGTTGTTGAGTAATTTTGTTCTGCTTTATTAAGTGTTCTGGATGCAAAACATACAGGGAGTTCTTTTCCATCTTTCTTCTGTGCTAATACTGCACCAATGGCGAAATTACTTGCGTCAGTTGTTAAGAAAAAGTCCTGATTGAAATCTGGAATTTGCAAAATGGGGCTACTACATACAAGTTGTTTCAATTTCTCAAAAGCGTTTTCATATAACTCTGGTTTGATTTCTTTTTGATCTTTTCGAAGACATCTCGTTAATGGGGAAGCTATCTTTGCGTAATTTGGTATCATTTTCCTATAGAAACCAGTTAATCCTAAAAAGCTTTTAATTTCTTTTTCATTTTTAGGGAGTTTAAAATCTTTTACTGCTTTTATCTTTTCTGGATTAGGTTCTATGCCGCGTTCGCTGATAATATGTCCGAGGAATAACAATTCTTTCTTGCAAAATTCTGTCTTATCGAGCTGAATCTTTAAGTTATGTTTTTCTAACTTTTTAAGAGTTTCTTCTAAATGTTTCCAATGATCTTTGTAATTTTCAGAAAAAAATTATAATATCGTCCATATAGACTAAAACGTTAATAGAATCTGAAAAAATGATATTCATGGCTCTTTGAAACGTTGCTGGGGCATTACTGAGTCCAAATGGCATGCGAAGGAATTCAAAGTGGCCTTGATCTGTAGAAAATGCTGTTTTTGGGATAGAACTTTCTTCGACTTTTATTTGATGGAAGCCTGAGCAAAGGTCCATTGCTGTAAATATCGTCGCTTTTCCTAATTTGCCTAAAAGGTCTTCAATATTAGGAATGGGGAATTTATCCGGGGTTGTTTCTCGATTTAATTTCCTGTAATCAATCACCATTCGTATTTTTCTTTTTCCTGATGCGTCTGGCTTTTTCGGGACAATCCAAACGGGAGAATTGTAAGGGGAATTGCTGGGTCTTATTATTTTGGATTCTAACATCTTTTTAATTTCTTCCTTAATATTTTCTTTGAATTGGTGGGGATATCTGTAATTTTTCGAATATATCGGGTCTTCGGTTTTTGTTTTAATCTTATGCTCCAATAAATCAGTGGCTGAAAGGGGATCATTTTCAGTCTTAAATACTGATGGATATTTCGATAATAATTTAATTAAATTTGATTTTTCTTGAGGAGGTATATGGTCGGTTCTGATTAGTTGGGGGATTTGTTTTATTATTTCATGGTTTCCTTTTTTATTAGAATCTGTTAATTCTACTTCTTCTTTTTGCAAATAGTATAAAGGTAAATATATGGTTTCGTTAACTTTACTGTCGATTATTATATTTTGATCATAGATGCCAGGTTTAATTTTAATCTTATCATCTTCATAGTCAATAAAATATAGATTTTTATTTTGTTCTACTTTTATCTGATTTTCGCCTTCTTTCAAAACTAATTTTAAAACTTCGTCTTCCATAATAAAATCAAACTCTGTATAGCGAGTTTTTATTTTGTTGGTTTCGAAATCGATATTAAATTTCATTTCCCTCATTGTCTCATTTCCTAGTAGTATTTCGTAATTGGGACTGAAATTAAATAGATAAAATTTTATTTTTTCGGGGTTTTTAAGAAAATTATTTCTGCAATAAACTGAAATAGATTCCGTGCCAAGTTCTTCTCCGGTTGCTGTTTTTATTGTAAAATTTTCTTTTTCTCTTTCAACATCTGGTGGTACAATGTCTGGTCTTATATAATTCTTCCAAGATCTTTTCTTATATAATTCTTCCGGTATCAATAAGCCATTTACGATTCGCGTGGTCTTTAACATAAGGCAGTTGGCTTTTATTCTCTTCTTTTATGTGTTTTGATTGTCTGGCGGGCCTTTCTCTAAAAAAGAATTATTTGGATCTAATTTTTCTAATTTCTCTCTTAATTCTCTGATTTCTTGGTCTTTCGGGTCTTCTTGCTGAATTTGGAAGTTAGGCTGTTTCGGTTTATTCCCGAATGCGCTAACTGTTCTCATGGATACAGTTGGATTTTCATCTTTCTTATTATTATTATAATTTTGATTCCGGTATCGACCTGAACCGTTGAAATAGCTTTGTTGTTCTTGACGGGGCCATTGTTGGTAATAATTATTATTATTATTATTCTGCCGGTAGTCTTGTGGAGGTTCTTGTTGTCGATATTGATGCTCTTGTCTTTGATTATGTGGGTTATACGGGTTATTGGGATTTTGCCAATTATTAAATCGTTTGTGATGTTTTTTATCGAACTTTTTCTTATGGTCGAAGCCTCTTTTGTAATCATGTTCTCCGGGTCTTCTCATATTTCCCGAATTTATGAGGTCATCGAAGAGTAGATGGTTCTCATTCTGAATTAAATTTCTCAGATCATCTAATGTTCTTAACTTTTCTGCTTTAGTCATAAGATATGTTCTTATGTGAAGGGGCATGTTAGTGTAAAAAAAATAAAGAATACTTTTCTCTAATGCGCTAATAATTGTTTCTCTATTTGGTGTGTTTTCTATCCGATGTTTAGAAATTATTAAAGTGCGGATCTTATCAATTCTTTGAAGGAAATCAAGAGGGTGTTCCTTATGATGTATTTTGTTATTAAATAATTCATGCGATAATTGTTCAATTGAGCGGCTGTCTCTGAAGGTTCTTTCGAGATAATTTAGTAATTCTTCAACACGACTAAATTCGCACGTTGTATTTATATAATCAGCTTCATCCGTAAGTTTTGCTAAAAGTTTACTTAATAATCTTTGTTCGTTTTGTTCCTTAAACGAGTTGTCCGGTTTACACACGATTTGGTAAACTTGTCTACAAACTGTCACGAATTTTAACAGATTGTGTGGATTTCCATTAAAATTAGGGATTTGATCGTAGTCTGCCGATTTAATTTGAAAGCTTGCCATATTTGTAGTTAATGTTAAATTATTTACTCGCAGGATTAAAGAATCTAAATAATCATCAGACATAAAATTACAATAGTAAAGGAAATTAACTTACAAAAATTGAGTACGCTGTCAAAATAATCTTCGACGGGGTGTGAAGATCTGTCCTTGAGCTGGATACCTGACGACAGTGAAGTCCGGCCAAGGTTGAGTGCAGATAAGAGACTTTGCCTGCGTTGCGAGATGCTCGGGGTGAGTGAACTCGTCCAGAATCTGAAGATCTCGAAGTTGGTAGTCCTCGGTAGGTAAGCCAAAATCTTGAGTCTTCACAGGTGAGGAATCCTAGGCGGTAGTCCTAATTCTGGATTTGCGGAAAAAGTTCGGATCTGCGGAAACTCGGTTCTTAAAACTGCGATAAAAATATGCAGTCCCTATTTGGGCGCCAGTTTTGGTGTTCGTACTCGTTATTGTAAAAAAAAATATTTTATTTATTCAAAAGTTACAAAATATCGATAATAACACTTTAAAAGACAATAATGACAATCTTGATAATAACAATATGGCTATACTAGATCTGACATAGATTACGTACCGTAATTACAGTGCGAGGACTTGAAGAGAGTGAGTGTCCTGGGAGAAGGGACAGGGTATATAAAGGATAATAGGACTGCTGAATAAGATTCAAGGAATATGGTGTGATCTGCAGGTGCACTATGGCCTCATGGTGGCGTGACTCATTACTAGCATTTTCCAAGATTCAGGAGGACCTGGATAGAATCAGCGCCTGGGGAATTCAGAATAAACTTAAGCTAAATGTCATGAAGACACAAGCAATAGTAATAGGTTCCAATTCCCTTCTCAAATCTAATTCCAATTTTCCAAATCTAATCCTTAATAATTACCCAATTACGTTCAGTTCCACTGTCAAAAACCTAGGTATCACCATCGACCAATCCCTCTCCTGGAAACCCCATATTGCCCAAATCTCCCGAAAAACAATCAGTACTCTTAAATTTTTCCATCGCTCCCGTCATCTCCTTCCCCTATCCACTCGTAAGCTCCTCGTTTCTTCATTTATTTTCCCCCACTTTGACTATTGTTGTGCGGTGTATGACGGCTTCCCGGCTGTGCTTGAAGGCAGACTAAAGCGCATTATGAACATTTCCTTAAGATTTGTCTTCGGTACTTCAAGGAGGTCTCATGTTACCCACTTATACGGTGAATTAAAGTGGCTCCTCCCCTCAACCCGCAGACAATATTTCCTTGGATCATACCTCTACCAAACTATTAACTCCCAGCATCCTTCCTATATCCACAGTCTCCTTCAATTTAAATCCTCAGTCCACTCCCTTGAAACTAGATCGCGACAGTCTGACCTTTATCTTCCTACCCACAGAACCAAAACTTTTGATCGTTCCTTTATTGTTCGCTCTACCACACTCTGGAATTCTCTACCTATCCACATCCGCCATGCTGCCTCTTTATCCTCATTCAAATCCCAACTTTTCCTATACCTTCTGTCATCCCAATTAGACGATCAGCAAATGTGATATGATATATGATAGAAATCTACATTGAGTGAATGAAGATTACTGTTTACCGCCCAAACTTTAATTTGCTTTTGTTTGAATAAAATTTTAGTTTTTCAGAAGATAAAATTAGAAGATATATATTTTTCATTAATTTCTTTGTTATTTCTTATGTATGGTATTTTTTTCATTGTAAATAATTGTATTTTTTTGTAAATAATAATTAATCATGCTTCTTGTCTGTTGGCCAGACATATTACATATTTCTATTGTACATAACTGTTATTCTTAGGGGACCTAGTCCCAGAATAAATTTTTTTTTCTATTCTATTCTATTATAGGTAGAATAATCAGGAATCAGTCATTTTTTGAAAAAAAATTTAATTTTGCCAACGTTTTGGCTCAAGCTTGTGAGCCATCATCAGGGCATTACCGAGCCATGTCCAAGCATAAACTTAAGTTCATTTAAGTTTTTATTTTATTTAAATTTATATTGCTACTTAATTAGTATATAATATACATATAAGTTATGTATTGAGCTCACGAGATTTTTTTTTTATCTGTCTAAGAACAGCTACCAAGCTGATAATGCTTCAAGATTTTAGACCAATTTCATGATTGTTATAGTCTAAAGTTATTTCGGCTGATGAACAATTAAATTAAATAACTTGCCAGAGATTTAAGAGAGCGGTCAGACCCGAGATCACCCAGAGAGCGGATAAGACAGGCCGCACCTGAAGAAGCCTTTGTCTCAGGAAACGAGACATCTCGTTAAAGTCCATTGTCACCGATAATAGCCGCTCGTCGCTATCCACTAACGACCCTATATTTCACTAACTGCCATATAATATAACAAAACCCTGCGGAGGATTTTAATTGCCTTCTATATTATTTCAAAAGCTGTAACTGATTGGGCGTTTGTCTTCTATGGCAGGTAGGTGTATCCGTAGTTTGCCTTAGTTAGCTTACCATACTCTAGAAAGAGATTTCGAACAAAAAACTGAACAAAATGGTTTCACCACGTATAGAATATTTCATGAGACATCTAACATTAGTAGTCGAAGACACACAAGTCCCTAATAGCTTACAAACCGTAATATTTCAGGTAAAAAGCTGTATCATTTTTTATTATTCTGAAAGAAAACATAATAAGGCTTAAACGAGTTTTATTATTAACAGCTAATAAAACATTCATTTTAAAATTATTATAATGCCGATTATTCATAATTGAACTTCTAGATAACGAACTATTGTATGGAGAAGCATATACCTTTAAATATTCTAAGAAGCCTCTCCGGAGTCCTCTACAATTGGTACTAATCAAGAAGATATCTGATGTAAGAAGCTTAGTACAACACAAATAAAAAATCTTGTGCGCGCAACACATGACTTTCACTTACTTGTTATAGAAATAAAAATAAATTGTGAAAGAATTAATTACAATGAATTTCAATAGAAACATGTATTCTATTAAATAATCTATTATATTATTATATATGACAATCAGTTAGTTTTATTGGCTTTTCATCACTCTACATTAACTTTTACATTATGTTTATAGGATAATAATTTTTCTAAAATCTTTAGCTTTCCAACGGTATATTATACGCCTATATTACTGTTTTTATGTTGAAAAACGCCAAAATAACCAAACAATTTTCACCTTTAGTTAGTTGGATATCGTATTCGTTCAGATTACATATTTGTCCGTTTTTTATCAGTAATAAATAGATGATATAGTTATTTTTATAGATTCTACAAAATTAAAGGTACTTTAGAAGAAAAATTAAAATATCGGCATTTAAGCCCTGTCAGACTATTTCAACAAAATGCAAGCTACATGATATTAAAGCCTTAAAGGTTGCTGTCACATCTCGGGCGTATAGTTGTCTTAAATATGAACTTTCAGAGTCGTAAGACTTATGGTTTTGCGCTAGACTTACTACACACACACAGACATTTTTTCGGGACTTGGTCATTTGGACTCAGAAGACCCTAAAACGTTTATTTCCGTCGAAAACTGGAATTCGAAGATTTTCACAAATGCAATACTTTCACTTACTATATATAGTAAGTGAAAGTAATAAACAAGTCATAATGATTTTTTTGATTATCAAAAGTCAATTACAAAGACTTTAAAGTGTATCTCATATAAAATTAATTAGTCAAGATACTGAGTGGTTTTAAAGATTTTCTTTTCTCTGAACTCAAATGGCATGAAACAATGAAAATCAGATTAGTTCAATTAATCACAATCTAATAGTACAATGATGTTTTGGTATTCTGTTAATTTTTCAAATGATGGAAGAAGAAATGATAATTTACAGGTTTAGAAAAGTAAACTTCATATTATGAATCATTTTACGATGTAGGGATTACTGGCATCACTGTTGTGTATGATTTGAATTGTGACAGCCCATGATCTTCACTTGTATGATAAATATTCTGTATTATTAGTTCAAATTAAGGAAGTTTTTTGAATTTTTACATGGTAGACTAAGCATAAATTTTATCCATCATATCTTTATTCGTTATTATTATTATTGCTGCCGCTCAGTGATGTCATGAGGTACCCATGTATCGAGCATTTTTGCTTTCCCAATACACTTTAAATTTCTGGAAACGGTAGATGCACTCGCATTTAGTTGTGCTGAGAGTCCTTTAACTGTTTGGTAGGGTTTTCCTTCTACTGTATGTTTGAGGACATCGTTGTCTATTACGAACGGAGGTCTTCCTCGGGGCAAGTTTTCCAAGTCGGTATCCCCAGCTGAAAACTTAGCAAACCAACGGCGAATGGTCCGTTCATTACAACTCCCTTCCCCTAACGACTTGCAAATATTTCTAGCGGCCTCAGCTGCTGAATGGCCGAGTTTAAACTCGTACAAAAATATTACTCGAAAATCGCGTGTTTCCATGTTCATATTTTGAGGTATACTAAAAAGTGGGTAATTTATCGGGAAGCTAATGTTTATAATACAAAGGTAGAGGATTAATAACTGTTTACTTTAAGTATTTAAACATACGTTAGAAAACAACAGAGACCTGCAAAATCCTTTATGTATTTCAGAAACTATAAAAACGGACATTTCATGTAAAACAATCCAATAGATTAATGAAGGAAGACATTCATCTTGGGTCCTAGACGAAACAAAGCAATAGATCGTATGAGACTATAGTTCATTTCATCTAGGGTCAATGTATCAATGGTACCAAAATGATTCCCATTGTTGTCGAAATGGTATAATACACCTAACGAAGTATGAGATTACTTAGCATATGACCGCTATGACTTAACAAACGGAGAAGAAGGAGGCGTTGAAAATAATAATGCACGACAGTTGTCTACAAGAAGGGCTATACGGACTCGATAATTCCTTTGTAGGCTGAGTTATATCGAATTAGTTAAGCAGATGACGGGCATTGAATGTTAATTGTGACCCTTTGAACACCTACACCTGGAGCTGGAACTGGAACAATGGTCACCGGTTATCAGTCAGTTACAGTTCCTGTCCCTTTCAGGCTGTGACCGGTGACTCATGGCCGGTTCGATTAGTTCCTCTACATAACAAAGCCAACTGATGGGGCCTTTTAATTAGTAATAAAAGGTCGTTTAGGCAGTTATGAGTTTATATTATCAGTTCAAAAGGGTCCATAATATAGAATAATTGCTCAATTGACCATCTTATTATTAATAAAAATTGATTTTCAAACAGAAACAAATTAATTTAGTAATGTTATTTGTAATAATAAATATATAATGTATATATAATATGTAAATATATAAGTTGAATAAATTCGATACCCAACTAAAGGAGAAAACAGATAAAATATTTTTTTAATGCAATTTTTCCCTTTTTAACATAAGAACAGTAATTTACATGTATGATATACCGTTGGAAAGCTAAAGATTTTAGAAAAAATATTATCTCATACACAAGCTTTTAAAATTTAATAGAGAGTGATAAAATGAACATAAAAGTAACTGATTATTTTAGATGATAATATAATAGATTTTTTAATAAAACACATGTTTCTATATAAATTCAATTTAATTAATTCCTTAATAGTTTCACGTAATTTTATCTCTAACTGTATTTGAAAATTCTTTCATTGATTTTAAAAATGGAGGTAAGTGAAAGTCGTGTGTTGCCCGCACCAAATTTTTTATTCTACAGGGAGCAAACCTGGCTTGTCTAGTCTTACTTAGCCTTAGTCTAGAGATGTTACCGATTAATGCAGCTAGTGGCGAACCTGAAAGCCGAACCAAATCAACAGTTCATTGGTCAAATGTAATTTTATATTTGTTTATTCTTTATTTTATAAATTCTTAAACCATTGAAAAAAAGGTTTACGCTTAAAATGGTTAGCAGAAAGAAAGTTTTTTTTTTACTTGCCAAAGTAGAATCAATTCATTCTTTTAACTGCGCTGACCTCACTGTTATAAGGTCGGCACTTTCCCAGTAACGCCACTAAACGAGCTAATTGTAAAACTTAATAACTAGTGATTCATCCCAAAACATGATACATCTAAAAGAGAACATATTAAAAACTGCAAACGGTATAAATTCGAAATCGCGAAGGCTTAGTTTATTTTCAAGCTATAGATCAATTTTTTATATGTTGTGCAGAAGGTATGGAAAATTCGACTTAATCGAGACGTATCCAAATACTCATACTATTTACCCTAGAAAGACCTACCTATCTTCTAGTATTCATCGAGAACAACCTTATTCCTCAGACCGACCCAGTTCTTAATCTCGGACTCAACTTCCGCATAGTTATGATATTAGGTTCGCGCTGAACAAGCGGCTTAAACTACTTTATTTCTTTTTTTCCAAATTTTCTAAATTATAAAGGAAACAGAAATTAAGTACACATACTCAAACCAATCTGGGCATACTCACAAGTATAAGGTATAGCGAAAAATCTTCAAATTTTTCAATAAAACATTTGACGACTCATAACAAATGCAAGTTGGTACGTGACTAACAACTGTACTGTTTGTTTGTTTATTTAACGTCACTTTATGCTACTATGGCTAATCGGACGATGCTACAGTGGGAGTTCTAAACTTTGCCTAGGTTTTATTAGGATAGGGATCTTTAACATGAACCTGTCATCGCACAGGCTCGGGACCACCTTTTAACGTCCCCTTCGAAGGACAGCGTAACTAAGGATTTTTTACTCCCATTAAAAAATCCTAGGACCACCTGCGGGTATGATCCCGTGACCTTTGACATAGGAGGCTGTTGTGCTAACCACCCAGCTACAAATGATCCCAACAACTGTACTTAAAACTCTACATAGTGACTTACACTAACTGTCAGTCGGCGAACATATAAGACCTCTTTAGTCTACGATTCTTAAATGACTTACACGGGTATACATACGGACATTTATAAGGGATATGGCTACAACCTGCATGACTATGGATTCTTGTAGGAGATTAAAAAGATGCTGGCTACGAGATCCCCTGTGCTAACTAATAGATACTCAACACAAGGAAAGCGTGCTGTGGGTATTGATACTTCCTCATATGTCACTCATCAACATTTCCTACTTGATGATTGTTCTTGCCGTTTGGACATGTGCAATTCAATATTTTCAGAGAAGAAACAATTCAGTATTTATTTAAAATGGAAAACTATGGCAATATTCTAAAGCATTGCAACATTTCTAGAGTCATTTATTCATACAGGACCTTTCTAAACTGACAGCTGTGGATGAAATTTTTATTTTTCCCGATATTGCAAGTCTAGATTCGTCATGGCCTTAATATTTCATCGTGTATCCAATGAAGTAAGTTGTTAGTGTCATTATATCGTTCGATAGGAATAACATTACCTCAACGGTCCTTGAAATCGTTTGCTATTAGCCTGTTGATTTTTCTTGAGCAGATGAAGTATATAAATGTATGTATCTATTGTAAAAAATAAAAATCTGGTGCGGGCAACACACGACTTTCCCTTACATCCATTTTTAAAATCGATGAAAGAATTTTCAAATACAGTTAGAGATAAAAATACGTGAAACCATTAAAGAATTAATTAAATTAAAATTTATAGAATCATGTGTTTTATTAAAAAATCTATTATATTATTACAATTACTTAGTTTTATCGATTTTTTATCACTCTCTATTAACTTTTAAAAGCTTGTGTATGAGATAATATTTTTTCTAAAATCTTTAGCTTTCCAACGGTGTATCATACATGTATATTACTGTTCTGATGTTCAGAAACAAAACATTGCATTAAAAAAATGTTTTTTCCGTTTTCTCCTTTAGTTGGGTATCGAATTCATTAAATTTATATATTTACCTGTTTTTCATCAGTGGTAACAAGATAATATTTTTATATAATCAACAAAATTAAAGGTACTTTAGAGAAAGAATAATTAAAATATTGGCATTTAAGCCCTGTCAGACCGCTTTAATTCGCATGAAACCTGAATGATATTAAAGCCCAAATTTCATTTTCATAGGACTTACCGTTTCCGCCCGGGAGTTACCACACAAAGACCTTTTTGCGGACTTGGTTATTTGGACTCAGGGAACCCTAAAACGTGTATTTCCGTTGAAAACTGGAATTCGAAAATTTTCGCAATACTTTGCCTTACTATATATAGGAAGTGAAAGTAAAAATAAATGTAATATTTATTGTCTTAAAATCTAATCAAGCTTAGATAGGAAATTTAATATCTTATACACTTTTTTTTTTTTTTTTTGTCTTCTTTCTTTTTACATTTAAACGTTATTATTAATACTTACTATTATCATATTTGTTTTTGGCCAGCCATAATTTTTATTTAGTTCATTAATGTTATTCTTCATTGCTAATTGACATTCTCCGAAATAACTTTCCTTGTTTTACTCTATTCTATCTCTCGCCCCCTCTCTCCATTATATTCAGATTATCGTGAATAACCTTCTGCGAGGAAGATATTTTTGAATGGTAAATAAAACAAAATAAATAAACTAAAATCTTACTCTATAGTTGCATAATCTTTTGTTTAATTCACCAATAAAAATGGGCATAACACGGGTTCATACATTTTATTTATTTTTTTCGGTTGGCGCGACAGGTCCTTGGCCGCGCGGTATGATTTGTATTCCACACCGCGATCCTCGATGACATTTTATAGCGTAGGGTCATCACTCCCTACGTCTATTTTTGTGGATAACTATCAATTAGCTGGCGGGTCCCACATACCCGGGGGAGATTGTGAGTGAATCCTCATTTGTTTGTATGCTTGAAAAAAGTCCTCCTGGGACTGGGATTCGAACTCACAACTTCAGTGTGGCAGGCTAGCGCGCTAACCACTCAGCTACTGGCTCCCCTGCACATGTTATATATTATATTTATAAATGATTTTATGCTTAAATGCAGATTTCACATTATTAGGCTTGAAACATGGCGACGAGTAAGCCTTACACTATTAAGTATAATTTTTTTTAAAATGTGAAACTTACCATAGTTTTTTTCAGGAAATATAAGTTTTTATGATAATTATTTTCTTTCGATCACTATCTAAATATTTCCCTCTGTTTAGATTAAATATGTAATATAATCCTAACAAAGAAGCATTCCATTTTCCTTGCAATTACACAAAGCATATATAAAAACATCATCTTTCAGCTTTTGTTATTATTTTAATTAACAAATTCTAGTCTTCGAGGTAAATACATATTATTACTAGACTAAAAAAAAAGTTGAAAAGATGTAATTATCAGTTGTAATACCAATTTATACATTTTTCGGTCAGAATGAATAAAATATATTTTATATTTATTTAAGAAACGGCTCGACGTTTTCGACTACTTCAACACTTACTAGAAAAACGTTATAATTCTCCACTTAATTACAAAAGACTTGCCTACATGACTATCATAAGGCCGATATGGACTTACGGAGTAGAGCTTTGGGGCTCTACAAAACCATCGAATTCTTCCCGTATCCAATCCTTACAATCCAAAATCCTTCGTAAAATCCTCAACGCTCCTTACTTTGTCACGAATAAACTAATCCATAAAGACCTTAATGTTCCTTATGTTGCTGATTTGGCCCGATCTAGATACCATTCCTTTATGGCAAACTCCATTCCCATCCTAATCCTCTTTTTTCAATCCTTTCTTCCTCTTCAATTCCTGACAATCCTCCGAGGCGTCTGAAAAGGAGATACCCCGAGATCTTCTGGTTTAGAACATTTTTAGAGTGCTTCCATTAGGAATTTCTTTACAGGTGTTTCATGCCTTTTTACATTTCATTCCAATTTACTTGTTGTATTACATTGTACAGTTGTAAATTTCAATAAATAAATAAAAAAAAAATTATTTATTCCAATTTTCAACTTAGATGGTGATAGTTAAATTATAGGTGCTCAGAAATATTTCTTTTTAGCCCCCTACCTCAAGAAAGGGGATCTTTCATTCAGTTTATTTTTAGTATTCTTTGGTCAACCTTTTTTTTTCATCAATCTTCTTCTTTTACCAATTATTTAACAATCAATCAAATTTATTTTGCATATTCTCTGTGTAATTGTAAGGAAGACGAAATGCTTCTTTTTGAGGAATATATTACATTGAAATAGCCATTCCGAGTATCGTTTTCCTTTCTGTTTATATGTTCTAGAATTTTTTTTTTTCAAAGCCCCTTGTAGTTTGGGTTAAATTTCTCCAATCTGTGGTCTGGTTTATACCGTATAGGAATTCATTTTCGTGTTATTAGTAGGCCACCCTGTAAATAATGCGATTATTTGGTTTTGTTATGGTGATATTGCTTTTGACAAATTAGTTCAACCTGTGAATATTTTAACCAGTTTCTACGAAATTTTTATTTTCCACAAACTTTACCTGTAAGTATGAAACTATCATCTATATGGCTTATTTATTATCTGTTTACTGGTTTTCAAGTTGCCTTCTTGTATAAAATTCCTTGCTTAATATATTTGCATGAAGTGTGAAGAGACTTAATATATTTCCAACAGTTTCTTAGGAACAGAGTTTTTAGATTATGGCATCCACGTGTTCTGGAGTGTAGGGTAAATGGGAACATGTGTAGGGTAGCTGTGAATCATGCAAACTTATAATTTATAATTGTCATCTTATTATCATTTTACATTTAATATTATTTATGTTCCCTTAATTTATTACTGTCATATTATTATTATATACCTAACGCATTATTAAGTCTATAATTACATAGGTTGTTATCTTGTTTCTTTTAGCCCTGATGAAGGCCCACATTGTAGGCCGAAACGTCGGCACATAATTAAAATAACATTTATTTTAAATATGTGTTTTTAATTTATGACCGCACCCCCAACCATCTTCCTCATGCAAACTTATAGGTTTGTCCTAACTGAAGAGGATGATTATTTTAGCCGTAGTGAAGTTATATTGAATTTGAAAGAGCGAATAGGATCTGTTGAGAAAAATAGAATAAGCTGTTTCTTGGGGTCTGCTTCATTTATGAATGATCTAAGAGCATACACCATTTACTGACATTTCTTCTTCTTCCTAGAGAAGTGTGATGCTTTAGACCTTTTTTAGAATACTTTTTTTTTTTTTTTTTTTTTTTTTTTTCATTGAGAAATATTACAATTTGTTACATAATGAAGATTGTGCAGTAAGAGTTCTCAAGAATCAGAATTTTAGAGGATTGTCAGAAGTCTCCTCTAAAAACAAATTATCTAAACTGGAAGAATGTAAAGTATATACACTTACATATAGTGGTGAGTTCTGCGCATGCGCGTGTGTATAGCGGTCATCTTTCAAGTCGGCTCTTGGATTTCTTGCTTTTTCAGTTGGATATCACTTCAGAACAGTCTTGAAAACATCACCAGGCTTCAGGATAACAACAACAGTAAATATTGGAGCAAACAACGGTAAGTTGGGTTACAATTTACACTGTAAAGTGAATGCTGAGTCACCTCTTCATATCAGCTGATTGCCAATAGCTAGGCAAGGCTGGTCTTGCTTAAGTTTTCTTAAGTTATTTTTTTTCCCCCCACATCTGGTTATTATTTAATTATTTTCCTTACATGAAATGCGATATTATCATCAAGTAATGTCCTCCAAAGCTTCAACTAAAAGATCTAGATCTAGTGGTTCAATCACGTCTCCTACAAAACAAAGACCTCGCCGTGATACTAATAAAAAATTAAATCTACAAGCAACCCCTTCGGGTACTAATTCAGAATCTGAACCACAACCTGGCACATCGTCACAAGGGATGACTGACGAATCGCCGTTTTTCACCCCGAATCCTTTTCAGATTTTGCATAATGAAAAAGAAAACATGGAATCTACTCCTATACCCAGTGAACCACGGCCTCCTCCCATATTTGTCAAAAATATTAGAAATTTCCAGTTGTTGTGTGCGCAATTGAACAAAATTACCGAATCTACCAGCTACTACTGTATGAGTAGAATCAATGATACCAAAATATCTCCTACTACTGCCGAGACATATAGAAAAATAGTGAAATATTTAACTAAAACCAAAGCAGATTTCCATACCTATCAGCTACGCCAAGAGAGAGCTTTAAGGGTTGTAATCAGAAACTTACACCCCTCGACACCAGTTGAAGCAATTAAAGAAGAACTAACGGAGATGGGCTATAAAGTGCGGCAAGTCACTAATGTCCTAAAGGATAAAATTCCTCTACCTCTCTTTTTTGTGGATTTGGAACCAGCAGAAGGAGTTGAAAAAATCTATGACCTCAATAGATTATACTATACCAGCGTAAGAGTTGAAAAACCTTACATAAAGAAGGAGATAGTTCAGTGCCATAACTGTCAAGCATATGGTCATACTAAAAGTTATTGTCATCACATACCTCGATGCGTGAAATGCGGTGAACAGCACAAGTCTGTGGAGTGTACAAAACCAAAATCAACACCAGCTGTATGTGCTCATTGCCTCAAGGACCACCCAGCCAACTATAAAGGATGCCAAATCTATAAGGAACTGAGGACCAGGTTTCAAAAACCTCAAGTACTGGATGAAACAGCAAGACAAGTAAGAAACAGAAGAGAACCCTCAAAACTTATTGATGCCAATGTATCATTTGCCCACCTACTTGGAGGTGGAAATCAAAGTACTGAAGCCGTGGCCCTGCCGGAACTGCAGAATGTACCTCAATCCATTCCACATATACCTCTTCCTCAAAATGTAACCAATCCTAAAAATCCTAATCAACCACAAATCTCTCATATCCCTCCTCCTTCAAATGCCACAGACCTTACCAGTTTGATGACATCCTTTATCTCCGAAATTAAATCCCTTGTTATGCCCCTAATATCACTCCTTACGAATCTCGTATCAAATCTCATTCCTGCCTTAAAAAAACCATAAATGACTACACCTAATTCCTTATCCATTCTCCTTTGGAATGCGAATGGTGTTAGAACTCACACTGACGAACTTACAGCCGTACTGCAAGACAAAAACATTGATGTTGCACTCATTACTGAAACTAGACTAACCACTAAACAGTGCTTTAAAATACCAGGATACACGACATACCGGACAGACCATCCAGACGGCAAAGCCCATGCCGGTACTGCTGTCATAGTCCGCCGATCCCTCTCCCATCACTTACACCCACTTCCCGCCCACGATTACCTACAAGCAACTTCCATTGTTATCAAAACATTTTCCTTTCCGCTTATCATCGCATCAGCATACTGCCCTCCTAAACATCCCATTTCCTCTGCCCAATTTGAATCGTTTCTCAACTACTTGGGTAATCACTTCATTTTGGGTGCAGACTTAAATGCCAAGAATCAACAGTGGGGTTCTAGAACCACCAATTCTCGTGGACGGACATTGCAATCTGCACTCAACTCCCGACGCTTTCATCTCCTACCTCCCGATTCTCCTACCTACTGGCCAACAGATCCTAACCGTAATCCTGACATCCTCGACTTCTTCATCCACAGCGGATTAGGCTCTCTTAATTTTTCCATAGCTCGCCTTGATGAACTATCCTCTGATCATAGTCCATTGATTCTAAATGTATCCATAACACCTATTCCTAAACCTATCCCACCGTCATTCATTAGAGGCCCTGTCAACTGGAACCTCTTCCGCGAAATCCTCACTAATGATATTGACCTCAGAGTGATTCTCAAAACCCCAAAAGACCTTGACGACGCCGTATATTCCTTTACAACCGCTATTCAACAAGCTGCCTGGACTGCCTCCTCTCCCAAGTACTCCCAAATAACTCCTTATAAAAGCCATTTACCACAACACCTGACAGACCTCATCAACAGCAAACGCCGAGCCAGAACATTATGGCAACGCACCCGCCACCCAGAGGATCGCCGCTCCTATAACTTTTTTTGTAGAAAATTAAAGCGGGAGTTGGCGATCTTCCGTTCCCAATCCTACAATACCTACCTCTCCTCTCTCTCGACTCGTGACAATTCCCTTTGGAATGTCACGAAGAGAATCCTAAAATCCCACACCATTTCCCATCCTCTTCGGCGCTGTGATAGTTCCTGGGCTGCTTCTGACAAGGATAAGGCCGAGGAATTCGCACAGCACCTTTCCAAAGTTTTTACTCCTCATCCAGAGCTTAATCCTACCCATACGGCGGCAGTTGAAGAGTTCCTTATATCACCAATACCGCTTTCCTTACCACCTAAAGCAGTTAATCCCTCTGAGGTCAGATATCTTCTTAAAAAGCTTCCTCTCCGTAAATCCCCTGGATACGATCTCCTTACTCCTCAAATCTTAAGACAACTTCCACCTAAAGCCATTACACTCCTTACATATCTCTATAACTGTATCCTACGCACTACCTATTTTCCTCTCTTATGGAAACATTCAACTATCATCCTTTTCCTAAAACCAGGCAAACCTTCTAACAACACGTCATCTTACAGACCTATCAGCCTACTTCCGATCCTCTCAAAAATTTTCGAAAAGCTCCTACTAAAACGAATCCTAGCCAAATTTCAAAATTTTCCTTCACATCAGTTCGGATTTCGTCCTCAACATTCCACGGTTCAGCAAGGACTCCGAGTTGTGGACCACATTTCCTCTGCCCTTGAGTGCAAGGAGTATTGTTCGGGTGCCTTTCTGGACATATCTCAAGCTTTCGACCGGGTGTGGCACCCGGGATTGCTCTTTAAGCTCAAAACCCATTTACCCCAATCCTTATACCTAGTCCTCCGATCCTATCTATCAAACCGCTCCTTCCGAGTTCGCTGTGGCTCAGAATTTTCCAAACATTATATTGTTGAGGCTGGTGTTCCTCAAGGCAGCGTCTTGGGACCCGTCCTCTACATCCTCTACACCGCCGATATCCCTACCGATCCCGATACCTTTCTGGCAACATTTGCTGATGATACCGCCATTTTGTCATCCAATTCCGATCCTGAAGTAGCATCGATTAATTTACAAAATCACCTTTCCCTTGTCGAAGACTGGTGTAACGCTTGGCGTATTAAGGTGAACGAAAACAAGTGCTCACACGTCACATTCACTCTTCGACGCAAATCCTGTCCAACGGTTTATTTAAATTCCCTACCGCTTCCTTCCTCTGACACAGTCCGGTATCTTGGCTTTTTACTAGACAAAAGACTGACGTGGAACCCACACACAAGACTTAAAAGAAAAGAACTTAACCGCAGATTCGGCCAGTTATACAGACTACTAAATAGAAAATCTCATCTTACAGTTGACAACAAATTACTAATATACAAGACAGTACTGAAACCAATATGGACCTACGGACTTGAACTGTGGGGGACAGCTAAACATTCTAACATCAAACGCATCCAATCCTTCCAATCCAAAGTTCTCCGAACAATAGTTAATGCTCCTTATTACGTTACCAACTCTACCCTACACCACGACCTTAAAATTCCATTTATTTTAGACCTGGTACCATCCAAATTTTCCAAATTTCATCAGAACCTTAGTCATCATCCTAACCCTCTAGCACAATCCCTATCCAGTACCACCCATCCCTATAATCCTCCTCGAAGATTGAAACGGCAGTGGCCGCGAGACGTATTGTAAACGTTTAAATTGGAGTTCTGACACTGGTCAGATCCTCCACTCATGTAATGTATGTTTGTGGCTATTACGCCCTAGTTCGGCCTCCACTGATTCACACCAGTGACGCGGCTGAGAGCGAGGGTCTAGGATCTTTTGGATTCCGCTTTTTCCTCCACAAGTGGGGGAAAAGCCCAGTCTGGGGTCCCTCTATAGCACTTGTATATTTTGTATATAGTTATGTTTGTTTGAATGATGTTTGTTTATCTGCAAACTTTTATTTATCTCAATTATAGGTTAATGTTTTGTTTTGTTTTGTTTTTATATTTATTATTATTTAATTCTATATATATCATTTATTTGTATTTATCTCAGTTATAGGTTGTTGTTTGTTTTCTTATTTTGTATATATATTATATTTTATTTGTTTGACTTTATCATTGTATATATTGTGTGAATGGGATCATATATCACTATTACTAATGTTCATATAGAAACAAATTGTAATATATCTCAATAAAATAAAAAAAAAAAAAAAAAAACATATAGTGGTGCTTTGTTGGTAATGATAGTATTGATTATATTTGTGATGGATATTTTTTTTATGTTTCTTATTTCTTATTAAAATTCATTTAAAATAAATATAGAAATATTAAAATTCAAACATAAATACTGGTTTTTTACATGTTATTTAAAAGAGCATTTCTAGTGTTGGATAATAAGCCATTACATTGTTTAGCTGTAGAAAAGTATTTATTAAGGAACAGAAATTGTATTAATTGAGGGACCATTAAAATAAAAAATGAAAAATTTCTTAGCGAAAATTAACGAGCTCGCAGTAAATTGAGAAGGGCGGTGTATTTTCAAAGACGACTGGAAGAACTTCAAGCCAAAGTAAGGTTTCCTAATTAGTTAGCCGAAGAATGAAAAATGAAAAGTGGGTCCTTTGGAAATGATGAAATAATAATTTTAAGATATTCAAGAAGTGGGAATCATTTTAAAAAACATACTGATTCCAAATATACTTAACTTATATGCTTACGTGTGAAAAACAATGAGAACTGTGTTACTAGTTGTGTTATGTAATACAGTTGTAAATTTAAATAAATAATAGATAACAAAATTATTTATACTTATATCGTATATTAGAATTAAAATGTTGAGTATAAAAATATAATTAAATGATTGGTGATATATGTTTAACAAAACCTTCATTTTATATTTATTTTTATATAATTTCTTTAATTAATACATAATACTACAAATCTAATATAGGAGTTATGTTATCAGTTTCCAAGCGTTATAACAGCTTTTGAAACTGCCCATTCTTTATTTAGACGAAGCATGCATAACTGCTACGCTTTAACACCTTAAGAAATCTATCAATTGCTTCACCAAAATTTTTTTCTGTTTACATAACATATTAAAGTATTTTTCTGAACTATTACCAATATTTAAAACAGATAAAATTAACTGCAAGATGGTGTAAGAGCTGTTTGTTAGGAATTTAAACATCGAACCTTTTAACGAAGATTAATGAAACAATAATCTAGCAAGATCATTTACTGAAATTAAAAAAATTATATTATATTAATTTTTAAAAAAATACTATTATATTTTTGTCAACAAATTTAAAGAAAATTGTGAATAATATATATTTATAAATCTGAAAGGTCAATCAAGCTGTTTTTTTTCAAATGTTTGAAAAATTAAATATAAAAAAATTAGAACCTTTACCGTTTTACAACTGGCGTAATATCTGAATAAGCTGACAAAAACACATTTAATTTTAGTTTCTTGAAAAAAAAAATTCTAAACAATGAGGTATTTATTGATTAAAAACTAAAGATATTATCAGTTGAAATGGTACAAAAAAAACAAAACAAAAAACAATGGTATATGAACTAAATTTTCTTGAATCATACAGTTTGATCAGGTTTAATAACATGTTTTTTTGTAATTATTTTAAAAATAATAATTTAACTGTAGGGGGCTTATATTCCATTATATTTATATTATTATAAATTACTTCCAATAACCTGATTTATTCATTCAAATTCAAGTTTTATTTCATACGCAGAGTATTTAAATTTTCAAATGACAAGGAATATATCATTCTCTATTGAAATTGTACATTATTATAATTTAATAACAAAATAAATAAAAAATTAATATTTAATAATTTTAATTAATAATATAATTGGTAGTCCTGCAGCAACCAAGGTCATTGAATCCAAAATTTTATTATAATTGTAAATTAAAGGACGTAGAATCTAGAATGACTAAAGCACACGTATGGTGTGCAAATCCATTATTTCTTTTATACTACTTTTATTATATTATACATGTATACTTAACAACGTAACTTACAATATATTAAACAACAACAATAACAATTAATTAAAATAATGTCAATAATAATTTACAAACCCGGTTTTTAGTCATCGTAATGATCGTAATCTTCGCCATCGTAACCTTCTCCATCGTGCTCTTCATCGTCGTGTTCTTCTCCATCATGCTCTTCTCCATTGTGATCTTCTTCATCATGCTCGTGTGATTCATCGTATCGTTCCTCTTCATCGTACCGTTCTTCTTCGCTGTAGGGAGCTTCGTCGTGTCCCTCTTCTTCGGAAGTATGGTACGGAGGCTGGTGGGTCGTCGTCTGTGGTACATCTTTTTCAACATAGTACGGTACTTTCTTCTCAACCGGAAAAGCGTAGGGTTTTGGAACAAAGACAGGGTAGGGCTTGTCCACTGGAACTTCAACTTTCACTGGATACTTCTTCTCCACGTAGAAGGGCACCTTCCTCTCCACAGGCACA
Organism: Piezodorus guildinii; assembly: GCA_023052935.1. NCBI lineage: Eukaryota > Metazoa > Arthropoda > Insecta > Hemiptera > Pentatomidae > Piezodorus > Piezodorus guildinii. The sequence continues at coordinate 213,026,891 of CM041292.1, read as the reverse complement.
GGGATTTTAACTGGACGAGGTACGTCCACGTACTCCTTGACTGGATAGTAGATCTTCTTCTCGACAGGGTAAGGCACTTGTTTTTCAACGTAAAATGGTACCGATTTGGTCACTTTCACAGGTACTGGATTGTCGACTGGTATTCGAACAGGTACTGGTATATTCTTATAAATAGGATAAGGATGTGGTATCGGTACTCTAATCGGTACTGGTACCCTTTGTTCGATGTGTACTGAATAAGGCCTAGATACTTCGACAGGTATCGGTCTATTTACTGGAACTTGCACCGGGTATGGAACACGTTTCTCGACGGTCACTGGAACGGGATAACGTACTTCTTCAGTGACCTTGACGAACTGAGAATGGCCTTCGTTGTTGAAGATCTCTCGTTTTTCATGCTTCTTCTCCTCTTCGTCGGACAGCTCCCCGAACACAGCTCCTGCCAGGAGTACGATCAACACACACCTCCTCATAGTAAAGCAACACCTCACTAACTGTTTCTTCACGGAGCGCTGTCCACTTTATATACTGGCCTATAGAGCCTTATATAAGCGTGATATGGTCCATGTTACTACATCCGTTCAATGAAGCCATCAATGAAAGAGCATAGTCATTATCGTTGACCATTTTCTTTTATATTATCCATATTACGATACGATATTTCTGAAATAGCTTACAATTTATAGTTAGGTTAAAAATGTTTCACACTCAAATATGCACTCTTTAACTTAACTGTTTTTTATACATTTATAAAATATAGCTTACTGCTATTCGTCCACTTAGATGTTAATTGGCTTACTGTTTCTATTATTTTCTTATAAAAGAAAGAAATAATAATAATAATAAAAGAAAATAATAGAAACAGTAGACCAATAAACATCTAAGTGCAACCTAGAAATGTAAAATAATCTATTGTGTGTTGAAAAGTGTTTTTATAAAAAAAATTCTTGATAATGGGGAAAGAACCCCGAAACCTAGAAAAACTATGTAATCAATTGTGAAGAAAAATAAATGTATAATAAATAAATAAAAATAAAATTCCTCTGTTAAAAATCTTGGCATCATCATCGACCAAAACCTGTCCCGGAAACCCCAAATTGCCCAAATTTCCCGTCGATCGATTACTATCCCAAAATTATTCCACCGATCCCGCCACCTCTTACCACTATCTACCCGTAAACTTCTAGTTTCATCACTCATTTTTCCCCACTTCGACTATGGTTGTGTGGCATTTGGCAGCCTCTCGAAGGTACTCGAGGACAGATTGAGAAGGATTATGAATTGCTTTTTAAGATTTGTGTTCGGTACCTCGAGACGGTCGCATGTATCCCACCTCTACGACGAGTTGAAGTGGTTATCCCCAACCTTTCGAAGACAATATTTCCTTGGATCATTCCTTTATCAAATCATAAACTCCCACCATCCATTTTATGTTTACAGCCTCCTAGTTTTCAAATCCTCAACCCATCACCAGGAAACAAGATCCCGTCTGTCCGATCTCCACACTCCTTTCCATAGAACCAAAAAATATGATAGCTCCTTTTTAGCCCGTTCCACTGCCTTATGGAATACCCTCCCTTCAAACATCCGTCATGCTCCTTCTCTATCATCGTCTTAATCCCTCCTATTTCAATTCTTCCTTTCCTCTTCAGACAGGTGTAAGCTAAGTTTTGTTATGCCAACTTATGTAAGGTGAATTTTACTCTAATGCACTCACTTTAATGAGAGGTACAAGTTACACTTTATGTTTATTCTTAGTTATTTATTTCTAGAAGTTGTAAATAGAGATGACACTATGGTTCTTTCTTCCTTTTTCATTTTCCATTCTAGTGTTATTTAATTGTAGTTACATTTTGTTTTTGGCCAGTTATAATTTATTTTGTTCATAATTATTATTCTTAAGGGACATTGTTCCAGAATAAAGTTGTTATTTTTCTATCCTATTCTATCATAAAATGAAGTTAAGGAGTGTATATTTGAGTGTGAAATATTAAGTAAAACTACCTAAAATATTATAAAAGAAAATAAAGTTAAAAATATTTTTTATTTTAGAGGACAATCCAAATGTTCCAAACCTATCATTAGTATTAGCTGCAATCCATCGTATAATAAATCAAACTTCTCAATATTGCTCAATTTACATTTTATGATTAAAATCCAACTTAATACTTCAGTCGAATCCTTAAGTTGAAAACTAAACATTAAGCGAACTAACATATAACTTTCATGTTGTACTACTTTAAAAGCCTAAAGGTATTCATCATAAATTACATATTCAATTTCTTTATCCATTGTAAAACGTAAATAAAAAAAAACACCAAAGAAGCAATGGATGTACCGATTCTCCCATGTTAAGGAAACTATAAATAATTAAAAACCATCCCCTATTTCATCTCTGTTTTGTTTGTTTTTAAATATTTTTTAATACGATCACTATTAATATTGGATTATACTTTTATATAAGATCCAATGGAATTATATAAGATGTTATTACTCTAACTACCGACATCATAAGCCATAGTGCCTTTCTTCCCCGCTGATAGGATTCGGAACATTAGCTGGCTAGTAAGACGGAACAACTACTTCTGGTAGCTACTGCTTTCCGAAGTGGGTTCCCTTCTCAAAATTTCTTATATATATGTATGTATCATTAATATGTATTGAAAAGATTCTCGAATAAATAAAATATAATCTGTGGTGACAGCTGAAAAAATGTGTGGCATGAATAGGTAGAATTTTAACTAATACCTTAAGATTGCTAAATTGTTCTAAAATCAATAAACATAATAAATTCAGACTTATGATGACTGATCTAATTATAGTAACTTGAAGATTTACTAAAACTTTAATCATTGTATAAGACTATGGATTCATTTAGTATGGGTTTTAAGGGTATAACAGGTCCTTAATATTTTTAAGGTAAAACAGGAAAAGATAATATAAGGAAACATTTTTAAAACATAAATAAAATATTAAATATTGACAAAATAATTTTAATGAAATAATAGGCTCTACAATTTAGACAAATGTAAATGCTGTTTTTGAACAAGAAAACTAAAAAAAAAATAGTGCCCTCATAAAATAAAAGCATGTAAGTGACTGCTGACTATTCCTTGTTTTCATCTTCCTTTTTTTAAATATAAAATTTGTTGTTTGTTGTTGTGATTGTAACAAATAAAAACATTATTTTCTGCACATAATCAGTATTATTTAAGTATATATATATATATATATATATATATATATATATATATATATATATATATATATATATATATATATATATATATATATATGAACAGTTTAAGGAAATAAAAAGAAAATGAAATGCAAATACCTTTAAAATAAGAGGTTTGAATATTATATTATTTTTAATTTAGAGAGATACAGCTTTATGGAAATCCAGTTAAAATTTTATATTTTCCGGAGAAAAATACTCTGAAAGGTGGCAAGTATAACTTACGACGCTCTCTAAGATTAGTTGCTTTAGTTTTATTTAAAAATCATTTTATTTTTTTTCTTAAAATTTTTCTTCTTAATGTTGTGAAAACTTTGAATGATATTTTCAAAGAGATCTTCATGATTCGTGCTAATGTAGGATTTTTGCCAACATGCTAAATTATCAGAATTGGATTATACGGAAATCTGTTTATGTCGGTTAGTTCAATTTTATTATTGATTTTTTTGGATTCAGTTAGAAACAGCTTCTTTCATGGTCTATTATTTTAGGAGAACGAATTTTTGTTGTTTAAAGTATGATTAGCGGTTTTATCCTTAATACCGTACTTATTTTTTCTAAAATCTAAATAAATTCAATAAAAAACATATTAATAATGGATATTATTGGGTTGATGCAAAATTAATGCAGGTTTTTAGTAGGTATTGTAAATACGCCATATCTTTACTTTAACCGTATATATTTAATCAAAATAATTTCCATCTGAATCAATGCACTTTTGCCAACGTTCAACAAGCTTTCTTATTCCACCAGAAAAAAAATCCGAATCCCTGGACTCAATGAAATCACGAAAAGAATTTTCAATGTCGTCCTGGTTTAGAAAATTTTTCTCCATCAAAAAGTTGTCCAGATGCCTGAAAAAGTGGAAGTCTGTAGGAGAGAGGTCAGGTGAATAAGGCGGATGTTGGAGAACTTCGTAGCCCAACTCGTGCAGTCGTCGAAGCGTTGGTTGTGCAACGTGTGGTCTGGCGTTACTACTGGCACCCACTTGGCCAACTTTTTTACCTTACCAATTGCTTCCAAGTGGCGTACAACTGTCGATTGGTTCACAGCGAGTTCCGCCGCCATTTCTCGTGTGGTTTTGGTTGGGTCTTCTTCCACTTTTGACCTCAGCTGGTCGTTGTCCAGAGCAAGATGATGGCCCCGACCTTCCTTGTCTTCGAGATCGAAATCTCCTCTGCGAAACTTCTGGAACCAACGGTGCACCGTGCACTCATTAATAGCCCCCTGACCCCACACTTCATTAATATTACGAGCCGTTTGCTCAGCGCTGCGCCCTAATTTAAATTCGTAAAAATAAATTTGACGAAAATCGCACCTTGACATTTTCGATTCAAGACCTTTGAACACACTGAACAAAACGATTTTACTAAACAAATTCATGGTGAAAGAGAGGGTATTAGATAAGGTTTGTTTTGGTATAATAATGATCAATGTTAGGGTTAGCTTTGTTTACACAATTGGAATTAAGATATTGCAATAGAGGAAACCTGCATTAATTTCGAATCAGCCCAATATAAAGCTATTAAAAAGTTAATATTATAAACAAATAATAAAAAGTTATAAAGTACAACAAGCAAAATTTTTGGATTCCTTAAATTAATACGATTTAATAAAATCTAATAACGCATTTTTTTTGTATTAGTCATCGAATCCTTGACTGTATGTAGATCATATATATTATAAATTATTTCAATTCCTCTAGTTTCTTTATTCTTATTCATTTATTCTTTCACGATTTCTTATTTTAGATGAACGTATTTCACTTTTTGAAGATTGGTGAAAGCGGTTTTAATTCGTTATACCGAAATAGTATACCCAATTTTAATAATATTTGGAGAAAAAAAAGAAGCAATATTTGTAAGGAAGGGACGGATGATAGTAAACGAAAAACAAAATACGGCAGTGAGTAGACTTGTGCTAAAAGTGAAGCCTTTAGGTACATTTATCAACATTCATTTTCAAATGTGTTTATTTCGCTTTGTTGAGCTATTTATTAGAGCATTAGTCTTGGCAGACATTATCCTACAGCTGAGTTAAGTTCTATTTTCTATTTGATGCTCTTAGGCCGTCAGTTCTATCGCCATGTGGACACGTCGGGTCGTGGGAGGTTGAACCATCACGGTTTGTCTGCTCCCGGTGATAACTTTGCGAAACTGCTAGGCTATTAGTGAAATGGTTCCCGGGAACAGAACTACAATGTCGCAGCACTTCACTGAAATAGCTTGATTGATAGTGACGTTGCTCGCGATATAAATATAGAAAGTCGGTGTGAGTTCACCCTTCTCCATCTAAAAATAAATGAAGTGCTTTTCATTTTATTTATTAAAATGGACAACGATATAACCCGCAAAATGGACAACGATATAACCCGCAAAATGGACAACGATATAACCCGCAAAATGGACAACGATATAACCCGCAAAATGGACAACGATATAACCCGCAAAATGGACAACGATATAACCCGCAAAATGGACAACGATATAACCTGCAAAATGGACAACGATATAACCCGCAAAATGGACAACGATATAACCCGCAAAATGGACAACGATATAACCCGCAAAATGGACAACGATATAACCCGCAAAATGGACAACGATATAACCCGCAAAATGGACAACGATATAACCCGCAAAATGGACAACGATATAACCCGCAAAATGGACAACGATATAACCCGCAAAATGGACAACGATATAACCCTCAAAATGGACAACGATATAACCCGCAAAATGGACAACGATATAACCCGCAAAATGGACAACGATATAACCCGCAAAATGGACAACGATATAACCCGCAAAATGGACAACAATATAACCCGCAAAATGGACAACGATATAACCCGCAAAATGGACAACGATATAACCCGCAAAATGGACAACGATATAACCCGCAAAAAGCATGAAGTAAATGTGGTAAGAATGTGGCTCAATTGAATTAAATACATGTACAGAAACACCTATTGGTGTATTAGAATTAGAATTAGAAATAGAAATAGAAATAGAAATTTTTTTTTTATTTATTTTTTTTTTTATATTGAGATATATTACAATTTGTTACAAAATGAACAATAATAATAGAAATAGAAATAGAAAAAAAAAACGTTTACTCTAGGACTAGGTCCCTAAGAATAACAGGTTTGTACAGTATATGGAAATATACATGTCTGGCCAACAGACAGAAGGAACATAATTAATAACTAATTACAATTATGAGTTAATATATAAAAACGCATATACACTCATATAACTATTGTTGTGTGGTGTATGACGGCCTCCCGGCTGTGCTTGAAGACCGACTAAAGCGCATTATGAACATTTCCTTCAGATTTGTCTTCGGCACTTCAAGGAGATCTCATGTTACCCACTTATACGGTGAATTAAAGTGGCTCCTCCCCTCAACCCGCAGACAATATTTCCTTCGATCATACCTCTACCAAACTATTAACTCCCAGCATCCTTCCTACATCCACAGTCTCCTTCGATTTAAATCCTCAGTCCACTCCCTTGAAACTAGATCGCGACAGACTGACCTTTACCTTCTTACCTACAGAACCAAAACTTTTGATCGTTCCTTTATTGTTCGTTCTACCACACTCTGGAATTCTCTACCTATCCACATCCGCCATGCTGCCTCTTTATCCTCATTCAAATCCCAACTTTTCCTATACCTACTGTCATCCCAAATAGACGATCAGCAAATATGATATGGCAATTCTATCTAGAAATCTACATTGAATGAATGAAGATTACTGTTTACCGCCCAAATTTTAATTTGCTTTAAATTTGATTTCGTTTGAATAAAATTTTAGTTTCTCAGAAGATAAAATTAGAAGATATATATTTTTCATTAATTTCTTTGTTATTTTTTATGTATGGTATTTTTCTCATTGTAAATAATTGTAATTTTAAATAATGATTGTAAATAATAAATAATCATGTTTCTTGTCTGTTGGCCAGACATATAATCCGATTGTACATAACTGTTATTCTTAGGGGACCTAGTCCCAGAATAATTTTTTTTTCTATTCTATTCTATATCCAAAAAAATATATACAATGATAAAATAAAAACTATTCTTAGAAAATATTTTGTTGAACGAAATTAAAAATACTGGAAGGAATTAGTCCGGGTGGCGGTCATTAAATGAAACAACTAAATAGTTTCAACTATTTTATTGTTTGCCAACGTTTGTTGTTGAGTGAGTTTCCATTCTCCCACCATGCGCCCTGATGATGACCCAAAAAGGGGGTCGAAACGTTGGCAAACAATAAAATAGTTGAAACTATTTAGTTGTTTCATTTAATGACCGCCACCCGGACTAATTCCTTCCAGTAATTCTCAACGGTCAACTAATTACATCCACAACGAAATTAAAAATAAATTAATACATAACAGCATTTAAATATAGACAATGAACAAAAATTATTCTTCAATCAAAGAACAGACTTGTGCTGTTCACCGCATTTCACGCATCGAGGTATGTGATGACAATAACTTTTAGTATGACCATATGCTTGACAGTTATGGCACTGAACTATCTCCTTCTTTATGTAAGGTTTTTCAACTCTTACGCTGGTATAGTACAATCTATTGAGGTCATAGATTTGTTCAACTCCTTCCGATGGCTCCAAGTTCACGAAAAAGAGAGGTAGTGGAATTTTGTCCTTTAGGACATTAGTGACTTGCCGCACTTTATAGCCTATCTCCGTTAATTCTTGTTTAATAGCTTCAACTGGTGTCGAGGGGTGTAAGTTTCTGATTACAACCCTTAAAGCTCTCTCTTGGCGTAGCTGGTAGGTATGGAAATCCGCTTTGGTATCAGTTAGATATTTCACTATTTTTCTATATGTCTCGGCAGTAGTAGGAGATATTTTGGTGTCATTAATTCTACTCATACAGTAGTAGCTGGTAGAATCGGTAATTTTGTTCAATTGTGTACACAACAACTGGAAATTTTTAATATTTTTGACAAATATTGGAGGGGGTCGTGGTTCACTAGGTATAGAAGCAGATTCCATGTTTTCTTTTTCGTTATGTAAAATCTGAAAAGGATTTGGGGTGAAAAACGGTGATTCGTCAGTCATCCCTTGTGACAATGTGCCAGGTTGTGGTTCAGATTCCGAATTAGTACCCGAAGGGGTTGCTTGTAATCTTTTATTAGTATCACGGCGAGGTCTTTGTTTCGTAAGAGACGGGATTGAACCACTAGATCTAGATCTTTTAGTTGAAGCTTTGGAGGACATTACTTGATGATAATATCGCATTTCATGTAAGGAAAATAATTAAATAATAACCAGATGTTGGGAGAAAAAATAATAACTTAAGAAAAGTTAAGCAAGACCAGCCTTGCCTAGCTATTGGCAATCAGCTGATATGAAGAGGTGACTCAGCATTCACTTTACGGTGCAAATTGTAGCCCAACTTACCGTTGTTTGCTCCAATATTTACTGTTGTTGTTATCCTGAAGCCTGGTGATGTTTTCAAGACTGTTCTGAAGTGATATCCAACTGGAAAAGCAAGAAATCCAAGAGCCGACTTGAAAGATGACCGCTATACTCATGCGCATGCGCAGAACTCTTCGGAACACTAAGTACAAATCTTAAAAATATGTTCATAAAATAATTAGAAGGCCTCGTAACCATGTTATTTTCAGAAATCCAGGAGGATTATTTTAATAACGATCAAGGAATCGACAAGGAAGCAAACTAGTCTAGTAAAGTATAACTAAAGCTTTTCATCTTCCTTAATGATCATGTTAGAAGCAAACCAGCACATTATGGTTACTATGGATGTATTTAGTTAGCTCTGAAGAATTAGGAGCATTGAAAATGCTACGAAGGATTTTAAACTTTGATGACGGATGGACAAGTTCAAATATAATGTATATATGAGTGTTGGAAATCATTCGAATAGTGGCTTCCGTCAAGAAACTTGATGGTAAGCATTTATAAAGCTATTAAGACCCCGGTGGTTCTAGAGTCATGCGAAACGTTGACGAATAATTCTTTGATTAAGAATGAACAACGCCTTAAGGTTTTCGAGAATTAGTACTTTGATCCGAAAAAAAATATATAACACTGGAGAATTTAGAAGTCTAGACGTCTTGGAATTACGAAGCTTATACCCTGTCAGTATGATTGAGTTGATAGGAACGCGGCTCACAGTTCAAAATATGACCGATTTAGGTGGACAAAGTTCTGAAACTTGTCTATATTTAACCTTTAGGGTCCCAGATTACAGAAAAATATATTTAAAAAATTATAAAAACTAATTAATTTTTGACACGATTGGCGAGAGGAAAGTGGTCAAACATCAAATTTATCATCTAAAATCTAAAACTTACCTACATTTTACATTTAAAGTGCCAGAATAGGGGAAAATAATACAAAAAATCTAATTGTGGCTCGGAGTTGTTAAAATCTGCTAATAGATGTATTTTATATCATTCAGGAAATTCTTGATATTATAAAACTATTGATTCCGAGTGTTGTGTCTGAAAAAATTTTGTATCACCTAAAACGAAAAAATATCAAAAGACTAGAAGGATTGATGAAACAAATCCTTGGGGTAACTTGTGGGGTATATAGTTTTTTGTTATTAAATAGGGGCATACATTTACAAATTGCTAAATTAATTCTACAGGTAGGTTGCAATGTATATTCAATAACGAGTGTGGAAATATAATGTCTTACCTGTCTCAGCAATGTCCATTGTTAAATCAAAGCAAAAAGACATTGCTCTAAATACACCTTGAACACAATAAATGAACATCGAATAAAGATAATCCCACTGTCGGTTACTAGGCACTTGTGTGAACAAAAATGATTCGCTCATTTACTGTTTATTTGTAAACACGGTATGACGGGAAATATTAGTACTATGGGTCTGGCCAACTAATATTGGGTTGATGCAAAATTAATGCAGGTTTTTAGTAGGTATTGTAAATACGCCATATCTTTACTTTAACCATATATATTTAATCAAAATAATTTCCATCTGAATCAATGAACTTTTGCCAACGTTCAACAAGCTTTCTTATTCCACCAGAAAAAAAATCCGAATCCCTGGACTAAATGAAATCACGAAAAGAATTTTCAATGTCGTCCTGGTTTTGAAAATTTTTCTCCCTCAAAAAGTTGTCCAGATGCCTGAAAAAGTGGAAGTCTGTAGGAGAGAGGTCAGGTGAATAAGGCGGATGTTGGAGAACTTCGTAGCCCAACTCGTGCAGTCGTCGAAGCGTTGGTTGTGCAACGTGTGGTCTGGCGTTACTACTGGCACCCACTTGGCCAACTTTTTTACCTTACCAATTGCTTCCAAAAGGCGTACAACTGTGGATTGGTTCACAGCGAGTTCCGCCGCCATTTCTCGTGTGGTTTTGGTTGGGTCTTCTTCCACTTTTGACCTCAGCTGGTCGTTGTCCAGAGCAAGATGACGGCCCCGACCTTCCTAGTCTTCGAGGTCGAAATCTCCTCTGCGAAACTTCTGGAACCAACGCTGCACCGTGCACCCATTAATAGCCCCCTGACCCCACACTTCATTAATATTACGAGCCGTTTGCGCAGCGCTGCGCCCTAATTTAAATTCGTAAAAATAAATTTGACGAAAATCGCACTTTGACATTTTCGATTCAAGACCTTTGAACACACTGAACAAAACGATTTTACTAAACAAATTCATGGTGAAAGAGAGGGTATAATAATGATCAATGTTAGGATTAGCTTTGTTTACAATAGAGGAAACCTGCATTAATTTCGCATCAGCCCAATAATAAAAAGATGATGCACTAACAAATTCCAAACTATTAACTTGCCTTTTTACTACCTAAATCGGTGATTTTGCCCACTGTGCAGCGTCTCAAATAGGCGAGTAAAGTCATTGGGTTCAATACAAAAGAATTCCGAAAAGATTTGCACGTGCTGAACCATCAAGATTCTAGTTGATATTTATTTTAGCACTGTTTTATATATTAGCAATTATCATTAGTGATTGACCGAAAAAAAGTCCATTGAATATAGTAAAACAAGGGATTTAAAATCATCATCTCAATATGCTAGAACTTTTTAGACCTTAGAATGCTCAAATTGGACTTAAAAAAAGTTTTTAGCTGATATTTGTTTAACACTTTTTCATACATTAGCAATTATCATAAGTGATTAACCCAAAAAGTCCCATAGATATACTAAAATACGGGACATAAAATCTAGAAGCCAGATCTAATTGCTAGTACAAAAAGGTCAGTTAATTGCTATAAGTCTGATGAAGGTGGCTTGGAAGGTGATCAATGAACGAGCATGTGTGGGCAGCATTGGTCTAATCTATTTGCTTATATAATTGGCTTGCCTGAATAGAATTTTTTTCCAAATCTTGTGTTGATACTCTCTTTAGCAATTTATTTATCATCAATTTAATAGATATATAGATAACTATTTTTTTTTTCAGCAAATAACTACAAAAATGTTAAAACAATCTTAGAATTTATTTTAAAAAAACGTTATCTTTTAGACCGTCTAGTCAGGAGCCGACTCGTTCAACTATACAATTTATACAACAATAACAATAACAATTTACGATAACAGTAAATAGAATGTTACTCACTGATTCTATTTAGTCAGACTAAAAACAATAATAATAAACAATTACTAATACATATATTACAAGTTATAAATATAGTTAATTTATTTTATAAGTTTATATCTATAAGGCCATGCTAGTTTACAATATTTATACACAGCCATCCAGTTTTGACCGTTAAGATAGTTTATTACTTCGTCGATGCTTAAACAATTCTTTCCGAAGAACCATATTCTAATTTCACAAACAATGGGGCATGTAACGAGGAAATAAAAGGTATTTTCTATTTCTCTTCTATTACAAAGCACAGTGGTTCAGGTTCTAACTTTAAATATCCATTTCACCCCATTAAAACTTAATTTGGTATAAAAAAATGCGTGCATAATTATAATTTAAGTTTTTATAAACAAACATTTTTTTTTTTTTTTTTTATGACTACAGCCTTTTTATAAATTTTGTTATATAAATACCTGTCAGGGATTCCCTAAATTCCTGGAGGACTAGAGTCCAGTTATTTATCATACATTTTAAATCCACGATGATCGATTTTATGAATAGTTTTGGTATTAAAGTTTTCTATTGATTCACGCACACTACGTGCCTAGAGAAAAATAAGGGACTCATTTCGCCGACAGCTCAACGAGGCATGGCACTACTGCTGCAATTTCACGCCACCGTAACAAGCCTTTTCTCTTCCGGCTAAAAGGTTCTAGGCTGTCGTTATGTTTCGCGATTGACATCCTTAGCAAAGCATAGCATATATGCACATTATAAGTGAAAGTTTGCAAATTTTTCAAAAAATAAAGTAAAAAAAATGTTTACGTTTTGTGAGCTCAACGTCAGTTATGAATATGATGTCTCTGGTAATGCATTTATAATTATTTTTTAAATAAAATTTATTTTGATTCCTTTAATTCTTATATAGCGAAGTAACATATACCTTCATATCAATATCTTTTTACTTACACTTATCTTAATATGAAATATATAGTGTGGGAAGGTATTGAAATCGTGAAAATTTTCGAATTCCAGTTTTCGACACGATCTAGGGTCCCCTGAGTCCAAATGACCAAGTCCTACAAAAAGTTCTGTGTGTGTGTCAGTGTGTATGTATGTGGAAAGTCTATTGCAAAATGATAAGTTGTATGAGTCTGTAAATTCATATTATAAGAGTGTCCACAGCAAAGTTTTCATCAAAATAGTCTAAACAGGGCTTAAATTCCGATATTATAAATGTTTTTCCTCTAAAGTGCCTTTAAATTTCTACATTCCAAATGATTGATCATATATTTTTAATGACATTGATGAAGGACGGCTAAATATACAAGTTGGACGAATTTGATGACCAACTAAAGGATAAAAGAGCAAAACTACTTTTTGATAGTGAGAACTATAATATAGACGTATAATATACCGCAGGAAAGAGTAAAATTTTAGAAAGAATATGATCTGATGCACAAAGTTGTATTGGATTGCAAAATAAGTTCTAAGCGTTTTTTTAATATTTCAATTTAATCATCTCTGTGTTTATAAAATCAAGTTCTAAAAAAGAATTTGTTAAAGTGATTATATGCATTAGTTTCAATCGAGATTTCTAAGTGGTTTTTAGTTTGTTCAAAATTTAATAGAAAAAAAATAATTTTCTTCATTTAATGATTTTTTTTTTTATTTCAGAAAAGGAAAATTCGCTGCACAGGACTTTAATGAAATTTGCAGCGTGTATGCATGCATTAGGAGAAAGCACCGTCTGCAAGTCGTTTGCTCGGTTCGGAACAGGATATATTGACTTGGAAGAAGCAAAGCACTCGGATCATCCTTCAACTGTTGTCGACGGACGGAAATAAAAGATTACTTAAATGATGGCAACATTAATAGATAGATCGAAATGGGTCATATATAATTGTTTAAAAGTATTTACAAAAATCTGATTTTTTTATTGAAATTACCATTAAAAAACGGTACGAACTTATTTTAAAACCCAATATTTCCAGCGGCTACAACTATTCAGAAATACATAATTTCGAAGTATTTCGGTAAACAGAAATAGTAGATTCTGGAAAAAAAATAATGGTCCTCCTGAGTTGTAACCCTCTTCCAAGAATTTCGCATCTTATGAAGATGTTTTTATACTGAAGCCTTCTTTTTTTTTTTCAAATGTTTATTTATTGAGGATTATTACAATCTGTTTCAGAATGAACAATAGTAATACTGATATGAGACCACGTTCATACAACATATAAAGAAAATAATGATAAAGTCAAATAACATTAAATAACATATAAAGTAATACTGATATGAGACCACGTTCATACAACATATAAAGAAAATAATGATAAAGTCAAATAACATTAAATAACATATAAAGTAATACTGATATGAGACCACGTTCATACAACATATAAAGAAAATAATGATAAAGTCAAATAACATTAAATAGAAAATTAAATTCATATATACGAGTATATACAATAAAATAATAATAAAAAAACAAACAACAACTTATAATTGAGATAAATACAAAGTTGGCAAATAAATAAACATCATACATACAATGGTAACTATATACAATAAAATAATAATAAAAAAACAAAACAACAACCTGTAATTGAGATAAATACAAAGTTGGCAAATAAATAAACATCATACATACAATGGTAACTATATACAATATATACTACTGCTAAGGGGACCCCAGACTGGGATTTTCACTTGTGGAGGAAAAATCGGAATCCAAGAGATCCCAGCGCCTCTCCCTCAGCTGCATCACTGGTCTTAGCCAGTAGAGGCTGAGTTAGGGCGCAATAGCCACAAACATGCAGTACATGAGTGGAGGATCTGACCAAGGTCAGAACTGCAGTATAAATGTTTATAGAATGTCGCGGGGCCACTGCCGTTTCAATCTTAGTGAAGGATTGTAGGGTGGGTGGAGCTGGAGAGGGATTGACTAAAGGATTAGAATGATGAAGGAGGTTGTAATGTAATAAATGGAACATTATAACAGGTCTAAAATAAATGGAATATTAAGGTCGTGGTGTAAGGTACTGTTGGAAACATAATAGAGAGCATTAATTGCTGAAGCCCTAGTTCTATATTTTATTTATTTATTTATTATGATCTACACCTGCCACATTTCCGCTCCAATAAGCAGATTCGCGGTATATATTTTGTAAGAGCTGGCATGTCAGGCATGAGGGAGGTCAGTACCCAGCGGCACCTCCTCCTAACGTGAAGATTATAAGTTTAAAACAAGGAAATTCCTTAACCAGCTCCTTTTCAGCCTTCTTCTGGTGAGTTCCTGTATGTCCGTTGTCGCCATGTTTTGAATGATTATGTTGTTATGTTCGTAAAGTTTGTCATGAAATCTCTTGTATGAAGTATGAATGTAGTCTTGAACAGTAGGAAATAAGTAGGCCGTACCAGGGTGAGCTTATCATTAGTCTCAACGTTTTCGATTGAAAAGTCTGTATTTTTTTAATGTGAGTCTTTTCGGCGGTTCCGGAAATTCGAGATGAATATGTCCATAATGGTTTTAAAATGTAGGTATAAGTATTGAGTCGTTGTCTAATTTTCAGTGCGGATCGCTTATGAAGAATAGAGTACAACAGTTTCAATCTCCTGGTTAGGCATGGTCGTTCTTGTTTCACCTGTGGGCCCCAGGTCATTCTTCTGTCAAAGGTGCCTAGTTCCATATTAAATTCAGTAAATATATTTGAGATCTTTGAGTTACCACCTTTGTAAATTTAGCATTATTTTTATAACTGTCTTCCTGATATGACATTTATCAATGCGATCCTATACATCTGCTTATTTTTATAAAGCGTTTTATAAATACTATATTATATTAGTCACCTGACAACTTTTTAAATTTTAATAGACCTGAATTTATCACTATGCAGTTCACTAAATAGTATTCTCGTGAGTATATTTTATACTCGATATATTTTATGCCGATGATTTGGCACTGCTAAGTAAAGACACGGAAACCATACAACTAAATACAAGTGTGTTAATAAAAACCGGTAAAGAAATCGGACTCGAATTAAATACCGATAAGACGAAATATATGATTAGTAGCAAGAAACGGTGACGATCTTGGTGATATTGATATATATCAGGGCATACAGGAAAAAATGAAATCCAGGACGAAATAATGTCCTGGTCAAAGGTGGGAAATGCCTGTTATTATTCTGTTGCTAAGTTACTTAGTTCGCGGCTTCTATCTAAAAACTTAAAGGTTAGAATTTATAATACTATTATTCTTCCGACGGTTCTTTACGGATGTGAAACGTGGCCGCTTACTTTGAAGAATGAACAACGGCTTAAGGTTTTCGAAAATAAGGTACTGCGTAAAATATTTGGTCCGAAGAGAGATGAGGCCACTAGGGAGTTTAGAAGGTTGCACAACGCGGGATTGCGGAACTTGTATCCTGTGAATATAATTGAGTTGATAGCATCGCGGAGACTCAAATGGACGAGTAAAGTTGTTGGGCTCGATGAGGAGCGGATTCCGAGAAAGTTGGTATTCGCTGATCCGACTGGCTTGAACGGTGAACATTGGACGAGTCTGTGTGGACAGAGTTTGGTGGTATCGGCATCGATCCTTCGGGTTCGGTAAGCCTATTATTACTATTACTATATTTTATACATGTTGACTTGCCAGTGGACATAAACATGTATCCAATAAATATAAATAGGTTAGTTTTTATTCAACCCCCCTCCCCTTACTTATCATTAATTACAACATTTTGGCTTCTATATTATATATTATTTTATATATGGCTACTTATATTTCACAATGTCATTGATGTAGATAATATGATTGATAATTATGTTATTCCCAATCGTATAGTTTATAGCTAATTTATAATTTTCATCATTATAAAAGTGCAATACAAAGCACATTATAAATACTCAAAACACGCTTGCTAGTAAGTGCCTGTATTTTTAGAAATTATATAAGCAATTTGAATTAGCAAATAAATAAGAGGAAAACTTAATACTCGAGAGAAAATGTATCCACACAAATGAATTTCATGAAGATAATTATGTTATAAACTATCACCGAATATAAATGATTTGTTTCATGCTATAGACCTTTCAGGGTAGAATAGGACAAACAAATTTAAGAAAAGGAATATTGAATTTATTAAAAATTAATAAACTAATTAAAGAAATCATAAGTAAAAGAATAAGAATAAATTGTTTATGTATAAAAATAATTAAATTACAGAGATAAGGGCAACAGATTTTATCATAGCAATTGATTTCTTTATTTATTTAACGTCACTTTATGCTACTATGGCTAATCGGACGATGCTACAGTGGGCGTCCTAAATTTTGTCTATCCAGGTTTTATTAGATAGATAAATGTGTTTTATTAATAAATTTTACATTTTTCTTTACATTCGTCTAGAGAACACAAAATACTGGCATGGATTTCCGTCTGCCAGGAAGTTGGTTTATTTATATACATTATTAATAAACAAAAGTATAAGCTTACAATAACAAACAAAAAATAAATAAACATTACACATTATTGTAAAAAGATAGAGGGGTAATCTTTGTTTCCCAAATAGAATAAACAAAATAAGAGCACATTTCATAAATTTATACAGTGAGTTCCAATTAATTCCATTCAAAATGTCTATTATTTTGTTTTCAGTCAAAATACTTGCTCCAAAATACTTTTTCCTAAAATGATTAAATGCCGTACATTTACCTAAAAAATTAATTATATTTTCGTCCTCCTTACTGTTACAAATTGAGCATGTGTAAACTATTTCCCTCATCCATGGTTTACAATTCAGGGATATCATTTCGGCTCTTGTATTAAAAACTATTCTTATTAATTCTATACTGTTTTTGTCATTAATGTAGTTTACACCATAATCTAGCTTCTTATAAATTAGATGGTGTTCGGCACCCATAACGGAGATCCCTAGTTCTTTTTTAAAATTTTCCTTGGCTGCAGCTATTATATTAATCATTTGACTATTCCACCTCGCCACCGATACGAACTCCCTATCAAATAGACAGCCTAAATCTTCTGCTAGTTTTACCCATTCGTTTAGCCAGCTACAATTTTTGTTTTTCATACCATCAAGAGCTATAATTTTAGGTAAGCGTACATCACTATAGTTTAAAATTTTTATAATATAATTTAAATGCAAACTTCTTGTACTAAAACACAATAGATCCCTGCCCGTTTCCAGGTACAACATGTAGTTAGGTGTGTTCTTTGGTAAGTTAAAAAGTTTCTTCAAAAATCTATGAATAGTTTCTAATTGTTGGTAATTATGGTACCCCCAAAATTGCGCTCCATAATACATTACAGATTCCACCACCGCCTGAAATACTTTATACTTGGCCGATATCGGAACATGTTTATCAATGAATACGTTACTCCAGATACTATTGATACTTAACTTGGCAGTCTGTACTTTTTCTTTAAAATGCTCATGAAGTGATAGATTGTCAGAAATTGTCAGACCCAAATATTTATAGTTTCTCACTACCTCCATCTCTTCTCCCTTATACCACCATTTATATTTTATTTTGGGTCTTCTCCTTTTCGCTTGACCAAAAATCATTATTTTTGATTTAGAAACATTTAGAGCTAATTTCCATTTATCCAAGTACATCTCTAATCGTGATATTATTTCTCTTAGTTTAAACGGCGAATCTGAGAAAACTACAATATCATCGGCAAAAAGCAACGAGTTAACTTTAACTGTTCCCACTTTGATTCCCTCTCCTAATTCCTGCGTTATGTCATTTATAAAGAGAGAAAAGAGTATTGGACTCAAAGAACATCCTTGCCTCAACCCCCTTTCTATACTAAATTCGCCAGAAATACCTTTTTGTGTCCATACCACAGCTTTCGTTTCCGAGTATAAAGATTTTAAACTATTTACAAATTTTGTCGAAATTCCTAACGAGCAAAGTTTATAAAATAGCAGGGAATGATCCTCAGTATCGAACGCGGACTTGAGATCTATAAAAAGACAAAAGATCTGTTTACCTATAGCCTGTAATTGCTGCTCGATTAAATTATACAGAACAAAAATGTTATCAACAGTACTGTAGCATCGCCTAAATCCTGATTGTCTTTCATCAAGTATATGATTTACATCCACCCAATTTTTAAGTCTTTCAACCAGCAACCCAGTATAAAGTTTTTCTACAGCGTTAATAAAGGATATCGCGCGATAATTATTGGGGTCAGTAATGCATCCTTTTTTGTGCAGTGGATATAAAATTATCTTTCCGAAACCTGGAGGTAGTTTCTCTGAATTAAAATTATCATTGAAAACTTTGAGTAATAATTTTATAAAGTTTTGCGGTGCTTCTCTATAAAATTCGCTGGGAATTCTATCTATGCCGGGAGCCTTGTTGCTCTTTACTCTCTTAATAACCGCGCTTAGTTCGGAGCAGCTAAATTCACGGTCCAGGATTTCATCGGTAATACACGGTGTGCTATAAAAAGTTATTGGAGACGGGTTGGAAATATTATACAAAGTTTGAAAATGATCTACCCACTTTTCCATTTTTATATTTGGGCAAATAATATTTTTTTTGAACTTTAAATTATTTACTAGAGACCAAAATTGTTTAGAGTCTTTAGCTTCCTCGAATTTTTTAGTCAAGCTGAGCGAATATTCTATTTTTTTCTTATCACAAACACTCTTATACTCTTTTGATATTGAAAGAAATTTTTCTTTTATTACTTTGGCATTTGTCTTTCTAAATAAATTCAAAAGGACAAACATTTGTTTTCTGATTCTGACACAATCGTGATCAAACCATGGCCGCTTTTTATTTATTATAGCATTATTACTGTTATTATTAAAGTTACATACTGTTTTTGCACTGTTAACTATTGAATTAATTAAATCTTTAACTTCGGTATTAATCTTTTGTTCTAAAATTTTATTTGTGTAGCCCTCTAATATCATTTTATACTCTATTTTTCTAGATTCTTTCCACATAATTTTGGGTAGCAATGGCAGAATATTTTCTTGATTAATAATTGGCCCCAAATTTAGCGTTAAATTTATAGGAGAGTGTGGCGAAAAAGGCAGTACTACCACTTTGAAATCCAAAACCTTTTCTAATAATTGTAGATTTACTGCACATAAATCAATTACAGAACAACCCCTGCTACTGATATACGTAAATTCTCCCTGGTCTCCTTTAGTTAGCCCATTCAACAAAATAAAGCCATTACTTTCACAGAAATCTAAAACTTTAATTCCCTCACTATTAATTTTTTTATCTTTAGATGTTCTTTTTTCATTTAAATGATTAAAACTTCTACTATTTTTTGCACTGATCTGCCTTTCGCCTGTTCTCGCATTCCAGTCCCCCATTATTACAAATTTTGAGCAGTCTACATTTATAAAAAAAATCTCCAACTCCTCAAACTGCTCAGCCCAGTGGTTACAATTTAGATAAAGCGGAAGTAAATAAACCTGTTGACTATTCGCCTTTATACTAATAACGTCTCTGTTATTAATAACAACAAAATCGAGATAGCCCTCAACTATAAGATCCTGTTTACATGCCATCACTTCCCCTCCACTGCCCCTACCAAATTTAGAATATCTTATTGCCGGTTTCCAGATCAATTTATAATCAGAAAAATATTGAGTAAACAAATCTAAACCACTTTCTACAACAAAAGTTTCAAATAAACAAAATACCTGATATTTTTTTAGAAAATTTAGAAAATCATAATCTTTTAATTTAGCAGGTTTTATTAGGATAGGGATCTTGAATGAGTACATGACATCACACAGGCTCGGGACCACCTTGTAACGTCCCCTCCGAAGGACGGCATAACTAAGGATTTTTTACTCAAATTAAAAAATCCTAGGACCACCTGCGGGTTTGAACCCGTGACCTTTGGCATAGGTGGCTATTCATAGCAATTGATAATAATAACTAATACTAGTGTAAAATAAATGCAGCTATAAGAAAATGTTATATAGATTATAGTATGCATACAATCAGACTTATATCACGATGGCAGACAAATTACAAATTTTAAACATATACTTAATGATTGCAAAATATTTGAAAGTTAATCATTTCATTTAATTAAAAGCTAAGTGTTATTTATTTAAAAGCTAATGAAAACAGAGGAATTGACGAGAGACGGAACAAAATTTGCTTTCTAAATTTAAGACAGACTTACTTAAATTCAGTAAAAATATAGACTTCGACTCACTCACTAAATACGAGCAGAGTAAGTAACTTGGAGGCTTCATTTTTTTTTTTAATTTAGTTTCGATATTGTTTTATTATTTCTTTTTACATTATTTTGTACTTAAATGTTAAAGTTCAATAACTGTTTTCATTTGTTAAGTAATATTATCATATTACCATTCATTTATATATATTTCAGTATATGTATATACATATACAGATTTAAGATAATTAAATAAACGTTAACTAAAAAAGAAACATGTGTTCGGCCATAGACGTATCAAGATAATGCATTTGCCATTTCCATTTTTCGCATATAAATAACGAGGCATCAGTAATTTGCAAGTCAGATACCTGCGGATCAGATGAAGTAACGACAAATAGTTTTGTAACAGTCTAAGATCGCTGGAAGATACCACCTCAGCCCGAGGCAAGAGGATGCAAATATTTGGTCCCTTACTGAAAACATCGTTAGTATTCCTTGTATTGAAAAAAAAAAAAATCTTGTTTGACGTCATTTCACTTCTTATAATAAATAAGAATTATTTTAAGTCATCGTATTTGCTTTAGCATTTTTCAAAAAGTTACAAATATATGCAAGCTATCCAACTATTGTATTGGTTGATTATGGTTGTTTCTTACACCTCAGGTTAATTAAGTACTGAAAACCTTTATCATAATATAATGATGCAGTCTTGTAGACCGTTGAGAAATTAGATGAGGAAGATGGTTGGGGGTGCGGTCATTAAATAGAAACACACATTAGACTTCTTTAGACACCTTCTCAGAGTCAACCCTGATGAAGGCCCACAATGTAGGCCGAAACGTCGGCACATAATTAAAATATCAGCAAGTTTTAATGTGTGTTTCTCTTTAATGACCGCACACCCAACCATCTTCCTCATCTAATTTATTATAATATAAGTATTTTTCAAAGCAAAAGTATTACTTTGAAATTAACTAATGTTCTGCCTCAGCATAGTCATCTTTATCTTGGAAAAATACAGCGTGATGAGAATCTACCAGTGGACACTGTACTTGCCTAAGCATCTAAAAATATAATAACTTATAATGCACTAAAAATGTGTCACAGTTTTGCAAAATAAAAAAAAAATCATTCAGATACTCAGTAATTGTCCTATCTGAAATATTAAAAAAATAAAATTGTTTAAAATATTTTTTAGATTTTTTTTTTTACTTTTATCAAAAAGAAATATAATAAAAAAATAAATAATAATATATTTTAAAAACGACGTAATTCGTTTATTTTTTTAAAAATAATATTGTTATTATAGCAATACTTTTAGAAAAAGAAATTATTCTAAAATATAATTTTAATAGCTTTTTTTTCTTTATGAATAAATATATAGAAATATATTATTGATGTTATTTACCTCTTTTACATTAAAAACTGCACTAGAATATATCGATTTTTGGGCAAAAGTTACCTTAACTCAAGTCTAGGAATGTGAAGTGTACGGACGATGTGTGTGGACGATTTTCCAAATTGTAAATAATTTTAAAAAATTCCTTTCTAGGTATTTTTTATTTATAAATCACTATAATATCTCATAAGGGACTATTATTTATATTTAAATACAAACATAAGAAAGTTATTAATAATTTGAAAACTTCATTTCATAAAAATGATAACTTAAGCCCTTTTACCCAACCATCAGTGATATAAGATAACAAATCTAAGGTTTACGTTTATTAGAAATATCACATAAGATAAAAAAAAGAAGACATTTAAAAAGAAATTGCACTTTATTTACATATAAATTAACTTTTGACTTACATTGTCAATAATTATGTAAAGGTATTTATGTCTTGGTATCTCTCTTGTTGATGTAATCTCCGTGACCATAACCTCCATGCCCGTAACCACCATGTCCGTAGCCTAATCCTCCAAAACCGTGACCATATCCTCCGAATTTGTGACCACCATACACAGGCACAGGTACTGGTTCCCTAACAGGCACTGGCACTGGTCTCGGAACTTCTACTGGTACCGGTTCATGGACAGGAAAAGGTACCTTAACTGGTACCGGGACAGGACTATGGACTGGGACCGCAACGGGTCTCTCTACTGGAACTGGAATAGGTCTAGGAATGTGGACGGGGTACGGTCTATCGACGGGTACGTTCACGGGAAAGGGTACTGGTCTCTCCACTGGTACAGGGACGGGTCGATCCACAGGCACCTGCACCGGGTAAGGTCTTGGAACGTCCACTGGTACTTTGACTGGTACTGGATAAGGTCTATCTACAGGTACGGGAACAGGACGGTCCACTGGAACCGGCACTGGTTTGGCAACAGGTACTGGTATGGGCCTATCAACCGGGACGCGGACGGGTACTGGTATAGGCCTCTCCACAGGATACGGGTGTGGTACTGATACTCTCACTGGTATAGGTACAGGTCTGTCAACGTGCACAGGGTATGGCTGTGGTATTCTTACCGGGACTGGGCGATCCACTGGAATATGCACTGGGTAGGGTATTCTTCGGTCCACAGGTACTGGAATAGGCACTGGTATCTCTCTTGTTAATGTCACTGGCTTAACCACAACTGGTCCTCCGTGGCCATAACCACCACCATAATGTCCTCCATAGAAATGACCTCCAAAACCAGGTCCTCCATGTAAATGTCCACCATATCCGGGACCGGCGTGAAGATTTCCACTAAAGCCATGACCGCCTAAGCCGTGTCCACCATAAAAATTTCCACCATATCCATGACCATATCCTCCAAATCCTCCATGTCCGTATCCATATCCATGGCCGTACCCATAGCCGCCATGTCCGAATCCTCCACCGTGTCCAAAACCATCTCCAAAGCCCGCGTCTCTCTTCCCGGTATTCCTGATATCTGTTTTGTTTTCTTCCTTAGCTGCTACTCCTCCTACTAGTAACACCAACCACACAAGCCACTGCATGACTGTCATCCTCTACTGACCGCTATAAGGTATATATACCTCAGCCAGCAGAGCGGACAGTTGCGACAAGTGTGACATTACGAAGCTAGGAGTAACACAGCACTGTAATGGCCAGTTCCAAAGTCCGTCACCGCCCACTGATCCTGCCTTACGTCAGCTGTTGGGCAAGGAAAGTGTAATGGATTACTTTCTAATATACTCGCAATTAGTTGATAATAGATAACAATCAGAAGTTTCTTTTTTCCTCGAGAAAAGGATAAAATGAAATACGGAAAGTCCTTGCAAAATAAGAAGGATAAAGCCAAAGTATTCTTCAGTTATCTGATATATGTTAAGTTCTGAAGGTTAAGTAAAAATGCGAATATTTACCAAATACTTTTTGCTTATAAATTTTAATAATCGAAGAGTTTAATCCAAATGCTCTCCTCAACTAATGGTTACGATTTTAAGGAAATTAGGTTACAAGTAGGAAGTAAGGAGGCGGTTTAGCAATCTTAACTAAACATGAATAGCACCTGCTTAATTATTTGAATTAGCCACCAATAAAAAAAGATAAATAAATAATAAATTATTTTTATTCTTAAAAAAAAGTACGAGTTTTCTTATTATGCAGTAAACTAAACAATATTTATATATCTTATACAGTTTTGAGCAAAACATGATTGTTCGCGCATACTTAAATTTAATTAGGTTAAGCCGTGAATACGGCACAGCTGTTAGGCTGTCTTTTGTCTGTTGTTTTATCCAGCGTCAGAGTAAGTTGAGATTTTGTCCCGGTTGTAGTCCTTGACGATATATGGTGGTATACGGTTACCGGTCACGAAAGAGGAATTCAATTTAAGAATTTAGGATCTCCTAAGTTTACATGAGAAAATCTAGGAGCAGCTGGAGGAGTCTGCCGAGCCAGAGCGAGAAGTTACGAAGCAGGCGACTAGGTAAGCTTTCTATCTTAAATTTCCTAGTAAAACTACTTTTTAGATCCCTTATTCATGGAAAAATCTAAATTTAAAGTTTTTATTTATACAGTCCACAACCGGAGGATCAGAAGAGCCACTTTATACCATGCAGTTTGCAGTTTTTTACGATTTTTTTGCCGAAAATGGCTCTGACGATTTTGATCCAACTCGCTATAGATTAGTGTAAAATTTGATGTGCTTTGATATCATATAGGTTTCATTCTAATTTAAATAGTCTGACAGGGCTAAAATACATATATTTTAAATCTTCTTCTTCTAAAGTATCTTTAATTTTGTAAATTCGTAAAATTTAACCCTTTCATGTGTTAGCATTAATAAAAATTTGGTTTGTCATACATGACAAAAGAATTTGACCAACTAATGGCGATGACAGCAATTTTTTTTATATTAAATGATTTATAAAACCTTCTAAATGATAAATAATAATTTTTTATTGCCACATTATTTCATCTGAAACACATTTTTCAATGGAAGCTCAATGTAATTCTCATGTCTCAAGCGCAATAAAATTTAAATAACTGTTTGTAACATGTGATGCTAATTATAAACAAATGCAATTTTTTAGATTGAGACCTTGATTAAAAGAAAGGTACTATATTCATTGTTGAAAATATTAAAGTGATCGCTAAAATCTCTCATTACTATTTTATTAAACTGGCTAATTTGATTCTTTTCGCATTAAAATCTAGAATTTTTTTCTTACTATATTAATAAAATCATATTTAAGTTATAAAACGAAATAATTCAGTGATATAATTTGGAACGAAACTTAATGTGTAATGCAGAACCTTTAGAAAATAATTGTATTCCGAAATCGCGTTTATAAAGGGCTTGAGTGCTCGTTAGAAAAAATCAAATAGAAGATTTATACAAATACGTATAAAAATCAATTTCGTAAAGAATGTCCTTTAAAAATGTCGGAAATCAACTTCTCAATCGTCCAATGACGGTCCAGGTAAAGAGAAAAAATCTGGTGCGGGCAACACACGACTTTCACTTACCGGAGATTTTTAATTGGTACAATTAGTACCAATGATATATCGGAGAAATGTTGACCTGCAGAAAATTTTAAGTAAATCACATTTAGGAGAAAAAGAGAATTGGTGATTCATTTATTTGTTTTTATTTAACTTGTGTTATCGTTTAAATACAAGTTTCATCAGCTTTACGCAACAATAGTTCTTTAAACAAGAATGCCTCCATCGCCAGAAAGCAATATTTTAATATTTCAAGTTTGACCACCAACCCTGTTATTGACTCGGTTTGCCTTAGCTCTAAAATGAATATTTTAGAAAAAGAGAAGTTGGTAACCGGCAATTAGACCCATTTAAGGATCAAACATTCACTCGCGTTCTTTAGTTTCTGCCTGAATGGTCCCCAATACTCCCGGATACTTTAAACAATTTAAGAAAAGGAGACATATTACGTATGTAGATCCTTGTGGAAGTGTATTGCATAAGTAAAGATATGTATGGAGAAGAGTTTAGGAGAAGGCAGTTAACTTATACGAAAGTCGTCTATAAATTATGTACAATGGTGGGCCATTAGAGGACAATTACAGGACTCATCGTTCCGAACAACTTGTAATGGAAATGACAAGGTATTCAAAACCATGTAAGTGCAGTAATTTTGTATTTAGAGCGAAGAATATAATAATGTTATGGCCTCAATGAGAGCTTCTGATTCTGTTATTTATTATTTATTATTTATTTGGTATCATATTGAAATCTTCCGTTTAACCAGTTTTTACTATGAATTTATACATGGAACACGGTTTTAAGCATATGAAGAAAATAAGAAGAATTTTTGTTGACAAATTATTAGGTATATTAAAATATAATGTCATAGAATAACAAGTGAGTCCTGATGATGGGGAAGGCCCCCGAAACGTTGACTCGATTAAAGTTTATTGAAATAAACTGTTTTTGGAAGACATAGAAACCAATTATTTGATATCATATTGCAATCTTCCGTTTAAACTATTTTTACTATGAATTTATGTATGGAGGATGGTTCCAACTATATGAAGAAAATAAGAAGAATTTTTGTTGAAAAATGTATCATATATGTTAGAACAGTAATATACATGTGTAATATACCGTTGGAAAGCTAAATATTTTAGAAAAAAATATTATCTAATATGCAAGCTTTGCAAGTTAATAGGGAGTGATGAAAAGCCAATAAAACTAACTGATTAGGTATTTTAGATAATAATATAATCGATTTTTTAATGAAACACATGTTTCTATAGAAATTCCATTTAATTAATTCTTTAATGGTTTCACTCATTTTTATCTCTTACTGTATTTAAAATTCTTTAATCGTTTCTAAAAACAGAGGTAAGTGAAAGTCGTGTATTGCCAGATTTTTCATTATGAATTTATTTATGGAGGATGGTTCCAACTATATGAAGAAAATAGGAAGAATTTTTGTTGACAAATTAACAGATATATTAAAATATAATGTGATGAAAAGTAAAGTGAGTCCTGATGATGGGAAAGGCCCCGAAACGTTGACTAGTTTAAAGTTTATTGAAATAAACTGTTTTTGGAGGACATAGAAACCAACTAGTTATTTGAGATCATATTGAAATCTTCCGATTAACCTGTTTGTATTATGAATTTATGTATGGAGAATGGTTCCAACTATATGAAGAAAATAGGAAGAATTTTTGTTGACAAATTATCAGATATATTAAAATATAATGTGATGAAAAGTCAAGTGAGTCCTGATGATGGGGAAGGCCCCCGAAACGTTGACTCGTTTAATATTTATTGAAACAAACTGTTTTTGGAAGACATAGAAACCAATTATTTGATATCATATTGCAATCTTCCGTTTAACGTGTTTTTACTATGAATTTATACATGGAGGACGGTTTCAACCATATGAAGAAAATAAAAAGAATTTTTGTTGACAAATTATCAGATATATTAAAATATAATGTCATAGAATATAAAGTGAATCCGATGATGGGGAAGGCCCCGAAACGTTGACTCGATTAAAGTTTATTGGAACAAACTGTTTTTGGAATACATAGAAACCAACTAATTATTTGAGATCATATTGAAATCTCCCGTTTAACCTGTTTTTACAATGAATTTATACAAGGAGGACGGTTTTTGTTGACAAATTATCAGGTATATTAAAATATATTGTGATGAAAAGTCAAGTGAGTCCTGATGATGGGGAAGGCCCCGAAAAGTTGACTCGATTAAAGTTTATTGAAAGAAACTGTTTTTGGAATACATAGAAACCAATTATTTGATATCATATTGCAATCTTCCGTTTAAACTGTTTTTACTATGAATTTATGTATGGAGGATGGTTCCAACTATACGAAGAAAATAAGAAGAATTTTTGTTGAAAAATTTATCATATATGTTAAAATATAATGTCATAGAATATAAAGTGAATCCCGATGATGGGGAAGGCCCCCGAAACGTTGACTCGATTAAAGTTTATTGAAACAAACTGTTTTTGGAATACATAGAAACCAACTAATTATTTGAGATCATATTACAATCTTCCATTTAACCTGCTTTACTTTCACTTACTATACATAGTGAGGGAAAGTATTGCGATCGTGAAAATTTTCTAATTCTAGTTTTTAACGGAAATACACGGTTTAAGGTCCCCTGAGTCCAAATAACCCCAAAAAATAAGTCTCGCAAAAAGGTCTGTGTGCCCGTGTGTGGTAACTCCCGGGCGGAAACGAAAAGTCCTATGAAACCGAAATTTTATATTTAAGACAACTATACACCCGAGACGTTACAAAACCTTTTTCATCAAAATGAGCTTACCAGAAGAGCCACTTTATGCTAGCATTTTGCACCTTTTTTCGATTTTCTCAAAAACAGTTCCGACGATTTTGATTAAACTCGCTATATTGATATAAAGTTAAATGGGATTTAATATCATGTAGGTTTTATTCTTATAAAAATAGTGTGACAGGGCTTAAATGCCGATATTTTAATTTTTCTTCTTCTAAAGTATCTTTAATTTTGTATATTTTATAAAAATAACCATATTATCTAGTTAGCATTGATAAATAGCAGCTAAATACGCAAGTTGAGCAAATTTGAAAAGCAACTAAAGGATAAAACTGAAAAAATATTTTTGTAATGCAATTTTTCATTTTTGAACATAAGAACATTAATATACATGTGTAATATACCGTTGGAAAGCTAAAGATTTTAGAAAAAAATATTATCTAATATGCAAGCTTTGCAAGTTAATAGGGAGTGATGAAAAGTCAATAAAACTAATTGATTAGGTATTTTAGATAATAATATAATCGATTTTTTAATAAAACACATGTTTCTATAGAAATTCCATTTAATTAATTCTTTAATGGTTTCACTCATTTTTATCTCTTACTGTATTTGAAAATTCTTTAATCGTTTCTAAAAACAGAATTAAGTGAAAGTCGTGTGTTGCCAGCACCAGATTTTTCATTATGAATTTATACATGGAGGACGGTTTCAACCATATGAAGAAAATATGAGGAATTTTTGTTGACAAATTATCAGGTATATTAAAATATAATGTCATAGAATATAAAGTGAGTCCTGATCATGGGGAAGGACCCCGAAACGTTGAATAGTTTAATGTTTATTGAAATAAAATGTTTTTGGAAGACATAGAAACCAACTAATTTTTTGATATTTATTTTTTACTTTCCTATACCTATATATGAAGTATACAGTAAGTGATAGTATTGTGATCGTAAAAATTTTCTAAACCTACTTTTTTACTGAAAATATGTTTTAGAACCCCAATTACCAAGTAACGTAAAGTGTTCTGTGCGTGTGTGTATGGGGTAAGTGAAGCTCAAAAATGATTATTTGTATTAAACTGATATTCCATATTTTACAAGAATTTATATCTGAAATATTAGAGGAACTTTTTCAACAAAATCGGCGGATCAGAAGAACCTTTTTATACTACGTAGTTTACACTTTTTTACGAAAATGGCTTTGATGATTTTGATCAAACTCGCTATGCAGATGTAAAACTTGACGGGCTTTGATATCGAATAGGGTTTATTCTTATTGAAATAATCTGAGGTAAAAATACAGATATTTTAAATTTTATTCTTCTAAAGTATCGTTAATTTCGTAAAATTTAACCATTTCATGTGCTAGCATTAATAAAAATTTGGTTTGTCATCCATGACAAAAGAATTTGACCAACTAATGGCGATAAGAGCAATTTTTTTTTTATATTAGATGATTTATAAAACCTTCTAAATAATAAATAATAATTTTTTATTGTCACATTATTTCATCTGAAACACATTTTTCAATGGAAGCTCAATGTAATTCCTGAGTCTTTATTAAACAGTAACTTTATTTGAATTTTATTAAAATTATTTCAACAACGGAGCTATGCTAAACTCGTGTGTTGCGCCCACCAATTTTTGTTTTTTATTATAACTCTATACGAAAAATAAATAAATGGCTATACAACAATATAAAAAGGTGGATTAGATGGGTTTTTACTAAAATTTATTGTTATTATAAACCGTAAGACCTATTTTATTATTTTCACTATTACTCAACTTTTAATGAGTCGAAAACATTAATAATCACTGTCGTTGTGATAGGAGCGGCGTGGTATCGAGGATGGAGCATAGGCTACTGTTTTCCGGGACCCAGGTTCGAACTTTGTGTGGTGCAAAGTTATTATTCAGTGATTTAAGCCGTGGAGCAGCCCTAGGGTATGGAGATCCACCTGGGGCACATCTAGCCTCTGCAAAGTGGGTACCCAAAATTGTACAAGTACAGACCTTTTATGAGTTGCAAAGTATTTTTATTTATTTATTTATTTTTTTTTTTATGGGTATTGACTTGTTATTTGTTACTTACTTTCTGGGTTGTTAAGAAAACATAACTTGAATGTAACGAAGCTTTTCTAAATTATTAAATCAAGTATGCAATATTTTTTTTTTTTTAATTAAATAAAAATACATCTAGTAAATGTGATGTTAATATATAAAACTGTCATGAAATACATGTATAGACACTACCCAGTGGCAGCACTCTAAAAATATTCTAAACCAGAAGGTCCCGGAGCCATTTCCTTTTCAGGCGCCTCTGAGGATTATCCGGAATTGAAGAGGAAGAAAGGATTGAAACTAGTGGGTTAGAGTGAGAATGGAGTTTGTCATGAAAGGATTGATACTTGGTCCGGGCCAAATCAGTAAAATAGGGAACATTAAGGTCTTTATGGATAAGTTTATTCGTGACAAAGTAAGGAGCGTTGAGGATTTTACGTAGGATTTTGGATTGTAAGGATTGGATGCGGGAAGAATTTGATGGCTTAGTAGAGCCCCAAAGCTCTACTCCGTAAGTCCAGATTGGTCTTATAATAGTCATGTAGATGAGCCTTTTGTAGTTCAAAGGAAGGTTTGACCGTTTGTCTAGTAAGTGTTGAAGTAGCCTAAAGCGGCGAGCGCTTTAACTTTAACAGGTGATGCTAATTATAAACAAATGAAATTTTTTAGATTGTTAAAAATTGAGACGTTGATTAAAAGAAAGGTACTATATTCATTGTTGAAAATATTAAAGTGATCGCGAAAATCTCTCATTACTATTTTATTAAACTGGCTAATTCGATTCTTTTCGCATTAAAATCTAGAATTTCTTTCTTGCTATATTAATAAAATCATATTTAAGTTATAAAACGAAATGTTTCAGTGATATGATTTGGAACGAAAGGTGTAATGCAGAACTTTTATAAAATAATTAAATTCCGAAATCTCGTTTTTAAAAGACTTGAGTGATCGTTAGAAAAAATCATAATAGAAAATTTATACAAATACATATAAAAATCAATTTCGTAAAAAATGTCCTTTAGTACCTTTCGGAAATCAACGTCTCAATCGTCCAATGACGGTCCAAGTAAAGAGAAAAGATCTGGTGCGGGCAACACACGACTTTCACTTACCTCCATTTTTAAAATCAATGAAAGAATTTTCAAAAACAGTGATAAAAATACGGGAAAATATTAAAGAATAAATTAAATTGAATTTATATAGAAACATCTGTTTTATTAAAGAATTATATTTTTATCTAAAATAATCAATTAGTTTTATCTCCTTTTCATCACTCTCTATTAATTTTTAAAAGCTTGAGTATAAGATAATATTTTTTTCTAAAATCTATATCTTTTCAACAATATGTCATAAATGTATATTACTGTTCTTATGTTCAAAATCGAAAAATTGTATTAAAAAAATATTTTTCAGTTTTCTCCTTTAGTTGCTTTTCAAATTCGCCCAACAGGAATATTTAGCTGTTTTTCATCAGTGGTAACAAGATAATGTAGCTATTTTTGTAGAATCAACAAAATTAAAGGTACTTTAGAGTCAGACCATTTTAATCAGAATGAAACCTTCATGATATTAACGCCCATTAAATTTTACATCGATTTAGTTAGTTTAATCAAAATCTTCGTAACCGTTTTCAAGAAAATCGAAAAAAGGTGCAAAATGCATGGTATAAAGTGCCTCTTCTGGTAAGCTCATTTTGATGAAATAAGTTTTGTCACGTCTCGGGCGTATAGTTGTCTTAAATATGAAATTTCAGTTTCTTAGGACTTACCGTTTCCGCCCTGGAGTTACCACACACACCTTTTTGCGGGACTTGGTCATTTGGACTCAGGGGACCTTAAAACGTGTATTTCCGTTGAAAACTGGAATTCGAAAATTTTCACGATCACAATACTTCCCCTTACTATATATAGTAAGTGAAAGTAAAAACTGATATAATTGAGATTGAATAAATTCTAGACACATTCCTTTTGCACTCATAAATAACTCCGTTCTTATTCGACCTCGACTAATCCAGCCATGCGTCAGGTAATGCAGGATAGGCAACCGTTCCAGCTTCTTCATCGCTCCAGAACTGTCGCCAGGCTACTGCAATGATATTTTGTATACTTAAAAGTATTAACTATTATACAAGAAGCAATATATAATAATTACTGTCAATTATAAAGCCCGAGTTGATAAAAGACATAATTTATCCGCCTGACTATTATCTCAGTAATGAAGAGATTGATTTATAGGTCCCGAGCTAAACTAGAAATCGCAGGATCTCGCTAGGTATTCCAAGTCCTGGCAATTATTGTCCTGTATCCTTAATCCTCCCTTCCCTCTCTCCGCAGGCAACTAATTCTCGAAATTAAAATTGTCAAGCCATCCGCATCCGAATGGCGTATTAATTCTGAGTTTTTTCTCGCGGGTTAATGTGCCTGGGGGACCGACCCCTAGCTATATTGGCCGCTACTGCAGGCCGGTGAGCTCGTTAAACGGAGGGTGCGAATGTTGTGCCCAAATCTAGTTAACGAAATTAAAACTTTAGGTGAAACATCTTTTAGAAGCCCCTTTATTTAAATATATCTCTTCAGGATGTATTAATTATGCAAGGTAAAATAAACAAAACTACTCGATAAAAATATTAATTTAGATTGTTTGTTTTTTTAACGTGACTTCATGGTACTTTGTGTTAATTTGCCTATCCAAGCTTAATTAGGATAGGGATCTTTAACGAGTACCCTGACATCGCACACGCTCGGAACCATCTTCTTACGTCCCCCCCGGAGGACGGCATAAATAAGCAGTAGTTCATAGATAGAAATATCCTGAAGCTATTGTTTTTTTCCTATACAAGACGGTGCTGAAGTCCATCTGGACCTACGGACTTGAACTGTACGGACTGAACAGGGGACCGCCAAATTTTCTAACATCTAACGCATTCAATCCTTCCAATCCAAAGTCCTCAGAACCATAGTCAATGCTCCTTATTATGTCATCGACATTACCTTACAGCGCGACCTAAATATTCCATTTGAAAATTCTCTAAATTCCATCAGAATCTTATACGTCACCCTAACCCCCTAGCTCAATCCTTATCCAGCTCCACACATCCTTACCATCCCCCTAGAAGGTTGAAACGGCAGTGGCCTCGAGATCTCTTGTAACATGTATATTGGAGTTCTAGCATTGGCTCCAGATTCTCCACTCGCGTGCTTTATGCTTGACGATTGTATATAGGTATGAGTGACTTTTGTATATATTTTTATTGATTTTGTTTTGTATAATATTTTTATTGATTTTGTTTTGTATATATGTATATTGTATTATTATTATATAAATTAATTGTTTTGTATATATCGTGTGAATGTAGTATGAATGTTGTACTTTATCACTATTAAAAATGTTCTAAATTGGACTGATTGTAATATAACGTAATGAAGAACTGTTTCTCTCTCATTGTTTTTTCCAGTCAGGGACAAGTACTAACTCCACTTTTTTCCCCTTCCATTTGCTATTTAAATATTACCACACTTCTTCTTCGCTAATGAAATGTTTTATTAGATTCATCTTCGGAGTCCCCAGACGCTCCAGCGTCGCCGACAGGTATGCCGAGTTGAAGTGGCTCAATTCCGTTTCTCACCGACAGTATTTCCTGGGAGTATTCCTATTTAAGCACTTTTAAAACCCAAAGTCCATCCTACGTTCTTGACCTACTCATCCCTTGTTCTTCAGTACATTCGTTTAACACAAGATCCCAACCCACTAACCTCTATTTGCCCTCTCATCGAACATCATTCTTTAAAAAATCTTTTAGTTTGCGTGCCACCTCTCTTTGGAATTCCATACCTACCTCTATACGCAAAGCTTCTTCCTTAACCTCATTTAAAAACAAATTATTCCACCATCTCCTCAGTAATCAGTCTCATGAATAATTGTATAAAAAATTTAAGAATAATAGTCATATTTCAAGTTAACAAAAACTTTTTTTTCTACGATTTTACGATATTACTGTGAGGTTCAATCATAGTATCTCTGTATGCACATGTTTTCAGTATTATATAGTCATACATGAATGTTCTATTGTCATTGTATTTACAACACTACAAATAATGCAAGTAGTAGTCATATGTCGTTCAAGCAACAGTATTTACTATGTTTATATATAATATAAGTATAACCTTAAGTTTGTTTTTGTAATGTTTTTATTTTTAAGCCAGACTTAATACTCACTCTTGTACTTTTTTTGTTATTCTTAGGGGACAGAAGTCCCAGAATAAAATTTATTTTTCTTTCTTTCTGCTTTCTTCTTCTGTTCTAGAAGGATAAATAGTTACTATAGTTGTTTTGTTACTAAGATGTTATTTGTCCTTGACATTCGGGATGGCTAAGAAACCACAAGATCTAAGAGAGGAGCAGATACAACTTTTTCAAAGGAATAAATTCACTTAGAGGACAGCTATTTAGCAAACTATCCGACTGTATCTATTTGCGGGACCCAGAGCCCGGGGTGGGCGACGGCTGAGGCTGGATCCAGGGACTATTTATTATGCTGTCGGTGGTGGGAGATTTATCAAGTCCACTAAATCACTCCCGTCCGTATCGAGGGAGCTCCAAATTGGACTTCAATCACGCTCACTCAGATATAAAATATTTTGACAACCTAACAGAATTTTTATCATTCACAGTCTCATTATTTTATTTTGAAAAATAAATATTCGAATTGTAACGGACACCCTGAGGGTATCTTTCATCAAATTGAATCCTGCGGGATTTCAAGGTAGCAATCTCCATAAAACCGTACATTTCCGTTGATTAATATAAGCCAATAAAATAATTTTTAACAGTCCCAAGAATAACAAGATGATTTTGCTAGGCATTACCTTTATTTATAACTTCTATTCATATATCTTATATTTAGCTTTGGCAGAAATTAGAAACATTAATTGGCCAATAGATCGAAATTTGTTATGTTAAAGATCAAAGTTTGTATATAAAACGGTTCCTGTTTATTCGCTTTATAATTATTTTATGCTGTAAATAAACAATTCAAAGTACATTTCATGAAATAATCTAAAAGTAAAAAATTAAATGGCGACTTTTACTTAGAATGAAAAAAAAAAAATTAAAACAGTCCTTAAAATATGAAAATCGGGCATAGGCATATCCTTTGAAATAGTCAAATTAGTCCTTTTCGGGCTTTTAGAGTTAGACTTAAGTTATTTCGGACAGCTTCTTGCATCGGGAGGAGAGTTTCTATATTAAAAAGAGTCCTTTTTAGTGTGGTGGTCCTAGTTACCAGTGATTTATTTCGATTCGCATCCTTTTAAGAGGAGAATTTAGTCAAAAATGGAGGATGTTTTCCATTTTGAACCGTATCCTGGTTACAATAAAAGTCAATTATTAAGAATCCTTTCAACGAGAATGGCGACTTTAACTTAGAATGAAAAAAAAATCAAATTAAAACAGTCCTTAAAATATGAAAATAGGGCATATCCTTTGAAATAGTAAAATTAGTCCTTTTCGGGCGTAATTAAAAGAATTAGTTACAATGTTACTTTATGGTTTTATAACATAATTTTACCTACGATCAATTCAGGTGGGCTGTTTGTTAAGGGAACATTGCCCTAAACCAATTTCAAGTGCTGGCATATTCTGTAGAGCAATACAATCTAGTGACCAGAATCATCTGGGAGAGACAGAACGATACTGAGACTTTTCTGAGCACATACCTCAGCGAAACT
The DNA here is from genome assembly GCA_023052935.1 of Piezodorus guildinii. Lineage (NCBI taxonomy): Eukaryota > Metazoa > Arthropoda > Insecta > Hemiptera > Pentatomidae > Piezodorus > Piezodorus guildinii. Next base: position 212,990,383 of record CM041292.1, on the reverse strand, counting down.
AAATAATTTTATTTAGAAGAATTTAACAACGGTATGGAGGAGTTGGAAATAGGAGCCGCACACTGGGCAAATCAACAATTTATGTGGACAAAAGTCAAGTCTAAAATTTGGAATTTTCTAGTGCTTCACCTTTTTATCGTTAGTTGGTAAGACCCATAATACTAATAGTTCCCCCCCATACAATGTTTACAAATAAATAGTAAATGAGTGAATCATTCCTGTTCGAACAAGTGCCTAATAACCGGCAGTGGGATTATCTTTATTAGATGGCCATTCATTGTGTTCAAGGTGTGTTTAGGGCAAAGTATTTTTGCTTTTATTTAACAATAGACATTGCTGAGACAGGTAAGACACATATTTCCTCACTGTTATTAAATATACATTACTTTCTACCTGTAGAATTAATTTAGCAATTTTTAAATGTATCCCCTATTCAATAACGTAAAACTATAAAACCCCCAAGTTACCCAAAGGATTTGTTTGTAAGATTGTTTTATCAATTCTTCTAGTCTTTAAATATTACAAAGAATTTTGCCATTTTTTGCGTTTTGGGTGATACATAATTTTTTTTCAGACACAACACTCTGAATCAAAAGTTTTACAATCTATAATTTGAAGAGTTTCCTAAATGATTTAAAATACATCTATTAGGAGGTTTCAGCAACTCCGAACCATAATTAGAGTTTTACTTTCACTTACTATATATAGTAAGGGGAAGTATTGCGATCGTGAAAATTTTCGAATTCCAGTTTTCAACGGAAATACACGTTTTAGGGTCCCCTGAGTCCAAATAACTAAGTCTGTGTGGGTGTGGATGTCTGTGTGTGGTAACTCCCGGGCGAAAACGGTAAGTCCTATGAAAATGAAATTTCATATTTAAGACAACTATACGCCCGAGACTTCACAAAACCTTTTTCATCAAAATGAGCTTACCAGAAGAGCCACTTTATACTATGCATTTTGCACCTTTTTTCGATTTTCTCAAAAACAGTTCCAACGATTTTGATTAAACTGGCTATATCGATGTAAAACTTAATGGGCTTTAATACCATGTAGGTTTTATTCTGATTAAAATGGTCTGACAGGGCTTAAATGCCGATATTTTAAATTCTCTTCTTCTAAAGTACCTTTAATTTTGTAGATTCAATAAAAATAACTAGATTATCTTGTTAACGCTGATGACCCAACTAAAGGAGAAAACAGAAAAAATATTTTTTTTAATGCAATTTTTTGTTTTTGAACATAAGAACAGTAATGTATGATATACCGTTGGAAAGCTAAAGATTTTAGAAAAAATATCATTTCATACACAAGCTTTTAGAAGTTAATGGAGAGTGATGAAAAGAAGATAAAACTAACTGATTATTTAAGATAATAATATAATAGATTTTTTAATAAAACACATGTTTCTATATAAATTCAATTTGATTAATTCCTTAATAATTTCACGTATTTTTATCTCTAACTGTATTTGAAAATTCTTTCATTGATTTTAAAAATGGAGGTAAGTGAAAGTGGTGTGTTGCCCGCACCAGATTTTTTGTATTATTTTTCCTCTATTCTGGGACTTTAAACGTAAAATGTAGAGAAGTTTTAGATTTTATCAAATAAATTTGATGTTTGAACATTGTGCGCTTTTAATTTTTATAATTTTTTTTTTCATATTTTTCTCCGTAACCTGGGACCCTAAAGGTTAAATATGGACAAATTACAGAATTATTTCCACCTAAATCAGTCATATTTTTCACTGTGCGCCGACGGGCCCAGGGACAGGAAAATGATATAATAGAAGAGACCGCTCAACCCGGATTTAGACAGATTTGTTTAGCAATAGTTAAAATTTATTCTTATTAAAATTTTCTTATTTACTAACCATCATTGTATTTTCTTTGACAATATATTTAGATTATAACCTAATAGCTTGTGGCGTCAACACATGGGGTTTCCATGGAGACGTACCCTTCACATGTTTTTGTGTTACAAAAAATACCTGTGTGTTTAAAACAATGTTAAATGTGTGTTGTAATAAAGATATAATTCATTATCAATGTTATTTATGTGGTGATACCGCCACATATTGGTGACCCCGAATATCAAATTCATTTACATCAACGAATTCAAGTAAGTGACAACTTTTTTTTTCGTAACACCATTAAGATGCAAGAGGTTAACCGTTTATCAGTTAAAGTGCCTCCTTTCTGGCGTAACAGGCCTGACTTATGGTTCAAGCAGATAGAAGCCAATTTCCAAATAGCAAACATAACGCAGGACCAAACTAAGTACAACTATGTCATTGCTAACCTCGAAAATGATATCATGGAACAGGTTAGTGACATTATCAGTTCTCCACCAGAGACTGATAAGTTCAATGCTATCAAAAATAACCTTATAACAATTTATTCAGAAAGCGAGGGACTCAAACTACGTAGACTTTTTTATGAAATGGAGTTAGGCGATTCCAAACCTTCTCAATTACTAAGAACAATGAAAAACCTGGCAGGTAATAAAATAACAGATGAGGTTTTGAAAACGTTATGGTTACAACGCCTACCTGTTTCTTGCCAGACTGTATTAGCTGTTAGCAATGAGCCATTGACTAACTTAGGGTTAATAGCAGATAGGATAACAGAAGTCAATCCTAACCAACCCAACGAAAGGTATGGAGTTAGTGCCGTTTCGAACCTTGAATCTCTAATCAAAGATCTCTCGAAACGAATAGATAAGTTGGAAACACCCGTTTTAGAAACAAGATCTCGAACTAGAACCCGCAACGTCCCGAAAAACCCCGATTTTTGTTACTATCACAGGACATACACTGATAAGGCTAGGAAATGTGAACAGCCTTGCAAGTACCTTCAATCAAGTTCAACAAACTAGCTCCCCGATCACAAGTGGCGGAATGTGCTCGGGGCACACCAAACCGCCTATTTATTGTTGATCCAAAGTCAAAAATAAAATTCCTCATTGATACTGGTGCTGACGTCTCTGTTTTACCCGCCAAACCTGCTGAAAAAAAGACAGGCCCATCAAAATATAATCTGTTTACCGCCGATGGAACACTTATACCGACATACGGTGAAAAGTTAGTTTCGTTATCCCTGGGCCTACGCAGAAACTATCAATGGCCATTTATTTTGACCACAGTCACACATCCTATTATAGGAGCAGACTTCCTTAAATATTATAACTTAATTGTTGATTTAAGGAACAAGCGCCTGATGGACGGCAAAACAAATCATTCTTCCGCAGCACTGTCACGCTTCGACGTAACAGGAACCTTAGATGTTCACACACTCAATACCAAGGTTCCTGACCAATTTAGAAATTTACTTGAACGATACCCAGAGCTAACTCGCCCACCTACATTTCTCAAAAGCAGTACCACTCACAATACTGTTCACGTCATAGAAACCTCAGGACCTCCTGTCCATTGTCGTTTCCGTAGGTTGCCTCAAGAGAAGCTAAAGGTAGCGAAGCAAGAATTTCAAGCTATGTTGGACCTTGGCATCTGTCGTCCGTCTAAATCAAGTTGGGCAAGTCCTTTACACCTGGCTAAGAAGAAAGACGGCGGCTGGCGCCCATGCGGGGATTATCGTAAATTAAACGCAATCACCAAGCCTGACAGGTATCCCTTGCCACATTTGCATGATTTTGGAAACTCTCTAGCAGAAAAGAAAATATTTTCAAAAGTTGATTTGCTTCGAGCGTACAACCATATACCGGTCGCACCTGCAGATGTCGAGAAAACAGCAATTATCACCCCTTTCGGATTGTTTGAATTTACAGTGATGATGTTTGGTATGAGAAATGCTGGCCAAACATTTCAAAGATGGATGAATGAAATATTGGGTGAGTTTGATTTCTGTTTCGTTTATATCGACGATGTGTTGATTGCTTCTACATCCATGGAAGAACACCTCCAGCACCTAAACATCATATTTCGGCGCCTTTCGCAATATAAAATCAGCATCAACCTGGCGAAATGTGTTTTTGGAGTAGAAGAACTAGATTTCTTAGGGCATCGGATAAATTCAGCTGGCATAGCACCATTACCTGATAAGGTTTTAGCCGTAACTACTGCTGAACGCCCCAAAACGTATCGGGCCTTACGACGTTTTCTGGGAGCTATCAATTATTACAGACGGTTCATGCGTCGTGCAGCTTGGCCACAGGTTATCCTGAACAAAGCATTGAAAATGCGGGAAAAAGAGGATAATCAAATTCAATGGACTAAAGAACTAGCCGAAGCCTACGATCAGTGCGTCAACTGTCTAAAAGAGGCCACTCTACTCAACCACCCTTATCCGGATTTACCTCTCGTACTACACGTAGATGCCTCAGATGTTGCCATCGGTGGCGCTTTGCAGCAATTGCGTAATAAAGCACATCAACCACTAGCTTTCTTCTCTCGAAAACTTAGTGACACTGAAGCACGCTACAGTACGTACGACCGAGAACTATTAGCCATTTATTCAGCCATTAAACATTTTCGTTATCTTATAGAAGGTCGCGAAATAGTGGTTTATACAGATCACAAGCCTCTTGTTTACGCTTTTGCCCAAAAACCTGAAAAAGCATCTCCAAGGCAATTAAGGCATCTAGATTTCATATCTCAGTTCACAACGGACATCAGACACGTGCCTGGTAACGAGAATGTAATGGCTGACTATTTATCCCGACTCGAGGAAATTTCAACTTTGGATTTAGCCGATTTTGCTCAACAGCAAACTAAGGATGACGACTTACAAGAAATTCTGCAAAATCCAAATAATTATTCTATTAAACTTGTACAAAAACCTGTTCCTGGACTTGCAATTAAGCTTTACTGTGATGACAGAAATCGCCCATTTGTTCCTGTACCTAGTCGTCGAGCGGTTTTTAATCTGATTCACAGTCTATCACACCCTTCACCCAAGAGAACTGCACAAATGGTCAAGGATCGTTTTATTTGGCCTTCAGTCGATAAAGACATTCGTCAGTGGTCCAAAGAATGTACCAGATGCCAACTTTCTAAAACTAGTAAGCATACTCGTAGTCCACTTGGTCAATTTCCCCACACAGGAAAGAGATTTGATCAAGTTCACATCGACATCATCGGACCCTTTCCTATTTCACAGGGCCAACGATATTGCCTCACATTAATCGACCGCTTTAGTTCATGGCCAGAAGCTATACCTATTGAAGATATCACCGCTGAAACTATTGCTTAAGTTTTTGTTCGGGACTGGATAGCACGATATGGTGTACCTACCAGCGTTACTACTGACCGAGGACGGCAGTTTGAATCGGACCTATTTCGAGAACTGAACCACCTACTGGGTACAAAGCACTTCAGAACCACAGCCTATCACCCGCAATCGAACGGCAAAATCGAGAGGTGGCACCGTTCCTTAAAGACAGCGCTCAGATGTCACAATTCTGTAAATTGGGTTGCCACTTTACCGATTGTGTTGTTAGGGTTAAGGACTGTTGTTCCCGAAAACGGATATGCTGCAGCCGATCTTCTCTATGGCGAGAACATTCGCCTACCTGGAGAATTTCTAGAATCCACCAATGAAATCAGTCACGACAAATCGTCATTTATCAAGGATCTAAGGTCAACACTTCAACAGTATGGACCAACATTTGTCCAGCGTAAGGATTCTCGAAAATTCTTCATACATCAGGACCTGCCGAATGCTTCTCACGTTTTTGTCAGGGATGACACAATACGGAAACCACTTCAACAGCCCTACCAAGGCCCTTTCGGTGTTGTCAGAAGGAATGCTAAATATTACACCATAAATTGGCATGGAAAGGAAGAAGACATATCAATTGATAGGCTGAAACCAGCATTCCTAATGCAGACTAGTTTCCTGATGACGAACTCCCTTTCTTCTGCCGAGGACGAATCAACGCCACCCGTTGCTTCTCCGACTGCAACTGCAATTTCATGTGTCTGAATGTTCCTCTTTCAGTACGCTTTCATTAGGAGGGGGAGTACTGTGGCGTCAACACATGGGGTTTCCATGGAGACGTACCCTTCACATGTTTTTGTGTTACAAAAAATACCTGTGTGTTTAAAACAATGTTAAATGTGTGTTGTAATAAAGATATAATTCATTATCAATGTTATTTATGTGGTGATACCGCCACAAGCTTAATAGAACCCTTATTTTCAAATACACGCCACTGCATTTATTTATCTAACCAGGGCTCACAGTTATTAATAATGTTTTAGAGTGTCCTGGAAAATCCCTTGTCTCAAAATATCAATTATTGTAAAAACCGTAAAATCCGTCTCGCGGTTTTAGGGGAGATAGACATCATTTAAATTAATCTTTCGCTAAGATAAACCATAATATATTGAATTGAAACAAAATTGAGTGAGAACTATCCAAAGCACTCCAATTAGAATTCATAATGGGAAGATCACGTGGCCATCTTCTTTTGAAACGCATCGGAAGATTGCCATGAATCGGAGAGGAAGCAAAGATTGAAATAAGTTAGGGTGCGAATAGAGTTTCTATAGAAGGAATGGAACCTAGTTTGGCATTAAGGTAATGAACATTAAGGTAATATTTTTTTTTTTACAAAGTGAGTAGTTTTAAGGATTTTATGAAGGCTGCGTTTATAAACTAAATTTATTTATTTAAAAAAAATATTAGATTCAAAATAACATTTCATTTAAAAATATTCAGTTCACAAATAGTTTGCTAATCCTTAAATTCTTAATATTCGATATAAATTGAGATTTTTAGTGATGTACTCCGTATCACGGACATTTTATGTAAACTACCACTGCTATCTTAAACCATAAATGAGAGAAAAATGGTAATTGAAAAATAATAAAAAGTGCTCGTTTACTTTTAACCGCGAAGCATTGAATTAGTAAAATATAAATATATATAAGATAGATATTTAATCATATATCCATAAAAATGAAATTTTGTCCATTATGTTATGCAATACATATGTCTTTTAAGCACATAAGTTTCTAAATGTCTGAAAATCACAAATTAAGATTGCGGTTGTCCAGTAGCAGTCACTTGACAGGAATCACTTGTGATTGTATAATTTATGAACAACCTCACAGTTACACATTATATCAGTACATCATTTAATTAATTTCTGATAGTGTTATATATATATATATATATATATATAATATATATATATATGAAATGAAAAACAATTTTCATTCTGGGATCAAGTCCCCTTAGAATAATGAACAATGAACAAAAAGAAATCCTTATAGTCTGGTAACATAAAGAAAATATGTATGAAAAAAATAAAATATATATATATATATATATATATATATATATATATATATATATATATATATATATATATATATATGAATATAAAAGAAAAAAATATGTACACATATAAAGGATCAAATATTCATTATATCTGTAAATCTTTGCAAATTTATACTATATATATCTATGTTTTACATTGCAACGGAAGATTGAGAAGTGATTAGGTAGTGGAACAGTTGATGTTTGAAGGAAGAGAGAGAGGTGGCTTTACGAATGGAGATGGGCAGCGAATTCCAGAAGGATGAGGAACGAACGAGAAACGATTTGAGGAAGGATGCAGTTTTATCTGATGGGGTATAAAAATTGAGGGCGAGGAGCTCTATTATGTAGGAAGGTTTTCTATTTTTTAGAGTTTGGAATAAGTAGGAACCAAGGAAATATTGTCGTCGAACAGAAGGATAGAGCCATTTTAAGATGGTATAATAACCAGAAATATGATCACGTCTACGTATATATGTATATATATATATATATATATATATATATATATATATATATATATATCCTTTTAAATAGGAATATTATAAAAAAAATGACTGACGTTTGCACTTAAAAAATCTCCATCAAGCAATACGGATTGACAGAAAACGTATTGGAGAACTAACTTATGCGTGTCTAGGTGGTTAAAGATTAGAGGCTTCTGAATTATATAATCCATGATTAGCGTCAATTACTTTATTCCGTCATTGAAATTCGGTAAAGGAGTTTTTACAGCTGTAATACTTGTCTTTGCTTATATTTAGTATAAAGTTTAAGAATCCTTTAAGTAGACTCCAATATAAACCCAAAATCCCAAGGTGGGGAAGAAAACAGTGAAGGAATCCTAACGGAGATAGAGACAAGCTAATGGGATATAAACAGAGCCTTATTGGCTAATTTTCTTCCCGTGACTTGGGCAAATTAGGCCTTCCAAATGCCCCCTTCTGAATCCTCCTTTTGTCTTCTGCCTCGCTGGTCTGGGGAGTTGAAGCTTATCTCGCTTCTCGTCTAAATCCATCTATGTATATTATGTCTAAAATAATTAACCATCCTATAATTAAACTTTTCATGTATAATTTTACTTTCACTTACCTTTTATGGTATGTGTGATAATAAGTAATATATAGTAAAAGTGTTTTGATCTAGATAATCTTCACCGAAAATGAATGTTTTAGGTTCACCTAAGTCCAAATAACCAAGTACTCCAAAAAGATTTGTGTTTATATTTTAGATTTTCTTTCTCTAAAGTACTTTTAATTTTGTAGATTCGAAAAAAAACTATATCAAGTTAGCATTGATAAATAAACGGATAAATATTCAAGTAAAACGAATTCAATAACCAATTTTTTTTTTTAAATATTTATTTATTGAGAAATATTACAATTTGTTTCAGAATGAACAATAGTAATAGTGATATGAGACCACATTCATACAATATATACAGAAAATAATGCTAAAGTCAAATTACATAAAATGGAAAAAAAAATCATATATATATATATATATATATATATATATATATATATATATATATATATATATATATATATGTATTTCCTATTTGGCAGAATCTCTCTCTATCTTTTTTCTTTAAGATTGTCTTCGGCATTGATGCGGTATGCTGTGTACTGTAGCAACTCAGCGAAGTTGAGCAGCAGATCCAAATTGGAATTTCCTCCTATATATATTATATATATATTATATATATATATATATATATATATATATATATATATATACAATAGAATAATAATAAAAAAACAAAACAAACAACCTATAATTGAGAGAAATACAAAGTTGGCAAATAAATAAACAGCATACAAACAATGGTAACTATATACAATATATACAACTGCTAAGAGGACTCCAGGCTGGGCATTTCTCTCCACTTGTGGAGGAAAAAAGCGGAATCCAAGAGATCCCAGCGCCTCTCTCTCAGCCGCATCACTGGTTTCAGCCTGTAGAGGCTGAGTTAGGGCGTAATAGCCACAAACATACAGTACATGAGTGGAAGATCTGACCAGTGTCAGAACTCCAGTATAAATATTTACAGAAGGTCCCGGGGCCACTGCCGTTTCAATCAGGAATCTGGCGGAGCTGGAGAGGGATTGAGCCAAAGGATTAGGATGATGAAGAAGGTTATGATGGAATTTGGAAAATTTGGATGGTACCAGGTCTAAAATAAATGGAATATTAAGGTTGTGGTGTAAGGTAAAGTTGGAAACATAATAGAGAGCATTAACTATTGTTCGTAGGACTTTGGATTGGAAGGATTGGATGCGTTTGATGTTAGAATATTTAGCTGTCCCCCACAGCTCAAGTCTGTAGATACATATAGGTTTCAGTACTGTCTCGTATATTAGTAATTTGTTGTCAACTGTAAGATGAGATTTTCTGTTTAGTAGTCTTTATAACTGGCCGAATCGGCGGTTGAGTTCTTTTCTTTAAAGTCTTGTATGTGGGTTCCACGTCAGTCTTTTGTCTAGTAAAAAGCCAAGATACCGGACTGAGTCTGAGGAAGGAAGCGGTATGGAATTGAATTTAACTGTTAAGAAGGATTTGTGTAGAAGGGTGAAGGTGACGTGTGTGCATTTTCTTTCGTTAACCTCGAAAACCAACTAATTATATTATCTAATAAGAAAAGTTGTAAGATAATGTAGAGGGAAGAAAAACGGATAAAATTAATAACTAATAATAATAATTTCTATTGTTGGGTTATTATTTTCCTGACGATTCTACACTGATGTGAAGAATAGTCTATTTAATTTGAAGAATGTCTCAAGGTTTTTATAACAATATATGGAGTTAAATTTTTGGCCTAGCTAAATCAAGTTGTAGTATTGAAGCGGCTCAAATGGATAAGTTGTTTACGTTAGTGAAAACTAATTCATAAAAAGTTAATCTGCCTTGAACGGATGGCCAGGCGCCGCAGAGGTAGGCCGAGGCGTAGGTGGGAGGATAGTGCTAAGCCTCGGCGGCTAGGGCTTGAACGGTAGTCACTGAATTGAACTATGTAGCCAAGGATTGGTTGTATCAGTTATTTGCTCTTCTTGTTCGCTAAGCCTGTTATTATATGAGACGTTGATTTCCAAAAGGTACTAAAGGACATTTTTTACGAAACTGATTTTTTTAAATATTTGTATTCTCATCATTTAGTTTTATCTAAATATTCTATTTGATCTTATCTAATGAACTCTCAAGTCCTTAAAAAACGCTATTTAGAAATACGGTCATTTTCTTAATGTACTAATTACGCATTTATTTTCGTTCGAAATCATTCTAAAAAAATTCATTTTATAACTTTAATATGATGTTATTATTGTAGTAAAAAAATACTTCTAAATTTTAATGCAAAAAGACCCAAATTAGCTGATTTAATAATATAGTAATGAGAGATTTTCGCGCTTCCTGTAAAATTTCCTAAAATGGATATAGTACCTTTTGGAAATCAACGTCTCATATATTATCTTATATTTTCACATGGGTCAGTGGCATGTTGTTATTATTTCAGCTAAGGTAAAATATTTTTCGAAGAAGAATATATAATCGGATTTCTCATGCTATTGCATAATACATCAGGTGTTCCGTCAGGACAGGCTATATAAGTCAGCCGTATTGAGCCGTAATCACATTTCAGTCAAAAGAGAGTATTTAGGGGATGTCCTTTGGCGGGAACATAAAGAGCCTACCTCAGGCCTTCAGTTCGCCGGATTATTGGAAATGAAAAGGCCCTGATTGGAAAGTGGCTAAGGGACGCGACTGGGAAATCCTTCTTGGGTTCCCTCACCTGCAGTCTCTTCTCCCTACCTCCCCTCTCTCATGAAATATGCAAATAGCCCATCTGTCTCGGGGGAACTCCTCAAAAAGCCGCGAATAAATGAATAATTAGTTCCAAGTGCGCCAATCCGAGGTGTACTGGCTCGTGGGAGCGCTCCAAGAGTTAAGGGGTGCGTCTGAACAAGAGTTCTGGTTCGGAAGGGCCAGCGGTGGGAGAGCCGTCAGGGTAGAGGCGAATATTGAATATCGTTCGTAATAAGGTATATTGCAATAATAAGCAATATTTTAATTTTACCGACTTTTGTGGGAAAACATCAGGGCTGCTAGGCTTGACACGTCTCATTACTCACATCATTAAAAAGTTTACATATATATATATATATATATATTTTTTTTTTTTTTTCTCTTGAATGTTTTCTTATAGCATTAATACTCATTGTCCAAGACTTTGGCAAGCTGTATTATTTCTAAATATTGGGTTGAGTCACATGAAAGGTCCTATTCAAGGTAAAGGATTTTTATTAAAAATACGAAATGAAAACAAGATAATTTTATTCGAAGTATTTACCTTCTTTTTCTAAACATTGTTCCCAACGTGACACCAACTTTTTTATCCCCGAATTGAAAAACTCTGAGCTTTGAAGTGAAACAAAATCTGAAAACGCACGATCTTCGCTTTCAAAAAGTTTTCCTTTGACGAAGTTGTCTAAATTCCTGAACAGGTGGTGATCTATTGGAGACAAGTCGGGAGAATATGGGGGGGAGGGGGCGGAAGAATTTCGAAACATGCCGCTCAGTGAGATCATGAGGTACCCATGTATCGAGTTTTTATACTTTCCTAATACACTTTAAATGTCTGGAAACGGTAGATGCACTTGCATTTAGTTGTGCTGAGTGTCCTTGAACTGTTTAGTAGGGGTTTCCTTTTACTGTATGTTTGAGGACATCGTTCTCCATTACGGACGGTCTTCCTCGGGGCAAGTTTTCCAAGTCGGTATCCCCAGCTGAAAACTTAGCAAACCAACGGCGAATGGTCCGTTCATTAACACTCCCTTCCCCAAACGCCTTGCAAATATTTATAGCGGTCTCAGCTGCTGAATGGCTGAGTTTAAACTCGTACAAAAATATTACTCGAAAATCAGGTGTTTCCATGTTCATATTTGGAAGTATACTAAAAAGTGGGTAATTGATTGGGAAGGAAGCTAATGTTTATAATACAAAGGTAGAGGATTAGTAACTGTTTACTTTAAATATGTAAGCATTCGGAAGAAAACAACAGAGACCTGCAAAATCCTTTATGTATTTCAGAAACTATAAAAACGGACATTTCATGTGAAACAACCCAATAAAAAAATTTTAGAAAAAAGTAATATTTTTCTTAAGGTTTGCTAAAGTCTTTTTTGACATTGGATATAAAATGTGCAGCATATTTCTCTTTGATAAGCATCTTTTTGGGTCTTTTTATGTGTTTGTGATATCTAGATAAATATATCGTTCATTAATTTAAAGCTAGCTAATTTATATTTCATTTATTTAAAGTAATTTTGAGAAATTAATTATGATGAATCGTTGACTGACGCCTTTCAGCTCACACAACCACCCTGAAGAAGGCCAATAAATTAAGTTTACGCTTAATTGTGTGTTAAAATTGACTGCACCCTCAACCAACTTCTCTCACAGAGAAATTAATTAATTAATTGAATCTGAACGCATAATGAATCTGAATGCATGTCAAATACACTTTGAAGGGTTTTTGTAATTCATTTAATGAATAACTTGATTTATAGTCTCGTTTTGTTCTTTTTAATCAAAACATTTCCTGAAACTTTTATGAAAAACTTTCCTCATACTCCACTTCCGACATGTCCTCAATGCCTATGTACAAGTACTTCCTGGAAACGATCCATTCACGTCGGAGGTACACAAAAGGCCTGTGTTGGGCGGGCACGTAGCGTCGTGTGCTTTTGGAGGAAGCCGCAGCTCCGGGGCATCCGAATGCAGGGAGGACCGCTCAGGACTTCCTCTTCGGCGCGCATCTGGAAGTCGCCACCCAGCTGGATATCGGCTCGGAGATGGTCACGAACAACGGTTTATCCCAAGAGCCGCCTGTAATCTCCAGCTACTTCATCACCATTTCTGCCCTTAGGGGTTCGATCTCGTCCTGATAGTCATCCGTGGAAATCTTAAGCACACCGGCCGAGCCATTAAAGGAGGGTTACCACACATCTTGCTCAATAACGTTCACAAAGCTGTTGTTTCAGAACGTTCGAAGGTTTTTAACTTACTATCGAGGAGGTAGTCACCTGTATAATGATCCCTTCCGGTAAGTTCCGTGAGTCGTGAAGGGCCTGTGGTCTGTAATATAGGATGGCCACACTCTGTCCACATAACTTCGGTTGCACTTATTACTTGCTGAGCTTTCGTATTGATTTATTAGTGAAAGCTATAACTAATTAGGCTTAAATTTATCTTTCAAGATTTTATTTTTAATATGTTTTTCAATAATGAACCTATGTAATTTAACTGTACATTTAAAAAAAATTCAGAAATATTATAATTTATCTTGATATGAATAATATTATTAATTATGGAGAAGTTGGTTGAGGGTGCGATCCCCTAGAAAACACACCAGTAAGAAAAACATATTTTATTTCTAACCGAAGTTTCGGCCTACATTAAGAGTCTTCATCAGATCTGACTTCAGAAGAGTATTTTAAATAAGTGATTTTTTTTTATTCAAAAAAATATTTTGACTTTTTGGAAATACTCTCTATTAGTTAGCCCTGATGAAGGCCCACATTGTAGGCCAGTAAGTAGACATACAAATAAAATAAATTGGCTTTATTGGTAAGTTTTTTTTGTGTCCGCAACGCTAAACAAATTCTCAGTCATATAGACTCAACAAGTTCGTCGATATTAATAATAATAATAGGCTTAACGAACACGAAGGTTCGATGCCGATACCACCAAATTCCGCCTACACAGATTCATCCAATGTTCACTGTTCAAGCACAAGCCACGAGATCAGCCTTAACGCAATCCTCCAATCGACGCTTCGGCCTACCTTTCGGACAAGATTCGGTTTACGATAAGTTACCGCGAAATTACATTAAGATAATACTAGGCAACGTGAACGTAGAAGTTAGAAGGGAAGAAGTATCGTCCTACAATCAGTAAAGAAAGTTTGCACGAATATAGTAATGATAATGGTACCCAACTGATAAACTATGCCATTTCGAATCTAGTAATCAAAAGTTCTACGTTTAAAAATAAGGATATTCATAAGTATACGTGGACATCGATATTACTACTGATTCTTACTTTCACATACCATATATAGTAAGGGAAAGTATTGCGATCGCGAAAAGTTTCAAATTCCAGTTTTAAACGGAAATACACGTTTTAGGGTTCCCTGAGTCCAAATAACCAAGCCCCCAAAAAGGTCCGTGTGTGTGTGTGGTAATTCCCGGGCGGAAACGAAAAGTCATATGAAACTGAAATTTCATATTTAAGACAAATATACGCCCGAGACGTTACAAAACCTTTTTCATTAAAATGAACTTACCAGAAGAGCCACTTTATAGCATGTATATTGCACCTTTTTCGATTTTCTCGAGAACGGTTCCGACGAGTTTGATTAAACTCGCCATTTCGGTGTAAAATTTAATGGGCTTTAATATCATGTAGGTTTCATTCTGATTAAGATGATCTGACAGGGCTTAAATGCCGATATATTCCAAAGTACCTTTAATTTTGTTGATTCTATAAACATGACTATATTATCTAGTTACTACTTATGAAAAAAGGGTAATTATATAAATTGAATGAATTCGATACCCAACTAAAGGAGAAAACAGCAAAAAAATATTTTTGACACAATTTTTCGTTTTTGAACATAGGAACAGTAATATACGTGTATAATATACCGTTGAAAAGCTAAGGATTTAAAAAAAAAAATTATTTCATACACAAGCTTTTTAAAATTAATATAGAGTGATGAAAAGCCGATAAAACTAACTGATTATTTTAGATAATAATATAATAATTTTTTTAATAAAACACATGTTTCTAAAGAATTTCCATTTAATTAATTCTTTAATGGTTTCACTCATTTTTATCTCTTACTGTACATGAAAAGTCTTTGATCGATTTTAAAAACGGAGCTAAGTGAAAGTCGTGTGTTGCCCGCACCAGATTTTCAAATTAAAACTTTACATAACTTTAAAAAAGGAGAATTCTATTTCATGATTCTAACGGTTATTGATTTTAAATTTCATTTATTAACTCGAGGACACTGAGTATCAAAAACATTCATCCCATGTTGAGCAAAAAAAAAAAAAGCAATAAATACAGAAATAAAATATGGTAATATATAGACAATCAAGAGAAAGTTTAACTAGGAAGTAAATATTTTTAGCTCCAGGTAAAGGTAATAAAGAGTTACCGTAATTGTTGCCTCCTCAAAGCCGTGGACCACAATGAGCCTCATCTTCACCCATAAAATTAAAGATAAAGGTAATTGGGCTCCCCGAATAACTCCGTAGAAGATAGACCACGTACAGGTCTCTTACTGTCACTTCAGTGCAGTATAAGGACTTCAGAAGAACACATATTATGTAGTTATCTCTATCATCCAAGCCGTTTTAAGTTCTCTTAAGTAATTTCTACCTTCACAGTATACCATCGATCCTAAGAACCATATGACAAAGGGTCAAAATGGAAGCAAACTCAAAGTTAGCGGAGGAAAAGGAGTATAGACGATATTCCACATCGTGTTGTATTTTGATCAAATTTCACTTTAATTTATTTTGCACAAATCTCTTTACCGGTATAATATTATTGGGCTGTTTCACATTAAATGTCCGTTTTTATAGTTTCTAAAATACATAAAGGATTTTGTAGGTCTCTTTTGTTTTCTTCCGAATGTTTACATATTTAAAGTAAACAGTTACTAATCCTCTACCTTCGTATTATAAACATTAGCTTCCCAATCAATTACCCACTTTTTAGTATACCTCTAAATATGAACATGGTAACACTCAATTTTCGAGTAATATTTTTGTACGAGTTCAACTCGGCCATTCAGCAGCTGAGGCCGCTAGAAATATTTACAAGGCGTTTGGGGAAGGGAGTGTTAATGAACGAACCATTCGACGTTGGCTTTAAGTTTTCAGCAGGGAATACCGACTTAGAAAACTTGCCCCGAGGAAGACCTCCGTCCGTAATAGACAACGATGTCCTCAAACATACAGTAGAAGGAAACCCCTACCAAACAGTCAAAGGACTCTCAGTTCAACTAAATGCAAGTGCATCTACCGTTTCCAGACATTTAAAGTGTATTGGGAAAGTAAAAAAGCTCGATACATGGGTAACTTATGATCTCACTGAGCGGCTGCAAGACCCCATGTTTTAAAACATACTGTGCAAAAATTGAAAGAACTGGGCTACGAAGTTCTTCCGCACCCACCATATTCTCCCGACTTATCTCCAACAGATTACCACCTGTTCAGGAATTAAAAAAATTAATTAGAATTAAAAAAAAAAAAAAGTTGGTGTCACGTTGGGAAAATGTGTAGAAAAAGACGGTAAATACTTCGAATAAAGTTATCTTGTTTTCATATTGTATTTTAAATAAAAATCCTTTACCTTGAAAACGGACATTTCATGTGACACAACCCAATAATTATATAACTCAAAATTATTTAGTACTGGTTTTAAATTTTAGTGACTCCTTTAATTATATTTTTTGTTATATTCCCATCCATTCCATTACAGGGATAATTTCTGTATAAACTGCAAAAAACGGGATGAATGTTACCTGGGTATATGATTACTAAGAGGGTTATATGGAAAGTTAGAGCTTTATATGGATCGTGCCAAGGGATTAGGAAGGCGAATAAGCTTCTGGTGTATGTTTGAGAAATAGGATGAAATTAAATGAAGGAAAAATGGGATATTGAGGTAATGGTGATTGGTCTTGTTTCGTGACATAGTATGGCTATATCATACCTAAATATTAGCTCTATCAACTATTGTTTAAATTACTGGAGTCATTGCTATCAAATTTTAAATCCCGGTAATGAAAAATTTAGGATTTTGTTAGAAAATAAAATCGGAAAATGCGTTTTTGACCTACAAAATATTTATAAAAAATAATATATTATTGGAGGGTTATCATTTCTAAACTGTAGTAAAAAACATAAGTCCACTATTTCTTACATGGATTTTTAAAATGAAATATTAAAAAATTAGGTACAGGTAACACGCGATTTTCACTTACTTCAGTTGTTAAAACTGATTAAAAAAATGAATTAATATTATTTAAAAAAAAAAAACAATTTAAAATATCGATACCTAAGCCCTGTCAGATTATTTCAATTAGAATAAAACCTGATATTAAAGCCTATCAACTCGTTCACCGATTTAACGAGTTTAGCTAAATTCGTCTATTTTTCGAGCATTCGTTGAGAAATTTGCAAAATGCATTGTAAAAAGTGGGTCTTGTGGTTCGCTGATTTTGATTAAAAGTTGTTGTAACATCTAAGTTAAATACGCTTCTAAAATATGAAATCTGCGTCTTGACTTACCACACGTCGGCAGGCGAAAATACACAGACCTTTTTACGAGATTTGGTCATTTGTTCCCAGGAGAAACTAAAATCTGCATTATCGTTGAAAATATGAATTCGATAATTTTCACGATAGCAATTAATTCCCTTACAATATAATTTATATATTCGTAAGTAATAAATACCGATAAGACGAGATGTATGATTAGTAGCAGAAATGGTGGCGATCTTGGTTATATTAATATATCAGGGCATACTTTTGAACACGTAGAGAATTCAAGTATTTAGGTTCAATGATAACAAGAAAAATGAAGTCCAGGAAGAAATAAAGTCTCGGTTAAAGGTGAGAAATGCCTGTTATTATTCAGTTGCTAAATTACTTAGCTCGGATAAAGGTTAGAATTTATAAAACTAAAATTCTTCCGACGGTTCTTTACGGATGTGAAACGTGGCCGCTTACTTTGAAGGATGAACAACGGCTTAAAGTTTTCGAAAATAAATTCCTACGTAAAATATTTGGTCCGAAGAGAGATGAGACAAGTGAGGAGTTTAGAAGGTTGCACAACGCGGAAATGCGGAGTTTGTACCTGTGATATAATTGAGTAGATAGCATCACGTAAAGTTGTTGGACTCGGTGAGGAACGGATTCCAAGAATGTTGGTATTCGCTGAACCGACTGGTAGGCGTCCGAAAGGTAGGCCGAAGGTCGATGGGAGGATTGCATTAAGGCTGATCTCGGGAGCTTAGGCTTGAACGGCGAAATTGGACGACTCTGTGCAGGCGAAGTTTGGTGGTATCGGCATCGAACCTTCGGGTTCGGTAAGCCTATTATTGTTAGTAAAAATAAAAACATTTCATTATGATACTATCTAGTAAATAAACCACACGTTTGGACTTTAATTGAAAGTCCAACTAGTTGAAAATAAATAGGCAAATGTGATTTATACCGAAGTGTGGAAATGGACCATTAAAGGCCTCTGGAAATGTATTGTTGGAACGTGCTCAAGTGTGTGTTCCTCAGGATCTCAAGAACCGGGCTCAAGACGGCGGTCGTTAGCAGAAACAGTTCTCGAGGGCCCAGCGCGAGGCTGGTTTATCTATCTTCCGATATCTCTCGGGGGAGGCTTCTCAGCACTCATCAATAATTTATACTAACAATAACTAGAGATAGACAATCCATATAAAATTAATCAAGATATAAAATACCTATTTGTTTTTAATTATGTCAAATGAAATATAGTATATAAATTTTTTTTTTTTTTAAAACTGCCGAAAGTCAGTCTTTCTAAAAAATAATAATAATAATAGGCTTACCGAACCCGAAGGTTCGATGCCGATACCACCATATTCTACACAGACTCGTCCAATGTTCTCCGTTCAAGCCCAAGTCCCCAAGATCAGCCTTAACGCAATCCTCCCATCGACGCTTCGGTCTACATTTCGGATGCCTACCAGTCGGATCAGCAATTACCAACTTTCTTTGGAATCCGTTCCTCACCGAGCCCAACAATTTCACTCGCCCATTTGAGTCTCAGCGACGCTATCAACTCAATTATATTCACAAGATACAAGTTCCGCAATTCCACGTGTGCTACCTTCTAAAGTCTCTAGTGCCCTCATCTCTCTTCGGACCAAATATTTTACACAGTACCTTATTTTCGAAAACTTTAAGCCGTTGTTCATCCTTCAAAGTAAGTGGCCACGTTTCACATCCGTAAAGAACCGTCGGAAGAATTTTAGTTTTATAAATTCTAACCTTCAAGTTTTTAGACAGAAGCCGCGAGCTGAGTAACTTAGCAACTGAATAATAACACGCATTTCCCTCTTTTAACCGAGACTTTATTTCTTCCTGGATTTCATTTTTTCTTGTTATCATTGAACCTAAATACTTGAATTTCTCTACGTGTTCAAAAGAAATGCTCTGATATATCAATATCACCAAGATCGCCACCGTTTCTGCTACTAATCATATATTTCGTCTTATCGGTATTTAATTCGAGTCCTATTTCTTTATCGGTTTTTATTAACACACTTTTCAAAAGAAAAAATAATTGCATAATTTTTTCAATTTTTATAAGAAAGATGGGCTCATATCTTACGAACCTAGTGTTTAAAAACCTCACATAACTGTCAACTTCTCAGTGATAACAAAATAGAGAAGGATAAGGTAAGATTATGGTTGTGTTAGGATCAAGATTAAAATAATCCCTACTACTATGAAAAATCGTTAGTTTGAATGAAAAAAATCATGTAAGTTTACTACTTCAGAAGGTTATTGGGCCACTTATAGGTTTTCTTACTATTTCTTGGCTATCGACTGTACAATGATTATCACACCGAGATCAAACTCAAACCATTTTTAGATGCCCACTTTATAGAGACAGGTATGTCCCACGAGAGATTCTCCATATAGCTGAAAAAAAAAATAAACAATATGAATAAAAGTGGAGGCTGATGTCTACTTCACCACTATTTTATTGAACAAATTTCCACTACGTTTCGGCTACAATGCCATCTTCAAGTGCAGTGGAACAATTTAGATTTAATGTGAGTAGTTAAAGGATTTAGACATGAGGCTTTGACTGGAAAGCAGCTACTCACATTTTAGTTCCACTGCACTTGAAGATGGCATTGTAGCCGAAACGTAGTGCGAAATTTTTCAATAAAATAGTGGTGAAGTAGACATCAGCCTCCACTTTTATTCATAGAAATTCGACCTTCACCTAAAAGAATCTACACCTTATAGAAAATAAACAACATTCTGGCACAGCCGGGATTCGAGCCCATGACCTGCAGAGCATTAAACCAGTGCTCTATCCACTAGAACACTCCGCTCCTTAGTTAAGTCAACATAAAATAAAAAAAATTATAACACAGTGGTTTATTATTTCCAAAATACTATACTATGGTATAATCTGATATATAACTAAAGTGTTAACTAATATGAAAAGCTATTAATTAACCATATGAAATTGGCTAATCATCACTGCTGATCTCTAATTTAAGATAACTAATTTAGATGATTCTTTTTTGTATTGTTGGACATTTAATTCCCTATTGAACAGCAATAACGAGAGTTATGGGACATATATATATATATATATATATACATATATATATATATATATATATATATATATATATATATATATATATATATATATATAATTTTTTACATTTATCAATTTCTATTTTTTTATTATTAATGCTTCTGATAAGAAAGCTATACAGATTTTCCTCCACATTAAAAAGTTCTTTATGACTTATTGAATCAATACATTTTTAATCGTGCGCCATTTTAAAACTAATTGGTTGATACCAATGTCGAGGTGTAAAGATCATCGTTAGCTCTGGTATTTTTGTGCTAAATTTCGAAAAAAATCAGTCCAATAGTTCCGGAGAAAAGGCCGGAACAGACGGATTTTTTTTTTTAGGCCTTCTAGCCTCTAATATCTTGAAACGTAGGACCGCAAATTTTAAATTGAGGAGAGTGTGATTTTTATTTCTGTCGATTAAAAAGTTTCATTTTTGTAATTAAAAAAATAATTCGCTCTATGTATTTTATACAATTATATTGTTGTTCATCCTCACACAAGACTGAAACGACAAGAAACTGCTCGAAGAATCGTTTACTACAACACTTACTAGACAGACGTTCAAAACTTCCAGTATATTACAAAAGACTCATTTACATCACTATTAGACCTATTTGGACAAATGAAATCGAGCTTTGGGGCTCTACGAAACCATCTAATTCCTCCCGCATCCAGTCCTTACAATCCAAAATCCATCGCAAAATCCTGAATGCCCCTTATTTTGTTACAAATCAACTCATTCATAATGACCTTAACATCCCATTTGTTGCAGACATAGCCCTTGATAGATACTTCTATTTTCATTGGAAACTCCCTGCCCATACAAATCCACTTGTCCGTAATTTATCTTCCTTACATATCCCAGATAACCCTCCAAGGTGACTGAAAAGAACGTGGCCTCGGGACCTACTGAATTAAAATAGTTAGTGAAGTGCTACCGCTGGGTAGTTCTTTCTCAAGACATTTTCATGACTTTTTTTTTTTTTTTGTACATTCCTCATAGTTACTTATTGTGTTCTTTAATACAGTTGTAAATTACTATAAATAAAAAATAATATTGTTGTTCCTTCACAGTTACTATATTAAAAGTTGTAAATTACATTTTTTTTTTTTTTTTTTTTTTTATCAACAGGCGCTCTTCAGACACATATTTCTCCACTTTATTCCTTTCCCATTGTCCATTTTTTTTTTCAGCAACATTTTTTTTTGGACAATTAACTCATTGGTCTACATTTATCAGCCAATATGTATGGGGTTGTATAACATGAAAAGTCCGTTTTCAAGGTAAAGGATTATTATTAAAAATACGATATGAAAACAAGATAATTTCATTCGAAGTATTTACCTGCTTTTCCTACACATATTTCCCAAGGTAACACCCCGAACTGAAAAACTCTGAGCTTTGAAGTAAAACAAAATCTGAAAACGCACTTTTCACTTGACCATCATTTTCAAAAAGTTTTCCTTTGACGGAGTTCTCTAAATTCCTGAACAGATGGTAATCTGTTGGAGGCAAGTCGGGAGAATATGGTGGGTGCGGAAGAACTTCGTAGCCCAGTTCTTTCAATTTTTGCACTGTATGTTTTGAAACATGGGGTCTTGCTGTCGCTCAGTGAGATCATGAGGTACCCATGTATCGAGCTTTTTTACTTTTCCAACACACTTTAAATGTCTGGAAACGATAGATGCACTTGCATTTAGTTGTGCTGAGAGTCCTTTAACTGTTTGGTAGGGGTTTCCTTCTACTATATCGTTGTCTATTACGGACGGAGGTCTTCCTCGGGGCAAGTTTTCCAAGTCGGTATCCCCAGCTGAAAACTTAGTAAACCAACGGCGAATGGTCCGTTCATTAACACTCCCTTCCCCAAACGCCTTGCAAACATTTCTAGCGGCCTCAGCTGCTGAATAGTCTAGTTTAAACTCGTACAAAAATACGAATATTCGGAAATCGCGGGTTTCCATGTTCATATTTGGAGGTATACTAAAAAGTGGGTAATTGATTGGGAAGCTAATGTTTATAATACAAAGGTAGAGGATTAGTAACTGTTTACTTTAAATATGTAAACATTCGGAAGAAAACAACAGAGACCATCAAAATCCTTTATGTATTTCACAAACTATAAAAACGGACATTTCATGTGAAACAACCCAATAGTTTTTAAAATAAAAAATAATTCATCTCCTGTTTTTGCTTGTTTCATAAATTCAACATATTCTTTCTGTTTGAAATTAGAACCAATCGCTATAATGAATTCAATTGGCGACACACGCTAAGACTCACTAATAAGCGTATATATAGTCCCGGAGGAGACAGAACAAGAACCAAGACATATATTGGTTAGGTAATATAGTAGGCTGCGGGGCAGGGGGGCTGCTAACAGCGGTGGCTCATTAGATGTGGAAGTGGCCTACGATACCACCTGGTATCCTTACACGTGTTCGTCAGCAACTGAGCACACTTGGGGCCGATTTACGCGCCTTATTTTAGCAGTTAGTGCGAGAATTCAGGAGGGGAGGGTTTGTGTCGGTGGTTTCAAGTTCTTTAGTGATGTGGCATTTGCAGTCTCCCGGGTTAATTAAGTCTTAGCCGCAAGGAGGGCTGGTGGGTTGCTGTTGTTCTGGATTTCGTTGGCTTCACAAAACGGTAGATTTTATTAGGACTTTAAGTACTCGTGACTATCATATAAGAAGTATAAATATCTATAACAGGTCGTAGAACCATCTCCTGTCCAGCTATGTATGTCTTAAAATGTAAAAAATAAAGAAAGTACTCGCGCCATATAACTATGACGCCATTTCAAAAATATTCTCATTTAAGGAGGTTCTGAGAAGAAAAATATAGATCATAATATATCGATGTTAATTTGTATTTAAATATTTGAACAGCACTATGTATGATGAGTGGTAGTTAATACATAAATTTAAAATATAGGAAATTTAAGCACAACCACCGGTGAAAGTAAACCAATAATTGCTAAACGTTTGACTCGATCACGGTTATTTATTTTAGTTTTCTTTTTGTAACATGAACATAAGTGGTACAATTATATCATATCTTTCTTACAAAAATCAAATTTAGTTTATCGTATTCCCTGCTCTTCCCCAAATTGCAATTCATGTTAGGCGAGACCAAATACTATTTCAAAAACAGAATTATCAGCACCAATACACAATATCTACCCGTAACCGATTTTTCTCAAAATTATCCTAAGACGCTATATCCCTTGACCATCATTTTGATTTTGATAATCCTGAAATCCTAGCCACCGTACCTAACTACAAACCCACTTGTTTCAATCCTTCAATTCCGGATAATCCTCCGAGAAGCCTGAAAACGAAATGGCCCCGGGACCTTTTTGTTTAGACTCTTTTTAGAGTGCTGCCACTGTATTAGTGTCTCTACATGTATTTCATGACATTTTTATATATTAACATCATATTTACTAGATGTATTTTTAACTAATACAGTTGTAAATATCAATAAATATGTTAAAATAAAAAAAAAATATTAAATTTCTGGCATGGATTTCAACTGCCTTAGCAGCGAAGGATATGTAAATCTGAAGTTTAGTTTAGTCAGTATTTTGTTTCTTTATATCGGCTTTGGAACTTTATTTATTATTATAATTTTTAATACTACAGTTATCATTATTATTATTATTATTTTTATTTATGTGCCTTGCAAATAATGGCACCCCTACTTAAGGCGACCGTAGAGCATCGGGAATCGAGAAGAGAGGAAGCACTCTCACTCTATTATAAGAGGCTGGAAGATGATCCAAAGCGGTCCATAGCGGAGGATTTGGCAGCGGCCCCAGCCGATATATCTCCAGTATTCTTGAGCAGGTTCCCCATTTCCATGTCCCCCAACATCGGGAACAGACCTCACTATTTCTTCACGCTACATTTGCCACTATTCGAGAGGACTGTCTGCTATTAACGCGTCAGTGGCAACAGACTCAGTCCTTCTGATTTAGTGCTTTCAGGTAGTCCCTAACCGAACTCTAATAGCAAGCTGCAAGCTGCAAACTGAATCCGGGAAGTGAAATAGTCTGTTAGTAGCATTATTATTATTGTACCATAAGTTCATTAAAAGATTATTTTTTAATAATGAAGGATGATCAAAATACTTTTTAGTTCTTCGATCCTCAGGTTCTAAAACACGCAGGTGTAAGGTTTTTTTGATTTTTTTTTTTTTTGTTAAACTTCTTTATTTAAACCAAAATAGAGACATTTTACAGAGCAAGTGCAAGTCACTATCCCACTAAAGCGAGCCCGTGTGTGGGAAAGGAGTTCACACTTAAATAAAATAACACATTTTACGTTCACTTACTATATATAGTAAGGGAAAGTATTGCGATCGTGAAAATTTTCGAATTCCAGTTTTCAACGGAAATACACATTTTAGAGTTCTCTGAGTCCAAATAACCAAGTCTCGCAAAAAAGTGTGTGGTGTGTTGTAACTACCGGGCGGAAACTCTAAGTCCTATGAAACCGAAATTTCATAATTAAGACAACTATACGCCCGAGACGTTAAAAAATCTTCTTCATCAAAATCGGCTTACGAGAAGAGCTACTTTATACGATGCATTTTTCACCTTTTTTCGATTTTCTCGAAAACAGTTCCGACGATTTTGTTTAAACTCGCTATATTAAGGTGAAAATTAATGGGCTTTCATATCATGTAGATTTCATTCTAATTAATATGGTCTAACAGGGCTTAAATGCCGATATTTTAAATTTTCTTATCTAAAGTACCTTTAATTTTGTTGATTCTATAAAAATAACTATATTATCTTGTTACCATTGATGAAAAACAGGTAAATATATAAATTGAATGAATTCGATACCCAACTAAAGGAGAAAATTGAAAAAATATATTTTTTATGCAATTTTTTGTTTTTGAACATAAGAGCAGTAATATGCATGTATGATATACCGTTGGAAAGCTAAAGATTCTAGAAAAAAATATTATCTCATACACAAGCTTTAAAAGTTAGTAGAGAGAGATGAAAAACGATAAAACTAAGTGATTATTTTGGATAGTAATAAGTATAATAGATTTTTTAATAAAACAGATGTTTCTGTAGAAATTCCATTTAATTAAATAATGGTTTCACTCATTTTTATCTCTAACTGTATTTGAAAATTCTTTGATTGATTTTAAAAACGGAGGTGTGTGAAGTGAAAGTCGTGTGTTTTTTATGAAGACACAGTAACACACTACACAGCAAAAAAACAATATAATACTTAAGGGATATAAAAATACCATTATAAAGAAACAGTAACACAGTACACAGTATGAAGCAGTAAAAAAACTTGTCTAAGCTAAAAAGCTATAAGGAATACATATACATATATACAAGATATATAAAATTAAGGCCTGCAAATACAAAATTGAATTATATAATGCTTAATTATTAAAAATATTATCTTATACAAAAGTTGTAAAAAGTGGTCGAAAAGGAAAGGGAGGAAAATCGAAAAAAAAAACTAACTGATGATTGTAGATGATAATTAAATAGTTTATATAATGAAACACTTATTTCTTTCTAAACTTAATTATTTTAAAAGTTTTTAACCTTATTTAATTATTTTACTTTTTTTCAAGTCTAACATTGTGTGTTGTGAGCACCACATTTTTTTTTTGTCAGTCAGTGTAAAGTCTCTTAAAAAGTATTGGATCAAATTTAACAACCGAACCACTGTTCAAAACCTTGTTAATAACGCATAACATAGTTTTGCAAATTAACTTGATAAATAATTCTTCGGGCTTGTTTATTTCACGGACTTTATTATTGGAAATAATTAGCCATGGAACTTAGCACCCTTATCGAACAGCCTGACAAGAGATATAAAGTATCAAAGCATTAACAATGACAACTTTCGTGCTTTATCATCCCCGTGAAAGATCCGCCATCCCTTCTTCCCCTCTCTCCTCCCCCACCGTGGACCACCCTTTCGTATTTAAATTCGCAATTTCATTCTCAAGAGGGGGCCTCATTCAGCTAATTGAAACTTCCGGTAAACTGACACAGGGTAACTTCCCCTACCATCTTTATAACAGTTGCTGAAAGGGATCAGTTGTAAAAACAAAGTTTCTAGTACGGACAATGGAGATCGTTAAAATTCTTGATGAAGACTGGAACGGATGGCTCTGAGCTCAAAATGGTCCAGGAAGAATCTATTTTACTCCAATCTCTGTATCTCCGAATACCTTTTTAAAACTTCACAAAGTGGAAGGTATTTTATGAAGGTTGGCAAGTATAGCGTTGCAAAATAAGTCCGTAGCGTTTTTTACTTTCACTTACTATATATAGTAAGGGGAAGTATTGCGATAGTACAATTTTTCGAATTTCAGTTTTCAACGGAAATGCACGTTTTAGGGTCCCCTGAGTCCAAATAACCAAGTCCCGCAAAAAGGTCTGTTGTGGTGTGTGTGTGTGTGTGTGTGTGGTGTGTGTGTGTGTGTGTGTCGTGTGTGTGTGTGGTAACTCCCGGCGGAAACGGTAAGTCCTATGAAACTGAAATTTCATATTTAAGAAAACTATACGCCCGAGACGAGAAAAAACTTTTTTCATCAAAATGAGCCTACCAGAAGAGGCACTTTATACCATGCATTTTGCACCTTTTTTCGATTTTCTCAAAAACGGTTCCGACGATTTTAATTAAACTCGCTATATCGATGTAAAATTTAATATGCTTTAACATCATGTAGGTTTTATTTAGATAAAAATGGTCTGACAGGGCTTAAATGCCGATATTTTAAATTTTCTTCCCTAAAGTACCTTTAATTTTGTAGATTCAATAATAATAACTAGATTATCTTGTTAACGCTGATGAAAAACTAGTAAATATATAAATTGAATAAATTCGATACCCAACTAAAGGAGAAAACAGAAAACATATTTTTTTAATGCAATTTTTCGTTTTTGAACATAAGAGCAGTAATATACATGTATGATATACCGTTGGAAAGTTAAAGATTTTAGAAAAATTATCATCTCATACACAAGCTTTTAAAAGTTAATAGAGAGTGATGAAATGAACATAAAACTAACTGATTATTTTAGATAATAATATAATAGATTTTTGAATCAAACACATGTTTCTATAGAAATTTAATTTGATTAATTCCTTAATAATTTCACGTATTTTTATCTCTAACTGTATTTGAAAATTCTTTCATTGATTTTAAAAATGGAGGTAAGTGAAAGTCGTGTGTTGCCCGCACCAGATTTTTACTAGTGTGATTAAAAAAAAACTTCAGAATCTTGTAAATATTTTTAATCAATTGTATATGATCCATTTTGATCTATAAATATTGCCATCTGTTTCGTCCCCCAATGCTAGAGACTTCGATTGAAAAGACTTAATTAAAAAAAAAAAAAAAAATATGCCGGATAGTGTGAACTAAAGTTGAATATGAGATATAAAATAAATAAATTACACAAACAATAAATAAAAGGTAAACAAAATGAATAAAAACTAAACTAAGAAACATTAAAAACAAAATATTTAATCTATTTAGAAAACAAGAAGAAAAACAAATAAAGTTACAAACTAAAATGTATAAAGCTGTTAAAACTAATAAAAAAATAATAAAAAAAACTTAAAACTAACACAATTATATATAGTAAGGGAAAGTATTGCGATCGTGAAAATTTTCGAATTCCAGTTTTCAACGGAAATAACACATTTTAGAGTTCCCTGAGTCCAAATAACCAAGTCAAAAAGGTGTGTGTTGTAACTGCCGGGCGGAAACTCTAAGTCCTATGAAACTGAAATTTCATATTTAAGACAAATATACGCCTGAGACGTTACAAAACTTTTTTCATCGAAATGAGCATACTAGAAGAGCCACTTTATACCATGCATTTTGCACCTTTTTTAGATTTTCTCGAAAACAGTTTCGACGATTTTGATTAAACTCAATATATAGATGTAAAATTTAATGGGCTTTAATATCATGTATGTTTCATTCTGATTAAAATGGTCTAACAGGCTTAAATGCCGAAATTATAAATTTTCTTATCTAAAGTACCTTTAATTTTGTTGATTCTATGAAAATAACTATATTATCTTGTTACCACTGATGGAAAACATGTAAATATATAAATTGAATGAATTCGATACGCAACTAAAGGAGAAAACAGAAAAAAAAAAATTTAATGCAATTTTTCGTTTTTGAACATAAGAACAGTAATATACATGTATGATATACCGTTGGAAAGCTAAAGATTAAAAAAAAAAATATTATCTCATACACAAGCTTTTATAAGTTAATAGAGAGTGATGAAAAGCCGATAAAACAAAGTGATTGTTTTAGATGGTAATATAATAGATTTTTTAATAAAACACATGCTTCTATAGAAATTTAATTTAATTAATTCTTTAATAGTTTCACGTATTTTTATCTCTAACTGTATTTGGAAATTCGTTCATTTATTTTAAAAATGGAGGTAAGTAAAGTCGTGTGTTGCCCGCACCAGATTTTTTCTTATCTAATGTTAATTAATTAACTTTCTTAAATATCTGGCACTAATGCTCGAGAGGTTTTTTTCCTAATAAAATAAAAGCACACCAATCGTCTCTTTTTTAAGCTATTATTTCGCTCTTAACTCATCATACTGTAAATAGTAATCATGATTTTTTATTGTTATTTTTCGTTTTATTTTAAACGACAATAAAGACCATGTTTTTCGATCGACTATAAACTGTTATCCCCACGCGACACGTTCCTCAATACATGTGGAGATGAGTGCCTCCCGACAGACACAAGACTCGGCCGTGGCTATCTGGGACTAGCCAAGCACAAACATGCCTTATCTTCGCCTGCCCCCTCCTCCACTTGCTGTTCCCTCCTCGCACTCTAACAGCCAATAATCTCTGTCCGACCGGGATCACATCCTTGACGTTCACAGAGATTATGGTCCCTGAGTCTTGCAATCAACTTTAGGTGATCAATAGGTAACATTAAAAGTTAACATTTAACTTTAAAAGTAGTTCCAAATTAATACCTTAATCTTTAAGTAATCCTCACACTAGAATGAAAAGACAAGAAACTGCTCCAGATACCGATTGTTACAACACTTACTTGACAAACGTTCAAAGCTTCCAATCTACTACAAAAAAACTAATTTATATAGCCATTATTAGACCTATTTGGACATATGGTATTGAGCTATGGAGATCCACCAAGCCATCAAACTCCTCCCGCATCCAATCCTCGCAATCCAAAATCATCCGAAAGATCCTAAATGCTCCGTATTTTGTCACTAATAAAACTATCCATAAAGATCTGAATATTCCATTAGTTGCAGACTTAGACAGAACTAATAATAATAATAATAATAAATTCTTTATTTATTCTGGGACAAGTCCCTTTCAGAATAATGTTACAGACAAATTAAATTAGAGCTTCAATGTCTTAGAGTAAAAAAAAAAAAAAAAAAAAAAAAAAAAATATAAAATAATAATATATATATATATATATATATATATATATAATAATAAAATAAATAAGTGAAAAGCAACAGAAATGACAAAGAAATGAATAATAGTTATAAATGCATAGGTAGCTTCTTATACTAATTTAGAAAAACAAACAAAACAAATTAGACAAGAATAAAAAAATAAAAATATGTTCTATATACATTGCAAAATAAATTATGCATAAATTATATCTTGTTTGTTTTTATAAATCAGGTACTTATTCTTTTTTGAACTAATTTCGGAAGTGCGTAAAAACAAAAATAAAAACTAATGATAAGCATGGGTAAGTGCAAAAACTCAATATTGGATTTTTCTTCTTAACTATTGACTAGGATTTATACAAAAACCGAAATTCTAGAACACCGGTTTTCGAATAGTAATTTTGAAGGGCATTTGAGGCAACAATCTTTATGAACTGATAACACGCAGGCGTCATCAGCATAGGTAGAAAGGAAAGTGTTGGGATATCAGCTGTATATACTGTGTATAGAATGGGTCCTAGCGTCTTTCTTGAAAATTTCCAAAGTTAAATTTTTGGTCTATCCTTTTTTTTCGTGTCCCTATAAATGGAATCTGATCTGGTGTAGTACTCAGCAGAGCTTGATTCGGTGTAATTATCAAAATAATTAATTCCATTAATAAATAATTAATTAATTAAACAATTAGTTATTCCCGGGAATCAGAAAGTGAGCTAATGACGATCTAGTGGAGAGCCAATGATGAATCGGTAAGCCAATGATTTTTGGAATGATCTCTCGAAGGTTTTTTGAACGTCTAAAAGGCTTAATTTAGTCCTTGCCTCTTTCATCTGTTAAATATTTTTAAAAAATCGCTCCTATATACGATCAGCACCCGATTGAGTACGATAAAGAGTGAACTAGAATATTTCTTCATACCTGAGCAGTAGGTTTAAACTGAAATAAAAAAAAACAAAAAACACCCGTTTCATCATTCTATGGGGTACGCTCATGACGGTTCGTCAATGACGAATCGAAGTTTTTTCAATAAGTTTTCTCTCCAAAACAAAGAAGTACATCAACCTACTCACTAAAAATACTCTCACTCACTCGCGTACATCTTCCCTCTCTGTCTTGAAAAATACAGAAGGCGGTTACTCTTGGTTGGCTCGCCGAAGGTGTTTTGCTAGCCTTTTCCCGCCTTTTTATGGCTTGAAGGGAGATGGCGCGAAAAAACCGTTTGGGGTGCGCCAATGGCGCAAAATCATCATGGACATTTCAAATTCATTTATTTAAAACGGATATAACCGTTTTCACAACCTGCAATTCTGTATTCTGAAACTATAGAGGGTATGTATGAACGCAATGCACCAATTAAATTTAAGTTTAATAAAATCACTGAAGTGCTGAAAAAGATTTCCAGAAAACAAGATGAGATAGTGACAATGCTACAACAATTAAGGTATAGAAGTGCACAACATGGACTGTCGTTGAACTTGGCAACTCCAGTGTCGCCAAAGTCAAAACAGATCTTCCTGATATAGACGTAGTAGATGAATTAAAATATCTAGGGCAAGTGTGATCTTTTAAAGCTCGCAGTCTATTGAAATCCAAACAAGGACAGCTATGGCTTGGCGGAAATATTGGAGCATAGGGATGATTATGAAGAACAACAATATCAGCCAGCCTCTAAAAACGTTAGCCTTCAATAGCTGGTATATTGCCTGTACTATCTCATGGATGTCAAATATGGTCCTTTAACAAGGTTCATGAGAGAAAAATAATAACATGTCAAAGAGCAATGGAGAGGAGCATGTTAGGCGTAAGGAAAAACCAAAAGCTAAACAGTCAAAAAATAAGAAAAGCTAGTGGTGTCACTGATGCAATCAGATTCGTGAAAAAGATGAAATGGCAATGGGCTGGCCATTTAATGAGGAAAAATGATGAAAACTGGGCTAAAATATTGACTGAGTGGACCCCATTGGATGAGAAAAGAAACCGAGGCAGGCAAAGAAGAAGGTGGATCAACGAAATTAAAAAGGCAGAAGGAGTGCTATGGTCACGAAAAGCCAAGGACAGAGAATTTTGGAAGAGAAAGATGAGCGAACTCTTCAACTCAAGTACGGATAGTTACCGTTAAAGACTTTAAACTCCTGAAAAGGAAGTTCTATGTACATATATGTATATAAAGAAAGAAGAAAAAAAAAAGTTAATAAAAATGTATTATAAATGTTTATATGTATATCAATAAAGACTATTATTATTATAATTATGAACGCAATGCACCAAATCATTTAAATCTTTCCAGCACCTTGACTGGGTACCACGTTACCGTTTGTATAAGTCTGACTTGGACAGAGTGAGGCAATTATGTTTCTGACATTTATTCAAATTTTTCATACAGGAATAATTCATTTATTCGAACTTATGAATTTGCAACAAGTAGAGCAGACAAATATCTACCAGAAAAAAAAGTTAGAAAATAACCAGTTTTAGTACGAGGGAAATCATTTGGACAGTGTTTGTACGATTCGCTGAGAATGGCCCATATTGAGGGTATAATAATTTTTACGGCTGTTCAAGTAAATA
This sequence comes from Piezodorus guildinii, assembly GCA_023052935.1. Classification (NCBI taxonomy): domain Eukaryota; kingdom Metazoa; phylum Arthropoda; class Insecta; order Hemiptera; family Pentatomidae; genus Piezodorus; species Piezodorus guildinii. The sequence continues at coordinate 212,957,619 of CM041292.1, read as the reverse complement.
AACTTTTACGTATAGTAATAATTTAATCAGAGCAGCAATATCAATATATATTCAAGGAAAATAGCAAATTAAAAAATTGTTGGTATTTATAAATTCTTTTAAAGACGGATTTTTTTTATTTGTTCTTTGGGTTATTAAAAAGAACTCAAATTTTGAGGTTTATTTTTTTATATATATGGTTGATTACAAAGGTTCGTTATTTAAAATAATTAACCAACTTATAATTTTCATTGAAATAATTCAAATAAAAAATCTTGATTCTAGAAAACTTATATATTTTTCTCTATCTTTAATAGTAACCGAGTTATGGGGTAGTGAGATCTCGTATAAGTTATGGCTTGACCATATAAGATCAATTTTTTTAATCTGTTTATGGTAGTTTACAAGTTCTAAATTATCCATCTTAAAAAATAAAGACTGAGTAATGGCCGTATATGTAAGTAAAATTTTAATTTTGTTTTTCTGTTTTATAAATAATCTCGTCGAACTTATTCTAAAATAATATACGATTTTTTTTCTCTGCCTTCGAACATAACTGAGTTATGGGCATATCTAAAGTTAACATTTCAATATTTGTTTTTTGTTTTTTCTCTTGTTCGTTCAGGTGTCATGATCATATAATTATGGGCGTATGTACGGGGTATAATTTTAATATTTAAAAAAAAACAGCTAGAATGTTATTCGAAAAAATAATATTTATTTTGCTGAAAAGTTTCATTAAAAAATTAATTGTTTAGTTCTCATTTATTAATGATATTACAATAAGATTAAAAAAATAAAATAAAAATATTATCACCGTTCGCCTGATTTGGGTTAAATTAATATTTTCACACTCTAATATTTAGAGGCCTGAAAGCCATTGAACACAAAGCCGTGCCACCGGCAGGCCTAACCTCTCCAGTTCCTGAATTAATTGCGGAATTTAACCTACATTTCCGGGAGGCTTTGCTTATTGTGTCATATTCTTCTTTTTATTATGAAGTAATAATTTTTAATTGTTATAAGAAAATAAAATTTATATTATTTGAGAAAAAAAGATAATCTTCATCACACATCTCGGTTGTTAAAGTTGATTTATCGATTAAAGAATAGTATTCAGTTTCATTGAAAACATATGTTTTAGATTAAATAAAAACTTTTTTTTTTAAAGTATTTATTGTTATTTACAACTGTATTTTTTGGGATCATATATCACTATTACTAATGTTCATATAGAAACAAATTGTAATATATCTCAATAAAAAACAAAAAAAAACAAAAAAAAAAACAACTGTATAACAACACAATTAGTAAATATGCAGAATGAAGAAAAAACTTGAAAATGTCTTGAGATAGAACTACCCAGTGGTGGCACTTCACTAGCTATTTAAGGCAGTAGGTTTCGAGGCTACCTTCTTTTCAGTCGCCTCGGAGGGATATCAGGGTATCTGGGAAGGAAGGATTACGGACTTTGTGTGGGCAGGGAGTTTAGAATGAAGAGAGGTGCATCTGTCAAGGGCTATGTCTACAACAAAAGGGATGTTAAGATCATTATGAATCAGTTGATTTGTGACAAAATAAGGGGCATTCAGGATTTTGCGAAGGATTTCGGATTGTAAGGATTGGATGCGGGAGGAATTAAATGGTTTATTAGAGCCACGAAGTTCGATTACATATGTCCAAATAGGTCTGATAATAGTGATGTAAATGAGTCTTTTGTTAAAGACTGGAAGTTTTGAACGTTTGACTAGTAAGTGTTGTAATAATCGGTATCTTCGAGCAGTGGCTTGTTGTTTCAGATTTGTGCGAGGGTTCCAAGTAAGGCGCTTGTCAAGATGGAGACTTAGGTATCGGATTTATGTTAATATACGGATGTTGGGATTTATATTAATCCACCAATTTCGACACCATTCTTCAACGACTGTGATGTGGTACTGAGGGGATTGGGATGCAGTAGTTGGATCATTATTAACGGATAAGACACTCGTGTCATCTGCATAAGTATTGAGGACAGTGCAAATAAAAACTAAAAAAAAATTATTTTCAATATTTACTAATGATTATGTCCTATTCATTAATTTACCTTATCTTCCACAACTTTGTTTATAAGACAACATTGTTTATCAAATCTTTAACTTTTTGAGTGTATATTATATATCTATATTACTATTCTTACGTTCTAGAAAAAAACAAAAAAAACTAAATTCATCATCATCATTTCAAGTCAGTCGGGTTATATAGAAAAACCTTTTTTTTTCCAACAGAAAGAAACTAGATGCCGTATAAAATACCTCGACATTTACAAATCACATACATTGTCTAACCTTTTCTAAGAAACCAAAGACCATAACGTATTATTATATTTCGAAGTGGACAGTTACTAAAAGTTTCGCCACATCCTTTGCGTCTTTGAGGGTTTTGAACATCGTCGATTGTGAAACGAACCCAACTAACTTTTATAATGCATTTTTTTCACTCAGGAACCAGTACTTTTCCGACTTACTCATGCTAGCATTTTTAATTATTTTACTTTACATGCCTAGAGAAAAAAAAAAAAATCTACAAATATTTTGTATCACTGATAAGATGATTAAACTGTAGAAGTTGAATTTTTACATCAGGTTTTTGGGAAGTTTCAGATAAATTGATTCGCATCGTTCTCTGTGTTTTCTGCTTAAGGATAGGAACACAGGTGTTCTAAGAATACATTCATAAGATATTTACAGAGAAAAATAGGTACGTCAAATTACGGGAAGATAGAATAATTATAAAAATGTAAGTTTGTTTTTTTTCGTACACTCTGGTTTTATTATTTTACTCAATATACGATATGTACATATATCACTGGATAAATATGTACATATATCACTGGATAAATATGTAAATATATACTGGAAAAAATAATTAGAATAAATATGTTTACAAACATATTAAATCTAAAAAATAATTAGAATAAATTTTATATCAATTACTATTATAGAAGAGTAATTTAGGTTATGATTATATTAATCGGAACATTCTCTTCTAATTATGTTTATATATATATATATATATTTATTTATCATAACATGTCAAAGATGATTATTATATTACGTTTCGAGGTACCCTATGCCTCATCTTCAGATTTTCAAATATTATCTAAAATATAATTGAATAAATATTATAACCAATTATATATACATTAAGAACACATTATCAATAAATTAGAATCAATTTATCATTTAAACTATTTACATTCTGTTTATTATTATAATTCTACTTACATTTATTTCCATATTGTATCTAGCACAAGAAAGGTATTAGATAAAGGCTATTTTAGTATACATGATAGTTGCAAGTGCACAGCAACAAAAAGTTGAAACAATGAATATGTGATAGTGAAAAGTTAGAATTTAATAGAATGATTATTCATATCTATGAACTTGATATGAATAATTTATAATAGTAATTGACCTATATTGAGATACAATATGAAAATAAATGTAAGTAGAATTATAATAATAAACAGAATGTAAATAGTTTAAATGATAAATTGATTCTAATTTATTAATAATGTGTTCTTAATGTATATATAATTGGTTATAATATTTATTCAATTATATTTTAGATAATATTTAAAAATCTGAAGATGAGGCATAGGGTACCTCGAAACGTAATATAATAATCATCTTTGACATGTTATGATAAATAAATATATATAAACATAATTAGAATAAATATGTTTACAAACATATTAAAAGCGAGCATGTAAATAAATAATTAAAATATAAATACTTTATTTCATGAAAGAAAATTAGTCTTTTTTAAATAGGGTACTAATCTTTTGCAACAGGTTAATTTAACTTTTTAGGAAATATGTATCTTAAATATGTAAATAAAAAGGAAAACAAAATAAGGAATATAAATATAAACTTTTTTTCTTAAATAGGACTCTTTCTTAATTGTTGAATATTTTTGTTTATAATGTAACGTGTACTCTTATCATTGAATCTTAAATCCTAAATAAACAAAACATCAAGTTTATACATTAATAAAATAAATAAAAAATTGTAAACGACCATTACTGCCTTCAATATTTTTTTGTTAATGTCTCGCAGCTAAAAAAAATAAATTATAGTAACATTCATTTAACAAATATTAAGAAAATTACATAGAAAAACTTTCACTACATTTTATTTTTATTTATTTTTTTTTTTTTTATCCAAATGACCGTCAAGACTTGAATCTAAATCCTATATGGTCAGTACTTGTTTGCCATAATTTAATAAAAAATTAGGTTACGGAACCAAGTATAATAGAAAAAGATCAATAAATTAATTAAATAGAGTATAAAATAAAATTATGTAAATGAGAGAATTAGGTGACTCAAAAAAAATAGAAGAAATGAAATAATATTAAAATTAAATTAAACTCTGTGATGTGCCTCATTTCTTTTTTTTTTTTTTTTTTTTTTTTTTTTTTTTTTTTTTTTTTTTTTTTTTTTTTTTTTTTTTTTTTTAGATTTTACATTGAGCGTTAATGAAAAATTGCTTGACGATCATGAACTTTTTTTTTGTCTAACTTATGTAAAGATCAGCTGATGCGCTCGATGATAACAGTCATACGTTACTTCGTCTCTCAGATTTTTGCTTTTTTCAGTAGGAATTCGCTTGAGTTCAGTCTGGAAAACATCACTAGACCTCAGGAATACTACAGCAGTGAATATTGGAGAAATTTCGGTAAGCAAAGTTATAATTTACTTTGTACAATCACGAAAAAGTGAAAGGAGGGTCACTGATCAGCTGATTGCCGCTAGCTCGGCAAGCTCGGGCTTGCTTTTCTTTTCCTTATCTTTCTTTTATTTATTTTTTTTTCCTTCTTATTCTTATTCCATTATATATTTATTCCTATTTATTTTTTTTAATCAATGCGATATTTTCATCAAGTGATGTCCTCGAAAGTTACAAGTAAAAGATCTAGATCTGCAGGTTCAAACTCGTCTCCTACAAAACAGAGACCTCGCCGTGATAATAATAAAAAAATGATTCCACCAGCGAATGCTTCAGCTACCTCATTAGGTTCTGAACCACAGCCTAGCACATCATCACAAGGATTAACTGAAGAATCGCCGTTTTTTACACCGAACCCATTTCAGATCCTTCAAATTGAAAAAGAAACAATGGAATCTTCTCCTATACCAAAAGAACCACAACCTCCACCAATATTTGTTAAAAATATTAAAAACTTTCAACTACTGTGTGCGCATCTAAACAAATTAACCGATCCTAACAGTTATTATTGTATAAGTAGAACCAGTGATACTAAAATATCCCCGACTACCGCCGAAACCTACAGAAAAATAGTAAAATATCTGACTGAGACCAAAGCTGATTTTCATACATATCAGTTACGCCAGGAGAGAGCTTTAAGGGTTGTAATTAGAAACCTACACCCTTCGACACCAGCAGCAGCTATCCAAGAAGAACTGACGGAGATAGGCTATAAAGTGCGACAAGTCACCAACGTCCTAAAAGATAAAATTCCACTGCCTCTATTCTTTGTGGACTTGGAACCATCAGCAGGAGTTGAAAAAATTTATGATCTCAATAGATTATACTATACTAGTGTAAGAGTTGAAAAACCATACACTAAGAAAGAAATAGTTCAGTGCCACAATTGTCAGGCATATGGTCATACCAGAAGTTATTGTCACCACATACCACGCTGTGTGAAATGCGGTGAACAACATAAGTCAGAAGAATGTACAAGACCAAGATCAACACCCGCTGTTTGTGCTTTGTGTCTCAAGGACCACCCGGCTAGCTACAAGGGATGTCAAGTCTACAAGAACCTCAAAAGCAGATACCAAAAACCTCAGAATCTGGATGAAACAGCTGAACCGATCAGAAGCAGAAGACAACCTTCAAAAACAATTGATTCCAATGTAACATTTGCCCATCTACTTGGAGGTGGGAACCAAAACAAAGAGGCCGAGGCACTGCCGGAACAACGCACACTTCAAAATCCTCAACCCGTTCCACAACCAGCTATTTCTCAAAATTTACCCAACCCTCAAAAACCTCATCCGCATCAAATTTCTCATATTCCTCCTCCATCAAATGTCTCAGACCTTACAAGTTTGATGACATCCTTCATCACTGAAATCAAATCCCTCGTTATGCCGCTAATATCACTACTTACTAATCTTGTATCAAACTTAATCCCTTCCTTAAAAAATCCTTAAATGACTTCACCTAACTCCTTATCCATTCTCCTATGGAATGCGAATGGTGTTAGAAATCATACTGACGAACTTACAGCTTTATTGCAAGACAAAAACGTTGACGTAGCACTTATTACTGAAACTAGACTAACCACTAAACAGTTCTTCAAAATACCTCAATACGTAACATACCGTACGGACCACCCAGACGGCAAAGCCCATGCCGGTACTGCTGTCATTGTGCACCAGTCCCTCTCTCATCACTTACTCCCACTTCCTGCCTATGATTTCCTACAAGCCACAGCCATAGTAATCAAAACTTTTTCCTTTCCGGTAACCCTTACATCAGCATATTGCCCTCCCAAACATTCCATTTCCAACACCGAATTTGTATCCTTTCTAAATTCCTTAGGAAATCATTTCATTCTGGGTGCAGACTTAAATGCCAAGCATCAACAGTGGGGTTCGAGAACCACGAATTCTCGTGGACGAAATTTGCTGTCTGCACTCAACTCCCGTCATTTCAATCTCCTACCTCCTGATTCCCCTACCTACTGGCCAACCGATCCCAACCGTAATCCTGACATCCTTGACTTCTTCATTCACAGCGGATTAGGCTCCCTCAACTTATCTGTAGCTCGACTTGATGAACTATCCTCAGACCATAGTCCACTGATCCTAAAAGTATCTCTCACTCCAATTCCAAAACCTATCCCACCGTCATTTATCCGAGGCCCTGTCAACTGGAACCTCTTTCGCCAAATCCTGACCGATAATATTAACCTCAGAGTGACCCTCAAAACCCCAGAAGACCTTGACGATTCCGTCTACTCCTTCACCACCGCCATTCAGCAAGCTGTCTGGACTGCCTCCTCTCCTAAGCGCTCCAATATAACTCCTCACCAAAACCATTTGCCTCAACACCTTGCAGACCTAATCCATGCAAAGCGCCGTGCCAGATCATTATGGCAGCGCACCCGACACCCAACAGATCGCCGCTCCTATAACTTCTATTGTAGACAATTGAAGCAGGAGTTGGCGACCTTCCGTTCCCAGTCCTTTAATTCCTACCTCTCCTCTCTGTCAGCTAGTGATAATTCCCTGTGGAATGTCACGAAGAAGATTTTAAAATCCCATCAAGTTTCCCATCCTCTCCGGCGTGGTGATGACTCCTGGGCTGCGTCTGATGAAGATAAAGCCGAGGAATTCGCCACACACCTCTCCAAAGTATTCACTCCTCACCCGGAATCCCAAAGCAATCATACCGCAGAAGTACAAGACTTCCTTTTGTCACCAATACCTCTTTCACTACCTCCTACAGCTATTAATCCCTCTGAGGTTAAATATCTTCTCCAGAAACTGACCCTCCGTAAATCTCCTGGACATGATCTCCTTACCCCCCAGATCCTCCGTCAACTTCCGCAGAAAGCTATTATATTCCTTACCTATATCTACAACTGCATCCTTCGCACCACCTATTTTCCTCTCTTGTGGAAACATTCCACAATCATTCTTCCTAAAACCAGGTAAACCTTCCAGCAACACTTCATCCTACAGACCTATTAGTCTACTCCCCATCCTCTCAAAAGTCTTTGAAAAACTCCTTCTAAAACGAATCCTGCCTATATTAGAATCACAAAATCTTCCTTCTCATCAGTTTGGTTTCCGTGCTCATCATTCCACTGTTCAACAAGGACTCCGAGTTGTAGACCATATTTCCTCAGCCCTTGAATGCAAAGAGTATTGTTCTGGTGCGTTTCTGGACATAGCGCAAGCTTTTGACCGGGTATGGCACACCGGATTACTCTTCAAGCTTAAAACGCATTTACCCCAGTCTCTATACCTCATTCTACGATCCTATCTCTCAAACCGCTCCTTCCGAGTTCGCTGTGGTGTAGAATTTTCTAACTATTATCCCATTGAGGCCGGTGTTCCTCAAGGCAGCGTCTTGGGACCCGTCCTCTACATCCTTTACACTGCTGATATTTCTAATCATCCTGACACCTTTCTGGCAACATTTGCAGATGACACCGCCATCCTATCATCCAATTCCGATCCTGAAAAAGCATCCTTAATTCTGCAGAGACACCTTTGTCTTATCGAGGAATGGTGTAATGCTTGGCGTATTAAGGTTAATGAAAGCAAATGCACCCACGTCACCTTCACCCTTCGACGCAAATCCTGTCCAATGGTTCATTTCAATTCCATACCGCTTCCTTCCTCAGACACAGTCCGGTATCTTGGCTTACTACTAGACAAAAGATTGACCTGGAACCCACATACAAGACTTAAACGAAAAGAACTCAACAGACGATTCGGACAGTTATACAGACTACTAAACAGAAAATCTAAGCTTACAGTTGACAACAAATTATTACTTTACAAGACAATACTGAAACCAATGTGGACCTACGGACTTGAACTATGGGGGACAGCCAAACGTTCTAACATCAAACGCATTCAATCCTTTCAATCCAAAGTCCTCCGAACAATAGTAAATGCTCCTTATTATGTCTCCAACTATACCTTACACCACGACCTTAATGTTCCATTTATTTCAGACCTGATTCCATCCAAATTTTCCAAATTCCACCAGAACCTCATTCATCATCCTAATCCTCTAGCACAATCCCTATCCAGCTCCACTCATCCATACAACCCTCCTAGAAGGTTGAAACGGCAGTGGCCCCGAGACATATTGTAAAAATCTATTCTGGAGTTCTGACACTGGTCAGATTCTCCTCTCATGTGCGGTGTGATTGTGGCTGTGGCGCCCTCACTTAGCTTCCGCTGGCTCTCACCAGTGATGCGGCTGAGAGCGAGGCGCTGGGACCCTTTAGACTCTGCTTGTCCTTCCACAAGTGGGGGGACGAGTCCCGTCTGGGGTTCCCGAGCTGATTGTAAATATTGTACATAGGTATGAATGTGACATGTTTTGTTTATTTATTTGTTAGCTTCATTTATTTGTATTTATTTTGTCTATAAATTTTGTTATTGTATACGTTTATTTATTTTGATTTTATTTTATGTAATTTGACTTTCGTTTTGTTTATATTGTAAATATTGTATGAATGAGATCCTCTAGCACTATTATTATTGTCTATTATGACAAATTGTAATATATACCAATAAAGAAAAAAAAAAAAAAAAAAAAAAAAAAAAAACTTATGTAAAAACATGGCTTCTGTTTCTTGGGGAACCACTACTTCCCTTTGCTTTCTATATTTTTTGCATTGAAATAGAATATGGCGCGGGTCTTCAGAAACTTTGCATGTTAGGCAATTGCCATCTTTTTCTATTTTCATTAAACTGAGAAATTTTTTTGTGCAGCCATGGTTAGTCCGTAGTCTTACTAATTGTGAAATTTCTTTTCTATCAAGTTGTAAGTTCACTACATATTATCTACCTATGAATTTTCGTGAATTTTTGCTTATTTTTTTTTTCTCTTAGGATTATAAAAAAGAGTGATCGAGCAGAATCACGCAAACCCGATTCCAATACATCACGTAGCCAGCAGACAGAAGTTGCATCATAAAAATCAATTTAGTTCATTTTTTTTTTTTTTTTTTTTTCCAGCCCGGTAATTAATGGATAACGATAAACTGGAGAACTGACGGACTTGGGAATCACGCCGTTCAGTGAGCGATGGATATTCGGGACCATCATCAATAAACATAGCATCCACTAATTATAGCGTTTTTTGTCCGGTTTCGGACCCATCAGCCGATGATGACTGATTGATGAAGCCGGCGGAGTTTTAATGAAACGTCTCACTGAAAGAATATCGAGTAGCACGTTCTGCCCATCACCATCACAAGACAGCTGTACAAAGCACCTGGTTCGGGTGATCTAGATTGGTTCCTTATTATCTTCACTATATACATATATAATTAGCTACAGAAATGTGAGGTTAAATGTTTAGGATCATTGTTTTCTTTATATATTTTATGAATGTGGTGGCATGTCACTATTACTACTGTTGATTTAAAAACAAATAGAAATATTTCTAAAAAATAAAAACATGTATGGGATTTGTCTTAATTTTTGTTTTCAATTCAGAGAAAAGAATTTAATTTTTTTAGCTATAACAATCTATTTAATAACGATATATTTTACGGCGTTTGTTTGTATGATGTTTATTTATTTCCCAACTTATTAATTATCTCTACTACAGGTTGTAGTTTTGACTTGTTTGTTGTTTCTTTTTTGTTTTATTAATTGTCATTGTTTTGTTTGTTTGTTTATTTATTTAACGTCACTTTATGCTACTATGGCTAATCGGACGATGCTACAGTGGGAGTCCTAAATTTTGCCTGTCCAGGTTTTATTAGGATAAAGATCTTTAACGAGTATCTGACATCGCACAGGCTCGGGACCATCTTTTAACGTCCCCTCCGAAGGACGGCGTAACTAAGGATTTTTTACTCCCATTAAAAAATCCTAGGACCACCTGAGGTCATTGTTGTTTTGTATATATTTGAATTTATTTATTTCCGATTGTATGTAGTTTGACTTTATCATTATTTTCTGTATATATTGTATGAATGTGTATCTCATCACTATTACTACTGGTTATTATGAAACAAATTGTAATAAATATTAATTAAAAAAAAAAATAAATATATATATATATAATTTTACGGTAACGATATATAAAGATATGGCAAAATCCTCACAAAAACATCCGATTTCATGAGCTTGACATAAGTTTATTCCTTGGATAAATTTTATGTAAACAATTATTTTCTAAGCTATTTAAGACTACAATGTAGGAGAGTTCATGTTGAAATTCTTTGTTAGAAACAAGTTAAGTCGGTATGAAACAACAATACTAAGCGGTTTCAATATGTTCATCTAAAATTAATGCATTTATTTTGCCTTATTGTAGGGAATCCTGTTGGATATTGATTTCAGAAATAAACTTTTGTTATAGAAACATTTTTATTTGTATTTATTAGAATTTAGAACTGTATGGAATACAACAAGTAAATTGAGTGAAATATAAAAAGGCGTAGAGAAGATCCCGATGTAAACACTCAAAAATATTCTAAACTAGAAGGTCTCAGGGCCATCTCCTTTTAGACACCTCAGAGGATTGTCAGGAATTCATGAGGAAGAAAGGATTGAAACAAGAGGATTAGGTATGAATAGAATTTGTCATGAAAGGAATGGTATATAGATCGGGCCAAATCAGCAACATACGGAACATTAAGGTCTTTATGGATAGTTTATTCGTGATAAGTAAGGAGCATTAAGAATTTAACGAAGGATTTTGGATTGTAGGATGGATACGGAATAATTCGATAGTTTAGTAGACCTAAAGCTACTATGTAATAGAACCATTTAAAAAAGAAAAATTAACTGATCCAAAACATTCGGGGTTTCACTTTTATGCTTACTATGATGAAAATTAACAACAGAAAATCTTTTATCTTCTATTCTCTTTTTTTTCACAATTACGAACCTTTTATGAATTATATTTTACCGTATTTTAGAAAATTTACTTTTCTCTATTTTTTTTTTTTTTTTCATATTTGTCCTTTGTAATTCAGTACCTCAATAAGTATTCCTTAGGGTTAGAAAACATGTATTATTACTTTCACTTACTATATGTAAGGAAAAGTATTGCGATCGTGAAAATTTTCGAATTCCAGTTTTCAACGGAAATACACGTTTTAGGGTCCCCTGAGTCCAAATAACCAAGTCCCACAAAAAGGTCCTTATGTGGTAACTCCCGGCTGAAACGAAAAGTCCTATGAAACTTAAATTTCATATTTAAGATAACTATACGCCCGAGACTGTACAAAACCTTTTTCATCAAAATGAGCTTACCATGCATTTTGCACCTTTTTTCGACTTTCTCAAAAACTGTTCCAACGATTTAAATATTAAAATCGCTATATCAATATAAAATTTAATAGGCTTTAATATCATGTAGATTTAATTCTGATTGAAATAGTCTGACAGGGCTTAAAAGCCGATATTTTAAATTGTCTTCCACTAAAAGTACCTTTAATTTTGTAGATGCTATAAAAATAACCATATTACCTTGTTAGCATTGATCAATAACAGCTAAATATGTAAGTTGTGCAATTTGAAAACAACTAAAAGAGAAATGAAGAATATATTTTTTAAAGTAATTTTATGTTTTTTGACGTAAGAACCGTAATATACATGTATGATATACCGTTTGAAAGCTAAAGATTAAAAAAAAAATATTATCTCATACACAAGCTTTTAAAAGTTAATAGAGCTTGATGAAAAGCCGATAAAACTGATTATTTTATATAATAATATAATTGATTTTTTAATAAAAAACATGTTTCCATAGAAATTCATTTTAATTAATTCTTTAATAATTTAACTACTTTTATCAGTTACTGTATTTGAAAACTCTTTATTCTATTTCTGAAACGGAGGTAAGTGAAAGTCGTGTGGCGCCCACACCAGAGTTTTTTCAATTAATTTAATACCAAACTGAAAAAGCTGATATTTTAGAAAAAAAAAATTCTAAAGTTGATTGTGAAGCTAGAAATATTTATGAACACTATGTTTACAAAATTATATATTGATTGATTATAGTAATTAGACTTTTGTATGATTAAATAAAGCATGAAAATATATTGATTCGAGTTGAAATACATATATTCAAAAAAATATATAATTTCTCAGTTATCAAAGGACTGTTTTCGATTAGGTACCCTAGTTGATGAAGCAGCTGTGTTTCTCTTCCATTAATGATTTCCATTGTGCTCGGCAGATGTACTGGAACTCACCTTTTAACTAGAGACCTTTAATCACTTTTGCGTTCATTAATATGAGGTCAGATGTTAAATATTTTATAATACATTTGTCTTTTAATATGTATGTATTATCAAAAGAAAAATGTATTAAATTACCTATTATAAATTTAGTAAATATTAGTAATATGTATGTTAAACTCAATAATTTTTATATCTAAATCTCCTTATTTCTGTGACAAAAACAATTTAAAGTCACAGGTACAGCCGTAATGAGCTAATTTTGTTTTTTTTACCCTGGAAATTTATCACATAAAATAATATTATATGTAATAATAATAAGTCTTTATTGATGTACATATATACATTTATAAAACATTTTTATTTACAAACTTTATTTATTTTTTCTTCTTTCTTTATATACATATATGTACATAGACCTTCCTTTTCAGGAGTTTAAAGTCTTTGACGGTAACTACCAGTACTTGACTACAGTCGAAGAGTTTGCTCATCTCCATCTTCCAAAATTCTCAGTCCTTGGCTTTACGTGACCATAGCACTTCTTCTGCCTTTTTGATCTCATCAACCCACCTTCTTCTTTGCCTGCCTCGATTCCTTTTCCTATCCAATGGGGTCCACTCAGTCAATGTTTTAGCCCAGTTTTTATCATTTTTCCTCATTAGATGACCAGCCCATTGCCATTTCATCTTTTTCATGAATCTGATTGCATCAGTGACACCACTAGCTTTTCTTATTTTTTGACTGTTTACTTTTTGGCTTTTCCTTATGCCTAACATGCTCCTCTCCATTGCTCTTTGGCATGTTATTATTTTTCTCTCATGAAGCTTGTTGAGGGACCATGTTTGGCATTCATAAAATAGAACAGCCAAAATACAGCTATTGAATATGTAAACAAGATTATTAAATAAATACCGCTCGGTATGCTTTTTTCTAATTTTGGGATTTTTCAATCTTGAGTTCAATAAAGGAAATATGTTTTTTAACAGAGCAATAAAGTTCTTCTTAATCAATGGGATTTTCAATTTATGTCTGTCCTAGATATTAATCTATATATAGAATAAAACAGTGTCATTTTTAATATTGCTCAGACAGTTGTTTATTAAAGTTAAGAGTTAAAATATGAAGGAATAAAAGCTCCATTAAGTTTTAGAAAACACAAACCAAAAATTATTTAATTATAATTTATTTAATGTTTCCATTAGTCACCATTTTTGCTTTTCATTAATGTGTGGCGTCAACACATGGGGTTGCCATGGAGACGTAACCTTCACGTGTTTTGTGTTACAAAAAAATACCTGTGTGTTTAAAACAATGTTAAATGTGTGTTGTAATAAAGATATAATTCATTATCAATGTTATTTATGTGGTGATACCGCCACAAATGTTTAATTAATTGTACAGATATCCAGTGTAACTATTAATTAATCCATTATGTCATCCATGTTAATAAACTAGCATAAATTCGTGTTGATGAGAAATAAGCATTACTAAATCGCACTTATTATAGATCACGACTTAATTCATTTAAGCAGAACCTAAAATATATCCTACTTACTAAAGTTATTGCAAATGGGCATTTTCTAATCTGAGAAGAACATCTTAAAGTTGAGTTTATATACACCAAGATCAATTTCGTTGGTTTTTCTTTTACATACAAAATTTCCTAATATTGTAAATACATTTTCTGAGCCTTTTAGACCGTACTAGACTTGTTTGTTATAGTTATTGTATCATTAAATTATATCGATATATTTATTACTTTCACTTATCTATATATGAAATATATAATAAAGAAAAGTAGTGCGATCTTGAAAATTTTCTTATTCCAGTTTTCAACGGAAATAATTTTAGGGTCCTCCAGTCCAAATAGCTAAGTGGCGCGAAATGATATGTGTGCTTGTGTGTGTGTAAAATTTTATATCTAAGCTAACTATAAGCCCTACAGTGATTTTTAATCAAAATCTGTGAACCAGATAAGCCACTTTGTACAATCCAATTTGCACTTTTTTATGATGTTTACAAAAACGTCTATAAGGATTATGATTTGATTCGCTATATCAATGTAAAATTTAATAGGCAATAATATTTAATATCACATATATTTCATTCTAATTGAAATAGTCCGATAGGAGTTAATGTATAAGTTGAACGGATTGGATATCAGAATAAGTGGGAAAAGAGCGAAAATAATTTTTAATGTAATTGTTGATTTTTTGGAGATAGGATGAGCAATAAAGTACAGCAAGATGTATTATATACCTTTGGAAAGCTAAACATTTCAGACAAAGTTGTAAAAGCTAATGAAGAGAAATGAAAAGCCTATAAAACTAACTGATTGTTTGTAGATAATAAGATAATCGATTATATAGTAAAACATGTTTCTATTAAAACTCAATATAATTAGTTTCCTAACCTTTTTTTATATCTAAATCATTTATAAATCCTTTAATTGATATTATCCAAGGAGGTAAGGGTATTTCGTGTGTAGTTTTATACACGCATATAACGGAAACCATGATAGTTAGAGAAATTATATTTTGTAAAATATTGGATTGTGTCACATTAAAATGTCCGTTTTCAGGGTAAGAATTTTTTTAAAAAATACGATATGAAAACATGATAATTTTATTTAAAGTATTTACCTTCTTTTTCTACACATTTTTCCCAACGTGACACCAACTTTTTTATCCTTGAACTGAAAAACTCTGAGCTTTGAAGTGAAACAAAATCTGAAAACGCACTTTTCTCTTGATCATAATTATCAAAAAATTTTCCTTTGAAGAAGTTGTCTAAATTCCTGAACAGGTGGTAATCTGTTGGAGACAAGTCGGGAGAATATGGTGGGTGCGGAAAAACTTCGTAGCCCAGTTCTTTCAATTTTTGCACGGTATATTTTGAAACATGGAGTCTTGCTGTCGCTCAGCGAGATCATTTTTTACTTTCCTAATACACTTTAAATGTCTGGAAACGGTCGATGCACTTGCATTTAGTTGTACTGAGAGTCCTTTAACCGTTTGGTAGGGATTTCCTTTTTCTGTATGTTTAAGGAGATCGTTGTCTATTACGGACGGAGGTCTTCCTCTGGGCAAGTTTTCCAAGTCGGTATCCCCAGCTGAAAACTTAGCAAACCAACGGCAAATGGAGGTATATTAAAAAGTGGGTAATTTATTGGGAAGCTAATGTCTATAATACAAAGGTAGAGGATTAGTAACTGTTTACTTTAAATATGTAAACATTCGGAAGAAAACCACAGAGACCAGCTAAATCCTTTATGTATTTCATAAACTATAAAAACGGACATTTCATGTGAAACAACCCAATAGTTTATTTTAGCAGCTATCATTTTATAGCTGTAGATTTAAAAAAATGTATAAAGATATGATTGTGTGTATGATGTTAATGTATTTATTACTTCTTTATTTCATTTATTTGTATTTATCTCGATTATAGGTTGTTGTTTTTTTTTTGTTTTTTTTTGTATATATATATATATATATTATATATATATATATATATATATTATTATATATATATATATAATATTTTATTAATCTGACTTTATCATGGTATACTGTATATATTGTGTGAATGGGATCTTATATCACTATTACTAATGTTCATATAGAAACAAATTGTTTAAAAAAAAATATTTAAAAATGTAAAACTAAAAAAATTGTCAATAGTTCTTTAATAGCCAACCAAGTTTATTAGTGAATAATAGAGCATGAGAATCCCGCATTTTTGTAATCAGGATGTATTTTTTATGATAACAGTGAAGGGAAATTTATTCATTTACTGGCGGAAACTGGAGTCCAGTGAAGCTATAGCGTCTAATTACCTCCAGCGTAACATTATGCTAGATAACAGCACTTGGCGGGGATGGATCATTGAGGAGGCCCTGGATAATAAGTACTATTTAGTCTTCTGGGGAAACATCACTTTGCCCTTAAACACACCTCTCCGATTGCTGGATCTATAATTTCTCTGTAACAGTTCCTATAAATGCTACCCGATAACCGATTATAAATTTAAACTGTTTGCTTTTTGTGTAGTATCATTCACTGTTGCGTGACATGACCGAATCGCCATGGAATTACTCACCCATTGCGTCTCAATAGAAAAAGATTAAGAAATTATTCATTAAAGCAAACAAAAAACCATGCTTTTTTTCTTTAACAAACAGCATTTGAATCACACGATTGATAGTCACGGGTTTGAACCCGCAGGTGGTCCTAGGATTTTTTAATGGGAGTAAAAATTCTTAGTTATGCCGTCATTCAGAGGAACGTTAAAAGGTGGTCCCGAGCCTGTGCGATGTTAGGTGCTTGTTAAAGATTCCTATCCTAATAAAACCTGAATAGGCAAAATTTAGGACTCCCACTGTAGCATCGTCCGTCTATAGTAGCATAAAGTGACGTTAAATAAATAAACAAAAAACAAACAATAAATGCCATCGTGGCTATCAATGACTAGAATATTTTAAACAATAATAATAAACATTATATCATTAAAATATTAAATCGAACTGCATCTCTAAATTTAAAGTATGATAGAATAATCTCATTAATCTAAGCAATAAAATAATTTAAAATAATAATCAAAATTCCCCCGCTTCATTACTCACTGTCCCCTTTACGTATCCAATAAATCATTACAGAAAGACCTCAACATGCCAATCGTAACGGATATCATTAAAAAATATTACAAACATTTTCACGACTCACTCGCTGGACATCCAAACCTACTGGTACAGACATTACTGACTGATACACTACCACAAAACCCACCAAGGAGACTGAAACGCCACTGGAGCAGAGATCTGCTTCTTTAATAGAGAACTTCCACGCTAGAAGTGCCTTCACTGGGAGGTTTCTTCACCCACGTATTCAGAAGAATCCTGAAGGAGGTTTTACGTAATAATTATCAATGTTACAATATATGCCCAAAGGCATTTTTTATGTTATTGGTTGATAAATAAATAAAAATAAAATAAGATAATAATATTCTGCAAAATTTAAGAATAATGTTTATTAACACTGTAAGAATTGCATATAACTATCTAATTGATTATACTTGCAACTTTATATTTATAAAAAATAATATAATTATATTTTGTTTCAAATATATAAAATTTGTTCAAATCTAAATCAAAATCTGAGAAGTACAAGGTGAAGAAGTTTGAAACCGGAATATTTTTGTAAAAATTGTACGTGTCTTTTGAAAATTATAATAAAATATTTTATTCAAAATATTCTCCATTGGATTTATACATTTTCCCCACCTCTTCGGCAGGTTATGAATGCCACGAAAAAAAAAAAAAATATTTCTTTTGAAGAAAACCAGTTATCGAGCCATTTTCAATGCGAATAAATGGTAATCAAACGGAGCCAAGTCTGGAGAATAAGCCCCATGCGATAGTATTCCCCGATTGAACGCCTTGATCATATCTGTGACTCGTTTTGCTAAATTGATCTAAGAAGCATTTTATTGAAAATAATTTGAAAAATTAGTTGTTTTTTTTTAGATCTTTTTTTGCTGAATATTATTATTTGCTTCTATTGGATCAAAATTTGTTTGGATTATACTTAGTTTGTTTATGTTATTGGATTGAAATGATACTTTTTTTTTTTCGATTCAATCACTGAAATTTCGTTAAACATTCAATACAAAATATTTTTTGCTAATGTTGAACTGTTCATTATTTCTTACTTTATTTAATACGACTTATCATTTGTCTACTTTTATGTTTAATTTTAGATAAACGATTTAAGATTTTGAGCTACAACACATGAGATACCTCGTATAATATTACATATTTTTATTTTATGTTTTTTTAAAAACATTTTATAGACATTAACAACTGTATACTATAATAAATCAAGTAAATATCCATGTACATGTTTTCATGTACGTGAAGATAAACTCCCCATTGGCAGCACTCTAGTAATCAATCTAAACAAGAAGGTCTCGAGGCCATCTTCTCTTCAGACGCCTCGGTGGATTATCAGGAATTGTAGAGGAAGCAAGGATTGAAACTAGTGGATTAGAGTAGGAATGGAGTTTGTCAAGGAAGGAATGATATCTGGTACGGGCCAAATCAGCTACATAAGGAACATAGAGGTCTTTATGAATGATTTTATTGGTGACAAATTAAGGAGCGTTGAGGATTTTGGATTGTAAGGATTGGATACGGGGAAGATTGGATGGTTTAGCAGAGCCATTCAATAATTAAAATAATAGTTACCACTACTACGATATAATAATGAGGACGATGTTGATTAAAACTAAACGGATTATCTGAAGAAAAAGTATTAAAAATGCATTATTAACATTTTCATAAAGTGATTTTTAATTAGTAGTATAAACAGATTTTTATGTATATAAACTAATTATTTCATAAGGCTCTAGAACACTCATTAACTAACATTACGCTAACGAAATGTCATTAAAAAGCTCGAGGAAATGGATACATAACGAACCGTGGCGTGCTGACATTTAGTGAAGTAATGAGTTGGGCGTTATGTGACTTCCAGCTCAGCGGGCATCTCTCTTGTGTCATGGGTTGCAGATCGTGATGTCGTAATTACTAAAGTAACAAGCATTAGTTTTAATTATATCTCATATTATCATGTTATATTTTTGGATATTGTATTTTCATATGTTGTATATTACGTCCACATTTCTATGTATAAAATATATAAAAAGAATAAAATTGCAGACGTGATAATTCACCGGGAAAACATTGGTGTTTTTTTGGGTCTAATGACCAAGTAAGGAGAAATTGTCTAGCTCCTGAATTTTCATATTTAAGATAAGTATATCCTTCCAAAGTTACATTTTTTTACTTTCACTCACTATATATAGTAGGGGAAGTATTGCGATCGTGAAGATTTTCGAATTCCAGTTTTCAACGGAAATACACGTTTTAGGGTCCCCTCAGGCCAAATAACCAAGTCTCGCAAAAACGTCTGTGTGTGTGTGTGTCCCAACTAAAGGAGAAAACTGAAAAAAAAAAATGTTTTAATGCAATTTTTTTGTTTTTGAACACAAGAGCAGTAATATACATGTATGATTTGCCGTTGGTAAGCTAAAGATTTTAGAAAAAATATTATCTCATACACAAGCTTTTAGAAGTTAATAGAGAGTGATGAAAAGATGATAAAACTAACTGATTATTTTAGATAATAATATAATAGATTTTTTAATATAACAAATGTTTCTATATAAATTCAATTTTATTAATTCTTTAATAGTTTCACGTATTTTTATCTCTAACTGTATTTGAAAATTCTTTCATTGATTTTAAAAATGGAGGTAAGTGAAAGTCGTGTGTTGCCCGCACCAGATTTTTTTAAATCTAAACCGAAGAGAAACAAGAGCACTTTTATACAATTCATTTTGCACCTTCTTACGATTTTTACCAATAATCAAAATCACGTTCGTCACAAAACCCAACAACTTTACATACCCATTTATATCAGGCCTAATGCTATTAACTATACATTGCTAAATTAAAACACGTTTGATCATGAAAATGATAAGATCACGTAAAACAGCCTGATTCTTAAAGGATAAAACTAATTTTCATACAACATATAGCCCCTTAAATTGTTTCCGAAATGGAAAATGTTCTCTTTCCTCAACGCTAAGGAGTTTACAATTCAACTTAATTCGTATTAATAGTCATTATATTATTCATACAGGTAGACTGAATATAAATAAGTATAGAAATTAAAATTTCTGAGAATAAAAAATATTATTATTAAAATGATTATTTGTTAAATATCTTATGCCTTGTTCAAAGGTGTTGGGACCCGTTACTGTAAGGCGCAATCATTTTTGTCTATTAAGCTAATGGTTTTGAGTTGGAATCCCAGTCCCATCTAGGAATTTTAAGCATATAATTAAACTATTATTCACTTAAAACCTGTTATTAGGTGATGTGAGCCACATCAGCCAATTTCTGTTTAATCACTTAATCACAAAAAAAGACTGAAGGATTGATGAACCTACCCTACAGTGCATCATAGTGAATAGTTGTGTGTTCTTCAAGGAGAGTACGTAAAAAGGTTCAATATAGTTGAAAAAAAAATAAACAAATATATATATATATATAATATATATATATATATATATATATATATATATATATATATATATATATATTATATATATATATATATATATTTATATTTATATATATATATATATATTATATATATATATATATATATATTTAATATATATATATATATATATTTATTTATTTATTTTATTTATTTATTTATTTATTAGGGACAATAATGATAGCAAGAAATTAGAAGAATGATCAAATTAAATCGAAATCTATTAGTGGGATTAAAAGTATTGTTGAGTTAATGTAAAAATAAAATAAAAGGTGGCAGATAAAATGGAGGGGAGGAATCGGCCTGGAATGAGTTTATTACAAAAAGCAGAAACTGAAGTGGGTTTCTCTGTAATCCCCGTCCATACCTCTGCCTTTCCTATCTCAAAAATATTTCTTTCATTCCAAACTACAGTTTATTTTCATTTATTTTATTTATAACTTTGGTTATTTAAAAAATAAAAATCTTATTTATGAAGCTTTTGTCATGAAATCCGTAAGATAAGTGTTTAGTTCATTTAAGAATGGCAAGATCGATATGAAAGGGAGTCTCATTCTTGGGTAGAGTTTGTTACGAGATTCAGCATAATGTTTTTTTTTTTATTTATTGAGATATATCACAATTTGTTTCTATACGAACATTAGTAATAGTGATATAAGATCCCATTCTCACAATATATACAGTATACAATGATAATGTCAAATTAAATAAAATATAATATATATATACAAAATTAGAAAACAAACAACGACCTATAATTGAGATAATTACAAATAAATGATATATATAGAATTAAATAATAATAAATATAAAAACAAAACAAATCAAAACATTAAACTATTATTGAGATATATAAAAGTTTGCAAATAAACAAACATCATACAAACAAACATAACTATATACAAGTGATATAGGGACTCCAGACTCCCCTCCACTTGTGGAGGAAAAAGCGGAATCCAAGAGATCCTAGCGCCTCGCTCTCAGCCGAATCTCTGGTGTGACTCAGTAAGCAGCATAATGTTAAATTTACTCCTTGCCTAAACCACGGCTAAAAACTATCAACATGGATATAGTGTAGATAACTAGGCTCAGGACAAATGATGTGAGTAAAAAGAATAATCTAAGCCTAACGGAAATAGAAGCCAGGAGAAACTGTAACGCCTTCAACTGCCCAGAACACCCACTATGTAGAATATTCAATTGTACCAAGTACAAGCGAATTCTGGATAATGAAATCACATATTTAAAGGAAACTAAATTTATAAAAATTTATTAGGTTTTTGCTAAATTAAAGAGCACTCTATAATTAAAAAGTAGGCAATCGAAATTTGAATAACATTTACTCGAAACATAAATAAATCTTATAATATTATTGGGTTGTGTTATTATCATATTTTATAATTTTCAAGTTTGTAATATGGCTGTTGATTTGTATGCGATTAAATTATTTTTTAAAGAACGGATTTAGCGAGACCTCAAGTATTCTTTCTCTTATCATCACTAACTGCTTAGGATTCGAATCAAAACAGTCAGATGATTTTTTTTTAAAGTATTTATTGGGATATATTACAATTTGTTTTAAAATAATAGTAGCAGTAGTAATAGTGATATGAGACCACATTCATAGCATTATATACAGAAAATAATGATAACAACAAACAAACAAACAACAACCTATAATTGAGATGAATGCAAAGTTATCAAATAAATAAACATCATACAAACGATCATAACAATTTACAATATTTACAATCTGCTAAAGAAAACCAATACTGGGCCCTCCCCCCCACTTGTAGATAAAAAAGCGGAATCCAATAGATCCCAGTGCCTCTCTCTCAGCCGAGTCACTGGTGTGAGCCAGTGGTAGCTGAGGTATGGCGCAATAGCTACAAAGATAGAGTACATGAGTGGAGGATCATACCAGTGTCAGAACTCCAGTACAAATTTTTAAAAACGTCTTGGAACCACTGCCGTTTCAATTTTCTAGGAGGATTGTAAGGGTGGGTGGAGCTGGAGAGGGATTTGCCCAGAGTATAGGAATAATGAATGAAAAGTAATTTTGTTTTGGGACGAGTAGTCTCCTAAAAATAACAAGAAAAGTACAATATACATGATAATTGTCTGGTCGTTTAAGACTTCATTTTAACAATAAAAGATGGATTTTGTGACAATTCTTTGTTATCATCTATTGATTTTAAATATTATATATGTTAGGAAGATTGATACTTAAGGATATAGAGAAATAGTTGGTGCTTGAAAGTGGACTATGATAAGGATTTACGAATGGATACAGGCAAGGAATTCCAAAATAGGTGTAACAGAAATGACAAAGGATTTTTTGAAGAAGACGGATCTGTGTGAAGTTACATACAAGTTTATGGGTTGGGATCTAGTGTTTACTGGATGGACAGAGGAACTAGTGGTAAGCATATCGAGAATATAAGGAGTTTTTTTAGTTTTTAAAAATCGGAAGGGACAGACACCTAGGAAAGAGGGATAGAGCCAATTCAACTCGGTATACCTTTTAGATACATGGGAGCGTTAATGAAGAAGGTTCTGATGGAATTTCGAAAATTTTGATGGTACAAAGTCTAAAATAAATGGAATATCAAGGTCGTAGTGTAAGGTACAGTTGGTGACGTAATAAGGAGCATTAACTACAGCTGAAAATTAAAATGCGCTATTATACTTGCAATGCAATAATTAAGCTGGTTGGCTTTTTGTAAAATGGAAAAAAAAGGTGAAGATTCCGTGAAAATTATGGCAAACCCTAAAGCTTGCATACAGAGCAGTTAAAGCAAAGGCTACCAGAGGTTCGCTATTTACGGCTGCTACCCAGGCCTAATACATCCCATTCCCGGGTGATATACGCTCCTTACATATTTAACGCCGCTCCCGCTAACCTTCATCCAGACCTCACCTGTATTTCATCTTTGCCTCCTACATTACCCACAGGAAAAACTCTTGCAGTTTTTATTTTAATCTTCTAGAAGGGGTTATTTGAAGAGCGAAATAATCTGAGTGTTGTATGATGTTCCCACACTGTATTAAATTACCATAACCGGCGCTCAAAGCTAGAAATAGATTCTTCAAACGACTAATATAGAATAGGAATGTTTATAGTTGAAATTGCAGCAGTTCCGTCAATAATTATATATGTATATTAGCTAGAGAGAGGAGGAGATAGAGATAGGTCAAAAATACTTAAATAAATATTTTTAGAAATGGTAGAATTTTATCAATAACAGGAAAAGAAAAATGAACTTTAATTTATTATTCTAAAAATTTATAATAAAAATCAACGAACAACATCTCTGCTATGGTTTTTATACATAATTAGATTTTCATACTATTTCTAAATTTACGTTTTCGTATTAAACGAACAACAATGTTACATATATTAATATTATAAGGTTATTATACTTTTACATGATTTGAAAAATTCTATTGCTTGAAAAAACAGATACCAATCCATCAATACCAATACCAATATTTTATTTTTAAATAATTAAATAGACCAAGAACTAAATTTTTAAATGAAAGATATACTAAAAAGGAAGCTATATCGTTCTGGACCAATAGTAATCAATATTAAATAATGTACTGTTATTGTTTAAGCTGAGCTATCCGTGGAAGATTAGTACTTCCAAGTGATAACTTAAAATTAGATCGGTTCTGTTAAAGTAAATTAGTGGGTTGTGTATATTTAAAAAAAATAAAATAATTAAAGAAAACGACCAGTCACAATGTATTTATTACGGCTCCTAATGATTACCGGCCATGATTACCTGGCGAAACACTTGCATAGGATCGGAGAAGCTGAGTCTCCACAGACAGGCGAAGCGGAAACTAGAACTATGCTCCCGCATGCAAAAAATAAGAACTGAAACTCCATCCAGATCAAGGTGGGAAGTATAATTTAAAAAAACAAAACAAGAAAACAATATATTAGTAAACTAACGTAATATATTTTGAACACAATTTAACTAATAAAACATTTTTAAAGAAATTAAGAAAATATAAGATACAAAATTAACAAATTATATATTTAACCAGATGTATGATAAGAAACAAAATTAACCTAATTAACAGATTTAAGAAAAGATAATAAAAATAGACCCAGCCCAGAGGTACAGATCCGAATCAAAGCAGCAAACAGATGGTATTTTAGTCTGGCGAATACATTGAAAAGCCATTTGTTATCGAGGAAAACAAAAATCTGTTTGTATAAAACACTGATCCGGCCGGTACTAACATACGACACCGAAACATAGCCCTTATCAGGCGCCTGTATTCACTTTTGGTGAATTTTTCTCTTTCAGGTTTTTGAAAGAAAATCTTAAGAAGGGTGTTTGGGAGGAATACAGACTTAGGCGCAATGCGGAACTGTACCAACTATATCAAAAGAAAGATGACGTAGTACTCTTCATCAGAATTTTTAGATTGCGGTGGGCCGGTCATGTTGCGAGAATAAATGGTGACTTGCATATAAAAAAAATAACTATTTGGGTACGAGGATGGAAGGAGGAATAGGGGGTGTCTAAGGATTAAGATGGGTGGACGAGGTCGAGATTGACGGCTATAACCTGATGGGCACTAGGGCTTGGCGGACCCTGGGTCGGGGCAGGGGAGATGGAGGCGACCACTTGACGCGGCGAAGACTCGAACTGGGTTGTGGAGCCCGTTATGTTGATGATGAAGAAAAGATAATATACAAAATTAACCTTATTAAATATTTAAAGAGGTGTAAGAAAATATAGGAAACAAAGTTACAGACAATTATCAATGAAGATATAAATAAATTAGATTAACAATAAATATTACATGTAGCCTATATTTAAAAAAACGAAGTTCAGTTGAGAGTTGAGAATTGACGAAACCGCAGGGCGGTGCTTCCAAGTATCAAGAGGAACGAACAGAAAACGAAGAATGCAGCTTGTCACAGAAATACGTTTGCAAACGTTGAAGATTTCGCTGAGATCAGATTTAGGTCTATTTGCGACACAATCTCACCGCTCGGACGCTGTCTCAAAACTAGATTGGCATCGAGACTATAATAAAACAATTGAATTGCGATTCTGTTCTATTATCTTTCTCTTCTACTTTTTTTTTTTTTCATTCGCGGCGAAAACTTTTAATTCTATTTAAAATATTGTTTCAATTTTCTAATTATCTTTATAAATTATTTAAAATATATTTTTTCAACTTAGATATATAGATAGATAACTGATTTTTATTTCTTTAAGCATATTACAACAACAAACAAATATTACAAATATAAAAAAAATTTGTAGAACTATGGTCTTTTAGACCGTCAGCCCGGAGCCGATCTGTAAAGTTTTACAAAATTATATAATAGTAAAACAGGTTACTTACTTATTCTATTCACCTTCTTTTTTTTTTTTTTTTTTTTTTTTTTTTATTGAGATATATTACAATTTGTTTCTATATGAACATTAGTAATAGTGATATATGAACCCATTCACACAATATATACAATGATAAAGTCAAATAAATAAAATATAATATATATACAAAATAAGAAAACAGACAACAACCTATAACTGAGATAAATACAAATAAATGATATATATAGAATTAAATAATAATAAATATAAAAACAAAACAAAACAAAACATTAACCTATAATTGAGATAAATAAAAGTTTGCAAATAAACAAGCATCATTCAAACAAACATAACTATATACAAAATATACAAGTGCTATAGAGGGACCCCAGACTGGGCTTTTCCCCCCACTTGTGGAGGAAAAAGCGGAATCCAAAAGATCCTAGACCCTCGCCCTCAGCCGCGTCACTGGTGTGAATCAGTGGAGGCCGAACTAGGGCGCAATAGCCACAAACATACATTACATGAGTGGAGGATCTGACCAGTGTCAGAACTCCAATTATAACGTTTACAATACGTCTCGCGGCCACTGCCGTTTCAATCTTCGAGGAGGATTGTAGGGATGGGTGGTGCTGGATAGGGATTGTGCTAGAGGGTTAGGATGATGAATAAGGTTCTGATGAAATTTGGAAAATTTGGATGGTACCAGGTCTAAAATAAACGGAATTTTAAGGTCGTGGTGTAGGGTAGAGTTGGTAACGTAATAAGGAGCATTAACTATTGTTCGGAGAACTTTGGATTGGAAGGATTGGATGCGTTTGATGTTAGAATGTTTAGCTGCTCCCCACAGTTCAAGTCCGTAGGTCCATATTGGTTTCAGTACTGTCTTGTATATTAGTAATTTGTTGTCAAC
Source organism: Piezodorus guildinii (assembly GCA_023052935.1). NCBI lineage: Eukaryota > Metazoa > Arthropoda > Insecta > Hemiptera > Pentatomidae > Piezodorus > Piezodorus guildinii. Next base: position 212,930,290 of record CM041292.1, on the reverse strand, counting down.
TGTAAGATGAGATTTTCTGTTTAGTAGTCTGTATAACTGGCCGAATCTGCGGTTAAGTTCTTTTCTTTTAAGTCTTGTGTGTGGGTTCCACGTCAGTCTTTTGTCTAGTAAAAAGCCAAGATACCGGACTGTGTCAGAGGAAGGAAGCGGTAGGGAATTGAAATAAACCGTTGGACAGGATTTGCGTCGAAGAGTGAATGTGACGTGTGAGCACTTGTTTTCGTTCACCTTAATACGCCAAGCGTTACACCAGTCTTCGACAAGGGAAAGGTGATTTTGTAAATTAAGCGATGCTGCTTCAGGATCGGAATTGGATGACAAAATGGCGGTATCATCAGCAAATGTTGCCAGAAAGGTATCGGGATCGGTAGGGATATCGGCGGTGTAGAGGATGTAGAGGACGGGTCCCAAGACGCTGCCTTGAGGAACACCAGCCTCAACAATATAATGTTTGGAAAATTCTGAGCCACAGCGAACTCGGAAGGAGCGGTTTGATAGATAGGATCGGAGGACTAGGTATAAGGATTGGGGTAAATGCTTCACCTTCTAACTGTATTAACTTATAAATAAAACAACAGTAAAAAAATAACAATAATCAATTATATGAATAATATTACACATTAGAAAGTTTTTTTTTTAATTATAATTAAATTCCTTAACAAGCCTATATCAATAAGGCCATGCTATTTTACAAAAATTGTATACAGACACTTTTTCAACTTATGCTTATTTAAAATATATGTTTGAAATTTTTTTTCTCTTTTTATTTCTGGTCCTCAATTAAAGTTTTTATATGTTATCTTACCCTTAACTGGCTACAATGTCAAATTTGGAAGATTATTTATCCTTTATTTTTTTGCTGTTTATTTTAGGTTAGAATAAAAGAAAAATGGGTTTAAATTTTTTTTGCTTAGCTAGCACAAAACACAAAGAAACTGGGCTAACCTTTCCCAAAATCTTCCCTTGGCACAACAACATTCTATTTTTCTAGTTGGTAGCATTGGTTTTGCTTGTAACTTTTCCGGCATTTTTAAATCAGGCCATAAAAAGAAGGTGTACGTAAGTTCACTCTGGCCTGTTGAGGGTTAAAAAAAAAGGTTTTGTTCATTTTATTACTAAAATAAAAATATATGCAATATGAAATACATTTCCTCCTGGGACATGTCTTCGTAGTATTAAATTTATTTTCTATACCAACCATCCATTAAATACTATAATAACCATAGAAGATTAGTAAATAAGAAGAAATATAATAATCTTGAATAATATATAAAAATCTGATGTTCAGAAGCTGTAGAATATGTTACACATTATTATGCTCAACTTCAAAGAAACATCTGAACGAAATTTTTCCCACATTTGTAATAATTTTTTTAATGAGAATTTTTTTCTCGTCCTGTTAAAAGAAGGCATTCTTTTACCCACTCCATCGGCAAAGTAACTTGTATTCAACCGAGATAATTAGACTCTCTACCCTTTCAAATGTTTTTTCGTAGTTATATGTAACTATGATGGGAGAAAAAGTTTGTGACATTTCGTGTGCGCATGTCAGGTAATGACTTCCACATGCGCACTCTGGAGTGGCAATGATTAATTAGCCCTAACTAGATTTCGTTTACTAACAGACGGGGCCTAAGAGAGGTTTTTTTTTTCAAGTTCATTATTCATCGTACGTAATTCTCGTTCATCATCTTGTCTAAGACTTGTTGTGTACTCTTTAAATATCAAAGGATCATAGTGTGTGGTATAATAATTTATGGAAAATATTGAATTATAGGTGGAATAATCAGGAATCAGTCATATTTTGAAAATGTTTAATTTTGCCAACGTTTCGGCTCAAGCTTGTGAGCCATGATCAGGGCATTACTGAGCCATGTCCAAGCATAAACTGAGTTTATTTATATTAAGTTGAGTTTATGCTTGGACATGGCTCAGTAATATCCTGCCTTGGATTAAAAAATTTCAAAAAATGACTGATTCCTGATTATTCCACCTATAATAGTTTCTACAGTCGACTATACATCCTCAAGAAAATATTGAAGTAGAGTGGCGGTAAGAATTCGCTGCAATATTTGCTCTCCTGATTTCATTTGATACTTCTAAATGTAGCTCTCAAAATTAATCAATATGATAGCTGTAGATTTGAATCAGGATGTGGTTTCATAGGATTTTTATCTCAATGATTTTTCATTTATAGGATGTAGGTGATGGAGAAGTTTGTTGGGGTTGCGGTCATCAAGAAATAACACACTAATAAGGAACACTCGTTATATTTATGTACCGACGTTTCGGCCTACATTGTGTTCACACCATGGTAAATATGCAAGAGAGTGGAAAGTGACTTAATATGGTCTTAACGATCAACTAGAATTCCTTCATCATAAGGAGCAGGGTTGATTGGCCACCAGTAGGCTGACGATCCTCACATACCTGTTCGTGTCCGTGTCCGCGTGTGTGTGTGTGTTTGGGTTGTAAAGTCACAACAAAAATAAAGTCGCTCGAAACCGAAATATCATGTTTAAGTCAACTATAAGCCAGTAATGTTTCAGTAACTTATTTATCAAAATCGGAGAAAGAAAAGAGACACTTTATACCATGCATTTTGCACCTTTACAGGATTTCCTCAAAAATGGCTTCCAATAAAATTCCATAGACTTTAATATCATACAGGTTTCATTCTAATTGAAATAGTCTGACAGGGCTTAAATGCCGATATTTAAAAACAAATTCCTTCATAGTACCTTTGATTTTGTACATTCGGAAAAAGTAAATATATCATCTTGTTAGCATTCATAGAAAAAGGGTTAAATATATAACTTGAACGAATTCGATATCCAACTAAAGGATAAATTAGCAGAAATTATTTGTTTTTATGCAAATCATGAGTTTTCGAACATAAGAACAATAGATTTATAATATACCGTTGGAAAGCTGTGATACCGTGGAAAGCTACCATGATTTTACACAAAAATGTTATCCTGTACACGGAATTCTAAAACTTAACGAAGAGTGATGATAGGCCGAAAAATTTAATATTACTTTCACTTACTAAATATAGTAAGGGAAAATATTGCGATCGTGGACATTTTCTAATTCCAGTTTTCAACGGAAATACACATTTTAGGGTCCCCTGAGTCCAAATAACCAAGTCCCGCAAAAAAATCTGTATGTATGTGTGTGTGTGTGTGTGTGTGTGTGTGTGTGTGTGTGTGAGTGTGTGTGTGCGTGTGTTTGTGCGTGTGTGTGTGTGTGTGAGTGTGTGTGTGTGTGTGGTAACTCCCGGGCGGAAACGGTAAGTCCTATGAAACTGAAATTTCATATTTAAGACAAATATACGCCCGAGACGTTACAAAAACCTTTTTCAGCAAAATGAGCTTACCAGAAGAGCCACTTTATACCATGCATTTCGCATCTTTTTTCGATTTTCTCGAAAATGGTTCCGACGATTTTTATTAAACTCGCCATATTGATGTAAAATTTTATAAGCTTTAATATCATGTAGGTTTCATTCGTATTAAAATGGTCTGACAGGGCCTAAATGCCGATATTTTATTTTTTCTTCTTCTAAAGTACCTTTCATTTTGTTGATTCTATAAAAATAATTATATTATCTTGTTACCATTGATGAAAATCAGGTAAATATACAGATTGAATGAATTCGATACCCAACTAAAGGAGAAAACAGAAAAAATATTTTTTTAATGCAATTTTTCGTTTTTGAACATCCCGAACCTGTGCGATGTCAGGTACTCGTTAAAGATCCCTATCCTAATAAAACCTGGATAGGCAAAATTTTGGAATCCCGCTGTAGCATCGTCCGATTAGCCATAGTAGCATAAAGTGATGTTAAATAAATAAAAAAAATACACAACGTTTTTGAACATAAAAACAGTAATATACATGTACATAATATACACGTATTTTTATCTCCAACTATATTAGACAATTCTTTCATTGATTTTGAAAATGGAGATAAGTGGAAGTCGTGTGTTGCCCGCACTAGATTTTTTTTATATAATAATATAATAGACTATTTAATAAAACACATGTCTCTTTCATAACATAATTTAAATAACTTTTTAGTTTCAATTACCTATGTATTTGTTTAATCACCAACATTATTTGAAAATTATCAAGTTGATTTTAACAACGTAGGTAAGTGAAACTTTTATGTTGCGACACCAGATATTTTTCTTTCAATATCCTGCATATAAAATATAATGTAAGGGAAAGTTGGTTTTAAATTTTCAGAGTAAATAAACGTTTTAGTTTATAAACATTTTTTTTTATTGAAGGCCATAAACTGCTCCACCGAGACAGATATGACAGAGAATCGGAGATAATAAAGCCATCGGCAATACGACCATGGACCGAACCTTTTGTTGAGATTTATCCGGACTCGGGTGCAGACACAGCCACCATCCATCGAGGCTAGGTTGACACCTTCATCCGACCATTATGTGACGGATGCCTGTCCCCAGTGACTGCCGGAGATAGCACCTTTGTCCTTGCCCTTTGTTGAGAATCATATCGCACGGGCACTGATATCCTCAATCATTAAGCTATAGAGTCTTTACAGCTTAATCAATAATACCAGGACCGTTCTTTTATAGTACCATCATTTATATTATATATATATATATATATATATATATATATATATATATATATATATATATATATATATATATATATACACCTATGTATACTGAAGTTAAAGACTAAGATACAGATCAGTTATCTTATTTGAAACTTTCTTTAATACCACACTTCACTGTTGTATATTAACGATGGTATCTTATTATTGGGTTGATGCAAAATTAATGCAGGTTTTTAGTAGGCATTGTAAATACGCCATATCTTTACTTTAACCATATATATTTAATCAAAATAATTTCCATCTGAATCAATGCACTTTTGCCAACGTTCAACAAGCTTTCTTATTCCACCAGAAAAAAAATCCGAATCCCTGGACTCAATGAAATCACGAAAAGAATTTTCAATGTCGTCCTGGTTTTGAAAATTTTTCTCCCTCAAAAAGTTGTCCAGATGCCTGAAAAAGTGGAAGTCTGTAGGAGAGAGGTCAGGTGAACAAGGCGGATGTTGGAGAACTTCGTAGCCCAACTCGTGCAGTCGTCGAAGCGTTGGTTGTGCAACGTGTGGTCTGGCGTTATCGTGGAGCAGGATCGGCCCCTTCCGATTCATCAATGCTGGGCAAAGACGTTGCAATTTTTCAGTTCCGAGTTCCGCCGCCATTTCTCGTGTGGTTTTGGTTGGGTCTTCTTCCACTTTTGACCTCAGCTGGTCGTTGTCCAGAGCAAGATGACGGCCCCGACCTTCCTTGTCTTCGAGGTCGAAATCTCCTCTGCGAAACTTCTGGAACCAACGCTGCACCGTGCACTCATTAATAGCCCCCTGACCCCACACTTCATTAATATTACGAGCCGTTTGCGCAGCGCTGCGCCCTAATTTAAATTCGTAAAAATAAATTTGACGAAAATCGCACTTTGACATTTTCGATTCAAGACCTTTGAATACACTGAACAAAACGATTTTACTAAACAAATTCATGGTGAAAGAGAGGGTATTAGATAAGGTTTGTTTTGGTATAATAATGATCAATGTTAGGATTAGCTTTGTTTACACAATTGGAATTAAGATATTGCAATAGAGGAAACCTGCATTAATTTTGCATCAACCCAATATATTATATTATTTATAAGGGGTTATAATAATAATAATAATAATAAAATAACTTTATTCTGGGACTATGTCCCTTAAGAATAACAATGTCGTACATTAAATATACACTTCAATATATACATGTCTGGGCCAAGAGACCAATGAAATAAACTTTTATTTACAAATGTGTAAAAAAATAAAAATAAAACCTATTTATATAGATATATAAAAATATATGGAATGTAAACAAAAGAAAAAAAATCTGCTATAAAATAATAGAGCTGAACAATTTCCAAATAAATAAAATAAACGAATTAATCCATAACTCGTGGATTTTGATAAAATGAAAAAAGATTGTCTTACGTTAAAAGTAGGATAGTTTATTAACAATTTTACATTTAGTGTGCGTCTCTTTGGGATCTTACAAGGTGTTGGAAAAGATGGGATTTGAATGAGAGGAGGGAAGAAGCATGGCGAATATGATTAGGTAGGGAATTCCAGAGAGATACAGAGCGGATGTAAACGGAATTATCAAAAGATTTGATCCTATGGGCAGGAATGTTAAGGTCAGAATGGCGTGATCCGGTTTCAAGTGAGTGAATTAAGGATTCGAATTGAAAGATACTGTGAATATATGGAGGATGTTGAGACTTAATGACATGGTAGAGGTATGTCCCTAGGAAATATAAATAGTCTACGTATGAAAGGTAGGAGCCACTTCAATTTGCTGTATAAGTGGGTTACTGGCGACCTCCTGAAGGTACCGAAGATAAATCTTATGAACATATTCATAATCCGCTTGAGTCTGTCATCAAGTACAGTCAAGAGGCCTCCATATACCACGCAGCAATAATCTAAGTGGTGGAAAATAAGCGAGGAAACCAACATCCTACGGGTGGGAAGTGGGAGGAGATGATGGGAGCGATGGAAGTACTTAAGAGTACTTATAGTTCGTCTGGAAATTTGAGCAATGTGGGGTTTCCATGAAAGGGTTTAATCTATGGTAATACATAGGTTTTTGACAGTAGAAATGAAGATAATTGAGTGGTCATTTAGGATTAGACTAGGAAATGTAGTATTGGATCAGGCGAGGGAATTGGAACCTATTAGGATGGCCTGAGTTTTAATAGCATTTAACCTTAGTTTATTCTGGGTTGCCCAGGCACTGATTCTATCAAGGTCTTGCTGAATTTCGGCAAATGCTACTAATAACTCAGAAGGAGGGAAAGATAGGTAGATCTGAAAGTCGTCAGCATATAAATAATGGGAGCAGTGAAGGATTCAATTGGGAAGATCATTGATATAGGAATTGAACAGGAGAGGGGAGATACTTAAGCACACAAAGTAGAAAGAATGGGATCATCTGTGGAGTAGTTACTAGGACAACTACCTTCTATACCAAAGTACGCGAGTTCAAACCCATCAGATGGTCCTAGAATATGGAATAAAATATCTATGGTATGCCGTCCAGGAGACGAAAAATGGTTGTCCCCAGCATGTGCGATGTCATATACTCGTAAAAAATACCAATGCTAATCAAACGCAGATAGATAAAATTTAGGATTCCCACTGCACCATCGTCCAATTATCCTCAGATGTATAAAGTGAATTTAAACGAATTAAAAATTGTAGAAAGATTTAGATAAAGTTTATAATTTTATATGAATGTGTGCATTTGTGAACAGTTATCATTTGATTAGGCTGCCAAATTACAATTTTTAATAATATTCGGATGTCTAACAGATGAGAGACTGATTCTCTACTCGAACCATTTTTTCAATAGATGTTAATTTTCTTCGAGTATTATACAGAGTGAGTCATACGTTACATCGTCTCTCAGATTTTTGCTTTTTTCAGTAGGAATTCGCTTGAATTCAGTCTGGAGAACATCACTAGACCTCAGGAATACTACGGCAATGAATATTGGAGAAATTTCGGTAAGCAAAGTTATAATTTACTTTGTACAATCACGAAAAAGTGAAAGGAGGGTCACTGATCAGCTGATTGCCGCTAGCTCGGCAAGCTCGGGCTTGCTTTTCTTTTACTTATCTTTCTTTTATCTTTAATTCTTATCTCATTATTTATTTATTATTATTATTTTCTTAATCAATGAGATATTTTCATCAAGTCATGTCCTCAAAGTCTGCAAGTAAAAGATCTAGATCTGCAGGTTCTAACTCGTCTCCCACAAAACAGAGACCCCGCCGTGAACAAAATAATTCCACCAGCGACCGCGTCAGCTACCTCATTAGGATCTGAACCACAGCCCAGCACATCATCACAAGGAATAACTGATGAATCCCCGTTTTTTACACCGAATCCATTTGAGATCCTCCAAAATGAAAAAGAAACCATGGAATCTTCTCCTATACCCAGGGAACCACTACCTCCACCAATATTTGTTAAAAATATTAAAAATTTTAAACTGATGTGTGCGCATTTAAACAAAGTAACTGATCCTAATAGTTATTATTGTATAAGTAGAACCAATGATACTAAAATATCTCCGACTACTGCTGAAACCTACAGAAAGATTGTAAAATATCTGACTGAGACCAAAGCTGACTTTCATACTTATCAGCTGCGCCAGGAGAGAGTATTAAGGGTCGTAATCAGAAACCTACATTCCTCAACACCCGTTGAAGCTATCAAAGAAGAACTGACAGAATTAGGATTCCAAGTGAGGCAAGTCACCAACATTCTAAAAGATAAAAGTCCACTGCCTCTATTCTTCGTGGACTTGGAACCATCAGCAGGAGTTGAAAAAATCTATGACCTCAGTAGACTGTACTATACCCGTGTAAAAGTTGAAAAACCTTACACAAAGAAAGAAATAGTTCAGTGTCATAACTGTCAGGCGTATGGTCATACCAAAAGTTATTGCCATCACATACCACGCTGTGTGAAATGCGGTGAACAGCATAAATCAGAAGAATGTACAAGATCAAGATCAACACCCGCTGTATGTGCCCTGTGCCTCAAGGACCACCCGGCTAACTACAAGGGATGCGAAATCTACAAGAAACTCAGAACCAGATACCAAAAACCTCAGGATCCGAATGAAACAGCTATACCAATCAGAAGCAGAAGAGAACCATCTAAACTTGTAAATTCTAATGTGTCATTTGCCCAGTTGCTTGGAGGTGGAAACCAGAATCATGAAGTCGAGGCACTGCCGGAACAACGTTTTCCTCAACATTCTCAATCTATTGTACAACAATCTATCCCTCAAAGTTTACCTAATCTTCAAAAAACTCCTCAACATCAAATTTCACATATCCCTCCACCATCAAACGTCACAGATCTTACCAGTCTAATGACATCGTTCATCTCCGAAATCAAATCTCTTGTTATTCCGCTTATATCACTCCTTACAAATCTAGTATCAAATCTAATCCCTGCCTTGAAAAATCCTTAAATGAATTCACCTAACTCCTTATCCATTCTCCTTTGGAATGCGAATGGTGTTAGAAATCATACTGACGAACTGATAGCGTTGTTGCAAGACAAAACAATCGATGTTGCACTTATAACTGAAACAAGACTAACGACTAAACAGTACTTCAAAATACCGCAATACATGACATACCGTACTGACCACCCAGACGGCAAAGCCCATCATTTACTCCCACTTCCCACCTATGATTTCCTACAAGCCACAGCCATAGTAATCAAGACTTTTTCCTTTCCGGTAACCCTCACATCTGCATACTGCCCTCCTAAACATTCCATTTCCAATTCCGAATTTGTATCCTTCCTGAATCCCTTAGGAAATCGTTTCATTCTGGGTGCAGACTTAAACGCCAAGCATCAGCAGTGGGGTTCCAGAACCACGAATTCTCGGGGACGAAATTTGATGTCTGCACTCAACTCCCGAAATTTTAATATCCTGCCTCCTGACTCCCCTACCTACTGGCCAACCGATCCTAACCGCAATCCTGACATCCTCGACTTTTTTATCCACAGCGGATTAGGCTCCCTCAGCTTGTCTGTAACTCGCCTTGATGAACTATCCTCAGACCATAGTCCACTGATCCTAAAAGTATCTCTCACTCCAATTCCAAAACCCATTCCACCATCATTCATCCGAGGCCCTGTCAACTGGAACCTTTTCCGCCAAATCCTGACCGATAATATTGATCTCAGAGTAACCCTCAAAACCCCAGATGACCTAGATAATTCAGTCTATTCCTTTACCACCGCCATCCAACAAGCTGTCTGGACTGCCTCCTTTCCTAAACACTCCAATATAAATCCTCACCAAAATCATTTTCCACAACATATTATAAACCTCATCCATACCAAACGCCGAGCAAGATCATTGTGGCAGCGCACCCGACACCCAACAGATCGCCGCTCCTTTAACTTCTATTGTAAACAATTGAAGAGGGAGTTGGCCACCTTCCGTTCCCAGTCCTTTAATTCCTACCTATCTTCTCTATCAGCTCGTGACAATTCCCTGTGGAATGTCACGAAAAAGATCCTAAAATACCATCAAGTTTCCCATCCTCTCCGACGTGGTGATGACTCCTGGGCTGCGTCTGATGAAGATAAAGCCGAGGAATTCGCCACACACCTCTCCAAAGTTTTCACTCCTCACCCGGAATCTTACGCCAATCACACCGCAGCAGTGCAAGACTTTCTTATGTCACCAATTCCACTTTCCCTACCTCCTAAAGCTATTAATCCCTCTGAGGTCAAATATCTTCTCCAAAAACTGACCCTCTGTAAATCTCCTGGACACGATCTTCTTACTCCCCAGATCCTCCGACAACTTCCGCAGAAAGCTATTATATTCCTTACTTATATTTACAACTGCATCCTACGCACCACCTATTTTCCTCTGTTATGGAAACATTCCACTATCATTCTTTTTCTTAAACCAGGCAAACCTTCCAACAACACTTCATCCTAGAGGCCTATTAGTCTACTCCCCATCCTCTCAAAAATCTTCGAAAGGCTTCTTCTTAAACGTATCCTACCCATATTAGAATCTCAAAATCTTCCTTCCCATCAGTTTGGATTCCGTCCTCAGCATTCCACAGTTCAACAGGGGCTCCGAGTTGTAGACCATATTTCCTCAGCTCTTGAATGCAAAGAGTATTGTTCTGGTGCGTTTCTGGACATTGCGCAAGCTTTTGACCGGGTATGACACACTGGATTACTCTTCAAGCTGAAAACCTATTTACCCCAGTCTCTATACCTCATTCTCCGATCATATCTCTCAAACCGTTCCTTCCGCGTTCGCTGTGGTGTAGAATTTTCTAACCTTTATCCCGTTGAGGCCGGTGTTCCTCAAGGCAGCGTCTTGGGACCCGTCCTCTACATCATTTACACTGCTGATATTCCTACACATCCTGATACCTTTCTGGCAACTTTTGCAGACGACACCGCCATCCTATCATCCAGTTCCAATCCTGAAACAGCATCCTTAAACCTGCAAAGACACCTTTCTCTTATCGAAGACTGGTGTAATGCTTGGCGCATAAAGGTGAACGAAGCCAAATGCAAACACGTAACCTTCACTCTTCGACGAAACTCCTGTCCGCCAGTTTACTTCAATTCCATTCCAATTCCTCCTTCAGGTACAGTCCGGTATCTTGGCTTACTGTTAGACAAAAGATTGACTTGGAACACACATACAAGACTTAAAAGACAAGAACTCAACCGACGATTCGGACAGTTATACCGACTACTCAACAGAAAATCTGAACTTACAGTTGACAACAAATTATTAATCTACAGGACAATACTGAAGCCCATCTGGACCTACGGACTTGAACTGTGGAGGACAGCTAAACGTACTAACATCAAATGCATTCAATCCTTTCAATCTAAAGTCCTCCGTACAATAGTAAATGCTCCTTATTATGTTTCCAACTATACCTTGCACCACGACTTTAATGTTCCTTTTATTTCAGACCTGATTCCATCCAAATTTTCCCAAATTCCACCAGAATCTCATTCATCATCCTAATCCTCTAGTTCAATCCCTATCCAGCTCCACTCATCCATACAACCCACCTAGAAGGTTGAAACGGCATTGGCCTCGTGACCTCTTGTAACATGTATATTGGAGTTCTAGCATTGGCTAGATTCTCCACTCACGTGCTGTATGCTTGTGAATTGTATATAGGTATGAGTGACTATTGTATATATTTTTATTGATTTAATTTTGTATATATGCATATTTTATTATTATTATTATATAAAGGGCTTAGCCGGATAAGCATGTGAAATCTGCCCCCGCGTGTATTAGAATCAAATTCATACCATTGAGTCACACCTATGAGAAACAACCTTACGCAAATTTTTAGCCCCTTAATCCTAACGGGAGGGAAGTTATGGAGGGGGGAAGAAAAAACAAAAAAAATTGTTTTCTCCTGAACAGCTCAACCGATTTTCACGAAAAAAATATATGTTATGGACTTTACAAATAGGTTTCAAAAAATATTTTTTTAAATTTTTTTCCACTAAAATGCTGGTCAAAAAATTTTTTTGTATTTTTCAAAAAAATATTTTCTGGTTATGATGGTTTGGTACACCTCCAATTTTTTGTTACTTTGTTTCATTGGAGGGTCCTCCATAACATATATTTTTTTCAATTTTATTGCAAGTGTACCCCATGGTGAAAAATAAAAAAAACAATTTTTTCTCCTGAACGGATCGACCGAATTTCACGAAAAATATATATGTTAATGGTTTTCTAAAAGAGTTTCAAAAAACATTTTTTTAAATTTTTTATTTCGAAAACGTGAGTCAAAATTTTAATTTTTTATTTTATTTTTTTAAATTATTGTGTATTGGCACACCAACAATTTTTTGCTAATTTAATTCATTAGAGGGTCCTGCACAATATATATATATATATTTTTTCGAGTTGATCTAAAATGTACCAAATAGTGAAAAATAAAAAAAAAGCAGCATTTTTTCAGCTCTCTGAGTAGTAGCTGGTCACGCATGAAGAGTAGGGATAGAGCTGTAGGATCGTAATGTCATTAGATATTACTTACACACTATGCACATACATACTATTTATTATACCTATTATTATAAATGTGGTCTCATATCACTATTACTGTTGTTCATTTTGTAACAGATTGTAATATATTATTTCAGACTTGAATTTAGACGCTCATAAATTTTTCGAGAAAAAAACCACGTTCGTTAACGAATGAAATTATTCCGTTTTGTACGAACATTAAAATTATTTATTCTTTAATTATTGTCTATCTATCTAATTAACCTGAAGTAGCAAAAAACATTGGTATTTTTATTTATTTTTTGAACGATCATTCCATACATCAGTATAAATAATAGGTATAATAAATAGTATGTATGTGCATAGTGTGTAAGTAATATCTAATGGCATTACGATCCTACAGCTCTATCCCTACTCTTCATGCGTGACCAGCTACTACTCAGAGAGCTGAAAAAATGCTGCTTTTTTTTTATTTTTCACTAATTAAAATTTTGACTCACGTTTTCCAAATAAAAAATTTAAAAAAATGTTTTTTGAAACTCTTTTAGAAAACCATTAACATATATATTTTTCGTGAAATTCGGTTGATCCATTCAGGAGAAAAAATAGTTTTTTTTATTTTTCACCATGGGGTACACTTGCAATAAAATTGAAAAAAATATATGTTATGGAGGACCCTCCAATGAAACAAAGTAACGAAAAATTGGAGGTGTACCAAACCATCATAAGCAGAAAATATTTTTTTGAAACCTATTTGTAAAGTCCATAACGTATATTTTTTTCGTGAAAATCGGTTGAGCTGTTCAGGAGAAAACAATTTTTTTTGTTTTTTTCTTCCCCTCTCCATAACTTCCCTCCCGTTAGGATTAAGGGGCTAAAAATTTGCGTAAGGTTGTTTCTCATAGGTGTGACTCAATGGTATGAATTTCGTTCTAATACACGCGGGGGCAGATTTCACATGCTTATCCGGCTAGGCCCTTTATTGTTTTGTATATATCCTGTGAATGTAGTATGAATGTTGTACGTTATCACTATTAAAAATGTCCTGAATTGGACAGATTGTAATATTGCTCAATAAAAAAAAAAAATAAATAAATAAAAAAAAAAAAAATACAGAGTATCCTCCATTTGGTCATTAATTGAACACATATTTATTTCCGTATAGTGAAAGTTGACTGACTATCTTGGAAATTTGTCTGACACTATGAATATAAATCCACTTGGTATTAGAACAATTAGGTATACTTTGTTGTATAATATTTATTTATACACCCTTATGGAAAAAATGTCATTTAATTCAGTTCATTAATTTATATTATATTATTATTTTGGTGTTTTAATATAATGTAACGCTATTTGTTTGATTTAATCCATGCAAAACGTTGCTTAGTTTTTTCTATGAATGAAATTAATCAATTTGCCAGTCCAGGAGTATAATAATGAATTTCAATAATTGTAATAGTATACTACGACTAATCAAGAGTAAATGGTTATATCGAATATGATTCCCATCAGGATGATTACAGCCTGACTCGAATAATGATATTAAATGAAATAAAACTGGAGAGGGAGATCTCATTAAAAATTCCTTCGAAAATTGGAGGGGGCCACCGCAGTCTCCCCCCGCCTCCGCTGATCAAAATTGACTGATTTTTTTTGTTTGCGGTTCATTAAATGTCAAATTAGATTCGCCAAAAAAAGCCATCTTTCGATCGATTGTTTTAAAAAACTGTAACATCTTTCTCATTTTTATTTATCAGGAAAATGATTGATCGTTTATTATGAATAGAAATTGAAAAAAAAAATAATAACCATCGGCTGTCATAGTTTTAATTTTTTGTAAAAACCAATGTTGAGATGTGAGTCAGTCGATTTCTTGAGGTGGGCATTCTTGACTTTTTCCACTTGGGATATTCCTGCCGTCGCATGTGGTCCTTTTCTGTGGCCAGGAGTTTCTCATGATGGTTCTCAACTTTCTGATTTTCAATCATATATGTAGATGTACACACACATACACAGGTACACACATGTATATATAAATTTTTAGTTATGATATTGAGTAATACATAATTAAGCATCCAGACGATTCTCTTTTACTTGCACTTACTATATATAGTAAGGGGAAGTATAGCGATAGGGAAAATTTTCGAATTCCTGTTTTCGACGGAAATACACGTTTTATGGTTTTCTGAGTCCAAATGACTAAGTCCCGAAAAAAGGTCTGTGTGTTTGTCCGTGTGTCTGGTAACTCTCGGGCGAAAACGATAAGTCCTATGAAACTGAAATTTCATATTAAAGACTACTATACGCCCGAGATGTTACAAAATCGTTTTCATCAAAATCATCTGACCGGTAGATGTACTTTATAACATGCATTTTGCATCTTTTTACGATGTTCTCAGAAACGGCTCTAACGATTGTGATTAAAATCTCTATATAGATGTAAAATTAAATGGGCTTTAATACCATGTAGGATTTATTCTAGTTGAAATAGAATGTCAGGGCTTAAATGCCGATATTTTAAATTTTCTTTCTCTAAAGTACGTTTGATTTTGTTGATTCTATAAAAATAACTGTATTATCTTGTTAGCATTGATAAAAAACAGATAAATATACAAGTTGAGCGAATTTGATAAACAACTAAAGGAGAAAACTGAAAAAATATTTGTATAATGCAATTTTATTTTTTGAACAAAGAAGAGTCATATACATATTTTGTATACCGTTGGAAAGCATGGGCAAGATCCTAGAAAAACTCATTTTGAAACGCCTTTACCCGATCCTAGAATGAACCACGTAATTCCTGATCATCAGTTTGGATTTCGGACATCCCAGTCTACAATTCAGCAATGCCACCGTGTGGTGGATGTTATATCCTCCACATTGGAGCGCGGAATGTATCGCACGGGTGCTCTTCTCAAGGTGGAACTGGAACAAGCGTTCGACCGAGTCTGGCACCCAGGACTCTTTTATAAACTTCGTCAATTCCTTCCCGCAACATACTACTTGATAATCCGTTCCTACCTCACTAATAGAACCTTCAAAGTAAATCATAATCTTTCCTATTCTTCCACATTTTCTCAGTCTGCAGGTGTACCTCAGGGTAGTACCCTAAGTCCCATCCTTTATACGGTATATACAGCTGATATTCCACTCCATTCATCCACTGTCCTCATAACATATGAGGATGACACTTTTGTGTTATCCGTCCATAATAATCCATCCGCTGCATCCCAAACCATTCGAGATTTAAACGACAAGAAACTGCCCTTAGATACCGATTACTACAACACTTACTTGACAAACGTTCAAAACTTCCAATTTATTACAAAAAGCTCATTTATGTTACCATCATCAGACCCATCTGTACATATGGATTCGAGCTGTGGGGCTCTACTACCATCTAACCATCTAATTTCTCTCGCATTCAGTCCTTACAATCCAAAATCCTAAATGCTCCTTATTTCGTTACGAATAAAATCATCCATAATGACCTAAATATCCCATTTGTCACAGAACTAGCACGAAACAGATAGTCCTCTTTCAATTCCAAACTCCCAACCCACGCGAATCCTCTTGTACGCAACTTATCATTCCCATCTATTCCTGACAACCATCCGAGGCGATTGAAAAGACGATGGCCTCGAGACCTTCTTTATTTAAATTGAAATTGAAGTGCTACCACTGGGTAGTTTATTCACAAGACATTATCACGCCCATAAGTGTAAATTAACCCTTTTACTTGTCGTATATATTATATGTGCAGTTGTAAATATCAATAAAATGTATTAAAAAAAATTGTAATTCATATAAATGGATAACGCAATTTACGTTTGATACTTTGATATTTACAGTGTTTGAGATCCTTGAGGAAGCCACGTCCCAAACACAGCGATAAACCACCCCTAGATAATCGGAAAAGATAGACCCTTTCCTCACCTGCTCTAGACACCGCGATTACGCTAACTACGCCAAGGCCCGGACTAAACATGTTTACTTGGTCATATTTACATAAATCTACATATTTACATATTCAATCGGGTCGGGTCCCCTCAGCCGATCTGTCCTGCCCCCGAGCTATGAATATTGACCACTACGCTCCTGGTCTTAAGATGTCCCAGCCCGATCTCAGGAAAGTCAATTATTGTCTTTTATTCTTATTTACCAGCGGAAATATTATAATCAATTAAAGTAAGGTGTCATTAGGTAGTATCAGTTGTTTTTGAGCTTGAGTGATCAATGATTACCGTAAGATTGACACTTAATCAAGGTCGATTCGAAACCTCTTAATGCTCCAAAAATTATAAGTCTTCCTAAAGAATTTTCAGGTTAATTCAGAAGAAAAATAGTTATTCTTCTTATCTTCTTTATTTTTCAATTATAAACAAATACATATCAATTCGAAAAAAATGATCTAAGTAACAGTCAAAGTCCACTGCATGGGGTAGCTGCAAACGTAAGATTTCGCATTAAAATTAACTTGATGAGAAGAAACCATCTTTAGGCCTATCAATAATATGATGAATTTAAACTTCAGATTCAAGAAAATCCTGCACCCGGCGAGAACGTCAACCAAAGGGACATTTCCTTGCCACCTCCCAGGCCTGGGGAGCGTGTTGATCCAGACCTACAAAATTATGATGTGCCTCATCTCGATGTACTCAAGCACTGAGGGTAGCTAAACTAGTAAATTAGCCTATTTAGATTCCTTTCCCTTAAAAGAACCACTGACGATCCGCCGGATGAAGGAGTTTTAGTAGCTCTGCAATCTCTGGAATGTCGTTTTATAAAGATGCCGAAACAGTGGTACACCACAGAGCTAGAGTAATAATATTATAATCGTATAAATATGAAGTTTCAGACCTAAAGAGAGCTGATTTTAATCGAGACAATCAAAACTATTCCCGAACGTAACTGGAGAAGGAAAGATCTTAAGGGTTTCACGCCTGGATGTCTGATCCAGCATCTCTGTTGGTCGGGACATTATAGAAGAAGTATGGGATAGAGTGATAACTGGATTTCATGGACTTTTATACTGTTACATTTTGACAGGCAAAAGAGGTGTAGATTATAGTTTTGTGAAAAGAAATGGAACGAAATAAGAGAGTATTTTCGGAACTAATAATCTAAACTCCTCCTCTTGAGGTATATACGATCTTATGTGATAAGCAGGGAGAAAGTTCCTCCCTCATAAAGATCGTAGAATCAAAGAAAAAATTAAAGTTAACAGATTAAAATAAGGTTTAAGGAAAAATGTGTGGTCACAGTGTTTTTACTTCAAAGCACTTACTTTATTTATTTATTTATATTTTAAAAAGAAACCTATATTTACAACCCACATGGATCCTTAAACGATTTTCAACCTGCTTTTCCTTCCATTCTTATCTCCTTATTTCAATGATAAAATCTATGCTCATAGTTTGCATGAAGTATCGTATTAGAAAAAAGTTAATCCAAAATATGTAGTCTCATCAGATTGATAATTACAGTCTATAAAATTTTTCTTGTCTCCAAGCAAAAGTATATTGAAAACAAAATTTATAGCCTCAAGTTTAAGCGGATATCCCTCTCAATGCACCATCAAGATGATTACTCTCACACTAGCTTTCATTTCTGATCGACCTGGTTTAGCTCTTTAATAAACCAAAGGCAAATAAATAATTTATCTAATATGATTTTATTATGAAAATTAAATAGAGGTCAAGCAATATCCTTCGAAAAATATCAGACACATCGTATGCGATTCTGTGATGTAGTCTGTGACTCTATGTTGGTATGTTGTTGAATGTAGTGAACGAGAGCTGACTGATGGGGTACTACTTTTGGTCAGTCAGTATGTCAACAAGACTTTCATATTTTAATTTGTCAAATATGTTTGAGCGTACAGGAAGTAGGCTGATTAGTCTACAGGATAAAGAATGGAGTATCTCTTTACCTGGTTTGTGGATCATTTTTAATGGTGATTTTTCCATAGAAAGGGGAACTTCAACGTCCTTAAGATACAGTTATAAACCGTTGTAAGACTAGAACACTATGTATGGCCTTTATATGTCGGAGTGATTCTGCGGTTATCAGATAAATAAACCGGAGCTTTAATTTAGGTAAATGTTTAATTTGTTGAGCAGCTTGAGATGGAGTGAATGAAGGAGGATTAATTGAGGTTCATTCCTGTTTAATGTTTGTTTTAGACAGGTGATACAATAGTCACATTTGGAGTACGTCTAATCTTTAATTTATGTAACAACTGTTAGATTTCTTATTTTATTGATAATTTACCAAGGCTTCTAGCAGGTATTAGGACCAAATTATTGGGTTGTGTCACATGAAATGTCCGTTTTCAAGGTAAAGGATTTTTATTAAAATACGATATGAAAACAAGATAATTTTGTTCGAAGTATTTACCTTATTTTTCTACACATTTTTCCCAACGTGACACCAACGTTTTTATCCCCGAACAGAAAAACTCGGAGCTTTGGATTGAAACCAAATCTGAAAACGCACTTTTCACTTATTATCATTTTCAAAAAGTTTTGCTTTGGCGAAGTTGTCTAAATTCCTGAACAAGTGGTAATCTGTTGGAGACAAGTCGGAAGAATATGGTGGGTGCGGAAGAACTTCGTAGCCCAGTTCATCACTCTTTATTAACTTTTACAAGCTTGTGTAAAAGATAATATTTTTTCTGAAATCTTTAGCTTTCCAACGGTGTATTGCACATCTATATCACTGTTCGTATGTTCAAAAACGAAAAATTACATTACAAAAAAATATTTTTGCAGTTTTACCTTTAATTTTTTTTTTTTAATTATTTAACTTTTATTTATTTAGAAATAATACAATCTGCCACAATCTTGGGCAATAAGTATTAGTGATATTAGAATTCATTCATTCCTTATGTACATAAAATAAAGAAATAAAAATAAATGAATACAAAATAAATAGAAATAAATAAAATATAAAGATAAAAAAATAAATAAAAAAAATAAAAAATAATAATCTTGGACACATTCATACATATATATACAATATTTACATACTGCCCCTGGGAACTCCGAATTAGGTCCAAGGCTAGGAGATCCCAGCGCCTCTCAGTCAGTCGCGTCACCGGTCTAATAAGCCAGTGGAGACTGAGAGAGGGCGCTAGAGCCACAGACTCTCAGGCGTGAGTGGAGAAGCTGGCCATTGCCAACACTCAGCATTGCTTAGTTATAAGAGATCTCTAGGCCACTGCCGTTTCAACCTACGAGGAGGGTTATAGGGATGGCTGAAGCTAGATAGGGATTGGGATAAAGGATTAGGAAGGTGAGTTAGCCTCTGGTGGAAGTTTAGGAATTTAGATGGGATTAGATCGAGGACAAATGGGATATTCAGATAATTGTGTAAGGTCTTGTTTGTAACATAATAGGGAGCATTGACTATTGTTCTAAGGACTTTGGACTGAAAGGATTGGATACGCCTGATGTTCGAAAATTTAGTTGTCCCCCACAGTTCTAGTCCGTAGGTCCATATCGGTTTTAGAATCGTCTTGTAAATTAATAGTTTATTAGCAACAGAAAGTTTTGATGTTCTGTTTAGTAGTCTATATAGTTGGCCGTATCGTCTGTTGAGTTCTTGTCGTTTAAGTCGAGTGTGTGGGTTCCACGTTAGTCTTTTGTCTAGTAAGAATCCCAGATACCGGACTGTGTCAGAGCAGGGAAGGGGTATGGAGTTAAAATTGACTTGTGGACAGGATCTGCGGCGAAGGGTAAAGGTGATGTGCTTACATTTGGATTCATTAATTTTGATACGCCAATTAGCGCACCAAAATTCAATCAAGGATAGATGTCTTTGTAGATAGGAAGATGCAATTTCGGGATCTGATTGGGTTGATAAAATGGCAGTATCGTCGGCAAAAGTTGCTAAGAAGGTATCAGGATCCGTAGGTATGTCAGCTGTAAATAGGAGATAGAGGACAGGACCTAGGACACTGCCTTGAGGTACACCAGCCTCGATCAGGTAACTATTGGAAAATTCTGAACCAGAGCGGGCTCTGAAGGAACGGTTTGAAAGGTAGGATTGTAGGATTAGATATAAGGATTGGGGTAAATGGGTTTTTAGTTTGAAAAGCAAGCCATCGTGCCAGACCCGGTCGAATGCCTGAGCAACGTCCAGAAAGGCACCAGTGCAATATTGCTTGTTTTCAAGTGCAAAGGATATATGGTCAACCACTCGTAGGCCTTGTTGTACAGTGGAGTGCTGTGAGCGGAATCCGAACTGGTGGAAAGGAATTTCAATTAACTGTAGGATACGCTTGAGAAGGATTTTTTCAAAGATTTTTGAAAGGATCGGAAGGAGACTAATAGGCCTATAGGATGAGGTGTTGTTGGGAGGTTTACCAGGTTTGGGAAAAAGGAGAATGATGGAGTGTTTCCACACCAAAGGAAAGTGGGTTGTACGGAGGATACTATTATAGAGGTAGGTAAGGAATATAATTGCTTTTTGGGGCAGTTGACGAAGGATCTTAGAATTGAGGAGGTCGTAGCCAGGAGCTTTTCGAGGTTTTAGTTTCTTTATAAGGAATTTGACCTCAGAGGGGTTAATAGCTTTAGGGGGTGGAGAGAGAGGAATTGGAGAGGAGAGGAATTCCTTTACGTTAGCTGTATGGGCAGGATTGAGCTCGGGGTGTGGGATAAAAACTTTAGAAAGGTATTTGGCAAATTCTTCCGCTCTAGTCTCATCCGACGAAGCCCAGGATCCATCTTCACGTCGGATGGGATGGGAGATGAATTGGTATTTAAGAACTTTTTTGGTTACTTTCCAGAGGGAATTGTCGCAGATAGATAGGGAAGAAAGATAGGAATTGTAGGATTGGGATCGAAAGGTATCTAATTTCTTTTTAGCTAATTTGGTGTAATAATTGTAGGATTTACGATCGTCTGGGTGCCTGGTTCTTTGCCAGAGGGTTCTAGAGCGTCGTTTGGTATGGATTAGATCTAGGAGGTTTTGGGGTATAGGATTCTTCTGGTAATATTTTGGGGAAGGAGAAGGTGAAGATGCATTCCAGGCTGCTTGTTGGATAAGGGTAGTAAAGGAATCAACTGCATCATCAAGATCTTGTGGAGATTTGAGGGATACTCTGAGGTCTATTCCATCCGTTATTATTTCGCGGAAGAGGTTCCAATTAACTGGGCCTCTTAGGAATGATGGTGGAGGGAGTTTGGGAATAGGAGATAATGAGAGAGTTAGGGTAAGAGGGCTATGATCGGAGGAAAGGTCATCGAGCCGGGAAACGGAATGATTTAAAGGTCCCAGCCCTTTGTGGATAAAACAATCGAGGAGGTCGGGGTTACGGTGAGGATCAGTAGGCCAATAGGTAGGGGAATCGGGGGAGAGGATATTACAGTGAGTGGAATAGAGTGCAGACAGCAATGTTCGCCCGCGAGAATTTGTAGTTCTGGCTCCCCATTGCTGGTGTTTGGCATTTAAGTCCGCACCTATGAGGAAATGATGCCCTAAGGAATTAAGGAATAAATTAAATTGGATTTCGGAAATAGGTATTTTTGGAGGAGAGTATGCTGCAACTACTGTTATAGGAAAATGACGGGTTTGTATAATTACAGCAGTGGTTTGGAGGAAGTTATGGACTGGTAAGGGTAATAAATTATGGGAGAGGGAGCGATGGATGATGACGGCAGTGCCGGCATGAGCTGTTCCATCGGGATGGTCAGTTCGGTATATTTGGTAGTCTGGGATGTTGAATGATCGTTTGTTAGTTAGTCGTGTTTCAGTGATAAGAGCTACGTCAATACGTTTGTCGTGTAGTAATAAAGTTAGTTCATTAATATGATTTCGAACACCATTCGCATTCCAGAGGAGAATGGAAATGGAGTTGGATGGAATCATTTAGGGCTTTTTCAAGGCAGGAATTAAATTTGATACTAGGTTTGTTAGGACTGATATCAGAGGCATAACTATTGATTTTATTTCTGAGATGAATGATGTCATTAAACTGGTGAGGTCTGTGACATTTGATGGAGGAGGGATAGGAGAAATTTGATGCTGGGGAAGTTTTTGAGAATTAAAATTTTGAGGTGGTTGAGATTCAGGTTCGGGATGTTTGAGTGTATGTTGAACCGGCGTGGCCTCACATTGAGTAGACTGGTCACCACCACCAAGTTGTTGGGCGAACGAAACTGTCGGGTCGACGAATTTTGATGGGTTTCTCCTCGGTCTAGTCTCCTCTTGGCGCTGGGGCTTCAGAAATCTTGACTTGAGATTCTTGTAAATCTCGCAGCCTTTGTAATTCGCCGGATGTCCCTTGTGGCACAGAGCGCAAACTGCTGGGATTATACGAGATTTATTGCACTGCTCAGACTTGTGCTGTTCACCACATTTAACACAGCGCGGTATGTGGTGGCAATACGTTTTCGTGTGGCCGTATGCTTGACAATTGTGGCATTGTATAATGTCTCTTTTTACATATGGCTTTTCAATCTTGACTCTCGTGTAATAGAGTTTTTCCACTTCATAAATTTTTTCTACTCCTGGAGACGGTTCTAAGTCCACAAAAAATAGAGGTAAAGGAATTTTACTCCTGTCACCTGATTCTTCTATAATATCTTTCATGACATTAGTTATCTGACGCACTTTGAACCCAAGAGACGTCAGTTCTTCCTTTATTTCCTCAGCTGGTGTAGAGGGGTGTAAATTTCTTATTACCACCCTTAATGCCCTCTCCTCTCTTAGCTGATACGTGTGAAAATCAGCTTTTGTTTCACTAAGATATTTTACTATTTTGCGGTACACATCAGCTAAATCGGGTGATATTTTTGTGTCATTGATACGTGTTAGACATGTGTAGCTTTTGCTATCAATGATTTTATTTAATTGGGTGCATAGGAGTTGAAAATTTCTTATATTTTTAACAAATATGGGAGGAGGGCGGGGATCTCTCGGTGTAGATTCTGATTCCATGACCTCTTTCTCGATATGGAGTACTTGGTAGGGATTAGGAGTAAAAAAGGGAGATTCCTCAGTCATCCCTTGCGTTGAAGTCCCGGGTTGTGGTTCCTGTTCGTTAGAAGCAGCTGATGAAGGGGGCGTAGGGCGTTTGTTATTACGTCTTTGCCTTTGCTTGACCGGGGAAGCAGAAGAGCCAGCTGACCTGGAGCGTTTAATGCTTGCCTTTCCCGCCATGACCTGGTGATAGTATCTCATTGATACATAAAAATAAAAATAAAAATAAAACAAAAAAAAATACGTCCGCGCGACCTTGACCTTGTCGTCCGGAGCGTGACGTGGTCCCTCCAAGGGTCAGTGGAAGACTGGCAAGCTGAGGAAGCTGAGTGGGGATCGCAATATGGCGAAAAAGATAAGGCTTCTCAGCTCTACTTCATACGACAACTAAGTAATCGTAAATATTACTACTTACAGTCAGTAGGATTAGTCCATTGTTGACAACGAATGTTGTTGCACAATCACTAATTGTTTATATGTAATAAAAAAATTATTACACACTAAAAACTGTTCATAAAGAAGAGACGATATAACGACGTATGTTAATGAACTAGCGCAAGCGCAGAACTCACCTTTAATTAGAAATCGACTTCGTCCAACTGCATATTTAGCTGTTTTTCATCAGTGGTAACAATATAGTACAGTTATTTTTATAGAATCAACAAAATTAAAGGTACTTTAGAAAAAGAAAATTTCAAATATAGGCATTTAAGCCCTGTCCAAATATTTCAATCAGAATGAAACCTACATGATATTTAAGCCTGTTCAATTTTACATCAACATAGAGAGTTTAATTACAATCGCTGGAGAAGTTCATGAGAAAATCGTAAAAAGGTGCAAAATGCATGGTATAAAGTCGCTCTTCTGGTTATCTGATTTTCATAAAAAAGTTTTGGTCTTAAAAATGAAATTTATGTTTTATAGGACTTTTTGTTTACACGCGGAAATCACCACACACGGACACACACACACACATACTTTTTTGCGAGGCTTGGTCATTTGGAGTCTGGAGACCCTAAAACGTGTATTTCCGTTGAAAACTGGAATTCGAAAATTTTCACGATCGCAATAAAGTGGCTGAGCTCGTTAACACCTTAGAACAGGCCGCGCGTTGATCAGCAACCCGAACAACAAATTGAAGATAAAAACGATTCCGAATTTGCATCACGCTGCCGGATGGGGGCTTTTTGAAAAATCGGCATTTAAGCCCTGTCAGAATATTTCAATCAGAATGAAACCTACATCATATTGAGGCCCATCAAATTTTACATCGATATATAGAGTTTGGTCAATATCGTTTGAGCCGTTTTTGAAAAACGGTATAAAGTAGATCTTCAGGTCAGCTGATTTTGATGAAAAAGTTTCTGTAACATCTCGGGCGTATAGTTGTCTTAAATATGAAATTTTAGTTTCGTACGACTTATGGTTTTTGTGATAGACTTACCACAAACACAGACCTTTTTGCGGGACTTGGTTGTTTGGACTCAGAGGACCCTAAAACGCATATTTCCGTTGAAAACTGGAGTTCGAAAATTGTCACGACAGCTATGCTTTCCCTAACTATATATTTCATATATAGGTAAGTGAAAGTAATAATGAAGGAAGAATATAAGTATTTTTGTTCTTTTTTTTATCGTCAAAAATATTTAATGAGATGAGTTGGTTACAGCTGATGGCGACGTATTCTCCCTAACAACGCCTTGCTATTTAAACCCTATCATTAAGCATAGACAATTAGGAGGGCTGAAATAAAGAAGGGTGAAGTGCCCTGAAGGGATAGGGTACTTAGCGGTGGAGCAGGCCGACGTAGAACAGCACCCTCCTGACGGACCATCAGCCATTTCTTATGAAAAAACCCTTGAATTCTTCCGTTGTTACTGTACACAATACCGACCCTCTTCCTCCTAATAGTAGCCTCTCTATCTTCCATTCTCTTTTAATTGTCTTTGTTTACCTCCGCTTCTTTCGCGGTCCGTTCAATTAAACGAGAGGGGGGCCATAACGAGGGAGATTAATTGAGCGGCCTCGGTTATTTTTCACGGACTTCCCAGTTGGGAACTTTTGCTTCCACTGAGTATATTTACGGACGTACAGTTAAAGATTCAGAATATTTAATTAACTATCTATCGAATTACATCCAATTATTTTTTTATTAATTACTATTCTCCCACTATTATATACCATTATTTTGATATTATAAATTATTAATGGGCACCTGGGATTGCTTTACAAGCTCCGCCAATCCCTCCCCCAACATACTTCCTTATTATCCAGTCCTACCTTACTGGCAGATCCTTCAAAATCAATCATAATAATTCATTTTCATCCATTTTTAGTCACTCTGCTGGTGTTCCGCATGGTAGTATCCTAGACCCATCCTTTACACAGTTTATACAGCTGATATCCCAACCCATCCTAACACCTTCCTTTCTACCTATGCTGATGACACTTGTGTGTTATCAGTCAATACTGATCCAACTATTGCCTCTCAAACTCTCCAATCCCACCTCAGAGACCTTGAAGTATGGTGTCAGAACTAGAGAATTAAAATAAATTCCAACAAATCCAACCAAATTACCTTTACCCTTCGTCGTAAACCTATGACTTCCTGCCCTATTGTCTCCTTCAAATACTCCTCTTGTTCCGGTTTAACAGATCCGATATTAAGGACTGCGCCTTGACAAACGCCTTACTTGGAACCCTCATACAAGACTGAAACGACAAGAAGCTGCATGACGTTTTCGACTACTTTAACACTCAATGATCCTTACTTTGTCACCAACAATCTCATACATAAAGACCTTAATGTCCTATATGTTGCTGATTTGGCCCGTACAAGGTATCAATCCTTCCATGACAAACTCCATTCTCACCCTAATCCTTTCTTTTCTATCCTTTCTTCCTCTTCAATTCCTGAAAATCCTCCGAGGCGTCTGAAAAGGAGATAGCCCCGGGACCTTATAGTTTAGAATATTTTTAGAGTGCTTCCATTGGGAAGAATTCGAGTTTCATGTAGATGAATCTTTTGTAGTTAATGGGAAGATTTGAACGTTTGTCTAGTAAGTGTTGAAGTAGTCAAAAACGTCGTGCAGGTTCTTGTCCTTTCAGTTTTTTATGAGGGTAAATTTAGTATTTAAAATTCAAATATTTAAACATACTTAAATATATTAAAACGTTACCTCTAATCTACAATGCTCCAAAATCGTTTACTCCAACAAAAATTTGGTCTATGAAAAATAACAGTAACCGATCTTGAATAACTCATTGTTACGGTTGAACGGCTGCAGCTAACGTTTGTTTCCCTCAAGTTGATTTCTGGCCCTCTGATCAGATGGTGGTTAGAGCACTAATTAGCTTTGCGAACCAGGTAGGTTGCAGATCGAAAATATGTTCCTCATAATCTTGATTTGAAACTCTTTTGGTACTTTGTAAAGAATCTTAATTGGCGCGGCTAAAAGTCCATGAAGTAAATTAAGACACCTTTTGGGTTTCCACCACTATGTAATGGTTTTTCTTCATCTAGTAATGTTATATTGGAATTTTCATAATATCATTTGTTGATCATGTTATCGACCCTGCTTCATATCAGAGGTAAATTGTATGTTTAATAGCCTTATTATTAGTGTCATATTTCAAACTGAGAGCAGGGTATAAATATTAGGATGAATAAAACGCATCCCGAGGAGGTAGATTGCAAAGGGGCACCCTCGCATACATTGGCTAGGTACCGGAACCAGTACCGCAGAGGTACCCTTTGCTGGGGCGCACCGGAAGCAATTATCCACTTCCTCCGGAGGGTCATCCCGATGACTTCCTCTCCTCCGTTTCCTCTTTCGCTTCTTCCTCAGGTCCGGGGTCCTCATTATCCTGGACATCCATTGTGTTCCATTTCTCGTCTCTTTTGTAACCTCTATTCAGCCAACTCAATAGACTTTATAAAAGACAAAATTATACAATTGAGCAAAATGGAGGATATATTTCTGAATTCACGAAATTGTTTAATTCCGATATCAAAAGAATATATTTTCAAGAGACCCAAGGTATACAATCCAGCCCTTGCCTTTTTTTTGCTTTTCCTATCCATATTATTTGTATTATATTCATTTGAATTCAGAAAATCCTTAAGTCTTAGTAATCAAAGCAATAAAAAAGAGTAATAAGAGTTAAGGAAAATTAAACTTAATCATAGCAAAACGAAATTTGCACTTCGAGAATTTGGCCCGTACGAGATATCAATTCCACTCCCACTAGTTTCAATCCTTGCTTCCTTCTCCATTCCTGACAATCCTCCGAGGCGTCTGAAAAAAAGAAGGCCTCGAGACCTTCTAGTTTAGATTACCTAGGGGAGTGCAGCCAATGGGCATATTCTCCTCATATCTTTTGATGTATATTATCTATCTATCTATCTATATATATATATATATATATTATCAGCAAATTTACTTGATGTATTTACTGATACTGTTGTAAATTTCAGTAAAAAAAAACCCTTTGAGCAAGTATCTACTCTTCAGTCTACATCGAAAAGAACCAAATTCCTTAGATAGACTCTGTACTTTATCTCGGACATTATTTTCTCCGAACTATATATAAAAACATTACGATTCATAACAAATGCACCAAGGTACGTTAATAAGAAAACGCTACATACTGATTTACGCTTACCAGCATTAAAAAAACTTGGCTGTTTATTATCGATTCCATAATAACATACTCGGATATATAAACAATGTTATCAGACATATCGCTGCGAATCCCATACCCATGAGTTCCTTGTGATTTTCTTTCTGGAAGTGAGATTGTGTGCATTAGTTAATAGTTGATGAGATGAGACAAGGCCCGCAGATGGCTACTCACCCTTTCTCATTGTTTTTTGCTGTTGCTGATTATATTGGGTTGTTTCACATGAAATGTCCGTTTTTATAGTTTCTGAAATACATAAAGGATTTTGCAGGTCTCTGTTGTTTTCTTCCGAATGTTTACATATTTAAAGTAAACAGTTACTAATCCTCTACCTTTGTATTATAAACATTAGCTTCCCAATCAATTACCCACTTTTTAGTATACCTCCAAATATGAACATGGAAACCCGCGATTTTCGAGTAATATTTCTGTACGAGATTAAACTTGGCCATTCAACAGCTAAGGCTGCTAGAAATATTTGCAAGGCGTTTGGGGAAGGGAGTGTTAATGAACGGACCATTCGCCGTTGGTTTGCTAAGTTTTCGGCTGGGTATACCGACTTGGAAAACTTGCCCCGAGGAAGACCTCCGTCCGTAATAGACAACGATGTCCTCAAACATACAGTAGAAGGAAACCCCTACCAAACAGTTAAAGGACTCTCATCACAACTAAACGCAAGTGCATCTACCGTTTCCAGACATTTAAAGTATATTGGGAAAGTAAAAAATGATCTCGCTGAGCGACAGCAAGACTCCAACAATACCAACGTTGGCAATACCAACTTGAAAACTTAGAATGAAAAAAATAGACAACGATGTCCTCAAACATACAGTAGAAGGAAACCCCCACCAAACAGTTAAAGGACTCTTAGCACAACTAAATGCATGTGCACCTACCGTTTCCAGACATTTAAAGTGTATTGGGGAAGTAAAAAAGCTCGATACATGGGTACCTCATGATCTCACTGAACGGCAGCAAGACCCCATGTTTCAAAACATACCGTGCAAAAATTGAAAGAACTGGGCTACGAAGTTCTTCCGCACCCACCATATTCTCCTGACTTGTCTCCAATAGATTACCACCTGTTCAGGAATTTAGACAACTTCGTCAAAGGAAAACTTTTTGAAAGTGATGATCAAGTGAAAAGTGCGTTTTCAGATTTTGTTTCAATTTGTTTTATAGCTCAGAGTTTTTCAGTTCGGGGATAAAAAAGTTGGTGTCACGTTGAGAAAATGTGTAGAAAAAGAAGGTAAATACTTCGAATAAAATTATCTTGTTTTCATATCGCATTTTTAATGAAAACTCTTTACCTTGAAAACGGACATTTCATGTGACACGACCCAATATTAAGGACAAGTAAAAATTAAAATTCGAAAAAAAAAATATATAACTTTTATAACCGATGTTTTAGGCAGGTAGTTATTCTGTAGTACGTAGCTATTCTGTAATTGACTTAAGTTTTAAGATTAAAAATATATTTAGATTTACAGTTGTACTAAGTAATACTAGTGGATTAATATGGCCGCTTTAAATATTACTTAAAATAAACGTGAAAGTGTAATGAAAAGAACCATTGGTAGTAGTCCAGTAACGATTCTAAACTCGAAGGTTCTGAAACCGCCTTCTTATCAGATGCCTCAGAGGATTATGAGACATCTATGAGGTAGCAAGTCATGAAAGGTTATTTTTCATAGTTTTAGGATTATTTTTTAAATGTTCCTTTCGCTACATTGATTTATATGATTTCACTTTCAATATGATTTACAATTATATAACAAAAAAAAATTATGTTTTTAACATCATGCACAAGATTAAAATTTCTCATTATAAGCTACTCCTGATTCAAGCAGGCGTCTGAGGTATACCGTGCCGCATAGCTATCTGCGACATGAAACCGTTAATGCTACCGAAGATGATTTATCTATCTCTTTTCTTAGATTTTAAGTCGTTTCAGCAAACTTTTCCTATGTCTGAGGTCACGTGATTAAAAAGGGGAGTGGCTCAGTGGTTTAGGTTAGGTCGATAACTCGAACCATAGTAGTTAAGGTTAGGTCGTGATGACGTCATAGGTGGTTAAGAGTTGTAGGGGAGGGGACGGAGGAAATCTTATCTACTATTAAACTTTTATTTATATAATTTTTTTGGTATTGTATAGTGATTACAAGGTTCCTTTTTTTATATTTTAAAAGAAATCAAATATTAAATCGATAAATAAAACCAATAATATGAGATTAGATTGGATTGGTTAGATCACGAACGACAGGGACAATCGCTAACGATCGTTCAGTAAAGGCCAGTTTTGGCGGGAAACCATGGGCGCCGCCATCTTGCTCCGGAGCCCTGCGCCAGAACCGGCATTTTATATCTACTGATTTAATTATTTAATAATTTGTAAAAAACATATATGCATTATTAAAGAGAGGATTACCAATACAGACTTCTGACTAGACCCTTCTCTACGAAGAATGAG
The DNA here is from genome assembly GCA_023052935.1 of Piezodorus guildinii. Classification (NCBI taxonomy): domain Eukaryota; kingdom Metazoa; phylum Arthropoda; class Insecta; order Hemiptera; family Pentatomidae; genus Piezodorus; species Piezodorus guildinii. Next base: position 212,899,481 of record CM041292.1, on the reverse strand, counting down.
AAAGAAAGAATTTTTTTATAGCGCTGAAGTAGTTAGCATTAGAAATTGCCATAAAAATAAATGACTTGTTAGAATAAAGGAATAATGCATTGCCATTGACGCGACAAAGCGAGAAAAGCTCAGGGTTTCATTCGACACGGAGTTCTATCGGATACATTAAATATTGTACAAAGGTATGCATGTGTTCATGATGTTTTATGTGTCATGATGTTCATTCATTTTTAAATTAATTTACTTCGTGATTTGTTCCATCATGATCATTTTCTCGTTCTCTCTTCTGTATAGACAAGATTCTACTTTATCTATTCCTTCGTTTTTCTCTATAAAAGTTGTGTAAATGAGTCTCAGGTAAATATTTACTAGAGTCTTCACTGAGATAGACTTTAATATAAAAAAAAAAATAATAAAAATGAACATGCCTTATACTTACTTATTTTCTACACAAAAATAAGACAAAGCCATCGGCCCTTTGATAGTTTAGACAATTGTTGTATCATGACTAAATAGTCTTTATAAGGCCAAAATTATTTTTATAACCTTTTTTTAATGAACGGACAAAATCATACTTTTGATTTCTACACATACACTTTTTTTTTTACTTTTCTTTCATTGATAAATCCTGGACGATATATATTATTTATCAGTGGCATTGACAATATACACCAGGTTGCAAAATAAAAATAAAAACTCATTTTTTCCTTGAACGGGTCAACCGGATTACCGGGAAAAATATTTTTCAAAGGTTTTCTAAAAGATTAAAAAGAAATACATTACTATTTTTCGAATCTCTTTTAGAAAACTCTTGACGTATATTTTTTTCCGGGAAAATCGGTTGATCCGTTCAGGTGAAAGAATTGTTTTTCGTTATTTATTTTCCTCCCTACGCTTTCCCTTCTATAGCGATTAATGGGCTTAATGGTTTTTCATAGGGGTGAATAAATGAAATAAATTTGGTGCTGATATGCGCGAGGAATGATTTCAAATACTTATCCCACTAGTCCCTTTAGGCGTTCTAAATCGAAAAAATAAAATAATCTTTAATCGAGTATCGCTTTGTGAAATCCCTATTTAAAAATGTATCATGGCATATAAATAAAAATCCTTCCAGAATCACGTAAACATCATCAATGAAATATCTAGATTGAGATGTTGATTTCCAAAAGGTTCTACATCCACTTTAGGCAATTTCATAGGTAACCCAAAAATCTGTCATTTATTTATTATTGTACCAATTTACTTTATTAAACTATTAAAATCTAAAGTTGTTTTTTGACTGTGTTGCCGACATAATTTTCCAAATGATTCAACTTTTTCATGACTTTTTTACAATATTATTATATACATATATATATATAGGAGGAAATTCCAATTTGGATCTGCTGCTCAACTTCGCTGAGTTGCTACAGTACACAGCATACCGCATCAATGCCGAAGACAATCTTAAAGAAAAAAGATAGAGAGAGATTCTGCCAAATAGGAAATACATATATATATATATATATATATATATATATATATATATATATATATATATATATAATATATATATATAGTACTTTTTGGGAAAATATAACGCGCGATGACCGTTGGTAACAGTCACTCTATCCTTCCTGATACAACATTACCGATAACTAACGTCTTTATAATGTTAACTACTAAGTTATGTATATTTATTTATTCTCCTCCCTGAGAAATATCATTCCTTGTAGTTTAATTATATTTGAATATCTATTCTTCATAATGTAAGTGAATATTCAAAGGACCTTTCATTTATTTGTAGCACTTTAGTAAGAAAGAATGAAATTATGAACTTTAATTTTATTTTTATTAACTACGTATAACAATTTTTAACCATAGGTACTGATATATAAATTACGTTTAAACTTTTATTTTACATTTTTCTAAAAAAAAAAAAAATTACTAGGTTTAATCCTAAAACCCGTGCCTGATTTTCCTCATATTTAGCGAATTAAGAAAATGATAATCTAACCATTTTTAAGTTTAAATGCCATTATTTTTAAAATGTGAGTTATTGAAAATGTTTAAACCAAATTCATGATGCTGCAAGAAGAAATACTATGAAAAAACTTAATCTAATTGATAACCTACAAGAACCAAAGCGAAGTAACTAAATTATTTAAAACAGCCTAAAAACTGATCATTAGGTTTACACTATTGATCGAAATAATAGCAGTGTTTCAAGTCGTGCTAGATAAACCAATGAAAATGCACAAAATAACGAAAACCATAAATTAATGGTGATATATTACAATGGAATGAAAGGTTTTTTTCAGCTCTAATACTTATTGCCCTAGATAGTGGCAAATTGTATTATTTCTCAATAAAGCAATATTATTATTAAAACATATTACAGGGTTTGGTGCTCATGCTGTATAATCGGAAATATAATAGCTTTTGGAAGGAAATGAAAGGAAAAGTTATCTGTTTACTAAAGATATTTTATATTTTGGAAGGAAATGTTTTTAATACCTTTTAAAATGAAATGAAATGTGGATTTAGTACCTTTTGTAATGAACTGGAATATTAAAATACGTTTTTACAGGATTTTATGCTTTTCAGATTAAATCTGATGACGGGTTTTGATAAAACCTAACCATTAGACATTTTTTTTTTTTTTTAATGTATTGAGATATTTTACAATTTGTTTCTATATGAACATTATTGATATTGATAAAAGATCCCATTCACACAATATATACAGTATGCAATAATAAAGTCAAATAAAATATAATATTATATATATATATATTATAATAATAGGCTTACCGAACCCGAAGGTTCGATGCCGATACCACCAAATTCCGCCTACACAGAATCGTCCAATTTTTACCGTTCAAACCCAAACCCCCGAGATCAGCCTTAACGCAATCCTCCCATCGACGCTTCGACCAGCCTTTCGGACGCCTACCAGTCGGATCAGCGAATACCAACTTTCTCGGAATCTGTTCCTCATCGAGCCCAACAACTTTACTCGCCCATTTGAGTCTTCGCGATGCTATCAACTCAATTAACTATATTGATATTCACAGGATACAAGTTCCGCAATTCCGCGTTGTGCAACCTTCTAAACGTCCTAGTGACCTCATCTCTCTTCGGACCAACTATTTTACGCAGTACCTCATTTTTGAAAACCTTAAGCCGTTGTTCATTCTTCAAAGTAAGCGGCCACGTTTCACATCCGTGAAGAACCGTCGGAAGAATAATAGTTTTATAAATTCTAACCTTTAAGTTTTTAGATATAAGCCGCGAACTAAGTAACTTAGCAACTGAATAATAACACGCATTTCCAACCTTTAATCGGGACTTTATTTCTTCCTGGATTTCATTTTTTCTTGTTATCATTGAACCAAAATACTTGAATTTCTCTACGTGTTCAAAAGTATGCCCTGATTCATCAATATCACCAACATCGCCACCGTTTCTGTTACTAATCATATATTTCGTCTTATCGCTATATATGATGAAATATAATATATATACTAATTAAAAAACAAACAACAACCTATAATTGAGATAAATACAAATAAATGAAATAATAAATACAAATAAATAATATATATATATATATATATATATATATATAGAATTAAATAATAATAAATATAAAATCAAAACATCAACCTATAATTGAGATAAATAAAAAGTTGGAAAATAAATAAACATCATACAAACAAACAAACATAACTATTGGGTTGATGCAAAATTAATGCAGGTTTCCTCTATTGCAATATCTTAATTCCAATTGTGTAAACAAAGCTAATCCTAACATTGATCATTATTATACCAAAACAAACCTTATCTAATACCCTCTCTTTCACCATGAATTTGTTTAGTAAAATCGTTTTGTTCAGTGTGTTCAAAGGTCTTGAATCGAAAATGTCAAAGTGCGATTTTCGTCAAATTTATTTTTACGAATTTAAATTAGGGCGCAGCGCTGCGCAAACGGCTCGTAATATTAATGAAGTGTGGGGTCAGGGGGCTATTAATGAGTGCACGGTGCAGCGTTGGTTCCAGAAGTTTCGCAGAGGAGATTTCGACCTCGAAGACAAGGAAGGTCGGGGCCGTCATCTTGCTCTGGACAACGACCAGCTGAGGTCAAAAGTGGAAGAAGACCCAACCAAAACCACACGAGAAATGGCGGCGGAACTCGGAACTCAAAAATTGCAACGTCTTTGCCCAGCATTGATGAATCGGAAGGGGCCGATCCTGCTCCACGATAACGCCAGACCACACGTTGCACAACCAACGCTTCGACGACTGCACGAGTTGGGCTACGAAGTTCTCCAACATCCGCCTTATTCACCTGACCTCTCTCCTACAGACTTCCACTTTTTCAGGCATCTGGACAACTTTTTGAGGAAGAAAAATTTTCAAAACCAGGACGACATTGAAAATTCTTTTCGTGATTTCATTGAGTCCAGGGATTCGGATTTTTTTTCTGGTGGAATAAGAAAGCTTGTTGAACGTTGGCAAAAGTGCATTGATTCAGATGGAAATTATTTTGATTAAATATATATGGTTAAAGTAAAGATATGGCGTATTTACAATACCTACTAAAAACCTGCATTAATTTTGCATCAACCCAATATTTGCAATATATACAACTGCTATTGGAACCCAGACTGGGCTTTTCCCTCCACTAGTGGAGGAAAAAGCGGAATCCAAGAGATCCTAGCGCCTCGCTCTCAGCCGCGTCACTGGTGTGACTCAGTGGAGGCCGAACTATGACGTAATAGCAACAAACATACATTACATGAGTGGAGGATCTGACCAGTGTCAGAACTCCAATTTAAATGTTTACAATAAGTCTCGCGGCCACTGCCGTTTCAATCTTCGAGCAGGATTGTAGGGATGGGTGGTATTGGATAGGGATTATGCTAGAAGGTTAGGATAATAACTAAGGTTCTGATGAAATTCGGAAAATTTGGATGGTACCGGGTTTAAAATAACCGGAATTTTAAGGTCGTGGTGTAGGGTACAGTTGGTAACGTAATAAGGAGAACCATTAGAATTTGAATATTTAAAAATATCATTAAAAAATTTCATCATCGTAAACAAAAATGTTCATTAGTAACATTTGGAATACGTCTCAATTTATGAACTGGACGAGATGGTAGGAGACCCTATCAAGGATTCACCTGCGCACAAGCTATTTCACAGCTCATCAACTCCTCCGCTAATCTCCCTTCCTTTCTCATGGGAAAGTCTCGAGAAAGAAATGACTTTATAGTGTACTTTTTATTTTATTATGCTAGATTTTATAAAATAATATAATTATTTAAATTAATATAATACATAAATAATAACAATATAATATTAAGGTATTGGGGTAGGTGATCGACTTCTTGATTATCAGTACTAAATACATTTATACAATTCTATTACTGTTTTAGAGTCATGCTATTTTGCTGTGATCCTCTCAATCTGAAACCTAGACCAATCTTTTTCTTCTTTTTTATTTAAAGAAATTTACAACTGTATTAAATAAATACAACAAGTAAATAGGCTTTATATATGATTAAAACACATGGCAGTCCTGTGAAGAAACTACCTATTAGTAGCACTCCAATGTCTAATTTATGTTAAGATGTCTCTTGGCCATCTTCTTTTAAGGCCCCTCGGTGGGTTGTCGGGGATATTTAGGTCTTTATGGATGATTTTATTAGTAACAAAGTAAGGAGCATTGAGGATTTTACGAAGGATTTTGGACTGCAAGGATTGGATGCGAGAGGAATTCGATGGTCAAAACATTTGTGACGCAGTGGTTAACAAGTCAGGCGGCAGAATTTTTAGAGGAGGGTATTCTAAAACGGGTGCCGCGTTATGACAGGTGCAAAAGACACTTATGTAGAAAAGAAGACTAAGATACAGGCTTTCATGTAAAAATAAAATTATTGCGATATCTTTGCACGTCTTTTTCAAATTCCAAAACGGTACTTACTTAAAATACATGCCTCGTATACAGTATAGTCCTGATGTATAACACGAATATGTTTTAATAATTTTAGAAAAACTGAAGTTTAGATAAATATAATGTAAATCCTAATTTAAAATATCTATGTACCTACAGTATGAGTGAGTATTCATTGTTAAGGCATGATTATGAGAACAATAAATTCTCGAAACGTCGCATTGATAAAATTGTTTATTCATTGACTGAAACCTGAGAACTACAAAAACTTATATATATATATATATATATATATATATATATATAGGTATATTATATGCTGTTTTTTTAACCATTAAGTAAATGTAAAATCTAAAAGGTATGTAAAAAATCTGGTGCGGGCAACACAGGACTTTTTACTTACCTCCATTTTTAAAATCAATGAAAGAATTTCCAAATACAGTTAGAGATAAAAATACGTGAAATTATTAAAGAATTAATCAAATTGAATTTACATAGAAACATGTGTTTTATTAAAAAATCTATTATATTATTATCTAAAATAATCAGTTAGTTTTATGTTCATTTCATCACTCTCTATTAACTTTTAAAAGCTTGTGTATGAGATGATATTTTTTCTAAAATCTTTAGCTTTCCAACGGTATATCATACATGTATATTACTGCTCTTATGTTCAAAAACGAAAAATTGCATTAAAAAATATTTTTTCTGTTTTCTCCTTTAGTTGGGTATCGAATTTATTCAATTTATATATTTACCTGTTTTTCATCAGCGTTAACAAGATAATCTAGTTATTATCATTGAATCTACAAAATTAAAGGTACTTTAGGGAAAGAAAATATTAAAATATGATCATTTAAGCCCTGTCAGACCATTTTTATCCAAAAAAAACCTACATGATATTAAAGCCCATTTAGTTTTACATCGATATAGCGAGTTTAATCAAAATCGTCGGAACCGTTTTCGAGAAAATCGAAAAAAAGTGCAAATTGCATAGTATAAAGTGCCTCTTCTGTAAAAATGTGTCTCCTAATGCAATTGGAGAAACTCAAATACATTTTTGATATTTCCAGGAATATTCCAGAACCAATCTGCACATTTAAGAATTTGGACCGAGAAAATATTCAAGCTATTTCACATATATTGTCTGAAGTATCCAGGGTCAGCTGTCAAATACTTCAAAATTCTCCTTATTTTATTTGAATAAATTTCCAATTCATATGGCACCATCATGGTTTAGGTGTAACTTTATTATCGCATCACAGCGTAACCCCGCATTCGTGGGAATATTGACATTCTTCAAATGAGACTGAGATAGAAAAGGACTGGTGGAGGGCCGTTACCAAAGGCTGACCTTTAGCCGCTGATTGGAATTGAATGTCATGCACGAAAAGGCGGAGACCGAAATGTTTGGGAGCTCTGTTATGTCACATCAGTGGAACTGCCAGGAATATTTCTCAAATATGAAAGTTTATTTCGAGAGTGTACGGGACTGGAAAGGGCCAGTTGATTTCACCAAACTCTATGGTTTCCCCGTAGTAAGAACATGTTTAAATATTTTTTTCAGAATCATTAGAAATATTTACGAAAGATATTTTAATATAAAATTAACAAACAAAAATAAATTATTAATATTAGGTTGTTTCACATGAAATGTCCGTTTTTATACTTTCTGAAATACATAAAGGATTTTGCAGGTCTCTGTTGTTTTCTTCTGAATGTTTACATATTTAAAGTAAACAGTTACTAATCCTCTACCTATTATAAACATTAGCTTCCCGATCAATTACCCACTTTTTATAATACCTCCATAAATGAACATGGAAACACGCGATTTTCGAGAAATTTCAGCTGGGGATACCGACTTGGAAAACTTGCCCTGAGGAAGACCTCCGTCCGTAATAGACAACGATGTCCTCAAACATACAGTAGAAGGAAACCCCTACCAAACAGTTAAAGGACTCTCAGAACAACTAAATGCAAGTGCATCTACCGTTTCCAGACATTTAAAGTGTATTGGGAAAGTAAAAAAAGCTCGTTACATGGGTACATCATGATCTTACTGAGCGGCAGCAATACACCATGTCTCGAATTATAAAAGGAAGGAAAACGTTTTGAAAATGATGATCAAGTGAAAAGTGCGTTTTCAAATTTTGTTTCACTTGAAAGCTGTGTTTTTTAGTTCGGGGATAAAAAAGTTGGTGTCACGTTGGGAAAAATGTGTAAAAAAAGAAGGTAAATACTTCGAATAAAATTATCTTGTTTTCATATCGTATTTTTAATAAAAATCGTTTACCTTGAAAACGGACATTTCATCTTACAAGCACTATAAAAATATTCTAAACTAGAAGGTCCCGGGGCCATCTCATTTTCAGTCGGCTTGGAGGATTGTCAGGAGTTAAAGAGGAAGAAAGGATTGATACTAGAGGATTAGGGTGGGAATGGAGTTTTTCAGGGAAAAGAATGGTATCTAGATCGGGCCATATCAGGAACATACAGAACGTTAAGGTCTTTATGGATGAGTTTATGAGTGACAAAGTAAGGAGCATTGAGGATTTTACGACGGACTTTGGATTGTAGGGGTTGGATACGGGAAGAATTCGATGGTTTAGTAGAGCACCAAAGCTCTACTCCGAGTATAAAAATAAAATCCATATTAAAATCTCATTAGAAAAAAAAAATCTTCAAAACAGCTGATTTGAAAGTAGCCACATTTCTGCGTTTAAACCAATAAGAAGAAGTCCTAGCGAAGGAAGATTCTCCCCATTTGCGAAAGGCCACATATCAGACAAGACTACCTGACCTTTACACATGTCCGGGTGCTCCCAGACACAACTCTCGGCTGAGGGTAACATTTCTCAGGAGCCGTCGTCCAGTCCTGGGAGGATTAAAAGGATAAAAACCGAGGAGAAGCGGTCGGAATTAAATGCTAGCGGAAGGTAATTAAGGTGAGATTCCTGCGGCTAGAACGGGGGGGGGGAGGCGATAAATCCTGAGATATTCCTGTGGAGGATAGGCCCCCTGCGTGCTGAGGGTAACCTAGCAGATTTAGCCTTCTTTCAGATTTATGTCTTGTCCGGTCTCCAGGAGTCACTGCCTTCATAAACTCCTGGAGGGGAAGGAAGGGATTAGTTACTATTGCATTAGGCAGTTTTATGGACTCTTCTTGTAAAGGGTAATCGAAAAATCTGGTACGGTGAGTTTAAATACACTATTTTTAATTATAAATAACTGATTCTTAATTATTTCCAAAAAGTTTATCATACACTAATAATTATTTGGAATTACTTACAAATATAAGTTAGTATTCCTCCAATATCACAAAAGTTGTCGATTATAAAAAAGTCATTTATTTTATTAAGAGATAATACAAACTGCCACCTTCTTGGGCAATGAGTATTACAGCTAGAAGAAATCATATATCCCATATATACATTATAAATAATTACAAAAAAAACATAATAATTAATAAAGAAGAAGAAAAATACATATATAAAATAAAAAAAAAATATATATATATATATATATATATATATATGTATATAAATATGTATGTATGTATGTATAAACAAAATAATGGTAACGACCTTCATTCCTCATCATAAAATAAATTATAAAAAAGACTTTTAAAAAAAATTTCTAAATAAGGTAAAAAAAGAAACAATTTAACAATTACCTCCTCTCCCGCTACACTAAAATACCATCTATGCTCCAGGACTTGCAACTTCCAACAGTCAAACAATTTTTCCACTCTCAAACAGCTTCATCCTTCTGTAAAACACCAGTCTCCATTAATAAAGGAAATCGGTAATTATAAACTCCAAAAAAATCCACTTATACGCTACACTCATAAAAGAATTAAAAATGTGTTGCTAACTTAAGCTAGTTTGCTCTAAATTCTAAATTTTATATTTTCAATTATTTTATTCGTTTATTTTTATCATGATTATTATTATTTTTTATTTTCACTTACTGTAATAGTAAGGATAAGTATAGCGATCGTGTAAAAATTTTCGAATTCCAGTTTTCAACGGAAATACACATTTAATCCGACGGAAACAAAATCTGATAACGCACTTTTCACTTGATCATCATTTTCAAAAAGCTTTCCGTTGTCGAAGTTGTCTAAATTCCTGAACAGGTGGTAATCTGTTGGAGACAAGTCGGGAGAATATGGTGGGTGCGGAAGAACTTCGTAGCCCAGTTCTTTCAATTTTTGCACGGTATGTTTTGAAACATGGGGTCTTGCTGCCGCTCAGTGAGATCATGAGGTACCCATGTATCGAGCTTTTTTACTTTCCTAATACACTTAAAATGTCTGGAAACGTTAGATGCATTTGCATTTAGTTGTGCTGAGAGTCCTTTAACTGTTTGGTAGGGGTTTCCTTCTACTGTATGTTTGAGGACATCTTCGTCTATTACGGACGGAGGTCTTCCTCGGGGCAAGTTTTCCAAGACGGTATCCCCAGCTGAAAACTTAGGAAACCAACGGCGAATGGTCCGTTCATTAACACTCCCTTCCCCGAAGGCCTTGCAAATATTTCTGGCGGCCTCATCTGCTGAATGGCCGAATTTGAACTCGTACAAAAATATTAATCGTAAATCGCGTGTTTCCATGTTCATATTTGGAGGTATACTAAAAAGTGGGTAATTGATTGGGAAGCTAATGCTTATAATACAAAGGTAGAGGATTAGTAACTGTTTACTTTAAATATGTAAACATTCGGAAGAAAACAACAGAGACCTGTAAAATCCTTTATGTATTTCAGAAACTATAAAAACGGACATTTCATTTGAAACAACCCAACAGTATTTATAATTATCATTATTAGTTACAATAAAAATAATTCTAAATTTTGATTTGATTTTAGTATTATCCATAATAAGCTTTGTTTTATAATTTTATATACCTGCAGAGTTTATAAAGTGGCCTACATTTTCAAATAAAAGGTTGGGATTAGTTATGTCTATATACGATAGATTATTTATATTTAATATACATTCGATTTTATTGATAAAAAGTAGCCTTAGGGTGTTATGTTTTATGTTTCGGGTCGTCCTTAACTTGGCACAATTCACAATATTCATTACCTTTTCTACTAATCATTTGTAATTAAGCACCTGAGATGGCATGATTAATTATTTTCTTACACCTTGCTCTTATCCATGATCTAGGCGCATTACTGTTACCGATCCATGGCTCCATTGACACAACCAGGCAGTGAGATTTATAAAGCATCCCCTTTCACCTTCAAGTTCAAAACTGCATTTGCCATTACCCTTCTTTGCCTATACTAAATGAATGCATTAAATCGTTAATATTGAATATGAAGAAACATTATTGTGTTATTAAATGTTGGTTTTACTTGAGAGTACGCAGATTAGGAACGGTGTTCTTAACGACCCGTACAACCATGGTATACCATTAATCATAGGCCAAAGTCATTTCCTACCATATCCAACATGTCATGGGTAACCCTCCAGTAATTTTTCATATGTTTATTCATTTCTTTTCCATATCCTGCCATGCATGAGCTAGGGAGGGCAGATTCAATGACTCCTTTATGCAAGGGGTCTTTTGTATCCTGATGAAACTTTGATCAATAGAGGATTAGAAAAAAAAAAGTTATTACTCAGCCCTGTTCAGGTGAAAAGCGGATTTTCTTTATTTAAGGTATATTAAACACAGAAGTGAGAACCTCAATAGGCCAGGGGGTTTATTAATTATTCCCTCGTTTCAATGTTTGGACGCTACTAATTCATCCGTGATTTTGTCTGCCTTTTTACTTCCACTTAATATATATAGTTAAAATTTTCGAATTCCAGTTTTCAACGGTAATACAAGTTTTAGTGTCCCCTGAGTCCAAAAAACCAAGTTCCGCAAAAAAGTCTGTGTGTAAGTCCTATGAAACTGAAATTTCATATTTAAGACAACTATACGCCCGAGGAGTGACAAAACTTTTTTCATCGAAATGAGCTAACCAGAAGAGCCACTTTATTCTATGCATTTTGCATCTTTTTTCGATTTTCTCGAAAACGGTTCCGACGATTTTGATTAAACTCGCTATATCGATGTAAAATTGTATGTACTTTAATATCATTTAGGTTTTATTTGGATTAAAATGGCCTGACATGGGTTAAAAGCCGATATTTTAAATTTTCTTTCTCTAAAGTACCTTTAATTTTGTTGATTCTATAAAAATAACTATATTATCTTGTTACCACTGATAAAAAACAGGTAAAGATACCAATTGAATGAATTCGATACCCAACTAAAGGAGAAAACAGAAAAAATATTTTTTAAATGCAATTTTTTGTTTTTGAACATAAGAGCAGTAATATACATATATGATATACCGTTAGAAAGCTAAAGATTTTAGAAAAAATATTATCTTATACTCAAGCTTTTAAAAGTTAATAGAGAGTGATGAAAAGCCGATAAAACTAACTTAAGATTATTTTAGATAATAATATAATAGATTTTTAATTAAAACACATTTTTCTATATAAATTCAATTTAATTAATTCTTTATTTCGGATGCTATATTTCAAGGTCGTTGGTTCAAAATCGCGTTTATAAACATTCATTCTCCCACCGAAGACAGGATGATGAAGTAAAATGCGAATTTTATGATAAACTAGTGTCGGTTTACGATAAGTTACTGCGAAATTACATTAAGATAATACTAGGCGTCGCGAACGCAAAGGTTGGAAGGGAAGAAGTATATCGTCCTACAATCGGTAAAGAATGTTTGCACGAATATAGCAATGATAATGGGACCCGACTAATAAACTTAACGAAAAACCTAGTAATCAAAAGTACTACGTTTAAACATAAGGATATTCATAAGTATACGTGGACATCGCCGGATGGACAAACGCGGGATCAAATAGATCATGTTTTAGTACAAAACATATGGCAAAGTAGCATAATTAACGTGAGATCGTATCGTGGTGCAGAATGCGGTTGTGATCATGAATTAGTAATCGCGAAACATCGACAAAAACTAAATAAAAAAAATAGAACACCGAACTATATTCATCCCGAGAATTTTGATTTAGTTAAATTGAACAATCCCGAAATTAGGAAACAATTCGCAATATAAGTAAAAACTAGATTCGAAGCTTTTGAATCCTTAGACGAGGAAAACGAAGATGTAAACAAACTATGGGAAGGGATCAGGGATAATATCAAAGAGGTCGGTAATTTGTGTCTTGGGAAAATCGAAAATAAAAAGAACAAACCCTGGTTCGACGTGGATTGTCATAATATGTGTGAAAAAGAAACACCGCTAAACTGAATTCCTTAAATAATCCAAGCAATAATAAAGTGACTTACTTTCGGGTAATAAGAAAAATACTTCGAAATTCTTAAAAAATAAGAAAAGAGAGTCTCTTAAAGGCAAAATAATAGAAATAAAAAATTCAGAAGCGAAAATAACGTAAGAGAGATGTACGAAGGAATAAACAAATCGCGTAAAAGATTTGAACCTCTATTGAATGGGGTTAAAGATGCGAATAACAATATGATTGTGGATTCGACTGAGATATTAAATAAATTTAAACAACACTTTGACGGCATACTAAATACGAAAAATAATAATCAATCTCCTCACTCTGAATATCAGAGCGCTGAACCATGGATAGACGCACCGAGTAAAGAGGCAGTCGAAATGGCGATAGGAAAATTAAAACGTTATAAAGCTGCAGGAAATGATAATATCACGAGTGAATTAATCAAGGCGTGTGGAGAAGCGGGCGTTTCCAAATTACATGTTTTAGTTAAAAAGATCTGGGAAAATGAAAAAATGCCCGAAGAATGGAAAGAATCAATACTTATTTCAATTCACAAAAAAGAACCGAGGTCGGATTGTAACAACTATCGTCGGGTCTCTCTTCTCCCAGTATGCTATAAAATATTCTCGTCAATACTAACTAGACGAATCACGGAATACGCTAAGGAAATTAAAAATTGACGAGAAAAACTTTATTTTTGTAAAAAAAAGTATATCTCATTTCACATTTTGTTGGAAAATATGATACACTAAAATAATTCTTAGTTCCTACGCTTTTGTGGATTTTTGTTTAATTTTTTTATTCGTTCTTTGATGCCTATTTCCGTAGAAAATTCGTCAAGTGATAAACTCCTCAACCCCCTGGCAAAGACGCTGGACCGCCGTCCTGTTAAAAGCTGAGAACCATTAGGCAGTTTAGAAATACGATACTGAAGCTGAGTATTGCCTTACTCCGAAAATAAAATAAATAAATAAACAAAAAGAAAGAGAAGAATACACTTTCCCACTTTGAATTGGACAAACCTTTTAGAAATCTCAAAATAAGTTTATTTTCTAATAAACAAACCAACTGGTCTAAAGAAAATAGAGTTTTCTGTTACTATTCTCATCAATTCTGTTGGCTGTTAATAGTAGTTCAGAAATAATTTTTTGGAGTTTGGTAAATATTTTAGTAAAGTAAGGATATATTATGACGTTTAAACTTAATAATTTTTTTATATATATTTACATCTAAAATTAATCCATGATAACACTTAATATTTAGCAATCAATTTGGTCGTTTTATTAAAATTTAAATATGCATGAGCGAGTATAAAATATAGTAACCTAAAAGTTACAATAAAACTTGTATTAAGCACGGACAATAATTGTATTCTGTATTTATTTAGATTAATATTGATATATGCTCGTATAACGTACGAATGCAAAGTTCTACCATAGCATTTAAACTATATATTAATATTTAATTTATTAAAAGCAAACGGCATTTATATTATTTTTAGTGCTCATGTTTACAAATTATTGACAATAAATTGATTTAGTTATTGGTAAATATTACAAAAAAGTCGATTCAATTCGTTTAAAAAAAAAAATATATATATTTATTGAGATTTACTCCTATATTAAGATAAAGTGTAAGTGAGGAAAAATGAGTTACAATATCATGAATACACATATATTGACACCGTCTTCTTTTCAGAGACCTCGGAGGATTATCAGGATTGAAATTGTTAGGCTTGAGAAAGAAATTTTTCATGGAAGGATGGTACCCGGTTCCGGAGAAATCGGTAACCTATAGAACATTATTGTTGAAATGTCTGCAGAAGGAAACAGTCCAGGAATGGCAGGAGAAATATGACTGGGAATCACAATTTAAAATTAAAGATTATTATCAAATCCAGCCAACTGTGAGCCTGATTACAAGAACAAACAACTAGATAGAAAAATTTTTTTACAATTAGTAACGCTACGAACTAACCATGGCTGCACAAAATATGTCTCCACTTGATAAAAATAGAAAATTATGGCAGTGTGTAATATGTAAAGTCCCTGAAGACCCGCGCCACATTCTATTCCGATGCAGAAAGTATGGGAAGCATAGAGAAGTAGTGGTTTCCCTAGAAACAGAAGCCATGTTTTTACAAATGTTTGATACACAAAAGCTTGAGAAGATCAAGCAATTCTTCATTAACACTCAGTGTAAAATCTAAAAATAAAATAAAAACACCACAGAATTTATTTTAATTTTAATATTATTATTTTATTTTAATCTATTTTTACTTAATTAAATGATTTGTTAAAACTATTTTTGTTTCCGTAACGTAAAGTTTTTATTAAATTATGGCAAACGTGTATTGACCATACAGGATTTGGTGTCTAATCTTGACGGTCACATGTAAAAAAAATAAAAAAATATAAATAAATAAAAATAAAATAAGATCATTATGGATTATGTAATTAGTTTGTGACAAATAAAGAAAATTTGATGATTAATTATTCAGGATTTTGAATTGTGAGGGTTGGATTGGACATACGATTATTTTTTCAGTAAAAACATTAATGTAAATATTTTAATATAAACAGCATCATCTAGCGATAAATTCCAAAAGGGTATTTTATTCTTTTAGTCACAACAGAACTCTTACAAACGTTCTTCTAAAATAAATAATAAGACATTATAAATACAAAATTATAATTCCTTTCTCGTGTGTTTGTTTTTATGTAAAACAAACTCATCAATATTAGTTAGACTATGTGAAATGAAACATAAGAAAAGAAAACCCAGAGTTTTGACTGATCGCTTATCGACAGCAACACTAAACTTTCACGACTTGAGCAGTTTATCTTGTGCAGTGCGTGGCTCGTTAAAGCAGCTGACTCCTAGCAATATCAGATCTAACGCCTACAAAGACAGATGAGTCTCAGTCACTGAACCGTTAGGCTAAAGTAATTCTTATCCCATCTATAGAGGTTTTTTTAAAAGATTTTTCTTAGCGAAAAATATTTGTTGGTGAAAAGTAAAGTCTTCAGATGTATATTATTTCATTCAAAACTAAAAAAAACAAACAACAAAAATAAATAAATCCAGTATTTAGCAATAATAAAAAGATTGATTACCTTCTGTTAAATTATTTTTTATTAAAGCATTTATACACTAAAATAAATTTGGGTTCTGGATTGACAACATTGAGGTAACTATTTGGAGATGTCCTCTGTGGATGACTTTGATAGCTTATGAATATAAATGCAATTTCTTCGCAGGAGATAAAACTAATATAAAAAGATACAAAAAAATACATCTAATGAAGTTAAGCAAATAAGTTAATTCAATAATTGAGACAGTTATGCATTAAACATCTTAATTACTGTTAAAAAAGATAAAATAAAGATGAAACTCTTACTTTTATAAAAATCTCTTGGAAAAATATTTTAAAATATCTGGTGTTCACAAAACACGACTTTCACTTACCTCTGTTGTTAAAATTAATTTAAATACAGTCAAAGATGAAAAACATAGCTAAGTGAAATTATAAGGGTTTTAATACCAATTATTATTATCTCTTCTATAATAATTAATTAATTATGAGTGTAGTAGTTGGAACAATCTCTTCTCTTTCTTTATATTTTTATTTATTATAACATAAATAAAACTTGATTATAACAACGTTTAGAGGTACTTTCTATGCCTCATCTTCAGATTATCAAAAAATCATCTAAAATACAATTCAATATTATAAACAAAACTGTATAAACAATAACAAATATTATCAACAATTTAAAATTCAATAATCACTTTCATATTTACAATCTGTTTCTAAAATAACTTTATTACAAATTGTACTTACATATATTTCCATATTATATTATAATATTGGTCATCTAATCATGCACTATTATTTATACATAACACCTATATACGAATCACTTTGTCAATTGAGACGTTGATTTCCAAAAGGTACTAAAGGACATTTTTTACGAAAATGATTTTTTTACATATTTGTATTCTGTTCATTTAGTTCTATCTAAATATTCTATTTGATGTTATCTAATGAATTCTCATGTCCTTAAAAAACGCGATTTAGAAATGCGGTCATTTTCTAAAAGTACTAATTACGCATTTATTTTCGTTCCAAATCATTCTAAAAAAATTCATTTCATAACTTTAATATGATGTTATTATTATAGTAAAAAAATAATTCTAAATTTTAAGGCAAAAAGACCCAAATTAGCTAGTTTAATAATATAGTAATGAGAGATTTTCGCGCTTCCTGTAAAATTTCCTAGAATGGATATAGTACCTTTTGAAAATCAACGTCTCAATTGTTCTTAAAATAATCTCTATTTCACTATCACATAAAAATTGTTTCATCATTTTACTGCTAAATAATTTCAACTATGAAGCAGACTAAAGTAACCTTTCATCTAATTCAATTCTTGTACTAGTTAATGTTTTTAAATAAACAGATTTTATCCAGGCTAGAAATTAAATAAATATATATATACACACACACACATATATTATATATATATATATATATATATATATATATATATATATATATGTATTCTATTACATTCATTATGTTAAATTATTTTTAATATTGGTAATATTTGGATCTACGTGTCACAGATATGCGCAACAGAAAAAGACACAGAAAATGAACGATGCAAATATATGTAGTTATATTTCGTTTCATAGCCACGTTTCGTGCGTAGGTTTCTATCCAATCCATATGTTTCATTTATGTTGTTTATTAAAATGATCAATAGGCCGAAAATTGTTTAAGTTTTAAAAAAATAATAGAACTTAGTTCTTAATCCTAAAAACGATGCGAGCTCATTCAGTTGGAAGGGTACACCCCGGAGTGGAGAAAATACACATGTTACATGAAAGTTATGATGATAGAATGATAATGTTTCAAAGCAAATTTGTCAGTATTTGATAATCACGGGTATGGTTACATGCTACTGGCATGTTATTGTAGATTAAACTGAATAAAATTAATACCTGGCAATCAACAATAATCATTTATTTGTCATTCGTAGACATCGTTAAAAGTTTAACGCACGGCTATCTCAGATATATTTGTATTGTATAACCTTACCTAACGCAGTTATTAATTACAGCTTTCTTAATTCGCAGCAATTAAAAAAAAATCTGGTGCGGGCAACACACGACTTTTACTTACCTCCATTTTTAAAATCAATGAAAGAATTTTCGAAAACAGTTAGAGATAAAAATACGTGAAACTCTTAAGGAATTAATTAAATTGAATTTATATAGAAATATGTGTTTTATTAAAAAATCTATTATATTATTATCTAAAATAATCAGTTAGTTTTATGTTCATTTCATCACTCTCTATTAACTTTTAAAAGCTCTTATGTTCAAAAACAAAAAATTTCATTAAAAAAATATATTTTCTGTTTTCTCCTTTAGTTGGATATCGAATTTATTCAATTTATATATTTACCTGTTCTTCATCAGCGTTAACAAGTTTTATTGAATCTACAAAATTAAAGGTAGTTTAGGGGAAGAAAATTTAAACTATCGGCATTTAAGCCCTGTCAGATTATTTTAATCAGAATAAAACCTAGAAGATATTAAAGCCTATTAAATTTTACACCGATATAGCGAGTTTAATCAAAATCGTCGGAACCGTTTTTGAGAAAATCAAAAAAAGTGCAAAATGCATGGTATAAAGAAAGTGTCTCTTCTGGTAAGCTCATTTTGATGAAAAAGGTTTTGTCACGTCTCGGGCGTATAGTTGTCTTAAATAAGAAATTTCAGTTTCATAGTACTTACCGTTTCCGCCCGGGAGTTACCACACACACACACACACACACACACTGAATTCGAAAATTTTCACGATCGCAATACTTCCCCTTACTATATATAGTAAGTGAAAGTAAAAATGAAATAATCGCCTGGAAAGCCGCGAGATACAGCTAGTATACTATAAAACAGTTCGTGAAAATCGTAACGATATTTATAAATTATATTTCATCCCAAATTCTATCGAAATTCCAGTTCCATGGTGCATTTATCCCTGTTCTCATATTTTTTTTTTTCATGCTTTGGAATCGCATTAAACGAGAAATCCTTTTAACTTCCATTTAAAAGCTGTATCCCCGCCGGAGAACCGATTCGGACTTCCGATAAGAAATTTAATTGAGACGTTGGCCAGTTATTTAGGAGTGCGATCGAGTCACCGCTGGGTCTCCTCATTATTCAAATCCGGATTATCTTGTTTTTTATTCTTTTTCTTTCCTTTATTCGAGCTTAAAGTCACAGAGTATTTCTGCGTTGATGATTTACCTTAAATTATTACTCTGTAAATAATTAGGTATTGGATAATAACGGTTTCTGACAGTTCTTTATGGTATAAGTTATTAGTAATTTGTCAAAGATTCGGCTGTTTCCACTAAGTACTAAAAAAAAAAAATTATTAATGTCTGTAATGCTATCTTAAAATGGCTGATCATTATATTCTTTTGGCAGTTATAAATCAAACGCTCAAGTTATTTATTTACTTTTATTTTAAATTTCAATCTATTCCGTCATTTCTTCTATAGAATATATTGAGATAAAGGGAGAAGAATTTATCTTTCCTGGAACCAGATTTTTTTCTCCCTACATTTCAGCATTAAGGATTTTAGCACAGTCTGGGCATGAATGTGGGGCTGCAAGTGTCCTTGTTAACAAAATAGTGTTGGTGATTTATGTATTCAAATTTTAAAAACTTATAAAAATACTAAAATTTAGTGATAATAAGAAATTCAATTTTGATTTTACTATAATACCAGAGTCAAGAATGTATCCCTGTGCCTCTCCTCTCTTCTGAGGATGAGGCTCTAAGAACTCACCACAATCCGCAAGATTATTATTCTCATGTCAATGATGTCATGTGAATCATTCGTTAATTTTTGTATCAAGCCAAGGCTTTGAAAGATTATTTTATTAAAGTGATTAATAAAAACGTTCAATAGCTTCTCACGGACTCCCTGGACATCGTATAATAAGATTATGACATTATTCTAAAATGGTGTTTTATATATTTGGAAGATTGATGGCTGAGGAGTTAGAGGAGTAATTTATTTTTATTTGGATTCAAGAAAATAGTTTGTATATTGGGACAGGAATAACATTCTGGAATGAAGTGGCACACAAAGCAAAGTATTTTTTATAAAACGAAGGAATATAAACGTTATTAAGCTCGGATATCGAGTTCAAGGAATGGACAGAATGTGTTTATTTATTTAACGTCACCTTATGCTACTGTGGCTAATCGAACGATGCTACAGTGGGAGTCCTAAATTTTGCCTATCCAAATTTAATTAGGATAGGGGTGTTTAACGAGTACCTGACATCGCACAGGCTCAGGACCACCTTTTAACGTTCCCTCCGGACAGGATAACTAAGAATTTGAACCCGTGAGCTTTGGCATAGGAGACTGTCATGTTAGCTACAAGTGATCCCCGAATGGACAGAGGAACAAGAAAGGATGAATTTTTCTTGAAACTTGATTTTTTTTTTTTTTTTTTTTTTTTTTTTTAAAGATAAGTTATATTATTAGGAAATATTGCCTTCGATAAACATTATTCAGCCATCATCGGTTATACTTTGTGTTATAACTTGCTATTTTTGCGCTAATTAAATTTAAAAAGAACTACGGACGCTATATCCAATTATGCATGACAATAAAGATTCTTTTAGGTTTCAATGATAATGGTTATGAAGATAATACATTCTTCATAAAATCACAATATATTTAAATGTTACATTATTACTTTTAAATATTTATACTGATAAAAAAAAAAGAATTCAGGAAAGTATTTACCTAATCAAAAATATTCTTGAATGGCTGAATAATTTTCAAGTAGCTAACCCTTTCAAGCTTAGAGACTCCAAGTACTAATTAATCCTGTCAAATGGGAGAAGTGGCAGGCTGCTGGATGCCTCTCGTCCACATCACAAGGTAATTACGCGAAAGGATAAAGCGCTCCAGAGGAGAAATAAGGAGAGTAAGTTTTTTAAAATATAAAAAAGAGGTCCTGCCTCTATTATGGCCAAGACCTGACTAAAAGGATTCTTTACCCACTTTTATAAATTCCCTTTGATGCCCGGAGATAGGGCGAAAGAGGCATTAAAAGAAAAGCCTTCAGCGCCAGAATTCATTCTTCTCTCAGGACTTATTCTCTCTTGTGCGAATTCTGTCAGTCACAAGATGCGGCTTATGGAAACCTAACTTTTAAAGTTTAAAAAATTCAAAGACATTTTCTTCATGGTATGTGCTTAAAGTATTAAAGAGCAATTGATTGATTTATCAGAAACTATGCTCATAAAATGATTTTAATCGGTTGGTATACTTACATGAAATCAATTTTCCAATTTACATTCAGTCGTACTTGATAAACTATACTATGTGCAAAGGATGCCAATTTCTATCCAAACAGGAGGCGATTCAGAAGCGGCAGAGCACGCATTTACTAAAAGTGTCCCAATGTTAGTATAGTCATCTCGGATGACTACATCTAGATTTTTTTTAATTTTTTTTTCTACCCCTACCTCCCCTTTGATTTTCGAGTAATATTTTTGTACGAGTTTATCTCATTATCTCACTGAGCGGCAAGTTTCAAAACATACGAAGTTCCTCCGCACCCACCATATTCTCCCGACTTGTCTCCAACAAATTACCACCTGTTCAGGAATTTAGACTTCGTCAAAGGAAAAATTTTTGAAAATGGCGATAAGTGATAAGTGCGTTTTCAGATCTTGTTTCACTTCAAAGCTCAGATTTTAATAAAAACCCTTTACCTTGAAAACGGACATTTTATGTGACACAACCCAATATATATATATATATTGAGTGATATAGAAGTTATTTTTAACAAGACAAAATAAGCATAATTAACATGCCAAGGCAATAGACTTTTTTTAAATCTCTTTATTACAAAAATATCTTCAAACTTTTGAAATCACAGAATGTCAAACTCTATATCATGTTTATATGTTGTAAAAATTACGGAATGAAATAAAAGTCACTCACATTTGATTATGAAATATATCAAAAACAAAATATCTCCTTCCAAGCGAATGACAGACAGTAAAGGAGAAAAAAAAAAGCAGGGATATGTAAATAGAGTTGCGTGCAGAAGATAGAATCCGATAGGCTCATAAATATGCATCGATAGCCTTAGACATATCGAGATATAAGAGAAATAAATCGAGTTTGACTGCGGCCAAGTGCGAGAGGTTCAGTTGCAGTCCTGCTGCACCGAGCAGTGAACGATTGCTCCTCATTCGACTGCCTTAGTCAAATGGCCTGCGAAATAAGTTTTTCCGCCCCGTGGTTGAGGATAAGA
The DNA here is from genome assembly GCA_023052935.1 of Piezodorus guildinii. NCBI lineage: Eukaryota > Metazoa > Arthropoda > Insecta > Hemiptera > Pentatomidae > Piezodorus > Piezodorus guildinii. The sequence continues at coordinate 212,876,888 of CM041292.1, read as the reverse complement.
GGAGACCGGGGGTGACATACGATGCTGTGGTTTCCCTGCTTGAAGAAGTGCCCGAAAATTCTATTATACTCTGAATATTAAGTAGACTATACAAGGTTTAAAATACTTTCTGGGACCTTTCTACCAAAGCAGCTATAGGTGACTACTTATATCGGGCATACAACGTTTCCGTGACAAACTACATGGTCACCCTAACACACTATTCAATGACATGGCCACAATACTCATGCCAGGAAATGCCTACAGAAGGCTGAAGAGGAGTTGGATGAGAGACCTTCTTCTGTAGTAATTCACACTAATTTCATGCCAGGAGTAGGTACCGCTGAGTGCTGCTCTCCCTCATGCCTATCACGCCATGTTCCTTAAAATTGACCGCACATTCAATGATCGTTCATTGTATTATTGACAGGTGTGGATAATGATTTAAAGTTAAAAAAAAAAAAAAAGCACGACTCTTAAAACATCTGGTTAACGACAGATAATACTTATTTCATGGTATTTCTTACAAAATAGAAATAAAATAATGAATAATTTATTTTGAAATAATCAAATAAATAATAATTGATCCAGAACAATCAAACTAACATGGAACATACATAGGAAATTAAAGCGATAAGAACTAACAAGACGTTATAAACAACTTTCACATCTATTGCATCATCAGTAAATTTACTAAACAAGCGACTAATATACATTACTCCACAGAGAACTATCTGGACATACGGAACAGAACTATGGAGTTCTGGAAAACACGTACGCACAAAAAAAAAAAAAAAAATAACTCAATTCAAAATTTTACGTGAAATTATTCACGCACTATGGTTTGTTTCGAATCACAACAATGACACAGAATTCCTAAAAATAAATTCTTACATTCAAGATAAACATAACACGTTTTATTCATCGATATATGACCAACCAACTCAACTAATTTCTTAATTTTCTTCATGCCCCATACCATTCCAACCGCTAAGAAGACTTGTAAGAAGATGGCCAAGAGATCTTCTCTACTAATTAACATTATTTATGTTCTATTGTATGTAATTTGACTATTATTATTATTTTCTGTATATATAGTATGAATGTGGTCTCTTATCAATATTATTATTGTTCATTTTGTAACAAATTGTAATATATCTCAATAAAAGAAAAAAAAAAATTAACAATTTATGATAATTCAGGACGCTAATAAAAAAAAAAAAATAAATAAAAAAATAAAATATATATATATATATATATATATATATATATATATATATATTATATATATATATATATAGATATATATATATATTACTTCACATTCACTAGATGTGCAGCAACGCAGTTGAGAATAATAATAATTATAACTTAAGTATAAAAGGACAATCAAAGTGTGGTAAAAGAAAAAAGTAGTTTTGAAATTGCGAACTTGATTGTTCAGTATTCAAAATAAGACAATTTTTTCAATAGGTAAGTATTGATACAAAATACCCCTTCCAATGTTCTTCGTTGATCTAAAAAAAAATGATAACTGCGATCAAATATTCTCATTACAATATTTATATCACACTCGTATAAAAGTGGAAGAACCTCGGTACAGAAATGAAATAGTCCAATGTAAGAGGTGTCAACATATGGTCATACAAAATCTTATTGTAACCTCAAGCCACGGTGCAGGCCCACACCTCTCAGAGAGCTGTAAGAAGGGAGAAACAAATTAAAAAAGAAAATCCCTCTTAATTACCTTTCATCTTGTTAATTTTTTTTTCTTAACCCCAATTTAGTTGCATGTTTTGCTAAAATATTTTATGAGTAATTTCCTTTTACTGTATCTAAATACATTTTAAGGATATTTCTGTTAGAGATTATGTTTTTGAGCTATCACTGATTTGCTATTCCTCTCGGTGATGGGGATCACTTCAATCTTGACCCTTCCAGACTTAGGCTAATCTTAAACTCTACCTTACACTATGTTGCCACCTCTGAGGAGCTGGCGGAATCTTAAGCCTACTAAAAACCAAGTTTGGAAGAACTTCTAAGAAATTATAAAATTTATGTCTTCTTTTATCTAGGAATTCACTCACTTTAGGAATATTAAACAGTAAATGAAGCCTTTCTGCCTTTTCTTTTTCAAATGTAGTTCTTCTTGCAATCTTCTTTAAAACGCCATTTTGGAATTGCTGTAGTTTCTTTTTTGAGTTATCTGAAGAATGGATTAGTAATGGTGCTCTGTATAATAGTGAAGGTCTGATCACGCTTTTGTAAATTAGTAGTTTCAGTCTAAAACTTAAATTAGGAGTTTTTAAGAGATGGTTAAAATTATAGGTTTTTTGTCTAACTTTTGATAATTTCGAAATGATATGGTTGTTAAATTTTAAATGCCTATCAAGTTTCATACCTAAGTATACGATGTTTATGGATATCTTGAAGTGTGAATTTTCTATTTGAAATTTAGTCGGCAGTTTTGTTAATTAGAAATAAATAACCATTTATGGATTTTAGAACTGTTAAAAAGCTTGGGTATGAAATATTTCACCATTTAATAGAGAATACGGCATAAATATTTCCCCAGGTCATACTTTTTTTTGTTCTCGTAAAAGTGTATAATAATATTTATGCATGGTATACAGTTGGAAAGCTTTAATAAACAAAGTTGTGAATTATACATTGTTTTATATGGTAATGCTGTGTGACAAAAGGAAATATTTTTAATTGGTTGTTTTTTATATGGTCCATATTGCTTATTATTTAAACTAAAATAAAGGATTAAACCTAAATAAAATAATTATTTTTCTCTCTCTTTTTATTTATTTTTATTTTTATTTTTTTTTAAATGAGGTACATGACAATCGTATGTTGTCATCTGATTTTTTATGATTACTTTTTTTTTTAACCGTTTTATTTAGAAATAATACAATCTGCCACAATCTTGGACAATGATTAATAATGCTAATAGACGTCTTTCATTCCTTATGTACACTAAATAAAAAAATAAAAAATATATAAAGAAATTTAAAAAAATACAAAGAAATAAAAAAAAAAAAATGATTACTTTTAACGATGGTATATGTTCTAATCTTTCAAAAAAATCAATGGAAAATTTTGTTAGAATTTAATATAGTAAGTTCTATTCCATCTTATTTATCCTAAGGAGCAATATTTGGCTCCGTTTACTGGAACACGCCTCACCAATAACCTCCTCCATTCAATCTAACTCCAGAAGGCCCGCCTAACAGCTTCCAGGCCGACAAAGATACGAGCTCCCATCAATCGCCGGCTAAGGAGCAGATACTCCCGCCGACAGGGCCTGTTGCCACTGCCAGTTAGATCCTATTCCTGCCAGTGCCTTCTATATTTACAGGGTCATAGGAGGTTGCGACCGGAAGGAGTGGAGTCGCGGTTGAGTGGAAGTGACGTTTCTGTCCCCGAGATATTTCGGTCTGGCTTTTGTCAGTTCTCTCTCATCCGAGAAATTGACATTTTCGTTTAAGACGGAATCCCATTCGTTTAGTGAACAGACGATATGAATAATAATAGCAGCGGAGTGTCCTGGCTCCTCGAGGAGAGAGGAAGGGAATGCTTCCTGGCTCCTGTCTACTCTCATATCCTTTATTATACCAAGTCCTTGTAAAAACATTGTTTAAGAAACTGTCAACACATTTTATTGACATTACGGAAAAAGCTGGAAAAGACATACCTATCCATCAAGATCTCTAATTTACAAATTAAAAAAAAAAAATTATAAATACTTATCCAATTTACAAAAACTCTTTTCTTTAACTATCCTATATATAAAATAGGTATTATTAAAATATTGAATTAAAAATTTCACCGAAAATTCACGTTTTATGGTCTGCTGTGTCCATGTGGTAAGTCCCCAGGAGTACACGGGTATCTGGCAAGTCTAACTCAAAAATGAAAAATTGTATAAAACTAAAATTTTATATTCTAGAATCATATGAGGCTGAGAACGAAATCTGCAAACAAAAAAGGCACTTAAAATAAATTAATAAATTCTTTATTATTATAGGACATGCCTCTTTGGAATAATGTTTTCAAAATGCAGAAGTTTAGAGCCTTAGAGTAAATGAAATATATATAAACAAGTTAAAAATTAATGATATGAAATAGACATATGTAGTGGGAAACAAAATTAAAACTAGGAAAAACTATTGTGACCAGATAACCATTAAATGATTAAATATGCAGGATTTTCAAGTATAAAGAGGAAAGGAATAGAATTCTATAGAATTGAGAGAGTATAAAGAGGGCTTTTTCTAATACATCATCACCATACTGATAATTTTTTTAACCTTCTGTGCAGCGGATTTTCCTTATTGGAAAAAAAAAAAAAAAAAAAAAAAAAAAAAAAAAAAAATAATATATATATATATATATATATATATATATATATATATATATATATATATATATATATATATATATTATAACATGTTATAAATTATAGTTATTAATTTAATACATCATATAAGCTTTAAAATATTACATAGTTGTTATTAATTTATAAATATTTATAAATATATTGGTACGAATTGTACCAATTAAAAATTCTCTGGTTACGGACTGACTGTATGATAAAAAATAATAATAAAAACTTTAAATTTAGATTCTGCCCATAATAAGGGATCTCCAAATCGTTTTACAAGTAAATTTAAGATAGACAGCAGCTTACCTAATCGCCTTCTTCGTGACTTCTCGAACGGGCCCGCTCAGGCTCGGCAGTCTCCTCCAGCTGCTCCTAGAGTTTATCTTGTAAAACTTTGGAGAACCTAAATTCTTAAAATTGAGTCCCTCTATCGTGACCGGGAACCGTATATCACCACAAATATCGTCACGGACTTCAAAAACATACAATCGGGACAGAATCTCTATTCACACTGACGATATAGCAAAAACAAAAGACAGTCGAATTAAACATCTGTGCCGTATCCACGGCTCAACCTAATTAAATTAAAATTAAAATAAATAATATTATTTTTAATTCGCGTACGCGCGAACACACACACACACACACACACACACATAATATATATATATATATATATATATATATATATATATATATATATATATATATATATATATATATATATATATATATATATATACATGAAAAAAATGTTTTTTTTTCTCTTTCATTTCTAGCAAGTAAAATACCGCATAAAAATAAAAAATATCGGTAGAAGCTGTTGCTAAAAGCACCTTAAATAATCCTTTTTAGAAGATGTAAACATTATAGATCAAGTAAATATGGTTTTATAAATCTAGAGAGAGTTAAGTTGAACTATTTAAACACGGTAAGAACTAATTTTACATCACAATTTTGTTATTTAGATGTTTCAAACTTTAATGAATACATCAGCTTTAGTTACTTCAATTACATGGACTAGTACACTCTCGATTATCAAACAATATTGTAACTAATATTAAAGGAGAATTAATATTAATCGCTACAATAAGGGGAGCAGGCTGGCATGGGTTATTATGAAGGATGCTCCAATATTTTTTATACATCCTGCGGCTGATATAATAAAGCCATCGACCAATTGCAGCAATGAGGAGACTGGCCCTAACTTTTTTATCGCCAAGAGGAGAACAAAGGGCTTGGAATGGACTCGGTAATGACCGCTTCCTGCCTGCCCACATCGCCTCCGGAGGACTCTACATCGCGGTACCTCCCCCTTCACGATCTTCTCCTTACAAAGAGGATCGGATTCCATGAGGGCTACAGGCTCATCTTTCACCATCTCTAGCTTCGTTAGTACGGCACTATTATGTCTGTAGCAATTATGACGGTCATTTGTGAGGCTTCTCCTGGCCTGTGGTAAGGCGATAACCAACGCTTGCCCTCTGCTATCTCCACCAGTCGAGCTTTCGGACTATATTTTAGATAATAACTTTTATTTTTCACAAGAGGTTGGTTCGTTTCATAAAAAATGTGGAAAAAAAAAGTTTATGCTAGTAATATTTAAATAGAATTATATTAAAACTTTATTAATGATGTAACATATGACGATTAAGTTAAAAAAAAAAGGTGAGCTCAACACACGATTTTCATTAACTCTGTTGCTAAAATCTTCTTAATCTAAAACAATCATTTTGTTTTATCGGCTTTTCAACACTCTCCTTTCGCTTCTACTATCTTGTGCATAAGAAAATATTTTTTCTAGAATATTTAGCTTTTCTAGAGTATATTATGCATCTATATAACTGTTCTTATATTAAATAATACTAAGATAGCTTCTTTAGTTGAATGTCAAATCCGTTCAACATACATATTTCCTCTTTTATTATAAATGCTAACGTTAAAAAATGACATGGACTATCGTTACAGACTCGTGGAGTGTTCTTGCAGCCATTGACAGCCAAACATCTTCTAACGCCATAATTAGAGACATAATAAATGAATGGTGGGAAACAAACATATTGTCTAAAGTAGTGATTATGATTTGGGTACCATCTCACAGTGGAATTATTGGGAACGAAAGAGCCGATCAAGCAGCTGATTCAGCGAGCAAAGGTGAAGCCGAAGAGATTACTCAAATAAAAGAAACCACAATGGAGGATTGGGTGAGTAACTACAAAAAAGTTCTTCTGAAAGAGTGGGAGGATGGTTGGAGAGAAAAGATATCGAAATTGAGAACAATTAAATCGGACTGTCAGAAATGGAGAACTAGTGCAAGATCTTCAAGGAGAGAGGAAATTGTTGTATGCAGACTAAGAATTGGACACTGCCAATTTACGCATGGTTACCTCTTGAGACGCCTGGAAGCGCCAACCTGCTAAAAATGCAACAATTCTCCTTTAACTGTAGAACACTTGCTGATTGAGTGCCCGCTTTATGAGCAGTCAAGAAAAGGATTGAATCTAAAGAAAGACATGAAATAAATACTTAAAGATGAGAAAGAAAGTATTAAAAAATTAATAGAATTCACAAAAATGATAGGATTCTACCATAGAATATAATTATTTCGATCACGCCAATGACCCTCAAGGGTAGAGGCGGATAAGCAAATAAAAAAAAAAAAAATGCAAAGGAAGGACAGATCGCTAGTCCATTATAAGATGAAAAAATATTAAAAGCGTACGTTTCTTTTTTCCTGCGATGGTAGAAGGAAATTATCTAGAGAACAAAAAACCAAGAATAGAAAGATACTTGAGTCAATTTATATAACTAAAAATTTAAAAACTACATTCAATTACAAAATAGATTTAAAAAAAAAAAAGGAATTCAATATTATGCAGATATAATAATTAAATAGAATTTCGGATTTTAATTTGTAAAATAAATATTTAATTATTTCTATACTGGATAATATTTGTTGTGGATATATAAAAACATTTACTAGTATAGGAATGGATAGCTGTGTCATCAGCGTACGTTGCTAGGAAGGTATTAGGGCAAACAGGAATATCAACCGTGTATATATTGTAGATGATAGGACCAAAGACACTGCCCTGAGGAACACCGGATTCGACTGGATAATTATTGGAATATTCTGCACCACAGCGAACTCGGAAGGAGCGGTTTGATAGATAGGATCGGAGGACTAGGTATAAGGATTGGGGTAAATGGTTGTTGAGCTTAAAGAGTAATCCCGGGTGCCACAGCCGGTCAAATGCTTGCGTTATGTCCTATCCTCTCACTTAGATCCCGAAATTGCATCTATAGGCCTCCAATCGCACCTTTCTCAAATTGAAGACTGGTGTAACAACTGGAGAATCAAAGTCAATCAATGAAAATGCAAACATGTCACCTTTACCCTTCGAAGACAATCCTGCCCTCTAGTTCTCTTTAACACCGTTCCGCTTCCTTTCTCCGACACAGTCCGGTATCTTGGCTTCCTTCTGGACATAAGACTAACTTGGAACCCACATACTAGACTTAAACGACAAGAACTTAATCGACGATTTGGACAATTATAACAGACTACTGAACAGAAATTCAAAACTATCTATCGAGAACAAACAGTTAATATACAAGACAGTACTGAAACCTATCTGGACCTACGGACTTGAACTGTGGGGACCAGGAAGACTGGTGGCCAAATTTTCTAACATCAAACGCATTCAATCCTTCCAATCTAAAGTCCTCCGAACAATAGTTAATGCCCCTTATTATGTATCCAACCATACCTTACACCACGACCTAAATATTCCATTTATTTTAGACCTCATACCATTAAAATTCTCTAAATTTCATCAAAACCTTATCCATCACCCTAATCCCCTAGCTCAATCCTTATCCAGCTCCACACATCCTTACCAACCTCCTAGAAGGTTGAAACGGCAGTGGCCTCGTGACCTCTTGTAACATGTATATTGGAGTCTAGCATTGGCTAGATTCTCCACTCACGTGCTGTATGCTTGTGAATTGTATATAGGTATGAGTGACTTTTGTATATATTTTTATTGATTTTATTTTGTATATATGTATATTGTATTATTATTATTATATAAATTTATTGTTTTGTATATATCGTGTGAATGTAGTATGAATGTTGTACGTTATCACTATTAAAAATGTCCTGAGTTGGACAGATTGTAATATTGCTCAATAAAAAAAAAAGAAAAGAAAAAAAAAAAAAAAAGTATAGGAATGGAGTGAGATTAGAGGTTACCTTCAGTCTGCTTCATACTTGCATTTAAATAGCAGTATAAATGTTGAAACAATTTTAGTTTATGTGATAGTGAAATAAACATTTTTAACAATCATTGTCGACATTATTTCTATATAAATGATATGTAAATAAATAAAGAGATCATGATATATATGACCAATATTTTGTGCAATATGGAAATATTTGTAAGGACAATTTAAATACAGTCAGTTTAGAAACAGGTTTTAGAATGTAATATTTATAATTGAGTTGAAAATTTAAATATCATTTGTTATTGTTGTAGATATGTTTATAATATTGAATTGTATTTTAGATCTTTATCGGATAATCTGAAGATGAGGCAGAAAAAATACCTCGAAACGTCATTAATGTTTTATTTATGATAAAATAAATAAAAATATAAAAAAAGAGAAGAAAAAGTTCCAATTATTCTATTCATAATTATATTTACTCTTCTATAATAGTAATCGGCATTAAAATCTAGAGTCAGTTTTTTTATTTCTGACCCAAATAAAAAAATAAATTATATGAAAATAAAGCACTAAATATGTTATGCCATATTTGTTTATATGTTACAGATCCTTCCGACAATCTAGGTTGGTTGGGTGCCCAATATAGAATGCGGGATGGATATCTCATTAAGGAAGTAATGCCAAATAGTTTGCCAAGAGTTCCAAGCACGGGGAGAACCGTGGGGGTTATCGGGTGTTTTCCGACAAGCAGGGTCGACGGTCCACTAATTCCCTGGTCTACTCCAACTAATTGGACAGATCGGGAAACATGGTAAAACGAGGGACGTCCGAGAAGGTGCCCTACACGACCCCTCTCTAGTGCCGTACCGTTTTCCATTAGTCGAGGAATGGAGCAATAAAATGCAGATATTTACTGAGCGGTTGATTGATTGGCCAGCCCCTTGGCCAATAAATGCAAATGTTATGCCCCTCTCAGCTCCACACTCTGCCTGATTAGGACGGATACTTATCGCGTCGGACCTGTATATATTAACCTAATTGGCGGAGTAAATATATATATATATATATATATATATATATATATACATATATATATGCAATGTGGTAAAGTAGCGTTAGCTTCACACAACTTAATACTACTTTATCCCTCAAATAAAGCAATCATACAATACTGATACATAACAATTTTACCTAAGACAAAAATCGTTTTTAAAGCCGATTTGTAAAACAATATCGCTTTAAAATTAATTTAATAATCATTTAATCTTCTCATAACAAACTCATTATAATTAATTTTAAAAACACATGATTTTTTTGGTTATAAACTTATTATCTCTCAATGCTACAATAAAAGTCAATAATTCACTTTTACATATATACTATATATATATATATATATATATATATATATATATATATATATATATATATATATATGTGTGTATACATATGATATTTTCCAAAACTAAGGAATTGTTATTAATTACATTTTATCTCATTTATTATCTTTTTAATATTATAGTTAATCAAAAAAACTATTATCTATTTTTATTAACCTCTGACCAGTATTTTATATAATATTTTTATGTTTTTCACCATGTAAATATATATAGTAACTTTTCAAAGTTGTAATATTTAAATATATATATTATCAAATAAAATTGGAAGTATTGTAATTTCTTATTATCTAATATTTTCAACAATTTTGATATCTTATTATTATTTATGTTATGTTATGTTATTTATATTTCTTTATTTAATTCTGTTTTCACTTTCACTTACTTTATATAGTAAGAGAAAGTATTGCGATCGTGAAAATTTTCGAATTCCAGTTTTCAACGGAAATACACATTTTAGGGTCCCCTGGGTCCAAATAACCAAGTCCCGCAAAAAGGTGTGTGTGTGTGTGGTAACTCCCGGACGGAAACAGTAAGTCCTATGAAACTGAAATTTCATATTTAAGACAAATATACGCTCGAGACGTTACAAAACATTTTTCATCAAAATTAGCTTACCAGAATAGCCACTTTATACTATGCATTTTGCACCTTTTTTCGATTTTCTCGAAAACGGTTCCTACGATTTCTGTTAAATTCGTTATATCGATGTAAAACTTAATGGGCTTTAATATAATTTAGGTTTCATTTGGATTAAAATGGTCTGACAGGGCTTAAATGCCAATATTTTGAATTTACTTTCTCTAACGTACCTTTAATTTTGTTGATTCTATAAAAACAACTATATTATCTTGTTACCACTGATGAAAAACAGGTATATATATAAATTAAATGAATTCGATACCCAAATAAAGGAGAAAACAGAAAAAATATTTTTTTAATGCATTTTTTTGTTTTTGAACATAAGAGCAGTAATATACATGTATGATATACCATTGGAAAGCTAAAGATTTTAGAAAAAATATTATCTCATACACAAGCTTTTAAAAGTTAATAGAGAGTGATGAAAAGCCGATAAAACTAACTGATTATTTTAGATAATAATATAATAGATTTTTTTCTATAGAAATTCCAATAAAACACATGTTTCTATAGAAATTCCATTAAATTAATTATTTAATGGTTTCACTCATTTTTATCTCTTACTGTACTTGAAAATTTTTTTAATCGATTTTAAAAACAGATGTAAGTGAAAGTCGTGTGTTGCCTGCGCCAGATTTTTTACAGTTATTTTACTTTTTACTCTTTCACAAGTCCATTTGTTATTTAAATTATTTCATAGTAACGTTACTTGTCCCAGAATAAATGAAGAATTATTATTATTATTAAATTATCATATACCATGTATATGTCAATTTCTTATATTTTTCGGTATTGATTTATGGAACTTTGATAGAATAAATATTTTGTTTTAGAACGTTCTTTTTTGAGATTTCGCTCTCATTAATGAAAAAAATATTAAATAGTTGACCGTGTAATAAATATGAACTTTGAGATGGTTTAGATGCAAAATAAATAATTTTTCAACATTTTATAACATGTTTTGGCCACTTCCCGAACCATCTCATCTTTATACTTATTAATTATAAATATTATCTATATAATATTAATTATATAAATATAAATTGATCTATGATAGTTATTGAGTAGTGTAAAGTAATATATATTAACAGTTTATAATGATTCTTTATTATATTTATTTAAAATTTTATTAATGAAATTATTTATATGTTTGTATCTCATAATAGAAGGGTGGCTCTGGTAAAACGTTTCTGTGCTCGGCAACAAAATGTAAACAAAAAAAAATATCTATTTTCTAATTTTACGTTTAATTTTTATTCCTTCTATTACTTAAAATCACTTCCTTTATTATCATGTAAATTTTAATGAGGGATATTTGATTCATCTCAGTTCCAAACCTTTTATAATACGTTACTGATTCCATATATGAGTGTAACATTCATTAAACACAGTTGCCACCGAAATGCACCTGCTGCAGCCCATCCTTTCTGTAAAGCACATCTTTGAGAAGTGCACTCATTATATAGATAGTATTAACAGAATAGGTCTGACTCCAAACTTGAGCAGTATTTTATAAGACAACGAGGCATCGATAGCAATTGTTATTATTGTTTTGAAATCGCACCAGCTCCTGTCTCAACAATAGGTTTTCTGTCTGATTTTGTTATTAGTTACATATCTATTTAATTTATTCTATATGTCATTTAAACATGGAATCTTATAAAGAAAGTTATTCAATTTTCACTTCAATTAGTCATTATTATAATTATAGTACTTTTCTTACTACTATTTTATTTAAGTTGAAATAGAATTCCTCTACTACGAATTTATTTAATTTAAGTGAATTTATAGGCGTTGATGACTTCGGAGTTTTAAGCCTTTAAACATAAACAAACATATTTTATTTATTTATTTTGTAACATAAAGGCTTTTCAACCATAAAGTTTATTTTAGCCCTAAACTAATAATACAGATACAATATAATAATAGTAATAATACATACATATATACTAATAACAATACATACATGATAAATAATAAAATACAATACAAACATTAGACTTAATATACGAAATAATACATACAATACGAAAATAATACATACATATATACTAATCATAAAATACATAATACATAACAAAATAAAATACATAATACATAACAAAATAAAATACATAATACATAACAAAATAAAATACATAATACACTAAAACATAGATAATACTAATAATACAGATGCTAATAATACAGATACAATATTTTAAGTTAAATACAAACAATTATATAACTACATATAAGAAAAAAAAAATATATATATATACATGTATCGTCCCAATGTCCGTCTCCATACCAACCCCTCTTCGCTCGGCTTTGAAGGAAAAGCAATCCAACAGTATGTGTAGTACTGTGAGGATAACCCAATAGGAGGTACAATTATGCACTGGACCACCTCGACATCAGGTAGCCGTGGGTCAGACTTGTGTGGCCCAATCCTTAGTCGAGCCAGTAACATACATTAAACTGTAGATTTGAAATCAAACGCCCGAAAAGGACTAATTTTACAATTTCAAAGGATATGCTCGATTTTCATATTTTTTCAGGACTGTTTTGATTTGAATTTTTTTATTCTGAGTTAAAGTCGCCATTCTTGTTGAAAGGATTCATAACAATGGGCATTTATTGTAACCAGGATACGGTTAAACATGGAAGAGAACCCAATTTTTGACTCGATTCTCCTTTCAAAAGCATACGAATCGAAATAATTCACTGGTAACTAGGATTACTAAAAAGGACACTTTTTAATATAGAAACTCTCTTCCCGATGCAAGAATCGTTCCGAAATAACATAAGTCTAACTGTTTATATTAGGTAGGGAGAGGTGGGTTACGTCCGAAAACGACTAATTTGACTATTTCAAAGGATATGCCAGATTTTCATATTTTAAGGACAGTTTTAATTTGAAATTTTTTATTCTAAGTTAAAGTCGCCATTTTCGTTTAAAGGTTTCATAATAATTGACATTTATTGTAACCAGGAAGAGAACCACCATTTTGACCCGATTTTCCTTTCAAAAGCATACGAATCGAAATAATTCACTGGCTCGACTGATTTCACATCATTGTTCACTTATATCCACATGGCCAGTCTCTCATAAACTAAAATCAAAATTAATGCTGTGAAAAACGCGGCTGGTATTGTAGTTTTGTCATAGTCTATAACCATAACGACAGCTGCACGTTGTCAGGCAACCGCTAAAAACGTATTTCTTAAAAAGCTCTATGCATTCGAAATACCGATTATTTCACGTGTGTCACAGGGATGATGCGCGCAGTATGGCATATGGTAGCCAACCACCGACCGACCCGCCATGTAGCCGGCCATATGCCGCCCGCCTCGGAGAGGACACGATCCTGGCTCGGACAAGAACTCGACTGTTGAGGCGTGTGAAGTTTAATTAAACTGTCAATGTCAGTGGCAGTCGCTACTCCCGCCAAAAAACACGATATTGGCGCGGGAGAACTTTGCGGGACTTGCCATTTTCCGCCCGTCTCTTCGATACACGTGCTCGGATAATCGATACCTCTTAACTTTTCTCAAATTTATTAAAAAATAACGAAAGATCTCAAAAAGGTGAAAGAATTTCCTTTAAAAAAAATAAGTGATATACTCACCTGACTTTATCACTAAATTGTATATGTTAGTGAGCACATATTAATGATTTTATTTTATACCTTATTGTCTTTAAATAACAACTGAGATTGTTGGTGGCTCATAAGATCACTGACTGATGTGCGCACTTAACACATTCAGGTTCACATTTAGGTTCGAAATTCAGGTTAACTAAATACTGCCCACAGATCATAATATAATAATATGGTGCTTAAAATAATATGTCAGCTATTTTTCTCCTGGTTTCCTGATGATCTTCGCAACTTAAAAAGTTGTTAATGCATTTTATTACTGTTGGTAATTAAATCAAATTATTGTATCCACAACCTGACTAGCAACTGAAAGTGTTCGATTCAGTCCCCACATTCTTAAAGGGACTGACTGATGAAGTCATAATGAAGATACAGGGACACTGCTCCACTTGGCTAGTACCCTCTTGGTACCAGGGCCTGGTAGCTGGTACTTATCATATGGTCTATTTTAGAACCCTTTTATCCTCAATGGGGTTTTTATTACAGTCTCCGCCGCCACTTAAGATAGCGACCCGAAATTTTTTTTCTTCACTCCCATCGCATGGGAACACATCATGTGACTCTTAAAAGCCCCGTGGTTCGATTCCGAGCATAAATATCCGGTCGGAACAAAAAGCCTCTATCTCCCCTGATAGCCGAAGCCAGCTAATAGCAATGAGGCGCCACCGAAGGATTGGTTTCCTAAAGGGTTGTCTTGACACCTTAGGTAAGTTACATAACGGTTACATAATTCTCTGTAATTGATACTGTAACCGATTTCGTCTACTCTTCAAACGGTTAATTGGTTCTTCGATCCGAGTAACTGGTAACTTCTTTGGTTTTCTTCCCCAAAAATAACGAAAATGATTTATCATTTGAGACTTTACTTTAATTACTGAATACAAGAGTTTGATAAGATCTTATTATTTTATTTTCTGAGTTATAATACAGTATTACAGACAATGAGTAATCTTTTTTTTTAATAAATAAAATAATAAATAAAAAACAAATCATGAGTATTATACGAGGCATGTTTTTTAAGTAAGTACCGTTTTGGAATTGAAAAAAAAAGACGTGCGAAGATATCGCAATAATTTTAATTTTACATGAATCCCTGTACCTTAATCTACTTTTCTACATAATTTCCATGAACTTGTCACAACGCGGCACCAGTTTTTGAATACCCTCCTCAAAAAATTTTATCGCCTGACTTGTTAACCACAAATGTTTTGACTTCGTTATCGTCTTAAAAAGACGTGGCAAGTTTAGTAAGGGTATCGTTTTGTTGTATGACAATACCCGTCCACATGTGGCTAATCGGATCAAAGATCTCATCAAATCATTTAAATGGGAAACTCTAGATCATCCTCCATACAGCCCTGATCTGGCGCCCAGCTACCATTTGTTCCTGCACTTGAAGAAACACCTGGGCGGTCGGCGTCTTCAATACGATAACGAAGTCAAAACATTTGTAATGCAGTGGTTAACAAGTCAGGTGGCAGAATTTTTTGAGGAGGGTATTCAAGAACTCAAAATTCATGGAAATTATGTAGTAAAGTAGATTAAGGTAATTTAATTTAATTTCAAAACGGTACTTACTTAAAAACATGCCTCGTACAATAATTTAAAATACAGAGAGTTCGATGTTGTACGTGTGTGAATAATTGTTACTTGTTTCATTTTTTTTTTTTTTTTTTTTTACTGTTTTTTAATTTTAAGTATTTTTTTTCATTTTTTTAACAATTTATAATTTAAGTAGTTAGCTTTTAATTTATTTATACCATTCACGTTTATTAGTTTGAGCGTTAAATAAACAATAGTTAATGTCAACCATAGGACACAAAAGTCCTAATGAGACTTCTATCAGAATAAAGATTATTATTTTTATTACTATCATTAAATACTATTCCTAACCGAACATGAGCTTCTGATAATGTTGAACTGTTAACCTGAACAAATCCTAGCATTATAATTCTAGAATTAGAAGTTTACATCACTTAAAAATCTGGTACAGACATTACGCAACTTTCACTTAGCTGACTATAAAATTAATTTATCGTCAATATTTGTTATATTTCAATGATATACAATTAATTATTTTTACAATATTTAAGGAACAAAAAAAAAAAAAAAGGTTCAGGAAAATTTATCTTAGAGCACTACTTAAATACAGTTTATTTAACTAATTTATTTAATTCACAGTAAATTGTAATCTATTTGCTTCAAAATTTTTGTAAATATTTGTTATCATTTATTACTTTCATCATAATTTACATCTTTTCCTCCACTGCTCGCCTGATCAGGGTTTTATGTTTATTATAATTTTCTCTTATTTTTAACTATAATATAATGATAGATTAACTTTATTTCTTATGGATTTACAGATTTACTGATCACATCTATCATATGTTTATCTCTGTTACGTATGGATAGAAATCTATGTCTAATAAGTAAGAATATAAAATAATCATAATAATAAGAAAATCTGAAGAAAAGGCAAAACCACAACAAAAATTATGATAAATGTATATATTATTAGTGTTATATATAGTTGATAAAGGTTGAAAAATAATATAAAATATTTAGACAATAAAAAAATAAATGAATAAAACCTTGAATATATTTATTGATAATAAATTAATTATTGTAATAAATGTAAAATATTTCCCTCACCATTATCTCTACGGTATACCGCATATGTACTTGATTATTTTTTTATTTCTTACTTTTTAAAATATCATAATTTCTAAATTAAAAACAAAAATAATTAAATTTTTTCATTAAATGACGGTAAATATGGCGATGGATACGAATATAAATCAGATTTGCACTATGCTGGTAACGATTAAAACCCCTTCGAATAGCGAATCCACAAACCCGCAGGACCTACATGAACCGCCAGGTGTGCTTGTTCTCAGGTGAGAGGAAATATGCACCATGGACCCTTTGTCTCATTAGGAAGATACTAAAATATAATTAAATATAAAAAAAAATTCTATGTTTTATTTCTTTATATTTCATATTTTTTGCATTAAACTAATGCGTTTTAAGCTGAGTATAACTTAGTTTTATCTACATAAGATACGTTGATCTTTTTTTCTTCTGTATTTTTTTTTGGCTCTTTAATAAACATTAAGATTGATAATGAATATTTTTTTTAATGTTTAGAAAAAATTGTTTCATCTACAGGATGTTCTAATATGCTTTTCTTATTTCAAATGTCATTCTTAACCTTATTATATTCATACAATTAACAATTTAGTTTTTACTAACTTGAATATGAATCAAGTCTTGCCAGGCAAGATTTACTCCCTTAATTCAGGAAAGGAGTAAAATATTTAAAACTGAAATAAACAAATATTCTTATGTAATATTCGTCGTATTTCAAAGTCACAAAACATGCATGCATAGCAACTGAGAGCGTGATTTCAAGTGAATTACTATAATTCTTATTGCATTAACGCCTCAGCTTAGCGTTATAAATTACCTCCCACACGAATTGTTTTATAGTGTACGATGGAAGCTTGGAACCATTTATTGAGTTAGTTCCATGGTATCTGATACCTCAAAGTATTATATTTATTGCAAAAAATGTTAAAAAAAAAAATCGTAAAATCTTAAAAAAATGGTTATATGCATTTTCTTTCTGAAATGAATGGTTGCTGATATTTACTGAATACAGGGTTATTCCACATTAATTAAAATTTCCTTCAAGCTCCATGAAATATGATTATTCATAGATAACAGACAATTGATTATAAAATATTATATTTTTTTTTATTTATTGAGAAATATACAATTTGTTACATAATGAACAGTAGTAATAGTGATGAAGTACACATTCATACAATATATACACCCAATAATGATAAAGTCAAATATAAAATATTAAAAAAAAAAATAAAAATAGGTTAATAGGAAGAATGCAATGTGATACTAATTAATCAGTAGGTTTCTAAATCTTCCGAAACACTTTTATTACAATAAACTTTAAAAGTTAACGTTTCGGGGACCTTCCTCATCGTCAGGACTCACTTTAAAGTTTATTGTAATAAACTGTTTTGGAAGATTTAGAAACCTACCAATTATTTATTATTACATTGCATACTTCCAGTTAACCTATTTTTATTATGAATTTATATATGGAGGATGGTTTCAACCATTTGAAGAAAATAAGGAGAAATTTTGTTGACAAATTATCAGGAATATTAAACTATATTGTGATAGAAAGTAAAGTGAGTCCTGATGATAAAAATACGGTTTGCGTTAAAAAAAAACATAATTGTTGAGATACTCACACAAAAAAGAAAAAAAAAATTTTCCTGATTCTCTTTCTCCCATACATAACGCGGAAATCTGTGGTACGTTCACTAAAGAATAAGATAAGGTTAATGAATGATTTTTTTTATCAACCGGTTAAAACCATGATCATGATAATGATGTTCATGATTAGTAAACCTCCTCTGCTGAACCTTTTGGCGTAGATAAATTCTTCCTTGTAAATGCACTACGGAGGCGTTTCAGTATAAATTTCAGATCATAAGTCTATCTGTTGTCGATCCTAGTTTTAAATATTTTATAACCGGCTGCTTAGTTAACTGATTATTTAAACTGTTAGTGTAAGACAATCATAACGTCTAATTGTCAAGGTACAAGATTCGATTCATGTTTTAGTGCGTCATTTATCAAACCACTTTTGTAGTAGATTTAAACGAGTTAGAATGCTATTGGAGGTTTTGATGGGATCTGAATTGCTTTCTGTCTGTAGAATGTTAGAAGTATATAGCATACAATATACAGAAGCGTCAGCTTAATATACTGCCCTATGGCACTCTTGCACAAACGCTACAATTGTCGAAATGTTTACCATCTGGTGTGCTACGAAATTAAACTATCATCCACATTTGATTATTGAAACAATAAGTGTATTACATTAACTAGTTTAAAAAGGTGGAAAGTAGTCAGAGTTCTGGTAAAGTATTAATTTCGCAACATTTTGGCTTCAAACATCTAAGCATCATCAGGCAGCCCTTGAAACCAGGTAATGCATTAATCATTTATGTAAGGAAATTTATGCTTAGACGCTGCTTGATAAACCCACATGTTTGTGCCGTAGTTAAAATATATTTATGAGAATTTGATTCTTTCCTGAAATGTTATAATATTCATATAGTCCTTTGGACAATACAATCCTAACAATTGTCGAAATGTTACCATCCTGTTGCTACGATAAAACTATCACCAGCATCAGTTATTATGACAAAAATGTATTAAAATTAACACTGATTAAATAGGTGAAAATAGTCAAGAGTTCTGTAAAAATATTTAATTTCGCCAACATTTGGTTAAAATCTAAGCATCATTCATGGCAGCATTGAACCAGCTAAGCATTAACTCATTTATGCTTAGTAATTCTATGCTTACACGGCTCCTTGATAACACACAGTTTTGCCGTAATTAAAATATATTTACCAACGACTCATGATTCTTTCCAACGTATAATTTCAACAGCCGACAATACTTTACTTTAAAATCTGTGCGCAAACAACGATTTACTACCCTTTTAAAACATTAAGAATTTTTAATACCGTTTAATAAAACTTTAAGATATAATATTTTCGATAAATGTGTTTGTTAAATTATCTATTATTATATCTAAACATCAGTTATTTTCCCATTTCACACCTCTACTACTTAAAAGCATTGTGTAGAATAATATTATTTTCAAATCTAAACTTCCCAAAAATATCATACATTATATTACTTTATGTCAAAAACGAAAAATTGCATAAAAATATTTTTCGTTTCTCCTTATTGGGTATCGAATGTTCATTATATATACCTGTTTTTCATAGGTAACAAGATAATCATTATTTTATGAATCACAAAATTAAAGTACTTAGATAGAATATAAAATACGCATTTAAGCCTGTCGACCATTATCAATAAACTATGTATTAAACCCATTAAATTACATGATAAGCGAGTTTAATCAAAATGGTCGGAAGAAAATCGAAAAAGGGGGCAAAATGTATGGTATAAAGTGGCTCTTCTGGTAAGCTGATTTTGATAAAAAAGATTTTGTCACGTCTCGGGCGTATAGTTGTCTTAAATATGAAATTTCAGTTTCATAGAACTTACCTTTTCCGCCCGGGAGTTACCATACCACACAGACCTTTTTGCGGGACTTGGTTAGTTGGACTCAGGGGACCCTAATATGTGTATTTTCGTTGAAAACTGGAATTAGAAAATTTTCACGATCGCAATACCTCCCTTTACTCCGGCAAACAGGCACTCACCCTTCCGGGTCAAGGCATAGCTATCCTAACACCGCGAGATATGTCCCAGCCGCTCCGAAAGGAAATATCGGCTGCCTGGCAGTCCATGTGGGACGAGAGTCCGGCTAGCAAACAGAAAGTCGTCAAAACAGAAGTGGGGCCTTGGTCCTCATCATGTCGCTCAAGCCACGGAGAGGAAGGTATCCTGGCTAGATTAAGGATTGGCCACACTAACATGACCCATCTTCATCTCATTACCAAGCAGCCACCTCCTAAGTGCCCACATTGTAACAATATCCTGACTGTCGCCACATTTTAGAAGAATGCCTTTCTTATAGGACAGGTTTAAACAAATTTGGGCTTATAGCTAATATATCCTTCATACTCTCCGATAATGAAAACAACATCTCGGCGCTGTTCAGGTTTCTTAAGAGTCACCTACTATTTAATAAAATATAGTCTTTTAATTTAACTTATTTTTATTTTATTTATTTTTTAATTATTTATTTATTTTTTTACTATTTTATCTAATTATTATACGCCTAGTTTATTAGTTTTTATTTATTTATACTTAAAGAGAACTATAGGCGTTTATGACCCCTGGGATTTACGCCTCAAAACCCCAAACAACTACAACCTCCCCTTACTATATATAGTAAGTGAAAGTAAAAATTAATATTGATTTTATTTTAGTAAAGATGCTTTCATGCCAAACCTTATCAAACGTCTTTGCGACGTCTAAGAATACTGTTTTACCGTATTTTTCTTTTTCTTTTGGTACATCAATTGTATCAACCAATCTAACATTAAACATGAGAATTTCTTATATACCTTATCGAATAAAAACAACATTTAATTTCAATGTTTTCTCTATTGCGCCGTACTAAGCCCTTTTATACATAAACTTTTCATAATGATGGAGTTTTGTTGACCGTAGAGAAATTAGATGAGGAAGATGGTTGGGGTTGCGGTCATAAATTAAAACACACAATTAAAAATAAGCGTTATTTTAATTATGTGCCGACGTTTCGGCCTACAATGTGGGCCTTCATCAGGGCTAAAAGAAACAAGATAACAACCAATGTAATTATAGACTTAATAATGCGTTATTATTAAGTCATACGCATTATTAAGTCTATAATTACATTGGTTGTTATCTTGTTTCTTTTAGCCCTGATGAAGGCCCACATTGTAGGCCGAAACGTCGGCACATAATTAAAATAACGCTTATTTTTAATTGTGTGTTTTAATTTATGACCGCAACCCCAACCATCTTCCTCATCTATAAACTTTTCAACATTTTCGACTGGCTATGTGCGTTAAACTCGGATGGATAATTTAATTTTTCATTAACGGAGGGACCCCTAAGGCCGCTGATAAGGGTTTAATAAGGTTAAAAGAAATTCTGATTTAATTATCCCTTATCATTTCCACTAACTAAGGAGGGAGTGCACCGTTACTGAACCAGCGCGCCCCATTAGCAGATAACGTTCGGCGGCAAAGCTGTTTTTTTTTTGTTTTGTTTTTTTTAGCGGTACCGCAAGCTTCCCTCCCCTCCATCTCTGTATACCTGGGCTTTTAGGAAAATGTATTGCATTATCAAAGTAAACATAACTGTTTAAATTCCCTTTAATTATATTCGCGATTGGATACCAGGCAGCTAAAATTTGCCAATGAATAAACTTTGGCTTAATCATTCGCGTCAATCAGCATACACATACGAAAAACATATTGTTGAGAACCATAAATATTAAGTATTTTCATTTTAAGAATTGTTTTAAAAAATGTATATTGTTCGAATCTAATTTATTTTTAAGAGTTATGTTTGTATGATGTTTATTTATTTGCCAACTTTTTATTTATCCCAATTATAGGTTGTTTTTTTTATTTCTTTTTTTTTATTTATTATTATTTTATTATATAATATATATATATATATATGAATTTATTTTTTTATTTTTTTTTTTATTTATAGTAATTTACAACTGTATTAAAGAACACAATAAGTAAATATGAGGAATGAAAAAAAAAAAAAAGTCATGAAAATGTCTTGAGAAAGAACTACCCAGTGGTAGCGCTTCACTAACTATTTTAACTCAGTAGGTCCCGAGGCCACCTTCTTTTCAGTCGCCTTGGAGGGTTATCAGAGATATCTAAGGAAGATAAATTACGGACAAGTGAATTTGTATAGGCAGGGAGTTTAGAATGAAAAGAGGAGTATCTATCACGGGCTATGTCTGCAACAGATGGGATGTTAAGGTCATTATGAATTAGTTGATTTGTAAGAAAATAAGGAGCGTTCAGGATTTTGGATTGTAAGGACTGGATGCGGGAGGAATTAGATCGTTTTGTAGAGCCCCAAAGCTCGATTCCATATGTCCAAATAGGTCTGATAATTGTGATGTAGATGAGTCTTTTGTAATGTACTGGAAGTTTTGAACGTTTGTCTAGTAAGTGTTGTAGTAATCGATATCTTCGAGCAGTTTCTTGTCGTTCAGTCTGGTGTGAGGATTCCAAGTAAGGCGCTTGTCAATATGGAGACCTAGGTATCAGATTTGCTCAACGGGAGTAAGGGTAATGTTATTAAAGGATACTGAGGGGGCAGGAACTCATCTGTTTGCGACGAAGGGTAAAGGTGATTTGGTGGGGTTTATTTTAATCCTTCAATTTTGACACCATTCTTCAATAGCTGTGATGTGGGACTGGAGGGTTTGGGATGCAGTAGATGGATCATTATGGACGGATAAGACACACGTGTCATCAGCATAAGTATTGAGGACAGTATGAGGATGAAGTGGAATCTCAGCTGTATAAAGGGAGTAGAGGATAGGACCTAAGATACTACCTTGAGGCACTCCAGCAAATTGGGAAAATATGGATGAGTAGGAAAAGTTATGGTTAACCTTAAAGGTTCTGCCAGTAAGGTAGGAACGCATTAATAGGAAATATGTAGGGGTGAGGAATTGACGGAGTTTGTAAAGCAGTCCCTGGTGCCAGACTCGATCAAATGCTTGTTCTACATCAAGAAAGGCTCCAGTACAATACATTCCGCGCTCCAATGTGGAGAACACTACATCCACCACGCGGTGACATTGCTGTATTGTATCTGCAACTATTGTATGAATGTGGTCACATATCACTATTACTGTTGTTCATTTTGTAACAAATTATAATATATCTCAAAAAAAAAAAAAATTAAAATTTGTATTCTACTTCTCAGAAACATACGGCACAGCAAAAATAGCCTTTACATTTTTCAATCCTAAATTTTACGACTCATAACTAGTGCAACTTGGCACGTTACACACTTTACATACTGAATTACACTTACCAAAAGTGTATGAACACATAAGAGCGAATACGATTTCATATTGACTTACACGAACATAACAACAAACTTATGATATGTATGGCTACAACCGACATGCTTATGAATTCCTGGAAGAGTGTAAAAAGGTGTTGGATGCGAGATCTCCTAAGTGAACTGATAGTCGATCATGTCAAGAAAGGTACCCTGCTGGGTACTGAACCTTCTTCATTTATCGCATATAAACATTATCTACATCGTACATATATAATACATAAATATTCTTCAAATTCCCTGATTGTTATTACCTTTTGGACAGGTAAAAATCTGTTGCGGGCAAAACACGACTTTCACTTACCTCCATTTTTAAAATCAATGAAAGAATTTTCAAAAACAGTTAGAGATAAAAATACGTGAAACTAATAAGGACTTAATTAAATTGAATTTATATAGAAACATGTGATTTATTAAAAAATCTAGTATTTTATTATCTATAATAATCAGTTAGTTTTATGTTCATTTCATCACTCTCTACTAACTTTTAAAAGCTTGTGTATGAGATAATATTTTTTCTGAAATCTTTAGCTTTTCAACGGTATATCATACATGTATATTACTGCTCTTATGCTCAAAAACGAAAAATTGCATAAAAAAATTTTTTCTTTGTTTTCTTCTTTAGTTGGTTATCGAATTTATTCAATTTATATATTTACCTGTTTTTCATCATCGTTAACAAGATAATATAGTTATTTTTATTGAATCTACAAAATTAAAGGTACTTTAGAGAAAGAAAATTTAAAATACCGGCATTTGAGCCCTGTCAGACCATTTTAATCAGAATGAAACCTACATGATATTAAAGTCCATTAAATTTTACATCGATATAGCGAGTTTAATCAAAATCCTCGAAACCGTTTTTGAGAAAATCGAATAATGGTGCATAATGCAAGGTATAAAGTACCTCTTCTGGTAAGCTCATTTTGACTTACCACACATACATACACGAACACACAGACCTTTTTGGGGCGTATATTAGTCTTAATTAGGAAATTTCAGTTTCATAGGACTTACCGTTTCCGCCCGGAAGTTACCATACACACACAGACCTTTTTTGCGGGACTTGGTTAGTTGGACTCAGGGGACCCTAAAACCTGTATTTCCGTTAAAAACTGGAATTCGAAAATTTTCACGATCGCAATACTTCCCCTTACTATATATATATTAAAGTGAAAGTAAAAATCATGATATTGATATTAATGAAATATATTGTGTAAATTTCATATTTTTGACATGTGAGTTTTTCTATAAGAAACAATTGAATACATTTGAAAAAAACCACAAAACTGCAGTACCTTTAAAAACCTACGTGGGATACCTTGGAATACATTTGGATTAAAGACTAACATTGAACATACCTACGAAATTAAATTGACAAGAACTAACAACACGTCAGAAAAAACTTTATTGGATTTTAGGTGACATATAAATTTATGAAGCAAGTGAATAATGTAAAACAATCTACAGAGACCTACCTGTACGTACGGAGAATAATTGTGAGGTTCTGCAAAATATCTGAATACAATCAAAACACAATTTAATCCGAAATTCTTAAAAAAAATATTCACAAAGAATTGTATGTTTCAAATAACACGGTCAACAAAGACATGAATATCTCAACAGTAAATTCTTACGTTCATAAATACGTACATATCATTCTCCAACACATAACTACCAAAATCAACTAACTTCTTCACTTTCTTCCACTCTGTAAACAGAACAATCATACAGAAACTTAACAGAAGATAACGACAGGATTCACTCAAATAATTATCACAATTTAAGAAATTCATTTGCAGGACTCAGATCAGTAAAATCACACAAAACCTAATAGACCTTGTTGGGAAGAGGGGCGTCTAACGCGTTAGTTCGCAGCCTCGACCCAGTCGTTATTATGAGTCGCCGAATTTTCTGTCAATCCGTGTAATTTTGTTGAGGGTAAATAAATGATATAATAAAAGAGAGAACGTGAACAATCTTATATTAATTAAAATAAAACAAATACTGCTTATAATGTGCAAGCGGTGATTCTTTCAATCCTTGATCACTTCCTCCTCTCTCTCGTCTGCGATGTTCCTTCTTTCCTTTAGCGACTCCTACTCCATGCGACAATTCTCTACTATTTTCTATGACATTTGATTTTCCTCGATGAAGTGCGATTTGAGAACAATAAGACACATCTGCGACCACCAACTTAATTAAACATCGTCTACACTCGCGAATGACTCTATTAACTCTCTCTCTCCCAATCCCAGAATGCACTCTGCCCAGTGGTCACTCAACAGCTGATTCAAATAGAATAAAACAAACGATTGTCGCGCTTGCACATAATAAATCACAAAATAAAACAAATAAAATTAAAAATAGAGAGATATAAACATAAGACTATTTCAATTCTTAACATTCCCCAGATGCGCATCGTAATGATAATGAAGTTTCTCATCATGTGTCTTTCTTCTGTATGTTCAATATATTTTCAAATATTTTAGTTTAGTAATTAATTAATTTTGATCAAATAAAAAAAAGAATATACCCTTACCCTTGATGAGGCTGGTCGTCACCAACCTGAGTAAATAGGTTGTTTTGCTGACTGGACAAAGTAAGTTACCTGGACTGTTTGCCTGTCAACCACTTTACCCCTCAACCAACTTGTTACTGTTGGTGGTCTATTTGGAGGATGTCAGGTCTGGAAAGTTTTCTTTCTATCTGTCTAGTCTACAGGAAAACAGTGGTAATTGTTTGTGTCTGCGGGAGGCCGTAATAGTTTTTTATCTATCATACTTGAAAATTCCTTAATTCAAAGGTAAAATTATAAATTTTTTGTTTTTAATATCAGACTGATTTAATAACAGTTTCAAAAACTTCCTTTGAAGAACCCTCCTCTCGAAAGAAAGTAAAAAACAAACAAAAAAAAATTTAATAATAAAATTAACTTTCCTGTATACCTTTATATGTAAAAAAAACTATTTTTTTATAACTAATACAAGTTTAAAAGTGGTTCTTGAAACAACGGTTAAAAAAAAAAAAAAAAAACTCATAACTCTGTAAAAGTTCTTTAATTATATGTTGTGCGTATTGATTTAATATACATCTGGATTACTTTATATCCATTCAAAGGAAGTTTTCTGTTGCCTTATTACATTATCTTAAATTTTATTATGAGATTATTCAAGTACTTGTTAGCTTTCTTGCAGCCATGAGTCAGATTTAAATGTTAGATAAATAAATGTTCAGGTCATACAAAGAGTTTACCACTGAGCCATATTTTACTTTTTCTGCTGGCTCACATTAAGCGAATATTTATTTAATAAAGAATTTTTATGCGATTTGATAATTAGAGTATGATCAATCTTATCAAGTTATCTTGAAAATTAATTATGAGGAAAACTGTTCGACTGAACCGCTTATTCATTTTCCTTGGACGGTATAAACATTTCCAAACAACACCATTTATCAACTTTAAATTCGGTTCTACCCATTCCATTTTCATAATAAAGATCAATTAGGAGAAATTCAGATAATTAAATGCTTAAGTAATAATTATAAAATATGTATACAGTTCATTGAAAGTAATGAACTAATAGCTAATGATGTCTCAGTAGGTAATATAAAAAAACCTGGTGCGGGCAACACACGAATTTCACTTACCTCCGTATTTAGAATCGATTAAAGAATTTTCAAATACATGTAGAGATAAAAATAAATAGTTAAAGAATTAATTAAATGGTATTGCTAAAGAAACATGTCTTTTATTTAAATATCTATTATATTTTTATCTAAAATAATTACTTATTTTTATTGGTTTTTCATCACTCTCTATTAACTTTTAAAAGCTTGTTTATGAGATAATATTTTTTCCAAAATCTTTAGCTTTCCAACGGTATATCATACATGTATATTACTGCTCTTATGTTCAAAAACGAAAAATTGCATTAAAAAAACATTGTTTCTATTTTCTCCTTTGGTTGGGTATCGAATTTATTAAATTAATATATTTACCTGTTTTTTATCAGTGGTAACAAGATAATATAGTTATTTTTATATAATCAACAAAATTAAAGGTACTTTAGAGAAAGAAAATTTAAAATATCGGCATTTAAGCCCTGTCAGACCATTTTAATCAGAATAAAACCTACATGATATTAAAGCCCATTATATTTTGCATCGATATAGCGAATTTAATCAAAATTGTCGGAACCGAGAATAATGTCCAATAACATAAAAGTTCGGTTTCCTGTAATAATTTCAACGGAAAATATTGTTGACCGTCACAGATTTGACCTTAACATCAGCCTTTTAATTTCCTATTGGTGGTCCATTAAATATGTCTTATATCCATAAATCATTTGCTTATGGATATCAAGAAAAACGCGATGTATTTTGAAATCTGAGTACTGAGAAATCAAAAACTAACATACATGGTAATTGATAACCGATGCTATACTAACGAAAGTAAAGGAAATGTATACAGAGATTAGTTCACAAACAATTAAACCAAAAATAAAAACGAAAAAAAAATGCATAAATACTTTTGATCATAACCAAAAAAAAAGTTTTAAACCTGCTTTTTCAAATTTTGAAGTTTCGTTGTTTTATAAAGGAGAGCAATACAAAGTCAGATCCTAATACAATGCATAAAGATTATATTACAATATGATGAAAAGGCACAAGATGTGTAGTATCTATTGCAACACCTTATAAGTTTTACGTACATATGATTTAGAAATACGTTTAGAAGATAGAGAAAATTTCTTTGTAATAGAGACAGTTTTTTTTTTTTTTTTTCATGTCCTGATATGAATATTTGAAAAATTATTATGTATATTACAAAAGCATAATAAAGTAGCAATGAGAAAATAAGAAAGGAGCTTTTCATTCGCTCACAAGAAATAACAACTTAATGTTCATAACTTCTATTTGAAATAAAGAAAATCAAGAAGGATAATAGAAGCAGGACATTGGGACATGTAGACAATAAGGACATGTCAGGAACAAAACTGCAGGAAAGAGAGGAGAGAAACTTTATTCCTGCTAAAGGTGTCGAAGAGAACTGTAAGGTACTTTAAGGATAAGAATAAAAGTCAATATTTACGTTATTTTTATTTATTTATTTGTCTTTGTTGAAATCCAAAATTTTAAGTAATTTTATAATAATATCTTTAATGTAAATCCTAATTTAAAATATCTATGTACCAACTGTATGATTATTCATTGTTCAATGTATTCTTTACTATACATCTAACAATAACATCATATATTAATTATTGTATAATAATATTAATGTTCTGTTTTTTAGTTTTTCCATTGTTAAGGCATGATTATGAGAACAATAAATTCTCGAAACGTCGCATAGATAAAATTGTTTATTCATTTACTGAAACCTGAGAACAACATAAACTTTTATATATATATATATATATATATATATATATATAATATATATATATATATATATATACATATAAATCATGTAATACATATTATACAATATAACGTTTGTTGGGGCAGCTGTACGAAGAAGCCTATCTGACCTCTCGATGCAAAGATAGGAGCCACAGGCCTCTTTGACTAATTAATCGACTTTTTATACTTTGTGTTCATTAATTAACGGAAGATTCGATCGCGAAGCGTTCTTCTTTTTTCAACTGTTGCCCGATGATGATTAGATAGTAACAAATCATCATTACTCTTATCTTGAACACATTCTTACAGATACGGTATCTGCTGACACAAAAGCATAATTGGAGGTAACCGGAAACAGGTGTTGGGCTATCCAAGACTTTGAGGTTTTAAAGGGCTTTGACATGTGTTAGTAGTCATAGTTATGTTTGACTTGTTAGTTACAAACTACTTGCATTTTGTTTTATGTAATCAGCACTACTAAATGCATATCAGGCTTCCCTTCATTAATAATATTAAAATTAGTTAATTTAATGATATTGAAACCTTCGATTATTTAATAATCGTCATTTATCATCGTCATCCGTTATTACTTAATATCTTTTAATCTTTACCTCGTCACTATTTCTTACAATTTTATCAAATACTCATAAGTAATAACTCAAGTACTCTCAAGTAATAACTTTTGGCTATTTTTAACAATCGAATCAGTAAACATAACTTAGCTTCTTGGAATAGTCCTAACGGACATTCTAGTTCTCATATTTTCCGTTCCACGAAATGAGCGTTTTTTAAACTGGAAAACATCACTCCTTTAGGCAGCATCTTCAGGTCGAGTCAAGTATGTATCTCTTTTCTTATGATAAGGATCTTTTTTCATCGCCCATTTCTTTCTCCCTCTTTCCATACTCATATCTTTCTCCGTTACATATCCTGACATATAATTATTAGTTTAATATTACATTATTTTAAAATTTAAATTATTTTTTATTCATACTGTTTCTCTTTTGTAATGACTATGTTCTTTTTTTATATATTACCTATACTCTTAACTATGTTTTTAATATATTACCGTCATATATCAACTCAAAATTGTTAATATTTAAAATTTTAATTGTTCACATATTTTTCCTTTGTCATTTTTTTCATTTGCTTAGTCTCTCTTTATATATTCTCATTACAATATTATCATCTCAATTATGTTTACTTTCATACTTATAACTATCATCTTAATTTTCTTTATTTCCATACTTTATAACTGTCACCTTATTTCCATACTGTATAACTGTCATCTTATTATCATTTTACATTTAATTTTATTTATGTTCCCATAATTTATTACTGTCATATTATTATTATATACCTAACGCATTATTAAGTCTATAATTACATTGGTTGTTATCTTGTTTCTTTTAGCCCTGATGAAGGCCCACATTGTAGGCCGAAACGTCGGCACATAATTAAAATAACACTTATTTTAAATGTGTGTTTTTAATTTATGACCGCACCCCCAACCATCTTTCTCATCTAATTTCTCAACGGTCAACAAAACTCCATCATTTTCAATTATTTACGATTTTTGAATCACTAAATTTAAAGAAAACTTGTGTGGGACATGTCTCTTGGATTAAAATAAATTTTCAAGATAACAGGTAATCCTCTAACCTTATATATACGAAGCATATGTGGGTCAATCCACTAGAAATCTTTCAGAACATGCCGCTTAATTTCTTGTTTATCATGATATTTTCACAAGCTATTCTCTAACTTTTTTTTTTCTTTAATCTGTAATCGTGAAAAAAAAAAGTTCTGACTAACCATTTTAAGTCAGCTTCGTCGCTAAAGGCATGTTTTGGGAACTAACCCCTCTAACTCGGGAAATTTATAAGATAGTAAATCAAAACGAAAGCTAGCAATATGATAAGAGTGTGATTTACATTTTTTGTCCACTCATTACACTATCTAAATAGTGAAGAAGGTAAATTAAAAAATTCTCTAAAATAAATAAAAAACGAAACTTTTAGCTAGTAAAAGGTTTATAAAGAAATAAAGACTCAGCTTTGATTTTTTTTCTTATATAGATTACTCATTATTCTACTCCCTATAATTTTCGATCTTGCAAAAATAGTCCGAAGTCTCTCATATTAATTTCTAAACATATATCTCGGAAACAAATTAGTGAAATACCTCAGAAGAGACAGAGTGACAAATTATAAAACTAATGCATATCTACATCATGAATTCAAGTGGTATATTTTTAGTGACTGAGATTCAGCTGGTTCCCTATTATTGGGTTGTTTCACATGAAATGTCCGTTTTTATAGTTTCTGAAATACATAAAGGATTTTGCAGGTCTCTGTTGTTTTCTTCCGAATGTTTACATATTTAAAGTAAACAGTTACTAATCCTCTACCTTTGTATTACAAACATTTTTTTTTTTTTTTATTTTTTTTTTATTCATTGAGCAATATTACAATCTGTCCAATTCAGGACATTTTTAATAGTGATAACGTACAACATTCATACTACATTCGCACGGTACAAAACTATAAATTTATATAATAATAATAATAAAATATACAGGAGTCTGGTTTCAGCATTGGAAGAGAGAAGACGTGGAGCTCGAGTTTCAGATAAGACTAAAACTTTCTTTCTTCTTTTCTTCTATTTCTATGTTTTCTTTAAATTAGATTTTCTTTTTACGAATTATAAGGATAATTATATATTTCTTTTCTCTATTCTTCATTTCTCTTTTACTATTATTATTTTTATTTTATTTTATTTTTGTGTGAGTGATAGTTTCTTTTAGTTTTCAATTACATATTACTTACTTTTTCTATGGGTGATCCCATAGATCTTAATAGCCCAAAGGCTAAACGAAAAAGACCGCGAGGGAGAATTAAATTAATACCCGAGAATGCGAATTCTCAAATTTGTCCCTCCTTTCTAATTTTAGAAAGAGAGGATGAACAAAATTTTCAAAAAGTATCCCCGTTCTTTATTAATAAATTTCTATCAAATTTGGTAGGTGACTTAAAAATGATTAAAAAACTAAAAAATGGGACACTACTTATTGAAACAAAAAGTGGGAAACAATCGGAAGAGTTATTGAAATGTAAAAACTTCGGGGGCCAGTTCCCCATACAGGTAACCCCCCATAATACTTTGAATTTTAGCAAAGGTGTGATTAGATGTCATGACCTTCAATTTCTTGAAATTAAAGAAATTAAAAACGAATTATCTACTGAAATAACGGATATAACAAGAATAAAAATTAAAAAGAATGGAAATGAAATATTAACCAACTCTTACATCATAACATTCCCATCACCGAGAATCCCTGAAGAATTAAAAATAGGCTATTATACGGTCAAAGTACTCCATTATAATCCCCCACCATACAGATGTTTCAATTGTTTAGGTTTCAATCATCCTACTAGGGATTGCAAGCAAACGCCTAAATGTATACAATGCGGGGAAAACAAACACGGAGATGTTAAGTGCACGCGGCCGCCCAGGTGTGCCAACTGTTACGGAGAGCACCATGCGCTAGACCGTACGTGTCCTATTTTCATTATGGAAAAAGAAATCAAATCGATTCAATCTGTTAATAAAATATCCCTAAATGAAGCAAAAAAAATATACAAAGAACAAAATCCATCAACATTTAAAAAATCATTTTCTGAAATTGCGAAAACAAAATCTTACAACACGGAAAAAAAAGATATCGGCATTCAAACCGTTTCATTAGATATCATTGGAGAAAACAACATTGAAAACCAAAATACTTTAGCAAATCCCGAAACTCACCTTCCCCCTAATCCCACTCCCTCCCCTCCTCCCCTCCCTCCTAATCCTCCTCCCCTCCTCCCCACTCTCCCAGCGGACGCGCCGCTAGCGAACCTACCGGCCGAGCCTACACCTAGTAGTTCCAAGTATAGGAGCGACGGCCCCCCTCCACTTCCACCATCTGATAAGGCCGAAGGTACATCGATGACTGTAGACGAGAGCACTGAGAGAGAATTTACTGTCGTTAATAACAAAAAACAGGGAAACCGGAAAACTAAAAAAACTTAATGACTAATAACAATATAGAATTAATTAGGATTCACGTATATAAAAAACACTTTAAAATAAAATATTATACCACTATCCACTACCCTACAATAGACATATATTTTTGTTACTTCAAATATTTTCGCATAAATACTAATAAACATAAATTAAAGGAAACTAACCAATACACCACTAACAATAACAATAACAACAATATTTACAGCTACCAAGGTATCTATTCATTCTTATCAGACATAACAATAAACAATAACGCTTCATTCAATACTACTGTAGACAACAAACACCACAACCTACCTTTAATCAATTATAAGCAAAATAAACAATATTTTACATTAACTCTGGAAAAATATGTTTCCCTTGTTCTATTAATATTTTTAATAATTTCTAAATTTTGCGGACATGAGTATTTGAACGCAAACGCGAAGATCTATGTACTTTTGAATGCAAAGCTGTACATGTCTAGAATCATGATTACTTATGTGTCTGTATACGTGCGTATTTGTGCTTATAATAATACATCTATAAGTACGTATATGAGTGTAAATGCTTATGGGAATATATCTTTTATCACCTTGTACGTCTTCTTATTTTATACATGTCGTGATTTTATATTATGTTATTTTATAGCATTTTGTTATTTCATAGCATCTTCTTATTATATCATATTTTATTATTTTATAGAATGTTGTTATATAGAGTCATTTTATTGTTGTATAAACATATTATTTTATAGTCTACTTATGGGGGATTATTATTATCAAGCAATACATTACTATTTATATATCAATAGAGAATCAAGGACTTACGTATTTATTGCGTTTTCACTATCAAAAATTTACATTATTTCAGAAAATTTTGCAAATACTACAATCTATATAAAAACATTTAAATTAATTGAAATGAGGAGGGGGAAAGAAATACTTTTTACTGTCCTAATGTTAGTATTTTTGCTCACATATAATTACTCCAAAGATCACAAATATGGATAAATATATGAACATTATGCAATGGAACCTTAACGGCACGACCTCTCAACATGAAGAATTAAAGCTTCTCATATCTGAACACCAACCTGAAATAATATGCCTCCAGGAAACACATCTAAAACCGAGCCGTGTATTTAATATTAAAAACTATCAAATATTCCGAACGGACAAAGTAACTGATAACCGGGCCTGTGGGGGAGTTTTAACGGCAATACACAACCGATTGATAGCAAAGAAGATAAATATAGACACTCCCATTCAAGCAACTACCACAATAGTTCATACAACAATAAAAATACATATTTGCAACATTTATCTGCCGCCTACTGAACCTATTAATGAATATGAATTAACACGACTTATCAATAAACTTCCTCAACCTTTCATTATCCTCGGAGATGTAAATGCATCTCACACCAGCTGGGGAAACAGAAACAATAACTCACGAGGAAACGTAATAAAACGCATACAGGATAATTTTGATTTGTTGCTGCTTAACACAGGAACAATGACACATCTATGTCCTAGAACTGGGACGCTTACCGCTATAGATTTAACCCTTTGTTCCCCAAACCTTTACAATCTTTTCGAATGGAAAGTACTACACGACCCTCACAATTCTGACCATTTCCCTATCTTAATGAAAATGATTGGCAGAAATAGTGATGGAAGACGACCTTGGCAGTGGGCTGTCAATAAAGCTAACTGGGATATTTTTCAAAAGAAAATTAATCTGGAACGTGAAGAAGAAAATATAGATAAGAACAATAGCTATATCACTCAGCAAATATTAGAAGCAGCAGAAGCCTCAATCCCAAAATCAAACCCATCATTATCCATTCCGAAACCACCTTGGTTTGACAATGACTGCAAAAAGGTAATCAAAAAACGAAACCAAGCCATCAATAAATTCCGAAAATGCCCATCGACAGAAAACCTTATCAACTTTAAAAAATGGAGAGCCCAATCTCGGAACCTAATTAGAAACAAGAAAAAAGAATCCTGGAACAACTTTGTTACTAACATAAATGCAAACACACCCATTCGCACAGTATGGAGAAAAATTAATGCTATCAGAGGAAAATATTCTAATGAACAGCCGACACTCGAAATAGAAGGAAATATTATATATGACCCTACAATATTAGCTGAGAGATTCGCAGAACACTACGAAGAAATATCGTCCTCAATGAACTATAACCTACAGTTTCGACAAAAAATTAACCAGCAACAACCAATACAATTTGACATTAACAGAGCCTATAATAATGAAACGTACAACTTACCAATCACCGAATGGGAACTGGATACGGCTATATCTTCCTTAAAAATGTCCGCTATGGGACCAGACTATATCCACAATTCCATGATCAAAAATATCCCGGCAAATCAAAAGAAATACTTACTAGATTTTTTAACAGGATATGGCTAGAAGGTGAACTACCAGAAAAATGGCAAGAATCCATAGTCATACCTATCCTGAAGCCAGGAAAGAACAAATTAGAACTAAAAAATTACCGACCTGTATCTCTAACATGCTGCCTTTGCAAACTCATGGAAAAAATTATAAATAAGCGTCTTCTATGGTACATCGAAAAGAACAACCTCCTGACAGACATTCAATGCGGGCAAAGAAAAGGAAGGTCAACTGTTGATCATCTCACTGCACTTGAAGCCGAAATATTAAATACCTTCATTAGGAAACGTGAATGCTTAGGTATTTTCTTTGATGTGGACAAAGCATTTGACACCGTTTGGCGACCATCCATATTAAAACAGTTATATGACTGGGGATTCAGAGGAGCTCTACCTCGCTTCATCCAGAATTTTCTTAAGAAAAGGTCCATACAAGTACGCATAGCAGACCAACTTTCCAGGAAAACAATCTTAGAAAATGGAATCCCACAAGGAAGCGTCCTTAGCGGAACACTTTTTCTCATTGCCATCAACTCAGTACAAGATGCACTCACCCATCGATCACTCAAATCATGCCTTTTTGTAGATGACCTCGCCATACTCATACAATATACGGATACTCCTCGAACCAAGGCCATAATCCAGTCTATTTTGAACAAATTACAAACCTGGTCACAAGATAATGGTCTCACTTTTTCAACAGAAAAGACAAAATGCGTACTCTTCTCCCGGAAAAAACAACCTAGCACTCCTCCAACAATTACTTTATACAATAAAGCATTAAATTTCCATGACCACTGTACCTTCTTAGGATTAGCAGTCGATTCGAAACTTACATGGAAAAAGCATATCATGAAACTGAAGGATAGCTGCTCACAACGATTAAATGTAATGAAAGTACTAGCTGGCACTAGCTGGGGAGCGGACAGATCGAGATTACTCGAAATATACCAATCTATAATACGATCAAAGCTGGATTACGCAAGTCACATATATGCCTCTGCAAGATTTAGTCTCCTCACACAGCTCGATACAGTACACCACAACGGAATAAGGATAGCAACAGGAGCCTTTAGAACGAGTCCGATCCTTAGCTTATGCGCTGAATCCGGTATACCACCCCTTACATTTCGAAGGCATCAACTAGCCATAAACTACTTAACAAACCTTGCAACACAACCAACAAACCCAGCTTTCCAATACGCATTTAGACCGAAATATCAACAACTTTACAGCAACAACCCATCAAAACCAGCACCCTTATCAATGAGATATAGACGAATCATAGAAGCAATAGATCAATATATATACGAAACCCAGAAACCCTAACCCCACCATGGATCTATGCAGTACCACGAATCAATATGACGCTACTCCGATTCAGGAAGAAAACCACACCACCATATATACTACATGAGAAATTCCAAGATATAATAAATAAGAATAGAAACGCAACTTTTCTCTATACGGATGGCTCCAAAATGAACGACAATATTGGCTCGGCAGTTGTTACATCTGAACAAACTTTTAAATACAAACTACCACCTCATTGCAGCATCTTCACAGCTGAACTTTCTGCTCTATCATATGCACTTCACCATATAATGTCAAAAGAGGGAGACAAATATATAGTTTGCAGTGACTCTCTCCCAGCACTACAAAGCCTACTGGAACTATACAGCGATCACCCATTGGTCACCAAAATCCACGAATATCTTAATATCCTCAAAACACTCAAAAAAGATGTCGGATTCCTCTGGACCCCTTCCCACGTGGGGATTAAATACAACGAGATAGCTGACAAATCAGCAAAAGAAGCGGCACTTAGTAAACAAGATATCGTTCCAGTTGCCATTAAAGCCGACATTAAAATATGGTTACGCTCGGATACTAAAGCTGATTGGCAAAGGATGTGGGACACCGTAGATAATAACAAGCTAAAGGAGATAAAACCAGATACACACCGATGGAAGACTTCAGTGAGAGCAACACGGAGAGAAGAAACTGCTCTAACAAGATTAAGAATAGGCAACTCAAGACTCACTCATATTCATCTCATCACGAAAGACCCACAACCAATATGCAATAGATGTCAGACAACCATAACCGTCAAACATATCATATAGGAATGCCCGGATTACGAAAGTCTTATGCAGGAGTACAAGCTTGGCCGAGCTCTCAAAGAGTCACTTTTGGACTGCGAGGATGTCATAACCAGACTGATCAGGTTCCTAAAAGAAACCAAATTAATTAAAGCGTTCTAGCCTCTAGGTGGCTTAATGGCTAACATTGTTCTGTTTTACAATTGTAGTACTTATAAGTTACGTATTCTAAAAAAAAAAAAAAAAAAAAAAAAAAAAAAAAAAAAAAAAAAAAAAAAAAAAAAAAAAAAAAAAAAAAAAAAAAAAAAAAAAAATATATAATATAAATAAAAAAAATAAATAAATAAAAAATAATATAAAATAAAATAAAAAAAATAATAAAAAATATATATCTATATATATATAAAAAAAAAAAAAAAAAAAAAAAAAAAATGTATGTGTGTGTGTGTGTGTGTATGGATATGTATGTGTGTGTGTGTGTGTTTGTGTGTATATATGTATATGTATATTTTTAGTTCATCTGTATGCAAGCTATATAACTTCAATTTTATAAAGGGAAAACATATTTTGATTGTTAAAATAAAATTCACACCACCTAATTTACCAAACAATTAGTATATGGCGTAAAAAACCGCGCAGTTAAAAACGCCTAATCATCATTCCTAATCCTAATAAAATATACATATGTACAAAATAAAATCAATAAAAATATATACAATAAAATCAATAAAAATATATACAACAAACATTAGCTTCCCAATCAATTACCCACTTTTTATTATACATCCAAATATGAACATGGGAACACGCGATTTTCGAGTAATATTTTTGTACGAGTTTGAACTCGGCCATTCAGCAGCTGAGGCAGCTAAAAATATTTGCAAGGCGTTTGGGGAAGGGATTGTTAATGAACGGACCATTCGCCGTTGGTTTGCTAAGTTTTCATCTGGGGATACCGACTTGGAAAATTTGCCCTGAGGAAGACCTCCGTCCGTAATAGACAACGATGTCCTCAAACATACAGTAGAAGGAAACCCCTACCAAACAGTTAAAGGACTCTCAGCACAACTAAATGCAAGTGCATCTACCGTTTCCAGTCATTTAAAGTGTATTGGGAATGTGAAAAAGCTCGATATATGGGTACCTCATGATCTCACCGAGCGGCAGCTGGGGTCTTATGTTTTAAAAAATACCGTGCAAAAATTGAAAGAACTGGGCTACGAAGTTCTTCCGCACCAAACATATTCTCCAGACTTGTTTTTAACAGATTACTACCTGTTCAGGAATTTAGACAACTTCCAAAAATGTATTAATATTGGACCATTTCTAATGGATTGACACCTTCATTATATTATTTAGATGTATTAAAAATACTATAAATTGATATATGATGCAACGTCTATTAGGATATCCGGTGAGGTGGCGATGCCTGGCGGCAGAAGGGTGAAGCTTTCCTTTTTTGAAACCCGGGATTCCGTTAGGCGTCCTCCAAGGCTAAGGTCACTGCCTCCATCATATTTGTTTTCTTCAAATATTTCGGGATTCATCCATAAATATACTTTAAATTTATATTAGTCAAGTAGTATAATTAGCGGTAGTATCATTGGATATCAATAACGGGTCATTATTATACTTTGCTACTTGCATATTACGTCTGTTTGGATGAAATAGCTGTATTTTTGTAATTTCCTGTCAAAATAACAAAAAAAAGATATGACAAAAAAGAACACACGTGTACGCTCTGATTTTGCTTCCCCGATTTTAAGGTATTTTATTAAAACTTCTATTTTGATAGATTTTTTTTTTCTTAGCTCATTATAGCTTTAGTTCGTTGGTATTAACAGTAAATCAACTGCTGGATCTATTTTTTATAGGTGTGTGTATACATATGTTTGTTTGTTTATTTAACGTCCCTTTATGCTGTTATGGGTAATCGGACGATGCTACAGTGGGAGTCCTAAATTTTGCCTATCCAGGTTTTATTAGGATAGGGATCTTTAACGAGTACGTGACATCGCACATGCTCGGGACCACCTTATAACGTCCCTTCCGAAGGACCGCATAACTAAGGATTTTTTACTCCCATTAAAAAATCCTAGGACCACCTGCGGGTTTGAACCCGTGACCTTTGGTATAGGAGGCTGTTATGCTAACCACCCAGCTACAAGTGATCTCTTATTGAATATGTTATACAGTTCAAAGGATACACGACCCTCATTGATTTCTGAAAAAAAAAAAGAAGTTCAGTATCAAGAAAATATCAGTGTTTTAAATTTAAATGCTCCTTTAAATGTTGGATTAGGATATAATTGTGAAGTGATCTTACTATCGTATGAACATCTTCTTTGTGGTCCCCAATGTGTGCTGTAAACTGTTGTTGCGTTTTTTATGAACGGAACATGATGATTTTTGGGTAGGAAGGTATGACATGAAACAGTTTGAGATTGTTGCCTTGAAAAGATAATTCTCGAATTCACAAAAATGTTTTAAATATTTTCCATCAAATTCGCCATCGACTCACTGACAAAAAATTCCATTAATTACTTAATATTAACACTAAATTTTGAATGTAGAAGCACAGTTTTAGTCTCAACAAACCCACGATTTTCTGACCTTAATCCAGCTGATGCAATATTATTAGTGCTGGAATTCTTGGAATGTAACCGACAAGGAGTGTAAACAAAACCTAGAATAGTATGATAAAGTTTATAAGACCGCAAATCATCAGATAATAATGACTTAGTCCTAATGGCAACAGCTTTGAATTATTTGGCAATTTTCTTTATTTGTAGAAATACAGCAGGTTCTCGATGAGTTTTTTTTATTTTATTCAGTAGCGGAATCTCAAAATTTGGCATTTAAGGTTTTCCATTTACATCTGTCATTCATGCGAATCATGTAACACTTAAATCTGCTTTGTAACCTATACATACTCATGCATAATTAAAAAAAAAAAAAAAGTAAAAATGATGTGAGAAGCAGGCAGCAAAAGCATTATTTTTTTCGTAGTTATGTAATGCAAAGTCTTATGCATCTTCATTCCTTTTGAAGTATTTAAAAAATAAATGGGTCCTGAAGGTGATTTTTAAATTTTATAATAGAATATTATATTATATAAATATTGTCTTTTCTCTGTATTATGCTTTCTGTATATTGAGTTTATTTAGTTATATTCAACAGAATTGAAAATAATTTTTTTTTTTGTTTAATGTTAAACATTTTTGGCAATAATGAGATTTCTACCTGCTAATGCAATAACCAAATATGTTAACAAAGTAAGGTGGGAAAATGTCTTTTTTTTTTAGTTATTTAGAAGTACAAAAACTAAACATCAATTTATATCAAAAATATATCAGTGCTCATTTAAAATCCTAATATTTAATATTCATTTACTCCGATGTTAATTTAAAATGTATTTATGTATATATATATTATATATATATATATATATATATATATATATATATATATATATATATATATATATATATATATAACTATATGTATTAAAAATTTGAATTTCAAAGACTATTTAATATATGAAATACTTTAATACTTCTATATAACATAAAAAAAAAAAATTATATAAACCTGTATAGTTTGTTACTTTCTGTTTATTTTGTTTATTCTACTATGCTGTTTAATGCTTATCTATTATCCTATTGTGATTTGTTGCGTTTCATGTTTATTACTTATAATTGTTATTAATTGCTGTTTGTTATGTATAGCCTGACCAGGCTCTATTTGTATGGGGAACCCCCAAAGACAAATAAATTCATTCTATTCAATTCTATTCTATTCTATATAAAAATGTCGAAGAAGAGTTTCATTCCACTAAAGCTGATTAAAGAGTGTCAATTAATTTGTGATTTTACCAACATTTTTGTTTCATTATAAAAGCAAAAGAACGATAAAAGTATATTGAAGATGTATGTTCGATTGTTGAAATTATCAGGAGTCAGTCGTGTGAAAAAAATATTTTAATTATTTAAATTTATTTTCTGATGTTTGTAGCCCTGATGATGGCTCACAAGTTTGAACCAAATCGTCGGCAAAATCAAAGTATTTTGTTTTTACAAGTAACTCCTGATTATTTCTACCTATAACAATAAAAGTAAGTACAAATTTAATTAACAGTGCCAGCGGATTTGGAGGCTTATAAACAATTTATCAAATATTTAATATTAATATATTCCCAACGGCTTCTATCTAAAAACTTAAAGGTTAGAATTTATAAAACTATTATTCTTCCAACGTTTTTTTACGGATGTGAAACGTGGCCGCTTACTTTGAAGGATGAACAACTGCTTAAGGTACTGCGTAAAATATTTGGTCCGAAGAGAGATGAGGGCACTGGGGAGTTTAGAAGGTTGCACAACGCGCAATTGCGAAGCTTGTACCCTGTGAATATAATTGAGTTGATAGCGTCGCGGAGACACAAATAGGCGAGTAAAATTGTTGGGCTCGGTGAGGATGAGATTCCGAGAAAGTTGTTATTTGCTGATCCGACTAGTAGGCGTCCGAAAGGTAGGCCGAAACGTCGAGGGGAGGATTGCATTAATGCTGATCTCGGGGGCTTTCTCTTGAACGGAGAACATTGGACGAGTCTGTGTAGACGGAATATGGTGGTACCGGCATCGAACCTTCGGGTTCGGTAAGCCTATTATTATTATTATTATTATATTCCAAACACCACTCCTATCAGCTTCAAGGAGATAAGAAACAGAAAATATTTAATAACTAATTTAATATTTAAATAACCTTCTGTTTATCGATTGCTTTCATATTCTCATTATTTGGTTATAATTTCAATTTTCATATTGCGTTTAATCGTTTTAAGAATATTTGATATTTTTATTGTCATTATTCCTCTCAGATTTATATGATTCATCTGGTTCATTTTATTTCTAACTCGTGGGTCACAATCAATCAGGAAAATTCAGTATAATATAGACTGATTCAGAAGGCAGACAATATTTAGCCTAGCCTTAGATCAGATAGATACAATATGACTAATGAAGGAATTAGGACTATTATGAGAGCGGAACTACCCGAGTACAGCGTAGGATTACTATGGCTGCAGGTCAGGGCGCGCTCTGTTCGTTAGCGGCCCTTCAGCCTTCAATCACCTTCCATTCCCACTTATCCTCTTTTTACCATCTCATTATCTGTAATTATCTCCTTCTGTCCTCTGTCATAGCACTGTGGGAACTACCGTCCCTCGTCGGGGCAGTCATCACAGAGCTGAAGAAATGGCCTATCTTTGTCTGGTTCAGATTGTATAGCTCTTGATTGGAACTATATTATTAAGTAGTTTTTTTCATTTACAGATATCTAACGAATCATCACCTCAAATAATTGTTTCATCGAATAGAAATTATGAAAAAAAATTGGTGAGCGCAACGCACAACTTTCACATACTTCCGTTGTTCAAATCAATTTAAATAGTTTTAAGAATTTTTAAATACACTTAGAGATAAAAATAAATTGTTAAAGAATTAATTACATTGAATTTTAATAGAAACATTTGCTTTATTAAATAATCTATTATATTATTGTCTATGGCAATCAGTTATTCAACACTCTTCATTAATAATAACTTTTCTAAAATCTTTGGCATTCCAATAGTATGTTATACATGTATATTACTGTTCTCAAGTTCAAAAACAAAAAAATGCATAAAAAAATATTTTTGCAGTTTTCTCCTTTAGTTGGATATCGAATTCGTTCAACTTATATATTTATTTGTTTCTTAGCAATGCTAATCAGATGATATGGTCAATATCATAAAAAATACAAAATTAAAGGTACTTTAGAGGAAGAAATTGTGAAATATCGGCATTAGGGCTTTGTCAAACTATTTCAATCAGAATAAAACCTATATGATATTAAAGCCCGTTCAATTTTACATCGATATAGAGAGTTTAATCTAAATTGTTCGAGCCGTTTTTGAGAAAATAGTAAAAAGGTGCAAAATGCAGGGCATAAAGTGCCTCTTCAGGTTAGCTGGTTCTAATGAAAAGGTTGCTGTAACATCTCGGCTGTATGGTTGTCTTAAATATGAAATTTCAGTTTCATAGGACTTTTCGTTTTCCCCTGGGAGTTACCACACACGGACATACAAATACACATACACACAAACAGATGTTTTTGAGGGACTTGGTCATTTGGACTCAGGAGATCATAAAATGTGTTTTCCGTTGAAAAATGGAATTAAAAGATTTTCACGATCGCAATACTTTCCCTTACTATATATTTCATATACAGGTAAGTGAGATTAATATATAATTTAATAGTAAATGGTTAAATCTTTTTAAGTTAATTTCTTTTTTGAAATAACAGAAATAGCTAACTGTTTAGAGGCTAATGTTCTATAATCGCTTATTATTACTTCACATAAAGAAACATTTCTTGTGTGCAATATATTTAGTTTAATATATAAATGGAAATACCTCATTCCTCAATTAAAATGTACTGAGT
Organism: Piezodorus guildinii; assembly: GCA_023052935.1. Classification (NCBI taxonomy): domain Eukaryota; kingdom Metazoa; phylum Arthropoda; class Insecta; order Hemiptera; family Pentatomidae; genus Piezodorus; species Piezodorus guildinii. Next base: position 212,832,530 of record CM041292.1, on the reverse strand, counting down.
ACAGTAGATGAGATAACCTACAAACCTGCAGATCCTGGAATTTTCAATCCAAACCACAAGGGGCTTTGAAATAAAAATAATTAAAAATAAAAAAGTCTGATATTGTTATGGATTGGTACCATGGTTCAATATTACATTATTATTACAAGAACATAATTTTGAGCATGATTATCTACTAAAAATAAAATGATTTACTACTGAAAATAAAAAGTTAATAATAACAAAGTTAATAAATAAATGATAATAAATAAATTAATTACTTTAAAAAAAAACCTTAACTTCTACAACCCATGAAGTGTCTTGGGTTCAGTACTTATAGAGATACGTACTGTTTCTTGGCCAACGGCCGTGCATTTGGGCGGTTAGGCATAAAACACGATCGGCTGCCAGATTCTCTCACCCCAATTTTCACCCACTTTATAGAGGCTGAGTGTGCCAAAGAAAGGTCCCCATATCCCAGGGTCACTTCAAGCCTGAAATAAAAGAATAAATAATTCTGACTGAGTCAGTTTTCGAACCTGGGACGTAGGGAACAGTTGACTAGTGCTCTAACCACTTGACCACACATTAATAATATAATTAATGAAGTAAAAAATATAAGATAATTGAAAAAAATAAACGAATAATTGATTAATTAATGCATTAATAAAAAATATTAAATCAATCAATAAAAATAATAAATATCTCAGAAAATAAATAAACAATTATCGTTCATCAATTCTCAAATTTTGATTTTGTTTCTTTAGGGTTTTGCTTCATTCTTGAATTTAGTTTGATTTACTTAAGATTTTTGTAGAATCTTTTCCTCTCTTCTTCGATTAATTTTTCGTGATAATGACGTCCGAGACCCTCCTAGGGCAGACCCTTTAAAGTGGGTACCCACTTTTGGGGAAAATCCTGGTGGCTAAGTGTGATCTCGGCCGAATCACCTCATTGCAAGACCGTTGGCCTAGAAACAGTACGAATTTCTGTATGTACTGAGCCCAAGACCCTTCATGGTTTGTAGTGGCACAGGTTTTCTATTTTTAATTTGTTTTTATATGTTATGTTTCCAAAGAGTGCATCTTGGTCAGTTTTTTTCTGACCTTTACCTTCACTTGAGTTTGGAAAGAGTTGAAGCCTTGAAATTCTACTACTTTTCCTCTAGTGTTCCATCTTTAAGGCCAATAGTGCTTTCTCTTTTAACTCTTTGCATGTCTACCTCACTGATAACGGTCAAAGTTTCATTTTTTATTTGGAATTTTTGTTCCATAACAAACTATTGAAGCAAAAATTTCCGTAAAATATTTTTACTCAAGAGTTGTATCTTATCTCTCTCTCTTCTTTTTTTTTGTTATATATTACAAAGAATATATAAATAAAAATTAAATATGCTTCATTTCACAAAATTATTAATTGCTATCATAAAAAATATTCAGGAGTGTTGTAAAAATAATATTATATATATATATATAAATTTTCATTTACGTATTACAAATTATTTCTCTCAATATTAACGTTCATCTGTTTTGTGACGATCCAAGTTAACATATATATTTAAAGCATATTTCTTAACTCCTAATTGTAAGTATTTTTATTTATTTAACGTCGCTTTATGCTACCTTAGTTCATCGGACAATGCTATAGTGCGATTCATATATTTTACCTGTACAAGTTTAATAAAGAAGATGGGAACATAGGCCTGGAACCATCTTTTTACGTTTCCTCCGAAGGACGCCATAACTAAGAAATTAAAAAATTCTAGGACCATCCGAAGTTTTAAACAGTGACCTTTAAAAGGGGGTTATGCTAACCACTAAGCTACAGCCGAACCCCCTGTCAGTAAATAAGGTAGTATTGAAAGAAGATATAAACTTAATTACTGGTAGGCTTCCAAGAGGTAACCTTCGATGCATTGTAGTTGGGAGAATTTTGTTGATTCCGATCTTAAGGGTTTCAACTTTGCCGGTGGTCATTGTATCACATTGTGTAGGCAAACATAATTAAAATCGGCAATGAACCACAGATTCGCTAGCCATAATGATAGGATTTATAATAATGTAATTCACTAGGTTTATTTATATATCAAGAAGATGGGTAAGATATCCAAAATATTGCGAAATATTTATTATTTATTATATGTGGACTTACGAAATTTAAAGATTATTATTCCTTAAAATAATTATAACAAATTTTAATCATTAAACTAAATAACTTAACAATAAATACAAAGTAAAAGCAATAAAAACTGCGAAATGCAAACCTGTAATTAGTCCAGAGCTATATTTTATAATAATGATTAATTATTCTGCCGGCCATAAAAATTTAAATGAAAAAGATCCCGCGTTAAAGGAAAAAAAAATAAAGATAATCTGAGACTAAAAAATGTCCGTTGTTTTTTGTTCCGCAAACAGGATTAATAACGTTGGATTCGTTAGGTTAATTGGTTACCTGATACGGGTGAGATGAATATTCGTCTTTAGGTCGTATTCTTAGGACTACCAACCTTAGCGAAATATATATTTAACGATTCTTGCATATCTCTTACTTTTTCGTTTTTTTCCCCTATTAACGAAGGTATTATTTTCCAGATAGAAAATATATTGAAAATGAACTTTATTCTGGGACATAATCCCTTAGATATGTTAAATCAGGTACTTTTTACAACACACGAAGGGTGTTGCATATTTAACAATTTACACACATCTATCAGCCATCGAAAAATGGTGTCAGAACTGGAGAATCAAAATAAATCCTAATAAATCACATCATAATAACCCTATGACTTCCTGCCCCACCGTATCCTTTAACAACATCTTACTAACTTCTGTTGAACAGATCCGGTACTTAGGACTAAACCTAGACAAAGGCCTCACATGGAACCCTCATACTAGACTGAAACGTCAGGAAACTGCTCGTAGATACCGATTAATACAACACTTACTCGACAAACGCTCAAAACTTTCTATTTCCTACAAAAAACTCATTTATATAACCATTATAAGGCCTATTTGGACCTACGGCATTGAGTTATGGGGGTCCACTAAACCATCAAATTCCTCTCGCATCCAATCCCTGCAATCCAAGATCCTTCGAAAAATCCTTAATGCTCCATACTTTGTTACAAATAAAATTATCCATAAAGACCTAAATATCCCATTAGTTGAAGACTTGGCCCGATCCAGATATACATCCTTCCATTCCAAACATTCTGCCCACTCAAACCCGCTTATCCGTGACCTCTCCTCAACATCTAATCCTGACAATCCATCGAGGCGACTTAAAAGAAGATGGCCAAGAGATCTCTTATCATAAATTGGTCATTGGAGTTCTACCAATGGGTAGTTTCTTCACAGGACAATCATGTATCTTAATCTCAAATCTGTCCCATTTACTTGTATTTAATAAATACAGTTGTAAATTTCTCTGAATAAATTAAAAAAACAAAAAAACAATTTACACACTATGCACAATACACGAATAAGTTTATTACTTAACAATTACAAAAGTTTTTCTATATCGAAAAGATATGAAAATTGCTATCCATTTAGTTTTAGGGTCTACTACAAAAAAAGAAAAAAAAAAAAAAAAAAAAAATCTTTAAAAGGGCCAGTATAGTGGATATGTATCTTTGTCATATTTCCATGGGCTCTTCCCAGCTATATAAAGGGACTTTTTCAGGATTATTTTTTATTTGGCAAAGCTATTACAAGCTGCTACTAAATGTTCAATTTCGGAATCTTTTCCCAAAGCCAATAGCATAATGAACGAGCAATGCTCTTTATTTTAACTATTCCTTCATAAGAAGAATGTAATTCTTTTAAAATTTCCGGACGTGGATTTGTAGGAATATAGACTCTGGAACCTCGCATAATAAACTGTATTCGGAACCTTTACTTTACATTACTTAGTTTCTGTATAAAATGTTTTAATTCTGGATTTTGTTTCGTATCTAAAGATCTCAGAAGTTATTGGAGACGTATCCGAAATGTTTTGAATTGTAAGTTCATTGACTTTAAATGAATCTTCGAGAAAATTGACCAATTTTTTATTTAAAGATAATCTATATTTGGAAAAATAATCCACATTAGAATGTTCTTTTGAGGACCTATGTATGACAAAAGTCATAATTGAAACCACTTAAAAATTCCGCATATCTGATAAGACGATGTGCTGACATCGCAGACAATTCTTTATTCGGGTGGAAATTTCTCTCTAATGGCTTGTTATCAACTATGATCGTGAACTTCCTACCGCAAAGATATTGATACAAACGTTTAAAATCCCAGTAGACTGCGGTACCATCGCGATTTCCTTTGTATTTCACAATTTACACAACAAAGGGTCGACGAGAATGAGTGAGTGCGATGTTAGAGCGAATGAATGCGATAATGATCGTCATTTGGACGTTAATTTCCAAAAGGTACTATATCCATTCTGGGAAATTTTACAGGAAGCGCGAAAATCTCTCATTACTATATTATTATACTAGCTAATTCGGATCTTTTTGCATTAAAATTTAGAATTATTTTTTTACTATAATAATAACACCATTATGAAATTAATTTTTTTAGAATGATTTGGAACGAAAATAAATGCGTAATTAGTACTTTTAGAAAATGACCATATTTCTAAATCGTGTTTTTTAAGGACTTGAGAATTCATTAGATAACATCAAATAGAATATTTAGATAGAACTAAATGATGAGAATACAAATATGTAAACAAATCAATTTCGTAAAAAATGTCCTTTAGTACCTTTTGGAAATCAACGTCTCATTTGTTGCTTCTTTCCACTGTAGGTTTTCGAGAATTGTTTGAATCCCATATTAAAACACTAGCCCACAATTAGTTACTCTCCTCTATTTCTTTTATAGTTGACTATGTTAAGTAAAAAGTTATTCTTTCCCTTACGGTATTCAATCAACTACTTATTTTTTTTTTCTCGAAGGATAATACATTAAAGAGAGAAAAAAAAAGTCATGTCAACGTATCCTCGCTGCAAAATTTACGAACCCGGATTAGCAGCCTGAGATCATTCCGAATGAAATTGGCGGTTTCGTTCTTGTGGGAGTACACCCGTGTTTATATTTATAAATTTTATTAATTCTCAGCTTACTATATTTCGCGGATCGTAGTCGGTTTTTAGAGCGTGAATTGAGCATTATATATCTCGGATTATCTTAAATAATTTATTTAAATCGTGGTCACTATAGTGTTAGTCCATTGTTTACAGAACGATTAAGTCAAACTGTAGTTGAACAAAAAGTTACTATTAGTCGGACGCATCTTAATATTAAGACAACTTCAAAAATATATTAAAAAATTACCAAATTTTTATATCGAAAGTTATAATGTATATGCCTAATGGAACATTAATGTTTATTTTTGTTTTATTTAAAAGTTGATTATTTCTTTTACAGTTGAATATGTTAAGTAAAAAATTATTCTTCCTTACGGTATTCAATCAACAACTTATAATTTTTTTTCTAGAAGGATAATACATTATTAGAGAAAAAAAAAAGCCATATCTTCGTATCCTCGCTGCAAAATTTACGAACCCGGATTAGCGGCCTGAGATAATTCCGAGTGAAATTGGGGTTTCGTCCTTGTGGGAGTACACCCGTGTTACGTAGGCAGTGTCAAGGGCACGCCTTGACCACGCCTAGGGCGGCTCGTCTTCTTCCTTCAACAACACCATCAGGAAATTATTGAGATTTTTAGCATTTTACACTTTTATTCATAGACCGCACACAATTACTTAGTAGAATAAACATTATAAAAAATAAACAGACTTTACAATAAATGTAATATTACAATTAACAAAGATAGTAATGAAGAAAATAACTAATTCAATTTTTCTACTTTTTGTTTAAAAAAGCATATATCATGGTTAAATTATATCAAATATCTAGTCGTGGATAAACGACTGACTTTTTCTCAGTTCACGCATTATGTGTGTAACAAAAAACTCTGTCTACTATTATCCATATTTTATTGCTTATAAATTAATTATTTTTTTATAAAGTTTGTCTACGACGTTCTTTCAAAACGCAAATAAAAATATTTTTTAAAAAAAAAAGCTGAAGACTTATTAAAGTGTAGGATAGTTAGTAATCTACTAATTGGATACTCTGTTCTACTAAATATTTTATATAGAGATAGCGAAAAGAAAAGAAAAATGGGAAAGCTGAGTATAAACTTTGAAACATGGAAAATTGGTGGTAACCAAATTCCGCCTACACTGACTCGTCCAATGTTCACCGTTCAAGCCCAAGCTCCCGAGATCAGCCTTAACTCAATCCTCCCATCTACGCTTCGGACTACCTTCGGACGCCTACCAGTCGGATCAGCGAATACCAACTTTCTCGAATCCGCTCCTCATCGAGACCAACAACTTTACTCGCCCATTTGAGTCTCCGTAATCAACTCAATTATATTCACAGGATAAAAGTTCCGCAATTCCGCGTTGTGCAACCTTATAAACTCCCCAGTGGCCTCATCTCTCTTCGGACCAAATATTTTACGCAGTACCTTATTTTCGAAAATCTTAAGCGTGTCATCCTTCAAATTAGTGGCCACGTTTTACATCCGTAAAGAACCGTTGGAAGAATAATAGTTTTATAAATTATAACCTTTAAGTTTTTAGATAGAAGCCGCGAACTAAGTAACTTAGCTATGGAAACAGTAAAGAAAATAATATTATCCTAAAACAATAAAAATTAAAAATAATTGGCTAAAACAAAAAGGAATATTCTAATCTAGGATTCCAAGTGTGGCCAGGATAATAAGATTGTATCCACCAGACAATGACACTGAAATAAGTAAAATTCTGAAACTGAATCCCTTTTATTGGTCAAAGTATTTAACCAAAATTATTTTTATGTCTTACTGGTAGGTATGGGATTTCCTTCTTATAAATGTTCTGTATTATCACTCGTATTTTGATAACTTAGTCTACCTCATTCCCTGCGAATTGGAGAACATCACAGAATATATTAGATATAGATATAAACACCATGTAAGAATTCATGGATTACTTCTACTTTCTAATTAACATTAATTGGATTACTGGTTCAACACTGATGTAACGAGCTGCTACATAACTCTCTGATAACTAACTATATAAGGCGATGCAATGATTATATTTACCAGTGTCTATCCAACACCAGCAGCAAGATGTTTAAACAGGAATACGTTCACATATTCTTGTTCATCACGGCGGGATGTCTAGGCTTCGAGATTCGAAAAGATCACCATCCTCTAGAATAGAAATAATAACAAAGGAAGAAGTGGTACCGTACCCCGTAAAAGTGGAGAAACGTTCCTGTACCAGTCAAAGTAACCGTTGAGAGACCAGTTCCTTTTCACGTACCGAAGCCTTATGCTGTACACATCGAAAACCAAAGTCCCCGTTCCTGTGAAGATCGAGGTGCCTCATCCGTACGCAGTTTATAAAGAAGTCAAAGTACCAGTCGAGGTCAAAGTTGAGAATCCTTTACCTTATCACGTATCCAAGCCCGTTCCAGTATACGTCGAGAAGGAGGTACCTTATCCAGTGGAGAAGAAAGTTCCCTATACGGTGAAGCATGTGGTGGAGATACCAAAGCCCTATAACGTACCCTATATAATCGAAAAGAAGGTTCCATATGTCGTCGAAAAGAAAGTTCCAGTGAAGGTTGAGGTACCCGTTGAGAAGCCGTACCCAGTGGAGGTCACCAAGCCGTACCCAGTAACTGTTGAGAAGAAAGTTCCGTACATAGTCGAAAAAAAGTACCTTACGAAGTGAAAGTACCCGAATATGTCAAAGTAGCCTGTACCTGTTTATGAAAATTCAGTTTAAAAGCTCCGCAAAATCCTATGCCGAAGAAAATGTCAATTTGGAACATTCTCAACATGTGTGATTATTGAAATTCAATCAATTGTCTGTTATTCCTTATTAAATTAATTAAAATGTAAATATCACTTTACAAAATGATGTATATATTTTGTTTTCTAGTCAATAAATACTTAATTTAGAGATTAAATATTTTCTAAAAATTTCCTTTTTTTTTTAAGCTTTTATATATTTAAACTATATATATATATATATATATATATATATGTATTTATATCTCATACTCCTAAAATATACAGCTTAGATAGATAATGTATTGGAAATAATTTATAAAAATTAGTACTCATTCCATGGCGCTACAGCCCTAGAAGGACCTGGGTCGCTCACACTTAAACACTTTTGCAAGACTTCATTTGGGCTCAAGAGACTCTAATACGTGTATTTCAGATGAAAACTCGAATAACGAAAGTTTTCACGATCGCATTACTTTTCCTTTCTATATAATATAACGGAACTTCCGGAAGTGAATAGGAATGATTCCAAATTTTTAAGAGCAAGTCGTTCAACGACGAGTGTATTCAAGAAGAATGAATATCCAGACTAAATTTACATTCCTTTAGGTGAAATTAATGGACAGCCTTTTACTCATTAATGTTCAACCTTTACCTGAAAATATTAACACCAATGCTTGCAGAACATTAAAATCAGTAAGAAAAAAATTTATGCACGGTATTTGGAGAGGTGTTGGTGCAAAACGTTCTTTTAGAGAATGTTCGGCTGCTGGACGTACCTGTGCGGATAAACTCAATTAAATGAGTTCTCCAAGGCCCTTACCTAAATTACGGTGACTAATTCAGGTTGCTTCCTGGTTACAGGTCAAAACATGAATTACCAAGTATGTTTCTTTATTTATTTCAAGTACTGTTATTGTTTGTTTGCTATTGTATTTAGATATAATGAAGAAAAATAAAAAAACTAACATAAGATTTGTAAATGATATTGACAGAGCTGTTACACTATGGAGATACTGCTAGTACTACTTGATTTTTGGATTCTACATCTAAGATGTAAGCTCAGTAAAGGCAGCACTATATATGTTAATTACTAATTGTCCTTTGCATAGATTGAATGTCGATAGTTTGTAACTAGGGTTTATACAAAAACCGACATTTTGGAAAACCGGTTTTCGAATAGTAATTTTTAAAAAAAATTTATACTCGAATATTTATGTAATTCGAACAAAAAATTTTAACAGAACATTTAGAGTGATTTAAAGCAGTTTTAGACTGAAATTATTTACTGTTCAATTTTATTGACAGTAAAATTTGTTTATACAATTTAGTAGAACAAAGAATAATGGTTGACCAGGATTAAATAACTTTAAAAAAATTATTCCTTTTTTATGCATAATTTTCTCTACAAGGGTGTAAATATTTTTATAACAGTGAAACGAGTTATTCGAGCAAAGGATTCGAATAAATAAAAACAATATATTTTCATAATAACCATATTATATTTTTAAAAAACAATGTTATTAGATACAGATGGATATTATTAAAAAGAATTAGAAATATATAACTGTGTATTATATAATGTAAATTAAAATCAAAGCCGAAAGACAAGAGTGTTTCGTAAGTAGTGAGTAAATCAAGTTTAATGTATGCAAATCAATACTTATTATTCAAATCAATTTTAGTATTAAATACAATTAAGCAAAGGCCCGAGTATTTTCTATTCAGGACAATGTTAATACAAATTTAGATATTCTATTTATTATTTTTTTAATGAAATATGATTTCAGAAAACAGAGGACGTCTATCGATTTGCTATTTCGCCGTGTCCTTAGTTTTATCATAAAATTTCCTAAATTATATACTATAAAATTATTATATATTATATACTCATAAATATTAAAATATGTTACCTACTTACATTTTGTATAATATCATCTATATTAAATATCGATCAATAGAACTGAACAATGAATTTATGAACTATACATACAGAAGCCAGAAGACAAACTGATATAAAATCTAAATTAATTTATCCAATAGACAATACACACCGTTTCTTGAAATTATATCCGACCGACATGATTCCAAGAACCAAACTGCTTGCAACAGTGTTTTCATCAGTCTTGTACATTTGTAATTTTCATTTTTTTTAAAAAGTGTTATTCATACATTGAAAACTGATATTTTCTACTAAAAAGCCGGTTTTCGAATTTCATTATTTTCTCCAAAAACCCGGTTTTTATAAACCGACAAACCCTATTTGTAACTCTTCGAAAGGGGAATCTTTTTTTTTTTTTTTTTTTTTTTAATTGTTTATTGATATTTACAACTGAGCATAAACAAGACATGCAGAGAAGCTACCCAGCGGCAGAACTCTAAAAATATTGTAAACTAGAAGGTCTCAAGGCCATCTTCTTTTTAGACGCCTCGAAGGATTATCAGGAATTGATGTGGAAGAAAGTAATATCTGGTTCGGACTAAATCAGCAACATACAACATGGTCTTTTTGGATAAGTTTATTCGTGACAAAGTAAGGAGCATTGAAGATTTTACGTAGGATTTTGGACTGAGGGAATTGGATACGAAAAGAATTTGTTGAAAAGAAGTTGAGCCCCAACGCTTTACTCCGTAAGTCCAGATAGGTCTTATAATAGTCATGTAGATGAGCCTTTTGTAGTTAAGTAGAAGATTAGAACGTTTGTCCAGTAAGTGTTATAGTAGCCGAAAACTCCGAGAAGTTTCTTGTCGTTTCAGTCCTGTAGGAGGGTATAGCGTTTGTCAAGGTGGAGACCTAGATATCGGATCTGTTCCACAAGAACTAGTGGAATGTTATTGATACTGTAGGGCAGGATATCATAGGCTTACGACGAAGGTTAAAGAAAATTTGGTATGATATGTTGGAATTTATATTAATTCACCAATTTTTACTCAAGGTCTCTGAAGTGGGATTGGAGAGTTTTAGAGGCATAGGTAGAAAGGAAAGTGTTAGGATGGGACGGGATATCAGCTGTATAAACTGTATAAAGAATGGGTCCTAGGATACTGACTTGAGGAACACCAGCAAACTAACTGAAAATGGACGTCTAGTAATTATTATGATTTACAAGGGGAATATTAAGAAGGATCTTTGGAGCAGTAAGGGTAGGCACTCAGTTTAGATTAAAGCAGACTGCAGAACAATGCCATATTTAATAGGAGCCTCACTTGGAGCACTTTTTAAGAATTTTAAGATTAAGATGGGATGGGCATGAGGCCAATTAAATTGGACTTCTGTTAGTCTATTTTGATATTATAAGAAGATGTGGACGTCCACGGCTAAGATGGGCAAACAAGGTGGAGAGAAATAAATCCTTGGAACAAGAGCTTGGTGGACACTCGTGCAGGAGAGAGAGAAACGGAGGCGATGCCTAGATGCGGCCCCTCGTACAGGGGTGTAGCGGCTATGATGATCAGATTCATCCAGTATCACTTTTGTGGAACATAATATTGTTTTTGTAACTACTGCCCAACAATAAATACATATATTTTTTAACTTAAAACATCCTGCCCTACAGTATCCTTTAATAACATTCCGCTCGTTCCAGTTGAACAGATCCGCTACCTGGGGCTTCTACTTGACAAACGTTTAACATGGAATCCGCACACAAGAAACTGCTCGCCGTTTTCGGTTACTTCAACACTTACTAGACAAACGCTCTAAAATTTCACTTAACAACAAAAGACTCATCTACATGACCATCATAAGACCTATCTGGACTTACGGAGTTGAGCTATGGGGCTCTACTAAACCATCAAATTCTTCCCGTATCCAATCCTTAGAATCCAAAATCCTTGGAAAAATCCTAAACGCTCCTTATTTTGTCACGAATAAGCTCACCCATAAAGACCTTAATATTCCCTTTGTAACTGATTTGGCCCGAACCAGGTATCAATCCTTTCATGACAAACTCCAATCCCACTCTAACCACTAGTTTCAATCCTTGCTTCCTCTTCAATTTCCGACAATCCTCCGAGGCGTCTGAAAAGAAGATGGCCTCGAGACCTTCTTGTTTAGATTAATTACTAGAGTACTGCCAATGGGCAGTTTCTCTTCAGGTTTTTCATGTACACTATCTTTAATCTGCATATTTACTTGATGTATTCCTATACAGTTGTAAATTTCAATAAAATATAATTTAAAAAAAATAACTTAAAACCATTAGCCAGAAAAAAAATGTTATCCGTAGTTTTGAACTCAGAAAAGAATACGAGTATAGAATAAAAATTATTATTTTCATAAATGTTGAGCTTAAAGTAAGACAAATTCAAATGGATTTTTTTTTTTTTTTGTTTCCGTAAATTGAATCAAGAACTTTTTACAAAAAAAAAAAAAAAGTCTGATAAACAGTGGTATTTTCATTATTTACCTTAATCTTTTCTCAATGTTAACTGATTGTAGATGAGAAGACCCTTTGAAGCCTAGATGACATCACCGAGGAGTGACTAACGTTACGCCTTAACAATCCTTTAATCGCTGCTAATTCTCTGACATTCGTGGCCCATTGTGCACTAACACCCTTCAGTGCCTGCGATATTATTTGAATCAATTGAGCCATTGAGGAACGCGGCGAGAGCCTAATCACTAAGCCACGCGACCTTATCCTTGTAGTCGCCGTCCGCCAATGTTGGCGTGTGTCTTTTCAACTGATAGCTTCACCTGCAGCAGCTATTTCTTACTCTTTTTTTTTTTTTTTTTCTCGTACCCTCTTGTCGGTGTAATCAGATTATACATCCTTAAGGTCCTTTGAAGAGGATCCATTCCTTACCTGAATGGGGCAGACCCCAGAAGGCCTCCCGGATTTGGCTTTGGGTAGCATTTTATATGCCATACTTACTTTCCTCTTAGTTCCAGAGAGGGGGAAAAAAAAAATCTGCTTTTTTCATCGATACTGTTATGCATTAAAGCAAATTTTTACTACGGAATATTCTTAATTAAGATTAAATTTCTCGTAGGAACAATAATGAAAAAAATTGAGAGCGTGTAACCTTAAGAGCAATTGAAGTAAAACTTCTTTATTGTGATAGTAAACGATTAAACCTTAAATGGGTTCTTAATTAGTTTTTATTTCTTTTAATTTTTCTGGAAGTTTTTCTTAATATTACACACTTAAATAAGCACAACTTAACTTCCTTTTGTTAATTATTTATTTCATTTCATAATTTATTTATTTATTTTAGTTCATAACTAAATTTAAATATAGAAATTAGAACCAACCATATGACCAAAAAAATCATCAAATTTATGAAGAAAAAAATAGATACTTTTATATAAGCACATAATATCTTCAGAATGGGGAAACAACCCCGAAACGTTGATAAATGATGTAAACAATTATGAAATAATATAAATAATTAACAAAAGGAAGTTAAAGTGTCCTCATTAAGTGTGTAATATTAAGAAAAACTTCCAGAAAAATTAAAAAAGAAAAGTAACTAAATTTAAATGTGGAAATTAGCACCAGGAATGAATTTGAAGAAAACAATAGATGAACTTTTAGATAAGCACATAATATCTCGAGAATGGGGAAACAACCCCGAAACGTTGATAAATTATGTAAACAATTATGAAATAAAATAAATAATTAACAAAACGAAGTTGAGATGTGCTTATTTAAGTGTGTAATATTAAGAAAAACTTCCAAAAAATTTAAAGAAGAAAAGAAATTACAACGGATTTATTTTAACAAATCGATCATGTTAAAAATTAGAAATCTGGTAAAAGCAAACACGACTTACGTCCGTTTTTAAAATCGATAAACGAAATTTTTAATAAATTTTGGCGGTGTGATTGTGGCTATGGCGCCCTCACTTAGCTTCCGCTGGCTCTCACCAGTGATGCGGCTGAGAGGGAGGCGCTGGGATCCTTTGGACTCTGCTTGTCCTTCCACAAGTGGGGGGTCAAGCCCCGCCCGGGGTTCCCTACCTGATTGTAAATATTGTACATACGTATGAATGTGAAATGTTTTGTTTTTTGTTGACTTCATTTATTTGTATTTTTTTATCTACAAATTTCGTTATTGTATACGTTCATTTAGTTTGGTTTCATTTTATGTAATTTGACATTTCTTTTGTTTTTATTGTAAATATTGTATGAAAGGGATCCTTTAGCAATATTATTATTGTCCATTGTGACAAACTGTAATACATACGAATACATAAAAAAAAAATAAAATAAATTTAGAGGGAAAGAAATAATTACATTGATTTTTGTAGGAAACATGTATTTCGTAAAATAACCTATTATATTGTTATCTACAACAGTCAGTTAGTTTTATTCGCTTTTCGTTAGTCTCCAGTCACCTTTTACCAAAGTTGATATTTTTTCTAAAAATATTTAGCTTTCCAACGGTATATTAAATTTTGGTGTTCGTGCTCGTTATTGTAAAAAAAAAAATATTTTATTTATTCAAAAGTTACAAAATATCGATAATAACACTTTAAAAGACAATAATGACAATCTTGATAATAACAATATGGCTATACTAGATCTGACATAGATTACGTACCGTAATTACTGCGAGGACTTGAAGAGAGTGAGTCCTGGGAGAAGGGACAGGGTATATAAAGGTTAATAGGACTGCTGAATAAGATTCAAGGAATATGGTGTGATCTGCAGGTGCACTATGGCCTCATGGTGGCGTGACTCCTCCGTCCTTATGAGAGTGAAGCCCACTGAACTCTAAATTTAAGGATTTGGGACGGTTTGTCTATTCTGTAAATATTGAAACCAAGCTCTGGCTCTGCCATCAAAACATTCAGGTGGTTGAGGATGGGTACTTGGATTATCATTTGAAGGATTAGAACACAGAAATTCCAGTTTACAATACTGACGATAAAGATTATAGCATAAAAGATATAAACATATTACATAAAATATATAAGAAATAAATTGGGATACAGTTATATCATAAGGTTCTAATTCTTCTATTTCTATATTACTTAAGTCTATTTGTTGTAATTTCTCAAAAGTAAAATTTGTTGATACAATAGTTTTATTATTAACAGAATGATAGGAAATAAAAGGAATATTTACATTGTCAACATAAGAAAGTGGTACATTTATATTTACAAATTTCTCATTTTCATTAAGATTAAGGAGGCTAGTAGATGGTAGATGATACATTTGTGTGTTTGTTACACTAGTTGTTACATTGCTAATATTAAAGGTTAAATATTGGTGTAATGTGGGTATAAGTTTGATTATAGGGTTTGTTCTTATTTCTACAGCTTTACAATCATTTAATTCTATATTCTTACATAATTCTAAAATACATTTGTCCTTAATCTCTATCATGTCTTTACAGTAATGATGATTATTGAATTTAATACAATTTCCATTGTAAAACGAATTTTTAAATCTAATGATTAGTTGTTCTTTAATCTTTAGAGTAATGACTTTATTATTCCTTGTAACTGGATATGACATAGCATAATAAGTTGTTTTTGGCAATGATTTCAAAGGGATTTTAATAAAATAATAAATTAATCCTGTATCTGATAGGGAACAAAATGTGGAGCTAAGTAACCAGTTTAATTCTACATTTTCTGTGATTGGTTCTCCGAACGGTATGTTTAATTGTTCTAGTTCTCTAGTCGTTAATATGCTTGGATGGGTAATTCCTAATTTACATTGTTCTAAGGAAAATTCTATATCATTTAATTGATTTTCTACTAAATCTAATACGGCTAATAAATCATGATACATTAACTTAGTAAGAGCTAAATCTGTAAAATTATTTATTTTTTCTATACTATCCTTATATTTATTTAAAACAATTATTTCTTTATTAAGTTTAGATGTTAATTCTTTATTTAATCCTAATCTAACATTTTCATTATGCTCTATGTGATACATATTTCTCTCGATTTTATTTAAAATATTATCATACTTTTCTTTGTCATCGGCGTCCATATTGCCGGTGAGCCAACTAATAGCATTGCCTAGTCCGTTAATTAAACCTCTTTTTGATCGGTTATTCCGATTTATATTTACAATATGATTAATTTTTTCTAATATCTTGTTATATTTTTGTTCAATAATATTATGCAAAGTTTTATATTCATTACTAATTGTTAATACGTCAATGCTAATCTTAAGGGTTTGAATTTCTCTTGTTAAATTTGTAAGATTCTTATAATGTAAAAATGTGTACCAATCTTCAATTATAAAAGATGGATTAATTTGTACGATGGATGCTCCTGGTCCGTCAGATAAATCTTGTATTAGCAGGGTCTGTATCTGAACCGTAAGCGCTGCGATCAGGAGATACTTGAAACAATTCGTCGTCGAACTCAAAGTCATCTTGGCTGACTCCTGTAACATTAGACGTTTCTATTTCTTTTATGACATTCTCAATATCTTCATCAGTTATTTCTGGGTTTTTTTGACTTGTACTAGGTTTATTATTATTATTATTTGATTTCTTTTTCTTAGTGACCTTTTTCGGTCGTTTGACTTGATCAGGGTGGAGTTTTTTCTTTCTACCTTTATTTCTATTTTGAAATCTTTTATCAACATACTTTCCTTTTTCGTATTTAGGATCTATTTTCTTTTTCTGTTGTCTCTTTATATACACATCTTCCGGGATTTCTATGTCTTCTCTATTTTCATTTAACTTGCCTATTTTTCTCTCTTTATTTTGTTCTATACCTTTCTTAGTTATTTCGAAAAGCTGCTTCATTTTCCGATGGTACTCATGAACAAGATATTCTTTTATTTCCGGGGATTCATTATAAGTTTCATTAGTGATACCGAAAGTTATTTCGTTAGGGGTCATTTTAAGATCTTGATTAAGGGAATTATTATATGCTGTCGTTGCTTGCTCTAACTTATCTTCCTCTTTATCATCTTTGTTTTCTATGTTTATAAGTCTTAAAATTTCTAATAACGAAGAGCTTGCTCGATTAAGCAATCCAAGAGAGTTAGGGTGATTGGGGGTAGTATAATGTAATTCAATATTTAAGTAGTTTAGAAAATCTTTAAACAAGTTATTGTCGAATTCTCTTCCGTTGTCACATGATATTTTTGGGGGTTTTGGAAAATATGCTAAATATTTTTTCAATACTTTCATGCTTTCTATGGCATTATAACTCGTTGCGTAATAAGAAAATATTCTTTTGGAAAAAGTATCTACTATTAAATAAATGTAATAATTACTCATGTGTAAGGTATCAATCATTAAATCTGTAAAGGGTTTCTCAGGTGTGGGAGTAATTTTAAATTTTTGTTTTATAGGTCTTCTATCGTATTTGCCTTTTCCACATGTGTCACATTTGTTTATAATTTCTGTGATATGATCTTTCATATTGGGCCAATAAAATTTGGTTTTCAAAACTAAATATGTTTCATTTATACCTCTGTGGCATGTCTTGGCGATATGATAATCAAGGATAAGTAATTTCTGGTCTTCCGTGTTCTTTACATCTGGCAATAGTTTATAATATCTTTTAATTCTATTTGTGGGAAATTTTTCTCTAATGAGTGATGCAACTTTATTAAATAATGCATTATACCAATTATTTTCACTTTCTATAGAATCTGATATGGGTGAGCAGTATATGCCGTAAGTTATATTTGGTCTTAAGATTTCTAAAAGTTTTTCTTCTATTTCAAAATCTTTTTCATGATAAGGCCAAGTAAATTCAATTGTTGTTCTTTGCTTATTATTGAATATTGTTTCGCGTTGAATTTTCGCGTGTCCCTTTTTTATTATTATTTGATTTTTCTCAACATTTACTGGTCTAGATTTATCATCAACTATTAAGATTCTGTTATCGGAGGATTCTGTGGAGTGCTGCGTTGCTAAAGAAGATATATCATCTTGAATTATTTCTTGGTGTTCACCATTATTATTTTCTTCTATGTTTTCATCATTATTAATTCCTTCTAAGTTTTCATTGTTAGCTTCTTCTTGGGTTTCTTCTATTCCCATTTCTTGTAATAAATCTACGATTTCTTGTGAATAGTTATTAGGAGAATTTTCTGTATGAAAAATATCAAATTCTGGTTCTTTTAGTTTCCTTTCTTCAATAGGGTAACGGGATAAATGATCGGCGACTTTATTAGCCTTTCCTTCAATGTATTTTATGTCATATTCGAAATCTTCTAACAATAATTTCCATCTAATTAATCTGGCGTTCTGTGTTTTACACGTTCTTAAATATTCTAAAGGTTTGTGATCTGAATATATGAAAAATTTTCTACCGTATAAGTAGGGTCGAAAATGATTGCAAGCCCAAATAATGGCTAAACATTCCTTTTCCGTTGTTGAGTAATTTTGTTCTGCTTTATTAAGTGTTCTGGATGCAAAACATACAGGGAGTTCTTTTCCATCTTTCTTCTGTGCTAATACTGCACCAATGGCGAAATTACTTGCGTCAGTTGTTAAGAAAAAGTCCTGATTGAAATCTGGAATTTGCAAAATGGGGCTACTACATACAAGTTGTTTCAGTTTCTCAAAAGCGTTTTCATATAACTCTGGTTTGATTTCTTTTTGATCTTTTCGAAGACATCTCGTTAATGGGGAAGCTATCTTTGCGTAATTTGGTATCATTTTCCTATAGAAACCAGTTAATCCTAAAAAGCTTTTAATATCTTTTTCATTTTTAGGGAGTTTAAAATCTTTTACTCCTTTTATCTTTTCTGGATTAGGTTCTATGCCGCGTTCGCTGATAATATGTCCGAGGAATAACAATTCTTTCTTGCAAAATTCTGTCTTATCGAGCTGAATCTTTAAGTTATGTTTTTCTAACTTTTTAAGAGTTTCTTCTAAATGTTTCCAATGATCTTTGTAATTTTCAGAAAAAATTATAATATCGTCCATATAGACTAAAACGTTAATAGAATCTGAAAAAATGATATTCATGGCTCTTTGAAACGTTGCTGGGGCATTACTGAGTCCAAATGGCATGCGAAGGAATTCAAAGTGGCCTTGATCTGTAGAAAATGCTGTTTTTGGGATAGAACTTTCTTCGACTTTTATTTGATGGAAGCCTGAGCAAAGGTCCATTGCTGTAAATATCGTCGCTTTTCCTAATTTGCCTAAAAGGTCTTCAATATTAGGAATGGGGAATTTATCCGGGGTTGTTTCTCGATTTAATTTCCTGTAATCAATCACCATTCGTATTTTTCTTTTTCCTGATGCGTCTGGCTTTTTCGGGACAATCCAAACGGGAGAATTGTAAGGGGAATTGCTGGGTCTTATTATTTTGGATTCTAACATCTTTTTAATTTCTTCCTTAATATTTTCTTTGAATTGGTGGGGATATCTGTAATTTTTCGAATATATCGGGTCTTCGGTTTTTGTTTTAATCTTATGCTCCAATAAATCAGTGGCTGAAAGGGGATCATTTTCAGTCTTAAATACTGATGGATATTTCGATAATAATTTAATTAAATTTGATTTTTCTTGAGGAGGTATATGGTCGGTTCTGATTAGTTGGGGGATTTGTTTTATTATTTCATGGTTTCCTTTTTTATTAGAATCTGTTAATTCTACTTCTTCTTTTTGCAAATAGTATAAAGGTAAATATATGGTTTCGTTAACTTTACTGTCGATTATTATATTTTGATCATAGATGCCAGGTTTAATTTTAATCTTATCATCTTCATAGTCAATAAAATATAGATTTTTATTTTGTTCTACTTTTATCTGATTTTCGCCTTCTTTCAAAACTAATTTTAAAACTTCGTCTTCCATAATAAAATCAAACTCTGTATAGAGAGTTTTATTTTGTTGGTTTCGAAATCGATATTAAATTTCATTTCCCTCATTGTCTCATTTCCTAGTAGTATTTCGTAATTGGGACTGAAATTAAATAGATAAAATTTTATTTTTTCGGGGTTTTTAAGAAAATTATTTCTGCAATAAACTGAAATAGATTCCGTGCCAAGTTCTTCTCCGGTTGCTGTTTTTATTGTAAAATTTTCTTTTTCTCTTTCAACATCTGGTGGTACAATGTCTGGTCTTATATAATTCTTCCAAGATCCGGTATCAATAAGCCATTTACGATTCGCGTGGTCTTTAACATAAGGCAGTTGGCTTTTATTCTCTTCTTTTATGTGTTTTGATTGTCTGGCGGGCCTTTCTCTAAAAAAGAATTATTTGGATCTAATTTTTCTAATTTCTCTCTTAATTCTCTGATTTCTTGGTCTTTCGGGTCTTCTTGCTGAATTTGGAAATTAGGCTGTTTCGGTTTATTCCCGAATGCGCTAACTGTTCTCATGGATACAGTTGGATTTTCATCTTTCTTATTATTATTATAATTTTGATTCCGGTATCGACCTGAACCGTTGAAATACCTTTGTTGTTCTTGACGGGGCCATTGTTGGTAATAATTATTATTATTATTCTGCCGGTAGTCTTGTGGAGGTTCTTGTTGTCGATATTGATGCTCTTGTCTTTGATTATGTGGGTTATACGGGTTATTGGGATTTTGCCAATTATTAAATCGTTTGTGATGTTTTTTATCGAACTTTTTCTTATGGTCGAAGCCTCTTTTGTAATCATGTTCTCCGGGTCTTCTCATATTTCCCGAATTTATGAGGTCATCGAAGAGTAGATGGTTCTCATTCTGAATTAAATTTCTCAAATCATCTAATGTTCTTAACTTTTCTGCTTTAGTCATAAGATATGTTCTTATGTGAAGGGGCATGTTAGTGTAAAAAAAATAAAGAATACTTTTCTCTAATGCGCTAATAATTGTTTCTCTATTTGGTGTGTTTTCTATCCGATGTTTAGAAATTATTAAAGTGCGGATCTTATCAATTCTTTGAAGGAAATCAAGAGGGTGTTCCTTATGATGTATTTTGTTATTAAATAATTCATGCGATAATTGTTCAATTGAGCGGCTGTCTCTGAAGGTTCTTTCGAGATAATTTAGTAATTCTTCAACACGACTAAATTCGCACGTTGTATTTATATAATCAGCTTCATCCGTAAGTTTTGCTAAAAGTTTACTTAATAATCTTTGTTCGTTTAGTTCCTTAAACGAGTTGTCCGGTTTACACACGATTTGGTAAACTTGTCTACAAACTGTCACGAATTTTAACAGATTGTGTGGATTTCCATTAAAATTAGGGATATGATCGTAGTCTGCCGATTTAATTTGAAAGCTTGCCATATTTGTAGTTAATATTAAATTATTTACTCGCAGGATTAAAGAATTTAAATAATCATCAGACATAAAATTACAATAGTAAAGGAAATTAACTTACAAAAATTGAGTACGCTGTCAAAATAATCTTCGACGGGGTGTGAAGATCTGTCCTTGAGCTGGATACCTGACGACAGTGAAGTCCGGCCAAGGTTGAGTGCAGATAAGAGACTTTGCCTGCGTTGCGAGATGCTCGGGGTGAGTGAACTCGTCCAGAATCTGAAGATCTCGAAGTTGGTAGTCCTCGGTAGGTAAGCCAAAATCTTGAGTCTTCACAGGTGAGGAATCCTAGGCGGTAGTCCTAATTCTGGATTTGCGGAAAAAGTTCGGATCTGCGGAAACTCGGTTCTTAAAACTGCGATAAAAATATGCAGTCCCTATTCGGGCGCCAATTTTGGTGTTCGTGCTCGTTATTGTAAAAAAAAAAATATTTTATTTATTCAAAAGTTACAAAATATCGATAATAACACTTTAAAAGACAATAATGACAATCTTGATAATAACAATATGGCTATACTAGATCTGACATAGATTACGTACCGTAATTACTGCGAGGACTTGAAGAGAGTGAGTCCTGGGAGAAGGGACAGGGTATATAAAGGTTAATAGGACTGCTGAATAAGATTCAAGGAATATGGTGTGATCTGCAGGTGCACTATGGCCTCATGGTGGCGTGACTTTATACTAAAAAAAAATAAAAAAATCCACAACTACTTTAAAATATTTTTGCTCATTTCTCCTTAAATTGGTTATGAAATTCTATATTTAACCTATTATTTTATCAATTCTAATAAGATGATATGTTTTTGTTTTTTTTGGAATCTACAAAATTGAAGAAAATACAAAATTTCGACATTTAAGCTCTGTCAAACTATTACTAACAGAATTAAACCTACGTGCCATTAAAGCCCATTACATTTTACATCAATATATAGGCAGTTTAATCAAAATCGGTAAAGCTATTTTTGATGTGCAAAATTAATGTTATAAAATAAAAAGTTGCTGTAACGAATTGTGTACATATCTGCGTTAAATATGAAATTTCTTTTTCGTGCTAGACTTCCTTCACAAACACACACACAGACCTTTTCGCTTGACTTTAGACTCAGAGGACCCTAAAACGTGTGTTTCCGTAGGAAATATATCGAACCAAAAGAAATTTTTCAGACAGCTTTACTTATATTGCCTTTAGTCGATTTTGCACATTTCAGACAAATGGTTTACCGCCGAACACAAACAACGCAGCTGCAATCGTTCGGTTTGGTTTGGAGCATTCTGGACTTAAGAGACCCCGATCTATAAGAAAACAAGACTAATCTATAATTAAATAAGAATATTACTGTTTCGAATGCATCGTTTATGGCACATATTTAAGGATACAATTTATAATTTAACTGGGAATAACAGTAAGGCAATAAGTTGTAAAACTACTACTTAAAAATTGAAAATAAATTCAGTAAAAGTGAACCTTTTTGATTAAATCTTGTTATATAATTAAGTTCATTTATTAATATATTTTTTTTTTACATTCACTTACTATATATAGTAAGAAAAAGCATTGCGATCATGAAAATTTTCGAATACCAGTTTTCAACGGAAATACACATTTTAGAATACCCTAAGTCCAAATAACCAAGTCCCGCAAAAAGGTGTGTGTGTGGTAACTCCCGGGCGGAAAAGTTAAGTCTAATGAAACACAAATTTCATATTCAAGACTAATATACGCCCGAGACGTTACAAAACCTTTTTCATCAAAATGAGCTTACCAGAAGAGGCACTTTATACCATGCAATTTGTACCTTTTTTCGATTTTCTCGAAAACGGTTACGACGATTTTGATTAAACTCACTATATCGATGTAAAATTTAATGGGATTTAATATTATTTAGGTTTCATTCGGATAAAAATAGTTTGACAGGGCTTAAATGCCGATATTTTAATTTTTTTTCTCTAAAGAACCTTTAATTTTGTTGATTCTATAAAAAAAAACTATATTATCCTGTTACTACTGATGATAAACAGGTAAATATATAAATTGAATGAATTCGATACCCAACTAAAGTAAAAAACTGAAAAAATATATTTTTAATGAATTTTTTTGTTTCTAAACATAAGAACAGTAATATACATGTATGATATGCCGTTGGAAAGCTAAAGATTTTAGAAAAAATATTATCTTTTACTCAAGCTTTTAAGAGTTAATAGAGAGTGATGGAAATAAGATAAAACTAACTGATTATTTTAGATAACAATATATTAGATTTTTGAACAAAAGACATGTTTCTATATGAATTCACTTTAATTGATTCTTTAATAATTTCACGTATTTTTATCTCTAACTGTATTTGAAAATTCTTTAATTGATTTTAAAAATGGAGGTAAGTAAAAGTCGTGTGTTGCCCGCACCAGATTTTTAGATTATTTAGATGTGATTTTTTTTTCCCTCCCCCCTCCAGATTCCATTAGGATCGACGGCCGAGAACAAGAAGCAGTAGTTCTCCGACTGTCAAGGAAACTTCCCGCAGAAGACCTACATTTCCGCAACATCCAGACAAATTGCATCTGTCACTGCCACCATTTCTGACGCGGGACGATCTATCACTTCCCGAGCTTTTCAACCTACTTTTTCAACTTTTTCCATCGAAGGGTTGAAGGCGAAGAGCGATAACCGGAGAAGGAACACATTAACGATTTAAAAGTTGCCTCCTTCCCCTCAGCCCGCCCGGGGCACGTACCGCCCGGTGTTTCTTTTTCGATGCGGAGTCCTTTGTTCTAGATGCTATCGGCGGATGCCGGCAACTCAATCTAAACTGGCTAAACTGTTTTCTTCCAGTTGTTTGTTCCTTCCGCTCTGATAAAGCACTCCTCACCGCAGAGTGGCCTAATGAATTCCTCAACCTTACTCCAAAACCGCCGCTGCTTTATTTGTTTGCCATTATAGGAACGCCCTTTAATACAGGAAGGTTTTCAAAAAGATTAATTCAGAAGATAATTGGTGTTTGGAAGCAAACTGCTTATACAGTAGTCAGGAGAGTTCTCATAACTTCATCAGATACTTTTCTGTTAGTTCACAACACCTTAACTATTATCAATATTTCCTTAATTTCTCAGTAAGTTTTCCCGTAATAATATCATAGTAGAATTTTCAAAACCTAAATGATTCCTGAAGAGTAAATTATTTTTTTAGTTAATAAAATACGCTTTTACTTTTATTTACCCTATCAGCCATTGAAACTCTGGAGAATCAAAATAAATCCGAACAAATCCCATCAAATTACCTTCACTCTACGTCGTAAACCTATGACTTTCTGCCCCACCGTATCTTTTAAAAATATCTTACTGACTCCTGTTGTACAGATCCGATACTTAGGACTCCACCTCGACAAATGCCTAACATGGAATCCTCATACCTGACTGAAACGACAGGAAACTACTCGTAGATACAGATTACTATAACACTTACTCGACAAACGCTCAAAACTTCCTACTTACTACAAAAAACGCATTTATATAACAATTATCAGGCCTATTTGGATCTAGGGCATTGAGCTATTGGGGTCTACTAAACCATCGAATTCCTCTCGTATCCAATCCTTGCAGTCCAAAATCCTTCGAAAAATCCTCAATTCTCCTTACTTTGTTACCAATAAAATCATCCATAAAGACCTAAATATCCCATTTGTTGAAGACTTGGTCTGTTACACATATACCTCTTTTCATTCCAAACTCCCTGCCCACTCAAACCCGCTTATCCGTGACCTCTTCTCCATACCTATTCCCGACAACCCACCGAGGTGACTTAAAAGAAGAGGGCCAAGAGACCTAACATAAATTAGACATTTGAGTGCTACCAATGGGTAGTTTTCTTCACAGGGCTATCGTGTATTTTAATCTTATATCAATCCTATTTACTTACTGTATTGATTTAATACAATTGTAAATTTCTTTAAATAAATTAAAAAAAAAACTTTTACTTACCTATATATGAAGTATATATAAAGGGAAAATATTGCGATAATGATAATTGAACTTGAGTTTTCACCGGAAATACAGATTTCAGCGCCCCCTTAGTACAAAAATGGATATCCCGTATTTCTCACCTCAGCTCTCCTCTTCACCGTAACGCTGCGTTTGACATGTCCTTTCTAGCAAAAGCAATATCTCTTTGGAATTCTATCCCTCCTGAGATCCGCCATGTAAGAACTGCTTCCTCCTTCAAATCGCTCCTTTTTAATCACCTTCCCCTTTCCAAGTCAAGCAGACTATAACCTTAAACTGCAGATGCTAGAAAATACCAATTTCACAACCACAATTAATTATTTAATTTAGCGATTGTTGTTTAAAGCTTATACCAAATTTTTCCTAAGGGACTTAAAGGAAAAATAATTTGTATGTATATCATAATCTACCTAAAATAGGATGAGTTGTAAAAAACTGAGACTTCGCATTTTAGAAGTGTATTTGCCAGAGATGGTGCAGCAATTATTTCATCAAAATCGTCGACCAAAGAGAGCCTCTTTATACGATGTATTATTACAATTTTACTCTAAAAACGGCTGTACCGATTTTGATTAAACTCACTAAATCGGCGAATAATTTAATGGGCTTTAATGTCATATAGATTCCATTCTGATTGAAATATTCTTACAGCACTTAATTGGTAAAATTTAAAATTTTCTTTCTTTTAAGTACTTATTAATTTTGAGTATTCGAGTTGTAGTGTAGCTCTCAACACACTCATTTAATGTATAATCCAAGTAGGGATTGCAATCCGGTGTCATTTCCAATCCGGCCGGATCCGGTCCCAAATTTCATCAATCCGGACGGATCCGGCCGGATCCGGATAGTATGACTAAATGAGGTTGATTTTCACTTTTCGGTCCAAGATGAACAGTTAGTATGTTATTCGAATATAATTTTACTCATAACAGGAAGTTTATAATATAAAAGTTATATTAGGATTAGATATGGAGCAAAAAAATTAAAGTTTAGTAGTTTAGGTAACTAGTAAAATTTTAATCGCTATTAAAACAGTCAGCTATTGATTACAATTTGCTGAAAATAAAGACTATTTGTTTTCTACCACCCTTTTTCCAAAATCAAAATTGATTTTTGATAATATATACTAAAGTTATTAGTACTTACGTACTATTTAAAAAACAGATATTGTCAGTAGAATAATTTAATGATTTATACTCATAATACAAACTGATTATTGTGATAATTATGACACTCATCAGACATATTCATCAAAATATGATTGTGCCCATCATTAATGTAAGAGTTTTTTGTAATTGTTAGCATTCTCAAATAATTTAAAATTATTGTTATCACAATTCCCATCTGAGTTAATTACGCAAGGATAATTGTATAGGATTTTATAAGGTAATTTAATAAATTAATTGAGCTATCTGAGAAAGTGAAATATAGGAAGACGTGAGCAGTAACGTAGCTCAGTCTTCCTAGATTTCAATAGATTTGTAAGCAGTTTATCATATAATTCAGTACACTTAAATGAGTCAGCAAGTGAGCAATTTCTCTAAAAAAAAGATAGAGTTGTTTCAGAAGTTCCTCTACAGACAAATTATAGGATGCTATAGCTCGCGTATATCCAAGATAATAATGTCTGTTAACTTACACTTAGGTGAAGCACCAACCAAACAAAACCTCATGCACTGTCTCGTGAAAAACGAACGAATGATGCTGGACTGAACTGATGACGTGATGTAATTTGCCGTCGAACGACACTACCATACATGTACACCAAATGTAACGCATTTAAAGTACTTTTTTTTATTAAACTGCACTATTTTTGGCCAAAAATTGCTATAATCGGATTCGGTTACCGGATCCGGTATATAATTGCCGGATCCGATTAACGTTAATGATGCCGGATCCGCCGGATTGCCGGATTCGGTTTTACGGATTGCAATCCCTAAATCCAAGTTATGATATGTATTATACTCATATACTTACCATAATCACGTATATAATTTACAAATAAATGGAAAAAATAAAACCGAAATATTCTCGAGCTAAGTCATGGTTAGTCAACAGCTAGTAATGGATTAAAACAAAAATTGTATATTTGTGAGTTTCTTTACCATTTATTTAGTTTTTTCAAAAGTTTCGAATATCAAACGCATCCAATCCTTTCAGTCTAAAGTTCTTAGAATAATAGTAGATGCCCTATATTATGTCACCAACAAAACCTCACACCATGACCTGAATATCCCATTTGTACTTGATTTAATCCCCTCCTAATTCACAATCTTCCACCAGAAGCTTTCTCACCTTCCTAATCCCTTGGCACACTCCCTATCCAGTTCCAAACATCCCTATAATCCTCCTCGTAGGTTGAGGCGGCAGTGGCCTAGAGATCTCCTGTAAATATGTCATTGGAGTGCTGGCAATAGCTCGCTTCTCCACTCATGCCCTGAGTGTATGTGGCTCTAGCGCCTCCACTGGCTCTCAAGGCTGAATGAGAGGCGCTGGGATCTTCTGTCATTGTGTCTCGACATTATCCACTAAATGTCGAGACACATGACAGAAATTCGGGTTTGATTCAGTCATCCCAGGGGCAGTTTGTAAATATTGTAAATAGGTATGAATGTGATCAAGATTGTTATTATTATTTTCTTTATAGTATTTATTTTATTTTGTGTAATATATATATATATATATTTTTATTTATTTATTTTTTTTATCTTTATTAATTTTTTTTTCTTTCATTTGATTTACAATGTACATATGGGATGAATGATTTCTTCTATCTGTAATACTCATTGCCCAAGAAGATGGCAGATTGTATTATCTCTTAATAAAATAATAAAAAATTGTAAAATAATTATTTTTTTAAATCTTTTAAAAAAATTATAAGTGATGATATTATAAACAATCATTAATAATAATTACTTCTACTCCTTTTCTTTAACTACCACCTTTAGAGAACTATCTAAGCTGAAACTACAATTGTGTTGTACACTTTTAATGTTCCACTAAACATCATGTATATGACTGGTTTGATAACTCGGTCAAGCTTTAACATCGTTTAATGTATGTCGGTTGTAAATTTCAGCTTACTAAGCGATTTAATCAATTAAGAGCATAGTAAATGTTACACACTACTTGACTACCTCTTGACTGTGCTCTAGTTCTATTTTCGAGGACCGTCTTCTGTTTAGTCATTAAGGAGAGACTTTATAACTGAGTTTAAAACGTTATAGGACACACAAAGGGCTAGAGAAGGGCGCACTCGAGTGGGTGAACTCCTCGACAATAATCCCTTGTAGGGCAGATGGCGGTTCGAGGACCTCCAGCCCTACGTAACATCCCTCGCTCTAGAGCGGTTACAATGTGCTCAAGGGTACTGCAGCCTGGGTGCGGGGTATGTCGCGATTTACAGAACAATGAGTTCTGTTAGCCTCGGTATGGTTTTAGTTAACATCAATCTATAAATAATTTGCAGCTGTTAATCTTACAAAACCTCGCGCGGATCTCATTACAGCGTAGGGGAGAGTTCCATGGGTGGCGGATGTGGGTATGGTCGTTGGAATTTCCTAGGAAGTTCCTCTCATTACTATCATTATTACTATTCTGTAACGATAACTTTTTTTTAAGGGGCGGGGTAGCTGAGTAAGTTAGCGCGCGTTGCTTTGAACCTAGCAAAAGATAACCAAAAAATCTGGTGCGGGCAACACACGACTTTCACTTACCACCGTTTTAAAAATCGATTAAAGAATTTTCAAATAGCAGTTATAAATAAAAATGAGTGAAACCATTAAAGAATTATTAAATTGAATTAATATAGAAATATGTGTTTTATTAAAAACTTTATTATATTCTTGTGTATAAAATAATATTTTTTCTAAAATATTTTTCTTTCCAACGATATATTATACGTGTATATTACTGTTGCTATGTTCAAAATAAAAAAAAATTGCATTTAATTATTTTAGTTAGATATCGAATTCGTTCAACTTATATATTTATGTGTTTTTCATCGATGGTAACAAGATAATATATTTATTTTAAATTACAAAATTAAAGGTACTTTACAGGAAAAAAATGTTAAATATCGGCATACCTTTTGTGTCATCATCGAGGATACGTTGTGGTATCGGTATGATGATAGCTTTGGTCATTCTTTTAGTTGTCATGCCGGTCGAACGAGCGGAGCCATAATGATGACCCACAATGTGGCACGAATAATTAGCAAAACAATAAATAGTTAAAACATAATATACAACATTGTAGCTAGGACCTAAAATTACGTTACTTTTTAACCATTACTTTATTTAATCTTTATTTATTTCAATTCGCATTCGTTTATAATATTATAAAAACTAGAAAGAAATTCTATTCCAAAAATAGACAAATCCTGTTTATATAAGAAGGCATTAAACCCTGGAGGCAAGATGAGGCCGCTATCCTTGCAAACGATTGCCAAGGTCGCATCGAATGACGCAGTGTCAATTTTCCCCGTGTGTAACAACCTTTGAGTTTGAGCAATCCTAACTCCATATACTACCGGCTACGAGATATGATAATATTAAATTATTAAAATTACTTTAATATAAATTACAAATTCCAATTATTTTTTTTTTGAAATAAATTACAGCCATACAGAATGGTATAATGAATACAAGTTCTATTATTGATCATATGTTCTTCAAAGAATGATTATATATTATCATTTGAACCAATATCCGTAACTTTTTGTAATCAGAATGAATTTTTAGACGTTTTAATTAGAGTTTTTGGAAAATTCTGATAAAGATTTTCTATACATATCTAAGTATTAGTCATCGTCTAGTTTATGTTATCTTCAAACATACGTATGGGGGTTACCTGTAGCAGGGTGGTTAGCATAACAGCCTCTCATGCCGAAGGTCCCGGATTCAAACCCGCAGGTAGCCCTAGGAGTTTTTAATGGGAGTAAAAAATCCTTAATTATGCCGTCCTTCGGAGGGGACGTTAAAAGGTTGTCCCGAGCCTGTGCGATGTCAGGGTCTCGTTAAAGATCTCTATCCTTATAAAACCTAGAAATTTAGAATTCCCACTGTAGCATCGTCCAATTAGCCACATCTGCATAAAGGGACGTTAAATAAACAAATGTATACACACACCTAATCAAAATATTAAAATTATTTGTAGCCATTAAACTATTTAACTCAAATGATTGTTCAACGTTTGGACATTTATTATTTATATTCCCGGGTATTGAATTTAACAAAAATCTGACTGGAAATAAAACAAACAAATGATTTTTCCCTAAATAATTTGAAATTGAAGAAACGAGTTTATTTGAGTGCATGTGTATTGGTGAATAAAACGTGTAATATTAGTCGTAAATGCAAGAATTTACTGTTGGGATGTTTGTGTCATTGTGTATTGTATGATTCTGGATTGAGTGGTTTATATATATATTTATTTTTTTATTATGTTTACGAGTTTTGCATGGTGTTCTGTGGAGCAAACAGGTGTCGCTTCTTACGAATAAAAAGATTTACCATTCCTTCCTCTTAGGGACTACTTTATATGGCGCTGAAACATGGACAGTGCTAAAGTCGTCTGAAAGAAGATTGTTGGCTCTGGAGATGGACTTTTGGAGAAGAGCTTGCGGCATATCCAGGCTGCGAAGAATCCCTAATGTGAAAATAAGAAAAAAAGTAGGGGCTGAGCTGAACATCTTGAATGAGATATAAGAGAAGAGACTCATGTGGTACGGCCATGTCATGAGGATGGAAGGGACGTGGTGGCCACTATAATGATGAAGTACTCCCGCAGAAGAGGCGAAGATGAGGAAGACCCGCAAAACGTGGATAGAGAGTGTGAGGGAGGACATGGCGGCCAGAGGCTTGACGGAGGAGGACTGCAGGGACAGGGAGCACTGGCGTTCGGAAATATTGTACTAAGTTTCGGAAAGTGACGCAAGTTTGCAGAACCCGAGGTAAAAAAAAAAAAAAAAAAAGAAAAAAAAAAAAAAAAAAGAGTTTTGCATAAACCGAAAGTTCTGCTCCGTATGTGCAGATAGGTCTGGTGGTGAGTGGTGTATAATAGCCGGTCATGATATTTGCATTGATAACCCACTAATTAATAAGATCAGAAAATATGTGGGAGATTTAAAAATACTGAAAAAAGAACTAGTGTTCTTATGGATTCCATCCCACGTAGGCATTGATGGCAATGAGGAAGCGGATCGGGCTGCGAAAGAAGCTGCATTGTCAAACGTCCAAATCCACCCAACTTACATCAAGGAAGACGTAAAAAATTACCTTAAGGTAAAAATATATCAGGCATGGGAACAGATGTGGTCGGAACTTGACAACACCAATAAATTAAGAAATATCAAGCAATCGCCTGATCCATGGAATACATCATTGCGAAGTAATCGCCGCGAGGAAACTGCTTTGGCGAGACTTCTGACATAGCAGACTTACACATCTCCATCTCATCCTCAGGCAGCCCGTACCAATGTGTGACTTGTGTAGAGTGCCTCTCTCAATAAAACACATAATTGAGAACTGCCCCAAATTTCATGTACAAATGGATAAACTTAACCTAGCTAGATCGTTGAGTGAGAGCTTGAAGGACTCTAGTGAAACAGTTAGTTCACTGATTAGGTTCGTCAAAGAATGTTCTCTGCTCCCGGAACTATAAGAAAAAAAATAAAGAAAGAAAGAAAACAAAAAAATAATAGTAGTAATAAAAAATTATATATATATATAAAAATAATATAAATAAAATAAATAAATAAATAATTGGAATAAATCCACTAATTCAGAATGTGTCAACAAAAGAATAATAAAAAAAATAAACAATAAAAAAAAGAATAAATAAATAAATTAAAAAAAAATAAATAAAAAAAATAGAAGGAAAAATAAATAAATAAAAAGAAGAAAAAAGAGTAAAACAAATCTGTTACTACAAATTTATTCGGTGCTAATAAACCAAGAGGTTGAGCACCTACTCCAATACCCTAACCCTAATAGCCGGTTGTTTCGTAAATTTAGTGCTGATCTTTAATCCAATTGATATGAATGTTGTTTGCAACGTCTTGTTCTTTTCGCGTTTGTTTCGTATGTATGTTACATGCTAGTTTTTATTCAAATATAGAGGTATCGAACAAGTATTTTTTGTAAAGAAAATCTCCCGAGGCTCGGTTTGCAGGAATTGCCATTAATATTGCTTTCCCTTTTTAAGTCAAAGTTATGGTTTTGCAAAGAAATCGAAGCTATCGGAGAACATGTGTGAGAGAAAAAAGTGCTGTATCGTCTGCAAAGTTATATATGGTGGTGAAAGGTTGCTTAGGAATATCGGAAGTGTAAAAACAATAGAGAAGAGGGGTTAGTTAAAAATATTAGAGTGGTAATATTATTAATTAATAAAGTAAATAATAACGGGTAAAAATGTTTTTTTTTTGTTGGGTAATTGATTGAGAAGCTAATTTTTATAATACAAAGGAGGGATTAGTAACTGTTTACTTTAAATATGTAAACATTCAGAAGAAAACAACAGAGACCTGCAAAAGTCCTTTATGTATTTCAGAAACTATAAAAACGGTCATTTCATGTGAAACAACCCAATACCATTTTTAAACTATAATAGTTTCTCAGACATTTTCACTGATGCACAAATTAGACTTAGAAACTCAGTAAAAACTAGTCAATTAGGTAAAAAAGATGAGATCTAAGCAGAGTATTGCTCAGATCTTTGTCCTCAACTGGATTAAGGATTAGACCAATTTATAACTTAAATATTGTTATTGTTATTAATAGTGTGACATTCTTAAAATCATTTTGTATTAAATTAATAATTTATATTATATATATATATATATATTATATATTGATGTAATATATTATAAAGTGTAATTAAGGTAATGAAATCTTGTTAAGATAAGAGTTAGGGTTGCATCATAACAAGATATTTCCTTAAACCATAAAACAAAAAAATTGTTAAATATTTCTTTGTTATGGACAAGAGCGTTGTTTTTTCTAAAACCGGTGGGACACTGGAGGCCTTACACAAAGGGCGCCTAATAAACCAGCCAGGAGAGACTTGATCTATTTTCGAACTGGTTCATTTGCCTGCGGATGGACAGGAGCATGTCATTGGAAAACAATCCATCTTAATAGACTGACGGATCGTACTCCGGCTCAACGGGAGGGCCGTCATTCCGACCTCATTCATCATCTGGGAGTAGCAGCTTACCCTACGGCTATCTCCGATCGGCATCTCATCCTCTGGATCTTATTTCGATTTTTGTCCTTTGTTTTCTGAAGTCGGAAACGAGGAAGTCTCTTGATGGAGAAAGCATTAGCGAAAAGCTCGCTGAATAATAGACCCATTATTCATTGGACTATGTCTCATAAATTAGCAAGCCTGTGTACACTTAATTTTTGTCATAGTAAATAAATTAACTGATAAATATTTAGGATTCATCGATATCCCAGAGATGGCGAAACGAAAATAGAATTTCAGGAACGACAAAAACAAATAATTTATTTACTTAACCGGTCTTGTTTATATTTTATAATCATGGAATATACTTTTATTTCGAACAACACAGAGTGACATACTAGTGCACGTTGTGCCGATCATTGTTCTTTTTTTCCATAATTAACACGTAAACATTTTAACAGATGAATGTCGGGCATGAGATACGGAATGAGTTTTTTTAACAAGAAAAAAAATTAAAAATTTTATTTTTATTTATGATTCAACTTATTTTAATGAATATGTGATAACAAAATTCCTTTTGAATATCTATGTGATATATTCGTTACTATTCTCAATTATTTTCAACACTTACCCTAAGCCATGCAAGAATAAATTTCTTTATTAATTGCTTAATAACCTTAATAATAAAAAAAATTTTTTCGATAACTTATAAAAAGCCAAGAAAAACAGTAGTTGAAATAATTTATTATACAAATATATAAAAACAAATAACACCGCTAAATATATACATTTCTACTAGAGAAGTGAACTAGCGGCAACAATTTTCAAATAGTTAGTAATGGTAGGAATGTCCTGAAGTTCCAAGTCCTTGGCTAGAAGACTTCCAATCCTCCTGACTGCCGTGCTCGTAGATGGACACCGGTACTTTGACGAATTCCGGTACTTTCACTTCGTAAGGTACCTTCTTCTCCACAAAGTATGGTACTTTCTTCTCTACTGTTACTGGGTAGGGCTTAGGAACTTCTACTGGATAAGGTTTCTCTACATGTACCTCAACCTTCACTGGCACTTTCTTCTCAACGACGTAAGGCACTTTTTTTTCGACGATGTAGGGTACTTTGTACGGCTTTGGGATCTCGACCAACTCCTTCACTGGGTATGGCACTGTCTTCTCGACTGGATAAGGTACCTTCTTTTCGACGTAGACTGGAATCGGCTTTGGCACAGGGATATGGTATTGGCTTCTCAACCTTCACTTCGATCGGCACTTTGACTTCCTTGTACACCGGATAAGGATGAGGTACTTCCACTTTCACTGGGACCGGTACCTTCTTCTCGATGTGCACTGGGTACGGGCGGGCTACGTGGAATGGAACTGGTCTCTCGACAGGTACTTTCACTGGTACTGGAACGTGCTTTTCAACTTCGACTGGGTACGGCACAACTTCCTCCTTTGTGATGATCTGTGTCTTGACCGGATGATGTTCGAACCCCAGGCATCCTGTTGCTACGAGGAGTAAAAGATTAATCCTTGTCAGTCCGTACATGTTGTTTGAGAGGTGGATGGATACTGAACACAATAGCTAGAGAAGGGTTATATATAGTGGACAACATTGGACATGGGTGTTAGTTAATCACTGCCCGCGCATTAGATATGTAAGTTAACGACTCTGTTACCTAAGGGGATATCCGTTTGTAACAGCTAATGCTCTATTTGTACTCGGTTTAAAACAGTAAACTGGATTAAAAACTTTACTATATTACTTTTCTCTTAAATATTTACAATATTTTATTAACCATAAATGACTAAAAAGTTATAAATTAAGGATCATATAGGATTATGGGATCAATTATTCATTTAGCTGGTGGAAGAAATCTATTAGCCCTATAAATAACTTTTTGGATTTTTTTTTTTTTGGATTATCTAAAAACGTGCTGTCGAATACATGATTAATTTTTTGAAAATTATAATTTTTTTTATTTTTTTATTTCATTACATATGGCTAACCATATAATTGAATTTAATTAGAGAGAAATCATAACAAATATTTCAACCTGTGGTTAGAACTATTTGATTTTTTTTTTAAATTTATATATAATAGAATACAACTAGTAAAAGTGATTAAAGCATGAAACATAAGCTTCATATTGGAATCACTCTAAAAATATTTTAAACTAGAAGTTCACGGGGTCATCTCTTTTTCAGACTCCTCGGACGATTGTCATTAATTGAAGAGAAAGAAGGGATTCAGACTAGGACTAAATCTACACACAATATATATATATATATATATATATATATATATATATATATATATATATATATATATATATATATATATAGAAGAGAGAGAGAGAGAGAGAGAGAGAGAGGTGGGGATCATGAGGAGTTTATCATGAAAGGAATGATATCTGGTTGGGACCAAATCAGCAACATATGGAACATTTGGTTCTTTATGCATCAGTTTATTCGATCAAAAGTTAGGAGTATTAAGGATTTTACGAATGCATTTTGATTGTAGTGATTGGGTACGGGAAGAATTTGATGGTTTACTATAGCCCAAAAGCTCTAACTTGGAAGTCTATATGATTAAATTGCAAAAAATCATTTCGTGTAACCTCAGATTAAATATTTAAATCTTTAAGAAAATTTAGATACGTTAAATATTGCTAAGCTTGGGTTTGTTTGTCACCTTTTAAAATAAAAAAATATATAAATATAATTTACAAAATATTATGTGTATTTATATTTACAGATAAATATGACACTTAAGACACCAAAAGCTTCTTGAATTCGTTAATGAAGAAAAATTTAAAGAATTGTTCAGTGTACGCAACCTTACTTAAACTGTAATATCCGTATGTATCTAGACGGTTTACTTATTATTATTATTATTATAATTTATTAATTATTATTATACTTATTATTATAATTTACTAAATAAATAAATAAAAGTATGCTTTAAGGTCACAATAGGTGAAAATACATGAAAGCGAGTGCTTGTGAGAATTTACGAATGTAGCGGGGTAGAGGGTATCATCAAGTATTACTTTTATAAAAATCTTATAATATCATTAAATATTATTTAAGAAGAATAATAACTGAACTACATTATAAAGTTATATCAAAACAAACAGTTGTTATATAGACAACATGAAAACATATTGTGATTTATTATTTTCAATAATGAATCGTTGCAATCGACCGTGGATAAAAAAAAAAAAAAGATACACAGAACCGGAATAATAAATAAATAAAAATCCCTCTCTCCACCTTAAGAATTTCAGAATGCCAACACATTTTTTCTTGTTAGTACAATTCGATAAAAAATAAAATTTCCTAAAAAAAAAAAAATGTTCATCTTGCGCCGTGATTCCCCTGAAGCAGTCCCCAACCGGAGACCCGAACGGGGGACTAGTTTACCTCCGGATAATGAGCGTTTTACCTCAGAGGAATCCATGACTGTTGGTGGTATTTTGTGAACTAAAATATGTGAGTAGGGCGTTCGAACCTACGTCACAGCAAGTCTGGAGGGCCGCTCGCATTGTTGGTCAGCGAGTCCATCGGACTTAGCCGGGAGTAGTTTCCGAGGAAATTCCACCGACCATCCCCACATCCGCCACCCGTGGGACGCTCCCCATACGCGGTAATGTGATCCGCGCGAGGATTCGTGTTATTATTCAGTTGCTAAGTTACTTAGTTCGCGGCTTCTATCTAAAAACTTAAAGGTTAGAATTTATAAAATTATTATTCTTCCGACGGTTCTTTACGGATGTGAAACGTGGCCGCTTACTTTGAAGGATGAACAACGGCTTAAGGTTTTCGAAAATAAGGTACTGCGTAAAATATTTGGTCCGAAGAGAGATGAGGCCACTGGGAAGTTTAGAAGGTTGCACAATGCGGAATCGCGGGACTTGTATCCTGTGAATATAATTGATTTGATAGCATCTCGGAGACTCAAATGGGCGAGTGAAGTTGTTGGGCTTGATGAAAAACGGATTCTGAGAAAGTTGGTATCCGCTGAAACGACTGGTAGGTGTCCGAAAGGCAGGCCGAAGCGTCGATGGGAGGATTGCGTTAAGGCTGATCTCGGAGGCTTGGGCTTGAACGGTGAACATTGGACGAGTCTGTGTAGGCGGAACTTGGTGGTATCAGCATCGAACCTTCGGGTTCGCTGAGCCTATTATTATTATTATTATTAAAAAAAAAATGTATTGAAATTGGTAGAGATATAGCAGATATGTTATACCCTAATATAGTTATTGTATACTATTATTTAAATAAAAATTATAACGGTTTAATGCTTTTATTGATTTTTATTCTATTTTATCACAATTTGTTTTATGGTTCTTTACATGAAATAGATGCAGGTGAGAACTGCATACGATACCAATTAATAAAACGACTGTTCTAAAATGATATAAAATGCATGTATATTATTAATGTAATAATATAAAAATTGAATATCTATAAGTTGATATAACCACTCCAAATATACCATGACCGATATACTAATTTACTTATCTGTGTTGTTTAATTTTGATATATGTTTTTTGGTTGGGGATTTATAACATTCATTGTGTAACGTTTCTTTACATCTATCTCTTGGTGTTGATCGAATCGCAAATTTATTTTCAAATTTACAATAATATTTATATTTCCCACAAAAATTAGTGGAAAATGCTTGTTGAAAATTTGTCGCTAAGACATACCTATGTATGTATACGGCTATATTGGTTTCAATGAATTTTCTTTTCACTCTCAAAAATGTAAAACGCATTCTTTTGAGGTTTCTCAAATTTGCGAGAAACAGTTCTTTATTAAGTAAAATTACAATCAGTCCAATTTATTACATTTTTAATTGTGATAAAGTACAATATTCATACTACATTCACACGATATATACAAAACAATAAATTTATATAATAATAATACAATATAAATATATACAAAACAAAGTCAATAAAAAAATTATACAAAACAAAATCAATAAAAAAATATTATACTAAAAAATCAATAAAATTATTATACAAAACAAAATCAATAAAAATATTAAACAAAACAAAATATATACAAAAGTCACTCATACCTATGTACGATCCTCAAGCATACAGCACGTGAGTGGAGAATCTAGCCAATGCTAGAACTCCAATATACATGTTACAAGAAGTCTCGAGGTCACTGCCGTTTCAACCTTCTAGGAGGATGGTAAGGATGTGAGGAGCTGGATAAGGTTTGAGCTATGGGAATATGGTGATGGATAAGGTTCTGATGGAATTTAGAGAATTTTGATGGTATAAGGTCTAAAATAAATGGAATATTTAGGTCGCGGTGTAAGGTAAGGTTGGTGACATAATAAGGAGCATTGAGTTCTGAGGACTATGGATTGGAAGGATTGAATGCGTTTGATTTTAGAAAATTTTGCGGTTCCCCACAGTTCAATTCCGTAGGTCCAGATAGGTTTCAGTACTGTCTTGTATATTAGCAGTTTGTTTTCTATGGATAGTTTAGAATTTCTGTTCAGTAGTCTGTATAATTGGCCAAATCTGCGATTGAGTTCTTGTCGTTTAAGTTTAGTATGTGGGTTCCAATTTAGGATTTTGTCTAGAATGAAGCCAAGATACCGGACTGTGTCAGAGAAAGGGAGCGGAATGGAGTTAAAGAGAACTGGATGGCAAGATTGTCTTCGAAGGGTAAAGGTGGCATGTTTGCATTTGGATTGATTGATTTTGATTCTCCACTTGTTAGACCGATCCAATGTGCGTTTGGAGGCCTATGGATGCGATTTCGGGACCTAAGTGAGAGGATAGGATGGCTGTGTCATAGACAATACTGGGTCAAGATAGACTCGGTGTTGCTGATTACGTATATACTGATGGCTCTAAGAGTCCCTTAGGTGTGGGAGCATCGGTCGTGTGTAAGGGCAAACAACATATATTTCCCTTTCTCCACTCTGTAGCAACTATAGTTGGAATTTATTAAAGTTTAAGTGTTATTCACCCTACTAAAACAAACAGGATTATTTGCACAGACTCCTTATCGGCTCTGCTCAGCTTGAAACACCCTTTCTCCACCGACTCTCTTATTCAAAATACTCTTTTATCATTGAAGTCCACAATAGTTTCTAATAATTCAGTTTTTTTCGTCTGGGTACCGAGCCACTGCGGTATAGTTGTGAATGAACTCGCAGATCGTGCAGCCATAGAAGCAAAAACAGATGGCATTCCGTTTATTGGGGTGCCTATTGGCGACTATGTTTCTGTCATCAGGCATCGGATTCGATCGAAGTGGAGAAAAATTTGGCACGACACTACAGAAAACAAGTTAAGGGAAATAAGAAGGGAAACCAAAAGCGAAGGGAAGAGGTTGTCCTGGCACGCATGCGCATTGGACACACCAGACTAACTCACGGACATCTCATGGCACGGGAACCTCCTACTGACTGCCTAACATGCGGTAGTCCGGTTACTGTTAAACACGTTTTGACAGAGTGTAGGGCTTATGGTACTCAAAGAGCTCATATTGCAATTGACACTGACTTACCAACCGTTTTACAAGACAACTGCAAAACTTTTTGACTTCCTACGACAGACAGACTTGTACAATAGACTATAATATTTAATCCTTGATTTAAGGCGAAAATGACCCAAGTGGTTTAAGCCTACGAAAAAAAAAAAAAAAAAAAAAAAAAAATCAGCCGGTCCATCTGCAAACTCTATCTCTTCCTTTCTGGAAAAATCATCAGATTGAAGATTTCCATAACCGTAATTTATTGTTTTTCCTAGTTAGGGAGAACATATTTAAAATAATTTTTTTCTAGTAATATACTTAAAATAAATATTCACGCATTCAACCACTTCTTGTTGTTACAAACTAATATTTTGTTTAATATAACGGCAAATTTAATAAATACTGTTTCAGAAGAATATAAAACAAAGGTCATTTAGAGTAGCTTTTAATAATTTTAAATTTTGTCTCTTAGCTTTTAAAGAATTTAAATAAATCAATTTCACCATTTACCATAAATATTTGAATTCTTGTTCTATAAGATTAGGATTATTCCACTTATCTCAGCAATACAGATCCAGTGCTGAGAAATCAATGTTGACATGCTATCATTAATAGCTGTTGACAGCATGCGTATACAAGACTGAAACGACAGGAAACTCCCGGTAGATACTAATTAATACTGAAACGTTTACTTGATGAACGCCCCCCAACATTCCATTCCAGGAGGATATTAGTCGGCGGTTGCGATTAAAGATAGAAAATAAACTAATAATATTTATTGTCTTGCCAACGTTTTGATGATATCCGTCCGTAAAATCAATGTATCTTTGACAGAGCAGTATGTGAGGAAGTAAGAGCAATAAATTATAGATTGCCATATCCATAATCTATTGATTCTCTAAGTCAGTGAGAAATGCAAAAGCCACAATACTGACTATCCACCCAAAAAACATCTCCAATTAAAATCGCATAAATTATAATCCAAGATCGCTGCAAATTATTATACTATGGTTTCCAAATAGCTATATTAGGATATAAGAGTTCATAGGCGATTAACTAATATGAAATGTTAACAAAAACAAAAATGTAAGGAAAATGGTAATCACTAATACTGGTTTCAAATTTTTATTTTGCTCGCCGTTTTAGGCTACTTAAAAACTTACTAGAAAAACGGTCAAACTTCCTGTTAACTACAAAATGCTCATCTACATGACTAATGTAAGACCAATCTGGACTTACGGAGTAGAGCTTTTGGAGTCTACTAAACCATCAAATTCTTGTTACCGATTTGGTCCAGACCAGGTATCAATCCATTCATCACAAACTCCATTCTCACTCTAATCCACTAGTTACCATCCTTTTTTCCTCTTCAATTCCCGATAATCCTCCAAGGCGCCTGAAAAGGAGATGGCCCCAGGACCTTCTACATTAGAATATTTTTAGAGTGCTTCCGATGGGATGCTTCTCTAGATGTATATCATGTCACTGTATTATATAACTATCCAATTTCTTTGATGTATTTTTTTTTGTTAATACAGTTGTAAATACCAATAAAAAATATTAAAAAAATATATCCATTTCCCTATTATTTCTGAATCAATTCCAATGGTTCTTTTTTTCGTTCTGTAGGAAATTAACTTCTCTGTCAAATAAAGTGATCACAAATGTATTTATTCGTACGCCGGACAACAAGATTTTTTTCGTTATTTGTGTGCAATGTATCTTGAAAAATAACACATCAATTTTTTATTGCTGGAATGCGGGAGATCAATTTTTTTTAATCGATTAAAAAGGTTCAATTTTGAATTTTTTTTTTTTACATTTTTTACTTTCACTTACCTATATATAAGATATATAGTAAGGGAAAGTATTGCGATCGTGAAAAATTTCGAATTACAGTTTTCAACGGAAATACACGTTTTATGGTCAACTGAGTACAAATAACCAAGTCCCGCAAAAATGTCAGTGTGTGTGGTAACTCCCGGGCGGAAACGAAAAGTTCTATAAAACTGAAATTTCATATTTAAGAAAATTATACGCACGAGTCGTTACAAATCCATTTTCATCAAAATGAGCTTACCAGATGAGCCACTTTATACTATGCATTTTGCACCTTTTTTCGATTTTCTCGAAAACAGTTCCGACGCTTTTGATTAAACACGCTATATCGATGTATAATTTAATGGGCTTTAACACCACGTAGGTTACATTCTGATAAAAGTAGTCTGACAGGGCTTAAATGTCGATATTTCAAAAAATAAAAAAAAATATTGTTTTAATGCAATTTTTCGTTTTTGAACATAAGAGCAGTAATATACATGTATGATATACCGTTGGAAAGCTAAAGATTTTAGAAAAAATATTATCTTATACTCATGCTTTTAAAAGTTAATAGAGAGTGATGAAAAGAAGATAAAACTAACTGATTATTTTAGAAAATAATATAATAGATTTTTTAATAAAACATATGTTTCTAAAGAAATTCCATTTAACTAATTCTATGATGGTTTCACTCATTTTTATCTCCTACTGTATTGGAAAATTCTTTAATTGATTCTAAAAACGAAGTTTAGTGAAAGTCGTGTGTTACCCGCACCAGATTTTTGTTTTAAATACTTAGGCACATAAAGTTTATTCAATCTAGTATACAAAAGATCGGTGCTGTAACAAACGTAACCATGGTCTATAGAAGCCTACTGTTGGTCCAGCAGATGTTAGCATGGATCCTTAGTATAACAAGCTACCTACTTTCAGTTAATCCACCGTAAGTTGAAAGCTATTCCTTTCCTTAACAATGTATTATCTACACTCCTCTAAGGTGTCATTCAAAGGTATCCTTCAAAAGAGATCCTTGGACCAGACGCACGTGCCCTTAAGGAAGGGCCATCAGCGAGGAAGGCTCAGGTAACCCTCAGTACAATGGAGAATAAATGGCGAAAAAACCCTAAAGGCGGAACAGCCCTGTTTTCTTTATTTCTCTCTATTTCCACTGCTACTTTGATCTCCTATTTACTCAAGTCCTCCTTTTGCACATTTCCTTTCTCCCACGGCTCAGTATTGTCTTATTGAATAAAAGGTCGAGACACAGGAAATTACAGTAAACATGGAGAACGAAATCACCATATTGACTCGTTTTCTATCTAAAAACACATGATCCATCCACAAAGGTATCTCACACTTTAAGTTCCTCATTACTTCAACCAAACAATGTGTTACGGATGCATTGGATCTCCTTGTTGTTATATATTTCATTATGCAATCCATGAAATTTGATATTTATTTAGTTTATTATCTATAATTAGGAATCCAATGTCGAATATATTTGATCTTTCTCTCATAGGTTATTGTGTGTTTAATAGATTAAAAAGAAAGTTTTTTTTGGAACGAATTGAATAAATCGTAATAAAAATTTCAAATAATTTTTATATTGTATCTAATAATTATTATTCTTTCAGAAAGTCGTATTTCAATCGAAAATATTTCAAGGTAAAAAATATTTAAAAATGCGAATTTACTAGTAACTTTCATTTATTTTTTTCCCTTTTTTAGAATTATTCGGGGTATTTTTGGTTAAAAAACAATAATGAATTTTGTTTCCATCTTCGAAAATATAAATATAAGCGAAATTTCAATTTTTTTTTTCATTTTTCCTTTTTTTTTTTTTTGTGTGTGTGTATTTTGCTTATCGCGCTTTACTGCTAGTAAAACTCTATACATTTTATTTTTCTATCTTCAAATATAACTGAGTTATTGAATAAAATCCTTTTAATCGGCCGCCATTTTAAAACTAACCAGCTGATATCAACGTCTAGGTGTTAGGATCATCGTCGAATGGACTGTTTTTGTGGCGAATTTAAAAAAAAATTGTCCAGTAGTTTCGGAGAAATGCCGCGGACAAAATTCGTTATTCGGATTCTACGCATCTTGAAACGTAAGCTCTCACATTTTAAGCAGAGGTAACTTTTTTTTTGGTCGATCACAAAGGTTGATTATTGAAAATAAGAAACCAAAATGCGAATTTACTAGTAACTATTTATAATTAGAATAAAAATTGTTGTTTTATTTTTTTTTCTCTTGGTTCTCACAGTAGTTTATTTAAGCTAATATTTTTTTTTTCCCCAATTAACAATATGAAATTTAATTAATAATTTATGTAGTTAAACATCTTGTACTACATAAATGAAATATGATTTGTATATATATAGGAATTTATGGTGATTTTGTTCACTCATTCAACCCAAATCACACATTATTTACCTCTCTACTTAAACACAATATATATCTTAGTCTCTTTTATGAAATATGGTCTTTATGGATTCCATTCTTCATTCTCTTCCTTCGATTACAGATCTAATGTTACATTGTGGCTACAGCGCCCTAACTCGGCCTCCATTGGCTCAGACCAGTGATACGGCTGAGATAGAGGCGTTGGGATCTCATTGATTCCCCTTTTTTCTCCACAAGTGGAGGGGAAAGCGCACTCTGGGGTCCCTCTAGCAGTTGTATATATTGTATATAGTTATGATTGTTTGTATGATGTTTATTTATTTGCCTACTTTTTATTTATCCTATTATAGGTTGTTATTTTGATTTCTTTTGCTTTTTTATTTATTATTATTTTATTGTATATATATATATATATATATATATATATATATATATGAATTTATTTATTTTCTACTTTATGTAATTTGACTATTATTATATTATATTATTATTATTCTTTTTGTATATACTGTATGAATGTGGTCTCTTATCAATATTGTTATTGTTCGTTTTGTAA
Organism: Piezodorus guildinii; assembly: GCA_023052935.1. NCBI lineage: Eukaryota > Metazoa > Arthropoda > Insecta > Hemiptera > Pentatomidae > Piezodorus > Piezodorus guildinii. Next base: position 212,788,026 of record CM041292.1, on the reverse strand, counting down.
CAAATTGTAATATATCTCAATAAATAAAATATATAAAAAAAAAAAAAAAAAATGTTACATACAAATTTTTCTTGTCTGGCTGAAATATATGCCTTTTTTTTAATTATGTCCCACTCTTAGAGTACTCCTATCTTAATTGCAAGCATCGTCTTTACAACTACAAGAAGATAGACTTCATTCAATTACCATACCTTACTAAAATATGGTATTATATATCTATTTCGGAAAACTGATATGGTAGATATGAATATATACCTAAATAAAGTTATTTCTGGACTTGGATTGATAAGAAATTTTGTAAAAATTAAATAAATTTATTATGAAACTAATAAATTCACAGTCAATTTGTTATAGGGCGTAGGTGAAACCCAACTCAGGTCTCAAAAGCTCTGGTCTCACTTCATCCTAAACTATTCAGTCGATCCTGTAGGAGACAGCATGTCCTGGAGTGTTGACAACGGTGGTAAGGGTGGCTGGGAGACCCCATGGGGCGGCGTAGGAGGCAACGACTGGAGCAGCGAGTGGGGCGGCGACTGGAGCGGCGTAGGCCAAGGGGCGGAGTAAGCCAAGGGAGCGGCGACGTGGGCGATTACTGGAGTGGCCAGGGGAGCAGTTGAAGCAGGGGTGGTAAGTGCACTCCTGCGGGCACGGGAGTGAGCGGCGAGGTGAGCGGCTCTAGCAGCGGCGACCTCAGGGGTCTCAGCGACTGGAGCGGCTGGGCCGAGTGGAAGGTCGTTAGCGGCAACCCTGTAGCCGAGACCGTCGGCGACGTAGTCGGTTCTGTGGACCTGTCCGTCGGTGGGGTTCAAGTAGCTGAAGCTTCCAACGCGGTTACCAGCAGCATCTTGGACGGCGCTGTGGACGGAACCAGGTTCAGCGTGTCCGTAGGCGGTGTTGCCAAGTTCATCCTGAGCGTGGTACTGGGACTTGGTGACTGGAGCGGCGACGGCGACGGCGGCTGGGGCAGCGAAGATTGGGGCAGGGGCAACAGCTGGGGCCCAGGCGGGAGCTGGGACAGCGACTGGAGCGACTTGAGCGACTGGAGCTACTGGGACTGGGGCTGGTGCTGGAGCATCTGGGGCTGGGGTCTCTTCAGCTTGAGCTGGAGCTGGAGCTGGAGTTTCGGCTGGGGCAGCAGATTCGGTCTGGGCTGGGGCGTCAGCTTGGGCGGCCTCGACGGCGACAGAGTCATCAGAAGCGGGTTCAGCTGGAGCTGGGGCTTCAATGCGAGCAGCAGCCTCGGACTTGGCAGCAGCGGCAGCGGGGGCGGCGACTGGAGCGGCCCAGGAGGCGAAGGCTGGGAGGGCGCTGTAGGAGGTGATGGCTGGGCCAGCGGCCACCAATGGAGCGGAGTAAGAACTGACGGCTGGGCCAGCGGCGACTAATGGAGCGGAGTAAGAGCTGACTGCCAGGGTTGGAGCGATGGGAGCGGCGTAGGCGTGAGCTACTGGAGCCACTGGAGCCACTGGAGCGGCGACCAGTCCTCCGGGCAGGGCCCAGCTGCTGTAGCTGTATCCTGGCCTAGCCAAGGCGCATGCCATCACGGCACTGAGTACAACCTGTAACATCCCAAAATATATTAGTTAGCAAATTTTCAAAATACTTCTATTTATTACATTTGTTATTCAGAACTCCTCAAAATTCTGCACTTCACACAAAATGAATTATAAATTTTAAAATTTAAACATGAGAATACAACTATTAAAACATTATAAACTATACAACTATATGTTCTTTTCTTGTTGCTAAAGTTTTACAAAATTTACAATTTTAATTTGGTATAAAAAAGATTTTGACATAATAAGAACTTGAAACCGTATGTGTCTATTTTGTAGGTTTCTCTCTTTACTAAGCATCCCTAAGGGAATATGAATAGATGAAGAAATGAGTGCGATGCCCATAGAGAATGAAGGTTTCTATGAAAATTTTAAACTGAATTAAATTGTAACACAAATCACTAGTTCGCTAAAACATTAAAGCACTGAGGATGCTTGAAACACTCCGTTATTGAACAAATTTATTTCGTTTGTTTTGAACATATAAAGATATATCGTCTTTATACACGCTGGATTATATTATCCTTAACGATGAACTTGACCCTAAACTGCATCATCTGTAAACTGATGGTACGTTTTTTCCGAAATTTTATCCGTATTCAATCTATAACAGTTTCGCCTAGTGACCGCTAACTTTATCTATAACAATATTTGCACTGCCTTACCAGGAGCTTCATGCTGCTTTTTGGAGTCTGACTGAGAGACCAATTGACACAGACCAGGCTCCGAATGAGGCTTATAAAGCCTGTGCCAAGGTCGTAGCATCTGATACTTCCTTGTAAAATAGGTGTGGCACCTCTGGCCCCGCCCAAATCGATGTATCGAAAATACGCTCATTTATTTTTGAGAGACCAGTTATCCAGGCAAAGACGACTGCATTCCTCAAGTCATCAGCTGCACAAGGTGCCTTTGTCCTCCCCTTTCTTCTCTGGAAAAACCAACCTAATGGAATACTTCAGTTAGCTGGAGCTTTGTGGAGCCCATTGCGAAAGTATAGGACAACTATGACTTGAATCTTGAAATGAAATAAGCATAGGTATAAAAACATAATGATAGTTAGCAATCTGCAATATCGAAATTCCATAAATCATATTCGAGGTATAAAATTACACAAAAGAAACCTACATAATAATTCATCATTTTAAGTCCATACCTTTACTCTCCAAATCATTTAATAGCCGAATAGAATATTGTACGAAACTAATTGATTTCATAAAGGACTGTTCTGGCTACGTTTTATTATAATCAATAAGCTTGTCTTTAGAGCTTTATTATATACATTATATATATTATTATATAATATATAGTATATATTATTATATATATATATATATATATATATATATATATATATATATATATATATATATATAGTATATATTCAAAGTTTAATCCTAATTTTAGGAAAATTAGTAGCTTAAATATGGGGGAATATTATTTGAAATTAAAGGGGCCTATGAGGATAGATAGATTGATCAGTCAACTAAGACTATGTCAACCCAATAAACTGAAAGTTACCAGTTACGGATTCCAAAATGGTTATTCAGATAGTAGCGTTGAATGCCCTATTTGTAATTCAGGCGAACCAGAAGATTTAAATCATTTTTTGTTGCAATGCCCTGTTTACTCCCCGTCCAGAAATAAGTACTTGAGGACGTATATTGGAAATATGTCTGATAATGACCTCATAGTACAACTTTTGTTGCAAATAGAAAATAAAAAGCAATTTGAAAATTTATTTTATTATGTAACAGAGTGTTTAAAGCTAAGAAATTTGTATTTGTCTATTCAAGAATAATTTAAGCACATTACTAAAATAACAATAATTGAATTTGTTAAACTACTTATGATTGATTTATTTGTTTAATATTTATACAGTTACAATTTATTTTGCCTTTTATTATGTATTTGTTTTTGATGCGTATTTTGTTTAGTACAGTTGTAATAGATTTCTTTGATTTATGTTTAACTGTTTTGTACAACGCAACTCCATTTGTATGGGCTAGCCCGAAAACAAATAAAGAGATTTATTTATTATTATTTATTATTATATAGTATATATTAATATATAGTATATATTATTATACAGTTAGAGTTTTATTTTCAAAGAAATGTATTTAAAATATATTTACAACCCCCTTTTTTAGGTTATATATATTTTTTTTAACAAATTGTAAAATATTTTATTTATAATAGTACGTATTTATTAAACGAAAAACGTAATGTGTACTCCAATGCTTTATACATGTGATTGTAATAATATTTATAATAAAGTTAACAATATACAAAAGATATAAATTAGGGTAGGATTTATTTATTTTATTCATAAAGGGAAGCATAACAATGACGATGTTTGATAACGTAAAATATTACTAATAGCAGTTCAGAGTTAATGTAAGAAAAAGGCTAAGAAATGTAATGTAAAAAATAATTGTTATATAGTACAAAGAAAAAATATAAGAATAGATCAATTATAATAATAATAAAAGCTATGAATCGGAAGCTTTAAATCGATTCATATAAATTACGTTTTTTAAGTGATTAAATATGTTTGAAATACTAGTGCTTTTACACTTTAATAAGCAATAGAAATGAAACGGTGGTTGAAACTTCGCAGAAAATATTTTTTTTTTAAGTTTAATTATAATAGAAACAAACTGCCAAATTTATAGTGTTATCTTATATATATGATATATACGATCCCAACATCTATAGGATCTTAAAACAAAAATATCAGCCAGTCATCACAATCTGTATACACAATTCTTGTAGTTACTTATTACTAAGCATATATTTACTTTCTTAAATCTAATTTTAGTAGTTGACATTATGAGAACTAACTATGAGACCTTCGGGAAAAAGGATTATTTCTGTTGTATACCGTATATGTATATATATACAGTATGTTCAAAAATTGATGGAATTAAAAAAAGATTTTGAATTCTGAGGAACATTGTTTGTGTATTGCGTGTTTTAGTTTTGCCCTAAAAAGGGAAATAAAGAAATTTACATCATTTGTAGTTGTAATGTAACGATTGAAAATGTTTCTTTTATGTGCCACGTTAAAGCTTAATAATTATTTTTAAATGCTAATAAATATATCAACTATAATTTTGAGAAAAAAAAATATTTTTGACTTAAAAACGTAAATTATTAGTGGATATATAAACAACGATTTTTATAATAATAATATTTTGTTATTTTTAAGAAACAGAAAGAAAGATCTCATAGAAAAATCTAGAACGGTAGATATTTCATTCGCTAATTCATTGCATTCTGTTCAATTTCACCCACTTTGCTATTTGTACTGGTTTTGAACTGTCTTTTACGAAGGCCAAACTTCTTGGATGTCGAGAGAAGGTATTCTAAATATAACGTTTGGCGAAAGAGAAAGGTGGAATGGAACTATATATGGAACAGCTTCGTCGGAAATGCATTCGTTTAGAAAGCATTCCTGATTTATATTACTCACTAAACGTTTTAATAAGTTTTGGTCATTAATAATAAATTAGTATTAAAATTATAACATGAATCTAAGATATAATCATTAATTAATAATCAAAGGACCTTGAAAATAAATATAATGAATAGAAACGTGAATCTAATGAAAAGGTTTCTTAAAACCTTTAACCTGAACCATCTCCACATAACAGCTTTCAGACAATCTAAAGGTTGACTATTTCGTCCACAAAGACTGCTTTGCCTTGTTATTATATAAGTTTTAGATACAAATATTAACTTGATATATTAACGCATGTAATGTAAAAACAGTTAATTTCATGAAAGTTTATAGCAAAAACATGTTATTTTAAAGATGGTCAAAGTATGTTTTATAACTAAGTACCTCTGGCTACCAAACTAAAACTTTAATAGAAGTTATATGCTTTGTTTATTTGACTATTTTAAGCTTTGGCGTCACTAACTCTTTAAAACATAATGCGGACGGAAAAAAAAAATATATAAAAATTATAATTTATAGTTTTGTATATATCGTGTGAATGTAGTATGAATGTTGTACGTTATCACTATTAAAAATGTCCTGAATTGGACAGATTGTAATATTGCTCAATGAATAAAAAAAATAAAATAAAAAATAAAATAAAATTATAAAAAAAAAAAAAAAAAAAAAAAATATATATATATATATATATATACACATATATGTGTATATATAAATAAATATTAATAATAATAATACATAAATAAAAAGGTACAACACTATATTTTAATATATAATTTTACAGATCGTGATTACCTTTCATAAGCTCTTTAATTAATTTATATGTATGCTATATGTATAAGATAATTGACTACGCAGTTATATGAATTGTAATATATATATATATATATATATATATATATATATATATATATATATATATATATATATATATATATATATATATATATCATTATACGGAATTAATAATAATTTGTTCAATAATAATTTTAGTTTTATACTATTTTTATTGTTAAATACAAAGTTAAGAGAAATAAACTATGAGTAATTTTAATTATTTGTCTTTAGGACAGTTCCTTTACCAATGGAGCTTGTAGGCACATCACAAATAATAAAATTGTCTCCAGTATACATTAATAAATCTGAAAACAAAAATACAAATACATACAGGATCGCCATTTATACATTCACAATTCTCCATGATGCCCATAAATAATCACTTAAATATAATAATATTAATAAGACTATATGATTGCAAAAACTTGGTTCATCCTAAGCGAACCGCTTTAACAATGATTAACTTGTTCATGACGAAACATGTTCAAATCTGTTTAGGTATATTAGGAGTTCCACCAATATTTCATTAACAACTTTCATAGTAATATTATTTTGATATACCGAGGGAGAAAATTAAAGCAATGTCCAGTGCCGCTCAACCACCAACTGACGAGGGACCAAAAAAAATATGACGAGGGAAAAATATGTTTCTTAACAGGCTGATCTGGGAAGTCCGAAAATATTTATGGTTTTTTTTTTTTTCTCATTTATTCGTACATATTACAATTTGTCATAATAGACAATAATAATAGTGCTACAGGATCTCATTCATACAATATTTACAATATAAACAAAAGGAAAGTCAAATTACATAAAATCAAATCAAAATAAACGTTCACACTACTACAAAACACTTGCCCACCAATTTTATCGACAATCAAATTCCTCAGACCAACTCTGTACATTATCTAGGACTGACACTCGATCGAAGGTTGACTTGGGGCCCACATATCAAGATGAAAAGACAGGCTCTTAACCACCGACTGAAAGTACTATACTCACTTTTATCTAAATCTTTAAAATTAAAAATTAGACAGAAACTGAATAGATACACATAACTTCTTAAGCCAATATGGACTTACGCTTCACAGATGTTTGGTTCAGCAAAAAAGACTCACATACAAAAACTGCAATGATTTCAATCCAAAATTTTAAGACTGATAACGACAGCTGAATAGCTGAAATGCCAGTCAGAAGAAGGCTAAAGAGAAGCTGGATGAGGGACCTCCTCGGATAAAATCAAGCCATGGAAGGGGTGCTGCTGGGCATTTTCCTTCCCCATGCCTACCATGTCTGATCTCAAATTGTACAGCACATTTGCTGATTGTCAGATACATTCTGACAGGCGTGAATGTAGATATAAAGAGAAAAAAAAATAAACGTATACAATAACAAAAAACAGTTATAGTTAGAAAGTCCTATTATAGCTAAACATAAAGTTCGTATCAACAAAGATATTTTTGTACCATAGCTCATAGGTCGGTTCTTGAAACATAAGTAGAGATAACATATTTCTTCCTTTTTTTCACTTTAGGCGGTAAACATATGAACATAGAAATTTTATCCGTTGCAGGACTCAGGATATTTTTGTGTTAAGAGGGTCACCAAAACTCATGCTGCCAAAAACTATAAGGCCTTGTTTGCAAGCGATAAGCTACTGGTAGAGAATAGGATTTACTTAAAAGGTCTCTTGCTATTACAAAGATTCATAATTATTTTCATTTAAATGTAGTATGAAGTAATGGGTTCCGATGAATTAGTTTGTTAATCCCTTGATTGTTAACAATGAAAATCTGAATATTATCAGCCGTCTTCAATAACTCAAAATCAAATTTATACCTTCTAGGTGATTCCTTTTCTCAACCCTCCGTGTTAATCGTTTGCGGTATAAAGCAGGTTTTTGAGCCAGCTAAATTTTTGTATGTCCTAAAAAAACATGTTGTTCGGTGATGTAAAATACATTCTGTAATTTAATAAAGGGTTGATTACAAAATGGCTTCCGTTAAAAAACGGAAGAAAGTGTGACTCATGTGGCTCACATTTTATGGTTTCCTTGGCGTAGCGGCGGACTACCCACTGCTCCATAACCAGTCTCTTGGGAGCCGATTCCGCTGTGTCCTTCCCGCCGAGACTAACATGGGTTCAAGGCCGGCGATGGAGCGGTTATAAAAATCAAACTTACTGTAACCCTCATCTTCTCTTGAAAAAATACCTTAAAAAAATTAAATAAAAGTGATATATCAAAATTAAATAAATATTTGGTTGTTTAACATGAAATGCCCGTTTTTATAGTTTCATACCCGATACATGGGTACCTTATGATCTCAATGAGCGGCATGTTTCAAAACATACCGTGCAAAAATTGGAAGAATTGGGCTACAAAGTTCTTCCGCACCCACCATATTCTCCCGACTTGTCTCCAACAGATTACCACCAGTTCAGAAATTTAAACAATTTCGTCAAAAGAAAACTTTTTGAAAATGATGATCAAGTGAAAAGTGCGTTTTCAGATTTTGTTTCACTTCATAGCTCAAAGTTTTTCAGTTTGGGGATAAAAAAGCTGGTGTCACGTTGGGAAAAATGTGTAGAAAAAGAAGGTACATACTTCGAATAAAATTATCCTGTTTTCATATCGTATTTTTAAAACGTATATTTCATGTGACACGACCTAATACATATACAATTCATTCAAAAATAGTGAAAATTTGGTTCAACCATTTACATTAAACATTTTATGCTTCATTGAAATGATATCTTTAAATCCGAGACTAATGCAGTACTTAGTATGGTATAACATTGGAGAAGTTCAACGAAGTTTGTGAGTCGGTTATAGGACAATTTTACTATGTTGGGAATCAATGAAAGACAAGAAAGTAAGAGATTTCAACCCCTGAATCATTAAGAACTATACACCGTCCACTCAGTACCGGCATCCCGTGTTCGAAGAGATATCTGAAGGTGGTTGAGACAGCTGAAGCTGTATCATAAACACAAGCTAAAATGTGCAGTAACACGAAAATCCGGTTTGTATTTAGCGTTAAGCAATAAATTAATTGATACACAACTCGTTCATTCATAACTTCCAGACTCCAAGGACCCGACTCAATGAAAGTATTGATTGACATTCCTGATTGACATTCAAAATCTAGAAGCCTACTATGAACTGCGTACTTTTCAATTTCAATCTGAAAGTAAAAATCTCTTTTTAAGTGTTATATTTATAAATATAATTGCTCTAATTTTCATAACCTTCTCAAAATTTAAATTCCTATATATAGCAAGGGAAAGTATTGCGATCGTGAAAATTTTCGAATTCCAGTTTTCAACAGAAATTAGGGTCCCCTGAGTCTAAATAACCAAGTCTCTCTAAAAGGTCTGTGTGTATGTGTGTCTGTGTGTCTGTGTGTGTGTCCGTGTGAGGTAACTCCCGGGCAGAAACAAAAAGTTCTATGAAACTGAAATTTCATATTTATGACAAATATACGCCCGAGACGTTACAAAACTTTTTTCACCAAAATCAGCTAACCAGAAGAGCCACTTTATACCATGCATTTTGCACATTTTTTCGATTTTCTCGAAAATGGTTCCGACGATTTTGACTAAAATCGCTATATTGATATAAAATTAAATAGGCTTTAATATAATGTAGGTTTCATTCTAATTAAAATAGTCTGACAGGGATTAAATGCCGATAATTTAAATTTTCTTCCCCTAAACTACCTTTTATTGTGCTGGTTCTATAAAAATAACCACATCATCTAGTTAGAATTGATAAATAACAGCTAAATATGCATGTTAAGCGAATTTGAAAAGAAACTAAAGGAGAAAACCAAACAATATTTTTTTAATAATGCAATTTTTTGTTTTTGAGCATAAGAACAGTAATATACATGTATAATATACCGCTGGAAAGCTAAAGATTTTAGAAAAAATATTATCTAATACACAAGCTTGTAAAATATGATAATGAGAGAGGAAAAGCCAATAAAACTAACTAATTATATTAGATGAAAATATAATCGATTTTTTAATAAAACACATGTTTTTATAGAAATTCAATTTCATTAATTCTTTAATAGTTTTTCTAATTTTTATCTCTAACTGTATTTGAAAATTCTTTAATCGATTTTTAAAACGGAGGTAAGTGAAAGTCGTGTATTGCCCGCACCAGATTTTTGTCTTCAGGAGCTCCACCCTATGCTTTGTTTCACATAAGTAATCAAGGGTAATAAAATAAATAAATATTAAAAAGCAATGAATTAATGGTTCATGATTAATTATACAACATATACCAGCATTTCTATAATGGAAGTATTAAACAACTCCATCAAATGACGTCAGTCGTGAAGGACAACACTATTATAGTAAAGGTACCGAGTATGATGATGTCATTAGTCCGGTAGGATATTACAGTGTATTCGGTATCCCAATCACACAAGTCTAATTACTTTACTATGTATCCAATTAGACGCAACACGTCGATAATCTAATCCTGTCCACCCATCTAATGATGAAACTGGACCTCGGAGAAAAAGCAGTCTGTAATAGTTCTTGTTCCTAGTAGCTTGATGACTACTCCAGGGAGTGGTTGACGAAGCATTATCAAAACACCGGTAATTGTTACAACCGGTTCTCTTATATTCGTACCTCTTGTTACGGTTTTAATTTACCTTACGTTTTTTTAATAATTTTTTTTGGTATTTACAATTGTATTAACAAAAATACATCATGTAAATGTGATGTGTTATATAATACAATGACATGATATACATGTAGAGAAGCTTCCCATTGGAAGAACTCTAAAATATTCTTAACTAGAAGGTCCCGATGCCATTTCCTTTTCAGGCGCCTCCTAGGATTATCCGAAATTGAAGAGGAAGCAAGGATTGAAACTAGTGGGTTAGAGTACCAATAGAGTTTGTCATGAAAGGATTGATACCTGGTCCGGGCCAAATCAGTAACAAAGGGAACATTAAGGTCTTTACGGATAAGTTTATTCGTGACTAAGTTTGGAGCGTTGAGGATTTTACGAAGGATTTTGGATTGTAAGAATTGGATGCTAGAAGAATTTGATGATTTAGAAGAGCACCAAAGCTCTACTCCGTAAGTCCAGATTGGTCTTATAATGTCATGTAGATGAGCCTTTTGCAGTTCAGAGGAAGGTTTGACCGTTTGCCTAGTAAGTGTTGAAGCAGCCTAAAGCGGCGAGCAGTTTTTTCTCTATCTATGAACGATGCTACAGTGGGATTAATGAATTTTTCTTTTCCAGGGTTAACTGAGATCTTTAATGAGTACCTGACAAAGAACAATCTTGGGACCAACATTTTCCCTACCGAGGAACGGCATATGCATGGTTTCTTTACTCCCTTTAAAAAATCCAGGGACCATCTGTCGGTTTTAAACCAGCGATTTTTTTCATAGAAGGCTGTAATAGAAGCCACTACACCTCAAGAGGTCCCCCCCTAAAATGCAAGGACTTAAACTGCTATAATTTTAATTTATAATGATTTCCATAGTAAAACAGTAATATTAATTGAATTAGTCATCATTTAAAGGATTAGTAATAAATTATAATTATGAATAACGAATATTTACTTTATTATAAAATTGGACTAATAAAGCTCATCTAAGAATTGAATAGATTGACTTGGGACCCACATACAAGACTTAAGAGACAAGAACTCAACCGACGATTCGGACAGTTATACCGATTACTCAACAGAAAATCTGAACTTACAGTTGACAACAAATTATTAATACACAAGACAATACTGAAGCCCATCTGGACCTACGGACTTGAACTGTGGGGGACAGCTAAACGTACTAACATCAAACGCATTAAATCCTTTCAATCCAAAGTCCTCCGTACAATAGTAAATGCTCCTTATTATGTCTCCAACTATACCTTGCACCACGACCTTAATGTTCCATCCATTTCAGACCTTATTCCATCCAAATTTTCCAAATTCCACCAGAACCTCATTCATCTTCCTAATCCTCTAGCTCAATCCTTATCCAGCTCCACTCATCCATACAACCCACCTAGAAGGTTGAAGCAGCAGTGGCCCCGCGTCCTTTTGTAAATATATTGGAGTTCTAGCACTGGCTAGATTCTCCACTCAATGTGATGTATGTCTGAATGTGTGTATGTGTATATAGGTATAAGCGATTTCTTGACTTTATTGTATTGATTCATTATTGTGTATATTATTTTATTGTAATGTTATGCCGTGTAAATATTGTAAAATGTAGTATGTATGATATCTTTCAGAACTACTATTGATGTCCAAACTGGGACAGATTGTAATTTTACTCAATAAAAATTGTTGTTGTTGATAAAAAAATAATTAAATATTTAATATCAGATTCTGCACGTGATTATTTATTTTCTGGCACTTTGAAGGGTTGTAAGGAGCTATTTGAGTAAACCTATATTACTTTATGTACGGAGCCCAAGATCCTTCATTGGTTGTGCAGGTATAGGCTTTTTCTGCTACTGTTGTGATACGCCTATAGCGAAGGAACAATTTTAGATTGTAATGCAAAAAGAATCAAACTAATAGATGTTTTTTCATGGGATTAATACGCAGGTCGAGGGCAGTGGAAGATACCCCATTACGCTGGAAATAAAAATGGGTCATCTCGCCTTAATCACCTCATTGCACGGCCGTTGGCCTAGAAACAGCACGAATCTCTATATGTACTGACCCTTCATGAGTTGTATAGGTACATTTGTCATGTGACTAATACTGCAACTAACTACTCCATCAAATTTAGTTAAGAAAAATGATAAAGCTTAATTACAATTTATTTTGATTATTAACGAAGTAGGGTTAGAAATGAATTAATCGGAGCTAAGTAAGGAGGAAATAAATAAAGAATTGAAGAGATTCGTGAATGATTCAGAGTGCAAGACTCGGTGTAAAGCTTTATGGTTAGAACGACGGTCATAGAGTCATCTATGCGGAACTTAAATTCTGTATGCATTATTCTTGATCAATTGTCTTCAGCTCAGTAAATTTGCCATGACATACCTATGTTGTGAGATCAATGGGATATATATTTACATAATGACCCTAAAATAACAATCAGAGGTTGGTGTTAGTTATGGCTACAATGATGAGTGTGGTAATAGGTGCTGAAAGTGTAATTACCTAGGGAATTATCATATTAGTGATGCTGCTCTGCTCTTCCCTACCATTGCAGAAATGCACCTCTGATAGTCATCTTGTTTAAGCAAGAAGCGTCTTGGATGAGGTAATGCGATGTAAATCTAGAGCTTTACTCTATTCTCTGGAGCATTTATTTTTGAAATCATTATAATGAAAAATGAGAGAAATCCATAATTCGAATGGCTGCTCGGATAGCAGAATCATTACGAATACACAGGATAATGTATCGATCCTGAAAACAGTCTGAAAGTAACCAAAAGAGAGAGATAGTGTAAAATTAATGTAAAAAACTACAATAAATATACACAAATTAGGCTTGGATATTTACATATCCAGTTAAAAATGTATATAAACCCACTTAATTCGCACAAAGTGATATGTTAATACTAAATTTAAATACTATTGAAGATAAAGCAAATAAAAACAACTTATAATTATAACCAATGTGTTATTTGGTTATACATTTCCTAGCGAATGTTCACATTTTATTTATATAGTAAGAAAAAGTATTTCGATCAAAAATATTTAGGAATTCGACCTTAAAATGGATAATAAAGTTATAAGGTAATTCTCTATAACCAAGTCAGGCAAAACAAATCTAAAATTGCGTGCGGTTGTAAATTTTACTAAAAATAAGTAGAACTTCGAAAGTTAAAATTCAAATTAAAGAAAGTGCCTTTTTTTAATTTCATAATTCTCATTTTGCATATTTTTCAAGAAAAGCTCTAACCATTTGTATTTAACTATAATATCTATTAATGTAAAAATATGTCAAATAATAATAATTGATAAAGTAGTTTAAAGTTTATATTAATGTTAAACAGTTGAGGAAATAAAACGTAACCAGTTATTTATCACTTTTAAGTTTTCAATGCACTATTGGTTTGTATATATATATATATACGTTTGTGTTGTTCTTAGGTTTCAGTCAATGAATAAACAATTTTATCTATGCGACGTTTCGATATATATCCAAAGCATGCTATATGGTTAGAATGACTGCCAAGGAGTCTACTGTGGGGAACTTAAATTCTGTATGCATAAGTCTTGATCGATTGTCGGAAGATCGATTCAAATCATATAAATTACTATTGTATTAACATTTAAGTTTCATATTATTTATATTTTCTTCATGTTTGTTGTTTAAAGACATGGAGTAAGATCAGAAAAGTGGATGATTCATAAAAAGTCATGACTTTGATTTAATTCTTTTATATGTATTTTGGATTACCATTCAAAAAAAAAAAAAGTACGTTTAGTTCTTTTCGTTCACATTGGAATATTTTAAAAATAAGTTGCATTTACTAAAAAAAAAGGAGTTGTCTAATGGATAGATTAATAGTTCACCATGGTGCAATTATTTATTTTGTTAATTCAGCTCTGTATTAACTCTGGTGTATAGAGAACCTTCTGGGGCACACCCAACTTCTATAAAGAAGGTATCCAAAATCGGGGAAAATCCCGGCGGCTTAGCGTTATCTAGGCCTAATCAACTCCTAAGATAAGGTTGTTTTTTTTTGCATGTACTGATGATGTGAAATTTCGCTCATTTGAAATTAATTATTGGGATAAGAGAAATTTGTTTAATAAACTTAGAACATTTTTTTTTCAAGGGTATATCATACTTGTATAGAACATTCCTCCGCAACCCACAAAATGAACTTCCGTCTGAATATATTTAGTAAAGTTTATTAAGCTTGTTTTTCCTTGGATTCACTGAAACTTTGGAAATATTTTGTTATCGTCCTCAATTCGTACTTGATATTAGTCATTAACTGTTTTCACGGAAGCAATGATTTAATTTTATTAATACTAATATTGCACTGAACGAATATTATGTCTGTAATGATGTTGATTGATTTCAAGACGGAAATTAAATTAATATAATTATATTATATATAATTAATACAGCTCGGCATTTCCTATATTTAACTCCTACTCGACCATCCAAGAATATCTTGGAATTTCCAAGCTACCGCCCGAATAAGGCAACTCAAAGCTGACCAGGTAATTTTGAAAAAGAAAGAATACGGTGTTACAGCTGCCGCACCTGTGTTTCAACCGTTTATTTAACAAAATAGGGAATCATTAATTTTTGTTTTAAACATAACCGTCTATAATAATTGTTCATTATATATGTATTTATTCAGGAATAGCTAAAATATAATCCTATTACATATTATAAATATATGTTAGTTAAAAATTGAATGTATTAACTCTTATTTTTGAATTCAAATTATATGATTCATTTTTTCCAAAATCGAAGAGCTGACCAAATTAAATTGTATAGAAACCTATTGATTATTGAATCGATCTCATATGAAGATGTATAAATAGTGAATACTTTGGTGTTTTAAATAAATATTAAAATTAATGTAGTGACCACAATCATACAAGTTTTTGAATCAGAATATAGGTAATATAAAAAATACCATAAAATTATCCAACTTTTAAATGTTAGTTTCAGTTTTATATACTACAACTTGGGTCTGACAAGTTTTGATGCATATTTTAAACCATAAAAACGGTTATTTGAACACTCCATTAAAAAAAAAATCTCAGTTTTACACGAAATCTTATATACCGTTTCGTAAACAAATAATAGATAATAATAACAACCAAATATAAGAGGATCACATTCTGTTTGGATTATTGAACAATAAAAAAAGAATTGCAATTATATTTATTCTTATTGAACAAAAATAAAAACTGATCATTGGTGCTTTTAGTTTTAAGACAATATTAGATAATTATTGCGAAAAAAAAATGAAAATTTTATATTTCTAAGATGTATTTTTATTGTATGCCTAAAATCATAGAACCTTTAACCCTTAACTGGCCACAATATCAAAATTTTTTAATTTTTTTTTTGTTTATTTTAGGCTAGAATAAAAAAAAAATGGGTTTACAAAATTGTTTGGCTTAGCTGGCACAAAACAAAAAAAAAACTGGGCTAACTTTTCCCAAAACCTTCCCTTGGCACAACAACATTCTATTTTTCATGTTTGTAGCAGTGGTTTTGCTTGTAACTTGCCGGGAATTTTTAAATCAGGCCATAAATAGAAGGTGTACGTAAGTTCACTCTGGCCTGTTAAGGGTTAATGATTATCAATGAAAAATAAAATGACTGGTCATTAATGAATACCGAACCACGACAGTTTCTTGTTTAAATTGTAATGATTGTGATTCTATTTCTTTTTTTTCTTTTTTTTAATTTACCTTCTATAACACTTTCCTTTCTACCTATACTTATATTACCAGCGTATTGTCAGTCAATAATGATCCATTAATGGTCTTCAATCCCAAATCAAAGACCTAGATGCATGGTGCAGAACTAGAGAATAACAATAAATTTTCAGCAAATCCCAACAAATAACCTTCACGCTTCTTCATAATCCTAAGACACCTTGCAGTCTCCTTCATTAACACTCAACTAGTCCCTTTTGGACAGATCCGATAGCTATCACTCCATCTTCCCAACGTCTTACTTAGAATATAAGACTAAAACAAGAAAATCCTCGCCATTTTCAAATACTTAACTCCGCCTTGACCAGTGGTTCCCTAGAAAAAAACTTTTCACACATCCCTTCATTCAATTATTTAAATTGTCAGAACCACCTAATTTTAAAAATATAAATGTTAAATGTATATTTTTTTAGTTTGCTACCCAATGTAATGTAAATTTCAGGTGAAATATTACTGCTACTGAAACTTTGTATACCATACATGTCCATGTAGGGGAAACGGAAAAAAAAAAAAAAATGAACCAGGCTGTAGGAGCTCAGCAATGATAACCAGGAATTTTATTACGCAAAAGATTGAATTTGTCGGTGTTGTGGTTGTAAGATCAAAACAGAGGTTACAAAAATATTATAAAGTAATTTACCACTATTTTTCTAACATCTCGCGGACACCCTGGACATCGTTTTCGGACCCCTAGTGGTCCGTGGACCACCTGAAGGAAAACTACTGGTCTAGACAAAGTGCCATATTGTCAAAAAATAAGACCGATCTGGGTGTGAAGAATTGAACTTCGGGATCTACTAAACCATCGAATTCTTAATGTATCAATATCTATTAGATATACATCGATTTTCATTCCAAACTCCTGCCCACACAAAACCGCTTATCTGTGACCTCTCCTATATTTATTTTCCTGAATTTCTCTGAAGGAGACTTGGGGAAAATGGCAAAGAGATTTAAATTAGACATTGTAGTGCTACCAATGAGTATTTTCTTCACAGTACTATCATGTGTTTTAATCATAAATTATTCTTATTTACATGGTGTGTGGAATCAATACAGTTGTGACTTTCATTAAATCAATAAATAAAATAATAATAATAAAAAATAAAAAAAAAGTTGCCGGGGGAGTAGAAGTCGGTGAAGACGTTCTATCCATCTTACAATTCGAGGACGACCAGGTTGTCATAACATCGGATGAATTGGACATGGAATGTATGAAGAGAAAGCTCGTAGAAGTACATGCACACTGGGGTCTGGAAATAAATAAGGAAAAATATATGCCTATTCTCTCACCTGTCCCTGCTCACTGCCTGGAAGACTGGACGATTCCACAAAGCGATGCCTTCAGATATCTAGGCGTTACTATAGATAAGAACGCATCAATAGATAGGGACATATTTAACAAGATTGTTAGCGGAAAAAGAATTATCGGGATACTAAATGGAGTGTTATGGAATAAGAAGGTATCACTCCAAACGAAAAAGAAGATATTCCACTCCTTTCTGGTTCCACTCCTTCTGCGCTGTATGGATGTGAATCTTGGACGGCGAAAAAATCCCAGCAAAAAAAAATTGTTATCCCTGGAGATGGATTTTTAGAGAAGAAGTTGTGCCTTGTCTCGGTTAGAGAAAATCCCCAATAATCAAATAAGGAAAAGAGTGGACGCCGAGCTCACCATTCTCGAAGAAATTAGTAGAAGAATTATGATGTGGTATGGGCACGTTATGAGAATGGATGAAGCACGTTGGCCTCTTCGATTCATTGAATACTGCCCACCCAAGAGGAGAAAACGGGGAAGACCTCGGAATAGATGGATAGAAGAATGAAACAGTTGAAAGAAGCTTGCAAAAGAGGTTGCTTCAGAGCGGTCGGACTACCAAATTTCTTAGAAGTTAAGAGGGCATTTCATGCTGTACTAATGTATTCCTTAATGCTCAGTTCGATCAATAAGCACTGGGGCAAACTCCTTGAGATAGAAAGGATACCGATAGATTTGCAAAGAAAAGAAGCTGTTGTACGGTTCAGAATGATTACCTCGCGAAGCACTTGCATTGGATCGGAGTGGTAGGTTTGTGTGTTGCAAAGCGGGAAATGGAAGCAGCGCATCTAGAAGTATGTTCCCGCTTCCAAAAAAAAAAAAATAAACTGAAACTCCATCAAGATCAGGGATCACTTGTAGCTGGGTGGTTAGCATAACAGCTTCCTATGCCAAAGGTCACGAGTTCAAACCCGCAGGTTGTCCTAGGATTTTTTAATGAGAGTAAAAAATCCTTAGTTATGCCGTTAAAGAACCCCATCCTAATAAAACCTGAATAGATAAAATTTAGGACTCCCACTATAGCATCTTCCGATTAGTCAAAGTAGCGTAAAGTGACGTTCGTTAAAAAAAAAAAAATAATAATAAAAAAATAATAAAAAAAAAAATAAATAAAATAAAAAAATCCAGATCGAATGGTACTGGGCTGCTAGATCCCTTATGACGAAATCCGAAATGGGAAGGCATAAAAAAAAAACATTAAAAAAAATACGTTTTACTAATCGGTTTCTGATGTGGGTTTCAAGGGAATTTTAGAACAGGAAAAGAGACCCAAAACACTTTCATGTTATTGGGCTTGGTATCCGAAGTATTTACATAAATATTTGTATGACTCAGAAACCATATGATGTCATCATGTTTCGTAATTTGATATATGAGTATGTATGTATCAGACCATCTCATTCCACAATTGATAGCTTTAAATTATCATGCATTCGTAATGTCATTAATTAAACACTGAGAAGGAGGAAGTCATCAAAGCTAGCGGCCTAGAGGACAGCTCAAGTAGTCGGAACATAAGCCCGATAGACAAGGGAAGGATTATGGCTGGAGGGAGAGGATACGGCGGGGGCTGTAACAATAAGGTCCTGGAGGATACTGGGGAAATAAAAACCGACCTGGAGGGCCAGGATGTTATCCTTAGCTCCTGAGGAGCCTCCTATTGTTTGGACGGTCCTAAACAATCACAAGGTGGGTCTATGCGGTCTGCTCTTCCCTCTCGCTCAGCTCCGACTCTACGGGGATATATGTGTGGATGTATATGTCTACATAAATACAACAAGCTGTTTTTTCGGTATAAATTTGAAATATTTATTTAAAAAATTCAAAAATATTAAAGCAAAGATTTATGTTTTCGGATGAATAAAACAATATATTTCATACAAATTAAATAAAACATGTTATAGGGGAAGGGGCGGTGTCAAAATATCAACCACCATCCTTCTTCCCATTATAATTTTTTTTTTTTTTTAATTCATTTATTGAAATTTACAACTGTATGTTCATACAACAAGTAAATATGCTACAATGATAATACACATGAAAAAAAACATGAAGAGAAACTGCAAATTGCACTCTAGTAGTGAATCTACACAAGAAGGTCTCGAGGCCGTCTTCTTTTCAGACGCCTAGGCGGATTGTCAGGAATTGGAGTGGAAGCAAGGATTGAAACTAGTGGATTAGAGTGGGAGTGGAGTTTTTCATGAAAGGAGTGATACATGGTACAGGCCAAATCAGCAACATAAGGAACATTAAGGTCTTTGTGGATGTTTTTATTGGTGACAAAGTAAGGAGCGTTAAGGATTTTGGATTGTGAGGATTGGATACGGGAAGAGTTTGATGGTTTAATAGAGCTCAACTCCGTAAGTCAAGATTGGCCTTATGATTGTCCTGTAAATTAGTCTTTTGTAGTAAAGAGAAAGGTTAGAGCGTCTGTCAAGTAAATGTTGAAGTAACCGAAATCGGCGAGCAGTTTCTTGTATTTTCAGTCTTTTATGCGGATTTCATGTAAGACGTTTGTGAAGCAGGAGGCCTAAATAACGGAATATCATTAAAGGACACTGTAGGGCAGGATGTCATATGTTTAGAAGGGTAAAGATAATCTGGTGGGATTTATTGGAGTTGATTTTAATTCTCCAATTGTGACACCATACCTCAAGGTCTTGAATGTGGGACTCCCATTATAATAAATTATAATTATCAATTAATGAATAATTTAAATAATAATAATGAACAAGAAAGGTAATTATTGTTATGTACTTTTAATAAAATAAACATAGACATAAATTCATAACAATATACTGATAAACCAAAAAAATAAATAAAATAAATCTTAACTAAATGACACTGAATTAAAAAAAGCAAAAAAAAAAAAACAAACAAAACAATAATTAGAACAAAATGAGGAACAGAGAAAAAAATGTCTATACAGATCTATGATTACCGTTGATACTCTTGGTCGGTGGCTCACTCGCTGCACTTCCAGAATGTCACCGTGGCGACGTATATTGTAGCAGTGGTGGGTGGCTGGCTTGGCTTTAGTCTCAATATAATTTAAACGCACTGCACTGTGTACCAATAAAAAATAGCAGAAGTGGTCTTGCTGGAGCAAAGACTGAGCGAGGAGAGAGTGTCGAATGTGTAGACGACGCTATCGACATATTTTACAACAAACAAAAAATTGAATTGAATTGAATATGACTGTTGTAAAGTTGCATATAATTTAAAAAGTGATGTATTTTATTCTTTTGATTTTAGTTTTAAACAAACTTAAATAAAAAATTAAATGAATCACATTTAAATTATAATGAATAAATTTTAAGTCTAATCTGGTTTAAGCAATAATAAATAAATTTTAATAAACACATTTTAAGTCTAATCTGGCTTGAAAACATGTTATTATGTTTATTTAAATTTACAACTTATTTAAAATAAATACATCTCGTGTTTGTGACTGAAACAAATATATTGGGTTGTTTCACATGAAATGTCCGTTTTTATAGTTTCTGAAATACATAAAGGATTTTGCAGGTCTCTGTTGTTTCTTCCGAATGTTTATATATTTAAAGTAAACAGTTACTAATCATCTACCTTTGTATTATAAACATTAGCTTCCCAATCAAATACCCACTTTTTAGTATACCTCCAAATATGAACATGGAAACACGAGATTTTCGAGTAATATTTTTGTACGAGTTTAAACTCGGTCATTCAGCAGCTGAGGCCGCTAGAAATATTTGCAAGGCGTTAGGGGAAGGATGTGTTAATGAACGGACCATTCGCCGTTGGTTTGCTAAGTTTTCAGCTGGGGATACCGACTTGGAAAACTTGCCCTGAGGAAGACCTCCGTCCGTAATACACAACGATGTCCTCAAACATACAGTAGAAGGAAACCCCTGCCAAACAGTTAAATGACTCTCAGCACAACTAAATGCAAGTGCATCTACCGACTTGTCTCCAACAGATTACCAACTTTTCAGGAATTTAGACTACTTTGTCAAAGGAAAACTTTTTGTAAATGATGATGTGCGTTTTTAGAGTTTGTTTCACTTCAAAGCTCAGAGTTTTTCAGTTCGGGGATAAAAAAGTTGGTGTCACGATGGGAAAAATGTGTAGAAAAAGAAGGTAGATACTTCGAATAAAATTATCTTGTTTTCATATCGTATTTTTAATAAAAATCCTTTACCTTGAAAACGGACATTTTTATGTGACACAACCCAATACAATACCACGGTATGTAGAGACACTGCCCATTGGCAGCATTTAAACCAATATTCATAATAAGAAGTTCTCGCGGTCATCTTCCATTCAATCGCTACTAAGGATTATCAGAAACTGTTGATAAAGTAAGGATAGAAACTTAAACCTTTAAAAAATGACCTCTCTTACCATACTACTGATCTTACTGTGACATCCCACAAATTTCTCAACGGACTAAAAATCAGAAGTTACAGCTAAACGCAGATAAAACTAAAATTTCTCGATAAACTGTCTATCCTATTCCAAACCCAGTTTAAAACCTTGGAGACACCTTTAACCAAAATCTGACTTGAAATAACCTAAACTCCTTGCCAGAAAGGGGTATAAATCTATATTTATAGAATTATTGAAAAAATCTAATGAATCGAAAATACCGTTTTCAACGTAAATACACGTTTTAGGCTCCTCTGAATTCAAATAACCAAGTCCCGCAAAAGGTCTGTGTGTGTGTGTGTGTGTGTGTGTGTGTGTGTGTGTGTGTGTGTGTGTGTGTGTGTGTGGTAACTCCCGGGCGGAAACGAAGAGACCTATGAAACTGAAATTTCACATTTAAGATGACTATACGCCCGAGACGTTACAAAAACTTTTTCATCAAAATAAGCTTACCAGAAGAGCCACTTTATACCATGCATTTTGCACCTTTTTTCGATTTTCTCGAAAACGGTTCCGACGATTTTTATTAAACTCCCTTTATCGAGTAAAATTTAATGGAATTTAATATCATGCAGGTTTTATTCGGATAAAAATTGTCTGACAGGGCTTAAATGCCGATATTTTAAATTGTCTTCTTCTAAAGTACCTTTAATTTTGTATATTTTATAAAAATAACCATATTATCTAGTTAGAATTGATAAATAACAGCTAAATATGCAAGTTGAGAAAATTTGAAAAGCAACTAAAGGAGAAAACTGAAAAAATATGTTTTTAATGCAATTGTTTTCCCGCTTGGTCATTGGATGGCGCTGTCATTGCTGGACGCTCCAAGTAGTTCTAACACGGAGTGATGAAAAGACTCTCTGAATTTCGTAGATAATATTATAACATGTTATTTAATAAAATACATCTTTATATAAAAATCAAGTGCAAATAATAATTTAACAATTTATTTTTGTTTCTAAATTTTTTTTAAAAACTCTTAAATTGATATTAATAATTGTGGTAAGTGAAAGTCGTGTGTTACGCTCACCAGAATTTTTATTTTCTCCTCTGTTTATTACTATCCCTCTTTTTAGTGAGGGATACCAATGTAATGAATGATCTATCATAACCATTGAGTATACATTATTTTAATAAACTTCTAGTATTTCCATGGTGATAATAATACAACTCCAAATTCGATAATAGCCTTGCTATAAATAGGTATAAAAGTGGCTCTTTAAATAAGATTTGAATGGGACAGAGGAGAGAGGTTGTTAATGAGACAGCGGTGAAATGGGTTCCCATTGTAGCCTTGTCCCTTTGCCGGAGTGTCGCCTCTCAAACGGCTGATAGCTTCCTCCTGATTGGCGGTTCCGTCCAATCTATTTACTCACTGACACTCTAAGGCAGTTGGACCTTACCTACTTCTCGCACATCATAAAATTGATTATGATGATATGAAACCCTGATTAAATTTTCATGCTTCATTTTGTTTTAGCACATTTTTTTTCTTTGTTACTTGAGTATTAAACTAAATAAAGGAGATAAGTTAACAATTAACAATGAACAATTCTGCCACAGCCGTGAACTAGAGAACCGTAGATCAGTGCTCAATGTACGTGAAGACCTAGACAATCTTGAATGACAAATTTAAGAGTAAATAATTTTATTTAATATGTTATCATTGGTTGTAGTTCATTTGTGTTCAATAAATGTTCCTAAAGCAATTTTTCTGTCCATCAAAAATAGTTTTTAACAATATATATATTATATATATATATATTTTTTTTTATATATGTAGATTTATTGATATTTACAACTGTATTTAAAAATACATTTATCAAATTTAAAATTATTATATTTGATCGAGTCTGGCACGCGGGATTGCTTTATAAACTCCGAACATTCCTCCCTCCTACATATTTTCTTATTATCCAGTCATACCTCAGTATAGATCCTTTATAATAAATCAAAATGGTTCCTACTCCTCCTCCTTTTCTCAGTCTGTTGGTGTTTCTCAGGGCGGCATCCTGGGACCCATTCTTTATACAGTCTATACAGCTGATGTCCCAACCCATCCTGACACTTTCCTTTCTACCTATGCCGATGACACTTGTGTGTTATCAGTCAATAACGATCCAACTGCTGCTTCTCAAACTCTCCAATCCCCCACCAGAGACCTTGAGGTATGATGTCAGAATTGGCGAATTAAAATAAATCCCACCAAATAAACTTTACCCTTCGTCGTAAACCTATGACATCCTGCCCTACAGTATCCTTTAATAATATTCCGCTTGTTCCGGTTGAACAGATCCGCTACCTGGGACTTCTACTTGACAAACGGCTAACATGGAATCTCCACAGAATAGACTGAAACAACAAGAAACTGCTCGCCGCTTTCGGTTACTTCAACACTTACTTGACAAACGGTCAAAGCTTCCTCTTAACTACAAAAGACTCATCTACATGACCATCATAAGACCTATCTGGACTTACGGAGTAGAGCTATAGGGGTCTACTAAACCATCGAATTCATCTCGTATCCAATCCTTACAATCCAAAATCCTCAATGCTTCATATTTTGTCACTAATAAACTTATCCATAAAGACCTTAATGTTCCATATGTTACTGATTTAGCCCGAACCAGGTATCATTCATTCCATGAAAAACTCCATTCCCACTCTAATCCACTGGTTTCCATTCCGTCTTCCCCCTCAATTCCTGATAACCCTCCGAGGCGTCTGAAAAGAAGATGGCTCCGAGATCTTCTAGTTTAGGATATATTTAGAGTGCTGCCAATGGGTGGTGTCTCTACATGTATTTCATGTCAATTTACCATACGTCCATCACATTTACTTGATGTATATTGTATACAGTTGTAAATATCAATAAATATGTTTAAAATGAAAAAAAAATATTATTATGTTGACTTCCATTGGCCGTAGATAAGGTTAAACTTCCTCTTCGGGCTAAGACGTAACTCAACACCCGGGTTCTCCAGGTTATAAGAATAAAAAAATAAAAGATGAATGGGTCAGGCGTCCCTTAAAGAAAGGAAGGAGGTCTACTCCAGTTTCAGGATGGTCTTCAACGCTAAGAACGGTTCAGAGAAAAAGGGATGACGAAAAAACCTTCAAGGGATAAATCTAAAGTTTCACTCCCTTCCTCGCCTGATTCGATTTCCATAATGTTGTAGATTAACGCGAAAGAGTGTTAGTAAATATGTTTTGAGAATGAATACGTTTAAGACATAATTTAGATCTCAATACTTTCTTCCATATTCAATTATATAAACCTGGAAAATGTTAAATAAAAAGTTAGAAAAACAGCGAACATAAAGTTTATCATTTTCATCACTCGTTCCTTGAACAATTTTTTATTTCTCCTCATATCTTCCTGTGAAGAATTATCCGACAATAAGCCCTATATAAAACATAAGTAGCAGACATGATAGGCATGGTAAATGAAAGTGTCCAGCAGTATCACTTTCTAGTCTTGAATTTAGCAGATGAGGTCTCTCGCCCAGCTTCTCTTCAGACTTCTTCTGTCTGGCATTTCAGTTGTAGACATGTCGTTTATAAATCTATTGTCGTTTCTGGGCAGGTTACTATTAAAAAGAGAATAGAGATTTCGTATGTGTAGGTCAACTGTTAGATGATGTAAGTCCGTATGTAGGGTTTTGTTCTTTACGTATCAAGGAGCTGTCGTTATTATACTTTTAAAATTGAACAAATGAATAAATCATAGTTTTTAAATAAAAATAATTCATTACATTATTATTTTATTGAATGAATAAATCAATGAATGAATAACTTTATTTGCTTTCGGGGTAACCCCCATACAAATAGAGCTGGCTACATAACAAATATATAATACAAAACGTAATTCAAAGAGTTAAAAATATACTAATTCATATTAGTTTATTCAAAAAAATTCTAAGTATTTTCAAGAAAATATCAGGTTTTTATTTTTTATTTTATTTTATTTATTTTTTATTTATATTTTTTTTAAATTTTTATTGTAAATATTGTATGAATGTTATCATGTAGCACTATTATTATTGTCCATTGTGACAAATGGTAATATATCCGAATAAATAAATATATATTTTATTTTTTTTTTATTTTTTTATTTTTTTGTTAATATCACCGAGATAAGTGAAGGTCGGTTTTATTTTACTTAATTTTTTTCTGTGGCTAAATAATTTTGTAAAAAATACAAGTATATCGTTGAGAAATAATAATATTTACAAATTATTTTTAACAGAGAATAATAAAACATTGAGGTAATACAACTTATGGGTGCTTTGCATAAAAATCTAGTAAATCTATGCGTTAGAAACTATATATTGATTTTTTTTAAAAGCTTAAAACACCATACACTTCTATATATTAAATTAAATCTCAATTTTAATCTATCTGATTTTTATACATCACTATAGCCCATCCTCGTTCACCACCTCATGCATGGTTAAGTGCCCTATCTGTAGAGACTTGGGCCATACTTCATCTATTGGGTTGTTTCACATGAAATGTCCGTATTTATAGTTTCTGAAATACATAAAGGATTTTGCAGGTCTTTGTTGATTTCTTCCGAATGTTTACATATTTAAAGTAACAGTTACTAATCCTCTACCTTTGTATTATAAACACTAGCTTCCCAATCAATTACCTACTTTTTAGTATACCTCCAAATATGAACATGGAAACACGCGATTTTCTAGTAATATATTCGTATGAGTTTACCTCATAATCTCATTGAGCTACGAAGTTCTTCCGCACCCACCATATTCTACCGACTTGTCTCCAACAAATTACCACCTGTTCAGGAATTTAGACAACTTCGTCAAAGGAAAACTTTTTGAAAATGATGATTAAGTGAATAGTGCGTTTTCAGATTTTGTTTCACTTCAAAGCTCAGAGTTTTTCAGTTCGGGGATAAAAAAGTTGGTGTCGCGTTGGATAAAATGTGTAAAAAAAGAAGGTAAATACTTCGAATAAAATTATCTTGCTTTCATATCGTATTTTTAATAAAAATCCTTTACCTTGAAAACGGACATTTCATGTTATATTTTTTCGCTTTAATTTGCATGTTTTATTTTATTATTTTTTATTCTGGTCAATTATATATTTCCACCCCCAAAAAGTTATTCCTGAAATACGAGTAATAAGAGACGTATAATCAAAACGCCAGATTTTAAATAAGTTAATATGCCATCCTCGCGCGGATCTCATTACCGCGTATGGGGAGCGTCCCACGGGTGGCGGATGTGGGGATGGACGGTGGAATTTCCTCGGAAGCTTCTCCCGGCTAAGTCCGATGGACTCGCTGACTAACAATGAGAGCGGCCACCCAGGCTTGCTGGAGAGTGTGACGTAGGTTCGAACGCCCTACTCACATATTTTAGTTCACAAAATTCCACAAACAGTTATGGATTCCTCTGAGGTAAAACGCTCATTATCCGGAGGTAAACTAGTCCCCCGTTCGGGTCTCCGGATGGGGACTGCTTCAGGGGAATCATGGCGCAAGATGAAAATTAGAGATCTAACAATAGGGACGTGGAACGTTAGAAGTTTAAATACGGCAGGTGGGTTAAAGTCGGTCGCGAATGAAGTTAAGGGGTACCATTTAGATATCGTTGCATTACAAGAGGTTCGCTGGCCAGGGGAGGGTTCGTTAACAGAAGGAAAGTATACTATTTGGTACAGGGGGAGCGTTAATTATTGTTTAGGTACCGGGTTTCTGATTAGGAATAGATTTCTTTCCGCATTACCGGATGTACAGTTCTTTAGTGAAAGAATATCGGTTGCTATATTTCAAGGGCGTTGGTTTAAAATCGCGTTTATAAACATTCATTTTCCCACCGAAGACAGTGATGATGAAGTGAAATACGAATTTTATGATAAACTAGAGACGGTTTATGATAAGTTACCGCGAAATTACATTAAAATAATACTAGGCGACGCGAACGCAAAGGTTGGAAGGGAAGAAGTATATCGTGCTACAATCGGTAAAGAAAGTTTGCACGAATATAGTAATGATAATGGGACCCGACTAATAAACTTTGCCATTTCGAAAAACCTAGTAATCAAAAGTACTACGATTAAATATAAGGATATTCATAAGTATACGTGGACATCGCCGGATGGACAAACACGGAATCAAATCGATCATGTTTTAGTACAAAACAGATGGCAAAGTAGCATAATTAACGTGAGATCGTATCGTGGTGCAGAATGCGGTTCTGATCATGAATTAGAAAATCGTGTAACTTCGACAAAAACTAAATACAAAAAAGAGAACACCGAACTATATTCGTCCCGAGAATTTCGATTTGGTTAAATTGAACAACCCCGAAATTAGAATACAATTCGCGATAGAAGTAAAAAATAGGTTCGAAGCTTTGGAATCCTTAGAGGAGGAAAACCAAGATGTAAACAAACTATGGGATGTGATCAGGGATAATATTAAAGAGGTCGGTAATTTATGTCTTGGGAAAATCGAAAATCGAAAGGGATTGTCAAAATATGTGCGAAAAAGAAAAACCGCTAAACTGAATTCCTTAAATAATCCAAGCGATAATAATGTGACTTACTTTCGGTTTGTAAATAACGAAACTTCAAAATTCTTAAAAAATAAGAAAAGAGAGTATCTTAAAGGCAAAATAATAAAAATAGAAAAAAACAGAAGCGAAAATAACGTAAGAGAGATGTACAAAGGTATAAACAAATCGCGTAAAAGATTTGAACCGCTATTGAATGAGGTTAAAGATGGAAATAACAATATAATTGCGGATCCTTCTGAGATATTAAATGAATTTAAACAACACTTTGACGGCATATTAAATACGGAAAATAATAATCAATCTTCTCTCTCTGAATATCAGAGCGCTGAACCATGGATAGACGCACCGAGTAAAGAGGAAGTCGAAATGGCGATAGGAAAATTAAACCGTTATAAGACTGAAGGAAATGATAATATCACGAGTGAATTAATAAAGGCGTGTTAAAAGATCTGGGAAAATAAAAAAAATGCCCGAAGAATGGAAAGAATCAATACTTATTCCGATTCACAAAAAAAGACCGAGGTCGGATTGTAACAACTATCGTGGGATCTCTCTACTCCCAGTATGCGATAAAATATTCACGTCTATTCTAACTAGTCGAATCACGGAATACGCTGAGAAAATTATCGGAGATTACCTATGTGGTTTTAGGCGAAATCGCTCGACTATTGACCAAATATTTTCCTTACGTCAAATATTAGAGAAAAAATTGGAATACAACGGTGTAGTCCATCAACTTTATATCGATTTTAAAAAGGCTTATGATTCAATAGACCGTCAGAAGCTATATGTTATGTCATGCTATGTTAGTAAACCTATTAGATATGTGTTTGTCAGAAACATGCCATAAAGATAGATTCGGTCATAATTACTCCGAGAGATTTGAGGTGCGATCGGGTTTGAAACAGTGTGACTCCCTTTCACCTGTGGTATTTAATATAGCTTTAGAATATGTCATAGAAAAGGTGATGTGTACCGATAAAGGCTTAAAAATGGGTGACAAGATTCCGGCTTTGGGGTAAGCCGATGATCTGGTACTGCTAGGTGAAGACACGGAAACCATACAACTAAATACAAGTTTGTTAATAAAAACCGGTAAACAAATAGGTCTCGAATTAAATACCGATAAGACGAAATATATGATTAGTAGCCGAAACGGTGGCGATCTTGAGAATATTACTATTTCAGGGCATACTATTGAACACGTAGAGAAATTCAAGTATTTAGGTTCAATGATTACAAGAAAAAATGAAATCCAGGAAGAAATAAAGTCTCGGTTAAAGGTGGGAAATGCGTTGTTATTATTCAGTTGCTAAGTTCCTTAGTTCGCGGCTTCTATCTAAAAACTTAAAGATTAGAATTTATAAAACTATTATTCTTCCAACGGTTCTTTACGGATGAAAAACGTGGCCGCTTACTTTGAAGGATGAACAACGCCTTAAGGTTTTTGAAAATAAGGTATTGCG
The DNA here is from genome assembly GCA_023052935.1 of Piezodorus guildinii. Lineage (NCBI taxonomy): Eukaryota > Metazoa > Arthropoda > Insecta > Hemiptera > Pentatomidae > Piezodorus > Piezodorus guildinii. The sequence continues at coordinate 212,758,010 of CM041292.1, read as the reverse complement.
TAAAATATTTGGTCCGAAGAGATTTGAGGTCACTGGGGAGTTTAGAAGGTGGCACAACGCGGAATTGCGGAACTTGTATCCTGTGAATATAATTGAGCTGATTACATCGCGGAGACTCAAATGGGCGAGTAAAGTTGTTGGGCTCGATGACGAGCGGATTCCGAGAAAGTTGGTATTTGCTGATCCGACTGGTAGGCGTCCGAAAGGTAGGCCGAAGCGTAGATGGGAGGATTGCGTTAAGGCTGATCTCGGGGCTTGATCTTGAATGGTGAACATTGGACGAGTCTGTGTAGGCGGACTTTGGTGGTATCGGAATCGAACCTTCGGGTTCGCTAAGCCTATTATTGTTATTATTTTTAATATGCCATAAAATACGTTGTACAAGGAAAAAAGTTGTTATAAATAAAAAGTTATGAACATTTATTATATGTAATGTTTTAATGACTAAGGTTTTGGTGATTCAGTGTTGCCACCGTAAAATAACGTACAAGTTATATATTTCCACACAGTAAGCGAAATTTATGTATCGAGTCGTACGTATGTCGTTAACATTAAAATAATTATCTAATATAACTTTTTTATAGATTATTTCTCATTTTTTATTATTTTCTGCTTTTAGATTATATACAACAGTGTTTTTTTAAAAAGCAAATAGAAACATGTTCATATCGTAGCATTAGCAAGAGTAGTGGGTTTCTAGATTTCACTAAATGTTTAAAACATAAATTACAAGCAGAGAATTATAATAATGTAATTATATAAGAAATAAAAAACAGAATGAATAAAATATGGGCGAAAATAATGATACTATCAGAATAATATAATCATTGCTGAATGGTAAGGTTCGATCCAACTATAACAACATTTTTATTCCCATATTTAAAAGAATCTATTGGTTCGGTGATCACTTTCAAGTTATTGAGAAAAGTATATAATCAACGTAGATGTTTTAATTTATAATCGAGTAATATAAACAAAATTAAAACAGATTTGGATCTTTTATTTGGAAACAAAGGATTTCTCAGTATCAAGTCAAAATATTGGGCTGTGAATTGCAAAAAAATTGACTATTATGATGTTTACTATGCGTGTCGAAACAATACTTACTGGATATTTACTCAGCGCCTAGCGGAAAAGAAGGCCGTGTGCATAAAGTGTGGGGGAGATATTAATCTTAGATGAAGAATAGGCGATGTGTCCCAATTAGCCAAACAGCTGAATAATTCAGCCTTAACTAACTTGTGTTGCAGGACGTTACATCTGCAAGTTCGGGGAGCCTGTCTCCTATCTTTGCGCAACACCGGCCGCTGACCGCTCCGGAACTACCACTATATAAGATAAACCTCAAGGCTGGAGGAGTCAGTAGTTTCTGAGCAGTGTCCAAGATGAGGAGTAGTGTTCTAGTGCTGATGTTGGTGGCCTGCCTGGTCAGTGCTGAAGAGAAGAAGGTCGAGAAGAAGGAGGAAAAGAAGCAGGACAAGAGAGGCCTCTTCGACTTAGGGGACTTTGGAGGTGGATCTGATTACGGGCACGATGTCAAGACTCAAGTGATAACCAAAGAGGTACCCTATCCCGTTCCAGTCGAGGTGGAAAAACACGTACCGTACCCAGTCCACGTGAACGTCGACCGACCAGTACCGGTTCATGTACCTCAGCCGTACCCAGTCACAGTCGAGAAGAAGATACCTTACCCAGTCAAAGTACCAGTTCCACAACCGTACCCCGTCTACAAGCATGTACCAGTCCCAGTCAAAGTGCCAGTCGATAACCCAGTTCCATATCACGTCGAGAAACCAGTACCTTACGTCGTGGAGAAGAAGGTTCCATACCCAGTGGAGAAGCCCGTACCATACCCAGTCAAGGAGATCGTCGAGATTCCCCGCCCGTATCACGTACCTTACACAGTAGAGAAGAAGGTACCTTATATTGTGGAGAAGAAGGTCCCAGTCCATGTCAAAGTACCAGTTGACAAGCCTTACCCAGTCTACGTACCCAAGCCGTACCCTGTTCCAGTCGAAAAGAAGGTTCCATACTATGTCGAGAAGAAAGTCCCCTACGAAGTCAAAGTGCCTGAGTATGTGAAGGTACCTGTACCTTACTACGTACCTAAGGTGGAACACAACTTCGGAGGACACGAGCTCGACTCCTCTTCTTATGGCGGACACCATTTCCATTAATTTCCCTCAGATAGAGCTTTGAACGTATTTCTATCAAATGTCAGATATCAAAGACATTTTTTTAATATCTATATTTTTTAATATTTCAAACCAATATTGATTGCTGTGATGTATTTAATAAAGAAAAACTTATTATTTAATGTTTTAAACAAGATGTTATTTATAATATTAATGGTTGTATATATTTAATGCATTGTTGTAAAAAATTAATATAGTTCTTGCAAATTAAAACGGCTTTTTTGACCTATTTTATCCCCAATCCTTAAGTTCTTTAATTTTTATAGTATATTAGACTGAATAAAAATGTTGATTTATCATAAACAAATTTCCTCAATTTGTCTTTTGGTAAAAACAAATATAACAAACTAGAAATAACTTTTATTTTATTAATATTTATATTTAATAAATGGCTAGTCCAATTAACATAAGTATAGCTAAGGTATAGTAAAGAACTCATAGCTAAACGGGTAATTGAGCTAGCCAAAATATGCTCAAGTGGAAATTAAATGATATTTCACCTTTTTTTTATGCAATTTTATTTTATTAAATAAAACAATAAAAAATAAGATCTTTTCATTTAAGAATGTTCTAATGAATACAAATATTTGAATTGTCCGATTAAAATATTCGAAACTGAGGCTAAGATGTACTAAATTGATAATTTACTTGTTGAGAAAAAAATCTTTTCATAGCTTCATGAAATATACTTTAGACAATATTTGTAATCATAGTTTTCTTGTGTCTCAAAACACCGAAGAAGCAAGTTGAAAATATTAAATTAGGCCCATTTAAGCCCTGTCATACCCTTTTAATAAGAATGAAACCTACATGACGTTTAAGCCTATTAAAGTTTACATCGATAGAGCGAGTTTAATCAAAATCGTCAGAACCGTTTTCGAGAAAATCGAAAAAAGGTGCAAAATGTATGGTAGAAAGTGGCTCTTCTGGTAAGCTCATTTTGGTGAAAAAGGTTTTGTAACATCTCGGGCGTATATTTGTCTTAAGTATGAAATTTCAGTTTCATAGGCCTTACCGTTTCCGCCCGGGAGTTACCACACACACACAAACACTGTGTGTCATACTAAAATGTGTATTTCCGTTGAAAACTGGAATTCGAAAATTTTCACGATCGCAATACTTTCCCTTACTATATATAGTAAGTGAAAGTAAAAAAAACAACAAAAAACTAACAAGTATTAGGAATTAGTAATACAATCCAACGCTGCAATATTTGTGACATATTAAATCTGTCACCTCGTCATTATAGGTATTTGTTAAAGAAAATTTCAAGGTCAAGAACTCGAATAGTCCCTAGCTGACCCCATATTATAGGATAGTCCTTGTATTTACTGTCTGTTGTTTAGCTCATATTTATAATTTATTTAATATTATTTTACCTTTACTTACCAATACATAAAATGTATAGTAACGGAAATTATTGACTTTGTGAAGTTCTTTCAATAAAAATACACGTTTTAGGATCCTCTGAGCCTAAATAACCATGCGAAAAGGTGTGAGTGGTAAGTCTAGAACAAAAATTCATACGAAACTGAATTTTTATAGTATTTTTTTATAAGAAAAAAATACACGCGAGGTATTACACAGATTTTTTCACCCAACGTGGTTGGCCGAAAGAGCTTCTTTATACCATGCATTTTGCACCTTTTTACGATTTTTTTCCAAAAACGCTATAATGATTTTAATTAAACTCGGTGTATCAAAGTAAAATTTAATATTTTTTAACATAAAGTAGGTTTCATTCTGATTGAGAAAGTCGTATAGTGATGTCGATGGTTTAAGTTTTCTTACTCCAAAGTACCTTCAGTTTTAATAATTTGAAAAAAAAAATCAACATTTCATGACGTCAGTATTGATAAAAAGTGATTTATAAAAGTGGGTTAATACACATTGCACAAAATTGTTTTGTTGCACAAAACAACTGAATGATTAAACTGCAGAATTATTATTACAGCAAGAATTTCTTCCGAACATTAGAAAAGTAATTTAGATGTATAATATTTTAACAACGGAGGTAATTAATTGAAAGTCGTGTGTGCTCGCTCTAGATTTTTATTTTATATAATGTTACATTCTTTTTTTTAGAATAGATTAAAAGTTTTGTTTCATGATTCGGTATTTGTTTTGTTAGATGATTTTTTGTAATAATACTTAGAATGGTATATGTGTGTGTGTGTATGTATGTTATATATGTATATATGTGTGTATGTGTGGGTATGTATGAGTATGAATGTGTATATATATAATTAATCTCTAAACTAGATAAAAATTATGTTGTGGATATTTGAAAACATTGAATAGCACAAGAGAGGAATGAGATAAATGCAAATTTAGTCTACATGATAGTTGCAAGTGCATAGCAACAAAAGGTTGAGATAATTAATATATGACAATGAAAAGATAAATTTTAACAGAATTATTCATATCTATTAACATAATATGAATAATACTACAATAGTAATTGATCTATATTAGGATATAATATGGAAATAAATGTAAGTAGAATTATAATAATAAAGAGATTGTAAATATTTTAAATGATAAATTGATTCTAATTTATTGATGATGTGTTCTTAATGTATGTATAGTTGCTTATAATATTTATTCAATTATATTTTAGATGATATTTGAAAATCTGAAGATTAGGCATAAGGTACCTCGAAACGTAATGTTTTATATGTTTTGATAAATAAATATATAAACAAATTAGAAGAGACTGTTCCGAGTAATATATTCATAAATTAGAATGTTACTTTTTACCACAACCATAGGTTGAATGTTTTTTTTTTTTTTTTGTTTTTTTTAAATATAAAATCTGTGCTCGGATAGCAAAATAGTATAAGTCAGTTTTTATAGAAATGAGAATTTTGAAATCTTGAAGTGATATTCGTTAATGTTTAGAAGGTGGGAAATATCATAGACGTTTCTTATGCCATTTTACCATCTGAGCACAGAAATAAATATAAAGGGTTCAATGATTCGGGCAAATAAACAACTATTAATTAACAAACGATTCGACCCATGATGCAGATTTCAAAGTTATACTGCTGAAGATACTACGTAGGTCTTTGATAAAAAAATGACAATAAAAAATATAAATAAAAAAAAAGTAAAATGAAAACACAAGAAACTTAAAAGAAAGTAACAAAAACTAATATTGGGTTATGTCACATGAAATGTCCGTTTTCAAGGTAAAGGATTTTTATTAAAAATACGATATCAAAACAAGATAATTTTATTCAAAGTATTTACCTTCTTTTTCCACACATTTTTCCCAACGTGACACCAACTTTTTTATCCCCGAACTGAAAAACTCTGAAAACGCACTTTTCACTTGATCATTTTCAAAAAGTTTTTCCAAGACGAAGTTGTCTAAATTCCTGAACAGGTGGTAATCTGTTGGAGACAAGTCGGGAGAATATGGTGGGTGCGGAAGAACTTCGTAGCCCAGTTCTTTCAATTTTTGCACGGTGTGTTTTGAAACATGGGGTCTTGCTGCCGTTCAGTGAGATCATGAGGTACCGAGTATCGAGCTTTTTTTACTTTCCCAATACACTTTAAATGTCTGGAAACGGTAGATACACTTGCATTTAGTTGTGCTGAGAGACCTTTAACTGGGGTTTCCTTCTACGGTATGTACGAGGACATCGTTGTCTATTACGGACGGAGGTCTTCCTCGGGGCAAGTTTTCCAAGTCGGTATCCCTAGCTGAAAACTTAGCAAACCAACGGCGAATGGTCCGTTCATTAACACTCCCTTCCCCCAAACGCCTTGCAAATATTTCTAGCGGCCTCAGCTGCTGAATGGCCGAGTTTAAACTCGTTAAAAAATATTACTCGAAAATCACGTATTTCCATGTTCATATTTGTTCCATGTTCATACACTAAAAAGTTGCTAATTGACTGGGAAGCTAATGTTTATAATACTAAGGTAGAGGATTAGTTTACTTTAAATATGTAAACATTCGGAAGAAAACAACAGGGACATGCAAAATCCTTTATGTATTTCAGAAACTATAAAACTGACATTTCATGTGAAACAACACGATATATTACTAATTGCTCTTTTAGAGTTCGCATTGGAACAGAATTCGAGCAAATGAATTGAATATAGAAAACCTTTGGAAATATACAATAATAAAATAAATAACCAGGCAAATGTAAAAATAAAATAGAAATGTTTCATAATAATACACATACACCAATAATAAATTAATTAATATGTAAATATTTTTAACAATATTGAACACATACGGCCAAGAAGAAGCTAACATATAATAATCTTCATTTTTGTCTAAACTTGTGTACAAACTTATTTGATCTAAAATGAGGACAAATAGTGTTTTTTTTTTATTATTATTTCATTATAAAGTAAAATAGTTATATGTTTTATAATTTTAAGTATAATGAATTCATTGACTATTAATTTGATTATTTCAGTACCGATATAGATGTTTTAAAAAGTCGATTCCTTATTCACACTGGTCATACATTTAAGTGGTAAAACAAAACTTCGTGTTTTGGCATGATACTCATGCCAGGATGAAGTACTTATTCCTGCCATTGGTTTTCAGATTGCAATCTGGAAAATATTCTTTTTCAGCTCTGTTGTTAAATCTATATAATGCGTCATGTCTTGTCCGAGTAAAATGTAACTTATCATAGAATGTGTTCGTTAACTGTTGCCCATGTCAGTTTTGCTGTTTTAATGTTACTGATGTATAATGGAGCTGAGTCGTAATCTTGTATAAACATTAATTAAAAGGGTTTAAATTTTCTTTTAATTAATAAACAATTATTCATTCAAAAATCTTTATTCAATGCGATAACTTATTATATATAATAAGTTATAATAACTCATCATATAACTTTATTAGCTATTATTAAAAATAATAAGACAATACATTGCTTATCCTCTCTAATAAGCGTAAACAAAATATTTACTAAATCTTCACTCAACGCTTAAAAAAATAAATTTAAATATAACTATTATAAACAATTTAAGAAAGTGGTCAAAGCAATCAAATATTTTATAATAGAATACTTAAACATCACATTGGGAAGGAACATGTTGATGTTACATTTGAGACGTCATTATTGCAATTTTGGTACTTATTAATGAAAATGGTGTCCGCCATAAGAAGAGGAGTCGAGCCCGTATCCGCCGAAGTTGTGTTCCACCTTAGGTACATAGTAAGGTACGGGACCTTCACATACTCGGGCACTTTGACTTCATAGGGGACTTTCTTCTCGACATAGTAGGGCACCTTCTTTTCCACTGGAACAGGGTACGGCTTGGGTACGTAGACTGGATAAGGCTTGTCAACTGGTACTTTGACATGGACTGGGACCTTCTTCTCCACAATATAAGGTACCTTCTTCTCTACTGTGTAGGGAACGTGGTACGGGCGGGGAATCTCGACGATCTCCTTGACTGGGTACGGTACGGCTTCTCCACTGGGTATGGAACCTTCTTCTCCACGACGTAAGGTACTGGTTTCTCTACGTGATATGGAACTGGGTTATCGACGGGCACTTTGACTGGGACTGGTACTTGCTTGTAGACGGGGTACGGTTGTGGAACTGGTACTTTGACTGGGTAAGGTATCTTCTTCTCGACTGTGACTGGGTACGGCTGAGGTACATGGACCGGTACTGGTCGGTCGACGTTCACGTGGACTGGGTACGGTACGTGTTTTTCGACCTCGACTGGAACGGGATAGGGTACCTCTTTGGTTATCACTTGAGTCTTGACATCGTGCCCGTAATCAGATCCACCTCCAAAGTCCCCTAAGTCGAAGAGACCTCTCTTGTCCTGCTTCTTTTCCTCCTTCTTCTCGACCTTCTTCTCTTCAGCACTGACCAGGCAGGCCACCAACATCAGCACTAGAACACTACTCCTCATCTTGGACACTGCTCAGAAACTACTGACTCTTCCAGCCTCCATGCATCTTATATAGTCACATTTCTATAGCTGTCAGTAGTAACTGTTACGCAAACAGGGGAGACAAGCTCTAGCGACTTACGGATGCAACATCCTGCAACTGAGAGTAATTAGGGGCCTATTGATATTAATTTAAACAAAAAGCAAGTTTATTTTATTAAAATTACTCTCATTATAGGAATTAAGCAATAGATGTTAATTTTATTTAAGATTAGTAAAAATAACTATACTCAAAGGCGTTATTATAGGTAGAATAATCAGGATTCAGTCATTTTTTGAAATCTTTTAATTTTGCCAACGTTTCGGCTCAAGCTTGTGAGCCATCATCAGGGCTACAATATTAGAACAAAAGAGATACATATTAATATGATAATGAAAATTTTCTTTTGAATGTAGTGACAATGATAACATTTGTTTATATGCTTATCATCATCAGATTGTGTATCATATTATCATTATTTGTATCTATAATATTTAAGTATGTTGGTATATTTTCTGTTTTTTTTTTCAAATGTTATCATTGTCACTACATTCAAAAGAAAATTTTCATTATTTTATTAATATGTATCTCTTTTCTTCTGATGTTTGTAGCCCTGATGATGGCTCACAAGCTTGAGGCGAAACGTTAGCAAAATTAAAAATTTTCATAAAATGACAGATTCCTGATTATTCCACCTATAATAGTTTCTATAGTCGACTATACATCCTCAATAAAAGGCGTTAGATTTGTTTATGCATCATTCTATCTACTTTATCATAGATAGAAATGAGAAACTTATTTACTCAAAGATCGACTAGGTCAATTATTTTTATGAGCACAAGGATTAAATATTTTTCATTATTTTATTTTTAATTGTGTTGTGAAGATATAATATGTTAAATTGTTTTTATATCTTTAATATTTATAGTATGTTGAAATGATCTTTATCAGATTTCATGTTAAATATGAAATCCGCTAATTCTCAGAAATATAGTCATATCGGGTACCTCAAATATTTAGAAATATATCGATCTTGTATAACCTTCCATTGATATATTATGTATTGTACTGTCATAGATATTAATATTTACTTTCACTTACTATATATAGTAAGAGAAAGTATTGCGATCGTGAACATTTTCGAATTCCAGTTTTCAACGGAAATACACATTTTAGGGTCCCAAGAGTCCAAATAACCAAGTCCCGCAAAAAGGTCTGTGTGTGGTAACTCCCGGGCGGAAACGGTAAGTCCTATGAAACTGAAATTTCATATTTAAGACAAATATACGCCCGGGACATTACAAAACCTTTTTCATCAAAATGAGCTTATCACAAGAGCTACTTTATACCATGCATTATCCACCATTTTTCGATTTTTTCGAAAACGGTTCCAACGATTTTGATTAAACTCGCTATATCGATGTTAAATTTGATAGGCTTTAATATCATGTAGGTTTCATTCAGATTAAAATGGTCTGACAGGGCTTCAATGGCGATATTTTAAATTTTCTTTCTCTTAAGTACCTTTAATTTTGTTGATTGTATAAAAATAACTATATTAACTTGTTACCACTGATGAAAAACAGTTAAATATATAATTTGAATTTATTCGATACCCATCTAAAGGAGAAAACAGAAAAAATATTTTTGTAATGCAATTTTCTGTTTTTGAGAGATGAGGCCACTGGGGAGTTTAGAAGGTTGCACAACGCGGAATTGCGGAACTTGCATCCTGTGAATATAATTGAGCTGATTGCATCGCGGAGACTCAAATGGGCGAGTAAAGTTGTTGGGCTCGATGACGAGCGGATTCCGAGAAAGTTGGTATTTGCTGATCCGACTGGTAGGCGTCCAAAAGGTAGGCCGAAGCGGAGATGGGAGGATTGCGTTAAGGCTGATCTCGAGAGCTTGGGCTTGAATGGTGAACATTGGACGAGTCTGTGTAGGCGGAATTTGGTGGTATCGGCATCGAACCTTCGGGTTCGCTAAGCCTATTATTATTATTATTATTATTATTAATTTTCTGTTTTTGAACATAAGAGCAGTAATATACATGTATGATATACCGTTGGCCTAAGCTAAATATTTTAGAAAAAATATTATCTTATACTCAAGCTTTTAAAAGTTAATAGAGATATAGATAAAAAGAAGATAAAACTAACTGATTATTTTAGATAATAACATAATAGATTTTTTAATAAAACACATGTTTCTATATAAATTCGATTTAATCAATTCTTTAATAGTTTTACGTATTTTTATCTCTAACTCTATTTTTCTTAACTTTAATTCTTTCATTGATGTTAAAAATGGAGGTTAGTGAAAGTCGTGTGTTGTCCGCACCAGATTATTGAAATATTATTTTCGGTACATTATAAATATATAGATATTTAGTATCGTCTAGCTATCATACAATGCCTCCTTGATTTCGAATTATTCAGACGTGACTCACACACCGACCTCCTTGCCTCCCCACGAAATGGCCGTACATCAGCAATCAGCTGTTTGCCGACACCCGCATGCTCTGGAGATGTTTGATGAAGAGGAAGACACCAACAAAGCAAATATATGTCAGGGCTCCTGGTCAAATAAGGGTTACCCTACATGCTGGCTTTCATCTTGTGTCTAAGGTCCAGTGGGCTTACGTCTTTGTGAGGGCTGGGAAATTAACGAGAGATTGTAAATGCAATAGGAATACTAAAAAAAAAAAAATCTGGTGCGGGCAACACACGACTTTAACTTACCTCCATTTTTAAAATCAATAAAAGAATTTTCGAATATTATTATCGAAACTATTAAAGAATTATTAAATCGAATTTATTGAGAAACATGTGTTTTATTAAAAAGTCTATTATATTATTATCTAAAAGAATCAGTTAGTTTTATATTTTTTTCATCACTCTCTATTAACTTTTAAGATAATATTACTTGTGTATGAGATAATATTTTTTCTAAAATCTTTAGCTTTCCAACGGTATATCATGCATGTATATTACTGCTCTTAAGTTCAAAAACAAAAAAAATTCATTAAAAATATATTTTTTCAGTTTTTTCCTTTAGTTGTTTATCGAATTAATTTAATTTATTTATTTACTTATTTTTCATCAGTGGTAACAAGACAATATAGTTATTTTTAAAGAATCAACAAAATCAAGGGTACTTTAGAAGAAGAAAATTTAAAATATCGGCATTTAAGCCCTGTCAAACCATTCTTATCCGAATGAAACCTTAATGATATTAACGCCCATTAAATTTTACATCGATATAGCGAGTTTAATCAAAATCGTCGGAACCGTTTTTGAGAAAATCGAAAAAAGGTGCAAAATGCATGGTATAAAGTGGCTCTTGTGGTAAGCTCATTTTGATGAAATGGTTTTGATACGTCTCGGGCGTATTCTTGTCTTCAATATGAAATTTCAGTATCATAGGACTTTTTCTCGTTTCCACCCGGGAGTTACCACACACACACACTAACTTTTTTGCGGGACTTGGTTATTTGGACTCAGGGGACCCTAAAATGTGTATTTCCGTTGAAAACTGGAATTCGAAAATTTATCATTTCAAAGTTTTCTTTCCATGTTACACTAAAGGAAAGAGAGTTATCACGAAGACGTTCGGTTACCTCTACGTAACTCCCTTTCCTGTAGCCAACTCAATAATCAGTTACAATATCTCGGACTGCGCTCTATTGCTGGATGAGAATATAATGCGTTGCTTAGCATGGTTGATGTGTTCGCCAAACATCCAACACTTGGTAACATTCTTTCTCGCGAATTAATCTTAGATCGTTATATTATCCTCGACATATTGCTCTAACTTTTGGTCTCTTAAAACCTTGCTGATATCGTGTTTGTGACGATATTTCCCAACTAACAGATAATTAATTTGTTTGATCGATTCCCAATAGGCTATAATGCATAATTATACAAAAATATTTACCAACTGAATGTTTAAATATCATTACTTTTTTAATATGACAAGGAAACCAAGTGATTCCGAATACTTTTGCACATCTATTTTCAATTTTTCCGTAAAAGAACATTCGAAACGTTCAAAATAAAATGATTTCCCACGTGATTTTTGGTTTTAGGCATTGTGTACATTCCTCCTGACATTATAAAGTGAGTAGCATCTCTTTAAAAAAACTGAAAAAAAAAAAGTTTATAATCATGTATATTACAGAACTAGCTGTTGCTCGCGACTTCGTCTGCTTCAATTTCTGTTATTATGATCACTATTAAGACGTTTTTAAAAAAATAGATAGGGCTGTCCGGAAAGTTCGTTAAGAAATTTGGACAACAATTAAAATTGATGAACAGCATAAAATTTATATATTTAATCTACAAAATAGTTACCACGATTAGCGATTACACTTTTCCAGCGGCTTGAAAGGTCCATTATCCTTTTTTTCAAAAATCATTATCCTTACTCCAGAAGAACAATAAAAGCTCCGTATGACGCCATCTTCTGAAGAGTAGGATTTCCCTTGTAGAAAATTTTCGAGGGAACAGAAAAGATGGAAATTAATTTATAGTTTAGTTTTGTGAAAGTAGCTCAAAATATATGGATTCCTTCCAATCCCGCCAAATACTGAGCATCACCTTACTTGAATGCAACCCGGCCTTTGGTGTTGCGAGCGGCGTCGTTCCAGGCAACCCCCAAGATTTTTTTCAGCTGGTGTTGATGTAGAGAATCCATTTTTCATCACCAGTAACAACTCCTTTCAAAAATGGACAATCCACATTTCTTTTCAGCAGTAAATCACAACATGAAATCCTTTCAATTAGCTCATGGCGCCCCCAAACGTCGTAACGACAGACGTACCCGGCCTTCTTTAGATGATCAAAAATGGTCGATTAGCAAGATCTTAACTCCACAGCTATCTCACGAACAGTAATTCGTGGATTGTTTTTGATGACCGTCGTAATATTCTCGATGTCAAGAGTTGAACTCTGTCCAGCCCGGGGTTGGTCTTCCATATTGAAATCTTCTCATCTAAACCGCGAAAACCAGTTTTGAACCGTGCTATCAGCAGTTGAATCGCTACCATACACGGCACGAATCTTTCTTGCAGTTTGGGATGCTTTTTTCCCTTTTTAAAAAAAGAACAGCATAATATGCCGAAAATGAACCGAACCGTCACTCATGTTGGTTTGCAATAAACTACAATACTGATCCTCAATAAAGACGAATTCAGTATGTAGACATAGTTAATTCCATGAGGATGGATAAATGTTTGCCCATGTGATTTATTAATTGTTACGACTAAAGTTAACAACTTAACGGGATATTGAATTATAATTAAATTTAAAGGTAAATCATTTGGAATCGTTAGGATGCTAGGTCAATTTCCCCCGTTTTTTTTTTTTTCAGATTTTCCACTGATTCTTCGGTTTTATTAGTCGCAGCGTGATGTTATATAGCCTATAAGCTTCCTCGATAAATGGACTATCTAACACAAAAAGAATTTTTTCAATTCGAACCAGTAGTTTCTGAGATTAGCGCGTTCAAACAAACAAACTCTTCAGCTTTATAATATTAGTATAGATAATTCTGAATCCCGAATACGTTAGACACTCATTGTAATTTTTATGTAATTACTTCTAGAAACAACAAGCTCGAAGAAATCAATGTATTAAGTACACGTTTTTAAATATTACATGTTTATTGATAAACCGAGTTATTTTTTTTATATTATCCATTATTAATCCTTTAATGGTGTTGAAGAGAATAAAATAAAATAAACATGAAAATAACATAACTTTATTTTTTCAATTTTTTTTTTTACTTTTATTTTTCTCGGAGGGTAATGAAGGGAGCCTATAAATAAACCATTAAAAAACAAAAAACAGCCATTTCAATGCTTATAAAAATGATCTTATAAACTCAATGTAAAGTATTTATTGGCGACCATAAAAGAAAGTTAGACCCGATATCGCCAAAAAACTTCTTAACTGTGAAATCTTTATGACCCTCTCTCTCTACCCAATCCAGGGCATCGTATCGAAAATCCAATAAGAAAAGGGATTAAGAAAAAAAACAATGGAACTTGTAAGGAATTAATCATATTACATGTTCTATTTTTACCTTTCGGTGTTAAAATATAGCATTAGAATGTGATTTTTAGTCAAAGAAGCTTCCAATTGAGCTTCATTAACTGGCTTAAATCGTAAATTTGCAGTATCCTTGTCTTCATATGATGGACATCCTATAATTTAAAAGTTAATTTCTTGGCCACAAGTTATGTGTGATGTTTAAACGTTTTACATTACCTTTTTTTTTCATTTATTAATTTATTGAAATTTACAACTCTAATACATCAAGTAAATTGGCTCATAATTAAATGATATACATGAAGAGAATATGCCCATTGACAACACTCCACTAGGTAATCTACACTTGAAGGTCTCGAGGCCATCTTCTTTTCAGACGCCTGGGAGGATTATCAGGAATGCAAGAGGGAGCAGGGATTGAAACTAGTGGGTTAATGTGGGAGTGGAGTTTGTCATGGAACGAAGGATACATCGTACGGGCCAAATCAGTAACATATGGGACATTAAGATAAGGTATTTATGAATGAGTTTGTTGGTGACAAAGTACGGAGCATTGAGGATTTTTCGAAGGATTTTGGATTGTAGGGATTGAATACGGGAAGAATTTGATAGTTTAGTAGAGCCCCAAAGCTCAACTCCGTACGTCCAGATAGGCCTTATGATGGTGATATAGATGAGCCTTTTGTAGTTTAAGTGGAAGGTTAAAGCGTCCATCCAGTAGTGTTGATGTAAGCGAAAGCGGCGGGCAGTTTCTTTGTCGTTTCAGTCTTCTGTGCGGATTAAACCGGGACTAGCGGAATATTATTAAAGGATACTGTAGGGCACCTAAGACATCCAGGTTTACGACGAAGGGTTAAGGTTATTTGGTGGGATATGTTGGAATTGATTTTGATTCTCCAATTCCGACACCACACTTCAAGGTCTCTGATGTGGGATTGAAGAGTTTGAGAGGCAATAGTAGGATCATTATTGACTGATAACACACAAGTCTCATCAGTATAGGTAGAAAGAAAGGTGTTAGGATGGGTTGATATATCAGCTGTATAGACTAAATAAAGAAGGATACTGCCTTGAGGAACGCCGGCATACTGAGTAAATAGGGATGAATCGGAACTATTGTGGTTCATTTTGAAGAATCTTCCAGAGAGGTAGGACTGGATGATGAGGTAGTATGTTGGAGGGAGGAATTTACGGAGTTTGTAAAGCAGTCCTGTTTTACATTACCTAAATCAAAGAAATTAATAATTTGAATTTTTGTCAGCTTTCATTTTTATTGTTTATTTATTTATCCTTACTTTATGCTGCTATAGCTAATCGAACTATTCTGCAGTGGGTTTCCTACGTTTTACGTATTCTATCCTGAAATAAAATTAAACTTAAAACCTATCCAGGTTTAATAAAGATAGGGATTTTCAACGAGTACCTAAGATCGGTCTGGCTCGGAACAACATTTTGTACGTTCCCTCTTAGGGACGGCATAACCAATAGTTTTTTAGTTTCATTGATATATCTTTAGGGTTCCTGCCAGGTTTTTTTAGGCATTGAACCTTCGTTTAAGGCAAGAAGTACCATTCTCCTCCATTATTAAGGAAACAATATAAATACCGAATAATGAAACGAAACATTTTATTTTTAAAAAATAATAATTTCTGAAAATTATTCTTGATAATATATTATCTGATTCGTATTTCAGTAACAAGTATAAATGCAACATTATAATACAAAATAATAAATAACGAATAATTAACACAAAATTGACAAAACACAGTATAACACATTGAGTACACAGTATAAAAAAATTGAGGCAGTATAACACATGGGCTAACCTTCAACAAGAAGTCAGCCAGGAAGTATTTGAGTTCTTGAACTTTCTTTAACAAATCGCTGTGATGATGACGTGACATATTTTACAGTTCACATACCCCGCGGCATTCGAGTGTATTACTAATTCCTGACACTTTTTTTCTGGTTTTTAGGTTGATTATATTTTCATAAAATCCTCCAAAAAATAAATATATAAGCCCAATTAAATATTTTTAACTCGCATGTTCTTTGTTTCAAGATATAAAAAATATTAATAATTTCGGATATTATTTAAAAGATAGTTTATGAACCTATAAGCATTTATTTGTATTCCTCTTACCAACATTCGTTAAGGAGAGAAATGGGCAAGAAGGTTGTTATGCTAACCATTACACGATAAGTGAACCACGCCAAGGATTGAATCTTCTATTGAAATGAAATGAAAAGTAATTTTATTCTGGGACGAGTAGTCCCCTAAGAATAACAAAAAAAGTACAATATACATGATAATTGTCTGGTCGTTTAAGACTTCAGTTTAACAATAAAAGACAGGTTCTGTGACAATGAATAGTTATCATCTATAGCTTTTAGATATTACATATGTTGGGAAGACTGATACTTTAGGAGATGGAGAAATACTTGGTGTTTAAAAGTGGATAATGGTAAGGATTTACGAATGGATACAGGCAAGGAATTCCAAAATAGGGTAGCACGAATAATAAAGGATTTTTTGAAGGAAGCAGATCTGTGAGAAGGTATATACAAGTTTATAGGTTGGGATCCAGTGTTTACAGAATGGACAGAGGAACAAGTGGTAAGCATATCAAGAATATAAGGAGGTTTTTTTGTATTGAAAAATCGGAAGAGACAGACACCAAGGAGGTACTGCCGACGGAAAGAGGGATAGAGCCACTTCAACACGGTATACCTTCTAGAAACATGGGAGCGTCTGGGGATTCCACATGTGAATCGAATGAAACAATTCATAAGTCTTTTGAGTCTCATATTGAATTTCTCAGACAGTCCGCCAAATAATGGGTTACAAAATTAAATTTTATCTTATACAATCAATAAAAATGAAAAAACTACGAAATATACAGGGTGAATTTTTTACAACATTCTTGTGAATATTTTTAATCAATTATATTTGATCTATTACATGTCACCATCTTTTCGGTAAAATTTTAATTCTGTCCTCCCAGTACTCCGAACGACCTTAGTGCTTTGTGTCTTCAAGCCACAACTCCCGGATCTGCACCAAGCTAACAATATACGGACGGTACTCATTCCTTAGGCATCGTCGCCACTGCAAATTATGTTGACCGCCTGTGTTGCCTATCTTTCTTGTCGAAAATAAAAAATCATCCAAGAAAATAATTTTTACTTTCACTTACTACATATAGTAAGGGAAATTATTGCGATCGTGAAAATTTTCGAATTCCAGTTTTCAACGGAAATACGTTTTAGGGTCCCCTGAGTCCAAAAAACCAAATCCCGAAAAAAGGTCTGTGTGTGGTCACTCCCGGGCGGAAACTGTGAGTCCTATGAAACTGAAATTTCATATTTGAGACAAATATACGCCCGAGACGTTACAAAACCTTTTTCATCAAAATGCGCTAACCAGAAGAGCCACTTTATATCATGCATTTTGCAGCTTTTTTCAATTTTCTCAAAAACGGTTCCGGCGATTTTAATTAAATTCGCTATATCGATGTAGAATTTAATGGGCTTTAATATCATTTAGGTTTAATTTGGATTAAAATGGTCTTACAGGGCTTAAATGCCGATATTTTAAAATTTCTTCCTTTAAAGTACCTTTAATTTAGTTGATTCTATAAAAATAACTATATTATCTTGTTACCACTGATAAAAAATAGGTAAATATATAAATTTAATGAATTCGATACCCAACTAAAGAAGAAAACAGAAAACATATTTTTTTAATGCAATTTTTTGTTTTTGAACATAAGAACAGTAATATACATGTATGATATACCGTTGGAAAGCTAAAGAATTTAGAAAAAATATTATCTTATACTCAAGCTTTCAAATGTTAATAGAGAGTGATGAAAAGAAGATAAAACTAACTGATTATTTTAGGTAATATAAAAAACCCTGCGCCACTACAACCCTAGAAGTGTCTTGGGCTGAGTACATATAGATATTAGTACTGTTTCTAGGCCAACGGCCGTGCAATGAGGTGATTTGGCCGAGATCAGGCTCAGCCGCCAGGTTTTTTCCCCAATGTTATTGAGGCTGGGTCTGCCCCAGGAGGGTCTCCATACCCGGGATTAGGTAACATAATAGATTTTTTAATAAAGCACATGTTTCTATATAAATTCAATTTAATTAATTCTTTAATAGTTTCACGTATTTTTATCTCTAACTGTATTTAAAGATTCTTTTATTGATTTTAAAAATGGAGGTAAGTGATTGTCGTGTGTTGCCCGCACCAGATTTTTTTTATTAAATCTGACAGTTCTCAGGCATGGTTCAAATGTCAAAACTGTTATATACTTGAATTCAGTAGCACTTTTTACCCTTGGGTGTGGAAGGTGAGATATTATAAACTGTATCATCCCTGGGCTTGAATGTTTCCGGTATTCTCCGACTCCTGGAGGGTTTAATGGAGATACAATACCCGCCGACACGGAAGATCAAGACACTTCTCGAGCGAACCAGAGTTATCTCCGTTTACAGACAGTAAAGCCCACGAATGGAGAGGGGAAAAATATATTTAAAAAATATAGCTTAAACAAGAGGAGTCTGATGGAGGGGCGGGGGAGGACGAAGCCCGGTATCATGACCTTAATACT
Organism: Piezodorus guildinii; assembly: GCA_023052935.1. Taxonomy (NCBI): domain Eukaryota; kingdom Metazoa; phylum Arthropoda; class Insecta; order Hemiptera; family Pentatomidae; genus Piezodorus; species Piezodorus guildinii. The sequence continues at coordinate 212,739,220 of CM041292.1, read as the reverse complement.
TCATTCCACTCGAGGGAGCTTTCTTGTCCCGCACTTTTTCAAGAGCCGTTATCGGTCCACGGTTGCCAGGGCAAGGACTGCCAAATCTATAGAGCCGTAATGGCCCCCGGTAATTGAATGTCAATACTTTATTGCCCCTCGCACGGCACCGCATCTTGTTTATTGCGGATTGTCGGATAGGAATAGGCCAATCGCGAAATCGCATAGCAAGTATTATTGTTGACGGCTTAGGCTTGAAGTTTCTTGTCTTCAAAATAATGTTTATTTGAGTAATTAAAGTCCTTATAACTGACAGGACGGAGTAGGAACCAGGCGTTACTCTATCTCGTTCCCTAACCCTTTGCGCTTAAAATTTTTCCCACGACTGAACTATTTTTTTTTTTTTTAAATATTGCTTTATTGAGAAGTAATACAATCTGCCACTATCTTGGGCAATAAGTATTAGAGATAAAATAAGTCATTCATTCCATATCTACAGAGTAAAACAAATAAAAAATAAAATACCTCAATAACAAATGAAAAAAAATAAATATAAATAAAATGAAATAAAATAAAATAATTATAATCTTGGCCACATTCATACCTATATACAATATTTACATACTGCCCCTGGGAACTCCGAATCGAACCTCTGCATCCAGAAATGGATGCTGAGGCACAATGTCAGGAGATCCCAGCGCCTCTCGGTCAGCCGCGTCACCAATCTAGTCAGTGGAGACTGAGTGAGGGCGCTAGAGCCACACACTCTCAGGCATGAGTGGAGAAGTTGGCCATTGCCAGCACTCCAGTTGCGTATCTATAAGAGATCTCTCGGCCACTGCCGCCTCAACCTACGAGGAGGGTTGTAAGGATGGTTGGTACTTGATAGGGATTGTGCCAGGGGATTAGGAAGAAGAGTAAGTTTCTGGTGGAAAGTTGAGAATTTGGATGGGATCAGATCAAGGGATCTTGAGGTCATGGTGTAAGGTCTTGTTTGTAACATAATAGGGAGCATTGACTATTGTTCTAAGGACTTTGGACTGAAAGGATTGGATACGTTTGATGTTCGAAAATTTAGTAGTACCCCATAGTTCAATTCCATAGGTCCACATCGGTTTGAGAATTATCTTGTAAATTAATAGTTTGTTTCCAACGGAAAGTTGTGATGTTTTGTTCAGTAGTCTATATAACTGTCCATATCTTCTGTTGAGCTCTTGTCTTTTAAGTCGAGTATGTGGGTTCCAGGTCAGTCTTTTGTCTAGTAGGAAACCCAAATACCGGACTGTGTCGGAACAGGGAAGTGGTATAGAGTTGAAATGAACTTGAGGACAGGATTTACGTCGGAGGGTGAAGGTGACATGCTTACTTTTGGATTGATTGACTTTGATGCGCCAATTGTCGCACCAATGTTCAATCAAGGAGAGGTGTCTTTGGAGATGGAAAGATGCTAGTTCTGGGTCTGAATGGGTTGATAGAATGGCAGTGTCATCGGCAAAAGATGCTAGGAAGGTATCAGGATCTAAAGGTATATCAGCTGTAAATAAGATATAGAGGACAGGACCTAGGACGCTTCCTTGAGGTACGCCGGCCTCGATTGGGTAACAGGTGGAGAACTCTGAACCGCAGCGGACTCTGAAGGAACGGTTAGAGAGATAGGATCTTAGGATTAGATATAGGGTTTGGGGTAATACGGATTTTAGTTTGAAAAGCAAGCCATCGTGCCAGACCCGGTCGAATGCCTGAGCAATGTTCAGAAAGGCACCACGACTGAACTATTAACTAAGTTTATGATTTTTTTCTTTTTTTGGTTTTTATTTTCATTAATGAACATTCATAGTTACAATTATCTTTTTAAGATACAGAAAAATATGTTTTAGAATCAGTAAACTGCGATAAACAGAGAAAAAATTCATCTATACGATCAAGTTACAAATTATAAAAAATGTACTTCGGCTATTACGCGGTTATTTTTAAAGATTGAGAAAAAATGAATGTTTTGGTCTTCTGGAATTAACATATTTAAATGAAAAAAATTGAAGTTTAATAGAAATGATTTTGGTTTATTTTTTCAATAATGAATCTTTTTAATCGAGTCATAAAAAAAAACTTTTTTTTGTTTAGATCAGGCATCAATGTAGATCTTTTTTTATATGTTAACAAACAAAGAATTACGGGGAATCACTAACACCTTAACTGGAGTAATGCCTAATAGCACGATTGGCTGATTTAAAAGAAATATATTGCAAGACGATTTTAACACCATTTGTTATGTTTTGTAATCCTAATATCATGGATATTAGCATATATGTAAATGACCCATTCGAGATCGATCGGACACCTTATGCAGTAAAAGTAATGTGTAATTACCAGTTATTTTGAGTAAACCTGTCGTACTGTAGTATTGTGAGGTATAGGAAAACAATTTGGTTCCTGACGACCGTGTTCGAAACAAATCGCCGTCCCGAATGGTTTAATATACGCATACACGCAGAGAATAGACCTGATAATAATTTAACTAAGATTAATCTGTTTTACATATAACATAAACCAGAACTTTCAATGGACGCTAAGATTTTCAATTAAATATACTACTTATGTTGTTTTAAACAATGCATTTTTATGAAGAGTTTCTAGCTATATATTGAGTTTTTATAGTTTCTGAAATACATAAAGGATTTTGCAGGTCTCTTCTTTCTTCCGAATGTTTACATATTTAAAGTAAACAGTTACTAATTCTCAACCTTTGTATTATAAACATTAGCTTCCCAATCAATTGCCCACTTTTTAGTATACCTCCAAATATGAAAATCGAAACACGCGATTTCGAGTAATATTTTTGTACGAGTTTAAACTCGCAGCTGAGGCCGCTAGAAATATTTGCAAGGTGTTTGGGGAAGGGAGTGTTAATGAACGGACCATTCGCTCGTGGTTTGCTAAGTTGTCAGCTGGGGGCACCGACTTGGAAAACTTGTCCCGAGGAATACCTTCGTCCGTAATAGACAACGATGTCCTCAAACATACAGTAGAAGGAAACCCCTACCAAAAAGTTAAAGGACTCTCAGTACAACTAAATGCAAGTGCATCTACCGTTTCCAGACATTTAAAATGCATTGGGAAAGTAAAAAGCTCGATACATGGGTACCTCATGATCTCACTGAGCGGCAGCAAGACCCCATGTTTTAAATCATACCGTGCAAAAATTGAAAGAACTGGGTAACGAAGTTCTTCCGCACCCACTATATTCTCACTCACTATTATAAAAACGAAGTAAAAAAGCAAAAAAAAGTTTCAAAAATAAACCAATAAATTACCGGTCAAAAACTGCTTAGCATCTTGGTAATTCAATCATACTGAATAAAGACATCAATTACTTAGATATATAGGGGGGATAGAATGAAGTTATAAGGAGATAATAATATGAAATAATTGATAAAAACGAACCCATTTGGTATTAAAATCCATTAAATTTTACATCGATATCAACATCGTAAATCGTGGTTGGCTGATTTTAATGAAAGCGTTACCGTAACATCTCGGGCGTACAGTTTACTTAAATACGAAATTTCAGTTTCGTACGATTTTTCGTTTTCATGCTACACTGACTTAAACCTTCTTGCCGGGTCTTGGTCATTTGGACTCAAGGGATACTAATACGTGTATTTATGACACAAACTAGAACTCGGAAATTTCCAAGATCGCGATAATTCCCCTTACTGTATATTTCATGTATAGGTAAGTGAAAGTAAAGATTGCTTTGAATGACCTTTTACATTTTTTAAATACCACTACGTCATTAGGACCAATTACTGCAAATACAAACCTTCTTGAGCCTCCTATGCTAAAGATATAGATCTCGAACCTACTGCTGCCTTCCCCCTCCGACAATTCAGTGTAAGCTGGCCCCAGTGTGTACCAATATTTTAATATTTTAGTTTTAGAAGTTTTAAACGTTTGTCTAGTAAGTGTTCTAGTAATCGATATCTTTGAGCAGTTTCTTGTCGTTTCCGTCTTGTGTGAGGATCCTTTGATATATATAAAAATGTAATAATAATAATAATAATTTTTATATATATATATATATATATATATATATATATATATATATATATATATATATTTATATATGAGTCTTTTGTAATTAAGTGGAAGGCTGGAGGGTTTGTCCAGTAAGTGTTGAAGTAGTCGAAAACGTCGGGCAGTTTCTTGTCGTTTCAGTCTTGTATGGGGATTCCAAGTTATACGTTCGTCTTGGTGGAGTCCTATGTATCGAATCTGTTCAACAGGTGCTAGTGGAGTGCCATTAAAGGATATTGTAGGAAGTCATTGGTTTGCGACGGAGGGTAAATGTTATCTGGTGGGATTTCTGAAAATTAATTTTAATCCTCCAATTTTGGCATCATACCTCAAAGTTTCGGATGTGGGGTTGAAGAGTGTGCTAGGCAGTAACTGGATCATTATCTACTGATAGCACACACGTGTCATCAGAAAGGGAATGTGTTAGGATGGGTTGGGATATCAGCTGTATAGACTGTCTAAAGAACGTGTCCTAGGATGCTGCCTTGAGGAACACCAGCAGATTAAGAAAACAGGGAAGAATAGGAACTATTGTGATTTATTTTGAAAGATCTATCAGCGAGGTAGGACTGGATAATGAGAAAGTAGGTAGGATGGAGGAATAGACGGAGCTTGCAAAGCAATCCCAGGTGCCAGACTCGCTCAAAGGATTACTAAATTAAATTTTATCTTATACAATCAATAAAAATGAAAAAAATTACGAAATATATAGGGTAATTTTTTTACAACAAGGGCACCAGCCTTAGTTATATCGTTCAAAATCGATTTTGAGCTAGATGACATTATGTGAAACGTGGCAGGAATGTGCCTTGTTAAATCCACCAAAAGCCGTAGCTCTTTAATGAACTGTAAGAATAAAATAATATTTCGGGTTGTAATATTTTAGATGTCAAAATTATATTATTTTATTGGCTTGTTGAATAAGTTAATTGCTCATTTTACTGAATATTTAAATAAAAACTTACTGAATATTTCATGTACTTCAGGTAAGTGGAAGTAAAGATTGCTCTGAATGAGCTTCTACATTTTTTAAATACCACTATGTAATTAGGACCAATTCGTGCAAATACAAACCTTCTTGAGCCTCCTATGCTCCAGATGTAGATCTCGAACCTACTGCTGCCTTCCCCCTCCGACAAATCAGTGTAAGCTGGCCCCGGTGTGTACCAATTTAAAATAAATTTATAACCTTTAGCCAGAATAGAGATGCAGGATGATGCGGCGAGCCCTAAATCTTCCACCCGCGGCTCAATAATTGTGGATAATGAGGCGGGGCATAAATCTGCTCGCCTAATTTTAGACATGCGCTCGCTCTAATGAGTCGCTCCAGAACTAGCTGGGGAGTCCCTGGAGCCTTCTCCAGAGACCTGACGAATAATTTACGTTAACTGGAACTATTTTTTACAATTTTATTTTATTACTCTTCCAGCTTATTTAGGAGTTTTTCTGATTCAGAGGGCTGGAAAAGATTTGTGGGATTCATAATTTATTGTTCGGCCATTTACTCAGCGAGAGTGATACATGTGGTTTCCTTCTGGTCCAGGAACCTAATGTTAGGTCCCTGATGTCTATGTTACAGTAGCATAAAGAATGATCTTTTTACTCCTTAAACTGGCTCATATAAGATTTAGTTGTTGTTTCGAAGGATATATATATATATATATATATTTTTTTATTATTTATTTACCGTAATTTACAACTGTATTAAAGAACACAACATATACCTGGTTCGGGCCAAATCAGCAACATATGGGATGTTTAGGTAATTATGGAGGAGTTGATTAGTGACAAATTAAGGAGCATTCAGGATTTCACGAAGGTTTTTGGATTGTAAGGACTATATGCGGGAGGAATTAGAGGGTTTCGTAGAGCCTGAAAGCTCGATCCCATATGTCCAAATAGGTCTGATAATAGTGATGTAAATGAGTCTTTTGTAATATACTGGAAGTTTTGAACGTTTGTCTAGTAAGTGTTGTAGTAATCGATATCTTCGAGCAGTTTCTTGTCTTTTCAGTCTTGTGTGAGGCTCCTTTGACATATATATAAACATGTAACGTTTTTGTTCTTGTGAAGTGTTAATTTTGTATCATTATTATATTTATTATTATATTTTAACAAGACTTTAATCCTGAAATAAAATAGAAATTAATCGGGTTAATGAGGTTCATCGATTAGCAGATTATGGAAGAGGAATGATGAAGTGCAGTATAGATATAGATATTTGGGCTATAGTCTCAGGAAATCATACAGCGTACGACAGGTCTAAGTGAGGAATATTCCGATAAAAATCCTATAAATTATTATACAATATTTTATTATATCCGAATAATTATATTAAGGTTTTAAAATGTATATGGCTGTGTAGACAATTAGCTAATATGCGCAAGAACAAATAAATCAAAACGTTTAAAAAAGTAAAACCAGCAACGCTCTCAATAAAAAAAAAATGTTTGGCATTCATAAATCTGATATAATAAATGGTTCTGCGTATTTAAAAAAAAAAAAAAAAAAAAATATATATATATATATATATATATTATATATATATATATATATATTTATAGATATTTACAACTGTACAATAAAATACATCTAGTAAATATGATACAACATTATAATGTCGTGATTCACATGTAGAGATATTACCGATTGGCAGATCTCAAAAAACTTTGCTAAAGCAGAAGGTCTATAGGCCATCTTCTTCTCAAACGCCTCGGAGGATTATCAGGGATCGTAGGGGTAGTAAGATTTGAAACTATTGTATAACAGTGGGAATGGAGTTTGTAATAAAAGGAGTGGTTGGGACCAAGCCAGCAACATGGTGAATATATAGGGCTATATGGCTGAGTTGATTCGTGACAAAATAAGGATTTTGGATTGCAGGGATTGGAGATGGGAAGAATTTGGTGGTTTAGAAGAGACCCAAAGGTCTACTCCTTAAGCCCATATCGGTCTTATGATAGTCATGTAGATGAGTCTTTTGTAGATAAGCGGAAAGTTTGAGGGTTTGTTCACTCAGTGTTGAAGTAGTCGAAAACGTCGTGCAGATTCTTGTCTTGTTTGAGGATCTGCGTATTTTGAATCGTAAAACCACAAAAACTAATGGGGATTTTTTTTTTTTTTTGGTTGATTACAAAGCTTAATTATTTAAACTAATAAACGTAAATCATTTATACTGGACTTCTTTCCTAATTCCTTTCTTTTCATTTAATTATTTTTTAACTGAATCTAATAATAAGTTTCTGACTCCAAAATGTTTTTGGTTTTCTGTATCTTTATAAATATACGGATTTATGAGGGATTGTATCTCTTTTAAGTTGTGACTTGACCATATAAGATTTACTTTTTTGTCCTCAATGCACCCTATGTCATTCATTAAACATTGTTTGATGTCTATGAGTAAGAGTATTGGGGCAAGTTGGGCAATTGAAATATCTCGCAAACTATTCACCGTACTCTTAGGCATCTTATGACGGAAAGAAAGAGTCATTGGAGGGATAATCAGAAAGTGGTCGCTAGTGGCAGCTTAATGAGCGAGCGAAGTCCTCTTGTGTTTTGATTATTTTGTGACCAAAAAGTAAAAACGTCGTTCATCACAAGTTGTGTCTGTATTAGTCAGCTTTTATCTGTTTATAATCAGGTAATTGTTAATTATTGTACTTTTGATAAGTGGAGTAGTTCTGGGTATAATTCCTATGATTTTTTGTACAACTTTGCTTTTGTTTTAAAATTCCGGGTTGGGGTTAGGTTAGCTGTAGTAGCTCAACTTACTCCACGACTCAGACAAATTAAGTAATGAATAACTTTTTTTTTTTTTTTTTTTTTTATGATGCGGACTTACAAGAGGAAGACTACTAGATGTTCTTAATTGCAACGGTGACAATGACCATTAAGTTCCAAAGACCTAATTAATATTTTTTTTTTTTTTTTTTTTTTAAATTTAAGCCATCGCCGATTTCGGTTACTTCAACATTTACTTGACAGACGCTCTAACCTTTCTCTTTACTACAAAAGACTAATTTACATGACAATCATAAGGCCTATCTGGACTTACGGAGTTGAGCGTTGGGGCTCTACTAAACCATCAAACTCTTCCCGTATCCAATCCTTACAATCCAAAATCCTTCGCAAAATCCTTAACGCTCCTTACTTTGTCACCAACAAAATCATCCACAAAGACCTTAATGTTCCATATGTTGCTGATTTGGCCTGTACCAGGTATCACCCCTTCCATGAAAAACTCCACTCCCACTCTAATCCACTAGTTTCAATCCTTGCTTCCACTTCAATTCCTGACAATCCGCCGAGGCGTCTGAAAAGAAGATGGCCTCGAGACCTTCTTGTGTAGATTCACTACTAGAGTGCTGCCAATGGGCAGTTTCTCTTCATGTTTTTTTTTCATGTGTATTATCATTGTAGCCGATTTACTTGATGTATGAACATACAGTTGTAAATTTCAATAAATGAATTAAAAAAAAAAAAAAAATTTAAGCCATATGACTTTTCACAAAAAAATTACTTTGGACACTTTTGCTAAGGGATATATTACGAATCCATCAAGCCGCTTAAAAATTCATTGAGACTTATCATCGAGGAGGTATATCTGTCCAAGTGAAAAATTGCTCAACTAGCCCCCCCTTACCTTACCTCAACCAACTCCGATAAATTAATGTACTGTCAACGATTCTTCAATTTCTGAGAGGCATCTGCACTATATAACTAATAAAATGTTTCAAAAGAATATTTTGGTTGATAAATAAAAAATAAGGAATGTATTATCGGTGTATGGGGATGGGACTCAGGACAAAAAAGGGGAATGGGGCGATATGGACGATGACTCCATTGTTTGATCTCTCAACAGTTTAAACTTTATTGTATTTATTTTTAATAGATATACGGAACAGGTTTGAATCCGGATCCGTACCGATGAGTAAGCCGTTCAATGGTTATCAATTTCTAGCGCATTTCTTGATGTGCAACACATCCCCGCTAAATAATCTTTAATTTTGAGCGCATGGCAATGGAGATATTCTTCGTCTATTGAACCAATAAGCACTTTCGAATGAACGAAATATTCAACATCTGGTTCGTACTCGAGACGAAGGAACAAATCTTAAAAAAAACAACTAGAAATATAATTAAAGTACATGAAATATACAACCTATTGTTATACATACCATTTTTTAAAAAAAATATATTTATTGGTATTTACAACTGTATAATAAAATACATTTAGTAAATGTGATACAAGATATGTTGACATGATTCATATGTAGGGATACTACCCATTGGCAGCTCCCCAAAGACTATGTTAAACAAGAAGGTCTCGCGGCCATCTTCTTTTCAGACGTCTCGGAGGATTATCACGGATTGTAGAGGAAGCAAGGATTGAAACTAGTGGGTTAGAGTGGGAATGGAGTTTGTCATGAAAGGAGTGGTACCTGGTTCGGGCCGAGTCAGCAACAAAGGGAATATTAAGGTCTTTACGAATGAGATTATTTGTGACAAAATAAGGAGCATTGAGGATTTTTCGAAGGATTTTGGAATGTAAGGATTGGAGACGAGATGAATTTGATGGTTTAGTAGAGCCCCAAATCTCTACTCCGTAAGACGTACCAAATAGAAATTAAAAAAAAAAATCTAAAAAAAAAACGGTTAAGACGTTCCTAAGCGTGCATACACACATTACACACCGTGACAGATACATCAGATAAAAACAACAAATTAATAACGATATACGTTATTCTTAGTTGACGATAAATTTATCTCCTGTGATCCTTAAGAATAACAGATAAATAAATATTTTAATTTTAATCGACTACAATAAATCTGGTTTCGTGATTGATATTATTAGCGACAGTCATTCATAAAGTATTTTCATTCATTATTTTTCTTAAATGGTTCCACCAAGGAGAAGTGAATGTATACTATGAGTAGTGGCAGGCCACGAACCTGCTACGTTCATGAATGAAAGAGTTCAATGACCAATGCCTTTCACTCACACACGCAAATATGCACAAATGATCACGTGTTGTTAAATGTTTGTCAATTACTTTAAAGCGTTTTACCTAACTAATCATTTATAAATCCAGTTTAATTCTAATTGTGCGTCAAATTTTTTTTTTACAATAACTAAATAGTATGTATCTACAATTTTCTATTTTCGAAGATCGGAAACTATTATTATTTTCTAAACGCATCCTTTCATGCATTTAAAATAAATTGGAAAAAACAAAAGTTTCTATCTGATTTTAGGATATAAATCGGATTTACAAAAAATACATAGAGAAATAGAAAATACTAAGACAAAGATATGTAAAATTTTCATTCACAAGCTTGACATTTTTATTTGATTTTTTTAAAGTATTCTCATATTTTAAATTCTTTCTTAGCTAAGTGAGGAATAATCAATATAAAAAGTTAATTTGGAAAATAATGAAATAAAGAGGGAGAGGGTTGTTAAAAAAATATAAACAGAAATTACACTTAAAAGGAATCAATCAATCAAAAAAAGTATTTCCTTTATAAATTTAATTTAATATCTTAAATAGATAGATTATTTAAACTATATATATATACTTTGGGGCTCTAATAAACCGACTAATTCCTCCCGCATCCAATCCTTACAATCCAAAATCCTTCGCAAAATCCTAAATGCTCCTTATTTGGTCACAAATAAAATCATCCATAACGACCTTAATATCCCATTTGTGGCCAACCTTTCTCGTACCAGATATACCACTTTTAATTCCAAACACCCAACTCATATAAACCCTCTTGTCCGACACCTATCAACCTCACATATTCCTGACAACCCTCCGAGGCGATTGAAAAGAAGATGGCCTTGGGATCTACTTACTTATATAAACATCGAAGTACTACCGCTGGGTAGTTTCTTCACAAGCCTTATACGCCTTTATTATAATTCATCACTTTTATTTATTCATCACCTTATTTTTATGTAATATACAGTTGTAAAATTGAATAAAATATAAAACAAATACTTATAATAAGGAAATATAAATAAATATAAGGAAATATGGATGTATAAGGAATATAAATAAATATGTGAAAAACAAATAAAGTTTGTGAACTAATTTTTATAATTTTTATTCTTAATGAAAATATGTGTTATAGGTGTGTAATAAGAGAGATACATTGTTTACAATATTAGTAATATAGCCCTATATATTATTTTAATTTGGGTATGGGTCCTTTTTAATTTTTTTGGTACCAAAGAAATCAAAACTAAGGCCAATTTATTTTATTTTTTTAATTTTAATGAATTTATGAAATTTTATGTTTGTTTGTTTATTTATTTAACGTCACTACATGCTACTATGGCGGACGATGCTACAGTGGGAGTCCTAAATTTTGCCTCTCCAGGTTTTATGAGGATAGGGATCTTTAACGAGTACCTGACATCACACAGGCTCGGGACCACCTTTTCACGACTCCTCCGAGGGACGGCATAACTAAGGATTTTTTACTCCCGTTGAAAAATCCTAGGACCATCTGCGGGTTTGAACCCGGGAAATTTGGCATAGAAGGCTGTTATGCTAGCCACCCCGCTACAAGTGATCCCTGAAATTGTTATGTTCATACAAACACACCAGAATATTTTTTCAGATATGATTAGAAAAGTAGTTTATGAGGTATTTTTTAATATCAGTATGATATTCGGTGCTATAAAGATATATCCGCGGCTTGTTTTTGTTTTTTTATGAAATTTCCTTTTGGGTTGATAACCTGCCGAGTACCGGTTTTCGCTGATCAAGTTTTTTACGGTTTTGGTCACAGTTAGTTTTATTTTGGAGCACAATGTCGATTGGTCACGTGCATCCACGTGATTTTTTTAATTCGAAATTCCCTTGAAATAAAGTTTTATATTATTTATCTCAATGTAAAATTTTTAAACAAAATCTGAGGTTACAATAATTTTTTTACCAATTTATATTTTTAAATAACTATGCCATAATTATAACATATGCTAAAAAAATTGCCTAATGATAGGATAAATTCAAGAAACATAAGCGTTATATTATTGCTTATGTAAAAATGGTTAATAAAGTTATTTGAAAGAGAAAAATATTACTTCACGTATATATTAAATTCATTCACATTAATTTTATAAAACGTTTAGATTAAAAATAAATACTTGATCACAAAATAACAAAAATATTAATTAGTAAATGTTAGGTTCTGACTTTTCTTTATCCTTCCTCTCTTCCACAAATCAGTGTTAATGTTTCTAATGTTAGGTCAAAAAGAAAAGTAATTCAGTACTCTCTAGAATTTAGAGGATACACTACGTATAATCTTATAGTTGATTGTTATCAATATTTAAATGAAAGCACTACACATAATAAATAAATTATACGAAAGTTTAAATTATTTTAACAGAATCAACTAAATAAGGAAAATGAATAATACTTTATAAAGTTTCATTAGCGATCATAAATTAAATTTCAGGGTTCATCTTGTGGAAAGATAGCAGGATCCAGTGAAGTTAGCCAAAGCCCAAAGTTTTTAATCCTCAAATGAACTTTCTAATTACAACTTTTCATTTAAGTTATTCGATAATTTACAAATAATTTTCAATTAGATTTATTCCCGGTATCACGTTTCCTTCCTTAGTATTAGAATTGGAAATCAGGTTGAAAGAATCATAACAGATAGCTGATCAGCCTGATGATTTATTTTGAAATTTTTGTAATATTTTAGTAAATTATATTACAATAATCAAAATATTTTTTGTATTTGTTATATGTCGCTGTATAAAATTCTTTGTACTGTTATGTAACTTCTCACCATTATAGCATGACCAATATTCTTTTTAGAATCATTGATGAAAAATAGACTACCTTTGATATATACGAGGCATGTTTTTTAAGTAAGTACCGTTTTGGAATTAAAAAAAGACGTGCAAAGATATCGCAATAATTTTATTTTTACATGAAAGCCTGTACCTTAATCTACTTTTCTACACAATTTCCATGAATTTTGAGGCACTTGTCATAACGCGGCACCAGTTTTTAAATACCCTCCTCAAAAAATTCTGCCGCCTTACTTGCATCAGAAATGTTTTGACTTCGTTATCGTCTTGAAGACGCCGACCGCCCAGGTGTTTTTTCAAGTGCAGGAACAAATGGTAGTCGCTGGGCGCCAGATCAGGGCTGTATGGAGGATGATCTAGAGTTTCCTATTTAAATGATTTGATGAGATCTTTGGTCCGATTAGCCACATGTGGACGGGCATTGTCATGCAGCAAATAGATAACCCTACTCAAGTTGCCACGTCTTTTTAAGACGATAACGAAGTCAAAACATTTGTGATGCAGTGGATAACAGATCAGGTGGCAGAATTTTTTGAGGTTATTCAAAAACTGGTGCCGCGTTATGACAAGTGCCTCAAAATTCATGGAAATTGTGTAGAAAAGTAGATTAAGGTACAGGCTTTCATGTAAAAATAAAATTATTGCGATATCTTTGCACGTCTTTTTTTAATTCCAAAACGGTACTTACTTAAAAAACATGCCTCGTATATATATGTATATATATATATATATATATATATATATATATATATATATATATATATATATATATATATATATATTTTTTTTTTTTTTTTTTTCAATAAGTTATTTCCTTTTTCTAACTATGGAAGACATCAGAGACTCATATCAAAATATTTTATACATTTTTGTTCATATTACTTTCATTTATTAACTATATATTTTATTTCATAGTCAGGTTTTTTTTTCTATATGTATACTGAAGCGTTTTACTTCCATTTTAAATGCTTACATCAACAGTAACTTTACCTGAAACAATTCATTATTATTATTATTATCATTACACAATGAAGTTAATGTGCTAATTTTCATAATATCAATTAAATTTATAAAATAATCAACCGAAAGGGTTATATTTAAAAGATGAAAAACTGTATGATCCTCATTTTTATAAACATAATCATAACATATACATAAAAAACTGACCCTTGTAACCGATTATTAAGTTCTATTTTCAGTATATTTTTTTTAAAAACATGTGTAGGGCAAGGCCAGGGCTAGTTGAGGATAGGAATTGGCGAGGTGAGTAATCGAAATATCTTGAAAACTATTCAAAGTTAGTAGTTATTTTGTGAAAAAAATGTAAAATAACTGTAAACCGGAAACATTATCTGTAAATGTTAAATGTTATCCGTTTTCAAACAGGTAAATGTTAAATATCTATAAATTTATTGTACTTTTGATATGTATAAAGGTTCTGGGTCTAAATCTAATCTTTTTTTTTTCATACTTACATTTATTTTTAATTTTATGTAATTTGAGTACGTTAAGTCACGATAAATTACATTAATATTTTGGTTTATAATATAAGATATATTGATCATTACATAAATATTCAAGTCTGATTTTAAACATAAAAACTAAACTTAATACTAATGCCAAGCTTAATATAAGTTGATGTTTTCTTAAATCTATTTTATATTTATTATTAAATTGAAAAATACTTTAAGCGCGTTATGCAATTTTTGGCAGAGGTAAAAGCTTTGATTTCGTTACCATGGTGACGGTTTGCCTTACCAACATGAATCTGACTGGCGCTTGCGCAGCGGTTCGTGTGTCTGCCACTAGATATAGGATTAATATCAATTTCGGTGAAATTTATCGATAACGGTTTAATATCGGCATAAACAGATCGCTATTTATAATATTTGTTATTTCACTATTTCATTGAAATAAAATCATTTGAAATTGAAATGAGTTTAGACATGGTAGATAAACCATGTCTTAAAACTTACCTCTTACTGTTCATAAAGTTAATATCATGAATATAATAATTCTCTTGACATTTTTAATTTTAGGTAAGTTGAGCTGTAGTCACAATAAATTACATTAATATTTTGGTTTATAATATAACATATATTGATCATTACATAAATATTCAAGTCTGATTTTAAACATAAAGGCTAAACTTAATACTAATGTCTAGCTTAATATAAATTGATGTTTTCTTAAATCTATTTTATATTTATTATTAAATTGAAAACTTCTTTAAGCGCGTTATGCGATTTTTGGCAGAGGTAAAAACTTTGCTTTCGTTACCATGGTGACGGTTTGCCTTACCAACATGAATCAGACTGGCGCATGCGGAGCGGCCCGTGTGTCTGTCCACTAGATATAGGATATTGATATCAATTTCCGTGAACTTTATCGATAACGGTTTAATATCGGCATACAAATATCGATATTTCGCTATTTAATTGAATTTAAATCAGTTGAAATTGAAATCAGCTTAGACATGGTAGATAAACCATGTCTTAAAACTTACCTCTTACTGTTCATAAAGTTAATATCATGAATATAATAATTCTCTTGACATTTTTAATTTTAGGTAAGTTGAGCTGTAGTCACAATAAATTACATTAATATTTTGGTTTATAATATAAGATATATTGATCATTACATAAATATTCAAGTCTGATTTTAAACATAAAGGCTAAACTTAATACTAATGTCTAGCTTAATATAAATTGATGTTTTCTTAAATCTATTTTATATTTATTATTAAATTGAAAACTTCTTTAAGCGCGTTATGCGATTTTTGGCAGAGGTAAAAACTTTGCTTTCGTTACCATGGTGACGGTTTGCCTTACCAACATGAATCAGACTGGCGCATGCGGAGCGGCCCGTGTGTCTGTCCACTAGATATAGGATATTGATATCAATTTCCGTGAACTTTATCGATAACGGTTTAATATCGGCATACAAATATCGATATTTCGCTATTTAATTGAATTTAAATCAGTTGAAATTGAAATCAGCTTAAACATGGTAGATAAACCATGTCTTAGAACTTACCTCTTACTGTTCATAAAGTAAATATCATGAATATATTAATTCTCTTGACATTTTTCATTTTAGGTAAGTTGAGCTATAGTCACAATAAATTACATTAATATTTTGGTTTATAATGTAAGATATATTGATCATTACATAAATATTCAAGTCTGATTTTGAACAGAAAGGCTAAACCTAATACTAATGTCTTGCTTAATATAAATTGATCTTTTCTTAAATCTATTTCATATTTATTATTAAATTGAAAACTTCAGTAAATAAGTAAGTCAGAAAAAATCAGATTGGCGCATGCGCAGCGGTCCGTGTGTCTGTCCACTAGATATAGGATATTGATGTCCGTGAACTTTATCGATAAAGGTTTAATATCAGCATGAAAATATCGCTATTTCGCTATTTAATTGAATTTAAATCAGTTGAAATTGAAATCAGCTTAGACATGGTAGATAAACCATGTCTTAGAACTTACCTCTTACTGTACATAAAATTAATATCATGAATATACTAATTCTCTTGACACTATAATATCGATATTTGTAAATATTATAAAAACATTACTTTGCATAAAAATAGTGATGATGTTGCTGTCAATATTTAAATCGTAGTAAAAGGAAATTGAAAAAAAAAATCTCGAGCATATTAGCATAGAAATATGACATTTAGAAATTAAAAATTAACTATATAGTTTTCAATTAAGCACAATGTGTATTTTATTACTAGCTAAAACATATGTTTTTTGTTTGTTTTTACTTTCACTTACTATATATAAATATATATTAAATTGTCGAATTCCAGTTTTCAACGGAAATACACGTTTTAGGGTCCCCTGAGTCCAAATAACCAAGTCCCGCAAAAAGGTCTGTGTGTGTGTGTGTGTGTGTGTGGTAACTCCCAGGTGGAAACGATAAGTCCTATGAAACTGAAATTTCATATTTAAGACAATTATACGCCCGAAACGTGACAAAACTTTTTTCATCAAAATGAGCTTACCAGAAGAGGCACTTTATACCATGCGTTTTGCACCTTTTTTCGATTTTCTCGAAAACGGTTTTGATTAAACTCGCTACATCGATGTAGAATTTAATGGGCTTTAATATCATGTAGGTTTTATTTGGACAAAAATGGTGTGACAGGGCTTAAATGCCGATATTTTAAATTGTCTTCCTCTGAAGTACCTTTAATTTTGTAGATTCAATAAAAATAACTATATTATCTTGTTAAGGCTGATGAAAAACCGGGAAATATGTAAACTGAATGGATTCGATACCCAACTAAAGGAGAAAACAGAAAAAATATTTGTTTAATGCAATTTTTCGTTTTTAAACATAAGAGCAGTAATATACATGTATGATATACCGTTGGAAAGCTAAAGATTTTAGAAAAAATATTATCTCATACACAATCAATTGATACAAGTGATTATTTTAGATAATAAGGTAATCAATTTTTTAATAAAACTTATGTTTTTATAGAAATTCCATTTAATTAATTGTTTAATGATTTCACTCATTTTTATATCTAACTGTATTTAAGAATTCTTTTATTTATTCTAAAAATGGAGGTAAGTGAAAGTCGTGTGTTGCTCGCACCAGATTTTTATCTCTTACTGTACTTAAAATTCTTTAATCGAGTTTAAAAACGGAGGTAAGTGAAAGTCTTGTGTTGTCTGCACCAGATTTTTTAGCTTAGAAGAGAAACTGCGGTTATCTCTGTGTTGCATATGATTTAAAAAATGTTTTTACTTCTATCGGCAGTCCCTACGACTTTGTATTTTGTCACTAAAAGAATATAAATAAAAAGTTGGAAGGCAAACAGAAATTTTATTTCATGTCTACTTAAAATAGAACCCACGGTTTGGCTTGACTTTTTAAGAGCTCAATTTTCCCCATACTCTTGCTCAACTTACCCCACGTATGGGGGCACAAATAAAGCTGCATCACTTAAATTCGACTAGTTGGAAATAAATTACTATGAACACTTTTTCCTAGGGACAAATCAGTGATCCATCAGGATGTAAAACAATTCATTAGCATTATTTTTGAGGGGCTGTAACCGCTCAAGTGTAAAATTGCTTTACTAGTCAATTAAACTATTGGGTTGATGCGAAATTAATGCAGGTTTCCTCTATTGCAATATCTTAATTCCAATTGTGTAAACAAAGCTAATCCTAACATTGATCATTATTATACTAAAACAAACCTTATCTAATACCCTCTCTTTCACCATGAATTTGTTTAGTAAAATCGTTTTGTTCAGTGTGTTCAAAGGTCTTGAATCGAAAATGTCAAAGTGCGATTTTCGTCAAATTTATTTTTACGAATTTAAATTAGGGCGCAGCGCTGCGCAAACGGCTCGTAATATTAATGAAGTGTGGGGTCAGGGGGCTATTAATGAGTGCACGGTGCAGCGTTGGTTCCAGAAGTTTCGCAGAGGAGATTTCGACCTCGAAGACAAGGAAGGTCGGGGCCGTCATCTTGCTCTGGACAACGACCAGCTGAGGTCAAAAGTGGAAGAAGACCCAACCAAAACCACACGAGAAATGGCAGCGGAACTCGGAACTCAAAAATTGCAATGTCTTTGCCCAGCATTGATGAATCGGAAGGGGCCGATCCTGCTCCACGATAACGCCAGACCACACGTTGCACAACCAACGCTTCGACGACTGCACGAGTTGGGCTACGAAGTTCTCCAACATCCGCCTTATTCACCTGACCTCTCTCCTACAGACTTCCACTTTTTCAGGCATCTGGACAACTTTTTGAGGGAGAAAAATTTTCAAAACCAGGACGACATTGAAAATTCTTTTCGTGATTTCATTGAGTCCAGGGATTCGGATTTTTTTTCTGGTGGAATAAGAAAGCTTGTTGAACGTTGGCAAAAGTGCATTGATTCAGATGGAAATTATTTTGATTAAATATATATGGTTAAAGTAAAGATATGGCGTATTTACAATACCTACTAAAAACCTGCATTAATTTTGCATCAACCCAATAATTACACTAACATGAAGAGGAATTAATTACTTAAGCTTCACTTTATAAAATTAATTTTGACTCTCTTGATTATAAAGAAAATTTTATTTATGAGTAACTGCATACATAAAAACAAACAACAAAGGGAATATTAAGAAGTGAGTGAAGTAAATAAAGTTGATGCTTGAACATTCCATTAATGTTCCCACGTTTTGTATTTTAATTATGGTAACAAAAGCCCATGTTTGTATTATCTAAAACTAGGCGCCAGTAATACCATGTTGTGGATTATATTAAAAAACATTCGATAAAATAACATTCTTAAAACAGAAAAAATCGGACATATTAAAAACTAATTTATTCCTGCTTCGTCTTAATGTTCTTGCTAATTGAATAGAATTTCAAAAATATAATTGGAACTATCTCATTAGGTTCAGTCAGCAAGGGAAAGTACGCGTTTTGTTTACATTCACCTCTTAACAGTCTTAAGTGTTATTACTTTCACAGAAAGTACTTTTCAAATACCAGTAGTTGTGCAAAAATAGTCTTCAAGCTGAGTATAAAAGGGACGTAAGGTCTTGAAATCTTCAGTTACGTGAACGACTTCCTCAGCACAATGTTGTTCTTACCGGCCGTTCTGTGTTGTGTTGTCTTAAGCCGGGGGGTTTTCAGCACCGAAACTGACCTAGGAGTCGAAGGAGTAACAGAATATACAACACAAACAGAAGGAACAAGCACAGAGCCACCGATCGAGGAAGTTAAAGAAGTAGAACGGCCTCAACCAGAGATCTTCCGCGGAGGGTTCCCGATTTCTGGACTACTTTACGGATGGAATCTGCAGAGGATGACTCCGTTTCCATCCTTGGATATGCCAATTCCTTACGACATCTTCCGCCGCTTCGATACACCATATCCTCTTCTTGCCGAACGTTCTCAGCCGTACAGAGTCACGATATTGGTCCCGATACGGAACAGAATCCGCAACATGCCACTAGCACCTAGGTACAGGTTGGTACAGAAGACGGAGATGAGGAGTTCATACAAGACAACATCAGCTCCTGTAAAAGAAACGGAAGACAATGAAGCAACAACTCCGGCAGGTGTCCAAGAGCAGTGAGACATTAACCCGATTTCTTTAATTATTTCTGATAATTCCTCTAGGAAAAATTAATCAAGATCAAATTTATCGTCGTTATACAGTCATAGAACATGATAAAATAAAAATGTATGACGAATGTTAATTATAATAATATTAAAAATCATCACGAAAAACAATTAAAAAATTAAATGATATTTATAAAAACATATTGTTAAATAGTCAATAGGTCAAATTTATTTATTGCTCTATGTTCTCAATATGTGACAGCCGAATTATTTTAGCAAAGTAGTAATGATATTGTAATGTGTCTATTATGTTGTTATGTTATCTACTTAATACTTTATAATATTAACAATTTTCTGAACTCTACGAAATAACTGTACTTTCATAAATTAAATCAAACATGTTATAAAAATTTGTTTTTAATTTATTTCGGTATTCCTTTCCATAACCAATTTTTTATTACGATTAATTTAAGTATTCACGAATATCGAGACCAAATCCAACCAACATGAAAAAAAGATACGTTTACGCTGTTATCTATATTTATAAAAGAATGTGCCATTTCATTTGATTTTCTCGTCATCGCAGTTTCGCAACAACAACTATGGTTGTGAACTTGAAATTAATCCTGGAGGTACTTCATATCGTCTAGATGTGCAATAAGCCTCGATCTGGAAAAATTCGTCCTCTAAGTGGTTTAAAAAATATTTTTCTAAAACGTAAAACAAAATTGCATTTAGAATAATTTTAAAAAATCTACGTATCCTCAAAAACTATAACTACTCATTTGAATGATAATCAAATTTCTAACTATCTAGAAGCAATATCGTCTTAATCTCATCTGTAATAGCATATATGCTAAAATACGTATGACAGATATATTTAATAATAATAATAATAAATTCTTTATTTATTCTGGGACTAATCCCTTAAGAATAATATTACAAGAAAATTAAAATAAACACTTTAGAGTCTTAGAGTATAAAAACAAACAGAAAACAAAATACAAATTACAAAAAAATATAATAATAATTTAAAAAAAACAATCTTAAATAAAAATATTGAAAATTAAACTATATAATAATCAAAATAAGAGATACATACAATTTTGATTACAAAAATTTACATTAATTTATTTATTTTTGGGGTTAGATAATATACTAATAATATAACAAGTGTAAAATACAACAGAACATAAAATAGAATAAAAGTAAGTAAGGAAATTAGTGATGATGATGAGGCAATTAGGATAATTGTAAAAGGGTCGGGGATTAAGGAGTAGAATAGAGCTAATCCTGAAAATGTTAATAATTTATAAGTCCTTGGTATCTGTCAAAAAATTAAGCAATGGATATTCAAATTGATAACGTAAATTTAGACTGAGGTTTTAAAAAAAATAAAATAAAATGTAAGGAGCCAAAACATATAGGAAACAATTATTAAAATACTGAATTATGAAAGCAAATAGAAGATTATAACAACAAAATTAAAAAGTTCTAAATAACAAAATATCATTAATACCTTTTAAGAAACTAAAAATAATGTCTTATTTAAGGAAATAAAATAAATGTTTAATAATACGTCTGCAACTTGAAAACAAACCTCAGACAAAGATATCTAAATCAGCATGTTTATTAATAATCACCGGTGGACACCCATTGGCCTTTATTGTTGTTTTTTTAAAATGATCAATAGGCTGAAAAATGTTTCAGTTTTAAAAATATAATAGAGCTTAATTCAGAATCATAAACAAAAAAAAAAAAAAAATACGAGCTTATTCAGTTGGAAGGGTACACCCCGAATTGGAGAAAATAAGCGTTTATGTCACATAGAAGTTAAGATGGTATAGAATGATAATGTTTTAAAGCAAACATGTCAGTATTAGATAATCACGGGTATGGCTACTTGCTATTGGTATGTTTTTATACAATAGATTAAACTGAATAAAACAAATACCAGACAATCAACAATAACCATTTATTTTTCATACATAGACATAGTTAAAAGTATAATTCTCTGCTATCTCAGATTTATTTATATTGTATAACCTCACATAACACAGTTATTATAAACAACTTTCTTAATTCGCAGCAATTCAAAAAAACAACTGAAATAGTTTAGTGCAAAGCCGCGAGGTACAGATAGTTAACAAATAAAATGAAGAAATTTTACTTTGAAATAATAGTTAGTATAAATTTAAATCTTATAAATAAAAGTTAAATATTTATATTTATACACATTTAAATTGTATTATTATGTGATAGAAGCAGTCTCCAAACCTTTTTTTTAAGTAATTGTCAAAACTATTTCAGAGTGTAAGATTAATATAGTAATTCTTTGTAATATTTGGAGTGAACTATTTATAAATACCTTCTATGATACTGGTTCAATATTTCATGAATGAATGATTAAAAAAGTAGTAAAAACTATTAAGTTTCAACCAAAGTTTGACTCAGGCTGGAGAGTTTCATTAGAGTTTTTTTTTTTTACTTAATGATGGGAAGCAACTAAATTTTGGATATACCTTGCATTAAATGAATACATTTTAAGTAAAAATTACTAAAGCTCATATTACATTCATCTCCAGAAGAAAATCTTTTAATTCAGAAATATTCCCATGAATGGATTATAAGTCGGGTCAAAATGGTGAGATTTTGAGCGCCATGTACCAAGAATACTCTTCAGATATAATTTATTGGTATGTCGGAACTACTAGTTTAGTTGTTTGTGCATCGTTATGAATCACACAAACATTTTTCAATACGATTTTTTTTTTTTTTTTTTACTGCGTTCGAGTAAATGTGCAGTCTAGGGCTTGATAAAAAAAAAAAAAAAGAAGATAAAATCATACTTAATATATTTTAAAACTCTTATCGACGATTCAATATTTAGAAACAATCCCTAAATGATAATACAAAATAAAATTATTTTTTGGTAAATGAAGACTAACTGAAAGCCAATTAAGTAAAATAAATGTTGATGAGAATGGTACACCTTCTTACTAATTTTTCTTTATCAAACTAAAACAAATTATTTAGAGGGGTCACCTATAGCGTAGTTGCTAGCATAACAGCTTTCTATGCCAAAGGTGGTGGGTTCAAACCTACGGGTGGCCCTAGGATTTTTTAATGGGAGTAAAAGGTGGTCCCGAGCCTGTGCGATGTCAGGTACTCGTTAAAGATCCCTATTCTAATAAAACCTGGATAGGCAAAATTTAGGACTCCCACAGTAGCATCGTCCGATTAGCCATAGTAGCATAAATTAAACGTTAAACGAATAAACAAAGAAACAAATTATTTAGAAAATGAAGATAAATTAAGATTAGATAAGCCTTTCTTTACAAATATCTACAATTTGGTTGATACATAAAATTTATATATATATATATATATATATATATATATATATATATATATATATATATGCTATGTTTTTGACTGGCTACATTTCTAAGGCAGCGGTAACTTCAAAAACTAGCTTACTTGATATATTTAATCCATATATAAACTATATTTAATGATACCATTGGATATCCTTTCCAAAGGTATCGTGTTTACCAATCCAATAGGTGTGACATACAGGGTAAGATTAAACTAGTCATGTTTTACAAACTGACATTATTATTTAAAACAACTTAACACATATACAATATAATTAAACTATGACTGAGAATACTGAGGGACATTATAGTTACACTTGCCGTACAATATTACAATTAATGCGAGTACCTTTAAAAGGTTTTGTCGGCTGGCGAAGGTGGAATCATCTTAGGGGCCCATTCTCGCTTCCTCCTCCAGCTGCTCTCTCTGACCTCCAGACGGACCGCGCTTCTTCTTGAGGATGGAACTCGACTAACTTTTTCGAATCTTCTCTTCATCGTCGTCACCTCGGGCAGGGCTGATCTGGGAAGTGCCCCATGCCGGGGGTCCTTTGTCCTAGTGGCTAAGAAGTTTCCCGAGGTACATATTGCTGGGGGGCCCCATGGAGGTAAACGCCTTTTGATATTTTGCCGACAAATTTCGTTATCTTTAATTGTTTAATATTAAAATTATTTAATTATGAACTCCCCTCAGTATTCTCAATACATTACAAAATATATATATATATATATATATATATATTATATATATATAAAAACACTTTTGATAATAATTGATAAAAATAAAAAGAAGCAATGATTGACCAAATATAGTATACAAATTTTTAAATAAAATTTACCTAGAACTTTTTTAATAAAATTGAAAAGAAAAAATTGTTTTAATAAAAATTTTATGTTTAAATAAATAAAAATAAAATGTAACAATGTTAAACCTGTGATACTATACGGGGCAGAAACCACATGCCTCTCCAGTCTGGAAAAATTGTTGAGAATAGAGCGAAGAATTCTAAGAAGGATTTACGGCACCAAATAGACAAATGAAGGATACAGGCTAAGATCAAATCAGGAAATATACAAGGACACAAGAGATCTAGAAACGGAAACACGGATCAGGAGACTTAAATTCCACGGATATATGGTAAGAATGGCCCCAGGAAGACTTAACAAGGAAATATTTTTAAAAAATCCGTAGATAAAAAAGCTTGGGAGGATACATCGGGCAGATGAAGGAAGAAACGGAAGACGTGGAATAACGGACCAGGACCGTCTGGACAGAGAGGGGTATGGTAAGAGACTAAAGGAGATCACAGTTCTTGTTAAGTAGAAAAGTTCGAGAAAGGGAGTCGCGTGGATGGGGGAGAGAAAGAGATAATGAGAGAGAAGTAGAAAGAAAGGAAAAAACAAGAAAGAAGCCAAGTGTCACGATATTCGCGTGGTCTCTATAGCCGTACCCTGAAAAAAAAAAAAGAAAGTTATATATGAAATATTTCGATCGTGAAACATTTCGATTTACAGTTTTCATCGGAAATATACGTTTCAGGGTCCAGTGAGTCCAAATGACCAAGTACTGCAAAAACGTCTGTGTGTGTGTGTATGTGGTATTTCTATTTCAAAACTGAGCAATTGTATACAAATTAATTTTAATGTTTTAGGAGCGTATATGCTTGAGATGTTTCATCAACTTTTTCAAAAATATCGGCAAACAAGAAAAGCCATTTTATAAAGGGGACTAAAAGACATCACAGTTCTTGTTAAGAAGAAAAGTTCGAGAAAGGGAGTCGCGTGGACGGAGGAGAAAAAGTGGCGGCGCGAGGAGGTAATGAGAGAGAATTAGAAAGAAAGGAAAAACAAGAAAGAAGCCAAGTGTCATGGTATTCGCGTGGTCTCTATGGCAGTTAAGTGAAAAAAAAGAAGAAGATTTTCTACTGATGTGTAGGCCTCTCCTGAAGGAGGAATAGTCTTGTTCGGTGACCAGACTTTCTTTTCTTGGCATTTTAATTCCCAATATTTTCGATCATCTGTTTTTCTGTGCCAAGATATTCCTTCTTGTTTCTTAATTTCGTCCGAACATCTCTTGAGTTGCCCTCCTTGCTTGCGTTTCTTCCCGAGAGGTGTCCATTCGGTAACTGCCTTGCTCCACCTGGGGTCCTTGATTCGCATTAAATTTACAGCCCATTCCCATTCTAGATTCTTTATACAGCCCACAGCATCCCTCACCAAAGTGGCCTCTCTCAGAGTAGTTTTTTTTTAATTTATGCGTTAAATTAACATTTATCATGGCTCCTATCCATTTAGAACATAATTAAATCATATATATTATTTGTATAAGTATTTCTTAGACATTGTTTGATGTATTTATGTGACAATTTTAACTGTTCTAAGAGCAAACGAATTCCGCAACATTCTATTTATACCATCTAAGAGTGTATGATATTTAAATATAATACAATAGAATAATTATGTGTTAATTTTCTTTAGTTTGCACCTAAAGGCTGAAATATAGAAAATTTAGTATCAAATCCGGTTCTTTTTTTTTTTCTTTTTTTTTTAGAAAATAAACTTTATTCTGGGACAATGTCTCTTCAGAATAACATTAATGGTCAAAATAATAATTTATTATTTATTAGTTCTTCAATAACTATTCTTGTTAGATCTTTTTGGATGTAATGTTTAAATAAAAGATGTGAAGAGCAAGAGAGGACTTAATGGAATGGTATATTAAAAAGACTAATTAAGAATTATTGTTATGCCTAGGTATGCATTCTAAATTTGTACTAATAAGCTTTAAAGAATAAATAATCTACATTGTTTATTCATTAATATTCCAAGTTTAAACTTTAAACAATATCAGTGGCGGAGATCATTAGAGGTGAAACTTATGTTTCGGTTCCCTAATGAACTTAGCGACAGGGAGGACTTTCTATAGTTAAATTTATATTCAGTTAGTCAACTTAAAGAACAAGTTTATAACTTATAGTAATTAGGCGAGCAAAACTGTGGACCTTTCTTGCAACTGTTCTCAATGCTTGGGGTCTTAGGTAATGTTTAATTAAGGGAACTTATGGTTGGACTGATGTTTAAGTATATAAACTAATTTCTTTAACTGAATATTTATTATTTTTTATAATTATCTCAAAGTGTTTAAAATAAATTAAAACTATTGGGTACTAACGTTGATGCCCACCAAACGCTTTAGATTATACATTGTTAAATTAATTTTACTTTCACTTACTATACATAGTAAGGGAAAGTATTGCGATCGTGAAAAGTTTCGAATTCCAGTCAAAATACACGTTTTAGGGTCCCTTGAGTCCAAATAACCAAGTCTCGCAAAAAGGTCTGTGTGTGTGTGTGTGTGTGTGTGTGTGGTAACTCCCGGGCGGAAACTAAAAGTCCTATGAAACTGAAATTTTATATTTAAGGCAACTATACGCCCGAGACGTTTCAAATCTTTTTAATCAAAAATAGGCTAACCGGAAGAGGCACTTTATATCATGCATTTTGCACTTTTTTTCAATTTTCTCCAAAACGGTTCCGACGATTTTGATTAAACTCGCTATATCAATGTAAAATTTAATGAACTCTGATATAATTTAGGTTTCATTCTGATTAAAATGGTCTGACAGGACTTAAATGCCGATATATTAATTTTACACTTACTTTAATTCTGTATATTGTATAATAATAATTCTATTATTTTGTAACCATTGATAATTAACAGCTAAATATACAACTTGAGCCAATTTGATGAACAACTAAAGGAGAAAACTGAAAAAAATATTTTTTTAATGCAATTTTTTGTTTTTGAACATAAGAACAGTAATATACATGTATAATGTACCGTTGAAAAGCTAAAGATTTTAGAAGAAATATTATCTCATACATAATCTTTTAAGAGTTTATAGAGAGTGATGCACAGCCGATAAAACTAACTGATTATTTTAGATGATAATATAACTCATTTTTTAATAAAACACATGTTTTTATAGAAATGCAATTTAGTTAATTCTTTAATAGTTTCACTAATTTTTATCTCTAACTGTATTTGAAAATTCTTTAAAACGGAGGTAAGTGAAAGTCGTGGGTTGCTCGCACCAGATTTTTAATTTTGTAAAGAATATGAATCAAAATTAAAACAAGAAAATGTGTCTTTCGTTTTCAAATATGAGGATATTTTAATGCTGTTTAAAAATTCACAGTTAAACTGGGATATATAAAAAGAATGGTTAGATCTATCTTTCATTCCCAAATGGAAGGCCTAGTGTATTCATAGATACAGGAATGGACCTCGAAAATTTGGAAATTATAAAGCTAGAAGCATTAAATAGGTTCAGGAATTGTTGAAAGGTTAATCCATTAAACCTTAGTATAAAAGGAAACGAAGTTTTGCTAAATGGCTATATAGAATAGAAAAATAATTTTTATTCTGGGACTGGGTCCCTTAAGAACAATATGATATGTACAATTAATATATACAATGTGCCTGGCCACAAGACCAAAGGATTATAATTAATTCTTATTTAAAAAGCTTTAAGAAGAAAAGTAGGATACACTGAAACGAAAGAGTAAAGTAAATGAATAACTTCTGATACGTTGAACAAAACTTAACATTGAAACTGATTCATAATAATTGATCCGTATATGATCAATAAATAATAAATTTTCTTTTTGAATAGATATTTTATTTGAAATATCAGGCTTGTGGAGCGTCTGTTTGAGATGAAAATAGGTACTCGAACAGCTGGGACTTGAATGATGGTAAGGAGAAGCATGGCGGATATGAGTAGGTTGGGAATTCCAGAGAGTAGTAGAGCGAACAAGAAAGGAACGTTACATGTTACTGATATATCAATAGAACTAATAAAACTGGTGATTGGCTTGGAACAATAAAACAAAGTTTTAAAATTAGCGTAGAAAGTGAATTAGAAAATAATACTTCATTTTTCAAAATTTTTTATTTCACATTCAACGTAAGTTTTTTATGTTTAAGGTGGCATTTTTTTTATATTTTAATTTTTGTTTTTTCGAACCCAAAAAAGGATTGTTTGATGATACCTCATAGATGCCATTGTTATTTAAAAATATTTGTAAAACGTAGAATGATAAAATAAAATAAATTAAAAACTCAATATTTTATCTCAATTACAGCTTTGTATGACACAGCTATTTCAGCATATCAATATATGCAGGATATTAATGATATATTAATAACTAAAAGCTTGATTTAAATGGCATAAAATGTTTTTTTTTTAAAAAGAACACCAACCCCAGAATACGAGGTTAAGCTTTAATAATAAGTAAATTAAACTGAATTTTAGGGAAATAAGAATGGTGAGGTTTAGAACTTGTGACTCATTAAATATAAAAAACTCATACATTTTATGTATCATTTGATAATATAATATATAATCATTTGAATATTTTTATTTTTATATTATTTTTCTTGCTTCTTGATTGCCAGTTTTTTGCCTTGATACAGATGGGTCAACAAGTGGACATCTTGGCATTTAGTGCCACAAAAAGTGAAGCACTGATTGTAGATCTCACAATCAAATATGAAAAAAATGACTAGGAACAAGGCAAACAGATTCAAGAGAAGAAAGAAAACATTTATCCGGAATTTATTCCATACCTGAAAGAAATATTTCTTAAAAAGTTCGACGAGAGAGAATTTACAGTCGTAGGACTTTGGTTAGGAAGCAGGGAGACCATCCCAGTAGCCACTAGATCATTTTTTGGAGAATTATGGACTGGAAAGAAATCAGTTGCTAAACATATCGGAGATCATATTCCTGGACTCAATAGGAATCCTGCATAACCACATATATTGAGGGTGGTCTGGATTTATATATGCCCATGATCGATTTCGATCAGTAAAATATATGTATTTCTATTTGGCATTATCTCCCTCTACTTGTTCTTTGAAAATTGTCTTCAGGATTGATGCGTTATGCTGTGTACTCTTATCAAGTTGAGCAGCAGGTCCAAACCAAATGTAGCATAATAATTATTTATTATTTTGTTTATGTCGTAAATCGGCGCATATATATATATATATACATATATATATAAGAGAGAGAGAGAGAGAGAGAGAGAGAGAGAGAGAGAGAGAGAGAGAGAGAGGGAGAGCGTAAGAGAGTGAGTGAGAGAGGGTGCGGGAGAGAGGTTTTTGGAGATCAAGACACCGCGTTGAACTTAGGGAAAGAAAAATATAATCCTATATGGTTAAATCACAATATCCAGACGTAATTCCCTCATGACTCAGTTATTTTTAAAGATATAGACAAAAATTAACCCCTCTCAAAATTTTAATTCTAACAACATTTGAAGAATCCTAATATTGATGAAAACACAACTTTTAGGAGATGTAAATTCCCGATTGCTCGTTTACTATTGAATATGGAGAAGAAAGCAGTGGTGATTAGCTATTTTTATAACAATGGCATACAACAATAGCTATAACATAAATTGGCTGTGTGATTCGTCTTTCTTAAGCTCTTGATTAATTTATTTGTAGCTATACATTTAGGTTAATTACATACACCGGGATATATTGGGTTGTGTCACATAAAATGTCCGTTTTCAAGGTAAAGGATTTTTATTTAAAATACGATATGAAAACAAGATAATTTTATTCGAAGTTTTTACCTTCTTTTTTTACACATTTTTCCCAACTTGACACCAACATTTTTATCCCCGAACTGAAAAACTCTGAGCTTTGAAGTGAAACAAAATCTGAAAACGCACTTTTCACTTGATCATCATTTTCGAAAAGTTTTCATTTAACGAAGTTGTCTAAATTCCTGAACAGGTGGTAATCTGTTCGAGACAAGTCGGGAGAATAAGGTGGGTGCGGAAGAACTTCGTAGTCCAGTTCTTTCAATTTTTGCACGGTGTGTTTTAAAACATGGGGTCTTGCTGCCGTTCAGTGAGATCATGAGGTACCCGTGTATCGAGCTTTTTTACTTTCCCAATACACTTTAAATGTCTGGAAACGGTAGATGCACTTGCATTTAGTTGTGCTGAGAGTCCTTTTACCGTTTGGTAGGGATTTCCTTCTACTGTATGTTTGAGGACATCGTTGTCTATTACGGGCGGAGGTCTTCCTCGGGGCAAGTTTTCCAAGTCGGTATCCCCAGCTGAAAACTTAGCAAACCAACGGCGAATGGTCCGTTCATTAACACTCCCTTCTCTAAACGATTAGCAAATGTTTGTAGCGGCATCGCGTGTTTCCATGTTCATATTTGGAGGTATACTAAAAAGTGGGTAATTGATTGGGAAGCTAATGTTTATAATACAAAGGGAGAGGATTAGTAACTGTTTACTTTAAATATGTAAACATTCGGAAGAAAACAACAGAGACCTGCAAAATCTTTCATGTATTTCAGAAACTTTGAAAACGGACATTTCATGTGAAATAACCCAATAAATTGTAATATTACCAAAATATAATTATTTGAAAACAAGAAATCATCTTGTAGTAATTAGATGCGTTTTTTGTATTTATTTTGAAAAGTTTTGATTACAAAAAATCTGAATATAGCGTTTCTATTATTTATTGTTGTCCTTATTTTTTATTTGTATTTATCTATGATGAATCGCCGTACATTGTACATGATTTACCGCTATCCATTCCCCTATATATGAAGCGGACTGGGATAGCCTACCCCGCAGGTAAGGTTCCTAAATCTCCCTCAAACGCTATTCACGAAGTGCGGGTTTTAAATCAGGGAAGGATTAAGGGCACAATGGAAGTCCGGATTTATGGCAGGGCTGACAGCGGTCGACGGACGAACTAACGACGACTCCTGACTGATTTACTATAATCGACGCCACGTATCGATTCTGGACTTATTGTGCCGCGGATCCGAGTCTTTGTCGGCCCCTCAGCTCCCACGTCCATCTCCTCTTCGAGATATTTAGTGGAGGGGGAGAAGGATTTCTTATTGGTCCATGGATGCATTATAGCAGGTACGCAATTTTAATGTTACTGCTGGGACAGCTGCGAGTTACTGCAAACTCGGCGCAAACGTTTTTTCCGACTTTCATAAGTTAGTTGTCAAGTGACTGAAGAGTCACTGATTAGAGTCAGGTGAAATAGGGATTCACTATCCCCGTAGGTGATTCCTATGGGCACACCCAAAAGAATAACATTCGAAAATTTGTATATGTTTTTAATATTACCATTATGTATATATATATAAAACCTGTACCACTACAACTCATGAAGGGTCTTGGGCTCAGTACGTATAGAGATTCGTACTGTTTCTAGGCCAACCGCATTGCAATGAGGTGATCAGGCCTTAACCGCGCTCAGCCGCCAGGTTTTCCCCAATTAATTTTGGTACCCACTTTATAGAGGCTGGGTCTGCCCCAGGGGGTCTTCTCCACATCCTAGGGTTGCCCCCCGACTGAATTAACAGAATAAATAATATTCTGCCTGACCGAGATTCGAACCCAGGACCCGGAGCACAGCAGACTAGCCCTCTATCCACTAGACCACGCTGCTCCCTACGTATATATATATATATATATTTGAAAAAGCAGGCACATACGTAGGTTCCAACATGCGACTGAGGACATTATGCTTTCTCTGTCGTGTTAATGAAGGTGTGCGGTTATTATTTACTTCTTTTTCTCTCGTTTTCCACCAGTCGTTTCGATGTCATCGTATCACGAAAATATTGTAGTTTCCTCATATTTATGTAAAGAGTATATATGTGTTAATATACATGTGTCTCTATTTATATTTATGCTTTTTACTAAGAACAAATATAGAAAAAAAAAACCCGATACATAGTATATACCTATAGCAATTAAACAAGAAAACTGAACATATGATAATTGTTGTTATCAGTTTGGAATAACGTATGGCGTTAAAAAGGTTTATAGTACCATCTCTATTTACAAATTCAAGAGATAAATGAATATGAATAAACATAAAATGTAACTTTTACATCTCATTAAAGTGAGTGCATTAGAGTAAAATTCACCTTACATAAGTTGGCATAATAAAAATTAGCTAACATCTGTCTGAAGAGAAAGTAAGTACTGAAAGAGTAGGGATTTAAAAGATGATAGTTAAGGAGCTGAAGGAGATGTTTGAAGGGAGAATATTCCATAAGGCAGTGGAACGGGCTAAAAAGGAGCAGTCATATTTTTTGGTTCTATGGAAAGGAGTGTGGAGGTCGGACAGACGGGATCTTGTTTACTAGTGATGGGTTGAGGATTTAAATACCAGAAGGCTGTAGACATAAAATGGATGGTGGGAGCTTATGATTTGATAAAGGAATGATCCAAGGAAATATTGTCTTCGAAAGATTGGGGTTCACCTCTTTAACTCGTCGTAGAGGTGGAATACATGCGACCGTCTTAAGGTACCCAACACAAATCTTAAGAAGCAATTCATAATCCTTCTCAATCTGCTCTCGAGTACCTTCGAGAGGCCGCCACATGCCACACAACCATAGTCAAAGTGGGGGAAAATGAGTGGTGAAACTAGGAGTTTTTCGGGTAGATTGTGGTAGGAGATGGCGGGATCGGAGGAATAATTTCAAGGTACTAATCGATCGACGGGAAATTTAGGGTTCCCAGGATAGGTTTTGGTCGATGATAAATCCAAGATTTATAACAGAGGAATAAAAACAACAGAATGATCATTAACCAAAAGCGGAGGAAGGGTGGTGATAGATCGGAGGAGGGATTTGGAACCAATATGGATTGTCTGAGTATTTGTAGGATTAAGCTTTAAGTTATTCAGGTTTGCCCAGGCACTGATTCCATCTAGGTCTTCCTGAATACTAGCAAATGCTACAGATAACTCGAAGTTGGGAAGGATAAATAGATTTATAGATAAATATTGTATGGATGTTATCTTACAGCCCTATTATTATTTTCCATTGAGATAAATTGTAATATTTCTGAATAAATGAATACAAATAAATAAATTAGACGACACTCCAATGGGAGTCATCAATTTTTTCTATCCATGTTTAATGAGGAAAGGAATATTTAACGCGCAGACTAAGGACCACCATTTTACGTTCCCTTAAAAGGACGGTGTAACCTAGGATATATTATATAGTAGGATATAAGTTTCACGATACGTAGCATTGAAACATCAAATAAAAAAAATCTGTCTGCTGCTTATTCTCTGAGACTACAAGGTCGATTTTATTAGATCTAGATCCAAGATCAAAGGTCATCCTGTAATGATCGAAAACAACAAATTAAAAATAAAAGAGCAATATGAAATTTCAATAATACGCCTTTTGAAGAACTTGTGAATAAAAAAAATAAATAAGAGAGTTTTAATATGATCAAAATCCAATATCGAATAAAAAAATGATTCACAGTTCTTATTTTATTTTTGATAAGATCATATCATTGATGAGGAAACAAAATCTATCAAAAATTTATTTAGATAAAAACGTATGTTGCGCTAACGAGAAATGTTTACTGAAATCCATTTTTTCATTTATTTGTTTTTTAATGTCACTTATCTATATATGAAATATAAATTAAGTACAATAATTGCAAACGTTGAAATTTACAAAATGAAAAAGTCCCTCAAAAAGGCTTTGGGTGTGTGTGGCCAGTCTACTTCAAAAGCGATAAGATGAAGAAAAATGAAGTTTTATATTTTAGGAACGAGTATTATTTGGTGTACTTAAAATGTACAAGGTTCGAAAGTATACGAAATTACTTCAGCTCCACCCGGCTCTGGTTAACTGTAAATATTGTATATTCCAGCGGATAACGCTCAGCCACACACTTCCAGATCCTCCAAGGTTAAGCAATTTTCAGGAGATCGAACTTCTGCCACACCCAACATACAGTCCAGTCCTCCATTTATCAGATTATTATACATTATTCCAGAGCGAACAAAAAAAAAATATTGGGAGGGTAAAATAAAAATAAAACCCTTGTAAAGTTTTTCGATAGCCGTCCTGAGGATAGTATCAGCTTATTATCAAACAGTGTGCCGAAATAGTTTAGATTGTGGAATTTTGTTTTCTTATTACAAAGATGGCAGTAAAAAGTTTTTTTTTTTTTTTTTTTTTTTTAAACAGGCTTTAGCTATCCCAGAAATATTGTTTTAAAAATAAGAAGAATGGCACAAAGAGAAAATAGGCTTCGATGATTACATTATGGATTTACGCCTCTAAACCAAACCATAACCAAAGAGAAACGTTTGGAAATCATAAAACGTTAAGCAGAAGAAATTTGATTATGTATTATTAGTATAGCTAATTTTTATTATTCCAATTTATGTGAGGTATTTTGTATCTAATTTCATGAGATGTAAAATATATATTTTATGTTAATTCTTATTTATTTATTTCTTCACCTTAATCTCGTGAGACAAATTAAAAAAAAGAAGCTATACGTGAGGAATTAAGTTCCTTGACACTCGAAACCATAACTGAGCGTTATCCCAGCCCTCCTTGGCTCCATGTCTACACCGATGGTTCAGCTGAACATGCAAATTACAATGGAGAAGCAGGCGTGTACTCCCGTCTATTTCAAATCTCGAAGCCGGTAGGAAAATGGTTTACTAATTTCGATAGCGAAATTCGAGCTATATTACTAGCTTTGCAAGCTCTCATAAATATATATGCAAAAAGAATTGTCTTTTTTGTGGATTCACAGGCGGCCATCATAACAGCTACGCAGCCAAATGCATCTCAAGTAAATGACGTTGTGAACTGCCAATTAAAAATTGAACAGCTGCTTTAACAAGGTAGGCAGGTTGTTTTCCAATGGGTAACCGGCCACTGTGGTATGCATGGGAATGAAGTAGCCGACACGCTAAGAAGGTGCAGCTCCGAAACAGTTGGACAATCGAATTTCCCATTGTAGAGATGAAGGGATGAAGCTAAGAGGGCATATCATGCTCTATTGACGGACTCCCAAAGGCTCAGTTCGATCAACAAGCACTGGGCCAAACTCCTTATAAAAGAAGAACGGATATATTTAGATTTGAAGAGAAAAGATGCTGTTGCACAGTTCCGAATGATTACTGGTCATGATACTACCTCGCGAAACACTTGCATCGGATCGGAGTGGTAGGGTCTCCACTTTGCTGCCTTTGTCATGCGAATAGTGAAATGGATGCAGCGCTTCTAGAAGTATGCCCCCAAAACTTCCCCTCATTGCTGAAGTTGAAATGGAAGGAATAATAAAAATAAATAAATAAAATAATTTATTTATTTTTATAATATGTACATAGAGATGTCACTATGACCTTTTCTTCTTACTATATCTATATTATAAGGGGAAGTATTGCGATCGAGAAAATTTTCGAATTCCAGTTTTCAACGGAAATACACGTGTTAGGGTCCCCTGAGTCCAAATAACCAAGTCCCGCAAAAAGGTCTGTGTGTGTGGCAACTCCCGGGCGGGAACGGTAAGTCCTATGAAACTGAAATTTCATATTTAAGACAACTATACGCCCGAGACGTGACATTACTTTTTTCATCAAAATGAGCTTACGAGAAGAGGCACTTTATTTGCACCTTTTTTCGATTTTCTCGAAAACGGTTACGACGATTTTGATTAAACTCGCTATATCGATGTAAAATGTAATGGGCTTTAATATCATGTAGGTTTTATTTGGATAAAAATGGTCTGACAGGGCTTAAATGCCGATATTTTAAATTGTCTTCCCCTAAAGTACCTTTAATTTTGTAGATTCAATAATAATAACAAGATTATCTTGTTAACGCTGATGAAAAACAGGTAAATATATAAATTGAATAAATTCGATACCCAACTAAAGGAGAAAACATAAAAAATATTTTTTTAATGCAATTTTTCGTTTTCGAACATAAGAGCAGTAATATACATGTATGATATACCGTTGGAAAGCTAAAGATTTTAGAAAAAATATCATCTCATACACAAGCTTTTAGAAGTTAATAGAGAGTGATGAGAAGAAGATAAAACTAACTGATTATTTTAGATAATAATATAATAGATTTTTTATAAAACACATGTTTCTATATAAATTCAATTTGATTAATTCCTTAATAGTTTCACGTATTTTTATCTCTAACTGTATTTGAAAATTCTTTCATTGATTTTTAAAATCGAGGTGAGTGAAAGTCGTGTGTTGCCCGCACCAGATTTTTTTGTTATTTAAAACTAGTTATATATTGTTTTTGGCCAGTTATATTTTTTTATTTTGTTTATTAATGTTGTTCTGAAGGGACATTGTTCCAGAATAAAATTTCTTGTTCTCCTCTATTCTATATAACACTACTATCAATTGGATTCGTGTAAATCTATAGTGCTTCTTGTCATTCATTTAGCATTATTAACTTTCTGTTGAGTCGTCAGCAAGATAACGTCACAATATGCTAATGTGACTAATCTGGCGATGTTTCAGTTTGAGCCTTAGATTTTGCCGATTCAGGCTGTATTTACGATAGGGTACGTAAAACGAGTACTTAAAATCGCAGAGGCTCCCACCACCATATTAAGAAAATATTCAGGTTCCTGAAAAGCTAGGTTTAGAAAACTTTTCAGAAATATATATTCATGCTAATGATCTTCCAAAGCAAATATTTTGTTTATTTCGTGAATATTATGTGTCGTGTTATTAACCATTTCGAGTATTACTGCCATCTTTCGTGTTCCATCTCAGTAAACTTATACTTTTATTTTTCTATGTAAATTAATTCGAGACCTTGAGGAAAGGCCTTATCGCACAGAATGAATATTTAATTTGAATTCTGTTTTATTATTGTTTATGGGCATATGTATTCAAGTATTAAAAAAAAATAAGAAAATTCAACACTGTTTCCAATGTTTTATAATTTTCATGTCTCAGGATGAATGGTAGTTTTATGATAGGTGCTGTCTTTTATAAATATCATACAAATTAGTTCTCGATTATTACACATAGATATGTGATAAAAATTGAAAAGAATGAGGGTTCAGTGAGCTAATACATTATTACATAATAACCTAAAAAGTTGGCCGCACAAGCCGTTTTGGGTAGTTATGTGTCGAACTTAAAACAACGACAGTTACTCGACATTGTGATGTTTACCCAAAAACACCACTTCGACTGATTATTAGCACTTCCAACTTCCATAAACTAACTTCATACAAAACTTTTGGATTCTATTAAACAGGAATTACATTTGATTTGAAAACAGCTAAGTTCGATTTAGTATTAAAAAAAGAATATATTAATGCAACATTCTTATACAGCTAATAAGCTAAACGTAACCTTCACTCTTCGACGAAACTCCTGTCCGCCAGTTTACTTCAATTCCATTCCAATTCCTCCTTCAGATACAGTCCGGTATCTTGGCTTACTGTTAGACAAAAGATTGACTTGGAACCCACATACAAGACTTAAAAGACAAGAACTCAACCGACGATTCGGACAGTTATACCGACTACTCAACAGAAAATCTGAACTTACAGTTGACAACAAATTATTAATCTACAGGACAATACTGAAGCCCATCTGGACCTACGGACTTGAACTGTGGGGGACAGCTAAACGTACTAACATCAAACGCATTCAATCCTTTCAATCCAAAGTCCTCCGTACAATAGTAAATGCTCCTTATTATGTTTCCAACTATACCTTGCACCACGACCTTAATGTTCCTTTTATTTCAGACCTAATTCCATCCAAATTATCCAAATTCCACCAGAATCTCATTCATCATCCTAATCCTCTAGCTCAATCCCTATCCAGCTCCACTCATCCATACAACCCACCTAGAAGGTTGAAACGGCAGTGGCCCCGCGACCTTTTGTAAATATATTGGAGTTCTAGCACTGGCTAGATTCTCCACTCAATGTGATGTATGTTTGAGTGTGTGTATGTGTATATAGGTATAAGTGAATTCTTGACTTTATTGTATTGATTCATTATTGTGTATATATTTTATTGTAATTTTATGCCGTGTAAATATTGTATGAATGTAGTATGTATGATATCTTTCAGAACTACTATTGATGTCCAAATTGGGACAGATTGTAATTTTTCTCAATAAAAATTGTTGTTGTAAAAAAAAAATAAGCTAAAGATTAGAAGTGTTTCATTTTCATTTAGAGAACTTGGCGGTTTATTACTTTCACTTACTATATATAGTAAGGGGAAGTATTGCGACCGTGAAAATTTTCGAGTTCCAATTTTAAACGGGAACACACGTTTTAGGGTCCCCTGAGTCCAAATATCCAAGTCCCGCAAAAAGGTCTGTGTGTGTGGTAACTCTCGGGGCGAAACCAAAAATCATATGAAACTGAAATTTTATATTTCAGACAACTATACGCCTGCGACGTTACAAAACCTTTTTCATCAAAATGAGCTTACCAAAAGATCCACTTTATACCATGAATTTTGCAATTTTTTTGATTTTCTCGAAAACAGTTTCGAAGATTTTGATTAAACTCGCTTTATCAATGTAAAATGTAATGGGCTTTAACATCATGTAGGTTTCATTGTGATTAAAATAGTCTGACGGTCTAATGCCGATATTTAAGTTTCTTCCTCTAAAGTACCTTTAATTTTGTTGATTCTATAAAAATAACCATATCATGTTTTTAGCATTGATAAAAAGCGGATAATTATATAACTTGAACAAAATAAATATCCAACTAAAGAAGGAAAGAGCGAAAATATTTGTTTATGCAATTTTTTTGTTTTTGAACATAAGGACAGTAATATACATGTTTGAAAGCTAATGATTTTAGAAAAAATATTATCTTATACACAAGCTTTTAAAAGTAATTAGAGAGTGGTGAAAATTCGATAAAACTAACTGATTATTTTAGGTAATAATATAATAGATATTTTAATAAAACACATGTTTTTATAGAAATTCCATTTAATTAATTCTTCAATGGTTTCAATCATTTTTATCTCTTACTGTACTTGAAAATTCTTTAATCGATTTTAAAAACGTAGGTAAGTGAAAGTCGTGTGTTTCCCGTACCAGATTTTTAACCATGTTGATAACCTCGAAATATTTTGCGCACACAATCCTAACGCCGGAAAAAGTAGAATGCATAGCATCTAATGTTGCTGGTGCTACCATTAAAAATAATAATTTATTTGTACTAGCTTTGATCATAAAATATTAATTTAATTGTAATAGGACATCGCGCTACGAAGTGATAAAGCAGTACGGAATATTCATTGAAAATAGAAAAAAAAATTAAAATTGGAATACATTTAAATATTTTTATTTTTACTTTATTATAATTGAATATAGCAAGCCTGTTTGGCAAACCATTAAAGGAAACATCTAATAATCTTAAGTGCTCTTGTTATGTTTTATTTTCAGATTATGGTTGTAGTTTACAAAATCGCATTTATTTTAAATTATATATTTTATTAGTATATATTTTAGATAGTTCTAAACTACATCCAGCATCAGAATGGTGATAAATAATTTCAAATGTATTGTAATAATAGCCTACTCATACCTAGGACTCCATCTTGACAAACGTCTTACATAGAATCCTCAAACGAAAATTAAGAAATTACCCGTAGATACAGATTACTACAACACTACTCGATCGATAAACGTTCAAAACTTCCAATTTATTACAAAAAGCTAATTTACGTTACCAGTATCAGACCCATCTGGACATATGGAATCGAGCTATTGGGGTTCTACTAAACCATCTAATTCCTCTCGCATTCAATCATTACAATCTAAAATCTTTCGCACAATCCTAAATGCTGTTTATTTCGTTACGAATAAAATCATCCATACTGACTTAAATTGTCGCAACACTATCCCAAAACAGATATGCCTCTTTTAATTCCAAACTTCCGACCCACACGAATCCTCTTGTACGCAACATATCATTCCCATCTGTTCCTGACAATCCTCCGAGACGATTGAAAAGACGATGGCTACGAGACTTACTAAATTAAATTGACATTGAAGTGTTACCACTTGATAGTTCTTAACAAGACATTTTCATGCCCATAATTTAATTAGTCCATTTACTTATTGTATTTATTATAACTACAGTTGTAAATATCAATAAAATGTTTTTAAAAAAAAATATAAATTATCATAATCTAAGCAGTACCTACCCGTTAATATCTGATATAAATACAATGGTATAAATACACTATTATACAAAATATATTGCGTCACTAAAATTAATAATTACTGAACATGATTTATAACATGTATAAAAGATAATTTAAGTAAAGTCTACATTTAACGGTGAATAATCCAATAGTAAATTCGAAATAGCAAATATTACAAAAAAAAAAAAAAAAATTGTATTGTAAGTCAGGTTTAGAATGCCATAGTAATATATTATTAATTTGCTGATCCCTTTTAACATTACTAGCCAAAATCACTCACGAAAATAACATCCGACATCCGCGTGATCTGATGGTCGGTTAATTATGTATCTAAATATAGCTCTACCAGCTCGCAAACAAAGTACAAGGTCAGACTATTTTATTTTAGTATTTACATAATGTATTAATGTATTCAAGATTCCAAACAAGTTTCGAGCTAAGCCTCTGCAAAACTGACTTTAGATTGAAACGTAACTTGCTGAGCAGGTTAAACTGTCCTCTCAAGTTGCTTTGTAACATTGATTGTTGTTGTCAAAGCCTAACTATTCTCACTCCGAGTACCTTATTCGGAGCTAACTGCTTCTAAATCTAAGTTTAACTTTCTTTGGAATCTTCCCATAATATTCATATTAGAGAATATTGCATAAGAGCACTTAAAAGAGACTCATAATATTTTTTTATATAGTATATTTTTTTTATTATCATTTATTCAAATTTACAACGGTATTAGTTAATACATTCAAGTAAATTATTAAGCAGAAGTACATGAAAAATACGTGAAGAGAAAATGCCCATTGGCACAACTCCACTGGGTAATCTAAACTAGAAGGTCTCGAGGCCATCTTCTTTTCAGACGCTTCAGAAGATTGTCAGGAATGGAAGATTGTAACTAGTGGGTTGGAGTCGAAGTGGACTTTTTCATGGAAGGATTCATTCCTGGTTGGGGCAAAATCAGCAACATTCGGGATATTAAGGTCTTTATGTATGAGTTAAACATTGTCGAAATTATGATGCTAAACCTCGTTCTCCTGCTCCCCTAGGAGTTAGAGAAAGAACAACGATTATGATGATCAAAAACGAAGTCGACAACACCAACATCAGATTGGAAAATCCACCATGGACCTATACTCCACCAACCATAAACCTAAAACTCCAAGGTCTTAAAGGAAAATTACCACAAAATATGTTGATAAAAGAATTCTACGCCATAGTCAATGAAACATATCGAGACAGTCATATCATATATACTGATGGCTCCAAGACTTGGGACAAAGTAGGCTGCTCAGTCATCTCTGCCCAGGAGACCATAAAGTACAAGCTCCCATCCTTTGCCTCTGTACACACCGCAGAGCTACAAGCTATTAGCTCAGGTTTGTTTACAGCCATCAATTCGGACAGGCGAGATATCATAATCTGTACAGATTCCTTAACATCCCTTAAGTCCCTGGGAAAACAATACTCAAAAAACAATGTTTTGAATACCATTAAAAATTATCTAGCCACATTAAAAGAGATTGGAAAATCTATCACCTTCATATGGACACCAGCCCATGTTGGAATACCAGGAAACGAAGCAGCTGACAAAGCAGCCAAAGAAGCTGCGCAACTGTCTACTTCACCGATAAAAATGTTCGAGCTCCAAGACTTAAAAAAATGGTTAAGAGATAAGGTCTTCAATGACTAGGAAATATCCTGGCAATCTGTGTGCCCTTGTAATAAGCTGCGAGGAATCAAGAACACGACAAAACTCTGGAGAAGCTGCGTGAGGGGCACTCGAAGAGAAGAAGTAGTAATCACCAGGTATCGAATCGGCCACTCGCGACTCACCCATGGCTACCTTATGGATAGATCAGAGGAAACAAAATGCGTAAGATGCTCTACTCCGCTCACAATGCAACACATCTTAGAAGACTGTCCGCTGTACGCAGCTGCGTTCTCTTCTCGAGGCCTGCTTAGGAAACTGCCACCATTATTAGGTGATAATAAGCAGGTGATCGATTTAGTCATAGAAGTCCTAAAAGAAATTCAGATTTACGATAAGGTATAAAGATATATGTTAAAAAAATAATAATAATAATAATAATAATAATAAAAAAAAAAATAATAATAATAAAAAAAATAAATAAATAAACAGTGTAAAAGGAAAAGATATATACATATAATAAAATATATATACATAAATTAAAAAATAAACAAAAGAGAAAAATAATAATAAAAAAAAAAAAATTGTAATTATTATTAGTTTAAGTCTATCATTATCAACTATGCATTGTAAAGAAATTATACAGGTTAATTATTCTAAATTAAGAAATAATATATTGAGTAAACGATTTACGGGCGTAATAATCTAGAAATTTATCGCCCTAAAACACCTTACCTACCTACTATGTATGAGTTTATTCGTGACAAAGTAGAGAGCATTGATGATTTTCGAAGGATTTTGGATTGTAAGGATTGAATATGGGTATAATTTGATGGTTTAATAGAGCTCCAGAACACAACTCTGACCAGACTAATTTAAATTTCTAACTTCCACCGATGACAAACGACGATAACTGAAATTCCAGAAATAAAAAAAAGAAGAAACAAATTATGTGTTTAGACGAAAAGATAACGTTTATAAGTAACTGTTGGATTCTGAATGTCTTTATTAAAGCAGTTGAGCAGGTGTTTAGAGATGTTGATGACAGCTACTCCGTTCTTGGACGGTTGTCAACAAGTTAATTGACACCTGAAGAGGAGGAGATGCAAGACACGATTGGTCCACAACCTGCCCAAGCGGCTCGACTAATCGCTTCTGCCACTGAAGTAGTATTCCTTCGCTTGGAGATACGATCTTCAGCTATTAGCTTTAAGTCTCAATAGAAATTAGTTGTTTTATCTATGTTTTCTATCTGCTGACAGAATGAAATGTTTCGATTTCTAATAATAGAAATAGAAAACTACTAGAAGCAATCCACATAACCAAAAATAATAGCAGGACAATAAATTATAAAACAGATACAAAAAACTTAGAAACACATTACACAGACATCATAAATAAGATAAAATTTTAAAAATAAATAAAACAATAGCCCAATAACCATAATTAGGACAAATAATTAATAGAGGTAAAA
The DNA here is from genome assembly GCA_023052935.1 of Piezodorus guildinii. Lineage (NCBI taxonomy): Eukaryota > Metazoa > Arthropoda > Insecta > Hemiptera > Pentatomidae > Piezodorus > Piezodorus guildinii. Next base: position 212,695,652 of record CM041292.1, on the reverse strand, counting down.
ATAAAAATAAATAAGCACAAGGATTACACCGGAATACTGGAAAGGTACAAAGGTTTAAAATAGAAATATAATGGAAACAATGAGCCAATATAGGACAAGTAGCAGTGGCTATGAGATGTGAAAAATGTTGTAGCAAGGAATAAGGTAATTAAAGTATAGTTAGTTTAAAATAATTATGACAAATTGCTGAGCTTCATTTTTCAAGGAAAAATATTTAAATAATGTGATTTTATTCAATTGTGAAAGTATAAATTGTTTTCAGTCTTGAAAATGGGGAAACAACCCCGAAACGTCGACTTGGATAAAAAAATGTTAAAGGACTAATGAAATAAAAGGATTAGATGATGAATGGAAGGTATTATGTGCTTTTTTAAAAGTTCCAATTAAGAAAACTTCCAAAAAAATTAAAAAAGAAAAGTTCGATTTCTTGTTATTTTTATGTCGTGATGTGAGAGAAAGTGCTATTCTTCGTTGTTGTTATTGTTGTTTTGGTTTTAAGGGCAAAAACCTGCGAGTGGCTGTTATTACCCAAAACATCTTCAGAAGACGATTAACTTACCTATTATGAAGAGGAAAAAAAAAATAAATAAATAAAAAAAAATAATTAAAAAAAATAAAAATAAAAATTGTGAGTAAAACATCAAAAATTGCGTAAAATAGCCTGAATGTGTTAAATGAGGTGATATAAACGTATGTTCTTTACCAATTGAATGACACCATCGACGTCCCGATCACTATCGCTCAATGCCTCCGAGACTTTACGTGGTACGCAACATTGTACAAATTCCCTACTGTAACGAGGACACTCTTCAAAAATATGACTTACTGTGAGAGCCACTTTACACAGTTGACATCGAGGTGGATCCCTTCGTGCCATGAGGTGCTCATGAGTGAGGCGGCAGTGTCCTATCCTCAGGCGGGCGATAACTACCTCCTCACGCCTGCACTTTCTTGATGATGAGACTCAGCAGCTGATGGTCGGTTTGACATTTTTCAATTTGTTGTTTTCAAGAGCGGTCCAAGACTGTTGCCATTCATCTATGATCTTCGCGTTTATTGGCTGAAACAGCTCAGATGATGAAATAAAAGAGGGCGTTATTTCTTTTAGTGAATGTGCCTCTGATGCTTCTCCATCAACTTCCTCATTCCCTGATATTCCGGAATGACTGGGAGTCCAAAATAATTTTTTTTAAGAGTCCTCCAACTGTTCGTTGTTCTTTTTTTTCAACTTTCAACTTCGTTGTAATTTTTTATTTAGTTTTGCTTATTGAGAATCTAAATATTACAATCAGATCATATTTTAAAATTAATTGATTTTTGTATTCGTGTTAGTTTGTTGAGGACCACGTTATTTCAACAGCTTGCATCGTTCGGCTTTAACTCTTCCACAGTACTCATACTGAGGAAGAATTATTATTACTATGTGAGTCTCCTTATTTCATCAGTCCACTTCTTTCCCGTTTTAATTGGGTTGTGTCACATGAAATGACAGTTTTTAAGGTAAAGGATATTTATTAAAAATACGATATGAAAACAAGATAATTTTATTCGAAGTATTTACCTTCTTTTTCTACACATTTTTCCCAACGTGACACCAACTTTTTTATCCCCGAACTGGAAAACGCTGAGTTTTGAAGTGAAAAAAAAAATCTGAAAACGCACTTTTCACTTGATCATCATTTGTAAAAAGTTTTCCTATGACGAAGTGGTCTAAATTCGTAGCCCAATTCTTTCAATTTTGAAACAGGGAGTCTTGCTGCCGAAATTCCTGAACAGGTGGTAATCTGTTCGAGACAAGTCGGGAGAATAAGGTGGGTGCGGAAGAACTTCGTAGCCCAGTTCTTTCAATTTTTGCACGGTGTGTTTTGAAACATGGGGTCTTGCTGCCGCTCAGTAAGATCATGAGGTACCCATGTATCGAGCTTTTTTACTTTCCCAATACACTTTAAATGTCTGGAAACGGTAGATACACTTGCATTTAGTTGTACTGAGTTGTTCATTCAAATTTATAGATTAGTATTTTTTTTTTTTTTTAATGATGCTTAAGCAACTGTGTGAGTTAGTTGAAATAAGTTCGTTATTATACAACTTATGATAAACTGCTCGTACAACTTTGTTTAAAGTAGTTTGAGGCTTTAATGCTCTTTCATATACATATATATCTAAAGAGAAGTAAGAAAATGTTATGAAAAAAAGAAAAGTTTATAAAACCCCACTACATACCTAAATATTTTTTCTTTCACTTACTATATATAGTAAGGGGAAGTATTGCGATCGTGAAAATTTTCGAATTCCAGTTTTCAACGGAAATACACATTTTAGGGTCCCCGAGTTCAAATAACCAAGTCCCGCCAAAAGTTCTGTGTGTGTGGTAACTCCCGGACGGAAACGGTAAGTTGAACTGAAATTTCATATTTAAGACAACTATATTTAACCCGAGACGTGACAAAACTTTTTTCATCAAAATGAGCTTACCAGAAGAGGCACTTGCACTTTTTTTCGATTTGCTCGAAAACTGTTCCGTTAATTTTGATTAAACTCGATAATATCGATGTAAAATTTAATGGGCTTTAATATCATGTAGGTTTCATTCTGATTAAAATGGTCTGACAGGGCTTTAATGCCGATATTTTAAATTTTCTTTTTCTAAAGTACCTTTAATTTTGTTGATTCTATAAAAATAACTATATTATTTTGTTATCACTGATGAAAAACAGGTAAATAAATAAATTTAATGAATTCGATGCCCAACAAAAGGAGAAAACATAAAAAAATATTTTTTTCAATGCAATTTTTTGATTTTGAACATAAGAGCAGTAATATACATGTATGATATATCGTTGGAAAGCTCAAGCTTTTAGAATAAATCTTATCTCATACACAAGCTTTTAAAAGTTAATAAAGAGTGATGAAATGAAAATAAAACTAACTGATTATTTTAGATAACAACATAATATATTTTTTTATAAAACACACGTTTCTAAATAAATTCAATTTAATTAATTATTTAATAGTTTCACTTATTTTTATCTCTGTTTTGGAAAATTCTTTCATTGATTTTAAAAATGGAGGTAAGTGAAAGTCATGTGTTGTCCGCACCAGATTTTTATCCTTGTCATTGTCCAGAATTATCATTCGAAAATGAAAATTTAAATAGCAAGAAATAGTGATTTCATATACCATTAAGGAAGTTCAATAATATAAGGTGAGTTGCTAAAATCTAACAACTCAATGTTCAACAAACTGATTCAAGTATCTAAGTCAATTATAGGTTATGCTTAGGTTTGATATTAATATCTGTTCCTCTGATGATTCTGTCTATATGCAATGCTAGTAATAATCCCTGCCGTATACTTACACAGTGCCAGCAGATATAAAAGATTGCAGAGGTGTGGATCTGACTGGTAGAATAAGCAGAACAAATGACCCGACAACCCACCCAGCGGTACTGGCATTAAGGAATCATTTTGGTATGCAGATTCAGGGGTAACCTTCTGTTCTCTCTACCGGGCTCCGATTCAAGGGGAATTAAACAGTGAGTCAGGGCCAATACAGTAAAATTCTTTTTACTTTCACTTACTATATAAAGTGCGATCGTGAAAATTTTCGAATTCTTGTTTTCAATGGAAATACACATTTTAGGGTCCCCAGAGTCCAAATAACCAAGTCCCGCAAAAAAGTCTCTGTGTGTGGTAACTCCCAAGCGAAATATGGTAAGTCCTATGAAACTAAAATTTCATATTTAAGACAAATATACGCCCGAGACAAAACCTTTATCATTAAAATGAGCTTACCAGAAGAGCCACTTTATACCATGCATTTTGCACCTTTTTTTCAATTTTCTCACAAACGTTTCCGATGATTTTGATTAAACTCGCTATATCGATGAACAATTTAATGGGCTTTATTATCATGTAGCTTTCATTCTGATTAAAATGGTCTGACAGGGCTTAAATGTCGATATTTTATATTTTCATTCTCTAAAGTACTTTTAATTATGTTGATTCAATAAGAATAAGTATATTATCTTGTTACCACCGATGAAAAACACATAAATATATAACTTGAACGAATTCAATATCTAAGGATAGGAGAGTACGCATTGCCCAACATTGTGGCCGATTGTATTATTTCTAAATAAATAAATTTAAAAAAAAAAAAAAAAAAAAAAAAAAAAAAGATAGAACTGAAAAAATATTTTTTTAATGCAATTCTTTTATTTTGAACATAGCAACAGCAATATACACGTATAATATACCTTTGGAAAGCTAAAGCTTTTAGAATAAATATTATCTAATGAACAAACTTGTAAAATTTGATAAAAAGCCGATAAATCTGATTATTTTAGGTAATGTTTCTATATAAATTCAATTTAATTATTTCTTTAATGGTTTCACGTATTTTTACCTCTAACTGTGTTTAAAAATTCTTCCATTGATTTTTAAAATGGAAGTAAGTGAATGTCGTGTGTTGCCAGCACCAGATATTTTACTTTCACTTACCAATATATGGGATATATAGTAAGGGAAAGTATTGCGATCGTGAAATTTTTGAATTCCACTTTTTAACGCAAATACACGTTTTAGGGTCCCTTGAGTCCAAATAACCAAGTCCCGCAAAAAGGTCTGTGTGTGTGTGTGTGGTAACTCCCGGGCAAAAACGAAAAGTACTATGATACTGAAATTTCATATTCAGGATAACTATTCGCCCGAGACGTGTCAAAACTTTTTCCATCAAAATGAGCTTACCAGAAGAGGCACTTTATACCATGCATCAAAATCAGCAGACCTAAAGATTTACTTTATATTATTATGATTTTCTCAAAAACGGCTCCAGCGATTTTGATTAAACTCTATATATCGATGTATAATTTGATGGATTTTATTATGATGTGGGTTTCAATCTGATTAAAATAGTCTGACAGCTCTTAAATGAAGATATTTTAAATTTTCTTTTTTTGAAGTACCTTCAATTTTTAGATTAAAAAAAAAAAAATTAGAACATCATCTTATTAGCACCGATGAATAATTGGTAAATATGCAAGTTGAACGAATTTGATAAAAAACTAAAGGGAAAAGTTTAAATGTATTTTTTTATGCAATTTTTCTTTTGAACACAAGAATAGTAATATGGATGTATAATATACCGTTGGATAGCTAAAGATTTAAAAAGAATGCTATCTAATTCACGAAATTTTAAAGGTTAACAGATAGCGATGAAAAGCCGATAAAACTAAGTTATTTAATAAAACACAAGTTTCTATTGAAATTCAAAATAATTAATTCTTTAACTATTTATTTGTACCTTCAAAAGTATTTTATAATTCTTAAATTGGTTTTGTGAGTGAAAGTCCAACACACGACCTGCACTAGATTTTTTTTTTTTAAGTTGTCTAATATTTATAAAATACAAAAATTATACTCATAAAGTTTCTTATCACAGGTTAGAAGAAAGAAAAATCAATTCCATGAATACTTAAGGTAACAGCTATATAATAAGTGAATCTTTAAAAATATTTAGTTGAGAGCCAATGGTATAGATGGTTTAATATCCAGGTTTAATTAGGATAGGGATCTTTAATCATTACCAGACATCGCACAGGCTCTGGACCATATTTCCCTTTGAAGGACGGCATAACTATGGATTCATTACTTCCTTTAAACATTCCTCGAGCCTTCTGTCGGGTTTGAATCGCTCTCAGGGACATAGAAGACTGCTTTGTTAGCCACTTATATAAATGTTATGGTAATCTCCAAGAATGGATATTAAGCTTTGGCTGGAATATTAAAATAATCTTATCTTTTTGTCCTAAATAAATATCTTTTTTTCTATTCAATATTTATTTTATGAGAGCAGTGAACTGAAATAGAGCTCTGAACCGAATAAACAACATTTGCAAAGTGATCAGGTTCGATGAATAAAACCATAATTTTAAGTGACTAATTTTTCAAAATAGTTATGAAGATTGAATAGTAATCGATCCACATAAAACTAATTTTCGTGATTTCTAACTTAATGCAAATGCAAAATATAAAGGTTTAAAACTATTCGAATATTTTAAAATAGCATAGTATAATGGTTATACTTATCTCGATATTGGGTTGTGCCACACGAAATGTCCGTTTTCAAGGTAAAGGATTGTTATTAAAAATAGGATATGAAAACAAGATAATTTTATTCGAAGTATTTGCCTTCTTTTTCTACACATTTTTCCCAACGTGACACCAACTTTTTTATCCCCGAACTGAAAAACTCTGAGCTTTGAAGCGAAACAAAATCTGAAAACGCACTTTTCACTTGATCATCATTTTCAAAAAGTTTTCCTTTGACGAAGTTGTCTAAATTCCTGAACAGGTGGTAATCTGTTGGAGATAAGTCGGAAGAATATGGTGGGTGCGGAAGAACTTCGTAGCCCAGTTCTTTCAATTTTTGCACGGTATGTTTTGAAACATGGTGTCTTCCTGCCGCTCAGTGAGATCATGAGGTACCCATGTATCGAGCTTTTTTACTTTCCCAATACACTTTAAATGTCTGGAAACGGTAGATGCACTTGCATTTAGTTGTGCTGAGAGTCCTTTAACTGTTTGGTAGGGGTTTCCTTCTACTGTATGTTTGAGGACATCGTTGTCTATTACGGACGGAGGTCTTCCTCGGGGTAATTTTTCCAAGTCCCACTCCCTTCCCCAAACGCCTTATATATTTCTAGCGGCCTCAGCTGCTGAATGGCCGAGTTTAAACTCGTACAAAAAAATTACTCGAAAATCGCGTGTTTCTATGTTCATATTTGGAGGTATACTAAAAAGTGGGTAATTGATTGGGAAGCTAATGTTTATCATAATAAGAGTCACAAAGTTAGTAAAGCTCATACTTAATGTAACATAATTTATCGTAGTTACTCACGAAATATATTTCAAAGTAAGGCGTACAATTTTATAACAGATTCAAAACACCTCAGTTTTCATTACGCATATGCGATTAAAAACTAAAATTATAAACCTTACAATACTGACCTAGTTTTTATTAATATATTAGTGTGTACATTTTTACAGTTATATTAAGCCGTAATTTATTAGGGACAAAGGAATATTTTGGCTGTGATTGGTGGATTGCTGTTAGGTAAATAGACTTCATGTGACATTGTTGCTTGTTTAATTTAAATACTTACTTATACAGGCGTTCCAACTAGGGTTGCCTTTTCAAGTCAGTGCTGAGCTCCAGAGGTCACGGTCAAGCCAATGTTGTATGTTTTAATTTAGCCAATGTGTTTTAATTTCGAATTTTAAATTATTACATTATTTTTCTAATAATAAATGTTGTTTATTTTAATATATTGTAGTGACTCTTGAAGATGGGAAAACACCCGAAACGTAGACTCCAAATAATTACTGGTACAATATAAACTTTATGAGAAGAATCCAGAGACAATTATTCATCAATAAAACACACATTTCTATTGAAATTCAATATAATTCTTTAATATTTTTTCATCCCTAACCTTATTTAAGACGTTTTTTAAATTGATTTTATTAACAATAGAGGTAGGTTAAAGTTGTGTGTTGTCCACAATAGATTTTGAAATTTTAATTCCATTCAGGGCCTGTCGATAGAGAACAAGTGATCATGGCTGGTTTACGATGGGTGCCCCGCAACCCACAGCAGCCATTACACTGACCAATACACGGTGTAGAGCTGGCCATAACCGATGAATTATCCCAATAACAGTAAGTGATAAAGAGAGGGACCGGAGAGCGGCGGCTGTAAACAGGGCAATTATTCCCGCTGCTAAGAGCCTCTGGGGGACATCCTCTCTGTTTACTTCTTCTCGTCCTTGGTCCTTGTTGTGGCTTTGATTCCTTCCCCGGAGTCCTTCGGCCACTAATCTTGTTATACACAGCCAATCGCATTACCGGACCAGTTGCTCCCTAATCGAGATAAACTGTTTGCTTTATCCTGATTTAGTGTCACATCACTTCCTGGTTTCTTTTAGAAACATTATCAAACACGCGTTTGGAACGTTTGAGACAGAAAAAGTTCGTCTTTGTATTTATTACGATTTCAATCACTTGTATTAAATTGAGATAATGGATTATAAATAATTATAAAAATAAAACTATTAAATTTGAGGGAACTATAAAACATGATACACGCGTAGAGAGATACGGTGGTTGTTGTTGTTGTTTGGGGTTTTGAGGCGTAAAACATATATGTCATAAACCTATAGTTCTCTTTAATTAAATAAATAAATAATAGAAATTAATAGGATAAACTTATAATCATAGTAATAAATAATAGAGATAAATAAATATTTAAAATACTATATTTTATTAAATAATAGGTGACTCTTAAGAAACCTAAACAGCGCCGAAATATTGTATTCATTGTCAGAGAGTATAGAGAATATATTTGGTCTGAGTCCAAATTTGCTTAAACTTGTCCTATAAAAAGGGCATTCTTCTAAAATATGACTGATAGTAAGGATAGTATCACAATGGCATTTAGGAAGTGGTCGTTGGGTAATGAGGTGAAGATGGGTCATGTTAGTGTGGCCTATCATTAACCTAGCAAGGACAACTTCCTCTCTGCGGTTTGAGCGATATGATGAGGACCAAGGCTTTGCTGTTTTTTTAACGTTTTTTAGCAGGACTTTCGTCCCACATGGACTGCCAGGCATCTGATAATTCCTTTGGGAAAGAGGATGAGATATATCTCGCGGAGTGAGGATAGCTACGCCTTGACCTGGGAGGTAACCAAACTTTCAAATGGTCAAAGCGGGACAACATTGAAGGAGTTGGGGGAGAGCATCGACGAAAATTTTCATACAATATTAAAATAATATAGTAATTTATTTTTATTTTTAACATACATACAATTTATAAATATATAAAAAATGTATAATATTTTATTCCTTGGACATATTTTTTATTTCAGATTGTTGTCATTTTTTTAAATATTGTAAAAATCTTCACAAGAATTTGTTAAATTATATTTGACACATAAAATGGCTTTCAAAGTTTCAACACTTAATTTTGTTTTTTCTGATGTCCACACTTGATTTAATGTAAAAAAGCGTATAATTATAGTTTGATTTTTAAAGATAAATTCAAATTTTCAATTAATTTGTGATTATCTAACTGTTCTTTAGTAAACTAAAATATTATATGTCTATGGGTATTAAAAAAATTCCTAAAATGTTATAAACACATACAGTACAAATTTTCGTTTTACATCAGCAAAATTTCGCCGAATTAAGTTGACCTAAACTTAATTTACATGAACATATTTTATTGTTGTTTATAACGAAATTAGTTGATTGACTTAAAATATTTGCAAAATTTTATGATATTTCTTTTCTGAAATTTCTTTGAGTTAAAGTCGTGATATACTTTTTGTCATCAATATAAAACATGAAGACTACAAGCATTTTAAGCTAAGTTTAAGAAAATGTATGTATTTATGAAATATATAAATAAATTACTTACCCTAATTTTCTATGTAAGTAGCAGATTAGTAATATTTATTTGTTTAATTAGCTTGCTAACACGCAGTACAAACACGAAGTTTATCATCTGAGAGACAAAGGCAATGTAACTGGGTAGCAAAAGCAATATGTTAGTCGTCGTAGCCCGTAGATTCTTGAAAAGCAAAACCAATTGAAGGATTCTAGAACGGCAAAACAATGATTTTCCTAAATGTAAAATTTAACATAATATTTATGTTAAATATAAAACCGCCGAAAGCGGACGTCTGGTCACTTTAAGTATGCCAATTAGTACATTACAGCACTTTAAAAAAAAAAAAAAAAAATGAAAGAACTACCTCGTTTACTATATAAAACTTGACTTAAATAAAAGATAAATCATATAGAATTGATGCATCAGTCCTTAAAACAATGGGTGAAACTCTTTAATTTAATCGTAAATCATCTATGAATGATATTGTTTATATCTGTTCTACTTGTAAATAACCAATAATTTTTTTTTTCTATAGTAAACGTGAGATTTTTTCCATTCTTCTCCATTTCCAAAATTTCCTAGACACCTTTCCATAGTTTAACTAAAATCGTTATTGATTTTTTCAGGGTAAATAATATTTCGGTCGTTATCAACAATTGAGACGTTGATTTCCAAAAGGTACTATATCCATTCTAGGAAATTTTACAGGAGACGCTAAAATCACTAATTATTATATTATTAAATTAGCTAATTTGATTCTTTTCGCATTAAAATGTAGAATTGTTTTTTTAGTCTATTAATATCATCATATTAAGGTTATGAAATGAGACGTTTTGGTATAATTTAGAACGAAATTCAATGTGTTATTAGTATCTTAAGAAAATAACAATATTTCTAAATTGCGTTTATAAAGGACTTGGGTGTACATTAGATAAAATCAAATAGGAGATTTAGATACATTTAAGTTATGATAATTCAAATATGTAAAAAAATCAATTTTATAAAAAATGTCCTCTAGTACCTTTTGGAAATCAACGTCTCAATTTATCAAGTAGATTTTTTATCTATAATGAGCAAAGTGTATGAAATCATTTCGTTATATTATCATAAGATTTCTTTTTAAATCAACAGTTTGTGATAACTTATCATCATGATGTTACTTATTAAATTAGTAGATATATATAGTAGATTATATAATTTTAAGTTAAGAGTGTGTATGGTGATGAATCTTTAATTATCACGGCTCTATAAACTTTTTAACGCTCTAATACTGGGGGCGACCTGTTGGGCTCTGGATGAAGGACCCTCAAGATCTAAGCAACTCCAGCGGCTGAAGAACCCTGGAGACGAGTAGAGCCGAACCCCTCCTACCATCTTCCACTAACTCATGCATTTTATCTCAGTTCACGGTCGAGTCCACACTTACTTTTAAATAGTACCAAGATAAGGGGGTTACTCTAGTTCAAGTTTTCGAGAAAAGTGAATCGCTACCCCGGAGCGAGATTATGCTTCCACATCTCTCGAGCTATATAACTCACTCCGGACTAAACTCATTAGCCAACTCCGCGCCGGAGGGAATTGGATGAACACAAAGGTGAACTTTAACCTTTACGTATCACTGCACTTTTTCCACAAGTTCAAGAGCTGCTGCCTCGGGCTTTTCCAAGGAGGGCTTAAAGGGCCAAGAGCTTAATCGTTAAATAAGTGAAAAATTTACTCTTGATAAAACTTTAAATTTAAGTGAAACTTCAGAAAGTATATATAATTTTTTTTCCCAACATAACTTTCTATTAAACGACATGTTTAACTTACTACTGTTTTGACTGTCGTTATTTGATCGAATTTTCCAAAGATAGCAAGTACCAATCTTGATACTAAGTGTAGCTTGAAGTGATATTGTATAGTCAGTAAGGCCAGTTCAGGATTGTCGTGCGATTTTAAAACGAAAAAATCTGGTGCGGGCAACACACGACTTTCACTTACCTCCATTTTTAAAATCAATAAAAGGATTTTCTAATACAGTTAGAGATAAAAATACGTGAAACCATTAAAGAAATAATTAAATGTAATTTCTATAGAAGCATGTGTTTTATTAAAAAATCTATTATACTATCATCTAAAATAATCAGATTTATCTTTTTATCATCAATCTTTATCAACTTTTACAAGTTTGTTCATTAGATAATATTTATTCTAAAAGCTTTAGCTTTCCAACGGTATATTATACGTGTATATTACTGTTGCTATGTTCAAAATAAAAAAAAAAATGCATTAAAAAAATATTTTTTTAGTTCTCTTCTTTATTTAGATATTGAACCCGTTTAAATAATATATTTATGTGTTTTTTATCGATGGTAACAAAATAATATATTTATTTTTACATAATCAAAGGTACTTTACAGGAAACAAATGTAAAATATCGGCATTTAAGCCCTGTCAGCCCATTTTAATCAGAATGAAAACTACATGGTATTAAAGCCCATTAAATTCTACATCGATATAGTGAGTTTAATCAAAATCGTCGGAACCGTTTTCGAGAAAATCGAAAAAAGGTGAAAAATGCATGGTATAAAGTGGATCTTCTAGTGAGATCATATTAATGAAAAAGGTTTTGTAACGTCTCGGGCGCATGTTTTTCTTAAATATGAAATTTCACTCTTATTTATTTGGAATCAGTGGACCCTAAAACGTGTATTTCCGTTGAAAACTGGAATTCGAAAATTTTCATGATCACAATACTTCCCCTTACTATATATAGTAAGTGACATTAAAAACATTTGCCCAACAATTGAGACGTTCATTTCCAATAAGTACTAAAGGACATTTTTTGCGAAATTGATATATTGACATATTTGTATTCTAATGGTTTAGTTTTATCTTCATTTCAGTTCATCTCCCAGAGACATATCAAATTGTTTGATAGTCTCCGGTACTGCACGAACCCACTGTTTAACACACAGACTCCGACAGGACGGCCACAGCGCTGGCAAGACTATGTACGGACCCTCAGACTAGACTGAGAAACCATACTTGACTAACTGACTCAGAAAGACTAGTGACTCCCATTCACTCCCACATACCGACAAATTTTGTATCCTCTCTCTCCTCTTATAATGCATGTAATGCAGAAAAAGAGATCCCATATTCCTTCCTCTATTTCCGATTTCCAACCCCCAACTCCAATGGGCTTAGAAAAAAAAATAAATAAAACGTATTAGAAAATTGCATTTCATTCCAAAAGGTACTATAACCACATTTCATTTTATTCCTAAAGGTACTAAAAACGATTCCTTCCAAAACGTACTATATCCTCTGTAAACAGATAACCTTTCCATTCATTTCATTCTAAAAATTATTATACAGCAGAAGCACCTTACCCCGTAATATATTACCAATAATTTATTGTTTTCTTAATTTTGTGCATTTTTATTGGTTCATTTAGCACTACTTGAATCACCGTTATTACTTTGATCAATGCTTTTAACCTATTAATCAGTTTTTAGGCAGTTTTAAACAACTTAGTTGCTTTGCTTTGGTTCTTGTAGGTTGTCAATTAAATAAGTTTTTTCATAGCATTTCTTCTTGCAGCAACATAAATTTGATTTAAAAATTTTCTTTTAGCACTAAGAAATCGTATAACAGCCCGTACTTAGCAATCAGCGGAACACACGATTGTCGGAGGCATCTTAAACACTCATTAAACAATGAAGAATCTGACTGTAATGGCGTCAGTGAGTAGACAAGAGATGTAGGTAACCAGCGCGCATGCGCGGAACGCCGACCGTACCGCTGCGGGGACGGAATCGCAAAACGGTACTTACTTAAAAAACATGCCTCGTATAATTATTCCTAATGTCTGTCGAATAACAGGATAACTAAGGTTCTTAAGGGCATACTTAAAAGCAAAGGGTATCAACAACCTCTTATTTAAACCTAATCACCTAAAATTACATTTTATTATAGACTTTATCTGTGAGATGTAAATTTTTAAATCAGATCATATTTCTGTAAGTCATTTCAAATTTTTGAAATAATCTGGAAGAATTTAGACACCGATTTTTTAAAAATTTCAATCAAGTTAAGTGAATATTGGATTTTTTTTTATATTTTAAAATATAACGATTTCAAAAAATACCAAAATAAGATTAGTAGAATAATTCAATAAAGTATGATCATTATTTTACTCATGAAAATATTCTTATAGTTAGTGAAATGTTTCTGATATATATAAATGAAGAATTCGTAGAAGAATATAACTTGAAAAGACAAAGGTGTGAGCTGATAAAAAAAAAAAAAAAAAAAAAAAAAAAAGTCTACACATTTGGGATTCTACCTGTACCTGGGCGAAACCTGATATTTTCCTTAATTCAATGAGCTTGGTTGAAGTTTTATTGATGGGTAAGGTCTTAGGGAAAAAAAATAATAAAAAAAACAAACGAAAAAGTACTAGAGCATGTCGGTTGATTTTTTAAATTTAAAACATTAAACCCTAGATCATCCTTAAATGTTAGCTCATCGCCGGCAAGCCAATGAGCGGATGCTATATCAATCAACATGAGGTGATTGGCTGATCCCTCCAGGAAGATGACCAACCCCTGAAGGGCCGAGATAGGAGGAGGCAGCCAGCAATAATTGATCCAGCGAGAGCGCTTGTTTTTTGCTGGTTCCTATCGCATCCGTCCAGTCGAGATAACTGCAGCCCGCGCCCGAGGTGATTTTATTGTTCGTATTCCCCGGACCTCGTGTCTTCTTCTAATCTCGCTTTTGTCTTTTACTACTTCATCTTTTCTTTCCCTCCCCAACTAATTGCCACAGGGTCTCCTAAGAATCTTCGACACCTCCTGTGAAAGGGACAGAGGAAGTGATAAATTGTTTTTTTTTGCCCTAACACTAAAAGAGCTTTCAGTACTCTGACGTGACCACACACATTCAGATTTCCATGTTTGTTCCCCACAGTTTACGCCCGAAAAGGGCTAATTTACTATTTCAAAGGATATGCCCGATTTTCATATTTTAATGACTGTTGTTCTTTTTACTTTCACTTACTATATATAGTGAAAATTTTCGAATTCCAGTTTTCAACGGAAATACACGTTTTAGGGTCCCCTGAGTCAAAATAACCAAGTCCCGCAAAAAGGTCTCTGTGTGTGTGTGTGTGTGTGTGGTAACTCCCGGGCGGACACGGTAATTCCTATGAAACTGAAATTTCATATTTAAGACAACTATACGTCCGAGACGTGACAAAACGTTTTTCATCAAAATGAGCTTACCAGAAGAGGCACTTTATACAATGCATTTTGCACCTTTTTTCGATTTTCTCGAAAACGGTTCCGACGATTTTGATTAAACTCTCTATACCGATGTAAAATTTAATGGGCTATAATATCATGTAGGTTTTATTTGGATAAAAATGGTCTGACAGGGCTTAAATGCCGATATTTTAAATTGTCTTCCCCTAAAGTACCTTTAATTTTGTAGATTCAATAATAATAACTAGATTATCTTGTTAAGTCTGATGAAAAAACAGGTAAATATATAAATTTAATAAATTCGATACCCAACTAAAGGAGAAAACAGAAAAAATATTTTTTTAATGCAATTTTTCGTTTTTGAACATAAGAGCAGTAATATACATATATGATATACCGTTGGAAAGCTAAATATTTTAGAAAAAATATCATCTCATACACAAGCTTTTAAAAGTCAATAGAGAGTGATGAAATGAACATAAAACTAACTGATTATTTTAGATAATAATATAATAGATTTTTTAATGAAACACATGTTTCTATAGAAATTTAATTTGATTAATTCCTTAATAGTTTCACGTCTTTTTATCTCTAACTGTATTTGAAAATTCTTTCATTGATTTTAAAAATGGAGGTAAGTGAATGTTGTGTGTTGCCCGCACCAGATTTTTTCATTTTAAGTTATAGTCGCCATTCTCGTTGAAAGGATTCTTAACAATTGACATTTATTGTAACCAGGATACGGTTTTAACTCGATTCTTCTTTTAAAAGGATACGAATCGAAATAATTCACTGGTAACTAGGATTACCACACTAAAAAGGACACTTTTTTATATCGCAACTCTATTCCCGATGCAAGAAGCGGTCCGAAATAACTTAAGTCTAACTGTCTATATTAAGGTGGGTGAGGTGGGTTACGTCCGAAAAGGTCTAATTTACTATTTCAAAGGATATGCCCGATTTTCATATTTTAATGACTGTTGTTCTTTTTTCATTCTAAGTTAAAGTCGCCATTCTCGTTGAAAGGATTCTTAACAATTGACATTTATTGTAACCAGGATACGGTTTTGACACAATTCTCCTTTTAAAAGGATGCGAATCGAAATAATTCACTGGTAACTAGGATTACTACAATACAAGGGATTCTTTTTGCCATATATTCTGGGGCAACTTTGTTCATATTAACTTTTCATTTTTAAGTACGTAGTACGTAAAGAAAACTGTTATTTGTAACCTATGGAGAGTTTTTTTTTTTGTTTTTTCTATTCAAACACTATTTATAATAGTGATCAAGTACAACATTCATTCGATATATACAAAACAATAAATTGATAAAATAATGAATAAGAAAGAAAAATAAAATAATTAATATACAATACAACATTATAATCAAAATAATGTTATATGGAAATCATGTATATTCAAGAGATACCTGTATCAATATAAGGGGTGCTTTCTACATTAGATTTATCAGATCAAATAGATCTTTCTAATATGAATTAAACTTTATTTATTTTTTATTTTTATTTAATTCGACTTTATCACTGTTTTATGTAAATATTGTTTGAATGTGGTCTCTTACCACTATTAATATTGTTCATTTTGAAACAAATTGTAATATATCTCAATAAATAATATATATATATATATATATATATATATATATATATATATATATATACACATATTACCCAGTTATGCAGCGAGTTAAAGTGGCTCCTTCCACCCCTCCGCAGAAAATATTTCCTAGACTCATACGTTTACCAAACCATCAACTCCCATCATACTCCCTATATCCTCCTTATAGTCCCTATAGTCTCCTTCAATTAACATCCTTAGTCCACTATCTTGAATCAAAACCATTCTGAATTTTACGTTCGTACCCACAAAACTAAAACTTTTGATCGTCCATTTATTACCCTTTGGAATCCTTTACCAACTCATATCCGCCACGCTGCTTCTGTACCTCATTCAAATCCCAACTTTTCCAGTACCTCCTATCATTTCAAATTTACGCTTAATAATTATGATATTGCAATTCTAGGTTAGGTTAGGTAAGGTTTAGTTTTTATGGAAACTCAACTGCTGAGGTCTTCAGTGTCCTTTAATATATTTCTTTTTCTTCTACAATTTCTTGAAAATATCGATCGTTTTAAGGATATCGATAGTTTTCCCTAATTTAATGGCATTATCTGCAAGTAACTCTTCAATACTTCTTTTTATTTTTGCTTCTTGGAAATGGTTTAGGTATAACGGACTTTCCTCTAGGATATGGACCGTCGTCAACTGCGCATCACATTTCGGTGGTGTAGTTCTTTGTATTAAGAACTAATGGTTAGCCGTGTATGCAATGCTATTTATTGAATTTTGAACAAAGAAAATAAGTAAAAAGCATACTGTTTAAATGTATATATTGTTTGTCAATTCGTTTATTTTTCATTCTGTTCAACACCATCGTTTTCGGAAGATTTCATTTTTTATTGTATAATATTTCTTCTTCTTTCTCATTATTTTAAATAATAACTATGTTTATTTTACCTATTGGCCAGACATATTATATTATTACAAATTTCAATGTTCTTGAATGTTGTTTTCAAAATTCTTAAGGGAACCAGTCCCAGAACAATTTTTTTTTAATATTCTATTCTATATATGAATTAAAATATCAACGTTTATTAATTCATAAACACATTTTTAATTTTTTCAGTTTTACCTTGGCTGAAAGAGTTATACATATATGGTATAATACAAAAAGCCAAAGTACTGTCAGTGTGATTTGTAGACATCACAAACGTTTTTGAAAGATTCAAGCAAGGAGACATGACCGCCTTCGAAGTGTGACCTTCATACAAAATATTTTTCAAAATTTGATGAATTTGTGTACCGGGTGGACTATACAAAATTAGAGAAATAGCAACTAATAACTCGTTATTTTTTTAGCTTTTTCAACAACAATTTTTATTGAGTAAAATTTCAATCTGTCGCAATTTGGACATCAATAGTAGTTCTGAAAGATATCATACATACTACATTCATATAATACTTACACGGTATAAAATTACAATTACAATACACAATAATGAATCAATACAATAAAGTCAAGAAATCACTTATACCTATATACACATACACACACTAACTCGTTATTAATTTTTATTTTATTTACTTTCACTGTTTCTAATACTTATAATAAAGTAATTAATTAGTTAGGAGCTGGTTTCTTAGTTTAGTCATTTAGTTAGTTAGTTTGTATTATTTTGTTAATTAGTTATAACAAATGAATTATTTGTTCCTGGTTTCTTTGTTTAGTTAATTAGTATTATTTTGTTAACTCGTAATAACAAATGATTTATTTATGAGTGTATATTTATTAGTTTTATTTACCAGTTATTATTATATAGTTTTTTATAAAATATGTTCTGTAACTTAATTTATATTATGTAATAAAAATACGCGTTGTATCGCAAGATGGTACGCGTAGAAATAAATGCACCCATTGCAGGGTTACTGTAATGAGGAAAACCGTGAGCAAGGAGACGGCTCTAGCAGCCAGAGTTGTTAACAGGGGACTAACCCTGGTCGTCGTTAGAGTCGTTACAGAAAAATCCTAAATTCAGTGAGGACTTTTAATTGTTAATCTATAGTGTTTACAATCAATCTAGTGATAAAAAAGGGTTGCAGCTTAAGCCAACTTTCGTTATGGTTCTAGTTTCCGCTATGTCTCAAGCCAAGAACCAAATAATCGTTCCTATCTCTCTGATAGAACCTTCAAAGTTAACCATAACCTTTGTTACTCATCCATATTCACTCAATCAGCCGGTGTACCACAAGGTAGTATCCTGGGTCCGATCCTTTACACGGTGTATACAGCTGATATTCCCTCCCATCCTAGCACTATCCTTACTTCCTACGCCGATGACACATGTGTGTTATCTGTGAATAATGATCCTGTTACTGCATCACAAATCCTACAGAACCCTCTATCAGCCATTGAAGAATGGTGTCAAAACTGGAGAATCAAAATAAATCCTAATAAATCCCATCAAATCACCTTCACTCTACGTCGTAAGCCTATGACATCCTGCCCCACCGTATCCTTTAACAATATCCTACTTACTCCTGTTGAACAGATTCGGTACTTAGGACTCCACCTCGACAAACGCCTAACATGGAATCCTCATACTAGACTGAAACGACAGGAAACTGCTCGTAGATACAGATTACTACAACACTTACTTGACAAACGCTCAAACTTCCTACTTACTACAAAAAACTCATTTATATCACAATTATCAGGCCTATTTGGACCTATGGCATTGAGCTATGGGGGTCTACTAAACCATCGAATTCCTCTCGCATCCAATCCTTGCAGTCCAAAATCCTTCGTAAAATCCTCAATGCTCCTTACTTTGTTACCAATAAAATCATCCATAAAGACCTAAATATCCCATTAGTTGAAGACTTGGCCCGTTACAGATATACCTCTTTTCATTCCAAACTCCCTGCCCACTCAAACCCGCTTATCCGTGACCTCTCCTCCATATCTATTCCCGACAACCCACCAAGGCGCCTTAAAAGAAGATGGCCAAGAGACCTTCTAACATAAGACATTGGAGTGCTACCAATGGGTAGTTTCTTCTCAGGACTATCATGTGTACTAATCATATAAAGCCTATTTACTTGTTGTATTTATTTAATACAGTTGTAAATTTCTTTAAATAAATAAATAAAAAAAAAAAAAAAAAAAGAACCAAATGAGAGTTTTGCACCTGGTATTAGGTAACGAAAACTGGCAAAATGAGGATGAGGGATGAGTATAATAAGAATTAGATATAAGCCCATTTGGATGAGAGTGGGTTCATTGGCAATGAGATCAAGCAGCAAGTGAACGCAGCAGAAAAAATGTTGTACACTTTTTACTGAAAGTTCCTGAATAAAGAAGAGATCTAATAGGAAACTAAATTGATGGTATAACAATCAAGATTTCTGCCCATATTGACCTATTTCTCAGAGCCGTGGTCAACAATTTTTCTTTTATTTTTTTTGTAATTTACAACTGTATTGTAATGTATGCACTATTACAGGCTGTGCTCTACATAAAAAATTCTCATTATACGTCTGACTTCTGTATCCAGACAGACAGTCAAACAATACTATCGAAATTAAGGAACATGAACATACACGAAGGGCTCTTAGAGGAAATCAGACATGGACTAATAGTTTGTCATAAGGAAGGTTTGAACATCAGCTTTAAGTGGGTTAAAGCCCATGTTGGCGTTGTTGGGAACGAACTAGCGGATGAAGCGGCTAAAGCGGCGGCAAGAGACACTCCCGATAGCATACGACAAGGCACCGATCAGCGCCATCAAGCACTTACTGTCAATGAAAACAAGGCAGAAGTGGAATACAAAATGGGCCTTCTCAACAAAAGGTAGACACACCTATGACTACATAAAAACAATTGACGATCGAACTGAACTTAAAAAAATTTCCTACAAACTGACACAATTCCTGACGGGACATGGAGGAGCCAGAAGCTATTTATTTCGGTTTAAACTAACATACGACAAAATCTGTAAGTGTGACGGTATAAGCGAACAGACATACTACCATCTTTTATTCGATTGCAGTAAACTGGACAAACATAGACACAAACTGATCTAAACAGTCCTACTTAACGGAGACCAATGGCCGCCTTCGAAGTGTGACCTTCTTACAAAATATTTTTCAAAATTTGATGATTTTGTGGACCGAGTGGACTATGCAGAATTAGAGAAATAGCAACAGGCAATAACTCGTTATTAACTTTATTTCATTTACTTTCACTGTTACTAATACTAGTCAATTAGTTAGATAGTTTGTATTATTTCGTTAGGTAGTTATAACAAAAGAATTATTTATTATTTATTACTTGTTTCTTTGTTTAGTCAATTAGTTAGTATTGTTTTGTCAATTCGTTATAACAAATGATTAATTTATCAGTTCATATTTATTAGTTTTATTTAACCTATTTTATTCTTTATGTAACTTAATGTTCTGTAACATAATTTATATTATGTAATAAAAATACGCGTTGTATCGCAAGCTGGTACGCGTAGAAATAAATGCACCCATTGCAGGGTTACTGTAATGAGGAAAACCGTAACTGTATTGAAAAACACAAGTAAATAAGATATATAAAGAAAAGTCATGAAAATATCTTAAGAAAGAATTACCCAGTGGTAGCACTTTACTAACTATTTTAAGGCAGTAGGTCCCGAGGCCACCTTCTTTTCAATAGCCTCGGAGGGTTATCTGGGATATCTAAGGAATATAAACTGTGGACAAGTGGATTTGAGTGGGCAGGGAGTTTAGAATGAAAAGAGGTGTATCTATCACGCGCTATGTCTGCAACTAATGAGATGTTTTGGTTATTATGGAATAATTGATTTGTGACAAAATAAGGGCATTCAGGATTTTGGATTGTAGGGAGGAATTAGATGGTTTTGTAGAGCCAAAAGCTCAATTCCATATGTCCAAATAGATCTGATATTAGTGATGTAAATGAGTCTTTTGTAGTTAAGTGGGGATTTAGGGCATCTGTGCAGTATGTGTTGAAGTAACCCAAAGCGTCGGGCAGTTGTTGATTTCAGTCTAGTGTGCGGATTCCATAACGTTTATAGTTTTTTGTTGTTTCTTCTCTTTAATACTGGATGTTTTGAAGTTTGTCTAGAAAGTGTTGTAGTGTTGTAGTAATCTTCAGGAGTTCCTTGTCGTTTAGTCTTGTGTGAGGGTTGGTCAATAATATACAAGAAAAGAAGCACATTTCAAACTTCTGAAATAATGTTTCACAGAAAAATCGAAGGAAAAACCAGTGAGAGCTGAGTCCAGAATATAACCATAAGTCGAATCTCGGCATAACACCGGCTGGAAAATTATAGAAGAAGAATGTCTACGATGGTTTAAATCTAATATATATATTTATCATTCAAAAAATCGAAGAAAAAAGTGATAGCTACTGTAGCTAATATTAACTTATAAGTTCTGAGAGTCTCATACTGTCCTGATTAATAACGAAGCGACGCTATCTTCTAGAAACTATTAAAAAACGAAAAAAAAAATATTATATATTAAGTGAGATTTGTCTTTGAACGCGCTAATCAGAAACTAAGGTTCGAATCGAAGAATTATTTTTTGTTAGATAGTCCATTTATCGAGAAAGGATTTAGGCTATATGTGACCAATAGGATCGAAGAATCAGTGGAAAAAATGGTAAAATTAACATCACATCCCAATGATTCCAAATGATTACCTTTTAATTAAAAAAAATCAATTTCCCGTTTGTTATCTTTTGATGTAACAATTAATAGATCACAAGCTCGAAAATTTAAACACGTAGGATTCGATTTACGTCATGACTGCTTTTCACCAACTATATGTCGCGTTGTCAAGATCGGGTTGCACAGAAAATCAGTATGTTCTTTTGCCACAAGAAAATAAATCTAAAAAAATATCATTCAGGCAGAAATACTTTAAAATATATTTTTTTTTTTTTTTAAACTTCTCAATCTCGTCCATACTAACAGAAATTGACGCTGACGAAGTTACAAGCAACAGCTAGTTTTAAATAAATCATTTATTTAATATTAGTTAATTAATTATTATAATTTTTTTTTAGATGGATTATTACCGCAATATTGATTGTTTATTACCACGTTTCAGCCTCCAACTCATTCTCAGTTACATCTTATATTGAGATATCGACAGGTAATAATGGTCACTAAAATATCAAAATGATATTACCAAGACTACCTTTCGAACCGAAAATAGAACTTGAGGAGTCCCTAGACGTCTATATAACAGAACATAAGGGACATAGAAGGGCTGCATCATTTAGCAGACAAGTTTGGCTCCCTGCTGTAATATTCAAGTGCCCAGTAAGGAACAACAATTTAAATAATACAGCAGCCTCCGAGGCCTCTTGAATTTTCTATACTTTGGTTCATCTTTCTAGTCACCGATACCTGTGGGAGGATCTCTTATTCTTTTCAACCACAAAGGAAACATATATACGTATATAGATCTGTCTCGAAGAGAATTACAAAACTCAACGGCCGAGAAGTGAAAAAAACTTTATTTCGGAAAATACAAAAGGTTACAGTCACATTACGACAAGCTATGAACTACTGATACAGATCTCCTTAAGCCTAAGATATATGTGTATATATAGGAGTAGGAGAGGGAGGTGCTACATTGTCCTAACTCATCAGTGTTCCTCGCCATAACTATCCCTCCTCAAAAAGAGGTCCTCCGAACTAACATTTTTGTTTTTGGGTGAGATTAGCGTCAAAATTGGTAATATTTGGAGCTTGGTCGGGTGTTACAATTTTTGTTAAAGGTGTGGGGTTGTTAGTACTATTGTTAACGAATAATTTAAATTTATAGAAATAAAAGAATAAATGATCAAATAAATATATACATAGAGACATAGTTATATATATATCATAATATCGGAATAAGTAGGAATTGAATAATCTTAATGTTCTATTTTTATGGTTTCTGAGAAGAAACAATATTTATTTATTGAGCATATTGCAATCTGTCCATTCAGGACATTTTAATAGTGATAACGTACAACATTCATACTACATCCACGATATATACAAAACAATAAATTTTTATAATAATAATAATAATAAAATATACATATATACAAATAAAATCAATAAAAATATAACAATAGTCATCATACCTATATACAATTCACAGTATACAGCACGTGAGTGGAGAATCTAGCCAATCTAGAACTCCAACATACATGTTACAGAGGTCACGAGGTCACTGCGTTTCAACTTCTAGGTGGTTGTATGGATGATGAGCTGGATAGGGATTGAGCTAGAGATTAGGATGATGAATGAGATTCTGGTGGAATTTGGAAAATTGGAAAGGAATCAAGGTCTGAAATAAAAGGAACATTAAGGTCGTGGCAGGTTTGTTGAAACATAACAAGAGCATTTACTATTGTACGGAGGACTTGATTGAAAGGATTGAATGCTTTGATGTTAGTACGTTTAGCTGCCCCCCACAGTTCAAGTCCGTAGGTCCAGATGGGCTTCAGTATTGTCCTGTAGATTAATAATTTGTTGTCAACTGTAGTTCAGATTTTCTGTTGAGTAGTCGGTATAACTGTCCGAATCGTCGTTGAGTTCTTGTCCTTTTAGTCTTGTATGTGGGTTCCAAGTCAATCTTTTGTCTAACAGTAAGCCAAGATACCGACTGTATCTGAGGGATTGAATGGAAGTGAAGTAAACTGGCGATAGAGTTTCGTCGAAGAGTGAAGTTACGTGTTTGCATTGTCTTCGTTCACTTTATGCCAAGCATTACACATCTTCGATAAGAGAAAGGTGTCTTTGCAGGTTAAGGATGCTGTTCAGATTGGAACTGATGATAGATGCGGTATCGTCTGCAAAGTTGCCAGAAAGGATCAGATGTAAGATATCAGCAGTGTAAAGGATGTAGAGGACGGTCCAAGACGCTGCCTTGAGGAACACCGCCTAAACGGATAAAGTTAAAATTCTACACCACAGCGAGCGGAAGGAACGTTGAGAATATTTATAGTTCTAAATCTAATTTATGATTTAGTCATCATAAAATCTAAAATACATTCGTTAAGTACCAAGCTAAGAATTTATAATTAAAATAACATTGGAATTGTATTTGAAACATTTCCCGTTATAAAATTGATTATTATGTCTTATAACTGAGTATTTTCTACGGTATGGTTACATTTACTATTGGATATGATAATGCATAATAAGTTGTTGAAGGGCATTGTGCATTGTGCTAACTCAGCAGAGTTCTTCGCCATAACTGAGGAAAAAGAAGTTCTAAAGACGGTAGACCTCTAAGGAATCGTTTGTGTCTGTGAAAAAATAAAATTATATTAAAACAAAGAAAACAATTAAACAAAACTTACTTAATTTCAATTTAAAACCGTGATTTGGAGGTCACAGATGTTATGGCAAGCGACAATAAAACAACTTAAAATTTTTACAAACGGAAATACACATTTTAGGGTCTCCTGAGTCCAAATAACCACGTCTCGCAAAAAGGTCTGTGTGTGTGTGTGGTTACTCCCGGGCGGAAACGGTAAGTCCTATGAAACTGAAATTTCATATTTAAGACAAATATACGCCCAAGACGTTACAAAACCTTTTTCATCACACTGAGCTTACCAGAAGAGCCACTTTATACTATGTATTTTTCACCTTTTTACGATTTTCTCGAAAACAGTTTTGACGATTTTGATTAAACTCAATATATCAATGTAAAATTTGATAGGCTTTGACGTCATGTAGGTTTTATTCTGATTAAAATAGTCTGATAGGGTTTAAATGCCGATATTTTAAATTTTCTTTATCTAAAGCACATTTAGTTCTGTTGATTCTATGAAAACAACTATATTATCTTGTTACCACTGATGAAAAACAGGTAAATATATAAATTGAATGAGTTTGATACCAAAATAAAGGAGAAAACAGAAAAAATAATGTTTTTAATGCAATTTTTTCGTTTTCGAACATAAGATCTGTAATATACATGTTTAATACACCGTTGGAAAGCTAAAGATTTTATAAAAATATTATCTCATACACAAGCTATTAAAAGTTAATTGAGAGTGATAAAAAACCGATAAAAGTAAGCAATTGTTTTAGATAATAATATAATAGATTTTTTAGTAAAACACATGTTTCTATAGAAATTCAATTTAATTAATTCTTTAATAGTTTCACTAATTTTTATCACTAAATGTATTTGAAAATTCTTTCATTGATTTTTAAAATGGAGGAAACTGAAAGTCGTGAGTTGCCCGCACCAGATTTTTAATTATATATTGGTATTTTATATATTTTAGTGTTACTGCTTAAAAGTTGACCAGCTGTTTATAATTTATTTTAATGAATCATCCAGCCAATTTTACTGAAGTTTGTTGAATTGGTTTAATGAAAATATATGTACAAGTAATTTATAAAAGAAAACTAGACCATCTGGTTAAAGTTATTTTCAATAAAATACAATAAAAAAAAAAATTAAATGTTACTGGAATACATAAAACTGTCGGTAGTCACCATAACAGGAAATTCACCCAAATTAATATGTTAAATTATTTATTTAACGTCACTTTTATGCTACTGTGGCTAATCGAACGATGATATAGTGAGATTACTAAAAATATTTCTCCACAGGTTTAATGAGAAAAAAAATCTTTAATGTGTAGGTGACATCGCACACGCTCTAGACTACAATTATAATTATAATTATAATTATCTATAATGACTTTAAAGAATCCCACGGCCACCTGTTGGGTTTGAAACCAATTATCTTTGGCAAAGAAGCCTGTTCTTATTTGATATAAAAATATTTTCATTGAGGGCTTATTGGCAGTAAAGATTTGAAATAATAATACAGACGTTTAAAGAAAAGAAAAATATCTAATTAATGCCATTTTACTGCAAAAGTAAATTTCCATCTTGTATAATCAGTAAATTGGCTCAAAATGAGTAAACGTAACTAAGAAATAATAATAATAATAGGCTTAGCGAACCCGAAGGTTCGATGCCGATACCACCAAATTCCGCCTACACACACTCGTTCAATGTTCACCGTTCAAGCCCAAGCCCCGAGATAAGCCTTAACGTAATCCTCCCAACGACGCTTCGGCCTACCTTTCGGAACAGCGAATACCAACTTTCTCGGAATCCGCTTCCATCGAGTCCAACAACTTTACTCGCCCATTTGAGTCTCCGCGATGCTATCAACTCAATTATATTCACAGAATACAAGTTCCTCAATTCATCGTTGTGCAACCTTCTAAACTTCCCACTGGCCTCATCTCTCTTCGGACTAAATATTTTACGCAGTACCTTATTCTTGAAAACCTTAAGCCGTTGTTCATCCTTCAAAGTAAGCGACCACGTTTCACATCCGTAAAGAACGGTCGGAAGAATAATAGTTTTATGAATTCCAACCTTTAAGTTTTTAGATAGAAGCCGCAAACTAAGTAACTTAGCAACTGAATAATAACACATTTCCCACCTTTAATCGGGACTTTATTTCTTCCTGGATTTCATTTTTGTTGTTATCATTGAACCTAAATACTTGAATTTCTCTACGTGTTCAAAAGTATGCCCTGATACATCAATATCACCAAGATCGCCGCCGTTTCTGCTAGTAATCATATATTTCGTCTTATCGGTATTTAATTCGAGTCCTATTTCTTTACCGGTTTTTATTAACACACTTTTATTTAGTTGTATGGTTTCCGTGTCTTCACCTAGCAGAACCAGATCATCGGCATACCCCCAAACCGGATTTTTTTAACCCATATTTAAACCTTTCTCGGTACACATAACGTTTTTTTATGACATATTCTAAAGCTATATCAAATAATACAGGTGAAAGGGAGTCACCCTGTTTCAAACCCGATCGCACCTCAAATTTCCCGGAGTAATTATGACCGATTCTAACTTTATGGAATGTTTCCGACAAACACATCTCTACTAGGTTTACCAACTTTCTAGGTATTTCCTGTTCAATCATGATGTTATATAGCTTCTGACGGTCTATTGAATCATAAGTCTTTATAAAATCGATATAAAGTTGATGGACTACACCGTTGTATTCCAATTTTTTCTCTAATATTTGACGTAAGGAAAATATTTGATCAATAGTCGAGCGATTCCGCCTAAAACCACATTGGTAATCTCCTATAATTTCCTCAGCTTATTCCGTGATTCGGATAGTTAGTATTGACGAGAATATTTTATAGCATACTGGGAGAAGAGAGATCCCACGATAGTTGTTACAATCCGTCCTCGGTCCTTTTTTGCGAATCGAATTAGTATTGATTCTTTCCATTCTTCGGGCATTTTTTCATTTTCCCAGATCTTTTTAACTAAAACATGTATTTTGCAAACTCCCGCTTCTCCACACGTCTTGATTAATTCACTCGTGATATTATCGTTTCCTGCAGCCTCATAACGTTTTAATTTTAACGTAACAAGGAAAAAAAAAAAGATAATTTGTGTTTAAACTAAATCATTTTTATAATTATTATAAGGGCATTATATGAGAACAGCAGAACCTCGAAACAACTAACAAGATCATATTGCAGCCATTAGTATAATATATAAATCAATTTTCTCATCATAATCCTCAGTTTTTCTTTTCCTAGAATAATTTTAAGATATGTTATTATTATTATTTTTTTTATTTGGCTAATCCCAAAATATAATAATATTACTTAATTTATAACGTTTCGGCCTCTAGGGCTGTTTTAAATCATTATTATTCCACATACAATATTTCGCTGCTTCATCACCAGTGTCTTCGGTTTACCCACATTTAAGGTTCATCTGCCATCTTATAGGGCTTCCATGCATTAATCAATGATACTATCATTTTTAAAAAATCTATTTGAATCATTTAAAGGAGATGGATAGTTGAATCGACACTAAATTGTTAGTATAATTATATATTGTTATTATTATTATGACACTTAGCGCGCTATCTTTAGTAGGATCGGAACATTATTTATCTCCTTTCTAACTATCGTAACACTGTTTATATCTGATGCTCTATAATTGGTTGGAGTTACTTCACCGCTATGCACCAGTGGAATGTGACAGACCTTACGTAATTATGTAAATTCTCCGCGTTACCTCTTCCGATTGTATTCAATATTCATCCGGCAATCCAATTCTGTTCCAGCTATTTCCTGTATCCGGAATTTATTACCATTCGACGAAGTAAATAAACGAATCTTCGGCCCACTAAATATATCTTCTTTGTAAAATTTATATTCGACAGATATTATCTTGCCGAAAGATCAGAGACCCGGAGAAATATAAGAGCACTGTCTTCATTAGCTGTAATATCAGAGGACGGGATATCCCGATGCCCGCCCTAGATAGTGTATAACGAGGAACCTGGAACACGGAGCATTTGTCGTAGGAAGGATTTTAAAAATGGTCCGAGTCAGCTACAAATCACCTTAAAGAGGACTATCTAGGATAATTCCGTGTCCTTATAAAAAGATACCGCGGTCTTTGAGGACTCGGATGCGATCCTGAAGGCACTGATAAAATTCCCAAAGAGCCTAGGGAATGTCCAAGGGCCTGTAAGTGACTGCTAGGTCATAAATTAAATGCGTATCCTGAATTTCTAGTGAAATACTTTTCTTAAATAGTCCTGATAATCTTCCTCTGTATTTCTTTTTTCTATTCCAGATATGTAAGTCGGGATGCCTTTGATCTAATGGATATTAGAAAAGATAAATCCTGGGAGGTCTTATATCACACATATAAAGAAATCATAACAGCCTAATTTAGAGAACAGAAGCCAGATCCAATTTTAATTCGTCCAAATGCGTCAGCTTATTTCGTTTGAAATAAACAATCCTTGAATGAATTTAAAATAATTTATATTCCTCTCAGTGACCATAAGTTTTTTTAAAAACATAATTTATTGAAATTTCCAACTGTACTAAAAAAATACAAAAAGTAAATATGATAAAAGAAAAATGACATAAGACTTGTAGAAGAACTATACAATGGTAGCACTCCTGTATCTATTTTAAACTAGAAGGTCTCGAGGCCATCTAGTTTTCAGACGCCTCGGAGGATTATCAGGAATCGAAGAGGAAGCAAGGATTAAGACTAGTGGGTTAGAGTGGGAGTGAAGTTTTTCATGGAAGGAGTGATATCTGGCTAGAGACAGATCAGTAACAAATGGAACATTTAGGTCTTTATGGATGATATATATGGTTTATTTGTGATATAGTAAGGAGCGTTGAGGATTTTACGAAGGATTTTGGATTGTAAGTATTGGATACGGGAAGAATTTGATGATTTAGTCGAACCCCAAAGCTCGACTCCGTAAGTCCATATAGGCAATATAGGAGTCTTTTGTAGTTAAGTGGGAGGTTAGAGCGTTTGTCAAGTAAGTGTTGAAGTAATCGAAATCGGCGAGCAGTTTCTTGTCGTTTCAGTCTTGTGTGCGGATTCAATTTGAGACCTTTGTCAAGGAGGAGACCTAGGTAGCGGATCTGTTCAGCTGAGACAAGCAGAATATTATTAAAAGATACTGTAGGGCAGGAGGTCATTGGTTTACGACGGAGGGTAAAGGTAATTTGGTGGGATTTGTTGGAATTAATTTTCATTCTCCATTTCTGACACCATATCTGGAGGTCTCTGATATGGGATTGTATGGTTTGGGAGGGATTCATCAGCATACGTGGAAAGGAAAGTGTTAGGATTGGTTGGGATGTCAGCTGTATAGACCGTGAAGAGAATGGGTCCGAGGATACTGCCTTGTGGGACGCCAGCGGATTGAACAAAAAGGGATGAATAGGAACTATTGTGATTTATTTTGAAGGATCTCTCAGTGAGATAGGACTGGATGATGAGGAAGTATGTTGGAGGGAGGAATTTTCGGAGCTTGTAAAGCAGTCGCGGATGCCAGACTCGGTCAAATGCTTAATAAGTTAAGTTAATACATCGTAAAGTAATGTATGTGATTACTTGTAAATAATTTTATTTTCTCGTATCAACAGATAAAATATATAGTATGAAAAAGTTCTGAGATCGCGAAAGTCGAGTTTTAGGATCTCTTGAGTCGAAATGACCGAGTCCTTCAAAAAGATGAGTTGGTGGCAGAGTGTATTTGTATATGGTCAGTCAACAGTTGAAGAAGAATTGAGATAGTTAACAGATTCAAATACGTCTATATAGAAATTGTCACTTAAATTTATTTTTGGAGTAGAGATTTGGGGCTCTACTAAACCATCAAATTCTTCATGTATCCAATCCATATAATCCAAAATCACTCGTTAATTATTCAATGCTCCTTACTTTGTAACTAATAAACTGATCCATGAATACCTTAATGTTCCGTATGGTCCTGATATGGCCTAAACCAGGTATCATTCCTTTCATGAGAAACTCAACTCCTACTCTAATCCTCTAGTTTCAATACTTTCCTCCACTTCAAATCCTGATAATCCTCCGAGGTTTCGAGACATTTTTATTATTTTTTTATTATTGAGATATATTACAATTTGTTTCTATATGAACATTAGTAATAGTGATATAAGATCTCATTCACACAATATATATACAGTATACAATGATAAAGTAAAATTAAATAAATTATAATATATATACAAAATAAAAAACAAACAACAACCTATAATTGAGATAAATACAAATAAATAAAATAATAAATGATATATATAGAATTAAATAATAATAAATATAAAACCAAAACAAATCAAAACATCAACCAATAATTCAGATAAATAAAAAGTTGGCAAATAAATAAACATCATACAAACAAACATAACTATGTACAACTGCTATAGAGACCCCAGACTGGGCTTTTCCCTCCACTTGTGGAGGAAAAAGCGGAATCAAAGAGATCCTAGCGCCTCGCTCTCAGCCGCGTCACTGGTGTGACTCAGTGGAGGCCGATGGTCGAGACCTTCTAGATTAGAATATTTTTAGAGTGCTTCCATTGGGGAGCTACTCTACATGTATTTTTAATGACTATTTTCTTTTAGCCTAATCACAAGATGTATTGTACAATACAGTTGTAAATATCAATAAATGATTTTTTTAAAAATATTTTTGTGTTAGTGTCAGTCCAGTGACATAATTCTATAAGAACCATAGGGAATATTCTTTCCAGCAGTTCTATAAGAATCGTTGTTATAACTAGGAAGTTGCTACCTCACCTCCCGATAACAACCTTCTAGAAAGGTTGCAGGGTGAAACATCATGCAGAATGCTTTGTAGTAGTGGGTTGTTTCAAATGAAATGTCCGTTTTTATAGTTTCTGAAATACATAAAGGATTTTGCAGGTATCTGTTGTTTTCTTCTGAATGTTTACATTTTTAATGTTAACAGTTACTAATCCTCTACCTTTGTAATATAAACATTAGCTTCCCAATCACATACCCACATTTTAGTATACCTAAAATATTAACATGGAAACACGCGATTTTCGAGAATATTTTTGTACGAGTTTAAAATCGGGCATTCAGCAGCTGAGACTACTGGTTTGCTAAGTTATCAGCTGGTGATAGCGACTTGGAAAACTTGCCCCGAGGAAGACCTCCGTCCCTAATAGACAACGATGTCCTCAAACATGCAGTAGAAGGAAACCCCTACCAAACAGTTAAAGGACTCCCAGCACAACTAAATGCAAGTGCATCAACCGTTTCCAGACATTTAAAGTGTATTGGGAAAGGAAAAAAGCTCGATACATGGGCACCTCATGATCTCACTGAGCGGCAGCAAGACCCCATGTTTCAAAACATACTGTGCAAAATTGAAAGAACTGGGCTACGAAGTTCTTCCGCACCCACCACGAAGTTCTCCCGACTTGTCTCCAACAGATTACCACCTGTTCAGGAATTTAGACAACTTCGTAAAAGGAAAACTTTTTGAAAATGACGATCAAGCGGAAAGTGCGTTTTCAGATTTTTCACATCAAAGCTAAGAGTTTTTCAGTTCGGGGATAAAAAAGTTGGTGTCACATTGGGAAAATGTGTAGAAAAAGGAGATAAATACTTCGAATAAAATTATCTTGTTTTCATATCGTAATTTAATAAAAATCCTTTACCTTGAAAACGGACATTTCATGTGACATTTCATGTGGCTTTATTAAAAGCTATCTATAAAAAGAAATATGTAATAATAGTTCCAAAGAAAAATTAGCAGGACTTTTCTCATTCATCAGCGATATCTACAGAAATATTGTTGTTTAGTGAAGTGATTTATACATATTGCTTAGGTGCTGCCATCTCTGGGTGAACAATGAAAAAAAAGAAAACTAGATTGAACAGGACCCCCTGTGCAAGTTGAGAGCAGGTCTGATAAATCCGTGCTGTGCACATAGACAGCTTTTCTTATTGTAAGTTTCATAATAAAATCAGGCAGGTGTAAATAGCAGTCGCTGCCATGGCAGAGGATACGTGGAGAGAGAGAGAGAGGAAGAGAAAACAAAGAGAATCATCAACTCATAAACTGTCCACCTTCAGTATGTCATAGATATTGTAACCAATATTCATTCTTTCCATCTTATACAGTCCACTATCACTCAAAAAACCACTCCAAAGAGTTTTCTTGGTAATATCCCCACAGAACGGGAATGCTTACAAAACAATTGTCTAGGAGAGAAAATTCATCCCCACATTGTTCCTTTACAAAACACTCCCGCCTCAAGGATCTATTTCAAGTACGCTCTCCTAAAAGAAAGATTGTCTCCGGCAAAGTGAAAAGAGTGTTTAAGTAAAAAAAAAAGAAAGAGTGGGGATACTACACAGGGCCATTTTAATTTTCCCACTAGACATGCTCTGCTATCATCCGACAAAAGTCAAAAGAAGCCCGAATCAGAAGGCGGTTATTTAAAAACCGGAAGCCATTGTTTGAAAAGAGGCGGGAGTGGAAGATAGCCACCGCCGATTGGCCGATGACAAAGAGAATAATTACGGAGGCCTTTGTTTCCTCTTCGCTCCATTGTGGTGAGGCTGCTCCTTATCGGCTGCCAGGGGAACCTCTTGCACTGTCGCCCCTCAATGCTGGGTCGTTAGTGGACAATCTGGTTAGTTAGTAGTCGGTCTCTGGAGTAGGCAATGAGCTGGTCTGACCCCTTCCTTGTAGATCTGTTACCACCTAAAATAGAGAGAGCTCTTGATCTTTGTTTTTATAATATACCTACATACATATTTTTGATTTTTTTTTTAAATGAGAAAATTATTGTTACGGGCTACGGGGTGTGAGAAATGAACTTCTCCAGTTTACAAATTACAAATATTTATTATATACAGAATGCACAAATACAAAGGGATTACTAACCGCTATACTTATAATAATAATTGAATTACTAGCTTAACTACTAAACAGTCTTCATATAAAATCAGGTTTTCCTAACAAATAAACTACTTACGTAAATGTATACAATCTGCTAGACTTATTCTAAAACTTACAACTATAAATTATATATAAACTACAGTCTTCTAATTTCCCACCGACCGGTTATCACAGTACTGACACACAGTTTCACTACACTGTCACACTGTCACGAACTGATCACTGTCACTGTTCACTGATGCATCACTGATACTTGTTGAGCCGAATTAAGACTGACTGACCCAGGCGTAGTGGACCGGTATTTGTACCACCACCGAATATTCTAGACACGGCAGTTAGGTAGGGGCCGTTCTAGGCACTTCGAGGACCGCCCAGGTCCAGAAGTCTCTAGCCAAATCCGGACCCTCTAGGCGTGGTCCACCCGCCATTCTCTTGACCGTAGCATTATCTTTTAAAAGCTATTGGGTACCTATTTAACGGCGAAAAATTAAAAACGGATACTTATGTACTTATTTTATTGGTACAGGCAATCCACAACAATAGGATTGTTTGCCGACTTGATTTTTTCCTACTCCAAAGATAATCCTACTAACAGTTCATGAAGGTAAATAGATGGTTATTTTAATTTAATTCTAATATAAATAATAAGGGAGAAAGAAAGAATAAAAGTAGTAAGAATAATAAATTAATCCTAATAAAGGGATCACTTGTACCTGGGTGGCTAGCATAACAGCATAATATGCCAAAGGTCACGGATTCAAACCCGTAGGTGGTCCTAGGATTTTTTAATGGGAGTAAAACTTAGTTATGCCGTCCTTCGGAAGGGATGTTTAAAGGTGGTCCCGAGCCTGTGAGTTGTCAGGTACTCGTACTATCCTAATAAAACCTGGATAGGTAAAATATAGGACTCACCCTGTAGCATCGTCCGATTAGCCATAGTAGCATAAAGTGACGGTAAATAAATAAACAACAATCAGAATAAAATAACTACAAATATAATTGGGTAGCTTTAGATCGATTCGTATAATTTAACTTGTTTTAAATGATTAAATAAATGTGGGATATATGTACTATTGCCATTTAATAAGGTATCTAAATAATGATGTGGAAGGCTGACACCTATCAGTTGCCTGCAGTCTGTCAAAAGTGCTTTATGGTAATAGCTACGTTAAACTGTTCTCAGTACGGTTTTGGTGTTCCAGTTAGTAAATGCTGGTGCGTTAGTCCTGAGTGTCCTATTCTGAGTCTTGTAAATAAGACTTCCTCTCTTCTGTTATTCTGGACCGATGAATTCCACGGAAAAAAGGTGTCTTTTATTTATGTAAGTTACTTATCTCTAGGTCTAATTTAGCTGCAATTTATCCATAATTATTAATTTAATAGGCCTATATAGATCATTGTGTGAAGTGTCTAAACAATCGGACGGAGGAATCGATGAAGCCGATTTAGCCGCCTCATCTGCTTGGCAATAGCCAGTTATTCCAGCGTGGCTAGGGATCCAAACAAATAACATTGATCGCTTTTACCAATTCAATCGGATACTTACTATTTTCCTTAGGATAATGTATAGTAAAGTGTAAAAGAGGAGTAATTATTTTTGGATATTTGAATTAGTTCTCACAATTCCGAGTGATTTACTCGTGTGAAATAATCGTACTGTCTCAGTGATATTAGTTCTGTTAAAATCAGTTCAAATGAAGAATAACGTAAAACCTTCGTAAAATAAAAATATAATTTTAAACATTTTAGTGTTAAATTTTATATGTAAATTTGTGAATCACATTCTTCAAGGTCTCACACAAAGTACCAGTGTTTTATTTTATCTTTGAATTGCATAAATTACTCTTTATTATATAATTAACTATAAATTACCTATTTATTGATACAAATTTTTTGTAGCTAACAGCTACATGCACTTCTAAATGTTAGATTTTTTATTTTCACTTACTATATATAGCAAGTAAGGGAAAGTATTGCGATCGTGAAAATTTTCGAATTCCAGTTTTCAACGGAAATACACATTTTAGGGACCCCTGAGTCCAAATAACCAAGTCCCGCAAAAAGGTCAGTGTGTGATAACTCCCGGGCGGAAACTGTAAGTCCTATGAAACGGAAATTTTATATTTAAGACTAATATATGCCCGAGACGTTACAAAACCTTTTTCATCAAAATAAGCTTATCAGAAGAGCCAGTTTATACCATGCATTTAGCACGTTTTTTTTTTCGATTTTCTCGAAAACGGTGCCGACGATTTTGATTAAACTCGCTATATCGATGTAAAATTTAATGGGATTCAATATTATGTAGATTTCATTTTGATTAAAATGGTCTGACAGGGCTTAAAATCCGATATTCTATATGATCTATATCTATATGAAGTAGGACTATATGATCATATGATCTTGTTACCACTGATGAAAAAAAGGTAAATATATAATTTGAATGAATTCGATACCCAACTAAAGGAGAAAACAGAAAAATATTTTTTAATGCTATTTTTCTTTTTTGAACATAAGAACATATGATATACCGTTGGAAAGCTAAAGATTTAAAAAAAAATATTATCTCATACACAAGCTCTTAAAAGTTATTAGAGAGTGATAAAAAGCAGATAAAACTAAGTGATTATTTTAGATAATAATATAATAGATTTTTTAATGAAACACATGTTTCTATAGAAATTTAATATAATTAATTCTTTAATAGTTTCACGTATTTTTATCTCTAACTGTATTTGAAAATTCTTTCATTGATTTTAAAAATGAAGGTAAGTGAAAGTCGTGTGTTGCTCGCATGAGATTTTTTCTTTCAGATATGAAGAATTATTCTTCATATGGTTAATGCCATTTTCAATATTATGTTGTAGTTTTTATGATTAATTTGACTTAAAACTTTTAAAAAGTGTGGTTTTTCTGAAGCCTAAATAATTTTTCTGATATGATGATATCATACATTCAGAGAGACAAAACCTACCACAAAGCCAATGGATGAGGTACCAACCAGATGAAAATACGACTTCCCTAAAGCTGACGACTGGCTGTGAAGATAAAGGTAGATCAGTTGATTTTAATCGTGCCTATTAATCAATATGTAGTGCGTGCCCGGCCCGACCGCCCGGATATTCCTAATGGTCGGGGGCTGTTCCCTATCTACACCACACTTAGGCCTTGATTTGTAGTTGTAGGCAACCGTTGCATGGTCCAAGTTGGTGTTCTGAGGGGGTCTTAAGGAGGAGGGGCATGTCTTCAAGTCTAAGAACGGTGAACTTTCATCACGCGAGTTTCTAGTTCAAGGCTAGGGTCAAAACATCCTTAATGGTGTGTTAGCGCTGAGCTCTTTGGAGGTGCGAATCATTGGGAAAATATTTATTCTAGAGAGCTAGATAAGTGATAATAACTTATAATGAGAATGATCATTCAAATGATCAATAGATGGAAGGCTCTTCTCCGAAACAAAAGAGTTTGTGGTCAATATACAAGAACAATTAATTGCATCAAAATCACACAGAATATATGACTAACAATACACTTATTTTGTTCACGTTAGATGTCATGGCCTGATAAGGTTTTCCATGGCTGTTAAATTGAAAATAAAAAACTCCCTAAATTTATGATATTTATCATAAGACCATTTTATTGAATACATCTTTATTTTTTATTTGGTTTAAAAATAGTCTTTGTAAATATAATTAAAAGTTTTTGCCAAGAAAGTGAAAAATATTAGAAGAGAAAGAAAACAAAAAGACGATCGTACTTTAATTGTTTTATTACTGCCTCGTGGCGAGTCGAGTCTTAATGTAGCGTCTGAACGGTGAAGATGTGCCGTGTATAGACCCAAGTCTCCTCTCAACATTTAAACGTTTGCAAACGAATTTCTTCATCTTCTCATCGTTCCCCTTGGAACTTGGAACAGCCGCGCTGCGGTCATTTTCAACACTCGAGAGAACTTCGTTCAAGCCGCCCTGCGGTCGTTTTCTTCAACATTCAACTGAACATCTTTACGTGAATATAACTTATCTATATCCATCGGAACATTTAATTTCCTAAATTTCATTCTAAAAACTGTTTAATTGTGGTTCATATATTTTTTACATCTTTAAGTATTTATTAAGTTAAGTTTGTTTCTCATATTTTTTTCAATATTTAAATTAGGTTTATTTTTTTCCTACATTTACTTACAGCTGTTTATATATATAATTTAGGTTAATTTTAATATAGATCTCGAATTAAATACCGATAAGACGAAATATATGATTAGTTGCAGAAATGGTGGCGATCTTGATGATATTAATATTTCAGGTCATACTTTTGAACACGTAGAGAAATTCAAGTATTTAGGTTCAATGATAACAAGAAAAAATGAAATCCAGGAAGAAATAAAGTCCCGGTTAAAGGT
The DNA here is from genome assembly GCA_023052935.1 of Piezodorus guildinii. Taxonomy (NCBI): domain Eukaryota; kingdom Metazoa; phylum Arthropoda; class Insecta; order Hemiptera; family Pentatomidae; genus Piezodorus; species Piezodorus guildinii. The sequence goes on along the minus strand of CM041292.1, from coordinate 212,657,644 downwards.
GGGAAATGCGTGTTATTATTCAGTTGCTAAATTACTTAGCTCGCAGCTTCTGTCTAAAAACTTAAAAAGGTTAGAATTTATAGAACTATTATTATTCCAACGGTTCTTTACGGATGCGAAACGTGGCCGCTTACTTTGAAGGATGAACAACGGCTTGAGGTTTTCGAAAATAAGGTACTGCGTAAAATATTTGGTCCGAAGAAAGATGAGGCCACTGTGGAGTTTAGAAGGTTGCACAACGCGGAATTGCGGAGTTTGTACCCTGTGAATATAATTGAGTTGATAGCATCGCGGAGACTCAAATGGGCGCGTTAAGTTGTTGGGCTTAGTGAGAAACGGATTCCGAGAAAGTTGGTATTCGCTGAACCGACTGGTAGGCGTCCGAAAGGTAGGCCGAAGCGTCGATGGGAGGTCTGCAGTAAGGCTGATCTCGGGGGCTTGGGCTTGACCGGTGAACATTGGACGAGTCTGCGCAGGCTAAGCTTGGTGGTATCGGCATCGAACCTTCGGGTTCGGTAAGCCTATTATTATAAATGTATTGTAATTCGTCGTTTGCTTTCATTATTTTTATTTTTTAAATCTATACAGTCCACTAATTTTTTAAATAGAACCACCCTCAATTTTGAGTTATCACTTGGAAGTACTGTTCTTCCACGGATAGCTCAGCGTACACATATTTTTTTATTTATGACGACGCACAGTGGGCAAAATCACCAACTTAGGTGAAAAAAAGGCAAGTCAAAAGTTTGGAATTTTCTGGTGCTACACCATTTTATTACTAGTTGCCAAGACCTTAATACTAATATTTCCCACCATACCGTGCTTACAAATAGTAAATGATTGAATCATTACTGTTCACTCGAGTGCCTAATAACCGGCACTGGGATTATCTTTATTCGATGACCATTTATAATGTTCAAGGTGTGTGTAGCGCCATGTCTTTTTGCTTTTATCTAACAGAGGACATTGCTGAGACGGGTAAGACATTATATTTCCATACTCGTTATTGAATATACATTGCAATCTCACCTGCAGAAGCAATTTAGCAATTTGTAAATGTATGCCCTTATTCAAAAACGAAAAACTATATTACCCCCAAGTTACCCCAAGAAATTTTTGCAGCATTTGTTTCATCAATCTTATATTCTTTAAATGTTGAAAAGAATTTTTGCGATTTTTTGCGTTTTGAGTGATACATAATTTTTTTCTGGCACAACATCTCTAATCAAAAGTTTTACAACCTATAATTTGAAGAGTTTCCTAAATTATTTAAAATACATCTATTAGTAGGTTTCAGCTACTCTGAGCCGATAATTAGATTTCTGTATTATATTCTCCGTATTCTGGGACTACAAACGTAAAATGTAGGGAACTTTTCGATTCAAACAAATAAATTTTATTTTGGATGGCCACTTTGCATTAGCTAATCGTGTCAAAAAATTAATTATTTTTATATTTTTTAAAAATATTTTTTCTGTATTCAAGGAAAGGTTAAATATGGACAAGTCTCAGAATTTCGTCCACCTAAATCAGTCATATTCCAAAGGGCACCGCCTCTAAATAAGTCAAAGATTTCTTTTTTTTTTTTTGTTTTCTCTTTATATCTTTATTTACACCTGTCAGAAGATGTCTGACAATCAGCGAATGTGTTGGACAAAAGGGAGATAGCATGGGGAAGTAAAGTGCCCAGCAGCACCCCTTCCAAGGCTATAATCTAGCTGAGGAGGTCCCTCATCCAGCTTCGTATTAGCCTTCTTCTGACCAGCATTTCAGCTACTGACATGTCGTTAATCAGTTTATTGTCGTGTCCGTTAAGTTTAATGTGAAAACGAGTATAGAGTGTTCGTTCCAACTGTTGGTTGTTGTAAGTCCGTATGTAGGGTTCTGTTGTTTACGTACCAAGGAGCTGTCGTTATGAGTCTTAAAATTTTGGATTGAAATGATTGCAGTTTTTGTATGTGAGTCTTTATCGCTGAACCGAAAATATGTGAAGCGTAAGTCCATATTGGCTTAAGAAGGTATGTGTATGTATTCAGTTTCTGTCTAATTTTTAATTTTGAAAAAAGTGAGTATAGTACTTTCAGTCGGTGGTGGAGAGTCTGTCTTTTCATCTTGACATGTGGGCCCCAAGCCATCCTTCGATCGAGTGTCAGTCCTAGGTAATGTACACAGTTTGTCTGAGGAATTTGGTTGTTGTCGATAAAAATTGGTGGGCAACTATTTTGTCCTAGTGTAAACGTTACGTGTTTTGATTTGTCGTGATTTAAACGAATTTTTCAAAAATTGTATCAATTTTGTAGTAACATTAAGTGATTTTGTAGAGTCAGTGAGGCCAGTATGGGATCGCCGTTTGATGTTAGAATTGCAGTATCGTCCGCGTAAGTAGCAATCAATGTGGTGGGGTGAGTTAGCTTTTCTTTTAAATCACTTATATATTGTATTAAAATAATGCCTTTATACAGAAAAAAAATAACAATATAATAATGAAACCCAATAAAGACAGACTTATTACATACTAGAAAGAACAGATAATACAGCAAACTCAAAAAATACGATGGAAGAAATAAAATATAAATGATCCTTAGCCGGCTAAAGATGAATCACTATTCAACATTTTGTTTCTTGACAACAGGCCAGTATGTTCCGGAAAATCGTTTGTCATCGGAAAATCTGTCAGTTATCACATCTGCGGTTTTCCGGGTCATTAGTGTCGGCCATTTTCTTTTATTTGTTGGGCTCTATTATTATTTGATTGATATCTTTCACTGAAAGGCGCTTAGCGCTTAATCAATGTCAACGCTTGTAATCACTTTTCCGCCACATTTCATCTCATTTCTCTTCCATTGGAACAAACAAGCTTCTAAGCTAAGGTATCTAGCTGTCTTAAAATAATTATAACGTTATTAATTTAACACCGAAAATTTGCATTTCTTTATTTGTTTGTTATTAATACAGAGATATTACCCGATTACGGACTTAAAACTAGATATAATGCGAACAATGTGGCTTCAGTATTTCTGTATGCTTGGGAAAAATAGTTGATCATTGAAATATATTGGATTGTGTCACATGAAATGTCCGTTTTCAAGGTAAATGATTTTAATTATAAAAACGATATGAAAACAAGTTAATTTTATGCGAAGTATTTACCTTCTTTTTCTACAAATGTTTCCCAACGTGACACCAACTTTTTTATCCCCGAACTGAAAAACTCTAAGCTTTGGAGTGAAACGAAATCCTGAAAACGCACTTTTCACTTGATCATTTTCAAAAAGTTGTCCTTTGACGAAGTTGTCTAAATTTCTGAACAGGTGGTAATCTGTTGGAGACAAATCGGGAGAATATGGTGGGTGCCAAAGAACTTCGTAGCCCGGTTCTTTCAATTTTTGCACGGTATGTTTTGAAACATGTCGCTCAGTGAGATCATGTATCGAGCTTTTTTACTTTTCCAACACACTTTAAATGTCTGGAAACGGTAGATGCACTTGCATTTAGTTGTGCTGATTGTCCTATAACTGTTTTGTAGGGGTTTCCTTCTACTGCATGTTTGAGGACATCGTCTATTACGGACGGAGGAATTTTCCAAGTCTGTATCCCCAGCTGAAAACTTAGCGAACCAAAGGCGAATGTCCGTTCATTAGCAATCCCCAAACGTCTTGCAAATATTTTTAGCTGCCTCAGCTGTTGAATGGCCGAGTTTAAACTCGTACAAAAATATTACTCGAAAATCGCGTGTTTTCATGTTCATATTAGGAGGTATAATAAAAAGTGGGTATAGTAATTGATTGGGAAGCTAATGTTTATAATACAAAGGTAGATGATTAGTAACTGTTTACTTTAAATATGTAAACATTCGGAAGAAAACAACAGAGACCTACAAAATCCTTTATGTATTTCAGAAACTATAAAAACGGACATTTCATGTGAAACAACCCGATATATACTCTCATATAGAATCTACTGGTTTTTTTTTAAGTCAGGAAGAAATTTAATTTATGGACGGACATGTGGATTGAAGATCTTTAGAAGGTAAAGAATGAAAGAAATATTTTAAAAACAAAATTTATTTTTGAATTCTATGTCCATGTAGACTTTAGAACATTGGTAACTTTTTATCCTAACCATTAAAGGGACCTCCTAGGAATAAATGTTATACAATCGAAATATGGGAAGAAGTTGGCATTATTGAAAGAACGTAGTGTATTATAATGAAATAAAACATCCGTGTAGTGTAATTATTAGCCTAAAAACGTAATACGTTTTGATTAATTCGGAAACCTGGTTCTGATACTTTTGGAGGTTCTCACCCGGAGTTCAGTTTTTATTCTTATAAGAAGTCACAACTTTAATAAGATTTTCATTAATGTCTCCTAACGTTATGAGCAGATAAAAGTATTAAAAGCAATGATATTTTAGTTCCAACATCTGTTTGTACAAATAGAGCATAATATAAAATATTCTAACATGATTTTCTAGCTTTTGGTTTTTTTGTAGCTCAAAATACAAGGCATATTTTTTAAGTAAGTACCGTTGTGAAGATAAAAAAAGACGTGCAAACATATCGCAATAATTTTATTTTTACATAAAAGCCAGTACCTTAATCTACATAATTTCAATGAATTTTGAGGCACATGTTATAACGCGGCACCAGTTTTGAATACCCTCCTCAAAAAATTCTGCCGCCTGACTTGTTAACCACTGCATCACAAATTTTTTGACTTCGTTATCGTATTGAAGACGCCGACCGCCCAGGTGTTTCTTCAAGTGCAGAAACAAATGGTAGCTGGGCGCCGGATCAGGGCTGTATGGAGGATGATCTAGAGTTTCCCATTTAAATGATTTCATGAGATCTTTGGTCCGATTAGCCACATGTGGACGGGTATTGTAATGCTGCAAAACGATACCCTTACTCAACTTGCCACGTCTTTAGTTCTGGATTGCACGCATGAAGACAACGAAGTCAAAACATTTGTAATGCTGTGGTTAACAAGTCAGGCGGCAAACTTTTTTAAGTAGGGTATTCAAAAACTGATGCCGCGTTATGAAAAGTGCCTCAAAATTCATGAAAATTATGTAGAAAAGTAGATTAAGGTACAGGCTTTCATGTAAAAATAAAATTATTGCGATATATTTGCACGTCTTTTTTTAATTCCAAAACGGTACTTACTTAAAAATCATGCCTCGTATATGCCAGTGATCGTGTGTTATTTTTTTACTGTTACCTACTAAAAAAATCTTTTTTTCAAAAAAACCTTAGTTGAAATGCTATTCATCAACATGAGTAAAGCATCATCAAGCATCATGAGTAAGAAGCGGATTCATGAAAAAAAAGTTTTGTAAAAAATAGAGCGGTGGGAAATAAATACTACCTAAATTATTTTCGTTACAAAATTATCACAATGAATTTCTATAGCAAAATGTACTCATAAATAATTCTAAAATGATTCAGAAGCTAAAATAACGGTGTTAACTAAGACATGACTGAATATAGACAAGACAATGGACCCCCGTTTAAGGCCTATTGAAGACGGACGTCATCCCGAGATAGGCCTATTGACAATGCGCATTTAGAGTGGAAGAGTACTTGATCAGATCGGCCTCTATTATCGGCGAGGTCATCCAGGTGGCTGTGGCTGACTACAATAGCCTACAGATCGTGGCGTTTCCTGTTCTAGGGGGTGCGGGTGATCTTCTGGCAGATAGTGGCAATCTCCATCTTACTCAATGAATATATGTTTATTTTTGTAGGGATCGGAAAGACAATGGGTGCGAGAATAACTTTCAATTTTTTTAACCAAAATCCGTACTAAAAGATAAACTGAAGAATAAAAGCAGGAAGAATCTAAAAAATCAGCACTTCTAAAACCCATGAAGAGTCCAGTACATATCGAGGTTCGTATTGCCAACGGCCGTGCGAGGAGGTGATTTGACCAAGATAATGATCAGCTCAACTTTGGGTACCAACTTTAAAGAGGCTGGGTGTGCTCCACAAGGGCATCCATACCCTAGGGTCGCTAAACGGCTCAAATGTCAGAATAAATAATTCTGCCTCAGTCGGGATTTGAACCTCGAATGGTGCCTCTATCCACTAAACCTGGACTGGATAATAAGAAAATTGGTAGGAGGGAGAAATAGACGGAGCTTGTAAAGCAATCTCGGTTGCCAGCTGGTGAATTTGACGTCGCTAATAATGAATTAGGATAGCAGTCTCATGCATTCAGCTGTTATTACTATGAGGGCGTACTTGTTATTTATAATACAATGTAAAATATAAATCTAAGTTTTCTATGTGTCTTGAAGTTCAGAAAATAAATAAACGATTGTGTTTATCCTACGATTAGAGAAGTGATGGTACTCTAATGCCCTAAGAGTAAAAAACAAATCAATATATTACTATATGTATGTATACAGTAATTGAAATCATTGTCATAGATATAGAAATCATTTTTAGAATAAAATCAGGATTTAGAGCGAATTCATAATGAATGGCTATACTGCAGTCAAGTAGATATCTTATTTTGAATTCGTTTTTGCTATAATTCTATTAATCCATATCAAAGAAATTATATTAATACAAATTCCAGAATATATGTACATTTACAATTGTTTATTTAGTAACTGGTTTCCTGACAATATCTTACGTCCCTCATTTCACGTGACACTTTAATATGCTTGAGATATAGCCGAACCATCTCAGCGGATTTTTTCAAAATCTCTTTTGTCACTTTAATATTATTTACTCTCTAAAGTTGCTCATTTAGAACCAGCAATTGATGTATAATATGATTTTCTTCTAAGGGAATATACTGTTGGCAACTATTAATTCTCATATACTAAGCATAAATCTAAAATTATTTCACAGTGGATATTTATGAATTTGTCCCTTGCTTTCCAATGTCACCATGCTATCTGATATAAGTTACCCTTAACTACTCACCCAAACATTGAAATTTCCCATGGTAATAGGACTATGCTTAGATTTATCTGAGGATTGTGCTAAAAAATGTATAGAGAAATAAGTTAACAGTATAGATTACTCGAATAAGAGATGTACCATTGCTTTCCAGAGTATGGAATTTCAGTACAGCTGATCATTTAATATCTCTTTATTCTTTGTTTATTTATTTGACATCTCTATATGCTGTTATGTGTAATCGGACGATGCTACAGTGGGAGTCCTAAATTTTGCCTATCCAAGTTTATTTAGGATAGGGATCTTTAACGAGTACCTGACATCGCACGGGCTCGGGACCAAGTTTTAGCGTCCCCTCCGAAGGACAGCACAACTAAAGACTTTTTATAGGTGGAATAATCAGGAATCAGATATTTTTTTGAAAATTTTGAATTTTTCCAACGTTTCGGATCAAGCTTGTGAGCCATCATCAGGGCTACAAACATCAGAACAAAAGAAATACATATTAATATGATAATGAAAATTTTCTTTTGAATGTAGTTACAATGATAACATTTGAAATAAAACAGAAAATATACCAACATACTTAAATATTATAGATACAAAATAATGATTATATGAGACATAATCTTATGATGATAAGCATAAAAATGTTTTACAAAACTTTAGACTTTAATATAGAAAAAAAAAAAATTATATATAAACGTACCATTACTGAGCCATGTACAAGCATTAACTGAGGAAAACCATAAACATAGGGAGTATGGGGAGGGGTTACTATGTTTATGGGTTACTATTACTATGTTTATGGTTTTCCTCAGTTTATGCTTGGACATGGCTCAGTAATGGTACGTTTATATATAATTTTTTTTTTTTTTTCTATATTAAAGTCTAAAGTTTTGTAAAATATTTTTTATGCTTATCATCATAAGATTATGTCTCATATAGTCATTATTTTGTATCTATAATATTTAAGTATGTTGGTATATTTTCTGTTTTATTTCAAATGTTATCATTGTAACTACATTCAAAAGAAAATTTCATTATCATATTAATATGTATCTCTTTTGTTCTGATGGTTGTAGCCCTGATGATGGCTCACAAGCTTGAGCCAAAACGTTGGAAAAATTTCAAAAAAATGACTGATTCCTGATTATTAATAGTTTCTACAGTCGACTATACGTAAGGAGTTCGGTGCTGGAATTGGTTGAGTGCAGATCAAGTCCCGTGTTACTTTATTAAATAAAGGTTTTAACAAACCGTACAGTGACAAAAATTTACAATAGTTTACATTAATAGCAAACCATCACAGTGGAGAAGTTTCAGTGAAAAAAGTGTAAAGGAAGAGGAGATATTAATAAAAATTGATAGTCGATAAACCCAGGTTAGACAATAAAATAGCCATTATTCTCTAATAATACGCATGCGTATCTAACCCCTCTCCAACTATTGTTAACATCTTGATTGTAAACAAAAGCTACAGTGCGTCCGTCATAGGATTATTGTTCGACGGAAAGGACTCGCAATAATATTTACATAATTTAATAACAATAATATTTATAATAACAATCAAAGTGTCAAATGAAGAGACATTAGACGCTATTCTTTTTAAGCTTGACAAGTTAAATATATTAGAAGAAAAAATAAGCTCAATAGAAACAACAATTTTTAAAGATATATCTATTATAAAAAAAGAGGTAGAAGAACTAAAAAATAATTACGAAAGAAACCACTTGTTGGAGGAAAACAATAAACGGAGATACAATATTATAATTTTCGGAATGAAAACGGAATCACTACCTTTAATTTATAATGAAATAATAAACATCTTAAAATTACTCGAGCTATCATGTAAAGATTATTGCATCGATAATATTATTAGGCTAAACAAAAAAAAATGCTTCTGGTCCAATACTGGTAAAATTTAATTCAATATATCTTAGAAATGAAATAATCAGGAAAAAAGGCATATTAAGGAAAAACGAAGATTTTAAACATATTGTTATTAAAGAAGATCTACCTCAGAACATTAGAGCAATTAGAAAGGAATTATTCCCGTTTCTAAAATTTCACAAAGAAAGAGGGGATAAAGCCGTTTACAGATACGATAAACTGTTGATCAATGACAAATTATATTCGTTGGAAAATCTGAGAAATGAACCACAAAAAACAGGAAAACGACAGAGAAGTGAAGAGAAATCTCCTAAACCAAAAGAACTGAAAAATAGGAATGGTGTTAGTATTGTAACAATTAAAACAGAAGTGAAGCGTCATAGGAGCAATAGCTTAGATAATTTTTTCTTTAAAAAAAACTCTAAAGTTCATAATCTAAACCCAAAAAAAATACAGGATAGCGCAAGTGAAACAGAGGACTGACAAAAAACCGAAATTACCGACGGAAAACCTATTCGACAGACAGAGAAAATTTCAAATCAGGAAAACATCAATTATCGGACTACTAAAAATATCATCAGAATATGTACATTTAATACAAGAACTTTACTAGGGGAAGAAAGATGGATTGAATTAGAAAAGGCTCTAAACAATATTAATTGGGATGTAGTCGGTCTATGTGAAATAAGAAGAAGAAATACGCAAATAATGGAAACAAAAACAGGAGAAATTTTTCTGCATACATACTCTGAAAAAGGACAGTATGGTGTCTGTTTTATCATAAATAAAATATGGAAAAATAATGTTATTGAATTTAAAGAAATTAACTCAAGAATAGCCCTTTTGAAGTTAAGGATAAATAAGGGAAAAGAATTGCTACTAATACAAATACACGCTCCTACTGCTAGATCTTCTAATATAGTCAAAGAATTATTTTATTCAGAATTAGTGACAACGCTTACAACACATAGGAATAAGAAAAGCACGGTGCTAGTAATGGGTGACTGGAACGGAAGAGTTGGTCAGCGCTTAGATGGGGAAGAAGCGATAATGGGAGCATCTAACTACGGCTTCAGGAACGAAGGGGGCGAGATGATAATCGATTTTGCATACGGCCAGCAGTTAAAAATAGGAAATACTTATTTCAACAATAAACTAAAAAACAAATGGACATGGATGGCTCCAGACAAAAAAACGTATGAATATGATTACGTTTTAATAAACAGTTCAGTTAAGAATATAGAAGTTTTAACGAAATTTAATTTCAATTCAGATCACCGCCTTGTCAGAACATCATTAAATATTGACACGCTAAAGAAAGAAAGAAGATTTAAAAATAAGAAAAATAATTTCACAACCCTAAATAACATGGAGATGGAAATGTTTCAAGAAAAATTGATATCCAATTTAAATATAGAAGAGCAAAACAAACTTCCAGATATCCAACAAAGATATAATAAAATAACAGATACCATAATTAACAGTGCAATAGAAGTAAAAAATAAAGTGGGTAAGAAAAAGGGCTATGTAAATAAACTATCAGAAAATACGCTTTCTCTTTTAGAAAAAAGAAGAAAAATAAAAATAAACTCGGGAGAGGAGAGCGAAATCAGACAGCTCAATCGAGAAATCAGGACTCAAATAAAAACAGACCTAAAAATATTCCGAGAAAGAAAAATTGTAGAAATTTTGGAAAACAACAAATCAACTAAACAATTAAGAAAAGAACTTAACCCAGGCAAACATTGGATCCTTTCAATTAAAAACAGACAAGGACAAAGCACAACAAATAGACAAGAGATGATTTCAATAGCAACATCTTTCTACAAAAACCTCTACAAAGAAGAGCATTCATCGAAAGCATCTAAACAATATACTGGAAAAAATGAAGAAGATGAAGAACCAAATATTCTTAAATCAGAGGTAGAGAACGCTATAAATAAACTGAAAACAAGAAAGAGTCCAGGAGAAGACGGTATAACAAATGAAATGTTAAAAGCTGGAGGCAGCATCCTAGTCGAGGCTTTGTGCACAATATTTAACGAAGTACTGATTAAAGAGCAAGTCCCAGCACAATGGAAAAGATCTAAAATAATTCTTTTACACAAAAAAGGGAATAAAGAAGAAATTGGAAATTATCGACCCATATCTTTGATTTCGGCTATTGGTAAGCTATTTACAAAAATTTTAAATGATAGAATAAAGAAACAAATTGAATACTATTTAACAGTTGAACAGGCAGGATTCAGGAAGGGTTTCTCAACCATAGACCATCTTCACACTGTGAACCAGTTAATAGAAAAATCAAAAGAGTATAATATTACTCTGTATCTAGCATTTGTTGACTTCACTAAAGCTTTTGACAGCCTCAAGCATGACAGTATATTTTCAGCTCTAAAACACATAGGCGTGGCAGAAAAATACATTTCTATAATTACTGAACTATACAGTGATAACATCGCCTATGTTGAAACAGATATTAAAGGACCTATATTTCCTGTAAAAAAGAGAGTTAGGCAAGGCGACCCTCTCTCTCCAACTCTCTTTATAGCGGTCCTAGAATTCGCTCTTAGAAATTTGGAATGGCAAACCAAAGGAATTAATATCAACGGAAACAAATTAAATCATCTAAATTAAATCTAGTGTTGATATCAAGTACCCAGGACGAGTTAATAGAAATGCTGAAAGACTTGGAGAGAGTGTGTGGTCAGGTTGGTCTTGTGATGAATTTATCTAAAACTAAAATAATGACAAATTCAGAAAATATATCCAAAATAGAAAATGTTCTCGCAAAAATAGAATTAGTCAAAGACACCACTTACCTAGGACAGACCATTTCATTCGATGACCGCCTTTCCAAAGAAATTCAAAAACGGATTGCCTCTTGCTGGAAAAAATTTTGGGTTTTTAAAAACTTAATGAAAAGCTCCACCGAAATTAAATGGAAAAGGTTAGTATTCAATACCTGCATTCTCCCAACTTTGACTTATGGAAGCCAGACATGGTCTCTCACTAAATCCCAGGAAAGAAGAATTAACGTTTGGCAAAGAAGAATGGAGAGGAGTATGACAAATGTGAATTTAAAGCATAAAGTAAAAAATACGACTCTGAGAGAGACCACTTTGGTGAGGGATGCTGTGGGTTGTATAAGGAAGCTGAAATGGGAATGGGCTGGCCATTTAATGCGGATAAAAGACACCAGATGGAGCAAGGCAATTACCGAATGGACACCTCTCGGAAAGCAACGTAAGCAAGGAGGGCAACTCAAAAGATGGTCGGACGAAATTAGGAAACAAGAAGGAATATCTTGGCATAGGAAAACAGAAGATCGAAAATATTGGGAATTAAAATGCCAAGTTATTGAAAAACCAGCGGCGAACTCATAACCCAGAAGGTACGGCTGGTCACCGATCAAGACTATTCCTCCTTCAGGAGAGGCCTACACATTAGTAGAAAACCATTTTATTTTTATTTATCTAAAGATAAAAATTTTTATTTAATCAAGTTTTTTTGTTTGTTTTTTTTTGGCAATTTTAGTAAAAAAGATGTTAGCAAATTTTATTTAAAAGTTGTATATAATATTTGGTCACATTGTTTTACTTACATCAATTATTAAAAGTGTTTTTAAAATAAAAATAAATATATATAAAGTTTATGTACCAACAAATATTGTAAATATGTGTAAATAAAGGCTTATCTTATCTTATACGTAATAAATATAAAGACTTTTTACTCCTATTAAAAAATTCTAGAGGCACCTGCGGGTTTCAACCCCGGACTTTGGGCATAGAAGGCTGTTATGTTACTACTATGCTACTGGTAACCCCATATCTCTTTATTTCTTGAAGGTTAGTATAAATGGGGAAGCCTGGCAGCTGATGTTGCTTGGTGATATATATATATATATATATATATATATATAATATTCATATTGCATATAAAATCATTGAAGTAGAAATAGTTTTATTTTCATAATATTCTATATCATTGTAGAATATAATTTTAAATTATTATTTCCAAAAATGTATTTCTCATATTATACTTTTTTTTCATGCAATTTGATATTCTTTAATGTATCCTGGTATGTTAGATTATTATAACATGTACTCATTAAAACCTCGAATGGTTTTGAACTGTACTAGTTCCCTAAATTACCTGACTAACATGAGAACTAAGTTGCTAAGCTAGTAAGCTGATATTCCACCATATCAGTGAAACTAAAGCCTGGAACATCCACCGCCTCACTTAAGGGAAGATAATAAATCATAACTTTAAATAGCAGAGACGCCTTCCGCTTGGAAACTCTCTGCCGCACTAAAAAAGCGCCAGATGGGTTTTTATGTTTGCCATATGAGAACTAGGTCCATTAGGGGATTCCTTCCCACCAAAATAGATAATAGTAGAGCAGAAGAATTAAAAAAAAATAAATGCCAGCTTTTTCGTCTCACAAACTTTTTTATAGCTAAAAAAAAAGTAGAAAAGGTACTCATTATTTTCTTAAACATGATTGGTGTTCTATTTCGAAAATCTGATCATTATTTATTTACGGGCTACCTACTTGTGAATTTCAACCATCACCCTGTTTCATAAGTCCGAGGAAAAAGATAGACTATTATGAATTAAAAAAAAAAAATATGTATATAATAATAATAATAATAATAATTTCTTTATTTATTCTGGGACAAGTCCCTTCAGAATAATACATATGAAAGTAAATAAAGTCTTAGATGCCTTAGAGTAATAATGGAAGAAAAAAAAAATACAGTGATAAAGTAAAAAATAAATACAAAAGACAAAGATAACACATGAAACCAAACTGTTGAATATAATAAATCGACTTCTCATTCCAATTCGAGTGAGAGAAACAAAAAAAAAATAATATATATGTACATAAAACTAATTTAGATGATAATTAAAAAAAAATAAAACAAAACAAAATACAAAATTATCCTTCTGTTCCTGTGCAGTGCTTTGATCAAAAAATAATTATATACAATTCCTATCTAATTAAAAAAAACAAAAATAAAAACAGGAGAAAAAAAAAAGTAAAAATAACTTCTACATTAACGCTTCTGTGATTTTTTAAATTTATTTATTTATCATTATTATTTTATTTTATTTTCCTTAAATTTATTTATCTTTTTTTTTTTTTTTATTTGAACATTCTCATTTAAAATTGGTTATTGTCGAGATTCCTTGAAAATTGAATGGATAGGAAGTAATTGAATAGACGGGATTTAAAGGTTGGAAGGGTATTCGAGTTACGGATATGAGAAGGGATAGAGTTCCATACGGAAGATGATCGGATAATGAATGATCTGTCGAAAGCTGCGGTTCGATGGGGCGGCATATACAAATCAGAAGGCCGTGCTCGAGTGTTGCGGGAATGAATCGAGGATTTGAATAGTAGGAGGTCAGAGATGTATGATGGACGGCGGGATCGGATTACTTGATAGAGGAAGGATGCCAAGAAGTACTTACGACGATAGGAAGGATAAAGCCACTTTAACTCTTCGTATAATCGAGTGACAGAGGTGTCTCTGGAGATCCCAAAGATGAATCGGATGAAACAATTAAATAGCCTTTTTAGTTTTTCCTCAAGATCTCCAGAGACACCCCCAAACACCGTACAGCAATAGTCAAAGTGGGGGAATATTAGGGAGGAAACCGGTAGCCTACGGGTTTCTAGAGGAAAGAGGTGACGGATGCCATTTAATCGCTTTAGAGTGATGAAGGAACGGATATATATATATATATCTTTAAAACTCCTGAAGGGTTTTAGGGTCAGTACATACAGATTGTACTGTTCTAAGCTGACGGCCTTGCAATGAGGTGATTAGGACAATATCACACTCAGTCGCCAAGTTATTTTTCATTTTTTGTTACCCATTTTATAGAGGCTGGGTGTGTCCCAGGATGAAAAATGGAATAAGTAATATTTCCCGACTGCCGGGATTCGAACCTGTAACTTGGAATAGTAGTGATTGTTTAGAGCAAACATTAATAAATAAATGAAAATATTTTACACTGAAAAGTGGATTAAGCGGAGATCATACTCAATGTCTGTTTTTACTTTTAATTTTATGTTTCCAATTATAGTATACGAATTATTCATTGATACTGAAGGGATGCCTCGGATCGTCTCTAGACCCCAACCTCACTCCTGGACTAAGAAATAAGGTATTGAACCTGGAATCATTATTGCCAGAGGGATTAATGTAATAATTCTTTGTCTTCCTTAAACTATTTGTTCGTAATTTATTATTTAAGACCATTTTCTCTAAGGTGCCTCCAAATCAGTTGGCCTTGGGATTTTAGTATATAGAGTTATCATTAAATTTCTATCGATGTATAGCTCATTGAAAAGCGAGTGTCAAATATATTTTGGTCCATAAATTTACTTATTTTATAAAATAATCTATCTATCTATGGTTAGGCTGTACAGCCCCTGTAAGACTTCGGTCTCTGATATTAATTCAGTCCACTCACCACTGTCAGCTACATATCTCCCACATCTCCTCACACAAACACAGTACAGGTCTGCCTATACGCACTAAAACCGTCTCAGGCGTGTTTTTCTTCTGCTTTTACTGAGAGCATAAACTAAAATCGTACATAAAGGAATCAAAAAAGGCTTGAATATGAGCTTAACATTAATAGCATTTGATGACAACGCATAGTAGAACATCTACCGGTCAACTTATTTTCAACTTATATTCAACTTAGTCTCGAATAATTATAGTAAATAGTTTGGTGTGAAAAATTTGTTAGTTTGGTATAAAAAATAAATTAATTTTTAATTAATTTAAAATGAAGTGGGTAACATCTTTAAACAAGCATTGCTCTAAAAACTGTATGGACTATATATATTAGCGCAGCTCTGTGTGGGATATTTCCAAAGTGCATACAAACACTTATTGCCACCTGCAATTCCAATTTTTATCTTTTCTTGTCGTTTTCACTATATATTTGAAATTGTTGAATTTGCTAATCTTCTGACCTCATACTGAAATGTGTAATTCAGACTTGTCTTCTTATACCGTTAAAAACTCATCACTAATGGTCTCAAACATTTGCTCCTGCATTGCTATTGGTGAGTTTCATAGAAAGGGAAGTCTCGACAACTACATCAATGCGGGCAAGGATGACTTATCGCTAGAAACTTTTTAAGTAATTAAAAATATCGAACACTTAATTCATATGTTTTACTCCGATAATTTATGAACTGACTCAACATTTTAGAGTGAACTTTTATTTATTGTATAGTTGGCAGTTATGACAAAACAATGACATCGAAAATCAACCAAGGCTGGTAGAACTCTTAGAAGCCGTGGATAAATTTTCATGTATGCATTTCTTTAAAAAAACAAAACAAATTAACTAAACCTATTTCGATTTATTGATCAAGTTACCTTATGAATCAGTCTTGAGTCACTTAAAAAATATACAATTATAATACAGTTAGAAATTTCAGTAAATAAAACAAATAAGAAAAATTTATGAAATATATTCCTCCGTTACCACTCAATTACATTATCCATCAAATAATTTATCAATAATAATAACTCAGAACAACTGGATAGTTAATGCCAGGGGCAGCTACTGCGGCGAGATCCCGCTCGCTGATAGTACTCCTAGAGGAATGAAATATTAAGAAGGCCGCTGGTCCAGGCAATAAATCCCCCTAATCTATTAGTGTGTCGGGGCAGGCGATTGGTCGCGGTCGGTGGTGGGGGGAAGGAGCCGACCAATCGCGTGACGGATACTTCTAGGTCGGCGGTCGGGTTCAATTAATTAGCCCAGATCTGATGGGCCTATCTCTCAGCTGCCGTTATATCCTTTTGTAATAATAATAGTAATATATAATTGAGATTTAGATAATGATAATCCGGGAGTGTGTTTGATAATTATTGCCCTGATCAACCCACCCCCAGCGAGAGTGATTGGTGGGGTCATTATTACAGCCAATAATATTAATCTGCCGAGCCATTACCCGATTATGCATGTAATGTTAGTCTTAGTTTTTAATATACTTAAGATAAAGGGAGATAAGTGGTTCTGAGATTCCATTAGTTCAACATATAATTGAATTTCTTCTCTTTCTTTTTGGCTGCCTTAGGTATTCCAATATGTTTGACAAATTTTCAGGCCTCTATGTCTTTCTTGAAAAAAACTAACAAATATATTATGATTATCGATTCTCCCCTTTTCCCTACAGAATCAGAGTAAATTTTACATTCAGTTATTTATTATTGCGATAGGTGAAATGTTCAAATTTAAGTTTTCACCGGAAATACTCTAAGAACAAATGAACAAGTCTGGTCTTTGTTGTAATTCTAGTCCAACAAGTTATATGAACCTAAAATTTTATATTTAAGAGGAAGATTCCGAACAATAGTTAATGCTCCTTATTACGTTACCAACTGTACCCTACACCATGACCTTAATATTCCATTTATTTTAGACCTGGTACTATCCAAATTCTCCAGTTCCATCAGAACCTTCGTCATCATCCTAATCCTCTTGCTCAATCGCTCTCCAGCTCCACCCATCCCTACAATCCTCCTCGAAGATTGAAACGGCAGTGGCCCCGCGACATTTTGTAAACATTTATTCTGGAGTTCTGACACTGGTCAGATCCTCCACTCATGTACTGTATGTTTGTGGCTATTCCGCCCTAGCTCGGCCTCCACTGGCTTACACCGGTGAAGCGCTGAGTGAGAGGCGCTGGGATCACTTGGATTCGGCTTCTCCTCCCACTTGTGGA
Organism: Piezodorus guildinii; assembly: GCA_023052935.1. Classification (NCBI taxonomy): domain Eukaryota; kingdom Metazoa; phylum Arthropoda; class Insecta; order Hemiptera; family Pentatomidae; genus Piezodorus; species Piezodorus guildinii. Next base: position 212,640,071 of record CM041292.1, on the reverse strand, counting down.
GGGAGCAGCCGAGTCTAGGGTCCCTTTAGCAGATTGTATATATTGTATATAGTTAAGTATGCTTGTATGATTTTTATTTATTTCCCAACTTGTATTTATCTCTACTACAGGTTGTTGTTGTTTTTATTAATTGTTATTTCTTGTATAATTTATTTATTTCCGATTGTATGTAATTTGACTTTATCATTATTTTCTGTACATATTGTATGAATGTTTACTACATCACTATTACTACTGTTCATTATGTAACAAATTGTAATATTTCTCAATAAATAAAAAAAAAAATAAAAAAATTTAAGAGGAATGTACGCCTGGGATATTACAGATACTTTTCCCCAAAAATCTATCAAGTGCCACTTTATACTACGCATTTTGTACCTCTTAACTATTTTGTCTCTACTGAATCTGATTAAACAAGCTATATACATGTATGGGAATTATTATTATTTAGGTTTAATTGTCATTGAAACAGTCTGACAAAGCTTAAATTCCGACATTTTAAAATTTACATGTTCAACGGTACCCTAAAGTTTGTAGATAAATAAAAATTTTGTTAGCATTGATAAAAAATAGCAGAATATATAAGCACTGGTTGGTTGAAAATCAAGAAAATGTATACTATAGTTACATGAAAAGCCACGGAGAGCGTATGTCGAATCAAGAAATCAAGACAGTGGTTCTACTTTGGACGGCGTAAAGTTAAGGCATGATTAAAGGTTTTTATTCAATTTTTTTTTTTAAACAAAATAATTTAGATTTTTCGATGGTGTTCATTTACCTGTAAAGCTCTATATCACTTATAAAATATATATTTTTAAATATCTATATTTTAAAGAAATTTACAACTGTATTATACAATAGAATACATTAAGTAAAAGTGTTAATTGATAAAATTGTACAAATATAGACATGTAAAGAAATTACCCAGTGGTAGCACTTCAGTTTTTATAAAAAAAAAATAAAAATCTTAAAGCTAATGGTACATCGTTACTGATTATTTTAATTTAATAATCATTAGTGATGTCTATTCTAGTGGTTATAGGTACTTGTCTAAAATCAAGTCGTACCGCCTCTGATTATTTCTAATTATCTTTATATAATTACTTCTGGCTAAAACATAATCTATAACTGTAAGATTCTCTCATGTTTTCCAATGAATTTTCCTATTCTATTGAGTCAGTCTTCTTCGGTTTTCTCTTGCGTGGTCATTGGTTTGTTGAAAAAGTGAGAGAGTTCTCTACAACGAAGCATTTTGACCATATACTACTTAGCCATATACTACATACAGATACAACTCGATTTCCTTCTCTCCTTAATAAGACAAAGATCCCCGAGGTTCTACAGTCAAGATCATTAATTCTATATACGCAATGTTTAATTTGAACACAATATGTATTGCTTCCTATACTCCCAAGAAAAAATGCGGAATATAATATAATATGTAATCCTGTAGAATATGATTTTTTTTTTTTAATTTTATTTTACATCATCCACCAACAGGCCTAGGCCCACTTACAGGTGGTAAATCATACAAAAAAATTACATTTCACTACAATAATTAAAATAATAATAATAAATGAAATTCTAGCAAATTGGTAATGTACTACATACCAGCTTAATTTATATAATGAAACAAAAAAAATATATATATAAATATATATATATATATATATATATATATATATATATATATATATATATATATATATATATATATATATATATATAACTTACAAATATCATAATCTAACTAAAAAAGAAATAAAACGTTAAACAATTCATCATAAATATATACCTATAAAATTAATTATATTAAGAAAAATAAAAAGATAGAAACAAAAAGAAAAATAGATAAGTAAATAAAAACAAGAAAAAGAAAATTAAAAAATAAAATCAGCCCCAGCTCTGAGTCATTTCAATTTTAAGATAAGAAAAAGAAAACATTTAAAAAAAATGTACACTATTTTCCAATAATATTTTTATATACATATCCACATAGATGGGTTAGGGTTAGGGTATTGGAATAGGTGCTCAACCTCTTGGTTATTACCACCGAATAAATTTGTAGTAACAGATATGTTTTACTCTTTTTTCTTCTTTTTATTTTTCCTTTTATTTTTTTTATTGTTTATTTATTTTTTTTTATTATTATTTTTTTTTACACAGTCTGAATCAGTGAATTTTTTCCTATTTTTATTTATTTATGTTTTATTCTTAATATATTTTTTTTCTATTTTATTATTTTTTTCTTATAGTTCCGGGAACAGAAAACATTCTTTGACGAACCTAATCATGAACTAACTGTTTCACTAGAGTCCTTCAAGCTCTCACTCAACGATCTAGCTAGGTTAAGTTTATCCATTTGTACATGGAATTTGGGGCAGTTCTCAATTATGTGTTTTATTGAGAGAGGCACTCTACACAAGTCACACATTGGTACGGGCTGCCTGAGGATCAGATGGAGATGTGTGAGTCTGCTGTGTCCGATACCAATTCTCGCCAAAGCAGTTTCCTCGCGGCGATTACTTCGCAATGATGTATTCCTCCACATAGATGTCACTCATACTAGATAAAATAAAATCAGTATATTATTATTTTATTTTATTATATTAACGTTATCAAGGGATTTAGAGCTTATTGAAAATATATGATTAATGCATTTTTATTTTTATTTATACTTATTATCAAATGACGACTTCGGATTCTTAAGTAAAATCATTAATATAAATTCCAACAGATCCCACCAAATTTCCTGTACCCTACGTCGTAAATCTATGACATCCTGCCTTACAGTATCTTTTAATAATATTCTGATTGTTCCAGTTAAACAGGTCCGCTACCTAGGACTTCCACTTGACAAACGTTTAACATGGAATCCGGACACTAGACTGAAACGATAAGAAACTACTCGCCGCTTTTGCTTATTTCAACATTTACTGGACAGACGCTCTAACCTTCCAATCAACTACAAATGACTCATCTCCATGACCATCATAAGAGCTATCTGGACTTACGGAGTCGAGCTTTGGGGCTCTACTAATCTATCGAATTCTTCCCATCGTCAATCCTTACTATCCAAAATCCTTTGAAAAATCCTCAAAGCTCCTTACTTTGTTACGAATAAGCTCATACATAAAGACCTTAATATTCCCTATGTATCTGATTTGGTCCGAACCAGGTATCAATCCTGCCATGACAAACTCCACTCCCACTCTAACCCACTAGTTTTAATCCTTGCTTCCTCTTCCATTCCTGACAATTATCCTAGGCGTCTGAAAAGAAGATGGCTTCGAGGCCTTCTAGTTTAAAATATTTTTAGAGTGCTGCCAATGGTTAGCTCCTCTACATGTCTCATTCATGTTTATTTTCCTATTTACTAGATGTGTAGTACAATACAGTAGTAAATATTAATAAATAATAAAAAAAAAAAAACGGGTTCTTTTTTTTTTTTTTTTTTTTTTTTTTAACTTTAAATCTTTATTCACACCTGTAAATAATACAATGAACAATCAGTGAATGTGCGGTCAATTTTAAGAAACATGGCGTGATAGGCATGAGGGAGAGCAGCACCCAGCGGTACCTACTCCTGGCATGAAATTAGTGTATATTACTAAAGGAGAAGGTCTCTCATCCAACTCCTCTTCAGCCTTCTGTAGGCATTTCCTGGCATGAGTGTTGTGGCCATGTCATTGATTAGTGTGTTAGGGTGACCTTGTAGTTTGTCGTGGAAACGTTTGTAGTGTGTCCGTATGTGCTCATTGACGGTTGGCATCTTAAGGTCAGTATGTAAAGTTATGTTGCTAACGTACCACGGTGCTTTTGTAATTGTTCTAAACGTTTTAGCCTGAAAGATTTGAAGTTTGTTAATGTGAGTCTTTTTAGCTGTCCCATATAGCTGTGATGCGTAAGTCCAAATAGGTTTCAGTAGGTAAGTATAGGTGTTTAATTTCTGTCGAAGTTTTAGTTTCGAGTGTTTTGAAAAGAGTGAGTAAAGAAGTCTCAGTCTTTGGTTAAGGGTTTTCTTTTTTTGGTTAATATGCGGGCCCCAAGTCATTCTTCTGTCAAACGTCAAACCAAGATAATGTACAGTGTCCGTCTGTGGAATTTGTGTGTTGTCTAAGAAAACGGGAGGACTCGTGTCATGTCGAAGAGTAAAGGTGATATGGTGTGATTTGTCATTATTCAATCGGATTTTCCAGAGTTTGAACCAGTCATGTAATTTTATTAGATGTTGTTGTAGGATCTCTGAGGCGTGGGTTGCAATTTTATGTTTTGTTAAGATCGCCGTGTCGTCGGCATAAGTCGCTGTTAGAATATTGGGGCTGTAAGGTATGTCATGAGTGTAAAGAATGTAGAGTAACGGAGCGAGCACTGCACCTTGGGGTACTCCTGCTGCGATAGATCTCATGGCAGATAGCTCTGATCCCTGTCGAACGGAGAAAAATCTGTGAGAAAGGAAAGAATGAATAATGAGGTAGTAAGTAGGCGGAAGGATAGTCTTGAGTTTGAAGAGAAGCCCCTGGTGCCAAACTCTGTCGAAGGCTTGAGCAACGTCGAGAAATACGCCAGTAGTGTATAACTTCTGCTCTAGTGCGGTGGATATGTAGTCCGTCACTCTGTGTAGTTGGTGCAATGTCGAGTGATGTCTTCTAAATCCAAATTGATGATCTGGTACGATGTCGTTGTTAGTTAGTACATCAAGAAGTCTTTTATGTAGTAGATGTTCGAAAATTTTGGAGCATAGCGGAAGTAAGCTTATTGGTCGGTATGATGAGGGAGTATTTTTGTCCTTGTTGGTCTTGTGAATCATTGTAATATGTGAGTATTTCCATTGAAGCGGGAATTTGGTTGTCCTCAGTATCGCGTTATAGATTGAAGTCAGAAACACTAGAGCTTTCCTGGGCATTTGCTGGAGTACCTCAGCGTTAATTAAGTCGTGTCCAGGGGCTTTCTTTTTAGGCAACTTTCTGATTTGTTCAGCGACTTGAGCGGGTGTAAAGGAAGGAGGAGGTAAGGTCAGTTGTAAAGGTTCATCCAGAGTTTTAAGTACAATTTTATCATGTTCGATGTTGTTGAATTCTGTGTGTGGTGTAAAGATAGAAGATAGATATTCGGCGAACAGTTCGGATTTTTCTCCGTCAGCCATGGCCCAGGAGCCATCATCTTTTCGGAGGGGTGCAGGCACTTCCCGATGCTTAGTAAGGTTTTTAGTATGCCTCCACAAGCTGCCATCATCAGTCGAAAGGTTACTAATGTAGTTATCATAAGTTGTTCTTTTAAATTTTGCAATTTGTCGTTTGAGTTCGTTGTTGAGTTGGTTGTAAATTTGTTTGTCTGATGGAAGTCGGTCTGTCTGCCATATTTTCCGGGCTCTTCTTTTTGCTCTGATCAAATCCCTTATGTACTGTGGATAAATTGGTAGCTTTTCATGTTTTCTTCGTCTAGGAATTGATGAGGACCATGCAGCGTCTTGTAGCTTCTGTGTGAAGCATTCTACAGCATCCTCAAGCTCTTCTTCATTTTTAATAGCCAAAGGAATGGAGAGAGCAGTATTTAGACAGTTTCTGAACGCATCCCAATCCATTATGCCATTTGTGAGAGATGTGTGTTTCTTAGTTACAAGTGGTTCTTCAAATAGTTCTAAATGCAAAAGAGAATGATCAGAGCAAAGATCTGTGCTCGTACTTATTGTGTGAGGTGTAGTGCGGAGTCCTTTAGTTATGAAAAAATCAAGTAAATCTGGTGTCTTACGTCTAGATGTTGGCCAGTAAGTAGGTGAGTGTGGTGATATCGTGTCTAATGAAAGTTCGTGAAGGACATACCTGAGATTTCTTCCTCTTGGGGTTGATAATCTAGATCCCCAAGTCGGGTCTTTAGCATTATAATCGCCACCTGCGACAAAGCATCTGCCGAGACGTTTGAAGAAGTTACTAAACATCGTGGAAGTCAGGACATATCTCGGAGGGCAATAAACAGCAGCAAGAGTAATGTTGTGATGTTCAGAGAATAGTGAAATGGCTGTAGCTTGTATGTCAGGTGATATGGGTAATTGCAAAGGATGGTGTTTTAGTGTTGATCTGATGAGAATAGCAGTGCCTCCGTGTGAAGTATTGTCTGGATGGTCAGTTCTATAGATTTTGTAATCATGAATGTAAAATTTGGATTTTGGTGTAAAATGTGTTTCAGTGATTAGTGCTATGTCAATTCGTTTCTCGTGTAAATATATGTCTAGTTCTGTCCTATGTTGATTAAGTCCGTTTGCGTTCCATAGTATGATAGACATGGAGCCTACAGTCATCTGATTAATGGGCATATAATTGTCTAAGGGCAAGGGTAGTTTGAGAGAGTTGTTGAAGAAGACCGAAGAGGGGCTGAATGAGATTGTTTAAGTTATTGATAATATTGTATAACTGGCCAGAGGAGTTATCTACCGGCGGGACCGGTAGGGTAGTGCCCCCACTCATACCTGTATATCTGTGTCGTTGGTGTGGCGCTTGAGCTGGTAGCTGTTGGTGTGGGGCTTGCGATGGTTGTTGCGGCTGTCTCTGGTGCTGTTGGTACTGGGCTTGAGCTGGTTGTTGTGGCGGTCTCTGATCTTGATGGTCTGGTGCTAGAGCTGGTTGATTCAACTGCCTCTGATGCTCCCGGTCAGTTCTTGGATGAGGTGGCTGAGGTTGATTTAGTTGTGGAAGAGGTGGAAACTCATTGAGGGCAGGCGGTGCATGTCTTACTGTTGGAGGTCGCTGAGGAGCGTACTGCTTCGAGCGATGTTTTCGAAGTTCTTTCAAAGTTTGGCAGCCCCTATAGTTGGCGGGATGAGCGCCATTACAGTTGGCGCAGGTTGCAGCTGTTTCTCTTGGTTTTGTGCAAGCACTGCTTTCGTGGCCCCAGTCCACATCTTACACATTTTGGTGGGTAGTTGCAGTACGTTTTTGTGTGTCCGTACTGCTGGCATCGAATACATTGAGGAATCATTTTTCTTTTGCGCGGTTCCTCTATTTTTATATGGGTATAGTACAAAAATTCAATGTCAAAGATTTTGTCATTGAATGTTGCTCTTGAGACGTCCATGAAAAACATGGGAAGGGGTGTTTTAAATCGTGAAATGACGTTGACAATACCTGTTGCCTCATATCCATATTTGGCCAGTTCTTCTTTTATGGTGGTTAGTGGTGTGCCGTAGTGTAGGTTTCTTAAAAGGTTCTTAAAAGTTAAGAAAGTATTAAATATTGGTGTGAGAGGCCGGAAAAGATTCCCTATACTCATTTAACTTATTTTTAAATTTCCACACAGTGCCCTTCTGAAAATTCAACTTTTTTTTTCTTAGATTACAATATACAATCATATAAAATACAATCATTAGGATAGTATCTAGTCAGCCTGGAAATCGAAACATGAGAATGTTAATGGCTAACGAAATGTCTCACTTTCTTCACTCATAGTTATATTTGTGTAATTGTATTTCACGTATATTCACAATATTCAATTCATATAGGAAAATATTTTGTATATATGGCAGATTTGTAATATATTTCAACCACCAATACTTATTTCCAACGTTAAAAAAAAAAAAAACTTATTGAAATATTAATATTTATAGCTACAATAAACATATATTTAATATATTTGGTATTACTCTTTTAATCCTGAAGGTTTTATTTAGTTTTCATCGCTTCCAACGGAATCTCAGAGAAAACTTGTCGATAATACTTGGTAATATTGTTTTTATGATCTCGTAAAACCTCTCTTAACTTTTATTACCCTACAAATTATGACCGCCCTTCATAAATATTTTTACTTTTAAAGACATTTCCTGTTTCTTCGTTCACTAATCTAAGTTACTGAATATCTCTACTCTTGAATCTCCTCTGGAGCATATAAAAACAATTATAATTTAAAAAATATAGTTAAACATAAGTCACCGACTGTAAGATGAGATTAACTTCGTTCAGTTTCTGTAATATACCATTTAGTTTACATTTTTGATAGCAGAACCACAAATTACTCAAATGACAATCCAAAATCAGCCCATAGACAGATTAAGTGTACACCTAAGTGAAAAATGATTGAATTTATTTACTTTTATTTAATAATTCAAATACCCTAACATAAAATATGGATAATGCTGTTTCAACATTCGAATCAACATTTATTTCAATTTAGTTTTTAAAATGCTGATTTAGTAGTCATAAGCAAAATTAATAATTATAAAAGAAATAATACAATGATAATTGAATTCATAAATAAATTAAATTTGAATTTATTATTTTCTATTGCACCCACACTCAGCTTCCTCTGACTCATGCCAGACATGGGGCTGAGAGGCGCCGGGATCTCTTGAATTCTGCTTTTTACTCCACAATTGGGGGAAAAGCCCGGTCTAGGGTTCCTTTAGCAGATTTTAAAGTTGTATAGGTATGAGTGAGTGTAAAATACACATTTATTTTTCAACATTTTATACATATTATTATTAGTTTTTTTTTTGTTCTTAAATGTATTTATTTGATTTTATGTAAATATTGTACACTCAAATAAGCACACCTTAACTTCCTTTTGTTAACTTTTTCATAATTATTTGCATCATTTATCAACGTTTCGGGGTTTTTTCCCCATTCTCAAATTGAAACAATTTTTTAAAAATTTGATTAGTAAATGAAAATACATTATTTAAATATTTGTCTTCAAAAAATTATCTTCACTAATTTGTCATTATTAACTTAAAACTTAATAATATTATTTACCTTTTTTTAAAACACATTTACATATATCATTTATCATTTCACTTATATGGCATATATATATATATATGCCTTCACAATTTTTACAGTCTATTTTGTATATTGCATTGTGATTATCTATTTTTTCTATTTTATCTTTCATTTTACTTAAATATTTTTCTAATTTATTACTATTGTATAGACCAAATGATATGTTTAGGCGATCATATTTTTTAAAAGTACTAATTATTGTATAAATGTGGTATCATTATAAATATTGTATGTATCAAAAGAAATTGTAATATACCTCTATAAATAAAATTTTAAAAAATGACTATATTATTCAAATATTACTAATTAGATGAATAATATATGTGTTCGCGAACAAATAAAATATGTAATGATATGAATATTCGTTGTTTGTTTGTTTATTCGTTTAACGTCACTTTATGCTACTATGGCTAATCGAACGATGCTACGGTGGGTGTCCTAAATTTTGCCTACCCAGGTTTTATTAGGATAGGGATCTTTAACGAGTACCTGACATCGCACAGGCTCGGGACCACCTTTTAACGTCCCCTCCGAAGGACGGCATAACTAAGGATTTTTTACTCCCATTAAAAAATCCTAGGGCCACCCGCAGGTTTGAACCCGCGATCTTTGGCATAGAAAGCTGTTATGCTAGCAACTACGCTATGGGTGACCCCATGAATATTCGTTCTTTATAAATAACCATATGGTATCTCCTTTCCCGAGAAACATACTAAACCTGCATCACATTCGCGCATTGCTTGTGTTATTAAGGAATTTAGTTTTTTAAAGCGATATTTCCCGCAAACTTGTGTATGCTTATATAACTTATAATTATAATAAGTTATAATTATGTATGTATGTATATATATATATATATATATATATATATATATATATGCATATTTATATATATTAAAATCTAGTTAATGGATAACAATATTTTAGTGTATAGTACTGATGTCACAGTTTTTCCCGCAAAAATGAAGGGTATTTCATGATTGGTTTATATTTATGCTGTATAACAAAAAAAACTGTACATAATTATAAGATATAAATTATTCTATTATTTTTAGTCCTCTCGAAGCTCTCGAAGTGGAAGACGCTAAATTAAGGTGGTTCATTTTTGGGGCCTCTTGTTCTTTTTACTTGTCCACCAGTTTTTTATTATTTAAAAAAGAGCGAGAATTAAGCTCTTCTTTGTTCGCTCCATTTTGTTCCAGTCCTCGTGGCTTTAGTCGCTGATTTAACCTCTCATTTCCAACTTTTTTTCTTCATAATAATTTGGTTTATTATAAATAAAGATCGAGGAAATTTGAGATTTATAAAAGTAAAAGAAATCCAATGTTCCCTACCTAATATAAAGTTTTCAGAATACAGATAAATATAAAATAAGAAGGAAGGATTGGGAAAATGGAATAACAAGAAGTATATATCCTTTGATGTCAAATTTGGATATACTGTATTCTGATATAGATCTGTCTTTCATCCAACTTTTGTTGAACAAGTTTAGCTATATTCTAGGTGATATATTATTTAAGATTTAATGTAATAGTTTATTTTATGCTAATATATATTTCTGGGTAAGATATACTGTGTCAGTCTAAAGGATCCAGTGAGATAAGAATATAAGATTTACAGTGTTAATCCATTAGGTTTACTAGCTAATAAGAGAACACTTTATTAGAAAAGAGGTATCGATATAAATACTACGCTAATTAATTGTATGTTGGAAATTTATTTAAGACTATATAAGGTATATAGTATAATCCCAATCATAATAATAAATTTATTTTTTACGTATAATCAATTTTATTAATCGTTTAAAAAATAATATAAAACCATTTCTTATCATGCTATAAGAAATCCATCAACAATAAATTTTCTGTATGTTTTTTGTTTTGTTTTGTTTTTTCGTAGCCCCTTTTGTTAGCTCTTCTTAAAACCTTAGTTTTTGAATTTTCTCCTTTTTCTGCATTTTAAGGATGTCAGGTATCTCTATAATATCTGTAATATATAATTATCTGTCTTAATTTTTTACCAAAGAGGACCGAAAACTTTAAATGTCTATCAAAGGTGACTCCAAGATATCTTATATGTTTGGATAGTTTAATTTCGCAGTTGTTTATTTAAAATTTTGACTGTAATTTTTCTTTTCTTTTTGAAATTAGTACACTATTCCTTTCGTTTTATCTGCATTTACATCAATTTTTAACATTTTCAACTCGTTTGCTATGATTTGGCAGACTTTTTCTGAATGCATAACAGCCTTGCTGGCATTTGAGCTGCTACTGTTGGCAGCGATATCATCAGCAAAAGCTATTGAAGTGGGTTCCAACAATTTTTCCAGTATAAATAGAAAATAGTATTGGAGATAGTACCGCACCTTGTGGAACACTACATGTGTTATATTGATCCTGACTATTATCTTGTTTTTAAACACTAATGTGGATAAAAACCAAAAGCGTGATTCTTTGTTTGTCATGAATACACCACTTTTGAACACTCATTATTTCATAAATTGTTTTATGTAAAATAAGGTAAATTAGTTTTAAAGAGAAATTGTCGTATTTTTTATATATTTAATTTTTGTTAATAACTTCCCATTCTCAGTAGTGAAATAATCATTTTTATTTTATTTTATTTTTTAATTTTTTTGGAAGTTTTTTTTTAATATAAACACTTAAAAGAGCACACATTGACTTCCATTTGTCACTTAATTACTTTATTTCATAAGCTTTCATATCTGTCAACGTTTCGGGACTGTTTCCCCATTTTCAAGACTTATTTTTTTCATTATATAAATGCTTTTTCACATATAACCCATCATTTTATTTCATAGCACACTGCTATTTGTCCTTATGAGTGTTCATAGGAGAAACAGCCCTGAAACTTTGACAGATATGAAAGCTTATAAATAAAGTAATTAAGTGACAAATGGAAGTCAATGTGTGCTCTTTTAAATAATTTTTAATTTACGGTCTTTTGATCAGAATTAATAGAATTTTGTCAACTAAATTTCTATTTTCTTTTAACATTTTATACGGTAAATGTATTATGATAAAATTCTGAACTATGAATTATTCTTTTTAACAACGCCCATAAACCTTTCACTCTACTTTAAGATTGAAATTTTTATTGGGAAAAAAAATATCATGACTTTGAAGCCGTCTATGTTTAAGATCACATACTGGTGACTTAGTGATGGTTTTTATTCTGTTAAGAGTTGTGGTCATTTAGACAGAATAAAACTGCTTGGAGCCTTCAGTATAGTCTCGGCACTCCATAAGGAGTAAAGCTGCCTGGAAAAGCAAGGTCGGTCGCATTTCAACGAAAGAAATATTTTATCCATTTTTACAGCCCAGTTTTTTCTTATCTCGGGGCCTTAATTGGCTTATTACACAGCTGTGATTTAATGTTTCCGCAGGAGCCTGAAAATTTAACGATATAGTACTAAGTAAATCAGTTGATTATCGTACGTTCCAAGAATACGAAATGAAAAAAAAAAAAACTTCTCACACTCTCTATTTAAGACTCTGAAACTAATATAATACAGGGTTTCTTCTAACATACGGTTAAGAAATGCTCATTACATAATGATTTGACTAAATAAATATATTAAGGTTAAGCGCTACAGCACCACGAAGAAATCTAGAATTATAATCTATACTAATATTATACAGCTGAAGAGTTTGTTTAGTTGTTTGTTTGAACGCGCTAATCTCAGAAACTAGTGGCTCGAATTGAAAAATTCTCTTTGTGTTGGATAGTCCGTTCATCGAGGAAGGCTTTAGGATATATTACATGAGACTGAGGCCAATAAGAGTGAAGAATCTGGGAAAATCTGGAAAAAAACAAAGAAAATTAACCTCGCATCCCAATGATTCCAAGAGATTTACCTTTTAATTTTTAAATAATTCAATTTACCGTCAATTTATCTTTTGTTATTTAAACACTTAGGAATCGATTTACGTCAAGACTGCTTTTCACTAAGCTAACTGTATGCCGCATTGGGAGGGGGGGGGTTGCGAAGAAAATCAGTATGTAAGAATTTTTTTTTTTTTTTTAGCATTTATTTTTACATGCACACCTGTCGCTCAGCCCGTGACAATAAGCGGATTTGATAACAATTGATATTAAGGGCATGTCAGGCATGAGGGAGGTCGATACCCATTGGCATCTACTCCTAACTTGAATTTAAAAAGAGTTTACTTGAGGAGATCTCTTAGCCAGCTTCTTTTCAGCCTTCTTTGAATATTCCCTGGCATTTCTATCGTGGCCATGTTATGTATGAGTTTGTTAGTATGTCCGTGAAGTTTGTCAAAGCATTTTATGTAAGAAGTCCGATTGTGATCTTGAACCATTGGTATGTGTAAGTCTGTATGTAAAGTTACCACAAGAAAATTAAACTAAAAATAACAATAACGCAGAAGTACTTTACAATACATTCTTTTAAAAACTTCTTAATCGCGATCATAAACAGAAATTAACGAAGACGAAGTCGCAGGCAACAGCTAGTTTTAAAATAAAATGCAATATGAAATAAAAGTTAGACAAAAAAAAACAACTGATTACTTAAATAACAAAAATAATCACTAGAAGGCATTAGTCTTGGTAGTCGTAAGTAATTGAAACAAATAACTAAATTTAAATATTTATTTGTTGGAATTTTGAACATATGGCTCGTACAAGCCAAATCAGCAACATATAGGACATTAAAGTCTTAATGGATGAGTTTGTTGGTGACAAAGTAAGGAGCATTGAGGGATTTGGGAAGGATTTTGGATTGTAGGGATTATTTATTATTTATTTATTTATTAAGAGATAATACAATCTGCCGCCTACTGGGGCAATGAGTAATATAGCTAGAAGAAACCATTCATCCCATATGTACATCATAAGGAAAAAAAAAAAAAATATATATATATATATATATATATATATATATATATATATATATATATAACAAAAATAAAATAAATAAATAAGATATATATAAAGAAAAAAAAAATACATAACAATAAATAAGAGATATAATAACAAAATAAGGAAAATAATAACAACTTTGATCTCATTCGTACCTATTTACAATATTTACAAACTGCCCCTGGGATCACCGCATCGATCCCCGAGATCCACTAGTGGATCCCGAGGCACAATGCCAGGAGATCCCTGCGCCTCTCACTCAGCCGCGTCACTGGTCTTGAAAGCCAGTGGAAGCTGAGCGAGGGCGCTAGAGCCACATACACTCAGGGCATGAGTGGAGAAGCCAGCCAGTGCCAGCACTCCAATGGCATATTTACAGGAGATCTCTGGGCCACTGCCGCTTCAACCTACGAGGAGGGTTATATGGATGTTTGGAACTAGATAGGGAGTGTGCCAAGGGATTAGGAAGGTGAATAAGCTTCTGATGGAAGATTGAGAATTTGGATGGGATGAGATCAAGGACAAATGGGATATTTAGGTCATGGTGTAAAGTTTTGTTGGTGACATAATATGGGGCATCGACTATTGTTCTAAGGACTTTAGACTGAAAGGACTGGATACGTTTGATATTCGAAAATTTTGCTGTTCCCCACAGTTCAAGTCCGTAGGTCCAAATGGGTTTAAGAATAGTCTCGTAAAGAAGTAGTTTGTTGTCCGTTGATAGATGTGATTTATTATTTAGTAGTCTATATAGCTGGCCGTACCGTCGATTGAGTTCTTGTCGTTTAAGTCTAGTATGGGGGTTCCATGTCAGTCGTTTGTCTAGGAGGAAGCCAAGGTACTTGACTGTGTCAGAAAAGGGAAGAGGAATAGAGTTAAAATGGACTGAAGGGCAGGATCTGCGTCGTAGGGTAAAGGTGACATGCTTGCTTTTTGATTCATTGACTTTGATACGCCATTGATTGCACCACTGTTCAATCAGAACGAGATGTGATTGGAGGTTTGAGGATGCCACAACAGGATCTGGGTGGGATGAGAGGATAGCTGTGTCATCGGCAAATGTTGCTAGGAAGTTTTCGGGTAGGGTAGGAATGTCTGCGGTGAATAAGATGTACAGGATAGGACCAAGGACACTACCTTGTGGAACACCAGCTTCTATCGGATAACAACTTGAGAATTCAGAACCACAACGAACTCTGAACGAGCGGTTGGATAGGTAGGATCGAAGGATTAGGTATAGGGATTGGGGTAATAGGGTTTTAAGTTTGAAAAGCAAGCCATCGTGTAGGGATTGGATAAGGGAAGAATTCGATGGTTTAGTAGAGCACCAAAGCTTCACTCCGTAAGTCTATATCGGCCTTATGATTGTCATGTCGATGAGTCTTTTATAGTTAAGTGGAAGATACGAACGTCGTTTCAGTCTTGTGTGCGGAATCCAAGTTAGAAGTTTGTCAAGTAGGGGTCCTGGATAGCTAATGTGTTCAACCGGGAGAAGCGGAATATTATGAAAGAGCAGGATGTCATGGGTTTACGACGAAGGGTAAAGGTAATTTGGTGGGATTTGTTGGAATGGATGTGGGATTAAAGAGTTTGAGAAGCAATAGTAAGATCGTTATTGACTGGTAACACACAAGCGTCATCATCATAGGTCATGGAGAAATATAAACAATTATTCGATGATTTCCACGAATGATGTTTCATTTGGAATCCGCACACAAGACTGAAACGACAAGAAACTGAGCGTCGCTTTCGCTTATTTCGACACTTACTTGACAGATGCTCTAAACTTCCACTTATCTACAAAAGGCTCATCTATATCACCATCATAAGGCCTATCTGGACTTACGGAGTTGAGCTCTGGAGCTCTACTAAACCATCAAATTCTTCCCGTATTCAATCCTTACAATCCAAAATCCTTCGGAAACTCCTCAACGCTTCTTACTTTGTCACGAATAAACTCATACATAAAGACCTTAATATTCCATATGTTGCTGATTTGGCCCGGACCAGGTATCAATCCTTACATGAAGAACTCCACTCGCACCCTAACCCACTAGTTTCAATCCTTGCTTCCTCTTCCATTCCTGACAATCCTCCGAGGCGTCTGAAAAGGCGATGGCCTCGAGACCTTCTAGTTTAGATTACTCAGTGAGTGGTGCCAATGAGCATTTACTCTTCATGTCTTTTTCATGTATTTCTGTTAGCTAATTTACTTGATGTATTAACTAATACAGTTGTAAATTTCAATAAATGATTAAAAAAAAAAATGTTTCATTTAAAATATGCGTCATACGTTATATTAGTAAGACTATTTTCCAAAATGATTTTTAGAACGGAAACCATCCCAGAAACCGATTTGCAATAGTGTGATTCAGCTAATATAATGCATCTATAAAGAAGTAAATTAAGAAAGTAACTCTGTAAATAAACTAGCTAAGGATAAAAATTCATAAATTGAATACGAAATATTATAACTATTGAGAATTTACAAAAATGGAATTTTCTAATAAAAATCTTACCTAATCTGCTTTAATGGAACCATGAATGATAAAAAACTCTTACATGAAATTACATTTTATTAAAATATTAATTATGAATGTATTATTCGGAACAATCTTTTATTTTTGTTTATATATTTTTTTACCGTAACATATATAAACTATGATAACACTGTAACGTTTCGAGGTACTTCTTATGCTTCATCTTCAGATCTTTAAAAATCATCTAAAATACAATTCAATAAATATTATAATCAACCTTAAAAACATTATCAATAATTTAGAATTTATTTATCACTTAAAATTTTTACAATCTGCTTATAAAAAACTTTATTAAAATTCTACTTACATATATTTCCATATTATATCATAATATAGGTCATATAATAATGTAATATTATTCATATATAGTCCCTATATACGAATTATCCTGTCAATCTGTTAAAATAATCTATTACTTCACCATCACATAATAATTCTGTTATTATTTTTCTGCCAAACAATTTCAACTATCAAGCAGACTAAATTGGCATTTCATCTAATTCCATTCTTCTACTGTTCAATGTTTTCAAATACACTTTGAATATATTTTTTTACGCTTTTATTTGTTTTTATTAGACTCGTTAATTACTTTGTAACAATAAAACCAGCTAACGCCAGTCGAGTCTTTTCATATCCTCACAAACGCACGTAAATGATCATATTCGAAAATAGAGGAGCATAGGTGGCCATAATTCAGTGATATTCTAGTTTTATGTCACTGGAAAGATGCCATGAGACCCAGAGGAAGGAGAAATGAGGTTTCTCCTAAGCTGGTGGGAGTTGTTAATTCACCGGAGGATGCACTAAAACTGTCAAAGCTGGGAATAAATTTCCACTTTGATGGTGACAGCTTGTAAGTGTCCTGCTTACGCTTTATTCCCTTAAGGACTTCTTCCTCATCCTGACGAATATATCCTGGATAGGCCGAGGAACACAAACCATTAAATATTTCCTATTATCTTTTTCATTTCGGGGTATGTTGCAATTGTTAAGATAACTCCTGAAGACACAACCAAATGCTATGTATGAAGGAATTCCTCTAAATGTCCGATGAGAAAAGAAAAGATCCGGTATGGTTACTGATATGTAGATCAGTTATTAAATAATGTTTACATATTTAAACATTATGAACTAAATAATAATAAATGTTTCCATATTCTCTTAATATGAAACTATCACTTTTAAATTAGTAGTTTTTGTGATGATTCCAAATTTTTTATCACTTTTATTTTGTTATTTTTAACGGAAAAAAGAAAAAATGAAATCCTGTACAAAATTTGAGTCCTTGCGCTTCGAAATATGCACATTAATTCTTAAAATAAAATAATTTATGGAAACAGGTGGTCCCTACCGAGACTACTTGATAAGTGAGTCAAGCACGAAAACAAAAAGTATTAGGAAACTAAAACTTCACATTTAAGACTTTTTCATCAAAATCGATTAAACAGAAGAGCCACTTTATATAATGCATTCTGTATCTTTTTACAATTTTCTCAAAAACGGTTTAAATTATTTTTATTAAACCTACTAAATCAATGTAAAATTTAATGGGCTTTAATATCATTCTGATAGAAATAGACTGACAGGACTTAATTGACAGGGATCGATATATTAAATTTTCTTCCAGTAAAGTACATTTAATTTTGTAGATTCGAAAAAATGAATACTATCACCTTATGAGTATCGATAAAAAATGGGTAACTATGCAAGCTGAACCGTTAATGACTCACAAATGAATTACAAATCAAACTAATGTATAACAGAACAAATAAATATTTTTCTGCAATTTTTGTGTTTTTTAAACATTAGAACATTAACATAGATATATATATATATATATGACTTCATTTATATATATATATATATATATATATATATATATATATATTATATATATATATATTATATATATATATATATGTAATGCAGAGATTTTTAAAAAAAATATTATTATAAGCCCATAAAAATGACTTATCGTTATAGATATTAACATAATAGACTACCTGACCCGACAAACGATTTCCTGTCTCAAGTACAACTTAGCGGAATCGGTGGGATGCGATGACGAAGAAAAAACAGGATTCATATTATATATATGTAAATGAAAAGATACCATAGAAATTAAAAAAAAAAACTAATTACTTCAGTAATTTTTTTCTGTTTGAAGATCCTTCTCCTGACTGTTATAATCACAACAACAAAAGAATTTGTGAAATCGGTCAAGCCGTTCACGTGTGATGCGATCAAGTAAAAAAGCGATTTACATATATATATATATATATGTATATATATATATATATATATATATATATATATATATATATATATATATATACACCCATATATACATATCTGTACACAGTAATAATTATAAACTAACACAACTAATCACAGAACACGGAAACACAAAACATTATCTCCAACGATTTAACATAATCCAAACAGAATTATGTGACGAAGACGGACAAATTCAAAATTTCAACCATATACTTTATGAATGCAAAATATTTCACAAAGATTTCATTTAATTAAAAATATAAAATATTTAAAAACGGAGACTGGCCAGAGATGGAACAAAATTTGTTCTCTAAATTCAAGACAGACTTAATTAAATTCATTAAAGACATTGACTTCGAATCACTTACTAAAGATGGACAGCGTAGGTAATTCTCTTCTGTTGACTAAAATTTGATTTTAAATTTGTTATATTTAATGTTAGTTACTTTATTTTGTTTTATTTCATTTGAAACATTATTCTGTAATAATTGTAAAATGTAATTCTACTTTCATATGTAAATTAATGTAATTATATTATCATTCATGTAGTATACCATTAAGGTATAGGACATGATGTTATAATAAACGGTCCTTATGTGGGGTTACCATATAAGAAAAAAAAAAAAAAAAAAAATAATATATATATATATATATATATATATATATATATATATATATATATATACCTATATGTATTTCGAGTGAGAGATATTATTATTGTCTTAGAAATAAAAAAATAAAATAATGTAATGATGGAGATAAGTGAAAGTAGTGTGTTGCGACGATCGGACGTTTCAAAATTATATTTGTAAAAAATCTTTGTAAAAGAAATCTTGTAAATAATAATAAATTTTTTTTATTGATTTAATAGCGAATAAACTTATTAAAACCCTTTATTATGCCTAGTATCTTTTTATAATATATAAATATAAAATGATTATGCCTAGGAGTTGTAGAAGAGAGACAAGACAAGTAATAGGCCTGTAGGACACTAATTGCTGGTAAGGGCTTGGTTACCTCGCTACCACAACCCGCCGCACTTTTACGACCCTTCTTAAAAATAAATAACGACATCCTCTTGGAAAGGATCTTTATAGTGGGCTGTAAAGGACAAGGCCTCTCTTCAGATCTAGGCTAAAGGGTTAGGTACCCATTAACAAAAGGATGATAATGGTTTTATCGTTGTCCAAGAATACTACACCGTGTAATAGCTTTATATATAATATATCTGAGGTAGAAAAATTAGGGCTGATTTTTATTTCTTCTAAAGGATTTTTTTTTTTATAGTAACAACAAAAATTGGCATTTCAGGGTATAATCCCATCTTCAGGATCCTTTACTTTTCAAATTATAATTTTACAGTAATTTATCTAATTGTTCACTGGTATTATTATTAATCTCCTTCATAATCCGCCATTGTACATATATAAATTCATTTTATGGTTATATTCCTAATAACCGGGTCGAAATTGAGTAATTTTTGAGATAGAAAATTTTTTAGTTTCTTCCAAAGGACCTTTCTATTTACATTCTTAATTTTTTCACCTCAAAAATTACTCGATTTCTCCTGGATATTATGAATATAACAATAAAATGAATTTATATATGGATAATAGCAGTAACCATATAAAGCATACTAATAATAATTTTAATGAACTATTAAATTAACTACAGAAAAATTATATATTGTGGAAAGTAAAAGATCCTGAAGATGTGTGAAATACCCCGGAACGCCGATTTGTGATGGTACTGTAAATGATATGGTCTTACGGGAAAAAATCTGACCTAATTTTTCTCCTTAAAAAAATACTCAATTTCTTCCGGATATTAGGAATATAACTATATAATATATATGTTACTGTATAAACAATATAGTCCAAAATACTTCTACATGGTTAGTAAATATATTTATTTATTTTTATATTAAGAAACCATTCGACTAGTTAAATCCATATGTAGACCGGGAACAAGGTAAGTGTTAATGGATTGTTATACTTACTGAAGGATCGCTAATTTATCCTTTTGCAAAAAATGTCATAATAATTTATTTCTAACTTGTCGAATTTAAGAGTCAGTACTGTTTAAATGCAAACAGTTGAGTAAGTTGAGCACGGTCATGGTGTAAACTAAGCACTTAAAATGTCTAGCCAAATCATTGATACAATGTTTACTAAACATAGATTATATTTTATGCTTGACAAACAACTTTTATTTGTTGTATTTTAGTGAGAAAACAAGAAAACTAAAAGTAATTTTCTTTCAATAATACACTGAAAATAGAATCAACATAATATTGACGTACAGTGGGTCAAAAAAGTATTGGCACAGCCATTTATTAATAATAAAAATACCCTATTTAAGTAAATAAAATTCATTAATAATTTGTTATAATGTCTCCGTACATTGTACAATAACCATTCCTTCGTTTTACTGGCTGCGTGTTTAGGATCGTTGTCTTTTTGAAATATGATGGTATCCTCCCCAGTCCTTATTTTTTAACACTGGAAAGCAGATTACGCTGTAACATGCCTACATACCTTTCAGCATTCATTATACTTTCAACGAAGCATAACTTTCCAACACCATTCGATAGCATGAAGCCCCAAACCATTACATTGCCGCCGCCGTGTTTTACGATAGGTCTAACATTCCTTGTTTGAAACTCTGTATTCGGTTTTCTCCACACAAACTACTATCCATCTGAACCAAAAACGTTGTATTTGCTCTCATCAGAAAATGAAACGTTTTTTTCCAAAAGTCCATTGGTTTATTTGCATATAGTTTTGCAATTTCAAGCCTTTTATAGCCGGCAATGCATTGGTTTAGGGCTGTATGGCATCGAATGGTGTTGGAAAGCGATGCTTCTTTAAAAGAATAAAAATGCTGACAGGTATGTAGACATGTTGCGACATAATCGGCTTTCCAGGGCTTAAAAATAAGGACTGGAGGATACGTTTATATTTCAGCAAGACAACGATCCTAAACACACAGCCAGTAAAACGAAGGAATGGTTATTGTACAATGTACGGAGACAATTTAAAACACCCCCACAGTCTCCGGATATAAATCCCATAGATCATTTATGGTATGTTTAGGATTTGAAAGTAAGAAAAAAAAAATTTCTTCAAAAAAATGTGTGAAAAGATGTGTTGTTAGAGGAAAGGGAAAAAATTGGACCCGAGGTCACGGAAAATCTTGTTTCTACGATGCAAAGAAGATCGCAAGCTATAAATGGTGCCAAAGGAATGATAACAAATTATTAATGAATTTTATTTACTTAAATAGGATATTTTTATTATTATTAAGAAATGTGTGTGCCAATACTTTTTTGACTTACATTTTTTACAATTTATTTTCCTCATTCATTTCTACCTTAATTATTTCAATATTCTTTTAGCTATATCAATGGTTCTTGATGTCTATTCAAAAATAAAATTTATTACTCACTAATAAGTTACATACTTTAAGAATTAAATGGAAAAAAACAGGGTGTGCCAATACTTTTTTGACCCACTGTATCATAATCTTCACTTTAGGATTAGACTCACTCTTCCGGTTCGAAATCAGACTTGATTATTTATCTAATTATCAACATTGCTTATATTGCTTTTGCTCTAACTCGTTGCGGTCGTTGAGATATATTTACTTAAATAACCCTAACGTAAAATCTTAAAACAAAAGATAGGTTATAAAAAATTGTTGGAATTACACAATGAACCCTTATTAATATCAAAAGTATGAAAGTTTAACACTTATATGATAGCATTTGACTAACACAGACGAAATATTCCGTATTCAATTGATTTAAAAAAAAATGGTATCCACTTTTAGGGCCATAACGTAGTAGAAATAATATATTAAAGTTCCAAAAAATGTTTCTGAATTCTTAACAATGTAATGATATTTTCTCGTAACAGTCGAAAAGTATATATTGAAGGTTTTACAAACGTTTTGTCCATTCCTTAACAACAGGCTATTGCCAACAAAGTTACTAAAATGATTCAGTTGGTATTACAGGTATCTAGTGGTATTAAGGAAAAGTACAGGCAATGACAATAAGCCTACATAAATATGTATATGTTGAAATCCATAAAGTCCACAAGTTAAATCGTTAGTCTGAAAGTTACGGCGTTAACGGTATATTTATAATTAAATGTGATAGGACAATTTGTAAACGAAATATTTTAAACATGACATTTTAAAAAACACATTAAGAATAAAAATTATGTTATAATAATAATATGTTTCTATACCATTAATTTATTCATTTATTTTTTTATTAAAAAAAAAAACTAGATTTTTTCCTTTTTACTTTCCATTTCCTATATAAAATATATATATAGTAAGGAAAAGTAAAAATGTTATAAAAAAGTGGACGAGAATGAAATATCTAAGAATTTTATTAACGACTAAAGAAGAAAAAAAGCAGAAATATTTTTCTAATTTTTTTTATTATTTTTTATAACGAATATAATGCATTTTGTGGTAAGGATTGTAATATAATATACCATTGGAAAGCTAAATATTTTAGAAAAACAGCGAACATGCAAAGTTGGAAGAGGTGACGCTTAGGAGGCAAATTTAGAGATATTTGATAGTAATTTTTTATGCAACCTAAAATTAATTTTTGTATCGGAATTGATAGTGATTCTTAATTTTTTTCTAATCTCTCCTAATTTTAAAAGTTCTAAAATTGGTCTTAACAACTGAGGTAAGTTAAAGTCTTGCTCCAGATTTTTTAATTGCAAATAAAAAATTGAATATTTAAATTTAATTATATATTTCACATAATTCAATACTTGTAATGAGCATTGTAAACTGAAATTAATAAATATAATATAAAAGTTCGATATGGCAGCTCAACGTCCCTGAGGATATGACAGAACAATAGGTAATGCCTTGATAGGGACATATCGCTAGCATTGTATGCTATGAGCAGCTTACAGCATTATCTAAGACCTTTCGTTGAACTATATCGCTCGCTAATCCAGCTCAGTTGGCAGTAACACTTCTTCTACACTCATACAGAGAGGTATTGTTAATTATTCCTACATATATATAGTCCTATGTTTTATAAGTATAATTAAATATATAACCAAAGAATAGCGGCTAAATGTAACAAAATCCTAAAAAATATTCAGAGACGAAATAAAATCGTTAGGCAGGGGAGAATTTTACCGAATGTGGTTTTAAATGTAACACTGATTATAAATTTAAACGAATTTCATTTGAAGTAATTATATACATGCATATTTTGTGGCGGTTTGTGAATAAATATCACTCATGAAATTTATAATTTAAACTTTATTGATGCTAAATTCATTAATATCATTTTGGTAGTTTAGTTTAAATCTTAGATAATCAGGTATTTCTGAACTTTAAATATTTTTATTTATTTCAAGAGTATATGTTTATTTTTATTTTTTTTATTGACCCATTTTTATGAAATATGCATAGTAACAGTATCATTATATCTTATAGTAAGGAAAAGTTTTGCAGATGTAAAATTTTTGAATCCCTATTTTTAAAGGAAACAACTTGGCTCAAGACCACGTCACTAGATATCCAATAACAACAAACCAAGAATAGTCCTTAAAATATTTTCAAGCGTCAAGGGACGTTTAAAGTTCAAAACGCCTTTAATGTTAAAGTGTATCACAAAACTGTCTACTTTCAAGTATAAATAGGGTTTACCCAATCCGAAATATTTTAATAACCTCTAAACCAATGAGCGCTGGTAAGTTTTCGCTTACGTCGTTTTCGTATTTATTCAATTATCTATTCATTCTATATTTTCTTTTTTCATTTATAGACTTTTTTCTTAATTGTATATTTTCTTCATTAGTCAATACTCTATTACTTTTTGAATTCTTATACCTTTTTCTATTAGCTATGTTCTTATTATTTTAATATTTTATATCTCTAATTTCGTATTCCATTTCTCTAATTTCTTTTCTCTAATTCCTGTACTCTTTCCTTTCATTAAATTATTATTTCTATTATTTATTATTATTTCATTTTTTTTTTCCAATTTTAGCTAGTTTCTTTTTTATTTTCTCCATTTTCACAAATTTCTTTTCTCTATTTTCATTTTTCTTTTCTGTATTTTTACAATTTTCTTATCTCTTTTTTTCATTTTTCTTTTCTGTTTTCATTTTTCTATTTTCTCATTTTGCTTTTCTCTATATCAATTCTTTATAACCTATATATATTTTCTATATATATAATAAATATTTTATTATCTTTTTTCTTTTCTCTATATTTTTTTCTATTTTAGCTCGTTTCTTTTTTCTTTTCTCTTTTTTCTTTTTTCATTTTTAATTTCTATTTTCTTTTCCCTTTTTTCTATTCTCTTCTTTCTTTTTACTTTTTCTTTTCTTTCTTTTTACTTTTTCTTTTCTTTCTTTTCTTTTTTCTTTTCTCTTTTTTCTTTTCTCTATTTACTTTTTTCCTTTCTCTTTTTTCTTTTCTCTATTTTCTTTTTTCTTTTCTCTTTTTTCTTTTCTCTTTTTTCTTTTTTTTTTCTCTTTTTTCTTTTCTCTATTTTCTTTTCTCTATTTTCTTTTCCCTTTTTTTCTTTTCTCTATTCTCTATTTTCTTTTTTCTTTTCTCTATTTTCTTTTTTTTCTTTTCTCTATATATTTTTCTATTTTAGCTAGTTTCTTTTTTCTTTTCTCTTTTTCCTTTATCTATTTTCTTTTTTTCTTTTCTCTGCTCTCTTTTTTCTTTTCTCTATTTTCTTTTTTCTTTTCTCTATTTTCTTTTTTTTTCTCTATTTTCTTTTTTCTTATCTCTATTTTCTTTTCTCTATTTTCTTTTCCCTTTTTTTCTTTTCTCTATTCTTTATTTTCTTTTTTCTTTTCTCTATTTTCTTTTTTTTCTTTTCTCGTTATTCTTTTCTCTATTTTCTTATTTCTTTTCCCTTTTTTTTCTCTATTTCAATTCTTTATAATCTATATATATTTTCTATGTATATAATATATATTTTTTTCTTGTTTCTATATATTTTTCTATTTTAGCTAGTTTCTTTTTTCTTTTTCTTTTCTTTATTTTCTTTTTTCTTTTCTCTGTTCTCTTTTTTCTTTTCTCTTTTTCTTTTTTCCTTTATCTATTTTCTTTTTTCTTTTCTCTGTTCTCTTTTTTCTTTTCTATTTTTTAATTTTTATTTCTATTTTTTTTCCCTTTTTTCTATTCTCTTCTTTCTTTTCTCTTTTTCATTTCTCTATTTTCTTTTCTCTTTTTTCTTTTCTCTATTTTCTTTTTCTTTTCTCTATTTTCTTTTTCTTTTCTCTATTTTCTTTTTCTTTTCTCTATTTTCTTTTCTCTTTTTTCTTTTCTCTATTTTCTTTTTCTTTTCTCTTATTTCTCTTCTCTATTTTCTTTTCTTTTTTCTTTTCCCTTTTTTCTTTTCTCTCTTTTCTTTGTTCATTTTTCTTTTCTATTTTCTTTTCCTTTTTTTCTTTTCTCTGTTCTCTTTTTTCTTTTCAATATTTTCTTTTCTCTTTTTTCATTTTTCTTTTCTATTTTCTTTTTTGTTCTTTTCCCTTTTTTCTTTTTTCTATTCTCTTTTTTCTTTTCTCTATTTTCTTTTTTCTTTTCTCTTTTTTCTTTCTCTATTTTTTTCTTTTCTCTATTTTCTTTTTGCTTTTCTCTTTTTTCTTTTCTTTTATTTCTTTTTCTCGAAAACGGCTCTAAATATTTTGATTAAACTCGCTATGTCGATGTAAAATTAAATAAGCTTTAATGAAATGTGGGTTTTATTTTGATTAAAATAATCTGAAAGGGCGTAAATGCCGCTATTTAAAAATTTCTTCTTCTAATGTACCTTTAATTTTATAGATTCGAAAAAAATTAACTACATCATCTTGTTAGCATTGATCAAAAAGATGTAAACATGTAAGTTGAACGAATTGGATAACTAACTAAAGAAGAAAAGAGCATAATTATGTTTGTAGTTGAGCTCTTTTTCCCACAAACGGGCTTGCCACAGTGGGGTAGTGACTTCTACTTGCACTGCAAAAATGTCTGTAGGTTGATTTTAATAACGAAGTTATTAAAAAAACAAAAATTAATTCCTGTTAATCCAGTTTCTATATTTTAGGATTCGAAATGGCTGTTCTAGATTTAGCTTGTCTTTTCTTAGATTTGGAATATTCAGCGAAGTTGTCATAATAACTTCTGGGTATTCTCTTTGTTTCTTTTTTCCTTCTTTTCCTGTTACAGGAAAAACTGTAATTTTCTAAGAAGCTTATCGTCCTTTATTTACATATTATTGCCTTTTTTCAAGAGGGAAAGAGGAAGTTTTCGGATTTGGTGTATTTATTTTATTTTTAATTCTTTACTTTTTCTCCCTTCTTTCTTCTAAGCTGTTCGTCCTTCATTAAACTTTTTTCTTTTAAGGATTATATTTCAGTTGTTTTATTCCATCATTATCTTATGATGTGATGGAATAAGGTTTATAGTGGAATTGGCAAAATCTTAAAACATTTTGATAAACCGAATTAACAAAACTATAATGATGGATTAGTTGGTTAGGGGTGCCGGTCACCAAGGAAATACACCAATAAGCCAGGATTATTTTACTGTGTGCCCATGTTTCGGGCTACATTATAGGCCTTCATCAAGGCTGAGAGAAAGACGGTAACAACTAATACAATGAGAAAAATAATAAGTGGGGTTTGATAAAACGACGACAGTTATAAAATATGGAAATAAACATAAATATTAACATTTTAATTTAATTTAATGTTTGTTTAACTAATTAAAAGTTATTTAATAAAATTGAAGAGTCATTTTAATACGTTAAAAATGTTTGTTCACAAAAAATAATTTAGAAAACAATAAAATTATTACATAATGATGGAGTTTTGTTGACCGTAGAGAAATTAGATGAGGAAGATGGTTGGGGGTGCGGTCATAAATTAAAACCACACAATTAAAAATAAGAGTTATTTTTATTATGTGCCGACGTTTCGGCCTACAATGTGGGCCTTCATCAGGGCTAAAAGAAACAAGATAACAACCAATGTAATTAGACTTAATAATGCGTTAGGTATATAATAATAATATGACAGTAATAAATTATGGGAACATAAATAATATTAAATGTAAAATGATAATAAGATGACAATTATAAAGTATGGAAATAAGGTGACAGTTATAAAGTATGGAAATAAACAAAATTAAGATGATAGTTATAAAGTATGGAAGTAGACATAATTAAGATGTTTTTTTCTTTTCTTTTATTTCTTTTCTCTATTTTCTTTTTCCTTTTCTCTTTTTTCTTTTCAGTATTTTCTTTTCTCTTTTTCCTTTTTTCTTTTCTCTATTTTAATTTTTTTCTCTTATTTATTTTTTTATTTTATTTTTTCATTTTTCTCTATTTCAATTCTTTATAACCTATATATATATATATTTTCTATATATATAATATATATTTTTTTTCTTTTCTCTATATATTTTTCTATTTTTTCTTTTCCCTTTATTCTTTTCTATTTTTCTCTTTCCTCTATTTTCTTTTTTCTTTTCTCCATTTTCTTTTTTTCTTTTCTCCATTTTCTTTTTTCTATTTTTTTCTTTTCTCGGTTTTCTTTTTTCTTTTCTCTATTTTCTTTTTTCTTACCTCTATTTTCTTTTTTCTTTTCCTTGTTTTCTTTTCTCTATTTTCTTTTTTATTTTCTCTTTTTTCATTTCTCTATTTTCTTTTTTCTTTTCTCTTTTTTCATTTCTCTATTTTCTTTTTTATTTTCTCTTTTTTCTTTTCTCTATTTTCTTTTTTCTTTTCTCTATTTTCTTTTTTTTTCTCTTTTTTCTTTTCACTATTTTCTTTTCTCTTTTTTCTTTTCACTATTTTCTTTTTTCTTTTCTCTTTTTTCTTTTCTCTATTTTCTTTTTTCTTTTCTCTTTTTCTTTTCTCTATTTTCTTTTCTTTTCTCTTTTTTCTTTTCTCTATTTTCTTTTTTCTTTTCTCTTTTTTCTTTTCTCTATTTTCTTTTTTCTTTTCTCTTTTTTCTTTTCTCTATTTTCTTTTCTCTTTTCTCTATTTTCTTTTTTCTTTCCTCTTTTTTCTTTTCTCTATTTTCTTTTTTCTTTTCTCTTTTTTTTCTATTTTCTTTTCTCTTTTTTCATTTCTTTATTTTCTTTTCTCTTTTTTCTTTTTCTTTATTTCCTCTTTTCTATTCTCTTTCCTCTATTTTCTTTTCTCTTTTTTCTTTTCTCTATTTTCTTTTTTCTTTTCTTTATTTTCCTTTTCCTTTTCTCTTTTTTTTTTTTCAGTATTTTCTTTACACTTTTTTCTTATTTCTATTTTATTTTTTTTCTTCATTTTTCTTTTCTCTATTTTATTTTTTCTTTTCTTTTCTTTTCTATTTTCTTTTCTCTATTTTATTTTTTCTATTTTTTTTTTTGCTTAAGTGTCTGATAACTTTGTTTTACTCTCAATCTTTCTGCTTTATAGATACTGTTGGAATATTTGAGGACTGATGATAATTTTTTGAAGTATGAAAACTATGGAAACTATTCTGTCTTTTATTGTGGTGTTGCTACTAGTCGCTTATCCAATCCCTGCAGATCCTTCAGGTTTAATATCAAATTAACTAATTTATTTAAAGTACATTTAATAATATATTACATTAGATTTACAGATATTAATTATACTATTAATTAAATAATTATTATATTTATATCTCCTTCTTTTCCTAACTTAATCTTTAATATTGAAAATGGTTCGATGATGATGTAAATACAATGACTGCCGACTCTGATGAGCGTCTTACTTTCATAAAAGTATCAATAATTTTTCAGAAATGCGAGAAACCACTCATATGAGATGGGATAAGCTGGAGGGACCAGATGTTGTCAGAAGTGTTTTACAATATCATCAGAAGAAAGTTGTTAACAATAAAGAAGGTAATGATCTAATATTATAATACGATACCAAATTGATAGAAGACAACTCAAGTTACGGAGGCGAAGTCGTGATTAATTTTTGAAATCATCATAAAGTTGGTACTACAGATGTGAACATTTTTTTAACTTCGGTCTTATTATGATTATAAGGTACTATGTATATAACGTCGTAAATTATCTACTGGCCTTTTATTCTGATTTGATATCTGTGAACTGACTAGAGTCAATAAATGTTCTATGGTGAATAGTTATTGTTATCCATTTGGTTGTTATCTTTTATCCCTTATGAAGGCCTACAATATAAGCCAAAACGTCGAAACGTAAATGCAATAAGTGTTCTTCATTGGTATGTTATTCCTTGATGACCGTTTAAATTTGTTTTTGTTTTTTTATACTAGGTTAAAGTCACCATTCTCGTTGAAAGGATTCTTAACAATTGACATATAATTGTAACTAGTACACGATTCAAAATGGAGAAGATTTTGACACACCATTTTCGACTCGGTTCTCATTTTAAAAGGGTACGAATCGAAATAATTCACTGGTAACTAGGATTACCACACTAAAAAGGACCCTCTTTAATATAGAAACTCAATAATTACTTTGATTTATTATAAAAAAAGGTTATATGTTTTTGTATATTCCTTTGTGACATTATACATATAAACTATGAATTAACATAGTTCTGCTACTGTTGCTAAAAAGACTATGCTAGTCCCTAATTTTGCCCATTCAGGTTTAATTAGAATAAGCATCTTTAACGAATATCCCAGACATCGCACATGCTCGGGACAACTATTTTATTTCCTCTCCGAAGGACGGGATTACCAAGAATTATTTTACTCTTTAAAAAATTCTAGGTCCTTGTGCCGGGCTTAAATCAACGAATTTGGGCACAGAAGGCCGCGGCGCTGTGCACTACACCACACCTAACCCCAGGAAGTTGTCTCCCATTACAGAGTTTGTTTAAAAACATACCAATTCCCGAAATGCTTGCAAATTTATCAAATTATATGTATATAGTTGACTATTGTATGTATAATTATAAGAAGGGAAATTAAAAAAAAAAAAATACAAAATAAAGTATCTCTGATAACTAGGTAAATTTCAACATGCGGTTTTAGAAAATTGGTTTTATACATACTTTATTAATATTTTTAAAATAAATTAAATCAATAAAATGTGAAATAAATGAAATTAGTGTAGACAAAATGAAAATGGGACGAACTTTATAATGTTATCATGATAATTTGACACCTACTACACAAGAATCGGTGTATTTGTACGTACGTTCATACGTACCCAGATTTCTGAGTCAGCATTGAATCCCATTGAATACGTATTGACTTACGTGGATCTGCAAATGCAGAACTAAAATATCAAGTCCTATCCTTCATTGTTCGGTATTTACCTTTTTAATTTTGAAGTTTGACAAATTAATGCCAAAAGACAAAAAAAAAAGCATTCGAAATAATTATTTTTAAAGTTAAGATTGGCAGAGAATATCTCTTGACTTTTTAGTTATCAAACTTCATTAGTTCTATTTATAGTGTTGTGCTCAGCATTATTCAACATATAAGTTTAGATACATATTTATATATTTTTTCTAACATATGCTAAATGCTACTAATAAAAAAAAACTTTTTTTTTCTAGAGAAAAATATCAACATCAGAATATTGGGGAGAACGCATTGAAGAATTATATGAACAAGAAAAGCTTGAAAATAAAATTTATGTAAACTATTGTTGGTAAATAAATGGCCTTTTAAAATATTTTAAAATTAAGAAATATTGGTATAATACAGGAATATTACAATGAAAATGAATTATTAATATTGAGGATCACGAAACAATTATTTACTCTACCCGATAGAAATAAGCAATCAAATAGTCTAGGGAGAAAACAATTATAGATAGCTCTTCACTTTTTTTTTTTTTTTTAATATACTCAATTTAGAATATACGTACATTAGAATGTATGATCATAAGTAAATTATGTCGCACGGTAGCACTACCATTTGAAGTAAATGAAAGTTATATCTTTGTACGGGTGCTACTTCTTGAAATTATATGGTTCTTCTATTTTGAATGTAAGTTTGTAGTTTAAATATGTTATCCCGCATCCAGTCCTTACAATCCAAAATCCTTCGCAAAATCCTGAATGCTCCTTATTTTGTCACAAATCAAATCCTCCATAATGACCTAAACATCCCATTTGTTGCAGACATAGCCCGTGAAGATACTCCTCTTTCCATTCTAAACTCCCTGCACATACAAACCCACTTGTCCGCAATTTATCTTCCTCAGATATCCCTGATAACCCTCCAAGGCGACTGAAAAGAAGGTGGCCTCGGGACCTACTGTATTAAAATAGTTAGTGAAGTGCTACCACTGGGTGGTTCTTTCTCAAGACATTTTCATGACTTTTTATATTCATTCTACATATTTACTTATTGTATTCTTTAGTACATTTGTAAATTACTATAAATAAATATTAAAAAAAAATATGTTATGTATATGAAAACAAAGAGCTAGAAATATCTACATTAATTTATTTCATTCAACTCATTCATTTGTCATTAAAAGGTCTCTAATTTCTTCTTCTTCTTCTTTATCTTCCTCTTCGATCCATTATTGGCGTAGAGGGGCCTCGATCCAGCGCTGCCAGTTATCCCGGTCTCCGCTGAGTCGTTTCATTTCTACAAGGGTCTTGCCCCTGTTACTCCCAATCCTCTGGACCATATCCTGATAGGAAATTCTAGGTCGGCCACGTGGTCTTCTTCCTGTAGGTCTTGCTTCCAGTGTCCTTCTGGGTTCCCTTATTTCGTCCATGCGGCAGACATGACCAAACCATTTTAATTGCCTGTTTTCCATTATCGTCTTCAATGGTGGTACCTCGAGTTGCTCTCTGATTCTATTGTTCCGGACACAATCTCGCCTTGTCTTTCCCGCTGCTCTACGTAAAACTTTCATTTCAGCAGCAGTGAATCGGGTGATATGTTTGTCGAGCATCACCCAACTCTCGCCTCCATATGTAAGCACTGGTAGGTAAATGGCTTTATAGATGTGCATCTTAACATCTCGCCCTACTTCACGGTGTCCTATTATACTATTGTTAATCTGGTAGTACACCTGGTTCGCTTTATTGATCCTATTTCCAATCTCTTGGTCAATTCTGCCAGACCGGTCTCTAATTTCAACTAATATTATTTTCAACCTTTTTTAACTCAGTTGTCCCTCTTGAGAGTACATGCAAGTTTATGAGAGTACAAACATGATTACGGAGATTAAGCTATGTATAATCGCTGCGAATCTTAAAGAAAAGCATGTTTTCTAGCAGCTTTCTATTTAAATGGCACGAAAACATTAAAATATCAAGATGCATGGTAAATAAATAATCGGTTTTACGTCGGAGAATTGCGAAGTGTTTACACGATGAATTATTTACTTCTCTGATCCATTAAGCAATACGAAAAATTAGTAGAAGAATAAAGATTTATGCAGTAATAAGACAGTGTTGTGACTTCAAAATTTACCATTAGTGATTTGCAAACAATTTCTCTACACTTTCTTTCATTTTATTACAATTATTATTATTTTTATATAGGCAAAAGGACCACACACCATTGAGTCTCAAGATGTATACAGTAGTGATAAAGAATTTTATAAAGACATTTATAAAGACGGAATATTTATTTAACAAAATAAACATTCAAGCAAAAGATTATATTGAGGATAACAATTAAAAAAGAAAATAATATAATATAAAAATATAAATACAATTTATAATGGTATTAATTTCGACATAGTAGTAACGCATAATTTTAAGTTGTTTGTTTGTTTATTAGACGTCACTTTATGCTACTGTGGCAGTACTAAATATTCCTATCAAGGTTTAATGAGTTAACCTGACATCGCCCAGGTTCAAGATCACCTTTTTACGTTCCCTCCGAAGAATAGCATAACTAAAGATTATTTATTCTATTTGAATTTGTTAATTGGTATTTAAATTCATTCACAAATTATATTTGATTACACCGAGTCAACGTTTGGTGCTCATTCACGATCTTCCGGACACACTTTCTACAACAATATATATATATATATATATATATATATATATATATATATATATATATATATATATATATATATATATATATATATATATATATATTGGGTTGTGTCACATAAAATGTCGGTTGTCAAGGTAAAGGATATTTATTAAAAATACGATATGAAAACAAGATAATTTTATTCGAAGTATTACCCTTGATCATCATTTTAAAAAAGTTTTCCTGTGACGAAGTTGTGGTAATCTGTTAGAGACAAGTCGGGAGAATATGGTGGGTGCGGAAGAACTTCGTAGCCCAGTTCATTCAATTTTTGCACGGTATATTTTGAAACATGGGGTCTTGCTGCCGCTCAGTGAGATCATGAGGTACCCACGTATCAAGCTTTTTTACTTTCCCAGAACACTTCAAATGTCTGGAAACGGTAGATGCACTTGCATTTAGTTGTGCTGAGAGTCCTTTAATTGTTTGGTAGGGGTTTCCTTCTACTGTATGTTTGAGGACATCGTTGTCTATTACGGACGGAGGTCTTCCTCGGAGCAAGTTTTCCAAGTCGGTATCCCCAGCTGAAAACTTAGCAAGCCAACGGCAAATGGGCCGTTCATTAACAGTCCCTTCCCCAAACGCTTTGCAAATATTTCTAGCGGCCTCAGCTGCTGAATGGCCGAGTTTAAACTCGTACAAAAATATTACTCGAAAATCGCGTGTTTCCATGTTCATATTTGGAGGTACACTAAAAAGTGAGTAATTGATTGGGAAGCTAATGTTTATAATACAAAGGTAGAGGATTAGTAACTGTTTACTTTAAATATGTAAACAAGGGATCACTTGTAGCTGGGTGGCTAGCGTAAAAGCCTCCTATGCCAAAGGTCACTGGTTCAAATCCGCAGGTGGTCCTAGGATTTTTTAATGGGAGTAAAAAATCCTTAGTTACGCCGTCCTTCGGAGGGGACGTTAAAAGGTGGTCCCGAGCCTGTGCGATGTCAGGTACTCGTTAATGATCCCTATCCTAATAAAACCTGGATAGGCAAAATTTAGGACTCCCACTGTAGCATCGTCCGATTAGCCATAGTAGCATAAAGTGACGTTAAATAAATAAAAAAAAAACAAAAAAAAAAAAATGTAAACATTTGGATGAAAACAACAGAGACCTGCAAAATCCTATTTCAGAAACTATAAAAATGGACATTTCATGTGTAACAACCCAAAATATATATATATATATATATATATATATACATCAGTATTTTATGTAATGATATCATGCATGTAAAAAATGATAGAACTGTTTGTGAGTAAAATGATAGCCAATCAGGTCATGCTATTTTGTTATATTCTTTGCCCAAATTATTTATTAATATATAGGTGTTGTGAACGAGATTTAGTTCATAGGACCGTATTGTAGGGGGGCTAAAGTTTCAGGCACAGTTCGTAGAAAACTTGCTACAAGAAGCAAAGTTAGCTGGTGAGTAAGTTGATACTAATTAGTTTAAGGAATATAGTGAGAGTCCTAGGTAGTTAGTTACATCTCAGTTACTCCGAGCAGTAACACTTACATGACAGTAAGCTCTGTAACTTTTTCAAGTCTATACTTACCAAAGCCAACATCATTATAAAATGCATTACAAAACCAGAATTACATGATACTATTAATAGTATATATTACAGCTAAAAAGTAATTAGAAGTTAGTGTATTAATTAGAAGTTGATTGGGGGTGCATTCATCAAAACATAAATTAAGTAAAACTAATTTATTTTACCAACATTTTGGCCTAAATTTTGGGCTATCTTCAGGGCGATGGTTAGGTGAGAGCTTACAACTTGACTAAGATCTTAAAATTTGTCGTGATCTCTCGACTATCAATTGCCCTGAAGATGGCGAACCTTCAGGGCGGTTGATAGTCTTAATTATATTGATCTTTACTTAATTAAAGTGTTCCGATGACAGAACCCTCAATCAACTCCTCAATATGTTTACAGTTAACCATTCTTCCAGTTTATTACCTATTAAAGCACTTGTAATGGAAGTCTCTTACACAAAAACAAAAAAAAAATCTAGTGCACGCAAATACACCTAAATACATCTGAAGATGAAAAGAAATCAAAGAATTAATTAAACAAAATTTCAATAGAATGATGCGTATTATTAAATAATCTATTATATTTTATCAACAAAAATCAGTTAGTTTTATCGGCTTTTCATTAGTCTCTATTGAGTTTTACAATTAGATGTATTAGATAATATTTTTCTCTGAAATGTTTACCTTTCCAACGGTATATTATACATCTAAATTACTATTCTTATGCTAAAAAATTGGATACAAAAGAGTTTTGGCTTTTTCTCCTTTATTTGTTTATCGAATTTGCTCAACATACATATTTAGCTGTTATTTATCAATGTTAACATGATGATATCCCCATTTTTTTAAATCCACAAAATTAAAGGTACTTTAGGGAAAGAAAATTAAAAAAATTAGCATTTTAGTGCCATTTTTGGTTAGCTGATTATAATGAAAGAAAGGTTGCTGTAACGTCTCGGGCGTATAGTTTTCTTAAATATGAAATTTCAGTTTCGTACGACTTTTCGTTTTTCAGCTAAACTTACTACCTCAAAAGCGTACAACTCCCAGATACTTATTCCAGGACTTGGTCATTTGAACTGAGGGGACCCTAAAACGTGTATTTCTGGTGAAACTGGAATTCGAAATGTTTTACATCGAAATATTTCATATATAGTTAAGCGGAAGTAAAAATCCACTAGCTTAATGAATATACGTTGTTATTATCTTCTATATATCAATAATCTGATTCTCAAAACCAGGTTGATAATACAAGAGTCAGGATTTCACGAGATACAGCCAATCTCACTGTGCGTTCTTAGTTTTGTACCATAAATAAATAATACCGACTTACACATAATGAAGTTGCTAATGGAAATATCACTTCTTAGTCTGTGTAATGAACTATTCAACAAATGGAAGGAGCGATTTGTTTGGAGTCCGCTGGTGCACCTAAAATAGCCGTAAATATTACCAGTATTTTTAAATTAATGGCTGTAATCGATTTGAACAACTACCAAAATTAAAAGAATGTGATCACATAATAAATTTTATTACTGAATAGGAAAGAATAATGTTATTGAAGACGGAGGAAAATCTTCGCCGAAAAGTCATATTGCAAACTAAACATTCCGAATGAAATCGGGAGCAAATCCTGTACCAATAAAAAAACTTTTACTTCATTTATGCAAAACTAAAAGTTAGTTCTAGTTCAATATCTGTTTGCTAAAAAACAAAAACAGAGCGATATTGGTACACCTAGTGTATCAATATTTATTAAATATAATCTTGTCTGATTTGTAGTTATTTATACAATTATATATCTATACAATAATAATTTTATTAAAAATAATAATTTAAATCAATAATAATTTTATTAATAACGAAAAGTTAATATTTTTGTCAGTCTATTACATTTTTAAATCTAAATTATTATTAACCTATGACTTCCTGCCCTACTGTCTCCTTCAATAATACTCCTCTTGTCCCGGTTGAACAGATCCGATATCTAGGACTGCACCTTGACAAACGACTCACTTGGAATCCTCATACAAGACTGAAACGACAAGAAGCTGCACGACGTTTTCGACTACTTCAACACTTACTAGACAAACGTTCTAATCTTCCACTTAACTACAAAAGACTCATCTACATGACTATCATAAGACCAATATGGACTTACGGAATTGAGCTCTGGGGCTCTACTAAACCATCGAATTCTTCTCGTATCCAATCCCTTCAGTCCAAAATCCTTCGTAAAATCCTCAATGCTCCTTACTTTGTCACCAATAAACTCATCCATAAAGACCTTAATGTCCCATACGTTGCTGATTTGAAGTTTTGATACAAGGGAAGAAAGAAATTAAAAAAAAAAAATTATTTGATTTTAATATAAATTATACATACATACATAACATTTTATACGAATATAAATATACTATATACAATTAATTATTAGGAACACAAATTGGTCTCTTTTAAAAAAGAGTTTGTACAATAATAGATTATTTTTAATAATCAATATTTATGGAGAATTCTTGGTTTCAAATTTATCACTTTTATCTATATTGAGTTTGTTGTGATTTGAATCCAAGGATTGGGCTGATTTTCCTTCATCATCCTCAACGGGTACAGGTACCCCGACGTACTCAGGTACTTGGACAGTATAAGGTACCTTCTTCTCGACTACGAAAGGTATCTTCTTAACCACGGTAACTTCGTAGGGTACGGCTACCTCGACCGGGTACGGTTTCTCAACCGGTACCTCGACTTTCACTGGTACTTTCCTCTCAACGAGGAATGGTACCTTCCTCTCCATAAGTAGCGGGACGTGGTACGGCTTCGGAACGTCGACGTACTCCTTCATCGCTATAGGGACGATCTTCTCCACTGGGTAATGAACGTTATTTCTAAAAATCAACCTTATGCTTTTTGGCGCTTCTGGTCCCAAGCGATCAGAAAGCATGTCGAGAAAACTCGTGTACTTCGTTTTCCGCGCTATCAGCTGAAGAGAAATCGGTTTTGGCATGGTGTAAGGGTGTTGTTCTAGACTTCCATCCTTCATCGGTATCCATTCGATTCCCGAAGCTTCTTGTTCCCAGCCGTGGAGCGGCATACCGCTGGCAGGAGAAGACACGATGAGGAGGAGGAATAACATGGCAAGAGGCAGCTGTACCTTAACTGCCGCTAACGAGCGATATCCTGCCCATATATACCTACCGCATCTGTATTCATTATTCATGATTAATTAATTACATAATTAAAAATAAACAACTACTAAAACTTTCGGAATGTGAATTTGTATGCGCATTTAATAAGGACCTTTTCTAACAACTAATGTACTGTAACAATATCCGTTACGTATTTCGCACATAGTTACATAACTGGAATTCCTTCGTCACTAATAATATTAAAATATATCAAAGAAGCTTATTAATAATAATTTTTTAATGAGCATATGATTAAATATATCTTCTGTATATATATATAAAAATCTCGTGTCACAATGTTTGTTGGCGATAAACTCGGAAATTACTGAACCGACATTGATCAAACTTCGTAAGTTTCTGTTATTTGGTCCAACTTAAATGATAGGATAGTTTTTATTACTATTCTAAATGGTTGAAAAATATATGTTTCTAAAACGCAAAACAAAATTTGCTTAAATGTGGCAACACTGGTTCCCAGTAAGTAACCTTCCCATATATTCACATATGTGATTATTAATTCAAATATAGGTGTGTGTTGATAGTTTCAATGCGTTCTTATTTATAAAATATACATTCACATTATAGTTTCCAGTTATAATAAAATACATATTACGATACGTTTGCAGAAAAAGTATAAGTACTTATTTGAATGACTTGCAAAGGAGTTATGATGATATACAACGGTTATGTTTAAAAGATAAAACGATGTTATTGAATAATTTGGATGTGGCTACTTGGTACTGGTATGTAATTGTAACATTTAGTAAATAAAATTGATATCTGACATGAAATAATAATCTTTTATTTATCATAAACAGAGTAGATCATTGCACTCACCTGTATTTCTTTTATATATCTTCATTCAACATAGTCACTATCAACATCTTTCGTAATTTGTAGCAATTTTAATTTAAATTATTTAATTTATCGAATTGAATTCACCAAACCGCAAACAAAGATAATGAAGTGTAGTTTTTTTCTATTTTTTCAATGTATCTCGATATTAGAAAGAAGATATTTATATTTACATTAGATTAATTATAGTAATAAGTTAAGTCGTTTTAAAATAACTTTCCTCATCAACCATAATTCTAACTTAAGTCTAATAAGTTACCATTTAATGTACAATAGCGATCCAGTAGAAGTAGGCTCACCCAAAATTACTCAATATATTTTAGCTGTAACGTAATCGTGGTATATATTCACGTTTGCAACATAAATGTGATTGATATACATTGATACAACGAGTGGGAATATTTTTACTTGAAAAAAACTTTGACAAATGTAATTGATAAAGATATAATATTTATATTTCTTGAAAATGTATACGTCTTATAACAATGGAGTAGTTGTTGACCGTTTTGACTATATTTTAATGAAGTTGGTTGAGGTTGCAGCCCCCAAGAAAACACACCAGTAAGAAAAAAATTAAATAAGCGTGTATTATTGCTAGTTTCATTTTTATCAGATCCCCAAACAACTGCTCCATCATAGACGTTTTATAGTTACTACTCATAAACGCATTTATGCAAATTTAAATAAAGACAAAATAAAACATTCGCGAGCAAAGCCGCGGGATACAGCTAGTTATTTAATATATTCAATATTCGATCTTAAATGACTCACTCATTTTAAGTAACAGTAGAATCAGTAACAGTAGATCCAGTAAAAGTAGGCTCACCCAAAATTACTCAATATATTTTAGCTGTAACGTAATCGTGGTATATATTCACGTTTGCAACATAAATGTGATTGATATACATTGATACAACGAGTGGGAATATTTTTACTTGAAAACAACTTTGACAAATGTAATTGATAAAGATATAATATTTATATTTCTTGAAAATGTATACGTCTTATAACAATGGAGTAGTTGTTGACCGTTTTGACTATATTTTAACGAAGTTGGTTGAGGTTGCAGCCCCCAAGAAAACACACCAGTAAGAAAAAAATTAAATAAGCGTGTATTATTGCTAGTTTCATTTTTATCAGATCCTCAAACAACTGCTCCATCATAGACGTTTTATAGTTACTACTCATAAACGCATTTATGCAAATTTAAATAAAGACAAAATAAAACATTCGCGAGCAAAGCCGCGGGATACAGCTAGTTATTTAATATATTCAATATTCGATCTTAAATGACTCACTCATTTTAAGTAACAAGTTAATTTTACACAATATTTTTCTCTAACTTCATTTTACTTGTCAATTTCTTCCTTATCTCTTTTTTTTTAACTTTTTTTTTGTTAGTTACTCACTTTCTTAGATCAGTTCGTATGTCGCATCATCTTTATGTTTTAACATTAATTTAAAAATATAACTTGTATCTTATTTAACCTTTTAGATCCTGCAACGGTTTGACGGTAGCTTCCTTAATAAGGGTCAAAAACTGAATCAGATTCGTTTTATTAATTATTTAACCGTTTTTAGTTTTAGAGTGCATGAACATTATAAGATTTTTTCTTTTAAGCCGAAGCATATCATCACATTCATGCCTCGTTCAGGAATTACTTTTGCCGTAATACTAGATAGCACTTGGAGCCTCATACATTACGACATAGCAGTGAGGTAATAAGATAATTCAACACTTACCAAATATATTTGTGGGACGCACATCCTGATCACTATAGTTTCATTCACCTTTCATAGGGTTTCATTAGATTCATCTTCGTAGTCCCCAGACGCTCCAGCGTCTCCGAAAGGTATGCCGAATCGAACTGGCTCATAATCCAGTTTCTCGCCGACAGTATTTCCTGGGAGTATTCCTATTTTGCACTTTTAATACCCAAAGTCCATCCTACATTCTTGACCTACTCATCCCTTGTCCATCGTTACATTCGTTTAACACAAAATTTAGCCCACTAACCACTTTTCATCTTAAATCATCCTTTAAAAAATTCACTTTGGAATTCCATACCTACCTTTATACGCAAACCATCTTCTTTAATCTCATTTTAAAACAAATTATTCTATCATCTCCTGAGTAATCAATATTCTGAATAATTTTATACAAAATTAAGAATGATAGTCATATTTCACTCTGAAATGAGGAACACTACAGATATGTTAACAAAAAACTTTCTTATTGAGGATGTATAGTCGACTGTAGAAACTATTATAGGTGGAATAGTCAGGAATCAGTCATTTTTTGAATTTTTTTAAATTTTGCCAACGTTTCGGCTCAAGTTTGTGAGCCATCATCAGGGCATTCTGAGAAATGTCCAAGCATAAACTAAAGTTCACAAACTTGAGCCGAAACGTTAGAAAAATTTAAAAAAATGATTGATTCCTGATTATTCCACCTATAAAAAATTTTCTTTTTTTTTTTTTCTTTCTATGATTTTATGATATTAGTGTGAGGCACAATTACAGTATCTCTGCATGTACATGTCTTTAGTATAATATAGCCATTCATGAATGTACTAGTGTTGTTGTATTTACTACTTTTATAAATAATATAAGTACACCCTTAAGTTTGTTTTTGTAATGTTTTTATTTTTATGCCAGACACAAAACTCAGTTTTTTTTTACTTTGTTATTATTAGGGAACTGAAGGTCCCAGGATAAAATTTACTTTTCTATCTTTAAATTTACATCTAGTTAGTCGATGTGTATGGAGAAGTATCTGTAATATCCCAGGCATACTTTTCTCTTAAATAAAAAAAACTATGGATTGTAAGGATTGGATACGAGACGAATTTGATAGTTTAGTGGAGCTCCCTAGCTCTACTCCGTAAGTCCATATCGGTCTTATGATGGTCATATAAATAAGTATTTTTTAATTAAGTGGAAGGTTGGGGCGTTTGTCCAGTAAGTGTTGAAATAGTCGAAAACGTCGGGCAGTTTCTTGCCGTTTCAGTCTTGTATGGAGATTCCAAGTCAGACGTTACTCAAGATGGAGTCCTAGGTATCGAATCAGATCAACAGGGGCTAGTGGAGTGTCATATAAGAATACTGTGGGACATGAAGTCATTGGTTTACGGCGAAGGGTAAAGGTTATTTCGTGGGATATGTTAAAATTAATTTTAATATCATTACATTTAAATTTAATTAAATTTTTGAGTTATTTAAAAAATTAAACACTGGCGGAGAAATATAAAATATGTTATGGTTTTATGATTTCAGTTTTAAATTATAAATACATGAAAGTTTCAATTAAATGAGAGGTAGCCTTGGACGAGATAAAAATAGATTTTTATGTAAAATGTATATGCAATGCAATGGAAATACAAAGAAATAAAAAATAAACAGACACATATTAAAACATGTAATTTTTTTGCATAAAGATACAAAAAGAAAGAAAGATAATAACTTCGTTCTTAATGTTTAATTTCTTTGTTCGCTATAGTCATAAAACATGATAATTATTATATGTGCTTCGAAGAACTTGAGTTGCTGGACAAGATATGCATAGGTATAATGCCCAGCAGCATCACTTCCTGGTCATTGATTGTTCCTTTAATGCAGCTTCGTTTTACTA
Organism: Piezodorus guildinii; assembly: GCA_023052935.1. Taxonomy (NCBI): domain Eukaryota; kingdom Metazoa; phylum Arthropoda; class Insecta; order Hemiptera; family Pentatomidae; genus Piezodorus; species Piezodorus guildinii. Next base: position 212,597,346 of record CM041292.1, on the reverse strand, counting down.
CTTCTTCTAATATAGTGATTCCCAACTCAACGGATCTTCGGGGTTCTAAAAAGGATGACCAAAAGGTCCACAAGATGACATCATGAAATTATTTTAAGTTTTAATAATTACCTGGACGTAAAATATTTTTCAAGCCATGACTTTTAGTAATACGGACAAATTTAACATGTTAAATGATATATGTAATTGCTAGGGATCACTGAAGAGTATCCGCTACTGCACAATTAAAATCATTAAATTGCTTTTTTTCTAACATTTAGAAAATGATGAGCTTAAAGGACGGATGTTACTTGGCATACGATTTTTTTAAAAATAATATTTATTTATTGATATATATATATTACAATTTTTTTTCACAATGAACAGTATTAATAGTGATATGAGAAAACATTAATACAATATATACAGAAAATAATGATAAAGACAAATTACATAAAATAGGAAATAAATAAATTCAAAACATATAACCTGTAGTTGTTATAAATACAAAGTAGGAAAATAAATAATCATACAAACAATCAAAACTATTTATAATATATACAATCTGAGAGACCCCAGACCGGGCTTTTCCCTATACTTGTGGAGGAAAAAGCCGAATCCAAGAGATCCCAGCTAATCTTACTCAGCCGCATCACTGGACTTGGCATAAGATAATAGACAATTTTTGATTTTGTTGTAAGTGTTTGAATAAATAAATACCTATCTAGAAGTAGTTTTGGATTTTAGTGATTCAATGTTTTGTGGTTTGAAGTAAACCTAATGTTGTTCCTACACCATGTTAGCATTCCTGAAGATTAACGTCTGGCATTGGCTTGTCCATTAATACGAAGGTACCCTCTCCTGCGTTTGGAAGTGATGATAAAATTTCAACGCTTCGTCTTTATGTGGAATCCCCCTTTACATACTTGCAACACCCAGCGTATAGATATTGCTATGTTTTTGATCGCCTACTTTTATAAGGCAGCGGTACATTAAAAAACTAGCTTACTTGATATATTTAATGTATGTATAGATTAATATTACTGAAACCATTGGAGATCTTTACATAAGGTATCGTGTTTACCAATTCCAGTAGGTGGCATGCAGGGTAAGATTAAATTAGACAGGTTTCAATATATGACATTATTATTATTAACTTATTCATATACAATCTATTTATACTATGCCTGAGAATACTGAGTGAGATTACCGTTAGCCTTGCCATACAATATTACAATAATGAAATACCTTAGAAAAACTTAGTCGGCTGGCGAAGGTGGAATCAGTCTTAGGCGCCCCTTCTAGGCTTCATCCTCCAGCTGCTCTGACCCCGACGGACCTCTCTCCTCTTCTTGTAGATGGAACTTCAACTCTCGTGGCTAGGATGAGACTGCCCTCTTCTTGAGGATCGAACCAGACTCTTCTCTTGTTAGACTTCAATTGCATCTTCGTGTGGATGGAACACCCTCGTCACTTATCTCCCCTCTTCTTTTCAAATTTCGGAAATGCTTATTAGACAGAGGGAGGCGGGGCTGATATGGGATGTGCCCAGTCCAGTCTTTGTCCAGCCTAGTAGCTGGGGTCTAGAAAGCTCTTGGGGTATCACGGGCTGCACATGGGAAATATCACAGGGGGAGGGAGCCTTACAACCCTATTAACTTTTGCATACAAAGGCTTATGAATAATTATTTGATTAACGTATAAATTATTCAATAATGAATTAAGAGCCTCAACGGCATGGTGCTGGGTATCCTGAGGTACGCGTCCCCTGCGTGGTTCAAGAACATCACACAGCGGCAGAAGCGCAGGTTGGCGACCATTCAGCGAACGGCTTTGCTACGAGTAACAAAGGCTTACCGTACAGTATCGCATGAGGCGGTTCAAATTCTTGCAGCAGGAGTACCTCTCGACCTCCTTCTGCTTGAAGATTCGTTGAAAGATGCCTTTAAGAGGCAAGGCTCAGCAGGTCTCCCGGGAAATATCCAAATTAGGATTGCAGAGGACCCAAGGAAATGGAAGCGTGCAGTCCCAGAATCGGATTACTGGGTCTCGGGGCTTTCCGAAGTAAGTTACACAGTTTTGGGAAAGAAATAGATCCCCTGTGCCCCAGTTGTGAAGTACCGGAGACTGCTGAGCACATAATTGTGGACTGCTACGCCTTCGAAGCACTAAGGGTCAAACTACTAAGGGAATGTGGGCTCTGGGTCCTCATGGAGAGCGATTTCCCTCAGCTGGTGTCCAAGCAGAATTATGGACATTTTCTAGCATTTATTCATGCTTGGAAAACTTCACTTGGCCCATCAGCTTTTAACGTAGGTGGAACAGGACGAGATCGAGGAAGGTCACCTCCGAGAGAAGAAGCAGAAGCTGAAGACATGGTCATCGAGGAGAGACCAGAGTGAAAAAACTGGGAAGAAAAGAAAAAAAAAATTCAAGATTACTTCTGGCTACCGACACCCGTATTGCCATGTGGCAAGATAGGGAGAAATAAATAAAAAATTAAGAGCCCTCAGTATTCTCAATATATAACAATATATTCATTATATTTTGGACTTGGTGGTGCTTGCCATTGATATGGAAGAACAAAGGGGTCAGCGAAAATCTTTTGTTCGGGACCACTGCTCCAATTGAAAGTTCAGCTCTAGCCATGTCATTTATAAGTCCATCTTCTTTCCATGTTTGTTATACGTTAGTATGAAGGGTTTCGTTATTTATGTACCATGTAGCTGTAATTACGAGTGTTAAACCTTTTTATTGAAACAATTTAACTTCTTTACTCTCACTGTCCTGTATATAGTCATTGAAAGTATTTAAATCGTGGAGTTTATCGAATCATTATGAACTACTATGTTTCGGACGCTACTTTTCTAAGGCTGCGGTGACTCCGAAACTATATTATTGGGTTATTTCACATTAAATGTCCGTTTTTATAGTTTCTGAAATACATAAAGGATTTTGTAGGTCTGTGTTGTTTTCTTCCGAATGTTTACATATTTAAAGTAAACACTTACTAATCCTCTACCTTCGTATTATAAACATTAGCTTCCTAATCAATTACCCACTTTTTAGTATACCTCCAAATATGAACATGGAAACACGCGATTTTCGAGTAATATTTTTGTACGATATTAAAATCGGCCATTCAGCAGCTGAGGCCGCTAGAAATATTTACAAGGCGTTTGGGGAAGGGAGTGTAAATGAACGGACCGTTCGCCGTTGGTTTGCTAAGTTTTCAGCTGGGAGTACAGACTTGGAAAACTTGCCCCGAGGAAGACCTACGTCCGTAATAGACAACGATGTCCCCAAACATACAGTAGAAGGAAAGCCCTAGCAAACAGTTAAAGGACTCTCAGCACAACTAAATGCAAGTGCATCTACCGTTTCCAGACATTTAAAGTGTATTGGGAAAGTAAAAAGCTCGATACATGGGTACCTCATCATCTCACTGAGCGACATGTTTCAAAACATACCGTGCATAAATTGAAAGAACTGGGCTACGAAGTTCTTCCGCACCCACCATATTCTCACGAGTTGTCACCAAAAGATTACCACCTGTTCAGGAATTTAGACAACTACATCAAAGGAAAACTTTTTGAAAATGATGATCAAGTGAAAAGTGCTTTTTCTGATTTTTTTCACTTTAAAGGTCAGAATTTTTCAGTTCGGGGATAAATAAGTTGGTGTCGCGTTGGGAAAAATGTGTAGAAAAAGAAGGTAAATACTTCAAATATAATTATCTTGTTCTAAATCGTTTTTTTTAAATAAAAATCTTTTACCTTGAAAACAGACATTTCATGTGACACAACCCAATAATTAATATATAAATTTTCGTTTTTTTCAACTCTTGGATTTCATTCCCTAAGGTATCATGTTTATCAATTTATTATTAGGACCAGATGTCATAAAGAAGAATAAAGTATTTAACTTATATTACAAATTTATTTAGAAAATAGTACATATTCTGACACATAAAAACATGGGGCAGCGAGGCATTGTTCATAATCGAGAATACTGATGTTTGTTCAGATTTACCACATAATATAACACGAAAAAGGTAACTGCATAATTGTTCCCTTGACCCCCGAATTCCTCCGTCCGTGGCTGGACTTCCGCTTCCTCTTCTGTCCGGGCTAAGACTCCCCAGGTGGTACCTAGCTATCTCTGCTGCTGTATTTTTTGCATAGCCCTTCTAAGAAACCTTCCAGCTTGTTGTAGCCCTGAAACAGTTCTATTTTATACTATTATTTCTAATCCTCCCAATGATTAAATTTATCTCTTTTCCTCCCAGTATTCTTGATACATTGCATACCACAGTTGGTATGTAAATATTTAGTTTATGTAAATTATATTTAAATAAAAATTCATATAATATATTACCAGACATATAAAAAAATAAAATTAAAGTTTCGTTCATTGATCTGCTGGAAGTACAAAGGTAGCAGAACCATTTTAAGCAATGAGAAGGGGCAATAAAGAAAGGATTTAATGGGGGAGGCTCCTGGCCGATGGAGGGTCGGAAGCCTGGAATCCGATCTGCCAACAGAGCGGGAATTGAGAGTGGTGCAAACATCGGGAGCCACAAATCCGCCCATTGTGGACGACCAATAAGTCCTAAGCCGGACCTCTTACTTGGCGACTTAAGCCTCCGAAGTACAGGCAGCGCCCCCTGCCCTGGAGGGATTTTTTTAATATAAAGTTGGCCTTCCTTTTGATATTAAGGAACCACTGCCTCCTTCTGGAACTTATTCATAACATTTTAAGGTCCGTATTGTAAACAGGCTACTCCTTTGAATAAAGGACCGTTAGTTCAGAAGCAGGCTTCTTGAATTCTAATTGAAGAGTTTCCTATAATTTCCGAAGAATGCATATTTTTTTATGGGTCTTGAGGTTAACTCAATTAACTATCAACACAGATACAACTGTAGTTATATAAAAAAAAAAAAAAAAAAAAAAAAAAAAAAAAGATAGACGCATATTTAAGAAAAGCATTGAAATTACATTCATTCAACATAATTCATCATAAAAAATAATAAACATAAAATAAATTGTTATATTTTAAAGAACGGCTTTATACCATACATTTTGTACCTTTTCACGATATTCTTCAAAAAAAGCTATTACGATATCGACGAATCTCGCGAAATCGATGTAAAATTTAATACTAATTAAATTTCGTTCCGATTGGAAAAGTAAGAGAGGGGACTTAAATGTCGATATTTTAAATTTTCTTTCTTTAAAGTGCCTTTAATTCTGTATATTTGAAAAAATGATACACATTATCTTATTTGCATTGTTTTTTGTTTTGTTTTTTACCCCATATATTTTTCAAACAAAACATACAAAATAATATATGTACATACGTAAAACTTGATAATATTTCCTTCTTTTGCCCTAGGGCATTATAAGGTGAATAAACAGTCCCGTAAAATGCGAAAATCGGGCATATGCCTTAAAAATAGTAAAATTAGTCCTTTTCGTGCGTGACGAAAACGAGAAAAGAGCGAACGTATGTTTTTAAGTTAATTTTTTTCCGAACCAAAGAATAATAATATACATAAATAATATACACTTGGAAAGCTAAATATTTTAGAAAAAATGTTAACTTGTAGATGCTATGTATTATTGTATTGTATATTGTATATTAACTTGTATAAGCTATGAAGCGTAATGCAGAAAGACGAAAATGGCATAAAACTAGGTGATTATTGAAGATAATAATTTCGATTGTTAACATTCTTCAACTTTATTTAGAAATTCTTAAATTGATTTTAACAAAGGAGGTAAGTGAGATTTCTATGTTGCGCCCACCAGATTTTTTAGTAAAAAAAACACAAGTATTAGCATGACGGCAAATTAATAAATTTGCACTCGAGCTCAAACTTTATAAAAAGACTTTTTTATTAATCAGAAATGAAAAAAAAAAAAAAAAAAAACTTTACCTCTACAACTATTTTGGGTCTTGGGCACACTACTACATATAGAAATCGTAATGTTTATAACCAACGGCCGTGCAATGAGTTTATTAGACCGAGATCATACTCAGCCGCCAAGTTATTTTGGGTACCCACTTTAAGGAGTCGGGTTAGCCTCTGGAAAGTCTCCATAAGGTAGGGTTTCACCCGGCTGAATTAGCAGAATAAATAATATCTGCCATAGCCGGGATCGAACCATCAGAAAATGATATGTAACTATTAAGGGTCTCAAGATCCACTCACTCTGAAGAAGACGATGCAGTATAAAGAAAAATTGAAAGGTCACCAATAGACAGTCTGCCAAGGGTAGAGACCAGAGGAAGGGCTGATGGAGGCACATCTCAAGATGTCGTAAATACTGGCTCAGCAGGCCAAGTCTGCTCTTTGCAACAACTCACATATTGCTACAGCTGTTCTATCCATCGCTGAACCGCTTAGCGTACTACATGTCTACGATGGTATAATATCTCTTCCATGATAATATTAAAAAATCTAGTGCGGGCAACACGCGAGTTTCTCTTACCAATGTTGTTGAAATGTATTTAAGAACTATTAAATTAACTAAGAGTTGAAATGAGTGATTGTAAAAAGTTTAAAAAATTATATTGTTACGTGGAAACATTTGTTTTTGATTAAATGATATAAAAATCTGGTGGGCCTAACACACGACTTTCACTTACCTATGTTGTTGAAATCAATTTAAATTGTTTAAAAAAAAAATTAAATACAGTGAAGATTTTTTTTAAAATAATTTTATTGGTATTTATTTACAACTGTATTAACAAAAATACATCAAGTAAATGTGATGTGTTATATAATACAATGACTTGATATACATGTAGAGAAGCTTCCATTGGAAGCACTCTAAAAATATTCTAAACTAGAAGGTCCCGGGTCCATTTCCTTTTCAGGCGCCTCGGAGGATTATCCGTAATTGATGAGGAAGAAAGGATTGAAACTAGTGGGTTAGAGTGCGAATGGAGTTTGTCATGAAAGGATTGATACCTGTTCCGGGCTAAATCAGTAACAAGGAAGTTAAGGTCTTTATGGATAAGTTTATTCGCGACAAAGTAAGGAGCGTTGAGGATTTCACGAAGGATTTTGGATTGTAGGATTGGATCGGGAAAAATTTGATGGTTTAGTAGAGCCCCAAAGCTCTACTCCGTAAGTCCAGATTGGTCCTTATAATAGTCATGTAGATGAGTCTTTTGTAGTTCAAGAGGAGGTTTGAACGTTTGTCTAGTAAGAGTTGAAGCAGCCTAAAGCGGCGAGCAGTTTCTTGTCGTTTTAGTCGTGTATGGGATCCAAGTTAAGCGTTTGTCAAGATGAAGTCCTAGATATCGGATCTGTTCAACCGGAGCTAGTTGAGTGTTATTAACGGATACTGTAGGGCAGGGAGTCAAGGTTTACGACGAAGGGTAAAGGTAATTTGTGGATTTGTTGGAATTTATTTTATTCTCCAGTTCTGACACCATACTTCTAGGTCTTTGATGTGGGCTTGAAGGGTATTTGAGGCAACAAAGGGATCTTTATGAACTGATAACACGCAGGTGTCATCAGCATACGTAGAAAGGAAAGTGTTAGGATGGGTTGGGATATCAGCTGTATATACAGTGAAGATTAAAAATAAAAATGTTAAATAATTAAGTACATAGAACATCAATCTATTATATTATTATATTCGTAATCAGTAATTTTATCGGCTTTTCTTCACTCTCGATTAACTTTTACAACTTTATATCTGAATAATATAATAATTTTTCTAAAACCGTAGATATACCATATTATATGTCTGTGATACTGTTTTTATGTTAAAAAAAAACATGAATTGCATAACTAAATATTTTTGCTTTTTTTCTCCTTTAGTTGAAAATTATATATTTATCCGTTTTTTATCAGTGCTAAGTAAGATGATATAGTTATTTTTATAGAATCTACAAAATTAAAGGTACTATAGAGGAAGGAAATTTGAAATATTGGCATTTATAATATTTTAAGTACATTTAAACCTACTTGATATTACAGCCCACGAAATTTTATATCGATTTATGGAACTAATGAAAATGATTATATTCGTTCTTGAGAAAATCGTAAAAAGGTGCAAAATGTATGGTATAAAGTGGCTTAAACTTCATACCATTTATAAAATAGATTGTAAAAATTGTCAAAAAACTTATATTGGGGAAACATCAAAAATGTTAAAGACTAGATTAAAACAACACATTTCTAATTGCAAAAATATTAAAAATATAAATCTTACAGCTCTATCAAATCATAGTATAACTAACAAACATGAATTTAATTTTGAAAATATACAAATACTTAATACAGAACAAAAAACAAAAATAGAAAGATACTAGGAGTCAATCTATATAACTAAAAACATAATAAATACAGTAAATTACAAAACAGATTAAAAAAAAATAAGTCAAAATTATGCAGATATAATTAATAAATTGAATTTCTGATTTTGATTGATAAATAAAAATAAAATAAATAAAAATTATGTGTATGTGTGTGTATAGGTGTGCATGTGTTTTTGAATGTTGTATTTATGTATGTGAGTATGTGAATATATGTGTATGTATGAATGTATATATATATATATATATATATATTATATATATATATATATATATATATATATATATATATGTATTGTATATATGTGCATATATTTGTGTATATGATGTATATATGTATCTGAATTTCTATATATGGGTGTGTATTGTGTATGTATGTATGTATATGTGGGTATGTATAAGTATAAATGTATATATATTATTAATATCTAACCTAAATAAAAATTATGCTGTGGATATTTGAAAACATTGATTAGCACAAGAAAGGTATTAGATAAAGACAATTTTAGTATACATGATAGTTGCAAGTAAACAGGAAAAATGAATATGTGATAGTGAAAAGTTAGAATTTAATATAATTGCTATTCATATATATGAACTTAATATGAAGAAATTATAATATTAATTGACCTATATTGAGATACAATATGGAAATAAATGTAGGTATAGTTATAATAATAAACAGAATGTAAATAGTTTAAATAATAAATTGTTTCTAATTTATTGATAATATGTTCTTAATATATATATAATTAGTTATAATATTTATTCAATTATATTTTAGATAATATTGAAAATCTGAAGATGAGGCATAGGGTACCTCGAAACGTTATATAACAATCATCATTGACATGTTTTGATAAATAAATATATATATAAACATAATTAGAAGAGAATGTTCCGATTGATATAATCATATAGAATTTTTATCATATATTTCGGAAAAATTAAGTTTTCGGTCTCTAGAAAATTATCGCTGGTTTCTTCGTGGATTAACATTTTCAACATAACTCCCCACAGTATTTGATATTTTTATATTTAAATCATGCATGCCTTCCCTTTCTTCACGCCTCCTACCTCCCCTCAAAAAAATATTACAATATAATAAAATCAATTTCAGCCACCAGGTTTTTCCTATACTTCCATTAAACATGTTATAAAGAAAGGTGTGTCGAGTCAGGTGAGGGTTTTCCGGGAAGAAAAAAGGTTCCCTAAGGTTGAAATAACACAATAATTAATAATTACACGATACCCGGTTTTGAACCGGGTATCCGGAGAGAAATAAGGTACACTGCTTATCTACTAGACCCTAAAAAATATATATTAAATAATGTTTTTGTTTTTTTGGGTTTTTTTTTCTACTTTATCTTCGTCACTATGAATAAAATTAGAAGTTCTTCTTCTTTTTGCAGAACATAAACATGAAATTAAGTAAAGTTGCGTATGTTCCATAACTCCTAGTCTCCATACGTAAAGGAATATTTACGTGAATTACACACGTAAGATAATACTATTATAGAAGCAGTGGAGTAGAAGGCACACGTAACCGAGAGGTGGGTCAAGGTCAGAAGGAAGTCCTCTGGAGTGTGTCCAGCACACGCGACTATATCCTGGAACCTGGCATTCTTGCTTATTAGCCCACTCTAGCGATTAACAAATATTCTGTATTTATATCGTATTATAATTAAATAAATACTGAACTATTTTGGTCAATTTTGGGACCAACTGAACACCAAGATTGAAATTTACAAACATACTTCTTAAATGACAATCTTTTTAATGGGAAACAAAATACCTAAAGACATTATTCTTTAAAATTTATCGACCCAAAAATATACTTATTGAATGCGACTTTCCAATCTCAATACTAGATTTGATCACTTTTAATAAGTGCCGTCATAAAAAAAAAAATTAATGAGTCTGTTTTTCTTTTATATACACAATTTTCAAACATCTCATTTACATTAAAAATTGTAAGACCTGCAGATAAATTATGAAACATTTAGAACGTACTATGACAATGTTAATATAAATGAGCAATTAGTTATTTTATTATTATTATTATTTTTTTTTTTTATGATGACCTTGCTAAAGGATTGTTAAGTTTTCTATAAACGTTAACCCGAATTCACTATCCTACTTTTTATCGGCAAAATATTCTTCTTTTTTTTTTTTGTCATTTTCTTTAATCCTTTTTTTTACAATATAATACAAAAATAAATAAATAAAAAAAAAATTTAAAAATAATTTTTAAAAATGAAATACTCACCAAAGGATCAGAAAATCAATTCTTGGAGCTCAAATTATTTTTAAAAAATAACAAAAAAAAAATTTTTCATCATGAAATGGACTGCCTTACTGAGGGTTCTCTACTGCTCTTTTTTAATTTATTTTTTGTAGTTTATGTATAGTCGACTGTTGAAATTATCATAGGTATAATCAAGAGTAAGTCGTGTGAAAAAACATTTTGATTTTGCCGACGTTTCGGCGCAAACATATGAGTAGTCATCAGGGCAATAGTGAGCCATGACGAGAATAAACGTCCATGCACAAAGGTTTATGCTTTAAATGCTTGGCTTATGTCTTGATGGTTGTTCACATGTTTGAACCGAAACGTCGGCAAATTAAAATAATTTAACACGACTTACTGCTGATTATGTCTAATTATTTTATATTTATATTATATGAAATATAGAAAGCTTATATTAACTAAAATGGCTCATGTTAAAGAACATTTTGGGAAAAATAATTGGAAATAATATTCCCAAAATAATAAGCTATTGTTTATTTATTGATCAGCTGATGCGCTCTATGATAACAGTCATACGTTACTTCGTCTCTCAGATTTTTGCTTTTTTCAGTAGGAATTCGCTTGAGTTCAGTCTGGAAAACATCACTAGACCTCAGGAATACTACAGCAGTGAATATTGGAGAAATTTCGGTAAGCAAAGTTATAATTTACTTTGTACAATCACGAAAAAGTGAAAGGAGGGTCACTGATCAGCTGATTGCCGCTAGCTCGGCAAGCTCGGGCTTGCTTTTCTTTTCCTTATCTTTCTTTTATTTATTTTTTTTTCCTTCTTATTCTTATTCCATTATATATATTATTATTTTTTTAATCAATGCGATATTTTCATCAAGTGATGTCCTCGAAAGTTACAAGTAAAAGATCTAGATCTGCAGGTTCAAACTCGTCTCCTACAAAACAGAGACCTCGCCGTGATAATAATAAAAAAATGATTCCACCAGCGACTGCTTCAGCTACCTCTTTGGGATCTGAACCACAGCCTAGCACATCATCACAAGGATTAACTGAAGAATCGCCGTTTTTTACACCGAACCCATTTCAGATCCTTCAAATTGAAAAAGAAACAATGGAATCTTCTCCTATACCAAAAGAACCACTACCTCCACCAATATTTGTTAAAAATATTAAAAACTTTCAACTACTGTGTGCGCATCTAAACAAATTAACCGATCCTAACAGTTATTATTGTTTAAGTAGAACCAGTGATACTAAAATATCCCCGACTACCGCCGAAACCTACAGAAAAATAGTAAAATATCTGACTGAGACCAAAGCTGATTTTCATACATATCAGTTACGCCAGGAGAGAGCTTTAAGGGTTGTAATTAGAAACCTACACCCTTCGACACCAGCAGCAGCTATCCAAGAAGAACTGACGGAGATAGGCTATAAAGTGCGACAAGTCACCAACGTCCTAAAAGATAAAATTCCACTGCCTCTATTCTTTGTGGACTTGGAACCATCAGCAGGAGTTGAAAAAATTTATGACCTCAATAGATTATACTATACTAGTGTAAGAGTTGAAAAACCTTACACTAAGAAAGAAATAGTTCAGTGCCACAATTGTCAGGCATATGGTCATACCAGAAGTTATTGTCACCACATACCACGCTGTGTGAAATGCGGTGAACAACATAAGTCAGAAGAGTGTACAAGACCAAGATCAACACCCGCTGTTTGTGCTTTGTGCCTCAAGGACCACCCGGCTAGCTACAAGGGATGTCAAGTCTACAAGAACCTCAAAAGCAGATACCAAAAACCTCAGAATCTGGATGAAACAGCTGAACCGATCAGAAGCAGAAGACAACCTTCAAAAACAATTGATTCCAATGTTACATTTGCCCATCTACTTGGAGGTGGGAACCTGAACAAAGAGGCCGAGGCCCTGCCGGAACAACGCACACTTCAAAATCCTCAACCCGTTCCACAACCAGCTATTCCTCAAAATTTACCCAACCCTCAAAAATCTCATCCGCATCAAATTTCTCATATTCCTCCTCCATCAAATGTCTCAGACCTAACAAGTTTGATGACATCCTTCATCACTGAAATCAAATCCCTCGTTATGCCGCTAATATCACTACTTACTAATCTTGTATCAAACTTAATCCCTTCCTTAAAAAATCCTTAAATGACTTCACCTAACTCCTTATCCATTCTCCTATGGAATGCGAATGGTGTTAGAAATCATACTGACGAACTTACAGCTTTATTGCAAGACAAAAACGTTGACGTAGCACTTATTACTGAAACTAGACTAACCACTAAACAGTTCTTCAAAATACCTCAATACGTAACACACCGTACGGACCACCCAGACGGCAAAGCCCATGCCGGTACTGCTGTCATTGTGCACCAGTCCCTCTCTCATCACTTACTCCCACTTCCTACCTATGATTTCCTACAAGCCACAGCCATAGTAATCAAAACATTTTCCTTTCCGGTAACCCTTACATCAGCATATTGCCCTCCCAAACATTCCATTTCCAACACCGAATTTGTATCCTTTCTAAATTCCTTAGGAAATCATTTCATTCTGGGTGCAGACTTAAATGCCAAGCATCAACAGTGGGGTTCGAGAACCACGAATTCTCGTGGACGGAATTTGCTGTCTGCACTCAACTCCCGTCATTTCAATCTCCTACCTCCTGATTCCCCTACCTACTGGCCAACCGATCCCAACCGTAATCCTGACATCCTTGACTTCTTCATTCACAGCGGATTAGGCTCCCTCAACTTATCTGTAGCTCGACTTGATGAACTATCCTCAGACCATAGTCCACTGATCCTAAAAGTATCTCTCACTCCAATTCCAAAACCTATCCCACCGTCATTTATCCGAGGCCCTGTCAACTGGAACCTATTTCGCCAAATCCTGACCGATAATATTAACCTCAAAGCGACCCTCAAAACCCCAGAAGACCTTGACGATTCCGTTTACTCCTTCACCACCGCCATTCAGCAAGCTGTCTGGACTGCCTCCTATCCTAAGCACTCCAATATAACTCCTCACCAAAACCATTTGCCTCAACACCTTGCAGACCTAATCCATGCAAAGCGCCGTGCCAGATCATTATGGCAGCGCACCCGACACCCAACAGATCGCCGCTCCTATAACTTCTATTGTAGACAATTGAAGCAGGAGTTGGCGACCTTCCGTTCCCAGTCCTTTAATTCCTATCTCTCCTCTCTGTCAGCTAGTGATAATTCCCTGTGGAATGTCACGAAGAAGATTTTAAAATCCCATCAAGTTTCCCATCCTCTTCGGCGTGGTGATGATTCCTGGGCTGCGTCTGATGAAGATAAAGCCGAGGAATTCGCCACACACCTCTCCAAAGTATTCACTCCTCACCCGGAATCCCAAAGCAATCATACCGCAGAAGTACAAGACTTCCTTTTTTCACCAATACCTCTTTCACTACCTCCTACAGCAATTAATCCCTCTGAGGTTAAATATCTTCTCCAGAAACTGACCCTCCGTAAATCTCCTGGACATGATCTCCTTACTCCCCAGATCCTCCGTCAACTTCCGCAGAAAGCTATTATATTCCTTACCTATATCTACAACTGCATCCTACGCACCACCTATTTTCCTCTCTTGTGGAAACATTCCACAATCATTCTCTTCCTAAAACCAGGTAAACCTTCCAGCAACACTTCATCCTACAGACCTATTAGTCTACTCCCCATCCTCTCAAAAGTCTTTGAAAAACTCCTTCTAAAACGAATCCTGCCTATATTAGAATCACAAAATCTTCCTTCCCATCAGTTTGGTTTCCGTGCTCATCATTCCACTGTTCAACAAGGACTCCGAGTTGTAGACCATATTTCCTCAGCCCTTGAATGCAAAGAGTATTGTTCTGGTGCGTTTCTGGACATAGCGCAAGCTTTTGACCGGGTATGGCACACCGGATTACTCTTCAAGCTTAAAATGCATTTACCCCAGTCTCTATACCTCATTCTACGATCCTATCTCTCAAACCGCTCCTTCCGAGTTCGCTGTGGTGTAGAATTTTCTAACTTTTATCCCATTGAGGCCGGTGTTCCTCAAGGCAGCGTCTTGGGACCCGTCCTCTACATCCTTTACACTGCTGATATTCCTAATCATCCTGACACCTTTCTGGCAACATTTGCAGATGTAACTGCCATCCTATCATCCAATTCCGATCCTGAAATAGCATCCTTAATCCTGCAAAGCCACCTTTGTCTTATCGAGGAATGGTGTAATGCATGGCGTATTAAGGTTAATGAAAGCAAATGCACCCACGTCACCTTCACCCTTCGACGCAAATCCTGTCCAATGGTTCATTTCAATTCCATACCGCTTCCTTCCTCAGACACAGTCCGGTATCTTGGCTTACTACTAGACAAAAGATTGACATGGAACCCACATACAAGACTTAAACGAAAAGAACTTAACAGACGATTCGGACAGTTATACAGACTACTAAACAGAAAATCTAAGCTTACAGTTGACAACAAATTATTACTTTACAAGACAATACTGAAGCCAATCTGGACCTACGGACTTGAACTGTGGGGGACAGCTAAACGTTCTAACATCAAACGCATTCAATCCTTTCAATCCAAAGTCCTCCGAACAATAGTAAATGCTCCTTATTATGTCTCCAACTATACCTTACACCACGACCTTAATACTCCATTTATTTCAGACCTGATTCCATCTAAATTTTCCAAATTCCACCAGAACCTCATTCATCATCCTAATCCTCTAGCACAATCCCTATCCAGCTCCACTCATCCATACAACCCTCCTAGAAGGTTGAAACGGCAGTGGCCCCGAGACATATTGTAAAAATCTATTCTGGAGTTCTGACACTGGTCAGATTCTCCTCTCATGTGCGGTGTGATTGTGGCTGTGGCGCCCTCACTTAGCTTCCGCTGGCTCTCACCAGTGATGCGGCTGAGAGGGAGGCGCTGGGACCCTTTAGACTCTGCTTGTCCTTCCACAAGTGGGGGGACAAGTCCCGTCTGGGGTTCCCGAGCTGATTGTAAATATTGTACATAGGTATGAATGTGACATGTTTTGTTTATTTATTTGTTAACTTCATTTATTTGTATTTATTTTGTCTATAAGTTTTGTTATTGTATACGTTTATTTATTTTGATTTTATTTTATGTAATTTGACTTTCCTTTTGTTTATATTGTAAATATTGTATGAATGTGATCCTTTAGCACTATTATTATTGTCTATTATGACAAATTGTAATATATACGAATAAAAAATAAAAAAAAAATTGTTTATTTATTATTATGAAATAATTTTTAATACAATATTGATGATCCAGAAACGTTTTTACCTTTAAAATTGATTAATGAATTCTATCGAAAAAAATTAATTATATAAAATGTATGAAAACTTAAAATAAATATACATAATATTAAAGAAATGTTAGACATAAATTCGCAAATTTCGCGTTGCCATTTCCTTGGCCTTAGGTCTCCAATATTTTATGGATCACACTCATTCTTCTCCAGTTTCACGATCGGCTTCTCCAGTAGCATTGGAATTCCTCCGGCAGACAGGTAAAGGACATCGGGTTCGTACCGTCTAGCCACCTGACATTGAGACCTACATCGAAAGCAATGACCTTTTGAATAAATTACTTTTACGTATCCTTACGTGTCCTTATGCTGTCTGGAAGAAAATATCCTTGGCTATAATAACGATTAAAATAATTGTTTAATTTGTTCCTTAAAAAAAAAAAAAAAAAAAAAAGTACTCTATACCATTAATCTATTAAGGTGTCAATACTACTGCCTTTGGGTATATAAACAAATAATAATAAATAAACTTAATTCAGAAGTTAGCTATAAAAAAATTAATAAATAAAATAAAATACACAACATTCACTTACCTCACTTCAGTGGCGCGACAGGCCGTGTAGACCCGTGGCCTAGCGGTGGAATCTCCTGGGAAATCACACTGACGTTTCTCGATGTATTTTACAGGGTAGGGTCATCAATCCCTAAGCCTAATTGTGTGAGTGGCCACCATATGGCTGACGGGTCTCATATACCCGGGAGAGAGACTGTGAGTGAATCCTAATTTATGAAATGCTTGAAAAAGTCTTTCAAGGACTGTAATTCAAACTCACAACCTTTAGCGTGAGAGACTAGCGCGCTAGCAACACAGCCACGGGCTTCCCTTAAACAAAATTAAAGCTAGTTTAGAAAAATTAAATGAAATATATCTATATTTAAGTCAGAGTCCACCATGAAGCAGGTATTGTAGGCACAATGTACGGCGAAACTTAGCCAAACCATGAAATTAATTGATTTGGGATCACCTGTAGCACGGTGGGTCACATAACAGCCTTATATAGCAAAGGTCACGGGTTCAAGCGCGCAGGTGGTAGGATTTTTTAATAGAAGTAAATAATTCTTAGTTATTCTGTCCTTCGGAGGGGACGTAAATAGGTGGTCTCGAGAGTGTGCAATGTCAGGTACTCGTTAAAGATCCCTATTCTAATTAAACGAAGATAGGAAAAATTTAGATTGCAAAATAAATCCCACTTTTGCAACGTCCGATTAGCCACCGTAGCATAAAGTGGCGTTAAATAAATAAATATACAAATCAGTTAATCTTATATCAAATCCATTATTCTTTTTACTAACTACCGCCGCTCCCATCAACCATCTTCCACATCTTTGAAAACTTATAGAAATTAAAAAGTATAAGGAAATTAAATTGTTATTTTAGCTTTATGAAGCTTCATTTAATTACTCTGATACAAAAATGCACTTTTAGAATCCCTACAAAATAGCTTACAATAATTTATCATTATGTTTAATAATTAGATGACAGGAATCTTACAATTTTAATTACTATTGTTCTTGAATTGGTTAAAAAATCGCTTACAATAATTATATAAGTAGTTTAAACCATGTTTTATGTGTAATTTATAATGAAAACGCATAAGTGTAACAAACGTCGTTTCTTGTTTTTCTATTTTCCCTCCTCCTTCACTACCCTGGAACAGGACTTTAAGAAGACATCCTTGGAAGAGCTCGTTACAGAAGCCGAAAACAGGACCTGTTCCTCTTCGGTACACTTTTAATGGTCGCTTTCAAAGAGGGACAAAGAGTTGTAAGGAAGAACGTGCCTAGGAGAGAAGGAGCCAATCGGCCACTTTCAATATAATCAGGGGCCCGGGGGGCGAGTTGCCTTTTATTCCTCGGATAATTTGATGACTCTGGAGCCAGGGGGGCAGAGTCCCCAGGGCCCCCTCGTTAGCGGCTCTTCGTTAGTCACTCCGGCCTCCGGCTCTTTACCCAATTACAAGCTCCCTCTCTAGCCTCTCTTACATATTTTTGGACTTCCGCCACTTCCTTTTGATATTTTGTTCGGCGTAAATATATTTCTAAATGCATAAAACCATAATAATATAGGAATTTACAAAGATAATTCCATTAGCACGGTTGAGAGCCCTGGTTACCCCGCCAGAAGTCACAGCGCTGTGCCTGGTCACGGAGTTACGACTCAACATTACTTAATACATTGTTCGTATATATAGCCACCATACCTCCAGCCAGGTCACAGTATCTCAGTACACGCTATACTATGTACATCCTCTCGCTTTTTATGTGCCTCAGCCTGGTCCTAGGAGCTCTGGCAGGCTACCACGAACACTACCCGGAAAAAACGGAGATCATCACCAAGGAAGTTCACGTACCTTACCCCGTCAAGGTAGAGAAGCACATACCAGTCCCCGTCAAGGTAAAAGTAGAGAGACCAGTGCCATATCATGTGCCCAAACCGTACCCAGTCAAAGTCGTCAAGAAAGTTCCAGTTCCGATAACTGTTAAAGTACCGAAACCGTACCCAGTATACAAGGAAGTAAAAGTACCCGTAAAAGTGCCAGTGGAAAGACCAGTACCCTATCACGTACCGAAGCCTGTACCGGTCTACATTGAGAAGAAGGTGCCCGTAAAAGTGGAAAAGACTGTCCATGTCCCAGTTAAGAAAATCGTCGAAATACCGAAGCCCTATCACGTGCCGTACACTGTCGAGAAAAAAGTACCTTACATCGTAGAGAAGAAAGTCCCAGTGAAGATCGAAGTTCCGGTGAAGAAGCCGTACCCAGTAGAAGTACCAAAGCCCTATCCAGTAACAGTCGAGAAGAAGGTCCCTTACATCGTAGAAAAGAAGGTACCGTATCCCGTCAAAGTACCAGAGTACGTTAAAGTACCCGTTCCTGTGTTTGTCCACAAAGAAGAACATAAATACGAAGGCTCTTCGGACTGGCAAGGATCGTCCTGGGGCTCTGAGGGTGGGCAGAGCCACGATGTACCATCACTTCACGATAGTTTTTAGTTTAGTTAAAGAACTGATGTGATCATTATATTCAAATGATTTATTTAAATTTCATTGATACATTTTCGTATCGAATAGTATTTTTGTTTTGTATGTTATGTGAAATATACGTTATTGTTAACATATTGTTCAATATTTCATTTCTCTATCCTATATTGAAGTATTTAATTATTAGTTTGTGAAGTTATCATGGTTCACACTTTTAGTAGGGCCCTCTTTTATGATAAGCGGTGGTAAATCACTACGATACTCATCAAAAATATCAATTTTAATTTTATTTTAAAGAACTATTTATGTGATATGTATGTATATATAAATTATAAGAACAATCTCATTACTTAAATGTAAATTAAATGTCTCATTACTGCAACTGTAAATTAAATGTCTTATTACTGCAACTGTAAATTAAAGTAACAATTTTATTGATGGTTGATCATTGAAAATTTGATTCTGACAGTTGAAAGTAATATTATAACTAAGTAAAATTTATAAATATTGTTACAAGCATTTTTTTTAAATTGCAGTTCTTTGATTCTAGATTTTTTTAGGGTATTGCGACTTTCGGCTAAGGATGCTCTATTGGTACTTAAAATATCAACCCCAATATTATCCCAAATAAAATTCTAAATCTAGTACATCAAATATTCCAAAATATAGTTTAACGATGAATAAAAAAAAAAATGATAAATTGCTGAAACTTGGTATGATAGCATAAATCGACACTAAAGAAGAGAGTCAAATGAATTTACAAATAAAATAAACAATTAAGTTAATGATGAAAATATTAAATATATTTTTATTCTATGGTTCTGTTAAAAAACCTGAAAAATATATATGGTAGACGTTCATTTATTAAAAAGGCATAATAAAGTACTTTTATGATTCCATATTAGATCGAAAAAATTTCTAAATAGTTAATTTGTTAACCTACGTCCTTTAACAGAGTTTGACATCATAGAAGCTACAGTTCCTAATATGTATTACTTTGCTCTATTTCTTTTTACGAAATGTAAACATCAGCTTGCACAACGTCGTAATTGCATTGCATAATACCTTAGCGCATTATTGTATAGCATTTCCAAGTCAATTGTAACCTTTTCCAAGTCAAATGTAACTTTTTCCATTTCAAATGTAACCTTTTCCAAGTCAAATGTAACCCTTTCCATTTCAAATGTCACCTTTTCCAAGTCAAATGTCACCTTTTCCATTTCAAATGTTACCTTTTCCAAGTCAAATGTCACCTTTTTCTTCACTTCTAGCCTTAAATATTCCGTTTTATTTATTTATTTATTATAAGATAATTAGTTTAATTAACATTATGACTTTTTTAATCATTTTGGCATATAATAATTGATATTTTTTGGGGGTCTTTTAGATATTTGATACCAAGTTCTATTTCTTACTAGCTAATATTTAAAAAAATTAATTATCGTCTATTTAGTTTTAAGATAGTTGTTGATTTTGATTTTTTAGAGAGGAGGGGTAGTTTTTTTGGAATAGTTAATGTGTTTTCGGGTATTATAAATAAATTTTTCGAGCTGTATTTTTTATCGCTCGCGTGCATGTTAACTCACATTTACTTTTAATGTTTTTTATTGATATAGGGATTAATTAATGTGCTTTCGGGTGTTTATGATTACGTTTTTCGAGCTGTATTTTTTATCGCTCGCGCTTATTTTAACTAAAATTTACTTTTTATGTGTTTTATTGATATAGGGATTAATTAATGTGTTTTCGGGTGGTTATGCTTACGTTTTTCGAGCTGTATTTTTTATCGCTCGTGCATATTTCAACTCGCATTAACTTTTAATGTTTTTTATTGATATAGGGATTAATTAATGTTCTTTCGGGTGGTTATGATTACGTTTTTCGAGCTGTGTGTTTTATCTCGCATGCGTATTTCAACTTGTATTTACTTTTAATCTTTTTATTTTTATAGAGATCTATCCTTGTGTTTTCGCGGGGTTATGAAAATGTTTAAAAGCTTTTTTATCATCACTCGTGCGGATTTTAACTCGCCTTTATTTTTGATATTGGTATTGATTATTTTGTTTTTAGTTCTCATTATAACGTTGCTGGAATATACATCGTTTAGCTTTTTATTTTATTTTTTTTTATTATTATTTTATAAAAGGATTAGTTATAGGTCCTATAAAAAATACAGCTCGAAAAATTTAATTATAATACCCGAAAACACATTAATTATTCCAAAAAACTACCCCTCCTCTCTAAAAAATCAAAATCAACAACTATCTTAAAACTAAATAGACGATAATTAATTTTTTTAAATATTAGCTAGTAAAAAACATAACTTGGTATCAAATATCTAAAAGACCCCAAAAAAATATCAATTATTATATGCCAAAATGATTAAAAAAGTCATAATGTTAATTAAACTAATTATTTTACAATAAATAAATAAATAAAACGGAATATTTAAGGCTAGAAGTGAAGAAAAAGGTGACATTTGACTTGGAAAAGGTAACATTTGAAATGGAAAAGGTGACATTTGACTTGGAAAAGGTGACATTTGAAATGGAAAGGGTTACATTTGACTTGGAAAAGGTTACATTTGAAATGGAAAAAGTTACATTTGACTTGGAAAAGGTTACAATTCACTTGGAAATGCTATATAATAGCAAGGAATAGAATCAAAGATGTACTGTCGTACAATTTTAGACACTAAAAATAGTCCAAAAAATCGACATAATACTAATAAAAAACTAAAACAATAGATTATAAATAATTTTAGATATTTGAAATATGACCAATAGAATATCATCTCCGATTGTATTTATTTGTTTAAATCATGAGCGGCGTGGTCTAGTGGGTAGAGCACTAGTCTACTGTGTGTCCGGGTCCCCTGGGTTCGCATCCCGGCTGTGGCGGAATATTATTTATTCTGTTATTTCAGCCGAGGGGGAAAGGGGAGAGGGATCTTGGGGTAAAGAGACCCTTCTGGGGCAGTGGGTACACAAAAAACCTTGCGGCTGAGCGTGATCTCTGCCGAATCACCTCATTGCACGGCCGTTGGCCTAGAAACAGTACGAATCTCTACATGTACTGAGACCAAAACTCTTCATGGGTTGTAGTGGTACAGGTTTCTTTTTTCATTTTTTTTATTTAAATCATGGAAGGTCTATCAGCAAAATTATATTTTTTAGCCATTTAATATAACTAGAAACATCTTAAATGTACTCATATGATTTATTAATATTTTGTAGTTTTTTTTTTTGTTTTTTTTTTTTTTAGATATATTACAATTTGTTTCTATATGAACATTAGTAATAGTGATATAAGATCCCATTCACACAATATATGCAATTCCAAATTAAGGATTCCCACTAGGGCATCGTTCAATTAGTTACAGTAGCATTAAACTGGCGTTAAATAAATAAGCGAAAACAACTGTAAACAATTGTAGTTTTAGTTACAATTATTATTTTTCTGGAGCCTGACATCCTTACCAAATCCAATAAAAGATGATAAGACTTTTTTTTCCAATATTTTGCAAGGCACAAATCTAAACCAATTTTGGTCATATCGTGATTTGTGACTTTCATAAACTATGAAATAAATTAAAATCATTGCGGCCTAGGCAGTGAAGTGCGCAGGGGTTCAAACTAGAGTTTACTCAAGTGACCCCTTATCACTCAACCGTCTCAATGAATAGTCATGTGATAATAATAATGAATATGGATTATTATTAGTATTATTTTTTTATTTTCATAGATAAAGCAGAATTAATTAAGGGCAAAACAGGACTATGTCTTTCATGCTATTCTTTCTTCTTTTATTTATTTATTTATTTGTTTAACATCATTTATTGAAATTTACAACTGTACTTAAAGGTACAACAAGTAAATGTGACAAAAGTTAAATGGCGTGAAACAAACTTAAAGAAGAGCTACCCAATGGAAGCACTCCTGTAACTTTTCTACACTAGAAGGTCTCGAGGCCATCTTCTTTTCAGACGCCTCGGAGGATTTTCAGGAATTGAAGAGGAAGAAAGTATTAAAACAAGAGGATTAGGGTGGGAATGGAGTTTTTCATGAAAGGAATGGTATCTAGATCGGGCCAAATCAGTAACATACGGAACGTTGAGGTCTTTATGGATACGTTTATTCGTGACAAAGTATGGAGCATTGAGGATTTTACGAAGGATTTTGGATTGTAGGGATTGGATACGGGAAGAATTCGATGGTTTAGTAGAGCCCCAAAGCTCCACTCCCTAAGTCCATATCGGCCTTATGATAGTCATGTAGATGAGTCTTTTGTAGTTAAGTGGAAGATTAGAACGTTTGTCTAGTAAGTGTTGAAGAAGTCGAAAACGTCGTGAAGTTTCTTGTCGTTCAGTCTTGTGTGAGGGTTCCAAGTAAGGCGTTTGTCAAGGTGCAGTCCTAGATATCGGATCTTTTCAACCGGGACAAGAGGAGTATTATTGAAGGAGACAGTAAGGCAAGATGTCATAGGTTTACGACGAAGGGTAAAGGTAATTTGGTTGGATTTTTTGGCATTAATTTTAATTCTCCAGTTCTGACACCATACCTCAAGGTCTCTGAGGTGGGATTGGAGGAATTGAGAGGCAATAGTTGGATCAGTATTGACTGATAACACACAAGTGTTATCAGCATAGGTACAAAGGAAAGTGTTAGGATAGGATATCAGCTGTATAAACTGTGTAAAGAATGGGTCCTAGGATACTGCCTTGAGGAACGCCAGCAAACTGACTAAAAATGGATGAATAGGAATTATTATGATTGACTTTGAAGGATCTGTCAATTAGGTAGGACTGAATAATAAGGAAGTATTCTTCTTTTATTAAAACGGAATTAATGTTACCATTATCAAAAATACTAATACGTTCTTAAAAGAGTTCATTTAATGGCTGCTAAACAGTCCATGTTTCTATAGTAAATTTCTTGCTGAAAAAAAATAAAGTTTTTAGTAAGGCCACAAAACCGGTGCCCATTATGAAGATTTACTGAATATGATATATGACATGATTATGTTATGTTACTAATCATCAATAGCTTAAAACTATTATTTTTACAGAATGCTTGTTGTACTAAAATTATTACTGCCTAGGTTTCCAACATAGTGTCCTATATCTGGGGAATATCGTTTAATATATTTAGTAATTTTCCAGAACATTTTCAAGTGATCAAGGACATGGTGAACAATCGCGACGTAACATGCTTCACTTTCTGTATAATTATAACTGTTTAAACTAGTTATTATATAGATGGGGAAGTTTAATTGTTTGAAGGATATTTTTGCTACTATTTTCCAATAATAAAGAAATTAAGACTAGTAGCTCAAGTTCGCCTAGCTAATATAAAATGCTCCATAATTTACCTAAATAGAAGTAAAATTAAATTTGAATCCAATTCCTCCTGCAGATTCTGAACGTTGAATAAACCCGATAATTTATTCCATAGTATTTTGATTTGCCCGTCCTACATGCAAATAAGAGAAAAATATTTAAAGAAATATATATCACACTTTGCCGATGAGGAACAACAGTTAATTCATTTATTAAATTTCTCAGAGCCGGATGACAAGAATAAATTGAATGATTTTTTTTTAATTTTTTACCGGTCTAATGAATACCAGAAATCAGTTGTTAACTTACTAATAACTTATATCACATTAATGTATTAGTATATATCTTTCAGTTGTATACCATAATCAATAATCAACCAGCAGTTAAGCTGATTTAATATGACATTACTAAGATGTTTTTATTTTCATTGTAAATTGTATAATTTTTTTAGTTTGTAATTATTATTAGTATTCAGATCTTTTCTTTTTTGTATGTATATATATATATATATATATATATATATATATATATATATATATATATATATTATAATTTTGTTTGAAATAATTTGGGTTTTAGGTCATTAAACTAACACTCCTTCTTAATTTTCTTTATTTGGACGTTTCGATCCTCCGTCCATGTATACACATAGGATCCTTTTCAACACTGCAACAAAGAATTTCATTGAGCACCGGCACACCAACGGCAGTGTTGAAAAGGATCCTATGTGTATACATGGACGGAGGATCGAAACGTCCAAATAATGAAAATTAAGAAGGAGTGTTTAATTTCAGTTCCCGAATTATTTCAAACAAAATTATAATATAAAAAAAAAGGGTCGATGAATTAATTTCTTGTATATATATATGTATATTGTATGTTGTACTTTTAGTAATTGAAGTGTTAGCAGGCCAACTCCCTCTGTATGTCAACTTGACTAATGCCGCACAGGTGATTTCAATGAACTTCTTCAAAGTAGGTCGTTTCCCATCCATTTTAGCCCTTTTGTTTTATGGAGCACCTCTCGTATATCTAGTATCCTCGAGACATGTCTTCTTCCAATTCTTGCCTACCGGGTAGTTAATTTTTTAGTTATATTCATTTTGTTTTATTGTCATTCCTTCGAGAAAAATTGTAATATAACTCAACAAAAATTCTTTAAGAAAAAAAAAAAAACAGCTTGTAATAATCTGGAGAATGTTGTTTAGTTAAGAAAACAAGGGAAAAAATCTGGTGCGAGCAACACACGACTTTCACTTACCTCCGTTTTTAAAATCGATCAACGAATTTTCAACTACTGTAAGAGATAAAAATGAGTGAAACCATTAAAGAATAAATTAAATGGAATTTCTATAGAAACACGTGTTTTATTAAAAAATCTATTATAATATTATCTAAAATAATCACTTAGTTTTATCGGCTTTTCATCACTCTCAATTAACTTTCAAAAGATTGAGTATAAGATAATATTTTTTCTAAAATATTTAGCTTTTAAACGCTATATCATACATGTATTTTACTGTCCTTGTTATTCAAAAACAAAAAAACTGCATTTATAAATATTTTTCAGTTTTCTCCTTTTGTTGTTTTTAAAATTCGCACAACTTACATATTTAGCTGTCATTTATCAATGCTAAAAGGATAATATGGTAATTTTTTAAAATCTACAAAATTAAAGGTACTGAAAATTTAAATTATCGGTATTTAAGCCCTGACATACTATTTTAATAGGAATAAAACCTACTTTATGTTAAAGCCTATTAAGTATTACATCGATATAGCGAGTTAAATCAAAATCGTCGGGACCGTTTTCGAAAAAAGGTGCAAAATGCATGGTATAATGTGGCTCTTCTGCCAAGCTCATTTTAATGAAAAAGGTTTTGTCTCAGGAGTATATTTGTCTTAAATATGAAATTTCAGTTTCATAGGACTTCCGCCGGAGTTACCACACACGGACACACACAGACCTTTTTGCGGGACTTGGTTATTTGGACTCAGGAGACCCAAAAACGTGTATTTCCGTTGAAAACTGGAATTTGAAAATTTTCACGATCACAATACTTCCCCTTACTATATATAGTAAGTCAAAGTAAAAACAATATAACGTGGATGTTTCATCTTTAATCTAATCCATTTTCATCCGAACCAAAATATCTCCTGAAAGTTAGATTCTAGTGACATATGTTAAATATTAAAAAAAAAAAAAAAATTCTAAAATCTTAACATATCTTTCTCTATAGTTATTGTAATAGGGGTCACCTATGGTATAATGACAAGCATAAGAGCCTTCTGTAACTAATATCACGAGTTCAAACACACCAAATGACCCAGGGATTTTTTAAGGGAGTAAATAATCCTAGCTTATGCCGCCCTTCATATGGGATGTTAAATAAAAAGCCTGTGCGATGCCAGGTACTCGTTAAAGATCCCTAACCTAATTGAACTTGGATTGCTAAAATTTAGAACCACAATGGCATAAAGGCCTCAGTAGCATAAAAAGTGACATTAAATAAATAAACGAACTAATTTCTGAATTGTCCACGAATTTTCAATCCGAGCATTACTACTTTTTAAGGTGAAAAAACGAAGAAAAAATCTGGTGCGTGCAACACACGACTTTCACTTACCACCATTATTTATATCAATTCAAGAATTTATGAAGAAATTTATAAACGAAAATAAATAGTTAAACAATTATTTGAATAAGATTTTAATAGAAACACATGTATTATTAAATTGTTATCTACGATAATCAGTTTGTTTTATCGGCGTTTCATCAATCTCCGTTAACTTTTACAATAGTATGCATAACATGATATTTTTTTTTGTAAATCATTAGTATTCCAACGTTATATTATACATGTATATTTCTGTTCATATGTTCAAAAACAAAACATTGCATTAAAAAAATATGTTTGCAGTTTTCTCGTTTAGTTAAATATAGTATTGGTTCAACTTATATATTTACCTGTTTATTAGCAATGATAATCAGACGATATGGTTAATTTTTTCGAATCTACCAAATTAAAGGTACTTTAGAGAAAGAAATTTAGAAATATCGGCATTTAAGCCCTGTCTGACTATTTCAATCAGAATAATACCTTGATGATATTGAATCCCGCTCAATTTTACATCGACATAGCGAGTTTAATCATAATCGTTGGAGCAGTTTTTAAGAAAATCGTAAAAAGGTGCAAAATGCATGGTATAAAGTGTACTATGTTCTGTTGCATATATGGTAATAAATTAATTAACTTAATATACACATTTTATTTATAACAGAATAATTATTATTGCACATAAAAACATGCTACAGCGAGACATTGTTATTATCGAGAATACTGGGGTTCCGATTTTCCACATAATATAACATAAAGGTACCGATTGACATATCTGCATAATTGTTCACTGGCTTGCCCCCGACCTCCTCCGTCCGTGGCTGGACTTCCACTTCCCTTCTCCGTCAGGCTCAGACTCCCTCAGGTAAAGGGCTATCTCTCCCAAGCAGTGTGGAGGGGTGCAGTTTTTTGCATAGGTCTTTTAAGAACCCTTCCTGCTTGACGCCAGGAAACAGCTCTATTTGGTACAGTTCAAAAATATTTCTTTACCTCCCAGTATTTTCGATACATAGCTAGTGGCTCCTCTGGTTAGCTAATTTTAATAAAAACGTTTTTGTAACATCTCGGCCATAAGGTTGTCTTAAATATAAAATTTTAGTTTCATAGGACTTTTTCTTTATGCGCGGGAATTACCACACACGAACACACAAACAGACCTTTTTGAGGGACTTGGTCATTTGGACTCAGGAGACCCTAAAACGTGTATTACCGTTAAATACTGGAATTCGAAAAAAATTGTATCTCATATTTAGGTAAGAGAAAGTAAAAATTATATACCCATTGCCAAATTATATTCAAGTCAAAAAGTGGTTTAGTTCTCTTGATGATCGGAATTTCATGATTCTAAGATGACAAATATGTGTTCTATGATTGCGAATGCGTTTCCTATACCACGTTACATTTCTCGAGTATGACGACATGCAAGAGCGCAATGCACGGAGCTTGCAACACAGCTATAATTGTATAGGAAGCCATGCTCGGCTACTCTAAACCTAGTGTACGAGTGGCACATGTAACCTCCGTGGCATCATTTAATTATGCATAGCTCTCGTCTCCTCTCGGAGGCAATTGATTACTAACCCTACCACCTCTCCACATGCATATTCACCCAACTCCTCAGAGCACAATCAGCTTTGTATAATTCCTGTCCTACAGTGTAAGCTCATTCTCTCACCTCTCCAATATGGAAAGTAATAAACATCCCTACTGAAAGTTCAGAAAGTGTTGATCTCAGCAATTGATTTTTAGGCCGGTATTATTGCTCATGAGGGGGAATTATTTTTATTTGTTTTTTACTTTCACTTACTGAATATAGTAATGGAAAGTATTGCGATCTTGAAAATTTTCGAATTCTAGTTTTCAAACGGAAATACACATTTTAGAGTCCCCTGAGTCCAAATAACCACGTCCCGCAATAAGGTCTGTGTGTGGAAGTTACCAACAAAAAGTCTTATGAAACTAAAATTTCATATTTAAGACAAATAAACGCCCGAAACGTTACAAAACCTTTTTCATTAAAATGAGATAACGAGAAGAGCCACTTTATACTATGCATTTTGCACCTTTTTTCGATTTTCTCAAAAACAGTTCCTACGATTTTGATTAAACTCGCTAAATCGGTGTAAAATTTAATGAGCTTTAATATCATGTAGGATTCATTCTGATTAAAATGGTCTGACAGGGCTTAAATGCCGATATTTTAAATTTTCTTCCCCTAAAATACCTTTAATTTTGTAGATTCTATAAAAATAACTATACTATCTTGTTAAAACTGATGAAAAACAGGTAAATGTGTAAGTTGTGCGAATTTAAAACAACTAAAGGAGAAAACTTAAAAAAACAATTTTTTAATGCAATTCTTTGTTTTTGAACATAAGAGCAGTAATATACATGTATGATATACTGTTGGAAAGCTAAAGATTTTAGAAAATATAGTATCTTATACTCAAGCTTTTAAAAGGTAATAGAGAGTGATAAAAAATCCGATAAAACTAAGTGACTGTTTTACATAATAATATAATCGATTTTTTAATAAAACACATGTTTCTATAGAAATTCAATTTAATTAATTCTTTAATGGTTTCACTCATTTTTATCTTTTACTGTTTTCGAAAATTCTTTAATCGATTCTAAAAACGGGGGG
This sequence comes from Piezodorus guildinii, assembly GCA_023052935.1. Lineage (NCBI taxonomy): Eukaryota > Metazoa > Arthropoda > Insecta > Hemiptera > Pentatomidae > Piezodorus > Piezodorus guildinii. The sequence goes on along the minus strand of CM041292.1, from coordinate 212,567,797 downwards.
TACATGTAGGTTATTCTTGAGAGACCTTGTCCCAGAATAATGTTGTTTTTTTTCCTTCATTAATCATGCATTTCTCTCTCATTATTTACTATACGTAATTTCTCTTTATAATGACTTATTACTCTTTATACAGATTTTTTCCTTATATCTTGCCATAAAAAAATTGTTTTTTGTTTGTTTCTTCATTGCCCTAAAAATGGCCTAAAATTTAGATTTAAATGGCTGAATAAATTATGTCACACAAGTGTTTGTATGACTGCACCCCCAACCAACATATCGTTATATTCTACTACTATTAACTAATATTCCATCATAATTTTCTATTTTTTTTTTTTTTTAAGCATGCAACCATTTTGTCATGATCTATTTTGTTACGCCTTTGCATTTCACTTATCAAAGGGATACATTTATCATTTGAAATAATATTTTAGGAGAGTAGATATTAGGAATAAAAAAGGATATGTAAAAATATATTTATTATAAAATAAAATGTGGATTTAATAATATAACAGAAGCAAAAGTTATTTACATTTATTTAAAATATTCTACCTAACATTTATATTTACAATATTTTAAAAATGTGTACAGTTATTCAAGATACTAATAATTTATTTTATGTGATTCTAGAATTCCTGATCTTACTTGACCAGTTTAACAGAATCATCGATTTTTTTTTCTTGTTCGTTTAGTGGTATGGGAACTTCGACGAACTCAGGTACGTTGACTGCATAAGGTATTCTCTTCTCAACTACATAAGGTATTCTTTTCTCTACAGTGACGGGGTAAGGTCTTGTAACCTCGATGGGATATGGCCTCTCCACAGGTACCCCTATTTTAAAAGGTATCTGTTTTTCTATAATATAAGGTACTTTTTTAAAAATTGGCACTGCTACTGGTAAGGCTTTAGGGATCTCTACGTACTTCTTCACTGGGTACGGGACCTTCTTCTCCAAAAGAAAGGGTACCCTTTTCTCGACGTAACGGGACTGGCTGTAGCAAAGGGTACGGTTTGTGACGCTCAACAAGAACATTGAGCGGTACCTTGACTTCTTTGTAGATGGGGTACGGTTTGGGTACGGGTATTTTTATCGGTACAGGGACGGTCTTCTCGACTTTTAAAGGGTAAGGCTTTTCGATGTAGTACGGAACGGGTTTCTCGAACGGGACTTTAACCGGAACTGGAACTTGCTTCTCCACGAGGACCGGATATGGAACCTGTTCTTCATTCGTAACGACCTGAGATGCATCTGAGTTGCTATTTTGGTTATCTGTATCTGACACTTCGTAACTGAGACATCTCACGATCAGACTAAAATTAACTATTAAAATCGCTAAGAGCATTACACTGGAGAAGACACTGATCTGAATGCACTGAACGAGCCTATGGTATATATACTTTGCATTACCCGTAACAATTAGTGGGGATACGTCATGCCAGTAGAAAGGTATCGGTCTTCACGCTGGCGATACAGTCCATAAATATCCAGGAAGCATGGGCTTCCATATCGTCATGCAGAAACGACTGTCTAATTGTTATTCATCTCTTCCTAACGTTATTGATTGTTTGTCATGGTACGCGGTCATGACCATCATTTGCATATTTATCGAGAGGAATTAATGAATAACAGCATCTCAATTATAGTGAAATCGTAGTAGTTGAAATAATTATGATTTTTTTTTTATTATTCAATGACTACTTTGTTGTTGGAGGCATTGAAGGATGGGTATTAATATAATGGCATTCACCTGTAGGGTTGTTTCACATGAAATGTCTGTTTTATAGTTTCTGAAATACATAAAGGTTTTTGCAGGTCTCTGTTGTGTTCTTCCGAATGTTTACATATTTAAAGTAAACAGTTACTATTCCTCTACCTTTTATTATAAACATTAGCTTCCCAATAATTAGTACCCATTACCCACTTATTAGTATACCTCCAAATATGAACATGAAAACACACGATTTTCGAGTAACATTTATGTACGAGTTTAAACTCGGCCATTCAGCGGCTGAGGCCGCTAGGAATATTTGCAAGGCGTTTGGGGAAGGGAGTGTTAATGAAAGGACCATTCGCCGTTGGTTTGCTAAGTTTTCAGCTGGGGATACCGACATGGAAAACTTGCCCCGAGGAAGACCTCCGTCCGTAATAGACAACGATGTCCTCAAACATACAGTAGAAGGAAACCCCTACCAAACAGTTAAAGAACTCTCAGCACAACTAAATGCAACTGCACCTACCGTTTCCAGATATTTAAAGTGTATTGAGGAAGTAAAAAAGCTCGATACATGGGTACCTCATGATCCCACTGAGCGGCAGCAAGACCTCATGTTTCGAAACATACCGTGCAAAATTGAAAGAACTGGGCTACGAAGTTCTTCCGCACCCACCATATTCTCCTGTCCTTGTCTCCAACAGATTACCACCTGTTCAGGAATTTAGAAAACTTCGTCAAAGAAAACTTTTTGAAAATGATGATCAAGTGAAAAGTGCGTTTTCAGATTTTGTTTCACTTCAAAGCTCAGAGTTTTTCAGTTCGGGGATAAAAAGTTGGTGTCACGTTGGGAAAAATGTGAAGAAAAAGAAGGTAAATACTTCCAATACAATTATGTTGTTTTCATATCGTATTTTTAATAAAAATCCTTTACCTTGAAAACGGACATTTCATGTGACACAACCCAATAAAATAAATTTTTAAAAATTAATTGAAAGACTTTATTACACTTGTTCGTGTAACATGTACCTCAATTAAATAATGTGTCACAAGCGGTCATCTTTTGTTGTAAAAAACATATGGCAAGAAGAGAAGCCGAATTACAACAAAAGCGAGCACGCCACACACCATTTCCTTTCTCTTTTTACGTACGCTGCGATAAGAATGGAGTAGAGGAAAAAAGATTGCCCTAGGCTGGACGATAAGGTGAGGAAAAAGAAGAGATGAAAAGAGAGAAACACCATACCAAGAAGTAATTATCTAGCCAACCTAAATTGTAATCTAAAACCTTTCCCAATATGTTGGGAAAACACACTAATATTTTATCCCACTGGCTTACACCAGTGATGCGGCTGGGTTAGAGGCGCTGGGATCTCTTGGATTCTGCTTTTTTCTCCACAATTGAGAGAAAAGCGCAGTCTAGAGTCCCTTTAGCAGTTGTATATATTATATATAGTTATGATGTTTATTTATTTGCCAACTTTTTATTTATCTCAATTATAGGTTGTTGTTTTGATTTGTTTTTTTTATTATTATTTTATTGTATTATGTATGAATTTATTTATTTTCTATTTTGTGTAATTTGACTATTATTATTATTTCTTGTATATATTGTATGAATGTGGTCTCATATCACTATTACAATTGTTCATTTTGTAACAAATTGTAATATATCTCCATAAATAAAGAAGAAATTAGTTTGAAAAAAAAAATATCCATAACTAAGCATTATGTAAGTGATTTATCGTGGTAGGCTAAAAACAATAAATTAATACTTACAGAGTAATTTATATTTTGGCCAAAACGTCATTAGGTTTTACTAACTCATTTTTATCCTTAAATTTCAAATATGAGGTTCCTCTTCATTTTCAACATTTAAATTTAAATTATACCTTTTTTTTTTTTTTTTTTTTTTTTTTTTTTAACATCTGAATACTGTCGTAGTATTTATTTTCGTGGGTATTCTGGACAGCTGCAGATTACCATTTCTGCTAGTTCCTTTTAATCTTACTTATGTATGAAATACATATATAGTAACAAAAAGTATTGCGTTCGTAAACATTCTCGAATTAGAGTTTTCAACGAATATACACGTTTTAGGGCCCCTGTGTCCAAAGACCAAATCCCGAAAAATCGGTACGTGGGTGTGTATCTAGGAAATCCAGCCCAAAAATGATAAGTGATCATAGTGACCCTCAGGCCAGGTAAGTATGCCCTTGATGCGGCATCTGTTCAAGTCCACTCTCAAACAATTACAAACCTACCAGAACTCCATCCTTCGGCGGATTGTCAGAGGTACCAACCTACAGAACTCAATTTATTATCAAAACCCTGAAGGATGGTCCCTCTCCATTTTCGTATTTGTATACATAAAGGCATAAAAGCCTTTGAAATATTAAAAGTGAATGCAGCGCACCGAGAAATATTCCTTACAATACCTTCGGGTAATGGAAGGTCAAATATCATGTGATATATGTATATTGTGTAAAATAATAAAATCAGAGGGTGAGAAACTCAGATTTTTTGTTCAAGTCACAAGAAAGCTGTATATTATGCAATCGATTTATCTACAACAGTCTACATCACATTCTCCTTCACTGCCCGGCACACAATGAAAATAGACGACAATTTCTTCAAAACTTCATCTTATAATCTTCTGACAACCAAAGTATCCATGCTATATTGAGTATCGATAGTGTAGATAAGTTACATAAAGTGTGCTATTATATGATGGGAGTTCAAAAAGTGCTCAATTCTTTATCCTAGAACATTTTCTATTCAGTGTTCATTTTTATTTTTTCTTCAAAGTGATATTTTGCTTATTTATTGTATCTGTTTTAGCACCAGTAACTGTTTATTCTTTAATCTGTAATTTACTTTTGAAAGTCAAATTGTTTTAGTAAATGTTCACTATTATTTTATTTATTTTTAAATGATATGTATATAAAGTTCTAAAACCATAATATTGTAATTGATTGCCGAGCTAAGCCCCAAAGACAAAATAAAATTTCTATTCTATTCTATAAAATCAGAGGGTAAGAAAAAAATGATAAGTCGTTTAAAATTAAATTTTAATTTAAACTAAAATTTCATATTTCAAAAAAAGTATATGTCGGAGATGTTACAGCAACGTTTTAGCAAAATCAGTGACCCAGAAGAGCAACATCATACCATGCATTTTGCACATATTTAATGCCTTCTCAAAAACAACTATAACGATTATGCTTAAAATCGAAATATTGGTGTAACATTTAATGGAATTTCGTATCATGTAAGTTTCATTCAGATTGAAATAGTTGAACAGGACGTAAATGGCGATAATCTAAAATATCATCCTTTTAAGTATTTTTAATTTTGTTGATTTGAAAAACAATTATCATATCATTTTGTTAACATTATAATAAAAGTTAAATGAATTTGGTAACCAACATGAAAAGTGCATACACATACATATGGATGTATATGTATATTATATATGTATGAACCTGTTGGAGTATTGCATTGGCTGATCTTGAGAAATTTAGTTTGGACTGAGGTTATGGGATGGAATCGTGAAGGTGGATATTAATGATGTAAGCATCGAATGATCACGGTCGCTAAATATTTTACATTCTTTTATAACAATATAAAACGTGCATACAACCCAAAATATAAAAGTAGTTTTTTCGATCTGTGAATTTTTGAGATAGAACTTAATTATGAATGTATACATATATGCTAAACAAGTTTAAACATTCAAAATTAATATTTTTTTTTTTATTTATAGCAATTTACAACTGTATGAAGAACACGATAAGTAAATATGAGGAATGAAAAAAAAAAAAATCATGAAAATGTCTTGAAAAAGAACTACCCAGTGGTAGCACTTTACTAACTATTTTAACTCAGTAGGTCCCGAGGCCACCTTCTTTTCTCAAAATAAATATAAACCAATCTTATAAAAAAAAAAAAAAAATAATAATAAAAAAAAATGTTTACTTAATTTATTTATCGAGCCTAATTATTTGGATAAAATTGTGGTTTTTAATTAACCAAGATATATTGTATATAGTTATGATTGTTTGTATGATGTTTGTTTATTTACCTAATTTTTATTTATCTCAATTATAGGTTGTAGTTTTGATTTGTTTTTTATTTATTATTATTTTATTGTATAAATATATATATATATATATATATATATATATATATATATATATATATATATGAATTTATTTATTTTCTATTTTATGTAATTTGACTATTATTATTATTTTCTGTATATATTGTATGGATTTGGTCTCATATCACCATTAATATTGTTCATTTTGTAACAAATTGTAATATATCTCAATAAATAAATAAAATGAAAAAAAAAATTAACCAAGAAACCAAAGGAATACTTAACATTAAGGTAGTTTGTTGAAAATATTTATCTTTGTATATCTTTAACAATAAAAGCAGTCATCTATCTGTATTATTTTGTATTAGGTTTTTTGAAAAGACAGGGCCGACTTAATGTCAGTAGCTCCCTTTGTCAAAGCAATGGCTGATGTAAAGCCCTTTTTCCTCCCCGAGTGCTTTTCTTCTTTTCCGAGATTTCCCACCATTTTCCGCTTCCTTTTCAACCCTTATGGCCCGTTTTCCTCTGTCGTCCAGTAAAGGGCTCTGCCTTTCAATCGTCCCATCTTCTTTTACTGAGGAAGGCCATACATCTTTATTTAAGTGTGGTAGTATTCTGTCCTAACTTGGATGCCTATCAGACATAGACGAATTAAGGCTATTTGATATTTTTCATTAATACAGTGTTCTGTTCGTTTATTTGTTCTCTTGAATTTATTTTATTTACAAATTTTGTTATTATATATATTTTTGTATTATTCAATTAGACCATTTTGAGATCACGATGGTAGATTAATTTGATTCACATTTCAATTTCTTATTTGTTCTTTTTTAACTATTATTTTCCGACGGTTCTCTACGGATGTGAAATGTGGCCGCTTACTTTGAAGGATGAACCACGGCTTAAGGTTTTTGAAAATAAGTTACTGCGTAAAATATTTGGTCCGAAGATAGATGAGCCCACTGGGGAATTTAGAAGGTTGCACAACGCGGAATCGCGGAGTTTGTACTCTGTGAATATAATTGAGTTGATAGCATCGCTAGCACCGTTTGTTTTAGACCTGGTACCATCCAAATTTTCCAAATTTCATCAGAACCTTAGTCATCATCCTAACCCTCTAGCGCAATCCCTATCCAGCACCACCCATCCCTACAATCCTCCTCGAAGATTGAAACGGCAGTGGCCACGAGACCTATTGTAAACATTTAAACTGGAGTTCTGACAATGGTCAGATCCTCCACTCATGTACGGTATGTTTGTGGCTACAGCGCCCTAACTCAGCCTCCACTGGCTCAGACCGGTGATGCGGCTGAGATAGAGGCACTGGGATCTCTTGGGTTCCGCTTTTTCCTCCACAAGTGGAGGGAAAAGCGCTTGCTGGGGTCCCTTTAGCAATTGTATACATTGTATATAGTTATGATTGTGTGTAAGATGTTTATTTATTTGCCAACTTTTTATTTATCTCAATAATAGGTTTTTATTTCGATTTGTTTTGTTTTTTATTTATTATTATTATTTTATTGTATATATATGAATTTATTTATGTTCTATTTTATGTAATTTGACCATTATTATTATTTTCTGTATATATAGTATGAATGTGGTCTCTTATCAATATTATTATTGTTCATTTTGTAACAAATTGTAATATATCTCAATAAAAATAATATAAAAAAAAAGATAGCATCGCGGAGGCTCAAATGGACGCGTAAAGTTGTTGGGCTCGGTGAGGAACGGATTCTGAGAAAATTGATATTCACTGAACCGACTGGTAGGCGTCCGAAAGGTAGGCCGAAGCGTCGATGGGAGGATTGCAATAAGGCTGATCTTGGGGGCTTGGGCTTGACCGGCGAACATTAGACGAGTCTGTGCAGGCGAAATTTAGTGTTATCGGCATCGAACCTTCGGGTTCGGTAAGCCTTTTATTATTATTATTATTTGTTCTTCTTTCCCAAGAAGCCTTCATCTGTACCGAAAACCTCTGTTGTTTTTTTTCGTCTACTTAGTTCCCGTTCTTACTTTTGTGTGTTCAACTTGGACATAACCCTTCATGGCTTTTTCTCCAAATATTTTTCTGTTCGTTATTTCTTCAATTCTGATTCTAGCTCGTTCAAGATCTTGTTTTACTTCCTTAATCCAGGTTATAGCCGTTTTCATTTCAGACAGTTTGTGGACTAATTTATAGATCATCCGGTTTCCTTCCGTCTTCCAAACGTGCCCAAAATATTTTAATCTTTTCTTTCTGAAGGTTTCATCTATTGGCTAATGTTGTGGTAAATTGTTTTGTTGGTTCTTGGTCTGTACTGTCCTTCACTGTTCTTGCCTCGTCCCATAATTCTCCTTAAGATTTTTCTCTTGTTTGTTTTCAAGTCTTTCTTCTCTTTCCCAAGGTTAGCGTTTCCGCTGCGTATAGCGCTTCCGGTTTTACATATATAGCTGTGTGGTTATGTTTGAATTTACTGTTCCAAGATATACATTTTTTGTTATACGTTTTTCTGGTCCTCACCAGTGCACTAAACATTTTTTTTGCTCTTGCTTTTACTGAAATTTCGTCTAACCCGTTTGCAGTGATAATTTCTCCCAAATATTTGAATTCTTCAACTATTTCGATTTTGCCATATCTTGTATCCACAAACTTCGTTGCTAAGTTGTCGATATCTTGTCATTAGGTTAGTTTTTCTGAATGAGATTTGTAATTCGGTTCTTTCTGCGATTTCCTTCAAGGTATTAATTTGTTGTATTGCTTGTTCACTTTCTGCAAAAATCACTAAATCGTCAGCGAAAGCCCGCCATTCGATATCTATTCCTCTGTTTACCAAAACATTTCTGTTGGTTTTGGAAAATTCTCTCATCACATTTTCTGATATACCTTTATTTATTATGAATTTAGTAGTTGGAACTATCTCTTCTCTTTCTTTATATTTTTATTTATTATAAAATAAATAAAACTTGATTATAACGTTTCGAGGTAATTTCTTTGCCTCATCTTCAGATTATTAAAAAATCATTTCTTTGCGTCTATTCAAAATTGTTTTTAGTTCTAAATTTAATGTTCCTCTAGTTCTTCCCATATGGTGTTCCATTTCCATATTATTAATATTTTAATATCAATTATTATAATAGAAGAGTAAAATGCTAGAAGAACATTAAATTTAGAACAAAAACAATTTTGAATAGAAATAAAGAAATGATTTTAATAATCTGAAGATGAGGCAAAGAAATAACCTCGAAACGTTATAATCAAGTTTAATTTATGTTATAATAAATAAAAATATAAAGAAAGAGAATAAATAAGTTCCAACTACTACATTCATAATTATATTAACTTTTCTATAATAATAATTGATATTAAAACCATTTTTTATTTTTTTTTATTTTTTATGCAATTTGTCTTTTCTACCGTTTATACTGCATGAATATTATCTTACAGCCCTATAACTAAGCTGCCAGTTGAGAAGTAAGTTACTAGAAACAACTTGGTACCAGTCTACTGCTCTTTTTTACCTTCCTCATGGCGACAAACTCCATACTCTCTGGAAAGTTCTCGATTACTTGTTAAATAAATAGGTATCATAAATCTATATTATTATTCTTATTTTGGGGGGAAATAATTAACCCAAAAAATAGTTTTATTCTATTGTTAATCAAATCACTTCGCATTTATCCCTTTTTTTCAAATGGTGAATTATTTAGAATCAACAAAGTTATGAGGTATTTAATAGAAGGAATAAATAAAAAACTTTAATAAATAAATAAGTACTGTTAGGCTATTAATACTATTAAAGGCTTCAGCCCCAAGGCCACAGCGAGTTTCATCAAAATCATTTTAATTTTTTTTGAAAAATGTTAATAAATTGCAAAATGATATAATTTAGGTCTTCTAGTAAGTCGATTTTGGTGAAAAGCTCCTGTAAATCCCAAGCATGTATACTTTTGCGGTAGGTCTAGTCCTAAAATAAAAAACCCTACAAAACTGCAATTGGAAGTTCCAATCGACTTTCATTTTTGAACGATACACAGATATACAAACACAAACTTTTAAAAAATTTTGAATTAGAATACAACTACATCTCTCAGCACAATGTTAAGAAATGTTATCATAAAAAAATAATAATAATAGCTGCGAAAATTACGTAATAAACTAAAAGAAAACGAACCAAAACAAAACAAATGTGAGAATTTGATGTTATACTCGTAATCCTCATCTGGTAAGTAACAACTTACATATATAAATCCACTCACAGATATCAAAACCTGAATTTCACATGATAATTCGAATACGAAAATGTTTGTGAATGTAATATTCCATTCGCAGTAATGTACATGTAAAAATCTGGTGCGGGCAACACACGATTTTCAGTCACTGCCGTTTCTAAAAGCGATTAAAGAATTTTCAAATACAGTTAAAGATAAAAACGAGAGAAACTGATAAATAATTAATTAAATTAAATTTCTATAGAAAAATTTGTTTTATTAAAAATCGATTATATTAATATTTGAAATAATAATCAGTTAGTTTTATCGGCTTTTCTTCGCTCTTTATTAATTTTTCCAAGTTGGGTATAAGATAATATTTTTTCTATGATCTTTAGCTTTTCAACCGTATATTAAGTCACGCCACCATGAGGCCATAGTGCACCTGCAGATCACACCATATTCCTTGAATCTTATTCAGCAGTCCTATTAACCTTTATATACCCTGTCCCTTCTCCCAGGGATCACTCACTCACTCTCTCTCTTCAAGTCCTCGCAGTAATTACGGTACGTAATCTATGTCAGATCTAGTATAGCCATATTGTTATTATCAAGATTGTCATTATTGTCTTTTAAAGTGTTATTATCGATATTTTGTAACTTTTGAATAAATAAAATATTTTTTTTTTACAATAACGAGCACGAACACCAAAATTGGCGCCCGAACAGGGACTGCATATTTTTATCGCAGTTTTAAGAACCGAGTTTCCGCAGATCCGAACTTTTTCCGCAAATCCAGAATTAGGACTACCGCCTAGGATTCCTCACCTGTGAAGACTCAAGATTTTGGCTTACCTACCGAGGACTACCAACTTCGAGATCTTCAGATTCTGGACGAGTTCACTCACCCCGAGCATCTCGCAACGCAGGCAAAGTCTCTTATCTGCACTCAACCTTGGCCGGACTTCACTGTCGTCAGGTATCCAGCTCAAGGACAGATCTTCACACCCCGTCGAAGATTATTTTGACAGCGTACTCAATTTTTGTAAGTTAATTTCCTTTACTATTGTAATTTTATGTCTGATGATTATTTAAATTCTTTAATCCTGCGAGTAAATAATTTAATATTAACTACAAATATGGCAAGCTTTCAAATTAAATCGGCAGACTACGATCATATCCCTAATTTTAATGGAAATCCACACAATCTGTTAAAATTCGTGACAGTTTGTAGACAAGTTTACCAAATCGTGTGTAAACCGGACAACTCGTTTAAGGAACTAAACGAACAAAGATTATTAAGTAAACTTTTAGCAAAACTTACGGATGAAGCTGATTATATAAATACAACGTGCGAATTTAGTCGTGTTGAAGAATTACTAAATTATCTCGAAAGAACCTTCAGAGACAGCCGCTCAATTGAACAATTATCGCATGAATTATTTAATAACAAAATACATCATAAGGAACACCCTCTTGATTTCCTTCAAAGAATTGATAAGATCCGCACTTTAATAATTTCTAAACATCGGATAGAAAACACACCAAATAGAGAAACAATTATTAGCGCATTAGAGAAAAGTATTCTTTATTTTTTTTACACTAACATGCCCCTTCACATAAGAACATATCTTATGACTAAAGCAGAAAAGTTAAGAACATTAGATGATTTGAGAAATTTAATTCAGAATGAGAACCATCTACTCTTCGATGACCTCATAAATTCGGGAAATATGAGAAGACCCGGAGAACATGATTACAAAAGAGGCTTCGACTATAAGAAAAAGTTCGATAAAAAACATCACAAACGATTTAATAATTGGCAAAATCCCAATAACCCGTATAACCCACATAATCAAAGACAAGAGCATCAATATCGACAACAAGAACCTCCACAAGACTACCGGCAGAATAATAATAATAATAATTATTACCAACAATGGCCCCGTCAAGAACAACAAAGGTATTTCAACGGTTCAGGTCGATACCGGAATCAAAATTATAATAATAATAAGAAAGATGAAAATCCAACTGTATCCATGAGAACAGTTAGCGCATTCGGGAATAAACCGAAACAGCCTAATTTCCAAATTCAGCAAGAAGACCCGAAAGACCAAGAAATCAGAGAATTAAGAGAGAAATTAGAAAAATTAGATCCAAATAATTCTTTTTTAGAGAAAGGCCCGCCAGACAATCAAAACACATAAAAGAAGAGAATAAAAGCCAACTGCCTTATGTTAAAGACCACGCGAATCGTAAATGGCTTATTGATACCGGATCTTGGAAGAATTATATAAGACCAGACATTGTACCACCAGATGTTGAAAGAGAAAAAGAAAATTTTACAATAAAAACAGCAACCGGAGAAGAACTTGGCACGGAATCTATTTCAGTTTATTGCAGAAATAATTTTCTTAAAAACCCCGAAAAAAAAAATTTTATCTATTTAATTTCAGTCCCAATTACGAAATACTACTAGGAAATGAGACAATGAGGGAAATGAAATTTAATATCGATTTCGAAACCAACAAAATAAAAACTCGCTATACAGAGTTTGATTTTATTATGGAAGACGAAGTTTTAAAATTAGTTTTGAAAGAAGGCGAAAATCAGATAAAAGTAGAACAAAATAAAAATCTATATTTTATTGACTATGAAGATGATAAGATTAAAATTAAACCTGGCATCTATGATCAAAATATAATAATCGACAGTAAAGTTAACGAAACCATATATTTACCTTTATACTATTTGCAAAAAGAAGAAGTAGAATTAACAGATTCTAATAAAAAAGGAAACCATGAAATAATAAAACAAATCCCCCAACTAATCAGAACCGACCATATACCTCCTCAAGAAAAATCAAATTTAATTAAATTATTATCGAAATATCCATCAGTATTTAAGACTGAAAATGATCCCCTTTCAGCCACTGATTTATTGGAGCATAAGATTAAAACAAAAACCGAAGACCCGATATATTCGAAAAATTACAGATATCCCCACCAATTCAAAGAAAATATTAAGGAAGAAATTAAAAAGATGTTAGAATCCAAAATAATAAGACCCAGCAATTCCCCTTACAATTCTCCCGTTTGGATTGTCCCGAAAAAGCCAGACGCATCAGGAAAAAGAAAAATACGAATGGTGATTGATTACAGGAAATTAAATCGAGAAACAACCCCGGATAAATTCCCCATTCCTAATATTGAAGACCTTTTAGGCAAATTAGGAAAAGCGACGATATTTACAGCAATGGACCTTTGCTCAGGCTTCCATCAAATAAAAGTCGAAGAAAGTTCTATCCCAAAAACAGCATTTTCTACAGATCAAGGCCACTTTGAATTCCTTCGCATGCCATTTGGACTCAGTAATGCCCCAGCAACGTTTCAAAGAGCCATGAATATCATTTTTTCAGATTCTATTAACGTTTTAGTCTATATGGACGATATTATAATTTTTTCTGAAAATTACAAAGATCATTGGAAACATTTAGAAGAAACTCTTAAAAAGTTAGAAAAACATAACTTAAAGATTCAGCTCGATAAGACAGAATTTTGCAAGAAAGAATTGTTATTCCTCGGACATATTATCAGCGAACGCGGCATAGAACCTAATCCAGAAAAGATAAAAGCAGTAAAAGATTTTAAACTCCCTAAAAATGAAAAAGAAATTAAAAGCTTTTTAGGATTAACTGGTTTCTATAGGAAAATGATACCAAATTACGCAAAGATAGCTTCCCCATTAACGAGATGTCTTCGAAAAGATCAAAAAGAAATCAAACCAGAGTTATATGAAAACGCTTTTGAGAAATTGAAACAACTTGTATGTAGTAGCCCCATTTTGCAAATTCCAGATTTCAATCAGGACTTTTTCTTAACAACTGACGCAAGTAATTTCGCCATTGGTGCAGTATTAGCACAGAAGAAAGATGGAAAAGAACTCCCTGTATGTTTTGCATCCAGAACACTTAATAAAGCAGAACAAAATTACTCAACAACGGAAAAGGAATGTTTAGCCATTATTTGGGCTTGCAATCATTTTCGACCCTACTTATACGGTAGAAAATTTTTCATATATTCAGATCACAAACCTTTAGAATATTTAAGAACGTGTAAAACACAGAACGCCAGATTAATTAGATGGAAATTATTGTTAGAAGATTTCGAATATGACATAAAATACATTGAAGGAAAGGCTAATAAAGTCGCCGATCATTTATCCCGTTACCCTATTGAAGAAAGGAAATTAAAAGAACCAGAATTTGATATTTTTCATACAGAAAATTCTCCTAATAACTATTCACAAGAAATCGTAGATTTATTACAAGAAATGGGAATAGAAGAAACCCAAGAAGAAGCTAACAATGAAAACTTAGAAGGAATTAATAATGATGAAAACATAGAAGAAAATAATAATGGTGAACACCAAGAAATAATTCAAGATGATATATCTTCTTTAGCAACGCAGCACTCCACAGAATCCTCCGATAACAGAATCTTAATAGTTGATGATAAATCTAGACCAGTAAATGTTGAGAAAAATCAAATAATAATAAAAAAGGGACACGCGAAAATTCAACGCGAAACAATATTCAATAATAAGCAAAGAACAACAATTGAATTTACTTGGCCTTATCATGAAAAAGATTTTGAAATAGAAGAAAAACTTTTAGAAATCTTAAGACCAAATATAACTTACGGCATATACTGCTCACCCATATCAGATTCTATAGAAAGTGAAAATAATTGGTATAATGCATTATTTAATAAAGTTGCATCACTCATTAGAGAAAAATTTCCCACAAATAGAATTAAAAGATATTATAAACTATTGCCAGATGTAAAGAACACGGAAGACCAGAAATTACTTATCCTTGATTATCATATCGCCAAGACATGCCACAGAGGTATAAATGAAACATATTTAGTTTTGAAAACCAAATTTTATTGGCCCAATATGAAAGATCATATCACAGAAATTATAAACAAATGTGACACATGTGGAAAAGGCAAATACGATAGAAGACCTATAAAACAAAAATTTAAAATTACTCCCACACCTGAGAAACCCTTTACAGATTTAATGATTGATACCTTACACATGAGTAATTATTACATTTATTTAATAGTAGATACTTTTTCCAAAAGAATATTTTCTTATTACGCAACGAGTTATAATGCCATAGAAAGCATGAAAGTATTGAAAAAATATTTAGCATATTTTCCAAAACCCCAAAAAATATCATGTGACAACGGAAGAGAATTCGACAATAACTTGTTTAAAGATTTTCTAAACTACTTAAATATTGAATTACATTATACTACCCCCAATCACCCTAACTCTCTTGGATTGCTTAATCGAGCAAGCTCTTCGTTATTAGAAATTTTAAGACTTATAAACATAGAAAACAAAGATGATAAAGAGGAAGATAAGTTAGAGCAAGCAACGACAGCATATAATAATTCCCTTAATCAAGATCTTAAAATGACCCCTAACGAAATAACTTTCGGTATCACTAATGAAACTTATAATGAATCCCCGGAAATAAAAGAATATCTTGTTCATGAGTACCATCGGAAAATGAAGCAGCTTTTCGAAATAACTAAGAAAGGTATAGAACAAAATAAAGAGAGAAAAATAGGCAAGTTAAATGAAAATAGAGAAGACATAGAAATCCCGGAAGATGTGTATATAAAGAGACAACAGAAAAAGAAAATAGATCCTAAATACGAAAAAGGAAAGTATGTTGATAAAAGATTTCAAAATAGAAATAAAGGTAGAAAGAAAAAACTCCACCCTGATCAAGTCAAACGACCGAAAAAGGTCACTAAGAAAAAGAAATCAAATAATAATAATAATAAACCTAGTACAAGTCAAAAAAAACCCAGAAATAACTGATGAAGATATTGAGAATGTCATAAAAGAAATAGAAACGTCTAATGTTACAGGAGTCAGCCAAGATGACTTTGAGTTCGACGACGAATTGTTTCAAGTATCTTCTGATCGCAGCGCTTACGGTTCAGATACAGACCCTGCTAATACAAGATTTATCTGACGGACCAGGAGCATCCATCGTACAAATTAATCCATCTTTTATAATTGAAGATTGGTACACATTTTTACATTATAAGAATCTTACAAATTTAACAAGAGAAATTCAAACCCTTAAGATTAGCATTGACGTATTAACAATTAGTAATGAATATAAAACTTTGCATAATATTATTGAACAAAAATATAACAAGATATTAGAAAAAATTAATCATATTGTAAATATAAATCGGAATAACCGATCAAAAAGAGGTTTAATTAACGGACTAGGCAATGCTATTAGTTGGCTCACCGGCAATATGGACGCCGATGACAAAGAAAAGTATGATAATATTTTAAATAAAATCGAGAGAAATATGTATCACATAGAGCATAATGAAAATGTTAGATTAGGATTAAATAAAGAATTAACATCTAAACTTAATAAAGAAGTAATTGTTTTAAATAAATATAAGGATAGTATAGAAAAAATAAATAATTTTACAGATTTAGCTCTTACTAAGTTAATGTATCATGATTTATTAGCCGTATTAGATTTAGTAGAAAATCAATTAAATGATATAGAATTTTCCTTAGAACAATGTAAATTAGGAATTACCCATCCAAGCATATTAACGACTAGAGAACTAGAACAATTAAACATACCGTTCGGAGAACCAATCACAGAAAATGTAGAATTAAACTGGTTACTTAGCTCCACATTTTGTTCCCTATCAGATACAGGATTAATTTATTATTTTATTAAAATCCCTTTGAAATCATTGCCAAAAACAACTTATTATGCTATGTCATATCCAGTTACAAGGAATAATAAAGTCATTACTCTAAAGATTAAAGAACAACTAATCATTAGATTTAAAAATTCGTTTTACAATGGAAATTGTATTAAATTCAATAATCATCATTACTGTAAAGACATGATAGAGATTAAGGACAAATGTATTTTAGAATTATGTAAGAATATAGAATTAAATGATTGTAAAGCTGTAGAAATAAGAACAAACCCTATAATCAAACTTATACCCACATTACACCAATATTTAACCTTTAATATTAGCAATGTAACAACTAGTGTAACAAACACACAAATGTATCATCTACCATCTACTAGCCTCCTTAATCTTAATGAAAAAGAGAAATTTGTAAATATAAATGTACCACTTTCTTATGTTGACAATGTAAATATTCCTTTTATTTCCTATCATTCTGTTAATAATAAAACTATTGTATCAACAAATTTTACTTTTGAGGAATTACAACAAATAGACTTAAGTAATATAGAAATAGAAGAATTAGAACCTTATGATATAACTGTATCCCAATTTATTTCTTATATATTTTATGTAATATGTTTATATCTTTTATGCTATAATCTTTATCGTCAGTATTGTAAACTGGAATTACTGTGTTCTAATCCTTCAAATGATAATCCAAGTACCCATCCTCAACCACCTGAATGTTTTGATGGCAGAGCCAGAGCTTGGTTTCAATATTTACAGAATAGACAAACCGTCCCAAATCCTTAAATTTAGAGTTCAGTGGGCTTCACTCTCATAAGGACGGAGGAGTCACGCCACCATGAGGCCATAGTGCACCTGCAGATCACACCATATTCCTTGAATCTTATTCAGCAGTCCTATTAACCTTTATATACCCTGTCCCTTCTCCCAGGGATCACTCACTCACTCTCTCTCTTCAAGTCCTCGCAGTAATTACGGTACGTAATCTATGTCAGATCTAGTATAGCCATATTGTTATTATCAAGATTGTCATTATTGTCTTTTAAAGTGTTATTATCGATATTTTGTAACTTTTGAATAAATAAAATATTTTTTTTTTACAATAACGAGCACGAAACACCAAAATTTTATACATCTATAATACTGTTCTTAAGTTCAAAAACAATAATTGCATTAAAAAAATATTTTTGCAGATATCAGTTTAGTTGGTTATCTAATTTATTCAACTTAAATATTTACCGGTTTTCTAAATTAGCTAAACAAATGATATGTTCAATTTCATAAAAACAACAAAATCAAAGGTACATTAGAGAAAGAAAATTTAAAATTTAGGAATTTAAGTCCTGTCAGACTATTTCAATCTGAATGAAACCTAGCTCATATTACAGCCCGTTCAATTTTACATAGACATAGCGAGTTAAATCGAAATGGTTTGAGCCGTTTTTGAGAAAATCGTAAAAAGGTGCAAAATTCATGGTATAAAGTACATCTTACCAGCTGATTTTGATGAAAAAGTTTCTGTAACATTGTTGCCTTGAATATGAAATTTCAGTTTCACAGGACTTTTAGTTTTCACCCCGGAGTTACCACACAGACACACACACACAGATCTTTTTTCGGGACTTAGTTATTTGGACTCAGGGGACCCTAAAACGTGTATTTCCGTTGAAAAATGGAATTCGAAAATTTTCACGATCGCAATACTGTCCCTTACTATATATTTTATATATATAGGGAAATGAAAGTAAAAATATGAGAGATTTAAATAGAAATGATTTTTTTTGCCTTTTATATAACGGATATGAATCGAAGCATAAGGAGACCCTTAATAAAGGAGGTTTATCTCAGAGCTATCACCTCAGGAGCAGGGGGAGAGGACAAAGGAAATGAGGATGGACTCGTCCAATTGCTATTTAATTCGCGGCCCTTTGTCGAGGATTGGCCGATTGTCAAAGGCGGGCTTAGCCAATGAGCTCTATCCGTTCACTCTGTAAAGCCAATCACCGCTTCTCATTAAAGCCGAATTAATTGTGCTGTTAGGTCTCTGAAGTCGGAGGTCGCACATTGGACCTGTGAAGTGAGTATTGTGTACTGATGTGGTCTCTTGAGTACTGTGTACTGATGTGGCCGCAAGAGTACTAACAGCGAGCTTGGCTCTAATTGGTCCTTATCTACGAGGCTGTGAGGTCACGGATCATAACATGTCGACCTCACTTGTGTTGCTAACCTCAGTTGAACTAATAGTTAGCATAGAACCATAAAAGAGACAATTTAACTCTTGCATATTTTAGTATAAAAAGATGTACTTTTTAATAACGAATTTCAGTCATTCGAAGGTGTTACTAACACGTAATGAAATTAAAAAACGCTGCAAATTACTACACAATAGTTTATTATTTCAAAATAACAATATTACAAGCGCCTTGCTTGGAATCCTCACACTAGACTGAAACAAGAAACTTCCTGCAGATACCGCTTACTACAACACTTAATAGACAAACGATCAAAACTCTCTATTTACTACAAATATAATTTAGATCACGATTATCCGACCTATTTGGACCTATGGCATTGAGCTATGGGGGTCCACTAAACTATCAAACTCCTCCCGCATCCAATCCTTGCAATCCAAAATCCTACGAAAAATCCTCAATGCTCCTTACTTTGTAACTAATAAACTCATCCATAGAGACCTAAATATCCCACTGGTTGCAGACTTGGCCCGCAATAGATACACCTCCTTTAATTCCAAACTACCTGCCCACTCAAATCCGCTTATCCGAAACCTCTCATCTACATCTATTCCCGGTAATCCATCGAGGCGCCTGGAAAGACGGTGGCCTCGAGTCCTGCTCATGAAATAAACTTTGAAGTACTACCACTGGGTAGATTCTTTACATGTCTATTCATGCCTGTTATTGTAATTCAGCCATTTTACTTATTGTATTTGTATATACAGTTTTAAAATACAAAAAAATATATTATGAAAAAACAAAACAATATTAGGGTATAACTGTTAAAATAGCTGTTGATAGGTAAGTAATATAAAAAGTAATAATTCAAAGAATCATGTCGTATCACTACTGTTGATTTCAAAACGCAATATCTAAGCTAGTTTTTAACCAATTTTAATGATTC
This sequence comes from Piezodorus guildinii, assembly GCA_023052935.1. NCBI lineage: Eukaryota > Metazoa > Arthropoda > Insecta > Hemiptera > Pentatomidae > Piezodorus > Piezodorus guildinii. Next base: position 212,547,859 of record CM041292.1, on the reverse strand, counting down.
TTTTTTCATTTAGTCGAAAATTTAATCAATAAATGGCACTAAAAGCAAAACAAAAATGGAATTTTTATATTTATTAATTAGAAGAAACGGGATTTTTTTATTCGTTATTCGGGTTTTACGCATCTTGAAACGTAAGCTCTCAAACTTTGGGGGGGGATTATTTATTTATTGTTTTTTTTTGTTTGATTACAAATGTCCATTATTGAAAATAACCAACCAAAATCAAAAAAAGAAATATAACAGTAGGTAAATCGAAACATTGTCTTGTTTATTTTTAAAGCAATGTTTATAACATTCTATAATTCGTGATTGCATTTTCTGTTGTAGTTTATTATACTTTTAGTTTTTCTTTTCAAAATTGAATCATTGTAATCGACTATGGAAAAAAAAAAAAGATTTCCTCACTTAATTTGAGGTCATACGTTTCACCGAAAGTGGAAACCTCATAACGATTTTTTAAAACATTCCGTCTGTCTGTTATAGAATTTTTGAACACCGAAAATGATTGAATCATGGACTATAATTAGTGCTAATCCATTGAGTATAATTGAAATTGGTCAGGAAATAGCGGAGATAAAGGGTTCTGAACTTAGGGGTGGTGATTAGTCATTTTTCTTGAATAAAAATTAACAGTATTGCTGGTTTGTGGTTTGCTTATGTGGGACCTATTATAGCTCAAAAAGATTAATATACTGATTATCAAGTCTGAGAAACATCCTTTAATGAGAATGTTTTTTTTTTAAAGAATAACAATCCTGCTGTAGATAATGTTGGACTTACCGATCGCTACAGCATTTTCTTGACAAACGCTCTTTACATCCAACTTGCAACTATTTCGTTTACATTATGTCTATAACAAATATGAAAAACAATTTTCTTCCCCGTTTTCAGATATTCCATTTCGTTTTTTTTATTTACAAAACAAATTCATTTTTCATCTCCCCAACCGCTTAAGACTATCCCTATCCAACCCTAAATAACCACTTTGAAACGACAGTAACTATTATATGCTAGCAATAGTATAGGTTTTATTTTCTTCACTGGATTCAAATAACTCCACACGGATGAACAAGTCTGTAAGTAAATATTCTTTTTTTACTATATTTATTCAAATTTACAACTGTATTGTTTAATAGATCAAGTAGATTTGAGGTTGTTGTTGTTTTTAATTGTTTTCCAATTTCACCACTCATTTAAAAAAAAAACGAGACATTCATTCAAATTTCACTAACAAAATTATTCATTAATAAAAAAGCAAACAGCTTTAAACGAAATTTTAAATAAATAAATACAATAGAAAAATCGCGCCATGAATAAAAATCTGGTGCGGCCAACACACGACTTTCACTTACCTCCATTTTAAAAATCAATGAAAAAATGTTCAAATACAGTTAGAGATAAAAATACGTGGAACTATTAAAGAATTAATTAAATTGAATTTCTATAGAAACATGTGTTATATTAAAAAATCTATTAAATTACTATCTATAAAATAATCACTTAGTTTTATCGTTTTTTCATCACTCTCTTTTAACTTTTAAGAGCTTGTGTATGAGATGATATTTTTTCTAAAATCATTAGCTTTCCAACGGTATATTATGCATGTATATTACTGTTCTTAAGTTACAAAACAAAATCTTGCATTAAAAAAGTATTTTTTAAAGTTTTTTCCTTTAGTTGGGTATTGAATGCATTAAATTTATATATTTTTTTTCATCAGTGGTAACAAGAAAATAATATTATTTTTATAGAATTAACAATATTAAAGGTATTTTTGAGAAAGAAAATTTAAAATATTGGCATTTAAGCCCTGTCAGACCATTTTAATCAGAATGAAACCTACATGACGTTTAAGCCTATTAAATTTACATCGATATAGCGAGTTTAAACAAAATCGTCGGAACCGTTTTAGAGAAAAACAAAAAAAGGCGCAAAATGCATGGTATAAAGTGGCTCTTCTGGTAAGCTGATTTTGATGAAAAAGGTTTTGTAACGTCTCAGGCGTATATTTGTCTTTTATATGAAATTTTAGTGAAATTCACACACGGACACACACATGGACCTTTTTGCTGGACTTGGTTATTTGGACTCAGGGGATCCTCAAATGTGTATTTCCGTTGAAAACTGGAATTTGAAAATTTTCACGATCGCAATACTCTCCCTTACTATATATAGTAAGTGAAAGTAAAAAATCGGTTGTCGAAAACCTTATAGCATGTTACTCAAATTTAATAAACATATATTAATAATACGTCTGAATAATAATAATAAATACAAAATAAAATGAAAACAAATAAACAAAAGAAGAAAACCCCAGATTTTTTCAGATGGTATAATAACCGGAAATATGATCACGTCTACGGGCGTATTCTATATACGTATATATAATATGAAGACATAATGCTCTATACATTTCCATAGACTTTGTGTTACACCACATTGTTGAGGAGTAATTCAATTACCATTCAACAGGCTGCCCGCTCTTGCAACCAGATCATTTTCGTTGCGGCGCCATGGAAAGAGGACCATTAGCATCTAGTAGAGGCTCATTAATAGTGTTCCATTGTCCGTGGGGCTTCATTAGACTAACACGGTATTAATTAAAGCCCCATTCATTGGTGACCGTTACAGTCACTTAGTAGCTGCAATTGAATCTAGGCCTAGCTACTCTTTCGCCGGCCTCAGTCACTAATCTGGGGGTGGATTTGGAGGGGCGCAAGTGTAATTTAGGCCGGACAATAGCCCTCAGCCCTTCCTATCTCCGGGTGGTTACCTCTAACCCTCCGGTCCTGGGTTGAATCGACCCATCATTAAGTGAAAGTTCTTAGTACAATATAATATAATTGATTTTTTTTTTTACTGATTGGATGAGGAAAATCGTTTCTTTGATATGTAGGTTAAGGAGTGATTTTTTAAGGCGGGATTGGATGGTTTCAAGTTTTGAGAGAAATTTTTTGTTAACATTGAAGTGGTTAAAATTGTTGGAAATGAAGTGGGGGAATAAAGAATGGGAGCGGCATTTTAGAAGGAAAATGAGCGACTCCTCTTTGTTGGCTAATTGTTTATGAAGATGGGAATTTCGGTTAAGAAGAGGTTTTTTATCAGGATATGTTGATTTTAGAATTACAAAAGAGTTTACCTCAGTTCTAGTGTTATTTTCTGATGTTGCTGTGATTGTTGCTGGAGATGAAGTAACAGTAAGTGATGAATCGGCATCCGGATGTTGTGAAGGTGACACTGGTGATGAACATGTATTGGTAGGTTTATAAGATGAAGATTACATATCTCAGATGTGATGGTTTCTGAAGTTTGCGATGATGAAGTTGAGGTCCCAAGTAGAGTGAATTATATCGAGGATGTATAGTCGACTGTAGAAACTATTATAGGTGGAATAGTCAGGAATCAGTCATTTTTTTGAAAAGATTTTTAATGTTGCCAACGTTTCGACCCAAGCTTGTGAGCCATCATCAGTTTATGCTTGGACATAGCTCAGTAATGCCCTGATGATGGCTCACAAGCTTTGGCCGAAACGTTGGCAAAATTAAAAATCTTTTCAAAAAAATGACTGATTCCTGACTATTCCACCTATAATAAAATATAATTGGTAATAATGATATTAATTTGATATATGTAACACTCCAAAACATTAGTTTAATTTTAGTTATTAAAATTTACAACTGTATTATTGAAAAAATCAAGCAACTTTGAGGAGAATAGTATATAATGGCATGATTCAGGTGTAGAGAAACTACCCATTGGCAGCTAAAAAAAAAAAAAAAAAAAGTTCTCATGCCTCATGCTTTGGAGGATTATCATGAATAGAAGAGGATGTTACCTCGGGTCAAATCAAATTTGGAATATTGAGATCGTTATGGACGAGGTTATTCGCGATAAAGTAAGGAGCATAGAGGATTTACGAAAACCCTTCTATAAAACCCTTTTATATGGTGGAGGTTGGATTCGAGAGGAATGGGATGGTTTAGTACAGCCCCATAGCTCTACTCCGTATGTTCTGATTGGTCTTTGATAAGCCTTTTGTAGTTAAGAGGAAGGGCTGTACGTGTGTAAGTGTTGAAGTAACCGATAATGGCGAGCAGTTTCTTGTGGTTTTAGTCTTGTAAGAGAGGAATTTACGGAGTTTGTACTACAGTCATAGATACCAGATGTACCCCAAAATAGTAAAAAAGAAATTAATATTGAAAAAAAAAAGTTATTATGCTGCTACATATACTTAATAACTAAAGAAATGATCAAGGGAGTTAGCCATTATCAGGGTTGATCCTTTTTTTCAAATTATATTTCTTGGAAAAATTTTAAATATTTAATTTAAATGAAGAATAAGATAAATTATGGTAGCTAACTAAACAATAACGAACAAAGATGGAAATACTGACAACCGATTAGCAGCTAAGCTATAAAATTTATTTATTTATATTACAAACGACCCTCAAGACTTGATAACAAATCTTATTTGGTCATAAGGTATAAAATTAAGGAAAACAGTTAAAACTGAGAAATAGATAAATAAAAAAGTGACACGTAAAAACATGTTATCTTTAAATGATCAACAAATAAAAAACTTATAAATTGAATTAATCAAAAAACCTGCAAAAAATATATATGATAATATAATGGATAGCTTCCAATTTGGACCAACTGAGACATACCAGATGGGTTTATCAGACAGTCCAGATAATAGCATAAGTATTCAGAAAGCTCAATTTAATATGGATCTGGTTCAGTTTTATTTCGTTGCCAATCCATAAATTTAGGCTTGTCTTTTTCACTTTGCTGGGTTGCTTATATATTTTTTTTTAACATATTTATTGGTATTTGCAACTGTACAATGATATAGATAAAGTAAATGTGATGAAATTTTTTTTTTTTTTTTTTTTTTTTTTTTTTTTTTTTTATTGAGATATATTACAATTTGTTACAAAATGAACAATAATAATATTGATAAGAGACCACATTCATACTATATATACAGAAAATAATAATAATGGTCAAATTTCATAAAATATAACATAAATTCAAATATATACAATAAAATAATAATAATAAATAAAAAACAAAACAAATCGAAACATAAACCTATTATTGAGATAAATAAAAAGTTGGCAAATAAATAAACATCTTACACACAATCATAACTATATACAATATATACAATTGCTAAAGGAACCCCAGCAAACGCTTTTTCCTCCACTTGTGGAGGAAAAAGCGGAATCCAAGAGATCCCAGCACCTCTATCTCAGCCGCATCACTGGTCTGAGCCAGTGGAGGCTGAGTTAGGGCGCTGTAGCCGTGATGAAAATTAAGAAAATAACATGAAATACATGTAGAGACACTATCCATTGGTAGCACTGTATGGGATGGGATGTGTGGAGCTGGATAGGGATTGTGCTAGAGGGTTAGAATGATGAGTAAGTTTCTGATGAATTCGGATGTCACCAGGTCTAAAATAAATGGAATATTAAGGTTGTGGTGTAGGGTACAGTTGGTAACGTAATAAGGAGCATTAACTATTGTTCGAAGGACTTTGGGTTGGAATGATTGGATGCATTCGATGTTAGAATATTTAGCTGTCCCCGACAGTTTAAGTCCGTAGGTCCATATAGGTTTAAGTCCTGTCTTGCATATTAGTAATTTGTTTTCAACTGTAAGATCTAACAAACTATTAAATAAGAGGAAGCTAAACTTATTACTTTCATTCTCCATGGAATGCTGATGTGTTTGTTTAAAACTTCCTTTTTTTTAAACTTTGAGCAACCAAAAAAAAAAAAATCTGGTGCGGGCAACACACGTCTTTCACTTACCTACATTTTTAAAATCAATGAAAGAATTTCGAAATACTGTTAGAGCTAAAAATACGTGAAACTATTAAAGTATTAATTAAATTGAATTTCTATAAACGTGTTTTATGAAAAAAACTTTTATATTATTATTTAAAACAATCACTTAGTTTTATCGGCTTTCTATCACTCTCTATTAACTTTTAAAAGCTTATGCCTGAGATAATATTTTTTCTAAAATCTTTAGCTTTCCAATGGTATATCATACATGTATATTATTGTTTTTATGTTTAAAAACGAAAAATTGCATTAATTTTTTTTTTCTGTTTTCTCCTTTAGTTGGGTCTCGAATCCATTATATTTATATATTTACTTGTTTTTTATCAGTGGTAACAAGATAATATAGTTATTTTTATAGAATCAACCCAATTAAAGGTACTTTGGAGAAAGAAAATTTATAAATATCGGCATTTAAGCCCTGTCCGACCATTTTAATCAGAATGAAACCTACATGATATAAAAGCCCGTTATAGCGAGTTTAATCAAAATCGTCGGAACTGTTTTTGAGAAAATCGAAAAAAAAGTTCAAAATGCATGGTATAAAGTGGCTCTTCTGGTAAGCTCATTTTGATGAAAAAGGTTTTGTAACGTCTCGGGCGTATAGTTGTCTTAAATATGAAATTTCAGTTACATAGGACTTACCGTTTTCGCCCGGGAGTTACCACACACACACACACACACACACACGCACAGACACATACTCAGACCTTTTTTCTTGACTTGTGTATTTGTGGACTCAGGCGACCCTAAAATGTGTATTTTCGTTAAAAACTGGAATTCTAAAATTTTCACGATCGCAATACTTTCCCTTACTATATATAGTAAGTGAAAGTAACATTACTTTCCCTTACTTTATATAGTAAGTGAAAGTAATATATTAATTTATAGACTTTTATAAAATACAATTATGGAATCCGTAAAGGGGAAATAACTAAGTAAATATATTATTTATAGTTCCATCTTATTTACAAGAGATCCACATGTGTCATGGACGAGGTAGGTTTCTAATCCCTCAGTATCATGAAAATATCAAGTTTTTACATGTTTGAAACTCCAACGTCTAATATATTTCACAGGATGAAGGTAGAAAATGTTAATGTAAAAATTGAAGAGACAGTACATTTCCCTGAAACAACTCAATCCTGTATTCACTCTTACTATAATATATAAAAGAAAGATTATAAAAAAAAAAAAAAAAAAAAACGTAAATAAAATGTTTACATTTTTTAACTGTAACCCTTAAATTCATTAAATATAAAAAAAAAATACATGCATCACTAGTAATACATTAACTTTTTTTATGATTCAAAGGATTATAGGAAAATGTAGTGCAAAACCAGCGTTTGATATTCTTACATTTTCATTACAGCATTAGTAGTAAGTAATAAGCACCTAGAAATGCAACATCTTATACCTCTGATATTGTCAAGAAACCTATAGAAATATATTAAGATCTAGAAAAATGATATTACGATTTATGCTAATTTTATAATTTAATCTATGTCTGACTCATTATCATCATGATCTCATCTCTCAGTATAATGAAAATACTTAGTTGTTCCTTGTTTTCAAAAGTTGTCCATTGTCACACTCCTACTTCGTCTAAGATATTCCACCCAATCGCCCCTTGTTGACATCGGAGATATCAATACAAACTCTGGACCCCATATCTGTCAAAACTGTCACTGCAGTTTTGAAGGAGTGGAACAATTAGTAGGCATTGCTTTTTGTATTATTATTTTTGTTATTTGTAACCTAAAAATATTGCTAGAATTTATTTTATTTTCTGGATGTAATTAGTTGACCGTTGAGAATTACTGGAAGGAATTAGTCCGAGTGGCGGTCATTAAATGAAACAACTAAATAGTTTCAACTATTTTATTGTTCGCCAAAGTTTCGACCCCCTTTGTGGGTCATCAGGACGCATGGTGGGAGAATGGAAATTGATCTCTAATCTGTTTCCATTCTCCCACCATGCGCCCTGATGATGACCCACAAAGGGGGTCGAAACGTTGGCAAACAATAAAATAGTTGAAACTATTTAGTTGTTTCATTTAATGACCGCAACCAGGACTCATTCCTTCCAGTATTTTTTATTTCATTTTGCCTCTGTTGTTTCTGTATAAAATAACTATTCCTATAAATATTATTGAAATGTGAAAATATAAGCTTTGTATATCTGTAGTAATAGGCACATTGATATGTGAAAAATTAATTATTTTGTCTGTAAGATAGGGGCTATAGCCCGAAGACAATCAAATCTATCTATCAATCCCATACTAATCTTGTTTTATTTATTTAAATTTATTTGTTATTTTATTGTTTTTAATACTTTTTTTTATAAATTTCTTTCTCTTTCCCCGTTACCTATATAAATAATTACGTTTGTAAACAATTAAATCTATTTTATGTATTCTGACCAGATATCTTTATTTGTGACTTTTATGTTATTCTTAAGGGACTATATCCAGGATAAAATCATTTTCTATAATATTTTGTTCTAAGAAAATAAGCCAATTTACCTTCGATCTGCATTCAGAATTTATCTTTGAATGATTTCAGTTTTTTCTAAGGTAATAAAAAACTAATTAATTAGCACAGTAGTACTCATCGATCAATTACTAAGTCATCTCAAACCAAACATTCTGATCCTGAGGCAAATGCTGTGTGTGCATCTGCCAAGGAGAGAGGATGGATGGTAACACAAGACCCCGCTGCAGCTGCCCTATCTCCGACACACGAGACAATAATGACTCCGCAGGCTGACTATCCGTCCGTTATTGTTTGTTTTTGTTTTTGTTTGTCTGTCCCTCCGGCCATTAGTCTGTTTGACCTTCGCTCTCGCCGAATCTGGCTGCGCAAACAGCAGGGGTTCCGGTACTTGAAACTTGTTCTAGGAACTTCTGGGAGTTCCGAGGCTCAAGCTGGGTAAACCTTTAGGTTGAAGTTGGAAGGGAACGTCGATCAAATACCAACCACTTTGATTGATTGGATAAATTATCCGTTGAAGCTGGATCTTGATACGGTTTCCTGACCATCTATGTCCTCTTTGATGCAGATACATGCCGAAATTGTATAAATATAAAAGAAAAGTTATAGGAAAGTTGCTTTAACTAACTTTAATACTTATGGGCTTTTAGTGATGTGTATGTATTCTCGTTTCCTCCTGGATTATGGCTTAGAAAAAATAATTTTATTTAAAAAAACATATCTCTATAAACACCTTATCTTATTTTTAACTGAAAAATACCTGTTATATCTTAAATAACACACATATGTATGTATGTGTATATATATATATATATATATATATATATATATATATATATATATATATATATATATATATATATATATATAAATAAATATATGAAGCCATATTAAATTGGGGTCTCCTGTAGTGTTGTGTTTTTGTTATTTCTAAAATGTCATAAAGTACCTAGATACCCTGCCCTTCAGAAGTTAAAGATTACCTATAGTTTACATCAATTAATCTGCTTGAAATGCACTACGCAAACCAACTGAAATTTCATTTTTTTTTTAACTGTTCTTAAATTAAAAAAACACGAAAATTACCTTAGGCAGTCGGGTTTATTTCAAATAAGACATAAATATAAATTGAATTCTAGATAAATACACATTAATTTCAAGAAATAAAAAAAAAAATTAATATTTCAAGAAACCTTTCCAGGATAAAAAATATTAACAATTAAGACTGATTATTAATAATAAAAAGGTTACCGAACCCGAAGGTATAATGAAAACGCCAAATCTTTCCTGCACAAATTTGATCAATGTTCACCGTAATCATACTGAACACAATTCTCCCATCGACACTTCGGCCTTCCTCTCGGGCGCCTACCAGTAAGTTCAGCTCATACCAAGTTTTTCGGAATTTGTTCATCACTGAGCCCAACAAGTTTACTCGGCCATTTAAGTCGCCTCGAAGCTATCAACTCAATTATACTGATATGATACGCAATTATAAGTTCCGCAATTCTGGGTTGTGTGACCTTTTAGATTCCCTGCTGACCTTGTCTGTCAATAAATATAAATATTTTACGTATTAACATATTCTCGAAAATCTTAAGGCACTATTCATCATACAATAAGGAACTAATAAAAATTAATAAGGTCTGATAAAATCTTTAATATCTTTGTCGCATTTATTTAGTTATTTATTTTTCAGTTACTTGAAAAATTTATAGGACTTTAAAATTAAAACAAACAAATAAAATACTCTAAATTCACAAAAAAAAAAAAAAAAAAAAAAAAATCTGGTGTGGACAACACACGACTTTCACTTACCTCCGTTTTTAAAAACGATTACAGAATACAGTAAAATATAAAAATTAGTGAAACGATTAAAAAATTAATTGAATGGAATTTCTATAGAAACATGTTTTATTAAAAAATCTATTATCTAAAATAATCACTCAGTTTTATGGGATTTTTATCACTCTCTAATTAACTTTTAAAAGCTTGGTATGATAATAATATTTTTCTAAAATCTTATGCTTTCAACATATATCATGTATATTCTGTTCTTAGTTTCAAAACGAAAAATTGCCTTTAAATATTTTTTTTATTTTTCTCCTTTAGTTGTTTTTCAAATTCGTTCAACTTGCATATTTTATATAGTTATTCTTATAGAATCTACAAAATTAAAGGTACTTTAGTGAAAGAAAATTTTGAAATTTCGGCATTTAAGCCCTGTAAAAACCTACATCATATTAAAGCCCATTAAATTTTACGTCGATATATAGAGTTTAATCAAAATCGTTAGAGCCGTTCTTGAGAAAACGTAAATACGTACAAAATGCATCGTTTAAAGTGGCTCTTCCGGTTAGCTGATTTTGATGAAAAAGTTTCTGTAACATCTCGGGCGGATGGTTGTCTCAATATGAAATTTCAGTTTCATAGGACTTACCGTTTTTCCCCGGGAGTTACCACACACACACTGACCTTTTTGCTGGACTTGGTTATTTGGACTCAGGGGACCCTAAAATGTGTATTTCCGTTGAAAACTGGAATTCACGATTGTAATACTTTCCTTTACTATATATTTCATATATAGGTAAGTGAAAGTAAAAATTAATTTAAAAAACAACATGAATAATGCAATGCATTTTCTCTTCTGTCAGTAAACAGATTGCCGAGTGTGACTCAGGCAGACAAAAGAGAAGAAAACCCAGGACAGAGCCACTTAGTGAAGGAAATGCTTAAAGGAAAGCGTAATAAATAGACTGGAGGAAGATTTATCTCTGGAAAACTAGGACTGGAGAGGTCGGCCATTGTTTGCTGGCACTCTTCCTGCCTCCACCGCAGCTCTTTATAGATGAAGGGGACAACTTCAACCAATAACTTACCCTCTTTATCTAGTATTTGACGTTTCGATATTCTTATTCTATAGGAGAATGAGAATGGATACATCTCTCTTTCATAGGACTTATTTTAGAAATCTGTTCATACCAAGCATTGTATCTTTTCCAAGTATGTCATAAATATATATAACCTTGTTAATTGTGTAGCAATGATAGATTATTTTGAGATACAGGCATCCCTAAATTTATATAGTAAAATACTATTGTATCAATGTACAAAAATAAGTACCTTAGCATACGAAATGAAACTTTGTTAGATAAATCTTTAAAGAGTATCTAAATTTCTTTGATAAATGATTTAATTAATCTTTAATTTTTATATTTGTTATCACCTCTACAATGCAGGGTCATTGGCATCATCATATTAAATTATACTCTGTTGTAGTACCTAAAATCTTTAAATATTTTAACTGTGGGTATATATGTTTTTTTTTTCGTCTTCGATTATTTTTTTTCAGTGTGAGTGGCAATCCAATATTTTTTCTCAAGTTCTCGTATTTTTTTTTTTTTTTTTGCATTCTATTAACAAATGGGATAATCAGCTGATGCGCTCTATGATAACAGTCATACGTTACTTCGTCTCTCAGATTTTTGCTTTTTTCAGTAGGAATTCGCTTGAGTTCAATCTGGAAAACATCACTAGACCTCAGGAATACTACAGCAGTGAATATTGGAGAAATTTCGGTAAGCAAAGTTATAATTTACTTTGTACAATCACGAAAAAGTGAAAGGAGGGTCACTGATCAGCTGATTGCCGCTAGCTCGGCAAGCTCGGGCTTGCTTTTCTTTTCCTTATCTTTCTTTTATTTATTTTTTTTTTCCTTCTTATTCTTATTTCATTATATATTTATTTCTATTTATTTTTTTTAATCAATGCGATATTTTCACCAAGTGATGTCCTCGAAAGTTACAAGTAAAAGATCTAGATCTGCAGGTTCAAACTCGTCTCCCACAAAGCAGAGACCTCGCCGTGATAATAATAAAAAAATGATTCCACCAGCGACTGCTTCAGCTACCTCTTTAGGATCTGAACCACAGCCTAGCACATCATCACAAGGATTAACTGAAGAATCGCCGTTTTTTACACCGAACCCATTTCAGATCCTTCAAATTGAAAAAGAAACAATGGAATCTTCTCCTATACCAAAAGAACCACAACCTCCACCAATATTTGTTAAAAATATTAAAAACTTTCAACTTCTGTGTGCGCATCTAAACAAATTAACCGATCCTAACAGTTATTATTGTATAAGTAGAACCAGTGATACTAAAATATCCCCGACTACCGCCGAAACCTACAAAAAATAGTAAAATATCTGACGGAGACCAAAGCTGATTTTCATACATATCAGTTACGCCAGGAGAGAGCTTTAAGGGTTGTAATTAGAAACCTACACCCTTCGACACCAGCAGCAGCTATCCAAGAAGAACTGACGGAGATAGGCTATAAAGTGCGACAAGTCACCAACGTCCTAAAAGATAAAATTCCTCTGCCTCTATTCTTTGTGGACTTGGAACCATCAGCAGGAGTTGAAAAAATTTATGACCTCAATAGATTATACTATACTAGCGTAAGAGTTGGAAAACCTTACACTAAGAAAGAAATAGTTCAGTGCCACAATTGTCAGGCATATGGTCATACCAGAAGTTATTGTCACCACATACCACGCTGTGTGAAATGCGGTGAACAACATAAGTCAGAAGAATGTACAAGACCAAGATCAACACCCGCTGTTTGTGCTCTGTGCCTCAAGGACCACCCGGCTAGCTACAAGGGATGTCAAGTCTACAAGAACCTCAAAAGCAGATACCAAAAACCTCAGAATCTGGATGAAACAGCTGAACCGATCAGAAGCAGAAGACAACCTTCAAAAACAATTGATTCCAATGTAACATTTGCCCATCTACTTGGAGGTGGGAACCAGAACAAAGAGGCCGAGGCCCTGCCGGAACAACGCACACTTCAAAATCCTCAAACCGTTCCACAACCAACTATTCCTCAAAATTTACCCAACCCTCAAAAACCTCATCCGCATCAAATTTCTCATATTCCTCCTCCATCAAATGTCTCAGACCTTAAAAGTTTGATGACATCCTTCATCACTGAAATCAAATCCCTCGTTATGCCGCTAATATCACTACTTACTAATCTTGTATCAAACTTAATCCCTTCCTTAAAAAATCCTTAAATGACTTCACCTAACTCCTTATCCATTCTCCTATGGAATGCGAATGGTGTTAGAAATCATACTGACGAACTTACAGCTTTATTGCAAGACAAAACCGTTGACGTAGCACTTATTACTGAAACTAGACTAACCACTAAACAGTACTTTAAAATACCTCAATACGTAACATACCGTACGGACCACCCAGACGGCAAAGCCCATGCCGGTACTGCTGTCATTGTGCACCAGTCCCTCTCTCATCACTTACTCCCACTTCCTACCTATGATTTCCTACAAACCACAGCCATAGTAATCAAAACTTTTTCCTTTCCGGTAACCCTTACATCAACATATTGCCCTCCCAAACATTCCATTTCCAACACCGAATTTGTATCCTTTCTAAATTCCTTAGGAAATCATTTCATTCTGGGTGCAGACTTAAATGCCAAGCATCAACAGTGGGGTTCGAGAACCACGAATTCTCGTGGACGAAATTTGCTGTCTGCACTCAACTCCCGTCATTTCAATCTCCTGCCTCCTGATTCCCCTACCTACTGGCCAACCGATCCCAACCGTAATCCTGAAATAGCATCCTTAATCCTGCAAAGACACCTTTGTCTTATCGAGAACTGGTGTAATGCTTGGCGTGTTAAGGTTAATGAAATCAAATGCACCCACGTCACCTTCACCCTTCGACGCAAATCCTGTCCAATGGTTCATTTCAATTCCATACCGCTTCCTTCCTCAGACACAGTCCGGTATCTTGGCTTACTACTAGACAAAAGATTGACCTGGAACCCACATACAAGACTTAAACGAAAAGAACTCAACAGACGATTCGGACAGTTATACAGACTACTAAACAGAAAATCTAAGCTTACAGTTGACAACAAATTATTACTTTACAAGACAATACTGAAACCAATGTGGACCTACGGACTTGAACTATGGGGGACAGCCAAACGTTCTAACATCAAACGCATTCAATCCTTTCAATCCAAAGTCCTCCGAACAATAGTAAATGCTCCTTATTATGTCTCCAACTATACCTTACACCACGACCTTAATGTTCCATTTATTTCAGACCTGATTCCATCTAAATTTTCCAAATTCCACCAGAACCTCATTCATCATCCTAATCCTCTAGCACGATCCCTATCCAGCTCCACTCATCCATACAACCCTCCTAGAAGGTTGAAACGGCAGTGGCCCCGAGACATATTGTAAACATCTATTCTGGAGTTCTGACACTGGTCAGATTCTCCTCTCATGTGCGGTGTGATTGTGGCTGTGGCGCCCTCACTTAGCTTCCGCTGGCTCTCACCAGTGATGCGGCTGAGAGGGAGGCGCTGGGATCCTTTTGACTCTGCTTGTCCTTCCACAAGTGGGGGGACAAGCCCCGTCCGGGGTTCCCGAGCTGATTGTAAATATTGTACATAGGTATGAGTGTGACATGTTTTGTTTATTTATTTGTTAACTTCATTTATTTGTATTTATTTTGTCTATAAATTTTGTTATTGTATACGTTTATTTATTTTGATTTTATTTTATGTAATTTGACTTTCCTTTTGTTTATATTGTAAATATTATATGAATGAGATCCTGTAGCACTATTATTATTGTCTATTATGACAAATTGTAATATATACGAATAATAAAAAAAAAAAAAAAAAAAAAAAAAAAAAAAAAAAAAAAAAAAATTAACGAATGGTGTACACTCTGTATGACGTTGTCACATTTTGTGCAAGTGGGTGCTTCCAGCCCTTTTAGGAGGTATCCATGGGTAAATTTGCAATGACCAATTCTCAATTTGCACAGTATGAATTTATTATAACATTAAAATAGAAATTATGAACACAAATTAGAATTAATAATATTAGAATGATGTGAGAATGATTGCCTGTATATAGGGGAGCAGTTAATTCAGGGTGCAGTTAAATTAACACAATTAAATAGAAAGAAACTTAATTTAATAATGCCTACGTTTCGGTCAAAATTTCAGTCCTTCTTCAGGGATATAAAACAAAAGATAACAATAACAACCAGTAGTGCAATACAATATATAAAGATGATAAGTACAACAAATTATACTGATGATTAGAAACAAGATGAAGCAGTAGTTGTGGTAATTAACAAATATTATAACAATTAGAAAAGAAAGGGAAAAATAAATTTAATAAAAGATAAATGTGTAAATATTGTATGAATGTAGTATGTATGATATCTTTCAGCACTACTATTGATGTCCAAATTGGGACAGATTGTAATTTTATCAATAAAAATTTGTTGAATATAAAAAAAAAAAATAAAAATAATAAAAGATAAATAATTAGATATGGTGTGAAAAAATAAAATTACAGTGTGAAAAATGTCATTTTTTCGCGCCGTAACTTTTTAATTGTTATCTTCTGTTTTATAGCCCTGAAGAAGGCCTGAAATCTAGACCGAAACGTAGGCAATCATTTTTTAGAGTTAATTTCACTGCACCCTCAAATAACTTTTCTCCTATAAATTTATTTATTATCTATTTACCCAAAGTAGAATAGATTTTAATTCCAGCTGATGGCCTTATGGCGTTATTAGGGTATAGATGTTACATTGAGTGTAATGGTCAGATAATAATAACAATTAATTGTAAACCTTCTTTGTTAGTTGACGTTATTAATATATTAGGATTTATAATGACACTGAAATTGCTATTTTTTTGACCGGCTACTTTTCTAAGGCAGCGGCATCTCCAAAAACTAGATTAATTGATATCTTTAATTAATATATACACAATATTGACTGAAACCATTGGATTTCTTTTCCAATGGTATCGTGTTTACCGATCGATGTAGGTGGCATGCAGGGTTATATTAAATTAGACAAGTTTCAATAAATGACATTCTTATTTATAGTTAACTTAAATATATACAATTTATTTACACAATACTGAGGGATTAATTATAGTTAGCCTTGCCAAACAATATTACAATAAAAAGTTACCTTCTGACACTTAGTCGGCAGGCGTCCCTTCTAGACTCTCAGATCTCCAACTGCTTTTCTGATCCCCGACAGACTTCTCGTCGATCTCTGAATCTTCTCTTTTCGTGGATGGAACTTGACTGACCTCTTCGAATCCTCTTTCTCGTCCTCGTCACCTGAGGCAGGGCTGATATGGGAAATGCCCCAGTTGGCGGTCCAGCCTTAGGATATCTTTTCTATAAGTGTGACTTTTACCTAATCCTCTTGTCGGACGCCGTTGTGCGTCTAGGAAGTTTCCCGGGGTAGGGCGGGGGCCTATTGAAGAATCCAAGGGGGACAGGTACACTCCTTTGTACTTTTACCGACATAGGTTATCAATATTTATTTAATTAATATTACAATTATTTAATAATTAACTACTGCATCCAGTATTCTTAATACATAATAAAATCAAACCATAAACATCATAAATATAAATAAAATAAAATGTACATGTAAAAATTAATTAAAGTACACGTGATTATTAATTAAGTTCTAGGCCTCCTAGCCTACAAGGAGAGTTGAGAGTATGAGTCCCTTCTCATTATCTAAAAAAAGTCATGAATTTTCTAAATATTTCAACAAGTTCCGTTGAATTTTCGATGAACTCATGATGGTTAACTGCTAAAGTTGTTCCCTATCAAGCAGGATTTGTGTTGAATACTGTCTTTTTTATTGAGAATACTGGGGAGAACTAGAATACATTATTATATAAATATAATTGAAAATAATATTAATAATCCATTGCCAGCAAAAGCTGATCCAAGAGGTTAGAGAGCTAACACCACTAAGACCTCGGTTCCTGAAATGGGTACTTATGCATCATCATCATGCCATGAAACCTACCTCCTTATCTACTTTGTATGGTGTAACCTTCTCTCAGGACTTGTCTGTTATTACTTTTTTCTGTTGTTTTGTTGTTTGAAATAGGGAGAGTAACAATTTGGGAATTGTCGGGTGCAAAAGAAGAGGCTGCGAAACCATATTAAGGGAGCGCGGCCCTTGACCTATTTTAAGTGCTGCCCTCTACGAAGCAGCAACAAAATCAACTGGACATAACGCCATCTAGTGGTATCTGAAGGGACTATGATGCCAGATCCTCTGATACAGCCAGGTAGATGCAGTACCTGAAGACAGGTCTGGATATAGTGACAGACAGGATCGAGCGAGTGAGGACCTGTGCCCCCTAGTGAAGCATATACATTTCTCTCAGAAAATTTACTCAAAAAAATGGAGGAGTAGACGATAGGCTCCGGCCGCAGAGCAGTGGAGAAGAAAAGAGAAGATAACACCATCATCAACCAGACATGTTAATTAATAGTTATAATTAATCTTATTCAAAATTACTAAAATCCACTAACTCTCATTATATTTATTTGGCAATAGAATCACTTTGTCACCAATAGTAGGATATATATATTATTCCAAATAGAGTCCAGATAAATTTAATCAACCAGCCAATCATTATTAAAAATAATGTTTGAGAGTTATTAACCTGTACCACTACAACCCATGAAGGGTCTTGGGCTCAGTACATATAGAGATTCGTACTGTTTCAAGGCCAACGGCTGTGCAATGAGGTGATTAGGCCTTAATCGCGCTCAGCCACCAGGTTTTTCCCCAATTAATTTGGGTACCCACTTTATAGAGGCTGGGTCTGCCGCAGGAGGATCTCCATACCCTAGGGTCGCCCCCCGACTGAATTAACAGAATAAATAATATTCCGCCACAGCCGGGATTCGAACCCAGCAGACTAGCGCTCTATCCACTAGACCACGCCGCTTCCTGAGAGTTATTAACAGTATTCCAATTATCAACAATAAAATAATTCCAAGGATTAAATATTGTCCAAAATGTTATAAAATTCGATTAGGCAAGAAGAACAGATGTAGATGTAATCGTCACAGCTGTAGGACGATGACTTTAGTCAGAACCGAGACATGGTTCCTGAATACATATTTCTTTTGGTTTAAAATTCATTTATGGCTGAGCTCATAATTTAACATCATTGTAGTCAACCATAGCTGAATCTTTCGATTAAAGCTATACTGCAGAGAAGTGAATTTGAGATGGAGGTTTGTGCCCATAACATGACTTTAATCTTTAAATATTATTCACAATAGTTAATAGTATTACATTTCTTGTCCTTTAATATATAAATCCCTATTAATATAATACGTACGTATTATAATTAACAAATACGTTTAAGTCATATAATGTATAGAAATTAAAAGTGACATGTCATTGTTATAGCCTGAACATTATAAATGGCGAGAAACAGTAGGTGAGGTGGTGACGATGCATAAGTACCAACTTACTTTTTTTTTCTACAACTTACCTAATTACTTAGTAACGTTGCTTTAGAGATTGAAATTATGATCTGCAACTTTAATTATGTGAGGACCCTCATACGAGACTTAAAAGACAAGAAACTGCTCGTAGATACCGATTACTACAACACTTACTTGAAAAACGTTCAGAACTTCCACTCTATTACAAAAAGCTCATATGTGTTACCATTATCAGGCCCATATGGAAGTATGGAATCGAGCTTTGAGGCTCTACTAAACCATCACTGCAAAATCTTAAATGCTCTTTACTTCGTCTTAAATAAAATCATCAATAACGACCTTAATATTCCATATGTAGCAGACCATTTTCGTACCAGATATACCACTTTCAATTCCAGACTCCCAACCCACATAAATTCTCTTGTCCGCAACCTGTCAACCTCACATATTCCTGATAACCTCCTGAGGTGATTGAAAAGAAGATGGCCTCGAGACCTACTTACTTAAATAGGAATCGAAGTTCAACCACTGGGTAGTTTCTTCACATGCTTTATTGTAATTCAACGCTTTTACATGTTGTATTTATGTATATACAGTTGTAAAATTCATTAAAATATAAAAAAAAATAATAAAAATTTTGTTAAAAAGATCCTTAACATCTATCTGGATTAAACTTTAACTTCTGATCTATCGGTTAATCTTTATAGAGATACTTGTAAATAGTTTATTAAGGGCTATTTTCGAGAAGAAGCTCCAAAATGTGAACTTTCCTCATCTAACCTTTGCTGAAGGATTGAGGAATTGACAGAGACTGTCACCCTATAGATCGGATCACGAGGAAATGCTACAGGACGACAGCCCCTAAGGAGGTGGCGATAATAGGTCGAGTCCTCTAGGAGACGATGAAGGTGACTCTGCCCAGCCAGCCGTGCCAAATACCACTAGCTGACATTTTCCTCTTGCTAACGACCTCTGCATGGACATCTCTTCCAAAACTGTCAACCGTTTGATAAGGCAGTCTATTTTAGAAGAATAATGCTTGCTTGCTACCTTTCTTCAACTGTCTATTACTATTGAACATAATCAAAGAATAATAAAAATGTATACATATATATCTCTTCAACACCTGAAGGGTTTTGGACTTAGTAAATATAGAGATTATTAATGTTTCTAGGCCAATAGCCATACATTGAGAGGATTTGGTCGAGGTCACACACAGCCGCCAGGTTTTTACACATTTTGGGCACCTTTTTTATAGAGTCTAGGTAAGCCTCAATAGGTTATTTCCCTATGTTGCCCCAAGCATAATATCACAGAATAATTTTTTTTTTTTATTCTAAAGAATTTCACAAAATACGTTTCTTATTCAATTAGAATCCCAATTTATACTTCTTTTTTATGTTTTATTATGGTCTTTGACGTTCTATCTACAAAAGTTAAGAAGCCCAACAAAGTCCCCAAAAGTTGTTGTTCTCTTATGTTGAGACACTGGAAAAAACGTATACTGTACGTCTCGGGGCGTTTTTTGGAAGTGTTAAACTTCCTAACGCTGGCTTTCGGAGGTTGCTTAAAAAAATGAAAAAAACCTCTTTATTATCCTGGGACTAAAGTCCCTAACCACAAATAACCGATGACCGAAACAATGTGGCCATGGCTCAGAATAACAGAATAACAAATTACTAAACTAAAAAAATAATTAAGGTAGTAATATATGTACATCTTTACAAGTCAGACTTTCAGAATGAAAAAAAAAAAAAAAAACAGAAATAGGTAATTCATCAGTGATAATTTGAGTAATATAAACACACAAAATATAAAAATAAATAATAATAATAATTGGCATGTATAGCGTCTTCAGTTTGAAGTTATTGTCTGTTTGACTGGGTAGGGAGAAGGTGGTTGAAAAGGAGCGATTTAAAGGAGGAAGAAGTTCTTACATGACGGATCTCAGGAGGGATAGAGTTCCAAAGAGAGGTTGCTTTGGCTAGAATGTGTTGCTAGAGGTTTAATGTGTGTGGAACCAAACTTTCAAGCTGCTTCACTTTTCCAAGCGCCTTAAGGTGGTCATTGACGGTCTTCGTACTAAAGTTAAGATTCCTTGTAAGTTCTCGAACAGTTTTTTTTTTGATGTTTCTAATCCCACAGGACATCGTCTTCGAGAGAGGAAGTAGTTCTAAGAGCTTCTTTGTCCTTAAAGAATGGCGTCTTAGTTTAGAAATTTTTGAACGACCATTGAACAATGTCCTTTTAGTTTCCTCGCCCTAGACTTAATTGATGTTTCTTGCGTCTGGGCACCTTTTCAGCCGAGTGTTAACTCGTAAAACAAAATTATACTAATACCATGCCTTAACATCTGACTAAACACTGTATTATTTTCAAGCAGCTAAATAATACAGAGGTAAACAAGCATTATCGTTTTCAAGAAAATTAATGACTATTGACGTTCAAACGAATAATCCAGTAACAGTTTGTTATTTGGAAAGGTATTTGAAAAAAACTCAAAATCTTGCATTATTTTCCGGACAGCCCGATAGTACATATTTCGTACGTAGTCTATTGCTCTATATAAAATAAAAATAATAAACTTAACATGATGTTCATACACACACACAATAGGAGCACAAAATTTATTAATTATATAAATAATCGTAGTAAAGTTATCTCATCATTATTTATGTTATTAATAGATCCTAAAATTAACCTTATTAACAAATATATGACTAATGTTTTTAAATATTTTTAAAATTATTAACCTAAGACGTTAAATCTGGTGCGAGCAACACACGACTTTCACTTACCTACGTTGTTAAAATAAATTTTAAATATTCATAAATACAGTTAGAGATGAAAGTATATTGTTAAAGAATTAATCACACCGAGTTTCAATTAAAACATTTTTTTAATTAATTAAGCCATCATAATATTATCTACAAAAATTGAGTTAGTTTTGCCAACATTTCATTCTTCTTCTTCTTCTACTGGCTCAACAGGCGCATGAGGCTGCCCTTGGCCTGCTCAACAGTCGCCAACCATCCTTCTCGATCCTCAGCTCTTCTCAGAGAGATCCCGAGCTGTCTAAGATCCTTCCCTACACCATCCTTCCATCGACCCTTCGGCCTGCCACGCCGGCGCCGGCCATCCGGAACATTCCTGAACACTCTACTTGCAACCCTGTCACAGTTCATCCTCTCACGTGCCCAATCTATTTTAACCTCTGTATCTTAATATGAGAGGGGATACTGATATCCTGGTAGAGCTGAAACAATTCCCTATTTTTCCTTCGCCGCCATTGACCATCCTCAAATACGGCTCCCAGGATTCTCCTTAGGATTACCCGTTCAAACCTATCAAGCAGGTCCACATTTTTGTTGTTGAGGATCCACGTTTCTCCACCGTACGTAACCACTGGTCTTACAAGGGTTTTGTATAGCATCAACTTGGTGGAGCGGCTCAAAAGTTTGCTTCTGAATAGCTTTAATAAGGAAAAATAGGCTCTATTACCAGCCGCTATACGCTTCCTTACCTCTTCTTCTTTCTTCAGGTCATCATTTATAATAGAGCCTAGATACCAACATTTCATTAATCTACATTAATTTAACAGATTAGTTTATAAGATAATATTTTTTTCTAAAATCTTTAGCTTTCCAAGGGTATAATATGCGTCTATGTCCCTGATCCTATATCTAAAACTATAAATTACTTGAGCAAACTTTTTAGCTCTTTTCTCCTTTAATTGGTTAAATTTAATTTAAAATGTTCACGATAGCAATACTTTCCCTTACTACTTCATTCATACCCCCTATTTCATATATAGGTAAGTCAATGTAAAAATACACAATCATTTTCAAAATCATTTTTACAGTTACCAAGGAGATTAAATACGCCTTCAAGCCTCTAGGATGATACTACTGCAATATTCAAAGGTTGTGCTGGCTTAGTGTTAATACGCCTTACTAAGCTACGTCCACCCATCTTGAAAATTCTTAAATTAGGTTTATCTTTATCCTTATTGTGTTTCTCGATACAAAAATTTGAATTGATTTATTCTTTTGTAATAAGAAAAAAAAGAGTCTAGATCCGAAGTTTATGTTAGGGAGGACGTAATAAGACTTAATTTGGAAATATAATAATAATCGTTGTGTCTGGGGAAGTTTTCTCGATAGTTCTTTTTTTTTTTTTTCTGATCCCCATGTGTGTTAATTATTGAATTTCTTTTATTTTGTATCTCATTTCTTTTTTTACTTTATCATTTTTAAATCTTAGGAAATTTTGGAGAAGTACTTTAATATTTTTTGAATAATGCGTAAAATAATAAAACAGTAGTAACAGGACTTATCTCTGGCCAGAGTACGGGTTCCTTTAGAAATGAATCTTATCTATGTTTAGACCTCTATATTTTGTGTTTTTAGGTTAATGGTGTATTGTATTGTTTTTATAATAAATTGGATAGTGAAACATTTATAGAAAAATAGAAAATAAGTGGTATAATATATTATTTTATAACTATATGTATAAAAGTGGATTGTCAGTTTTTTTAAGATATCAAAAAAACTTTGCCTGATGTCCTTTATTGAACTTATCATCCACTGTTGATACGTTTAGAATTCTAGTTACCACCCCATTTGTAACTAGTAACGAATTCTTTTATTTCTGAAGGGTATACATACATATTCGGCGCTACAACCCGTTATCGAGCCAAGGCCTCCCCCAGCAGCCTCCGCCAGACGGCTCTGTCTTGTGCTGCAGCAGTCCAGTTCCTGATATTGTGCGGGCTCCTGGCACCTGCCTCTACACTATCCAGCCATCTTGTTCTGGGTCGCCCTACTCTCCTCTCTGTGCTCCTTTTCTGTCAGTATCTTCTTTAGGATCGCAGAGTCAGTCATTCGAGCCACATGGCCGGCGCATTGGAGTCGTCCTAGCTTTTTGACCTTCATGATTTCGGTATCCTTAAAGATATTGTAGAGCTTCCTGTGTTTTCTTTTCCTCCAGACCTCCCCTTCTCTTTCTGCTCTAGATATTTTCCTGAGCACCTGTCTTTCGAAAGTGGTGGCCCATGCCTCTGATCCATAGGTGAGCACTGGACGTACCAGGGTCTTGTAAAATAGATTCTTTCTCCTATAATGCTTGGATAGGTCGTGGAAGCATTTGTTCGCACTATTGATTCGTCTGCTGATATCCTAAGATACATTGTTCCTGGAATTAATTTCAGATCCTAGGTACACGAAAGTCTCCACTCTGTGGAACTTATAGGGGCCAATGTTCAGGAAAGCAATATGGTATCCACCACCACCCTGTACTCGCATATATTTAGTTTTATGCTCATTAACTGTGAGATTCAAGTTCAAAGATAAATTCTGCGGCAACTGTTTCAAAAGCAACGAATGCCTCCCTAAATGACTTTTCTGAAGACTCCACGATGTCAATGTCATCGGCATAACCCTATAGCTGCACAGTCCTGTTAAAGATGTTACCCGTTTCTGAAGGGTATAGCTATTAAAAATCACCATAACATACAGGAGAGCTGGCTAGTATGATGATAGTACAGCTAAGCAGTACTTTCCGCTGCTAAGTGTGGTGAGGATAGGTTTACTAATTTATAAGATTTAGTTTTAACAGCAGATAACTTTTTCTTTAAGTTGACCTGTAAAAGTTAAATACCTTTCGTATTGATCTTGAGATCGATTTATGTACATATACAATTGTGAACTGGGTGGATATCGATTATGTAATAACGATGTTAAAACAGGCCGATTATAAATAGATTATTTCTAAATTTTCTGGAGAAAAAAATGAAATAAAAAACAAGAGATCTTATTGATGTTATTTTTTTTACGAAATGTAATGCAATAAATCCAATTTCAATAAGTAAATTTCTTATCTAATTATAATTCGTTAAGAGCTATATTTCCCAAAAAAATAAAAAATAATACAAACTAAAAAGTCGGCATTCGATCATATAAAATTTATATATGAAAACTTTATAATTAAAAATCTAGTAAGTTTAGGATTTGATAAGAATATCTTATAATATTAATATCCTTAAATTATATAAATATATTATTATTAAGAGACTGAAATTATCTATTTTGTAATTATTAAAACTATATTTTTAATAACCTCCTAAACAAATATATGTATAACAGAATATCTTTAAATATTTATAAAAGGTTAAGGTGGCAACCACACAGGCTTATAATTGTACAATAGGACGACATAGTGCCTTTAATTCCAGCTAGACTGGCAAATTGTGGGTCTTGGAATTGGATATTTTTGGTGACAGGGCCTTGTTTAAGGGCAATATAACTGCTCCCTTCCCCCACCCCTGCGCGAGGACCAATTACAGGGCCGGGTTGCCCTACTCGCTTGCTAATTGGTCCGCTGTCGCTCCTGTCTTCCAATCTGCGGTTCTATCCACTGTCCTTCCTTCCTTCTTATTGGTCGATTCATTCATATTATCTTTACCGTCTTTATACTTTAGTTTAGTTTTATTATGTAATCTCTATTTTCATATTATATTTGTAAATCGTGGTGTTTTGCATATAACATTTTTACAATATAAAATTAAGAAACCAAATGAATAGTAATATTCGATTTGTATAATTAAGTTGCGATTTAATCAAATTTTATTCCTATTTCCAATATATGGTACTAGCAAATGGCAATTTGATTACAACAAAATCATGAATTTTGCTTATCATAAGCACATATACTTTGTATAATTGTCCTTGCAAGTTTGTGAATATTCTATAATTTGCACAATATACTATATTTAAATGATCATCTCTGATTTGTGTCTATTTTTTTATTGGGTTGTGTCACATGAAATGTCCGTTTTCAAGGTAAAGGATTTTTATGAAAACAAGATAATTTTATTCGAAGTATTTACCTTCTTTTTTTACACATTTTTCCCAACGTGACACCAACTTTTTTATCCCCGAACTGAAAAACTCTGATCTTTGAAGTGAAACAAAATCCGAAAACGCACTTTTCACTTGATCATCATTTTCAAAAAGTTTTCCTTTGACGAAGTTGACTAAATTCCTGAATAGGTAGTAATCTGTTGGAGAAAAGTTGGGAGAATATGGTGGGTGCGAAAGAACTTCGTAGCCCAGTTCTTTCAATTTTTGCACGGTTGGTTTTGAAACATGGAGTCTTGTTGCCACTCAGTGAGATCATGAGGTAGCCATGTATCGAGCTTTTTTACTTTCCCAATACACTTTAAATGTCTGGAAACGGTAGATGCACTTGCATTTAGTTGTGCTGAGAGTCCTTTAACTGTTTGGTAGGGGTTTCCTTCTACTGTATGTTTGAGGACATCGTTGTCTATTACGGACGGTCTTCTCGGGACAAGTTTTCCAAGTCGGTATCCCCAGCTGAAAACTTAGCAAACCAACGGCGAATGATCCGTTCATTAACACTCCCTTCCCCAAACGCCTTGCAAATATTTCTAGCGGCCTCAGCTGCTGAATGGACAAGTTTAAATTCGTACAAGAATATTATAGTTTCCATGTTCATATTTGGAGGTATACTAAAAAGTTGGTAACTGGTTGGGAAGCTAATGTTTATAACACAAAAGTAGAGGATTAGTAACTGTTTACTTTAAATATGTAAACATTCGGAAGAAAACAACAGAGACCTGCAAAATCCTTTCTTTTTTTTGTTTATATACTTTTATGGTAAGATTAACAAGTATGGTAAATAAAGCTTTATTACCAGCCATTCAGTTACTCTTTTATGTGCAAATTGTGTAAAAATTTTATTTTTTAATGAAATGTTTTAATTTTACTTAATCAGAGTTAAAATAGTGCATCAGTAGAAGAAGGCTAACCCATAATTACTTAATACGTTTATACTTTTATTTAAGCATAATTATTGTGTGTCAACATCTTTTGAAAATTGAAAAAGGGTTATTTCTCAAATCGTGGTTGAAATCCTTCCATCTGAATATCCTGTATATTATTCTAGGATTCCTAAATAAGTTCTTATATTTATTTTATATCAATTATTGTCATAGAAGAGTAATTTTAATCATGAATTTATTAGTTGGAACAATCTCTTCTTTTTATTTATATATTTATCTATTATAACATATATAAAACTTGATTTTAACAACGTAACGTTTCGAGGTACTCTCCAAGCCTCATCTTCAATAAAAAATCTTCTAAAATACAACTCAACATCATAAGCAAAACCATACAAACAATAACAAATATTATCAATAATTTAGAATTCATTCATCACCTACATATTTATTATCTGTTTATAAAAAAAAGTATTATTAAAAATGTTTGCTTACAAATATTTCCATATTATTTCATAATATAGGTCATATAATTTATTATTTATTTTTTTTTTTTATTTTTTTTTTTTTATAAACAGATAGTAAATATGTAAGTGACAAATGAATTCTAAATTATTGATAATATTTGTTATTGTTTGTATGGTTTTGCTTATAATTTTAGATGTATATGGGTTGTATTTTAGATGATTTTTGATAATGTGAGGATGAGGCTTGGGGAATACCTCGAAACGTTACGTTGTTATAATCAAGTTTTATTATATTTTATAATAAATAAATATATAAATAAAAAGAAGAGATTGTTCCAACTAATACATTCATGATAAAACGTTCTTATATGTTTTTTGAATAATCACTTTTTAGCCTATTGAATTCTAAAAAAAACAATTGAATATGTTTCCATAGGAAGTTACACAAGAAACATGGTTATGAAAAACAATATGCTTAAAAAGAATGGCTATAAATATATAAATATCTTTGCTTATACTGGTCAGGCAAATATTGTTTTGCTTTCATTTGCTTAGAAATTTAATTATGTTTCAAATGAGTACTTATAATTTTTCAAGAAATGTATAGTGTTTTAATTATTCGGAAACCAATATTTAACCATTTAGAATTTTTCTTCTGCAATATAGAGGAAGGTTTTTTTTTTTTTTAACTCAGCTTTACTGTACATCTAGATCGTAAGGTGAACCTCTGGAAAAATGCGACTTGACAACCATAGTAGTTTTTGAGATAAAATTCAATGAAACGGTACTTTTATTTATAAATGTAAATTATATCAATTTTTTTTTTGTTTGTTAAATCGAAATTAGTTATTTCGATGATTATAATGTAAAAGATAATCCTTAAGGATATTATATTTCATATTAAAACAGTTATATTGAGATATACAAAATTAAACTACAGATATACGTTTGAAAAACACTGACATGGAATACCCATATTGGACTTAAGGAAAAAAAAACTGAGCAAACGAATTGGATTAATATCTAGACAAATGATCAAAATTATCCTTGAGCACCAAAATCACTATCTACAAAGTACTCGTCAAATGCTTATAAACATACTGGATAAAACTCCAACACTAAATGAATTTAGTCTTTAAATCCAAGTTTTACTAATATTTTGGATGCAACATTCTATGTAACACACGAATTACTCCACAAACACTTAGGCTTTCTCACATTTCCCGATACTGCTACGGTATATTATAAACATTTTGACGACAGGCTACAAACTGACAACCTGAACTCAACGACCCTAACACTTGAAATCCACCAATCCAATGGAGATAGAAAATACCATAATTTCTTCATAACATTTTTATTCTGTTTTGTTTTTCATAATTTTTTTTCAAATGCACCAATAGTCATTTGGATACTTATAAATAAAAAAAATGATATACTTCATCACTGAAAGACGGAAGATTTAAATACTTAATAAAATATTTCAATGACAGGAAAAAATCATTTGTGTAATACACAAACCGAAAACTATAGTTGAATATTGCTGTTTGCATTAAGTCAGATATACTGTTTAACAATACCGCCTCGTAAGCCACCAGACAGAATCAAAAGCAGCGACTAGAACACCCCGCTTCCGGCGGCCGGAACAGCAGAGGGATGAAGCTATGGTCTACGGTCATGGGGTGTACAGTCCCAAACCATAGGGTCGCAGGTCACAGAACCATGGGTACAGTCTAGGAGCGTCGGGTGCATTATCTCGAATATGGTGATCTATCTCAGGACCTGTGGCCACGGCCTGAATGGCTTTCCGGTCAGCATAACAAAGCTAGCGCACAGGTGGTCTAAGGCCCTTCTATCATTCTCTAATAAGTAATTGTATTACTATAGATTATGTTTCTATTATTCCAGAATACTAAATATTTATGTCGGTAATCATGACCAACGGGCCTTCGGAAATAATAAAGCACTAACTCCCAGGCATGAAGATTTCCAATGAAGCCTATTAACTTGGACAAATAATAACATTTGTAAATAGAGACGCAAAGGAAATAGAATCTAGAATAGGTAAGGCGTGGAAGAAATTTTGGATCCTCAAGCTCATATTCAAAAGCCAACTGGAAATAAAATATAAAACACTAGTTTTTAACAGCTGTATCATCCAAGTTACTTACATATGGATGCCAGACTTGCCACTGACAAAAAAATCTGGAACGGAAAATAAATGTCTGTAAACGAAGAATGGATTATGCTAGAAATCTTCCTGCGGGACAAAATTAACGCAAATAAAATAAGAAAATAAGGGGAGCCGGTGGCTGAGTGGCTAGCGCGCTAGTCTCCCACGCCAGAGTCGTAAGTACGAGTTCCAGTACAGCGGGATTTTTATAAGAATATAATTAAATAGGGACTCACTCACAGCCTCTCCCCTGGTAGTGAGACTCGTCAGCCTACTGTGGCAACTCGCAAAAAATAGGCGTAAGGAGTGATGACCCTACCCTAAATATTTCATCGAGAAACGTGAGTATATTCTCCCAGGAGGCCAAGGGCCTACTAGACCTGTCACGCCAGTGGAAAATACGAAAATTAACAAATATCTCAGACGCTATTGCTCATGCTAGAAAAATGAATTGGACATGGGCAGGACATCTCATGCGGAAAACAGTAGAAAGTTGGGCAAAGCGAGCTGCAGAATGAATCCCTATAAATAAAAAAATTGCGTAGAGGCCGAAAATGCAGGCGCTGGGTCGACGAATTGAAGAAAATGGATGGTTCTTTATGGATGAGACGCACAAGGCAGGGTGTAGTGGAAAACTAAGTGCCAGCAACTCATGTTTTAGGTTCGGCTGGTCTCCGCCCAAAAGACTCTAATCTCCCATTTTTTGGGCATGTCCATATGTAAATATTCATTTAGTGTTTTGTTTTTATACATAATGGAGAGTAATTAAATTTGTATTTACATATAAATAAAGACTATTATTAATACTTTCACATACCTATGTATAAAGTAAATGGAATGTATAAGAAAGAATAGAAAACTTATCGAAAAGTGATCGTCAAAATAATCGTATTAGAGTTGTCACCGAAAATGATCAAGTATCGTAAATGGGTCTAAGCGTGTATGTTGTGAGTGTAGCTCAAAACGTCATCTTGAACACAACTAAAATTTCATATTATTAGCAAAAACCGACCGGGAGTCCCACTTCTTACCATGTTTTTAGCAAGTTTATACTGCTTCCTCAAAAACAGCTCTAAAGTTTAATCAAATACTAGTTATTTCGGTGTGAAATTTAATGGGCTATAGATCATTTAGGTTTTATCCTGATTGAAATAGGCTGAATAGGGCTTAAATGTCGATACTTATTTTGCTTCCTCTGAAAAACGTTTAATTTTAATGATCCTAAAAAATTAACCATTAACATTAAAGTATTTAGATAAACAACGGGTATAATCAACAGGTAAATATAAAAGAAGGAAGAGGGAAAAAATGTAAATATGGATGTATTTCAAAACTCCCAAAACTGTGTTTCAACAGACTAAGGATGCTAGATGCAGACTGGGTTTCACAGGTTAATATGATGGCCCACAACTATAGATGTAGAGAAAAATTCAATGCGCCTCAGGAAAACGATAGTTTGAATCCCAAATCCGATATTATCGAAACAATCATAAACAACCACTATTCAATTGACATTAATAGAGCAACGAACTCAAATAGTAACCCGATATACCGATTACTCGTTACAAGTTAGCAGTTACAACCTACATAAACCAGAAGCGTACCTAACATATAGGCTAAATTTCAAGAAAATAAGGTGTATCAGCCGACTAAGGGTAGGAAACCCAGAGAGCATCAAACTTCACCATGGAAACAAAACAATTATTATTAAGGCAAATGAAATTTGTATATTCTGCAATGATTATTTCAATAATAGTTTGTACCATATCCTCCTACATTGCCCAACCTTTAAAAACTATAGACAATATATCATAAAACCATCTGAATCCGTATCCTGTGACCTACAAAAAATTGAAAATATCTTGAACATTAATAGTGAAGCCAGATTAAACAGTCTTTATATTTATATCTTAAACATATGTAATAAATATAATTCTATTAGTTCCATATAAACAATATTATGTAAATAGTTTTTGAAACCATTTAATCACTGTACTTTTACTACGCTTCCGTTTATTTTAGATGTCTCACTATTTTAAGTTTAATATTTCTGCTTTGGAGCGCGGATTGTACTGCACGGGAGCCTTTCTCGACGTAGAGCAAGCATTTGATAGAGTCTGGCATCCAGGACTGCTGTGCAAACTCCGAAAATTCCTCCCTCCAACATACTTCCTTATCATCCAGTCCTACCTCACTGACAGATCCTTCAAAATAAATCACTGTGGGTTCTACTCATCTCTTTTTACTCCGTCCGCTGGTGTCCCCCAAGGCAGTATCCTAGGACCCATTCTCTACACAGTATATACAGCTGATATCCCAACCAATCCTAACACTTTCCTTTCCACTTATGCTGATGACACTTGTGTGTTATCAGTCAATAACGATCCAACTGTTGCCTCTCAAACCCTTCAATCCCACATCAGAGACCTTGAGATATGGTGTCAGAATTGGAGAATTAAAATAAATTCCAACAAATCCCATCAAATAACCTTTACCTTTCGTCGTAAGCCAATGACATAACGCCCCACAGTATCCTTTAATAATATTCCACTTGTTTCTGTTGAACAGATCCGATACAGACAAGACTGAAACGAAAGGAAACTGCTCGCCGCTTTCGATTACTTCAACACTTACTAGACAGACGCTCAAACCTTCCACTTAACTACAAAAATCTCATCTACATGACCATCCAAGACCTGTATGGACTTACGGAGTTGAGCTTTGGGGCTCTACTAAACCATCGAATTCTTCCCGTATCTAATCCTTACAATCCAAAATCCTTCGTAAAATCCTCAACGCTCCTTACTTTGTAACAAATAAAATCATCCATAAAGACCTAAATGTTCCATATGTTGCTGATTTGGCCCAAACTAGATATCAATCCTCCTATGACAAACTCCATTCCCACTCCAACCCACTAGTTTCAACCCTTGCTTCCTCTTCGATTCCTGATAATCCTCCGAGGCGTCTGAAAAGAAGATGGCCTCGAGACCTTCTTGTTTAAAATAGTTACTGGAGTGCTTCCATTGGGTTGCTCCTCAACAAGTCTGTCTCATGTGATTTTTCTTTTAGCATATTTACTTGTTGTAGTATAAATTACAGTTGTAAATTTCAATAAATAAATATTAAAAAAAAAAAAAAAAAGTTTAATATTGTGTAGTAATCAATATTTTGTTTAAAATTTTGTATTACAAGTTTACATCAAACCTCAATGTAATTCTTTAACCATTTTCGATTCCTAATTTTATTTAAAATTTCTTAAATTAATTTAACGAAAGGAGTTTGGTGAAAGACGTGTGTTACGCGCACCAGATATAAAAAATATATATCGACATATGCGAAATATATTTTTAATTGGATCATAAAATTACATCATGATTGAAAAATATTTTCAAAAATATTGAGAAATGGAAGTTGTTTAAATTGGAAAGAATCGCCGGGGAGAGAGACAGAAAATGGAAAGACCCCTCGACCGAAATGAGATAAATCCCCGAAATGATTCCGATGAATTGGGAGGAGCCTTCATCCGCTTTCCGAGGGCTGATTTCCCGACAAAAAGGGAAATGCTGTTAAGTTTCCCCCGGAGTCAACTTAATTGTATTCTCTTGTCGTCCGCGA
The DNA here is from genome assembly GCA_023052935.1 of Piezodorus guildinii. Lineage (NCBI taxonomy): Eukaryota > Metazoa > Arthropoda > Insecta > Hemiptera > Pentatomidae > Piezodorus > Piezodorus guildinii. The sequence goes on along the minus strand of CM041292.1, from coordinate 212,515,096 downwards.
AAATCAAGAAGCCAGTGAGACTTGGGGTAATTTCATTTTTTTCTTAATCACTCTTAAAAAATAATTGAATACCTGATTGCTATGAAGAAGTTATGTCTCATTATATATATTTGAAAATAATTACTTTTAAAGATTACAATACTAATTTAACCTGGGTAGAAAAAAAAAATTAGAACAATCATTCCAGGATTGTCCGATTAGCCACAGCATCATAAAGTGACTATGAATGAACAAACAAATATTTATTTAGAGCTGAAAAGATAATTACAGACAATTAAGAATAAAGTTATATTTTTCATTTTGTTAAGTATCCAGTTTGGGAATATAATTTTAATCAGATCTAACTGGTGATACGACCCACTATACATCCTGCTGAACACTGAATCCCAGTTCATAGTTTAAAACAAATTACTAATCAAGACAATACTGAGATAAATCTGGTCTGAGAAAATACTGTGTAAGACTTACCACACACACACACACACACACAGACCTTTTTGCGGGACTTGGTTATTTGGACTCGAAAATTTCACGATCGAAATACTTCCCCTTACTATATATAGTAAGTGAAAGTAAAAAGGATAAATAAAACGTTTTTCAATATGTCTCATTAAAGTATGTTTCCAGATAGAACAAAGAAGAAACAAATAAGGGAAGAAAAGAGGATTATTCTGAATTAAAGAAATGCAAATAAGAGCTGTATGAGAGATCGGGAGAGAGATCAGTCAGGCCTGTCGTGGGCAGTCACCGCCGCCGCCCTAACGATAACAAATGTCTTCTTCCCAGGATCCATCTTCCCTCTACTAATGAACCCTTCCCTAGCATTACTTCACTTTGCATATTCTTCTCCTAATGCTAAATAACTACTATAGTTCCATCAAGGAGATTCCGTGTAATAAATTTGAATAATTCCAACTTTTAAAGAACGGCTAAAAATACAAATTGAAAAATCTGGAGCGGGCAACACACGACTTTCACTTACCTCCGTTTTAAAAATCGATCGAGAATTTTCAAATACAGTAATAGATATAAATGAGTGAAACTATTAAATAATTAATTAAATTTAATTTCTGTATAAACATGTGTTTCAATTAAAAATTATATTATTATCTAAAATTATCAGTTTATTTTATCTGCTTTTAATCAATCTTAATTAACTTTTAAAAGCTTGTGTATGAGATATTTGTTCCTAAATCTTTAGCTTTCCAGCGGTATATTATACATGTATATCACTGTCCTAATGTCCTAAAACGAAAAATTGCATTAAAAATATATTTTTTCATTTTTTTTTTCATTGAATATGAAATTAGTCTAACTTACATATATTTCTGTTTTTTATAATAAGCTGATTTTTATGAAGAAGTTTCTGTAACATCTCGGAAGTATAGTTGCCTAAATATGAAATTTCAGTTTCACAGGGCCTTTTGTTTTCGCGCGGGAGTTACAACACACACACACACATTTTTGCGGGACTTAGTCATTTGGACTCAGGGGACCCTAAAACGTGTATTTCCGTTGAAAACTGGAATTCAAAAATGTTCACGATCGCAATACTTTCCCATTCTTATACATTTCATATATAGCTAAGTGAAAGTAAAAACATTGTCTCAGAGTGAAGAATAAGGTCCAGTAGTAAAATCGACAACAAAGCAGTACCTTCAAAACTCTAGGTACGATACCTTGGACTATATTCGGGTAGAAAACTAAGATGGAATATACATACGAAAATAAAGCGACAACGACTAACAAAACTTTACAAACAACTTTCACATCAATCACTACTCCACTGAGACTAAACTGAATATACGGAGCAGAAGCCTGGGGTTGACACGTACACACAACAACTTAATCCAAACACTATCAAAAAATTGTTCACGCACCATGGTATGTTTCGAATCACATGATACACAATGGCACAATCATTCCAAGAGTAAATTCTTGCATTAACGAAAAATATAACACGTTTGATTATTCGACACATCACCACGTAAATCAACTAGTTTCTTCCTTCCTGTTACCAGGCTCCAAACCTATTGAAACTCATAGAACACTTAAAAGACGATGGACGAGAGATCTACTAAACTAAACTAATAAAATCGGTAAAAGTTCAGGACGCTAGTCAAGAAGAAAAGAATACCTCACATTCTCTGGATGCGCAGTTACGACGTAGCGAATAAAAACAATAATAATAAAAAAAATAATAACTTTTTTTTTAATTTATACATTATAGAATTTTACAACTGTATATTAAAAGTGTTGAATTATAATAAAGGGCGTGAAGGCTTTTGAAGAAACTAGCCAGCTGCAGAACATCAATGTTTATTTAAGTTACTAGATCCCGAGGCCATCTTCTTTCCAATCGCCTCGGAGAGTCGTCTGGAATATGTGAGGTTGATAGGTTGCGGAAAAGAGGGTTTATATGGGTTGGGAGTTTGGAATTAAAAGTGGTATATCTGGTACGAGAAAGGTCGGCAACAAATGGGATATTAAGGTCGTTATGGATGATTTTATTTGTGACGAAATAAGGAGCATTTAGGATTTTGAGACAGATTTTCGATTTTAAGGATTGGATGCGGGAGGAATTAGCTGGCTTAGTAGAGCCCAATTCCATATGCCTAGATGGGTCCGATGAATGATGATAATGAATTGGAAGTTTTGAACGTTTGTCGAGTAAGTGTTGTAAGTAAGTAATCGGTATCTACGGGCAGTTTCTGGTCGTTTTAGTCTCGTGTGAAGACTCCATGTTTGTCAAGATGGAGTCCTAGGTATCGGATTTGTTCAACAGGTAGGAGTGGGGTATTATTAAAGTATACAGTGGGCAGGAGGTCATCGGGTAAAGGTAATTTGATGGGATTTTTCAACTTTAAGTATATTTAATAGTTCTTAAATTGATTTTAACACCCGATGTAAGTGAAAGTCGTGTGTTGCCGCACCAGATTTTTTTTTAATGCATTTAAAAATTCTTAAATTGATTTTAACAAAGGAGGTAAGTATTTTATTTCATCAGATTATTTTTATATACTCAAAGTAAAGAAATCGCTAGAAATCTTTGACATAGAAAATTCAGATGTGATGTATGGTATTTATTATAATTATCTATGGTACAGCTTGGGAATCTTTTTCGGGCAGCGACAGTTGAATTCTGCAACATGACATTGAAGCGGGAAGTTAAAAAAATAATTGTGAAGGACTCGTTACCGACTGGCGGCTGCCAAGCCAGCAGTCAGCAAATCATTAGGACTGCCACACATTTTTGACATGGCCTAAATACTGCCTACGTTGGCCTAACAAGCCGCTGCTACTGGAGGTCTGGGCGCGAGGTAATTGATAGGCCTTTCCGTAAGGGACCCTTTCAGTAATAATATTTTTCTATGGATATGTAACATTATTTAAATAGGTTCCGGAGAAATATCATAATAGAGAATGTACATTTAGGATTAAGTTTAAAAACATATAAAACTGTGAAAATCTGTCGGAAATAAATGATTGATGATTGTAATAAGCTAAAAATAAATTCAGTTGTAAATAAAAAAAAAGTGAAAAAAGAATTCCGGAAAAAAATTTCTATTTTCCAAAGATTTTCTAGCGATTCAGTTAAAAAGATCTGGGAAAATGAAAAAATGCCCTAAGAATGGAAAGAATCAATACTTATTCCGATTCACAAAAAAGGACCGAGGACGGATTGTAACAACTATCGTGGGATCTTTCTTTTCCCAGTATGCTATAAAATATTCTCGTCAATACTAACTAGTCGAATCACGGAATACGCTGAGGAAATTATCGGAGATTACCAATGTGGTTTTAGGCAGAATCGCTCGACTATTGATCAAATATTTTCCTTACGTCAAATATTAGAGAAACAATTGGAATACAACGGTGTAGTCCATCAACTTTATATCGATTTTAAAAAGGCTTATGATTCAATAGACCGCCAGAAGCTATATAACATCATGATTGAACAGGGAATACCTAGAAAGTTAGTAAACCTAGTAGAGATGTGTTTGAGAAGCGATCGGTTTTGAAACAGGGTGACTCCCTTTCACCTGTGTTATTTAATATAGCTTTAGAATATGTCATAGAAAAGGTGATGTGTACCGAGAAAGGTTAAAATATGGGTGACAAGATTCCGGTTTTGGGGTATGCCGATGATCTGGTACTGCTAGGTGAAGACACGAAAGCCATACAACTAAATACAAGTGTGTTAACAAAAATCGGTAAACAAATAGGTCTCGAACTAAATACCGATAACGCGGAATATATGATTAGTAGCAGAAATGGTGGCGATCTTGATGATATTAATATTTCAGGGCATACTTTTGAACACGTAGAGAATTTAAAGTATTTAGGTTCGATGATAACAAGAAAAAATGAAATCCAGGAGGAAATAAAATCCCGGTTAAAGATGGGAAATGCGTGTTATTATTCCGTTGCTAAATTACTTAGCTCGCGGCTTCTACTCGAATAGTACGCGAATTAAATACAGGAAAGACGAAATATATGATTAGTAGCAGAAACGGTGTCGATCTTAGTGATATTGATGTATCAGGGAACATCAAACACAAACATCAATAACAAGAAAAAATGAAATCCATTAAGAAATAAAGTCCCGGTTAAAGGTGGGAAATGCGTGTTATTATTCAGTTTCTAAGTTACTTAGTTTGCGGCTTCTTAAAAAATTAAAAAACAAAAAAACAAAAACAAAAAAACTTAAAGGTTAGAATTATAAAACTATTATTCTTCTTACGGTTCTTTACGGATGTAAAACGTGACCGCTTACTTTGAAGGATGAACAACGGCTTATGGTTTTCGAAAATAAGGTACTGCGTAAAATATTTGGCTCGAAGAGAGATGAGGCCACTGGGGAGTTTAGAAAGTTGCACAACGCGGAATTGCAGAGTTGGTACCCTGTGAATATAATTGAGTTGATAGCATCGCGGAGACTCAAATGAGCGCGTAAACTTGTTGGGCTCGGTGAGGAATGGATTCCGAGAAGGTTGGTATTCGCTGAACCGACTGGTAGGCGTCCGAAAGGTAGGCCGAAGCGTCGATGGGAGGATTGCATTAAGGCTGATCTTGGGGTTTGGGCTTGACCGGCAAACATTGGACGAGTCTGTGCAGACGAAGTTTGGTGGTATCGGCATCGAACCCTCGGGTTCGGTAAGCCCTATATTATTATTATATGCTGAATCGACTGGTAGAACAGTAGCCTGGGAGTCGCGGGAATGGTATTATGTTTGATTTCGGAACATAGGGGTTGGACAATGATCATGGGACCAATCTGTGTAAGCAACATTTCGTGGGATCGGTATTGAACCTTGGAGGTTAAACAGACTATTATTATTTTTTATTAAGAATATTAGGGAATAAGTTATTTATACAAAATAATAAAAAATGTTAGGGTTTCGGAACTGATTAAGGAAGAATAAAATTACTAAAAGTTGTATTACTAGCGGGAGCAGGATAGCTGAGTGGGTTAGCGCTCGTCGCTTTAAACGCCCGTTGCCTTGCAACCATAGAGGACCATAATTCGAAAACCAAATAATTACAACTTTGAGTCTCAGATTGGGGGGGTTTTATCTCTGCATTCATCCCCCGCCCTCTCTTCTTGACCAGAGAAACCCCGTATAGCCTTCAAAGGATAGGTAGAAATGAACGAAAAAAAATTTGTATTATTAGTGTTGGATTTTGTTATTTATATCATTAATAATTTAAGCTATGTATAGCACCGCAAATTTTACGAAGTTTAAAGTTTTTATTATTTATTCGTCGTATATTTTCAAACATTGAAACAAAAAATGATATTTTGCTTTCTATAAAGTACAGGTTTAGATTTATTTAATTATATTTTAATGAAATATAGAATTTAAAAAAAATTATATGAGGGAAGATTGTTCAGGGTGCAGTCAATTTAACACACAATTAAGCGTAAAATTAATTTACTGGTGCCGACGTTTCGGCCTAAATTATAGGCCTTCTTCAGGGTGGTTGTGTAAGCTCCGAAACGTCAGCACCAATAAATTAAGTTTCCGTTGAATTTTGTGTTAAATTTACTGCACCCTCAACCAACTTCTGTCATATATACACACAGTCAACCATTGTCACTTCATAAAAAAAAATTATTACATTTTTATTTTTTTTTAGCGTGCTTTAACGACACTGGCATGTAATTAGCACTTTTGGGGAAACAAATGAAATTTCGAAAAGCTTTGGTAAAGTACTTAAGCGTTTTTAGATAGATACGTTAGAGAATTTGGATAAAACTGAGAGAAAATAATATGAAACTGTTAAAAAACAAAAATGTCTATATGTACCTTTTTGGAAATCAACGTCACCATTGTACATGTATATATGATTAGTGATAATTGAATGTGTTGTATATCATATGACAATTAAACAGGATTCAACATACCAGTTTTTCTTATATATAAATATATATATAGCATTTCCAAGTCAAATTCAACCTTTTTCGATAGAAACCCCTCTCCTTCCCCCTCCTCCCCCCCAAAACGTAGCAACTGAGGCAAACATCGAATAAATACGAACAAGTTATAATAAACCGATATTTGAGCGAGCGCGATTAAAATTAATAGTATAATCGGTAACGAACCTTTGGGAACACAGCAACTGAGCCTAGTATCCAATAAATCCGAAAAAGTTAAAACAAAATAAAACGAACCCCCGCTAATCCGACTACCCTTGTATAGAAAATTTCTGAAAATTTAAGTATCGGTTATACTTATTATTATCATTGTGACTTATTATATGTCAAAAGGCCCCTGGGAAACAGTTAACAAGCCACAAGCGTTAAAAAAAAATGTATAATTAAAATAACCATAAAATCATAAAATTATGTTAATTTGTTTTTATTATTTTATTGAAATCGAAAAAGGTTGAATTTGAAATGGAAAAGGTTGAATTTGACTTGAAAAAGGTTGAATTTGACTTGGAAACCTGGAAAAGGTTGAATTTGACTTGGAAATGCTATATATATATATATATATATATATATATATATATATATATATATATATATATATATATATATATATATATATTAGGTCAAACATGTAATCAATCACCAAGATTGAAATTGAACAAGAAACACTTATCGCTCCATATTTTATATTATAATATATGTATGCCTTCTTTAAAACCAAGGAAAACATATTGAAAAAATATTTCCTTTTAAGTGGTAATCCTTGAACATAGTGAAGATATAGCTGAGAACAGTAAAAAATTTATTGCCACCAAATAAACATGCTTGCCTTATGAATATTCCATTAGTCGTTGGAAACCTGGCTCCTATACAAGAATCGGAACTGAGATAGGAGAAGCATTAATACACCGTTAGATGTGGTTGGTGGCGCTGTATGTAATAATTATGGCAACGGCCACGGTACAGTTATTTAGGGCGTTATGGAGGATCTGATCTCGTTATGGAGCCATCCATGGGGAAAGATAATGGGAAAAATTGTTTAGGTAATGGCCCATGTCTTTATTATTCACAAATAAAGTACTCCTTAATAAATAAAAAATAATATTTTACCTTACATCGGAAATGTTTAATAAATATTTCTTAAAATGAGGGCTAAATCTATTTACTGACTGTATATCAAGCTAATAAGCATTAATTGATTGTAGAGACATTGTAAGTTTTATGATGTTAAACCAAATCTGAATAAATTTCATTTTTGAAACTATATTTTTTACATTATTTATTTTAACTTTTATAATATATGAAAATATAAACTTTATATCCATAGTTCAATTTGGGACAGTAGAACAAAATTTTGTGAACATTGGAATAAATTGTAATTTTTTTTAATCATCTTTTTTTTCTAATATCATTTGAAAATAAAACAATAATTATTGAAATAATACATAGATAGATAAAAAAACAATTATATTGGTATTTTTTTTTTAAATACATTAAAAAACTACATCTAATAATTGTAAAATCCTTGTTGTTCTGAATCATCTGTATCATTTCAAATTATTTTTTTGCGTTGTATGAATATTTCATCTGAGATGATAAGCAGCTCAAATATTTTTTAGAAGTCTAAATGTTATTAAAAAAATCTTTATTTTATTTAACCTGAAAATTAACACAATGTGATTAACTAATACATGCAATTAAATATATAGATAAATTTAACGCCGAAGTACTAGATTTATTTATAAACTACATTTTGTGCGTGAATAAACAAAAAAAAAAAAAAAAAAGAAAATGACAGCTTTTAAAATCAGAATTAATATTCTTGTTATGTATTAATTAATATTATTTCCATGTGAAATCGGTTAATATCTTGGAGCTAATTAAACCTAATCAACTTCTTATACGGTCGTTTACATTATTTAGATATAACACAATCTGCTTTATTTTTCTTTTATTATTTATTTGTTATGCTCCTATAGTTTGTTTATTTATTTAACGTCACTTTATGCTACTATGGCTAATTGGACGATGCTACAGTGGGAGTCCTAAATTTTGCCTATCCAGGTTTTATTAGGATAGGGATCTTTAACGAGTACCTGACATCGCACAGGCTCGGGACCACCTTTTAACGTCCCCTCCGAAGGACGGCGTAACTAAGGATTTTTTACTACCATTAAAAAATCCTAGGACCACCTGCGGGTTTGAACCCGTGAACTTTAGCATGGGAGGCTGTTACGCTAGCCACCCAGCTACCAGTGATCCCATGCTCCTATAGTTTTTATTTTTATTTTATTTTCAGTACATAATTACAATTATTCTACAAATACTATTGTGATTGTAATACAGTTCGCACCATAAGTAAATTAAAAAAAATAATAAAATATATATAATAAATAATTTATTTGTTTTATATCAGTTAATTATTAAAATTCGTTTCCTGTTGTTTTTTTTAAATTTATTTAACGCCAGTTTAATACTTCTGTAGCTAATTGAATATCCAGGTTTGATTAGGATAGAAATTATAACGGGTACTTGACACCGTATATGACCACTATTATATATTAAATACAACAGATGTTAAATAAAAACAGCTGTTCGAATTGTGAGAATAATAAAGAGTGATAATGTATTGTTCCAAATGGTGTAATTATTAAATAGCATTAGGAAGATATAGTAAGCACAATTTTACGTTTCCTCCGAAGGACGGCATAGCTCAGAATTTTTACTCTCATAAAAAAATTAAAAAAAAGTGTTGGAAAAGTTATGTTGAATTATTTTATTTTGTACCCCTATTGTGTTAATTATTATATTATTTTTATTTTGTAAATTTCGTGTAAATGTGGTATTTTGTCACTACTTCAAGTTCCCCTTAGGGGATATAATGTATCATGTCTGAATAAAATATATACATTGACAATTGGACTTGGAAATTACATCAAAATGTCGTGAAACATTTTTTCGCTAAATCATTGAATAGAAAATCGCTTAAATGCTTGACAAACGAGGTACTAATGATCCGGAAAAATCCCTAATGCACATCCGCACTGACAAAAATAGAGGAAATTGCCCGAGTGTGTTGATAAGAAAAGCCAGGAAACTGAAAGCGTTTAGTTTTCCATTAATCACAATCCTTTCGGTAACAGTGATGGTTTTTCCTTCGAAACTTTTATTTTTATCCTTTGCTGCTTTGTATTTATTCGTCCCTTGTCGGGGGAGGAGTACGGTAATAAACAAACAATCATTTTTACTATAGATAATATTATAAAATAATTTTAAATTTCATTCACAGAGTAAAAATGCTGAGATTGTTTTCAAGTACGTTGAAAAATGTCCACGAGAAATGAAAACGGAATGGAACTATACGATAAAAACCTCAAAAATTTCAAGATCTAAGACACAAGTATCATTCAGCATGTTGACAAAGGATCCTTTAGACGACAAGCTGAAGGTAAACATTATTCATGTAATATCAAATCATCTTTTCAGTAATAATAAATGTTATGAAGCAAATTGTAATATAGATAAACCCTAGCGAAAAATGAATATTATTAATTTTTCTCCTACACGTAATGATACACAGAGAAAACCCGCTAAATTTTATCTCAAGAAGCAAAAATTGGTATATCCCATTTGCGTAATATATTATTTTTTTGAGACTTCGATTCTAACTTTCTTTCAGACATAAATTTGATCTCTCGCCAACTCGTGCTTGAAAAGAATTCTATCCACTCTCAGTTAGTGGCATTGGTGGAAACATCTTTCTTCCTATTTGAAAAAAAAAAATAAAGAATTAAGAACACATGCAAAATATTCGCGTTTTCATAACGAAGTGCACGGACAATAACTATCAGGAATGTTTTTCCTAAATTTCGGGTACCCACATCGTGGAGTGCTCCGGGAGAATATCCCAATTTCAGAGTTGCAGTACGGTAGAAATAACAGATTAAACAGATATTCTGCCACTATTGGGATTCGAACCTGGGAGTTGGAAAACGTATAAGTTCAAAGTCCTAGAACAATGGTTCCTACGAACATTTTTCGTGGACCTCGTTAACCAATCACTTTAATGACCCACTAAATCTTAAAATACACACACACACTTACACTCAGATATATATATAAGTTTGTGTTGTTCTCAGGTTTCAGTCAATGAATAAACAATTTTATCTATGCGACGTTTCGAGAATTTATTGTTCTCATAATCATGCCTTAAATGGGGAAAAACAAAAAAAACAGAACATTAATATTATTATATTAATGTCTATGTATAATAAAATAAAACTTAAATTATCAACAGTCGAGAACTGATCAAACAATATATATATATATATATATACAACAAGTAAATAGACTTTATATATGATTAGTACACATGGTAGTTCTGAGAAGAAACTACCCATTGATAGCACTCCAATGTCTTATGTTAGGAGGTCTCTTGGCCATCTTCTTTTAAGGCGCCTCGTTGATTGTCGGGAATAGATATAGAGGAGAGGTCACGGATAAGCGGGTTTGAGTGGGCAGGAAGTTTGGAATGAAAAGAGGTATATCTGAAACGGTCCAAGTCTTCAATTAATGGGATATTTAGGTCTTTATGGATCATTTTATTGGTAACAAAGTAAAGAGCATTGAGGGTTTTACGATGGATATTGGACTGCAAGGATTGGATGCGAGAGGAAATCGATGGTTTAGTAGATCCCCATAGCTCAATGCCATAGGTCCAAATAGGCCTGATAATCTATACTAATATTATAAAGCTGAAGAGTTTGTTTGTTTGTTTGTTTGTTTGAACGCGCTAATCTCAGAAACTACTGGTTCTAATTGAAAAATTCTTTTTGTGTTGGATAGTCCATTTATCGAGGAAGGTTATAGGGTATATAACATCACGCTGCTACCAATAGGACCGAAGAATCAGTCGAAAATCTGGTAAAAAACGGGAAAATTTGGGAGAAAAAAAAACCTCGCTTCCCAATGATTCCAAATGATTTACCTTTTATTTTTAAATAATTCAATTTCTCGTTAATTTATATTTTTCCATTTAAACACGTAGGAATAGATTTACGTCGAGATCGGGTTGCGGAGAAAATCAGTATGTTCTTCTGCCACAAGAAAATAAAACTAAAAATGTCATTTACGCGGAAGTACTTTAAAATGTATTCTTTTAAAAACTACTTAATAGCAATCATAATAACAGAAATTGATGCAGACGAAGTCGCTTTAGAATATATCAAAGAAAAAGTGACATGTACTAAGAAGGTTTAAATTTGAGTGATAAAATTCCGGTTCTGGGATACGCCGATGATTTGGTACTGCTAAACGAAGACACGGAAACTAAAAAACTAAATACAAGTCCGTTAATAAAAACCGGTAAAGAAATAGGACTCGAAATAAATACCTAAAAGACAAAATATATGATTTGTAGCAGAGACGGTGGCGATCATATTGATATTGATATATCAGGGTATACTTTTTAACACGTTGAGAAATTTAAGTATTTGGGTTCAATGATAACGAAAAAAAAAATCCAGGAGGAAATAAAGTCCAGGTTAAACGCGGGAAATGCGTGTTATAATTCAGTTGCGAAATTACTTAGCTTCTGTCTAAAAACTTAAGGGTTAGAATTTATTAAACTGTTATTCTTCCGACGGTGAAACGTGGCCGTTTACTTTGAAGGACGGGCAACGACTAAAGGTTTTAGAAAATAAGGTACTAAAATATTTGGTCCGAAGAGAGATGAGGCTACTGGGGTGTATAGAAGGTTACACAACGCGGAAATATTTATATCAATCTATATTATTATCTATATTGTTAAGTCATGATTTATTTCAAGAGTCATTTTCAACTTTAATTGTTATTACCTTGAAGCATATACATTTATAAATTTAAATAAATTTTAAAAAAATACTATTTCTTTTGATTTATTCGAGTATAATAATCAGAACTATTATTTTAAGCATATTTAGGACTTTTATTAGCTGTATGTCTATATTTATAAAAGAAAGTACCACTCAATTTTCTTGTATCTAAAAAATTACTATGGTTGGGAGGATAAAATTTTTCCTGGAGGTTCGTCTTACCGCCTAGATGTGCAATAAGGCAGGATTTGAAAATCTTTGCCCAAAAAGTGGTTGAACAACCTAAACGTAAAATTGTCTTAAGGTACAAAAATTTTATAACAAATATATTTAAGCATATTACTGTTGTTATCTGTTCGTTTAACGTCACTTTTGTACTACTATGGTTAATCGTATGATGACTAATTTTTTCCTCTCCAAGTTTAGTTAGGTTAGAGATCTTTAACGGGTTCATGGAGTCGCAAAGGCTTGGGACCACCATTTTACGTCCTCTTCGAAGGAGGGCATAACTTAGGTTGTGTTTTACTCTCATTAAAAAATCTTAAGGGCACCTGGCTGGTCACTACATACAGGTGACCGACCCTTTTAAGCATATTGCGATTCATATCTGTTTCGACTGTAGGTTCCTATGAAAATATATTCAATTGTTATTTATTTTTTAAAAATGGTTTGTGACGATTATTTTTACATATTAAGTGATTATGGGTATAACCACTTCTACGGGTTTGCTATTGTAAATTTGACAGGAAGAAGTCAAGATCGGGCTTTAAATGATAACAAAGAGTAGCTGATAGTCGATATTTATTATAGCCAATCTCACCATAAACGCACATAAATTAATACGAAATGCAATATTCGCGAGCAAAGCTGCGTGACTCAGCTAGTTGTGATATAAATGAGTTTTTTGTAGTAAGTAAGAAGTTTTGAGCGTTTGTCAAGTAAGTGTTGTAGTAATCTGTATCTACGAGCAGTTTCTTGTCTTTCCAGTCTGGTATGAGGATTCCATGTTAGGATTGCGAATTTATATCTGTCCTTTAAGCACACTATTTTCATAATGCTAGCAAACGACATGTCAGTGAACCTTAGCAATATATCAATTAAATTAAAATACTTCTTTGGCAAGTTTTATACAAACTTTATCTTAAGGTAATTTAAAACATTTTCCCAAGTGCACATTGCGAACCCCCAGTACATCGTCTGCAGATCTTCAAAGGTCCGTGGACAACAATTTGGGAATCATTTCCGTAGACCATTCCTTTTCCAGAGAATAGCAAGTGAAAATATTAATTACCCTAAAGTTTTCATTTGAATGCCTTTTTCTTAAAGATAGTTTTAACGTTCAATTTTAAAACATGGAATGTAGTTTACAAATTTTTAAATATCTATCGTTCTTCTCTTCTATTAACTAGTTTTATGTTACTTTTTTCCCTTTTTGTTGTTAACAGTGATTGCAAATTTTAATATATCTCAATAAATTTATATTTTGAAAAAAACAGTCGTTAGACATTTGAACATCTATCATTGAGAAACTATCAATTGTTTTTGTTATTTGATTATTTTTTGGTTATTGTATAAATTATTATTCATTTATTGTTATTTACTGGATATGTTATTAGTTTTTTTTTTTTCTATGATATGTTTTATAATTTGACACCACCCTTCCTCCGCTTTGGCTAAATGATCACCCTATTGTTTTTAGTTCCTCTGTTAAAAATCTTGGCATCATCATCGACCAAAACCTGTCCCGGAAACCCCAAATTGCCCAAATTTCCCGTCGATCGATTAGTACCTTAAAATTATTCCACCGATCCCGCCACCTCCTACCACAATCTACCCGTAAACTCCTTGTTTCATCACTCATATTCCCCCACTTTGACCATGGTTATGTGGCATCTGGCGGCCTCTCGAAGGGCAGATTTAGAAGGATTATGTATGAATTGCTTCTTAAGATTTGTGTTCGGTACCTCGAGACGGTCCCATATATCCCACCTCTACGACGAGTTAAATTAACCCCAACCTTTCGAAGACAATATTTCCTTGGATCATTCATTTATCAAATCATAAGATTCCGTCTGTCCGACCTCCACACTCCTTTCCATAGAACCAAAAAATATGACTGCTCCTTTTTAGCCCGTTTCACTGCCTTATGGAATACTCTCCCTTCAAGCATCCGTCATGCTTCTTCCCTATCATCTTTTAAATCCCTCATTTTTGTATACTCCCTTTCTCATCAGACAGATGTAAGCTCATTTTTATTATGCCAACTTATGTAAGATGAATTTGATTTTAATGCACTTACTTTAATGAGATGTAAAAAATACATTTTATGTTTATTTTTATTTATTTATTTCTTGAATTTGTATATATAGATGATACTATGACCCTTTTTTCTTTTTTTCATTATTGTGTTATTTAATTGTAGTTATATATTGTTACGGGCTACGGGGTGTGAGAAATGAACTACTCCAGTTTACAAATTACAAATATTTATTAAATACAAAATGTACAAATATAAAGGGATTACTAACCACTGTAGTTACAATAATAATTGAATTACCAGCTTAACTACTGAACAGTATACATATAAGATAAGGTGTTCCTAACAAATAAATTACTTCAGTAAATTTATACAATCTACTAGACTTATTCTAAAACTTACAACTATAAATTATATATAAACTACAGTCTTCTAATTTACCACCGACCGGTTATCACAATACTGACACACAGTTCACAGCACTGTCACACGGTCACGAATTGCTCACTGTCACTGTTCACTGATACATCCACTTCAGCAAGATCAAGACTGCCTGACCCAGCCGTAGTGGACCGGTATTGGTACCACCACCGAATATTCCAGACATAGCAGGTAGAGGCCGTTCGTTCAAGACACTTCGAGGACCGTCCAGGTCAAGAAGTCTCTAGCCCCATCTGGGCCATTCTAGGCGTGGTATACCTGTCATTGTCTTGACCGTAGCAATATTGTTTTTGACCAGTTATAATTTATTATTTTGTTCATAATTGATATTCTTAAGGAACATTGTCTCATAATAATTTTGGTTTCTATTTCTATTTCTATCTTTATATTTATTTAGGCGGATTTGATGGTGGCGATATGGACTAACGGAGGCTGGAAGCCGAATTTCTTTCACTTCGTGATAACAGGTTTGTGCACAACACTGAAGACTAAAATGAAAAAGATGATGCACAAACTTGCTACTGACTCAAACTTCACCGTGGGTTGTCCGATACGAAAAGTATTTGATACTGTATCCATCTACATCATTAATTTTCAATATTATAGTATACGTGAACTAATGACGGTAATTTTAGGGCCTATTGCGTATGGATAACTTCCTGGTAGACATGAAGGACTATGGTAGTTATCCTGTCATACCATACTCTAAGCTGAGGATAACTACAATGTTATTACGAGGAAACGTGAGGCTCATCTGTACCAATAGTTACGTTGATATTGAAACATCTACCTGAATAATTCGTTTACAATAGTAAAGTTTTATTGATATCTTACAACTTTATAAATTGTTTCGATATCATTATCTGAAATAAAAGATTGTACAGTTTGTTTTTGTTTCTTTTTATAAAACGTGAATTGGTCGCATTATCATTTTTACAGAAGATAAATCAATTTAATAATTATTGGTAGAATGAAATTTAAATATTATCAGATGGTAGCTGATTATGAAGAACAACTCCAAAACTTGTAAATCAGGTACCTAAAATATTCACTTATACATTTTATTGTGTTTAAAGACCAAATCTATTCTTGTTTCCAAATCCTGAATGTCAATCTTATATTAACTTTTAAAAATCCCGTATGAGAAACCGAATTAATCGAACTTACCATCTAATAATTAATATATTTTGGATCCAAAGGTCTATATAGGCCTAATGATTGTGATGTAGAGGAGCTTTTTGTAGTTGAGAAGAAGTTTTGAGCGTCTGTCTAGGAAGATTTGAAGTAATCGAAAGCGGCGAGCAGTTTCTTGTCTTTTCAGTCGAGTGTGCGCATTCCATGTGGGACGTTTGTCAAGCTGCAGTCGAACTTAGCGGATCTGTTCGACCAGTACAGGTTGAAGATTATTATTACCCATTGGAAGCTCTCCAAAAACTATGCTAAACTAGAAGGTCTCGGGGCCATCTTCTTTTCAGACGCCTCGGAGGATTATCGGGCATTGTAGAGGAAGCAAGGATTGAAACTTGTGGGTTAGAGTGGGAATAGAGTTAGTCATGAAATGAGTGGTACCTGGTTCGGGATAAATCAGCAACATATGAAGGTCTTTATGTTTGTTTGTGACCAAATAAAATGCATTAAGGATTTTTTATTGTAAGGATTGGAGACAATAAGAATTTGATGGTTTAGTAAGGCCCCAAATCTCTAATCCGTAAGTCCATATCGGTCTTATGATAGTCATGTAAATGAGCCTTTTGTATTTAAGTAGAAGGCTTGAGCGTTTGTCCAGCAAGTGTTGAAGTAGTCGAAAACGTCGGGCAGTTTCTTGTCTTTTCAGTCTTTTATAAGGGTTTGTTTGTTTGTCCAGGTGGAGTCCTAGGTATCGGATCTGGTCAACCGGGACAAGAGGAGTGTTATTGAAGGATAATGTAGGGTTGGATGTCATTGGTTTAAGACGTAGGGTAAATTTGGTTGATTTTAATTCTTCAATTCTGACTCAAGAAGGTCTCTAAAATAGGATTGAATGGTTTGAATGGCAACACTTAGATCGTTTTTGACCGATAATACACAAGTCTCATCATCTTAATTAGAAAGGATTTCAATTTCATTTACTAATTGAATAATTATTATTAACATATTATACTTTACAATAATAATTTTTTCCAGTATTAAAATTCCTTGTTCATTGTAGAAAATCACGGGTTCCCTAGGGATTAAATTAGAAAAAATGAGATGAGAATGTGGCAGGCAGAGCAGAAAGCAATTACGAGAGACGGACAGCTGATGGTCAGTGTGAGGGCTGTCAGCTAGTGGGGACTTATCGCAACTTACACATGAATTTTAATCAGGGCTAAGGGACAGGCCCCTTGTATTCGTTTTTGCACTGAAATGTTGCGCTGTTGCTTCTCTTCTAGTTACATAATTTCATTTATAATTACATATCTTCAACCACTAACATTACATTTCCCTCTGAATATAACAAAAAATATCATATAATCAAATTACAACATTTAAACAAAAAAATGCAGCATGAGTAACAGTGGATTATTCACCTCCGTTGTCAAAATCGATCTATGAACATATAAGTGTTGTTAGAGTTGAAAAAAGGTTAAATATTTACATTGAGTTTCGATTGAAGCACGTGCTTCAGAAAAAAATAATTTACGGGACCTCCTTTTAACGTCCCCTCCGAAGGACGGCATAACTAAGGATTTTTTACTTCAATTCAATAATCCTAGGAACCCCTGCGGGTTTGAACCCGTGGCCTTTAGCATAGGAGGCTGTTATGCTAACCACCCAGCTACTAGTGATCCCAAAAAAAAATAATTTAACAATATAAATTATTATCTACACAATCACCTTATTATTATTGTACAACTTGTTATGTAACTTACCGTTTGCTCTTAAATCTTCAGCTAACAGTATATTTTTTATTTAGGCCAATCTCTATACAAATAGGGATGATTGGCACAAATAATTAATTCATCAATAACTAATTTTTTTACAAAATACAAATATATTTATATATGTTCACATCCATATGTATGTATTACTTGGTCACTGACAAAAATTAAGAAGCAAAATAAATGTCAGTCAACGAATGACGGAGCGGATTATGCTAGGAATCTTCCTGCGGGACAAAATTAACGTAAATAGAATAAGAAAATTAACAAATGTCTCAGACGCTATTGCTTATGCTAGTAAACTGAAGTGGACATGGGCAGGACATCTCATGAGAAAATAATGAAGATAGTTGTGCAAAGAGAGCTGCAGAATGGATAACTTTAAATAAGAATAGACGCAGAGGCCGACATTGCAAGCGCTGGGCCAACGAATTGAAGAAAAAAAAATCTGGTGTGGGCAACACACGACTTTCACTTACATCAATTTGTAAAATCAATGAAAGAATTTTCAAATAGAGTTAGAGTTAAAAATACGTGAAACTATTAAAGAATTAAATAAATTTAATTTATATAGAAACATGTGATTTATTAAAAAATATTTTATTTTATTATCAAAAATAATCAGTTAGTTTTATCTTCTTCTCATCAGTCTCTATTAACTTCTAAAAGCTTGTGTATGAGATGATATTTTTTCTAAAATCTTTAGCTTTCCAACGGTATATCATACATGTATATTACTGCTCTCATGTTCAAAAACGAAAAATTGCATTAAAAAAATATTTCTTCTGTTCCTTTAGTTGGGTACCGAATTTATTCAATTTATATATTTACCTGTTTTTTCATCATCGTTAACAAGATAATCTAGTTATTATTATTGAACCTACAAAATTAAAGGTACTTTAGGGGAAGAAAATTTAAAATATCGGTATTTAAGCCCTGTCAGACCATTTTTATCCAAATAAAACCTACATGATATTAAAGCCCATTAAATTTTACATCGATATAGCGAGTTTAATCAAAATCGTCATAACCGTTTTCGAGAAATACGAAAAAAGGTGCAAAATGCATAGTATAAAGTGCCTCTTCTGGCAAGTTCATTTTGATGAAAAAAGTTTTGTCACGTCTCGGGCGTATAGTTGTCTTAAATATGAAATTTCAGTTTCATAGGACTTACCGTTTCCGCAAGGGAGTTACCACACACACACACAGACCTTTTTGCGGGACTTGGTTATTTGGACCCAGGGGACCCTAAAACGTGTATTTCCGTTGAAAACTGGAATTCGAAAATTTTCACGATCGCAATACTTCCCCTTACTATATATAGTAAGTGAAAGTAATAGTTCTTTATGGGTGAGATACGCACAACACAGGATGTTGAGGAAAACTAAGTGCCTGTCAACATATGTTTTATGTTCGGCTAGTCTCCGCCCAAAAGACTCTAATCTCCCATTCTTTTGGAAGGTCTATATGTAAATATATTTCATGTAAATATTCTTTTATTGTTTTTATTTTGTTTTTTAAACATAATGGAGAGTAATTAACTCTGTACTTACATATAGATAAAGAATATTATTATTATTATTATTATTATATTGACACATTAACAATCGGCCTAATAGACTTATAATAACAATAATGTATTGGTATATAACAACATTGATAAGGCTGTAAGTTTTATTATATTCTAAATATCCTACTAACCGCTTTAATTTGCATTACGTTGAGACCTGATTTTTAGATCCTCTCTATATTCTACTAAAATTTCATTAAACTCAAATGGATATTACACATCTATATTACTAAGCCTATGTACGAAAAAAAATTATTTTCTAATAAACAAAATAAAATAAATACATATATAAAGTCAACAAATGTTTATCCTTGATGAAATTTTCTGAGATTGTAGGCTATATTGAATTTATTAAATTCTATCAACCACTTTATATGTACATGTAAGCCCAAATGTATTTTGTTAGAATAAGTATAGTGAAGTATGAAGCTATCTGATACTTCAATCTTGAAATTGCAAAAATATAATATACATCATATTTAATTTATTGACTTGATCAATTATTTTTAAACCTTCATTATGTGTTCCCACACATAATGTTCTGAGCAAAGGGCTTTATATATAAGCGGCACGTGGCGGAATTGTATGCTCAAAATAAAAATATTTAATAGAATACAATGCTTTTATCAAAACAAGATTATTCTTATTTCAATCATTATTCTTTTTTTCTGTAAATATTATTGTTTAGAGATCTTAACAGCTTTTTTACTACTTTCGTATGTACAAAAAAGTAGGTTTATGTACTTTCGTCAAAATAAACATATCTTAGGAATGATTATGCTTGGAATGATTATAGCTATACGTCATAACTGCCTGAATTCCATGTCGCCTCCGAGAAGTCTTAACGAGTGGATTTAATCAGAGCAGAAAGTGGTGATTTGCTGACCAGAGAAGAGAAGATGTCTGGCAATATATCTGGAGAGCGTGAGTCAGTGCTAACTGATTTTATATCACCCGGCAGCCGAACCCCAACACCGGCCCCCCAGGCTTCATCATAAAACAAACATTAGCCAGTCGCAGCAGATCAATCCCCTTCATCTGTCATTACTGTCCACATCCACTCCCCATTTGTAAGTGATCTGCAACATTAAACAGTCCGCTCTCTATTATAATGGCCTTCCCTTGTTCAAACACTGAGCAGCGAACCTGTACTCGAATATTAACTAGTAAATCCTAGTGGTTGGTTCGTTTCGAAAATATGATATGATTTGAACTAGTAATATTTATTTATCAGTACTGGTTATTTCCTCATTGGTTGGCGGTTTAGAGCCCTGGGTAATTCCTAAAACCGTGTTTTGAAGCTGAATATGGTCAATTTATATCAAACTCTAATGAAAAGCATTACCTCGTAGTCTGAGAAAATATAAGAAAGTAGTATTGACAAGGATTTGTCCTTCGTCCAGGGGCCTGCAACTTTCAGTGTGTAACTTTTATTCCAACCTCAGTTTGACAACAGTTTCTCCCTCAGAAATAAAGTGGAGAATATTTTTTGTTATATCACATTTGTCACGCGGAAATAACGTTTAGCTGGGCTATATTGGTTCAAATATAAAATGTCACGTTTTGCCACATTTCTTAAGTATTAGGACTTTACTGACGTTGTCTAAAAAAGGTGAAAAGTTGAATTTTCATTGAATTCCGTTTATAAACTTTGTCACTAGTAGGGTTTATACAAAAACCGACATTTTAGAAAGCCGGTTTTCGAATAGTAACACAGAAAACAGGTTTTAACTGGTTCCGAATTTTTATAAAATAATGTTTGCTCGAATATTCTGTGATTCAAACAACAAATTTTAAAAGAAAATTTAGAGTGATTAAAAGCAGTTTTTGACTGGAATTGTTTTCTGTTCAATTTTTTTGACGCGAAACGGCCTCAAAGATTATTTTCAAGACGCAAATATCATTTCCTCCCAACTTTGCCCACACGTTCCACTCTTTTCCTCTCTACCCACCTTTTCATCATTCTCTCAGACTGGACTCTTCTCTGTTCCTCGCTCCATACTCTCCCCTTTCTTACCTCTTTGGCACCCACAAGGACCTTTATCTTCCTCAATTTTTCCCTATATTGATCTCTATTGACACAATCCTGTGTTGAGATTCCCAACCTCACTGTCTCTTTCCTCATCTGCTGAATGTATCTTCCGGCCCCTTTATATCCCCAGATTTTTTCGAAGAATTCGTTATTTATTCTGTTCGGGCTCATCCTTACCATATGCCCGTAGAAACGCATCCTCCTTAAAGTAATGTCCGTTTCCGGGTTATCCATTTTGTGAACTTTGTTAAGTTCTCTGGTAGGCCTCAGCCTGTATCCCCCTGGTAACTTTACTGGCCCATAAATCTTCCTCAAGATCTTCCTCTCAATTCCCAAAAGTTTCCTTAAGCTAGGAAGAGAAGCGGTCTCCATTCCATACATAATAACCGGTTTGACAACGGTGTTATAGTGCCTTATTTTCGCTCGTATTGAAAGAGCCTTTTTACAGTATTGGCCACTGGAGGCAAAGCTGAGTCTTTCCATCTCGACCAGCCTCTCCTCCATACCCTCTCGGACCCTTTATTACAAATAATTTCCCCCAGATATCTGAAGCTATTGGTGACCCTGATTTCTCCATACTTTGTTTTAAATGTTTTTTCCTGAAAGTTTCGATCCGTAGTCATTAACTCTGTCTTTTCAAATGATACCTGCAAACTGACTCTTTCAGCAATTTCTTTTAGGGTATTTAGCTGCTCTACTGCTTCATCCGCAGATCCCGCCATGAGGGCCAGATCATCAGCACACACCAGACCACTTACTCTGACATTATTGTTTTTGGTCCCCAATTTTGCCCCCGCGCTATTTTTGACCCATAACTCCTTCATTACCTTATCCAGCACTACATTGAACAGCACCGGGGACAGACAATCCCCCTGCCTGAGCCTCTGTTCAATTTTATTGATAGTAAATTTTTTTTTATCCAATTTAGCAGAACAAAGAAATAATAGTTGAAAAGGATTAAATAACTTTAAAAACAATTATTCGTTGTTATTGCACAATTTTCACTATAAGGATATAAATATTTTTATAACAGTGAATCGAGTAATTCAGCAAAGGGTTCGAATAAATAAAAACAATACATTTTTATTTTTTTATGATAACGATAGATTTTTTTCAAACAATTTTATTAGATACAAATGGATACTTATTAAAAACAATTATAATATATATTTAAGTATCTTCGATTTCCTTTAATAGTCCATTTATCTATAGTTATAGAAAATTTTTGCCCTTTATTCTTCATACAATTGAATTTAATTATAGTTTCATAAAACTTAAAACCATTTTGTGGTAAGTAATAATTTCCTTATTATATTGACTCTCGTATGAACGAACAATTTGTTATGCAATTAATAGATAGTCCATCCAATGCAGCAAGCTTTGATACTATTTCTTCTAAACTAGTCCTTTTCACAAAGTTAAAAATACAGGGCTGTGTACTTGTTTGTGAATTCGGGCCGGCATCAGGTGATTTTTTCTCTGTTGTTTTATCGGGCACTGTTTTCAAATGATTATGGAGACTTTGCAATTAAGCATTTTATTGCAATAAATGCAACGGGCTATATCTTTTTCTACTTTTTTAAAATACGCTTGGCATTTATTACTACAAATATATAAAAAATATAAATAATAACTTATATTTTTAAAATAATACCTACTTGTCAATTTCAATTTTTTTAAAGTGTTATTCATACATTGAAAACCGGCACTTTCTACTAAAAAACCGGTTTTTGTATTTCATAATTTTCTCCAGAAAACCGGTTTTAAAAAACCGACAAACCCTAGTCACTAGGACCTACAATTTAGGAGCTATTTTTGTTTCATTTTTTTTTTTTTTTTTTTTTTTTTTTTTTTTTTTTTTTTTTTTTTTTTTTTTTTTTGGCTCCTTAATTTAATTCTTTCTAACTATTTCCTTAGGACCTTATTTCTTTTCCTTCTTACTTAGGAAAAATGTTAATATTTAAAACTTGTATCGAGGATGTATAGTTGACTGAAGAAATTATCGTAGGTAGAAATATTAAAGAGTCAGTCGTTTTTAATATTTGTATTTTTGCCGACGTTTCGGTTCAAACTTGTGAGCCATTATCAGGAAATTACTGAGCTATGTCAAGCAAAAACTCTCTATAAAAAATAGTTTATGCTTGACATAGCTGAGTAATGGCCTTCCTGATGATGGTTCACAATTTGAGCCTAAACGATGGCAAAAATAAAAATATTAAAACAGACTGAGTTCTGATTATCTATATTTAAAACTTATGCTTTGTATAATAATAGGCTTACCGAACCCGAAGGTTCGATGCCGAAACCACCATATTCCGTCTACACAGACTCGTCCAATGTTCTCTGTTCAAGCCAAGACCCCAACATCAGCCTTAACGCAATCCTCCCATCGACGCTTCGGTCTAACTTTCGGACGCCTACCAGTCGGATCAGCAAATACCAACTTTCTCGGAATCCGTTCCTCACCGAGCCCCACAATTTTCCTCGCCCATTTGAGTCTCAGCGACGCTATCAACTCAATTATATTCACAGGATACAAGTTCTGCAATTCCGCGTTGTGCAACCTTCTAAACTCCCCAGTAGCGTTTTACCTCAGAGGAATCCATGACTCTTTGTGGTATTTTGTTAACTAAAATATGTGAGTAGGGCGTTCGAACCTACGTCACACCCTCCAGCAAGCCTGGAGGGCCGCTCTCATTCTTGGTCGGCGAATCCATCGGATTTAGCCGGGAGGAGCTTCCGAGGAAATTCCACCGACCATCCCCACATCCGCCACCCGTGGGACGATGCTTTGTATAACCAGTGATTTGTATACAATCATTTTCGTAGAGTGCCAGTAGTAACATGCGATATAAATTCACTCAAATAACAGGCCTTGTGGTGGAGCTGATTGTACAATGTACATCTGTTATCACCTACAATTTAGCCGATCTAACTGTTTTGAAAATATATGTTAATACAAACTCTTAGTATTTTAGGATTCTTAATTCAGTCTCTTCATAGTTCAACGACAAGAACATGTCTATTTTGAACATTGTCATTATCCATTCAATTAATTTACATCGTGGCTTAGTATATGATAATTTTTTTACTTTCACTTACTATATATAGTAAGGGGAAGCATTGCGATCGTGAAAATTTTCGAATTCCAGTTTTCAACGGAAATACACGTTTTAGGGTCCCCTGAGTCCAAATAACCAAGTCCCGCAAAAAGGTCTGTGTGTGGTAACTCCCGGGCGAAAACGAAAAGTCCTGTGAAACTGAAATTTCATATTTCCGACAAATATACGCTCGAGACGTTACAAAACCTTTTTCATCAAAATGAGCTGACCAGAAGAGCCACTTTATACCATGCATTTTGCACCTTTTTTCGATTTTCTTGAAAACGGTTCCGACGATTTTGATTAAACTCGCTATATCGATGTAAAATTTAATAAACTTAAACGTCATGTAGGTTTCATTCTGATTAAAATGGTCTGATAAGGCTTAATGCCGATATTTTAAATTTTCTTCCCCTAAAGTACCTTTAATTTTGTAGATTCTCTAAAAATAACCAAATTATCTTGTTAGCATTGATAAATAACAGCTATATAAGTTGTGCGATTTAAAAAAAAAAAAAAAAACAACTATAGGAGAAAACTGAAAAAATATTTTTTTAATGCAATGTTTTGATTTTGAACATAGCAACAGATTTTCCATAGTTATAATATACCGTTGGAAAGCTAAATATTTTAAAAAAAATGTATTATCTAATACTCAAGAGCTTGTAAAAGTTAATAAAGAGTAATGAAAAGCTGATAAAACTTAGTGATTCTTTAATAGTTTCACGTGTTTTTATATTTAAGTGTATTTGAAAATTTCTTAATTGATTTTAAAGATGGAGGTAAGTGAAAGTTGTGTGTTGCCCGCACCAGATTTTTTTTCTAATGAATGAGCAAAGTATAGTCCTCTGGAGAATGATGAATTGCTGGAGAAGATGCAGGAGAGAGCGGAGTACACTAGTGATGGGACGGCCCATTAACCAAATCCTAGGGTCCACCCCTCGACCTTTTATAAGAGTGACTAACTGTTAACTGTTCCTGGCCTTAGTCACTCATTAGGGCTGAGTTATAGCTTAGGGTACTCCTGCTTGTCTACAGCAATCAGAGGAACTTCTCTTCAGTTCCTAGAGCAATCAGGGAGAGGATTTAATGGTTTCTCTAGTTTAGAAGTTTTGAAGAATATGGAGGACCTACAAATAAAATCTGATTATGTATTTTATTCTTTTCACTCTTTCGAATAATTGGAAAATAGTCAATTACTCATATTATATTACATAAGGACCTTACATCGCGACCTCAATGTTTTATTTTTGATACATTGTACCTTGAATATGGTCAAGCTTTTTACTGAATCTTAATTATTTAGTACAATTTAACAATCATTTAGACATTTTAATATTCAGAAACCATGCTCCGCGCAAGTACTTATTGTCTGGGGCTTTAGTATTCTCATTCAGTCTCCACTGCTAGCTCACAATAACAGTAAAGTTCCTGAAAAAAAAGTGCTGTGATCTTCTGAAGTCCTATCTTGTCATCTAAATATTTGTGACAAAGCTTAGTTGGGACTATTTACAAATTGAGTATTACAGTGAATATTACATATTAATATTTCAGATTAGTATTATTGCATTTCTGTATTATAAACATATGTAACAACAGTTTCAGAGAATATAATATAATGAAAATGAATGAAATCAAACCAAAAACACATATATGTAAAAAAAATTATTATAAGAAACAAACATGATTTTGACTTGACAAAAATAAATATTACAACTTACTATGAGCTCAAAACTGAAATAACCAAATAAATGTCATAGTAAGGCAGGTCTGCGATCTCGCACTCTGTTCCAGACTTTCCATCATTCTAAACATATGTTATTTAAAAAAAATACTTCAGCGGTTATTTATCAAGTGTAGCGTAGCATATTTTTAAAAATTAAGTAATCGTTTTCTACTAAAAATCTTTAAAAAGCATACAAAATAACCTAGGAACGAAACAGCGTTTTTATTCAATGATATGGTTTTCTTTAATGTTAATATAGCATTTCCAAGTCAATTGTAACCTTTTCCAAGTCAAATGTAACTTTTTCCAAGTCAAATGTAACCTTTTCCAAGTCAAATGTAACCCTTTCCATTTCAAATGTCACCTTTTCCATTTCAAATGTCACCTTTTCCAAGTCAAATGTCACCTTTTCCATTTCAAATGTTACCTTTTCCAAGTCAAATGTTACCTTTTTCTTTACTTCTAGCCTTAAATATTCCGTTTTATTTATTTATTTATTGAAAAATAATTAGTTTAATTAAAATTATGACTTTTTTAATAATTTTGGCATATCCTATCGCTATTTTTTTTCTGTTTTTTAGATATTTGATAACAAGTTCTGTTTTTTACGAACTAATATTTAAAAAAATTAATTATTGTCTATTTAGTTTTAAGATAGTTGTTGATTTTGAATTTTTAGAGGGAAGGGATACTTTTTGGTTATAATTAATGTGTTTTCGGGTATTATAATTACGTTTTTAGAGATGTATTTTTTATCGCTCGCGTGCATATTAACTCGCATTTGCTTTTAATGTTTTTTATTGATATAGGGATTAATTAATGTGCTTTCGGGTGGTTATGATTACGTTTTTCGAGCGGTATTTTTTATCGCCCTCGTTTATCTTAACTAAAATTTACTTTTTATATTTTTTATTGATATAGGGATTAATTATTGTGCTTTCGGGTGGTTATGATTAAGTTTTTTGAGCTGTATCTTTTATCGCTCATGGGTATTTCAACTCGCATTTACTTTTAATGTTTTTTATAGATATATAGGTTATTAATTGTATTTGCGGATCTTGTAATTACGTTTTTCTAGCTGTATCTTTTTATCGCTCATGGGTTTTTTAACTCGCATTTATTTTTAATGATTTTTATTGATATAGGGATTAATTAATGTGCTTTAGGGTGGTTATGAATACGTTTTTTGAGCTCTATCTTTTATCGCTCATGCGTATTTCAACTCGCATTTACTTTTAATGTTTTTTATTGATATAGGGATTACTTAATGTGCTTTCGGGTGGTTATGATTACGTTTTTCGAGCTGTATTTTTTATCGCTCATGGGTATTTCAACTCGCATTTACTGTTAATGTTTTTTATTGATATAGGCATTAATTGTTGTGCTTTCGGGTGGTTATGATTACGTTTTTTGAGCTTTATCTTTTATCGCTCATGCGTATTTCAACTCGCATTTACTTTTAATGTTTTTTATTGATATATAGGTTAGTAATTGTCTTTCCGGGTGTTGTAATTACGTTTTTTGAGCTGTATTTATTGTCGCTTGTTCGCATTCCAACTTGCATTTACTTCTAATCTTTTTATTGTTATAGGGGATCTATACTTGTGTTTTTGGGTGGTTATGAAAAAACTTTTTTTGGACTGCTTATTCTATAGCTCGCGCACGTTTCAACTTAGAGCTAATATCATTTTATATTTTGATAGAATGGTCTTTCTTTGTTTTTGTTTTAGGGGATTCTGATTACATGTTTTGAACATTAATCTTTTATGCGCTTGGAAATTTCTACATACCGTAGATATTATGTTATAATTTGAAGTAAAAATTATTTTTTGTGTTTTTGCACGTTCTGATTACTTTTTTTAACTGGATG
The DNA here is from genome assembly GCA_023052935.1 of Piezodorus guildinii. Classification (NCBI taxonomy): domain Eukaryota; kingdom Metazoa; phylum Arthropoda; class Insecta; order Hemiptera; family Pentatomidae; genus Piezodorus; species Piezodorus guildinii. The sequence continues at coordinate 212,486,911 of CM041292.1, read as the reverse complement.
TTACATCGCGATTGCGCATTGTTCTAGATCACTTTTTATTTAAGGTAAAATGTGCACTAGCTATAAAAAAATGTCATAAACTCTATTAGTATTCCCCAAAACACTATAAACGATCCCTCTATCAAATATTTATGAAATAAGAACAGTAACTTAAAATGAGTAAAAGCGATAACTACTAAGGTTCAAATAATGTTATAAGAACATCCGAAAATAGAATAAATTATCAGATAATTGTAAGAACAAGTGAGAAAGTGGGTCCATTATAAAATATTTAGTTGAAAAACTTACTCAGGACGCTATAAAGGGAACTATAACTAATCCTTTTATAAAAAAATAATAATAAAAATATTAAATAAAAAAAAGCTAAATGATGTATATTCCAACAACGTTATAATGAGAACTAAAAGCAAAATAATCAATCCCAATATCCATCAAAAACTTAATCATAACCACCCGAAAGCACAATAATTAATCCATATATCAATAAAAAACATAAAAAGTAAATACGAGTAGAAATACCCATGAGCGATAAAAAATACAGCTCGAAAAACGTAATCATAACCACCCGAAAGCACATTAATTAATCCCTGTATCAATAAAAATCATTAAAAATAAATGCGAGTTAATATGCAAGTGAGCGATAAAATATACATCTCGAAAAACGTAATTATAATACCCGAAAACACATTAATTAATCCCTATATCAATAAAAAACATAAAAAGTAATGCGAGTTGAAATACCTATGAGCGATAAAAAATACAGCTCGAAAAACGAATTCATAACCACCCGTAAGCACAATAATTAATCCTTATATCAATAAAAAACATAAAAAGTAAATGCGAGTTGAAAAACCCATGAGCGACAAAAAATACAGCTCAAAAAACGTAATTACAAGACCCGCAAATACAATTAATAACCTATATGTCTATAAAAAACATTAAAAGTAAATGCGAGTTGAAATACGCATGAGCGATAAAAGATAGAGCTCAAAAAACGTATTCATAACCACCCGAAAGCACAATAATTAATCCCTATATCAATAAAAATCATTAAAAATAAATGCGAGTTGAAATACGCATGAGCGATAAAAGATAGAGCTCAAAAAACGTATTCATAACCACCCTAAAGCACATTAATTAATCCCTATATCAATAAAAATCATTAAAAATAAATGCGAGTTAAAAAACCCATGAGCGATAAAAAGATACAGCTAGAAAAACGTAATTACAAGATCCGCAAATACAATTAATAACCTATATATCTATAAAAAACATTAAAAGTAAATGCGAGTTGAAATACCCATGAGCGATAAAAGATACAGCTCAAAAAACTTAATCATAACCACCCGAAAGCACAATAATTAATCCCTATATCAATAAAAAATATAAAAAGTAAATTTTAGTTAAGATAAACGAGGGCGATAAAAAATACCGCTCGAAAAACGAATTCATAACCACCCGTAAGCACAATAATTAATCCCTTTATCAATAAAAAACATAAAAAGTAAATGCGAGTTGAAAAACCCAAGAGCGACAAAAAATACAGCTCAAAAAACGTAATTACAAGACCCGCAAATACAATTAATAACCTATATGTCTATAAAAAACATTAAAAGTAAATGCGAGTTGAAATACGCATGAGCGATAAAAGATAGAGCTCAAAAAACGTATTCATAACCACCCGAAAGCACAATAATTAATCCCTATATCAATAAAAATCATTAAAAATAAATGCGAGTTGAAATACGCATGAGCGATAAAAGATAGAGCTCAAAAAACGTATTCATAACCACCCTAAAGCACATTAATTAATCCCTATATCAATAAAAATCATTAAAAATAAATGCGAGTTAAAAAACCCATGAGCGATAAAAAGATACAGCTAGAAAAACGTAATTACAAGATCCGCAAATACAATTAATAACCTATATATCTATAAAAAACATTAAAAGTAAATGCGAGTTGAAATACCCATGAGCGATAAAAGATACAGCTCAAAAAACTTAATCATAACCACCCGAAAGCACAATAATTAATCCCTATATCAATAAAAAATATAAAAAGTAAATACGAGTAGAAATACCCATGAGCGATAAAAAATACAGCTCGAAAAACGTAATCATAACCACCCGAAAGCACATTAATTAATCCCTGTATCAATAAAAATCATTAAAAATAAATGCGAGTTAATATGCAAGTGAGCGAGAAAATATACATCTCGAAAAACGTAATTATAATACCCGAAAACACATTAATTAATCCCTATATCAATAAAAAACATAAAAAGTAATGCGAGTTGAAATACCTATGAGCGATAAAAATACAGCTCGAAAAACGAATTCATAACCACCCGTAAGCACAATAATTAATCCCTTTATCAATAAAAAACATAAAAGTAAATGCGAGTTGAAAAACCCAAGAGCGACAAAAAATACAGCTCAAAAAACGTAATTACAAGACCCGCAAATACAATTAATAACCTATATGTCTATAAAAAACATTAAAAGTAAATGCGAGTTGAAATACGCATGAGCGATAAAAGATAGAGCTCAAAAAACGTATTCATAACCACCCGAAAGCACAATAATTAATCCCTATATCAATAAAAATCATTAAAATAAATGCGAGTTGAAATACGCATGAGCGATAAAAGATAGAGCTCAAAAAACGTATTCATAACCACCCTAAAGCACATTAATTAATCCCTATATCAATAAAAATCATTAAAAATAAATGCGAGTTAAAAAACCCATGAGCGATAAAAAGATACAGCTAGAAAAACGTAATTACAAGATCCGCAAATACAATTAATAACCTATATATCTATAAAAAACATTAAAAGTAAATGCGAGTTGAAATACCCATGAGCGATAAAAGATACAGCTCAAAAAACTTAATCATAACCACCCGAAAGCACAATAATTAATCCCTATATCAATAAAAAATATAAAAAGTAAATACGAGTAGAAATACCCATGAGCGATAAAAAATACAGCTCGAAAAACGTAATCATAACCACCCGAAAGCACATTAATTAATCCCTGTATCAATAAAAATCATTAAAAATAAATGCGAGTTAATATGCAAGTGAGCGATAAAATATACATCTCGAAAAACGTAATTATAATACCCGAAAACACATTAATTAATCCCTATATCAATAAAAAACATAAAAAGTAATGCGAGTTGAAATACCTATGAGCGATAAAAATACAGCTCGAAAAACGAATTCATAACCACCCGTAAGCACAATAATTAATCCCTTTATCAATAAAAAAACATAAAAAGTAAATGCGAGTTGAAAAACCCAAGAGCGACAAAAAATACAGCTCAAAAAACGTAATTACAAGACCCGCAAATACAATTAATAACCTATATGTCTATAAAAAACATTAAAAGTAAATGCGAGTTGAAATACGCATGAGCGATAAAAGATAGAGCTCAAAAAACGTATTCATAACCACCCGAAAGCACAATAATTAATCCCTATATCAATAAAAATCATTAAAAATAAATGCGAGTTGAAAAACCCAAGAGCGACAAAAAATACAGCTCAAAAAACGTAATTACAAGACCCGCAAATACAATTAATAACCTATATGTCTATAAAAAACATTAAAAGTAAATGCGAGTTGAAATACGCATGAGCGATAAAAGATAGAGCTCAAAAAACGTATTCATAACCACCCGAAAGCACAATAATTAATCCCTATATCAATAAAAATCATTAAAAATAAATGCGAGTTGAAATACGCATGAGCGATAAAAGATAGAGCTCAAAAAACGTATTCATAACCACCCTAAAGCACATTAATTAATCCCTATATCAATAAAAATCATTAAAAATAAATGCGAGTTAAAAAACCCATGAGCGATAAAAAGATACAGCTAGAAAAACGTAATTACAAGATCCGCAAATACAATTAATAACCTATATATCTATAAAAAACATTAAAAGTAAATGCGAGTTGAAATACCCATGAGCGATAAAAGATACAGCTCAAAAAACTTAATCATAACCACCCGAAAGCACAATAATTAATCCCTATATCAATAAAAAATATAAAAAGTAAATACGAGTAGAAATACCCATGAGCGATAAAAAATACAGCTCGAAAAACGTAATCATAACCACCCGAAAGCACATTAATTAATCCCTGTATCAATAAAAATCATTAAAAATAAATGCGAGTTAATATGCAAGTGAGCGATAAAATATACATCTCGAAAAACGTAATTATAATACCCGAAAACACATTAATTAATCCCTATATCAATAAAAAACATAAAAAGTAATGCGAGTTGAAATACCTATGAGCGATAAAAATACAGCTCGAAAAACGAATTCATAACCACCCGTAAGCACAATAATTAATCCCTTTATCAATAAAAAACATAAAAAGTAAATGCGAGTTGAAAAACCCAAGAGCGACAAAAAATACAGCTCAAAAAACGTAATTACAAGACCCGCAAATACAATTAATAACCTATATGTCTATAAAAAACATTAAAAGTAAATGCGAGTTGAAATACGCATGAGCGATAAAAGATAGAGCTCAAAAAACGTATTCATAACCACCCGAAAGCACAATAATTAATCCCTATATCAATAAAAATCATTAAAAATAAATGCGAGTTGAAATACGCATGAGCGATAAAAGATAGAGCTCAAAAAACGTATTCATAACCACCCTAAAGCACATTAATTAATCCCTATATCAATAAAAATCATTAAAAATAAATGCGAGTTAAAAAACCCATGAGCGATAAAAAGATACAGCTAGAAAAACGTAATTACAAGATCCGCAAATACAATTAATAACCTATATATCTATAAAAAACATTAAAAGTAAATGCGAGTTGAAATACCCATGAGCGATAAAAGATACAGCTCAAAAAACTTAATCATAACCACCCGAAAGCACAATAATTAATCCCTATATCAATAAAAAATATAAAAAGTAAATACGAGTAGAAATACCCATGAGCGATAAAAAATACAGCTCGAAAAACGTAATCATAACCACCCGAAAGCACATTAATTAATCCCTGTATCAATAAAAATCATTAAAAATAAATGCGAGTTAATATGCAAGTGAGCGATAAAATATACATCTCGAAAAACGTAATTATAATACCCGAAAACACATTAATTAATCCCTATATCAATAAAAAACATAAAAAGTAATGCGAGTTGAAATACCTATGAGCGATAAAAATACAGCTCGAAAAACGAATTCATAACCACCCGTAAGCACAATAATTAATCCCTTTATCAATAAAAAACATAAAAAGTAAATGCGAGTTGAAAAACCCAAGAGCGACAAAAAATACAGCTCAAAAAACGTAATTACAAGACCCGCAAATACAATTAATAACCTATATGTCTATAAAAAACATTAAAAGTAAATGCGAGTTGAAATACGCATGAGCGATAAAAGATAGAGCTCAAAAAACGTATTCATAACCACCCGAAAGCACAATAATTAATCCCTATATCAATAAAAATCATTAAAAATAAATGCGAGTTGAAATACGCATGAGCGATAAAAGATAGAGCTCAAAAAAACGTATTCATAACCACCCTAAAGCACATTAATTAATCCCTATATCAATAAAAATCATTAAAAATAAATGCGAGTTAAAAAACCCATGAGCGATAAAAAGATACAGCTAGAAAAACGTAATTACAAGATCCGCAAATACAATTAATAACCTATATATCTATAAAAAACATTAAAAGTAAATGCGAGTTGAAATACCCATGAGCGATAAAAGATACAGCTCAAAAAACTTAATCATAACCACCCGAAAGCACAATAATTAATCCCTATATCAATAAAAAATATAAAAAGTAAATACGAGTAGAAATACCCATGAGCGATAAAAAATACCGCTCGAAAAACGTAATCATAACCACCCGAAAGCACATTAATTAATCCCTATATCAATAAAAAACATTAAAAGCAAATGCGAGTTAATATGCACGCGAGCGATAAAAAATACATCTCGAAAAACGTAATTATAATACCCGAAAACACATTAATTATTCCCAAAAATTATCCCTTCCCTCTAAAAATTCAAAATCAACAACTATCTTAAAACTAAATAGACAATAATTAATTTTTTTAAATATTAGTTCGTAAAAAACAGAACTTGTTATCAAATATCTAAAAAACAGAAAAAAAATAGCGATAGGATATGCCAAAATTATTAAAAAAGTCATAATTTTAATTAAACTAATTATTTTTCAATAAATAAATAAATAAAACGGAATATTTAAGGCTAGAAGTGAAGAAAAAGGTGACATTTGACTTGGAAAAGGTAACATTTGAAATGGAAAAGGTGACATTTGACTTGGAAAAGGTGACATTTGAAATGGAAAAGGTGACATTTGAAATGGAAAGGGTTACATTTGACTTGGAAAAGGTTACATTTGACTTGGAAACAGTTACATTTGACTTGGAAAAGGTTACAATTGACTTGGAAATGCTATATAAAGAATCTTTTGAAACCTTCAGGTATCAATGTATTACAATTATATTAATAATACTATCCTTAAAAAGATTTTTAATTTAATTTTTTTTTTGTTTAGTTGGAAAATATGATTATCTTGGTGTAGGAGAGGAAAGGTGAAACCTTGTTTTCTGGATATAATAATGATATTGACTAAAATTGTTGTATTAATGTATACATGGATTGTCACATAAGGTAGTTTTTATCCCCATAAATATTTTAACATAGTATATAGAATAGAAAATAGAATAGAAAAAAAAAAACTTTATTCTGGGACAAGATCCCTTGAGAATAACAATTATGAACAAAATAATAAATTATAACTGACCAAAAACAATATACAACAACAATTAAATAATACAATAATGAAAATAAGAAAAAAGGGTCAGAGTACCATCTCTATTTACAATTTCAAGAAATAAATAAATAAGAATAAACATAAAATGTAACTTTTACATCTCATTAAAGTAGGTGCATTAAAATCAAATTCACCTTACATAAGTTGGCATAATAAAAATTAGCTAACATCTGCCTGAAGAGAAAGGAATTATTGAAAGAGGAGGGATTTAAAATATGATAGGGAAGGAGCATGACGGATGTTTGAAGGGAGAGTATTCCATAAGGCAGTGGAACGGCCTAATTAGAGCAGTCATATTTTTTGGTTCTATGAAAAAGAGTGTGGAGATTGGACAGACGTGATCTTGTTTCCTGGTGATGGGTTAAGGATTTAAATACCAGAAGGCTGTAGACATAAAATGGATGGTGGGAGCTTATGATTTCATAAAGGAATGATCCAAGGAAATATTGTCTTCGAAAGGTTGGGGTTAACCACTTTAACTCGTAGAGGTGGGATACATGGGACCGTCTCGAGGTACCGAACACAAATCTTAAGAAGCAATTCATAATCCTTCTCAAGCAATATAATAATATACCTTACTGAATGGTATCTTTGTTATTGCAAAAATGAAATAATTGATTTTAAATTATTATTTTTTTTTACTTTCACTTACTATATATAGGAAGGGGAAGTATTGAGATCGTGAAAATTTTCGAATTCCAGTTTTCAACGGAAATACACGTTTTAGGGTCCCCTGAGACCAAATAACCAAGTCCCGCAAAAAGGTCTGTGTGTGTGTTGTGTGTGTGTGTGTGTGTGTGGTAACTCCCGGGCGGAAACGGTAAGTCCTATGAAACTGAAATTTCATATTTAAGACAACTATACCACCGAGAAGGGACAAAACTTTTTTCATCAAAATGAGCTTACCAGAAGAGGCACTTTATACAATGCATTTTGCACCTTTTTTGGATTTTCTCGTAAACGGTTCGGACGATTTCGATTAAACTCGCTATATCGATGTATATTTAAATGGGCTTTAACATCATGTAGGTTTTATTTGGATAAAAATTGTCTGACAGGGCTTAAATGCCGATATTTTTAATTCTCTTCCCCCAAAGTACCTTTAATTTTGTAAATTCAATAATAATAACTAGATTATCTTGTTAACGCTGTTGAAAAACAGGTAAATATATAAATTGAATTAATTCGATACCCAACTAAAGGAGAAAACAGAAAAAATATTTTTTTAATGCAATTTTTCGTTTTTGAACATAAGAGCAGTAATATACATGTATGATATACCGTTGGAAAGCTAAAGATTTTAGAAAAAATATCATCTCATACACAAGCTTTTAAAAGTTAATAGAGAGTGATGAGAAGAAAATAAAACTAACTGATTATTTTAGATAATAATATAATAGATTTTCTAATAAAACACGTGTTTCTATATAGATTCAATTTGATTAATTCCTTAATAGTTTCACGTATTTTTATCTCTAACTGTATTTGAAAATTCTTTCATAGATTTTAAAAATCGAGGTAAGTGAAAGTCGTGTGTTGCCCGCACCAGATTTTTATTATTGTAGTAACAAATTTGTAAATACAAAAAAAAAAAAGAAAAAAAATGTTAGTGAAAGTATTCACTCAAATTTAAAAACAAAAATAATTTAACTAAGAAAAACGATACAGATGTATAGTATGATGTCAGGAGGCAAATAAATTCGACAAACATTGCTTGCGTGAAACTAAGTATTTACAGTGATAGTTTCTATCTTCAAATTAATTAATCAAAAATATTCTTTACCGAGAAATCTACTGGAATGTTTACTTTAAAATTTATTTAATATTATATTATTAATATAATATAATATTTTTTAATAATAATATAATTTTTTAACTCATAGCATAATGAGAGATTAGCAACTATAGTTTGATGTCGTGGGAGGCGTTGCGAGGTGGCTAATGCCTGTGAATAATACTGCACCTTAAAAAAGATAAAATAATTATGAGTACCGGTCACGTTGCTGGGGATTTTAACTTTTTCATCAATCTCTTGCTTTCACTCTCTAGCCCACAATAACCCCCCTATAGCGTAAAAAGGCGAAGTAGAGGTGAAAATAAACAACCAATGTTAGTATTCTTATCGTATTTGTTTATTTGACATAATCATACTAGTTCCTTTTCGAATCCCAAGATGCAAGAAGGATTAAAGAAATCTGTAAATTGAGTTGCAACGACATTATTATTTAATAAATATGAATCTTTCATGTTATATTTCCCTCTGCCAATAAATACAGTGGATAATAAATTTGACAGAGCACAGCAAGAAGACGGACTTTTTATTGAAAGTCCATTTGGAGTCCGGCCATCGGGATGTAATGGAGATCCCTGCAATGGGTACGATAATCCTGCGATAAAGACCTGCCCGAGGAGCTGACTAAGGATTCCATGGACCAGGGCTCTCCGACCGTAATAAAGGATTTCCTTAAGGACTAAATCCTCTTAAAGGATAAATTAATGTGATGTCCTTGCAGAAACGGTACATCAATAACTCATTTTTTTGCTCCTTTTAGTCCTTAATCCTATGTTATTAATTTCCACTCGTTCCGAACTCAGTTCCGATATAATTTAGTTGGTCCTTCGAGAGTCCCAAGTTATTAACTTGTTTTCTTTTATAGTCCTTTCAGATATTATTTGTCAGTTTCGTATTACAAAAACTGTTGATTATAAGACTTAATCCTAAACCCAAAAGGCCTGATTTAAGTCCTAAAAATTACAATTCTCTTTTATCCTTTAGTTGGTCATCAAATTCCTCCAACTTGTATATTTATCCGTCCTTAATCAATGTCAATAAAATCAAATGGTTAATCATTTGGATTATGCTAAATTCTACCTTTAATTTTTTTTTACTTTTTTTTTCTATCAATGGTGACAAGATGATATGTTTTTTTTTTTTATATAATCTACAAAATTAAAGATACTTTAGAGGAAGAAAATTTTAAATATCGGTATTTAAGCCTTGTCAGAGTATTTCAATCAAAATAAAACCTACATGATATTAAAGTCTATTAAATTTTAAATCAATATAAGGAGTTTAATCAAAATCGTTAGAGCCGTTTTTGAAATAATCCTAAAAAGGTGTAAAATGCATTATATAATAAAAGTGTTAAAAATAAATAATAAAAAAAATAAAAAAACTGTGCCACTATTACCCATGAAGGGTCTTGGGCTTAGTACATATAAAAATTCGTACTGTTTCTAGGCCAACGGCAGTGCAATGAGGTGATTTGGTCGAGATCACGCTCTTCCCCATTTCTGGGTACCCAGTTTATAGAGGCTGGGTCTGCCCCAGGAGGGTCTCCATACCCTAGGGTCGCCTCCAGGCTGAAATAACTGAATAAATAATATTCTGTCATAACCGGGATTCGAACCCAGGACCCAGAGCACAGTTGACAAGCGCTCTATTCACTAGACCACGCCTCTCCTAAGAGGGTCTTGTCTGGTTTGCAGATTTTGATGAAAAAGTTGCTGTAACATCTCGGGCGTATAGTTTCGTAGGGCGTATCTTAAATATGAAATTTCATTTTCGTACGATTTTTCGTTTTTATGCTAGATTTATCACACACACAGACCTTTTTTCAGGACTTGGTTATTTGAATCGAGGTGTATTTTCGTTGAAAACTGGAATATGAAAATTTACACGATCGCAATACTTTCACTTACTATTTATTTCATATATAGGTAAGTGAAAGTAACAAGTAAATCTCAACATAGATTATATGGGCTTGATACAGTAGTGTAAAGAAACTACCCAGTAGTAGCACTTCAGTGTTTATTTAAATTAGCATGTCTCGATTTTATTTTATTTTCAGCCGCCTTGGAGGATTATAAGAAATATATGGAGATATAAGGTTACGGACATGTGGGCTCGAGGGGACTGTGGGTTTAGAATTATAGGAGGTGTATCTACTTCAGACAAAATCAGAAAATAATGGGATATTCAGATCTTTAAGGATTATTTTATTTGTTACAAACTAACAGGTATTTTGAAGAATTTTGGATTGAAATGAGGAATTTGATCGTTTAGTGGATACCCATAGTTCAATTCCACGTTCCCTAATAATCCTAATAATGGACTTATACACTAATGTTTTTTATTAGATGTGATGTTTTCAGCATTAGTCAAGTAAATTTTTTAATAAACGATAATTCGGTCTAGTATCTAAAAAAAAATCTGGTGCGGGAGACACACGACATTCACTTAACTCCGATTTTAGAATCGAATAGAGAATTTTCAAATACAGTAAGAGATAAAAAAAATCTGGTGCGGGCAACACACGACTTTCACTTACCTCGATTTTTAAAATCTATGAACGAATTTTGAAATACAGTTAGAGATAAAAATACGTGAAACTATTAAGGAATTAATCCAATTGAATTCATATAGAAACATGTGTTTTATTAAAAAATCTATTATATTATTATCTAAAATAATCAGTTAGTTTTATGTCCATTTCATCACTCTCTATTAACTTTTAAAACCTTGTGTATGAGATAATATTTTTTCTAAAGTCTTTAGCTTTCCAACGGTATATCATACATGTATATTACTGCTCTTATGTTCAAAAACGAAAAATTGCATTAAAAAAATATTTTTTCTGTTTTCTCCTTTAGTTGGGTATCGAATTTATTCAATTTATATATTTACCTGTTTTTTATCAGCGTTAACAAGATAATTTAGTTATTATTATTGAATCTACAAAATTAAAGGTTTTTTAGGGGAAGAAAATTTAAAATATCGGCATTTAAGTCCTGTCAAACCACTTTTATCCAAATAAAACCTACATGATATTAAAGCCCATTAAATTTTACATTGATATAGCGAGTTTAATCAAAATCATCGGAACCGTTTGCAAGAAAATCGAAAAAAGGTGCAAAATGCATGGTATAAAGTGGCTCTTCTGGTAAGCTCATTTTGGTGAAAAAGGTTTTGTAATGTCTCGGGCGTATATTTGTCTTAAATATGAAATTTCAGTTTCATAGGACTTACCGTTTCCGTCCGGGAGTTACCACACACACACACACACAGACCTTTTTGCGGGACTTGGTTATTTGGACTCAGGGGACCCTAAAACGTGTATTTCCGTTGAAAACTGGAATTCGAAAATTTTCACGATCGCAATAGTTCCCCTTACTATATATAGTAAGTGAAAGTAATATTACTATTAAAGAATTGATTAAATAAAACTTCTATAGAAACATGTGTTTTATTAAAAAAATCGATTGTATTATTACCTAAAATAATCGCTTAGTAATATCGGCTTTTTATCACTCTCTACTAACATTTAAAAGCTTGTGTACGTGATAATATTTTTTCTAAAATCTTTAGCTTTCCAACGGTATATCATACATGTATATTACTGTTTTTATGTTCAAAAACAAAAAATTGCATTAAAAATGTTTTGTTTTTTCAGTTCTCTCCTTCAGTTGCTTTTCAAATTCGCTTAACTTGCATATTTACCTGTTTTTTATTAATGGTAACAAGCTAATATAGTTTTTTTTTATAGAATTAACAAAATTAAACGCACTTTAGGGGAAGAGAATTAAAAATATCGGCATTTAATCCCTGTTGTATATAGTTAAGTTTGCTTGTATGATTTTTATTTATTTCCCAACTTGTATTAATCTCTACTACAGGTTGTTGTTTTCATTTGTTTGTTGTTTTTGTGTTTTGTTTTTATTAATTGTTATTTTCTTGTATATATTTGAATTTATTTATTTCCGATTTTATGTAATTTGACTTTATGATTATTTTCTATGTATATTGTATAAATGTGTACTATATCACTATTACTGCTGTTCATTATGTAACAAATTGTAATATTTCTCAATAAATAAAAAAAAAAACCTGTCAGACCATTTTAATCAGAATGAAAACTACATGATATTAAAGGAATTTTATATTTTACTCAAAATAGTCGGAACCGTTTGCAAGAAAATCGAAAAAAGGTGCAAAATGCATGGTATAAAGTGGCTCTTCTGGTAAGCTCATTTTGGTGAAAAAGGTTTTGTAATGTCTCGGGCGTATATTTGTCTTAAATATGAAATTTCAGTTTCATAGGACTTACCTTTCCGCCCGGGAGTTACCACACACACACAGACCTTTTTGCGGGACTTGGTTATTTGGACTCAGGTGACCCTAAAATGTATATTTCCGTTGAAAACTTGAATTCGAAAATTTTCACGATCGCAATACTTTCCCTTACTATATATATGTAAGTGAAAATAATATTGCCTCAGTAAAATGGATTTGGATACTCACGTACTATTAATTAACTATTAATTTTACTTATTAATTATTATACCGGCTGGTAGACGTCCGAAAGGTAGGCCGAAGCGTCGATGGGAGGATTGCATTAAGGCTGATCTCGGGGGCTTGGGCCTGACCGGTGAACATTGGACGAGTCTGTGCAGGCGAAGTTTGGTGGTATCGGCATCGAACCTTCGGGTTCGGTAAGCCTATTATTATTATTAATTATTATTACTTTATATTAATCTTGTTAATTTGTTCCCACGTATATTAGGCATTAATCAGATGTCTCATTATTAGTAGTATTTGATATCTGACCAGGGCACGTCATACGCAGGCTCACTGAACGCAGCTCACCACAAAGATAAATCCCATGAAAACAGAGCAACACGCGTCGAAGGGCGAGTGCACAACCTGGAGGTAAAAAGGTGAGCGAGTTCTGTTTGAACAGAATGCCGTTGAAAGAGCCATCAAAAGCAGCATGTTTGAACTGGGCGACCAGGTGTATCGCACGTGTCGGGGATATATTTCCTATCCAGGTAACCACATCGCGGGCAGTACCGTCCGTCCTACGTGCTAGCTGGACTCAGTGCCTCTGTTTGGATATCCACATAGTGTTCTGAGATAACACTGTATCTATCAGGCATAAAATAAAACTAAAATAGTCATCAGAATATAAAACGCCGCAAATTATTACTAAATGGTTTATTATTTCCAAAGAACCAAGTTAATGTATAACTGTTTATAGGATATTAACTAATATGAAAAATAATTATTAATTCAAAAAGAAAATGGAATATCACCGCTGCTCATTTCAATTATTAATAATATATACCTCTGCTAGTTCTGAACCAATTTCAATAATTATTTTTTCATTTTTTAGGAATATATTATTATTATTAGTTTTATGAGAGAAGTTGGTTGAGGGTGCAGTCAATTTAACACACAATCAAGCGTAAACTTAATTTATTGGTGCTGACGTTTCGGCCTAAATTATAGGCCTTCTTCAGGGCTATAAGAAAAGCAAAAAACAAAGATAACAACTCACTCATGAGCAAGCACCTCATGGCACGAAGGGATCCCCCTCGATGTCAACTGTGTAAAGTGACTCTCACAGTAAGCCATATTTTCGAAGAGTGTCCTCGTTACAGAGAATTTGTAAAATGTAACATCCTCGTAAAGTCTCGGAGGCATTGAGCGATAGTGATCGGGCCGTCGGCGGTGTCATTCAATTGGTGAAGAACATTCGTTTATATCACCTCATTTAACACATTCAGGCTATTTTACGCAATTTTTGATATTTTACTCACAATTTTTATTTATTTATCTTATTATTTATTTATTTAATATATATATACTTTTTTTTCTCTTCATCATAGGTAAGTTAATCGTCTTCTGAAGATGTTTTGGGCAATAATAACCACTCGCAGTTTTTTGCCCTTAAAACCAAAACAACAACCAGCAGTGGAATACAATATTTAAAGATGATAAGAAAAATAAATTATACTGAAGATTACAAACAAAGTGAAATAGTAGTAATGACAATTGATAAATGTAATAATTTCTACAAACAAAAACAAAAGGGGAGAAGACATTTTAGTTTTAATTAATTACTTATTTAATTAATTAATTACTTTTAATTAATGTGAGACGTTATAAAGTTAAAAAAATAAAAAAAGTGATAAAGTTAAAAGCAGCCTTCATTTATCAATTGTCATTACTACTATTTTACTTTAAGAAGTTATTATCATTACTACTATTTCACTTTGTTTGTAATCTTCAGTACAATTTATTTTTCTTATCATCTTTATATATTGTATTCCACTGCTGGTTGTTATCTTTGTTTTTTTGTTTTTCTTATAGCCCTGAAGAAGGCCTATAATTTAGGCCGAAACGTCAACCAATAAATTATGTTATAATAAATAAATATATAAATAAAAAGAAGAGATTGTTCCAATTAATACATTCATAATTAAAATTACTCTCTTATAATAATAATTAATATAAAATATTATTATTATTGTTTTTTATTCGCAACTGTGTTGCTTCGCATCTAGCGAATGTGAGGTATTATTTTCCTCCTCTCGGCCATCGTCTTTTAATTCTTCTTTGGTTCTGCCCTGTACTATGTTCGGTGGCATGAAGGGTAATAAAGTAATTTTATTAAAATAAACTTTTATTTATAAAATAGCACATATTATTACATATAAAAATACACAGTGAGGCATTGTTATTATTGAGAATACTGAGGTTCCGATTTTCCACTTAATATAACATAAAAGTACCTTTGACAGATCTGCATATTTGTTCTCTGGCTGAACCCCCGACCTCCTCCGTCCGCGTCTTGACTTCCGCTTTCTTTCCTGTCCGAGCTAAGACTCTTCTGGTACTCCGCTATCCCTGCTGTACGAGTGGAGTAGACCCCTCCACTTTTTTTTTGTATAGCCCTACTAAGAAACGTTTTTGCTTGTAGCCCGGAAACTGCTCCATTTGAACCGAGTCTAAATTATTTATATTCCTCCCAGCATTCTCAATACATAGCACCTGGTAACAGGGAGGAAGAAAGGGAAGAAACAAGTTGAATTGGATGGTGATGTGTCGAAGAATGAAACGTGTTATATTTGTCGTGAATGTGAGAATTTACAATGGGAATGTTCCTGTCATTTTTCGTAAAGTTTTGGACTGAGTTGTTTGTATTTTGTTTGTATGTACATGTTTTGCAGAACCTCAAATGTCCATATTGTTCTCAATAGTGTCGTGTATATTGTCGCTTTAGGAATATATAGATCAACTTTTCAATTTTTTTTTTTTTTTTATGCTTTAGTGATTCTAAAACCTTCCTCATATTTTTCTATATATTCAAAAATATCTGAGTTATGGACGTTTTGGGGATAAAATTTCAATTTTTTCCATTTTCCTAATTATTCGTGTTAGTTTTTTTTTTTTTTTTTTTTTTGGTAGAAACCACTAATAAATTGTTTCTCTATCTTCGAAAATAACGGAGCTATCGAATATAATTACTTTTGATCGGCCGTAATTAAAAAAAAAAAGCTAATATCAAACTCGAGGTTTTAGGATCATCTTATTGTTTGTGGTGAATAAAAAAAAAAAAAAAAAAAAAAAAATTGGTCCAGTAATGCTGCGGACGGCGGGTGATAGACGAACGGATTTTTTTAATTCGTTATTTGGGTTCTACTTATCCTGCAACATCAAATGCATTCAATCCTTTCAATCCAAGGTCCTCCGTACAATAGTAAATGCTCCTTATTATGTCTCCAAGTATACCTTGCACAACGACCTTAATGTTCCATTTATTTCAGACCTAATTCCATCCAAATTTTCCAAATTCCACCAGAACCTCATTCATCATCCTAATCCTCTAGCTCCATCCCTATCCAGATCCACTCATCCATACAACCCACCTAGAAGGTTGAAACAGCAGTGGCCCCGCGACTTTTTGTAAAAATATTGGAGTTATATCACTGGCTAGATTCTCCACTCAATGTGATGTATGTATGAGTGTGTGTATGTGGATATAGGTATAAGTGAATTCATGACTTTATTGTATTGATTCATTATTGTGTATATATTTTATTGTAATTTTATGCTGTGTAAATATTGTATGAATGTAGTATGTATGATATCTTTCAGCACTACTATTGATGTCCAAATTGGAACAGATTGTAATTTTACTCAATAAATATTTTTGTTAACTTATCCTGAAACGTAAGCCTTCAAATTTTGAGGAGAGAGGGGAGATTTTTTGTATTTGGTCGATTACAAAGGTGTATTATTGAAAATAATAAACCAAAAGAATCCACCATTAAAATAAAGTAAATAAAAGTTTACATGAAGTGACAATAGTTGACTGAGTGTATATATGCGAGAAGTTAGTTCAGGGTGCAGTCAATTTAATACACAATAAGGCGTAAACTTTATTTATTGGTGCCGACCTTTCTGTTAGATTCAAAGATTCAATTAGACCGTTAGATTCGAAGCTTATCAATTATCCCACTTATCGTAACCTCATCTTCTACAATTCCGTAATGAAGTGACAATGGTTGACTGTGTGTATATATATGAGAGAAGTTGGTTATATTATTTCGAGAATCATCTTTAGAAAGACACGAAAAACAACAGTACATGTCACATTGTCACTGGTCAGTCTATGGTTGACTGATGCCTTATGAGCTCACACAACCACCCTGAAGAAGGCCTATAATTTAGGCCGAAAAGTCGGCATCAAAAAATTAAGTTTACGCTTAATTGTGTGTTAAATTGACTGCACCCTCAACCAACTTCTCACAAAAGTATTACATGTACAGTTGTTTTTCGTGTCTTAAAAATGATTCTCGAAATAATATACGATATTTTGTACCTGCGCTTATATCCCTTAATATATTTAACCCGATTAATTTTAATTGGATAATTAACAGGTGGTAATAAATCATTGTTTAAAACATGCAGTGAATAGTTAGGTAATTACTCGGGAGCTCAGTAATATTGCTTGAAATTTACGATTCTCATAAAAACAATACTGAGTGTTTAATGAGCTTAAGTAGTTAAGTATACCTAGTACTTATTAACGACCACATTACCTTTTGTAATTTTAATGTTGATTGATACCGACAATGATATTATGAGTAATTAGAAAGGGTATCGAGTGAATATTATGTACAGTACCTATCAACATTAACATTATCGATATTTATAAAAGCGAGTTACTATTTTACCTCACTTGTGCAGTCAAAACATCTCAAAAACGGCAAAGCCTGTGAAACTGAAATGTAGGCTCGTCCAAAAGGGTTATAAGCCTGGTCTTGGAAAAATTTGTCTTTTAATTATTAAACTCTTTTTTTTACTTTCACTTACTATATATAGTAAGGGAAAGTATTGCGATCGTGAAAATTTTCGAATTCCAGTTTTCAACAGAAATACACGTCCAAATGACCCAGTTTCGCTAAAAAGGTCCTAGTGTATGTGTGTCCGTATGTGGTAAATCCAACTTTTTCATCAATATCAGCTAACTAGAAGAGCCACTTATAATAAGGATTTTGCACCTTTGTACTTTTAAAAACTGTTCTAAGGAATTTTATTAAACTCACCATATCGATGTAAAAATTAATGGGCTTTAATATCATATAGGATTCACTCTGATTGAAATAGTCTGACAGGGCTTAAATGCTGATATTTTATATTTTCTTCCTATAAAGTACCTTTAATTTTGTAGATTATATAAAAAAAAAAAAACATATCATCTTGTCACTGTTCAGAAATTTAGACAACTTCGTCAAAGGAAAACTTTTTCAAAATGATGATCAAGTGAAAAGTGCGTTTTCAGATTTTGTTTCACTTCAAAGCTCAGAGTTTTTCAGTTCGGGGATAAAAAAGTTGGTGTCCCGTTGGGAAAAATGTGTAGAAAAAGAAGGTAAATACTTCGAATAAAAGTATCTTGTTTTCATATCGTATTTTTAATAAAAATCCGTTTCTTGAAATCGGACATTTCATGTGACACAACCCAATATAAATAAGAAGACAACAAAAATGTCCGATTGGATCAAATTCACTTACGAAAATTAAAGCATAGGTTATGCATTTTCTACTACAACTATAGAATGCAACAACATAATATTAGATATAAAAAAACAGCAAATTATTACACGAAGGTTTATTATTTCCAAATAACTATGTTATGGTATAACTGTTATATAGTTGTTTATGCCTGCTAATCTTTTCGATTTGTCTGCTAATCGTGGTTTACTGATTATACTTAAAACTCTATACATATTTTTCTCTATATTCGAAAACAAAACGGAGTTACAAGCGTATATATAGGCAACATTCTAATTTGTTTTTTCCTTTTCCATTTTTTTGTATATTGTTATCACGCTTTACTGATTCTAAAACATTACACATGTTTTCCTCTATTTTTAAAAATAACTGTTTTATGGGCATATTTTTTTCTCATTTTTTTAAATAATTATTTATGTTTTGGGAGGGGAGGTTAAAAAACATTTTTTTGTTTCTCTATCTTTTCTAATTCATCATCCTAATCCTCTAGCTCCATCCCTATCCAGATCCACTCATCCATACAACCCACCTAGAAGGTTGAAACAGCAGTGGCCCCGCGACTTTTGTAAAAATATTGGAGTTCTATCACTGGCTAGATTCTCCACTCAATGTGATGTATGTATGAGTGTGTGTATGTGTATATAGGTATAAGTGAATTCTTGACTTTTTTGTATTGATTCATTATTGTGTATATATTTTATTTTAATTTTATGCCGTGTAAATATTGTATGAATGTAGTATGTATGATATCTTTCAACACTACTATTGATGTCCAAATTGGGACAGATTGTAATTATACTCAATAAAAAAAAAAAAATGTTCTCTATCTTCAAAAATAAGTGATTTATTGAATTATATCACATTTAATCGGCTGCCATTTTAAAAATAACCAGCTGATATTAACGTCAAGGTGTTAGGATCTTCCTTGCATGCCAAAGTATTTTTTTTTTTGGTAAATTTTTTTAAATTTATATTTTATTGAATTTTACAACTG
The DNA here is from genome assembly GCA_023052935.1 of Piezodorus guildinii. Classification (NCBI taxonomy): domain Eukaryota; kingdom Metazoa; phylum Arthropoda; class Insecta; order Hemiptera; family Pentatomidae; genus Piezodorus; species Piezodorus guildinii. The sequence goes on along the minus strand of CM041292.1, from coordinate 212,467,183 downwards.
TATATTACATAAATACAATAAGTAAAATTAATGAATCATAATAAAAGGCGTAAAAGGTGTGTGAAGAAACTACCCAGCGGTGGTACTTCGATGTCTAATCTTCTTTTCAATCGCCACGGAGGGTTGTCAGGAATATGTGAGGTTGATAGGTTGCGGACAAGAGGGTTTATATGGGTTGGGAGTTTGATATTAAAAGTGGTATATCTTGTACGAGAAAGGTCTACCACAAATGGGATATTAAGGTCGTTTTGGATGATTTTATTTGTGACGAAGTAAGGACCATATAAGATTTTGCGAAGGATTTTGGATTGTAAGGATTGGTTGCGGGAGGAATTAGACGGCTTAGCAGAGCCCCAAAGCTCAATTCCATATGCCCAGATGGTTTTAATGACAGTAATATAAATGAGCTTAGGGAATTAAAAAAAAAACGTTTTTATTCGTTATTCGGATTCTACGTTTCAAATTCAAGGCCTCAGATATTAAGTTGTTTATTTATTTTATTTTTTTTGTTGGTTTACAAAAGTTCATTATTGATAATAATAAACCGAAATGGTGAAACAACTAACTCCTGTATAACAGCATAATGTTGCATTTCGAGTAGTGACGATATTCAATAAGAGCTAAAACGTTGTAAGTAATAAAAGACATGGCTACTTCTGCTGGATGTTATTGTAAACTATAAAATGAAGGCCTGATATTATGTAGAACTTTATTGATTGTATGTATAAGAATTAGAAGTGTTTAATAGTCATATGTATTCTTGTTACTTTACCATAAAGGAATACATATTAACAAGTAATAAAATATTTATGCATGAAGCCGTGGGTTACAGCAGTTTTTCTATAAATACCAAAAACGTTTCATGTACCTACGTTAATTAATACCGGTGATTATATAACAAGTAATTATTAGAGGGAGCGAGGAATTAGTGAAGATGATGGAGCGGTCGGGATAAAGTGCCCCTGATGATGGAATTATTGACTTGTCCTCCTCCGCCCGAAATTATCAATCCTTGGGAGGGGCGGTGTCCATTACCCCTAGGGTCGTAGGGTCCTAGGGTATTAGGGTATCCAGGGGTATTAGGGTATCGGGTATGAGGGCTGCCCTAGCAATATTGGGGATAATCCTCTATATTCTCCTTCAGTTCTTGCCATTTCGTGCGCCTGCCGCCGATCGGATATAGGGCTCCTCTTTATGGTCAGGATATCGTTATGGCATCAGCTCTATATCTTCTGATTGCGTACTTGATGAGTTCCCGATGTATAGAAATGAACCAGAAGATTTTTTTTTATTTTCTTCATGTTAAAGTAAAGATAAGAATAAACGTCATATAATTATAACTGTCTTACTTGATTACTTACTTACAAATGACCAAGTTCCACAAAAAAGGTCTGTGTGTGTAACGAAAACAAAAGTCCTATGAGACTGGAATTTCATATTTTAGACAACTATACGCCCGATCATTCATTCATTCTATATTCTGATTCATCAAAATCGGCTAACCAGAAGAGCCATTTTATACCATAAAAGATATATGAAATGTAACTCCCGTGCGAAAAAAAACGTCCTATGAAACTGAAATTTGATATTTAAGACAACTATACGCCCCAGCTGTTACAGAAACTTTTTCATCAAAATCAGCTAACCAGAAGAACCACTCTATACTATGCATTTTGTACCTTTTTACGATATCCTCAAAAATGGATCTAAAGATTTTGATTAAACTCTATATATCGATGTAAAATTTAATGGGCTTTAATATCATGTAAGTTTAATTCTGATTAAAGTAGTCTGACAGGACTTAAATTTAGATATTTAAATTTTTTTTTTCTCTAAAGTACATTTAATTTTGTTTATTTCAAAAATTAGGTACATCATCTTATTAGCATAGATGAATAACAGGTAAATATGAATTTAATAAACAACTAAAGTAGAAAAGTGTTTTCGAACACAAGAATAGTAATATAGATGTATAATACATCGTTGGATATCTAAATATATAAAAAAAAAAAAAAATATTATCTGATACACGGAATTCTAAAGGGTAATGGAGAGTGGTGGAAAACCAATAAAACTGATTGAATTTAATTATTTTGATTAAACTCAATATATCGATTTAAAAATTTTATGGGCTTTAATATCATGTAGGTTTAATTCTGATTGAAATAGTCTGACAGGGCTCAAATGCTAATATTTCAAAAAAGTACCTTTAATTTTGCAGTTTGTAAGAAATTGACTATATCATCTTAATAACATTGATAAAGTTTGACGAATTTGATGATCAACGAAAGGATAAAAGAGCGAAAATATTTTTTTTTTAAGTAACAGTAATATAGACCTATTATATACCGTTGAAAAGAGAAATGTTTTAAAAAAATATTATCTAATACACTAAGCTGTAAAATGTCATATAAAGTGACCGATGGGAAATAAACTTATTACTGATTAACAATTTAATATAGTTATTGTATACGCTGGGCTACCCGTGAGAGAACAGTACTTCCAAGTGACAACTCAAAATTGTGGGTGGTTCTATTGAAATAAATCAGTGGACTGTATAGATTTAAAATAAATAAAAATAATGGAAGCAAACGACGAACCACAATACATTTAATTCGCTGAAATACATATAAACAAGATAAGAAACAAATTAACCTAATAAATTTATATAAGAAAAAAATTAACCTAATTATAATTAAACAGCTGTAAGAAAATGTAAGAAACAAAATAAACCTAATTAAAATATTGTAGAAAATAGATGAAACAAACTTAACTTAATTAATGCTTAATGATGTAAAAAAATAGTTATCAAAATTAAACAGTTTCTAGAATAAGAATTAAGAAATTAAATGTTCCATTAATAGATAAGCTATATTCACGTGAAAAAAGTCCAGTTGCGTATCGTAGAAAATCTCCGCAGGGCGGCTTGGACGAAGTTCTCAGGTATGTTGAATGACCGCAGGGCGGCTTTTCCAAGTTCCAAGGGAAACGATGAGAAAAAGAAAACTTCGTTTGGAAACGTACTAAGTATGAGAGCAGACTTGGGAGTCTGAGGCTCATCTACCCTTTAGACCCTAGCTTAAAACTCCCCGCCACTAGGCGGTAATAAAAACAATTGAAGTACGATCGTATTCTTTTTCTTTCTCTTCTATTCAAAACTTTTAATTATATTTAAAATAACTATTTTTTAAACAGATAAAAAAAAAGATTAACACAAAATGATCTATTGATAAATATCGTAAAAATTATACAGTTTTCCTTTTTTTTTTTTTTTTTTTTTTTTTTTTTTTTTTCATGAAACCTCCTCAGGCCATAACATATGGCGTGAACATTTATATTATTTAATCTCAATCATATTTTTCGAACGAAAATGGATACACGTATTTATTAAAATTGAAGTATATTTAAAAGCTTTTAAATTTATTGACCAAGGCTGACCACGGCAACCTGATGGCGAGGGGATCACCGCCTCAATGTACTTCCTGTAGGGTTATCCTCACAGTACCACATATACTATTGGATTGCTTTTCCTTCGAAGCCGAGCGAAGAGGGATTGGTATGGAGAATGATATTGGGACAATATTACAAAATACCCAGGAGTCAGCCACCAAACTGATGAATTATCTAAAAGACACATCAATATTTTCCAAAATTAAAAAAAAAAAAGGTTCCTGTTTTTGATTTTTAATAGTTTATATGTATATATTTTTATTTATTATTATTATTTCACACTTTCTCAGCTTTCGCTGGAAATTTTCACCTACCCGGACTCAATGAGTCAAGGGTTAGGCTCTAATTATGTTATATTTAAAAATTTTCTAACAGTGGCTGCTGTCCCTAGAACGACTGCTCGCTGAACCTCCGCTAAATCCTTACAGGTAGCTCTAGCTGTTGGATTGATTCTAGCGTACTCTCTGGAATCAGGCCATTGCAAGATAGATATAATAGGGTAAATCCCACAGCTCTCCAATCTATAGAGTTGCATTAGCTCCTCTGCCAGCTCCTGGTATTTCCTTTTCTTTTCAGAAACCGTTTTTTGAAGATTGTCATTCGATGGGACGCCTATTTCAACAATCTGTGCCAATTTTCTATCTTTATCAATAACTAAAATGTCTGGCCGATTATTTAAAACTGTGTGGTCCGTAATTATAGGATGATCCCAGTAAATTTTAGTTTTGTGACCGGTAGTTATTGGTAATGGGTTATATTTGTAATAGGGAGATTCAATACTTAGGAGATTCATCTTTAATGCAATGGCTTGATAACAATTTTCGCTGCATTGTTGTGTCTTTGGAGATACTCCTTGCCAGCAAGAATTGGACAACCCGAGGTCACATGTTGTATGCTCTCAGCATTTTTTTGCATAAACGGCATAGGTCACTTATGTTTTCTCCGCACATATGTCTTCTGTATGCTTTCGTGGCTATTGCTTGGTCCTGGATAGCAAACAGAAACCCTTCTGTTTCAGAAAAAATATGACCATTTTTTAACCATGTTAGCGATGTCTGCACATCTATTCTGTTTCGTTCAATGAATGATAAAATCGCCCATGCAATGGTTTATTTTTCCAAGTCTCTGTTAGAGAAGCATAATCAGTATGATTATTCGGGGTCGCTCTGTTGACTAGATACAAAGCTGTGTAATTTGCATCCAATGCTGCTATAGTCGAAAGAATCATAGAGTCATTATTAAACATATATCTTCGCGAATTATTCTTCCTCTTCTCGGCATAACTTGAGAAGACTGGTCAAACCACGCCCACCAGATTTCCTGGGAAGGTACAATCGTGCTACTGAGGATTTTGGGTGTCTTTTCCTATTAAGCACCACTGCACTCTAACCGTGCGATCCAATCTTTCTAAGTCCGTCTTTGACCACTTCAGTAATCGAAATGAATAGGCTAAAGCTGGTACCGCCCACGTGTTTATGGCCTTTATTAAATTCCTTCCATTCAGATGAGATTTAAGTATCAACTTGATCCTGCATCTAAATTCGTCTTTGAAGAGTTTCTTTGAGTCGGCTTTGAACTTCAGCAGTTGACGCATACCTAGGTATTTGTAAGAGTCAGTGTCTCTGAGTTGATTGATAATTATTTCATTAGATAGCTCCATGTTGTCACTCGCTGTAATTTTTCCTTTCTTCACAGTAAGCACTCCACATTTTTCTGTACCTAGTCGCATGTTTATATCATCGCTGAATCCCTTTACTGCATTTAGAAGAATCCTCATTTCTTCTTCACTTCTTGCGTAAAGTTTAAGGTCGTCCATATAAAATGAATGCGATAGCTTCGCTCCGAAGTTGAATCGGTATCCTTTGCCTGTATCTTCCAGCAATCTGCTAAGAGGGTTAAGTGCAAGGCAGAACCATAGAGGACTAGGAGTCACCTTGAAATATACCTCTTTTTATAGGTATATATTTATCAGCATGTCCTTGTGTGCATAATGACACATTCCAATTCTTCATTAGACGTCCTAATAAGTCAATTATAACCTGATCCACTTTATAAATCCTCAATACTTCTAAAAGCCAATCATTAGGAACAGAAGTCAAACGCTTTACGGTAGTCTATCCATGCTACAGTAAGGTTACGAGATTTTTTTGCTACTTGTGCAGCAATGAAAGAATCTATAATCAGAAGTTCTTTGCATCCTCTCGAACCTGCCTTATTCCCTAGCTGTTCTACCGCCATGATGCCCTTTCCCTGAATGTAGTCAGCTAGCTTATTTTTAATAACTGTTGTCAGCAGTTTATATACACTGTTGAGACAAGTTATGGGCCTTAAATCTTGCGGTTCCAATTTTTCTTTATTTTCTTTTTTTATTAAATACGTCTCCCCAGTATAGAAGTTAGGAGGTATCTCTATCTCTTGACACAGTAATTTCTGATACCATGAACCAAGATAGCTGTGAACAATACTAAAGTACTTCAACCAATAATTTTGTATTTTATCTGGTCCAGAACCTTTCCAATTTTTCATTTGTTTAAGTGCCATAGTAATGTCCTCTGTGCTAATGCTGATTGCTTCCATGGACTCAATGTCAGCAAGATTACTGCAGATTTTTTCTAACCATTGAGCATTCCTTTTGTAACCTTGTTTATGGTCCCATACATCTTTCCAGTATTCCAATTATTATTATTATTATTTTTTTTTTTATTTTATTCTTTTCTTATATGTAGTTATCTTATATAATTATTTGTATGTAACTAAAAATATTATATCTGTATTATTAATATTATGTATGTTTTAGTGTATTATGTATTTTATTTTATTATGTATTATGTATTTTTTGATTAGTATATTTGTATGTATTATTTTCGTATTGTATGTATTCTTTCGTATATTATGTGTAATGTTTGTAATGTATTTTATTATTTATTATGTATGTATTATTTATTAGTATATTATTAGTATTATTACTTTCATTATATTGTATCTGCATTATTAGTTTAGGGCTAAAAAAACTTTTATGGTCGAAAAGCCTTTATGTTACAAAAAAAAATAAATAAATTTATTGGAACAGTCTTTTTTGAGATTTTTTGTTATTTTTCCTCATTTCATAGTTGTTTTAAGAAGGCAGCTGGCAATGAGATGGCCACATCGCCAGTAAAAGTAAGAGAGATAAATGGGACGGAAGATGTTCTGCTCGGAAGTTAAGAAGAGGAGAGAAGACTGGGCACGTGGGCATGAAGAATGCAGAAGACAGCCCCGTGCACCCTCCCCTTAATATTGCAACGGGCATATCACTCCTGCCAATGACACGCCACTATTTCACACGAGATTTCCTCCTTCTTCTGCCGGGAGGCGACTGTCACCCGATCTGAAGAGGACTGCGAATCCGTTTTTCACTTGTCTCCTGTCGAGCTCTGACATGTTTGTATCACAATGAGTACTCCATTATTGTGCTATATTAGATCTAACATCTGATCCCTAAGGGTGGAATTCATGTAAATACGTACGACTGTATACAATTCTCTCGTCTTATTTGACAATCTTGACTGCTTTTATAAAACAGTGGATTATTCTGGTTATATTACTTATAAAAGGACAGGGTAGTACTTAAAAGTATATAAGATAGTACTTACTAGCTTGGTGATAAATTGATCGCTAAAAAAAAACGGATCTCAGAAATAAATATCATCGTAAAGTATATCAGAAAATAACTGGTCAAAAAATCACGAAAATCAAATATTTATTAGGGTTTCCTGAGTCCAAATAACCAAGTCCCACAAAAAGGTCTGTGTGTTAACACCCTGGCGGAAACGTTAAGTCCTATGAAACTGAAATTTCATATTTAAGACAAATATACGCCCGAGACGTTACAAAACCTTTTTTATGAAAATGAGCTTACCAGAAGAGCCACTTTATACCATGCATTTTGCGCCTTTTTTCGAGTTTCTCGAAAACAGTTCCGGCGATTTTGATTAAACTCACTATGTCGATGTGAAATTTAATGGGCTTTAATACTATTTAGGTGTCATTCGGATTAAAATGGTCTGACAGGGCTTATATGCTGATATTTTAAATTTCCTTCCTCTGAAGTACCTTTAATTTTGTTGATTCTATAAAAATAACTATATTATATTGTCACCACTGATGAAAAACAGGAATATAATATATATATATATATATATATTATATATATATATATATATATATATATATATATAAATTGAATGAATTCGATACCCAACTTAAGGAGAAAAGAGAAAATATATTTTTAATGCAATTTATTGTTTTAGAACATAAGAGCAGTAATATACATGTATGATATACCGTTGGAAAGCTAAAGATTAAAAAAAAATATATTATCTTATACTCAAGCTATTAAAAGTTAATGATGATGAAAAGAAGATAAAACTAAGTGATTATTTTAAATAATAACATAATAGATTTTTTAATAAAACATGTTTTTATAGAAATTCGATTTAATTAATTCTTTAATAGTTTCACGTATATTTATTTCTAACTTTTTTTTGAAAATTCTTTCATTAATTTTAAAAATGGAGGTAAGTGAAAGTCGTGTGTTGCCCGCACCAGATTTTTTTTCTTGACGCGAAAGGGCCTTAAAGACCACGCAAATATAATTTCCCCCTAACCTCGCCCACACTTTCCTCTCTTTTCCTCTCTTCCCACCACTTCTTCATTCTTTCAGACTGGACTCTTCTCTGTTCCTCGCTCCATACTCTCCCCTTTCTTACCTCTTTGGCACCCACAAGGATCTTTATCTTCCTCAATTTTTCCCTATATTCATCTCTATTGACACAATCCTGTGTTGAGATTCCCAACCTCACTGTCTCTTTCCTCATCTGCTTAATGTATCTTCCGGCCCCTTTTATATATATATATATATATATATATATATATATATATATATATATAATATATATAATATATAATATATATATATATAAACATTTTTCTGATTCAGTAAAATCAGTTACAGTAAAGAATAGTAAGAATACAAAGAAAAGTTGACTTGAGGTAAACTGAATAAAGAAATCTGGGCATTCATGAATATTGTATAGTGATGTAGTAGTACGCAATAAACCTCAGTAGAAACAAAAAAAATGCTATGAGAGCGGTTGATCTAAGTGGGATTTGCTCGCTTCATTTGATGCAATATCTGCCCTCTGGACTAATTGCTCCATTTTTTCCCACCTCCACGGCCACATAAATCTGAGTGCTGCCTCGATCGCACTACCGCTCTGTCCCTCTTATCTAAGCTGTGTTTCCTCTTATCTCCGCTCCCTGTTAAGGTGAGTGAGCTCTCTATGAATTATTACCCTCAGACAAAAGTATAATTTTTATGTGTATATATCTGAATGCATAGATTAAACTAAAAATCCATAAGTAAAAGAGGTAGAGAAAGAAATTTATATAAATATATGTACTTACACACATCTATGTACAGTATAAAAGAAAAGGTGAATTATGAAAAGGTTAGAAATGATGAACCAATATTGTACATATTTTGTTTTGTTTTTCCTTGGTTTCATTTTGAAAAACTATTAAAAAGACAAGCTGTAGTATTTATATTTAAAGGGGAAAACCGTTAGACGTTTTTACAGCAACCCCCTCCATATCTATTGATGTTTTCGGTTCTCCTCTGTTTATGCTTGAAATGACTAAGTAAATGTATGTATATATATTTTCGTTTACTTCTCTATTGAAGTCTTAGGTTTCGATTCCATACTTATCATCGTCATATTGTTTATCATATTATAATTGTTTGTATCTTTAATATTTACGTATATTTGTATGTGTTTCTGTTTCATTTTAAATTTTATCATTGTGTCACCGTGTGGTGGATGTGATATCTTCTACATTGGAGCGCGGGATGTATTGCATTGGAGTATTTCTTGACGTACAACAGGCCTTTGACCGAGTTTGGCACCCAGGGCTGCTCTACAAACTTCGCCAATTCCTCTCTCCTACGTACTTCTTATTAATCCGATCCTACCTCACTGATAGAACCTTTAAAGTAAGTCATAACCTTTCCTACTCATCCATATTTCCTCCGTTGGTGTACCTCAGGGTAGTATTCTGGGCTCAATCCTTTATACCATAAATACAGCTGATATTCCAATCCATCCTGGTACTGTCCTCACAACCTACGTAGATGACACTTGTGTGTTATCCGTAAATAATGACCCATCTGTTGCTTCCAAAACCCTTCAGTCTCACATTTCTTCCATTGAAGAATGGTGTCAAAAGTGGAGAATTAAAATCAACCCTACTAAATCCCATCAAATTACCTTCACCCTTCGTTGAAAACCTTTGTCCGCCTGTCCCACTATTTCCTTTAACAATATTCCACTCACCTCAGTTGAACAGATCCGGTACCTAGGACTCCATCTAGACAAACGTCTTACTTGGAATCCTCACACTAGACTGAAACGACAAGAAACAGCTCGTAGATACCGCTTACTAAAACACTTACTGGACAAACGATCAAAACTTTCCACATACTACAAAAGATTAATTTATATAACCATCATTAGGCCTATTTGGACATATGAGATTGAGTTATGGGGATCCACCAAACCATCCAATTCTTCCCGCATTCTATCCTTGCAATCCAAAATCCTCCGAAAGATCCTAAACGCCCCTTACTTTGTAACCAATAAAATAATTCATAAAGACCTAAATATCCCATTAGTCGCAGATCTAGCCCGAACTAGATATCCCTCCTTTTATTCCAAATTACCCGTCCACTCCAACCCACTCGTCCGCAAACTCTCATCTCCTATTCCTGATCATCTTCCTAGGCGGCTGAAAAGACGATGGCCTCGAGACCTACTTAGCTGAATAAACTTTGAAGTGCTACCACTGGGTAGTTTCTTCACATGCCTGTATTACGCCCACTTGATCTATTAGCACATTTACTTATTGTATTTTATTGTAATACAGTTGTAAATTTCTTTTAAATAAAAAAAAAAAAATTATCATTGACACTGCATTCAAACTTTTTCATAATCATAATGTTATGTATCCCTTTTGTTTGTAGCCATGATGATCGCACTCGTGCTTCAGCAGAAACGTCGGCAAAATTAAAATATAAAAAAAAAAAAGACTGACTCCTGATTGTTTTTACCTACGATAATTTCAACAGTAGACTATACATCTTCAACATACAATATTTAGAACGATTATGAAACTGTTTTTGTGTAAGCGGTGGACTTTTTACGATCCAAACATGTAGTTATTTATTGTATATTAGTATTAAAATTAATAATATTTAATCGAATTGCCAATGCCTGACCATATGTCAGTAATACCTGACCCTAACCCCTGACTGAGACCTCCTTCGCTGGCATATTCGAGCACAGACACCTAAAGTAGGAGCAGGTGGCTGATGACTCAATGGTCGAGAGCCCTCAAAGGCGGCTTCTGATTGGCGGAGCACCCCACAGAGGATCACGACCACTTATCTGCATATTCGAACATTTGCCATCAGGAGGGCTTTGTCCTGCATCATCAGGATTCAGGACCGCAGCCGGAGGATTAGCCAATCAGCAGGTCGTGTGTGGGTAATACTCCAGGATTATCCTGTCGTAATAAAAGCATTACTTCCATCACTGCAGGCGTTTTACACCCACCTTCCTTGTCCAGTAAGTCTAGTTAAATACCTTCTGGTTACCATCTTCTTTTTTATATTAGGAAATATATTTATTTTATATTTAATTTAGGTCATTAAGAAGATTTCTAGACCATCTTAATTATGCAAAGTAAAATATAATTTTTTTTTGTCTTCTCTAGACTGTTTTTAACCTTGTTTTTCAAAACTAAAATAATATAAAACATGAACAAGAACTTTTGTTTTGTTGATCATTTGGGCTCAGGGCACTCTGAAACGTCTATTTTTGGTGAAAAGTTAAATTTTAAAATTTTCAAGATCATAATACTTACCCATACTATATATTTCATTTATAGGTGAGTGAAATTAATAAAATAATGAAAAAAACAAGTCCTACATTGTACTTAACATTATTTATTGAAATATTTACAAAAGAAGAAACATAAATTTTAATAACTTACACCTAATAGTTATAATCAGTCCTTCCACATATATTCATCTCATCCAAAATTATTTTCATCTCAGTAGATGGGGTTCTGCGTGGTAGCTCCAAAGGCTGCTACGATCTGCCTGATGATCGGGATGTGGACCCTGTGGCCCGGGGTCACGCTGCAGGTGTTCTGCCCGGTAGGGCTGGGCTGGCAGACGAACACCGGGTTTAGGCAGCAGGGCCTACCTGATGACGAGCACTGTAACAGGAATGGTTATATTTAAGATTTTAATGCAAGAGAAAAAAAATAAAAGGGAAGATTATAACAGCTCTCAAGTTTCAGAAGATTAAAGAAAAAAAATAATCATCACAAATATGTTGTCGAGGAGTTTACAAATATTAAAAGTGTCAAAGTAGGTAGAAGCTCGCCGTTTGACCAGGATCGGGATTCAGAGCCGTGAACGATTGCCGAGAGTATCATGCAGAGGAGGGGGTGAACCCGACCTAGTAACATTGGGTACTCGCACTAGAACGGAGTGCCCTGAGAGGTAGAAGCTCTACATAGCAGAAAAGGTACCTCAGAGGTGTCCATGGGCAGAAGTCAAGATTAGATTATGTCAATTTAAGAGGAGAGAGAGAAGGGATAAGGAGGGGAGGGATAAGTAGAAAAAAAGAACATTATCCTGGGCTTAAGTCCCTAAATAATAACATGAAATTTGACATAATGAAGTATTTACATATGACCAAGATACAAAATTAATGAGGAAAATAGAAAATAGATTTGACTTAAATAAAAAAATAAAAAAAAAGAGAATAATAATAAGAAATAAATACATTTGGTGAAAATATAATTAAATAATATTTAATGCTTTAGATTAAACTAAATGATGATTCACAATAAAAAAAAAAAAAAAAAAAAAAAAAAAAAAAAAAAAACGACAGTTGAGATAACTGTATAAATACTTATAAAAAAACTTTTAAAAGATATTGACTATCATCTAACAATACAATTATTATTGATAGACAGTGTCATTATAGAAAGGGATAAGACACAGGTAAAAGAGGTTGCATGAAGGATGTTTGATAGGAGAGAATTCCAAAAACTGGTGTGAACGGGCTAGTAAGGAACGTTCATAACTTTTAGTTCTGTGGGAAGGTATATCCGGTATATACTTTTAGTAAGGTCGGAATGTCGGGATCTAGTTTCTTGTAAATGGGTTGTTGATCTGAACTTTAGAAGATCATATATGTAGGGAGGGTACTGGGAGTTGATGGTTTGGGAAGGAGGAAAGGAGAATATCACGATATTAAAATATTCGATAATTAAGGAGACAAAGATAGAGATAATCTGACCTAGGGAGACCCCACCTGTTATAAGAAAGATGGAGAACTGATTAGTGAGGTTTATTACTGGAGTACTAATACTGCTGTTTAAAATTGATAGTGAAGGCTTCCCTACCAGAGTAGTGTCTCGGGCCCTTGTATAGTTTGTTTATTATCACACAGTGGTAAAAATAAAGATATTTACAATGGTGATTAATAAGTTCCATTATAACAATATTATTAAATGGAAACCTTCTTTTGCTCGGCCGGAGATTACAGCTAGCGCTGCCCGTGAACAAGCATGTGAACCCACTTCTCGAATGCAGTAATAAATAATAGCAGTAAATAGTAATAAATAATAGCATTGCCTACACTTTGATAATTGTGTGATGCACACACGAGATACATAAAATATAATCTTTTACTATTCCAAATTAACTTACTGTTCAATTTAACAATGAGAAACACATTTCAAATTTTTTCCATTCAATTTATAAATGTTTTCTGAAAATAGAATTTGGTAAATTGGAACCACTACAATCAAATAACCATTGCTGCATAAAAAAAAAACCTGTACCACTACAACCCATGAAGAGTTTTGGGCTCAGTACATGTAAAGATTCGTAATGTTTCTAGGTCAACAGGTTTTCCCCATTTTTGGGTTCCCACTTTATAGAGGCTGGGTGTGCCCCAGGAGGGTTTCCATACCCCAGAATCGTCCCCCGGCTGAAATAAAAGAATAAATAATATTCCGCCACAGCCGGGATTCGAACCCAGGACCCGGAGCACAGTAGACTAGCGCTCTACCCACTAGACCACGCCGCTCCCCACGAACACAACATAAAAGCCTTCAATTATGTAAAATATGCTGGACGACATACATAAAAAAACCTGACGAGAAGACGTGCTGCTAGGTACTATCCTTCCTTACGCCTGTTATGTTATTATTTTATTCCATTTCCTGGTTGTCAGAATACTGCTGGCCGGTGAGAATTGATGAATAAAGTGAGAAAAAAAATTAGTATAGTTATTGTATCATGGTCAGGTTCAGATGATGAGGCAAACATTATATTACAATAAAACAAAGTTCGAATATAATATTAGTTTCTAAAATATTTAGGCACATTACATTCATACTACATAGGCATGTCAATTTTGACTATAAGGTAATAATTACCGAATCTCCGTTAAGAATGCAGTTGGAGGTTATGATGACCATCGGATTGATTCCTTCCGAATTGAGAAACTGCGTCAAATTGAACGGCAGAGCGGAAGCCACAGCTACTAAAGTCAGGAATAGGAGACACTTCATTTCTAAAATCAGAGTTAAATGTTTTTAGACTGAAATAGCGATTCCAGGAGAGAAGGTACTTATAGTATTATCTAAAATATTTAACCAGGTCAACGAGCATAGAACGATAAATATGTAGGACTGTCTTGAGACATGAATGAGGCCTATTAACTTATTTATTTATTTATTTTTTTAAATTACCTATTTAGGATAAACACTTTTACGAGCCTTACTTTATGGGTTGAAACCACCCTGTTTGTATATCAATCGGTAAAGATAGGTAAAGAATAGTTTACAGAATTATATTCGCATTATGAATACAATTTCACTTTTTTATGGAGCTATTTTTCTCCACTTGTAATAGTCAAATCCATAAATTGATCATTTCATCTCAGAGTATACTTAGACGAAAGACAAACCTAGAACAAGAAAATAAAATTTTGTTAGCTCATGAACTGACAATATACGAGGCATGTTTTTAAAGTAAGTACCGTTTTGGAATTAAAAAAAGACGTGCAAAGATATCGCAATAATTTTATTTTTACATGAAAGCCTGTACCTTAATCTACTTTTCTACATAATTTCCATGAATTTTTGGGCACTTGTCATAACGCGGCACCAGTTTTTGAATAGCCCCTCAAAACATTCTGCCGTCTGACTTGTGCATTAATCTGCGTCGTGCAATCCAGCACAAAAGACGTGGAAATTTGAGTAAGGGTATCGTTTTGCTGCATGACAATGCCCGTCCACATGTGGCTAACCGCACCAAAGATCTCATCAAATTATTTAAATGGGAAACTCTAGATCATCCTCCATACAGCCCTGATCTGGCGCTTTGCTGGAGATTTGTTCCTGCACTTGAAGAAACACCTGGGCGGTCGGCGTCTTCAAGACGATAACGAAGTCAAAACAATTGAGATGCAGTGTTTATCAAGTCAGGCGGCAGAATTTTTTGAGGAGGGTATTCAAAAAATGGTGCCGCGTTATGACAAGTGATACGATATGAAAACAAGATAATTTTATTCGAAGTATTTACCTTCTTTTTCTACACATTTTTCCCAACGTGACACCAACTTTTTAATCCCTGAACTGAAAAACTCTGAGCTTTGAAGTGAAACAAAATCTGAAAACGCACTTTTCACTTGATCATCATTTTCAAAAAGTTTTCCTTTGACGAAGTTGTCAAAATTCCTGAACAGGTGGTAATCTGCTGGAGCCAAGTCGGGAGAATATGGTAGGTGCGGAAGAACTTCGTAGCCCAGTTCTTTCAATTTTTGCACGGTATGTTTTGAAACATGGGGTCTTGCAGCCGCTCAGTGAGATCATAAGTTACCCATGTATCGAGCTTTTTTACTTTCCCAATACACTTTAACGAACGGTAGATGCATTTGCATTTAGTTGTGCTGAGAGTCCTTTCATTGTTTGGTAGGGGTTTCCTTCTACTGTATGTTTGAGGACATCGTTGTCTATTACGGACGGAGGTCTTCCTGGGGCAAGTTTTCCAAGTCAGTATCTCCAGCTGAAAATTTAGCAAACCAACGGCGAATGGTCCGTTCATTAACACTCCATTCCCCAAACGCCTTGCTAATATTTCTAGCGGCCTCAGCTGCTGAATGGCCGAGTTTAAACTCGTACAAAAATATTACTCGAAAATCGCGTGTTTCCGTGTTCATATAGGATGTATTCTAAAAAGTAGGTAATTGATTGGAAAGCTAATGTTTATAATACAAAGTTAGAGGATTAGTAACTGTTTACTTTAAATATGTAAACATTCGGAAAAAACAACAGAGACCTGCAAAATCCTTTATGTATTTCAGAAACTATAAACACGGACATTTCATGTGAAACAACCCAATATGTTTTGTTCTCACAATTCATTACGTAAATAGTGAAGAAAGTTGTTTTAAAAATGAGTAAACTATAAAAGAAATAATAATCTTGAGCCTCTTTTCTTTTTTATACTTTTATCTCGTTAAATATCACGTATTTTATTAATTTTCGAGAATTTTTTAAACAACTTTTCTCACTATTTACGTAATGAGTTTTAAGAATAAAAAATACAAAGCATGTCCTTATCTTATTGTTAAATTTTATTTTGATTTGATATCTAAAAATTACAGGAATTAGAAAGTTTTCTTATCACATGGTTTTGCCAGCGGCGCTAAATTACAACAGTTGCAACACTAAAACTACAATATTAGTCCCAATTTATTATTTTTATTTATTTATGTTTTTTTTTAGATTAGATTTTTTTTAAATAAACGTTTTAATTTCTTTAAACATATTACAACAACATAACAAATATTATAAATATAAAAAACATTTGTAGAATTATGGTCACTCACTGACTCTATTCAACTTCTAACTGTATTAACTTATAAATAAAAAACAGTAATAATAATAATAGGCTTAGCGCACCCGAAGGTTCGATGCCGATACCACCAAATTCTGCCTACACAGACTCGTCCAATGTTCACCAATCAAGCCCAAGCTCCCGAGATCAGCCTTAACGCAATCCTCCCATCTACGCTTCGGCCTACCTTTCGGACGCCTACCAGTCGGATTAGCAAATACCAACTTTCTCGGAATCCGCGCGTGATCGAGCCCAACAACTTTACTCGCCCATTTGAGTCTCCGCGATGCAATCAGCTCAACTATATTCACAGGATACAAGTTCCGCAATTCCGCTTTGTGCAACCTTCTAAACTCCCCAGTGGCCTCATCTCTCTTCGGACCAAATATTTTACGAAATACCTTATTTTCGAAGACCTTAAGCCGTTGTTCATCCTTAAGTAAGCGGCCACGTTTCACATCCGTAAAGAACCGTTGGAAGAATAATAGTTTTATGAATTCTAACCTTTAAGTTTTTAGATAGAAGCCGCGATATAAAAACAGTAAAAAAAAAAAATAAAAAAATAACAATAATCGATTAATATCACATATTAGAAAGTATTTTTTTTAATTATAATTAAATCCTTTAATAAGCCTATATCTATAAGACCATGCTATTCTACAAAAATTGTATACAGACAACCAGTTATCGCCATCGAGACATTTTATTACATCATCAACTTTTAGAGAATTCTTTCCAAAACAATTTTTCTAATTTCAGACAGAATCGGACATGCAGCTAGGAAATAAAATGTATTTTCTGTATAATTTGTTCCACAATCATAATTTAAGTTTTTATACAGATGCATTTTTTTTCGAAACTGAAGCCTTTTGTACATATTTTAATTTGTAAATTTCTGTTAATGATCCTCTAAATTCCTGTAGGATTAAATCCCATTTATTTTAATTGTCAAGTTTAATGTCTATGTCAATGTTATGTTTTTCAGCTAAATCCCTTATCCACTATACCTTTTGTTTAACAACTTCATTATTTAATAAATATGAGAGCTTATTTTTTGTCAGGTTGTTAACTTTTATAACATAATTATGCTGTATTTTCAAGGTTTCTATAAACATTGGTACTATATTGTTTTCTAAATGTATTATTTATGGTTTTATACTCACGAAAGGAAAGAGAATAACTGATCAAAAAATCGCGATAATCTAAAATGTCGAGCGGCAAGATCTCGAATGGATTGACCCTTAAACAATAGGTAGTTTGATGTATATCCGTAGGTAGTAATTAAAATTGTAATAGCCGCAAATTGGACTAGATAAGAATTATTCTTTTTTTTGTTTTGTATAATGCTATGTATCGAGAATATTGGGAGGTGAAGAAATATTTTTGATTTGTACAAAATAGAGTAGTTTCCGGGCGACAAGCAGGAAGGCTTCTTAGAAGGGCTATACAAAAAATAGACCCCTCCACTCGTACAGCAGGGACAGGGGAGTACCTGGGGAGTCTGAGCCCGGACGGGAAGATAAGAGGAAGTCCAGCACGGGAGTCGGAAGTTGGGGGTCAAGCAGTCATGTCCAAAGGTACCTATATGTAATATTATGTGGTAAATAGAACCTCAGTATTCTCGATAATAACAATGTCTCACTGTACTAAGTTTTATCTGTAATTATAATAAGTGCTATTTGATAAATAAAATGTATATTATATGTAGATCACTTTATTACCCTATATGCCACGAAACATAGTATTTTATGGCATCCCTTGTGGGGACGAATTTATCATTTCTTTATTAGTATCGAAAATTTATAAGTTAATTAAAAGTCAATGTTATAAGTGGCATTAGGGTAATATTTGTCATATGTATTATATAGGAATCTGATATTAATACTTCATTAATTTATAATTAATTGTTAGCATCTTGTGCGCCTCCCTACTGTTTTAAGGTCTTGAAAGTGGTTAGTTTTTTAAAGTGGTTTTATGAAAGTTGTTAGATGTTTGTTATATATGCCTTTTGTTCGTGTAAGCGTTTAAACCACCCTTAAAGGTTTTTGAAGATTAGCCAGGGTTTTGTTTTTTATTATTTCGCACACGATTTTTTACTATGGCTTCCAGAGTAGATGAGCTACCAAAGCCAAAATGTTCAGAAGTATCTGATCTGGGGTTGACCGGAGAGTCAGTGATCCCGTGCTCGAATACAACTAAGCCACAGACCAAATTAAGAGGGAAGAAGCTAAACTTCAAAGAAGAAGAAGATATTGAAGAAGATATTTTTTTTAAACGTTTCGAAAATTCAATAATGAATATTCTTGAAAGATTCGATAATTGGGTAAATAATGGATTTGTTCATCTGGAGGAGAATATTGGTAGCATTGAAAATAAGAAAGATCCTTTTGAAGATAAAATAGAAGTGAACACCGATGAAAGACTCCCAGAAGAGATTAAAAAGAAAAATAATTTCATAAATGAGGAACTGCAACCTGAAGAGACCCCCACTCAAACTCCAAATAAATATTTTAATGTCAATTCCGGAAAAACACCATCTACTGAGGATGAAGCAGAATCTCAGTATGAAGAAATAAATGACCAGGAAAGTGAAAAGAAAGAAAGTAAAAAAGAAGAAGATAACAACCCGAAAATTCAAGAAAAACTCCATTCTCTAATGACTCCCACTACTCAAAATGAAAATAAAATGTATAGTGAAAAGACGGTTGAAACAGAACCAAATGCAAAACTCGATCTTACCACTAATGAGAAATTTAAAATAATATTGATTCCTCAAGAAAATCCTGAAAAGTTCAAAGAAGAAAGTGTCCCTTATCAGAAAACCTTCCAGACTCAATTTTTAACTCTGAAATCCCTTATTCTATTCCGAAGTCAAGAATATAGATCTAAACTAGTCAGTTTCAAATTAAATACATTTTCGATTCCACTTCCTCCTAGCATCACTGTACATAATGTTTATAGAAAGGTGCCGGTTAAAGAAATAATAATGGTTATTTTGATATATGTAGGTTATAAAGGTTATATGATCTTGGACCATGTTAGAAAAGGCCTCATACCATATTATTTTGGCTTACGGCAGTCTTTATCCGTTTCCAGAGGATAAAAAGGGGTAATTAGCGTCCCCTCCGTATGACGAGCTAACAGTGTTTAGCCTGGGCCATGCACAGGTTAAAACATTCTGGAAAACTTGTAAATAGTTGTACATGCTATGTAAATATTAGGGTTAGATTATTTGTATATATAGATTAAGATTTAAGATAAACCTTGAATTGATACTTTATCTGTAAAAGGAATGGGTCTCAGGTATAATTACCGTGTTTAATTACCTTTTAATTAAATTACCGTTTTATAGGAGTAGATATTAGTCCTCCTTATCATTTTAAGATGATATTTTTACCTTCCAATAGGCTTTGTAAAATGAAAGAATCCTTTATGCGGAGTAGCTGTATGCCTCCTCTTATCCCGAAGGCGGAAATGATATTTATTTTTTGTAGACGGTAATGTGTTTTGTGTACACCCAGAGTACTGCTGTTATATTTATATTGATCCAGCTATTAAATGTCTAAAATTCAAGTAGGTCTTTCTGATTAAGTAATTTTTGTGGTTAAAATGTCATAAAAAAGTTAAGTTATTTTCTATATTAGTCTCTCGAGTTAAAATCTGAGATTCATTCCACTTCTGAACTGTACTCCGATTGTGACCTTAAAATCTCTCCTATATATTTATCCATTTATGTAACACAATTATGGCTTCATATTATAAGTAGTTGACTAGACCAAGTTGCCATTGCGCCAGAACAAGCATAATTTAAAAAATGATGAGAATACTGAGGATGTGTTATTAGTGTAATATAATTATTTGAAAAAAAAAAGAGGTTTAACAGGTACCTTAGAGACCTAATAGTAGATTCATTTTGGTTTTAATAATTTGCCACATGATAAGAAAATATCCAATGAATATTATATGTTGTATTTGTTTCTATTATATTATGTATTATGCATTACGTTAATCAACTGATTATCTGAAAGAAAAAAAAGAAAATTAATTTCATAAGCACATCATTTCATGTAAAATATAATAATTTTAGCGTTTTGACATTTTTGTGATGAAAGAAGATTATGTATATTAAACTCCAAAGGACTTTGTAACTGCCAAAGTAGATTCAGTGAAAGGTATTGAATACGAACAGTAAATAAATACTTTTATAAGAAAAACTGTATTAAAAAAGTTCTATTATTATATTTAAATGTTTGTTTATTCTTAGAGGTCATGTTTTATTTAATTCTGACTTATGATGTTGTACAGTATTATAACTAGTTTAATTCTTGTAATTTTATGTTTTGATAATTAAAGAAAAATCAAAAACCATTCGGTTTTTAATTTTTCTTTCCTCGCAGGTTAGGTGAATGCTATGTATCGAGAATATTGGGAGGTGAAGAAATATTTTTGATTTGTACAAAATAGAGTAGTTTCCGGGCGACAAGCAGGAAGGCTTCTTAGAAGGGCTATACAAAAAATAGACCCCTCCACTCGTACAGCAGGGACAGGGGAGTACCTGGGGAGTCTGAGCCCGGACGGGAAGATAAGAGGAAGTCCAGCACGGGAGTCGGAAGTTGGGGGTCAAGCAGTCATGTCCAAAGGTACCTATATGTAATATTATGTGGTAAATAGAACCTCAGTATTCTCGATAATAACAATGTCTCACTGTACTAAGTTTTATCTGTAATAATAATAAGTGCTATTTGATAAATAAAATGTATATTATATGTAGATCACTTTATTACCCTATATGCCACGAAACATAGTAATATATATAACTTATGCGTTGTCCGAAAAATAAACTAAAAAAAATAAAGAAAGGGGCATAAACAACACGCTTGATGGCTATTCAAACACTAACTTTATTTGGTCTTCTAATCCTATATATATGCATTTCTATTGTTTACAAGAGGTGGTTTGGAATTAAGGCTGATAGTCTGCCTTATCAGTCCTTAACTCTCCCCCACCAGTTTACGAACAATCCTCGTAAACTATATACAAAAACCAAAAATATAGACATAAGCCCCAAACACTCCTCCTTTCTCATTTTCTCATTTTCTCCGTTATTCGGTTAAACTTCGTGAGTAGTTCTCCCGCATACTGGCCATTAGACTGCCGCTGCTTCTTAGTTTCTCTTATTATGTGAAACACATCTTCTTCAGGGGCCCATCTTCCCCCTCCGTAGGCCTTCTTTAGTCGCTCTTTCACGACGCTCCAGGGTGTCTCCTCATCTGCTTGGATATGGTTCAGGATGCTCCTCCTCACCCTGCAAACCACTGCAGCCTTTAACGCCTCAGTATCTTCTCCGTCTAACAGTCTTTCGGACAACTTTGACTGAATCCTCACCATCAAGCGATCGCCCCCTTTTAGAAAGTGATTGAGCTCACCAATCTCTCCAGTGAATCTGTCAAGGTCGGATGTAGCCTTCCTCAATTCTTGAGCTGTCGCTGTTTGGATCTTCACCCACTCCAGCGTCGTTCTATGCGCTTGCTGTGGTCCAGCCGGTGGGACATTTAGAACGGCTGGCCTTAAAACCACGTTGTCTGCCATAATATTGGTTTTCACAGGCAAGAGATAAAAAAAAATAAAATAAAATAAACTCACGTACGCTGAGTAGCAGGCAAGTACCGAAAAATAAACTTAAAAAAATAAAGAAAGGGGCATAAACAACACGCTTGATGGCTATTCAAACACTAACTTTATTTGGTCTTCTAATCCTCTATATATACATTTCTATTGTTTACAAGAGGTGGTTTGGAATTAAGGCTGATAGTCTACCTTATCAGTCCTTAACTTATTTTATATATATATATATATATATATATATATATATATATATATATATATATATATATATATATATATATATAAGTATGTTTATTGATATTTGCAACTGCATTATAAAATACATTCAGTGAATGTTATACAAGATTATAGTGTCATGAAGAATTATTCTGAAAGTCGAAAAAGCTAACGTCCGATCCTTCCAACAAATGTAAGATTCATTTTAAGTATCGCAACCATCATCTATATAAAAGATAAATCAACTATTTAATCTATTAGGTTATTAATCATGATATAAAACTTTATGACTACATAATCTGAAGGTTTTGGCAAACTTAAGATTAAACTGCAATAATTCAGTTCCACTCGACGACTCCACACCGAACTACCTGGAAACTAACGACATTCCGAAGTTCTCGACCTTTGGTCCTTTGGCCCTTGGACTCTTATCACTCACGCCGTATTACCTAGGGGTTTATCATCTTAAGGGTTATCATCTGCTAATTTAACTTGGAGTGCTAAGTCACAAGAGGGCAGCCCTCGGTCGGGCGGAGGTCGCCGGCCAGCCGAGCGTGAGGAGAGATAGCTCCCGATGTATCATGCATAATCTCAAGGAGGCAGATGCTGCCCCTCGCTATTACCATATCTTGGCAACACCTGCAGACCTGTCCCGGGAAAGCAGGGGGAAACTGCCCCTTAGGGACGTAGAAATATGGGGGCAGCTCAGGGGGAAATGAATTTCCCGCAACTTCTTCCCTCTGTCATCCCTGACACTTGACAGAAGAGCATAAATGAAAACTCCACCTCAAAACATCCTCTTAGAAAACATTAGTGTGTAACTATTAATTGTTAAACAGCTATTAATTATGTTATAGTTTGTCTCGATTATCATTATATTATTATTATAATTAACTAGCTGTATCCCGCGGCTTTGCTCGCGATTATTTTTTTTTTTTTGGATCCTGTCCTAATTAAACCTGGAAATCCAAAATTTAGGACTCCCGCTGTAGTCCGATTAGCTATTGCAGCATGAAGTGACGTTCGACTATACAATAAGACGATGGATAGACCAACTAAACCAAGTAAGGGAACTATAGTTTTGTTTGTTTATTCCTTTAACGTCACTTTTATGCTGCTATGACTAATCGGACGATGCTACAGTGGGAGTCCTAAATTTTGCCTATCCAGGTTTTATTAGGATAGGGATATTTAACGAATATCTGACATCGCACAGGCTCGGGACCGCTTTTTAACGTCCCCTCCGAAGGACGGCATAACTAAGGATTTTTTACTCCCATTAAAAAATCCTAGGACCACCTGCGGGTTTGATCCCGTGACCTTTAGCATAAAAAGCTGTTATGCGAACCACTACGCTATGGGTGGCCCCCGATCTATAGTTTTAATGAAGGTGATCCGCAGGTTTCTCGCCAAAAATCCTTTTTTTCCCGCTACTTTTCGGGTACCCATTGAATAAGCTCCATCTATGGCCCGTCTTCAAACTCAAAATTAATGCTACTTTTTCCCACCGTAGGTGTAGCCTTCAGCCTGACAGATGTTGAGATTTAAAGATTATCGATCTATAAATGTGAATAAAGTTATGTTTTTTAAATCATCCAAAGTAAAAAATGAACTTGAAACTCCAACTCGTTCTATCATACAATATAGCTTTTTGTCATATTTTTTTATAAATATTAAATAATGGCAACTTATTAGGCTAAAGTTAGAATTATGGTTGATGAGGAAAGTAATTTAAAAACAACTTTACCTATTTTTGATAAAATTTCTTTTTAATGAACGTTATAGACTAATGTATAGACATTTTATTTTTTCGAATAGGGGATTTCAATGTAGAATAATAATTTAATTGTAAACAAATTACGAAAAATGTTGATACAAATTAGGTAGTTGGATGGGGTTGTCCAACATAAAAATAACTATGTTGAATAGGGTTATCCAAAAGAAATACAGGTGCATAGCAATGAGTTACTCAGTGTATGA
Organism: Piezodorus guildinii; assembly: GCA_023052935.1. Lineage (NCBI taxonomy): Eukaryota > Metazoa > Arthropoda > Insecta > Hemiptera > Pentatomidae > Piezodorus > Piezodorus guildinii. The sequence continues at coordinate 212,442,888 of CM041292.1, read as the reverse complement.
TAAATAAGAGATTATCCAATCTTCGTCGCCAACTAATATAAATATAATATAAATGAAAACTGTAATGTGAATGCATATTTTATAAATAAGAACGCATAGAAACAATCGACACACACTTATATTTATAATAATGGAGTTTTGATGACCGTTGAGAAATTAGATGAGGAAGATGGTTGGGGATGCGGTCATAAATTAGAAACACACATTTAAAATAAGTTTTTTTTAATTATGTGCTGACGTTTCGGCCTGCAATGTGGGCCTTCATCAGGGTTGACTCTGAGACGCTGTCTAAAGGAGTTCACTCGGTTTAATATCTTTAAATTTAATAACAGGCACCTCCCGCATTGGAAAGCTTAGTGAATTTTCCGGAATTTCAAAAACCTCCAGCCAGCATCGCTCAACAGCCATCGACCTCAAAACCAATAAACCACACTCGTCAGTTCACTCAGAAGCATCACTCCGAGACCACCTCGCAGACTCGACAATCTCAACGTCAGGCGCCTCTGAACTCCCAATCCAGACAACAGACCTCCCAACCTAGACACCAGACCTCCCATCCCAAGACTGAAGTTCCACACCAAACAATCCCTCCTCATCATTTACCTCTCCAGGTCGATTTGCCGTCAAAACAACCTCAACAACCGCCATCCCGTCCGATCCAAACAATTCAATCAAACCCCCAACCTCAATCACCTTTGAATGTAAATCCTCGTATCCCTAGAAGGGTGCAGCCTCCAGCCCCTGTTCAAGTTCCCGTCCAAGCTAATTATCTTCCTCAAACCTCCGATTTACACCCACCGGACATATACTCCATCCTAAATTCCTTCCTCACAGATCTTAAGCAAACTATCCAGCCACTTATCAACCTTCTTACTAGAATCCTTACCGAAATCCCATTCAATCTCCCACGATGAGTGCTAGGCCTCTGACTATACTTTTATGGAACGCTAACGGCTTACTCAACCACCGAGACGAACTAGACATATTTCTACATCACAACCACATAGACATAGCACTTCTGACTGAAACTCATTTCACGCAACGATCTCGCTTTTACATACGTGACTACATCACTTACAGATCAGACCACCCAGACAATACTTCCCATGCTGGTTCTTGCATCCTTATCCACAAATCTTTACCTCATTCCCTTCCTCCTTCTACTCCAACTGACGCTATACAATCCTCTTCTGTAATTATTTTAACTCGTCCTTTCCATGTAACTCTTTCAGCTGTATACTGTCCTCCCGGTAACTCCATCTCCCATAGCCTTCTCCATTCTTTATTCCGATCCCTAGGGCCGCGCTTCATTGCGGGAGGGGACAATAACGCTAAACACCAGCGATGGGGTTGTCGAACATCCAACTCCCGTGGCAGTATCCTTTCTAACGTTGCAAACTCCAATTGCTACTCCATCCTTTCTCCTACGAATCCCACATATTGGCCTACATCCATCAAAAAACGCCCTGATATCCTGGATATATTTGTCACCTCTCAGATCCCCACTTCCCAAGCTGAAATCAAATCCCTGAATGATCTTTCATCTGACCACAGCCCAGTTCTGCTTTCCTTGCATTCAAACTTTGTTCCTAAACCCTCTCCAACATTAATTACTGGACGTGTAAACTGGGACCAATTTCGATATGACTTGGAACATAAACTACACTTAAAACATCCACTAAAGACAAAACAAGATATTGATCTAGCCATAAAAAAACTAACTGACTCAATAAGTAGCAGCATAATAGACAACACAACAAACACCAAAATTAATAAACCTCCACAAAGTAACCTACCACAGCACATTCAGATCTTATTAAGAGATAAACGCAGAGCTAGATCGAAGTGGCACAGGACCAGATACCCAACAGACAAAACTTATTACACCCAACTGACTAACAAACTGAAATCAGAAATCAGAAAATACAAAATTCAAAATTTACAATACTTGACGGAATCTCTCACTGTTACTGACAAGTCACTCTGGACGACTACTAAAAAACTCCTCAGGTTTAAAGATTTCAACCATCCACTTCTTACTGAAACTCAAACCTGGACACGATCTGACGAAGAAAAATCCCATATATTCGCTCAGCACCTCTCTAAAATATACAATCCTCATCCTGACATACTCAATCCCAACCATCTTGAATGTATCGAAACAGAACTTGATATTCCTCTCCAAATGACCCTACCTCCTCCAGCATATCATCGTTCAGAAATATCCAATATTATTCACAGATTACCTTCCCGCAAAGCTCCTGGACATGATCTAATTACTTCCCATATAATGAAACAGCTTCCTCGAAAATCCATCCTTTTTCTTACCTACATATATAACGATAGCCTCCGGACCACATATTTTCCTGACTCCTGGAAACTATCTATTGTTAAGATGATTCCCAAACCCCAAAAGCCGCTCGAACATCCATCTTCTTACCGTCCAATTTCACTTTTACCTATTATGGGTAAAATCCTTGAAAAACTTCTTCTGAAAAGAATATATCCTATCCTTGACTCTAATCATATCATCCCTGATCATCAGTTCGGATTCCGAACATCCCATTCCACTATCCAGCAATGTCATCGTGTGGTGGACGTTATCTCTTCTGCTTTGGAGCGCGGGTTGTACTGCACGGGAGCCTTTCCGACGTAGAACAGGCCTTTGACCGGGTCTGGCACCCAGGACTGTTGTACAAACTCCGTAAATTCATCTCTCCTGCTTACTTCCTCATTATTCAATCCTACCTCTCTAACAGATCCTTCAAAATAAATCACAATAGTTTCCACTCATACCTTTTCACTCAGTCTGCTGGTGTTCCTCAAGGCAGTATCCTGGGACCTATTCTTTACACAGTCTTTACAGCTGATATCCCAACCCATCCCAACACTTTCCTTTCTACCTATGCTGATGACACCTGCGTGTTATCAGTTCATAATGATCCATTTATCGCCTCTCAAACTCTTCAAGCGCACATCAAAGACCTAGAAGTATGGTGTCAGAACTGAGAATAAAAATGAATTCCAACAAATCCCATCAATAACCTTTACCCTTCGTCGTAAACCTATGACATCCTGTCCTACTGTCTCCTTCAACAATGCTCCTCTTGTCCCGGTTGAACAGATCCGATATCTAGGACTGCACCTTGACAAACGCCTTACTTGGAACCCTCATACAAGACTGAAACGACAATAAACTGCACGACGTTTTAGACTACTTCAACACTTACTAGACAAACGTTCTAATCTTCCACTTAACTACAAAAGACTCATCTACATGACTATTATAAGACCTATCTGGACTTACGGAATTGAGCTATGGGGCTCCACCAAACCATCCAATTCCTCTCGTATCCAATCCTTACAATCCAAAATCCTTCGTAAAATCCTCAACGCTCCTTACTTTGTCACTAATAAGCTCATCCACAAAGATCTTGACGTTCCCTATGTTACTGTTTTGGCCCGAACCAGGTATGAATCTTTCCATGCAAAACTTCATTCCCACTCTAACCCACTAGTTTCTACCCTAGCTTCCTCTTCGATCCCTGATAACCCTCCGAGGCGTCTGAAAAGAAGATGGCCTCGAGATCTTCTTGTTTAGATTGACTACTAGAGTGCTGCGAATGGGCAGTCTCTCTTCATGTTTTTTCATGTATTTTATCTTTACCAGCATATTTACTAGTTGTATTACAACAATACAGTTGTAAATTTCAATAAAAATATTAAAAAAAAAAAATAAAAAAATTTAATAAAATTTAATCGGCTTTGAAATCATGGAGGTTTCATTCTGATTTTAATTGTCTTACAGGGCTTAAATGCTGATATTTTAAATTTTCTTCTCCTTAAGTACCTTTTATTTTGTAGATATCAAAAAAGTTGGTAGATTATCTTTTTATCATTGATAAATAACAAGTAAATATGCAAGTTGAGCGAATTTGATAAACAAATAAAGGAGAAAAGTACAAAACATATTTTTAATGCAATTTTCGGGTTTTTGAACACAAGAACTTTTATTTATTCGTATATATTAAAATTTGTCATAATAGACATAAATAATATTGCTAAAGGAACTCTTTTAACCAAAACCTATCCTGGAAACCCCAAATTGCTCAAATTTCCCGTCGATCGATTAGTACCTTGAAATTATTCCACCGATCCCGCCATCTCCTACCACAATCTACCCGTAAACTCCTAGTTTCATCACTCATTTTTCCCCACTTTGACTATGGTTGTGTGGCATGTGGCGGCCTATTCGAAGGTGCTCGAGGGCAGATTGAGAAGGATTATGAATTGCTTCTTAAGATTTGTGTTGGGTACCTCGAGACGGTCCCATGTATCCCACCTCTACAACGAGTTAAAGTGGTTAACCCCAACCTTTCGAAGACAATGTTTCCTTGGATCATTCCTTTATCAAATCATAAGCTCCCACCATCCATTTTATGTCTACAGCCTTCTGGTATTTAAATCCTCAACCCATCACCAGGAAACAAGATCCCGTCTGTCTGACCTCCACATTCCTTTCCATAGAACCAAAAAATATGACTGCTCCTTTTTAGCCCGTTCCACTGCCTTATGGAATACTCTCCATTCAAACACCCGTCATGCTTCTTCCCTATCATCTTTTAAATCCCTCCTCTTACAATACTTCCTTTCTCTTCAGACATATGTTAGCTAATTTTTCTTATGCCAACTTATGTAAGGTGAATTTGATTTTAATGCACTTACTTTAATGAGATGTAAAAAATACATTTTATGTTAATTTTTATTTATTTATTTCTGGAAATTGTAAATACAGATGGTACTCTGACCCTTTTTTTTTTTTTTTCATTATTGTATTATTTATTTGTAGTTGTATATTGTTTTTGGCCAGTTATAATTTATTATTTTGTTCAGAATTGTTAGTCTCAAGTGACCTTGTCCCAGAATAAAGTTTTTTCTCTTTCTATTTCTATTTCTACTATTTATTGGGATTGAAAATACAAAAACAAAGAGTCTGAAAGTTTTAACACAGGTTTGTAAAAGAACGAACTGAGTCAAGATGTTTTAGGTATTTGTATCGGGAAAAGAATTCTCAAACATATGAAACATAAGGATTACATCTAATTCTATTTTTGAAAATCCTAGGAGCATTTGAGAACTGAATAATGTAGGAATTCGACGGTTTTGTGTATGCACAAAATTCGGATAAGCCTAAATTGTTCTCCATTTAAGTTTTGTCGAAGCGAATATCAACGAGTATATTATAAATTTAATGCCGAAAATTATGGCTCATATCTACACGTCTGTGAAGTTGGCCCCCCAAAGTCGAAAAAGTTAATTTTTTTTTAGAGTTCTGGTAGCCCCCCAAAGAGTTCTAGAGTTCTCGACCATTTTTAGAAATAGTTCTGTAGTTTAAGCCACTCAAAATGACGACTCAAGTAGCGGGGGGGCTAACTTCACACGTGTTGCAACTTAGCGGTCTTATAACTTCCTTCCTATTAAGTTTACAAAAAAAATTCAAATAGAAAAATGTTAGAACTCTTAGGGGGGCAAACAGAACTCCGACTAAAAAAAAAATTTCCGAAAAAAAGAGTTTTGAAAAAAATTTAAAAATAAAAAAAAATTAAAAATATTAATTAAAATAAAATTTTAGAGAGAGTTCCATTATTCCACCGCCTAGATCTAAAAAAAATTATCGGAAAGTTTTGCTCTCCAATAAAAAATAAAAAAGTTCTGGGACCTTAAAGTTTTTAACATTTTTTCGAAACTTTGCGGCGTTGTAAGTCCGATACTATCAACTTTAGAGAAAACATTCATTAGGATAATTGTTAGAACTCTTGGGGGGGCCAACAGAACTCCGAATAAAAACAAAGTTTTCCAAAAAAAAATTTGACCCGAAATTCTGACCAACTATTACAAGTCCGAAAGGGGTAGAAAATTTATCTGAAATTTTTTTTTTTGACTGGAGTTCTGGTAGCCCCCCGACTAGATCTAAATATAATTATAGTGACATTTGGCTCAGAGATGCGAAATTAAAAAGTTCTGGCCACTTACATTTTCAATTTTTTTTTTGCAACTTTGCGGCCTAGTAAGTACCATACTATCAACTTTAGAGAAAACATTCATAAGGATAATTGTTAGAACTCTTGGGGGGGCCAACAGAACTCCGACTAAAAACAAAGTTTTCCAAAATATAATTATAGTGACATTTGGCTCAGAGATGCGAAATTAAAAAGTTCTGGCCACTTACATTTTCAATTTTTCAATTTCGGGTCAAATTTTTTTTTGGAAAACTTTGTTTTTAGTCGGAGTTCTGTTGGCCCCCCCCCCAAGAGTTCTAACAATTATCCTTATGAATGTTTTCTCTAAAGTTGATAGTATGGTAGTTACAAGGCCGCAAAGTTGCAAAAAAAAAAATTGAAAATGTAAGTGGCCAGAACTTTTTAATTTCGCATCTCTGAGCCATATGTCACTATAATTATATTTAGATCTAGTCGGGGGGCTACCAGAACTCCAGTCAAAAAAAAAAATTTTCAGATAAATTTTATACCCCTTTCGGACTTGTAATAGTTGGTCAGAATTTCGGGTCAAATTTTTTTTTGGAAAACTTTGTTTTTAGTCGGAGTTCTGTTGGCCCCCCCCCCCAAGAGTTCTAACAATTATCCTTATGAATGTTTTCTCTAAAGTTGATAGTATGGTACTTACAAGGCCGCAAAGTTGCAAAAAAAAAAATTGAAAATGTAAGTGGCCAGAACTTTTTAATTTCGCATCTCTGGGCCAAATGTCACTATAATTATATTTAGATCTAGTCGGGGGGCTACCAGAACTCCAGACAAAAAAAAAATTTTCAGATAAATTTTATACCCCTTTCGGACTTGTAATAGTTGGTCATAATTTCGGGTCAAATTTTTTTTTGGAATTCGTTGTTTTTAGTCGGAGTTCTGTTGGCCCCCCCAAGAGTTCTAACAATTACCCTTATGAATGTTTTCTCTAAAGTTAATAGTATCGGACTTACAAGGCCGCAAAGTTGCAAAAAAAAAATTTGAAAATTTGAGAGGCCAGAACTTTTTTATTTCGCATCTCAGAGCAAAACTTTCTGATAATTATATTTAGATCTAGTTGGGGGGCCATCGGAACTCCGGTCAAAAAAAATAATTTATGGTTTAATGTTAAATATTTTTTCGTATAAAATTTTTTGAAAATTTTTTTTTTGGAATTATTAGTTTTTAGTCGGAGTTCTGTTGGCCCCCCTAAGAGTTCTAACAATTATCCTTATGAATGTTTTCTCTAAAGTTGATAGTATCGGACTTACAAGGCCGCAAAGTTGCAAAAAAAAAATTTGAAAATTTGAGAGGCCAGAACTTTTTTATTTCGCATCTCAGAGCAAAACTTTCAGATAATTATATTTAGATCTAGTTGGGGGGCCACCGGAACTCCGGTCAAAAGAAAAAAAATATGGTTTAATGTTAACTATTTTTTCGTTTAAAATTTTTTGAAAATTTTTTTTTTGGAATTTGTTTTTTTTAGTCGGAGTTCTGTTGTCCCCCCTAAGAGTTCTAACAATTATCCTTATGAATGTTTTCTCTAAAGTTGATAGTATCGGACTTACAACGCCGCAAAGTTTCGAAAAAATGTTAAAAACTTTAAGGTCCCAGAACTTTTTTATTTTTTATTGGAGAGCAAAACTTTCCGATAATTTTTTTTAGATCTAGGCGGTGGAATAATGGAACTCTCTCTAAAATTTTATTTTAATTGATATTTTTAATTTTTTTTTTATTTTTAAATTTTTTTCAAAACTCTTTTTTTCGGAAATTTTTTTTTTAGTCGGAGTTCTGTTTGCCCCCCTAAGAGTTCTAACATTTTTCTATTTGAATTTTTTTTGTAAACTTAATAGGAAGGAAGTTATAAGACCGCTAAGTTGCAATACGTGTGAAGTTAGCCCCCCCGCTACTTGAGTCGTCATTTTGAGTGGCTTAAACTACAGAACTATTTCTAAAAATGGTCGAGAACTCTAGAACTCTTTGGGGGGCTACCAGAACTCTAAAAAAAAATTAACTTTTTCGACTTTGGGGGGCCAACTTCACAGACGTCTCATCTACACAGCAAAGACTGAAAAGAATACCTATATCATTGTGACAGTATCTTGGAAACAACCCGTTTTCGAGGTCTAATCAGGGAAACATTGAGTGTATCTTCATTACTAAAATATTTACTGAAAATAGGTCTTCATCTGGTTTCCGACCCTGTTTGAACTTCAGAACAAAAAAAAGATATTTGAGCGAGCCGAAAAATAAGCTCGGAAAATAACCAACGCATCCGTTTCACCGACCACAGTCAATCACAATAAATTAATTCACGATTATCATCTCAGAGGTATGGAAGAACATAACCATTTGCGAAAAGTTCAATATAACGGCACTTACAATAAAAGTCATAAGGTAAGGAATCCCTTTAGTGAAACATTTAGATTGTCTCTGACAATGGCGAGAGAAAGAAATTCAACAAGACAACGAACATAATGTCGCACTATGATTTCATTTCTAATACCTCTTTTGTACTAGATGGTATTCATCATGAGTATAACAATCCCTCCACGTAAATGATTATCAAGTGAAAATTCATTATTTTTTAATAATAATCATACCAAAATAATTGTAGATCTGTGTAATATTATAAACTATACATTTTAAGTGACTCCTTCTAGCGAATCACTTCTAGTATAAATAATTCTTAAAGGATGCAAATTATAACAATACAATAATAGGTCTGTACAACAATAGCCCTATGTGGTAGAAGCACTTAAATATAATAAAACTATTCTGGTAAATTAATTCGTTCCTCATTTTCGTTTAATAATAAATAAATAAATTCTTTATTTTCCGGAGTCATGCCCCTTTAGAATAAAATATACAGAATGTACAATATGTGCTTTTGAGTCTTAGATTAAATTAAATACATATAAACAAATTAATAATTACTGATATAAAATAGACATATTTGAATAAGAAAAACACACCCACAACTAATTTCATCGTGTCATTCAGCAGCTGAGCCCGCTAGGGATATTTGCAAGGCGTTTGGGGAAGGGAGTGTTAATGACGATTCGCCGTTGGTTTGATGGGTTTTCAGCTGGGGATACCGACTTGGAAAACTTACCCCGAGGAAGACCTCCGTCCGTAATACACAACGATGTCCTCAAACATACTGTAGAAGGGAACCCCTACCAAACAGTTAAAGGACTCTCAGCACAACTAAATGCAAGTGCATCTACCGTTTCCAGACTCTTAAAGTGTATTGGGGAAAGTAAAAAAGCTCGATACATGGGTACCTCATGATCTCACTGAGTGGCATATTTCAAAACATACCGTGCAAAAATTGAAAGAACTGGGCTACGAAGTTCTTTCGCACCCACCATATTCTCCCGACTTGTCTCCAACAGATTACCACCTGGTCAGGAATTGAGACAACTTCGTCAAAGGAAAACTTTTTGAAAATGATGATCAAGTGAAAAGTGCGTTTTCAGATTTTGTTTCATTTCAAAGCTTAGAACTTTTCAGTGGATAAAAAAGTAGGTGTCACGTTGGGAAAAATGTGTAGAAAAAGAAGGTAAATACTTCGAATAATATTATTTTGTTTTCATATCGTATTTTTAATAATAATCCTTTACCTCGAAAACGGACATTTCATGTGACACAATCCAATATATAAACTGATCCAGTAATAGGAACTCTAAAATGTCTATTTGTAGCTTATAATCTGGCTAACTTAGTTGATTTTGAATCCATTTTTGCTATCTTAAAGATCAATGGCGATAAGGTTAGGCAATTATTATGTATTAAAGCCATAAATCAGAGGATATTGACAAATTTTCAATTTATCGGTCTGTTGCTCAGGAACCCATCAAAGGGCCAAACAAGGTGAGCTGCCGATTGGAATCCACGGTTCATTTCGTCCCAATGTCACAGCCGTCCGCGGGAAGGACATTATCAAGGGAAATCGGGTTAGAACCCTCTGGTCCGCCCAGTCTTAGATGACTCTCTGGGTTTAACGGCTTCAATCAGAGTGGTTAAAGCTAAATCCTGTGATGCGTTAGTAAATTCAATGCAGGAGAATATCAATTTTCTAATGAAAAACGAGAAAAATAGCGAAATAGACCTCGAAATAAGTGGTAAATTTCAAATTGTATGTAAGCTCTTTACAATGCGGGGAGCAGATAAGAAAGTCCAGTAGAATGATACTCAACAAAAGGTATATATTAGAAAAAAATGAAGTAGCAAACAAGCTTGCAAAAGAAGATGCAGCTTCAGAACAGTTGGACAATCAAATTTCCTATCACAGAGCTAAGGACGAAGTTAAGAGAGCAAAACATGATTTACTAATAGATTACCTAAGAGAAAGCTCGATAAGCGCTGGGGCAAACTTCTTCTGGAGGAAGAACGGATCTCAGTCGATTTGAAGAGAAAAGATGCTGTTGCACGGTTCAGAATGATTACCGGCCATGACTACCTCGCGAAGCACTTGCATCGGATCGGAGTGGTAGGGTCTCCACTTTTCTGCTTTTGTTCTAATAAAAGGGAAATGGATGCAGCGCATCCAGAAGTATGCTCCCGGTATAACGTAAAATATAAGAGCTGAAGCTCCATCAAGATCGGAGTGGTATTGGGCTGCCAGATCCCTAATGGCGGAAGCCGAAATGGGAAGGCAAAATAAAACAGAAAAAAAATCTAGTGTTTGTAACACACGACTATCACTCACCTTTGCTGTTAAAATCAATTAAAGAGTTTTTAAATAGAGATGAAAAAAAGGTTAGCATACTGTTGAGAAAGTCGGTCTGAAAGTCCACTATAGTTCATAAAAACACCAATGAGCTCGTTTGTGATAGTAGGATTTCTGTACATACTGATAGTGAACTGATGTACATATATTTTAGTTTTAAACTCTGTTATGGCTACTCCAACACTTACTAGACAGACGCTCTAACCTTTCACTTAACTACAAAAGACTCATTTACATGACAATAAGGCCTATCTGAACCTACGGAGTTGAGCTATGGGGCTCTACTAAACCATCCAATTCTTCCCGTATCCAATCCTTACAATCCAAAATCGTAAAATCCTCAACGCTCCTTACTTTGTCACGAACAAAATCATTCATAAAGACCTCCAAGTTCCGTATGTAGCCGATTTGGCCCGTGCCAGGTATCATTCCTTCCATGACAAACTCCATTCCCACTCTAATCCACTAGTTTCAATCCTTGCTTCCACTACAATCCCTGATAACCCACCGAGGCGTCTGAAGAGAAGATGGCCTCGAGACCTTCTTGTTTAGATTGATTACTAGAGTGCTGCCAATGGGCAGTTTCTCTTCACGTTTTTCATGTGCATATTCTTTATCAGCATATTTACTTGATGTATTGTAGTATACAGTTGTAAATTTCAATAAAATATAATTAAAAAAAAAAACTGTTATAAAATTGAGTTCTTTTCAGAAAGCCCATTAGGGAATCCGTCTTTTTCGGAGTCCTGGAGGATTTTACAAAGAGCTTCGCCCATATTTAATTGCTTCCTCAATGTGGTATATTCTTTACATCCTACAAGATTGTAGTTCACTGTCCTATCACACCACAATTCGAGCTTGTAGAGGCTTCTAAACTACTCAGAAGGTAGCCGTAAGAGAACTCACAATGCCCAATCCTTAGGCGAAAAAGAATTGTTTCCTCCTTTCACGATTTCCTGTTGCTTGTTATCCGATTTTTGATTTATTTTTTTATTTCCAGTAATTTTAAAGGATTGCATCTCCACACCTCTCCCCATTGTGTCATTAAAATGGTTTTCGTTCGCCTCACCCATCATATTTACATATACATATAACATACACATATTAATATAAATATATTTAGTTGATTAAAAGTATGCTATGCGATTTGGTTAGTTTACTTTTATATAATGTGAAATAAATAGGGTTTTTTGTTCTTATCTAGTATTGCACAGCGAACCTATTGACAGTAAATATCACAAAAACAAAATTGTTAAAAATTTATAGAGGTAGACCAAAGAAAAGTAGAAGTGTATATTTCAATCGGACATAATTGAGGAGCTTCCAGAATACAATTATCTTGGCATTGCCTTCTGCTCATCTGGACTTTTTAACCGGGCGATGAGGCATATAATATCGAGAAGCAAAACGAGTATCGGGGCGGTACTGAACACTTGCGCGAGAATAAAATGGTATCTTGGGACGCCAGACAGAGACTGTATAAGTCACTAATGCTGAGCTGTGTTCTCTATGCGGCACCAGTCTGGGCTATCAGGCACATCAAGCAGTTGAAAGATATACAGGCCAGGTACTACAAGCGGCTGCTGTGCCTCAGTCGGAATACACCACACTATATGGTAAGATTTTAGGTCGCATCCGTGCATGTGAGGTAATACGTACTGAAAACGATGCTTAAATGGTTGAGAAAGGTCTTAAACATGGATAATACCCGATATGTAAAGCAATGTTTCTTAAAGTTGATGCTCCTGGATAGAGATGATAAGTGGAGTGAGCAGTATAACTGGGTCACACAGTTAAGGAAATTCTTCGAGAGTTTTGGATGTTTGACCAGTTATTATTTAACGACTCAATTACTGTTAGAACCAGGGAGAGAGATATTTTGAAGGGTGCTGCAAATATATCAGAATGAAGGATATAGCTCCAAGAGTCGACCTATATCCTGTGGTACAGTAAGGTCTTTGCTGACACCGTCCTTCCGCAAAGTTATCTAATGTTAGGATGCAATATCGCGTATGTTAGGACTTTAGCCCAGATCAGACTGTCGGGAGAGTACGCTATCTCCTTTAGTGTCGGCCCGCAGAAGTATAATCTGGACCCACAGAAGCCGTGCCCAGTTTGTGATGGAGACGCATTGGACGATTGTTTCCATTTTTTTGCTCCATGCCTTGCATACCATGACAATAGAACCCGTAATATGCCAGTATTAAATGATGTGAGTATTGATGGATTTTATGAAATTCTAGCGGAACCCCACGTAATAGACCTGAAATCATTATTTATTTCTGTCAAAGAGAATCTTAAAATAAGATTTCATTATCTTTCTCAGAATGTTAATCATTCTTAAAGGTTTCGGGACTTGTTAGTAATTTGTGGGGATTTATTATTCGCTTTAGTACTATTATTATAGCATTATTTATTGATATGCTTATATTTAATTTATGTTATTTATGTATTTGCTGGATGAAATTAATCATAAAGATAGCTGCACCTTTATGGTTATTGCTTTATATGTGTTTTGTTGTTTTTGATTTAAATATTTATTCAAATTGTAATTAATAATGTATATTTGCCTGGTGATAAATTTATCAATTGTGCTGTGCCAACCAGCTCTATTTGTATGGGGATTGCCCTAAAGACAAATAAATAAAATTATTATTATTTTTTTTATTATCTAGTAAATCATAAATTAATATATAAAACGTCAGTATGGAAATATGATGGGCATTAATAAAAAACATACATATATCTTACAAATCTATTTCTGGTTTCTCGTCCCATCACAAAATTCGATGTCATTGATTAGCTGATGCATTCGATGAAATGTGGTGAGTCATCGACGACAGGATGTGGAATAGTGAATCCGGAAGGAGGGTGTGAGCTGCTTAGGGATTCGGCCCCGAACTAAAGAGATTATCCAGAAGCACCTGCTACGGAGGGGAAAAGAATTGCGTGTGTTAAATTGAATTCTTCCGACCCGTGTCACCCGGCTGACATTCAATTTGGCCGAAACTTAACTGTGTCGTCTAGAGGCTGGGATTTGTTTTTAAAATATAAGGATATCAGCGTTGTACAGAAGTATGAAATAAGGTGTTTATTATAGAGATGGGGGCTCATTCTGACCTGCAAACCTGCATTACATATTTAGTCGACGTCATTGGTCCTTGTTATATTACATGTATAGATGTTTTAGAATAGAATAGGATAGGAAAAATCTTTTATCTGGTACTTATTCATTTAAGAATAACACGAATGTTACAAATAAAAGTAGCACATCTGGCCAGATAGATTAAATTATTTACATAGGTAAAAGAGGTAGAGATTAGTTTACCTTCATAATGGATTTTTTGTAATTAGTTTACCTTTATATGAAATAAAATAAAAAAGGTACATATAAGGTATTCAGTCGTCATAATGATTCAATTTTAATGAAAACTCTAATTTAAAATATTTAATTGGGGATAAGGTATATAGTTTGGTTGAGAAATGACCCAAGGAAGTGCTCTCTGCGTTTGGAAGGGAGGAGCCACATCAACTCCTAGCTGTGTGTCACGAGAGACCGCTTCGAGGTACCAAAAACAAATCTTGAAAAACAATGCATTAGACGATTTATCTTGCTTAGTATTTCGTGATGAAAAATAAATAAATAAATACAAACTAGTCACCTATTTTGGGCCAAACATGAAAACTGTTGGGGTCCTAAGGATCTCCTTACGCTGTGCCTGGTAGCTAAGCTGATTCAAGGATTTGCTTGTTGATATTAATTTATGTTATGTAGAACTGATAAATTGGTGAACGAATAAACAAATAAGTGAGTACTTGGTAATTGGTATAATGAGGTATCTGTGGTACAAAATAAAAGATAAAGGTAAAATTGGTGAGATAATAACAAACAGAAGAAGGTAATGTACACACACTTTTAAAACGCACTCCGTTCCAACTGTACAGAACATATGTTTTTTTTATTTATAGATATAATCCGAAAGACTTGATAAGAAATATAAATAACGATTGAAGAAAGTTTCTAGGGAATTTAGAGACCATAATAAAAAATGAGGAAAATGAAATAAGTGGCGTAAACAAAAACTGATAGAAAGAAAAGGACTGGGTTTATAAAAATGCAAGATGTAAATAAGGACTGTTAAATAAACAAATAAATAATTAATGCAATTGATAATACATTACATATTTAATTCACATATACATCAATAATAAATAATTAATAGTTAATTATACTAGGGTGTTCTATAAGTCTCTTTCTTCTTTTTCTTTTTTTTTTTTTTTTTAAATAAATAGACATTGTTTGTTGTTTAAGGTTGATTTACTGTACTATAAATAAAGCCATCTGCTCGATAAACTTTATATCTATCAGAAATCCTCATTATGCCCTCTTTCCAAAATCTTCGAGACTAACAAAATATTCAATGAGGAAACACTTATGGGACACACTAATATTCAAAATTACTTTCAATATTTTTTAATAAAGGAGGATTAAATATAATAATAATAATTAATAGATAATATTGAATTTATCCTGTAGTACCTTTTGGAGATCAACGTCTCAATTGATATAAGGAATCGATATTGGACAACTTATAATAGTTACTTGTATAAAATTATTTTGTTAGAATTTAAAATTATTATTTCCTACAGTTCTTTATGGATGTGAAACGTGGCCGCTTACTTTGAAGGATGAACAACGGCTTATGGTACTGCGTAAAATATTTGGTCCGAAGAGAGATGAGGCCACTGGGGAGTTTAGAAGATTGCACAACGCGGAATTGCGGAGTTTGTACCCTGTTAATATAATTGAATTGATAGCATCGCGGAGACTGAAATGGGCGCGTAAAGTTGTTGGGCTCAGTGAGGAACGGATTCCGAGGAAGTTGGTATTCGATGAACCGACTGGTAGGCGTCCGAAAGGTAGGCCGAAGCGTCGATGGGAGGATTGCATTAGGGCTGATCTTGGGGGGCTTGGGCTTGACCGGCGAACATTGGACGAGTCTGTGCAGACGAAGTTTGGTGGTATCGGCATCGAAGCTTCGGGTTCGGTAAGCCTTTTATTATTATTATAAAATTCTTGAGCATTTTTTTTTTCAGAAGAAATATTCCTGTATTTATATGATAGCTAGGGTCGACATCTTTCCTGTGCGTAAAAAATATGCATGTTGTTCATGTAATTACATAGATAATTAAAAATCAAAAGGATAAATAATTATAATTACATACAATTTTCTTAACTTATATTTAAAATATATTTACAATTCATCTAAAGTTCATTTGAAAGGTATAAAAAATAACAAAAAATTCTTGAAGCTTAGAATACACATCTTCCTTCCCCAGATTACTTGCCAATGGCCAACATGGCGAAGAGCTCAGCCTGTGCAATGGGATCCATGACCTGAGCAGCACAGACGACGGCTACAGCGATGGCCAACGTTAGGAGTGCGTTCATGTTGTCGGGCGTAGTGCTGGCCACACCACCTCCAGTAAGGGCTTTATACTCCGCGCGCAGCCAGATAGCTGTTATGCATATGCAAAACTATACGGTTTATGGCTGTCTCCTAGCGTCGAGGTCAAAGTGATTGTGCAAACTGTTCAACAAACCCTAGGATTGAATTTGATAATACCTGAGGTTCATTGGCCTATTTACGTGAATTTTACTACAGATCCAATTCAGCGAATAAATTTCAAAAAAAAATTAATTCAAGATCTAATATAAGTAGATTAATTACATTTCAAAACCACATAACATTTAATTAAAAATACTGCAGATTATTACATCCTATCATTTTTTTACTAAACATAGTAAGGGAAAGTATTGCGATCGTGAAAATTTTCAAATTCCATTTTTCAACGGAAATACACGTTTTAGGGTCCTCTGAGTCCAAACAACCAAGTCCCGCAAAATTTTCTTTATTTGTCTGTGTGTGTGTGTGTGTCCGCACACGCGAGGGTATTTGTGTGGTAACTTCCGGGCGAAAACGAAAAGTCCTATGAAACTGAAATTTTATATTTAAGACTATACGCCCGAGATATTACTGAAACTTTTTCATTAAAATCAGCTGACCGTAATATCAACTTTATACCATACATTTTGCACTTTATTACGATTTTCGCTAAAACGGCTCCAACTATTTTGATTAAACTCTAAATACCGATATAAAATTTGATGGGCTTTTATATGATGTAGGTTTCATTCTGATTGAAATAGTCTAACAGGGCTTAAATGCCTATATTTTAAACTTTCTTTCTCTAAACTACATTTAATATTGTAGATTCTAAAAATATAACCATATTATCTTGTTAGCGTTGATAAATAACAGCTAAATATGCAAGTTGAGCGAATTTGAAAAACAACTAAATACTGAAAAAATATTACTTCATACACAAGTTTTTTTTAGTTAATAGAGACGAAAAAATAAAGAAGAAAAAACTAAGTGATTATTTTAGATAATAATATAATAGATTTTTTAATAAACCACATGTTTCTATAAAAAATCCATTATATATTATAAATTTTCTTCCTCTAAACTACATTTAATTTTGTACATTCCAAAAGATTAACCTTGTCCTCTTAATGACTGACGAAGGACGGTTAAATATATAATCTTGACGAATTTGTTGAACAACTAAAGGATGAAAGAGAAAATCTATTTTGTAAGTATAATTTTTGTTTTGTTGTTATTTTAAGAACAGAAATATAGACGTTTAATATATGGTTGTAAAGAGAAAGATTTTATAAAAAATATTATCTGATACCAAAAGTTATAAAAGGTAATACAAAGTGACGAATAGGGAATAAACTTATTACTGATTAAAAATTTAATATAGTTATATAATTTAATCTAAATCACATGTTGCCAACGAAAATGTAAACGCGTTTTATTAAAATCAACTTTTAACTCAAAACAAGGGAAAGGGAAATATTATATATATTCATTGAAATACATATGAAGTTATGTCCCATATGGGACAATAGTGATGTTGATAACAAATTTCATTTACACATTTCTAAAAAACAAATGATAATAAATAAATACTAAAACGATAAAAGCAAAGCTCAACAAAAGAAGAGGAATAATTGGGGAAAAAAAAACATTAATAAATAAATGGCCATCTGAAACACCTACTTAAGCATAAAGCATAACAAAAAAAGAAGCGATGTCATTCTATATAATAGGATTCCGAACACAAAAAAAAAAAAAAAAAAATAAAAATAACGATATAAAAAAAGTATCAATAATTAACACAGAGTTGATGTATGAAACAGAAATAAAAAAATAGGCATTTTCATAAATAATAATCTGACTTGGAACGTACAAGCTCAGCACATGTGCAGTAAAATTTATAAAGTGCTGTACTGACTCAGGAAACTAAATTGTCAGCCTTCTATGCCAATAAGATAAATCCTAATAAGTAATATGGTTATGCCATACAGAATTACCTATACGGACATCACAGAAAAATTATTAAAAAGATTTTATAGAGCCCAGAATGCAGCTGTACGTTACATAACACAAACCCTAATAGATCGACATTTCACACTTTACTACAAACAGTTATACAGGATGAAGATTAGGTAAAGAAGAGTGAGAAGAGAAAATTACCTGTAAAATATTAAGATGCAAAACCCCGGACTATCTTTACGCAAATATGATCTTCTTACAATACATTCATAATAGAAATAATAATGCATCCAAGTATACATTACTGATTCCGAAACATCGATTTTCTATAAATCATTCATAGTAAGTGCATGTAGAAAATTTAATATGTTCAATGAAAAAATTAATCAATCATTAGAAACAATTAAAAACAAATATAAGAGAAATAATAAATGAGAAATAACTTTAAGTTTAATAACAATATATTATTATGTTAGAAGGACTTAACTAATATTTGTAAATACTATATTGTAAAATTTGTGTTGTTAAAGTCTTTAATGTATCTAGTGTATATAAGAGTATTAGAAACGTTTATGTGAAAAGAATGATGGAGAGATAAAATTCCTTTTATGTATATTTATTTTTATTTTAATCTCAAATTGGATGTTTTATTTTGTGTTTATGATGCTGTAACCATTAGATGGTATTAATACTAAGAATATATTGCTATGATTTTAACCGGCTGCTTTTCTAAGGCAGCGGTAGCTTCAAAAACTAGCTTACTTACTATATTTAGTCAATATATAAACTATATTTAATGATACCATGGATCTCCTTTCCAAAGGTATCGTGTTTACCAATCCAATAGGTGGCATGCAGGGTAAGATTAAAGTAAACAAGATTCAATTAATACATTACTATAATTATTAATTTACACATATCATTATATTCACATATTGCCTAAAACTCTGATTGAGAATACTGAGGGACCTTTTCTCTACTACCTTTGCCATACAATATTACAAATAACAATATACCTTTGAAACACTTAACCGGCTGGCGAAGGTGAAAACAGTCTTAGGTCCCCTTTCTCGGCATCATCCTCCAGCTGCTCTCATAACCCCGACGGCCACCTCCTCTTCTTGTAGCTGGAACCCGACTCACTCTTCTTGAGGATAAAACTTGACTGACTCCTGGTTCGAATAAGACTGCCCTACGAATCTTCTCTCCCATCCTCGTCACCTCGGGTAGGCTGACATGGGAAGTACCCCGTTGGCGGTACAGCCATTGTGATCTTATTTTTATCTTTTGACCACCCTTAATATTCTTGTAGGCTGCCGCTGTAGGAAACTACCAGGGGTCTCTAGTATTCCAGACCCATGGGGAAACCGGGGGGTCTAATAGAGAATCCAAGGGGGCAAGTACACGCCCTTTGTACTTTTGCCAACATAGGCTAATCAATATTTATTTAATTAATACCATAATTATACAATCCTAACTCCCCTCAGTATCCTTAATACATTACAATATATGTATATATAGTAAGTAATTCCTGTTCATTGTAAGAGAGGAGCAGTTTGGTCCTAAATGTAACAGGTTGTTACCGCCCGCCATCCGTACGGACGCCCGGGGAAATTCAGCGGCCCGTCACCGGGGAGCTCCACCGGCACCACAATCAAGAAAAATAAAATTGTATGTGCTCAAGAAAAGTGAATATGCATGTAATGATTATAAATACTATTTGTTATACCAATGTAATATAAACAATAAAATAAGAAGCAGATGATTAAAAAAAATAATAACAAATCTGAGCCTGTAACAAGTAAAGTAAAACGGTTACCGCTCGGTGCTGAGATTAGCCATAAGGTTATATACACCCAGCGTGTCTAAGCCATGGTATCCTCTCCTCACCTCGCCTTAACCTTTCTTACCTACTTGCTTAACTCAGATATGCCTTCCTCGGTTTTAACTTTTATATCTGTAGTTTTTATTTGATTTTCTTTTCTGTTCCTTAAACCTCTCTCATAGAATGGGCTGTTCAGTATTGGCCCATTTGCACCTATGAGGGCTCCTTAACGCTACTGTCGTGCTACTACCACGCAGGGTGATTCTCTCCTGATCCTCGCTACTGTCGTGCTACTTCCACGCAGGGCGAGTTCCCTCCTTATCCTCGCTACTGTCGTGCTACCACCACGCAGGGCGAATTCTCTCCTAGTCCTCACCACTGTCGTGCTACTACCACCCAGGGTGATTTCTTTCCTGATCCTCGCTACTGTCGTGCTACTACCACGCAGGGTGAGTTCCTCCTGGTCCTCCCTACTGTCGTGCTACTACCACGCAGGGTGATTCTCTCCTGATCCTCGCTACTGTCGTGCTATTACCACGCAGGGCGAGTTCCCTTCTTATCCTCGCTACTGTCGTGCTACTACCACGCAGGGCGAATTCTCTCCTGGTCCTCACTACTGTCGTGCTACTCCCACGCAGGGTGATTTCTCTCCTGATCCTCGCTACTGTCGTGCTACTACCACGCAGGGCGATTTCTCTCCTAACCCTCGCTACTGCCGTGCTACTACCACGCAGAGCGAATCTTACTCCATCTCATCACTCCTATTGGACAGGCATTGTCGAGGCCTTCTGAAGACCTGTCATTGAAGTAAATACCTCAACCTCGACAAGGTCAATAATAAAATTTATTCTATTCTATTCTATTCCTATAACCATATACTTTTTTTTTTTCTTTATCTTCAATAATAACAGAGTTATTGGCAAAAATACATTTTTAATTACCTCTATTTCGAACCTAATTGACTGATTTTAACTACGTGATTGATCACCGTAGGATACCATGATGTTTTTGTGTCAAATTTCGAAAAAATAAATCTTATGGTATTAATGAAAATCTGCGGACAGACGTAAGGATTTTTTTTTCTTTTATTCCACATTTTGATTCAACGTATTTTGAAACTTAAGAATCAAATTTTGAGAGTTGCTTATTTTATTTATTTTTTTGGTCTATTACAATAATAATAATGCTCGGAATACTAACCAATGCAAAAATACTAGTTATTCGTATATTATCTTCCTTTGAACTAGATCTAGGGTCTTAAACCTAGTTTTTCAACAGGTATTAACCCCCTTTATTTTACTGACTCTAGTAAATTATCGAATTCAAGGACCTGTTTGGAGTCTATATAATACTAAGCTATTTCCCTGAACGGTATTACTATCGCATCCTCCATCACCCTCTACTGAAGAACATGAAGTACATCTACACCCTCACACTGTTCTTCGTGGTAGCCATGCTCAACTCTACACAGCTGCAGCAGCTGGCCAGCCAGTTCCCTAATTTACCGAACTTGGCTGATGCTAGTCTCGCCGCTTTCGTTGGTCTCGGCAGGTAGAAGACAGTGTTCGGAGGTCGAAGAAGCCCTCATGGATTGGTGGATGGATTTGTTCCTAAATTACTATTGGATGGATGACTTTATTTATTTTTATTTATATTATATTAACCAATTTGGAGTGTAAATAAGTTCACTTTTCAATTGGTTTAAAATTTTTAATAAATTGTTTTTAATATCGTTCGTTGTTTTTTTTTTCTTGTGAAGTTTATAATATCTAACGTAAGTTCCAAAGTAAATTTTTAATCTGTTGTAGCAATAAAAAAAAAAAAAATCAAGTCCTAACAAAACACGCTGCAACTCATTACAAAATGGTTTATTATTTATTTATTTTTAATAATTATATTATGGTATTACAATTTCTACAGCTGTATAGTATTATGGTATTACAATTTCTACAGCTGTATAGTATTATGGTATTACAATTTCTACAGCTGTATAGTATTATGGTATTACAATTTCTACAGCTGTATAGTATTATGGTATTACAATTTCTACAGCTGTATAGTATTATGGTATTACAATTTCTACAGCTGTATAGTATTATGGTATTACAATTTCTACAGCTGTATAGTATTATGGTATTACAATTTCTACAGCTGTATAGTATTATGGTATTACAATTTCTACAGCTGTATAGTATTATGGTATTACAATTTCACAGCTGTATAGTATTATGGTATTACAATTTCTACAGCTGTATAGTATTATGGTATTAACTTATAAGCATAGCAATCAATCAATCAAAGACCTTCAAAAAGAAGAACCAGCAATACTATGACTTTAAGTCCAAAGAAAATGGCTAATTGTATACGCCCGGGAGTTACCACACACACACTTTTTTGCGGGACTTGGTTATTTGGACTCAGGGGACCCTAACATGTGTATCTCCGTTGAAAACTGGAATTCGAACATTTTCACGATCGCAATACTTTCCCTTACTATATATAGTAAGTGAAAGTAAAAACATTAATATATTCTTTCTTTATTTTTCGGTAGGGAGCGGCGTGGTCTAGTGGGTAGAGCGCTATTCTACTGTGCTTCAGGTCCTGGGTTCGAATCCCGGCTGTGGCGGAATATTATTACCCCTCATTGCCTAGAAACAGTACGAATTTCTACATGTGCTGAGCCCAAAACTCTTCATGCTACAACCCATGAACAGTACAGTTTTTTTATTTTATTTAATTTTTTCAAAATCAATATTACGACTAAAAATAGAAAAAGGCTTAAAATTTTTATACACAATAATTTCAAGACGTTCATAATAAAGATAAGCAAAAATTGAAAAATAACACATACTTACAGGAACTCACAGTTTCACAGAACTCAGTCACAGGTTTTCAAGACATTAGAAAATAAACAAATAGGTAATATTCAATATATTCAGAAATATGACAAATTCTCGAAAATACTTTAGCAACATTAGTCTACATACAGACCTTCACATATTGACAGTCAACGAACAGATTCGGACCCTCCGTAAAAGTTTTCACGACATTTTACACGAACATAACAAGAGATTAATACAAAACATGGCCACTACCAACATGTCTCACAGCACTAGCATAAGGCTAGAAAGAGGTTGGACGAGGGATCTCCAGAAGTGCGGACCAGAAGACCAGGATGAAGTGCGGCTGGACACCATCTCTTTATCATCACGCCACAATATAAAAACCTTACCAGTCTCTTACTTATCGTCAACTGCATAGCAGGTTATGGCATAAAACAATAAACGAACGACCTTTGATTAATTCAATCGTTTAGAATTATTATTTTTTTTTTCATTGAAGAAATCCACTGACCAGTGAGTTGTTGTAGGTAGGATGGATAATAGACCTGCCTGTCGTATTCTCTAATTTTCTCGATGAGCTGATTAATATTGGGTTGTGTCACAAGAAATGTCCGTTTTCATGGTAAAGGATTTTTATTAAAAATACGATATGAAAACAAGATAATTCAATTCGAAGTATTTACTTTCTTTTTCTACACATTTTTACCAACGTGACACCTACATTTTTATCCCCGAACTGAAAAACTCTGAGCTTTGAAGTAAAACATAATCTGAAAACGCACGTTTCACTTGATCATCATTTTCAAAAAGTTTTTCTTTGACGAAGTTGTCTAAATTCCTGAACAGGTGGTAATCTGTTGGAGACAAATCGGGAGAAAAAGGTGGGTGCGGAAGAACTTCGTAGACCAGTTCTTTCAATTTTTGCACGGTATGTTTTGAAACATGGGGTCTTGCTACCGCTCAGTGAGATCATGAGGTACCCATGTATCGAGCTTTTATACTTTCCCAATACACTTAAAATGTCTGGAAACAGAAGATGCACTTGTATTTAGTTGTGCTGAGAGTCCCTTAACTGTTTGGCAGGGGTCTATACGGATGGAGGTCTTCCTCGGGGCAACTTTTCCAAGTCGGTATTCCCAGCTGAAAACTTACTAAACCAACGGCGAATGGTCCGTTCATTAACACCTTCTTTCCTAAACGAATTGCAAATATTTCTTGCGGCCTCAGCTGCTGAATGGCCGAGTTTAAACTCGTGCAATGATCTTACTCGAAAATCGCGTGTTTCCATGTTCATATTTGGAGGTATACTAAAAAGTGGGTAATTGATTGGGAAGCTAATGTTTATAATACAAAGGTTGAGGATTAGTAACTGTTTACTTTAAATATGTAAACATTCGGAAGAAAACAACAGAGATCTGCAAAATCCTTGATGTATTTCAGAAACTATAAAAACGGATATTTCATGTGAAACAACCCAATACATTGCATTTGATCCGTTGTACTAAAAGTAGGACGGCTGGCTTGTTCTATATCTTGATCCTGATATGTAGTTTTTATTATTCTATTTTTTTAAATATTACAATATAGTTTGTAGATACTTTGAGTTAATGAAATCGTGCGAAAATTCTCCAAGGCATCCTTTTTTATCTATAACTATCTTGCTTCTTTCCACTCGCTAGGGACTGCCTTTTCATGGATTATTTTATTGAAGATAATACAAAGCGGTTTTATCAAAGCTTCTTTACCTTCAATAATAAGCTCGTTTGGTATACCATCACTGCCTGCTGTTTTTTTATTTTTGAAACCTTCTAAAGCCTTTTATACCTCTTCTTCTAGAATGCTTAGGCCCTCGTTATTTTCCTTAACTATTACAGGAAAATATTGTTTTCGTTTTAGTACAAGTTCCTATAATATTTCGTTATCTCTTGTACTTTTTCTTGCCGGTTTGTAAATAAAGACTCCCCTTGTTGAATTGATCTTTTTACTTTTACTTACTATATATAGTATAACTATAACTCCCGGGCGGAAACGAAAAGTCCTATGAAACTGAAATTCCATATTTCAGACTACTATACGCCCGAGATGTTACAGCAAGTTTTTCACTAAAATCGGCTCTAACGATTTTGATTAAATTCGCTTTATTGATGTAAAATGTTAATATGTAATATCATATGGGTTTCATTTTGATTTAAATAGTATGATGGGCCTTAAATGCAGATATTTTAAATTTTTTTTCTCTAAAGTAGCTTTAATTTTGTAGATTCTATAAAAATAACTATATATTCTTGTTACCATTGATAATTAACAGATAAATATGCACGTTGAGCGAATTCGATAACCAACTAAAGCAGAAAACTGAACAAATATTTGTTTATTCATTTTTTGTGTTTTTGAACTCAGCAATAGTAATATAGATAGATGTTTAATATATCGTTGGACAGCTAAAGATTTAAGAAAAATATCTGATTCACGAAATTTTAAAGGGTAATGGAGAATGATGAAAATCCGACAAAACTAACTGTTTTTTAGGTTCCCGAAAAGAAAAATTCATGTTGACAGTGCTGCAGCCTGGCGGCTCGTTAATAAAGCACAACGCGCCAACTTTGTTTTTGAACATAAGAACAGTAATATAGACGTATATTATACCGTTTGAAAGAGAAAGACTTTAGAAAATATATTATCTTATACACAAGCTTTCAAAATTGAATAAAGAGTGATAAAAAGCCGATAAAACTAACTGATTATTTTAGATCATAATTTAATAGATTTTTTAATAAAACACATGTTTCTATATTAATTCAATTTAATTAATTCTTAAATGGTTTCACTTATTTTCATCTCTACCTGTATTAGGAAATTCTTTAATCGACTTTAGAAACAGAGGTAAGTGAAAGTCGTGTGTTGCCTGCACCAGATTTTTTTTTTTATTGAAAGAACCAGTATGGCGCTTAATTTCTTTTATTTACCCTTCGTCGCAAACCGATGACCTCCTGCTCACCGTATCCTTTAATAATACCCATCATACCTTGTTGAACAAATCCGATACCTAGCACTCCATCTTGACAAATGTCTTACATGGAACCCTCACACGAGACTAAAACGACAAGAGACTGCCGTAGATACGGATTACTACAACACTTACTCGACAAACGTTCAAAACTTCCAATTCACTACAAAAAGCTCATTTATGTTACAGTCATCAGACCCATCTGGACATATGGAATCGAGCTTTGGGGCTCTATTAAGCCATCTAATTCCTCCCGTATCCAATCCTTACAATCCAAAATCCTAAATGCTAGTTATTTCGTCACAAATAAAATCATCCATAACGGCCTTAATATCCCATTTGTTGCAGACCTTTCTCGTACCAGATATACTATTTTTAATTCCGAACTCCCAGACTATATAAAACCTCTTGTCCGCAACCTATCAACCTCACATATTCCTGACAACCCTCCGAGGCAATTGAAAAGAAGATGGCCTCGGGATCTACTTACTTAAATAAACATCGAAGTTCTACCGCTGGCTAGTTTCTTCACAAGCCTTTCACGCCCTTTATTCTAATTCAACAGTTTTACTTATTGTATTTATGTTAATACAGTTGTAAAATTCAATAAAATATGAATAAATAAAAATTTCTTTTATGGAACCTTTACTTGATAAATGATCATACATTATTCTTTCGTTATAAAGTTAGAGATCTATAGCAATATTTTTTTAAACTAGTTTGCGAACCACGGCATGCTGTTCTTTTTGCACCAATGATTTATCGAAAATTCTATTTAGTCTTTCCCTTTCATCTATAAGTTTTCGAGTTTCTTCAGATAGTTTCCTGCTTCGTTTATCCCTTATTTTATCTGTTTTTGTTCTCTGCACATATGCATCCCTTGTACATTTCAGTAGATTGAAGTATAAATTTTCAATAGAGCCTTCTTTGACGAATTCGTTTCGCCCTTTTTACTAAATAGATTTTCTGGACATTTTTCAGAAACAGCTCTGGTGAGAATTGCCCTGGTGCCTGAAAAAAATCTTCTGCCATATATTTTCATTAGTACCATCATCAGGCGGTGATCAGAATCAAACTTTACTTCCGACTTAAGGTATACAAAATTCATACCTGAGTTTGGTTTGCCAGAATGAAATCAATTTCGTGTTTTACTTGATTATTAGCTTTCCAGATCCATTTTTTCTGAGTTTTTTTATGAGTTCTATACTTATTGTAGGTAGGATGGGTAATAAATAAATATTTGCCTATTTACTTTGTGTTTATGATTCTTCTTCAAACAGTAATATCCTTCATTATTTGCTAATTTTCGGTAGTATCTATAAATTTCGTATCTTCCCAAGATCATTCGTAACATTGTTGGCAATTTAGGCCAAGGACAGGTTGCATGGCAATGTATATATAAGCATCCTCTGCTCAAGCTGCCATCATATCCTTCTAAGGCGCACTTCCAAGAGGACAATGAAGTATTTGTACACCTTCACATTGGTCGTCGTAATGGCTATACTCAACTCCACGCAACTTCAGCGGCTCTTAAGCGGAAACCCCAATTTGGCCGATGTTGGGCTTGGAGCCTTCGTTGGTCTGGGAAGGTAGAAATGATTCCATCCTGCTTAAATGAAAACATTACTCAGCACTAATATATCATAAAATGACTAAAAAGTCTATAATATTTATTTTATATATTGTGATTCGTTTGAAGAAAAAACATAGAAAATAAGAAGCAGCAATAAATAACTACACTGACATAATTTGATGCATTTACAATAAAATTAATTATAACCAAGTCTTGAGTTATTAACCACTGTACTTGCAAAATTACTTGATAATAAAAGGTATAAACTATTTTTGTTTGATTATTTATTTAACGTCACTTTATGCTACTGTGGCTAATCCAACACTTCAAATTATGTTATGAGAAAACAATAACTATTCAGAAAAAGAGTCGGTAGATTCTGTTGATATATATATATATATATATATATATATATATATATATATATATATATATATATATATATATATATAGAAATAGAAATTTTTTTTATTATTATGGGACAGGGTCCCTTAAGAACAATTGATATGTACAATTAAGATATAGGATGTGTCTGGCCAAAAGACCAAAGGATTGTAATTAATTTTTATTAACAATGATATCAGAAAAAAAAGGGATTAAAGTATATAAAAGAGTAAATACAAATAAAAAATTAATATACATAACATCTTATAGATTAAAGCGTTGAATAAAATAGAACATTGAAACTGGTTCATAATAACATATTCATTAACTGAGCTTAATATAAATAATAAATAATAAATTTTCTTTATGAATTGAAATTTGATTTGAAATATTGTTGTTCAGCGTCTGTTCGGGATGACAGTAGGTACTGGAACAGCTAAGACATGAATGATGGTAGGGATGAAGAATGGCGGATATGAGTAGGTAAGGAATTCCTGAGAGTAGTAGAGCGGACAAGAAAGGAATGATCAAAAGTTTTTGTTCTATGGATAGGAATATAAAGGTCAGAATGGAGTGATCTTGATTCGAGGGAGTCGATTGACGATTTAAATTGCAGAAGACTGTGGATATAGGGAGGTAGATGGGAGTGGATAGTTTGGTAAAGGTATGATCCTAGGAAATATTAATAATAATACTTTTTTTTTTTATTGAGATATATTACAATTTGTTACAAAATGAACAATAATAATATTGATAAGAGACCACATTCATACTATATATACAGAAAATAATAATAATGGTCAAATTTCATAAAATATAACATAAATTCAAATATATACAAAAAAATAATAATAATAAATAAAAAACAAAACAAATCGAAACATAAACCTATTATTGAGATAAATAAAAATTTGGCAAATAAATAAACATCTTACACACAATCATAACTATATACAATATATACAATTGCTAAAGGGACCCCAGCAAGCGCACAAGTGGAGGAAAAAGCGGAATCCAAGAGATCCCAGCACCTCTATCTCAGCCGCATCACTGGTCTGAGCCAGTGGAGGCTGAGTTAGGGCGCTGTAGCCACAAACATACCGTACATGAGTGGAGGATCTGACCATTGTCAGAACTCCAGTTTAAATGTTTACAATAGGTCTCGTGGCCACTGCCGTTTCAATCTTCGAGGAGGATTGTAGGGATGGGTGGTGCTGGATAGGGATTGTGCTAGAGGGTTAGGATGATGACTAAGGTTCTGATGAAATTTGGAAAATTTGGATGGTACCAGGTCTAAAACAAACGGAATATTAAGGTCATGGAGTAGGGTACAGTTGGTAACGTAATAAGGAGCATTAACTATTGTTCGGAGGACTTTAGATTGGAAGGATTGGATGCGTTTGATGTTAGAATGTTTAGCTGTCCCCCACAGTTCAAGTCCGTAGGTCCATATAGGTTTCAGTACTGTCTTGTATATTAGTAATTTGTTGTCAACTGTGAGATGAGATTTTCTGTTTAGTAGTCTGTATAACTGGCCGAATCTGCGGTTGAGTTCTTTTCTTTTTAGTCTTGGGTTCCACGTCAGTCTTTTGTCTAGTAAAAAGCCGAGATACCGGACTGTGTCTGAGGAAGGAAGCGGTATGGAATTGAAATCAACCGTTGGACAAGATTTGCGTCGAAGGGTGAAGGTGACGTGAGTGCATTTGCTTTCGTCCACCTTAATGCGCCAAGCATTGCAGCAGTCTTCGACAAGGAAAGGTGCTTTTGGAGACTTAGCGATGCTGCTTCAGGATCGGAATTGGATGACAAAATGGCGGTATCATCAGCAAATGTTGCCAGAAAGGTATCGGGATCGGTAGGGATATCGGCGGTGTAGAGGATGTGGAGGACGGGTCCTAAGACGCTGCCTTGAGGAACACCGGCCTCAACAGTATAATGTTTGGAAAATTCGGAATAATAATACTAACAAACAAATACATAACCATATCTGCAGTTATTTTATTATTAATATCATGGCTACAAATTACAATCAAACAATTCAATTTTACTTTTGTATGTTATTTATTTATATTTATTATGATTGATATTTATAATAATACTAACAAATAAATATCAATCATAATAAATAAATAACATACAAAAATAAAATTGAATTGTTTGACTGTAATTTGTAGCCATGATATTAATAATAAAAAAAATGCAGATATGGTTATGTATTTTTATTATAAAAAAAGAAAAAAAAGCGAATGATTTTAAAATTCAATGCTCAAGAATCCGTATAACTAAACAAATGCATTATTAGTTTTTCAATATGCGAAAATAAATTAGTGAAAGTAAGATCCTATAACCAACTTTTTTTTTTTTTTCTATTGATAATAAGCATGATCCATAGCCTAATGATGGACCTGGTAATTGAAACTTTCAAACTCAATCCGTAGAAATATAACATTGTCTATATTAAAAATCTGGTGCGCGCAAGACACGAATTTTAGTTACCTCAATTGTGAAAATTTAATTTAAGAACTTTTAGATAAAGTTAGAGATGATAAAATAATCACATTGATTTTCTACATAAACATGTGATTTATTTTTTTATTTATTAATTTATTGAAATTTACAACTGTATAAGTAAATACATCAAGTAAATTGGCTCATAATATAGATAATATACATGTAAAGACATGAAGACAATATACCCATTGGCAACACTCCACTAGGTAATCTACACAAGAAGGTCTCGAGGCCATCTTCTTTTCAGACGCCTCGGAGGAATGTCAGGAATGGAAGAGGAAGCAAGGATTGCAACTAGTGGGTTAATGTGGGAGTGGAGTTTGTCATGGAAGGAATGATACCTCGTACGGGCCAAATCAGTAACATATGGGACATTAAGGTCCTTATGGATGAGTTTGTTGGTGACAAAGTAAGGAGCATTGAGGATTTTTCGAAGGATTTTGGATTGTAGGGATTGGATACGGGAAGAATTGGTTGGTTTAGTAGAGCCCCATAGCTCAACACCTTACGTCCAAATAGGCCTCATGATGGTGATATAGATGAGCCTTTTGTAGTTAAGTGGAAGGTTAGAGCGTCTGTCCAGTAAGTGTTGAAGTAAGCGAAAGCGTTGGCCAGTATCTTGTCGTTTCAGTCTTGTGTGCGGATTCCAAGGTAGTCGTTTGTCAAGTAGGAGTCCTAGATAGCGAATCTGTTCAACCCGGACAAGCGGAATATTATTAAAGGACACTGTAGGGCAGGCTGTCATAGGCTTACGAATAAGAGTAAAGGTAATTTGGTGGGATTTGTTGGAATTGATTTTGATTCTCCAATTCTGACACCACCAATTTTCATTGATATACAGGGTTTTATTAAAGTGGATATAAGCCTTTTTTTTTTTTTACAAAATCGTAAAAATTTGCAGAAAGCATGGTATAAAATTGCTCTTATGGTATGCCGATCATCTCAGACATGTACGTTCCCCAAATGTGAAATTTCTTTTTTATATAACTTATTGTTTTCAAGGTAAACTTACCACCTACTCACACACAAATCTACAATTAAAGTTTAATGTTTTAATTTATTATTATTTATATATTTAATTGGGATATGAACTTTTTATAGGTTATGAAAATAAAAATCCTTTACTTAGATATACATTTATAATTAATAATAATATATACATGAATGTTTCGGATCATTAATAATATCATTTTACCAGATAAAACAATAATATGATCAAAATTGAAAATTTTAAAAATAACAGTTGAAATATAAAACGTTAAAATATAGCTTTTTTCAGTCAAATTCATAATTTTTTCAGTCAAATTCATAATTTTTTCAATCAAATTCATAATTTTTTCAGTCAAATTCATAATTTTTATCCAGATTTACTTAAGATGAGGGATCTTTTACGAGTTCCACTCATTAAATCTTTTAAGAGTCATCGGTGGTGCACAAATATAGGACGATGTGCTGGTTTTAGACTTGCGACCTTAAGGAAAGTTCAAAACCAGCAGATGGCCCTATATTTGCTTTAGGGAGTAAAAATCCTTGGTTATTTCGTCATTTAAAAGAGGCTGTTATGCTAGCCACTACTCCACAGGTGACCCTGGATGCATTCAGCAAGGAGTTAAAGATTAATATGTATTAGGTCACGTGTTCAAACCCGGCAGTGTCAAACACCTTGTTGAATGCATTTAGGGTCACCTGTGGAGTAGTGGCTAGCATAACAGCTTTCTATGCTTAAGGTCGCAAGTCTAAAATCAGCAGATCGTCCTATATTTGTGCACCACCGATGACTCTTAAAAGATTTTAATAAGTGGAACTCGTCTAAGATCCCTTATCTTAAGTAAACCTGGATAGGCAAAACTTAGGACTCCCGCTGCACCGTCGGATTAAGCACAGTAACATAAAGTGACGTTAAATGGGTAAACAACAAGATTTAATAAAAATGTTAAGTTCTTGGTAGCAAAACCTCATTAAATTAACTGGATAAAATGGGTACAACAAATTATGAAATTGACTGAAAAAAATTACGAATTTGATTGAAAAAATTATGAATTTGACTAAACAAATTATGAATTTGACTGAAAAAAATATGAATTTGACTAAAAAAAGCTATATTTTAACGTTTTATATTTCAACTGTTATTTTTAAAATTTTCAATTTTGATCATATTATTGTTTTATATGGTAAAACGATATCATTAATGATCCGAAACATTCATGTATATATTATTATTAATTATATACAGATTAATACGCATACCTAAAACTTACCTAAACCAAATTTTAAACATATAGACTATATCAATTTCTAGTCCCCTGATGGGTCCTGACGGTAAAGTGGTATTAAAGTCACTTATAATAATTGAATTCGTTTTTCGATTTTAAACTAATTGTATATATGTTTTAATAACTTTCTTTTTATTTCAATGGAAAATACAAATAATTTGATCAGAACATTCAGGTAAAAACTCAACCATTATAATATTCCTTGCACAACGTTTATTTAACCAGTCCATATAATATATGATTTTGAATCTCGTTCCTCAGTTGTTTCCGTTGATCAGGACTTCCTACCATTCTCTTCATCCTTGAAGTATCTACCCAAGCCCGACGAAAGCTTGGACAAAGGCGTCTGCGAGGGAAGGGATGCTTGGTATCTGAGGTGACGCTGCCGGCTGCTGTGGTTCCCCCTGCACTGCAAGAACTAGAGCGACTAGGAAGACCGCGGCGATCCCAAGGATATACTTCATCCTGACCAACTATAGAAGGATGGGCCAGCATCACTGCTATATACTGAAGTAGAGCCTTGGCCGAGTTGAGAGTAGCAAGTGGGGAAGGTAAAGAACCTCGCTTATCTCAAGGTTAACTTTTATCTTGCGAATATTATTATTCTCAAAATCATAGATTTAGAAAGTTTTTTGGCTTTTCTAATTGCTAATGAAATGGATCAGAGAGAAATGCGAAAGGCAAGAGTAGTTTTCAAGACACTATAAACCGTATACTTTCAAACATGATAAGGCTATGTGAATAGCGAAAAGAAAATTTAAAAAAACAACACACATAAAACCTGTTTCACCCTGCGACCCAATAAGTGTGTTGGGATCAGTATATGTGTATAGATTCATACTTTTTCAAGTCCAATGTTTGTACAATGAGGTGATTAGGCAGATATCACGCTCAACCACCACTTTATTTCCTATTTTCGGGCACCCACTTAATAAAGGCTGGGTGTGCCCCAGGAGGAGGAGGGGGCTCCAAAGCCCAGAATAAAAATATTCTTCCACAGCCGAGATTCGAACCCAGAACCAGAAAAACAGCTGACTAGATCCACTATACCAATCTGCACCCTTAAAAAACAACATAGAACTAAAACTTTTGATCGTTCCTTACTTGTCCGCTCTTCTACCCTTTGGAATTCTTTACCTACTTATCTCCGCTATGATGCATCTTTATCCTCAAATCCAACTTTTCCAAAACGATCTTTCATTCCAAAAAGACGCTTAGCAATTGTGATGTTTAATTCTAAATATTAGACTTTAAAATGAGAAAAATATCTGTTCATTGTCCATATTTAAACTGTATTATCAATTCATTTTGTCTGTTGGCCAGCATGTTGTATATTTAAACTGTAAATATCAGTTATTCTTAAAGGACTCTATCCCGTTATAAAATTATTTTCTGCTAATAGTTCTAAAGGAGTATCTAAAAAAAAAAAAAAAAAAAAAAAAAAAAGTGCACAGCAAAGACTTATTATGTTTTTTCGACCTCACTTTTTGATAGTATACCTAAATACAATGTTGTTGCAGGCTTTTTCAGTATAGAATATAAAATAAAAGGAAAGAGTTCTGTGAGATATTTACACATGATCAAACATCGTACTATTTTCTCTATAAGACCATATATTCATCTGATGTTTTGGAATATCAAACCATCTTAGAAACATCCAACAGAGCATTATTAACTTTATATACAGCTTTGGAAGTATGATTTTTTACAATGTAATTCTATTCGTTGGACCGACCCTTGGGTGGATAGGTTCTCCTTTGGCACACCCATCCTCTAAAAAGTGGGTTCTGAACACCTTCGAGCATCATCTAGGTCAAGTCCCTTTTCTGCACAACCTCTGGCTTAGTACCGATCCTTACTATACCCTAAACCCAAGACCCTTCATTAGTAGTAGTGGAACAAGTTTTTTTTTTTTTCTTTCAAGAGTTGAAGGCAATATAGTGAAGCTTAAATATTCGTTTTTATATATTGGATTGAAAAACATGAATATATATGTATGTATTTGTTTACTTCTATTTTTTCCTGTTTTTGATAGATATTTCTCTTCCTGTTTTTTTATGTGTATTGAAGTCCCTTATTTTATTTAGGTAAGAGTTGTTATTTTGTTATCTTGTTTATGTTTAGGAAATATGAAATAGATAGAGACCGACTGCGGACTAACGGTTAAATAACACTAAGCCATAATAATGTTAAAAAAATGTAAAGTAACGATGTATAATTATTTTCTATTCTTTACTTTACGTCTAACTTCGTTCGGGAATTCCATACTTACTCTTACACACAAATCATCATATTTTAACAACAAATCATTCTTCCATCATCTCTGTCAATAATCTTCAGAATATATATATATAAACACAAGGTAAGAATAATCTTACAATTATTATTTTATTTAAATCTAAAGACCACTACAAATACGTAAACATAAACACATTTAAGTACTTATTTATAATTTTATTATATTAAGGAGCGGCGTGGTCTAATGCGTAGAGCGCTAGTCCACTGTGCTCCGGGTCCTGGGTTCGAATCCCGGCTGTGGAGGAATATTATTTATTCTGTTATTTCAGATGGGGGGCGATCCTGGGGTATGGAGACCCTCCTGAGGCACACCCCGGCTGAGCGTGGTCTTGGCCGAATCACGTCATTGCATATCATAGGCCATTGGCCTAGAACCAGTACGAAACTCTGCATGTACTGAGCCCTAAACTCTTCATGGATAGTAGTGGTACAGTTTTTTTTTTTTTTTTTTTTTTTTTTTTTTTTTTTTTTTTTTTTTTTTTTTTTTTTTTTTTTTTTTTTTTTTCATGATTGAAAGGCAATATAGTGAAGCTTAAATATCCGTTTTTATATATTTGATTGAAAAACATTTTTAGAATCTACTAAGAAAAAGGTTGTCCAACTCCAAAACAAGTGGTAAATTATAGGGGACATATAACAGCAAGTAAAGAAAAACAACTGCTGACGTTCGTTTAGCTCTTGTGGGATCCAGAATTCGAGCTTTTTGGCATATTCGATCAATTTTCAAATGCCTGTAAAATCTCAAATGACTTATACCTCTGATGCGAGTTCTCTGACTGTTTTATGAGGCTCAACTTCAGCAGCTTCTTAAGATATTTGTTCTGCATTGATGTTAGAGATAGTCTACGAGGCAAATTTTCTACGGTCGCATCTCTTGAAGAACATTTTTAATCCAAAGACGGATGTACTTTATGAATAAAAAAAAATTAAAATAATTTTTGATAAAATAAAATTTTCATTAATGAATTGTAATTAATCATATTTCTATAGCAGGAATTTTTATTAATTTTTTTTATTAATAAATATTTCAGAAATTTCGGTAGAAAAATTATTTTGCTGCAAACTGCAGGAGACCGAACCTCCAGTAACTGGAGGAGATTTGGTGCAGTGCCAAATATATACTTGGTCCTCTGGCCCAATGTACACTGCCAGGACCTCCAAGTCAGGATGATGTACGGGTCTTCCTACGTATATATATGGCGGTTTACTCGGGATATATACCCCTGAAATATAGAATATATGAGGAATAAATTACTTGATCATTTTGCTCTAACCGGAGATAATTCCTTTAATTATGTCTAGAATAACAAATATGATTTTATTACATCCAACAGTAAATTAATTTCAGGTTAGTTCTCCCTAGATTTTAAAATTGTCTATGATTTGCAATATTTGTACTCTTCTAGATGATTTGCCTCATTTTTAGGAATGTTACTTAGATGATTATGTTTTTAGTATTCCTGAAAATTACTTGCCCTTACTTTTAGATGCTATTGCTTACAAATTATCTCAAAGACTCATTACTCAAGAATTAACGGTTCTGAAAAACCAACAAATCTAGAACTGATTTTCTGTATTGTGTGGTATTACCTAATATTTAAAACTCAAAATTCAAATGCTTTATGGGGAAATTCAACATACGTCGAACTCCTGAAGTTTTGCAGGTAAACAGTTCATTCTAGGTGCTTGGTAATTTTTCATACAATAAAACAGTTATCATACTGATAACAACTTTTATCAGCAATTTCATAGAAAATATACTATTCTTTAAAATATCTGTTGAAAATAGGACTTATCTTCACTTTAATTAAATATATTTAATCAAAGTAATTCCTGTCAGAATCAATGCATTGTTGCCTACTTTCAGCAGGGCTACTTATCCTAACTGACAAAAATATCTGGATCCCTGGATGCAATGAACTCACAATATGAATTTTAATTTCATCGTATAATATATCATATAGACCTTATAGCCTACTCCCAATTCTTTCAAAAAATCCTACTCAAACTAATATAACCTTTATTAGAATCCCACACTATTCCTTCCCATCAGTTTGGATTCCGTTCCCAACATTGAACTGTTCAGCAAGGGCTGCGAGTTATCGACCGACCATACTTCCTCTGCCTTAGAAAACAACGAGTACTGCTTGGGTGCTTTTCTGGACATAAGCAAGCATTGATTGATGTGGCACCCGGGATTACTCTTTGAGCTCTAAAACCATGTACCCCAATCCTTATACCTAGTCCTCCGATACCATCTATCAAACCGCTCCTTCCGAGTTCGCTGTGGTGCAGAATATTCCTATTATTATACAGTCGAACCGGGTGTACCTCAAGGCAGCGTCCTTGGTCCTATCCTCTACAATATATTCACGGCTGATATTCTCGTTTGCCCTAATACCTTCCTTGCAACGTACACTGATGACACAGCCATCCTATCCTCTCACTTAGATCCATAAATTGCATCCATAGGCCTCCAAATACACCTTTCTTAATTGAAGACTGGTGTGACAACTGGAGAATCAAACCAAATACTAACACGTCACCTTTACCCTTCGAAGACAATCCTGGCCTCCAGTTCACTTTAAGTCCTATCCCGCTCCCTTTCTCTGACACAGTCCGGTATCTTGGCTTCCTTTTAGAAAAAATACTAACTTGGAACCCGCATTATTGTTTTATAAATTTATTGGTTTGTATGTATTGTGCGAATGTAGTATGAATGTTGTACTTGATCACTATTAAAAATGCCAAAATTAGGACATATTGTAATATTACTCAACTCAACATTGTTTCTGGGTAATAAAAATCATCGTGGTTATTAAAACTGTTCTCTCTCAAAAAATTTCACTTATATCTGAAAATTCGGACGTCGGTTGGAGGAAGGGTTAGACAAATAAGGTGAGAGTTGGTTTCCAAATCGTGCATTTATAGTTTCGACCTGATTGAGAAATATGTATTGGATAACACATGATTATACCCAACTGTGACATTAACATATTTTTGGGCGCAGGTTGGGTTTTGGAAAATGTTTTGGTTAATCATCTTTGCTCAGCCATTGTTTACAGCGTCTTCTGTTGTATGAGTTACATTTTTCATCGCACATCACAATGCGATCGGGAAATCGGATATTTATAACTTGTCAAAGCAAACTGATTTCATTGCGGCGATTATTTTCAGTGGTCGTTTAATTGATGTGGCAACCATTCGGTTAACTGTTTTGCCTCATCAATAGTTTTCAAGTGGAGTACGATCGTGGATTGTTTCACGCCGAGTTTTACCGTCATTTTCTGTTTGTTTTCTTCTTCCAGTG
This sequence comes from Piezodorus guildinii, assembly GCA_023052935.1. Lineage (NCBI taxonomy): Eukaryota > Metazoa > Arthropoda > Insecta > Hemiptera > Pentatomidae > Piezodorus > Piezodorus guildinii. The sequence continues at coordinate 212,404,703 of CM041292.1, read as the reverse complement.
CATATCTCAGCTGGTCGTTGGTAGTTATCAGCTTGGTTCACTGCAGAATGGTGGCCACCACCTTTTTTGCCGTGCCCTAACCAACTTAGTTGACAATTTTCTATTATTTCATGTATTAGGCATACCCAATTTTAATTCGTAAAAAAAAATTAATTGAAATCGCAATTTGACATTATCGATTTAAACCTTCAAGCATACTGAAAAAATTATTTTACTTAACAAATTCATGGTGAAAAAGATAATATTATATAAGATATATTATGGTGTATGAAGAATGAATGTTAGAATTAGCTTTGATTATTTTTTTTTTTTTTTTAACAATTTTTATTGAGTAAAATTACAATCTGTCCCAATTTGGACATCAATAGTACTGCTTAAAGATATCATACATACTACATTCATACAATATTTACACGGCATAAAATTACAATAAAATATATACACAATAATGTATCAATACAATAAAGTCAAGAATTCACTTATACCTATATACACATACACACACTCATACATACATCACATTGAGTGGAGAATCTAGCCAGTGCTAGAACTCCAATATATTTACAAAAGGTCGCGGGGCCACTGCCGTTTCAACCTTCTTGGTGGGTTGTATGGATGAGTGGAGCTGGATAGGGATTGAGCTAGAGGATTAGGATGATGAATGAGGTTCTGGTGGAATTTGGAAAATTTGGATGGAATTAGGTCTGAAATAAAAGGAACATTAAGGTCGTGGTGCAAGGTATAGTTGGAAACATAATGAGGAGCATTTACTATTGTACGGAGGACTTTGGATTGAAAGGATTGAATGGGTTTGATGTTAGTACGTTTAGCTGTCCCCCACAGTTCAAGTCCGCAGGTCCAGATGGGCTTCAGTATCGTCCTGTAGATTAATAATTTGTTATCAACTGTAAGTTCAGATTTTCTGTTGAGTAGTCGGTATAACTGTCCGAATCGTCGGTTGAGTAGCTTTGATTATAAAATTGGTATTTTCAAATATTGCAATGGAGTAAACTAACATTAATTTCTCATCAAGACAGCATTAAAAAGAAAATATATCGGATTAGGTTTATGGCAATTTAAAAAAAAAAATCTGGTGCGGGCAACACACGACTTTCACTTACCTCCATTTTTAAAATCAATGAAATGATTTTCTAATACCCGAAACCATTAAAGAATTAATTAAATTGAAATTTCTATAGAAACATGTGTTTTATTAAAAAATCTATTATATTATTACCTAAAATAATCACTTAGTTTTATCGGCTTGTCACCACTCTCTACTAACTTTTAAAAGCTTGTGTATGAGATAATCTTTTTTCTAAAATCTCAATCTTTCCAACGGTATATCATAAATGTACAATATATTACTGTTCTTATGTTCAAAAACAAAAAATTGCATAAAAAATATATTTTTTCAATTTTTCTCTTTTAGTTGGGTATCGAATTCATTCAATTTATATATTTACCAGTTTTTCATCAGTAGTAACAAGATAATATAGTTTTTTTTTTTTTGTTTTTTTTTTATAGAATCAACAAAATTAAAGACACTTTAGAGAAAGAAAATTTAACAAATCGGCAGTTAAGCCCTGTCATACCAGTTAAATCCAAATGAAACCTAAATGATATTAAATTCCATTAAATTTTACATCGATATAGCGAGTTCAAACAAAATCGTCGGAACCGTTTTCAAGAAAATCGAAAAAAGGTGCAAAATGCATAATATTAAGTGGCTCTTCTGGTAAGCTGATTTTGGTGAAAAAGATTTTGTAATGCCTCGGGCGTATAGTTGTCTTAATTATGAAATTTCAGTTTCATAGAACTTACAGTTCCCGCCCGGGAGTTACCAATCACACACACACAGACCTTTTTACGGAACTTGGTTACTTAGACTCAGGGGACTCTAAAATATGTATTTCCGCTGAAAAATGTAATTCGAAAATTTTGACGATCGCAATACTTTCCCTTACTATACATAGTAAGTGAAAGTAATAACAATATATACAACTATTAGCATTACATGCATTATTTTGTTATTATATATTTTTACAAAAAATTTTATATACAATTTTATAAATATAATAAATACATTATTGTATGCAGTCAATTAATACGTAAAGAGTAAAATTACAAAGTGGAAATCGGTAAATACATGATGGTAGAATTATAAACGTAGGCATTAATAACATTTATCCACAGTAGATGACCAGAAATCATACTTGATAATCATAGTTATTATAGAGATCCTTAAAAAGATATTATTGGGTTATCTGCCAAGAGCGAGGTATGCGTTGAGGGCGACATCGGCGAGCTGTGGCACCCCCATCAGCTGCGACATGGACTGCCCCATCGAACCAAGCACTGCAACGCAGGCGAACACCGCAATGCCTAGGACGTACTTGAACATCTCAGTATTTGCAGAACACTAAACCAGAGATCTATATGTAAGGTGCTTTATGTAGTAGCGATGCATAGGCAACTGACGTCGTTAACTCACTGATAGGAAGGATTGGGGTTTTATGAATATTCACGACTTTTAGGAGATCATAAAGAGCAAAATGTCTAGTATTTGTGGTTATTCAGTCGGATTTTACTCAGAAGAACAGATTGTTTATTTTTAATAAAGGATACTAACAATACAATTTTTATTTTAACTTACCTATAATTGAAATATAAAGTGAGGGAAAGTATGGCGAAAATTTTCTAATTCGAGATCTCACCGAAAATAAACGTTTTTGAGTCCCCTGATTCCAAATGACCAAGCCCCGATAAGAGGTATGTGTGTGTCTGGTAAGTCTAGCACTAAAACAAAAACGTTTACGAATCTGAAAATTCATATTTAAGACAACTATACGCCCGAGATGTTAATTAAACTTTTTCATCGTGAAGTGACACTTTATAGTATGAATTTTGTATCCTTTTACGATTTTCTCAAACACGACTCAAACGATTTTGATTAAACTTTGGTATTATGTAGATTTCTTTCTGATTGAAATAGTCTGACAGGGCACAAATGCCGATATTTAAAAAAAAATCAGCCACATCATCTTATGGGAATTGACAAAAAACGGGGTTAAATGGATTCAATAAACAACTTAAGGAGGAAAGTGCAAAAATATTTTGTATGTGTTTTTTTTATTTTTTTAACATTAAAACATAAATATAGAGGTGTTATATACCGTTTGAGAGCTAATGATTTCAGAAAAAGTAATATCATATACACAAAATTCTAAAAGTCAACAAAAGTTGACGAAGAGCCGATAAACAAACTGATTTTCATAGATAATAATGTAATTGATAATTTAATAAAAGGCATGTTTCTATACAAACATGATTTAATTATTTCCTTAACTACTTATTTTATTCTCAAATGATTTTAAAACTTCTAAAATTGATTTTAACAACGAATGTAAGTAAAAGTCGTGTGTTGCGCGCACCAGTTTATTTTTAATATAGGATACTAACTATACAATTTTTACTTACCTATATATGAAATATATAGTAACTATAAGCACTAGGATCGTGAAAATTTTCGAGTTCGAGATCTCACCGGAAATAAACGTTTAAGGGTCCCCTGAGTCCAAATGACCAAGTACCGATAAGAGGTATGTATGTGTGGTAAGTCTAGCACTAAAACGAAAACGTTTACGAATCTGAAAATTCATATTTGAGACAACTATACGACCGAGATGTTACAGAAACTTATTCATCCAGAAGAGCCACTTTATAGTATGAATTTTGTATCCTTTTACGATTTTCTCAAGAACGGCTCTAACGACATTGATTAAACTCGCTGTATTTATGTAAAATTTGATGGGCTTTAATATGATGTAGGTTTCATTCTGATTGAAATAGTATGACAGGGCTTTAATGTCGATATTTTAAATTTCCCTTATCTAAAGTACCTTTAATTCTGAAGATTCTATAAAAAATAACTATATTATCTTGTTACCATTGATAATTAACAGCTAAATATGCAAGATGAGCAAATTTGATAAACAATTTTTTTATTGAGATATATTACAATTTGTTACAAAATGTTCAATGGAAATAGTGATATGAGACCACATCCATACAATATATACAGAAAATAATAATACTAGTCAAATTACATAATGTAGAAAATAAACAAATTCATATATATATATATATATATATATATATATATATATATATATATATAATATATATACAATAAAATAATAAATAAAAAACAATCAAAACACAACCTATAATTGAGATTTAAAAAAAGTTGTCAAATAAATAAATATCATGCAAACAATCATAATTATATACAATATATACAACTGCTAAAGGGACTCTAGACTGCGCTCTACCCACTACTTGTGGAGGAAAAAGCGGAATCCAAGAGATCCCAGCGCCTCTATCTCAGCCGCATCACTGGTGTGAGCTAGTGGAGGCTGACTTAGGCCGCTGTAGCCATAAACATACAGTAAATGAGTAGAGGATATCGCGGCCACTGCCATTTCAATCTTCGAGGAGGATTATACGGATGGGTGGTGCTGGATGAGGATTGTGCTATATGGTTAGGATGGTGAGTAAGGTGATAAACAAATAAAGGAGAGAAAACATATTTTTTTAACGAAATTTTTCGTTTTTGAACATAGAAACATTAAAACGATTTGGATTAAACTGACTATATTGATGTAAAACATTTTGGGATTAAATCCTATACAGGTTTCATTCTGCTTATATTTGTCTGATAGTGCTAAACTGCCAATATTTGAAAATATTTTTCTCTGAAGTACATTTAATTTTGTAGATTATATCAAATTAACTATCTCATCTTATTAGCAATAATACAAAAAGCTTATAAATATATAAGTTGAACGAATTCGATATCCAACTAAATGCTAAAAGAGCAAAAATATTTCGTGTTTTTGAAAATAAGAACAGTTATATAGACGCATAATGTACCGTTGGAAAGCTAAAGATTTTAGAAAAAATATTATCTAACACACAAAACTGTAAAAGGAATGTGATTAAAAGCCTATACAATTAATAGATAAGGGTGAACAATAATATAAGATTATTTAAAAAAACAAATGTTTTTATTGGAGTTCAATATAATTAATTCTTTAAATTTATGGAATCCATGCATTTAAAAATTGTTAAATTGATTTTAATAACGGAGGTAAGTTAAAGTAATGTTTTGCGCGCACCAGATTTTTTTCTTCTCAGTATTGCTTATTTATATAAATTTAGATATATAAGAATTTATATAAGAATTAGCGTCTGAAATAACCATCCATGGATAGCATTTAGAAGAGTATTTTGAAGTTAGTAGGGCCCGTGGTCATCTTATTTTCAGTCACCTCGGACGGTCATCAAGAATATTCATAATAATATGTTACGGATTTGTGTGGGTTGGGATTTTTTAATCAAAAGACGTATATCTATTCCGGGTTATGTCTGTGACAAATTTGACCGAGTAAGAGTGATTTTCAAAGAATTTTGGATTGAACGCGGGAGGGCTTAGTATTGATTTGTAGAACGTTAGTATTGATCAATGGAACGAAGCTCAATTCATTGAAATTTGCGGATGACATAGTTCTAATAGCAATTTCGGAAGATGAGCTCGTCATAATGATTAATGAACTAAAAGAAAAGAGTTCTCTCCATGGCCTGATATTGAACCCTGAGAAGACTGTCGTCATGACCAATGGGCCTTCGGAAATAATTAAGCAAGAACTCCCAGGCATGAAGATTTCCAATGAAGCCTATTATCTTGGACAAACAATATCATTTGTGAATAGAGACGCAAAGGAAATAGAATCCAGAATAGGCAAGGCGTGGAAGAAATTTTAGGAGCCTCAAGCTCATATTTAAAAGGCAACTGGACATAAAATACAAGCACTAGCTTTCAACAGCTGTATCATCTCAGTGCTTACATACAGATGCCAGACTTGGTCACTGACCAAAAATTTAGAGCGAAAAATAAACGCCTGTCAACGAAGAATGGAGCGGGTTATGCTAGGAATCTTTCTGCGGGACAAGATTAACTCAAATAGAATAAGAAAAATAACAAAGGTCTCAGACGCTATTGCTTATGCTAGAAGAATGAAGTGGACATGGGCAGGACATCTCAAGCGGAAAACAGAAGATAGCTGGGCAAAGCGAGCTCCCGAATGGATCCTTATGGATAAAGAAAAAGACGCAGAGGCCGACAACGCAAGCGCTGGGCCGACGAATTGAAGAAAAAGGAAGATACTTTATGGACGAGACAAGTACGATACAGGATGTTGTGGAAAAGTAAGTGCCAGCAACTCAAGTTTTAGGTTCGGCTAGTCTCCGCTCAAAAGACTCTAATCACCCATTCTTTGGGAAGGTCCATATGTAAATACATTCCATGTAATAATAATAATAGGCTTAGCGAACCCGAAGGTTCGATGCCGATACCACCAAATTCCGCCTAGACAGACTCGTCTAATGTTCACCATTCAAGCCCAAGCTCCTGAGATCAGCCTTAACGCAATCCTCCCATCTCCGCTTCGGCCTACCTTTCGGACGCCTACCAGTCGGATCAGCAAATACTAACTTTTTCGGAATCCGCTCGTCATCGAGCTCAACAACTTTACTCGCCCATTTGAGTCTCCGCGATGCAATCAGCACAATTATATTCACAGGATACAAGTTCGGCAATTCCGCGTTGTGAAACCTTCTAAACTCCCCAGTGGCCTCATCTCTCTTCAGACCAAATATTTTACGCAATACCTTATTTTTGAAAACCTTAAGCCGTTGTTCATTCCTCAAAGTAAGCAGCCACGTTTCACGTCCGTAAAGAACCGTTGGAAGAATACATTCCATGTAAATATTCATTTATTGTTTTGTTTTGTTTTATAATGGAGAGTAATTAATTTTGTATTTACATTAGTATTATATTATTATTATTATTATAAAGCATGATTCCATATGTCCCTAAAGGTGTGAAAATAGTGACCTATTATTTTATTAGGTTCCTTTAATTAAAATGATCCATTTCATTCAACTCATTTTATTTTCTTATTTTTCTCCCTACGTTTCGGCTCTTTGCCATTCTCAAGGGATCTACAAAAAACATTTATTTTAAAATTAAAAGATACACAACATTATTTTTTACATTCTTATAAAGCAATTTACATACCTCTTTATATTCCATTATGCTCTCTATATAATATATAAATATATATTTTGTCACAATTTAGTAAAATAAAATTAAAACTATTACAGGCTGACCAGCTCTGTCCTGGTTGTTATCATCTACTGGATTAAAGAAATGTATTCCCTCACTGTTAACTATTGATATCAAAACTAATATACACACATATATTGTTTTATTACCTCCTCCTCAGTCAAGTCTACATTTGTTTTCACAGCCAAAAACTTTTTCTTTTAAAATTCTTTAATAAATTATTACCATACATAAACATATATAACATACACACACACACACACTCACACAGTAGATGATAACAACTAGGACAGGGCTGGTCAGCCAGTAATAGTTTTAATTTTATTTTACTAAATTGTGACAAAATATATATTTATATATTATATAGAGTGCATAATGGAATATAAAGAGGTATGTAAATTGCTTTATAAGAATGTAAAAAATAATGTTGTGTATCTTTTAATTTTAAAATAAATTTTTTTTGTAGATCCCTTGAGAATGGCAAAGAGCCGAAACGTAGGGAGAAAAAATAAGAAAATAAAATGAGTTGAATGAAATGGATCATTTTAATTAAAGGAACCTAATAATACATTTATTCATTCAAACTATTCTTAATTGTAATAAAAATTAAGTGACCTATTATATTTAACAACAAATCGTTCTTCCATTATCAATCTGCAGAACGTATATAAACACCAAGTAAGAATAATCTTACTCTTCTTATTTTATTTAAATCTAAATACCACTACAAATATGTAAACATAAACACAATTATTTATTTATAATTGTATTATATTAAGGAGCGGCGTGGTTTAGTGGATGGAGCGCTAGTCAACTGTTCTCCGGTCCAGTGTATATACTGTTAATGTGGCCGAGAGGCGACCCTAGGGTATGGAGAGTTTATTTTATTATTATTTTTTTTGTTTATAAGTACGCCATATAAATGTAATTGTTTTATTTTTAGAAGACTTTGCTTTTGTACCCCTCAGTTACTCTTAGAAGAATAAAAGTCCCAGAATAAAATATACTTTCTTTCTTTTAAAGGGGTTAAAAAAAAGGAAAAAAAAGATTAAGATTTCGAATATTTTAATGGTTTCCAATTATATGTAAATTTATACAATGTTCATATGAAGTCGGTAATCCTGATGAAAATTGAGAAAAGCTGTAGCCTCGCGGGGAAATTCATTTATTATGGACTTGGAAATTCCTGGCAATTAAGCCAGAATAATTGACCGACCTGCTGTAATAGTCTATAACATCAATACCGTAGCAGTTAGCATTCAAATAGAGTCATTTAAAGTCTTTATTGTTCAAACTTAAAGGTTTTCCTGATAACTTTTAAGTCGTAAAAATCTTTCTACCAAACCAGGTCATGGTGGCTGTTTTTACGATCGTGAAGTACCATTTAGCAATTATTAACAATCCTCGATAGATATGGCATATTTCTCAGTAAATGATTTATTAGTAGGATTATGTTATTTATTAGGTCATATTAAATACTATGTTTTAGATCAATATTCTTGGCATTCTAACTTTTATTATGAATTTTAGTTTTAATTAGAATTTTTTCGTATAACCTTGTAAAGTCGGTGTTAAAATCGTTTTAGCTGTTTTTGAGGATATTGTATTGGGTTGTGTCACATGAAATGTCCGTTTTCAAGTTAAAGGATTTTTATTAAAATGCGATATGATAGCAAGATAATTTTATTTGAAGTATTTACCTTCTTTTTCAACACATTTTTTTCCAACGTGACACCAACTTTTTTATCCCCGAACTGAAAAACTCTGAGCTTTGAAGTGAAATAAAATCTTAAAACGCACTTTTCACTTGATCATCATTTTCAAAAAGTTTTCCTTTGACGAAGTTGTCTAAATTCCTGAACAGGTGGTAATCTGTTGGAGACAAGCCGGGAGAATATGGTGGGTGCGGGAGAACTACTTTTAATTTTTGCACGGTATGTTTTGAAACATGCCGCTCAGTGAGATCATGAGGTACCCATGTATGGAGCTTTTTTACTTTCCCAATACACTTTAAATGTCTGGAAACGGTAGATGCACTTAGTTGTGCTGAGAGTCCTTTAACTGTTTGGTAGGGGTTTCCTCCTACTGTATGCTTGAGGACATCGTTGTCTATTACGGACGGACGTCTTCCTCGGGGCAAGTTTTCCAAGTCGGTATCCCCAGCTAAAAACTTAGCAAAGTAACGGCGAATGCTCCGTTCATTAACACTCCCTTCCCCAAACACCTTGCAAATTTTTCTAGCGGCCTCAGCTGCTGAATGGCGGAGTTTAAACTGGTACAAAAATATTACTCGAAAATCGCGTGTTTCTATGTTCATATTTGGAGGTGTCACAAAAAGTGGGTAATTGATTGGGAACCTAATGTTTATAATACAAAGGTAGAGGATTAGTAACTGTTTACTTTAAATGTGTGAAGTTGAGTTGAATGTCATGACATCCCATAGATCTTAAATATGAAATTTCGAATTCGTGCTAATAATAATTTCCACATTATTTAAAAACGAAACTGAAAATAAATGTTTTATTGACCATTTTGCGAAACTTAGTGATTTGGAGGCAAAGTTAAGGTACCCGGATATAAAAATTTTCATGACCACTAACTTTAAATAAAGGGACTTTTTTTTTCTATCGGGACTATTATTATATATTCATTACATAACCAGAAAATATATTTTAAATAAATACTTGACAATTTGATGATTACTCATACATGTTAATTGTAACATTAATCATAAAATATTTCATTAATATTTCGGTTATTGTATGGTTCTACTTAATTATAAATATGTAAAATTAAGCACTTCAAAGTATTCTTAATAATTTAGTCTATTCTTATTTTCTACGAAAATATCTGTATTTTGTTTCATATCCAGTTTACTTTTCAGTAATATTTTTTTTTAAATTTACTTTAACACAAATAAAATCATCCATAAAGACCTTAATGCCCCCTATGTTGCTGACCTGGCTCGAGCCAGGTACCACCCCTTTCACGACAAACTCCATTCCCACTCTAACCAGCTAGTTTCAATCCTTGCTTCCTCTGCAATCTCTGATTATCCTCCGAGGCATCTGAAAAGAAGATGGCTCCGAGACTTTCTAGTCTAGCATGGTCTTTGGGGAGCTGTCAATGGGTGGTATCCCTACATGTGAATCATGACAGTTTATCTTGTATCATGTTTACTAAATGTATTTTATTATACAGTTGTAAATACCAATAAATATATTTAAAAAAAAATAATAATAACTTTAAGACTCTAAAGTTTCGGTTTTAATTTTATTCTAATATTATGAAGGAAATTTTGCCCGGATAGATAAAGAAGTTATTATTTATTTAGAATCAAAGAAAACTTAGTATGGTGTTTCATATAACAATTTTTTCTTAAATTAGTTTTTAGAGTTAAACCAATGGTTATTTCCTCTTCTTGTGTATCATTTAGTGAAATAGGTTTTGCTGCGAATTCGGTAGGATTGTAATTATTTTTTGATCCTCTTTTAAATTGTAATCATAATATTCATAAATATTAATTTTTTTCTATTAAATTTTAAGTGTATTATACCTAATGCTATGTTTAACTTTATTATACAATATATATCAAGTTATTGCTTGTTTGGAACTACACTGTTAATATCCATAAGCAAATTAAGCCCTGAATACATTCTATTGGAGATTAATATTAGATTTTGATGCAGTTGTTTCTGACAGGGAACAAATTAATATTGACTTAATACATTGGGCGGGCCAGAAGGGTTAGGTAGGGTTACTATTTAATATGTTTTTCCACTACGTCTCACCCAATTAATAACAGTATAAATGGACAGCAATTTATAATTCCATTATTAATTTTGATAATAATATTTACACAACAATTATATATTTTTATATAAAATTAGTTATAATATAAATATATGCCATTGATAAAATTAATATAATGTAACTTAATTTTTATTCCGAGAGATTTGAGGTGCGATCCGGTTTGAAACAAGGTGACTCCCTTTCACCTATTTTGTTTAATATAGCTTTAGAATATGTCATAGAAAAGGTGATGTGTACCGAGAAAGGCTTGAATATGGGTGACAAGATTCCGGTTTTGGGGTATGCCGATGATTTGGTACTGCTAGGTGAAGACACGGAAACAATACAACTAAATACAAGTGTGTTAATAAAAACCGGTAAAGAAATAGGACTCGAATTAAATACCGATAAGACGAAATATATGATTAGTAGCAGACACGGTGGCGATCTTGGTGATATTGATGTATCTGCGCATACTTTTGAACACGTTGAGAAATTCAAGTATTTAAGTTCAATGATAACAAGAAAAAATGAAATCCAGGAAGAAATAAAGTCCCGGCTAAAGGTGGGAAAAGCGGGGTATTATTCAGTTGCTAAATTACTTAGCTCACGGCTTCTATCTAAAAACTTAAAGGTTAGCATTTATAAAACTATTATTCTTCCAACGGTTCTTTACGGATGTGAAACGTGGCCGCTTACTTTGAAGGATAAACTACGGCTTAAGGTTTTCGAAAATAAGGTACTGGTAATGTTTGGTCCGAAGAGAGATGAGGCCACTGGGGAGTTTAGAAGGTTGCACAACGCGGAATTGCGGAACTTGTATCCTGTGAATAGAATTGAGTTGATAGCGTCGCGGAGACTCAAATGGGCGAGTAAAATTGTTGGGCTCGACGAGGAACGGATTCCGAGAAAGTTGGTATTTGCTGATCCGACTGGTAGGCGTCCGAAAGGTAGACCGAAGCGTCGATGGGAGGATTGCGTTAAGGCTGATCTCGGGGGCTTGGGCTTGTACGGTGAACATTGGACGAGTCTGTGTAGACGGACTATGGTGGTATCGGCATCGAACCTTCGGGTTCGGTAAGCCTATTATTATTATTAACTTAATTTTTATACAATATTTAAAGCATCATTACTTCTTTACTTTCACTTACCTAAACATGAAATATATGGTAAGGGAAAGTATTGCGATCGAGAAAACTATCGAATTCCTGAGTCCAAATGACCAAGTGCCGCAAAAGTGTGTTTGTGGCAAGTCGAGCACGAAAACGTAAAGTGGTACGAAACTTAAAGTTCATATTTAAGACAACTATACGGCCGAGACGTTACAGCAATTTTTTCACTAAAATTGACAAAAGCGGAAGGGATACTTTGCATTTTGGACATTTTTCCCAAAAAACGGCTCTAACAATTTTGATTAAACTCCCTATAACGATGTAAAATTTAATGGGCTTTAATATTATGTAGGTTTTATTATGATTGAAATACTCTGACAGGGCTTAAATGACGATATTTTAAATTTTCTTCCCCTAAAGTACCTTTAATTTTGTAGATTTCATAAAATTTACATCATCTGATAACCATTGCAAAAAATCTGGTGCGGGCAACACACGACTTTCACTTACCTAATTTTTAAAATCAATGAAAGAATTTTCAAATACAGTTAAAAAATACGCGAAATTATTAAGGAATTAATCAAATTAAATTTCTATAGAAACATGTGTTTTATTAAAAAATCAATTATATTATTATCTTAAATAATCAGTAAGCTTTATATTCTTTTCATCACTCTCCAATAACTTTTAAAAGCTTGTGTATGAGATGATAATTTTTCTAAAATCTTTAGCTTTCCAACGGTATATCATACATGTATATTACTGCTCTTATGTTCAAAAACAAAAAATTGCATTAAAAAAATATTTTTTCTGTTTTCTCCTTTAGTTGGGTATCGAATTTATTCAATTTATATATTTACCAGTTTTTCATCAGCGTTAACAAGATAATCTAGTTATTATTATTGAATCTACAAAATTAAAGGTACTTTAGGGGAAGAAAATTTAAAATATCGGCATTTAAGCCCTGTCAGACCATTTTTATCCAAATAAAACCTACATGGTATTAAAGCCCATTAAATTTTACATCGATATAGCGAGTTTAATCAAAATCGTCGGAACCGTTTTCGAGAAAATCGAAAAAAGGTGCAAAATGCATGGTATAAAGTGGCTCTTCTGGTAGGCTCATTTTGATGAAAAAAGTTTTGTCACGTCTCGGGCGTATAGTTGTCTTAAATATGAAATTTCAGTTTCATAGGACTTACGTTTCGCCGGGAGTTACCACAGCACACACACACACATTAGGACTCCACTGTAGCATCGTCGATTAGCCATAGTAGCATAAGTGACGTTAAATAAATAAACAAACAACACACACACACAGACCTTTTTGCGGGACTTGGTTATTTGGACTCAGGGGACCCTAAAACGTGTATTTCCGTTGAAAACTGGAATTCAAAAATTTTCACGATCGCAATACTTCCCCTTACTATATATAGTAAGTGAAAGTAAAAAAACAAAAAAACAAAAATTTCGAAGATAATAATATAATTGGTTATTTAATAAAACACATGGTTCTATTAATTATCTATTAATTTAATTAAATTATATCGTTAACAATTTATTTATTTTACTTAATATATATAGTAAGGGAAAGTATTGCGATCGTGAATATTTTCTAATTCCAGTTATCAACGGAGATAAACGTTTTAGGGTCCCCTGAGTCCAAATAACCAAGTCCCGCAGACAGGTCTGTGTATGTGTGTGTGTGTGTGTGTGTGTGTGTGTGTGTGTGTGTGTGTGTGTGTGTGTGTGTGTTACTCCCGGGCGGAAACGGCAAGTCCTATGCAACTGAAATTTCATATTTATGACAAACATACGCCCGAGACGTTACAAAACCTTTTTCATCAAAATAAGCTTACCAGAAGAGCCACTTTATACCATGCATTTTCCGACGATTTTGATTAAACTCGCTATATCGATGTAAAATTTAATGTGCTTTAATATCATGTAGGTTTCATTCTCATTAAAATGGTCTGACAGGGCTTAAATGACGATATTTTAACTTTTCTTTCTTTAAAGTACCTTTAATTTTGTTGATTCTATAAAAATAACTATATTATCTTGTTACCACTGATGAAAAAGAGGTAAATATGCAAGCTTAGCGAATTTGAAAAGCAAAATAAAGGAGAAAACTGAAAAAAATATTTTTTAATGCATTTTTTTTTTTTTAATTAAGGCTGATCTCGAGGGACATTGGACTAGTCTGTGCAGGCGAAGTTTGGTGGTATCGGCATCGAACCTTCGGGTTCGGTAAGCCTATTATAATTGTAATGAAATTTTTGCTTTTGAACATAAGAACAGTATGATATACCGTTGGAAAGCTAAAGATTCTAGAAAAAATATTATCTCATACTCAAGCTTTTAAAAGTTAATAGAGAGTGATGAAATGAACATAAAACTAACTGATTATTTTAGATAATAATAGAATAGATTTTTTAATAAAACACATGTTTCTATATAAATTCAATTTAAATAATCCTTTAATAGTTTCACGTATTTTTATCTCTAACTGTATTTGAAAATTCTTTCATTGATTTCATTAACGGAGGTAAGTAAAAGTCGTGTGTTGCGCGCACCAGATTTTGTCTATTTGCTCCATTCTATCTGTGCTAATATATTTAATGTTTCAACGAAATAGATTATTAAAAAATAAATGGTCCGGTAAACGCTTTCAAAACCAATCTCTGGAGGTGACAGTTCATAAAGCCAAGCTTGAAGTTTACATTTTTCCAGAAAAAGAATTTAATCAAGTCTAAACTACTAAAACATACTTTGCTTACAGCTATTTTATGTACAAAAACGAATCTTCAAAGATTAATATTTAACCTTTCACAAGAAAAAAAAAAAAATGATATAAGGAAAAATTTGTTGTTGCTATTCATACCAAAAGTTTTATATTATTTATTAAAATCTGATGTACTTATAGGGATGTAGATTTTTGTTAAATCAGATCTCGGAGTAATAGGCATACAGTATCTTATCAATTCTTATATATTTATTGAAATCTAGGTGCACTAATTCCTATAAAAATTACATGTTGTTTATATCTTTATAAGTAACGGAATAATAGAAGGATTATTGAAAATAATAATCCAGAAAAATACGAATTCAAGATCTAGAAAGCACGTATCTGAAAATTGAATATATGTAGATTGTTTTATATATTTTACAGCTGTCGTTTATCATACCAAATCACTAAAAAATCTGGTGCGGGTAACACATGACTTTCACTTACCTCCGTTTTTAAAATCAATTAAAGAATTCAAGCACAGTAAGGAATAAAAATTAGTGAAACGCAGCTATTTAGTCTAGTATCAGATAAATACGAAACAGTTATAATAAACCCATATTGGAGCGAGCACACGAATAATTAATAGAATGGTCAGGATAGAACGCCCCATAACGCAGCAACTTAGCCTAAAAGCGAATAAATACGAAGAAGTTATAATAAACCCATATTTGAGCGAGCGCGATTAAAATTAATAGTATAATCGGTAAAGAACCTTTGGGAAAGCAGCTACTTAACCTTGTATCCAATAAATACGAAAAAGTTATAATAAACCCATATTGGAGCGAGCACACGAATAATTAATAGAATGGTCGGGTTAGAACCCCCCATAACGCAGCAGCTGAGCCTAACAGCGAATAATTACGAAAAAGTTATAATAAACCAATATTTGAGTGAGCGCGATTAAAATTAATAGTATAATCGGTAACGAACCTTTGGGAACGCAGCTACTTTGCCTTGTATCCAATAAATACGAAAAAGTTATAATAAACCCATGTTTGAGTTTAAAATGAAATTCCAAGTGTATAAAAACATAATAATAGGCCCCTATATCGATTTTATCAGAAGAGTTTACAATAATCTATAAACCCACCATCTTAATAATAATAAATTACCCTTATCAATTGTTTAACGAAAAGTTTAAAATAATCGACAATATGAAAAAAAAGATGGCTTAAAGAAATTATTAATATAAATTAATTTAATAGAAGTATGTAATATACTCTTTTTTGAAAAAATTTGACTACAGAGGAAAATAGAAAGTAATCAGGAGGAAAGCTGAGTAGATTTTGTAATCAGCAGCGAGCATCATTTGATTACAGTAATCAGTACTCAAATTTTTTTAGTATTTGCCCATCACTAGCTTGTCCTTTCGTAAGTGGAGGGACAAGCCCCGTCCGGGGTTCCCCAGCTGATTGTAAGTATTGTACATACGTATGAATGTGACATGTTTCGTTTTTGTTTATTTATTTGTTAACTTCATTTATTTGCATTTATTTTGTCTACAAATTTTGTAATTGTATTACGTTTATTTAGTTTGGTTTCATTTTATGTAATTTGACATTTCTTTTTTTTATATTGTAAATATTGTATGAATGGGATCCTTTAGCTAGATCCTTTAGATATTATTATTGTCCATTGTGACAAACTGTAATACATACGAATAAATAAATAAAAAAAAACAAAAAAAAAACAGCCATTCAACTTCAGGATTTCTTTCCGACATAATAAAATTGTTAATCAGAATTCTGGCCCTAATTATTAGAACATTACGAATCTTATTCTTCTTCCTTTTCCATTGAATTGTTGTATGAAGGCTAATGACAATATTTTAACTATCTCAATTCAACTGCCGGTGACGAAAACAATTAAGAATAAATGAGAATTTCATCATGCAGAAAGAATATATTTATTCTTTATATTTTTGCATTAAACAAGTAATTATAAGATGGGATTCTGAGTTGTTACTCCAGCAGTCTGAACGATCTGCCTGATCTCAGCCAGATGGTTGACGTGTCCAGAAACGACCATGCATTTTCCTGGAGAACCTTGGCAGCTGAAGACTGGAGACAAGCAGCACGGCTGACCTCCAGCGGAACACTATTGGCAGAGAAGGTGTTATAGAGTCAACATTTAAAGGAATAGAGATAATATAGATTACAATGATGGTCTATGATTGCATGTAACTTACCGACATTCCATTAGCTATGCAGTTCTGTGTGACCAGAGAGCTCGGGTTGATTCCCTCCATGTTGAGGAAGCCGAGGATCCCCTGTGGAGTGCTGAGGTTGAAGTTCATGTTCATCCCCTCCATGTTGCCCATTCCGCCCATTCCTGAAGGTGCCTGGGCTGACACACCTGCGATGGCTAAGAAAGCTGCGAAGAGGACTGTCGTTGGAACCATGGCTGTGAGAGAAGTGGCCGAGATACAGTGGCTTCCATCTTTTATACTCCTGAAAAGCTGCTGCTGTTTTTGCTAGGTCATTACTCATCTACTGATAGCGTTAGGAATAAATTACATACACCCTTGGTGACGATGATGTTTTTAAAATTTTTATTACGAAGTTTTATTTCTATCTGAAGAATAATCCAAGTTCAACTTGTATATTTCGCTGTTGATAATGATATGGTTAATTTTATGAAATCTAAAAACATAATATTTTTTTCTTTTGTTTGTTTAGTCTTTATTAATTTTTTTTTCTTTAATTTTATTTACAATGTACATATGGTGTGAATGATTTATTCTATCTCTAATACTCATTGCCCCAGAAGGTGGCAGATTGTATTATCTCTTAATAAAACAAATTAAAAAAAAAAAAAAAAAAAAAAAAACATGATGGTAATTTAGAGGAAAAAAATTTAAAATATCGGCATTTTTTCACTGTCAGACTATTTCAAACAGAATGAAATCTATATGATATTTAATCCCATTAAATTTTACATCGATATAGCTAGTTTAATCATAACCATGGGAGCCGTTTCTGATAAAATGGTAAAATGTGGCAAAATACATGGTATAATGTGGCTATCTTGGTACGCTGATTTCGAATTTTGCCTAGTCAGGAGACCCACTCGTTAGCTGATTTCGATGAGAAAGTTGCTGTAACATCTTCTGCTTCAGTAGTTTTAAATATGAAATTTCAGTTTTATACGACTTTTGTTTTCGCGCTAGACTTACATATACACAGACATTTTTCTTTTTTGTGGGACTTGGTCGTTTGGACTCAGGGGACCCTAAAATGTGTATGAAACTCGCATTAAATCATTTTCAAAATAGCAATGTTTTACCTTACAATATATTTGTGGCGGTCGTGAATAACTGGTTAGGTCAAAATCCTTCCTTTTACTGGAGAGTTTTACGTAATACCCAAAATGGATTAATTAACATATATGAACATACAGCTTTCTTTCCACCTGAAATTTCTTCCACTAAGAAATTTATTTAACCTATTTAACGAGATGTGGAGACAGTCTGGGGGAGCGATACGTGGAGTTGAATTATTTTTGATATAACACTAGTTATCTAGTTTTTCACGACCGTCACAGATTCTTCATATACAGGTAGGTAAAAGTAAAATATACATATTTGCCAGGGAGATGAATAGTTTAGAATATTATTTCGAATTAAAGCATTTATAATTAACGCATGTTTTTTTTTTTTTTTTTTTTTTTTTTTATTTTAGATATCATTATTGAGAACAGCTGATGCGCTCGATGATAACAGTCATACGTCACTTCGTCTCTCAGATTTTTGCTCTTTTCAGTAGGAATTCGCTTGAGTTCAGTCTGGAAAACATCACTAGACTTCAAGAAAACCACAGCAGTGAATATTGGAGAAATATCGGTAAGCAAAGTTATAATTTACTTTGTAGAATCGCGAAAAGTGAAAGGAGGGTCACTGATCAGCTGATTGCCGCTAGCTCGGCAAGCTTGGGCTTGCTTTTCTTTAGCTTATCTTTCTTTTATCATCTTTCCTTCTCATTCTCATCTCATTATTTATTTATTATTTTTTTTTTTTTTTTTTTTTTTTTTTTTTTTTTTTTTTTTTTTTTTTTTAATTAATGAGATATTTCCATCAAGTTATGTCCTCAAAAGCTACAAGTAAAAGATCTAGATCTGCAGGTTCAAACTCGTCTCCTACAAAACAGAGACCTCGCCGTGAAAATAATAAAAAAATGATTCCACCATCGACCGCTACCTCTTTAGGATCTGAACCACAGCCTAGCACATCATCACAAGGATTAACTGATGAATCGCCGTTTTTTTACACCGAATCCATTTCAGATCCTCCAAAATGAAAAAGAAACCATGGAATCTTCTCCTATACCCAGGGAACCACTACCTCCACCAATATTTGTTAAAAATATTAAAAATTTTCAACTGATGTGTGCGCATTTAAACAAAGTAACTGATCCTAATAGTTATTCTTGTATAAGTAGAACCAGTGATACTAAAATATCCCCGACTACCGCCGAAAGCTACAGAAAAATAGTGAAATATCTGACTGAGACCAAAGCTGATTTTCATACCTATCAGTTGCGCCAGGAGAGAGCTTTAAGGGTTGTAATTAGAAACCTACACCCTTCGACACCAGTTACAGCTATCAAAGAAGAACTGACGGAGATAGGCTATAAAGTGCGGCAAGTGACCAATGTCCTAAAAGATAAAATTCCACTGCCTCTATTCTTCGTGGACTTGGAACCATCAGCAGGAGTTGAAAAAATTTACGACCTCAATAGGTTGTACTATACTAGTGTAAGAGTTGAGAAACCTTACACTAAGAAAGAAATAGTTCAGTGCCATAATTGTCAGGCATATGGTCATACGAGAACTTACTGTCACCACACACCACGCTGTGTGAAATGCGGTGAGCAACATAAATCAGAAGAATGTACACGATTAAGATCAACACACCCGCTGTATGTGCTCTGTGCCTAGAGGACCACCCGGCTAACTACAAGGGATGTCAAATCTACAAGAACCTCAAAAGCAGATACCAAAAACCTCAGAATCTGGATGAAACAGCTGAACCGATAAGAAGCAGAAGACAACCTTCAAAAACAATTGATTCCAATGTTACATTTGCCCATCTACTTGGAGGTGGGAACCAGAACAAAGAGGCCCTGCCGGAACAACGCATACTTCAAAATCCTGAACCCCTTCCACAACCACCTATTCCTCAAAATTTACCCAACCCTCAAAAACCTCATCCGCATCAAATTTCTCATATTCCTCCTCCATCAAATGTCACAGACCTTACAAGTTTGATGACATCCTTCATCACTGAAATCAAATCTCTTGTTATGCCGCTAATATCACTGCTTACTAATCTCGTATCAAATTTAATCCCTTCCTTAAAAAATCCTTAAATGACTACACCTAACTCCTTGTCCATTCTCCTTTGGAATGCGAATGGTGTTAGAAATCACACTGACGAACTTACAGCTTTATTGCAAGACAAAAACGTTGATGTAGCACTTATAACTGAAACTAGACTAACCACTAA
Source organism: Piezodorus guildinii (assembly GCA_023052935.1). Taxonomy (NCBI): domain Eukaryota; kingdom Metazoa; phylum Arthropoda; class Insecta; order Hemiptera; family Pentatomidae; genus Piezodorus; species Piezodorus guildinii. The sequence goes on along the minus strand of CM041292.1, from coordinate 212,384,316 downwards.
ACAGTACTTTAAAATACCTCAATACGTAACATACCGTACAGACCACCCAGACGGAAAAGCCCATGCCGGTACTGCTGTCATTGTGCACCAGTCCCTCTCCCACCATATACTCCCAGTTCCCTCCTATGATTTCCTACAATGCACCGCCATAGTAATCAAGACTTTTTCTTTTCCGATCACCCTCGCATCAGCGTACTGCCCTCCTAAACATTCCATCTCCAACATTCTATTCGAATCCTTCCTCAATGCCTTAGGAAACCACTTCATTCTGGGTGCAGACATGAATGCTAAGAGCCAACAATGGGGTTGCAGATCCACGAATTGTCGTGGGCGGAATTTACAGTCTGCACTCAGCTCTAGACGTTTCAACCTCCTGCCTCCTGACTCCCCTACCTACTGGCCAACTGAGCCTAACCGTAATCCTGACATCCTTGACTTCTTCATTCACAGCGGATTAGGCTCCCTAAACATGTCGGTGACTCGCCTTGATGAACTGTCCTCTGACCATAGTCCATTGCTCCTTAAAGTATCCCTAATTCCTATTCCTAAACCCACCCCACCGTCATTTATCAGAGGACCAGTAAACTGGGACCTTTTTCGCCAAATCCTGACCAGTGATATTGACCTCAGAGTGAAACTCAAAACTCCAGATGACCTTGACGATGCCGTAAACTCCTTCACCATCGCTATTCAACAAGCTGTTTGGACTGCCTCCTCTCCCAAGCACTCCCAGATAAGTCATAACCAAAATCATTTACCACAACACCTTATAGACCTCATCCGCACCAAACGCCGATCCAGATCCTTATGGCAACGCACCCGTCACCCCACAGATCGCCGCTCCTATAACTTTTATTGTAGACAATTAAAGAGGGAGTTGGCGACCTTCCGTTCCCAATCCTTTAGTTCCTTCCTTTCTTCTCTTTCGGCTTGTGACAATTCCCTGTGGAATGTCACCAAGAAAATTCTAAAATCCCACCATATTTCCCATCCCCTCCGTCGTAGTAATGGTTCCTGGGCTGCGTCTGATGAAGACAAAGCCGAGGAACTTGCCAAATACGTTTCCCAAGTCTTCTCACCTCATCCAGAATCCAATCCAAACCACACTTCAGCAGTGGAACAGTTCCTTCAGTCTCCAATCCCGCTTTCATTACCTCCTAAAGCAGTTAATCCCTCTGAGGTCAAATATCTTCTCCGAAAACTTGCACTCCGTAAATCTCCTGGATACGATCTCCTCACTCCTCAGATTCTCAGACAGCTTCCATCTAAAGCCGTTATATTTCTTACATATATTTACAACTCCATTCTACGCACTACTCATTTTCCTCTCTTATGGAAACATTCCACAATAATTCTCTTCCTAAAACCAGGTAAACCTCCTAACACTACTACATCATATAGACCTATCAGCCTACTCCCAATCCTTTCAAAAATCTTTGAAAAAATCCTCCTCAAACGAATATTACCGTTATTAGAATCCCACACCATTCCTTCCCATCAGTTTGGATTCCGTTCCCAACATTCAACCGTTCAGCAAGGGCTCCGAGTCGTTGACCATATTTCCTCTGCCCTTGAGAACAAGGAGTACTGCTCGGGTGCATTTCTGGACATAACGCAAGCATTTGACCGGGTGTGGCACCCGGGATTGCTCTTTAAGCTCAAAAACCATTTACCCCTATCCTTATACCTAGTCCTCCGATCCTATCTATCAAACCGCTCCTTCCGAGTTCGTTGTGGTGCAGAATATTCCAATTATTATCCAGTCGAATCCGGTGTTCCTCAGGGTAGTGTCCTTGGTCCTATCCTCTACAATATATACACGGCTGATATTCCTCTTTGCCCTAATACCTTCCTAGCAACGTACGCTGATGACACAGCTATCCTATCCTCTCACTTAGATCCCGATATTGCATCTACAGGCCTCCAAACACACCTTTCTCAAATTGAAGACTGGTGTAACAACTGGAGAATCAAAGTAAATCAGTCCAAATGCAGACATGTCACCTTTACCCTTCGAAGACAATCCTGCCCTCCAGTTCTCTTTAACTCCGTTCCGCTTCCTTTCTCCGACACAGTCCGGTATCTTGGCTTCCTTCTGGACAAAAGACTAACATGGAACCCGCATACTAGACTTAAACGACAAGAACTTAATCGACGATTTGGACAATTATACAGACTACTGAACAGAAATTCTAAATTATCTATCGAGAACAAACTGCTAATATACAAGACAGTACTGAAACCTATCTGGACCTACGGACTTGAACTGTGGGGGACAGCTAAATTTTCTAACATCAAACGCATTCAATCCTTCCAATCAAAAGTCCTCCGAACAATAGTTAATGCTCCTTATTATGTATCCAACCATACCTTACACCGCGACCTAAATATTCCATTTATTTTAGACCTTATACCATTAAAATTCTCTAAATTCCATCAGAACCTTATCCATCACCCTAATCCCCTAGCTCAATCCTTATCCAGCTCCACACATCCTTACAATCCTCCTAGAAGGTTGAAACGGCAGTGGCCTCGAGACCTCTTGTAAAATTTATATTGGAGTTGTAGCATTGGCTAGATTCTCCACTCACGTGCTGTATGCTTGTGAATTGTATATAGGTATGAGTGACTTTTGTATATATTTTTATTGATTTTGTTTTGTATTCATTTATATTGTATTATTATTATATAAATTTATTGTTTTGTATATATCGTGTGAATGCAGTATGAATGTTGTACTTTATCCCTATTAAAAATGTCCTAAATTGGACAGATTGTAATATTGTTCAATAAAAAAAAAAAAAAAAAAAAAAAAAAAAAAAAAGATATCATTATTAAAGGTACTACTGTATTATAAATAAAAAATCTATGTTAGCTTATAAATAAATAATTAATAAATTATATTATCTATTTTTATTTTTACTTCCACTTACTATATATAGTAAGGGAAAGTATTGCGATCGTGAAAATTTTCGAATTCCAGTTTTCAACGGAAATACACGTTTTAGGGTCCCCTGATACCAAATAACTAAGTCCCGCAAAAAGGTCTATGTGTGTGTGGTAACTCCCGGGCGGAAACGGTAAGTCCTATGAAACTGAAATTTCATATTTAAGACAACTATACGCCCGAGACGTGACAAAACTTTTTTCATCAAAATGATCTTACCAGAAGAGGCACTTTATACAATGCATTTTGCACCTTTTTTCGATTTTCTCGAAAACGGTTCTGACGATTTTGATGAAACTCACTATATCGATGTAAAATTTAATGGACTTTAATGTCATGTAGGTTTCATTCTGATTTAAATGGTTCGACAGGGCTTAAATGCCGATATTTTCTTCTTCTAAAGTACATTTAATTTTGTAGATTCTATAAAAATAACTATATTATCTTGTTACAATTGATAAAAAACAAGTAAATATATAAAATGAATGAATTCGGTACCAAACTAAAGGAGAAAACAGAAAAAATATTTTTTTTTTGCAATTTTTCGTTTTTGAACATAAGAGCAGTAATATACATGTATGCTATACCGTTGGAAAGCTAAAGATTTTAGAAAAACGATTATCTCATACACAAGCTTTTTAAAGTTAGTAGAGAGTGATGACAAGCCGATAAAACTAACTGATTATTTTAGATAATAATATTATAATAGATTTTTTAATAAAACACATGTTTCTATATAAATTCAATTTAATTAATTCTTTAATAGCTTCACGTATTTTTATCTCTGACTATTTTTAAAAATTGTTTCATTGTTTTTAAAAATTGAGGTAAGTGAAAGTCGTGTGTTGCCCCCACCAGATTTTTTAAATTATTATGATCTAGTCATATCTAACTACCTTTGTAATTCATCAATAACATGTTTTTTTAACATAGTATAAGAAATGATCGTTTTTTTTAGTAACAGGAATTTGCATTTAAACCATTTCAAAGATAATTAAAAGAAAGAAAAGGAATTAGTAAATAAGTGTAGTATGAATGCATTAGGTTTATTTTTTTCAATAATATACCTTTGTCACCAACCAAGAAAACTAAAATTCTGGTGCGGGCAACACACGACTTTCACTTACCTACCTTTTATAAATCGATTAAAAAGTTTTCAAATACAGTTAAACATAAAAAATTAATTAAAACTATTAAGGAACTAATTAATTGGAATTTTTTATAGAAACATGTGTTTTATAAAAAAATCTATTTATTATCTAAAATAATCAGTTAGTTTAATTGGCTTTTCATCACTCTTTAACTATTAGAAACTTTTGTGTATTAGATAATATTTTTTTCTAAAACCTTTAGCTTTCCAACGGTATATCAAACATGAAATATTACTGCTCTTATGTTCAATAAGAAAACATTACATTAAAAAAATTTTGTTTTTCAGTTTTCTCCTTTAGTTGTTTTTTAAATCCACACAACTTACACCTAGCTGTTATTGATCAATGCTAACAAGATAATTTGGTCATTTTTATATAATCTACAAAATTAAATGTACATTACAAGAAGAAAATTTAAAACATCGGCCCTTAACATTCAAGCCCTGCCACACCATTTTAATCAGAATGAAAACTACATGATATTAAAGCCCATTAAATTTGACATCGATATAGCGAGTTTACTTAAAATCGTCGGAACCGTTTTCAAGAAAATCGAAAAATGGTGCGAAATGCATGGTACAAAGTGGCTCTTCTGGCAAGTGCATTTTGATGAAAAAGGTTTTGTAACGTCTCAGGCGTATATTTGTCTTAAATATGAAATTTCAGTTTCATAAGACTTACCGTTTCCCTCCGGGAGTTACCACACACACACACAGACCTTTTTGCGGGACTTGGTTTTATGACTCAGGGGACCCTAAAATGTGTATTCCCGTTGAAAACTGGAATTCGAAAATTTTCACGATCGCAATACTTTCCCTTACTATATATAGTAAGGGAAAGTAAAAAGTATCAATTTGAAAAAACTATTAAAAAAAAAATACGAATCGGATTTTTTAAAATAATTTGTATTGGTTTTTGGTTTGTTTATGTATTTGTTATACGCGTAAAATTTATTTAAAACATAATCTGTATTAAAACCTTTTGGAAAAGAAGTGGAGATTTCTAATTTTTAGGGCAAATAATTGAAAATATATTTCTTATTATTTTTATATCTATAATGAATGAGCCCAGAAGTGTTAAAAAAAAAGCATATATTTGTACTTATATCATTTAATGTCCCTTATATTTTATGTACAGGAAATATCTTAGCAAGTTTCTCTAATTCTTGTTACTGTTTGTCACCATAATTTTAATGTTTCGATGTTTATGTTTTTTCGAGCATAATGAAACATTAATGTTTATTACAAATATGTTCCAAAGCAGATAGTAAAATTAAATCTTTATAATGAGTTTTAAAAAAGGAGTGTAGTTGACACTATAATATTTATCAATTAAAACATAATTTTTTAAAAATATTATTCATATTTATATTATCCTACATTAAATGTATGATATTAAACAATTGTGCAGTGTAATAAAAAAGAAAGTTTATTCAAATAAAGCATTTATTCAGCATCATAATAAAAACAATAATAACATATAATACATATGTACATAACTTTATATAATAATCATCCGTAATTGCTTTAGGAATATAGATATAAGTACATTAATAAAATTATTCTTTTATAGCCAAGTTTTAGTAATGTAGTCTTATATAGTATATGTTATCTATTCATATAGCATATCACAATTTCTTTTATACCAAAATTTATATCATATTATATACCAAAGTGTAAGTAAAAATACATTTCAATAGATTATACAATATTAGTCAATAACAGCCTGCTGTGCGGGGTTGGTCCTTATAATTATAATCTCTTCATAACTTGCATTCGTAATGAAAACTCTGAATGCTCCGAAACTGCATTCGATAGGATTGACAACCCTCCCATCCCAGCCCCTTCGTTGAATTCAATATAATTCAGTTGTCTTCATCCCTCTGCTCTACATTGACCCGGACAGCCATCACGATCACGAGGATAACCACCACCAAGAGTAACAAGAGATCATTTAATGGAGTTTTTTGCTTTGCAGCCATCTTTCGTCCATTCGGCACACTGCTTGATAATGGATATTGCATTCTTTTTAAACAAATCTAAGCCAAGGTTCCCTTGTCGGCATAGATAAAGTGACTCCATGAATATTCTCAGTGTGTTTAAGGTTTAATATTTCTTTTATCAGTATTGCGTACTTGGGCAAAACATCTTTTATGGCAAACGGTGTTGACGTAAGAGACTAGGCTTATGATAAAAGGGTATTCACTGAATCTAAATTTGAACTTAACTCATTTTCGGGGCTAAATATTAAATACATACGAGCACACACAATCAAATTAGTAGCCCGAAAATGTTAAATAGAGTTACTAAACAACTTAATGAGCTTTATGATAACTCATTATATTCCTTTCTATTGTCATAAATTATTTTGACAGAATACCGCATAAAGCAATGGTTTGCCAAAAACCACACCTAAAACCAAAAATAAAATATATTGCTATGTATCGAGAATACTTGGAGGAAAAGAAATAATTTTGAATCATTTAAAATAGAACAGCTTCCAAGCTACAAGCAGGAAGGTTTCTTATAAGGGCTATGAAAAAAACACACCCCTCTACTCCTAGAGCAGGGATAACCCTCTACCTAGGGAGTCTTAGCAGGGACAGGATAGGAAGCGGAAGTCCAGCCACGGACGGAGGAAGTTCGGGGTTCAAGCCAAGGAAAATATTTTGAACAAACCTCAGTATTCCCGATAATGATAGTGCCTCGCTGTACGATGTTTTTATGTGTAGTAATCTGTACTATTTTATAAACAAATGTGTATTATAAGTTAATTACTTTATTCTCCTATATGCCACCTTATCCCAACAATGAATTGATAAACATGATACCTTAGTGAAAGATATCCAATAGTTTCATAAAATAAGAACCGAAACTTTACATATTAATTAATTCAGTTTCGCAGTCCCCGCTGCCTTAGACAAGTAGCTGCCAATACATAGTAAATCATTCGTTAATTTAAAGGGAATATATAAATGATTCACTGCCCTTGCAGACGTTTTTGTGAATTTAATTATTAAAACATTAAATGGCTTAATCTTAAATAATTTTGGAAGGATAGATATAGACATCTAAAATAAAAATAAAAAAATGATAGAAAGATCACAGGTATCCTAAATAAGGGTACTGTGGAGCAAACAGAGATTGATCCCTACAGAAAAAAAATAAAATAAAAAAAATACCACTCCTGCCTCTGAGGGACCACGTTATATGGAGCAGAAACATAGAAAGTGACAAAATCATCTGAAAATAAATTATTGGCCTGGATATAGCCTTCTAGGGAAAAGGCTACATAGAATTCCGAATGGGAAATGAGAAAAAAAGTAGCGACTGAGCTGAACATCCTCAATGGAATTTCAAAGAAGAGCGCGTTGGCCACTTAGACTGCTCAAGAAGAGACGAAGGCGAAGAAGACCCGCAAAATGTGAACAGAGGATGTAAGGAAGGACATGAGAGGCAAGGGAGGACTGCAGAAATAGGGAACACTGGCATGAAGAAGTCCTAATTATGTGACGCAGAAACTGAAAAAATAAATAAATAATAATAATAAAAGAGTAATAATGTTATTATTATAATAGGATCAATTGCAATACAAAAATTTGCATGCCAAAATTTTGTTTTAGTTTATTTTGTTATTATATGTGCCTTTTAAAACCTAAGTTTTACACGAGATCTTTTTATTATTAATAAGAATGAGCTGTTACCATACTAAATGAAAACATAAAATTAATTTATGATTGGGATCACTTGTAGCTGGGTGGCTAGCGTAACAGCCTCCCATGCTAAAGGTCACTGGTTCAAACCCGCAGGTGGTCCCAGGATTTTTTAATGGGAGTAAAAAATCTTTAGTTATGCCGTCCTTCGGAGGGGACGTTAAAAGGTGGCCCGAGCCTGTGCGATGTCAGGTACTCGTTAAAGATCCCTATCCTAATAAAACCTGGATAGGCAAAATTTAGGACTCCCACTGTAGCATCGTCCAATTAGCCATAGTAGCATAAAGTGACGTTAAATAAATAAATAAATTTATGATTAGTTTAACTTGAGGAAGTTCTTATTTTTACATATTTGATTAAGCATAAATTTCTTCTATCATATGTTTATTGGTATAATCAACTACTTAACTCGTCACTATTCTATCTGATATTATTGTATCCTGTAATGATGAAAATCTTCTAAATTTAAAATTCTCTGTGATTATGTAGCTTAGATCCTATTTCTCACACAAAAATAAAAAAATTCATACACTCTTACTCAGTACTACTGTGTAATTCATATTTTATTTTTTATGAACTGATGAATATTTGTAGATCATTTTTTCAGCTATAATATACTGTAATGCGATAGTATGCATCATTGATTTACAATTACATCATAGAAGCTGGGATAAATTTCCGTCAAAATTTGAAATTACAATGTTTTGGAAACTCGAACATCCCCATCTGAATGAATTAGGAATTGAAAATGTCTGTCAAAGTTAATATAAGCCTAATGAATATTCAAATATCTTGAATAATGATATTGTAAAACAGAGTAAAGCTTATAAAGTAAAAAATCCTCTACCTCTACAACATAAGAAGGGTCTTTAGCTCAATACATATAGAGATTTGTACTGTTTCTAAGCCAACGGCTGTGCAATGAGGAGACTAGGCCGCCAGGATTTTCCCCACTTTAAAGAGGCCGGACCTGCCACAGGAGGGTCTCTATACCCTTGGCTAAATTAACAGAATAAATAATATTCTGCCACAGCCGGAATCGAACCCAAAACCCGAAGAACAGTAGACTAGTGAAGTAACGTAAATAAAAATAAAAAGCAACTTAAGAAAAAGTAACGAAAACAGTGATTTCATCTTGCTTGAGTAATAATCTTTGGAATTGCTTGTGTAAATTTATTATTATTTATTACATATATTTATGTATGTATGTGTTTACAATTTTATATATTTAGATATATTTGTAAACTATTCGAGAAGATCTATTGGCACTATGATCGTAGAAAGTTATTATGCGTTTATGGATCGCCTTTGGTAATCAGATCAGCTGGGATTAGCCTGATGGAAGGAGCCTAGTCATTATTGCAAGTTTAATAGCTCTAACTGTAGGCTTCTATATCTATCCATACAACTATATATATCCATATTTCATGATACATATAATATCCATATTCTCGCATATACGTATATAACTATTAGCCATACTACATCCATTAGAATAAAATAAATAAATAAAATGATTTCTGTCATGTTTTTGTTTTTGTTTTTTTTTTTTAAATTTTATTGATTAACTTGAATAGCATATAACTTAAATGTCTTATTGTATGTATGATGAAGGTTACAAATCAATCATTTAATACACAACTGTTCAATATAAAAATATACAAATTTATTATAATATTCAAAATAATAACAAAGGTCTTATTAATCATATGGCAATTCGTTATAATTTAAATCTTTGAACATTTTTCGAAAACAAAATGAAGGCCACTCTTTTTCAAGTACCAGAAAAAAATGGTCTTTAATTTTCATCTTTCACAGCACATTGATCTGTTATCTTCATACAAAGATATATTTAGGTGTTGACAATCTGTAGAAAAAAAAACAAAACAGACGATTATGTTCAAAGTCCCATACTGAGTCCGCTTAGCACAGGTATCCCTCGAGATGCAGCCAGTTGCCAAAGAGATTGGAGTTGAGGACTCGAACCCAAGAGGCTGAGTCCACCCAAAGCAGTTGCAGGTACTCCCAAGATCGTGGGCGGTTGGTAGCTACTGGGGTACTGGCTGCTGGGTATCAGAGGTGCTTTCTGTTGCAGTTTTTCCTCAGCGTTCTGATAGGCCTGCTCCTGAGACTGGACTTCCTGTGACACCTCTTGGCTCACATGTTGTAGCGTCTGTTCCTGAGCCTTGGCATCCTGGCACCAGTTGGTTACCGACGTTCTGGATCTGCTGTTCCTGCCCTTTGACCTGCTGCGCAACTTGCTCCCCGACGTTGAGGTAGGCTTGATCCGCAGATTGGACCTGTTGAGCTATTTGTTGGCCAGCGTTCTTCAGTTGTTGGTCTGAAGACAGGATATCGGTGCCTATTTGTTCTCCTAGATTTTGAAAAGATTGTTCTTCGTTCTGGAAATTTTGGAGTAATGTATTGATCAGTGGTGTTGTAGGATCTGTGGGTGAGGTGAATGTCACAGGAGAAAGTGTCGTGGAAGGAGCTGTAGAACTGAACGTGGGTTGGGAAGTCGTCGTCCTCATCGTTGTAGCAGGTACTGTTGTGGAAGGTGGCGGAGTCTCGGTAGGTAATTGTGTGGTCACTGTTGGTGCTTCAGTGGTCATTATAGAAGCTTCCGAAGTGGAGACTATATCAGGGAGCGTGGTGTTCTGCCCTCGAGTTTTCGCCAATATCAGTAACATTAACACTAGGCAGCGCATATCTGTAATGTAACTAGTCTTGGGCTCGACTAACTACTCTTTATATCTTCAAGTCGATAAGGCTAAACTATTCCAACCTAAAAACACTTTCTCGTGAATGTTCCGATATGTAAATACCAAAACTATATTTGAATGCTCACACGTCATTAGATTTCTATTCGTATATGATTTATTTGAAATGTCATTCGACAGGATATGTTTTAAATATCGCACTGAGATTACCAGTAGCAGGGTCCCTAGCACAACAGCCTTCTATGCCAAAGGTCAAAGGTTTAAACGCAGTGGGTCCTAGGATTTTTTGTTAGGGGTAAATTAGTTATGCCGTCCTTCGGAAGGGACGTAAAAAGTTGGTCCCAAGCCTGTGCGATGTCAGGTACTCGTTAAGGAACCCTATACTAATTATAGGCAAAATTTATTCTGGATAGACAAAATTAAGGACTCCCACTGAAGCGATTTCCGATTAGCCATAGTTATTTGACGTTAAACAACCTAACAAATATCGCACCGAGAGACTAAAAAATTACTTGAAAATTCCAGATTTATGAACAGTCAGATAATTTTGTCAACTACTTATTTTTAATTTTAATAGAATCAAGCTTATAACAATAGGACACACTATTGTGCATATATTGTTTTTTTTTTTTAAAACAAATTATAAATTCATTGTAGAATTATTTAATAATCTAGTGATATAAACACACTAATATTCAGTTTTAGAACAACCTCCATCCAATGTTATTTAATTCTATGAAACGGTTTCTTCTATAAAAAAATACCTATGGATCACTTTTTATAATATAGGTCTAACATTACTGAGAAAATATTTATATTTGGAGTAGATATTTTTTTTGCTATTCGTGTACTTTTACACCAAGATCATTTATTTCATTTTTCAGCTATGAGAAGTTTTTAAATTGATTCTTGGGACAGAAAAAAATACAAAAACTAAGGTGTTTTTTTTTTTCTTTTTTTTTGTTTTTTTTTAATATAAACCAAACCGCGTTGCCAAGAGCCTCCAAGGCCTGTCGCGCCAACCGAAAAAAAAAGTATGTAATGATACCCGCTTCAGGAATTCTGTTTCTCTACAGGAAAATCGAGCAAGTACGCTCCAGAAGACATTAGCCCCACTACTTACAGAATTTACTTCTGAGGAGCTCTCCAGGACTTCCTTCTTCCACGTCTAGCAGCCAGCCTACACGGATCCACATCCTGAGCCAGAGTATACAGCATCCACTGCACCGGTATCAGTCCACCCTGAGCGAGGTCCGAGAATGAGAACTCCGCCCGCCGATCAGATAAGACTAAAATTATTACCTGAGACCTTGACCCTCTCATTATGTTAGTAACAGTGTTTAAATAAAATAAATTAATTCTTTTGTTCTCATTAAGACACAATAAAGGAATTCGAAATATTTTTATGAATTTATGTATCATAAATGTTTTCCATTTTCTTTGTTTGTCATGTGAATCATTTATCACTTCTAGTTTAATTTAATTACATTCATAAAAAATAAAATAGGTAATTTGGCATTTTACTTACAAAAATTCTGGTGCCGGCAACACACGACTTTTATTTAACTCCATTTTTAAAACCAATGAAAGAATTTTCAAATACAGTTAGAGATAAAAGTACGTAAAACTATTAAAGAATTAATTAAATTGAGTTTATATAGAAACATGTGTTTTATTAACAAATGTATTATATTATTATCTAAAAAAAATCAGTTAGTTTTATCTTCTTTTCATCACTCTCTATTAACTTTCAAAAGCTTAAGTATAAGATAATATTTTTTTCTAAAATATTTAGCTTTTCAACAGTATATCATACATGTATATTACTGCTCTTATGTTCAAAACCAGAAAATTGCATTAAAAACATATTTTTTTCAGTTTTCTTTTTTAGTTGTTTTTCAAATTCGCTCAACTTGCATATTTAGCTGTCTTTTATTAGTGGTAACAAGATGATATAGTTATTTTTATTAAATCAACAAAATTAAAGGTACTTTAGAGAAAAAAAATTTAAAATATCTGCATTTAAGCCGCATGCATCGTATAAAGTGGCTCTTCTGGTAAGCTCATTTTGATGAAAAAGGTTTTGTAACGTTTCGGGCGTATATTTGTCTTAAATATGAAATTTCAGTTTCATAGGACTTACCGTTTTCGCCCGGGAGTTGTGAGTTGACACACAGACCTTTTTGCGGGACTTGGTTATTTGGACTCAGGGGACCCTAAAACGTGTATTTCCGTTGAAAACTGGAATTCGAAAATTTTCACGATCGCAATACTTTTCCTTACTATATATAGTAAGTGAAAGTAAAAATTAGGAAAGCTTGCCCAAAAAAAAAGTTATTACCAGAACGTATTTAATGTGTATGTACAATAGGAAAAAATAATACAGAATCCTTTTTTTCTGTGGCTCATAAAATAATTGAGAAAAAAATAGATAAGTAAGCTACCAAGTTTGATATTAGAAATACAGCCCCAATACTCAGGCCATTTGTTTCGAAAATTGGCAGAACCCATTAGAGTCCTTATTTGCGATATAGAGAGCTGATTGGTGAATTTATGGCTTATCTTCTGATCAAATTGCTGCAATATGAATATTTATAGCTTTAGGACGGAAACAAATTCAATGCCTCACTGAGCTCAATCTGATTAATGTTCTAGAGTGACCAGTATTTGTAAACATTTCTATTGAATATTAATAATTTTATTATTTTTTTATTATTGTAAATCAAAGTAACAAACTCATAAAAATGGAAGCTAATCCAACAGCAAGAAACTAACACTTCTTCAAAGACTTAGAAACCAATTAGATGCTTTTAAAATTGTAAAAAATAACAACTATAAACACAAGACGATTCATTTCCAAAAATCACTATAGAAATTTATACATATACGAAATAAATGGATATGTTGCCATATTTGTATTCTTATCGTTTCATTTTATCGAATTCCGGTTTAGGATTCCATTAAAAAAGAAAAAATCCTTCAAAAAGGAGTTTGAAGTCCTTTCTAAAAATATAGGAAGTATATATATATATATATATATATATATATATATATATATATATATATATATATATATATATATATATATATATACTTATACAGGACGTTATATTAGAGCACGGGACTTGGCCAGAAACAGAACAGAGACTAATGACAAAATTTAAAAAGTATTTTATAAATTTCGTAAACAAAATAGACTTTAACCAAATTAATACTGATTGTAGGAAGGCAGTTCAGTCTATGTAATTCTTGTTGTGCTAAATTCATTTTGTTCGTATTTATATATTTAGCTGCTTTATTCTAATTTTGAAAAATATTGAAATGTGTAATTAACAATATTTTTAAGCTATTTCGTTTTGTTAGTTATTTTTCGATTGATTTTAAATTAATTTTATTTTTCGATATATTTAATGTTTAAAATGAAGATCAAAATAATGTAAACTTAATAATTTGTGAAATATAACATAGATTACGTGTAGTGTGCCTAAGAACAGACATGGAACATGTATATAAAAATTAATAAACTCCCCTTCTTTGGGGTTACCATAGGAGGAAAGGATAATAATATATATATATATATATATATATATATATATATATATATATATATATATATAATATATATAAAATTCTTTTTTTTTTCATTCCGAGTTAACTTAAAAACTTTTCCTTGCATAATGCATTATTCTATATATTCAAATAAAAATGATCAAGTTAATTAGTTATATTAATTATATATTACTTTTGCTGCAAAAATTCCTAAAATATATAAACATTAGTATTACCAATTAGAAATCGTCGGAATAGTATAAAGACAGTCCTGTATGGTAATGTTGTTGTTTTTTTTTGTATTACTGTTTCTTTATCCATGACTTCTGAATCAAAATCTTGTGTTTGTTTATTTATTTTCTAACGTTCATCTATTTTTATTTTAGTAAAATAGAAGCAATTACTCTACACAATAGCAACTCAAATAAAATTTGTTGGAAAGAATATCTCTTGACTTGTTAGTACGGATAAGATGTGTTTAAATCCCTGTTCAATAGAAATTTTCTTTTCCTGTCCATGAAAGATTTACATAACGCCTTTAAAGAGACTGGATAAAACCCGGAAGCTATTCCGAATCCCAGACATAATATAGAAATATTTGTTCGATATATATTAGGCCATTCCACAAAAGAAATCTTGGATATATTTTTTTAAACAATTTATTTAATTTCATTGCAACGTTTCAGCCTCTGGGGCCATTTTCAAGCTTCTGTAATCAAATAAAGTTGTATTGCATTTATACATTTTTAACATCTAATATCAACACATAATAAATTATTTTTAATAAATATGTTACCTACCATGCATATCCATGTTACATATCAATTCATTTCACCGCTTATCAGCAGCGTCGTCATAATTTTTTTAAATTATTATTTTTCAAAAATACCTGTTCTCAAAAATATCATATAATATTTCATCATCAATTCAAAAAAAGGGATCTATTTATTCAA
This sequence comes from Piezodorus guildinii, assembly GCA_023052935.1. Classification (NCBI taxonomy): domain Eukaryota; kingdom Metazoa; phylum Arthropoda; class Insecta; order Hemiptera; family Pentatomidae; genus Piezodorus; species Piezodorus guildinii. The sequence continues at coordinate 212,369,284 of CM041292.1, read as the reverse complement.
AAAGAAAAGAAACATTTTATTAAACTAACTCAACAGTTTTCGGCCGTCTTATGTGATGATATTACATGTTAAAAATGTATAAATGCAATAAAATTTTAATTTATTACAGAAGCTTGAAAATGGCCTTAGAGGCTGAAACGTTGCAATGACTGGAAATTAAATAAATTGTTTACAAAAATATATCCATGATTTCTTTTGCAGAACGGCCTAATATTTATCGAACAAATATTCAACCAAAAGAGCAATTACGACAATGATAAGAAAATATAGAAATATTATTCCATAAAATCAGATTAGAATTCGGATAAGAGTTATGGGTAAAATTCCTCAAAGTTTTTACATTAATAATAAAATCGTCATTGTAATATAATGAAAATCTCAATCTACTATTTTATGTTTTTATAATATATATTTATTTATTGAGAGATATTACAATTTGTTTCATAATGAACAGTAGTAATAGTGATGTGATACACATTCATACAATATACAGAAAATAATGATAAAGTCAAATTACATAAAATCGGAAATAAATAAATTCAAATACTGTTTTATGTAGATAAAATTGCCTAAACCTGTACGAAATCGTAAATTACATCAAACAACATACTTGGCGTCAATCTGTTTTATTTCGACAATATTGCAGTATAAATAGTCTTCAAAATGGAGTTTGATTATCATGAGGATGTTTAGCAAAATGATTGGAAATCAGCTCTATCCAAGAAAAGCCGCGAATGGATTGGTTCCAGCTCCAGCCCCGAAGAGGTTCGGCATTGACATGTTCATCCCTGGCATGTTCATGTTCATCCCTCCGAGGAGTGCTGGCGGCAGAAAGAACCCTTGGGAGGAAACCACCAGGCAGATGAAGGCGATGAGGATTTGTATCATGATGTGTAGCTGACTACACAGGAGTCGAAGATGTGTATATATATACATGTATATGTAATTATTAAGACTATCCGAGGTCTCCCTTATCTCTAAGGTCATAGAGATGCTAAGGTTCGTCTAAGATTTGAACCTGCTTCGAAATAATATATATATATATATATATATATATATATATATTATATAATATATATATATATATATATATATATATATTATTTGTCTATATGTAAGAATTAACAAGATCTAATATATTACAAATAATATTTGCGGTTAACTGGACAAATACAGGAACACTCTGATTTCTATGGTCCTGTTCAACCATTCGCCTCCTTTACCTCCTTAAAATATATTTTTCATAAGTTGTAGAAATGGTGGACTATGACGAATAAGAAAAATGGAAATAGAATGATTATCATATATTGTACAGAGCGAGCTATTAACTTCATGAGTTCTGTATGATCTACATAAAACTCTTGTAAATACTTTTTTTGTAAACTTCAATTTTTCCATTTTTCCACTATTTTTGATTTTATTAATATGTTTAACTTTTTTTTTATACCTACCCTCTGTTCAAAATATGTAAATAGAAACATGTTAACTTATATTACATAATAATAATGCGCGTTTTGTTGCAAGATGGTATGCTTATAAGTAAATGCACTCTTTGCAGGTATTGAAAAAAATAAGACAAAGTGAAATAGCTAAGAAAAGACAAATTAAGAGTTTTATTCTCATATTAATCTCAAACCAATACTTAAACCTTTTTAGTGAAGATTAAGAACTTATTTATGAAAACAGAAACACTATATATGATTTTTAATAACAAAAATATGATGAATACATTTTCACTATTATATGCAAAAGGCCATTTACTGTATCTCAAATGATGAATACAATCGAAGTTGTTATACACAGAGATTTTCTTCAGTGTTAAAAAATAAATAATATCGACTCTGTTAGATACATCATTGCTTCACCTACTTCAAAAATTCCGTTGCCTAAATTAAAAATCTACAACGAAGCTTCTGATACTATTTTTTAAAAAATTGAGTTAATATTATTTTAATATATTCGTCTTAAAAAATTAAGAAACTCGCATTAAGGATAATATATTGGATAATAACTCGGATCACGTAACGATAAAAAAAAAAAAAAAAGAATAATGCGGGATATGATTATAAATTAATCTGGAAACATTGTGTATGTTCCTTCAGTTTTTGTATTTAGGAAAAGAGGATGGTTCCAAAATTTAGTTCAGGCGACACAAAAATTATAGATATATAAGTTTAATGGTTAATATATATAGTTTAATTTTATCCTTAATTTTTTATTGTGTATTTTTCGATTAATGAATAATTTTAAGAATAAATCTAGTGAACATGTTCGACATTCTCAGCCTAAGAAGGGCGCCAGAGGGTTTGGGAGAGATCCGTTGCCAAGAAGTCCTGGAGGGAAGAAGAAGCCGTAGGAGGCGGCCACCAAGGAGAGGAATACTGTCAGCTGTTGGATCATGTCTGCTGCTGCAACTGACTGTACTCTATCTTGTGGTATATATGCCAATATATACTCAAAAAATTATCTTCTTTTTGCAAAGGCCATTCTTATCTCTATGGCTCTTTCGCGAATAATAATAATAAAAAAAAAGAGATACAATAAATACGAAGCTATTTCATAAAAATAAAAACTTAATTTATTCAACGATACTGATTATTAAAAGTAAATTGAAGAATTCGAATAAGTTATTAGTGGAACTAAAAATACCAATAAATGATATAAAACTTATAATAGAATTCTGGTATACCTTAGAATATAAGTAGTAGAATGGATAAAATAATGAAATATATAAAAAAATTATATATTTATATATATAATATATATATAATATAATTATATATATATATATATATAATATAAAGTAAAATGATTTCATTGAAGGATTCAAATATATGTTGTCCCTTTCTTCAGCACTTAATAGCATTAAAAAAAAGGAATACAACTAAACATAAATTGACACTGTTGCATTTTTTTTTTTTTTTTTTACCTTTCCTAGCCTATGTATGAAATATATATTAAAAGAAAGCATTGCGATTGAAAATTCGTGAAAATGTATGTGTGTGGTAAGTCTTGCGCAAAACCTAATAGCAGGACGACACTGAAATTTCAGATTTAAGACAACTATACGACCGAGATGGTACAACTTTTTCATCAAAATCAGCTAATCCGAAGAGCCACATTATACTCTGCATTTTGCACCTTCTTTTCTCTACAAAAGCTTTAAGGATTTTTATTAAAATCGCTATATGGATATAAAATTTAATAGGTTTTAATATGATGTAGGTTTCATTCTTATTGAAATAGTCTGACAGGGCTTAAGTGCCGATATTTAAATTTTCTTCCTCTAAAGTACCTTTAATTTTGTAGATTCAATAAAAATAACTATATTATCTTGTTAACGCTGATGAAAAACAGGTAAATATATAAATTGAATAAATTCGATACCCAATTAAAGGAGAAAACTGAAAAAATATTTTTTTAATACAATTTTTTGTTTTTGAACATGAGAGCAGTAATATACATGTATGATATACCGTTGGAAAGCTAAAGATTTTAGAAAAAATATTATTCCATACTCAAGCTTTTAAAAGTTAATAGAGAATGATAAAAAGCCGATAAACCTAAGCGATTATTTTAGATAATAATACAATCGATTTTTTTCTATAGTTTCTATAGAAATTCAATTTAATTAATTCTTTAATGGTTCCACTCATTTGTATCTCTTACTGTACTTGAAAATTCTTTCATTGATTTTAAAAACGAAGGTAAGTGAAAGTCGTGTGGTGCCCGCACCAGATTTTTGTGTTTTAGAATACAAGTGATGAAACTAACTAATTGTTGTCGATTAAAATATAATCCATTATTGATTAAAACACATGTTTATATTGAAATTAAATAATAACAATATAATTGATTCTTTAAGAATTAATTTCTACCTCAAAATGTGTTTACAAATTCTTAAATTGATTTTAATCATGGAGGTAAATGAATGTTGTGTATTGCGCCCACCGGATTTTTTTTCTCTCATTACAAATATTGCAACTAATTGTTTTTAAATTTGTTTTTTTGCACTAGTCGAGCTCATAAGAAAAATGTTTTAATAAGTATTCAGCAAACTTGCTAGTTGATCTAAAGAGAGCGAAGCATTTAATAAGTAATTGGTCTTAATTTTCCTTTCGTTTATCTTTATATGAATTGCGTTTTAACAAAAAGTATTACAACACAAAAACAAATCTAATTATGCTTCATACATTTTACTCTTGATTAATTATATACAAATCAATAGAATATAGTTGTTCCTTATAAGTATTTTTGAACAAAATAAAAGTTATAGCAATAAAATAAAAAAAAATCTGGTGCGGACAAAACACGACTTTCACTTACCTCCATTTTAAAAATCAATGAAAGAATTTTCAAATAGAGTTAGAGATAAAAATACGTGAAACCATTAAGGAATTATTCAAATTGAATTTATATAGAAACATGTGTTTTATTAAAAAATCGATTATATTATTATCTGAAATAATCAGTTAGTTTTATCTTCTTTTCATCACTCTCTATTAACTTCTAAAAGCTTGTGTATGAGATGATATTTTTTCTAAAATCTTTAGCTTTCCAACGGTATATCATACATGTATATAACTGCTCTTATGCATTAAAAAAATATTTTTTCTGTTTTCTCCTTTAGTTGGGTATCGAATTTATTCAATTTATATACTTACCTGTTTTTCACCAGCGTTAACAAGATAATCTAGTTATTATTATTAAGCCCTGTCAGACCATTTTTATCCAAATAAAACCTACATGGTATTAAAGCCCATTAAATTTTACATCAGTATAGCGAGTTTAATCAAAATCGTCGGAACCGTTTTTGGGAAAATCGAAAAAAGGTGCAAAATGCATGATATAAAGTGCCTCTTCTGGTAGGCTCATTTTGATGAAAAAAGTTTTGTCACGTCTCGGGCGTATAGTTGTCTTAAATATGAAATTTCAGTTTCATAGGACTTACCGTTTCCGCCCGGGAGTTACCACACACACACACACACACAGACACACACACACAGACCTTTTTGCGGGACTTGGTTATTTGGACTCAGGGGGCCCTACAAACGTGTATTTCCGTTGAAAACTGGAATTCGAAAATTTTCACGATCGCAATACTTCCCCTTACTATATATAGTAAGTGAAAGTAATAAATATAGGAGTAAATTTTACTAATAAATTACTGGAAAATTTTACAAAGATTTTTTCTGATAATTTTGTTACTAAATAAATTGTAACATAATTCAGAATATCACCATAGAAAGAAAAAGTGTGCATAGAAAATTAAAATATTACAAAAATCAGTAATTAATGATGGATCGATTAATAAATTTGTTGATGGATCACGGAAAATATTCATCAGACTGATTTTTATCATATTAAGTAACAAAAAGGTTTAGATTGAAATTAGATTCACTAGGTATTTAATAACATCTGATTTGACCTTGCCAACTAACTTCTTACAGTTTTGAAAGCAAAGTCCAATACAATAATAGTTTGATGTTTCAAAAAATTAAGATTATTTTTCAAAGATATTATGCAAAATGGAACGAGCTTATGTAATGCTGACTTTTTATCCAAAGAAATAAAAATTCCCTTTAATCAATTACATTTATAATTAACAAAATATGATTGATGCCTTTCGGGCTACTATCACATTTCCGTTGGTGTGCGTAATGTACTGTAATGTAACATATAATAATAATAATAATAATAATAAATCTTTATTTATTCTGGGACTAGTCCCTTTAGAATAACATAACAAGAAAATTAAAATGAAAACTTTATGGTCTTAGAGTAAACAAAAATAATACAAAAAACAATAGAAAATTACAAACAATAGATTAAAAATCTGGTGAGGGAAACGCAAGACATTCACTTACCTCTATTTCAAATACAGTTAGAGATAAAAATACGTGAAACTATTAAGGAATTAATTAAATTGAATTTCTATAGAAACATGTGTTTTATTAAAAAACCTATTATATTATTGTCTAAAATAACCAGTTAGGTTATTATTTTCATCACTCTCTATTATTTTTTAAAAACTTGTGTATGAGATAATATTTTTTCTAAAATCTTTAGCTTTCCAACGGTATATCATACATGTATATTACTGCTCTTATGTTCAAAAACAAAAAATTGCATTAAAAAATATTTTTTTCTGTTTTCTCCTTTAGTTGGGGATAGAATTCATTCAATTTATATATTTTCCGTTTTTTCATCAGTGTTAACAAGATAATATAGTTGTTTTTATAAAATCAATAAAATTAAAGGTACTTTAGAGAAAGAAAATTTAAAATATCGGCATTTAAGCCCTGACAGACCATTTTAATCAGAATGAAACCCACATGATATTATAGCCCATTAAATTTTACATCGATATAGCGAGTTTAATCAAAATCGTCGGAACCGTTTTTGAGAAAATCGAAAAAAAGGTGCAAAATGCATGGTATAAAGTGCCTCTTCTGGTAAGCTCATTTTGATGAAAAAAGTTTTGTCCCGTCTCGGGCGTATAGTTGTCTTAAATATAAAATTTCAGTTTCATAGGACTTACTGTTTCTGCCCGGGAGTTACCACACACACAGACCTTTTTGCGGGACTTGGTTATTTGGGCTCAGGGGACCCTACAACGTGTATTTCCGTTGAAAACTGGAATTCGAAAATTTTCACGATCGCAATACTTCCCCTTACTATATATAGTAAGTGAAAGTAAAAAGCAGTCTCAAATAATAATAATATTGAAAATTAATCTAGATAATAAACCTAAAAAGAAATATGTACATATAGTACAGTTAATGCAATGTAAATCCAGATTATACATGAGATTGGCTTCCCACTATTATAATCAAACCAATCGGGCACAATTATGAGCATAAGATGTATCAGAAATATTCTGATTTTCTCTGTGAGATTTTTAATGCAGTACCTTAGTGCAGCAAATGCCACATAGATAAGAGTGACCTTTACGAACTCAGGGACTAGGAAGAAATAGTATATATTGGCATATATAGCACAAGATAGAGTACAGTCAACAAACAAGAAGAGACATGATCCAACAGCTGACAGTATTCCTCTCCTTGGTGGCCGCCTCCTACGGCTTCTTCTTCCCTCCAGGACTTCTTGGCAACGGATCTCTCCCAAACCCTCTGGCGCCCTTCTTAGGATGAAGAAGAAGCCATTTGAAGAACCTTCGTAGTTGATTTAATTGTTAATATTTAATAATTTGTTATTGTACAATTCAATTAATATATACTTATGTTGACTTGATTTACGCTATTGCTCCCTCATTATTTATTCACTAATTTTTTCGATTTTCTCAAAAACAGTTCCGACGATTTTTAATTAAACTCGCTATATCAATATAATAATTTAATATCATTTAGGTTTCATTCTGATTAAGATGGTTTGACAGGGCTTAAATGCCGATATTTTGAATTTTCTTTCTCTAAAGCACCTTTAATTTTTTTGTTTCTATAAAAACAACTATATTATCTTGTTACCACTGATAAAAAACAGGGAAATATATAAATTGACTGAATTCGATACCCAACTAAAGGAGAAAACAGAAAAAAATATTTTTTTAATGCAATTTTTCGTTTTTGAACATAAGAACAGTAATATACATGTATGATATACCGTTGGAAAGCTAAAGATTTTAGAAAAAATATTATCTCATACACAAGCTTTTAAAAGATAGTAGAGAGCGATAAAAAGCCGATAAAACTAACTGATTTTTTTAGATAACAATATCATAGATTTTTTAATAAAACACGTCTTTCTATAGAAATTCAATTTAATTAATTCTTTAATAGTTTCACTCATTTTTACATTTACTTATATATTAGAAGAGAACGAATTGCGATCGTGAAAATTTTCGAATTCCAGTTTTCAACGGAAATACACGTTTTAGGGTCCGCTGAGTCGATATAACCTAGTCCCACTAAAAGGGCTGTGTGTCTGTGTGTCCGTGTGTGTGTGTTTGTGTATGGTAAGTCTAGCGCAGAAACACTAGGTTGTATAAAACTAAAACTTTATATCTTAAGAGGGTCTATGACTGATATATTACAGCAATTCTTCCATTAAAATCGGCCGACCCGAAATGCCACTTTATATAATGCATTTTGCATCTTTTTACTATTTACTCAAAAACGGCTCTAACGATTTTGATCAAAATAGCTATATCGATGTAAAATTTAATGGGCTTTAATTTGACGTAGGATTCATTATGATTGAAATACTTTGACAAGCTTTGAATGCTGATATTTTAAATTTTCTTTCTTTAAAGTACCTTATATTTTGTAGATTTAAAAAAATTAGGCACATCATATTGTTAGCATTGATAAATAGCTGTCAAATATACATATTGAGAGAATTCGATAACCAACGAAAGTATACATGTATTATATACATGTATAATATACCGTTGGATAGCTTACGATTTTAGAAAAAATGTGATCTAATACACGGAATTGTAAAAAGTAATGGAGAGTGATGAAAAGCCGATGAAACTAGATGATTTCTGTCAATAAAAAATATAATAGATTATTATATAAAACACATGTTTATATTGAAATTCTATATATTTAATTCTTTAATAAATAGTTTTTACCTCTAAATGTATTTACAAATTCTTAAATCGGTAATTGAAAATCGTGTGTTTCTCGCACCAGATTTTTATTTTAAGTTTTCACAACAATTGACATACTGTAGCCCGATGGTTTAATAATATATCCCACTAATATCTGTAGACTAAATCCGATTCTAAGGACTGCATATTGACTAAGATGACGATATCAGTAAATAACGATCATTGAAGTATATAATGATTAATATACCAATTAATAGACTAAAATGAACTTATTTGCTAAAAAATAATTTCCAGTTTATAACTAAAAGATTATGTTATTATTATCAGAACAACATGGACATAAGGAACCGTGCTTAGGGCTCTACTAAATCTTCGAATCCTTTCAGTCCTAAATCCTCCAAGAGATCCTAAACGTCCCTTGCTTTGACAAGAATAAAATAATCCATAAAGATCTGAATGTCTCATTAGTTGCAGACTTATCCCGGAATATATATACCTCCTTTAATTCCAAACTACCAGATCTCTTAAACCCAATCGACCATTCCTAGATATTCCTTTGACCCTTCGAGGTTTTCGATTCACCTCAAGATGGACTCTTCTTTGTCAAGGTTACTTTGTACAACTTCTTTCGTAAGCCAATTTCATGTCGTGTATTCCTAACTTCTTTACTTATAATATCTTAATCAAATAAGCTCATAAATAACGATAGTTAAAAAATAAAATAAAAAGATAATTTTTTATATTCATTTAAGTAATTCTTGTCTGCAGTTTCGTAAAGTTGTTTTAATGGAACGTTTGCCTTTTATGTATTTATTTCATACAGGTGGTAATTACTACATATAGGCACATTTGTTTTTTAATAAATTAAACAAAAACTATTATTAAGATGAAAACTAAAACGCTGCAAATTATTACACAATGGTTTATTATTTCCAAATAACAATATTAGGGTATAACTGTTTAAGGCAATTAAGTAATATGAAAAACAATAATATAAAGGATAATATCATGTCACTACAGCTGATTTCAAAACTATTTATATATATATATATATATATATATATATATATATATATATATATATATATATATATGTAAGTTTGAACGGTATTTCCATTTCAAACTTGTTCTCTCTGCCGCCGCTAGGAGTCGACACCAGGAGAGATACTATCATAACCTGCTCTGGAGGTCCTCCACTGATGTCTACGAGTCCACATGTCTGTGATTGTTTTCATTATGTACTATTGTTAGTTCTGGTAGTGAATTATTATTAATTTCATAAATCCTGGCATTGAATTGATTCAGGTCAGTTAAAGTCTTAAGTCAGTTAAACTCTTGTGTGTCGCTATAAACCGTTGTTAATATTGTATTGTTATTTTCAGTTGTAATACAAGCATCAATACAAAGCCAGTCTAATTATTTATCAATCCTACCATTATTGATAAATAACCTTACAAATCAATTCGATAAGAAGGATGACAGGAATCAAGGTAACTTTTCACTTCGCTACCGAGCCAGATTTGGATCCTAAGACCACCGTTGTGAAGGTAAAATCTATCCAATATCCTTCAACAGACTCGATATTTTCGTTTGATGAGGATGATATGCCGATCAAACTACACACAGAACTAGCCAAACATTCAATAATAAAGTCTGTCGTCCAATCTATGAAGAAGAGAGGGAGAAGGAGGAAGATTAACCTTACTTTGGACACTGAACTCCAAAAGATCTACATCGATACAGAGGGTAATTTTGTTTTTAATGGAGCTTATCTAGAAGAACTTACATTAACTCCTCCTTTAAACATTTCCAACCTATCACAAATTTCTCTTTTGCCTCAAAATCCTCCTCAAACTATAATGAATAATGTGAAACTGATAACACAAAATATGGTACTAGAAAAATTTCAAAACAAAGGTCAGAATGCCAAATCATGGCTTTCCTTATTTAAATTAGAATGCCAACGACTTGACATAGAGGAGGGTCAGTTTTCAGAAATTTTACGATTTTTTTTGGCAGGTTCCCCTTTAGATTGGTACGAATCTATGTTAAAATCTGCAGACAAGTCTTGGAATTATTATGAGCATTCTTTCACTCAGACTTTCGGTGAGTCCACTTGGTGTGATATTAATTACGCTTATTCTTTTCACTGGATAAGCGGCTCTTTTTTAGATTACGCGTTAAAAAAGAGAAACCTATTATTGAATATTGATAATAGTTTAAGTATAGAATCTCAAATAAATTTCATAATTATTGGTCTGCCAAAATATTTGCTCTCATATTTAAATAAAAGTGAAATCACAACGATTGAAATTTTAATGTCGAAACTGAGACAGTTTCAACCAACAAATCATAACAAGGATTTTCTAAATAAACACGAAAACAGGAGATATGTCAATACACCGAACACCCGTTCTCAAAGTGAAAATAAAATAAGCTATAAACCGGTTGTTTCTCATTCGGAAAACTAGCAACCATCCCACTTATTAAAATAACCGTTTTGGCAGACAACAGAGAGGTAGTTGCTTTATATGATTCAGGAGCAAATGTCTCCTTAATTAATTCTCGGTTCTATTCACACGTTAAGAAGAATAGTTTAACAAGTGGGATGTCAACGTTTGATACGCTGGGCGGAATTATTAATTCAAAGGGTACTGTATGGTTAAACTTAAAAATATTTAACGTTACAAGGAATTTTCCTTTTTTATTGGTGGAAAATGATTGTTTTTTGGCTGATTTGTTGTTGGGCTTGGATTGTATTAAATCTTTTAAACTATGCCAAAATCACAAACTTGAAATTTCACAAAATAATGATGAAAATAATAAAAACCTTTCTGTGTTTCACCAAGCTAAAAGTTTAGATTGTCTTGAATCTAAGCAAGATGTATTAGAAAACATACTTATAAAATTTAATAACGTTTTTGCAAAAGAAAAGTTTGATGTAGGAACAGTAAAAAATTTTGAAGCAAAGATCAAACTTACTGAAAATAGATATATAGCTCAAAAACCATATAGATGCTCGATTCCGGATAAACTAGAAATTGAATCTCAGATAAAGAGTTTACTTATAGCAGGCTTAATTGAGGAATCATATAGTCCATACGCTGCACCGGTAACCCTTGTTTATAAGAAAGATGAAAACAGAAAATCACGGTTATGTATTGATTATACAGGGTTAAATAATATTGTGGTGCCGGAAGGATACCCTTTTCCCAGGATAGAAAATTTAGTAGCAAAAGTGGGGAAATGTATTTATTTCTCGAAGCTAGATATAATTAGCGCATTTTTGTCAATTTCGTTGAGAAAGAAAGATAGGTACAAGACTGCTTTCGTAACGCATCATGGTCACTGGCAATGGTGTCTTCCGTTTGGCTTAAAATCAGCCCCAGCCATTTTTCAAAGGATTCTTTCTAATATACTCAGAAACGGTAATCTTGATAAATTTGCTATAAACTACATCGACGATATATTAATTTTTTCTGAATCCTACGAAGATCATATTCAACATATAAAACAAACTTTGCAGGTTTTACAAAATCATAATTTGAAATTAAACTCGAATAAATGTAGCTTTGCGAAAAAAGAAATAGAATATCTAGGTCATCTAATCTCAAATAACACGATTAAACCAATAAATGATAACTTGATAGCTATAAAAAAAGTTTCCGCTTCCCCAAACAAAAAAACAAATAAGACAATTTTTGGGAAAAAACAAATTTCTATGCTAAATATATTCCTAAGGCTTCCATAACTTTAGATCCTCTTCATAACCTTTTAAGGAAAAATGTACCTTTTGAATGGACGACAAAATGTCAAAATAGTTTTGATACTATAAAAAATCACTTATGTAACCAACCAATACTAGCAATTTTTGATTTCAACAGGCCAGTTTATATTTTCACTGATGCAAGCATAGAAGGGGTTGGCGCGATATTAAAACAGCCTCAAGAGAATGATATCTTAAAGCCTGTATTCTATTTTTCTAAGAAATTAACAATCTCTCAAAAAACCAAAAGAGCCATCTTTATTGAATGCTTGGCAATCAAAGAAGCTATACTTTATTGGCAATATTATTTGATTGGCAAGAAATTCACTATATTTACAGACCACAAACCTTTACATAACTTCAATATAAAAAATTGCAGTGATGTTGATCTTTTGCATATGTTAAATTACATATCTCAATTTGAATTTGAAATTGTATATAATCCTGGTATAAATAACTCTGAGGCTGATTGTCTATCGAGAAATCCAGTGCTTTCAGAGAAATATAATGAATGTGAATCAAAGATAAAAATAGTGAATCTCATTTCAATTAATGACATCTTGTCAGCTCAAAAACAATTAACTTGGGATAAATATTGCAGCAAAGAAAATGATATAATCTATAAAACCCTTAATAAAAAGAGAAAAATTTGGCTTCCTGAAGCGTATGGTATATCTATTTTGAATAAATTGCACATTGATTACGGTCATATAGGTGTAAAACAAATGTCATTAATGATCGTACCCTACATTTATTTCAAGAATGCGCACAAACATATAAAAATGATTTGTAGAAGTTGCGAAACATGTATTAGAAACAAAATTAGGTTTGGAAGTTTTAGAGCTCCTCTTTCTCAACTAGGTCCTGCCAAATGTCCATTAGAAATAATCTCACTTGATACAATTGGTGGATTTTCTGGAAACAATTCTACACACAAATATTTACATTTAATTGTTGACCACTTCACTCACTTTGCATTCGTTTCTACATCGAAAACTCAAGTTGCAAAAGACTTTATCAGTTTAGTTAACACCATTGAAAAGAGAGGCAAAATTGGTACATTGTTGACAGACCAGTACCCAGGTATAAATTCGAAAATATTTAAAAATTACTTAAAAGAAAAAAATATACAGTTAGTATTTACTGCAGTTGATTGCCCATTTTCCAATGGACAGAATGAGCGTACCAATCAAACTCTAATCAATAGGATTAGATGCAAAACATATGAAAATAAAAATGTATCATGGGTCACAATTGCTAATCAATGTGTGGACGAATATAATAATACAGCTCATAGCTCCACAGGCTTTTCTCCAAGTTATTTGCTATTAGGAACCGAAAAGTCAATTCTACCAAAAGAATTAAATAAAAACAACATAGATAATTTGGAAATAAATAGAAAATTAGCTTTTGAAAACTCCCAAAAAATACATAAGGTAAACAAATTTTATTACGATAATCGAACAAAAGATGTCAATTATGAAGAGAACCACCTCGTTTATGTCAGGAGTGGCAATAAATTGAATAGGAAAAAATTAAACCCTATTCGTATGGGTCCCTATAAAATAACAAAAAAGATGTCCAATAATATATTTGAAATTGATATTGGAAAGCAGGAAAAAAATATAAACATTTTTCATAGAAGTAAGCTAATTCCTTACCTTCCTTTTCCGTTTACTTCCTGAAAGGGGGGGGGATGTAAGTTTGAACGGTATTTCCATTTCAAACTTGTTCTCTCTGCCGCCGCTAGGAGTCGACACCAGGAGAGATACTATCATAACCTGCTCTGGAGGTCCTCCACTGATGTCTACGAGTCCACATGTCTGTGATTGTTTTCATTATGTACTATTGTTAGTTCTGGTAGTGAATTATTATTAATTTCATAAATCCTGGCATTGAATTGATTCAGGTCAGTTAAAGTCTTAAGTCAGTTAAACTCTTGTGTGTCGCTATAAACCGTTGTTAATATTGTATTGTTATTTTCAGTTGTAATACAAGCATCAATACCAAGCCAGTCTAATTATTTATCAATCCTACCCGTTATTGATAAATAACCTTACATATATAATGTATATATATTATAATATCTCAGAGCTAGTTGTTAACCCATTTCAATGATTATTTTTTTCATTTTGTCGAAAATTTAATTCTCTATCAAATAACACTAAAAACATTATTTATTTATTAGGAGAAACGGATTTTTTTTATTCGTTTTTTCGGATTCTACGCATCTCGAAACGTAAGCTCTCAAATTTTGAGCGAGGGTATTTTATTTTTTATTTCTTGGTCGATTACAAAGGTTGATTATTGAAAATAATAAACCAAAACCTTTGTAATTTTCTGAAATCTATGTATTTAATAAATGTCATTATATACGAATAATTAGTAGAAAATAATAATATTTTATTAAATTATAATCGAGAATCAATAATGTAAATACATGATAAGTATGTATTAAAAAACAATTGTATGAAATATATGAATCATTAGCAATGTTGAATAAAACCAAACAATTCCATTGACTATCATTACAGATTTTTTTATTCTCTAAAACCCATGAAGAGTCTTGAGTTCAGCACATATTTCAATTCAAATTCGTTATATTTTAAGCTATGACCGTTTAATAAAGTATTAATATTTGAAATGACGCTCAGCCTTCATTTTTACCATAATTTTGCTTTTATTTATTTAATGATACTTACAACTTTATAAAAAAAAATTCAACTAGTAAATGTAAAATAAGTAACAATTGGCTTGATAAACTATTGTGAAGAAGCTACCCAGCGGTAGCACTTCAATGTTTATGTCATTAGCAAGTCTCGAGGCCACCGTCTTTTCAGATATGGATTCACCGTCTATTTGGCCAGATGGTATGGAGTTATGGGGATCTACCAAGCCATCAAATTCCTCACGCATCCGATCCTTGCAAACCAAAATCCTCCGAAAGATCCTGAATGCTCCATATTTTTTCACCAATAAAACTATCCATAAAGACCTGAATATCCCATTAGTTGCAGACTTAGCCAGAACTAGATATACCTACTTTCATTCAAAACTACTCTGTGAGTGAGTCCCCATTTAATTATATTCTTATAAAAGTCCCGCTGGGACTGGGACTCGAACTCACAAGTCTGACGTTGGAAGACTAGCGCGCTAGCCACTCAGCCACCGGCTCTCCATCTACCTCACTAATAGAACCTTTAAAGTAAACCATATTTTTTCCTACTCTTCCATATTTGCTCAGTCGGCCAGTGTACCTCAAGGTAGTTTCTTAGGTCCAATCCTTTATACAGTTAATATTCCACTCCATCCTAGCACTGTCCTCAATATCTATGCGGATGAGACAAGTGTGTTATCCGTCCATAATGACCCAACTATTGCATCCCAAATCCTTCATTCCCACATAACAGGCATCGAGGAATGGTGTCGGGACTGGAGAACCAAAATCAATTCTAACAAATTACCTTTGACCTCCGTCGCAAACCGAAGATCTCCTGTCCCACTGTTTCCTTTAATATCACCCCCCTCACTCCTATAGAACGAATCCGATACCTAAGATTCCATCTTGGCAAACGTCTTACTTGAATTCCTAATAAAAATCTTAAACGACTAGAAACTACCCGTAGATACAGATCACTACAACACTTACTCGACAAACGTTCAAAACTTTCACTCTATTACAAACACCTCATATATGTTACCATTATCATGCCCATCTTGATGTATAGAATCGAGCTTTAGGGCTCTACTAAATCATCTAATTCGTCCCTCATCAAATCCTTAAATCCAAAATCCTAAATTCTCCTTACTTCGTCACTAATAAAATCATCCAATATACGACCTTGGTATCCCATTTGTTGCAGACTTTTCTCGTACCAGATATACAACTTTCAATTCCAAACTCCAAACCCACATAAACCCTCTTGTCCGCAATCTTATATATTCCAGATAGCTCTTCGAGGCGGTTGAAAAGAAGATGGTCTAGGTACCTAATTACTTAAATAGCCATCGAACTTCTATCACTGGGTAGTTTCTTCACCAGCTAGAACTCCAATATACATTTTACAAGAGGTCTCGAGGCCACTGCCATTTCAACCTTCTAGGAGGATGGTAAGGATGTGTGGAGCTGGATAAGGATTGAGCTAGGGGATTAGGGTGACGGATAAGGTTCTGATGGAATTTAGAGAATTTTAATGGTATAAGGTCTAAAATAAATGGAATATTTAGGTCGCGGTGTAAGGTATGGTTGGATACATAATAAGGAGCATTAACTATTGTTCGGAGGGCTTTTGATTGGAAGGATTGAATGCGTTTGATGTTAGAAAGTTTGGCTGTCCCCCACAGTTCAAGTCCGTAGGTCCAGATAGGTTTCAGTACTGTCTTGTATATTAGCAGTTTGTTCTCGATAGATAATTTAGAATTTCTGTTCAGTAGTCTGTATAATTGTCCGAATCGTCGATTAAGTTCTTGTCGTTTAAGTCTAGTATGCGGGTTCCAAGTTAGTCTTTTGTCCAGAAGGAAGCCAAGATACCGGGCTGTGTCGGAGAAAGGAAGCGGAACGGAGTTAAAGAGAACTGGAGGGCAATATTGTCTTCGAAGGGTAAAGGTGACATGTTTGCATTTGGATTGATTAACTTTGATTCTCCAGTTGTTACACCAGTCTTCAATTTGAGAAAGGTGCGTTTGGAGGCCTATAGATGCAATTTCGGGATCTAAGTGAGAGGATAGGATAGCTGTGTCATCAGCGTACGTTGCTAGGAAGGTATTAGGGCAAACAGGAATATCAGCCGTGTATATATTGTAGAGGAAAGGACCAGGGACACTGCCCTGAGGAACACCGGATTCGAATAATATTTCTAGCAAAACAACATAATTTTTTTCTCCAGATTAGGTTTAGTTAAATATTGATTTCAAGGAGCAAGGAAAAATTGTGCGGAGCGGGTACTTGGTTTTTATTATTATTCCAGCAAACACTTATTTTAGCTAAGTAATATTTTTTTCTCCAAAATATAATACTTTATATAATAAGTAGAACATCTTATTTGCTGTCAATCTTTTCGCTGCCAAAACATTCGCCTAAAAACTTGATAAACGTCAAGTTTTACAGCTGAGTAGTTTCTTCACAAGCCTTTTTGTTGCCCTTTATTATAATTCAACACTTTTACTTGTTGTATTTATGTTATATGCACTTGTGAAATTCAATAAAATATAAATAAAAACATTTTTTTAAATTTTATTTGACAACAAGTAATATGCAAATGCCTTTAGGCATATATTGTAACATCGATGACCATTACGGTAGTGTATCAGTCAGTAATGTTTGTACCAGTAGGTTTGGATGTCCAGCGAGTGAGTCGGGAAAATGTTTGTAATATTTTTTAATGATATCTGTTACGATTGGTATGTTGAGGTCTTTGTGTAACGATTTATTGGTTACGTAAAAGGGACAGTGAGTGATGAAGCGGAGGAATTTAGATTGAAAGATTTGAATTGTCTGCAAGTGTGATTTTTCGCATGAGCTCCACAAAAAAAAAAAAAAAAAAAAAAAAAAAAAATCACACTTGCAGACATAAATAAGCAAATAAATAAATAATGCTGAATTATAAGAAAATTTGGTATTTATTTTTAATTTTTTTATCCGCCTCTACCCTTAAGGGCCGTTGACGTGTTCTAAGGAGTTGTTGTTTGGTTGCAAGGGCAAAAAACTGCAAGTGGTTATTATAGCCCAAAACATCTTCAGAAGACGATTAACTTACCTATGATAAGGGGAAATAAAAAAACAAAAAATAGGACAAAACCAATAAGAATAAAACAGAACAATAGGAACAATAAACATTATGATGTTCTAAGGAGTTATATATAATATTCCTTATCTAGAAGAATTTCTTTCATTATTTTTTCTTAAACCAAACTTTATCATCAAAAGCTCGAATAATGTACCCACAATTAGCAAGCGTTGCAGAATTTGTTGGGTATTATTGCATTTTTTCCAGATTGTTGCTTTCAGACGTATTGAAAGATCCTTTCTTCTCTCCCTTCTCAATAAGTCCGATTTGATTGTTCCCATTTCGGACGTAAGGGATTCATTTTCTAACTACACTCCCATCCTATTAGTAGCCTTTTCGTAGAGTGGAATGCCCAATCATTCATATTGATTACCTTATTTTGATTATTGACGCTTCTTCTGGCTGAATTAATTGCTTCAGGTTCATAGGGTTCCGCATTAGGCCTGGGGCACCCATACCTTAACTACATCTTTAGATTTAATTATTGTTTGTTATTAATTTAGTAAATCTCTAATTATTGGGTTAGATGGTGATTGTGTGTCTGATCATTATTAATAATGTTCTTATTGAGAGAAATTGTAATATCTCTAATTATATATTGTATATATATTTTTTTTTATAAGATAAATGCTTAAATAGAGAGAGATAAAAACATTTATTAGCAAAAAATAATTTTTGGATGTGTTAAAAAAATCAAATAAAATTCTTGGTAAACCATTTATTTTAAATTATAATAGAGTAATACTGTTGAAATAGACAATGCAGCTCAAGCAATCTGTATCGACCCTTTCCATACGCTTCTTCAAAGTCTCAGTCTTGAACCTCTGCAGCGGCCTCCTTCACTTGAGGAAGGGTGGGAAAGGCATGGACATGTTCATACCGGGCATCATCCCTCCAAGAAGTGCCGGGGGCAGGAAGAAGCCGTAGGAGGCGGCGAAGAGGCAGGCCAAGGCGAGAACTGTTTGGATCATGGTGGAGTTGGCTGTGCTAGAGCTGCAGCTGGGGGGCCATTTATAGTGGATTCAAAACCGAGGTCTTGCTTATCTTATCTTTATTGTTCTGCATATTCGCAAAACTTAACTTTACTCTAGGCGGATATTGTAATGACTGCCACCCACGTCACTGCTTTCATGAAAGATTTTTCACTGATATCCCGAAATTTTCTTTTAATTATAAACGTTTTAGACAGTTAATTAGAATTTCATACTTAGCAAATTATAGCAAGGCTCGACAAAGTTAATTTTCATTATACAGTCGTGGTAATAGATAAGCATCAGCTATGCTTTGATTTTTAATAGTAATGAATTTGATCTAATGGAATATTTTTGTTTTTGTCAACTCATTTATATAATACACTTATTGAGATAAAAAAATAACATTTCTTATTTATAGGTTAGTAACTTTTAACTATTGGGTTGTTTCACATCAAATGTTCGTTTTTATAGATTCTGAAATACATAAAGGATTTTGCAGTTCTCTGTTGTTTTCTTCCGAATGTTTACATATTTAAAGTAAACTGTTACTAATCCTCTACCTTTGTATTATAAACATTAGCTTCCCAATCAATTACCCACATTTTAGTATACCTCCAAATATGAACATGGAAACACGCGATTTTCGAGTAATATTTTTGTACTAGTTTAAACTCAGCCACCCAGCAGCTGAGGCCGCTAGAAATTTTTGCTAGGCGTTTGGGGAAGGAGTGTTAATGAACGGACCATTCGCCGTTGGTTTGCTAAGTTTTCAGCTGGAGATACCGACTTGGAAAACTTGCGCCGAGGAAGACCTCCGTCCGTAATAGACAACGATGTCCTCAAACATGTAGAAGGAAACCCCTACCAAACAGTAAAAGGACTCTCAGTACAACTAAATGCAAGTGCATATACCGTTTCCAGACATTTAAAGTGTATTGGGAAAGTCAGCATTTATTAAAACATGAGGTTATGTTTAATTTTGGAAAAAAATGTATTAAGTGATGCAAATTCTATGACCACGACTGTAACTCTAAAACATTTGTGTGAGGAGTCAACACATAACAGCCTCCTATGCCCAATAATCGAACCCGGAAGATAGCTCAAGAATTTTTTAAATGGAATAAAAATCCTCGGTTATGCCGTCCTTCGAAGGGAAAGTAATATGGTGGTCCTGAATCTGTGCGATGTTAAGTACTCGCTAAAGATCCCTATTCTAATTAAACCTGGCTAAGTAAAGTTTAGGAGTCCCAACGTAGCACCATGTGATTAGCAACTTTTTAATAAACAAACCAACTATTGTTTGAAGTTGATTAAAAAATATAATAAAATATTCATAGAAAATTAAATAGTAAAAGAGACATAAAATAGTATAAATAGAATTCTCGTCCCCAAATAGTATACTTTAAAATTCCTCTTTAGTTTTTTCTTAATAGGAAAATATCCGGAATTTGATTTATTACTTAAATAACCTAAGATATTGGCTATATTAACACATACTAGTAAGACGCTCTAACCTTCCACTTGATCAAAAATTTTAGTAATTACATTAATACAATTGTAAATTTTAATATATATTCTATTATAATATGATATATATTTTTTATATTATTATTTAAATCATATAGAACAAGAGTAGCGATCAGTAAAATTACTATGAATAAAAATTTTAGGAATTACGCTGAAGCACCATGTTAAATGAATAAACAAACTAAATTAATCTGAAAAAAAATTAATAAGTTAAAAAATGTGGTATATTAGGAGATATAAATTCAATTTCTGTTATGAGACCCCTCATTTCCAGTCTTACCTACTTGCTTTTTCTTTAATTCCTGATAATCTTCCAAGGCATGTAAAAAGTGTATACTGAAATGTAAATAGTTAACACTTATTAACTAAGTCAAAATATGAATTACATCAGGAGGATGAAACATAGAAAAAAAAAAAAGTTGTCATATTCTGGTTTTCAGCAGTTTTATCACGAGATGTGGTATTGTGTTGGTGGAGTTAGTTTCTTATCTCCCTATTACCTGGTAGTTCCCTAGATTCGGGATGTAACGGAACGCCGGTTTAGTTCTTTTGTGTCATGTATTTTGCTTAAATTCGTCTGATTGGTCAGTTTTCTCCTATACTAGATAACCTAAACCATGCCTAAGTCGTAAGTATTTTGGTATCAATCCTAAAGTATATAATAAAAAAATTATAATATGAAATATAAAGTATTGCGATGGTAAACATTTTCGAATTCCAGTTTGCACCGGTAATAAACGTTTTTTAAGAGTCCCCTGAATCCAAATGACCTTGTCCCGCAAAAAGGTCTATGTGTTTTTACTTTTTTTAGACTAGATTACAGGGTTTACATATTAACATGTACATAAATATTTGTCAAATTTATTACACATAAGTATTTAAAGAATAATTATAATTGTACATTTAACATAACCCGTTTCACCATAGGTAAATCTTCTCACACCAATAGGAAAGCCTCTTTCACTTGAGGAACGGGAGACTCATGTTCATGCCTGGCATCATCCCTCCAAGAAGTGCCGGGGGCAGGAAGAAGCCATAGGAGGCGGCGAAGAGGCAGGCCAAGGCGAGAACTGTTTGGATCATGGTGGAGGTGGCTGTGCTAGAGCTGCTGCTGGGGGGCCATTTATAGTGGATTCAAAACCGAGGTCTCGCTTATCTTATCTTTTTGTTCTGCATATTCGTAAAATCGAAAAAGTGGCATTGTAAATATTGAACATTCAGAAATCTGAATAATTTTCGCTTCCTGCTACGTTTTCTTAAAGGATCAAACTTAAAAATAGCTTTTCTCACTTACTTTCACTTATATGAAATATATAGTAAGGAAAAGTATTGCGTGAAAATTTTTAAATTCCATTTTTCAACGGAATAACGTCTATTAGGGTACCCTAGTCCAAATTTATATGTAAAGTCTAGAAACGAAGAGACGAAGGAAACTGAAATATCACATTCAAGACGACTATATTACAGCAACTTTTTCATCAAAATCAGTTAACCAGAAAAGCCATTGTTCGCGTAACATGTACTCTCAATTCAATCAATGTGTCACAAGCGGCCATCTTTTTCTTATGAAAAACATATGGTAAGCTGAGAAGCCGAAGTACAGCAGAAGCGATTTCCATTACCTTCTTCTTTCCTTTGAGTACGATGCGATAAGAATGGAGTAGAGAAAGAAAAGGTGGCCCTAGTCTGGCAGGGAGAACGAAGAGATCAACTGAGAGGAACACTATACCACCAAGAAGTAATTATGTAGCCCACCTAAATTGTAATCTAAAACCTTTCCTATATGTTGGGAAAATGGACTAATATTTTATCCCAGCAGTTTTTCTTTCAGTCATTCAATACAGTTCTGGCTGTCACATGGTCTATCCCTAATCATTCTTTATAATGATGACCAGTATTATTGTATTTCAAACAGATGGAAAAGGTTATAGATTACAATTTAGGTGGGATACATACATTCCTTCTTGGTATACTGTTCCTCTCAGATATTCCTCTACTCCAACCTTATAACAGCTTACTCTGAAGAAAGGAGAAGGAAATGGTGTGTAGCGTGCTCGCTTCTGCTGTACATCGGCTTCTCTGTTTACCATATGTTTTTACTTTCACTTACTATCTATAGTAAGGGAAAGTATTGCGATCGTGATAATTTTCGAATTCCAGTTTTCAACGAAAATACACATTTTAGGGTCCCCTGAGTCCAAATAACCAAGTCCCGCATAAAGGTCTGTGTGTGTGGTAACTCCCGGACGGAAACGGTAAGTTCTATGAAACTGAAATTTCATAATTAAGACAACTATACGCCCGAGGCGTAACTAAAATCAGCATACCAGAAGAGCCACTTTATACCATGCATTTTGCACCTTTTTTTGATTTTCTCGAAAACGGTTCCGACGATTTTGTTTAAACTGGCTATATCGATGTAAAATTTAATGGGCTTTAATATTATTTAGGTTTCATTTGGATTAAAATGGTCTGACTGGGCTTAAATGCCGATATTTCAATTTTGTTAATTCTATAAAAATAACTATATTACCTTGTTACCACTGATAAAAAACAGGTAAATATGTAAGTTGTGCGAATTTGAAAAACAGCTAAAGAAGAAAACTGAAAAGAATATATTTTTAATGAACTTTTTTGTTTTGAACATTAGAACAGGAATATATATATATATATATGTATGGTATACCGTTGGAAAGCTAAAGATTTTAAATAAAATATTATCTCATACACAAGATTTTAAAAGTTAATTTAGAGTGATGAAAAGCCGATAAAACTAACTGATTATTTTAGATAAAAATATAATAGATTTATTATTATAACTTTATTATCTTGTTACTACTGATAAAAAACAGGTAAATATATAAATTGAATGAATTCGGTACCCAACTAAAGGAGAAAACTGAAAAAATATATTATTGTTTATGCATTTTTTTGTTTTTGATATACTGTTCGAAAGCTTGAGATTTTAGAAAAAATATTATCTCACACACAAGCTTTTAAAAGTTAGTAGAGAGTGATGAAAAGCCGATTAAACTAAGTGATTATTTTAGATAATAATATAATAGATTTTTTAATAAAACACATGTTTCTATAGAAATTCCACTTAATTAATTCTTTGATGGTTTTACTCATTTTTATCTCTAACTGTATTTGAAAATTCATGAATTGATTCTAAAAACGGAGATAAGTGAAAGTCGTGTGTTGCCCGCACCAGATTTTTTATAACAAAAAGATGTGGCACATTTATTGAACTGAGCGTACATGTTACGCGAACAGCTACTTTAAACCATGCATTTTGCACCTTTTTAAGATTTTATCAAAAACGGCTCTAACAATTTTGATTAAACTCGATATGTCGATGTGAAATTGGGTGGGCTTTAATATCATGTAGGTTTCATTTTTATTTAAATAGTCTCAATGAGCTTAAATGCCGATATTTTAAATTACTTCCTCTGAAGTACCTTTTAAGTTCGGAGATTTCATAAAATTAACCATGAACATAAAAACAGTAATATAGATGTATAATATACCGTTGGAAAGCTAACGAAAAAATATTATCTTCTATAAAAAATCGTAAAATTAACTTAGAGTGGCGAAAAGCCAATAAAACTAAATTATTGTCGTAGACAATTATGTAATAGATTATTTAATAAAACACATGTTCTATTGAAAATCAATTTGATTAATTCGTTAACAACTTAATTTTATCTCTTAATGTATTTTTAAAAATAATTATATGATTTTAACAACGGGGGTAAATCGTTTTATGCTCGCACCAGATTTTTTTCCTCAGTCCTCAGTAAGAAATATTTATACAGATGCAAAATCCATATGATGGTAGATTTACTTTTAACGTTAAATATTCAGTATGAAATACCTATTTTTGTCTTTTGATTAGTCTCAGTTTAGGTATCCGCTTAATTAATCCGTTTTATTTTTGTAAACAATTGTTTGTTTGTTTTTTGTGCTAATAAACAGATAAAAAAGACCTTGGACGAGGGCACTGCAAGCATTGTATATATAAATATTAGCGGAGAGATTTAACAGTGTATAGTCAGTCGCAAAAATGATTCAACAGTTGGTAGTACTGTTCTCCTTAGTGGCAGCTTCCTATGGATTCATCTTCCCGCCAGGACTTCTTGGCAACGGGTCCTTGCCCAACCTCCTTGGCGGTGGTGAAGGCGGTAATCCTCTAGCTCCTTTCTTAGGATGAAGAAGTCCTGTTTGGCTTATTTAGGTCAAAGATAGTCATAAACATGTTGCTGAACATATAAAATATATGTATTATAATTCAAGTCTTATCGAGATAATGTTATTCATAATTATATCAAAATAAATTGGTTTAATAGGTTAAAACTTTCTGATCTGTATACTGTATTTAAATTTCTAGATGCTATATCCAATCTATTAAATTGATTAAAGTATCACATATGTGTTATCCTTTAATAAATAATATTTCCTAGGTCCTCATGGAATGTATACGCTGGGCTATCTTTGAAAGAATAGTACTTCCAAGTGACAACACAAAATTGAGGGTGGTTCTATTGAAATAAATAAGTGGACTGTATAGATTTAAAATAAACAAAAATAATGAAAGCAAACGACGAATCACAATACATTGAATACACTGAAATACATATAAACAAGATAAGAAACAAATTAACCTAATAAATTTATATAAGAAAAAATTAACCTAATTATAATTAAACAGCTGTAAGAAAATGTAGGAAACAAAATAAACCTAATTAAAATATTGTAAAAATAGAAGAAACAAACTTAACTTAATTAATGCTTAAAGATGTAAAAAAATAGTTATCAAATTAAACAGTTTCTTGAATAAGAATTAAGAAATTAAATGTTCCATTAATAGATAAAGATAGGTTATATTCACGTGAAGATGTCCAGTTGAGTGTTGAAGAAAACGACTGCAAGGGCGGCTTGAACGAAGTCGTCTTGAGTATTGAAGAAAATTACCACAGGGCGGCTTAGACGAAGTTCTCTTGGGTGTTGAAAATGACCGCAAGGCGGCTCTTCCAAGTTGCCATGGGAACGATGAGAAGATGAAGAAATTCGTTTCCAAACGATCAAACGTTGAGAGGAATCTTGGGTCTATATACGGCACATCTTCACCGCTCAGACGCTAGCTTAAGACTCGACTGGCCACGAGGCAGTCAAAAAACAATTGAAAACGATCGTCTTCTTTTTCTTTCTCTTCTATTCAAAACTTTTATTATATTTATAATAACTTTTTTTTAAACAGATAATAAATAAAGATTAATACAAAAATGATCTATTGATAAATATCAAGAATTTATACAGTTTTCCTTTTTTTTCCAACATACCATAACATATGGCGTGAACATGGAAGGTATTGAAATGGAAGAATTTTCTAGAATAAATGATCGAAATCTGTGTTGGCAATATTATTTTAAATTATTCAGTTTGTTGTTCTTGTGTATTTTGATATTTTTCACAATTATTAGTTTCAAAGTATCAATTATTTGTTATAATAGAAAAAGAAAATAAATAAAAAAATTGATACTATTTTTTTTTAATTTATTTATTTAATGTCACTTTATGCTACTATGGCTAATCGGACGATGCTACAGTGGGAGTCCTAAATTTTGCCCATCCAGGTTTTATTAGGATAGGGATCTTTAATGAGTACCTGACATCGCACAGGCTCGGGACCACCTTTTAACGTCCCCTCCGAAGGACGGCGTAACTGAGGATTTTTTACTCCCATTAAAAAATCCTAGGACCAAAAATTAATACTTGATTTTATTTTTACTGATTATTCTAATTTTTTTTTTTTATACATATGAGCTTTATTTATTTCTCTTCGTGTTCGCATCTAGAACCAACACATCTTATTCTCATCAATTATCAGTACAGAGTAAAATTCATATTGCATATCAGAATACAACCCATTTCTCACATTTTAAGAGTGATATAATGAGAAACATTCTTATAAAGTATACCATTAGGAATGAATCACTTTATATAATAATTAAACACTCCTAACACTTGTTATGGTCAAACATTTATTGATCTTTTTGAAGGCGGCCTACTTTTATATATTAAATGCTTTAAATAGGCCTAAAGATAAGCATAGTTTTTGCACGAAAATTCTTAATATTTATACCATTCTTTTCATTATTTTAAAACCATACATTAAGAGCCTACACAATATAATATGAAGAAATATATTTTTTAATCTTTTTTCTATAAAGATGAGTTAAAAGTCAATTCATTAATCAATAGAACTATCTCTCAATTTTCTTTATTTTTTTACTAAATCAATAATAATTATTATAACATAATTACATTAGTCATGCTTGGGGTCACTCTAAAAATTGTATATTATTGAGACACAACTTTATACAATTTTAACTACTTTGTAATTCATCACGAAATTATCTTCCTTGAAACACTATCATATTTTGATGGCATGACAATTTATATCGCTGGGTGCACACAAGTTAGCTGACGGGCCTCACACTTGGAAAAGAGGCTATGATTGAATCAATATTTTATTACAATATATGCTTGAAAAAGTGCTTCCAGGACTAGGATTCGAACTCACAACGTTTGGCATGGTATACTAACGTGCTAGCCGCACGATCATTGGCTCTCCTAATAATATATTAATAATAATATCAAATATAATATCGTTATATAACCATTGGATGATCATAAACAATTGAGTAATATATTGTCAATTCGCGCCATATCGCGTCAATGTGTCAATAATATATACATAAACACATTTAAGTATTAGTAAATTATTGCAGCATTGTCAGAAGGAAAAAATAACTAATGAAAATATGCATTAATTTATTTTAGTATATAATTGATAAATTATTGAAGAAATCACTTAATTATTATTAATCTGGGTAGCAATAGATATTATATCTTTATTAAAATATTATTATATTATTTAAGATTTGTGATGATTTCCTTTCCTTTAATTAATATTGGTATATTGGTGGCTCAGCCTAAGGATGGAGCGAGAGGGTTGCCTCCTTGTCCACCGCCGAAGAGGTTAGGCAAGGACCCGTTGCCAAGAAGTCCTGGAGGGAAGAAAAATCCATAGGAGCCTGCTACGAAGGAGAAGAAAACTACCAACTGTTGGATCATGTCTGCTGCTGACTGCATCTCTCTGCAATCGCTGCCAATGTATATATCCTCGTTCGAGGTCATATTTATCAGAGAATTATCTAAAAAATATAAAACAAGCTGCATTTAGTACTTTTTTTGAGAAAGGTATAATAGGTTTCTCATAAAAAGCATTTCTGTTAGTGCATTAACAAGATTCTTTAAAATATGTCCCTATGTTATTTATTTACAAATATTTTTATTGGAAAAGAGATATCTTTTACACCAATGAATGATCGAAATGAATATCTTTCAAGACCTTTAAGTAGTACACGTATTAGGTAAAGGGTATTTCGTACTTTGCCTTATTTGGAAGCACTGCTCTTTTCCCAAAATCATATAAATCTTTCAGATACACAGCTTTATCTACTATATTTGCTTTATCTACTATATTTAGCTTATTTTTCCTTCTTCAAAAGAATTGAACATTATATTATAACGTCTCTTATCTCCAGTTAAATCAAACATTTTTCATAGACAACTTTTTTTTTTATTCATATTTTATTGAATTTTACAACTGTATTAACATAAATACAATAAGTAAAACGATTGAATTAGAATAAAGGGCGTGAAAGGCTTGTGAAGAAACTACCCAGCGGTAGAACTTCGATGTTTATTTAAGTAAGTAGATCCCGAGGCCATCTTCTTTTCAATCGCTTCGGAGGGTTTTCAGGAATATGTGAGGTTGATAGGTTGCGGACTAGAGGGTTTATATGGGCTGGGAGTTTGGAATTAAAAGTGGTATATCTGGTACGAGAAAGGTTAGGATATTAAGGTCGTTATGGATTATTTTATTTGTGACGAAATAAGGAGCATTTAGGATTTTGCGAAGGATTTTGGATTGTAAGGATTGGATACGGGAGGAATTAGATGGCTTAGTAGAGCCCCAAAGCTCGATTCCCTAGACAACTTTGAAATTTAAATTCGTTCTAAGACATGGCCAATCTTTTTTTTTTTTTTTTTGTTCATTCCTACATTGCCATTGAAGGCTATACGGGGGTTTATCAGTCAGGGAGATGAGAGCAGAGGATAAATGCCGAAATAAAATTCCCCGGGACGAGACGCGAACTCGTAATTATTTGGTTTTCGAGTTTTTCGTCATCTGTGGTAGCTAGGTTCAAAGATACTCGCACTAACCCACTCAGCCACCTCGCCCCCCAATGAGTAATTATTACTTCTATAATCATATAAGTATTAAAAGAATCAGTTGACTGAGGACTCCATATCTGCCCGCATATTGTCCTTGATAAAACCCTAGGAAAGAAGCTGGGTGAGAGACCTCTTGACATAATAGTAATAGACATCCACAACAGGAAGATTTGTCGTTAGGGAAAATCTCTGTCTATCATGACTATCATGACACTATCATGACTATCATGACACTATCATGACTATCATGACACTATCATGACTATCATGACACTATCATGACTATCATGACACTATCATGACTATCATGACACTACATCCCATGTTTTCAAGCAAATTTACTGATTTTCGCCCCAAGACTGGTACGAATAAAATAAAATAAATTAAAATGATCTAATGTACACTATTTATTTACCGAGTATTCTAATTAGGGCGGTTTTTTTTCTAAACATTTTTGATGGAATATAAAATTTTCCTTGCTAAACACTCAAAGAGCTAATTCAAATGGCTTTTTTTCGTATACACTATAACTTATGAAAACGCTAAATCGTACCTCGTTAAAGTCTTGGGTTCTACACCTTCACAACCGAAATTTTAGCACTTCTGACAATATTGTTAAAACTAATTAATACAGCAGAGCTCTTTTATGCTTTAATCCTTATCCACTACTCTATCTTATTCTCTAACACTAAATCAAGTAATTGCTCAACAAATGGTGGATGTTCTTAGCAGTACCTTACCACTAGTTAGATTTTATATTTCATAATGCAGATTATATATAATGTTTTAACTTAGCTTGATCATCGACAAAAGATGATGTAAAATGATACGAGGATATGAAACTGATGAAATCCATATATCGGACAAAAATAAAAAAAGTTTTATTAATACTAATGAGATGATATAGTTAATTTCTTATGGATCAACAAAATTAAAGGTAGTTTAGAGGAGAAAAATTAAAAACAAAGGTATTTAGGCACTACCATTTATTTTAATTAGAACGCAAACTACACGATATTAAATCTTAGATAGATAAAGCACGTTACATAAAAATCGTTAAAGCAGTTTTTGAGAAATTAAGCAAGTTCAAAATGCGTATCATAAAATGACTTTTATAGTTTTGAAATACATTTAAAGATGCAAATATATTATTAAGGAATGAATTAAATTGAAGTTCGATAGAAACATGTGTTTATATTGGGTTGTGTCACATGAAATGTCCGTTTTCAAGGTAAAGGATTTTTATTAAAAATACGATATGAAAACAAGATAATTTTATTCGAAGTATCTACCTTCTTTTTCTACACATTTTTCCCAACGTGACACCAACTTTTTTATCCCCGAACTGAAAAGCTCTGAGCTTTGAAGTGAAATAAAATCTGAAAACGCACTTTTCACTTGATCATCATTTTCAAAACGTTTTCCTTTGACGAAGTTGTCTATATTTTTAGCGGCCTCAGCTGCTGAATGACCGAGTTTAAACTCGTACAAAAATATTACTCGAAAATCGCGTGTTTCCATGTCCATATTTAGGGGTATACTAAAAAGTGGGTGATTGATTGGGAAGCTAATGTTTATAATACAAAGATAGAGGATTATTAACTGTTTACTTTAAATATGTAAACATTCGGAAGAAAAGAAAAGAGACCTACAAAATCCTTTATGTTTTTCAAAAACTATAAAAATGGACATTTCATGTGAAACAACCCAATATTAAATAATCTATTAATCTTTAAAATTCGTTGTATTAGAAAATATTTTCTCTAAAACCTTTAGCTATCCAACGTTATACTGCACATTTATATTATTTACTAATCTTTTGTTCAAAAACTGCATAAAAAATATATTTGTACTTTAACCCTTAATTTGTTCATCAAATTTACTTAACTTGCATATTTAACCGTTATTTATCAATAACTTTAGAGAAAGAAAATTTAAAATATCGGCATTAACAGCCCTGTCAGACTATTTCAATCAGAATGAAACCTAAATGTTTTTAAAGTCCATTAAATTTTATATCGATATAGGCAGTATAATCTAAATCGTTAGAGCGGTTTTCGAGAAAACCGTTAAAAGGTGCAAAATGCATGGTATAAAGTGGCTCTTCTGGTGAGCTGGTTTTGATGAAAAAGGTATAGTAACATCTCGGGCGTATAGTTGTCTTAAATATAAATTTTCAGTTACGTACAACAATTAATTTTAGTCCTGAACTTAACGCACACATTTCACAAGTTATATATACTCAGGAGTTCATTTCAGTTGAAAACTAGAATTCGAAAATTTTATGATCGCAACCCTTTCCCTTGCTATATATTTTAAATATAGGTATGTATATATACAGGGAAGCAAAATGTATTATTTAGTTGTCTAAATTTTCAATGCCTACCATACCAGTTTTGATTTTGCGAATATGCAGAACAAAAAAGATAAGATAAGCGAGACCTCGGTTTTGAATCCACTATAAATGGCCCCCCAGCAGCAGCTCTAGCACAGCCAACTCCACCATGATCCAAACAGTTCTCGCCTTGGCCTGCCTCTTCGCCGCCTCCTATGGCTTCTTCCTGCCCCCGGCACTTCTTGGAGGGATGATGCCAGGCATGAACATGACTCTCCCGTTCCTCAAGTGAAAGAGGCTTTCCCTTCAGAGAAGATTTGGTGAAGGTGAAACGGTTTATATTAATTAAATGTATAATTATATTTCTTCTTTTAACACTAAATGTATAATAAATTTAACAACTTTATATCTACATATTAATTTATAAACCCTATGATCTAATTAACTATAATTGAGATACTCTCAAATGATAGATCATTGATGTAGAATATGGTTCTTGAAATTAAAATATATCGTACTATCCAAATTTACAATATGATCATTAGAACAAGGTATTTGATTTGATATACCCTACTTTAATACTAATAGCTTTAAAAAAAAAAAAAGTCACGTTGCAACTGAACTGAATAAAAGGCCGTTTTGACGAGCCAATCACTCGTGGAAAATCAGCAAGTGAGCTTGTTAAAATTGTGGTCATACTCTTAAACTCATTCCGAGAAATTGAAACTTCTAAACGGGCGCAGTGGTTCTGGTTATGCCTGAAACATCGGACCAGCAGAAAGAAAAGGATTTCCATACAATTTTACTTGGTCAGCTCTTCGATTTTGGCCATAATTAATCATATAATTTGAATTTTTATTTAAAAACTGAAACCTTTAAGTTAAAAAATTAATTACATCAAATATATATCTTTTTTATCCTCAATTTTTTTTTTCACACCTGTCAATATATGTTGACAATCAGCGAATGTGATGATGAAGGAATGGTTGTTGGCGTGGTAGGCATGATGGAGAGAAGATACCCAGCGGCACCTTTTCCTGGCGTGCTTCCTATTATAGACTAGTGCTCTATCCACTCGACCACGCCGCTCCCATAATGTATTAAATGCTTAAATAAAAATGACGACTGAAGAACAAAATTTACACCATGCACTAGGGAATTAAATTATTTCTTTAATGTTGTTTTTTTTTTTTTTCATCCTGGTGAGCAATTACCTTTTATTTAATTAATTTTTTATTGTCTAAAAACCTAACAAAATTTTTTTGTTTATGTCATGGGCCTTTACCTTTAAAATATTATATCAATTTTACGACTTTTTTTTTTTTTTTTTTTTTTTTTTTTTTTATTCATTGAGCAATATTACAATCTGTCCAATTCAGGACATTTTTAATAGTGATAACGTACAACATTCATACTACATTCACACGATATATACAAAACTATAAATTTATATAATAATAATAATAAAATATACATATATACAAAATAAGATCAATAAAAATATATACAATAGTCACTCATACCTATATACAATTCACAAGCATACAGCACGTGAGTGGAGAATCTAGCCAATGCTAGAACTCCAATTGCAATTTTTTTTTTTTTTTTTTTTTTTTACGACTAAAAAAAAAAAAAAAAAAAATTGTTATCATAATGTTATCTAGTACACCTTATATGAGGCGATAAATATACAAAGATTTACACAAACTTTTTTTTTTTTGTATTATATTCTAGATTTTATCGAAAATTTCATAAATTCCAGTTAAAGAAAAAGTAATTCATAACTGAAATAATATGTTATTAAAGAGGATGGTCTCCATACTTTAGAGTTACACTCCGGCTTAATTAACAGAATAAATAATATTTTGTCAAAGCCGGGATTCGAACCCAGGACCCGGAGAACAGTAGTCTAGCGCTCCATCCACTAGACCACCCCGCACCTTGAATTTAAAAAAAAAAAAAAAAAAACATCAACAATAAAAATGTATTACAAATGCCATTCTACAAATAACATTCTAAAGGGTTTCTCATAAAGTTTAGCCATATCGTGGGATAAGATAATAGAGGTAAATCAAACGGTTAGAAAGATCAATCAAATTTTGAGTGAATAAAATTTGAGGCTGATTTCTACTTGACCACTCATTATTGAAAATAATTGCACTACGTTTCGGCTACAATGCCATCTTCAGGTGCAATGGAACTAATTTGATCTAATGTGAGTAGCTGCTTTCAAGCCAAAGCCTCGTGTCTAAATCCAGTTATGTGTCTAAATGTTACAGCAACTTCTTCATCGAAACCGATGAACCAGCAATTTCACTTTACACTCACTTTTCTCAAAATTAAAAACAAATTTGTTAAATTTTCTTTTAAATAGGTGGAAATAATCAGGAGACAGGTTAGGATTACAAAAGCGTTAACTTCAGTTCTAGTGTTGTTTTCTGACGATGTCGCTGTGATTGTTGTAGGAGATGAAGAAACAGAAGTGATGAATCGGCGTCCGGATGTTGTGAAGGTGACATTGATGATGAACTTGTGGTGGTATAAAGAGATGTAGTATTTTTATAAGATGAAGCATACATGTCTCAGATGTGATCGTTTCCGAAGTTTGCGTGTCGACTGTAGAAACTATTAAAGGTTGATTATAATATTGGGTTGTGTCACATGAAATGTCCGTTTTCAAGGTAAAGGATTTTTATTAAAAATACGATATGAAAACAAGATAATTTTATTCGAAGTATTTACCTTCTTTTTCTACACATTTTTCCCAACGTGACACCAACTTTTTTATCCCCGAACTGAAAAACTTTGAGCTTTGAAGTGAAACAAAATATGAAACCGCACTTTTCACTTTATCATCATTTTCAAAAAGTTGGAGACAAATCCGGAGAATATGGTGGGTGCGGAAGAACTTCGTAGCCCAGTTCTTTCAATGTTTTGAAACATGGGGTCTTACTGCCGCTCAGTGAGATCATGAGGTACCCATGTATCGAGCTTTTTTACTTTCTCTATACACTTTAAATGTCCGGAAACGGTAGATGCACTTGAATTTAGTTGTGCTGAGAGTCCTTTAACTGTTTAATAGTGGTTTCCTTCTACTGTATGTTTGAGGACATCGTTGTCT
This sequence comes from Piezodorus guildinii, assembly GCA_023052935.1. Classification (NCBI taxonomy): domain Eukaryota; kingdom Metazoa; phylum Arthropoda; class Insecta; order Hemiptera; family Pentatomidae; genus Piezodorus; species Piezodorus guildinii. The sequence continues at coordinate 212,334,893 of CM041292.1, read as the reverse complement.
ATTACGGACGGAGATCTTCCTCGGGGCAAGTTTTCCAAGTCGGTATCCCCAGCTGAAAACTTAGCAAATCAACGGCGAATGGTCCGTTTATAAACACTCCCTTCCCCAAACGCCTTGCAAATATTTCTAGCAGCCTCAGCTGCTGAATGGCCGAGTTCAAACTTGTACAAACATATTACTCGAAAATCGCGTGTTCCCACGTTCATATTTGGAGGTATACTAAAAAGTGGTTATTATAGGTGGAATAGCCAGGAATCAGTCATTTTTGAAAAGTTTTTAATTTTGCCAACGTTTCGGCTCAAGCTTGTGAGCCATCATCAGGGCATTACTGAGCCATTTCCAAGCATAAACTGAGCTCAGTTTATGCTTGGACATGGCTCAGTAATGTCCTGATGATGGCTCACAAGCCATGAATGATGACTGATTCCTGACTATTCCACCTATAATAGTTTTCTACAGTCGACTATACATCCTCAATCAAAAATAAAAACTGAGCTCAGTTTATGCTTGGACATGGCTCAGTAATGCCCTGATGATGGCTCACAAGCTTGAGCCGAAACGTTGGCAAAATTAAAAACTTTTCAAAAATGACTGATTCCTGACTATTCCACCTATAATAGTTTCTACAGTCGACTATACACCCTCAATCAAAAATAAAAAGTGGTTAATTGATTGGGAAGCTAATGTTTATAATAAAAAAGTAGAGGATTAGTAACTGTTTACTTTAAATATATAAACATTCGGATGAAAACAACAGAGACCTGCAAAATCCTTTGTGTATTTCAGAAACTATAAAAACGGACATTTCATGTGAAACAACCCGATAGCTAGATATATCAGGATAGATCATTACTGAATAGAGCTATAAAAAGATAAATACATTATTTCAAAATCATTTGCTCTAATTCATATAATTTTATCCTAATGCTAGTTTATATTCCGCAATATGAATAGACATTTATGAAACACCCGGTAAATACCTTGAGAATTCATCGAAAAATCTTCGAATCACCTAAGTTAATGTTCATCTTTGCAAATTTTACTTATCAGATAACAATGACCTTACTGCAATAGTATATATTGGCATATAGCACAAGACAGAGTACAATCAGTTGCAGAAGCAGACATGATCCAACAGCTGACAGTATTCCTTTCCTTGGTGGCCGCCTCCTACGGCTTCTTCTTCCCTCCAGGACTTCTTGGCAACGGATCTCTCCCAAACCCTCTGGCGCCCTTCTTAGGCTGAAGAACTGAAAACAGTTATAATTGAAGATGGCTGTGAGTGGTAACATCAGAGATAGACTAGAAAAACTATAATCGTGGAAAAGCATTAACTCCAATATTTCATATTATATGTAAATATTATAAGAAATTAGGTTTAAGAAAATAAACTTATAAATTTTAACATATATTTTGTTAAATTAATTATGTTCCCATTCCGATTAATCTATAATGACCATGCCTGAGTGCATACCATTATATGAAGTGCATACCACGTACCATCTACACATGTACATACCATTTCGATGTGCAATAAGGATGGTATTGGATAAATTCGTCTTCAAACTCACTGGCGTTATTTTTTCCAGAACTTTTAAAAAACTGATTTTTGAATAATTCTGGATGAATAAATCAGCTAAATGTCGGATGTTATCTGACCAACAATAAGATAAACCTGTGCAATAAAATTGATAATGAAATTAAAAAAAAAAAAAAAATCTATGTGCTATGAAATTCTAAAAAAAAAACTATTCTACCAATTGTAAGTATAAAATTAATCTTTTTAGAAGCTATAAACTATGGTTAAATACTTATTTGTGTAGTATATATGGATCTAGTGAGGATAAGGTTTAGGATTGCAAGAAGTTTTGAAAATGTCATTATATTTTTACTTTCGTAATCGTGGACCCTCACCACAAAACACAGGAGTCAGATACAAGCGATGGAAATGAGGTATCTACGAAAAATAGAAAGAAAAACAAGAAGAGATAGAATAAGGAACGCCACCATACGGGCTAATCTCGATGTCAAACCAGCGGAGACCATACTGGAGGAGCAAAAACTGAGGTGGTTTGGACATCTTCTTAGGATGGATCCAGACAGAAATGCCAGGAAGACCTACGAGACCCGCACGGAAGGAAAAAGACCCAGAGGAAGGCCGCGCATCTCCTGGGAGGATAGTGTAAAGGAAGCATTCAGGAAACGAGGAATAAATTGGGACAGGAGAGCAGAGTTGGTGCAGGAGAGAGACAACTGGACCAGGCTCTATAAGCAGGACCCTCACACCGAACAGCGGTAGAAGGGGAAATGATTATGATGATGATGATGATGATTTTTACTTTCACTTGATATATATAGTAAGAGAAAATATTGCGATCGTGAAAATTTTCGAATTCCAGTTTTCAACGGAAATACACGTTTTAGGGTCCCCTGAGTCTAAATAACCAAGTCCCACAAAAAGGTCCGTGTGTGTGTGGTAACTCCAGGGCGGAAACGGTAAGTCCTGTGAACCTGAAATTTCATATTTAAGACAACTATACGCCCGAGACGTAAAAAAACGTTTTTCATCAAAATGAGCTTACCAGAAGAGGCACTTTATGCATTTTGCACCTTTTTTCGATTTTGATAAAACTCGCTATATCAATGTAAAATGTAATGGGTTTTAATATCATGTAGGTTTTGTTCTGATTAAAATGGTCCGACAGGGCTTAAATGCCGATATTTTAAATTTTCTTCCCCTAAAGTACCTATAATTTTGTAGATTCAATAAAAATAAATATATTATCTAGTTCATGCTGATGAAAAAAAGGTAAATATATAAATTGAATAAATTCCATACCCAACTAAAGGAGAAAACAGAAAAAATATTTTTTTAATGCAATTTTTCGTTTTTGAACATAAGAGGAGTAATATACATGTATGATATACCGTTGGAAAGCTAAAGATATTAGAAAATAATATTATCTCATACACAAGCTTTTAAAAGTTAATAGATAGTGATGAAATGAACATAAAACTAACTGCTTATTTTATATAATAATATAATAGATTTTTTAATAAAACACATGTTTCTGTATAAATTCAATTTAATTAATTCCTTAATAGTTTCACGTATTTTTATCTGAGTAAGTGAAAGTCGTGTGTTGCCCGCACCAGATTTATTTCAATTATGTTTTCTTAGTGGTCTTGATTATATTAATATATATGGATATATATTACCTTTTTATTCTAAGGTTCCGGAGCTATTCGGATAATATCTAAATATTACATAGTCCGGAGCTATACCTCATTAACTAAAGGAAATTCAATATTTTTCTTGCCAATCACTTAAAACTACTTAACCTGGAAGTATATACATTTTTCTTTTAAGAGTCCCTGATATTGTTGGATTGGTTCCACCAGTTTCTCCAAAAAAATCTATTGGAAATTAGGATAGAATAGAAAAAAATGTAGTTTTTATATAATTGCCCGCTTTTTTTCAAGTTTTTACACTTTTTTTTTTTCTAATCATCTTTTACAATATGACTTTGTAGATTAGAGGAATTTTCTTTAATCGCATTAGATTTTTTTATTAATGCTTTCATTTTTATTAATTGTTTTCCAACTTTAGAATATATTCATATTTATTTTAACTTATTCCAATGATTTCATAGATTATCTTTATCTACTATAAGCTATAAAAACAATTTAAAAAATAATAATTAAATAGGGAAAAATCTTCATTGCTTGAGTGTTGACAAATATAAAAGTCTATGTGAAGTTTTTGTCGTAGTTGAAAGGCATTTTTTGTGCCGATGGTATTAAGTGGCACTTTTAATAAGCCGATTTTCCCATCCCAAAATATTCCTCATACTTTTTTTTATTTATTTTTTTATTTTTTATTATTGCATGTTAAAATAAGACAACGATTTATATCCAGATACATCGAGATATTTGAGCTCCGATTCTGCTCACTTATTTTTGTATATAGGACTTTAGCTAACCTGTATAAAGCATTACAAAACTAGTATCCATAACAGTGAAAGCAAAAAACCGGTACTGGACATTGAATTTTTTTTTTAATTATTCGTGCATTTTGTTATGAAAAACCAGTTCTTTTTATGCTTGAAACAAAAGTCAATACCTTAACAATTTTCGTTGCTACATTTGTTTCTTCATCGTCACCTTCTGATTTACAAAGGATCACACAACATAGTTATCTACATATGTCATTTAATTCCTATGTTAGGTTTCTGACACGAAATTTCGAAGATAGTTATCTATTGACCTTGTATTTTTTTACTATTCCAAAAATTTTCCTAATTTAATACAATAAATAAATAATAGACATACTTACGTTTTAGTATTATCTTAAAATATTATTAATAAAATTACAAAACTATATCATGTAAAAGGAATATAATGAAGTTACAGAGAATGATTGATTTTCTGAAGTTTATCGTGAATATTTTTTGTAAATAAATGATAAGGTACAATAAAGTTAAGACATTGTAAGTTAAATATCAAATCGGATCAAAAAAGTGTGTACTATTTGTAGTTTCTCATGTATATGAACTTATTTTTACTAGTAAAGGATTTTATATTTCTTACTTCATATATTTTTAAATGATGTGGAAATGGATTTATTTTTATCTACAACTATAATGAGATTTATTATCGTTTAATATATTTCAATGAATATTTAATACTTAAATTTAACACATATTAAAGCGTAACTGACATCAGTACGATTAATTATGACATTTTTTGCACGAATAGGGTCATAGTAAAACAACATATTTTTGATGAGAGACGTATATTGTCAATATAATCAGAAAAATTAATTAGTGTAGCGAACGAGTAAAAAGAATTATTAAACAGAATCCAAAGCGTTAAGAAGTATATCATTTAATAATGCATTCCAAACAGTTAATGGAGAATTGTCTTTATTCATATCTCAACCATCATAGCCTCCAAACATCCACCGAAATAGCCTAGACCTATAACAAAGCACATGTCTTCATCCTAAGAAGGGTGCCAGAGGGTTTGGGAGGGATACGTTGCCAAGAAGTCCTGGAGGGAAGAAGAAGCCGTAGGAGGCGGCCACCAAGGAGAGGAATACTGTCAGCTGTTGGATCATGTCTGCTGCTGCAACTGACTGTACTTTACGTGTCAATATATACTGTTGGATCATGTCTGCTGCTGCAACTGACTGTACTTTACGTGTCAATATATACTGTTGGATCATGTCTGCTGCTGCAACTGACTGTACTTTACGTGTCAATATATACTGTTGGATCATGTCTGCTGCTGCAACTGACTGTACTTTACGTGTCAATATATACTGTTGGATCATGTCTGCTGCTGCAACTGACTGTACTTTACGTGTCAATATATACTGTTGCAGTAATGTCCTTGTTCAAGTTCATTGTAACATGATATATAATTTGAAACGATGAACATTAAGTTAAGCGATTCTAAAACATTTGAATGCCTCATAAAGGAAAATTATCTGACTCACTAAAAATTATTTGAGTTACGGCCAAGCTATATTTTATAAAATATACAAGCTGACTTGGCAAACGTATGTTCAGACATATATTTTATTTCTAGGGAATATTTTGGTTGTTAAATAAAAAACATCGAATATATTGTAAGTGTGTGGGATTGGGGCCTATGGCAGTAAGAGGATTGGACGATAGACGGTAACCATCCATTCATTTTCCCAATTCAAAGTATTTCATATGAGCTAGTTCACATATACTTGAAAGCTGAAGATTTTAGAAAATTATTATTTTATATATATACATTTGTATTAGGTAATGCAAAGTAACGAATAGGGCTTAAACTTATTACTGATTAAAATACATAACAATTTATTTAAATTTACTATAGGCTTTTTTTTTATTATATATTAGTATAGGCTTATGATTCCATAGACCGTCAGAAGCTTTATAACATCATGATTGAACAGGGGATACCTAAAAAGTTAGTAAACCTAGTAGAGATGTGTTTGTCGGAAACATTTCATAAAGTTAGAATCGGTCATAAGTACTCCGAGAAATTTGAGGTGCGATCGGGTTTGAAACAGGGTGACTCCCTTTCACCTGTTTTGTTTAATATAGCTTTAGAATATGCTATAGAAAAGATGATGTGTACCGAGAAAGGCTTAAATATGGGTGACAAGATTCCGGTTTTGGGGTATGCCGATGATTTGGTACTGCTAGGTGAAGACACGGAAACTATACAACTAAATACAAGTGTGTTAATAAAAACCGGTAAAGAAATAGGTCTCGAATTAAATACCGATAAGACGAAATATATGATTAGTTGTAGAAATGGTAGCGATCTTGATGATATTAATATTTCAGGTCATACTTTTGAACACGTAGAGAAATTCAAGTATTTAGGTTCAATGATAACAAGAAAAAATGAAATCCAGGAAGAAATAAAGTCCCGGTTAAAGGTGGGAAATACGTGTTATTATTCAGTTGCTAAATTACTTAGCTCGCGGCTTCTGTCTAAAAACTTAAAGGTTAGAATTTATAAAACTATTATTCTTCCAACGGTTCTTTACGGATGCGAAACTTGGCCGCTTACTTTGAAGGATGAACAACGGCTTAAGGTTTTCGAGAATAAGGTACTGCGTAAAATATTTGGTCCGAAGAGAGATTAGGCCACTGGGGAGTTTAGAAGGTTGCACAACGCGGAATTGAGGAGTTTGTACCCTGTGAATATAATTGAGTTGATAGCATCGCGGAGACTCAAATGGGCGCGTAAAGTTGTTGGGCTTAGTGAGGAACGGATTCCGAGAAAGTTGGTATTCGCTGAACCGACTGGCAGGCGTCCGAAAGGTAGGCCGAAGCGTCGATGGGAGGATTGCATTAAGGCTGATCTCGGGAGCTTGGGCTTGACCGGTGAACATTGGACGAGTCTGTGTAGGCGAAGTTTGGTGGTATCGGCATCGAACCTTCGGGTTCGGTAAGCCTAATATTATTATTATTATTATAGGCTTTTTTAAATTTTGTTTTTTCTTTCAAGTTTTGTTAAATATCTCTTTAACTGATTTTAGAAGCCGAGGCTAGTGAAAGCCGTTTGTTGCCGCACCAGATTTTTGTAATGCGAACGAAATTTAAATTATTTTTATATTATCCGAAAATTCTAAATTCGCGAATTAAGAATGCAAGGGTAAAACAAAAATAATTGTTTGTATATTGGGACACCTTTATATAGTGGTACAATATACAAATTTGGGATTCATTGTTTATTTCTTTTTCTTTTCTTAGTTGTTTTTTTTTTTTGCACCAACAATAAAAACAATTGACGAACAAATAAGTTTTAGCAAATAAGTGCCATATTGTAATGGATTTCCAATGAATGTTTTAAAACTCTGCAGATGTATTCTATACAAATAAAGATTGATGTAGTAAAAAAAAAAAAATGGGATTTATTGAAATGTCTATGATTAAAGAGTTAGTGGAAAATGCGATTTTAATTTGTTTAAGAATAGCCGGATTTCTTATTTTTTTGTTATACATCATTATAGCTTACTTTTTGTTTTGTTTATTTATTTATATTCACTTTATACTACTATGGCTAATCGGACAATGCTACAGTGGTAGTCCTAAATTTTGCCTATCCAGGTTTTATTAGGATAGGGATCTTTAACGAGTATCTGACATAGTATAGGCTCGGGACCACCTTTTAACGTCCCCTCCTAAGGACGGCGTAACTAAGGAATTTTTATTCCCATTGAAAAATTCTAGGATAACCCGCATAGGAGGTGACCTTTGGCATAGGAGGCTGTTATGCTAACCGCCCAACTACAAGTGATTCCATTATAGCTAATAGTAGTTTTTTAATTTTAATTTTTCCAGCTACACCTATATAAATATAAATATTATAAAATATAGAAATTCGCAAGCTTCCGACGAGATAAGAAAGACCTCGAACAAGGACACTATTGAAACTGTATATATTGGCGTATATAGCACAAGATAGAGTACAGTCAGTTGCAGCAGCAGACATGATCCAACAGCTGACAGTATTCCTCTCCTTGGTGGCCGCCTCCTACGGCTTCTTCTTCCCTCCAGGACTTCTTGGCAACGGATCTCTCCCAAATCCTCTGGCGCCCTTCTTAGGCTGAAGAACTGAAAACAGTTATAATTGAAGATGGCTGTGAGTGATAACATCAGAGGTAGAATAGAAGCCATGATCGTGGAAAACCATTAGCTACTTCACGTCAATAATTTCATTATATATGTAAATAATTGATAACAAATTAGGTATAAGAAAATAAAATTATAAATTTCAACATCTATTTTTTTTTCTTTAATTATGCTGATGATCCCATTCCGGTTTATGTATAATGATAATGCCTAAAGCTGTACCTAAAAATGGAGTATTGCCTTCATGCACATACCAACTAGATGTGCAATAAGGATGTTTTTGGAAGAATTCATCTTCAAAGTAATTGGCTTCTATTTTTTTTCTAAAACCTTTAAAAAAATTGATTTTTCAATATAACTAACACTGTTGGAAGTTATATGAATAACAATCATAAGATAAGCCTATACAATAAAACTAAGAATGAAATTAAAAATAATACATTTGATAACTTAAATTTTTAACATGTATCTGTCCTATGTATAAAATTGGAAGTGTCCATCGTTTGACTCAAAAGTGACGTCAGTGGATTGATGGCTTTGTAGGTTGGAATAGAAAGAAAACACGCTCAGCAGTTTGGAAATGTATTTTTTTTTTCAGTGGCACGACAGGCCGTGTAAGCCCTGGGCCTCGCGGTGTAAACTCCTGCGAGTTTACACTCACGTTTCACGATGCTATTTTTAGTGTAGAGTCATCACTCTCTACGACTAATTTTGTGAGTGGCCACCCTTTGGCTGACGGGTCTCACATACCCGGGGGAGAGGTTGTGAGTGAATCCCCATTTTTTTACATTCTTATAAAAGCCCCGCCGGGACTGGGATTCGAACTCAAAACCTGTATAGCATGAGAGACTAGCGCGCTAGCCACTCAGCCACGGGCTCCCATAGTAATACAAAAATATATTACTATACTGGAAATGATGCACAATGGAGCCTCATATTAGTGTTATTGTGCGCGGTCCGATATTCTGTTAGTACAGACCTAGTGCCTTGGTGAATCTGATTAAACTATAGAGATTAATCAGTTCCTCTTACAACCCTTAATATTATTAATAAAAGCTGAAAATAAAAAGGACTATATTGTTTCAATGAATAGATATATACCAGATTAAATAATATGTAACCAGAGATATAGATAACAAAAAAAAAAGTGATCTGTAATGACTGGATTGAAACTATATCACCAATAACTACAACACATTTATTTAAAACATGCATCACAGTATTTCTTTTTTTTACAACAGCAACAATTTTTTTATTGAGTAAAATTACAATCTGTCCCAATTTGGACATCAATAGTAGTGCTGAAAGATATCATACATACTACATTCATACAATATTTACACAGCATAAAATTACAATAAAATATATACACAATAATGAATCAATACAATAGTCAAGAATTCACCTATACCTATATACACATACATCACATTGAGTGGAGAATCTAGCCAGTGCTAGAACTCCAATATATTTACAAAAAGTCGCGGCGCCACTGCCGTTTCAACCTTCTAGATGGGTTGTATGGATGAGTGGAGCTGGATAGGGATTGAGCTAGAGGATTAGGATGATGAATGAGGTTCTGGTGGAATTTAGAAAATTTGGATACAGTATTTCTAAAGCGTTATTCATGCCACCTTTCTAATAAATGTTTGTCGAGGTCCAATACAAAACATCTTAGCCACATTTTAGTTAATATTAGTTTGGTACTTTTCTATTATGGTTTTCGTTTATTCATTTTTCGTCACTTTATGCTAATGTGGCCAACCTAAAATTTTCCTATCCAGGTTTAATAAGGATAGAGATCTTTACCGAGTACCTGAAACCGCACAAAGTCTAAGGATTATAGTTTCATATCATGTCACATTATTTTAAAGAGAGAGATTATGGCCAGAATAAATAAACAATTAAGGCGTTTATTTCGAATGAGGCCTAACTCCATTTATACTTTTATAAGATATATATTATTAATAATGTCCCAACGCAGTGAAGAAGGTAATATTACTTAATTTGCATTTAACAAGTTACATTCACTTTTTGAGCAATTTCAATGGTTAACAATATATATAAATAATAAATACGTTTAATTGCTGCAGATAAACAAAATTTAATTTATATTAACAATTTCTCAATTAAAGTAGAAATGGACTTAGACCACTTGAAAAAAAATGGCTTAGTTTATCATTATTATTAAAATGGAAAGGAGATATTATTTCATTGATGTAATCACAGAGATGTTAGGCTGATTCCAAAATACAGCTCCTCATCAGTGCCTGTAAATCAGGACTTAGAAATTTTCTCCGGTGGTAAATACTTTCTCTAATAGACCATCAAGAAAAACATCAATGCAAAACGCTGTGGCACATTGAATAGATTCATGTTTACAGAATACAATTATTAAATATGTCAGGATAATAGTAACTTTAGGTTTTAATGAAAATACTGAACCTGTATCCATTTTAAGCATGTTCTATTCTATTTCCAGCATAATTTCACATCAGTGTTTTTAAACAGAAAGTTCAATCAGCATAACTTTTCACAACCCTTCTTCCGACTATCGACATATACAAATAAATATAATGAAATATAGAATTTTATCATAATTCATCCTCTTATCTTGCAAGAAAGACCTTGAATAAAGATTCTAAAAAATTATATTATATCATATATCATAAGTTGCGTATAAGAGGATTCGTGTGGGTCGGAATTAAAATAGGCATATTTGTTTTGAGATAGTTCTGCAACAAATGGGATATTTGCGTCTTTATGGATTGAATGCGAGAAGAATGGGAAAATGGTTTAGTAGGGCCAAAGCTCGATTCCATATGTCCAGATGGGTGTGATGATGGCAAGATGAATGAACTTTTTGTAATAAATCGGAAGTTTTGAACGTTTGTCGATTAAGTGTTGTAGTAATTTGTATCTACGGGCAGTTGTTGTTAGTTAGAGCTTTAAGGCGTAAAACGTCAAAAGGTCATCGACGCCTATACGATCTACGGGCAGTTTCTTGTCGTTTAAGTCTCATGTGAGGATTCCATGTAGGACGTTTATCAAGATGGAGTCCTAGGTATCGAATTTATTCAACAGGTATGAGTGAAGTATTGTAAAGGATACAATGAGGCAGGAAGTCATCGCTTTGCGATGAATAAAAATAATAAAATTTAATTTGAATATTGTTAAACATTTTTTTCTTATTTTAACTCCACTCAAGCTTCAAATAAAATAAGAAATAGCAGCGATGTGTTGATATTTGCTCTTGAAAAATATTAATAGCTGCTGCCATTGTTTTGCAAATCGGATTTCACATAAATTCCAAATGTATTGAATTTACATGGCATATTTTTATTATTTATGGTAATTGCGAGATCTAAAGTATTAATTAAACTTAAAAAAAACAAAACATATTTTTGTTTTTAACAGAATTTCGTAAGAGATCAACAGGCCAAATAAATGTTGCCTACACTGATTCGTCAAATGATCGCTAATGGACGCTTCGGCCTACCTCTCGAATGTCTACCAATCTTTTCAGATAATACCAACTTTTTCAGAACAGTTCTTAACTAATCCGACATTACTCTTCGCTATAAATCTCCACGATACTATCAACACAATTATACTCGCAGGATACATTTGGACTTGTAGATCCTCTTTGGACCAAATATTTTCCGTAATACATTATTTACGAAAACCTCAAGCCGTTGTTTATCATTCAAAGTGAGCAAGAACGTTTCATAGCGGTATAGAACCGTCTGGAGAAAAATAGTTTTATAAGTTTTAACCGGTAATAGATAAATAAATAGATAATAGTAAGAGAAAAAGAGAAGGTAAAAGAGAAAAGGGAGTGTGTTTACCTTAGGTAAAATTAGATTTTGAACTAATATTTAAATGTGGAGTAGAATAACAGAAACAAAGTAATGAGGAATCACATATGGATTTTATTTTAGTACATAAAACTTTAAAACATTCATTAGGTATATAATTAATAATGGGCAATCATTAAAAACCTTCTATTACACATTAAAATTTAACTGAGTAATTGACCTCCACCACTACCATAGACTACTTCTTGGCGGAACAGGACTTCTTCATCCTAAGAAAGGAGCTAGAGGATTACCGCCTTCACCACCGCCAAGGAGTTGGGCAAGGACCCGTTGCCAAGAAGTCCTGGCGGGAAGATGAATCCATAGGAAGCTGCCACTAAGGAGAACAGTACTACCAACTGTTGAATCATTTTTGCGACTGACTGTTATACTGTCAAATCTCTCTGCCAATATATACTATTGTTGTAGTGCCATAATTCAAGGTTACCTTATCTGTGAAAAACAAAAAACTGCTAAAAGAAAACATCTGGTATATTCATATATAATTTCTTAAAATTATTAGATATCAGTAATAAATGCTAACAATGAAACATCAGTGTATCCTATATGAATGGTAAATGTATAAGGAAACCTTTATTGTATAATACAAATTATTATAATAATAACTACTTTACAACCTTTAATGTGTATAAATATACTTTTTAAAAAATCTGGTGCGGGCAACACACGACTTTCACTTACCTCCGTTTTTAAAATCGACTAAAGAATTTTCAAGTACAGTGAGAGATAAAAATGATTGAAACCTTTAAAGAATTAATTAAATGGAATTTCTATAAAAACATGTGTTTTATTAAAATATCTATTATATTATTATCTAAAATGATCAGTTAGTTTTATCGGATTTTCATCACTCTCTAATTACTTTTAAAAGCTTGTGTATAACATAATATATTTTCTAAAATATTTAGCTTTCCAACAGTATATCATACATGTATATTACTGTTCTTATGTTCAAAAACAAAAAATAGCATTAAAACAATATTTTTTCTGTATTCTCCTTTAGTTGGGTATGGAATTCATTCAATTTATATATTTACCTGTTTTTTATCAGTGGTAACAAGATAATATGGTTATTTTTATAGAATCAACAAAAGTAAAGGTAATATAGAGGAAGAAAATTTAAAATATCGGCATTTGAGCCCTGTCTGACCATTTTAATCTGAATGAAACCTACATGATGTTGTAGCCTATTAAATTTTACATTGATATAGCAAGTTTAATCAAAATCGTCGGAACTGTTTTCGAAAAAATCGAAAAAAGGTGCAATATGCATGCTATAAAGTGGCTCTTCTAGTTAGCTCATTTTGATGAAAAAGGTCTTGTAACGTCTCCGGCGTATATTTGGTTTAAATATGAATTTTCAGTTTCATAGGACTTTTCTTTTTGGCCCGGGAGTTACCACACACACACACACACACAGACCTTTATGCGGGACTTGGTTATTTGGACTCAGGAAACCCTAAAATCTGTATTTCCGTTGAAAACTAGAACTCGAAAATTTTCACGATCGCAATACCTTCCCTTACTATATATAGTAAGTGAAAGTAATACGATTACTACTTATACCAAACTATTACTAATTACCAATAATTGAATGTAATATAGTTTTCTCATTGAAATAATCAGATAGGAGATATTCATACATCTTGTTCATGAATACCAAGGTTTTATATGGTATGTTATACTTTATTTATTTATGATATAAATATTAGGTTTGTCATTGTAATTATAATTTAGTGTTGTGGTTTGTCTTAAATATGAAATTTCAGTTTCATAGGACTTACCGTTTCCGCCCGGGAGTTACTACACACACACAAAGACCTTTTTGCGGGACTTGGTTATTTGGACTCAGGGGACCCTAAAATCTGTATTTCCGTTGAAAACTAGAACTCGGAAATTTTCACGATCGCAATACCTTCCCTTACTATATATAGTAAGTGAAAGTAATACGATTACTACTTATACCAAACTATTACTAATTACCAATAATTGAATGTAATATAGTTTTCTCATTGAAATAATCAGATAGGAGATATTCATACATCTTGTTCATGAATACCAAGGTTTTATATGGTATGTTATACTTTATTTATTTATGATATAAATATTAGGTTTGTCATTGTAATTATAATTTAGTGCTGTGGTTTGTTTAAATATGAAATTTCAGTTTCATAGGACTTACCGTTTCCGCTCGGGAGTTAGTACACACACACAAACACACACACAGACCTTTTTGCGGGACTTGGTTATTTGGAATCAGGGGACCCTAAAAAGTGTATTTCCGTTGAAAACTGGGATTCGAAAATTTTCACGATCGCAATACTTCCCCTTACTATATATAGTAAGCGAAAGTAAAAATGGAAGAGGAGGCAAGGATTGAAACTAGTGGGTTAGAGTGGGAGTGGAGTTTGTCGTAGAAAGAGTGATACCTGGTTCGTGCCAAATCAGCTACAAAGGGCATATTAGGGTCTTCATGGATAAGCTTCTTCGTGACACGATAAGAAGAGTGGATTTTGGATTGTAAGGATTAGATGCGGGAAGAATTTAATCGTTTAGTAGAGCCCCAAAACTCTACTCCTTATGTCCAGATTGGTCTTATAATAGTCATGTAGATGAGCCTTTTGTAGTTCAGAGGAAGGTTTGACCTTTTGTCTAGTAAGTGTTGAAGCAGCCTAAAGCGGCGAGCAGTTTCTTGTCGTTTTAGTCGTGTATGTGGGTTCCAAGTTTGTCAAGAAGAAGTCCTAGGTTTCGGATCTGTTCAACAGGAGCTAGTTGAGTGTTATTAAAGGATACATTAGGGAAGGAAGTCAAAGGTTTACGACGAAGGGTAAAGGTTATTTAATGGGATTTGTTGGAATTTATTTTTATTCTCCAGTTCTGACACCATACTTCTAGGTCTTTGATGTGGGTTTGAAGGGTATTTGAGGCAACAAATAGATCTTTATGAACTGATACCACGCAGGTGTCATCAGCATTTATCTCGAACTGAATATACTTTTTTTAATTTCAAACTACTGACCCACATAAACCCCTTTTCCGCAAAATAACAACCTCAAGTATTCCTGATAATTCACGAGACGATTGTTAAGAAGATTGACTCGACACATACCGATTTAAATAGACATTGAAGTACTACTGCTGGGTAGTTTCTTCACAGGTCTATTCACGCCCTTAATTATAATTGAACACATTAACTGGTAGTTTTTATTATGTTATAACGTATTAGATGTTCTTATTTTGTATAAAATTCCTACTGCAAAGTTCCTGAAATATTGTTTTCGTAAATGAAAAGAGGCCTTGAATAATGAATGACATTACTGCAACAGTATATATTGACACACAGCACTAGGTAAAGTACAGTCAGTTGCAGCAGCAGACATGATCCAACAGCTGACAGTATTACTCACCTTGGTAGCCGCCTCCTACGGCTTCTTCTTCCCTCCAGGACTTCTTGGCAACGGATCTCTCCCAAATCCTCTGACGCCCTTCTTAGGTTGAGGAGGATAGCTTCAGTAGAAGAACAGAAAAAAACATAGCTAAAAGTTGTTACCATAGTTATTGAATATGCGCGAATTAAACTAATATACAAATAATCTTTATAATATCTACCTCAGATATAATTTTTTGTCATAAATATAATATAATATTGTAAAGTATAGCATTACATTTTATTTATTTAGACAAGGAGTAGATAGTACCTCCCAGTCATAATTTAAGTATATTTAACAACCATATTATTTAATTAGGGTTTGTATGAATCTAGTTGTTAAAATAAAAACATCCTGTATAATATCAATACAAAATATTAACTTATTCTCTATTCATTCTTAACCTACTATAAGGTTTGTAACAATGAAAACATGAAACAGAAAATTATTTTTATAGAGTAATTTAGCTTATATTAAGTAATGTGACTAGACGTTCCATTTTATTGGGTTGTGTCATATGAAATGTCCGTTTTTTAGGTACAGGATTTTTATTAAAAATACGATGTGAAAACAAGATAATTTTATTCGAAGTACTTACCTTCTTTTTCTACACATTTTTCCCAACGTGACACGAACTTTTTTATCCCCGAACTGAATAACTCTGAGCTTTGAGGTGAAACAAAATCTGAAAACGCACTTTTCACTAGATCATCATTTTCAAAATGTTTTCTTTGACGAAGTTATCTAAATTCCTGAACAGGTGGTAATCTGTTGGAGACAGTCGGGAAAATATGGTGGGTGCGGAAGAACTTCGTAGCCTAGTTCTTTCAATTTTTGCACGGTATGATTTGAAACATGGGGTCTTGCTGCCGCTCAATGAGATCGTGAGGTACACATGTATCGCGCTTTTTTACTTTCCCAATACACTTTATATATCTGGAAACGGTAGATGCACTTGCATTTAGTTGTTCTGAGAATCATTTAACTGTTTGGTAGGGGTTTCCTTATGTTTGAGGACATCGTTGTCTATTACGGACGGAGGTCTTCCTAGCTAAAAACTTCCGTTTGTTAACACATGGTCCGTTCATTAACACTCCCTTCCCCAAACGCCTTGAAATATTTCTAGCGGCATCAGCTGCTGAATGGCCGAGTTTAAAATCGTACAAAAATATTACTCGAAAATCGCGTTTTTCCATGTTCATATTTGGAGGTATACTAAAAAGTAGGTAATTGTTTTGGAAGCTAATGTTTATAATAGAAAGGTAGAGGATTAGTAACTGTTTACTTTAAATATGTAAATATTCGGAAGAAAACAACAGAGACCTGCAAAATCCTTTATGTATTTCAGAAATTATAAAAACGGACATCTTATGTGAAACAACCCAATAGATAGGATCGTCCCATATTTTCATATAAAGTATTATATGTTTTAATAGACTATATGTTTTCATGTACAACAAATAAATAAGAGAAGTTAGTTCAGGGTTCAGTTGAAAGAACACACAATTGAGACGTTGATTTCCAAAAGGTACTGAAGGACATTTTTTACGAAATTGATTTTTTTACATATTTGTATTCTCATAATTTAGTTTTATCTAAATTTTCTATTTGATTTTATCTAATCAACTCTCGAGTCCTTAAAAAACGCGATTTAGAAATGCAGTCATTTTCTAATAGTACTAATTAGGCAATAATTTTTGTTCCAAATCATTCTAAAAAAAATTATTTCATAACTTTAATATGATTTTATTATTATAGTAAAAAAATAATTCTAAATTTTAATGCAGAAAGACCCAAATTAGCTAGTTTAATAATATAGTAATGAGAGATTTTCGCGCTTCCTGTAAAATTTCCTAGAATGGATATAGTACCTTTTGGAAATCAAAGTCTCAATTAAGATATAAACTTAATAAACTGGTGCCTACGTGAGTTTATTAAGTTTATATATATATATATATATATATATATATATATATATATATATATATATATATATATATTATATCTTAATTGCGTGTTGTTTTGACTCCACCTTGAACTAACTTCTCTCACTTACTCACGCAGTCAACCATTTTCGCTTCACTACAACAAATAAATTGTATGCTTAGATTTACGAAATCAATTTTAAGGATGATATTAGATAAATTTCTGTTATTATTGGATTTAGTACCACTTAAACAAGATATAACACATTAACGATATAAAATTCTCATTTGACAATATTGACCATCCTGAATTATTCGATTTATTGTAAGATTGGAAAAAAAAATACATAGAATTCATTTGTGAAAGGAACAAAGACCAATAAACATGAATACACTTGAAAAATAAAACAAACCAAACAAACGTTTTCTATGATTTTTATTTAATTGCCTTTTATGGTATATCATATAAGGAGTTGTTAAGCCACCTTTTTCGCGAAATAAGAGATTATGAATCTAATATTTTATTGAATGAAAATATATAAAGCATACAAGTAAGACAATAAGTAGAATAAATTAATGAAGAGATATTTCTAAGATTAAATACACCGACACATTACGAAACATAGGAGTTTCTAACAGCCATTCTCAGATTAAATAAATAATTCTATCTCTTATATCTCTAGGTATAGTCAGTTTTAATTTCTGTATCAAGAAACGTTCTGGACTAAAAGACAATTTAAATAGCGTATAAAATTTTCCAGGAGAGCCCGTGGCTGAGTGGTTAGGCGCTAATTGATAGCCACCCACAAATATTGGCGTAGGGGGTGATGATCCTACCCTATAAAATGTCATAGAGTATCGCGGTGTGGAATATAAATCATACTACGCGGCCAAGGGCCTCCAAGGCCTGTCGCGGCAACCGAAAACAAAAAAAAATTTCCATCCGTATTTAATTGAGTTAGATATTTTTATTTCTTTACAATTTATATTTAATTTGTATTTCTTTGCCTAACATTTGTGTTCTTACTTTTATTATTTCTTCTTATTTTATATGGTGTACTTAAAGATAATGATTACTCCTAAAGAGAGGCACATTGTCTTTATTTATTAATATCTATTTAAAAATGCCTATAAACAAATAATTGTTTAAGTATTTACATGCGTGAATACTTATGTATGCAGTTTTGAATTTACTCTGAAGATTGAGATTCTTGGAATGGAGGGACATATATCAGCGAAGGCTGGCGGATATATTTTTTAAATGTGAGCTGAAAAGGTAGAGCGGAAAAGCCCTAGTGCGCTCGCTACATATGTTTCGATTCAAAGCCGCTTTAGATACAGCTTGACTGGAAAACGATGCGTAAACATGAACCTAGGGGAAGATCCCAGAATCGGAGAGATGATATTTCACATATATTTCCAGGTACATAAAACCTATTTGGTATCAATTTTTGGAATAAATGAACTATAATGTCATTTAAAACCAATGTCAAGAATTCTTGATGATACAGCATTAATATAAACTTACCAATCAGATTTTAATTATAAAAGAAAGAAAAATCTGGTGCGGACAACACACGACTTTCAATTACCTCCATTTTTAAAATCAAGGAAAGAATTTTCAAATACAGTTACAGATTAAAATACGTGAAACTTAAAAAAATAATTAAATTGAATTTCTATAGAAACGCGTGTTTTATTAAAAAATCTATTATATTATTATCTAAAACAATTATTTAGTTTTATCGGCTATTTATCACTCTCTATTAACTTTAAAAAGCTTGCGTATAAGATAATATTTTTTTCTAAAATCCTTGGAATATCATACATGTATATTATTGTTCTTATGTTCAAAAACGAAAAATTGCATTAAAAAAATATTTATTCGGTTTTCTCCTTTAGTTGGGTATTGCATTCATTGAATTTATATATTTACCTGTTTTTCATCAGCGTTAACAAGATAATATAGTTATTTTTATAGAATCAACAAAATTAAAGGTACTTTAGAAAAAGAAAATTTAAAATATCGGCATTTAAGCCCTGTCAGACTATGTTAATCAGAATGAAACCTACATGATATTAAACCACATTACATTTTCATCGATATAGCGAGTTTAATCAAAATCTTTAGAACCGTTTTCGAGAAAATCGAAAAAAGCGCAAAATGCAAGGTATGTCATACATGTATATTACTGCTCTTATGTTGAAAAACAAAAAATTGTTTTTTCAGTTTTCTCCTTTAGTTGTTTTTTTGAATTCGCTCAACTTACATATTTACGTGTTTTCATCAGTGGTAACTCATGTTGATCATAGTTATCTCATGATGATCTGGTCATGCATGATGATTTACATAAAAGAGAGTATAGTACATTCAGTCGGTGGTTGAGAGTTTATCTTTGGATCTTTTACATGTTGGCCCTAAGTCATCCTTTGATCGAGTTTCAGTCTTAGGTAATGTACAGAGTTGTTCTGAGGAATGTTGGTTGTTGTTGATAAAAACTGGTGGGCAAGTGTTTTGTCGTAGTGTGAACGTTACGTGTTTCGATTCGTCGTGATTTAAACGAACTTTCCAAAGAGTGTATCAATTTTGTAGTAGCATTAAGTGATTTTGTAGAGTGAGTGAGACCAGTATAGGATTGACGTTTGATGTTAAAATTGATGATTAAATTGAAATATTAAAAAACGCTACGAACATATATTACTACCCAATATTCGTGCTTATCATCATTTTTTGTTATATACTTTACTGAATATTGATGAAGTGACTGGCTCTAGAGAGACTAAGAGAGTTATTTCATCGTAATATCTCCAACCCCTACTCGATATTTACGACACTGGCTCCCGGCCATCCCGCTATTGTTCTGTAAGGACTCGGAACCTTATTCGGCAGCGGACAGCCGATGACAATTGGGGGACTTTAGGGTGGCGATAACTTATAATTCTTTAGAAACAGTCGATATTTGGCAGGGACAGACCAGGCGACTGCAGTGTGGCGCAGGAAATTCAAACGCTCATGCTGAAAATTAAGAAAAAAAATTAGTATAAGTCTTCCCTAACACCGTTTCCGACTACTTGAACACTCACTAGACAAACGTTCTAATCCTCAAACTCCAAAGGACTCATTTACATGACTACTATAAAGAAATTTCGAGTTGAGCTTTAGGGGTAAACTGTTATAAAATCGAATTATTCTCGTATTTATTTCCGACGACAATACTTCCTAGGAACCTACCTCTATCAATCCTTTAAAACCAAAAAACCCATCTATATTTACAATATGTTCACTCCCCTCTCCTCTGTCCACTCCATCAACACAAGATCACAGCCCTCGAACTGCTCATTCCATCTCACAGAACTGCTACCTTTAAGAGATCCTTTGTCATACGTGCATCTTCACTTTGAAATGCTACCCATGTCTATTCGTACATGCCCATCCTTAACTTCCTTCAAACATAACCTATTTATCAATCTCTCGAACATCAATCTTCCGTGCCTTTATAAACTTAATTATTTGGCCTCTTTAATTGTATCTTAATTTTCTCTATTTTTTGTTTTAATATTTGTATTTCTTTGAGGTAGTAATATGACCTTGTATATGTATATATGTTTGTGAATGTGTGAATAAATATGTATATATATAAATGAATGTGTGTGTATATATGTATGTATCTCTGTGTGTGTGCAGGCATGTATATACCATGTGCTATATAATTTGATACCATGTTGTTAGAATTTATATAGAGAAGATTAAAATATTTTATTGTACATTTATATTATTCTTAGGGGACTAGCTGTGCCAGAATAAAATTTCTTTTCATTTCATTTCGCTACGCAGTTTTCCTTTTGCCACGAGGACGCTTAATCCTGTTGATAGTTTATTAATCATTGCTTGATTGTGTTTATTGAGTAAATAACAAACAGACCTACATCTCCCTGCCCAAGCATAGTAATGTAATGACTGTGAATCAGAAGGAGGGAGACACCGCCATTAGCGGCTTATCCCCTCACTCTTGAGGATTATATTCGAAGCAATGTTATGTTAGTTAATGGGCTAGTGCACTAGAGGCCAATATGCATGTATGCACATGTTGTCTTAGCTCGTTGCGTTTGAGTCCTCCTAACTCAACAGGGGGAGAGAAAGTTGTAAATTAGTTGTTGTTAATTTGACTTCATTGTTTCAACGTCAATCATAACCAGTATTAATTTTCTTTATTTTTAATACTAGTGGGAGGGTTTGGTAGGTGAGCAGTCCGCGTGTTCACACCAAACAGGTAACAGCATTTGAAAAGTTAAAATTACGAGTTCGCTTCTCAATGACGGAGGGTTTCTACAATCAGCAGAGTTTTTTTCTATTTCCCGTCCTCATCCTCCCTGGGCCGAGAAACTCTCTTATAACCTAGAAAGACGAGGTAGGGGTAAATAAACAAATACAAATAAAATGCTTACTAGTGCGGGACCCATTCAGACCTAGAACTGGCATCTTCCCATCTACAATGACACCTCTCCTTGATTGAACATTGGTGCGACTATTGACGTATCAAAGTCAATCAATCCAAAATTAAGCACATCACCTTCACCCTCCGACGTAAATTCTGTCCACAAGTTCATTTTAACTCTATACCACTTCCCAGTTCTGACACAGTCCGGTATCTCGGTTTCCTACTAGACTGACCTGGAACCCACATACTTAACTTAAAAGACAAGAGCTCAACAGAAAATACGGACAGTTATATAGACTACTGAACAGAAAATCATAACTTTTCGTTGGAAACAAACTATTAATTTACAAGACAATTCTCAAACCTATGTGGACCTACGGAATTGAACTATGGTATACTAAACACTTCCACCAGAAACTTGCTCACCTTCCTAATCCCTTGGCACAACCCCTATCTAGTACTAACCATCCTTACAACCCTCCTCGTAGGTTGAGGCGGCATTGGCCGAGATATCTCTTATAAATACGCAACTGGAGTGCTGGCAATGGCCAAGTTCTCCACTCATGCCTGAGAGTATGTGGTTCTAGCTCCCTCACTCAGTCTCCACTGACTAGATAGGTTCACTAACTATTTTATTACAGTAGGTTCCGAGGCCACCATCTTTTCAGTCGCCTTGGAGGGTTATAAGGGATATCTGAGGAAGATAAATTACGGACAAGTGGGTCTGTATGGGCAGGGTGTTTAGAATGGAAAGAGGAGTATCTATCACGGGCTATGTCTGCAACAAATGGGATGTTTAGGTCATTATGGAGGAGTTGATTTGTGACAAAATAAGGAGCATTCAGGATTTTTCGAAGGATTTTGGATTGTAAGGACTGGATGCGGGAGGAATTAGATGTTTTCGTAGAGCCCCAAAGCTCGATTGCACTTTTCACTTGATCATCATTTTCAAAAATTTTTCCTTTGACGAAGTTGTCTAAATTCCTAAACGGGTGGTAATCTGTTGGAGACAAGTCGGGAGAATATGGTGGGTGCGGAAGAACTTCGTAGCCCGCCCAGTTCTTTCAATTTTTGCACGGTATGTTTTGAAACATGGGGTCTTGCTGCCGCTCAGTAAGATCATGAGGTACCCGTGTATCGAGCTTTTTTACTTTCCCAATAAACTTTAAATGTCTGGAAACGGTAGATGCCCTTGCATTTAGTTGTGATGAGAGTCCTTTAGCTGTTTGGTAGGGGTTTCCTTCTACAGTATGTTTGAGGACATCGTTGTCTATTACGGACGGAGGTCTTCCTCCTCGGGGCAAGCAAGTCGGTATCCCCAGCTGAAAACTTAGCAAAACAATGGCGAATGGTCCGTTCATTAACACTCCCTTCCCCAAACGCCTTGCAAATATTTCTAGCGGCCTTAGCTGCTGAATGGCCGAGTTTAAACTCCTACAAAAATATTACTCGAAAATCGTGTGTTTCCATGTTCATATTTGGAAGTGGGTGATTGATTGGGAAGCTAATGTTTATAATACAAAGGTAGTAGATTAGTAACTGTTTACTTTAAATATGTAAACATTCGGTAGACAACAACAGAGTCAGTTGCCTATCTTATGTAGAGGGTGGATGACTCCCTTCTTCCACGGTAAGGATTAGCTCGTACAGTTCATTGTACAAAATGTAGTGAGGACGTTTTACTGTGTTTCAGCACTTAGCGGCAGTGTTGACACTTATTGAATAACTAGTAAAAATGTCTAAATTTTCACTAAATAAAGCCTAATATCTCTAAAAATATTTAAGAATTCAGTTTCAACTTATGAAGATTAATTAATGAAAATTACGATTTGTAAAATCTTAGTAATGATTACGAACCCTATAAGAATATGTGATTTTCTTTTCACTAAATTCTGTTTGTTAAATTAATATACAAAGCCGAAATTAAATACGAAATTGCATTACTCCCAAGTGTCAGCAAATCTGTTGCACAAGGGCATGCAACTTGCTACTTCCTTATCAAAGGACGTAGTTTTATGGTTCGACTCGAAAGAGTATATAGCAGCAGTTGTGGTCCATGGATGCACATTGTACTTCTTACCTAAGTACTGCGTAACATCATGAGGTTCTTAATCCTTCTGTTGGCTGGTGTTGTAGCTGTGTCTGCGCAGGCTGGGCCTGGAGGTAATCTATGCGTTTTGATTCTCGGTTTTATTGGATACCGAAGGGTCTTCGGTTCGGTTAACAATTAATTTATATCTATTGTTTAAAATTTGCCAACGAATATAATTACCATAATAAGAAAACTATTTTTCAAATTATAATTACGTACTAAAAACAAAACGAATTGAGACGGAAATTTTGTTTTCATGTTATGCATTTATAAAAATGTTTTAATTAAAATTTGGGGATTTCTATTTCAAGATGCGTAGAACATGAATAACGAATTAAAAAAAAAAAAAAACCTCTGTCCGCTTTACGAATTTATGAATATTAAGTTTTCTATCAAACTCTCTGCATCAACGTAAAATTTAATGTTCGCAGATATCATTTAAGTTTTATTCTGATTGAAATAGTGTGACAAGGCTTAAATTATATAATATTTTAATTAAATATATAATAAATGTTTTCGTTAGTGCTATTGGTCATTTTCCTTGGATATAAATTGACAGTGTTGCTAGTTCGTCTATCTTAAGCTCTTCAATTAATTTATCATTATACACCCAAGTTAATAGGCTATACATAAAGTGTTATACCATAATACAATTATTAGGGTATAATAAACCATTTTGTAATAATTTGCTGCGTTTTTCAATTCAGAATTCTTGATTTTAAACCAAAAATAGTTATAACTTACAATTTGGATAATAAATAATTGAATAATTACAAATAAATCTCTATAAAATATATAAATATTTACAATCAATGTCTCGTTTTGGTTTATTATTTTCAATAATGAACCATTGTAATCTACCAAAAAAATTTTTTAGAGAGCTTACGTCACAAGATGCATAAAATCCCCGCGGCATTTTTCGAAACAAGTGAACCAATTTTTTTGTTAAGGATGTATAGTCGACTGTAGAAACTATTATGGGTGGAATAATCAGGAATCAGTCATGTTTTGAAATTTTTTTAATTTTGCCAACGTTTCGGCTCAAGCTTGTGAGCCTTCATCAAGATATTACTGTGCCATGTCCAAGCTCAGTAATGCCCTGATGATGGCTCACAAGCTTGAGCCGAAACGTCGGCAAAATTAAAATACTTAAAAAAAGACACTCCTGGTTATTCCACATATAATAGATTCTACAGTCGACTATACATCCTCAAAATTTATTATTTTCGATTTGAAAACAATACATTAAAAGAAAACAAATATTTCCAGAGTTCCTAATAGTTTAATACGAATGATGGATTTATATCTTGTGATTTCTTAGGCTATCGTGGGATCTCTCTTCTCCCAGTATGCTATAAATTATTCTCGTCAATTTAACTAGTCGAATCACGGAATACGCTGAGGAAATTATCGGAGATTGCCAATGTGGTTTTAGGCGGAATCGCTCGACTATTGACCAAATATTTTCCTTACGTCAAATATTAGAGAAAAAATTGGAATACAACGGTGTAGTCCATCAACTTTATATCGATTTTAAAAAAGCTTATGATTCAATAGACCGCCAGAAGCTATATAACATCATGATTGAACAGGGAATACCTAGAAAGTTAGTAAACCTAGTAGAGATGTGTTTGTCGGAAACATTCCATAAAGTTAGAATCGGTCATAATTACTCCGAGAGATTTGAGGTGCGATCGGGTTTGAAACTGGGTGCCTCCCTTTCACCTGTGTTATTTAATATAGCTTTAGAATATGTCATAGAAAAATATGATGTGTACCGAGAAAGGCTTAAATATGGGTGACAAGATTCCGGTTTTGGGATATGCCGATGATCTGATACTGCTAGGTGAAGACACGGAAACCATACAACTAAATACAAGTGTGTTAATAAAAACCGGTAAAGAAATAGGACTCGAATTAAATACCGAAAAGACGAAATATATGATTAGTAGCAGAAAAGGTGGCGATTTTGGTGATATTGATGTATCAGGGCATACTTTTGAACACATAGAGAAATTCAAGTATTTAGGTTCAATTATAACTAGAAAAAAATGAAATCCAGGAAGAAATAAAGTCCCGGTTAAAGGTGGGAAATGCGTGTTATTATTCAGTTGCTAAGTTACTTAGTTCGCGGCTTCTATCTAAAAACTTAAAGGTGATAATTTATAAAACTATTATTCTTCCAACGGTTCTTTACGGATGTGAAACGTGGCCGCTTACTTTGAAAGATGAACAACGGCTTAAGGTTTTCGAAAATATTTGGTCCGAAGAGAGATGAGGCCACTGGGGAGTTTAGAAGGTTGCACAACGCGGAATTGCGGAACTTGTATGCAGTGAATATAATTGAGCTGATTGCATCGCGGAGACTCAAATGGGCGAGTAAAGTTGTTGGGTTCGATGACGAGTGGATTCCGAGAAAGTTGGTATTTGCTGTTCCGACTGGTAGGCGTCCGATAGGTAGGCCGAAGCGTAGATGGGAGGATTGCGTTAAGGCAGATCTCGGGAGCTTGGGCTTGATTGGTAAACATTGGACGAGTCTGTGTAGGCAGAATTTGGTGGTATCGGCATCGTACCTTCGGGTTCGCTAAGCCTATAATTATTATTATTATTGATTTCTTAGGCTTCAACCTGAACACGCAGCAAGGGATCCAACAGTTTTTGGCCTTCGAGCAAATCAGCCCATCCTCCATCGTCACTTCCAACTGCATCATGAACGGCAACCCAGTGAGTTCTATTATTAGTGCTATATTCCACCTTACTGTATTCATAGTTACCGTAACTAAATTACTAATTCCTCTTCCAGTGCTCTCCGAACGGAGGACAACCTTGCTGCCTGAGCCCAGTCTTCTCCTGTCAGAGCACCCACAGAGTGGCGGAGCCAACCAGTGCCTCGTCGTACCTGGGCACGTCCAGCACATCCCGCAGATCAAGCAGATCATGCAAACCTTTGGGGTGTCCACTCCTAACCCTGTGTTATAAATACAGGATCCTTTAGTACTCCCATCTTAATGTGACAAATAGCCAATTTATTGTTTATTTAAAAACAGATATAGAACCAATGACTGATGAATACTCTAATAAAGATTATGTTTAATAAATATAATGAATCAATTCACCAACTTATATTGATAAGCTTGATAAACTTGACACAACTTTGCTTATATCATATTTTCCAAAGTTTTGGTCTATTTTGTCCAACTTTAGACCGGAAAACGTAAAATAAAAACACTTATCCTCACTGGTCAAAAATGTTGGCTAATAGCATCAGATTTACTTATGGCTAAGTACTAATTTTTTATCCTATCATTAAATCTGCAGTGAACTGTTATTTTTCACAAACACACATATACACATACATATTATATATATAGGCATAAAACATAAGCCTAATTAAACACACTTACCTTATGTTAATAAGGGAATAAATATTTGGTTTTTAAATTTTTTTTTTTTTTAATTTTAGATGTAATGTTATATTTATAAAACGTAAAAATCATCCTCAGAACCAAACATCTATAGTTAAAAGCTTCTCCACTCTTCTCAACACTCGTCGAGAAGAATTTGCTATTACCCGCCTAGGAATCGGACATAGCCGACTTACTCATGGTTACTTAATTACGAGAGAAGCCCCTCCTAAATGCTCGCACTGCAACCAAATTTTATCTATTAGACACTTATTTGAAGAATGCTCCTATTATCGCACAATATTACACCAGCTGGGTATAATGCGCAATATAAGAATGGCTCTGCGGGATGATGAGCCCATAATAAATGCAGTAATTAAGTTTCTAACAAGGGTCAAACTGTTAAATAGCCTCTGACTATCCACCACATCTATCGAAGACATACCCTCTTTATTATGTATCTGTTTAATTTATTAGCCTATTAATATCTAATTTCTGTTGTTATTATTTTATTTTATTTTTTTTTTTAATCTGTATCTTTTACTTATTTTAATCATTTTATTTTTTTGTTTTTATTCTTATTCCCTCTTGAAC
The DNA here is from genome assembly GCA_023052935.1 of Piezodorus guildinii. Classification (NCBI taxonomy): domain Eukaryota; kingdom Metazoa; phylum Arthropoda; class Insecta; order Hemiptera; family Pentatomidae; genus Piezodorus; species Piezodorus guildinii. The sequence goes on along the minus strand of CM041292.1, from coordinate 212,306,986 downwards.
TAAAAATAACCACCTTTGGAGAATGAACTATAATACTAACCATCGGGCGTTGATGCCCTAGATGTTTCTACGCCCTAGAAAACAACAAACAAACAAATCTTCTCCGATTGTCGACTACGATTGATTTGTTCTAGCCATGCTCTGTAAAAAAAAAAAAAAAAAAATATATATATATATATATATATATATATATATTATATATATATATGAATTAAAAATAGTAAGATTCTTGGATTGCTTAAAAGGACAAAGTCGTTTGCTTTGTGTTTTTCATAAATGGAATTCATAAGTTACCAAAAAGAAAGAATTGGCTATTAATGGTCTATAATTCGATTGACAATTTTTTACCACTTACTTAAATGAAACAATTTTCAAATAAAATTGGTATAACTATTTCAAGGTCCTACCATTTCCTACTTCTAGAGCATTGGTGAGTAGTGATTTAAATAAATAAATTAGATTGGTTAATTATTCCTTGGAATATCTAATAAAAGAGAAAAGGCAACATCTTGGGACCCGTCCTCTACATCCTTTACACTGCTGATATTCCTACACATCCTGATACCTTTCTTGCAACATTTGCAGATGACACCGCCATCCTATCATCCAGTTCCGATCCTAAAATAGTATCCTTAATCCTGCAAAGACACCTTTCTCTTATGGAAGACTGGTGGAATATTTGGCGTACAAAGGTGAACGAAGCCAAATGCAAACATGTAACCTTCACACTTCGACGAAACTCCTGTCCGCCATTTTACTTCAATTCCATTTCTATTCCTCCTTCAGGTACAATTCGCTATCTGGGCTTACTACTTGACAAAAGACTGACGTTGAACCCACATACAAGACTTAAAAGAAAAGAACTCAATCGACGATTCGGACAGTTATAAAGACTATTAAACAGGAAATCTGTCATCTTACAGTTGACAACAAATTATTAATTTATAAGACAATACTGAAGCCCATCTGGACCTACGGACTTGTACTGTGGGGGACAGCTAAACGTTCTACAATAACATCAAACGCATTCAATCCTTTCAATTCAAAGTCCTCCGAATTCTAGAAAATCTCCTCATTATGTCTCCAACTATACCTTGCAACATGACCTTAATGTTCCATTTATGTCAGACATAATTCCATCCAAATTTTCCAACTTCCACCAGAACCTCATCCATCATCCTAATCCTCTAGCACGACTCGTCCATACAACCAATCTAGAAGGATGAAACGGCAGTGGCCCCGAGATATTTTGTAAATACGTATGCTGGAGTTCTGACACTGGTCAGATTCTCCTCTCAAGTGCGGTGTGATTGTGGCTATGGCGCCCTCACTGAGAGGGAGGCGCTGGGATCCTTTGGACTCTGCTTGTCCTTCCACAAGTGGGGGGGAAAAGCCCCGTCCGGGGTTCCCGAGCTGATTGTATATATTGTACATAGGTATGAATTTGACATGTTTTGTTTATTTATTTGTTAACTTCATTTATTTGGATTCATTTTATCTATAAATTTTGTTATTGTATACGTTTATTTAGTTTGGTTTCATTTTATGTATTCCTTTTTGTTCATATTGTAAATATTGTATGAATGTGATCCTTTAGCAATATTATTATTGTACATTGTGACAAATTGTAATAAATACGAATAAATAAATATTTAAAAAAATAATAAAAAAAATTATAGAGCCTTCGTAATGTTTAAGGAAAAATATTTTGCCATGTCTAAATAAGTTTCCGTACGAAAAATATAATTGATATAAAGCAGGTTATCTCGTTAATCGATGTTAGGATATCTGCCATGTCATGCCAATAATAGTACAATTGTTTATTAGATCTTATTGTACTGCTTAAAGACTCTATTTGTAGCCATTAATGAAAGGAGTGAAGAATTTCAGTTTTGAGGGATGAGTATAAACGGTGAGAAAATCAAAGCTATTTAGGCTGGAAGAAAGAGAGAATGTCGAAGAGGTGACTTGTACTGGGCTACCTCTTCAGTTTGTGGATTTCTTCGAGTACCTGGAAAAAATTATTCGCAGAGATCGGAAAGTAGATCATGAGATCCAAATCTGAGTCCAGCAAGAAGAGGATTCCAAATGAATAGAATATATTTTATCTGCGAAAGACAAACTCTTGTACAAATTTCCAAAATAAAATACAATTATAGTGGGTTGTTTTACATGAAATGTCCGTTTTTATAGTTTCTGAAATACATATAGGATTTTGCAGGTCTCTGTTATTTTCTTCCTAATTTTTACATATTTAAAGTAAACAATTACTGATCCTCTACCTTTGTATTATAAACATTAGCTTCCAAATCAATTACCCAATTTTTAGTATACCTCCAAATATGAACATGGAAACACGCGATTTTCGAGTAATATTTTTGTACGAGTTTAAACTCAGCCATTCAGCAGCTGAGGCCGCTAGAAATATTGGGTAAAGGGAGTGTTAATGAACGGACCATTCCCCGTTGGTTTGCTAAGTTTTCAGCTGGGGATACCGACTTGGAAAAATTGCCTTGAGGAAGACCTCCGTCCGTAATAGACAACGATGTCCTCAAACATACAGCAGAAGGAAACCCCTACCAAACAGTTAAAGGACTCTCAGCACAACTAAATGCAAGTGCATCAACCGTTTCCAGACATTTAAAGTGTCTTCAGCATTTAAACTGTGTAAAGAATGGTCCTAGGATACTGCCTTGAGGAACACCAGCAAACAGACTAAAACTAAATGTCTAAGAATTATTTTAATTTAATTTGAAGGATCTGCAAGTGAGATAGGACTAGATAATAAGGAAGTATGTAGGTGAGAGGAATGTGCGGAGCTTGTAAAGCAATCCTGGGTGCCAGACTTGGTCAAAGGCCACTACACAATATTAAACATAAAATAATGAGTCATTTAAAATAAGCGAAGCGCAGTAAAAGTACAGTGATTAAATGGTTTCGAAAACTATTTACATAATATTGTTTATATGGCACTAATAGAATCATACTTACTATATATTTTAAAGATATACAAATATAAAGACTGTTCGATTTGGCTTCGCTATTTATCTTCAAGATATTTGCAATGTTTTGTCGGTCGCAGGATACGGATTCAGGTGGTTTATGATATATTGTCTATTGTCTTTAAAGGTTGGGCAATGTAGGAGGATATGGTAAAAGCTATTATTGAAATAACATTGCAGAATATACAAAGTTCATTTGCCTTAATAATAATTGTTTTGTTTCCATGGTGGAGTTTGATGCTCTCTGTGTTTCCTACCTTTAGTCGGCTGATAGACCTTGTTTCTTTAAAATGTAGTCCATATGTCAGGTATGCTTCGGGTTTATGATGGTGGCAACTGCTGAGTAATCGGTATATGGAAATACTATTTGAGTTCGAATTCCGGTTTTCGACGGAAATACACATTTCAGGGTCCATGAGTCCAAATACCCAAGTCCCGCAAATAGGTCTGTCTGTGTGTGTAGTAACTCCCGGGCGGAAACCGTATGTCCTATGAAACTGAAATTTCATATCTAAGACTAATATACGCCTAAGACGTGACAAAATCTTTATCATCAAACCAGAAGAGCCAATGCATGTTATAAGCATTTTGCACCTTTTTTTTCGATTTTCTCAAAAACGATTCCGACAATTTTGTTTAAACTCGCTATATCGATGAATAATTTAATGGACTTTAATATCATTTAGGTTTCATTCGGAATAAAATCGTTTGACAGGGCTTAAATGCCGATATTTTAAATTTTCTTTTTCTAAAGTATCTTTAATTTAGTCGATTCTATAAAAATAACTATATTATCTTGTTACCACTGATGAAAAACAGGTAAATATATAAATTGAATGAATTCGATACCCAAATAAAGGATAAAACTGAAAACATATATTTTTTATGCAATTTTTTTGTTTTTTGAACATAAGAACAGTAATATACATGTATGATATACCGTTGGAAAGCTTGAGATTTTAGAAAAAATATTATCTCATACACAAGCTTTTAAAAGTTAGTAGATCAGTGATGAAAAGCCTAATACTAAGTGATTATTTTAGATAATAATACAATATAATAGATTGTTTAATAAAACACATGTTTCTATAGATATTCTATTTAATTAATTCCTTAATGGTTTCACTTATTTTTATCTGTAACTGTATTTGAAAATTCTGTAACTGATTCTAAAAACGGAGGTAAGTGAAAGTCTTGTGTTGTCCGGACCAGATTTTTTTTTTTTTTTAATTGAAACTAGACATTAAACCATTAGACACTGTAAAATATATTTGCTGTATTCAAACCTGCTTTATCAATACATTTTCAAGATGATGGCCTATTTCAAAATTTTTAGTAGAAAAAATATAATACATATTCAAAAAATTAAAACCGAGGCCTATTTATATTTTTCAAGAACAGTCGTTAAATGTCGACTGCAGATATGTAAATATCTTTGAAAACTTCCAATGTCAGACCACACATCTCTTGCAGATATTAACACTTTTTCCATTTTGCGCATTATATTTTATTGCATAGAGCTGCGTAAAGATGAAGGTTGCCATTTTGCATAATGCAACATTATAATGAAGATTTAAAAAAAGAAAAAACTCCTACACCGATTACTAAGATAACTTGAAGAAGTATTTAGAATTTTTTTTTTTCCATTTTAACTAAAATATTGATGTAATCTTTTTTTATAACACCTGAAAAATTAGTGAATCATTTTCGAAAAATGATATTTATGTGTTAGGTCTGCTACTGTTTGCCAATATTTCAAGCCAACGTACAAGCATTAAAAAACCAATTTAAATATTATTAAATTTTTATTGAGATTTTACGACACACTAAACAAAGAAATGAGACACTTACTACACTCACACTTACAACTTTGATTTCTGAGCAATGAATCAATAGCTTAACGAGTAAATATTTTTTAATATTTATTCCATCGGAGGAAGTAAAAACCTGGTGTCTCTTTGAGCTTTTAATGAGAGTTAAAAATCCTTCGTTATGCTGTCCTAAAAATGTGATGTGAACTGGTTGTCCCTAGCCAGTGCAATGTCAGAAACTCCGTGTCCTAATTACACCTAGATTGGCAAAATGTAGAATCGACCGATTAACCACGCACATGAATGACGTAAATAAACAAAAAACTACGTAACAATGTAAGCACTTTAAAAAAAAAAAAAAAAAAAAAAAAAAAAAAAAACAAAAAAAATAAAAAAAAAAAAAAAAAAATGTACAAATAATCCATAAGTGTTTTCGGTTCAAGAACACATAGAAATTCGTATATTTTTTTTTAGGCCAAGGGCCGTGGAACATGATTTGAGACTACCCTCAGCCGATAGGTTTTTCCGCAATTGGTTACCCTGAGTGAACCACGGGAGTCTCTATATTACCGAATAAATAATAACCTAGTCATATCTGGTCCACAAAAATTGTTCCTGGATAACAGTGATCTAGCGCCATACCCTCTAGATCACGTCACTCCACTAACTGTTTGACGTAATAAAATAAAATAAAATTCATTACACAGTCCTCGCAATGGATTTTACACACCGCACTAGTTTTGTTAATAGTGCTTTATTGAGAAATAATGCAATCTGCCACTATCTTGGGCAATAAAAATTAGAGCTAAAAGAATCCATTCATTCCATATGTACAAGGTATAACAAGCAAAAAATAAAATAAGTTTACCTAAATAACAAATGAAAAAAAAAAAAAAATGAAATAAAATAATTATAATCTTGGCCACATTCATACCTATTTACAATATTTACATACTGCCCTTGGGGACTTCCAATCGAACATCAGCCAATCAGGATGCCAAGGCACAATGTCAGGAAATCCCAGCGCCTCTCCGCCAGCGGCGGTGGGTGGTTCTTTCTCAAGACATTTTCATGACTTTTTATATTCATTCTACATATATACTTATTGTATTCTTTAGTACAGTTGTAAATTACTATAAATAAATAAATAAAAAAAAAAAAAAAGTGAAAAGTGCGTTTTCAGATTTTGTTTCACTTCAAAGCTCAGAGTTTTCCAGTTCGGGGATAAAAAAGTTGGTGTCACGCTGGGAAAAATGTTTGGAAAAAGAATGTAAATACTTCGAATAAAATTATCTTGTTTTCATATCGTATTTTTAATAAAAATCCTTTACCTTGATAACGGACATTTCATGGGACACAGCCCAATATCATTTGCCAATCTTCTCCCATTTGATGGCAAAGTTATTTAAAAAAAAATTATACTGGTTTTTGGAAGATAAAAAGAACTACAGACATGTCTTGATCTTCAGCCTCAGAATGAATAAAGAAAAAGTTTTTGAGTATAAAATGACGGCACACCATTTATTCATTGACTTTCAGTCCGCCCATGAGAACATAATGAGAACCAGTTGCATGGTGCTTTCCAAGAACTAGAGATCCCATGTAAGCTATAAAGTAGGGTAAGATGAAAAGAAACGATGTTAGATGCTGCGTCAAAATTCAAACAGAGCTTTTGATTAATTCCCCTCCAAGAAGCTGTAGATAAGAAAATGAATTGGATTACAATTTATTTAACTTGGCCTTGGAAAGTTTATTAGAGCTTCTGGCACCCAAAACAGTTTTTTTTTTTATTTTATTTATTTATTTAACGTCACTTTATGCTACTATGGCTAATCGGACGATGCTACAGTGGGAGTCCTAAATTTTGCCTATCCAGGTTTTATTAGGATAGGGATCTTTAACGAGTACCTGACATCGCACAGGCTCGGGACCACCTTTTAACGTCCCCTCCGAAGGACGGCATAACTAAGGATTTTTTACTCCCATTAAAAAAACCTAGGACCACCTGCGGGTTTGAACCCGTGACCTTTAGCATAGGAGGCTGTTACGCTAGCCACCCAGCTTCAAGTGATCCTAACCCCCCAAAAAAGTTCAGCGATTTTTACCAAACTTGGAGTTGTTAGCAGATCCGGATGACATGGATATTGTTGCTAAGTCTCTCAGTGCACTAAATTTTCTCCGCCTCAACCTTATGCAGGCTGCTCAAGAGATGGGTCTCTCACGATAAATGAAGAGAAAATAAAATACATGCGTCTCATGGAACCAAAGAAGCACATCCAGTTAAAGATTTTTAAGGTATGGGACCTTCAAATTTCAAGAGGTAGATCTGTTCAATGGAGAGACAACCATTAGCTCCGAAATTGGCTAAACTATTTCCAGGACAAGACTATACAATAAGGAGTCTTCGTACCCGAAAAGTCATAAAGGTTTCAATATTTTAAACACAAGTATTAGTTTGGGAGGATATGAGTATTCAAAGGCATTGCCAAGGCAATAAAATGTTCTATGTGAGTTCCAGAAGCCTGGGATCGAAATCTGTCATATAAGATACCTATTATCTTTTCAAGTATATACACACCAACATACAACATTGGAGGAACCTGATTTATTCTCTTATTATAATCATAAATGCATACGAATTTCAATAACTCTCTATTAATGATGTTCCACTATGCTTTCTTTTGATTTACACTCCATAATTGCATATTTAACATTTTTTTCTTCAGCAGACCAGCAACTTCAAGCAGACCAGCACTTCAAGCAGACCAGCAACTTCAAGCAGACCAGCAACTTCAAGCAGACCAGCAACTTCAAGCAGACCAGCAACTCGCTTATGAATGGATTTATTTACAGATACCTTAAAAATATTTAAATCAAAAAACAACTCTTTAAGCTTGTATGTCTTAACATTTAACATATCATCAGAGTTCAAAGAAAGACATAATATATTTTATGTACAGATGCAATTTCATTAATCATAGACGACAAGTCAGACTCATCATCAGTTTAAGTACGAGCCATGGTTTTTAAGTAAGTACCGTTCTGCGATTCCGTCGCCACAGCGCTACGGTCGGCGTTCCGCGCATGCACGCTGGTTACCTACATCTCTTGTCTACGCACAGACGCCTTTACAGTCAGATTCTTCATTGCATACTTTGTTTACTGAGTGTTTAAGATGCTTCCGACAATCGTGAGTCCCGCTGATTGTGAAGTACGGGCTGTTATACGATTTCTTAGTGCTAAAGGCGTAAAACCGATCGATGTTCATCGTGAGATCGTTGAAGTTTGCTGCATGACAATGCCCGTCAACATGTGGCTAATCGGACCAAAGATCTCATCAAATCATTCAAATGGGAAACTCTAGATCATCCTCCATACAGCCCTGATCTGGCGCCCAGCGACTACCATTTGTTCCTGCACTTGAAGAAACACCAGGGCGGTCGGCGTCTTCAAGACGATAACGAAGTCAAAACATTTGTGATGCAGTGGTTAACAAGTCAGGCGGCAGAATTTTTTGAGGATGGTATTCAAAAACTGGTGCCGCGTTATGACAAGTGCCTCAAAATTCATGGAAATTATGTAGAAAAGTAGATTAAGGTACAGGCTTTCATGTAAAAATAAAATTATTGCGATATCTTTGCACGTCTTTTTTTTTTTTTTTTTTTTTTTTTTTTTTAATTCCAAAACGGTACTTACTTAAAATACATGCCTCGTATTTTCTTCTATTCTGCTATGTTTTTGAACTGCTGCTCTTTTAAGCGGTACCTTCAAAAATTAGCTTACTTGATATATTTAATTAATTTTTTTTCCAGTTTTCTCCTTTAGTTGTTTATCGAATTCGCTCAAAATATTTAGCTGTTACTTATCAATATTAACAAGATAAAATAGTTATTTTTATATAATCTACAGAATCAAAGGTACTTTAAATGAAAAAAAATTAAAATATCGACATTTAAGCTCTGTCATAATATTTCAATCATAATGAAATCCACATCATAGTAAAGCCCATTACAGTTTACATCGATATAGGGAGTTTAATCAAAATTGTTACAGCCGATTTTGAGAAAATCGTAAAAAGGTGCAAAATGCATAGTATAAAATAGATCTTATATCTCATGATTTTGATTATGATGACTTTGGATGATTTTGATGAAAATAATTCTGTAACATCTCGGATGTATAGTTGTCTCAAATATGAAATTTCTGTTTCATAGGACTTTTCGTTTTCGCCAGGGAGTTACCATACCCACACAAACACAGACCTTTTTGCGGGACTTGATCATTTGGACTTAGGAGACCCTAAAACGTGTATTTCCGTCAAAAACTGGAATTCGAAAATTTTCGCGATCGCAATACTTTCTCTTACTATATATATCAAGTGAAAGTAAAAACAATCATTCCAGTCGGTTAAGAAACAACAGAGGTATGTTGCTTTGTAATAAGGCCATTTTCTATTAATTAATTTATGGCTTTTCATATTAGTGAATTGCCTATATATAGATATAAAAACTTTTATACCATATGATAGTTCTTTGGATATTATAAACCATTATCTAACCATTTGCAGCGTTTTAGAATCGGTATCTATTTATCCTAGCAGTATACTTTTTACTTTCACTTATGGTATATAGTAAGGGAAAGTATTGCGATCGTGAAAATTTTCGAATTCCAGTTTTCAACAAAAATACACATTTTAGGGTCCCCTGAGTCCAAATGACCAAGTCCCGCAAAAAGGTCTGTGTTTGTGTGTGTGTGTGTGTTTGGTAACTCCCGGGCGAAAACGCTAAGTCCTATGAAACTGAAATTTAGAGAGACGTTACAAAACATTTTTCATCAAAATGAGCTTACCAGAAGAGCCACTTTATACAATGCATTTTGCACCTTTTTTCGATTTTCTCGAAAACGGTTCCGACGATTTTTATTAAACTCGCTATATCGATGTAACATTTAATGGGCTTTAATATCATGTAGGTTTCATTCTAATTAAAATGGTCTGAAATGGCTTAAATTCCGATATTTTAAGTTTTCTTTCTCTAAAGTACCTTTAATTTTGCTGATTATATAAAAATAACTATATTATCTTGTTACCACTGATAAAACACAGGTAAATATGTAAGTTGTTTGAATTTAAAACAAACAACTACAGGAGAAAACTGAAAAAAAAAAATGTTTAGTGCAATTTTTTGTTTTTGAACATAAGAGCAGTAATATACATGTATGATATACTGTTGGAAAGCTAAAGATGTTAGAAAAAATATTATCTCATACTCAAGCTTTTAAAAGTTGATAGGGAGTGATGAAAAGAAGATAAATCTAACTGATTATTTTAGATAATAATAAAATAGATTTTTTAATAAAACACATGTTTCTATAGAAATTCAATTTAATTAATTCTTTAATATTTGTACGTATTTTTATCTCTAACTGTATTTGAAAATTCTTTCATTGATTTTAAAAATGAAAGCAAGTAAAAGTCGTGTGTTGCTCGCAACAGATTTTTACTTCTATAATTTAATTTGAGGTCATTAAATTTTTTAAATTTGTAACACTTCATTACTTCTTTTTGTTTCATATCTTTTATTTTATTTTATTCATCTTGTAGATATGGTATGTATGCATCCTTACAGTCTTAATACTTATTGTTTTGAATTGGCAGCAAAAATAAATACTTTTCAATATTGTCAATTCAATAAATTGACTACTACAATGAAAATGTAAGAACCATTTTATTAATCAAAATATTTCGATATATAATATTTAAATGATGATTTGTTGATGGAATTCTCCAAGCCCTTAAGGTCATTTAAAATATAAATAAATAATAATTGTTGATTTTATTGCAGGTAGTGCTTTCTAAATATTATAAGCCTCTAGAACATTTAACTTGCAACTGTATATACAAAAAAAAAGGTCATGGAATCCAAATAGTCTCTGTTATGTATGTTTGCGGGGTGCAAACTATCCACTTTACTTTAAGTTCTTAGTACCGAAGGACAAGGGTCTGATCCTTGTAGGATAGCCTGTAAAGTACACATTACATCGAATGGTGTAAAGATACTGTTGAATCCTGCCCTAGTATATCTATTAAGTGCGGCCTTACAAGAGGTTGGGGGAAAACCTTTGCTGACGACTTCACCTTTCTAGGAACGGTGCGATGTTATCTTGGCCGGTCCCTAGGCACTTGCAAGTTTATGAGCATGGATTTTTTTTCTTTTGCTGACTGAGTTTGCAGTTTACTATTGAAGTGATCCCCACGTTGTAGCGAATTTAAGTTCTTTTTAAGTCAGTTAATTTTTTTTTTAAACCTTTTTTATTTTTTTTATTTATTTATTGAAATTTACAGCTGTATTAGTCAATGCATCAAGTAAATTAGCGGATAATATATATAGATAATATGCATCAAAAGATATGAAGAGAATATGCCTATTGGCAGCAATCCATTAGGTAATTTAAACTAGAAGGTCTCGAGGCCATTTTCTTTTCAGACGCCTCGGAGGATAGTCAGTAATGGAAGAGAAAGCCAGGATGGAAACTAGTGGGTTAAAGTGGAAGTGGAGTTTGTCATGTGGAAGGATTGATACCTCGTACGGGCCAAATCAGCAACATTATTTATTTAACGTCACTATGCTACCATGGCTAATCGGAGGATGCTACATGGGAGTCCTAAATTTTGGCTATCCAGGTTTTATTAGGATAGGGATCTTTAACGGGTACTTGACATCACACAGGCTCGGGACTTTAACGTCCCTTCCGAAGACGGCATAACTATGGATTTTTTACTCCCTTTAAAAAATCCTAGGACCAGGATATGTAGGCTGTTATGATAACCACCCAGCTACAAGTGATTCCCGTCAGCAACATCATCAACAGCAAGTTAAATCAGCAACATATGGAACATTAAGGTATTTATGGATGAGTTTGTTGGTTACAAAGTAAGGAGTATTGAGGATTATGAATTGTAAGGATTAAATACAGGAAGAAATTTATGGTTTATTAGAGCCCCAGAGCTCAACTCCGTAAGTCCAGATAGGCCTTATGATGCTGATATAGATGAGCCTTTTGTAGTTACGCGGAAGGTTAGAGCGTCTGTCCAGTAAGTGTTAAAATAAGCGAAAGCGGCGGGCAGTTTCTTGTCGTTTCAGACTTGTGTGCGGATATGTAAAAACTAAACAAAAATGATGTCAATAAGACAGGGTAATTCTTATTTCACGATTTTCATCTTTTTTTCACATATAGCATACATTGCCAATGAAACCAACTCCGAAAATAGGATAATTTATTCGATCAGGAAGTATAATGCTTTTGGTAATAACGCTATAGCCAAATGAAATCAATGAATATGCTCTCTAAATGCTCTTTACAAATCACTTTTTTGGTCCTTTGATATTTTTGGGTTGTGTCACATGAAATGTCCGTTTTCAAGGTAAAGGCTTTTTATTAAAAATTCGATATGAAAACAAGATAATTTTATTCGAAATATTTACCTTCTCTTTCTACACATTTTTCCCAACGTGACACCAAATTTTTATTCCCGAACTGAAAAACTCTGAGCTTTGAAGTGAAACAAAATCTGAAATCGCACATTACTCATGATCATTATTTTCAAGTCGGGAGAATATGGTGGGTGCGGAAGAACTTCGTAGCCCAGTTCTTTCAATTTTTGCACGGTATGTTTTGAAACATGGGGTCTTGTTGCCACTCAGTGAGATCATGAGGTACCCATGTATCGAGCTTTTTTACTTTCCTATACACTTTAAATGTCTGGAAACGGTAGATGCACTTGCATTTAGTTGTGCTGAGAGTCCTTTAACTGTTTGGTAGGGGTTTCCTTCTACTGTATGTTTGAGGACATCGTTGTCTATTACGGACGGAGGTCTTCCTCGGGGCAAGTTTTCCAAGTCGGTATCCCCAGCTGAAAACTTTGCAAAACAATAGCGAATGGTCCGTTCATTAACACTCCCATCCCCAAACGCCTAGCAAATATTTTTAGCGGCCTTAGGTGCTGAATCGCCGAGTTTAAAATCGTACAAAAATATTACTCGAAAATCGCGTGTTTCCATGTTCATATTTGGAGGTATACTAAAAAGTGGGTAATTGATTGGGAAGCTAATGTTTATAATGCAAAGTTAGAGGATTAGTAACTGTTTACTAAACATTCGGCAGAAAACAACAGAGACCTGTAAAATCCTTTATGTATTTCAGAACTACTATAAAACGGACATTTCATGTTGAAACAACCCAATATTATGAAAAATGATAAATGGAAAGCAACAGCTTAAGGTCCCAACAGTCTTTGCGGGAAGAAACTAAATGCGAGACCCAGGAATTAGATTAAATACTTGAAAGAGTTATCAAATCAAGAAGAATTATTTTTACTGGACAGGTAAAAATGTTTTCTGTAGTGAAATGGAGAAAGGAGTCTAAGGAACAACATCCATTCTAAGGAAAAGGAAGGAAAGCCGCTCTAGAAAAAACAGTAAAAGGACATGCAGGAAAATATTGCTAAAGTTGGTTGTAGAATAAGAAATGGAGTCATACAGTAGGACGTATATTAAATAAATCACAGTTTCCTTTGTAGTACTCATCAGTTATTGGTTCTTTATTTGTCGATAAATAATCAAAAAATCCCATTTATATCTTATAGACGATCTTCGTTTATAACACAGGGTTGGGAGTGGACACCCCAAAGGTTTGCATGATCTGCTTGATCTGCGGGATGTGCTGGACGTGCCCTGGTACGACGAGGCACTGGTTGGCTCCGCCGCTCTGTGGGTTGCTCTGGCAGGAGAAGACTGGGCTCAGGCAGCAAGGTTGTCCGCCGCTGGGAGAGCACTGGAAGAGGAATTAGTAATTATGTTACGGTAACTATGAATACAGTAAGGTGAAATATAGCACTAATAATAGAACTCACTGGGTTCCCGTTCATGATGCAGTTGGAAGTGACGATGGAGGATGGGCTGATTTGCTCGAAGGCCAAGAACTGTTGGATCCCTTGTTGCGTGTTCAGGTTGAAGCCTAAGCAATCAGAAAATATAAATCTTCCACTCTTACGTAAACATGAAGACATATCTAGAAAACATTTGTTGTTATCATGTGTGTTATTATTCAGTTGCTAAGTTACTTAGCTCACGGCTTCTATCTAAAAACTTTAAGGTTAGAATTTATAAAACTATTATTCTTCCAACGGTTCTTTACGGATGTGAAACGTGGCCTTTTACTTTGAACGATGAACAACGGCTTAAGCTCTTCTAAGAAGAAAGGTGAGGGCACTGGGGAGTTTAGAAGGTTGCACAACGCGGAACTTGTATCCTGTGAATATAATTGAGTTGATAACGTCGCGGAGACCCCAAATGGGCGAGTAAAATTGTTGGGCTCGGTGAGGATCGGATTCCGAGAAAGTTGGTATTTGCAGATCCGACTGGTAGGCGTCCGAAAGGTAGGCCGAAACGTCGATGGGAGGATTGCGTTAAGGCTGATCTTTGGGGCTTGGGCTTGAACGGAGAACATTGGACGAGTCTGTGTAGACGGAATATGGTGGTATCGGCATCGAACCTTCGGGTTCGGTAAGCCTATTATTATTATTTCTACCTTGCTTTAAATCGTGAATAATAAATTATCCTAAAATATTATTGATTAATTTGAAGTCGATAGCAAAGCACCCAGGCATTATCTGTCATTGCTTTTAAGTCATGGATTTTTAGGCTTAGTGCATTTAGGGATCCGTGCTGTTTCTATGCCAACGGCCGTAAAATGACGTGATTAGGCCGAAATCATTTTTTACCGCCAGGTTTCTTTCTACTTTTAGGTACCCACTTTGTAAAGGATGAATTTGCCCCAGAAGGGTTGTCTCACAACTGAAATGACAGAATAAATGATATTGTACCACAGTCGGGATTCGAACCGAGGAGGTAGAGAACAATAGACTCTAGCTCTTTTTACTATACCACGAAGCTTTCCACAATAACTTTTCGTCACCTCTTGCCTCTAGAAACCCGTAGGTTTCCTCCCTATTATTCTCCCACTTTGACTATTGCCGTACGGTGTTTGGGGGTGTTTCTGGAGATCTTGAGGAAAAACTAAAAAGCCTATTTAATTGCTTCATCCGATTCATCTTTGGGATCTCCAGGGATACCTCTTTCACTCGATTCTACGAAGAGTTAAAGTGGCTTTATGTTTCCTATCGTCGCAAGTACTTCTTGGCAGTACATCTCTGACCTCCTACTATTCAAATCCTCGATTCATTCCAGCAACACTCTTGCGCGGCCTTCTGATTTGTATATTCGGCCCCATCGAACAGCAGCTTTCGACAGATCTTTCGTTATCCGATCCACTTACATATGGAACTCATATCCGTAACTCTAATATCCTTTCAACCTTTAAATCCCATCTATTCGATTACTTCCTATCCATTAAATTTCCTAGGAATCTCTACAAGAAACAATTTTTTTTTTTTTTTTTTTTTTTTTTTTTTTTTTTTTTTTTTCTTATTCTTATGTATTACAGTTTGTCACAATGGACAGTAATAATATTGCTAAAGGATCCCATTCATACAATATTTACAATATAAACAAAAGACATGTCAAATTACATAAAATGAAACCAAACTAAATAAACGTATAGAATAACGAAAATTGTGGATAAAATAAATACAAATAAATGAAGTTAATAAATAAATAAACAAAGAAGCAAATTATTTCATATTCATACGTATATACAATATTTACAATCAGTTAGGGAACCCCGGACGGAGCTTGTCCTTCCACAAGTGGGGGGACAAGCAGAGTTCAGAGGATCCCAGCGCCTCCCTCTCAGCCGCATCACTGGTGAGTGCCAGCGGAAGCTAAGTGAGGGCGCCATAGCCACCATCACACCGCACTTGAGAGGAGAATCTGACCAGTGTCAGAACTCCAGCATACATATTTACAATATATCTCGGGGCCATTGCCGTTTCAACCTTCTAGGTAGGTTGTATGGATGAGTGGAGCTGGATAGGGATCGTGCTAGAGGATTAGGATGATGAATGAGGTTCTGGTGGAATTTGGAAAATTTGGATGGAATTACGTCTGAAATAAATGGAGCATTAAGGTCGTGCGAGGTATATTTGGATACATAACAAGGAGAAATTACTATTATTCGCAGGACATTGAACCAAATTTTAAATGAAAATGTTCAAAAAGAAAAAAAAATCATAGAAATTTTACCATAGAAGTTATTATTTTTTCTCTTTTTTTTTGCAATTAGATAAGCATTGTGTATAATTAATTTTTGATTAATGCTTTGTACTGGAACAGATGGATAATTGTATATTTTATTTATTTATTTTTTTCTCTCAATCATTAGTACGAGAAGTAGATTTCTTATATCCATCACTTTGGTTTTCTATGTTATCTTTGCCTTTACTTTATCACTGTATTTTTTTTTCTTTTATTATTACTCTAAGAACATCTAAAACTGTATTTACTTTCATATGTATTGTTCTGAAGGGATTCGTCCGAGAATAAATAAATAAACTATTATTATTATACTAGTATTAACACCAGAAATATGAATTTAATAGGTAGCAATGTATCAGCACTATATATCAAAAATAGCAATGGTTTGAAATATATCTAATGAAAAAAAGCATAATTACGAGCATTTTTCAAGCTCCTGTATATTTAAAAATAAAAGAAGTTAATATATAAAAAGTCTTCTAAACAAAATATATATGTATATTAATTAATATATATTCCTAAAACATTTTACACTACCTAAATGGTTGCCATATTTTTTAATCACTTTTAGTTCAAATAGTTAAATAGTGTTTACATAGCTGTATATAACTCCGTGATTATATACATTTGAAAATATAAAATAAAAATCTAAACTATTAATTACTAATAATGATTCATTTAAAAAAAAAATTATATTCAATTTTCTCTTACTTCCAGCTCCACCCTGAGCGGAGACGGCTACGCAGTGGTTAAGAGTAAGACACAGAACCTCATGATGCTTGACTGATTCTTGGACAAGTGAAATGTGCTCCTCAAGTCGAAGCCTATAGCTTTATACTCATCACAGCTGAACCATAAAACGACGTCCTTTGATAAGGCACACCTCTAGGGCTTACTGTTACAAGGTCAGTGCCGTCGTATAGCCTCATCGTTATTTCATTAATAAAAACGCTGAAAATTATTAAAAATGGTTTATAATTTACAAATAACTGTAATAGGGTATAACTGTTGATATGCAATTAACTAATATGAAAAGCAATAAATTAATTCAAAGGAAAATGGGATATCAACACTGCTAATTTCAAAACGCTGTATCTCTGCTAGTTCGAACAAATTTCAACGATTCTTTTCTGATTTTGAAGGAAATTTAATTGTCTACGAAATAGAACTAGGAGAAAAAGTTAATATTTATTAAATAATGTATTAGGAAAAACAGATTTTTTTTTTCATACGTTATCTTGAAAAGTATTTAAGTTAAAAAAAAGTACAAAGGTTCGTTATTGCAAAATAATAAGCCAAAAGCATTTATGCTAGACTTCGTTACTATTTCATTTTCTTTTCTTTCGATTTTGATTCTAATAAAATTTTCTGTTTTTAGAAAAACTCAATTTTTATTTCATTTAAATTTCAAGGCAGCGTTTTAGGTCCAAGACTTTTTAATATATATTACTCTGACACCCCACAGCATCCAGAAACACTTTTAGCAACCTTTGCCTATTTGCCGATTCAGCTATCCTGACATCCAACAAAGATGCCTCTAAGGATTCTAAGGCACTCCAAGAACATCTGGACGCCATATCTAGGTGGACAGAAACATGGAAATTAAAAATGAATCAATCAAAGAGCCTGTTCGTCACATTTTCTCTAAAACATAACTCCTGCCCCCAGGTCTTTTACGATAATATTCCAATACCAGTTTCAGACACAGTACGGTATTTAGTATTTTACCTGGACAAACGACTAGCATGGCGATATAGACTTCTTTCAAGATTACTAGACAAACGTTCAAAATTATCATTGACAAACAAATTAACTATTTATATAGTACTGATAAAACCCATTCGGACTTCTGGCATTGAGTTATGGGGAACAGCAAAAAATTCAATGAAGAAAATTATTCAATCATTTCAATCAAAATTACTTACCCATTTTACGTATCTAACGAGACACTACATACTGACCTAGACATTCAATTCGTCATTGTAACTGCCCTGATCGCTACAATAAATTTCAGACTGACCCTAAATTCAAACCCGCTGACTCAAAACCTATCAACTGCCACAAACCCATATAATCCGCCCAGAAGACTATCGAGGCGCTGGCCAAGAGGCCTGAAATATTGAAAGTTATTAGTTTGTTTTTTCTACCTTATCGAAGTTAGTTACATCTTTTGTTAGCATATTTGCTTATTGCATAAACAGATAGCAAATACAATTGTAATGCAAAAAATTCTACGAATAAGTAATTAAATAATTATTTATATAGTATTAAGAATAGCTAATTAATTATTTATTATTTATTAATAATTGATTTGCTATGTCACTAAATTACTAAATCATACTAAAATGTAAGCTTGTCTATATTGTATTAAGAATAAGTATTTAATTACCTATATATAGCTTTAAAAATTCAGAAGCAATTCTTTATTGAGTAATTTTGCAATCAGTCCAATTTAGGACATTTTTAATAGTGATAAAGTACAACATTCATACTACATTCACACGATATAAGCTTTAAAAATAACTATTTAATTATTTACGGAACCGCTCCTTCCGAGTTCGCGGTAGTTCAGAATTTTCCAAACATTATATTGTTGAGGCTGGTGTTTCTCAAGGCAGGGTCTTAGGACCCGCCCTCTACAACCTCTACACCGCCGATATCCCTACCGATCCCGATACCTTTCTGGCAACATTTGCTGATGATACCGCCATTTTGTCATCCAATTCCGATCCTGAAGCAGTATCGTTTAATTTACAAAAGCACCTTTTCCTTGTCGAAGACTGGTGTAATGCTTGGCGTATTAAGGTGGACGTAAACAAGTGTTCACACGTCACATTCACCCTTCGACGTAAATCCTGTCCAACGGTTAATTTCAAGTCCGTACCGCTTGCTTCCTCTGACACAGTCCGGTATCTCGGCTTTTTAATAGACAAAAGACTGACGTGGAACCCACACACAAGACTTACAAGAAAAGAACTCTAGTAGAAAATCTAGTAGTCCATCAGTGAATTTATTATAAATACGTCAGTCGTAAACGGCTAAGCACTCTATAGTGTGAGCAGATTCATAAGAAAAATTTAATTTATGCAAATAATGATTTTAATTTACTGGGTTATACATAATAAAATTGATCTTCTAGTGACAAAGAGCAATCTTTTACTGAATATATTTTTCTGAATACTTGTTTTTTAATATTTTATTTTTATATCCACACCTATTGCACAGCCTGAGGAAATAAGCAAATGGGTTTTCAAGAGATATAATTCCTAAACCAGGTTTGAGGGAGAGCATTACCAATCGGCATATATGCTTAACTTAAAAAAAAAAATATTTTATTGATTTTTTACAACTGTACTTACAATAAAAACTACCAGTTAAAGTGTTCAATTATAATTAAGGGCGTGAATAGACCTGTGAAGAAACTACCCAGCGGTAGTACTTTATTGTCTATTTAAATCGGTATGTCGGTATATTTAAAAAAAAAAAAAAAGTTCTAAGTTATATATATATATAAAAGTTATATATATATATATATATATATATATATATATATATATATATATTATTATTATTATTATTATTTTTATTTTTTTTATTCTTTTCTTATATGTAGTTATCTTATATAATTGTTTGTATTTATGTATTTTTAGTGTATTATGTATTTTATTTTATTATGTATTATGTATTTTGTGATTAGTATATTTGTATGTATTATTTTCGTATTGTATGTATTATTTCGTATATTATTTATAATGTTTGTATGGTATTTTATTATTTATCATGTATGTATTATTATTAGTATATATGTATGTATTATTAGTATATATGTATGTATTATTATTATATATGCATGTATTATTACTTTTATTATATTGTATCTGCATTATTAGTTTAGGGCTAAAATAACCTCTATGTTTGAAAAGCCTTTATGTTACAAATAAATAAATAAAATCGGTATGTCTCGAGTCAATCTTCTTTACAATCGTCTCGAGAGTTATCAGGAATACTTGAGGTTGTTATTTTGTTGAAAAGGGGCTTATGTGGGTTAGTAGTTTGAAATTTAAAAAAGTATATTTAGTTCGAGATAAATGCTGATGACACCTGCGTGGTACAATATCAGTTCATAAAGATCCATTTGTTGCCTCAAATACCCTGCAAGCCCACATCAAAGACCTAGAACTATGGTGTCAGAACTGGAGAATAAAAATAAATTCCAACAAATCCCATCAAATAACCTTTACCCTTCGTCTTCAACCTTTAACTTCCTGCCCTACAGAATCCTTTAATAACACTCAACTAGCTCCTGTTGAACAGATCCGATACGGGGCTCTACTAAACCATCAAATTCTTCCCGCATCCAAACCTTACAATCCAAAATCCTTTTTTTGCCAAATCTTTGCATGACGGGTGTCACATACCCGAGAGAGAGGCTGTGAAAGAATCCCCATTTAAATAAATCGTTTTAAAAGTCCCGCCGGGACTGGGATTCGAACTCACAAACTTTAGCATGAGAGACTAGCGCGCTAACCACTCAGCCACGGGCTCCCCGATTATATACATACCTACTTAAATTTAAGTATCTTCATTATTCATTCATGTTGTATTTCCAGTAAGATAAGAGATTGATTCGGAAGAATGAGATACTAATCTAATGCTTTTAAAGATAGTTAATTTTCCACGTTAACGTTCATTCTATTAATTTTACCTTGAAAATTATATTTTATAGTTTTATTCTCTCCTTCTCGCAATCATACAACTTTGTTATTTGTATATAATTATGTATCACGAAGATTTTTTGACTACAGATGGCTTAAATTTAACCTTAAAAAATGAATGACAGTAATAAACTACGGGTAAAAACAAATATATATATATATATATTAACACATAATAGCCATTTCAAAACACGTTAAGTATTTAGGAGTCACCCTGGACTGTAAACTACTTTTTAAACGTCACGTAGACAATAAAATAAATAGTGCCCGTAAATTATAATATAAAATGTATCCCTACTTTAATAAACAATCAAAATTATCACCAAAAAACAAACTAATTTTATATAAATCTGTTATCAGATCTATAATTACATATGCATGCCCAGCCTGGAGTCTTACAAGCAAAACACATATTAAAAAATTGCAAGTACTACAAAATAGATGCCTAAGAATAATTAATAATTATCCACCATTCACAAAAATAACTACCATGCACAAAGATCTGTTTGTTTGTTTATTCGTTTAACGTCACTTTTATGCTGCTATGGCTAATCGGACGATGCTACAGTGGGAGTCCTAAATTTTGCCTATCCAGATTTTATTAGGATAGGGATCTTTAACGAGTATCTGACATCGCACAGACTCGGGACCACCTTTTAACGTCCCCTCCGAAGGACGGCATAACTAAGGATTTTTTACTCCCATTAAAAAATCCTAGGGCCACCCGCGGGTTTGAACCCGCAACCTTTGGCATAGAAAACACAAAGATCTGGACATCCCTACAATACAAGAATTTATTCACCAACAGACACAATCATTTTTCTCAAAATGCCAACTGACAGACGATACCCTTATAAAACAAATTGGTTATTATACTAAACTATCATCCTCTAAATATAGACATAAGAGAACTAAACATATACTGTTGTATAATTCTAATTACTCAATTCCATCATATGATTTTAATAACTATAATTGTGTTTAATTATTTATTTTAATTTTTTTTTCTACTGATTATTTCTTTTTTGTTTAGTTTCTCTTTTTTTGTTTTCTTTTCTTAGTTGGGTTTTTTAATTTTTACCAACAATAAAAACAATTGATGTACAAAATAAATTTTAGCAAATAAGTAGAGCATTGTAATGGATTTCCAATCAATGTTTTTTAAACTGTGCAGATGTATTCTATAAAAATAAAGATTGATATTGTTGTAAAAAAAAAAAAAATATATATATATATATATATATATATATATATATATATATATATATATATATATATTATCACAATACATACAATATTATTAAATAGCGTCAATCATTCCTGTTTCCAAGGTTTTTGGGATTTATACATAATAATGTGTCATTGTAGTGCATATATTAAGATATGAGCATATTAATTTGTCAATAAGCATTTATATATCCCACCTCTGCGGACATTCCTCATTTAATTGTTAAACTCTTGGTTGCGCCTTTTAGAATTACTATCATTCTGTTTTAGAAGCAACGCAGATTCTGAATTAGTAAGTACTGAGAATTATTTTGACCGAAACTAACCGTAGGATTTTGTGACACCTAGAGGGTATAAATATTGTGCCCCATCTATCAGTGGCTAAATGTCTAATGCCGCACAGTGGAAAATATGACCGATTTAGGAGGACGAAATTCTGAAATTTGTCCATATTTAACCTTTGGGGTCCCAGATTACGGGAAAAATCTAATTATAGCTCGGAGTTGCTAAAAATTGCTGATAGATGTATTTTTTATTATTTAGGAAACTCCTCAAACTATGGATCGTAAAACATTTATTCGGAGTGTTGTGTCTGAAAAGAATTATGTATCACCCAAAACGCAAAAATTCGTTGTAATATTTAAAAACTAGAAGGATTGATAAAACAAATCCTACAAACAAATCCTACAAACAAATCATTGGTGTAACTTGGGAGTTATATAGTTTTTCGTTATTAAATAGGGGCATACATCTACCAATTGCTAAATTAACTCTACAGGTGAGATTGCAATGTATATTCAATAAGTGTGCAAATATAATGTCTTACCTGTCTCAGCAATGTATATTGCTAAATAAAAGCAAAAATATTGTGTGATAAACACACCTTGAACACAATAAATGGCCATCGAATAAAGATAATCCCACTGCCGGTTATTAGGCACTTGTGCTAACAGGAATGGTTCACTCATTTAAAATTTATTTGTAAGCACGGTATGGCGGGAAATATTATTTTTCAGCGTTTTACCAACTAATAATAAAAAGGTGAAGCGATAGAAAATTCCAAACTTTTGTCCACCTAAATTGGTGATTTCGCTCACTGTGCGTTTTCTAGGTAACTATGTCAGCTCTAAGAGTGTGTTTATACTGCTCGCGTTTTAACGGCTAATGTGGTAAGAACTTAAGCGGTTTTAACTTAAGCGGTTTTGGAGGACGGATATTTCTGTGAAATCGACAAATTTCTTAAGGAAGAAGCACAATAAGGAAACATTATAAAAATATATATTATGATATAAGAGAGATATACTCTGGCGATATTAAAAAATAATAAATATACATTGTTGTTGACTGACGCGTTCTCAGCTCACACAGCCACCCTGAAGAAGGCCTATAATTTAGGCCGAAACGTCGGCACCAATAAATTAAGTTTACTCTTAATTGTGTGTTAAATTGACTGCACCCTCAACCAACTTCTCTCTCAAATAAATATACATTGTTGTACCTCATTCTGTTTAATTTTATCCAGTAAAAGCCATATCGATAAAAGTATGCTTTTTCACTTTCCCTTACCTATATATGAAATACATAGTATGAGAAAGTATTGCGATCGTGAAAACTTTTGAATTTCAGTTTTCAACAGAAATACACGTTTTAAGGTCCCCTGAGTCCAAATAGCCAAATTGTGCAAAGAGATATTTGTCTGTTTAGCGCCCCTTTATGCTTCTGCGTCTGATTGGACGATGCTACATTGGGAGTCCTCAATTTTGCCTATCCAGGTTTAATCAGGATGGGGATCTTTAACGAGTACCTGACATATCACAGGCACATCTCGGCACATCTGACATTTCGGCTTCTAGAAAACCACGTGATAACACTATACTGAACAGATCTGCACGAAATCAATATACGATCAATGTTCAGTTGTGCCATCACCTGACACACACTTCCTACTTTCTACTTTCCTAAACTTTCTAATACAGTTAGAGATAAAAATACGTGAAACTATTAAGGAATTAATCAAATTGAATTTCTATAGAAACATGTGTTTTATTAAAAAATCTATTATATTATTATTATCTAAAATAATGAGTTAGTTTTATCGACTTTTAATCACTCTCTATTAACTTTTAAAAGCTTATGTATGAGATAATATTTTTTCTAAAATCTTTAGCTTTCCAACGGTATATCATACATCTATATTACTGTACTTATGTTCAAAAACGTAAAATTGCATTAAAAAAATATTTTTTCTATTTATTCCTTTAGTTGGGTATCGAATTCATTCAATTTATATATTTACCTGTTTTTCATCAGCGTTAACAAGATAATCTAGTTATTTTTATAGAATCAACAAAATTAAAGACACTTTAGGGGAAAGATGTTTAAAATATCGGCATTAAAGCCCTGTCAGACCATTTTAATCAGAATGAAAACTACATGATATTAAAGCACATTAAATTTTACATCGATATAGCCGAAGGACGGAAGAACCAAGGATTTTTTGATCCCATTAAAAAATCCTAGGGTCAACAGTGGGTTCGAACCTGGGACCTTTGGCATAGGATCAAATGATCTTTGTGTCTGTGTGTTCGTGGATGTGTGGAAAGTCTAGCACGAATACTACGATACTGAAATTTTATATTTAAGGCAATTATACACCCTAGATGTTACAGCAACGTTTTAAATTTAAATCGGCAAACTAAAAGGGCCACATCATACCATGCATTTAGCACGTATATACCATGCATTATAATGTATTATGTATTATAATATATATGTATATACTTATAATATATATTTAGCACGTATTCACGATTTTCTCAAATGTGGCTCTAACGATTTTGATTAAACATTCTATATCGATGTGATAGTATGACATGGATTAAGTGCGATATATATTATGGTTATAAGTTAAAACTTTGCTGACCTACTTAAAAAAAACAGCTTACTTGATAAATCTTACAGATTGTACCATATAAAAAAAAAAGCGAGGGTACAAGATTTATTAGGATAAGGATCTTTAACGAGTACCTGACATCGGACGGAATAACTAAGCATTTTTTACTTCCAACAAAAAATCCTGGAACCACCTGCGGGTTTGAACCCGTGACCTTTGGCATAGGAGGCTGTTATGCTAACCACCCAGCTACAAGTGATCCCGAAGTGTTGGTTGTTGTACGTATGTAGGGTTCTGTTGTTTACGTACCTAGGAGCTGTCGTTATGAGTCTTAAAATTTGAATCGAAATTATTACAGTTTTGTATGTAAGTCTTTTTTGCTGAACCAAAAATCTGTGAAGCGTAAATCCATATTTGCTTAAGTAGGTATTCAGTTAGTATAGTATTTTCAGTCGGTGGTTGGGAGTCTGTCTTTTTATCTTGACATGTGGGTCCCAAGTCATCCTTCGATCGAGTGTCAGTCCTAGGTAATGTACAGAGTTGGTAAGAGTAATTTGGTTGTTGTTGAAAAGAATTGGTGGGAAAGTGTTTTGTCGTAGTGTGAACGTTACCTATTTTGATTTGTCGCGACTTAAACGAACTTTCCAAAGAGTGTAACAATTTTGTAGTAGCATTAAGTGATTTTGTAGAGTCAGTGAGGCGAGTATGGGATCGCTGTTTGATGTTAAAATTGCAGTATCGTCCGCGTAGTAGCAGTCAATATGGAGGGATAATACTCATATTATAATATTGTAGAACATTTAAATTTTATAGTAATAATATAAAAATTGATAATATAAAGATAGAAGTAGAGCATCAGTCCTCAAACGAACGAGCCCCTTAGTGTATAAGGTAAACTTGCATGAGGTACCTTAAAACATTGCTTATGACTCACATGAACTGTAACCAAACTTTTTATCAGAGATCACTTTTTACAGTTGCCTAGAAAGAGGCTAATTATTCCAGAGAAGTACATCAAAACTTGAGCAGAGGAGAAAACTATAATGAAATACTTTGTTCTCCTGATTGCCATCGTTGGCGTGGTTTCTGCTCAGTCTGATGGCGGAACAGGTATCTACTTTTTTTTTCTCTATGTTGGATTATATTAATCATAGTAACAAAATTTGATATGAATGCTTTTGTATTAAAAAAAAAAGATATGGCTGATTGTTTGGCCATTTTTCAAAAAAAAAAAAATTATAACTTTTAGACATCGATCTTGACTCATTGGATGGGATAATGCAGTTCCTGGCCGGCAAGGGAATCAAGCTATCCTCCATAGTCCTTTCCAATTGCATCATGAACGGAAATCCCGTAAGTATCTTTTGAAAAACTAACAAGTATATAGGCTTATTACCAATTATTGTCGGTCCCAAAACTCTTTACTATGTCATAGTGCTCTTCCAAGGGTGACCAACCCTGCTGCTTCAGCCCAATCTTCTCCTGCCAGAGGAATCCGTTGGAGGATGGCGCAAAGCAGTGTCGCGTCATTCCAACGTACGTCCCGAACATCCCACAGATCACGATGGTCTTGAAATCCTTCGGAATGGTCACTCCAAACCCTGTCTTTTGAGCTATACCATGCTCATATATCTCCTAGAAATACATGAATACAGAATATTTTATATAAATCTTTACTAAACACGAGACTGTCATTTAAAAATAACTAGATTAATAAATAAAATTATAACTTGCTGTACTCTTTTTCTGTTCCTAGACTAATGGCTCATTAAATTTGGTTATTACTTCCAGGAGCGGCGTAGTCTAGTGGGAAGAGCGCCAGTCTACTGTGCTCTGAGTAATGGGTTCGCATCCCGGTGTGGCGAAATATTATTTATTCTTTTTTTCGGCCGGGGGGCGATCCTGGGGTATGGAGACCCCCCTGGGTCACACCCAGGCTCAATCAAGTGGGTACCCAAAAATAGGGAAAAAACCTGGCGGCTGAGCGTGATCTCGACCTAATGCCGTTCGTTGGTCAGGAAACAGTACGAATGTCCACATTTTTTTTTTTTTTTTTTACTTCAGAACTTAAACAGAGATTAATTCTTCCTTACCAGGTCAGTATTTCACATAAAGTTGTCGACAAGTTTTTTTTTCCTTTCAGATTTCTTCGAATCGGGTGCACTGAAGCAGCAGATGTTTTACTGATTGAGGGGTATTGTAACAGAAGGTAGCCATGCGTAAACCGACATTGCCCAATTCTAACCCGCCACAGAATTTCTTTCCTTCTAGACGTTCTGGAGACTGAGATCCATTTCCTCCAGTCAGGTTTTACTTCTAGCTTAGAATTGTTTTGTTTTTTTTATATTTCTTCTCTAACATATGAGACGTTGATTTCCAAAAAGTACTACCTGTATCCTTTCTAGGAAATTTTACAGGAAGCTTAAAAACTTTCATCGCTATATATATATATATTAAAATTATATATATATTATAAATACAAATCGCACCAATAACAACATATCTAAAATCTCACATACATCTGGAAAAACGAAAATACATGGCTTAATATAATGCTTATAATATCCGAAGACCGCTCTGAAAGAAATAATTATGGTAAATACTCTATCAAAGTAACCTTTTATCTAACATGATAATTATGTATAATTAATCTATGTATTGTTAATAGTAGCGGATAGAGTGATAATGAAAAGGAAAGTATATACTCAAAAACTATTAATTGAATAAAATAAATGAACTAAGCACTTTTTTATTTTGTTCCCACATTTCTATAGACCTATTCATATGTTCAATATACTCACCACTCATCCAGTGTGGCAATGAACATATCACATACCGATCCGGAAAGTCCTTGTAAAGAATTCGTCAGTAAAATTTCTACATTTTTTCTTAAATATTTATGAAAATTAGTTAAAAATTAATTTACATGACAATAATTCAGTTTTTCAGAAAAAGGGTATTCAGTTTATCAATTAAATAACGTCGTAGTTATTACCTGAGTTATTTAAAAAAAACTAAAACTAAATTATAATAAAAACAAATCCTAAGCCCGGTCTACTTCGAACAATCTAAATCGTAAATTTTACAATATATATCTTTCCGAGATAAAACCGAAATAATAAAAAACAAATATGAATGTTTGAATTTTACCTTAACATTTTTCCATAATAAATGTGCATTTCCTACAAACTGACACCATGACGGGACATGGAGGAGCCAGAAGCTATTTATTTCGATTAAACTAACTGACGACAAAATCTGTAAGTGTGACGGTAAAAGCGAACAGACATACGACCATATTTTATTCGATTGCAGTAAACTGGACAAACATAGACACAAACTGATCTCAACAGTCCTACTTAACGGAGACCAAGGGCCGCCTTCGAAGTGTGACCTTACAAAATATTTTTCAAAATTTGATGAATTTGTGGACCGGGTGGCTATGCAGAATTACAGAAATAGCAACAGGCAATAACTCGTTATTTAATTTTATTTCATTTAATTTCACTGTTACTAATACTAGTAAAATTTGTTAGTTAGTTTGTATTATTTCGTTAAGGAGTTATAACAAATGAATTATTTATTATTTGTACTGGTTTCTTTATTTAGTCAATTAGTTAGTATTATTTTGTTAATTCGTTATAACAAATGATTAATTTATCAGTTTATATTTATTAGTTTTATTTAACTTATTTTATTGTTTATGTAACTTAATGTTTTGTAACATAATTTATATTATGTAATAAAAATAAGCGTTGTATAGAAATGTGTAGAAATAAATGCACCCATTGCAGGGTTACTGTAATGAGGAAAACCGTAAGTGTGCAGTTATTTTAATTGTTTACTAAAGAATTATGTTCACAAACATTATAAGGAATGCAAAGATCACTTGTCTGAATTTTCTTTAGTGACATCAATATTTATGTTAAAGTCCGAAAAGATTTTAGATAACAGCCAACACAATTTGATTTCATACGTTGATAAGTAAGTCTCAGTTAAATTTGATAATGAACTCACCATTGAAGTCAATTGTCAAACCTATTTGTGAGGTAAGTACAGACAAAAAATGACTCATACAGCTAAAGGAGTCAACAAATTGTAAATAAAAAAAAAAACAATTATAAGTTTTAGGAGACACAAATTTCTTGTAGAAATATATACTTACCACCAAAAAAAAAAATCTTACAATTATCATTTATCTAGATACTATTGCTAAATACTAAACCAGTTAAATTTGATATTGAACTCACCATTAAAATAAACTGTCAAACCTATTTGTGAGGTAAGTACAGACAAAAAATGACTCATACAGCTTAAGTAGTCAACAAATTATAAAAAAAAAAAAAAAAAAAAAAACTATAAGTTTTAGGAGACACAAATTTCTTGTAGAAATATATACTTACCACCAAAAAAAAATCTTAAAATTATCATTTATCTAGATACTATTGCTAAATACTAAAGCCAGTTAAATTTGATATTGAACTCACCATTAAAACAAACTTTCAAACCTACTTGTGAGGTAAGTACTGACAAAAAATGACTCATACAGCTAAAGGAGTCAACAAATTGTAAATAAATAAAAAAAAACTATAAGTTTTAGGAGACACAAATTTCTTGTAGAAATATATACTTACCACCAAAAAAAAATCTTAAAATTATCATTTATCTAGATACTATTGCTAAATACTAAAGCCAGTTAAATTTGATATTGAACTCACCATTAAAATAAACTTTCAAACCTACTTGTGAGGTAAGTACTGACAAAAAATAACCCATACAGCTAAAGGAGTCAACAAATTAAAAAAAAAAAACTATAATTTTTAGAACAAATTCCTTGTAGAAATATATACTTACCACCAAAAAAAAAAATCTTACAATTATCATTTATCTAGATACTATTACTAAATACTAAAGCGAGTTAAATTTTATATTAAACTCACCATTGAAGTCAACTTTCAAACCTACTTCTGAGGTAAGTACTGACAAAAAATAACCCATACAGCTAAAGGAGTCAACAAATTGTAAATAAAAAAAACTATAATTTCTAGAACAAATTCCTTGTAGAAATATATACATACCACCAAAAAAAAATCTTACAATTATAATTTATCTAGATACTAATTTTGATCATTTATTTTTTTTAATAATTATGAAACGAATAAATTAAGTTATTTTCATATAAACTCATTTTTATAGTTTTACTTAACATTTGCTTCCCATTTCTCTGAAACTAATTACTGAATTAAAAAAAGACGGATTATTTAGTTATTTTAATTTTATTTTATATATTTTGTAAATATTGTCAATCTTCCCTGTGATTAATGTCCCTTATTAGGACTAGTAAATAAAAACAAATAAACAATTTTATTTTTTTAAATACGTTTTAATGATGTTTATTTCGGTTGAGTAAAAACGGAAAAATTAATCCATCTTTACGATTTGTGGCATCACATTCCAAATTAAATAGAATCGACAAATAAAAAATAAAATAAAATCATCTGTCAACCACCCACTGCTTTCCTAGGGAACCAATTGACGTTTGGCATTAAACATCAGCTGATTGATTTCTAACTGGTTTATTGAAATAAATACTCAGATATATAAAACACAGAATAAAAATAAATCAATATAAATATCAATAAAAAATAAATTCCTAATAAAACAGAAAAAATATATATAAATGCTTTAAGTTTATAACTTCCAAAAATGAACCTTTGTAATTAAGCAAGAAAATTATCAACCTTGAAATTTGAGGTTTCAAGAATGAAACTATACATGGGATCCAAAAAATATCTTTCAGAAACAAAAGTATGTAATCCTGTAAGGATTAACCGGATATGACCCTTTTATACACGATACATCTCATTCTCAACACACTGATATTGTAACTGGTTCGATAAATAACTTTTGTTAGTTCTTTATATAGTTTTCTTAGTTCTTCGATTTTTTATACTCCTGAAAATATCTGATTCTCATTTGAGTTAGGATGATTTTACTACATTGAGGGCTTGGTACATTAAAATAAAGAGTCGAAAGCCAGAGGAAATGTGGTTTAACTGTCTATTAATTATCATATATATATATATATATATATATTGGGTTGAGTCACATGAAATGTCCGGTTTCAAGGTAAAGGATTTTGGATAAAAATACGATATGAAATCAAGGTAATTTTATTCGAAGTATTTACCTTCTTTTTCTACACATTTTTCGCAACGTGGCACCAACTTTTTTATCCCCGAACTGAAAAACTCTGAGCTTTTTTGAAGTGAAACGATATCTGAAAACGCACCTTTTACGTGATCATCATTCTTAAAAAGTTTTCCTTTGACGAAGTTGTCTAAATTCTTGAACAGGTGGTAATCTGTTGGGGACAAGTCGGGAGAATATGGTGGGTGTGAAAGAACTTCGTAGCCCAGTTCTTTCAAGTTTTGAAACATGGGGTCTAGCTGCTGCTCAGTGAGATCATGAGGTACCCATGTATCGAGCTTTTTCACTTTCCCAATACACTTTAAATGTCTGGAAAGCGGTAGATGCACTTGCATTTAGTTGTGCTGAGAGTCCTTTAACTGTTTGGTAGGGGTTTCCTTCTACCGTATGTTTAAGGACATCGTTGTCTATTACGGACGGAGGTCTTCTTTGGGGCAAGTTTTCCAAGTCGGTATCCCCAGATGAAAACAACAGAGACCTGCAAAACCCTTTATGTATTTCAGAAACTATGAAAACGGAGATTTCATTTGAAACAACCCAATATATATATATATATATATATATACTAAAAAATTGTTTAATAACTTACAGAATTGGTATGCAACTATTTAGACTATTCATTTACTTAGGTAACATGATCTATGTTATGTTTACAAAATAAATAAATTTTAAAACTAATTACAAATGTAATATCCCAAACCAAATATAAATAAAGTTTTAAAAAAAATGTAAACATTTTCTACGTTTCTTTTCCCGAAATTAGTCTTACTATCACAAGGTCAAAATTTTATGTCCCTTGCTTGCGGAAGTGGATATATACATATACATATATATATGTTGGGTGCAGAGGTAGGTACTCAGTGCATTCAGAAACTGAATCTTTCAACGTCTTAACATGAAATATTTAGCAGTTCTTTTCTCAGCAGTTGCTCTGGCTTCAGCTCAAACAGGAAGTGGTGGTAATGCATCATACAGATATTATATGTCTAATATAACTTACTAAATTCTTTAAAATATTTAAGCTATAAAGATCGCATTAGTTAATTATTTTTCTTTTAGTTTAAACTAATTTGTAGAACGTGACACCGTTATTCTGGAGGACAATGAATTATATTAAAACTTTTTTTTATTAATTGATATTTACAACTGTATGGGAAAAAATACAAGTAAATGTGAAAAAATAAGTAACAATTGCCTTGATAAAGTCTTGTGAAGAAGCTACCCAGCGGTATGTTTATGTCATTAGCAGGTCTCGAGACCACCATCTTTTTAAGCGCCTCCGAGGATTATCGGGAATGGATGGAGATGAAAGGATATGGACAAGCGGGTTTGAGTGGGCTGGTAGTTTGGAATTAAAGGATGTATATCTAGTTCTGGCTAAGTCTACAACTAACGGAATATTCAGGTCTTTATGGATAGTTTTATTAGTGACAAAATAAGGAGCATTTAGGATCTTTCGGAGGATTTTGGATTGCAAGGATTGGATGCGGGAGGAATTTGACGGTTTGGTGGATCCCCATAGCTCAATACCATATGTCCAAATAGGTCTTTGAACGTTTGTAAAGTAAGTGTTGTAAAAATCGGTATCTGCGAGCAGTTTCTTGTCTTTTCAGTCTGGTGTGATATTAAAACTTAAGATTTATTTTATTAGTTTGCTTATATGTCGGGGAATTGATGAAAACCTACAATATAATTATTTTTTGTTACCTTTTTCAGCAGTCTCCCTCTTTATATCAATATCTGAACATTTAACAAATTTTAATATTTATAAATGTTATAAATTGACTGTTATGAACAGTCATAATTAGTAAAACATAAATAATTATGATTTAGCACAATACAATGGATATACAAGATAAAAAATTAAAGTGTTTTTTAGTATAAATTTACTTTTGATATACACTTAATTTATAAATTATCGTTAGTTTATATATTGATCTCAAATGAAAGATCATTAATAATAACTATTTTTTTTTAAGAGAACAGTTTTTATTCAAAAATATTATAATTAATCTCAATATGGACAATAACAATACCTTAAGAACACATCCATACAGTATTTACAGAAAAAGATGTAAAGTCAAAGAAAACTAATTAAATAAAACAATACATAAAATTACACAAGATTAAAATGTAAAAGAAAGCATATTCATTTGCATGTTTGTTTATATGATAATTTTTCTTAATTAGGATTTTATTTTACATATTCTAAGTCTTCGCGTATTTTATATGAAAAGATAAAAAATATCATTGTCATGGTAATACGAGTTATCCCGACGCAAGGTGTTCACTCACTAGATAATATATTCCTGAGACCTAACATTCAATTCTTAACACATAATGGATACTATAGTATTTGAATTTTGATTACTATGACATTCTAATTCACAGTACAGTCCACAAATTCATAATCCTTCTAACAATATAATGTAGTTAACGTTGTTCCATATTATGTTCCAAACAATCCTTATGACATTAACTTGCTATCCACTTTGTCGTTGATCTTACAATCCAAATTCACAAACTATATGTAACATCCACAACGTCCTGATACCTAAGCGCACTCCGCGAAGAAAAATAGATAAATTTAAAAAAACCTCTATCTCAAGTGAAGATGGTGACCTATTCTATCAGACCGTTATGTCACTTCCCACCGAACAGAAAAATATGAATGCTTCTTTCTATCCCGTTCCAATAGTTTCTGGAATTTCCTTCCATCAAACATACGTCATGCTCCCTCCCTTTTCATATTACTAACTTTCCAGTACTTTCTCGCAACCTATAATGACGCTGCCAAAAAAATATTATTAGTTCAACTGTATTCAATATTTTTATTTTTTCACATGTATTTATATATGATATATCAAATTATTATTTTGGTGAAGTTTCTGTTAGTTTCAAGGGAGCGGCGTGGTCTAGCGGATAGAGCACTTGTCTATTGTTTTCTGGATCCTAGGTTCGAATACCGGCTATGAAAAAATATTATATCTTTTGTTAATGCAGCCGGTGGGCCACCCTAGGGTATGGAGACCCTCCTGGGGCAGACCCAGCATCTTTAAAGTGGGTACCCAAATTGGGAAAAAACCTGACGGCAAAGCGTGATGAAGGCATAATCACCTCATTGCGCGGCCGTTGGCCTAGAAACAGTACGAATCTCTATATGTAATGAGCCCATGTCCCTTCATGAATTGTAGAGGAACAGGTTTTTTTTTCCCTTCATATTTTCCTATTCGCACCTTAGAAGAATTTTTTTTCTGATTATGGTACTTTATTATTTTAATTTTTGCTAAATTGTTTTATTTCCATCAATTGATATTCTTAGGCAGATCTTACATTATGTCAAAGTTAATATTATTGTTAGATGACCTAGTCTCAGAATATATTTTTCTTTATTTCTTTCCTTCAAATTGGTCATAGTAATTAAATTCCAAATAAGAATCAATTATTAGTCCATTTAAAAACATTTCAATGAGCGATTTCATCACAGCTCCTAACCTGAATACGGCCCAAGGGTTCCAACAGTTTTTGGACTTCGAGCAAATCAACCCATTACTACTTGGACTGTATTGAATATATTTATTTTTACTTTTACTTACTATATATAGTAAGGGAAAGTATTGCGATCGTGAAAATTTTCGAAATCCAGTTTTCAACGGAAATACACATTTTAGGGTCCCCTGAGTCCTAATAACCAAATCCCTCAAAAAGATCTGTGTGTGTGTGTGCGCGTGTGGTAACTCCCGGGCGGAAACGGTAAGTCCTATGAAACTGAAATTTCATATTTAAGACAACTATATGCCTGAGACGTGATAAAGCTTTTTTCATCAAAATGAGCTTACCAGAAGAGCCACTTTATACTATGCATTTTGCACCTTCTTTCGATTTTCTCGAAAACGGTTCCGACGATTTTGATTAAACTCGCTTTATCGTTGTAAAATCTAATGGGCTTTAATATAATTTAGGTTTAATTCGGATTAAAATGGTCTGACAGGGCTTAAATGCCGATATTTTAAATTTTCTTTCTCTAAAGTACCTTAAGTTTTGTTGATTCTATAAAAATAACTATATTATCTTATTACCACTGATAAAAAACAAGTAAATATATAAATTGAATGAATTCGATACCCAACTAAAGGAGAAAACAGAAAAAATATTTTTTTAATGCAATTTTTTGTTTTTGAACATAAGAGCAGTAATATACATGTATTATATGCCGTGGGAAATCTAAAGATTTAGAAAAAAATATTATCTTATACACAAGAGCTTGTAAACGTTAATAGAGAGTGATAAAAGGCGATAAAACTAAGTGATTGTTTTAGATACCAATATAATAGATTTTTTAACAAAACATATGTTTCAATATAAATTTGATTTAATTAATTCTTTAATAGTTTCACGTATTTTTTATATCTAACTGTATTTGAAAATTCTTTCATTGATTTTAAAAATGGAGGTAAGTGAAAGTCGTGTGTTGCCCGCACCAGATTTTTTCAAATGTATTTATATATGATATTTTAACTTTTTATTTTAGTAAAGTTTCTATTAGTTTTATCATTGTAGAAATTATTTCATTGTATTGTCACAAGAAGATGTTTCATATCTTCATATTTTCGCATTCGCACCTTAAAAGACATTTTTCTGATTATTGTTCTATATTCTTATTATTTATGCTAAATTGTATTATGTCAAATCTAATGTTATTCTTAGGTTATTTAGTCCTAGAAAATGTTTTTCTCCTTATTTCTTTTTTTCAAACCTTTCAGAGTAATTAAATCCCTTTAAATTAGTAATTGAAGATTAATTATTAGGCCATTTAATTTTTTTTTCAATTAACGATTTCATCACAGCTCCCAACTTGAACACGCAACAAGGGATCCAACAGTTCTTGGCCTTCGAGCAAATCAGCCCATCCTCCATCGTCACTTCCAACTGCATCATGAACGGGAACCCAGTGAGTTCTATTATTAGTGCTATATTCCACCTTACTGTATTCATAGTTACCGTAACATAATTACTAATTCCTCTTCCAGTGCTCTCCCAGCGGCGGACAACCTTGCTGCCTGAGCCCAGTCTTCTCCTGCCAGAGCAACCCACAGAGCGGCGGAGCCAACCAGTGCCTCGTCGTACCAGGGCACGTCCAGCACATCCCGCAGATCAAGCAGATCATGCAAACCTTTGGGTGTCCACTCCCAATCCTGTTTTATAGGACTTAAAATAGTACTAAAAAATATTTTATAAAATATTAACTAATATTGTAGAAAGATGTACCTATAAATTATAAGTTTGATGCTATAGATCTTTACTAACTCAAGAATAAATTTTTTTTTAAATAATTTAATAAATTATCATTCCTGTTAGCAAAGTATAAAATACACATTCCATCTGATGTTTATATTGGACTTTCCGATTTATTTATGTAAAGGAAGCCTTTATAATCAGTCGACTATTGATCAAATATCCTCCTTGCGTCAAATATTAGAAAAAAAGTTGGAATGCAACGATGTAGTCCATCATCTTTACATCGATTATAAAAAGGCTTATGATTCCATAGACCGCCAGAAGCTGTATAACATCATGATTGAACAGGGAATACCTAGAAAGTTAGTATACCTAGTGGCGATGTGTTTGTCGAAACATTCCATAAAGTTAGAATCGGTCATAATTACTCCGAGAAATTTGAGGTGCGATCGGGATTGAAACAGGGTAACTCCCTTTCATCTGTTTTATTTAATACAGCTTTAGAATATGTCATAGAAAAGGCGAAGTGTAGCGAGAAAGGTTTAAATATCGGTGACAAGATTCCGGTTTTGGGGTATGCCGATGATTTGGTACTGCTGGATGAAGACTCGGAAACCATACAACTAATTACAAGTGTGTTAATAAAATCCGGTAAAGAAATAGGACTCGAATTAAATACCTAAAAGACGAAATATATGATTAGTAGCAG
Organism: Piezodorus guildinii; assembly: GCA_023052935.1. Taxonomy (NCBI): domain Eukaryota; kingdom Metazoa; phylum Arthropoda; class Insecta; order Hemiptera; family Pentatomidae; genus Piezodorus; species Piezodorus guildinii. The sequence continues at coordinate 212,269,968 of CM041292.1, read as the reverse complement.
AAACGGTGGCGATCTTGGTGATATTGATATATCAGAGCATACTTTTGAACATGTAGAAAAATTCAAGTATTTAGGTTCAATGATAACAAGAAAAAATGAAATACAGAAAAAAATAAAATCCCGGTTAAAGGTGGGAAATGCGTGTTATTATTCAGTTGCTAAATTACTCAGCTCGCGCCTTCTATCTAAAAACTTAAAGGTTAGAAGTTATAAAAATATTATTCTTTCGACGGTTCTTAACGGGTATGAAACGATTTGGTCCGAAGAGAGATGAGGCCACTAGGGAATTTAGGAGGTTGCACAACGCGGACTTGCGGAGCTTGTATCGTGTGAATATAATTGAGTTGATAGCGTCGCGGAGACTCAAATGGGTGAGTAAAGTTTTTGGGTTCGGTGAGGAACGGATTCCGAGAAAGGAAAGGTCACTGATCCGACTGGTAGGCGTCCGAAAGGTAGGCTCAAGCGTCGATGGGAGGATTGCGTTAAGGCTGATCCCCCCTAGTATCTGCTCCCAGAATAAGACTTGAAATTTATGATATATCCTATTTATTTAAATGGTAAAAGGGAAATACAGGCGTGACGGGAAACAATATTTACTATTAAGTAAATAACAAATTAACCACCTATTTTTAAGAAGAAAAGGATACTCATCATGGAAAAAACAATACTTTTTTTTTTCTACAATATTATGGAATAATACAGATTTCCTTCTGTAACTTCATTAGTTAATTGTTAGGTGAATTCTGTTGATGACTTCAATAACTCAATATAAATATGTATTTAAAAACATATTTAAACAAGCTGATTTTATTCTCGTTGCTAAACACAATTTAAGATCTTCCAACCAAACGTAGACTTGAATAAAGATTAAAGAATTACATTGAGTTTCGATGGAAACATGTGTTTCACTTTAAATAATCTAACAATAGAAGTAATCATCTAAAATAATCATTTATGTTAATGCACTTTTCTTCTTTTTGTATAAAGTTTTACAGCTTTATATGCAACAGAACATATTTTCTAAATTATTTTGGTTTCCAACGGTATATTATACCTTTATATTATTATTATCGTGTTCGGAAAAAAAAATAATAATAAACCAACAAATTTCGTTAGTTTGAAAAAGATTAAATAGTTTTTGGTTAGGTATTTTTGTATAAATTGGCTCATTGAAATGAAATTTTAATTCATACAAATATATCATAATAATATATTTTTTTTTAAACAATATTCAAAATATATTACAATAAACATTTTCTCTCCCCTAAACTCCTGAGAAAATAAAATATCCAATCTCAACATCTATGCAAACATGATTCGACATCAACCAAGGAACTCCTACATTCATTCCTTCAAATACGACTGCATCTTGGATCAAATCTTTTCCTTATTTGTGCATCCTCTTGTGAATTCCCAAGTCAGTTCTATACACAAAGCTCCTTATGTAGTTTTCTTCGAATGTAACTTATTTCCCCGTTTTCTAGATCTTCATATTTATATTTGTTGTATGTTTCCGCTTATTCGTTTTTGCCTTTATTATCCATAGCAATCGATTTTTCTTAAATTATATACAACTTTTATGAACAAGGTTGTGTTTGTGAACTTTTAACAGAATCCTAAACAGATAATATAAATAAAAATAATATATTAATAATAAATGTGAAAGATAAAATAAAATGAAACAAATAAAAAATTAATTCATTCAGACAACTAAGAATAATCAGATTCCGGAATTTAAGAAATATATATTTCTGAAAAACTAAACGGGAAAGTTTGTACTCGAAATATTGTTCGGGAAAATTTTTATAAAATTCTTAAATGACCAACGTATGCATTATCCTATACCTTTTGTAATTTTAAAACAGACCAATACCAAACTGGATGCTTTAATAATAAATAATAATTCTTTATTTATTTATTTTGGAACAGATCCCTTAAGAATAATAGAACAGAATAAAAAGTGTACTTCAGAGTAAAATTACTAAAAGCTATACTTCTGAATTTGTATAAAATAGTATAAATTTAACGTGACATATCAGAAAACTTCATCATTCCAAATGATATTTATTGTGTAATTTTCGGAATAATATAAAAATTAAATACAGAAATAAGATACAGATGAAATATATTGCATATATAGTAAGGGAAAGTATTGCGATCGTGACAATTTTCGAATTCCAGTTTTCGACGGAAATACACGTTTTATGGTCTCCTGAGTCCATAAAAAGGTCTGTGTTTGTGTACGAGTATGTCTGTGTGTGTGGTAACTCCCGGGCAAAAGCGAAGCGTCCTATGAAACTGAAATTTCATATTTGAGACAACTATACGTCCGAGATGTTACAAAATCTTTTTCATCAAAATCAGCTGACCGGAAGATCTACTTAATAGCATGCATTTTGCACCTTTTTATGATTTTCTCAAAAACAGCTCTAACGATTTTGATTAAACTCCCTATATCAATGAAAAATTTAATGGGCTTTCATACGATGTAGGTTTCATTATGATTGAAATAGTATGACAGGGCTTAAATGCCGATATTTTAAATTTTCTTCATCTAAAGTACCTCTGTAGATTCTAAAAGATTAACCATATCATCTTATTAGCATTGATAAATAACGAAATAAATATGCCAGTTGTGCAAATTTGATAAACAATTAAAGGAGAAAAATGCAAATGTATTTGGTTATGCAATGTTTGTGTTTTTGTACACAAGAATAGTACTATAGATGTATAATATACCGTTGGATAGCTAATGATTTTAGAAAAATATTATCTAATATACAGAATTTTAAAGGTTAATGAAGAGTGATGAAAAGCCGATAAAACTAACTGATCCTTGTAAATAAAAATATAATAGATTATTTAATAAAACACATATTTCAATTCGATATAATTAAATCTTTAACAATTTATTTGTATATTTAAATGTATTTAAAAATTCTTATTTTGATTTTAACAACAGAGGTAAGTGAAAGCCGTATGTTGCGCGCACCAGATTTTTATACAAATGAATTTATTACAGTCATTTTACAAACGAACTATAATTGGAGAAAATATAAAAAGAACCGTTTATTTTTACAATATAATGACTTAAGAAACCTAAGGTACTTAAAGTATCCCAGAGCTTAAGTCCGTTATAATGCATCCTTATAATACAGTTTAATAACTTCTAAATAATGTTTGAGTCGAAAAAATAAATATGTTGAGTTTCGATAAAATAAGTATTTCTGATTAAATAATATATCATATTATTATATACAATAAACACTTAGTTTTATCCTCTTTTATCTTCTATTGCCTTAAACAATTGTGTAGATGCTAATATTTTAATAAAATCTTTAGCTTTCCAGCGGTATATCTATTATACGTACATCAGTATTACTATGTTTATGTTCGAAAAAAATAAATAAATAAAACATATGTTTGCTATTTTCTCATTTAGTCTAGTATGCATTTCGATAAAATTGTATATTTAGCCATTTTTGTTAATGTTGAAAAGATAAAGTAGTTAATTTGTTCAAATCCACAAAACTTAAGGTAAATTAGAGGAATAAAATTTACAATATCGGCGTTTAAGCCCTATCAAACTATTAAAATCAAATTGAAACCAATATGTTATTAAGAGTATCAAAATTTACATCAATACAGCGAATTTAATAAAAATCGTTAGAGCCTTTTTTTGAAAAAGTTGCTAAATAAAAGTAGATCTTCCGGTTAGCCGGTTTTAAATAAACAGTTGCTGTAACATCTTGCACGTATTGATGTCTTAAATATTGAATTTCAGTTTCTTACAACTTTTTGTGTTGGTTCTAGACTTACCATACACACACACACACACACACACACACACACACACACACACTCACACACACACACACACACACACACACTTTTCTTACAGGAGACCCATTGTGTCAGTTTATCGCCGAAGCGCTCTGAGGGTAATAAGTGCATTTCGCACAGTATCTTACGAAGCTGCATGTGTGGTGGCCAGGATGCCACCCATTTAACTGCTGTCGGAGGAAAGGCAACGTACGTATAAAAGTGTTGTCCACATTCCTAGAACCGAAGAGAGGAAGCAGACAGTCCAAAAGTGGCAGCGACGCTGGGATTTGGCAGCGAGCGGAAAGTGGACCCATAGGCTGGTACCTTGCATCCAGCCCTGAATGGATAGAAGCCACGGGGAAGTGGACTACTACCTAACCCAAATGCTCACTGGACATGGCTGCTTCAGAGCCTACCAATTACGGTTTAAGTTGGACAATACAGCAGAATGTCCAAGATGCCCAACAATAGATGAGACAGTAGAACACGTATTCTTCTGCTGTCCTCGCTTTCATGTAGAGAGGGAAGAATTTCAAGAAATATGCAGATCAGAAGCTACACCTGACAACATCGTCAACCTCATGCTACTTTCTCAGGAGAACTGGATGGCGGGCCAACGTCTGGCTGCGGACGTCATCAAGAAATTGAGAATGGAAGAGAAGGAGAGACGTGTCTGGAAATATGGGGGGGGCGACTAACAACGGGGCGGCACACAACCACTCTCCTCCACGAAGTAATGCCTAACGGTGGTCCCGTGGGGGGTGAGAAACAGGTGTAGGGAGGTTGGTTTTAGTGGGTAGAAATCCCACACACGGATAGGTACGGGCCTTTCCGCGTCTTTTGAAGATTTCCACCTACCCTCGTAAAAAAAAAAAAAAAAAAAAAACACGCACGCACTTACAGAGATCTTTTTTTGGGACTTGGCCATTTGGGTTAAGAATGCCTTAAACGTGTATTTCCGTTGAAAACTCTAATTCAAAAATTTTCTCCAACACAATACTTGTTTATATATAGAAGTATGTTTCATATATAGCTAAGTGAAAGTAAAATTCATGACCCCAGCATCTAAAAAAATCTGCTATGAGACAACAAAAGCAAAGAAGATAGCTACAATTTTGTTATCATGTTGCACTCTACAGAAAAAGAGACCGTTTATAGTATATAAGATACCTTTTAAAAATATCATGGATAAACATGAGGTACTAAAAACAAAATACATGATGCAAATATTCCACTGCGATTGCCTCTCGTAAATTTTGAATATCAAATAAACTAATCTACTGGCGATATTTTTGCCACAAACACGCTAATACGCTTTCAACTCGTTACCACCCATAATATGTCTTTGGAATTTTTGTATGGTTTCACCTGAAAAATAGATAAGATCGCACTCTACATAAACATTATTCGTCACATTTCGCTTAAAAAACGGGGTGGCTTTGCTTTGGGGTGCCTTGCTTTTTGCACCTATTTACGATTTTCACAAAAACGGCTCTAACGATTTTGATTAAACTTGCTATATCGATGTAAAATTGGACGGGCTTTGATATCATGTAAGTTTAATTCTGATTGAAATAGTCTGACAGGGCTTAAATGCCAATATTTTAAATTTTAAAATAAACTACCTTATATTTGTGCATTCCAAAAGATAAACCATATCATCTTAACGGATGAATTTTATGACCAATTAAAGGATAAAACAGCAAAACTATTATTAATGTAATTTTTGTTTTTTAATAATAACAACAGTATTATAAACGTATAATATACCGTTGGAAAGATAAAGATTTTAGAAAACATATTATGTTATACACACAGTTTTAAAAGGTGACATAAAGAGACAAATAGGGAATAAACTTATTAATGATTAACATTTCAATTATTTAATCTAAAGCATATGTTTCCTGCGAAAAGAATATACGTTTTAGTAAAATCAACTCGAAATATTTTTCAAATTGAAGTATCGTTAATTGGTTTTAAATTGATTTTAACAGTCGAGGTAAGTAAAAGCCGTGTGTTGCCCGCTCCAGATTTTTTTTTCAATACACTACTTAGCTTAATATATTGTTTGCTTTAACTTATCTTGAAAACTTATTTGAAATTAGGAGCTACATATCCTGGGCTCATCTTTATTTGATAATAATTCTTTTCCTCTTGGGAAACAAAGATGGCGTTGTACGACTCAATGATCTCTTCAGTTCTCCTGTACGGATCAGAAGTTTGGAGCCTGAGATATCTAGATGCTATAGAAACTTCTTGAATTAAAGTTATTAAATACTTATATGGATGGCCCAAAAACACCCCAAACTATATAGTGAGGCTTGAGACAGGTAGAAGTCCTCTAATCTCAAAAGTAATGAAAAAAGTAATCAACCATTGGTCTAAACTGTCATTGATGCCTGAAGAGAGACTCCCAAAACTGTGTTTCAACAGACTAAGGATGCTAGATGCAGAAAATCCTGATATAGATTAAAACTGGGTTTCATAGGTCAATATGATTTAAATTCAATTCGCCTCAGGAAAACGATATTTTAAATCACAAAGCCGGTATTATCGAAACAATTATAAACAACAACTATTAACCTGACATTAATAGAGCAACGAACTCAAATAGTAACCCGATATACCGACTACTCAGCAGTTACAACCTACATAAACCAGAAGAGTACCTAACATATAGGCTAAATTTTAAGAAAATAAGGTGTATCAGCCGACTTAGGGTAGGAAACCCAGAAAGCATCAAACTCCATCATGGAAACAAAACAATTATTTTTAAGACAAATGAACTTTGTATATTCTGCAATGATTATTTCATTAATAGTTTGTACCATATCCCTCTACATTGCCCAACCTTTAAAGACAATAGACAATATATCTGTTTGTGGCTACAGCGCCCTAACTCGGCCTCCACTGGCTCACACCAGAGATGCGGCTGAGATAGAGGCGTTGGGATCTCTTTGATTCCGCTTTTTCCTCCACAAGTGGAGGGAAGGGCGCAGTCTAGGGTTCCTCTAGCAGTTGTATATAGTTATGATTGTTTGTATGATGTTTATTTATTTGCCAACTTTTTATTTATCTTATTATAGGTTGTTGTTTTGCTTTTTTATTTATTATTATTTTATTGTATATATATGAATTTATTTATTTTCTATTTTATGTAAGTTGACTGTATGTGGTCTCATATCAATATTACTATTGTTCATTTTGTAACATATTGTAATATATATCAATAAATAAATAAAAAAAAAAAAAAAGACAATAATCATAAAACTATCTGAATCCGCATCCTGTGACCTACAAAAAATTGAAAACATCTTGAACATTAATAGTGAAGCCAGATTGAACAGTCTTTATATTTATATCTTAAACATATGTAATAAATATGATTCTATTAGTTCCATATAAACAGTATTATGTAAATAGTTTTCGAAACCATTTAATCACTGCACTTTTACTACGCTTCCGTTTATTTTAAATGTCTCAGTATTTTAAGTTTAATATAGTGTAGTAATCAATATTATTTTTAAAATTTTGTATTATCCAGTTCGTTTTATTTTTGTTTACTATTTTGTCAAGGAGTACTTGTTTTATCTTTTAATGTTTTTGGTAAAGAGCACTAGACTCAGGTTATATTTCTTTTATAATTGTATTTTATATTGTAAATTTGTACAAGACTTTGTCTTTCACAAATATAATATATTCTATTCTATTCTATATTAATTCCTCTGTACTGAATAGAGAAAAAAGGGAGTCGAATTTTCGTACTCTTGTGACGTACATAAAGTGCACATTTGACATTGAAAGTTGGTTAATCATTCGGGTTCGTTAAATGACGTAATTTTATGATTTTTCGAAGAGGAGTATTTAGGCCTGAATGCACCTATCCAGTGACAGCTTCCCACTGCACACCATCGGGAGAACAGCATCCGACACTGCACTAACATGAACAGCTACATCGTCTTCTTCGCTGTGGTGGCCGTCGCATCTGCTCAGATGACAGGAATGGGAGGTTGGTCTAATTTAACATTTATACCCATACTTATTTTATTCCATTTATATTAACTTAGCATAACTGACTTCATTACGCCTTCTATGCCAAAGGTCACGGTTTCAAGCCCATGTGGTCCTATTTTTTATTGGGAGTTAAAAATCCTTAGTTGTGCGGTCCTTCGGAGGAGACGTAAGGTGGTCCCGAGCCTGGTACTCGTTAAAGATCTCTATCCTAATTAAACTTGGATAGGAAATATTTAGGACTCCAACTGTAGCATCGTCCTATTAGGCACAGTAGCTTAATGTGAAGTTAAATAAACAAACAAACAATGACTTCATTACATTGTTATTTCGGTTCTACTTCGTGCTGGGGAAAATAGTTAATATTAAAGTGATCATTAGCTTGTTTATTAATTTAAATTCACTTTATGGTAATATGGCTAATGGGACGATTCTAAAGGGATTCAAAAATTTTGCCTTCCATATTAAATTCGAAAAGGAATCTTTTATCAGTAAAAGACATAACACAGCTTCGGTCCACCTTTTTACGTTCACTCTGAAGTAAGGCATAACTTTACTCCGATTAAAAAATCCTAGCCCTATCTGTTAGATTCGAACGGACAAACTTTGGCTTAAAATTCTGTTATGCTAGCCACAAAACCACAGGTGACCCCAGCATCCTTTCCTATTAACTATAACAATATTATATAACATTTTTTTCAGAATTAGGTATACTGCAATGTTAATTTGTTTGTTTATTCATTTAACGTTTTATGCGACTAAGGCTAATCGGACGATGCTACAGTAGGAGTCCTAAATTTTGCCTATCCAGGTTTTATTAGGATAGGGGTCTTAAACGAGTACCTGACATCTCACAGGCCCGTGACCACCTTTTAACGTCCCCTCCGAAGGACGGCATAACTAAGGATTTTTTACTACCAATAAAAAATCCTAAGACCACCTACAGGTATAAACCCGTGACCTTTGGCATAGGAGGCTGTTATACTAGCCACCCAGCTACAAGTGATCTCATATTCATACTTATTTTATTCAATCCATATTAAAGTAACATATCTGACTTCATTACATTCTTATTTCGGTTCAACTGCGTGCTGGGGAAAATATTTATATTAAAGTAATTATTTGTGTTGTTTATTACTTTAACTGCACTTTATGCTACTATAGCTCATCGGACAATGCCACAGGGGGATTCGTAAATTTTTCTCATCCCGGTTTAATTCGGACAGGGATCTTTAATCTGTACTTGACATACTAAGCCTCGGGACCTCTTCTTTACGTTCACTCTGAAGTAAGGCATAACGTTACTCCCATTAAAAGATCCTAGCCCTATCTGTTAGATTCGAACGCACAAACTTTGGCTTAGAATTCTGTTATGCTAGCTACAAAACCACATGTGACCCAGCATCATTTCCAATTAACGTAAGCAATTAATTAGCATAATTCCAATATTTTATTAAAAAATTTTTTCAGAATTTAGTTTTAATTGTGTTGTCCATTCTGAAATTTATACTGTAATATTAATTTGTTCGAAATCTTAAAGCGATTTTAATCAGGTATGGGGAGTGCCCTCTAAGTTGCTTGCTTACCACGATGAATAAATCTATATAGCTCGGAGAGCCCGTGGCTGAGTGGCTAGCGCCCTAGTCTCTCATGCTAAGTTTATGATTTCGAATCCCGATCTGACAGGGACTTTTCAAGCATTAAATTAATGAGGATTTACTCACACCTCTCCCTGCGTATGTGAGATCCGTCGGCCACTCACAAAATTAGGCGTAGGGAGTGATGACCCTACACTACAAAATGCATTAAGAACACAGAAAAAGGAAAACTATAGCTCATTTATATAGTTTGGTTAAAGACACTCTAACAACATAACATAATTTCAGGAATGAATATGAACTTCAACCTCAACACACCACAGGGCATCCTCGGTTTCTTGAACATGGAAGGAATCAACCCTAACCAACTCATCACCCAAAACTGCATCGCAAACGGCAACGCGGTGAGGAAATTTAGTGATAATTATGATCATTATATTTTTAATATGAATTCCTAAACACGTATTCTATCCCGTTACAGTGCACCCCTGGTGGAGAGCCTTGCTGCCTCAACCCTGTGTTCGACTGCCTCAACAACGCCGGTGCCAACCAGTGCTTGGTCGTCCCAAGACATGTCAACCACTTAGCTGAGATCAGACAGATCGTACATACTGCTGGAGTCAGCACTCAGAATCCCATCCTGTAATCCCCGTATCACCTGCTGGATCTGACAAAATTTCATTTCAAATATCATCATTGATCAAGCAAAGATTGTTTAATGAAATGAAGTGATAAAATAAAGATTATAGTTTAACCATTTATAATGATAATTCCAATTATTCCCAGCTTTATCCTTCTCCACAGTATAAACTTTAAGCATCATTAGGAAAATAAATTATGGAAATAAAAATTAGTTTATTATAAATTTCAGTAAATAGAAAATAAGAAATTTTACAGTAAAACAAATATTAGATAATTTTGTCATTTTTTTAATCGATGGTTGGCCATTCGACAAGAATATTTTTTGGAATAACATTCATTGCAAGGACCTAGACCTAAAATTTAGGTTAATATTGCTTCGAATAAAAAAAGTCACATTTTGCATTAGTTTATTCACGTTTGGAGCTTTATTGACATGTTATATGTTAATAAAGCGATGTTGGTTGCTATGCTGTGCTGCTCGCATTGAAAATTTAAAGTTATTTCCGTATATAATAAAATTTTCCCCTAGAACCTACCGTATAGGAGCCATTTTATCTTTAATTAAAAAATTCACGTTTTTACTAATTTTGTTTTTCCTTTTTTAAGTGTTGATCTAGATCTAGCTCTCTCACATTTGCTGTTATCGAAAATAAGAGGAATGTTCTCATGTCAAAAATATAGTGGTAATTATATATTGATGTTTGTAAATTGGACTTGCCGTTTAGAATCTGTATTGGTTTTAATGAAAAAATCCCTTTTTTTTTTCATTGTTTAACGTTGTTATTTTTTACCCTAGGTTTTTCAAGCTCTATGTTTTACTGCATGTGTAGAAAGTTTGACGAATGTTCGTTAACAAAACATTATTTAAAAATTTATATTACATTTTTCTTTATATGTAACATTTTTCGCTTAGGAACTACATTTTTTTAAATGAAAAAAGTCACCAATATATATATATATATATTAATGTACCTATATTTCCTTACTTAGTTCTTAAAATTAGCAATAATTGGTGTATTGTAGAACAGTTGAAGAGCGATAGTAGTTTTCTTAGTTAATATACTAGCTTAGATTAGATAAAATTAGAAGCCACAGCACAATATTCCTTTTTCAATAACCAACTACCAGGAGCAGTATTCTTTGATATGGTAAAAGCTTTCGATTGTATTGCCCATGCAGTTATTCTTCGCAACCTAACCTCAATTGGAATAAGGGGCCGAATGCTTGCTTTCATTAAGGAGTTTCTGAATAATCGCCATTTTAGAGTTAGGATAGGAAGGGTAATGAAAATAATAATAGGCTTACCGAACCCGAAGGTTCGATGCCGATACCACCAAACTTCGCCTGCACAGACTCGTCCAATGTTCACCGGTGAAGCCCAAGCCCCCAAGATCAGCCTTAATGCAATCCTCCCATCGACGCTTCGGCCTACCTTTCGGACGCCTACCAGTCGGTTCAGCGAATACCAACTTTCTCGGAATCCGTTCCTCACTAAGCCCAACAACTTTACGCGCCCATTTGAGTCTCCGTGATGCTATCAACTCAATTATATTCATAGGGTACAAACTCCGCAATTCCGCGTTGTACAACCTTCTAAACTACCCAGCGGCTTCATCTCTCTTTGGACCAAATATTTTACTCAGTACCTTATTCTAGAAAAGCTTAAGCCGTTGTTCATCCTTCAAAGTAAGCGGCCACGTTTCGCATCCGTAAAGAACCGTTGGAAGAATAATAGTTTTATAAATTCTAACCTTTAAGTTTTTAGACAGAAGCCGCGAGCTAAGTAATTTAGCAACTGAATAATAACACGCATTTCCCACCTTTAACCGGGACTTTATTTCATCCTGGATTTCATTTTTTCTTGTTATCATTGAACCTAAATACTTGAATTTCTCTACGTGTTCAAAAGTATGCCCTGATACATCAATATCAACAAGATCGCCACCGTTTCTGCTACTAATCGTATATTTCGTCTTATCGGTATTTAATTATATGTTTACCGGTTTTTATTAACACGCTTGTATTTAGTTGTATAGTTTCCGTGTCTTCACCTAGCAGTACCAAATCATCGGCATACCCCAAAACCGGGATCTTGTCACATATATTTAAGCCTTTCTCGGTACACATCACGTTTTCTATAACATATTCTAAGGCTATATTAAACAAAACAGGTGAAAGGTAGTCACCCTGTTTCAAACCCGATCGCACCTCAAATCTCTCGGAGTAATTATGACCGATTCTAACTTTATAAAATGTTTCCGACAAACACATCTTTACTAGGTTTACTAACTGTTTAGGTATCCCCTGTTCAATCATGATGTTATAAAGCTTCTGACGGAGGAAGGGTAATAACTTTCTAAAAATAATTCTCAAAACAACAGTGTCCCTGAGGACTCCGTCCTTAGTCCGACCCTTTTCTCCCTGGCAGTGAACGACTTGGGTCTCAACCTTCCAATAGGGGTGAAAGCATTACTATTCGCTGATGACAGGACATTCATCTACAGATCCCAACACATTAGATACATCCATAGTAAACTGCAGGAAACTCTCAATCGGCTTAACAACTGGTCAATATCTCTAGGGCTCCAATTTTGATCAGAAAAAAACTAAATGTCTGCTCTTCAGAGAAAAGCGGAATACACCGCCACTACCTAAATTAAACTCAGGGAATACGAGATTACCATTTATTACTTACCACAAAGGCTTTACATTTGATAGGAAACTGACCTGGGAACATCTTTTACCCACCATAAAAGCACATGCTACAAAAAAATAATCGTGATGCGGGTTCTCAGCGGCACTACTTGGGGTTCAGATATGAAAACTTTATTAATACTTTATAAGACTTTGACAGGTTCAAAACATAAACATGGGTCATTTTTATGTGCTTTGGCACACCCATGAATTCTCACCAGCCTCAACACAGTGCATCATGTGGGAATTAGAATATCTTCTGGGGCTTTTCGAACCAGCCCCATCTTTAGTTTATGCTCAGAAGCCGGGTTTCCTCCTCTTATCTTTAGAGAGCAGAAACTAACCATAAATTTTATTTCCAAATTTTACCCTCAGACCGATCAGCCCACACACGAATATTCAAACCTAAACTTATCAGAGCCCTTCGAAACAAGGCCAATCCGTCCCTCCCTGTATAAAATAAAATGCCATGATCAAATCCCACCATGGACTTACCATCCACCTAAAATATTCCTTCTACTTTTCCTCCTCTCCAAAAAAATGATTCCCCTTCTTAATTAAAAAACCGACTTACACATATTATCCAAACCTTGAATCTTTTTTAATTTACACTGACGGTTCTAAATCAGATACTTCTACTGATTCCGCTTTCGTGACCCATAACTCGACACAAAAAATCAAACTGCATAAACTTTGCAATATATACACAGCCGAACTACATGCAACAGCCTCAGCTCTACAGTTCTGTTTAAAAGTGAATCAAAAAGGTTTGCAGTAATTGTATCCGATTCATCCCATATTAACCAGTACTCACTCTAATATAGCTGCGTTGCGAAACCTGGGCAAGTCGGTAAGCTTCTTGTAAGAAAAGTTTGTTTTATGAATGATCAGGTTATTGTTGAAAAGCTTAAACTTACTTAAAAATGTTGATTAATTAATTAATTAAGCCGAAATCTTAATGAGTTTATGAAATTTCTTAATACGAAGTAATAATTAGCAAATGTGCTAGTGGGATTCGATAATAAGGACCTGTCAAGCATAGGATAATTAATAATTTATTTGTCTTCAGCTACCATTTTTACAGTCTGCAGACTATTCGACGGATATGAATCATCATTTTCGTTCGAAGTTCGCGTTTTCTCCTCGACCTTGTAATTTAGCATAGCTGTTACGACATATAGCATGGCTAATGCTCGAAACAAGTTAAACCTTCATTCTATTTTTAGTTTCTTCCTTACACGCACTGTTATTTATAATTATTCAAAGTTACGACAGACGCATATAATTAATGCAAACGGATTCAGTGACATAGATCGACAAGGCCTAGAAGAGAATATATAACTACTACCACTCCAACCAGTGCAGGATATTCCAAGATGATTTGGAAGTTGCTCGTCCTATGCTGCGTGTTCGTGGCTACCCAGTCGTTCTTCTTGCCTGGGACTCCAGGGACACCGCCACTTCCTCCTGGTCTCTTGCCTCCAGGATTAAACATCACAGGGTTCGTCCAGCAGCTTCAGTCGGGAGTGCCTCTGCCGCAGATCTTGCAGAACTTGGGAGGCTAGGTCTCAAGATGACTTGCTGAACTTTGATGTTGACCCAAGACTGATATGGATTTCTTACCGAGAAAAATACTCTTACAATTTACTAGTTAATATTCAAAACGATTACTGTTTTCTGTACTAGAAAGTAGCCATAATTTAAAAACCACTTGACTTATTACAATAAACTATCACATCATATAAGGTACTCAATGTTGAACATAACTAAACAGTTCACTTGCATTAAGGTATTTATGGTTTGATCATTGTCTACTTTGATTTTTGTAAACTCATACAGTTCAATAAATACACCTTATTATTTTTGTCAGATTTAAACACGTAAACTTGTGTCTTTTACAAATCATGCTTAATTGTATATGTATATATAAACTATTGTGCTAAGGCTACTTTTCGAGAATTTTTTGTTCTCATATGTATACCAATTTGAGACAAAATATCGTCTTTCATAGACTTGTTTGGATATTACAAACTTTGAAAGAACACTGTAGTGGAGTTTCTAATATCCCCACAGGCACTATTTTGTCTCGAATTGGCATATATTGTATATGAGAACAATTAATTCTCGTAGCCTAAACACAATTACTTGTTTATTGACTGAACCTTAAGACCCACAATATATGTATATCTGTCTTAATATTTGATTCTGATTACAAATAATTTAGAATGTGTATAAAAATAAATTTATATAAAAAAAAGGCTACAATTAGAAACGAAAAACCTTTCTAATAAGCTACTCAGAAATAAATCTTTTATTATATTTTTTTTTTCTTCTTGGATTTATCTATCTATCTCTATATGTGTGTATATATATATATATATATATATATATATATATATATATATATATATATATATATATATATATATATCTACATATATACATATCTATTGTAAAACATTCTCTCTAAAGCTTTCTTCCTGGCCTATATCTTTTCCCCTAGCTGTGCCAAGTGTTTTCAGAACTTGTTCAACAGTACAAAGTAATTTCCTACATCTTTCAGTAACTCGGATCCACTTTTGAACTCGCAGCAAAACTTCCTCAAATTGTCATATGATGTTTTACCGACGAAAGTTGTTTAAACAGAGAAATAACACTTCTTATGAAAAGTATTTACTTAAAATAATAACTTAAGGAGTTCAAAATATTTAATTTTTGATTTTTATTAATATAAAATTAATGAAAAAAAATATTAAAATATATCGGTCGTCATTATCACCATCAAATTCTATAGTAGGTGGCTTAAGGTAATAATAATTTAATTTAAGGAAAGGAAGGACTAATAATAATTTAACTTAAACATATAACATTGAACCAGTTATTTGAATAAAGGAACAAGAAAAAAAAAAAGATTAATTTCTGAATAGCTAAATAAATAGGTTTTTCTTTTGTTATTATCTCCCCAATATATATTTAATTATTTTAATATAAAATTATTTTATGCACATCCTAAACTATTTGAACCAGCATAAAATATTAATTAAGACGTTCACCTACTTTTACTGAAGTTAATCAACGTAAAAAACTGATCAAAATATTAAAACATTTACGGCGTTAAGAATAATTTTAGATCTAGGTTAAAAGAAAGGCCTTCGATAGGGTATTATTAACATTAATGAATATTTAATATATTTGGAATTTATTTTCAGAACGTTCTTTTATTTTAATCTATTGTAATTATAACCTGGTTCTTTTAAAATAAATAATATTTATTTGCAATGAAATTTCATTGCATCACCTTTATAAAATAGGAAAATACTCAATTAACTTAAATCATTATTCGATTAAAATTAAAAATATATTTGTTTTACGAACAAGAAAAACATTTTTTTTTTTTCATTTTAAACATATTTATTGATATTTACAACTGTATACAAAATACATCAAGTAAATGTGATGGACATATGGTAAATTGACATGAAATACATGTAGAGACACCACCCATTGGCAGCACACTAAATAAATATATCCTAAACTTTTCAGACGCCTCGGAGGGTTATCAGGAATTGAGGAGGAAGACAGAATGAAAACCAGTGGATTAGAGTAAGAATGGAGTTTTTCATGGAATGAATGATACCTGGTTCGGGCTGAATCAGTAACATATGGAACATTAAGGTCTTTATGGATAAGTTTATTAGTGACAAAATATGGAGCATTGAGGATTTTAAAAAGGATTTTGGATTGTAAGCTCTACTCCGTAAGTCCAGATAGGTCTTATGATGGTCATGTAGATGAGTTTTTTGTAGTTAAGAGAAAGCTTTGACCGTTTGTCAAGTAAGTGTTGAAGTAACCGAAAGCGTCGAGCAGTTTCTTGTCGTTTCAGTCTAGTGTGGGGATTCCATGTTAGCCGTTTGTCAAGTAGAAGTCCCAGGTAGCGGATCTGTTCAACCGGAACAAGCGGAATATTATTAAAGGATACTGTAGGGCAGGATGTCATAGGTTTACGACGAAGAGTAAAGGTTATTTGGTGGGATTTATTGGAATTTATTTTTTTTTTTTAATCGCATATATTACAATTTGTCATAATAGACAATAATAATAGTGCTACAGGATCTCATTCATACAATCTCTACAATATAAACAAAATGAAAGTCAAATTACATAAAATAAAATCAAAATAAATAAACGTATACAATAACAAAATTTGTAGACAAAATAAATACAAATAAATAAACAAAATATGTCACATTCATACCTATGTACAATATTTACAATCAGCTCGGGAACCCCGGACGGGCTTGTCCAAAGGATCCCAGCGCCTCCCTCTCAGCCGCATCACTGGTGAGAGCCAGCGGAAGCTAAGTGAGGGCGCCACAGCCACAATCACACCGCTGAATTTATTTTAATTCGCCAATTCTGACACCATACCACAAGGTCTCTGATGTGGGATTGGAGAGTTTGAGAAGCAGCAGTTGGATCGTTATTGACTGATAACACACAAGTGTCATCGGCATATGTAGAAAGGAAAGTGTCAGGATGGGTTGGGATATCAGCTGTATAGACTGTATAAAGAATGGATCCCAGGATGCTGCCCTGAGGAACACCAGCAGACTGAGAAAAGGATGAGGAGTAGGAACAAGAAAAACATAAATATTTTATTTACAGATGAGAAAAAACAAACACCCTGTATTAACGAATACAATCTTTGTTGGAAATAATTGCTATAAGTAATGAACAACAATTCCAAAATACGTGATCGGAAAACATGCAGTAAATTACAAATGACATCTATAACTTATGCTCAATTTAAATATATCATGGTTTGTTTAAAATTTTTTTGTCATTTTTTTTTTTTTTTTGTAGTGTAAAAATCGTCCTTTTTGTGGGTATATCTCATATATCTCTGTCTTATATCAAAGGTTCATCTCTGGTAAAGTGTCTAGCATAACAGAATTCTATGGAATTTAAAAAAAAATTTACCGGAACGCCTCGGCTGTTGTTAAAAGTGACGGTATGCTATCAGAAGATATCGATGTTATGTTGGGTGTACTGCAAGGGAAAATATTGTCCCCTTATTTATATAGCCTTTATCTAAATGATATAGAGGTGTTTTTCCAAAGCAAAAATGTTGGAGGCATAAAAGTAAATAGCTCGTGCGACATACTGCTACTCCTTTACGCGGATCACCTCATAATCCTAGCATATAGTTATACCGACGCCAAAAACAAAATAAATATTTTGAAACAATACTGCTCAATGAAAAGGTTAGAAGTTAATACTCGGAAAACAAAAATACTATGCTTCGACAAAGGCAAATGTAAACGGGTTGACAAAATATACTATGAAAATAGTGAAATAGAAAGAGTCCCGGAGTACACGTATCTAAGAGTGCCCTTTTCGGAAACGGAATTATTTTACAAAGCTACTAATCACTTCGAATCCAAAACGAAAACTGCTATAGGTTCTGTTATCGCACTTTGTACAAAAGCAAAACTAAGGTCGTGGGAAAACAAAATTAAAATAAGGCTATAGCTATGAGTGTCCTCTTCTATAATGTACAAATATGGGGGCTAAGATACGTAGATAGCTTTCTCTCTCTTGGGGGCATAAAATTTTAAAACTCAGTGATAATCGACTCCCAAAAATATGCTTCAATACACTAAAGGAAACGCATAATCCCACAAATAAAAAAGAAAAAAAAATACAAATGGTTTCACCAATTATATTGTATATTAAGTCGAGTAAACAAACAGTCTATATTAGAAATAGAAGTCCCATCTATTTTTCAGTTAGAGATGCACAAAACAATGATACTGTTTACAAATCATATGGAGACAATAGATAAACAGAAGTTAACCACCCCCGGTAAATACAACTCACTTTATCCGCCCATTCATAACAATAGACATAAACCTCAAGCTTACCTATTATTAAACGCACCGTTTCCTTTCATACAAATATTTGCACAATTAAGACTTTCTGGAAACTACAATATTAAACTAATATTTAACAATATATTTTACCATTTTAAACCAAAGGAAAACTGCACTCTATGTAACCTCAACGAAAGAGAGGACTTATTCCACATTTTCATCCGATGCCCCATATACGCATCGTTCCGAACCTATTACATCCCTAGAGCCTTAAATATGAACAGTACAAATTTTATCGCCCTGTTTACCACCGAAGATATTCGGGAATTAAAAAACATTTATTATCATACCAGGTAATATTGCCAAATTAAATCATTTATAATAAATGAATAGAATTATTTGTTAACTTTATTATATTATTTATCGTGTTTCGCCGTGTTATGTAAAATAATATATTTATTATATTGGAAACTGTTATATTATTTATCTTGCGCCATGGAAGGAAGTCGAAATGGAGGAAATGATAATATCACGAGTGAATTAATCAATGCGTGTGGAGAAGCGGGCGTTTCCAAAATACTTTTTTAGTTAAAAAGATCTGGGAAAATGAAAAAATGCCCGAAGAATGGACAGAATCAATACTTATTCCGATTCACAAAAAAGGACCGAGGACGGATTGTAACAAATATCGTGGGATCTCTCTTCTCCCAGTATGCTATAAAATATTCTCGTCAATACCAACTAGTCGAATCACGGAATACGCTGAGGAAATTATCGGAGATTACCAATGTGGTTTTAGGCGGAATCGCTCGACTACTGACCAGATATTTTCCTTACGTCAAATATTAGAGAAAAAATTGGAATACAACGGTGTAGTCCATCAACTTTATTTTGATCTGAAAAAGGCTTATGATGCTAACGCTAGCCACTCAGCCAGAAGCTCCCCATTGAAATCTACCATAAAGTTAATTTAGCATTTGCAATTACTTTCCGTATTCTGGAACTTCAAACATAAAATGTGAAGTTTTAGATTTTAACAAATAAATTTGATGTTTGACCACTGTACGCTCGCCAATCGTGTCAAACAAATAAATAGTTTCTATGATTTTTTTCCCGTAATTAGGGACCCCAAAGGTTAAATATGGACAAGTTTCAGTATTTTATCCACCTAAAGCGGTCATATTTTCCACTATGCTACGCATCGACCGAAATTGGACACACTTCTTATTTTAATGATTCCACTTTTTTAATTTCTGAAGCTGAAGTTGGATAAGGGACATTTTACTTAAATTAGTAATTGAAATACAACCATGGGATAGTTCCTTCACAATGCTTAAGCGTCTCGTCGATATCTTGATTCACATTTGCTTGCTGTGAGCTGTTGTAAATTTTGGTAAATATATACAATCAAAAATATAAAATGTCACAAAACTTTAGGAGTTTAGGCATTTTTTTTTTAAATTTTCATTTATGATGTTTTAAATATTAATATTCTCAGTGATAATTGTGCCCAAGTACTTATACTGTGGTACTCTTTCGAACCTATATTAAGCCCTCTCGATATACCCTTTTCCTCCTCTGATGGTCCTTATATATTTATGGTACTGTTCTCCTAGCGGCCACTTCGCACTCCTAGAAAGCTCCAAGGTAAGCCCTTCAGCCAGTATGGAAGCGAGTCCTGGACACTAACACGCAACAATGAAAGGCTATAAACTATAAACATTTGAGAAAGAAAATTTCGCAAGAAAATCTAACAAAAGAACGAGATCACTGGCGAATGAAGAGGAATGATGAAATTAGACATCTGTATCAGACACCTGATATAGTTGCTACTATTAAGAGTTCCAAGATAAGATAGCCGGGATATGTAAAGAGAATGGAAAGTAGAAGACTGCCAAAATTGATGTTGCAGTGTGTCCCTGCAACATCAATTTTGGCAGAAGAAGACGCAAAGGGAGAGAGGCCGAGACTTCGTTGGCTGCAAGGATGTATAGGAGAACCTTCGGTCGTTGGCTTTCAGCGGATGAAGAAGGGCAGCTAAAGACAGGTCAGAGTGGAGGAGGATTACTGAGGAGGCCATCGCCTTCCAAGGAGCCGTTTGATAGGTAGATAGATGCTTTAATTGAAGATATCATACTTAACCCATTCGAGATGTCGATTTTTTTCTAATACGGTCCCGAGGAGCTAATTTTTTTTTCATTCGGAAGAAACACTATTGATATTTACAACTGTACGCAGTATAACGAGTAACTGAGCTATTTACAGAACATTGGCTTGGAAAAGTCTTGAGAAGAATCTACCAAGTGGTAGCACTTCAGAGCTTATATGGTAAGCAGGTCTCGAGGCCACCGTCTTTTCAGACGCCTCGGAGGATTATCGGGAACAGATGCCGATGAGAGGATACGTACAAGCGGGTTTGTATGAGCGGGTAATTTGGAATGAAAGGAGGAGTATCTTTTTTGGGCAATTTCTGCAACGAGTGGGATTTTCAGGTCTCTATGGATGAGTTTGTTGGTAACAAAGTAAGGAGCGTATAGGATTTGTCGAAGGATTTTGGATTGCAAGGATTGGATGCGGGAAGAATTAGATGGTTTAGTGGAGCCCCATAGCTCTATGCCATAAGTCTAGATAGGTCTAATAATGGTTGTATACATGAGTTTTTTGAAGTATAGAGGGAGCTTTGATCGTTTGTCAAGTAAGTGTTTTAATAGTCGATATCTACGAGCAGTTTCTTGTCGTTTAAGTCTTGTATGAGGATTCCATGTAAGACGTTTGTCAAGATGAAGTCCAAGGAATAGTATTTGTTCTACAGTGATGAGTGGGGTAGTAAAACTAATGCCAAATTTTGTTTTCCTGTACTTTCGACTATTTTACTCAGAATAACTGATAATTGTACATGTCTGTTATTGCACACACGGTGTGCAATCGGTCATGAATGGATTAAATAACGGCAGTTATTTATTCTGTGTTGACGTTTCTATCCGAACTGTAGATCTTAATCAGGTCTGACTGGCCATGGCTGAGAATACAACGGCATAAACAATAGCTCTTGGTTAGCCCTGATGAAAGCCTTAAATTTAGGCCGAAACGTAGGTACACTCCTAAACGAGTCCGCATTATAACCTCACTAATGAACTCAAGCTTAACCAGCTTCTCCAATGGAAGGTTTTTATTTATGTTTTTAATTTATTTATGGACACATAAATTCTAGGGTCTTTAGTTCCCTTTTCTATCTATCTATCTATCTATCTATCTATATATATATATATATATATATATATATATATATATATATATATATATATATATATATATAATTTGTGTTTTAATTACACTAGACTTTGAATTTGTCAATCTTTTTTAAAAATCAATACTTTTTCCGAATTTTTATGGCATTACCACCTAGTTTCTTGAGGTTTCTTTCCTTATTTTCTGAACGGAAGTGGCGGTAATAAAGCGGTCTCCTAAGATGTCGCTAATGGTCAGTCACACGTATCAGTATCACCGCTTGGAGGTGTTTTCTTCTCGATAAGGTAGCTATGGATCAGTGGGGTGTACCATATTATTATCTTAATCTAGTGATAATGAGTCCTTCTGTTCAGTTGTTAGTGTTTTCACGTTTCTCTCACTCTCGAACTTTGGTTTTTGTACTTATTAACTTATTTGGCTTTTCCCTATTTTTGGGGTCCATTTTATTATATATATATAATAAGATATATTTAAATGTATGATTAAAATGATACATTCTAAAAAAAAACAAATTATATCTTAGGTGTATTGTTTTATTCATCACTATCAACTTCTTGGACTGAATCTGTTAACTTTTAGTCGTTTGAATTGTTTTTTACCGGATTCGAACCCACGAACTTGAATGAATGAATAACTTTATTAGATTTCAGGGTAACCCCCAAACAAATACAGTATAGGGTAACCCCCATCTACATAACCAATATATGATACATAATAGATTTCAATAAATGAGTTAACAATACACTGATTAACTACGTCATCTGCTCTAGGTACATTGAATAGTAATGAATTATAATAAAACTTATAACAAAATAACTCAAAGACAATTTATAAATAATATAATAATAATAATAGGCTTAGCGAACCCGAAGGTTCGATGCCGATACCACCAAAGTCCGCCTACACAGACTCGTCCAATGTTCACCGTTCAAGCCCAAGCCCCCGAGATCAGCTTTAACGCAATCCTCCCATCGACGCTTCGGCATGCCTTTCGGACGCATACCAGTCTGTTCAGCGAATACCAACTTTCTCGGAGTCCGCTCTTCATCGAGCCCAACAACTTTACTCGCCCATTTGAGTCTCTGAGATGCTATAAAATCAATTATATTCACAGGATACAAGTTCCGCAATTCCGCGTTGTGCAACCTTCTAAACTCCCCAGTGGCCTCATCTCTCTTCGGACCAAATATTTTACGCAGTACCTTATTTTCGAACACCTTAAGCCGTTGTTCATCCTTCAAAGTAAGCGGCCACGTTTCACATCCGTAAAGAACGGTCGGAAGAATAATAGTTTTATAAATTCTAACCTTTAAGTTTTTAGACAGAAGCCGCGAACTAAGTAACTTAGCAACTGAATAATAACACGCATTTCCCACCTTTCACCGGGACTTTATTTCATCCTGCATTTCATTTTTGCTTGTTATCATTGAACCTAAATACTTGAATTTCTCAACGTGTTCAAAAGTATGCCCTGATACATCAATATCACCAAGATCGCCATTTTTTCTGCTACTAATCATATATTTCGTCTTATCGGTATTTAATTCGAGTCTTATTTCTTTACCGGTTTTTATTATGTTTTCCGTGTCTTTACCTAGCAGTACCAGATCATCGGCATACCCCAAAACCGGAATCTTGTAACCCATATTTAAACCTTTCTCGGTACACATCACCTTCTCTATGACATAAATAACACAGGTGAAAGGGAGTCACCCTGTTCCAAACCCGATCGCACCTCAAATCTCTGGGAGTAATTATGACCGATTTTAGTTTTAAGGAATGTTTCCGACAAACACATCTCTACTAGGTTTACTAACTTTCTAGGTATTCCCTGTTCAATCATGATGTTAAATAGCTTCTGACGATTTTTTGTTTCTTCTTCTTGTTTCTCGTGCTACAGGTTCTGAGTTTGAATCCCAGTCCCGGCGGGGCTTTTATAAGGCTGTAAAAAAATGGGGATTCACTCACAACCTCTCCCCCGGGTGTGAGACCCGTCAGCCAAAGGGTGCCCACTCACAAAATCAGTCGTAGGGAGTGATGACCCTACACTAAAAATAGCATCGTGAAACGTGAGTGTAAACTCGCAGGAGTTTACACCGCGAGGCTCAGGGCCTACACGTCCTGTTGCGCCACTGAAAGAATGGAAGAATACGGTAGATTGCAATGCATATTCAATAACGAGTTTGGAAAAATATTAACTTACCTGTCTCAGAAATGTCCATTGTTGAACACAATAAATGGCCATGGAATAAAGACTATCCCACTGCCGGTTACTAGGCACTTGGGAGAATAGGAATGATTCGCTCATTTCCTATTTATTTGTAATCACCCTTTTGCAAAAAATATTAGTATTAAGGGTCTTGCCAACTAATAATAAAAAGGTAAAGCTCTGGAAAATTCCAAACTTTTGTAAACTTAAATTGGTGATTTTGCCCACTGTGTCCACAAAATAAAATAATTACTGTTATTTATGTACTATATATTTATTTGAAGCTCCCTCAACCAAATTCTTCAATAGTTAAATCAACGGCCATTATATTCAGATCATTCTGTTTTTTTTATCATCTATGTAGAATGCGGCATTCACAAATTTATGCGCATTAAAAACATAAAGATTTAAAAAGTAGGTCAGAGAATATAGCTAAGATATCCCTCAGATACTGATATTATTCCCAAGACGACGGAGCTGTAAGGAGAAAATCTGCTCTAAAGAGGGCCAAGATCGGGTATGATTAAAGCAGGGCTGGGGAGAGGGCGTTACATTTATGAAAAATACATGAGGGGGAAGCTGACCGTCAGGAAATGAGTTTGTTCCCGGCATGAAAAAAAGAAAGCGAATTACTTCCACCCCGAAGGCTCAAATTTTAAACTACCCATATTTTTGGAAATGCGATCGCTATTACAAATTTTTTCTCTTGAACTGTCAATTAATTAATTTTGAGGAGCCGTTTATGATTTCCTTTTTATATTATTTTACCTATGTAGATAAATAGATAACTGTTTTTATTTACACTTACCTACATATGAAATATATAGTAAGGGAAAGTATTGCGATCGCGAAAATTTTCGACTTACAGTTTTCGACGGAAATACACTTTTTAGGGTTTCCTGAGTCCAAATGAACAAGTTCCGAAAAAAGGTCTGTGTGTTTGTGTGGTAAGTCTACAATACGCCTGAGATGTTACAGGAACTTTTTCATCAAAATCGGATACCTGGAAGAGCTACTTTATTCAATGCATTTTGACCCTTTTTATGATTTTCTCAAAAACGGCTCTAACGATTTTGGTTAAACTCTACATATCGATGTAAAATTTAGTGGGCTTAATATCATGCAAGTTTCATTATAATTGAAATAGTCAGGCAGGGCTTCAATGGCGATATTTTACATTTTCTTCCTCTAAAGAACCTTTAATTTTATAGATTTTATAAAAATAACTATATGATCTATTTACTATTGATAAAAAACGGATAAATAAATAATTTGAACGAATACGATATCTAAAAGAGAAAGGACCAAAAATATTTTTTAACGCAATTTTTGTGTTTTTGAACACAAAACCAGTAATATAGATGTATAATATACCGTTTGAAAGCTAAAGATTTTAGAAAAAATATTATCAGATACAAGGAATTGTAAGAGGTAATAGGGAGTGCTGAAAAGCCGATAAAACTAACAGTCTCTGGTTCCTGAAGAGTGAAATTTATGTTGACCGTGCTGCAACCTGGGGGCATGTCATAGAAGCAGAGCCCCTAGCTGCGATCATCTAGACATTTGAATTGGGGGTGATTACACCAAACACTAACTAATTGTTGTAGATAAAAATATAATAAATTGTTTAATAAAACATATGTTACTATTTAAAATTCAATTTAATTAATTCTTTAACATTTTTTTTTTATCTCTACATGTATTTAAAGATTCTTAAATTGATTTTAACAACAAGTGAAAGTCGTGTGTTGCGCGCAACAGAATTTTTTTAATTTCTTTTAGCAAATTACAACAAAACAAAAATTACAATACATAAAATTTATTTATTTATTTATATTACAAATGACCCTCAAGATTTGGTAACAAATCCTATTTCGTCAGTGAACAATTTAAAAGAGATGCATGTACAAGTACAGAGTTATTGGCAGCATTGATTAAAATTAAAGTTTACAATTTGTATTTTTTTTAAAGAACAGTTATATCCTTTTTATATTAACTTTGTCCAAGCTGTTTAATAATTCAGCTTCTTCCTCTTGTTTAATGTCCTGTTCTCTTTTGTATGTTTTGCACCTGAAAACTAAGTGTCGCGGGTCTTCTGGCTGTCCGCAGACTTCACATTTTCCATCTTTTTTTTATTTTCATAAGAGCAAGATGCTTGTAAGTACACCCGTGGTTAGTCCTCAATCTTACGATTCGTACGATACTCGTTCTTGTAAGTTGCTGATGCCTAGCAAACCATGGAACAAGGCTCACAGTAGGTTGTACCTTATAAAAGTCTCTCCCTTTTGATTGTGACTCCCAGTCATACCTATCTTGCCATTCTCTTATTTCTTCTTTCCTTAAGTGTCTTAGGAGATCCTTCATGGGTACCTTGGCGTTCTCTTTCAAGGGATGCGTTGTCCCAGCAGCTCTGTCAGCAGCCTCATTTCCAGATAATCCTACGTGACTTGGAATCCATTGAAATTTGTAGTGTTTGTTGTCGGAGATTATGGAGTTGATTATTTCAAATATTAAATACGAAGTAATTTTTCTGCTATTGATTGTTTTTAGTAGCAATACATAAAATACATTGTACATTAAAACTGTAATCTTCCAGGCCGTCAGTCCAGAGCCGATCTGTACAATTTTTGAAATTATGTCTTAGTGAAAAATAGGTGACTCACGAGTTTAATAATTTCTTAAGTTATAATATATAATGGATTACCTTTAGCATGGTGGCTAGCATAGCAGCCTCTTATGCCAAAGGTCTCGGGTTCAAATCCGCTAATGGTCCTAAGATTTTTTAATGGGAGTAAAAAACCCTTAGTTATGCCGTCCTTGTGAGGGGACGTAAAAATGGGGACCGGAATTTGTGCGATGTCAGGTACTTGTTAAAGATCCCTATCCTAATTAAATCAGGATAGGCAAAATTTCGGACTCCTACTCTAGTATCGTCCGATTAGCCACAGTAGCATAATGGGACGCTAAATAAACAATAATATATAAGTTTTCATATAATATTTCAATTATAAACCAGTTTGTAGCTCACTTCATCTTTCTGATCTAGCAGCATCGAATAATCATACTAGTATAAGACTTGTAGGGTTAGGGTTAGGGTATTATATTATTATATCTTATTATTTTTATTTACTTTTTTTTTCCTTCTATTTTATTTATTTATTTTTTTATTGTTTTTTTTTATTATTATTATTTTGCTGACACATTCTGAATTAGTGAATTTATTCCATTTTTTTTAATTTTTTTATGTATTAATTTTTTTTTTTTTATTATTACTATTATTTTATTTATTTTTTTCTTATAGTTCCGGGAGTAGAAACTAATCATCTTTGACGAAACTAATCAGTGAAACTAACTGTTTCACTAGAGTCCTTCAAGCTCTCACTCAACGATCTAGCTAGCTTAAGTTTATCCATTAGTATATGGAATTTGGGTCAGTTCTCAATTATGTGTTTTATCAACAGAGGCACTCTACAAAAGTCACACATTTGTACGGGCTGCCTGAGGATGAGATGGAGATGTGTGAGTCTGCTATGTTCTATGCCAAGTCTCGCCAAAGCAGTTTCCTCGCGGCGATTACTTCGCAATGATGTATTCCATTGATCAGGTAATTGCTTGATTTTTCTTAATTTATTGGTGTTGCCAAGTTCTGACCACGTATAAGACTTGTATTTATTTTATCTACAAATTTTGTTATTGTATACGTTTATCTAGTTTGGTTTCATTTTATGTAATTTGACTTTCTTTTTTGTTTATATTGTAAATATTGTGTGAATGTGATCCTTTAGCAATATTATTAATGTCCATTGTGACAAATTGTAATAGATGCTAATAAATAAATATAAATTTGTTAGTATAAGACTACATCAAAGCCAAAGCTTTCCCTACACTATCCTACTATATCCCTCCGGAATTCGATATTTTCTTTGATACAGACTTTATTAAATTATCCTTTAAAAAATTACTTTCCTGAAGTTGCTTTATTACTAAAGTTTATCCGCTATATTAATAAGCTCGAGCCCCTGTTTTTATACTCCCCTTCAAAATAACAAAGAGTATAAAACATTATATTATATTATGTGGTTATATATCTATCTAGTTATTTATGCAGAAGAATTTTAATATTGATTATGACATTTCTATTATCTTGTCGTTATATTTATCTTTTCTTAGCACCTTTGATAGCCTAAAACTTTTAAATTTTTCATCTCGCATGCAATAAAAAAAAAAAATATTTTTAAGATTTTGATTAAACTCGCTGTATCGATGTAAAATCTTGTGAGCTTAAATATTCTGTAGGTTTCATTCTGAATGAAATAGTTTGATAGGGCTTAGGCTTTCTTCCTCTAAAGTAGTTTTAATTGTGTAGATTCTATAAAAATAACTATATTATGTCGTTACGTTACCACTGATGAAAGACGGTTAAATATATAAATTGAATGAATTCGATACCCAACTAAAGGAAAAAACAGAAAAAAATATTTTTTTAATGCAATTCTTTGTTTTGAACATAAGAGCAGTATTATACATACATATATGATATACCGTTGGAAAGCTAAAGATTTTAGAAAAAATATTATCTTATACTCAAGCTTTTACAATTTAATAGAGAGTGATGAAAAGAAGATAAAACTAACTGATTATTTTATATGATAATATAATAGATTTTATAATAAAACACGTGTTTCTATATAAATTCAATTTATTAATACTTTAATAGTTTCACGTATTTTTATCTCTAACTGTATTTGAAAGTCGTGTGTTTGCCCGCACCACATATTTTTTATTTGTAATAAAGCCTCCCAATTAAGCATTATATGATAAAGACTACTTATTACTGACGATTATTTTTGACTTTAATGTTGTCATTTTTTTTTACATTCACTTGCTTTTATATTAAATATATAGTAAGAGAAAGTATTGCGGTCGTGAAAATTTTCGAATTCCAGTTTTCAACTGGAATACACGTTTTAGAGTCTCCTGATTCCAAATGACCAAGTCTCTCAAAAAGTGGTTATGTGTGTCCATATCCAGTAAGCCTAGCGCAAAAACTAAAAGTCGTATGTAACTGAAATTTCATATTTAAGACAGTTACGCCCATGATGTTACAGCAACATTTTTTACTAAAATCGGTTGACCGGAAGTTCTACATTATCCTATGAATTTTGTACCGTTTTAATTTTCTCAAACGGCTCAAAATGATTTTGATTTAACTTGCTACATTGATGTCAAATCTTATGGGCTTTAATATCCCGTAGGTTTCATTCAGATTGAAATAGTTTGACAGGGCTTAAATGCCGATATTTGTAATTTTCTACCTATAAAGTGGTTACAATACCTACATTTAATGATGTTTACCTTGTGCATATCTTTAATTTTGTAGGTTTAAATAACCAATATGATCCGAATGGCAATGCTAAAAAACAGCTAAATATACTCTCTAAAAGAATTTGATAACCAACTAATGAGGAAAAGAACAAATTTATTTTTTTGTGCAATTTTTATGTTTTTGAACCTAAAAACAGTAATACAGATGTATAATATACTGTTGGAAAGCTAAAGATTTTAGAAAAAATATAATCTTATATACGAAATTGTAAAAGTTAATAAAGAGTGATGAAAAGCCGATAAAACAAACTGATTTTTGTAGATAATAATATAATAGATTATTTAATAAAACACATGTTTCTATTGGAATTCAATCGTACTAATTCATTGACAATTTATATTCATCTCTAAATGCATTTAAAAATTCTTAAATTGATTTCAACTAGGGAGGTAAGATGAAGTCGTGTTTTGCACGCACCAGATTTTTTTATTTTATTTCATTTTTTTTTAGCAGGCAGATGTTACTAAATACTAGGATATAATTCTCCTTTTTTCTTATGACATTTAATCTCACAGCTAAATGGCGGATGTTTATTTCGTTGAGGGTATCGTATTTTCAAGTCAAGCATAAACCAGCAATCGCATTCCCTGATTCAGCAGTTGAGAAGAAGAAATATAAATCAGATGATAAGCCGGAGAAACGACTGCGGCGAAAGTTGTACGACCCACAGAGTTGCCTAAAAGAGTGCAAACATGTTCCAAGATAAAGACCGCATTACAAACTGGCTGACCAAAGCTGGGCATTAATAACCGATCCAGGGAATATTTCTTCTTTTATTGCCGAGGCCGCTCCACTTCAACGCATATTATCTTAAGGAGTGGATGGGTCCGTAGCCATTGTCCAAATTGACACTCGGCCAAACTGTCTTAGCTTTTATAGTCCGTAGTGCTTTATTTGGACATCAACGTCTTACATTTAACAAATGAATGGAGGTATATGTTATAGCATTTCGGATTATTAGATAGTATAATTATGATTGTTTCATATTTTATTTTTATTTTTTTTCTCTTTTGTGGGTGAGAATGGATTTTCCATAACATCTTGATGAATTGTTTCATGTTATAAATTGTTGTCGTTTCCTGGATTACGCATTTGTATGAATGCGATTTATTTATTGATCCTATTCCAAAAGAAAATGTATGTTTGTCTGTAACACTTTGTAACTTGGAAATATTGGGTTGTTTCACATGAAATGTCCGTTTTTATAGTTTCTGAAATACATAAAGGATTTGGCAGATCTCTGTTGTTTTCTTCCGAATGTTTACATATTTAAAGTAAACAGTTACTAATCCTCTACCTTTGAATTATAAACATTAGCTTTCCAATCTATTACCCACTTTTTAGTATACCTCCAAATATGAACATGGAAACACGCGATTATCGAGTGATATGTACAAAAATAGAGTTTAAACTATTTTCAAGGCATTAGGGGAAGAGAGTGTTGATGAACGGACCATTTGCTGCGGAAACCCCTAAAAAACAGTTAAAGGACTCTCAGCACAACTAAATGCAAGTACATCTACCGTTTCCAGACATTTGAAGTGTATTGGGAAAGTAGAAAAGCTAGATACATGGGTACCCAAAAACATGCTTCAAAACATACCGTGCAAAAATTGAAAGAACTTGGCTACGAAGTTCTTCCGCACCCACCATATTCTCCCGACTTGTCTCCAACAGATTACCACCTGTTCAGGAATTTAGACAACTTCGTCAAAGGAAATCTTTTTGAAAAGTATGATCAAGTGAAAAGTGCGTTTTCAGATTTTGTTTCACTTCAAAGCTCAAAGTTTTTCTGTTCGGGGTTAAAAAAGTTGGTTTCAAGTTGGGAAAAATGTGTAGAAAAAGAAGGGTAAATACTTCGAATAAAATTGTCTTGTTTTCATATCGTGTTTTTAACAAAAATCCTTTACCTTGAAAACGAACATTCTTCAATAAGATGTCAAAACATGAATTTAATTTTTTGTGATTAAATGTCAAAATAACGACCACGGAAATCAACGGAGTGCGGGGAAAGAGTAGCGTTTACGAATGCACTAGTTAATGTTGTTTAAAATATTTTCTGGAAGAAGACTTCTTTATTGAAGACAAAGAATGTCGTGAAAGGATGACAATGTCCTGCGCGCATCTGTGGAGGAAAACTCCAGAAAAATGTACTACGAGAAATGCATCCGTTTCCTAAAAGAAAAGTTCCGCGATACCTTTGGCGATACGCACTTCTCCGTTCGAGGTCTATGGTTCGGTTCTCGCGGAGCGATCCCTAGAAGCGGGTTGGGATTTTTGGAAGAAGTTGGGTGTCGATATCAAAGATATAGCAGTGTAAGCAGAAAACGTGATTTCGGACTCCTTGGGGATTACCCACGATCACCTGTATGGCAATTAAATGGTGAATTTATTTATATTTCCATAATACAAAACAGAGGTCTAAATTTCAAATATAGTTGTAGAGAGAAATAAATATTATAATAAAATAATGTAAGTTACTAAATCGGAAAAAAATAATATTACAATAGACAAAAAAATAAATATAATAAAATAATAATATAACAACAATAATTGTTATTGTCTGTGGGGAGGAGCTCTTGGAAGTTTGGCTAGCACTATTCTACGACGCCAAAGGTTCTGAGTCCTGGGAGAAATTTTTCAAGCATATAATTAAATGAGGATTCACTTACAGCCTGCCATCTCCTAGGTATATGAGATATGTCAGCTAACTGATGGTCACTCACGAAATAGGCGTAGGGAGTGATTACCCTACCCAATAACTTATCATCGATAAACCATTCCTGTAATTTTTTTTTTTTTATTGATATTTACAACTGTATTATTTCCTGTAATTATGTGACGAAATAAGCAATTTTTTTTTTTTTTCAATGGAGACCACTACTCTAAAGGATAAACATCTCATCAGGAACAGTTTAAATTTGTGTTTTTTTGTTTTTTTTTTGGTTTGCGTAACGACAAGTCGATTTTTGACAGTTGCAATCAATTCAAATGAAGACAGAGCTGTAGTAATGGAATTGTTCTCTATTCATACATTTTGCCAACAGTTAGTAGGTAAAGCTCATTGAGCAGTCAGTTTTTTTTTTTAAACGATGCTCCGCTCTAAAGCTGTGAATGTTGAGGAGGTACATGGAAACAAAACGAGGTAGGCACCTCAGTAATTAATGTGTAGAGTATAATAAGGAACGGGCTGAGAAATTAATGAAAATGTATTATTAATATGTCCAAGGGATGATATAGTATTCTGTGCTATTTAAGCAACCTGAGGTATTTGGACAGCATTGCCAAATAAATAAAGCATTTCTCTCTACCCTTAAACTATACCATTAAGGGTAGAGGCAAATAAACAATTGAATAAACACTTTTATAAATTGGTTATTTGTTAGTATTTCTGTCATTAATAAGATTCGTAATAAAGTTTTTTTGTTTTTTTTGGTTTATTAGAATATTTTCGATATGAAAGATGTTTCTCTGTCTAAATATGAGGTTTCAGGCATCAAGATACGTATAATTTCAAGCGGATTATGAATATGTTTTTTAGATTTATCTTCGGTACTTTCAGAAGGTCGCCAGTAACCCACTTATTCAGCGAATTGAATTGAATTGAATCTTAAAATCTTGAAATCTTAACATCCTCCATACATTCACAGTACCCTACAATTTAAATCCTCAATCGACTTACTTGAAACCAGATCACGTCATACTGACCTTTACATTCCTACCCATAGAACCAAATCTTTCGAAAATTCCTTCTTTATCCGCACTGCATTTCTCTGGAATTCCCTACCTAATCATATTCGCCATGCTTCTTCATTTCTCTCATTCAAATCCCATCTTTTCCAACACCTTCTAGCATCCCAAAGAGTCGCGCACTAAATGTAAATTTTTTAAAACACTATCCTACTTTGAACGTATGACAAAAATTTTTTATTTTATCGAAATCCTAGAGTTATGGATTAATTCATTAATTGCATTTATTAGAAAATTGTTCACCTCTATTATTTTATATCAGATTTTAATCTTGTTTATATTCCATATATTCTACATAAATAGATTTTTTTAAACATTTGTAAATAAAAATTTATTATATTGGTCTCTCGGCTTTGTGATTCAAAGTATTGTTTTCCTGAGGCGCATTGAATTTGTCTCTACATCCATAGTTGTGAGCTATCATAGCTATCATTGAATCACAAAGCTGATATTATCGAAACAATCATAAACAATAACTATTCAACTGACATTGATAGAGCAATGAACTCAAATATGAACCCGATATACCGATTACTCTGCAGTTACAACCTACATAAACCAGAAGAGTACCTAACATATAGAATAAATTTTAAGAAAATAAGGTGTATCAGCCGACTAAGGGTAGGAAACCCAGAGAGCATCAAACTCCACCATGGATACAAAACAATTATTATTAAGGCAAATGAACTTTGTATATTTTGCAATGATTATTTCAACAATAGTTTGTACCATATCCTCCTACATTGCCCAACCTTTAAAGACAATAGACAATATATCATAAAACCATCTGAATCCGTATCCTGTGACCTACAAAAAATTGAAAATATCTTGAACTTTAATAGTGAAGCCAGACTGAACAGTCTTTATATTTATATCTTAAACATATGTAATAAATATGATTCTATTAGTTCCATATAAACAATATTATGTAAATAGTTTTCGAAACCATTTAATCACTGTACTTTTACTACGCTTCCGTTTATTTTAGATGTCTCACTATTTTAAGTTCAATATTGTGTAGTAATCAATATTTTGTTAAAAAATTTGTATTATCCATTTCGTTTTGTTTTTGTTTACTATTTTGTCAAGGAGTACCTGTTCTATCTTTTGTTTAATGTTTTTGTAAAGAGCACTAGACTCAGGTTATATTTATTTTATAATTGTATTTTATGTTGTAAATTTGTACAAAGACTGGCTTATTCTATTCTATATTGGTCTCTCGGCCAGACATGTATATATTGAAGTGTATATTCACTGTACGACATTGTTATTTTAAGGGACATAG
Organism: Piezodorus guildinii; assembly: GCA_023052935.1. Taxonomy (NCBI): domain Eukaryota; kingdom Metazoa; phylum Arthropoda; class Insecta; order Hemiptera; family Pentatomidae; genus Piezodorus; species Piezodorus guildinii. The sequence continues at coordinate 212,235,446 of CM041292.1, read as the reverse complement.
TCCCAGAATAAAGTTTTTTTTTATTATGTTATTATATAATCACAACGGACTATTAAATAATATATGGGCTTCTGTACAGGTTGTTAGTTAACAGTCTATGCAAGGTCCGGTTCAACCGCAGGTACTAGTTTTTATGGAGTAAAAATCCTTAGTTATGCCGTCCTTCAGAGGGGAAGTTAAAAGGTGGTCCTCAGCCTGTGCGACGTCATGTACTCGTTAATGTTTCCCTATCCTAATAAAACCTGGATAGACTCCCAAAATTTAGGACTCCACTTAGCATCGATTAGCCATAGTAGCAACAAGTGACGTTAAATAAAAAATACTATAATCCTTTTATCAGTCATAACCCGTTGGCGGTTTTTGTAAGTTTTCTTTCTTCGACGATACGTTAGTATTATTTTGAATTTTTCATCTGTTCTGTAGAACATTTTAAATATTTTCCGAAAGAAAACTTTCTGGGATCCCAATGGGACATCAGGAGATATTGCTGACCAAAAGCGATAAATATGAGCTTTGAGGGAGGAGGAACGCATCGACAAGGAGATACGCGGCGAAGACATAATGGTGTTTGTGAAGGAGAACCCCCCAGTATCTGGGGCTCAATGGCTGCAATTTGTAGCGATTGAGGGCGCCAACAAAAAGTTAATCCCCAGAGCCGTGGTGTTGAATGGGTCCTCATCGGCCAATCCGCTTTGAGAGCCGTCTTCTGTATCTAACGAGTGCCGGGTCCCGCCTCTAATTTCATCTATTCACGGCGGCATCTTGTCCTCGTTTGCACCGATTTAGCAATTTGCATGTTTGACTGCTCCGAGGGTATATATTATTCGAGGATTACGCTGCAAAAAAAAAAAAAAAAAAAGGTCTGCTTTCAATACTTCTTTAAAGTGCTTTCATGTTAGTCGTTTGCCGAAATATTTATTATTTATTTATATTCTAACGCTCAAAGGTTTTCATTGCTTTAATTAATTGTCTGCTATTCAATTCCTATCACCCTTCGACGCAAATCCTGTACAACGGTTAATTTCAATTCCATACCCCTTCCTTCCTCAGACACAGCCAGGTATCTTGGCTTTTTACTAGACAAAAGACTGACGAGAGCCCATATATAAGACTTAAAAGAAATGACTACTAAACAGAAAATATCATCTTACAGTTGACAATAAATTACTAATATACAAGACAATACTAACACCTATATGGACCTACGGACTTAAACTGTGGGGGACAACTAAGGGCCAGTTGCACCAGCCTCAATTCAACCTAAGGTAAGCCACGTAGGCATTGATGGCAATGAGGAAGCGGATCGGGCTGCGAAAGAAGCTGCATTGTCAAACGTCCAAATCCACCCAACTTACATCAAGGAAGACTTAAAAAATTACCTTAAGGTCAAAATATATCAGGCATAGGAACAGATGTGGTCGGAACTTGACAACACCAATAAATTAAGAAATATCAAGCAATCGCCTGATCCATGGAATACATCATTGCGAAGTAATCGCCGCGAGGAAACTGCTTTGGCGAGACTTCGCATAGGACATAGCAGGCCCACACATCTCCATCTCATCCTCAGGCAGCCCGTACCAATGTGTGACTTGTGTAGAGTGCCTCTCTCAATAAAACACATAATTGAGAACTGCCCCAAATTCCATGTACTAATGGATAAACTTAACCTAGCTAGATCGTTGAGTGAGAGCTTGAAGGACTCTAGTGAAACAGTTAGTTCACTGATTAGGTTCGTCAAAGAATGTTCTCTGCTCCCGGAACTATAAGAAAAAAAAAACTAATAAAGCAAAAAAATAATAGTAGTAATAAAAAAAAAAAATAAAAATAATAAAGAAAAAAAATGGAATAAATTCACTAATTCAGAATGTGTCAACAAAAGGATAATAAAAAATAAATAAACAATAAAAAAATAAATAAAAAAAATAGAAGGAAAGATAAATAAATAAAAATAAGAAAAAAGAGTAAAATAAATCTGTTACTACTAATTTATTCGGTGCTAATAACCATGAGGTTGAGCACCTACTCCAATACCCTAACCCTAACCCTAAGGTAAGCTTACCCCAGGTAAAACTACGATAGATAGCTGAACTCAGATTTATGCAGGGAGCGTTGTTGGTACGGCGTTTACTTAAACTACTGTCTCGCAGGAGATGAAAGGTAGGTCCGCCATTTTACTTCCTGATTTCAATTCTTAACCTTATCAGCTTAGCTACTTTGGAACTTCTTTCCAAGAAATACATTCTTCTATTTCTAAAGTTTGTTATTAAAAGAAATTAGTTAATTTATTATTATATTGTTATTTATCGTGGTTATTAAAATAATAGATTTAATTTATTATTTGTTTTCTGAATATGAATAAATTTGTTTGGATTGTTTGTGATTTTTTTTACTTTCATTTCACAGCAATCAGTTTATGAGTCAACAAAATATCATCTATTTTGGTTTTTAGTCACTACTGTAATTTCATGTGGAGTCCTAAGAATGAAATTAACATACCTGCTCTTGTTAATTGAAAAGTAAAACCCTAATTATATAAAACATATTGTAGAACATTTTGTACAAAATCAGGAGATATCTGTCTCTATTCTACATTTAAATGCATTAATAATAAAATTAATTAGTTAATGAAAAATCAATCATTAGAGTTAAAATTTTTAAAAAACTGACATGGAACCTACTGAAAATCATCTTCCAGATACAGAATGTAGACAACTTATTTTTTAACAGGAATATAGTGGGATTTTTAATAATAATAAAACTTTATTCTGGGACTATGTTCCTAAAGAATAACAAAAATGAACAGCATATATTCATATTTATATCTGGTCAAGAAAACAATGAACAACTGACTTAAAAAGTTATTTGCCTAGGAATCACTAAAGAACTATTAATAATGATAACAACTTAAATACATTATATTTACAAAACCAAACATTGTCAATTATTTAGAGAGGATCTATTTCAATGGAATAAATAATAAAACCGTAATTATAAAATTAAAATGTTGATTAAAATATTACGAAAATAAAACAAAATTTAAAATACCTTTAGTAAATAATAACTACAAATTAATTAATTAATAATATATTCTTCGTCATATGTCAAGTGTTCAATGTTAATCAAATCCATTTCCTTGAAATAGTAGCAGATTAAACAATAACATAAAACAAAAGAGATACTATTTCACAAGTCCCTGGATGATTAGCTCTTTACTGGAGGTTAAACAGTGAGCCTTGCCCAGTAAAGTTTACCGTGGATTCAGCATCCCTACCCCAGATGGTACAACGGGCAATGGCTGACTTCAACGGAGGTTACACTTACCGCACTTTGACCTGGGTTGGTGCAACTGGCCCTAAACGTTTTTAACATCTAACACATTTTTGATAACTAACAGGATACAAAGGTAACTAAATTATTAAGAAAAATATATATAATGAACGCAAGTAAATTTAGTAATAACAAACATTAATGTAACTCTAGCAATATTTTTTTTCTAATGATGTTGAAGAGTCTGGATCTAGCACCCTCTCTCAATCTGCACTTAATAGACCAGTGACGCGACTAGCTGAAAGGTGCTGGGATCTCCTGGCGTCGGGTTGTGATTCGTAGTTTCCAGGGTCAGTATGTATCGTAAATATCGTATATTGTATGAATATGGCCAATATTATTATTATTTATCTATTTTATTTTATTTTTATCTTTATTTAGGTTTATTTATTCTTCTTTGTAATTTTTATTTATTTTTTTTTATTTACTGTACATAAGGAATGAATGACTTCTTATAGCATAAATACTCATTGTCCAAGATTGTGGCAGATTGTATCATTTCTAAATAAAACAATTTAAAAAATATATATATTGAGGGACTGTAGAGATCTGGTATCTGGCAAGAGATGTATTTCAATAAAGGCTTAACGAAAGAGAATGGATTAAAACTAGGGACCAAAATAAGGGATCGGCAAATTTTTCTTCTGAATTATTCCAGTAAGTCAATAAGTAGTTGTTTTTTGCGGAGGCTTATTACTTAGTCTTGGCGATTCTTTAATTATAGTAATTATTATTATACCGGAAATATGAAAAGGAACTTGGAAATGAGGGAAATTGAAATCCAGATTCACGGGAGAGGGAGGGCGTACCTGAAACAGATTAAGACAGCAATTAATCAGAAGAGATTTATGTTGTTCCAACAAGGCATGTTCCAACCGCGGTTGTCTCAAGTAAGTTTAATATATTCAACCTTTCCTTCGGCAAACAAGACCAGCCATTAACTCGGGAAACCTGTACGAATAAACCTCTACAGTTTTCCCTTTATCCTCAGCTTCCAGACTAATGTACCTTCCCTTCCAAAGGGTCTTCTTGTCTTCCAGAAGTTGGGAAATACAATACTTCATTATACGGATCCTGCGAGGTCTTTCTTCAGCTTAGCAAACCAATCAGCCGGCGCCATTCATCAAGGCTCTTCTCTTTTAATTCTAATCTGCTTTATCATAGGACTTCTTTCATGGAATATAATCCGATGTAGGTCAACAAGGAAATAAAATAAAATCACTTCTCACAGTAAAAACAAACTGTTTGAAATTTCCAGATAATAAAAACAAAACTTAGGGACAGAAGAAAAACCAACCAGCTCACGTAATGTTATTTATTGGGTTGTGTCACATGAAATGTCCGTTTTCAAGGTAAAGGATTTTTATTAAAAATACGATATGAAAACAAGATAATTTTATTCGAAGTATTTACCTTCATTTTCAACACATTTTTCAAAACGTGACACGAACTTTTTTATCCCCGAACTGAAAAACTCTGAGCTTTGAAGTGCAACAAAATCTGAAAACGCACTTTTTAATTGATCATCATTTTCAAAAAGTTTTCCTTTATTTAAATAGTCTGAAAGGGCTTAAATGCCGATATTTTAAATTTTCTTCCTCCGAAGTACCTTTAATTAAGTATATTTAAAAAAATCACCCAAAGTGACTTTTAATGGTATCCTGCTTGTCATGGTTGAACAGATCCGCTATTTAGGAATCCTGTTGGGCAAACCCTTAAATGGAATCCGCATACAAGACTGAAAAGACCGGAAACTGCTCGAAGTTTTCGGCTACTCCGACACTTATAGACAGACGCTTTAACCTTTCTTAAAAGACTTTTTAACTTGACAATCATAAGGCCTATCTGGACCTGCGGAGTTGAGCTTTGGGGCTCTACTAAACCATCTAATTCTCCCCGTATCCAATCCAAAATCCTTCGTAAAATCCTCATCGCTCCTTACTTTGTCACGAATAAAATCATTCATAAAGACCTCCATGTTCCATTTGAAGCTAATTTGACCCGTACCAGGTATCATTCCATGCATGACAAACTCTATTCCAACTCTGATCCACTAGTTTCAATCCTTGCTTCCTCTTCAATTCCTGATAACCCACCGAGACGTCTGAAGAGAAAATGGTCTCGAGACCTTCTTGTTTAGGACTACTAGAGTGCTGTCAATGGGCAGTTTCTCTTCATATTTTTCATGTAAACTATCTTTTAGCAGCATATTTACTTGTTGTATTATAATATACAGTAAATTTCAATAGAAAATATGTTTTAAAAAAATACTTTTTAGCTTCACTCACCTATGTATTTTATCTCTAACTGTATTAGAAAATTCTTAAATTGATTACATCAGCGGAGGTAAGTGAATGTGACGTGTTGCGTTCACCAGATTTCTTCTATGAATTATGATAAAACGTGTCTTGAAGTTCGAATAAAAAAAATTTAATATTCGATTCATGGATCACTAAACGAAGAGAGATGAACGCCTTCCGATCACCCCCAAGACAGTAGAAGCACATTAGATAAATTATTTTATAACACGATTCTATAAATGTGACTTATTCAACTGATTCTGGATAAGTGTTTCGTACCATCGACCCCGTGACAAATGGGATTCCCTCGGTATAGCGCCATAAGGGAATTGGAAAGACCACGGCTAAAGGGGAACTCATGATTGTGATTTATTATTTTATGGCTAGTGCACATCCGGGGGTGTCAGCACTGTCTAAGGCCATGCTTCTTAAGGACCCATTGTCTGTTTTTTTTTTTTCCTACTTCTTTTTCTTCTATAATGAAAGACCTCCATTAATCTGAAAATCACAATTATTATTTATGAGGGAGGCGGTTTTCCTAAAAATCAATTCGGGACTTAGAAGTAGTGAAGGCTGGTTTGTGTACTTGAAAATCCATCCGCACTTAATTTAGTAGATACAACTAAATCTAAACTTTCAAAAAATAATTTGTAGTAAATAAAAAATGTCTAATTTAAATTAATACTACTGAAATTAAGTAATAAACCATAATTAATTAGGTAGGAGGAACGTCCTAGACCCCAATTCAAATATACCGATTCTCTTTATACATATGTAATTCTTTTCAGTCGAAATAATAAGGAGATAAATTATATTAGAATAAATAAATTTAATAACTATAATTAGCTCAACGATTAATTTATGTTTTTTTAATAATCAACCTTTATAATCGACACACACACTAAAAAATTACCATACCCCTTTAAAATTAACGAGTAACGTAACAAAAAAAAATATAACATATATAAATAATATATATATATATATAAATATATATGTCTTTCCATCGTCCATTGCTTTTCTCCGAAACTAGAGGACAAACTACCCGACGATGATCCTAAAGCCTAGACTTCCATAACAGCCGATAAGATTTAAAACGATTTAAAATTATTTAATTAAATAACTCAGTTATTTTACAAGAAAGAGAAAAAAATATTAAGAGTTTTCTAATCAAGAAACCATGATTAATTATAAAATAGAAAAGAAAAAAAATACTCATAAATATATATTTGGAAAATAAAAAAAAATGTCTAATTTAAATTACTACTATTGAAACCAAGTAATAAAGTATCATTCATTAGGTAGGAGGGACGCAATCCTTGTCCCCAAATTAAAAATATCGATTCTCTTTATACATATTTAATTCTTTCAGTCCGATATTATAATATATAAATTTATCCATTATAATTAGCTGAACATATTTATTTATGTTTTTTTAACCTTTATAGTCGACACACACAACAAAAAAATACCATCCCCTTTAAAATAACGTCTGTCCATTTCTTCAAAACCTTTGTCTATAAACTAGAGGACTAATTTATTTCGAAATTTTGCACAAATTCACCAGAGTACCCGACGATGATCCCAATGCCAAGACGTCCATAACAGCCGATAAGATTTAAAATGGCGGACGATTAAAATTTATTTAATTTAATAACTCATCTATTTTTCGAGAAAGAGAAAAAAAATATAGAGTTTTCTAATGAAGAAACCACGATTAATTATAAAAAAGAAAAAAAAAATTACCCATAAAAATAATTTATGAAAATTTTTTTTTTTTAAATTACTACTATTGAAACTAAGTAATAAACTATTTTTCATTTGGTAGGAGGAACGCAATCCTTGCCTTAAAATTAAAAATATCGATTCTCTTTATACATATTAAATTCTTTTCAGTTCAAAATAATAATGAGATAAACGATATTAGAATTTATCAATTAATCAATTATAATTAGGTTAATATATATGTATATATATTTCTAATTTTTTTCTACGAAATTTTGGAATTTGGCCAAAAATAAAAGAGCATCTGACGATGATCCTAACGCCAAGCCGTTCACATCAATCAATAAGTTTTAAAATGAATTGATTTGAAGTTTTAAAAATAAATACACCCATAACTCAGCTATTTTGAAAAAAAAAGAAAAAAATATAGACAGTTTTAGAATTAGCACGCCATAATTAATTATAAAAAAAAATGAAATTTTATCTATATGGTAGCCCATAACTCAGTTATTTTTGAAGATGAATAAAGATATAAAATTTTAAAAGCTTAATAAGCAAAAAAAAAAAAAAAAAAGTGATCTATATATTCACGTCACAAATTATAAGAGATGTAATTCTCCCAAAACTCGGTTATTATAGAAGATATAGAATAAAAGAAAATATTTTCGAGAGATTTACAAGAAGAAGATTACAACATAACGTGTTTAATTATAAAAACGCTTCAAATTATTAAACAATGGTTTTATTATTTCCAAATAACAATATTAGGGTATAACTGTTTACGTGGCTGTTGATAGGTAATTAAGTAATATGAAAAGCAATAATTCAAAGCATCATATCATAACACTACCTCTGTTTTCAAAATGCAATATCTAAGCTAGTTATTAACCAAATCGGTGATTCTTTTTTTCATTTGGTCCAAAATTTAATTCTCTGTCAAATGACACTAAAAGCAAAATTTTGGGTATTTATTCATTGGGAGAAACGTTTTTTTTAATTTTTTTATTCGTTATTCGGATTATACGCATCTTGAAACGCAAACTCTCAAATTTTGAGCAGGGGTAATTTTTTTTTTTTTATTTTGGTCGATTAAAATCGTTAATTATTGAAAATAATAAACCAAAGAATATTCAGTTAATTATTATATCTATCCATACATTTTCATTTATATAAAAATAAGTAAAGGTAACATTTTTTTTTTCTTATTACAGAATATATTTAGACCAAAAAAAAAGGTTCTATAGGAATTAAATAAGAACATATACGATAAAACAGAGATACATAGGGAAAAAATAAACATCCTAATAACATTTAATACCAACGTCAATTTATTTTCAAAAGTACACAATTATCATTCGCCATATAAATCAATTTACAAACTTATCGTTTCAACAATACAAAGTTCTTTCCGAATCACAGCACAAATTTGAAAATATCTCTTGTCATATCTTTACATAAACTTAACCATAGCCAACAATTATTACTCGATCCATCTTATTATCAATCGACAATGATATAAATTCTTCAACATTTATTATTTTTTAAAATCCAAATTCCAATGTTTTTTTTTTTTTCTTCCAAAAAATATTCTACAATGTAGTGACACTTTAACAGCTATTACCAACATTTATTAACACCTAGAATTATGGTTTGGTACATGTGATGTGAAACACTGGTAACACTAAAACTGTTAAACACATTAACATGTCGAATCAGAAGTATAGGCTGTTTATTAAGGAAAGACAACAGTGACAATCTTTTATTATTTTTTTTTTTAAAGATTTTTTCTTATTAATTATTTTAAATTAATTTTGATTTTCTTAAAAAAATATGAAAAAGCATATATATATCTTTATAGAGCTCATTACCTTAAAACGATCACTTATCAAACTATATTATATTTTCTGGTAACCTTAACCTTTAGTGAACTGCTTTGAGCAGCGAGTGAACAAATTATCATTATACGAGACAGCAGTTATCGTTACTTATTGTTTTTTGTTTTTTTTTTATTATTTTTAAATATTATTTTATAATAAAAATAGACAATTACTTCAATCGTAATTACGATAATTACAATTAAGTACCATAAGAGAGTAATTAACAATCAACAGTACACTTCGAATATGTATCGAAAAGTCTTTCGAATTCAAAAGCCAACGAAACACTTATGAATACTTGTTTGTTCCATTCGGAGGAACACCCAATCTATAAGTATTACAAACCAATCGAATATTACACCAAGTACGGAAACATCCGGATACGTTAAACCTAGAAATGTTTTGTTTTTTTCTTATACCAACAATAATTACAAATTAGGCATGGGACTTGAACATCGTCCCCGCGCTACACAATATGATACAAATACAGCCAATAAATACATTTATATATTCTCACAAATATAGAATCCACAGGCGAAGATCGGAGTTTAGGGCAGAGAACAACTAGGGTGCCTTAGAAATCCCCAACGTAATTTGTTTTGGGCGGTTTGGGCGTGAAGTACTTGACAAATTGCAAGTCAGATGTGGCGTTCTGGGTCATGTGCGCTCGCAGGCAGGCCTCTGTGTAGAGTGGGTGGATCTGAAACATCACATTGATGATATAACATGGTAGCATAATATATAAATAATGTTGTTAAGTGTAAAATATAATTATTTCAAAAAATGGTGTGTGAACTAAGAGGTAATGGTCACGAGTCCTAGCTTAATTTCTTTGACTATTGCTGCTTAATATATGGTGGACTCCCGACGGTGCTTGAGGACAGGCTAAAACGAATCATGAACATATTTTTGAGATTTGTCCTCAGCACTCCCAAGAGGTCTCACGTGACCCATTTTTAGGGCGAGTTAAAGAGGCTCCTTCTCCCAATCCGCAGATATTTCCTAGAATCATACCTTTACCTAATCATTAACTCCCAACATTCTCCATACATTCAGTCTCCTAAAATTTAAATCTTCAGTCCACTCACTTGAAACAAGATCCCGCATTCCGATCTTTTCTTTCCTACCCATAGGACTAAAACGTTTGATCGTTCCTTCCTTGTCCGCTCCTCTACTTTCTGAAATTCTTTACATACTCATTTCCGCCACGCTGCCTCTCTTTCTTCATTCGACTCCCAACTTTTCCAATACCTTTTACTATCCCAAAAAGACGCTTAAAAACTGTGATATTTATATCCCTGTCATCACACTTTGAAAGAAGATTTAGTTGTGCATGTTCATATTTAGAGGTATACCAAAAAGTGGGTAATTTATTGGGAGGTAATGTTTATAATACAAAGATAGAGGATTAGTAACTGTTTACTTTAAATATGTAAACATTCGAAAGAAAACAACAGATACCTGCAAAATCCTTTATGTATTTCAGAAACTATAAAAACATTTCATGTGAAAAAACCAAATATGATCGCGGAAAAATATCATTTGCGGATAGATTAAGAACGCCCTAAATTCGACATGTTTTCCTCGAATAATATAGGGATTATTTAAAGACTAAAATAGAGAATAGAGTTTATTATTGACCTGTTACATTTAGGACCAAACTGGTCCTCTCTTACAATGAACAGAATTGTAATTACATTTATATTTTACCTTGAGTCAGGTCTTTTAAGTCAGTAGTTACAATATGTATATATATATATATTATTCCTAGTATTAATTCAATCTAATGGTTAAAACATCATCAAAACAAAATAAAGCATCCAATTTGCAATTAAAATAAAAATAAATAAACATAAAAGGAAATTTAACTCTCCAACATTCTTTTCAAATAAACGTTTCTAATACTCTTTATAAAAAAAAAATTAAAATATAATATTTACAAATATTAGTTAAGTCTTTCTAATATAATAATGTATTGTTATTAAACTTAAAATGATTTCTCATTTATTATTTCTCTTATATTTTTTTTTTAATAGTTTCTAATGATTGGTTTAAATTAATTTTTTTATTGAACATATTAAATGTTCTACATGAACTTACTATGAATTGAAAATAGCTGTTTTATGTTTTGGTATCAGTGATGTATATTTAGATGCTTTATTATTTCTGTTATGAATTTCGTGTAAGAATATCATATTTGCGTAAAGATAGCTCGGGGTTTTGCACTTTAATATTTTACATGTTATTGTTAATAAATTAAATACTCTTCTTGACCTAATCTTCATCCAGTTTAACTGTTTGTAGTAAGGTGTGATATGTCGGTCTATTGGAGTTTGCGTTATATAACGTACAGCTGCATTCTGGGCTCTTTGAAGTATATTTAATAATTTTTGTGTGATGTCCGTATAGGTCATACCGGCATAATTCAGGTATGGCATAACCATTTTACTTATTAGGACTTTTCTAATCGGCATAGAAGGCTGAAAATTTAGTTTCCTTAGTCGGAATAAATAACACAGAGAAAAGCATTTTAGAAAAGGATACCGGGAAACGAGAATGAAAGGAAGCAGACAATAAATCATTCACATAGCCCCTAGCTCAAAACAGATCGGATTTCAATTTAAAAGTGGGCAAGGGAGGGCTGGTAACAAGGAACATAAATATGAAAGACGACTCGGACGGCTTTCATATGTTCTCGGGGTCGAACAACCTTCTTCTTTTCTTATGTAAGTTCCTAGTTTTTTTTTTTTTTTTTTCCACAAAGAGGGCCCTATAAAATATACAGATAACTCTCTATGTGAGTTTACCTCGTTAAAGATCAAACATCTTGCTTTAACTTATCTCTATAGATTTTCTTAAAGCACTGGTTACATTTAATTTCTTTATTTCCAGATTTGGCTGCGTGAGCCATACATGTTAGTTTTTTTTTTAATGTAAAAAGAATAATTATTACAACTGGTAACAATGGAAAAAGTAGAGGTATAGTCTCATACACAGGGCACTCCTAACGATAATAGACTTCACTTGTAGTCGGGATCACTTGTAGCTGGGTGGCTATCATAACAGCCTCCTATGCCAAAAGTCACGGGTTCAAACCCGTTGTTGGTCCTAGGATTTTTTAATGGGAGTAAAAAATCCTTAGTTATGCCGTCCTTCGGAGGGGACGTTAAAAGGTGGTCCCGAGCCTGTGAGTTGTCAGGTACTCGCTAAAGATCCCTATCCTAATAAAACCTGGATAGGCAAAATTTAGGACTCCCACTGTAGTATCGTCCGATTAGCCATAGGAGCATAAAGTGACGTTAAATAAATAAATAAAAGTACAATCAAATTAAGTCTTAAAAAAAATATATAAAGAAATAAAAACAATTAAAATGATAATAATAAAATTAAAATATATCAACAAGATTGAATAATATGAGGTTCATAAAACTAAATAATAATATTTACGACAGAATTTCTTGTAGAAGGAAAAAATATATATATATATATATATACTTGTATACCTTTTCAATATATTTTAACACATCACATTAGAGAGTTGTAGAAAATGACTATAAAATGCAAATAATAAAATAAAAAGTGTATGACAAAAAATATTATATTCATTCTAAAATATTGATTATTTTCCATAAAATATTTTAGCAAATGTTCTTTCCATTTTCACGTTTTTTTAAACGTTCTGTCATACATATCAATACAGTCGATAATTTTGGGTAATGTAGAACTACAATATACAGCTGGAAAGTTAAGGATTTTCTATAAATGCTTACTTATATACAAAGTTGTATTTCGTAATGGAAAGTGAAGATAAGCGGATAAATCAAGTAAATAAAGTTTACTTTTATTAGTTTGGTTTAGTTTTATTATTTTAGTTTTTTAGTTTAGTTTTATTATTTTGGTTTTACTAGTTTATTGTGGAAGATAATTTCTATTTAATCATGTTTATAATGAATTCAATTTAATTGTTTACCTTCTTTTCAAATTTTACTTTATTTAAAAGCTGTTTAATTGATATTAACAAAAGAAGTAAGTGGAAATCGTGTGTTGTTCGCACCCAATTTGTAAATTTTTTTAACCATTTTTTTAAAAATGTATCTCAGGAATATCCTTCTACCTGGAGGAGACCTGAATGTATTACTTAGAACATAAAATAATAACATTCATCGAGCGCGGATGTGGGATTCACTTGTCATCAAGAACGATAGACCTAGACAACACGATTTCCGGCACTTAAGAGAATAGAATGGGCGCATAAGTAAAGGAGGAGACACTTAAGTGCTAAGACACAGAATTATTCAAAAGCGGTAGAGCGGTGTGGGTCCCCCCAGGTGTAGGGCTACTTATTCCGCCTACCCCTAACTGTCGCTCCCTAGGCCGATTACACCTCTACTCAACCTATTTTAATAATTTATTCCTAAGATTTTAATGGAAGAGGCTGCCAGGCTAGAATGTATCGAGCGGGTACTTATGAGTGGAATATCAATCTTATTGTGTAATAATTAGCCATAACCATGGTATAGTTAATAATTTTTTTTTTTTTAAACATATTTATTGATATTTACAACAGTATTAAATAAAAATACATCTAGTAATGTGATGTAATATATAATAAAAAAACTGCCATGAAAAACACGTAGAGAGACACTACGCAGTGGCAGCACTCTACAGATTTTCTAAACTAGAAGGTCCCGGGGCCACTTCCTTTTCAGGGGCCTCAGAGGATTATCCGGAATTGAAGAGGAAGAAAGGATTGAAACTAGTGATGGTTTAGTAAAGCCCCAAAGCTTACTCCGTAAGTCCAGATTGGTCTTATAATAGTCATGTAGATGAGCCTTTTGTAGTTCTGAGGAAGGTTTGATCGTTTGTCTAGTAAGTGTTGAAGTGGCCTAAAGCGGCGAGCAGTTTCTTGTCGTTTTAGTCGTGTATGTGGATTCCAAGTTAGGCGTTTGTCAAGAAGAAGTCCTAGGTATCGGATCTGTTCAACAGGAACTAGTTGAGTGTTATTAAAGGATACTTCAGGGCAGGAGGTCAAAGGTTTACGGCGAAGGGTAAAGGTTATTTGATGGGATTTGTTGGAATTTATTTTTATTCTCCAGTTCTGACACCATACTTCTAGGTCTTTGATGTGGGCTTGAAGGGTATTTGAAGCAACAAATGGATCTTTATGAACTGATAACACGCAGGTGTCATCAGCATAAGGGGGCATGTTTGACCATGTCCCCTTAGAACAGGAACAATGAAAACAAAAAATTTCCTATTGTCCAGTTACTTTAAAATAAAAAAACAACGACAGATTTGGTATATAGATCTATATATCTTTGCATACTTATGTACACTTGGAGACCTATAGGAGAGTACCTATTTTTACAATATAACGGAAGATTAAGATACAAGGAGGTATTGGAAGAGTTGATGTTTGAAAGAAGAGAGAGAGACGGTTTTACGGACAGAGATAGGTAAGGAATTCCAAAATAATGAGGAGCGAACGAGAAAGGATTTGTGAAAGGATGCAGTTCTATTTGATGGGGTATAAATATTGATTGATTGGGTTCTGCTGTTAATTAATGCACAGTGTTTATGAAAAGAGTTATAGGATTTTTTTCCCCTAAACTGTGAACACTAGCAATAATCATGGAATACGAGAAACTAAACTAACTGCAAAAAAAAAAAAAAAAAGAGAAAGAAAAAAGAAAACTCCACTCCACTGCTGGTTTCCTTGATCGAAAAATACTTCAAACGCAAATCGTTAATAATTACGTTCCTTATTTTGCAAATAGTACAATTATCCAGTACAAATAATCAGTTTTTTTTTTCTTTTTTTCGCAAAATATCTTACAGTGGCATATTAAAACTCTATTACTATTCTCAAATAATTTACATATAGTCTCGTAATTTACTTCAGGAATAAATGTAAAAAAAAAAAAAATTTAAATATTTTTTTTCAAAAACATTCACAGACCTTGTAATGTAAAGTTAGTTCAGCATTTTGTGCTATACCAATATTGATTAGGGTAAGATTTTAGAAACTGTTTCCATGAAATGGTTAATGATTATTTATGTTAATTTATTAATGAAACTCTATGGGGAGCCAGTGGCTGAATAGCTAGTGCGCTAGTCTTCGACGCCAAAGCATGTGAGTTCGAATCCCAGTCCCGGAGGAATTTTTTCAAGCATTTAAATTAATGAGGATTCACTCACAGCCTCCCCCCAGGGTATGTGAGATCCGTCAGACAAATGGAGGCCGGTCATCTATCATTCCTTTACCAAACCATTAACACCCAGCTCCCTCCTTATATCCAAAGTCTTCTACAATTTAAATCGTCAATCCACTCCCTCAAACAGGTCTCGCAATTCTGACCTTTACATTCCTACCCATAGAACAACGACTTTTGATCATTCCTTTCTTGATCCGCTCTGCAAATCTCTGGAATTCCCTACCTACTCATATCCGCCATGCTTCATCTCTATTATCATTCAAGTCCCAACTGTTCCAATACCTCCTGTATTCCCAAAGAGACGCTCAACAGCAATGACGTTTTATATCAAACATTAGATTTCGAATGTAGAAAGGGAAACATCATTAATTGATCATGCATAACATAATTTATTAATCCTTTTAAATTTAGTTTTGTTCAGCAAATGAAGAAGTTTATTATAAGCACCTGAAGAAGTTTATTTATTTTACTCTTTTGTTTTATTGTATAGATATATACCTTTTTTTATTTTATTACTTCTCACACCATTGTATATTAGAATTAATCATGATCATTCGGTCTTTTGGCCAGACACACTGTATACTTTAATTGTACATATTTGTTGTTCTTAAGGGACTATGTCCCAGAATAAAGATTATTTTCTATTTCTATTTCTATTTCTATTTCTATCACAAAAATAGGCGAAGGGATTGATGACCCTACCCAATAAAATTCATCTAGAAACGCGAATGTATTTTTCTATCAGATAACATCCTGTTAGAGCAAAACGAATGAAAAAAACCAAAACAAAACCTTACTTCTAAATATTGAACTTATAAGTTTCTTGATTTTTAGAATAATAAACAGGATAATAAATGAAATCCGTTGTCTGCTATCTATGGGTTTTCTTGGAAACTGGTATATCGATGTTCTTGAATTTACGTTCGATGGTAAATCAGAGTACAAAAAATCAAGGTGCAAATTCTGAGGACACCTCGAATATTTAGTTCAGTTGTGATATGAGATATACATCGTACATGGAAAATATAACATCAATTAAAACTTAAAATATTAATTCATATTAAAACCAGTACAATTTTTTTCTTCCATATCTTTTTTTGTTATCATTGTTACACAATTTGCCAAATGTCAACAGTAAGCTAATAGTCAACCTCATAAGCAGATGCAGCTGTGAGCTAAAGAAAATAGTATGTATAAACAAAAAAGTCTTTATAATGGAGAAAAAGCCCCGAAACGTTGAATACATTTGACAAATTGTATAACAATGATAATAAAAAAGATATGGAAGAAAAAAAAATGTACTGGTTTTAATATGAATAAATAAGAAAATCTGCCTCAAGTTGTACTGATCTAGAAAATTAAAATAATTAAATTAACATCAGCGTTGTAACTATAATCCAAGAAAGTGGAAAAGAACGAAGCTCTCAGCGGTTGGCAACAAACACTGGCTAATTTAAACCAAGACAGTTTGGAAGGAAGAGCCAGGGAACTGTTTGGAGTTCTAAAGCAGACAATGGGCTGTCATATAAATGGCCCAGCTATAATGGACCAGGGTCGATTCCCACCCAACGACCCGCTAGGCAACTTAAACACTAATTTAATAAGGACCACTCTCGTCTCGACACTTTCGGACACTTCTCCATTGTGCTCTTAATAAGCCGTAGGAAACGCCTGATCGTAACCGCTCAAACTTGGATCTTTCCCTACTTCTTTTTTCCCCTTAAGAGGGTGAGGAAGACGGGAGAAGACCAACTCCGAGAATGTCTTCCTCTCTCTAATTCTCTTCGGTTAGTTGTTTTGGGTTTAATGTCACTGGAGAAAACATAAGCCGCAGTTCTACTTCCTGTCGGGATAAAAGGGATATCTCGGTCAGGAAGGGCATCCGAGGGTTGGAAGTTTGCAAGTGAGAAGGGCAACTTTAAATTACAGTTTATAAAAGCCTCCAGAGGAAGCTGAAGATGACTTCCTTCTGAAGAGGGTGGTGATTTCCTGTATATTATGCAACCATGGAAGTTAATGACTGGCATCAACTTTATACTCTGAATAAATTTATTATACTCTCAGTTTAATGTATTATTAAAAAAAACATTTCTTTCAAAAGCACATTCGCGTAAAAATCAGCTGAATATCTGTTTTTGATTAAATTTATTATAAAATATATTGTATTTAGGATGGTTTCCCACCTCGGAGTTTTTTTCTTTAAACGATTTTAATTATCTAAATCCCTCTAAAAAGGAGCGCCGTGGTCAAGTGGATAGAGCGCTAGTCTGCTGTGCTCCGGGTCCTGGGTTCGAATCCCGGCTGTGACAGAATATTATTTATTCTGTTAATTCAGTCGGGGGCGACCCTAGGGTATGGAGACCCTCCTAGGGCAGACCCAGCCTCTTTAAACAGGGTACCCAAATTAATTGGGGAATAACCTGGCGGCTGAACGCGTTTAAGACCTAATCACCTCATTGCACTGCCGTTGGCCTAAAACAGTACGAGCTCTATATGTACTGAGCCCAAGACCCTTCATGGCTTTTTTTTTTAACATGATGGATTTATTGATGAAAGGAGATCTTAGAAGCTGATTCTTTATTAACAAGTTTAGCAAAATGATCTGCCATAGGTAAGTCAAGCTAAAAAGCAAAAATTCACTCGAAACTAAATTTTAATATTTATGAAGTTACATTTGCAATATATGTATAAATTGGAGGCTGATTTATAACTTCATCACTATTTTATTAAAAATTAGTGCAACGTTTTGGCTAAAATGCCATCTTCAGGTTCAAAGGAACAAATTTATCTAGTCAATGTTCAGTAATGAGGCTTCTGGTTGTAAGCATCCAATCACACTATATACATTTGTTCCTTTGCACCTGAGGATGGCATTTTAGCCGAAACATTGTGCATTAATGTTTAATAAAAGAGTGGTGAAGTTATAAATCAGCTTCCAATTTCATTCATAGAATTTCACCTTCACCTTAAAGAATCTACACCTTATATAAATATATGTATATATTTTTTTTTTATGATAGCAGGGCGGCTAGCATAAAAGCTTTCTATACCAAACGGCACGGATTCAAACTTGAAGATAAACCTAGTTTTTTTTTAATGGGAGTAAACAATTCTTTGCTATGCCGTCTTTCGGGGGGATGTAAAAAGATGGACCCGAGTCTGTGCGATGTCACGTACACGTTAAAGATCCCTATCCTAGTTAAACCTGGAAAGGCAAAATTTAGGACTCCCACTGTAGCATCGTCCGATTAGCCACAATAGCATAAAGTGACGTTAAATGAACAAACAAACAATTTTTTTAATTTTTTTGTATTCCACACCTGTTTCACTAAATTTTTCATTGATATGAATTAACAAGTGGCACTTAATACATTTTTTCTATTCACTGGAAAATGGCTGTAAATATTTAGATAAATTCGCTATACTAATGTTTTAAATGCTATATTTCTTTGTATATGCATTTTTTAAATATATTTATTGCTATTTACAACTGTACGAGTATAAGGATATCCATCTAGTAAATGAGATAGAAGATACAAATTTCATGGATTCACATGTGGGATACTACACATTGGCAGCTCTCCCAAGACTATGTTAAACTAGAAGGTCTCGGGGCCATCTTATTTTCAAACGCCCAGAGGATTATCAGGGATTGTAGAGGAAACAACGATTGAAACAAGTGGATTAGAGTGGGATTGGAGTTTGTCATGAAAGGAGTGGTACCTGGTTCGCGGAAAGTCAGCAACATGGGAACGTTAAGGTCATTATAGATGAGTTTATTTGTGACAAAATAAGGAGCATTGAGGATTTTTCATTGCAAGAATTGAGGACGGGAAGAATTTGATGGTTTAGAGCCCCAAATTTCTACTCCGTAAGTCCATATCGGTTTTATGATAGTCATGTAGATGAGCCTTTTCTACTTAAGTGGAAGGTTAGAGCGTTTGTCGAGTAAGTGTTGAAATCAAAAACGTCGAGCAGTTTATTGTCTTTTGAGTCTTGTATGAGGGATCCAAGTAAGAAGTTTGTCCAGGTACAGTCCTAGGTATCGAATCTGTTCAACCGGGACAAGAGGAGTGTTTTTAAAGGATATTATTGGGCAGGATGTCATATGTTTACGAAGAAGGGTAAAGGTGATTTGTTGGGATTTATTGGAAATTTATTTTTATTCTCTAATTCTGACACCTTACTTCAAGGCCTCTGATGTGGGAAGGAAGAGTTTTGGAGGCAATAGTTGGATCGTTGTTGTCGGATAACACACAAATGTAATACAGCATAGGTAGAAATGAAAGTGCTAGGATGGGATGGGATATTAGTTGTATAAACTGTGTGAAAGATGGGTACCAGAATACTGCCTTGAGGACACCTGCATACTGATTAAAAAATGATGAAGAGGAACGGTTATGATTTACTTTGAAGGACCTCTTTCTGCATTTAATGTCACTTTATGGTGCTGTGGCTGATGGACAGTGGGAGTTCTAAATTTTCTCTATCCAGGTTTAATAAGGATAGGAGGGGTCTTGGACGAGAACTTGACAAGACATCGGCTCGGGACCACCTTTTTACGTCCCTTCCAAACGAAGGCATATCTATGGATTTTTTTATTCCTATAAAAAAAATCCATGGGCTATCTGCCAACTTTGAACCCGCCACCTTGGGCATAGAAGACTCTTAAGCTGGCCACTAAACTACAGATTATCCCATTTATGATGTCGCATTACTAGAAGTAGTTTAATTTGATTATATTATACAGGAGATAAAAGAAATAGTGTTTTTACAGATTTTAAATAACATTTTTAATAACATAATCGTGAACATTTCTATGAAAGCCAGATGTGTAGGTAGTCATTTATAAAACTGATGAAGAGAAATATTCTTATTAAAAATAATGTAAGTTTTGGTTTCTAAGTTTTAGTACGTTTGTTATTGACAAAAAAAAATATATATATATATTCCGTTCACTGTTCGTAGTTCACTTTTCTTCGAAACTACTAGACCTATTTTTTTTTTTCTAGAAATTCGGCCAAAATATACCAGCGCATCCGAAAATGATTCTAAGGAGTTGATATCAGCCGATTAGTGAATAAAACATTTAATAATAATGTGAGATTTTGTTTTTCTTTTTTTTTGTCAAATTTATTTCTAATAGATTGATAGATAGAAAAGCCTTTTTTTATTTTTCAAAATTACATAAAATAGCAAATTAAAAAATAAACAATTTACAAATTACAAATACAATAATAAAAATCAGCACACTACATAGTCCATTGCCCGTCCGTGGAGTCTGTGTTTATTAACAAAATTAATCATTAATCTATCAATATAAATAATTAATAACAAAATAAGAAACAAACACTTCGTATTTTATTTATGTACTAAAATTAATTCACAAATAGTCAAATTCACAATTTGTTAAATTTAATTTTACAAATTCACTAATAGTTAAATTCTTTCGTTAGTAACATTCTGTAAGAGAAAGCCGATCTGGAGAAATTAACTAACACCAGCCAGTCTTTTCCATTTATCAACTCTAAAAAATTGATCCCAAGTTATATTTTTAGAATTAAAATATTTTTTTTAAACTTAGTAGGTATCGGACAGGCAGCCAAAAAGTGAAAAAGATCTCCTGCTACATTTGTATTGCGCAAACTACATTTATTATTTGTTTTCATGAAATTTTTATAATTCAGGTTTTAAACATCACCCCTGATTTTAATTACCATCTAATCACCTCCAGTGAATATTTGACAGTAATGTAATTTACTGTGTTTAAATGTGGATAAAAGGGAGAAGTTTTAGAATTTCTAACTTTTATAATATTTTGGGTATAAATATCTTTTTGCATTTGAACCCTTAATGTTGCTAGACTATTTTTCCATAACTTAATATCATCACAGTTACAAAGATTTAAGTTAAAATTTAATCCATGCGATTCTTTCAGATAAAGTATGTTTTTGAACCATGCTATTTTTTTCTTAACTATATGTAATGTTAATATCTTTGGATAGCCATGTGGTGGTAAATTCAAAGTTCTAATAATATAATCGAAATGCATCTTTAGGGTGAACTCAAATATTGGATCTATTGTTGTTTCAGTATTTCTAATAGTAAGTGAATGCTATATTTTTAATAATCTTTGCGGATTTATGTATGTACAGTAAAATATATAATAACTATACAATAGAACGTTTCCTTTTAATCAAAAAGCTGATTACTATTCGGTTTTGTCCGAAGTGGTGGTATGTGTTGATGATTCATTTAACGGTCCAAACTTATCATTATTCCAACGAAGAGCCACCCCGACTGAGCGAAGACCAAGTAGATGGACACGGAGGAAATGGGACAATGCGAAGAGAAGAGCTATGACTCAGAGACACTCCTCACTAACTGGGTTTGCAATCAGTGCCGACTGTTTGGTCAGTGGGGGAGCGGGTATGGTCAGCTGTCAGCCATCGATCGCCCGCCACTCCCGCGGACATTTGACTAATGCTTTCCCTCTGAAGATGTGTCTTCGCAGGGAGCAGTTCGAAGCATGTGTCAATGGATGTCACTGTACATGATCATTGAAAATAAAAAATAAATATTGAAATAATTGACTTGTAATTAAACGTAAGCAATAACGTTTAATTAAAAATATATAATTCGGAAGTAAAAGATACATTGTTTGTTTATTCATTTAACGTCAAATCGGAAGATGCTACAGTGAGTCCTAAATTGTGTCTATTCATATCAGGTATAATTTGGATAGGGATCTTCAAAGAGTACCTGACTTCCCTTAGGCTAGGGACCACCATTTTTAGGACGGCATAATTTAATCTCTTTAAGAAACCTAAGGCCATCTGCAGTGAAGATACTATATAAATCTAATTTCTTCAAAACTACAGATCAATTAGAACTGATGTTTTTATCCCAGGAATAACTCAATTTGAAAAGGGTTAAAAAAAAGAACATTTTTTTTTTTTTTGATTTTATAGAAATTATTCAATGTGATGAACAGCGATCATGTGAATAAAAATTAAAAAATAAACGAAAAACCCCAAGCAAAAATTGAGTTCAGTACATATACAGATTCGAAATGTTCCTAGACCAACCCCGTGCAAGGTGACTGGGCCGAGATCATATTAAGCCGTAATGTTTTTCCACAATTCGGTACAAACGTCCTTGTTTGCTTCAGAGGTACTCTATTCGCTTCGCAAAAACAAAATAAATAATTACTCTGCTACAGCCGGGATTCGAACCCGAGATACGGGAACAGAAGTGATTTTAATAAAAATATAAATCCTAAATTTCAAAAGGAATTAGATCAAGTAAAATCAAATTTAATTGTTATAAACCTCACTTTATTCGTTTTAATATATATAATCTAGAAACATGTTGGCTTTGTTGAACTACTGAGACGCGTGTCTAAGTAACAGTATAGAAGAACGAAAATAAACTCTATTTACATATTTACAAAATATTTACAAATAATTTTGTATGTGAGCAGAATTTTTTGTTTTTTTTGTAATTATAATCTATTAGCCTAAATGACTAAATATGTGGTAAAATTAAATAGAGATTATATTATGTTAGGCAAACCCTGTTTGTTTTTTAATTTGTTTAAACATATTAGTTGTTTACAATACAGTATCTACACAAAATACTCACAGTAGATAACTTCATCTAATTATATGGTTCAGTCCTTGGCATAAAAAATATATTGCTCCTGTAAACATGCTATGCTTGATGATTTACGGACAGAGAACATGTATTTAATATACACTTTATGCCAAAGCTATATATTATAGAACTGAGTATGCAATAGGTTGTAGAGTACCGTCCTTTTCATTTTACGCGCTCGTTTCATAAGGAATCTCCATGTGGTGCAAATTTACGACGAAGTGCCCCAAAGTGACACGGCATACCCCAAGTATGACGAGTTCGTATCAAGATCCTCCCTCCTTCCCTTGTATTTACGACCCTGGTGACATTTGATGGATCAGAACAAATGATGGGGGGGACTTCATCGAGTGTACCCCCGTTGACTCACGGGCACACACACACCCACACACAGACACAAAGGAAGCTATATAAAATTTTTATTCCCTGCATCCTCTTTCCTTAAAATAGCTTCCCGCTAAGACTAATAAAGTTGAAAAAGGGCCCCATCCCTTAACGGCAGTTATAGTGGCCCTTCTTTTAATGGCTCGGTTGTAACTTTCCCTTTCGAGAACAATTGTTTATTATCCTCGTAGACCGTTATGAGCAAATCATCTTTTATAATTTACTGTTCTCCCTCTATATATAGAGAGAGATACATCCAAATGTTTATTACCTAGCTTTAAATACACCATCATATCGTTGTAAATGGTCCAATCCCTTGTATCCATACTTCATAGGAAAACCTTTTCCGATGATGTTTTAAAATGTTTTTATATTTATATCCGTTAACATTGCTAGGAAATCGGAATAGCATAAGAAAAATCTGGTGCGGGCAAAACACGACTTTCACTTACCCCCGTTGTTAAAATCAATTAAAGAATTTTCAAATACAGTTAGAGATAACAATTAGTGAAACTATTAAAGAATCAATTAATTTTAACGTCTATAGAAACATGTGTTTTATTAAAAAATCTATTATATTATTATCTAAAACAATCACTTAGTTTTATCGGCTTTTTATCACTCTCTATTAACTTTTACAAGCTCTTGTTTATTAGATAATATTTTTTTCTAAAATCTTTAGCTTTCCAACGGTATATTACGCATGTATATCACTGTTATTGTGCTCTAAAATAAAAAATTGCATTAAAAAAATATTTTTTCAGTTTTCAACTTTAGTTGCTTTTCAAATTTACTCAACTTGCATATTTAGCTGTTATTTATCAATGCTAACTAGAAAATATGGTCATTTTCTTAAAATATACAAAATTAAAGGTACTTTAGGGAAAGAAAATTTAAAATATCCGCATTTAAGCCCTGTCAGACAATTTTTATCAGAACAAAGCCTACTTGATATTAAAGCACATTAAATTTTACATAGATATAGTGAGTTTAATCAAAATCGTCTCGGAAACATTTTCGAGAAAATCGGAAAAAGGTGCAAAATGCATGGTATAAAGTGGCTCTTCTGGTAAGCTCATTTTGATGAAAAAGGTTTTGTAACGTCTCAGGCGTATAGTTGTCTTAAATATGAAATTTCAGTTTCATAGGACTTTTCGTTTCCGCCCGGGTGTTACCACACCCATACACACAGACCTTTTTGCGGGACTTGGTTATTTGGACTCAGAGGACCCAAAAACGTGTATTTTTGTTGAAAACTGAAATTCGAAAATGTTCACGATCGCAATACTTTCCCTTACTATATATGGTAAGTGAAAATAAAAATGGTTGCACGACATACTTCAAAGTTTAATGTCGCAGGTTTAATCACAAATGACCCTAGCATTTTCTGAAGAGTGTAGAATATCCTTGGTTATGCTGTCCTTCGGTCAAGGACTCTTATAAAAAAAACTCTTAACTTAATTAAACCTGGATATATACGAATTAGGACTGCCACTGTAGCATTCTCTGATTAACTATGGAACCATAAATTGACGTTAAAATAATCAATATCCGCTCACTGAAACGACAAGAAACTGCTCGAAGCTTTCGATCACTCTGCACATATTGGGTTGTTTCACATGAAATGTCCCTTTTTATAGTTTCTGAAATACATAAATGATTTTGCAGGTCTCTGTTGTTTTCTTCCGAATGTTTACATATTTAAAGTAAACAGTTACTAATCCTCTACCTTTGTATTAAAACATTAGATTCCCAATCAATTACCCACTTTTTAGTATACCTCCAAATATGAACATGGAAACACGCGATTTTCGAGTAATATTTTTGTACGAGTTTAAACTCGGCCATTCAGCTGCTGAGGCTGCTAGAAATATTTGCAAGGCGTTTGGGAAAGGGAGTGTTATGAACGGATCATTCGCTGTTGGTTTGCTAAGTTTTCAGCTGGGATACCGACTTGGTAAACTTGCCTCGAGGAAGACCTCCGTCCGTAATAGACAATGATGTCCGCAAACATACAGTAGAAGGAAACCCCTACCAAACAGTTAAAGGACTCTCAGCACAACTAAATGCAAGTGCATCTACCGTTTCCAGACATTTAAAGTGAATTGGGAAAGTAAAAAAGCTCGATACCTCATGATCTCACTGAGCGGCAGCAAGACCCTATGTTTCAAAACATACCGTGCAAAAATTGAAAGAACTGGGCTACATCCAAAGTTCTACCGCTCCCACCATTTTCTCCCGACTTCTCTCTAACAGATTATCACCTGTTCAGGAATTTAGACAACTTCGTCAAAAGAAAACTTTTTGAAAATGATGATCAAGTTAAAAGTGCGTTTTCAGATTTTGTTTCACTTCAAAGCTCAAAGTTTTTCAGTTCGGGGATAAAAAAGTTGGTGTGGGAAAAATGTGTAGAAAAAGAAGGAAATACTTCGAATAAAATTATTTTGTTTTCATATCGTATTTTTAATAAATAACCTTTACCTTGAAAACGGACATTTCATGTGACAACCCAACACTAGACAAACGCTCTAATCTTCGACTTAACTACACGACTATCACAAGGCTTATATGGACTTACGGAGTTTAGCTTTGGGGCTCTACTAAACCATCGAATTCATCCCTTATCTAATCCTTGCAATCCAAAATCCATCATAAAATCCTTACTTTGTCACAAATAAACTTATCCAAAAAGACCTAAATGCTCCATTTCTTGCTGATCTTGCCCGAAACAGATATCACTTCTTCCGTAACAAACCCCTCTCCCACTCTAACACACTAGTTCAAATCCTTCCTTCCTCTTCCATTTCCTACAATTCTCAAAGGCGTCTGAAAAAAATATGGCCTTAACACCAACTGGTTTAGAATAGTTAAGAATAAAGTAATAATGAACATCTAAGATTCACGCCATTTTTTTTCGTTTCCATATAAACATACTCTCTTATTACTTGTAAATACCAGAATTAGAATAATTCAATAATCGATTCATTTCAAGCATTAAGTAAATTAAATCTATATCTAATAGTTACGATACTATATTGATAATTCCTATCAAGTCAATTTAAAAAGTTTGTGGCTGTACTGTTCTTATTTAGCTTTACTATAGAGATGGGTTAAGAAAGAAGACCTAAAATTTCTGTTTACAAACTTATCTATGAACATAATTTAGGGTTATGAATCCTCTATACATAAGCTGGATGTGCTCAAGAGGCCTTCATATCTGGTTCGACTGAAACTACTTTTTCTATCAGCATCAAGACTCTAATATGAAATGAAATGAAAAAACTTTTTTATTATCCTGAGACTAAAGTCCCTAAGAATAAAATAAAATACATAATTGATGACCGGAACAGTGTGGTCATGGCTTAGAATGACAAATTACTAAACCAGAGAAATAATAGAGGTTGTAATATATATACATTTTACAGGTCGGACTTACAGAATGAAATAAAAAAATAAAACAACTAAAAAAAAACAGAAATAGCTAATTCATCAGAGATAATGTAAGTAATAAAAACACACAAAAAAAAATACAATAATAATAATTGCAATTTATTGCATCTGCAGTTGAAAGCTATTGTCTGTTTGACGGGTAAGAGAAGGTGGTTGAAAAGGAGCGATTTGAAGGAGGAAGTCGTTCTCACATGACGGATCTCAGGAGGGATAGAATTCCAAAGAGAAGTTGCTTTGGCTAGAAAGGACTTGTCAAAGGCAGCAGTACGGTGAGGAGGAGGGTAGAGGTCAGAAAGATGGGATCTGGCAGAACGGGACTGAATGGATGATTTAAATTGAAGGGATTGAAAGATATAGCTGGACGTAAGTTCTGATAACCTGGTAGAGGAAGGAAGCTAGGAAATACTAGGATAAAGCCACCTTAACTCGGCGTAATACTGCTATGGTCTCTGGAGTATTTATTCTTCGAGTTAGTTACAATTTAACATTCCACACAAAACTAAGAAATGAATGTTAAAGATATATTTACGTGATAATCTGCGGGTCCGGGGGTGATCTCTATTTTTGGAGGCTTAGGCCTTTCGCTAAAAATGGGTTGACCGCAATGCAAAGCTCTCACATCTTTTGGGTCGTACAAAGCATCTACAAAAGGTATATTATACATTATTATTTGCTGAAAATACATGTCATAATTATATAAATAAATAAATATATATATTATCTTTATATATACCGTATAAACATTTATGTAACAAGATAAATTGGATAAACGGAATATCTAAAAGAAAATTAATAATAATTTTTCCATTAAATATTGATGGGTGAGACGAGTATGCCCAATCCTTAAACGAGCCAAAACGACTCCTTCCTTTCGCGTCAGCTCTATGTTCGACTTTGCCCTGCGAACATAGGGCTCTAATATCGTTAGCTTTTGTCCCTCGTTGCCGTCCAGATCTGTTACTATACCTGCCTGGTGGTGTTGATCAATTGGCCGTTGGTAATAGCTCATTTAGCAACACTGTCAGCTAGCTCATTACCCTTTATACCTTGGCAACCATAACAGATGAATCTCACATCCAGCCATTTCCAATGATTTCATGGTTTCTATGGTTTCATTCACCAACCAGTTTTGAGAAAAGGTGTTCTGCAGTGCTGTGATAGCAGACTCTGAATCTGAGCAAATTACTACACGCCGTACTATTTTAGCGTCTATTGATAGGAGAGCCCGATATATAGCTGATGATTCAGCATTATATACCGTTGTGTGCTCAGGCAATGAGAACATGTAATGCTTGCCCCTATACACCACGGCAGAAATTACCCCATCTTGTCTTTTAGAACCATCGGTGTAGATGAATTCTCGATCTTCATGATTACTTTTGAACGTGTAAATTCTGTCAGAGCTGTGATTGGGGAACTGTTTTTTCTCTTAATTCTGTGGACCATAGGAGCACGAAGTAACCACGGTTCTGAAAAATTATAAAAGCTCTAGTCACGAAATCTCATTGAATTCGTAGATTTTTCTAGTGAATGTAATTATATAGACTACAAAAGTAATCCACTAATAGGCTTAACCAACCTAAAGGTTCGATGCCGATACTACCAAATGTTGCCTACACATTCGTCCAGTGACTACCGTCTAAATCCAAGTTATAGTGATCACATTTTATTAAATCCTCTAACCGACATTTCGCCCTACAGGGTACATCAACTTTTTCGGAATTTAATTTAATTAAGCCTAACAACACACCTTATTCCCGAAAACCATCCCTTGTTCATCCCATAAAGTATACGACCTTGTTTCAAACCATACAGAACCGTTGAAACCAAAATAGAACCAGAAACGTAATATAATGATGTAAATACTTAGGGAAGGCAATTCTCTCAATACATTTCTCTTCGATGCTATCTTAGACAGCGTGAAATGATGAGTTCAATCAGGCAATCATTTTAGTAAAATGAAACAATGCTTGAATATGATGAGAATGTGGTAGAGAAGCACAGACAATCGGACTTTCCATAAATGAAGATACAGAGAATATTGATGTTATGATAAAGAAAACACACATAAAACTACAAAATACTAAAATATGTATGCCGTCGAAAAGTCCACGTTTCAGCGTTTCCTTTATTTCAGTTATATGCATTCTATTGTAAATTGTATAATAGATGCAAAGAGAGATATACAATGGCATGTTAGGGCTGGTAAAACATAATTCAAACGTAAACGAATCATTCTTAGATATTCCTAAAAATATTGTAAAATACTCAATAGAAAAAATGTGATATGATTAAAAGGAAAGTCATTCTCAGGGGGACAATAAGGTAAGATGAAACATAAGAAGAAACACAGAGATATAGGATATTAGACATAATCCCTAGGAACCTAACATTTGTGAAAAATTATCTGGTTCTGGATAAGTGATACTCTTGCATCAGCAAACCTTAAATGGAGTCATCTTAAATAACGAGCGGTCAAAAAGATGATATAAATTCAAAAGGAGGTGCCTACGCTATCTGGAGGCAACTCAAAGAGTCTGTTTAAAAACCACTAGATCTAGGGATCACACACACAGAGCTGTGTTAGTAGCTCTGGAGTAGCGCTAAACCGGCAAACAGATCTGTGCTGGTAGAAGAGAACAGTCTGAAAGAAGGAAATGTAAGATTTACTTTACTGATATGTTGATTGAGGATCCATAAAAATAAAGAAACGGGTAATCGAAAAAAATTATAGCTATTTTTCTACATAAAGTATTAGATTGAACGGTATAATGTATTAACCCAATGTATGTGGACAAATAAATCCTTTTTATCCATATAGAAGTTTAAAAGAAAATTAAAAGAGTGAAAACATGAAGCGTACTTGATAGAAACTTAATTATCGTTTACAAAGATTTACATCCATTTTGAGGCATATTGGAACATTAACTAAATTTAAACTATATTGAATAAGTTTGTTTTAAGAACACTTCATCTCAGACTATAAGTCTAACAATGCGGATTGTTGTTACGGAGACGACTTATCCACGGGCGAACTATTTGCTACACAAACAGTAAGAACTGACCACTCCACATCACATCCCTATGAGAGAGCGGAACCATCCAATCAAGAAGAACCAGCCTGTTCAGATGGATGAGATCTAGAGAGGGTTAATGGCCGCTATGTCTTTGTCTCTCCTAACCCAGTTCCGACAGCTCAGGTCCTCATCAACACTGAGTGGTCATCCTTTTACATCATCACGGTTCACTGCTGTGATTACCGGAGGGCTTTGGCCACCTGGAACATGCGCAGTACGCTTCGTCCGTTCCAACATGTCCTAGACCAGAGAGCAGAACGTAAAACAGTTGTACCAACAGAGTCTATAACGTTTTCTTGCTGTCTTCTTGTGCAGACATATTCCAAATACACGTATTTATCATCCTTTGAAGACAGGTAGCTTTGAAGAGCAGGCTCATATTTTATAGAATTAATATTCATACAGGAGTTTTGATCTGAGTTTTAAGTGGAGACCAAGACTACGCTCGGCAGAATGATTAGCCAATTAATCCGGAAAAAGGTATCGGTTGGCTTTGGCTAATTGGATCTCTTAGGTTTTATTTATTTTTTTCGTGGTGATGATTAAACCACTTGGGTCATTTTCGACTTAAATCAAGGATTAAATATTATATTTATTGTACAAGTCTGTTTGTCGTAGGAAGTAAAAACGTATGTTTTCTTGTAAAACGGTTGGTAAGTCAGTGTCAATTGCAATATGAGCTCTTTGAGTACACTCTGCCAAAAAATGTTTAACAGTAACCGGCCAACCGCATGTTGGGCAGTCAGTAGGAGGTTCCCGTGCCATGAGATGTCCGTGAGTTAGTCGGGTGTGTCCAATGCGCAGGCGCGTCAGGATAACCTCTTCCCTTCACTTTTGTCGTAGGGCCGAATGCCAATGGGAGATGTCCCTTCTTATTTCCCTTAACTTGTTTTCTGTAGTGGCGTGCCAAATTTGTCCCCACTTCGACCGAATCCGATGCTTGATGACAGAAACATAGTCGCCAACAGGCACCCCAATAAACGGAATGCCATATGTTATTGCTTCTTTGGCTGCATGATCTGCGAGTTCATTGCCAACTATACCGCAGTGGCTGAAAAAAAACTGAATTATTAGAAACTATTATGGACTTTAATAATAAAAGAATATTTTGAATAAGAGAGTCGGTTGAGAAAGGATGTTTCAAGTTGAGCAGAGCCGATAAGGAGTCTGTGCAAATAATCCTGGTTGTGTTAGTAGGGTGAATAACACTTAAAATTTTATAGATTCCAACTAGTCGCGTTTGTGCTAAAGATGAGGAAGGAATAGATGTTATCTGCCTCACACACGACCATGCTCCACACCTAAGAGACTCTTAGAGCCATCAGTATAAACGAAATCAGCAACTGTATACAGTAACTCTGGTCTCCCTTCAAAGCGAATAAATCTCTTAAGTACTAAAATATATCAAAGGTTATTCTACAAAGATATGGATCATTATTATGGATTGTTAAAACTACGATAGGTAAATTGAACTACATAAAGATTTTTAAGAATTGGCTAGTTATTGACCCAAGTCTTAGTTACTGCACAAGGATGATGAAATTCATTAAAAAGAAAAAAAAAAAAGTACTAACTAGTTTTTCTCACAGTGCAAATATAAACAATTAATTTTTTATTTTTATTTAAATAAACAAAAAATAAACCCACAAATGATAACTCAAGTTTTTTCAGTTAAGACGTTTAAAAAACAAAACCCCAATAGTTTTCAATCGCGCAATTGTCATGGCACAAAGCCATAGAGCTTCCAGCAGCCGTAGTAAAGCAGGTTGTTTTGAAGCTAAAAAAGTGAATTAATGAAACAGCTAACGAACAAGTTGCTTAATTTCCTGAACGGAAGGACATCAATTTGGACTTGAAACACTACAAGACCTACTTAATTAAAAGGCTTCACTTGGGCTTGAGTTGTCTAGTAAAATGTCCTGAAGCCCGTTATTTACAATGGAATTAAAGCAACAAAGATCAAATCCAAATAAATAATTTCCCTCTTGAAAGTCCAAACAATACTATACCAATACTAAAACGGAGAAAGTTATAAATCAGATCAAACACACTTCTAGTACCAAATATTTGATTTTGATATAAATTATTTTGTTTGAGATATTTTAATTTTACATGATTCTTATTAATAGAGGTAAGTATTTTTGTGGATGAAAGATCATTCATTAACAGGAATTAATTTTTATATTGGTATGAACGCGTAAAAAACAGAACAAACAAAAAACGACTGGAGGTGTAGTGGAAGGAGCGGTGTCAAAATATTAACCACTATCCTTCTTCCCTAGAATAAATGATGATTCATAAGGATTAATAATTATAATTATTAATTAATGAATAATTAATATAATAATATTGAAAGAAAACAAAAATTATTGCTATACACTTTTAATAATATAAACATAACAAATTCATACCAATAAACAAAATGAAAGAAACTTTAACTAAACCCGGATGGGTTGGCTTTACAGTCTCAGTATTAAAAGTAAACACACTGCACTGTGTACTAATTAAAGAATGTAGGAGAGATCTTACTAGGGTATCTAAATAAGGTTATCTAAATTTAATGTTATAAATTATGTATTTTATTCTTTTTATTTCAGTTTTAAACAAGCTTAAAATCAAACATGAAATTAATCACAATAATAAATAAAATTTAAATCTAGGAGAAGTTGTTCAAAAATATTTAATTGGTGTTTCTGTCACCTCCGTTTCTCCCGAAAGAATGTTCTCATAAGGGCGCAACATAGCCCAAGTAAACCTCATATCATGATTTGAATGTCATTCATAAGTTTTGTGAGTAAGCAGAGGTTGATTGTGTAATAAAACACAAAAATTACATCAGAAAATTAATTATGTCTTAGATTTGTTACTGACATAAAATCTAAACATTAATAGCCAAATGGTACTTTGCTTATTTATTTATTTAACGTCCATTGATGCTGCTGTGGCTAATCGGACGATTCTATAGTGAAGTCCTAAATTTTGCTTATCCAGGTTTCATTAGGATAGGGATCTTTGACGAGTAACAGGCTCGAGACCACCTTTTAACGTCCCCTCCGAAGGACAGCATAACTAAGGGTTTTTTACTCACAATAAAAAATTCTATGGCCACCTACGGGTTTGAACCGGACACCTTGGGCATAAGAGGCTGTTAGGCTAACCACCATGCTACAGGTAACCCCGATGGTACTTAATTAAAATGATTGAAATTAACCTTTAACCTATAACAGACCTCTTCAATGACAATGGATTTTTGCATTAATAACCAGGATAACTGTCATTCGATAAAATGGAATTCATAGAAAGCTGTCGAATTATTACAAAGTGTTACAAAGGACAGATCGAGAACAGCACTCAGTTTAATGTGACAGGCTCACAATAGATGTCCGACAGAATTTCAATATAAACTCGATAAAAGGACATAGGTATATCGTAAGGAGGTCTATTTCAATACTTTATATTATATCTTACAATACGTTTCAAATGCTATATTATATGGTATAATATGTCCCATTTGAATTTTACACTGGTATTTCTAAAGAATAATAGATTCAATCCTAGGTTTTTAGTATAATAATAATAATAATAAGGCTAACCGAACCCGAAGGTTCGATGCCGATCCAAACAAATTCCGCCGACACAGGCTTGCCCAATGTACAACGTTCAAGCCGAATACCAACTTCCCTGAATCCGTTCCTCACCGAGCCCAAAAACTCTACTCGCCCATTCGAGTCTTCACGATGATATCAACTCAATTATATACACAGTCCTGGTCTCAAGTCTGGTCCTGGTCCGCCTGAGAATCGGACACACAAGGCTAACGCATGGGCACATAATATTAAAAGAATTGTCCCCAAGATGCCAGCATTATAGGGAAACCTTGACCATAGCTCATATTTTTGAAGGATGTTCCTTCTACAACAGGCAGCTCAACAAAAATGTTGTAGAATACCAAGCAACGTCGCAGATGCTTTGGGAAACAATGCAAAAAGAATTGATGAATTAATGTTCTCCTCTCTCAAATGGATTTTTACAAGCAGATTTGAACTACTATTGTTTTCCTGTTTAATTAATTTTGTTTTCTATTATATTTTATTTCACTTATTACTTTCACTTACTATATATAGTATGAGGAAGTATTGCGATGGTGAAAATTTTCGAATTCCAGTTTTCAACGGAAATGCAAATTTTAGGGTCCCCTGAGTCCAAATAACCAAGTCCCGCAAAAAGGTATGTGTGTGTGTGGGGTGTGTGTGAGTGTGATAACTCCGGGCGGAAACGTAAGTCCTATGAAACTGAAATTTAATATTTAAGACAATATACGCCCGAACGTGACAAAACCTTTTTTCATTAAAATGAGCTTACCAGAAGAGGCACTTTAAACCATGCATTTTGCACATTTTTTACGATTTTCTCGAAAACGGTTCCGACGATTTTGATTAAACTCGCTATATTGATGTAAAATTTAATGGGATTTAATATCATGTAGGTTTTATTTTGATTAAAATAGTCTGACAGGGCTTAAATGCCGATATTTTAAATTTTCTTTTTCTAAAGTACATTTAATGTTTGTTGATTCTATAAAAATAATATATTATCTTGTTACCAATGAAAAAAAACCGCTAAATATGCAAGTTGAGCGAATTTTAAAAGCAACTAAAGGGGAAAACTGAAAAAATATTTTTTTAATGCAATTTTTCGTTTTTGAACATAAGAACAGTAATATACATGTATGATATACCGTTGTAAAGCTAAAGATTTTAGAAAAAAATATCATCTCATACAAAACTTTTAAAAGTTAACAGAGAGTGGATGAAATGAACATTAAACTAACTGATTATTTTAGATAATAATATAATAGATTTTTTAATGAAACACATGTTTCTATAGAAATTCAATTTAATTAATTCCTTAATAGTTTCAAGTATTTTTATCTCTAAGCTGTTTTGGAAAATTCTTTCATTGATTTTAAAAATTGAGGTAAGTGAAACGTCTTGTTTGCCCCACCAGATTTTTTTATTTTTAAATTATTATATTTATAATTAATACTAATGTATTATTATTTTTTATATATTTTTATTATTATTTATTTTATTTACTACTATTTTTTTTCCCTTGAATATTATCTAACATTCATTTACCTAAAATAAACTTTTACTATATATTATAATATCTTTTAAGAGTTTAACTAATATTATTTATTCTAAATTAATCTTCTAAAATGAATATATCTGGCACTGATGACCGCGAAGTTTTGTGCCATTAAAATTTTAAAAACCAACCCAACCAACCAAAATTGCGTAATCATTTTATATATGAGAGACTATAAAAACCTACTAGGACTGAGAAATTATATGTTTAGAAGAAAAAAGCAATACGTTTTGTTTTTTCTGAGAAATAGGAAGGTTGCTTTGTTTCTCACAAAATTATTCAAATAGCATGTTACTATGTCCGGGAATTCCCACTCTTATAATATTCACCATGCTTCTTCCCTTTATTCGTTCAAATCCCTTTGTTTATGATACTGTTAAAATTCCAAATCGGAACTCCAAATTCACACAATTTTAAATTAAGAATAAAATTTAGACCAGATTATTTTCTTCTTTTCTTATATAAATACAAGCGGTGTGGTTTAATGGATAGAGCACTAGTCTACTATTCTCTGGGTCCCGGGTTCGAAAACCGGCTTTTGTAGAATTATTTAAATACAGGCGTGAGAAATCTCTGGGTAATGGACACCCTCCTCGTGCACACCCAGTCTCTGTATAGTGGATACCGAAAATTAGTGATAAGACATGAGCGTGATAAATGTGATAGAATGATGTAGGCCTTATCACCACCTTGAATGACCGTTGGCCCTGAAACAGTTCGAATATCAATAAGTACTCGACTCAAAACCCTTCCTGAGTTGCAGATGTATTTTTTTTTTTTTTTTTTTTTTTTTGTCTTATATCTTAAATAGAATGCAGGGAATTATTATTTTCAGTGTTTTTTTTTTTTCATTTTTCAGAAATCTAGAACCAGGATAAGCTTATTTCTCTATCTACAAATTGATTCAAAATATTCCTTATTTTTGCCCATAGAAATAAACCCCTCAGAATGATGAAGCTAAAGCATTTAGGACGAAGCAAGAGAAAAGACCTTAATGGAAGTTGAATATGATTCCAAAATTATTTATCAGGACGAAGGGCAAGAGAAGAAAGGCGGGACTAATCCGCTAAAGGAAGAGCCCGCCTGAAATTATGAATAATATTACATGAGAGAGCGGAACCAGCTTCCAGTTTAAGTGAAAAGATTGAGCCAGCTTAATCCGTCTATTCAGTGCCGGCTTGGTCGGTAATTAAAAACAGGATGAGGGATTTAGTGACATGTCAAGGCATAGGGCTGGATAATATGCGTTAGCAGGTAGGACAGAAATAATTATAACCAGTATAAAAATGATTAATTATTTGACAGGTAATAAAAAAAAACAAAATACAAATAATATTAATAATAGGCTTACCGAACCCGAAGGTTAGATGCCGATACCACTAAATTCCGCCTACACAGACTCGTCCAATGCTCACCGTTCAAGCCCAAGCCCCCTTAACCAGCCTTAACGCAATCCTCCAATATTGGTATATATTCAAAGAAATATATACCAAAAATGATAGGGGTTACCTGGAGCATGGTGGTTAGCATAACAGCCTTCTATATCCAAGGCCCCCGGTTCAAACCCTAGGCCACCTGATTTTTTAATGAGAGTAAAAAGTCCTCAGTTATGCCGTCCTTCATATGGACGTTAAAAGTTGGTCCCGAGCATGTGCGATGTCAGGTACTCGTTAAAGATAATAATAATATAGGCTTAGCGAACCCGAAGGTTCGATGCCGATACCACTAAATTCAGCCTACACAGACTCGTCCAATGTTCACCGTTCAAGCCCAAGCCCCCTTGACTAGCCTTCCTCATCGACGCTTCGGCCTACCTTTCGGACGCCTACCAGTCGGTTCAGCGAATACCAACTTTCTCGGAATCCTATCCTCACCGAGCCCAACAACTTTACTCGCCCATTTGAGTCTCCGCGATGCTATCAACTCAATTACATTCACAGGATACAAGTTCCGCAATTCCGCATTGTGCAACTAAACCAAATCAAAACTCTCCAGTGGTCTCATCTCTCTTCGGACCAAATATTTTACGCACTACCTTATTTTCGAAAACCTTAAGCCGT
Source organism: Piezodorus guildinii (assembly GCA_023052935.1). Lineage (NCBI taxonomy): Eukaryota > Metazoa > Arthropoda > Insecta > Hemiptera > Pentatomidae > Piezodorus > Piezodorus guildinii. The sequence continues at coordinate 212,198,224 of CM041292.1, read as the reverse complement.
TGTTCATTCTTCAAAGTAAGCGGCTACGTTTCACATCCGTAATAAACTGTTGAAAGAATAATAGTTTTATAAATTCTAATCTTTACGTTTTTAGATAGAAGCCGCGAGCTAAGTAGCTTAGCAACTGAAAAATAACACGCATTTCCCACCTTTAACCGGGACTTTATTTCTTCCTGGTGGAACTTTATTTCATTTTTTCTTGTTATCATTGAACCTAAATACTTTAATTTCTCTACGGATACAAAAGTATATATAAGCTCCTCAATTCCGTCTTGTGCAACCTTCTGAATTACCTAGTGGGCTCATCTCTCTTCGGCCTGAATATTTTACGCAGTACGTTATTCACGAAAACATTAAGACGTTGTTCATCCTTCAAAGTAAGCGGCTACGTTTCAGATCCGTAATGAACCGCCGGGAGAATAGTTATATGAATTCTAACCTTTAAAAGTTTTTAAATAAAACCCCTAAGCTAAGTAAATTCGCAACTGAATAATAACAGGAACTCCGACTTTATCTCCTTCTGGATTTTGTTATTTCTTGTTAACATTAAGCTTGAGTACATAAATTTCTCTACTTGTTCAAAAGTATGTCCTGATATCACTGGGATCGTCACAGTTTCTACTACTAATCATATATTTCGTCTTATTCGTATTAATCTCAAGCCCTAACTCTTAACGTACTTATATTTAGCTGTATAGTTTCCGTGTATTTACCTAGTAGTACTAAATCATCGACGTATCTCAGAACCGGAATTTTATCATCCAAATTTAAATATTTCTCGGTAAACGTCAGCTTTTTATGTATTTATTTATTCACCCTTCCTTGCATGTGCAACACGGGTTGTGACAACGTCTAATCGCCAGTTATACCAGCAATTTAACGTTGCCAACAATCTAGTTAAGGATAGTGAGTCATTCAATTTGTTAGCCTTAAGGAGCACCTTTTATGCCTTCTATTCTTCCTGCTGGTCTTCTTCCGTTCCTAAAATTGTCAGGACCCACAGCTGTTTTCCATTCGTATACAAACTGTTTGTAGTACGTGTTGTTTCTTTTCGCCACCAGCTAAAGAAATTTGTTGTCTGATAGGACGCTGAGTCCGGATTTTCTTAGAGGTCTGATCCGTTGGGGTTGAAAGGCGGTGCAAGTTGACAGGAAATGCTCTGCCGACTCGAGTACTACAAAGCTAGGGCATAAGGGATCGATATCTATCCCAAAGCCTGAGAGTTTAGCTCGAAAGCCCCCATGCACTGTGAGAAATTGCTTAACCCAGTAGTCCGGGAGGACCCATTTTGCATCTAAACGAGACTGGACGGTGGGGGAGTACTTTCTTAAGGTAGCGAGATGTCACCGTCGATTCCACTTTTCTATAGAGTCCTCCCGGAGAACGGTTTTCCATTACCAACGGAATATATTTTCTATGACACATTAGAATGCTAAATTAAATAAAACCGATGAAAGGGAGTCACCTTTTTTCAAATTCGATCGAAAACCGTATTAACAATACATGCAATTTTAAAGCCCAAAGCTGATAATATACGTTAAAGAATCCCTCTACCATTAATTTGATTGGTTTTCTTCAAGTTCATTCAATCAAAGAGGTTGTTTCGGTTATCTCAGATTCGAATCGAAATAATCAAAAAAGGTCTGAATAAAATCGACCTTCCCGACGCTCCTTCCATTATCTTGAGAATCCTTAAAAAAAGGCGGTGGAGAGGGCTTCACGTAATTGAAACGTTGCATCTTTCCCTCTCGAACGGGCAGCGAGATAAAGATCCTGAGGGAGGAAACCATAAGAAAAATCTAATCGATAATTGAAATTATAGGGAGGAGGGGCAATGGTGCGGAGGTGCGGAGCGGCCCTTTATCATGGGCGGGTGACTGTGTCTGAAAGGGCCCGGGGGAGCTCTGCGAAGAGGGTAATGCCTCGGAACTGATCAGCTGGCTGCGGCCGAGGAAGGAGCGGTATATATGGTTGTACAGGCCACGGTCAGTGAATGTATCCCAACCGTCAATGTGGCTTCTGATTGAAGTTGTCATCGGAGGAGGGAGCAATGCCTAATGAATCGACATACCCATAACGACTTTCCCGATCAAAGCTCATTTCTAATTATAATAATAATAATAATAATAATAATAATAATAATAATAATAATAATAGTGGATATAATTAGTTGACCGTTGAGAATTACTGAAGGAATTAGTCCGGGTGTTTCAACTATTCAGTTGTTTCATTTAATGACCGCCACCCGGACTAATTCCTTCAGTAATAATAATAACTGATTATGCTTCTCTAACAGAGACTTGGAAAAATAAGCCATTGCATGAGCGATTTTATCATTCATTGAACGAAACAGGAATAGATGTGCAGACATCGCTAATATGGTTAAAAAATGGTCATCTTTTTCCTGAAACAGAAGGGTTTCTGTTTGCTATCCAGGACCAAGCAATAGCCACGAAAGCATACAGAAGACATATGTGCGGAGAGGACATAAGTGACCTATGCCGTTTATGCAAAAAAGCTGTTGAGAGCATACAACATGTGACCTCGGGTTGTCCAATTCTTGCTGGTAAGGAGTATCTCCAAAGACACAACAACGCAGAAAAAATTGTTCATCAAGCCATTGCATTAAAGATGAATCTCCTAAGTAGCGAATCTCCCTATTACAAATATAACCCATTACCAATAACTACCGGTCACAAAACTAAAATTTACTGGGATCATCCTATCATTACGGACCACACAGTTTTAAATAATCGGCCAGACATTTTAGTTATTGATAAAAATAGAAAATTGGCACAGATTGTTGGGAGTAGGGGGATGGTGCTTTAGGGCGATAAATGACGAGATTATTACGCCCGTAAAATTCATGATGGTCATAGAAACTTGTATAATTTCTTTACAGTGCAGAATTTTTAATTAATTCATACTTAATTCTAAGATAATATATTAATGATGGTCCATTCCATTTTATTTGTTTTTTAAATTTATTTATTGATTTATTTTATTATTATTATTATTCAATCATTATTATTATATATATATATATATACATATACATATATATATATATATACACACACATACACATACACACATACACATACACACATATACATACATACACACACACATACATATACACAAACACACACACACACATACACATACATACACACATACACACACATACATATATATACACACACACACACATACCTATACATATATATATCTTTTTTTTTTTTTTTTTTTTTTTTTTTTTTATTTATTTATTTTTTTTTTTTAATATTTTTTTTTATTATTATTATTTTTTTTTATTATTATTATTTTTTTTTTTTTTTTTTATTATTTTTTTTTTTTTTTTATTTTTTTTTTTTTTTTTTTTTTTTATTTATTTTTTTTTTTATATCTTATTGTATAGTTCGATTTCTTTTAGAATCTCTATAACTAAATCGAGAACATCCTTATTATCCCCTAATAATGATGAGAGTTGCCTAGACAGGCCTCGAGAAGAAAACGCAGCTGCGTACAGCGGGCAGTCTTCTAAGATGTGCTGCATTGTGAGTGGAGTAGAGCACCGTTCGCATTTTGTTACCTCCGCTTTATCCATAAGGTATCCATGGGTGAGTCGAGAGTGGCCTATTCGCAATCTGGTGACGACTACTTCTTCTCTTCTACAGCCTCTCACGCAGCTTCTCCAGGGTTTTGTCGTATTCTTAATTCCCCGCAGCTTATTTTGAGGGTACACTGACAGCCAAGAGGTTTCCCAGTCGCTGGAGATCTTATCTCTTAACCATTTTTTAATATCGTGCTGTTCAAATAGTTTAATTGGGGGAATATTCAGTTGTGCGGCCTCTTTCGCCGCTTTGTCTGCTGCTTCATTACCTGGTATACCAATATGGGCTGGCGTCCAAATGAAGGTGACAGTCTTTTCCAATTCTTTTAGTATGAGGAGATAATGTTTAATAGTATTCATAGTACTGTTTGTTGAATATTGGTTTTCCAGGGATTTAAGTGATGATAGAGAATCTGTACAGATATAGATAACACGACTGTTCGAATTAATGGCTGTATATAAAGCTGAACTAATAGCTTGTAGCTCCGCGGTGAATACAGAAGTAAAGGGTGGGAGCCTATATTTTTTGATCTTCTGGGCAGAAACGACTGAGCAGCCCACATTTTCTCCTGTCTTAGAGCCGTCAGTATAAATGATATGACAGTCTGAAGATGTTTCGTTGATCGTGGCGAAGAATTCTTTGATCAGCATGTGTCGGGGTAATTTTTCTTTAAGACTTAGGAGTTTTAGGTTTATTGCAGGTGGAGAATAGGTCCAGGGTGGGTTTTCAAACGAGGTGCGGGTAAAATCGACCTCTCGTTTTATTAGCATAATAGTTGCTCGTTGCCTGATTCCTAGAGGTGCTGAAGAACGGGGTTGAGCATCGTAGATTTGGCAGTGTTTCGGTTGGAAGATAAGATGATGAGCTGGGTTGTCGAGTTGCGGTAAGAGTTTCGAAAGATACGATGAGATGATTTGTTGCCGTCTGAAGATCAAGGGAGGAACACTGGACTCAGCTGATAAGCTCGTTATTGGAGACGTTCGAAAGGCACCAGTCGCCAGGCGGATTCCAGAATGTAGGATGGAGTCTAGAAGTGATAGATATGTAGATTTAGCTGAAGAGTAAGACTCACAGCCATAATCAAGCTTTGATTGGATTAAGTTCGTATAAACCATCAGCATACTTTTCCTATCGGCTCCCCAGGAAGTTCCTGCTAGAACCTTTAGAAGATCAAGTCTTTTCCTACATACTTCCCTAAGGTACTTTATGTGGCTGATCCAGTTTAACTTTTCGTCTATCAGTAAGCCGAGAAACTTAACATCAGTAGAGAACGTAAGGATATTTGTTCCTAAAGTGAGGTCAGGAGCGACTGTAGGGTTACGTTTTCTCGAAAAGCGAATGCATTTGGTTTTGTGTGGAGAAAATTTAAAATTATTCTTCCTAGCCCAAATTTCCAGTTTATTGAGTGTATTCTGGAGGATTCTTTCCATCCACTCTATATTTGTGTATCTTAAGAAGATTGCCACATCGTCTACAAATACAAAGGCTCTTACAGATCGGGGAAATATTTCTGTTATACTATTAATGGCTATAGCGAAGAGAACACAGCTGATAACACTTCCTTGAGGAAGTCCACATTGCATTACCTTAGGATTAGAAAGGGTATTGCCTATTCTTATTCTTATTGTTCTATTTGAAAGAAAATTTTTAATGAAGATAGGTAGATTCCCACCAAATCCCCAGTCGTATAATTGTTTGAGGATTGTGTACTTGTTTACTGAGTCGTACGCTTTCTCTATATCAAAAAATATCCCTATTGCTTCTTGTTTAGTAATGAATGTGTTAAGAATTTCAGCCTCAAGAGTAGCAAGGTGATCAATGGTGGATCTTCCTTTTCTAAAACCACATTGCACTGGGGACAGTAAACTATGCTTTTCTAGAAACCATAGTAGGCGTTTGTTTACCATTTTTTCCATTAGTTTGCACATGCAGCTGCTTAGAGAAATCGGTCTGTAATTGTTGATTTGAGTTTTGTCTTTTCCAGGTTTGGGTATAGGTATAATTATTGATTCTTGCCATGATGCAGGAAACTTGTGTGCTGTCCAGATTTCGTTATAGAGATGTAGGAGGGCACGCTTGCAAGTTAGTGGAAGATTTTTTAACATTAGATTATGAATGTCATCAGGTCCAGGAGTGGTTGGCTTCAGTTCGGCGATGACTTGATCAAGTTCGGTAATAGAGAAAGGAAGGTTATAAATATCATTGGTGTTCAATGGAAAAGTGACATCTGAGGTCGGAGTTGAATCTTCGTGGTTAGTTGGAGCGTCTGAAAAGTATTCTGCAAAGGATTCGGCTATTGGTTCTGGGTTTGAGATGATTTGATCATTTATTTTAAGGGCAATTGTAGAACAATCGTGGATTCCTCTAATGGAGTTTATTTTGTTCCATACATTTTTGATGGGAGTGTATGCATTAATCTGTTCTAAATAGGTGAGCCAAGACGTTTTCCTTTTGTGTTTAACGACGTTCCTGGCTTTGGCTTTAAATTTTTTGTATTGTATAAAGTTGGTGGTAGTGGGATATTTTACAAACTTTCGAAGCGCTCTATTTCTGTCCCTAATAACTTGACGGCATTCGTCATCAAACCAAGGGCAATGGTTCACTTTTGTAGATCCTCGAGATTTCGGAATGCTTTCATATGCGGCGTCTATTATGTGTTTCGTGAGCCCTGTCGTAATTGTATCAATATTTTCTGCGTAATTTTGGAATAGGAAGGAAAGTTTTTGTTGAAAAAGGTTCCAGTCAGCTTTTGAAGTGATCCACCTAGGATATTTCTGGACTGGAGGGAGTTGACTTGTGAGGGAAATGACCAGAGGGAAATGGTCACTGCCGTGTTGGTCTGGTGCAGTATCCCATATGACTCTATTTAGCATACTAGGTGAACAGAAGGTAATATCTATGGATGATGGCGTCGTGTACTGTGGGCTTATATACGTAGTATTTCCATTATTCAATATGATACTATCTGTAGCATCTATTACACGTTTTATAGAATTTCCCCTACTATTATTTGAAGGTGAGCCCCATGATTCATGTGCACCATTCAGATCCCCAGTAACAAGGTAAGGGGTAGGAAGATCACCAATCAGTTGAATCAGAGCAGCTTCGTTGATTGCTACGCTTGGAGAAAGGTAAATATTGCATATGGTGAATGAAAAGGTGTGGTGAACTCTAACCGCTAGTGCATGTAATGAGGTATTTATAGCTAATTCTTCAGAAGGATATTGTTTTTGGATTGCAGTGATTATTCCCCAGCTTCCCGGACCTTCAGATGCTCTATCTTTTCTGAATACGTTGTACTGTTTTAGAGAAAAACTGTTAATAGGTTTTAGCTTGGTTTCTTGGAGACATATAGCCCAAGGGTTGTATTCTTTCATTATTAATTTTAATTCTTCAAACTGAGTCCTTACTCCATTGCAGTTCCAACTGATTAGATTCATGTTTTGTATGTATAAAGGTATAGAAAAAAATAATACGTGAGATTGAATACAATTATGAGATATTGGTTTGCATAAGAAATTATACAAGCGATGCATAGGAAAAAGATTATGATATAGAATAGAAATTTTATTTTGTCTTTGGGGCTTCCCCATACAAAGAAAAAGATTATAATAATCGGATGAAAAACAAACAGATGCAGAAGAATTAAAAACTGTAAACATCTGTTTAAGGTAATATGAATTTTCGATTTCAGGAGTGCTTGTATAACTGTGATTATTATTTTGATTATTTGTAGAATTGTTGTGATAATAGGGTTTTCTGGAAGATGAGGAGAATTATGAGGCAGGGCTATTACCACCGTCACACGACCACATGCCCTAATGTCGGTTTTAAAACCGCTTCGGTAAATGTGATAGTCTTCGCGATTAAAATTTTTATTGAGATTGCTTTCTTTATGACACAACGTTATTATTCGGTATATCATGGTGATAAAGACAAGTTCTTCATATTTTCTAATGGTACCATAGCAGTTACAATGTATAATTACAATTTTAAAGTCCATTGGAGAAGTAGAAATTACATAAATATAACGATATAAAACAGATGAGAAAGTTAAATAAGTGAATTATTTTATTAAAATTAATTGTTAAATATGCGAATTGGTACGAATGGCTGTTTAAGTAGTTTGTACTCTATCTCTGCTGCGTGTTTTGCTTCTAGCTCGTCTGTCTTTCACTAACGTCCACTCGCCCTGACGATCACGGTCATCCGGGCACTCGGTGGGGTAGGTGACATCAGTAGATGTCGGTTTTCCCGAAGACGTAGACTTCGGTTTTGTGGAAGGGTCCCGGGAGTTAGGTATGGCTTCCGTGGGGTTAGTCAGTCCTCGGTCTCGAGACCGAGAAGTTCGGTCAAGAAGTGGATTAGGAATAGAAGGTATGGTAGGAGGAAGAGGAGGGAGGGTGGGTATGGTGGTGGGAGCGGTGGAGGGGAGGAGCGTGGTGGGGGAAATGACTGCATCATTCAATTCCCCACAGCCACTAGGTAAGGACCTGGTAATAGGCCTCTTAGTAATAAAAGAACTCTCGTTTAGTTCTTCAGTTTGTACACTGACACTAACAGTTAATTTATGTTTCACAATATTAGAGAACGATGTTTGGCTTTGAACAGGGTGCAATAGTTCGTATTTCTTTTTCGCGGCGGTATAAGGTATTTTTTCACTATCTTGTAATTTTCTAATTTCTTTTTCTTTAATAAAAGTAGGGCAAAGTTTTGAAAAGGAGTCATGTTGGCCTGAACAATTCACGCACTTTACGCTACTAATACATTCTACACCTTCATGTTTATTGTTTCCACAAAGTTTACACAGTGGTTGCTTAGTACATACTGTTTTTGTATGGCCAAATTTTAGACATATGTAACATTGTATTGGATTGGAAATGAACTGCCTGACAATAACGTTATAAAAGCCTATTTTGATTTCATTGGGTATAGTAGGGCTATTAAAAGTAAGTAAATAATTGTGGCCTTCAAATTTTATGTTATTTTTAAAATATGTCATTCTTTTAACATCTTCAACTTTTTGGGTTTTCAATTCGTCTTTAATTTCATCAATAGTGCAATGAGCTAGGTCAGGGCACCATATAACCCCTTTACTTAAGTTTAGTCTGCCATGCGGTTCCACCTTAATAGGAAAATTGTTTAAAAAGCTAGTACACTTTAATAATTTTCCCGATTGAGCATCTGACAAAACCTCTATCAAAAGTGTACCATCTCTCAGTTTTTTAACTAATTTAACTTCCCCGATTAAATTATTTAGGCTCTTATAGATAAAAAACGGCGATACTTTTTTAAAATCCAAAGCATTACCGTCTTCATCCATGTCAGTCCTTCTTATTATCAAAAATCTAATCGAATTTTGGATTATATTAACAGAATCTCCTGTTATAGGACCTTTAAATCGTCCCTTTTTCCGTTTAACGGGAGGTGATTCAGCCATGTTGTAGGCTGTATCTTATTTAAAAAAAAAAAAAAAATATATATATACAAAATTAAAATAAATGGACACCTTTTAATGAAATTATATATAAAAATATGAAAGTTTAAGAGAAAGTTCAACTTATCAGACGTTGAGCTCTTAATCCTCAGGAGCTTCTAAGACGCATCCACACTGTACCGCACGTAAACACCAACTCCCACAGATTGTTGGAATAAGCGTCCCATCGGATGACAATCTTCAAAAAACGGTTTATGAAAAGAAAAGGAAATACCAGGAGCTGACAGAGGAGCTAAAGCAACTCTATAGATTGGAGAGCTGTGGGATTTACCCAATTATACTATCTTGCAATGGCCTGATTCCAGAGAGTACGCTAGAATCAATCCAACAGCTAGAGCTACCTGTAAGGATTCTAGAGGAGGTTCAGCGAGCAGTCGTTCTAGGGACAGCAGCCACTGTTAGAAAATTTTTAAATATAACATAATTAGAGCCTAACTCTTGACTCATTGAGTCCGGGGAGGTGGAAATTTCCAGCGAAAGCTGAGAAAGTGCGAAATTCTGAAATAATAATAATAATAATAGCTTTATTGGCATCATATTGACAAAAGCCTCTCCCATAGGGAGGAATTTATAGAAGTTGGCTATAGTTAGAAATAATAAAATATTGAAAAAAAAGCAAATAATCCAAAGAAAGATAAATATAAATAATTATAAAATAAAAAACTCTAAAAAACAAAACAGAGTTCTTGAAAAAATACACCAAAATCAAACACAAATTAAATATTTTTTAAAACGTTTATCCACCAGGATTTGTCCCTCGCAACCAGCAACCAGTTTTCGCCAACAGTCTGCGTCAATTCGTCCCTCCACCTGCGATGTGGTCGCCCCCTCTGTCTGCTGTCCTCTCTCGGGATCCACTCCGTGCAAGCTCTGATCCATCTTTCGTCTTTCAGTCTGGCCAAGTGCCCAGCCCAGCTCCATTTCAATCGATGTGCCTCAACCCTTAGACTTTTAATGTTCACTTTCTGAAGAATATTTTTGTTTTTTATTCTCTCCCTTTTCTGAATAAAAATTAAACTTCTTAGAAGCTGCATTTGCATGGTATTCAGCCTCTGGTCGAGTTTTCTTGTAAGTGCCCAGGTTTGAGTCCCGTAGAGAACCGTGGGATATACACATGTGGTAAGAACTTTGGTTTTGAGATCTAGTGATAGATTGCTTTTGAAGATCTTTTGGAGAGACCAATATTTGCACCACCCGAGCTAACTCTATTTCCTTATTCATATTTTCTCTAAATGATATTGTCTGCCCTAAGTAAATGTACTCCTCTACATATTCTATCTCACTATTGTTAGCATAAACTGGTATTTTTATTGAGTTTGTCATGATTTTAGTTTTTGCTGTATTTATATTAAGTCCATATTTTTTTCTAATGCCTACTATTTCCTCTATCATCCGCCTTAAGCCGTTTATGTCCGGAGATATTAGACATATATCGTCCGCAAATCTTAAGTTGTTGAGCATTTTCCCATTGACGGATATTCCTAGGCTTTCCCAATTTAATTCTAATTATTATAATACATTTATTCGTCTTTAGAACAATCCCTATACAAATGGAGCTGGCTAAACAACAGCGCAAATAACAAATCTATCTCCAGCAAACAATAGAATGGAAAAGGAACTTTATTCTGAGACAATGTCGCAGAATAACATTAATAAACAAAATAAAAATTTATATCCGGCCAAAAACAATATATAACTACATTCAAATAACAAAAGAAAGAAGAAAAACATAAAATAAAAGGTCATAGAGACATCTCTATGTACATATTCTAGAAACAAATAAATAAGAATTAACGTAAAATATATCTTTTATATCTCATTACAGTAGATACACAAATCACCTTACATATATTGGCATATTAAAAAAAAGCTTACATCGGACTGAAGAGAATAGAGGTGTTGAAAGAGGAGGGATTTAAACTATGATGGGGAAGGATCATGTCGGATGTTTGAAGGAAGAGTATTCCACAAGGCAGTGGATCGGGCTAAAAAGGAGCAATCATATTGTTTGGATCTGTGGAAAGGACAGGTGGTCGGACAAGCGGGATCATGTTTACTGGTGATGGGTTGAGGATTTAAATACCAAGAGGCTGTGAACATAAAATGGATGTTGGGAATTAATGATTTGAAAGAGAAATGATCCTAGGAAATATAGTCTTCGAAAGGTTGGGGATAACCACTTTAACTCGTCGTAGAAGTGGGATACATGCGACCGTCTCGAGGTATCGAACACAAATCTTAAAAAACAATAATACGATAATAACTACTAAGAAAATAAATATACAAATATAGTGAGTGTCAATAGTATTCGGAATTCGTATTTCTTTTCATTTAACAAGTAATCGAATCTTTCATCATTCATTCATTCAATCATTCATGAATCTTTAAAAGAGACTCTCATGAAAGAAACTAACTGAAAACATAACCGAAAAGTTTATTGTTTTTAAAAGTATCCGATTAATAATGTAAAATTACAAGATCATTCTGTGTCAAAAGTATTCGGAAATCGTAATATCCTGTTGTTTAATGGTTTCAAATGTTCATATCCTCACTAATCTTAAACATAATTTTATGTTCTAAGCAATTCTCATGTAATATATAACTAACCTCGAAGAGAATTTTTTTTTTTTTTTTTTAATAAGGCCCCAAAATAAAAACGCAAGATCGGAAAACGGCATCAAATGTTTTTTTAAAGAAAAATAGTTGAAATGAAAAAAAAAAAAGTGGAGTGATGAGAATATGTGGATGGCTGAGTTAAGTGCAGAGGATATAATCATATCAAATAAGAAAACAATAGTGGTACTCACTACGTTTGCTATAGCATGCTATTTGTGTTATTTTGCTAAACCCGTCGAGTTTCTATAGTTATTTCCTGTATGAAATTGATGGGTTTAGCACAATAGCACAAATAGCATGCTATAGCAAACGTAGTGAGTACCCCTAATACCTCAAATGATTCATGCTAAATACGGATCAGTCTCAATCGCTTTGAGAACGATCAACATTCTGAGATGAAACATGTTCAGACCTGAGTTTCAGACTTCCCGTGATATGAACATAACAATTTTAGGTCTATTACGAGGGTTTCCGCCAGAATTTCAAGAAGACACTCACTTTAATATTATTTAATACGAAAAATGAACAGTAATATACTACTATTTTGTGAAAAAAAAACATAAAAAAGGGATCACTTGTAGCTGGGTGGCTAGCATAACAGCCTCCTATGCCAAGAGTCACGGGTTCAAACACGCAGGTGGTCCTAGGATTTTTTAATGGGAGTAAAAAAATCCTTAGTCATGCCGTCCTTCGGAGGGGACGTTAAAAGGTGGTCCCGTATGTCAGGTATCCGTTAAAGATCCCTATTCTAATAAAACTTGGATAGGCAAAATTAAGGACTCCCACTGTAGCATCGTCCCGATCCATAGTAGCATAAAGTGAAGTTAAATAAATAAAACATAAAAAAAATTAATTTTTTTTTTTTTTTTTTTAGAAAGTATACTTTCTAACTGTAACTATTCTAAGAGCATCATCAGATATATTCAAAGAGATAGTGAAAAGAAGTTGGCAAGAAGAGCTTACTCATAGCGAGAACCCTCTCCACAGCGGAAGTGAGCCCTACCGACCGGAACTAAGGGCATAAGTGAGGAGTCAACTGCCCCATCCTCCGGCCACTTACCATTTCCAAGGGTGCGTCTGTCCCTATAGTCCTTTAGGCTAAGATCCAGGGTTACAATTCACGTCCAAATGTACAACACCAACATTTTTATTTCATTTTTTGACATTGATATCTCTTTTGGCTGGGGTCTGAAACTTTTATTGTGTAACTTTTTACATTCATCTGTCAATAAACGGAATAAATATTAAGAGAAAATAATTGCGATTGTGAAAAAATTTTGAATATGAGTCATCACAGACAAGATACGTTTTACCGTCCCTGAGACCAAAAGACCAAGTCCCACAATAATATATGTGTGAGTGGTAAGTCTAATACGTCACAGAAAAATCGTTTTCAACTGAAATTTCATATTTCAAAGAACTATATATAGATTAAGTAGGGATTTTTGCTCTAAACTATTCATTTTGCACCTTTTTACTATTTTCTCAAAAATGGCTTTAACGATTTTAATTAAAATCGCTATATCCATGTAAAATTTGATGGGCTTCAATACCATGCAGGTTTCATAAAGAATCAAATAGTCTGATCTTTTCATTCTAAAGAGCTTCTCAGTTTATATATTCTAAAAAATCTGGTGCGGGGAACACACGACTTTCACTTCCCTCCATTTTTAAAATCAATGGAAGAATTTTCAAAAACAGTTAGAGATAAAAATACGTGAAACTATTAAGGAATTAATTAAATTGAATTTATAATTTATTTATTATCTAAAATAATCAGTTAGTTTTATGTTCATTTCATCACTCCCTATTAACTTTTAAAAGCTTGTGTATGAGATAATATTTTTTCTAAAATCTTTAGCTTTCCAATAGTATATCATACATGTATATTACTGCTCTTATGTTCAAAAACGAAAAATTGCATTAAAAAAATATTTTTTCTGTTTTCTCCTTTAGTTGGGTATCGAATTTATTCAATTTATATATTTGCCTGTTTTTTATCAGCATTAACAAGATTATATAGTTATTTCTATTGAATCTACAAAATTAAAGGTACTTTAGGGGAAGAAAATGTAAAATATCGGCATTTAAATCCTGTCAGACTATTTTAATCAGAATGAAACCTAAATGATATTAAAGCTTTAATGAGTTTTACATCGATATAGCGAGTTTAATCAAAATCGTCATATCGATCGAGAAAAAAATCGAGAAAATCGAAAATGCATGGTATAAAGTGCCTTTTCTGGTAAGCTCATTTTGATGAAAAAAGTTTTGTCACGTCTTGGGCGTATAGTTGTCTTAAATATGAAATTTCAGTTTCATAGGACTTACCGTTTCCGCCCGGGAGTTACCACACACACACAGACCTTTTTGCGGGACTTGGTTATTTGGACTCAGGGAACCCTAAAACGTGTATTTCCGTTGAAAACTGGAATTCGAAAATTTTCACGATCGCAATACTTCCCCTTACTATATAGTAAGTGAAAATAAAAAATTAAACTTGTCATATTTTAAGCACTGATAGAAAAACCGTTAAATATATAAGTTGACCGAATTTTATAACCAACTAAAAGAGACAAGAGCAAAAATATCTATTCAGGTAATTGTTTTTCCGAAATTAAAAATAGTAATATACCGTTGGAAAGCTAAAGATTTTAGAAAAAATGTTATCTTATATCATTAGTCGCTAGGACTTATCTTTAAGAGCTATGTTGTTTTAAATGGAAGAAGTCACGTTTTGCTACATTACTTTAGTTTTGGCGCTTTTTTTACAAGGCCTATCTCAGTTGGTGGGCTTGATCAATTTTTTGACGACAGTTTCCTTGGAATTGAGTAGAGAATATTTTATGTTGTATAACATTGCCTACTGTGAAAACCTGTCAGACCTTTTATTCCTGCATGGAACAATGGCATCATCGGACAGCTTTTGGATAAGTTTCTTTTGAACTTTTATATACTATTTCTGTAAATTTAGCAAATGTATTTATATTATCTGGGAGCGGCGTGGTCTAGTGGTAGAGCGCTAGTCTACTGTGCTCCGGCTCCTGGGTTCGAATCCCGGCTGTGGCAGAATATTATTTATTCTGTTATTTAAGCCGGAGGGCGATCCTGGGGCATGGAGATCCTCCTGGAACAGATCCAGCATCTATACAGTGGGTACCCAAAAAAGAGGAAAAAAACCTGGCGGCTAAGCGTGATCATGGCCGAATCATGCCATTGCACGGCCGTTGGCCTAGAAACAGTACGAATCTCTAAATGTACTGAATCCAAAACTCTCCATGGGTTGTAGTGGTACAGGTTATTTATTTATTTTTTTTTAAATTGCCGCAAGGACCTACCATTTAAGATATATATTGAATTGAATGAAAAAATGTACATAGGTTATTAAAAATAAATTTTGTATATGCATTTTTTTTCTTTCAATACCTTCTATATTTCATCAATCGGCCGTAAACTCGATTCCTCCCTCACACGGAAAAGCAATTAATTATACACAGACATACCCAGAGAGAAATACAAAAGCCACGGTTTTTTTTTTTTTTCTTTTTCGTTTTTGAGGCACAACCTTTGTATTACGCTGGATGTTGTTAACACTACATAGGAAAAAAATAAAAATTAGGATATTGAAAAAAAAAAAAATAAGCAAAAGACCTAAAAAGTATGCACCTCCAACCAGGGGAACAGTCCAACTTAAAGTTTAGACGAAAGTTTTGTGCAAGCAATTACTTAAGCTTGTTTTGTTTTGACTGTTTGAAGTTTTGTTCAGATGTAGAAGTGACAGGTCCAGTCAGGAGTTTCAGATGTTTTGACAGGACTTTTAGATCTACACTGACTGATTTATTTCAAGGCCTGTATTTACGTTATTTTAATAACTTTCCTGATTGTATGTTTATTTATATTTATACAAGAAAAGCAAGCTACCAACTATTCACTTATTGCGGTCATTGCAATAACTCAAAGATGACAATGTTTGTCAAGCTGAAATTTTTAATGGAGATTTTCCTTACCATCTAGATAAGCAATTAGGATGGGTTTTGGGGAAATTCGTCCTCTGTGTGATTGAAAAAATCTGGTGCGGGTTTTAGTTTAGAAACAAATTTTATAATATGATATTTATAATCATTGAATTATAAATTTTAAATATTATTTGTTTTGTTGCGGATATGATTCTGATATTAAATTGTTTTTTTTTTTTTTGTTTTAATTGGTGAATCTGAAGATGAGGTAAAAAATACCTTTAAACGTGATTAAAGATTTATTTATGTAAAAATAAATTTAAAAAAAATCTGGTGCGGGAAACACAGGACTTTCACTTACCTCTATTTTTAAAATCAATGAAAGAATTTTCAAATACAGTTAGAGATAAAAATGAGTGAAACCATTAAATAATTAATTTAATCGAATTTATATAGAAACATGTGTTTTATTAAAATGTCTATGATATTATTAACTAAAATAATCAGTTAGTTTTTATCTCCCTTTTTTCACTCTATATTAACTTTTAAAAGCTTGAGTATAAGATAATATTTTTTCTAAAATCTTTACCTTTCCAACGGTATATCATACATGTATATTACTGTTCTTATGTTCAAAAACAAAAAATTGCATTAACAGAATATTTTTTCTGTTTTCTCCTTTAGTTTGGTATCGAATTCATTAAATTTATATATTTGCATCAGTGGTAACAAAATAATATAGATATTTGTATAGAATCAACAAAATTAAAGGTACTTTAGAGAAAGAAAATTTAAAATATCGGCATTTAAGTCATGTCAGACTATTTTAATCAGAATGAAACCTAAATGATATTAAAGCCCATTAAATTTTACATCGATATAGCGAGTTTAATCAAAAACGTCAGAACCGTTTTTGAGAAAATCGAAAAAAGGTGCAAAACGCATAGTTTAAAGTGGCTCTTCTGGTAAGCTCATTTTGATAAAAAAGGTTTTGTAACGTCTCGGGCGTATATTTGTCTTAAATATGAAATTTCAGTTGCATAGAACTTTTCGTTCCCGCCCGAGAGTTACCACACACACAGACCCTTTTGCGGGACTTGGTTATTTGGACTGAGGGGACCCTAAAACATGTATTTCCGTTGAAAACTGGAATTCGAAAATTTTCAGGATCGCAATACTTTCCCTTACTATATATAGTAACATTATTTTTTATATATTATGTAATGTATTTTTTTTATTATTATTATTTTTTTTTTTTTGAGCATTACAATAGTAATATAGATGTAGAATATACTAGTGTAAAACTAGAGGTTTTAGAAAAACATGTTTTCTTATATACAAAGCTGTATAACGCAATTCGAAAAGACGGAGAAGATAAAAATTTAAGTTATTATTATAGATAATAATTACTAATGCTAGATTATTTATTCTGAACCACTTTGCATCGAAACGCAATGTAATCCTTTAATAGGAGTACTCACTACGTTTGCTATTGCATGCTATTTGTGTTATTTTGCTAAACCCGTCGAGTTTCTACATTTATTTCCTGTATAAAATTGATAGGTTTAGCACAATAGCACAAATAGCATGCTATAGCAAACGTAGTGAGTACCCCTAATATACATGTACATTATTACAGGTAATATAATTTATTTTTATGAACAAGCAATGAGTAATTAAATTAGCAAAGAGAATAAAATTAAATGGATATTATTTGAATAGAAGATTTCACGGAAATTCAAAAGAAATTATCTTGTTAATTTTTTTGTACGAATGCAGTCTATTATGTATGCGAACGTCTTAAATAAGTACCTCGTAAAATTGCCAAAGTAAACTTGGAATAGTTTTATGTTTTAGCCTTAACCGTTACTTACGATATATTTTTACAGCGTTTTTAGCCTTCAAAACTAGCTGTATCAGTTCCGTAATGTAGGGTGAGGAAAATAAAAGGCACTTATTCTCCAGGTGACAAAGGATAAATTGCAACGTTTGATAATAATTTCATTTTTAATTCAATTAAAAATTATTTGTTTCTGTTATTCGTTTGTATCGGCCTTGATTTTATCAATCTATATATTTTTTTAAAGAAAGTCAGTATTCACTCACTCTTCTTAATATTTATATAGATGTACAATGAGGCTAGATTAGAAAACAAATCGCCCTATAAGAGGTCTCTATGTTTCCTAAAACATTTTACAAAATTTGAATGAATAAAATTAAGACCTGCCTCTAAATAATAACTTCATTCGCTGTACATAAAAATCTGGTGCGGGCAACACACGACTTTCACTTACCTCCATTTTAAAAATGAATGAAAGAATTTTCAAATACAGTTAGAGATAAGAATATGTGAAATTATTAGAGAATTAATTAAATTGAATTTCTATAGAAACATATGTTTTATTAAAAAATCTATTATATTACTATCTAAAATAATCAGTTAGTTTTATCGGCTTTTTATCACTCTCTATTAACTTTTAAAAGCTTGTGTATGAGAAATATTTTTTCTAAAATCTTTAGCATTCCAACGGTATATCATACATGTATATTACTGTCCTTATGATCAAATACGAAAAATTACATTTAAATTTTTTTTTCTGTTTCCTCCTTTAGTTGGGTATGGAATTTATTCAATTTATATATTTACCTGTTTTTCATCAGTAGTAACAAGATAATGTAGATATTTGTATAGAGTCAACAAAATTAAAGGTACTTTAAAGAAAGAAAATTTAAAATATCGAAATGTAAGTCCTGTCAGATCATTTTAATCAGAATGAAACCTACATGATATTAAAACCCATTAAATTTTACATCGATGTAGCGAGTTTAATCAAAACCGTCGGAACCTTTTTCGAGAAAATCAAATAAAGGTGCAAAATGCATGGTATAAAGTGGCTCTTCTGGTTAGCTCATTTTGATGAAAAGGGTTTAGTAACCTCTTAAATATGAAATTTTAGTTTCATAGGACTTATCGTTTCCGCCCGGGAGTTACCACACACACAGACCCTTTTGCCGGACTTGGTTATTTGGACTCAGGGGACCCTAAAACGTGTATTTCCGTTGAAAACTGGAATTAGACAATTTTCACGTTCGCAATACTTTCCCTTACTATATATAGTAAGTGAAAGTAAAAATAGTTTAGAGATTAACTTTCAATTATTAACCGATAACGAAAATATACGTCTCATAATTACTCTTAGTATAATCGAATATATAAGTAATTCAACACAAAATGAAATATTCACGAGCTTACAAGTAATATTATACAAGATTACAGGTAATATTATATAAGATTACAGGTAATATTACATAATTCCAAATATACCTATTAAGTAAGTGAAAGTCGTGTGTTGCCCGCACGAGATTTATTCTTTTAAAACAGTAAGTTGCCTTGCATTATTTATTGGACAGTACAATATTTTATTTATTCAGCAATTGCATTATTCATTAAAACTGATTAAATAAATGTAAATAACTCTAAATAAACTACAAAAATGCTATTCTTATTTCCTACATGCCGTTTCAATGGGAAGAAGAGGGGACAGAGAAAGATAGAGAGAGAGAGAGGGGATGAATAAGAGAAAGAGAAAGATAAATGAGCGGAAAACGAAATGAAACTTTGCCGAATTTCTTGTCTGAATAAACTGAAGGAGGAACAAAGCGATGAAAATTTAATTAAACGAGACAAAAGTGCGGAAACAATGGCGAAGCGAAAGAGTTGGAATTAATAAAGACGTATCCTCACTTAAGAGGAGGAAGAATAGAAATTCCATTTCAGATGCTGGGTGGAGCACAACTGGGAGTCGGAGTCAAGTTTTGATACATGCAAATTCGGCATCCCCCTGAGTCCCAAGCCACGTCGGAAGGGGAGAGACTTCCGGGCCTTCGCTCACTAATAGCCGTTAAATATAATCCATGGCACTTGAAAACAAATGTTTGGATCCATCTTAATAATTTCGATCTCCGTTTACGAGACTTTCACATACCTCCGTTGTCATTATCAATTTAAGAACTTTTAAATCATATAATTCAGTAAGTGACTTTGAAAACGTCCGTTAACGGACATACACTCACTCAAAAAAGTTTCTATACAGCATGCTGTTATTCCTAATGTACAAAATATGAATACTAATATTAGATCAAAAATTATATTTATTTATTTTCATTTCATCATTAATATAGAAAGAGGCAGAATGTCATTTGTTAATGTTAGGTCAACAATTTTTCCATACACTTTTAATATTAATCTATTTGCTGTACTATGACCGTCTTTCCAGGATTATCTTCATAAATTTTATCTCGATAATCTTGTCTTAGTTCATTATTACTGGCTGAAACTGATTTCTTTTCATATGGCGTTCTCGTGATTGAGAGAGCTTGATTTGCAGGCTTACGTATAAGAAAAATCTGGTGCGGGAAACACACGACTTTCACTTATCTTCATTTTTAAAATCAATGAAAGAATTTTCAAATACAGAAAGAGATAAAAATACGGGAAACATTAAGAATTAATTAAATTGAATTTCTATAGAAAGGTGTGTTTTATTAAAAAATCTATTATATTATTATCTAAAACAATCATTAGTTTTATCGCTTTTTTTCACTC
This sequence comes from Piezodorus guildinii, assembly GCA_023052935.1. Lineage (NCBI taxonomy): Eukaryota > Metazoa > Arthropoda > Insecta > Hemiptera > Pentatomidae > Piezodorus > Piezodorus guildinii. The sequence goes on along the minus strand of CM041292.1, from coordinate 212,177,932 downwards.
TCTATTAACTTTTAAAAGCTTTTGTATAGATGAATTTCTCTCCCTAAAGTCTAGCTTCCAACAGTGATGATATCCATCTAGAGGACTGTTATTAGTCAAAAGAAAAAACTGTGGCATTAAATTTGTTTTTTCTGGTTTCCGACCCTTTCGTTGGATCGTAATAATTCAATCATATAGTTTACTGTTATTCCATCAGTTGGGTAACAAGAAAAAAGTTAGTTGTATGAACAACTAAATAAAGAGACATTAGAAAAGAAAATTTAAAGATATCGGCATTTAAGCTGTCAACATTCTAAATCAGAATGGAAACTAATGATATAAGCCTGAAATTTTACATCGGTATATCGAGTTTAAAAAATGTCGGAACCGTTTTGGAGAAATCGAACAAAAGGGCAAATGCTGTTATAAGTGCTTATGGAGTTCATTGATGAAACAGGTTTGAACGTCTCGGGCGTAATTTCTTAAATATGAAATTCATTTTCACAGATAACGTTTCCGCGGAGAGTTTCAGCACTCGACCTTTGCAGACTTGATATTTGGATCAGAAACATGTGTATTCGTTTGAAACTGGAATCTAAAATATCCAGATCACAATACTTGCCCCTACTATATATTCCTTATAGTTAATGAAGAAAAAGAAAATTCTATTTGTGATTACGTAATATGCTACGTAACAGTAGTACAACAAGACATAGAGTTTATACATGTATTTTGAGGATAAACCGTGCTGGAAGAACAGGAACTGAAGACATTAGGATAATGATTGCAGGTTGAAAATCTTGAGAATGAGACATCATTGGGGTCTTAACATTATTTTTTGTAAAGTAACCAGTGAATCAGCTCATAAAAATAACAAAACATATAAAGGCTATCAGGAATTAAAATTTGAACCTTAGATTTGCTAAAGAACCTAGTGAAATGAATCATTTACATTATTCTATGAATCAGAGGTGTTTGAGGTTATCGCAAAAATTCGAACGTCCCTTTCTTAAATTTTTAAATGCTTGAGACTGTAAATACTAGGTACAGAATAAAAAGTAGACGATCCATCATGTAATTAATAACATCTGTAACGTCTTAAATACTGATTAATAGAGCGCAAAAACAGACTGAAAACAAGATAGGAAGCAATTGAATCATAGAGCTCTACAAAAAATAAAACATCATATAAAAATATAGTGAATAAATAAAAAAATAATAATATTGGCATAAGCATTCTAGGGTAGGGAAATATGTGAAATATCTCGAAAAGGAATTATGCGGAATCATTCTTGTGGACTGAAGCTTTAGGTAAAATGCTATAGTATTCAAGCCAAAGAAACCGAAGGATTAAAAAATAAAAGGACCGATAAAAACCTCAATGAAATTGCAAGAAAAGAATATTTTGGGTACTCATATCATCAATCTGAAGTGGAAGAGAGTGAAAGAGAATAGATCATGAAGCAGAGTTTGAGAAAGGCTGGAACAGGGAGTACATGGAGTTAGAAATACTAAGTTTTGTAATGTGATGCAAGTTGCAGAGCTCAATTAAACAAAACAAAAACAATAGAAGTATTAATTTAATTAATTCTTGTATTGATATGCAATACAATAACAGAGTATGATTTTGATGAAAACATGGTTAATGAAACAAATTTAACAAATAATAACCTATGAGTTTACATCATTACCAAGTAAACGGTCAATATCATTTCTTCATACTGTATTTAAGTAAAGACTGAATGATATCAAAGTGTAAAATACACCGTTCCTTAGGTAGTAAATATTATGTGTGACAAAAAATATAATGTGTTGACCAGTTCATTTCAAAAATAAAATAATCCCCAAACATAAACGTTTATTCTCAGGAGGCATTAAAAGAAAATCCCAAAACTGAATGTTGTCATTTTATAACAAAACATCTAAAAATTTTATCGTATTTCTAGAGGTAAGTTAGACTCCTGCTGAAACCAATCAAAATTCAACTCGTATCCAACCTACAATGCAAAGCCTAATAATTCTTAACTTACGAAAATGCCAAAACTTGGTTAAGTCAATAGATCCAACTGCTCTTACTCAAACACTTTCAATCCTCCAATCAAGACTTTGAGGTATGGTGTCAGAATTGGGCCAACTATTAAAATAAATTCAACAAAACCCAAAAAATAACCTTAACCCTTCGACGTAAACCTATTACAACAAGTCCAACAGTATCCTTTAATAATGCCGCTTGTTACGGTTGAACATCGCTACATGGACTTTGCTGTGACAAACGTCTAACATGGAATCCCGCATAGACCTGATACCGACAAAAAAACCTTCGCCGCTTCGTTACTTCAACACTTACTAGACAAGCGGTCACATAGTCTTCCTCTTAACTACAAAAGCTCATCTACATGACCATCATAAGACCTATCTGGACTAAGAGTAGAGCATGGGGCTCCTAAACCATCGAATTCTCCGATCCAATCCTAACAATCCTAAAATCTTCGGAAATCCTCAATGCCTAATTATGTCACAATAAACTTACCATAAAGACTTAAGTTCAATTGTTACTGATTTAGCCCAACCACGGTATCATCATTCCATGAAAAACCCATCCACTCAATCCATGGTTTCATCTGTCTTATCAACTCAATTCATGTAACCCTGCAAGGCTTCTGAAAACGAGATGGCCCAATTCTAGTTTTGATATTTAGAGCGCTAATGGGTGGTGTTCTCATATTTCATGTCATTACATATTTCCTGAATTTACTGATATATTTGAACAGGTAATATTAACAATAAATATGTTTAAAATGAACGATTACTCAAATATTAGGAAATGACCAGAAAATGTACTTCCTGTTCAGGAATTATCTTAGGGCACAAATGTTCGAATAAAAATAATTTCATTCATTCAAACCCTTGAAATGTTCGCAATCTCTTTGTTTTTAGAATTGAGATCACAGAGATCCTCTAAAAACTATGGATTACGTGCCAGATGGGAGAAGGCCTCGGGGGCGACCAAGGATGTCCTACCTGGAGTACGTGGACAGGCTTTGCAGAGGAAGAGGGAAAGATCTCCGCCAGGCCAGGAACCTAGCTGGGAATAGAGAGGATTGGAGCCGGTGGCTGAACGCTCCCCTACGCTGATACGGCACAACAGGGAGAAGCAAAAGAAGAAGAAGAAGAGTATAAGATAATATTTTTTCTAAAATCTTTACCTTTCCAACGGTATATCATACATGTATATTACTGTTCTAATGTTCAAAAACGAAAAATTGCATTAAAATTTTTTTTTTCTGTTTTCTCCTTTAGTTGCGTATCGAATTAATTCAATTTATATATTTATCTGTTTTTCATCAGTGGTAACAAGATAATAAAATTATTTTTATAGAATCAACTAAATTAAAGGTACATTAGAGAAAGAAAATTTAAAATATCGGCATTTAAGCCCTGTCAGACCATTTTAATCAGAATGGAAACTACATGATATTAAAGTCCATTAAATTTTACATCGGTATATCGAGTTTAATCAAAATCGTCGGAACCGTTTTTGAGAAAATCGAAAAAAGGTGCAAAATGCATGTTATAAAGTGGCTCTTATGGTAAGTTCATTTTGATGAAAAAGGTTTTGTAACGTCTCGGGCGTATATTTGTTTTAAATATGAAATTTCAGTTTCACAGGACTTAACGTTTCCGCCCGGGAGTTTTCACACTCAGACCTTTTTGCAGGACTTGGTTATTTGGACTCAGGAAAATGTGTATTTCCGTTGAAAAGTGGAATTCTAAAATTTTCACGATCACAATACTTTCCCTTACTATATATTCCATATTTAGTTAAGTGAAAGTAAAAAAAAAATTCATATTTGTTGAATACGTAATATGCTACTGTACAGTATGTACTAACAAGACATAGAGGGTTTTATACATGTATCTTTGAAGGATAAACCACTGCTGGAAGACAGGAGACTGAAGACCATTGTGTAATGATTTGCAGGTTTAAATTCTTGAGAAATGAGGGACATCATTGTGGGTTCTATACATTTTTTTTTTGTTAAGTATATCAGTGAATCAGCTCATAAAAATTAACAAAACATATTAAAGGCTATCAGGAATTAAAATTTGAACCTTAGATTATAAAGTATCTGTGAAATTGAATCATTATAACATTATTCTATGATACATGTTTGAGGTTATCGCAAAAATTCGACATCTCCCTTTCTTTTCAAATTTTTTAAATGCTTGACGACTGTAAAATACTAGATACAGAATCAGAAAAGTAGACGAGTCATCATGTAAATTAATAACATCATGTAACGTCTTTAAATATCATGATTTAATAAAGCGTAAAAACAGACATTGAAAACAAGATTAGGAATGCTAAAAGAATCATAGATCTCTCTAAAAAAAATAAATAAATAAAAATAAAATAAATAAATAATAATAAAAATAAATAAATAAATTAGGCTATAAGAATATAGGGTAGAGAAACTCGTTGTAGCAAAATCTTCTGAAAAGAAATTATTGGCAGTGGAATTCGACTTCTTCTGGAAGAGCTTAGGGTATTTCAAGCCTATAAGAATCTGAAATGTGTTAAGAAGAATAAAAATGGAGCCAATCTGAAAAACCTCAATGAAATTGCAAAGAAAAGAATATTTTGGTACTCATATCATCACTCTGAAGTGTGGATAGAGGAGGTGAGGGTTGATATTGAAGCCAGAGGTTTGATGGAGGGCGGGGACAGGGAGTACTGGAGTTTAGAAATACTAAGTTTTGTAATGTGATGCAAGTTGCAGAGCTCGAATTAAAAACAAAACAAAAACAATAGAAGTATTAATTTAATTAATTCTTGTATTGATATGCAATATCAATAAACAGAGTAATGATTTTGATAACAACAATGGTTAATTGAAAACAAATTTTAACAAAATAAATAAATAAAAAACTTTGAGTTTACATCATTGCCAAGTAAAGGTTCAATATCATTTCTTCATCTTTTAAGTAAAGACTGAATGATTTCCAAGGTGTAAAATACAATTCCTTAGGTTAGTAAATATTATGTTGTGAAAAAAAATTAATGTGTTTGACATTCATACAAATAAATAATCCACTAAACATAAACGGTTTATTCTACAGAGAGGCATTCAAAGAAAACCCTAAACTTGTGTGTCATTTTATGAACAAAACAATAAAATAATTTTATTTTATTTTCTGGAGTAGAGCTATAGAGCTCTGCTAAACCATCAAATTCCTCTCGTATCCAACCCTTACAATGCAAAGCTAAATTATTAACTTAACTTAACTAAAATGCCAATGACACTTGTGTGTTATCAGTCAATAGCGATCCAACTGCTGCTTCTCAAACTCTCCAATCCCACATCAGAGACTTTGAGGTATGGTGTCAGAATTGGCAAATTAAAATAAATTCCAACATATCCCACCAAATAACCTTTACTCTTTGTCGTAAACCTATGACAACATGCCCTACAGTATCCTTTAATAATATTCCGCTTGTTACAGTTGAACAGATCTGCTACCTAGGACTTCTGCTTGACAAACGTCTAACATGGAATCCCCACACTAGACTGAAACAACAAAAAAACTGCTCGCCGCTTTCGGTTACTTCAACACTTACTAGACAAACGGTCAAAGCTTCCTCTTAACTACAAAAGACTCATCTACATGACCATCATAAGACCTATCTGGACTAATGGAGTAGAGCTATGGGGGCCTCCTAAACCATCGAATTCCTCTCGTATCCAATCCTTACAATCCAAAATCCTTCGTAAAATCCTCAATGCTCTATATTTTGTCACGAATAAACTTATCCATAAAGACCTTAATGTTCCATATGTTACTGATTTAGCCCGAACCAGGTATCATTCATTCCATGAAAAACCCCATTCCCACTCTAATCCACTGGTTTCCATTCTGTCTTTCTCCTCAATTCCTGATAACCCTCCAAGGCTTCTGAAAAGAAGATGGCCCCGAGACCTTCTAGTTTAGGATATATTTAGAGTGCTGCTAATGGGTGGTGTCTCTACATGTATTTCATGTCAATTTACCATATGTCCATGACATTTACTTGATATATTTTGTATACAGTTGTAAATATCAATAAATATGTTTAAAATGAAACGAAACTTAACTAAATAATTATGTATCAAATGAACCCAGACAAATTGTACTTCCTCTGTTCACTGTAAATTATTCTTAGGGCACAAAATGTTCCAGAATAAAAATTATTTTTCATTCATTCAAAACCCTTGGTAAAATTCTCAATGCTCTTTGCTTTGTTACGAATAATGACCCAAAATGACCTTAAGGTTCCACATGTTGCTTATTTTGTCCAAACCAGGTACCATTGTTTTCATGAAAAATTACTATATCTATCCTAGCATCCTCTTTGATTGCTGATAATCCTCAGAGGCCTCTAGATTACTGAAGATTACTGTGAGATCTGATATATAATTCCTATTGGAGTATTGCTGATGAGAAGTGTCCCTATATGAATTTCATGTCATCATATTATATTCCCATAACACTTACTTAATGTTTTTCGTAATAGAATTGTAAACATGTGAAAAAAATATTTTTTTATCAATTGCTTTAACTTTCTCACTATGCAACTTAAGATAAATAATGGTATTATCATTAAACAAGTGTAAATATTATAATCCAAGGAATTATTTATCACTAAAATAAAAAAAACATAACATTTAAAATTGATATCTCCTGTCGAACAAACATTATTATTATTATATGCAAGAAGACTATCGTTGTCATGAATTATAATGAATTACTATCGTTATAATGAAGACTATCAGTATCACCTACCTGGACTATCTAGAATTGACCATTTTGTTCTGTTAAAATCCTTTTGTATAATCCAAGTGGGTCCTTTATGGAAGTCCCTTCTTTCACAGATAGCTTTTACTCCATCAGAAACATTATACGTCCAAGGGGCCACTTCATACTAAAAATTCATTGGTACTCAGCATATCATAAGATACAACAACAATATATAATATAAGAGTTATTACAGCCTCTAAATTTCTAAAATTCAGTTAGAGAAACATAAGGTCTTGTCTGAAATCCAAAAAATTATAAAATGAAACGCAAAACTACTCCTGGCTTCTACCATTTAGTCCATCTTTGAATCTGGCTTTTTTGGACAATTTATAATTTATTCTTTAACATAAGCTAAAACCAATCGTCTTGAAACCTCAATGAGACTAAATGACCACTAGAAAAGAGAGTACCTCACCTTGGAGAAAAAGCTGAGTAAAGAAACAATGCTTTCTTAAAAATTATTGAAACTAAGACCAATCCATAGTTGGTAAAAGTGTATTTATTTTTTACTTTGACTTAAGTGTAGATGAGGTATACAGCAAGGGAAAGTATTACAACTGTAAAAACAGACATACAGTTTTTAATGCCCTCTGTGTATAACAAACCAAATCTTGCTAATCTGTACCTGTGTGTGAATGTCTGGAGTCCAGTTCAAAAACATACTTAAAAAATCTGGTGCGCACAACACAAGACTTTCACTTACCTCCGTAATTAAAACCAATATTAAAATGTTTAAAAATATTTAGAGATGAAAATAAATTGTTAAGGAAATAATTAAATTAAGTTTCAATAGAAACATGTGTTTTATTAAATAATCAAGTATATTATTATCTAAGACAATCAGATTGTTTTATCAGCTTTTCATCACTCTCGGTTAACTTTTTAAATTTTCTGTATAAGATAATATTTTTTCTAAAATCATTGGCTTTCCAACAGTATATTATACATCCATATTACTGTTTTTATGTTAAAAAACAAAACAAAAATCACATAAACAAATATTTTTGCTCATTTCTCCTTTAATTAGTTATCAAATTTTGTTCAAAATGTATATTTAGCTGTTTTTTAGCAATGTTAATCAGATGAGATGGTAAATTTTATGAAATATACCAAATTAAAGGTATTTAAGAGAAAGAAAATTTAAAATATCGGCATTTAAACCCATCAGAGTATTTCAATCAGAATAAAACATACATGATTTTAAAGCCCATTAAATTTTACATCCATATAGCGAGTTTAATCAAAATCATTAGAGCTGTTTTAGAGAAACTCGTAAAAACGTGCAAAATGCATAGTATGAAGTGGATCCTCTGGTTTGGTGATTTTAGTGAAAAAAGTGCTGTAACATCTCGGCCTTATATTTGTCTTAAATATGAAATTTTAATTTCGTACAACTTTTGTTTTTGTGCTGGTCTTACCACAAACACACAGACACAGACTAACAGAGAGACCTTTTCGCGGGACTTGGTCATTTGGACTCAGAGGACCCTTAAACGTGTATTTCCGTTGAAAACTGGAATTAAAAAATTTTCACGGTTGCAATACTTTCCCTTACTATTTATTTCATATATAAGTAAGTGAAAGTAAAAATTTTTGAAAATTAAAATTATATATTTAGTTTATAAAATTTAAAGATGTTACAACATCTTTTCTCAAAAATCAACTAACTAGAAGTGTCACATCATTGAAGTCCCCTAAAGTACCTCAAATTTTGTCAATTTGAAAATATTTAATTTGGAATTATTATTTGTAACAAGAAATGTATGAATATGAACACTAAAATAATTTGATAATCAACAAACGGAGATGATAAAATTAATATTTTTCCGTGATGAAAACACATTTATGGAAATAATAATAGTAATATAGATATAAATACATTAGAGAGCTCAAATTAAAAAAAAATACATATTATGTAACAAATCAAGTTCTAGATGTGACAAAAAGTAATGTACTTAGGTGGTTATAAATAATTTCTACTTCTGGATCATTTAATAAAAATCCATGTTTCCATGCAAACTAAAAAAAAATTTTATAGAAACCACACATAAACTTTAAATAGTTGAATGTGAAACAATAACAGTAATGGTGTCAGATAGTAAATGAAAAGTTATGTTATATGAACACCTAAAATCTGTGTTTACTCTTAATGAAACAGGTTACAAATTAACCTTTAACCAGTGAGGTGAAATTTATAGTCAAAATTGGTGAGGTGGGGTCTCTCAGACCTCAGACCTCATTTTTTTTTTAATCCTGAAACATCTAGAATTGTTTATTCTTGTAAAATACGTTAATACAACTTATTTTCAAACGTTACCATACGAAAGAATGCTTATAAAATTGAATAAATGCCTGATATTATTAGATACATTTTATTAGTACTTTTAAAATGTTATATTCTAAGCAATGAAAACATTTGTAAAATAATATATGAACAAGTCCTTATCTTAATATTCACTATATTTAAAGAACGGAAAATGATTAAAAAATGAAACTTTTATATTGTAAAGAAAGTGTGCACAGATAAAATAAGGCACAGTTTTTGCAATAGGAAACCGAACATTGTCCACAGATATTTTGTTCACATTTAATACAAACTATAGATGTCTTCCTATTCTTACATCTTCTTTCCTTCGGAGGGGTTTCCTGACTATATAGATTATGTTTTTTCCCCCTAATAATGATTGAGCTTTAAACTGAAGCTCCCGGGGAAGCCTGGTGTTTTCTGACAGTCCAGTCATGTTATCCTTTAACAAGGATGATCCTAGCTTCTTAATATAATAAAAAAAGTGCGTAAAATAACACGATGACGAGACATTTCTTTCAACAAATTGAAAAACACATTTTCAATAAATTTGAACCGAAATGGTGAGGTGGGGTCTATAGGACTCCAATAACACTGTCCTAAAGCAATACCGGATAAAAACTGACTAAAAAAGGATGCTATATTTCAATCATGTTGAGACAGGAAATTTCAGGTTTTCACAAGCCGATCGGATCGGAACAATGGGATTCACGAACCTTTAAAGAGGCCCTGGGGTCCTGTAGACCCCATCTCACAAGTTAATGGTTAAAGAAACAGGTTACAAATTAAAACAAGGGGTATAGTCCTTATAAAAAGGAGCAAATATCATATGGATAAAAACATGTGGGAAGGAAATAATTTAAATGTAAAAGAATTTAAATGCCTGAGTTGAACTCGACAATATGTTAAAGAAATAAAAATCAGGACAAACATAAGAAATACCTTCTTATGCCTCTGTACTATAGTTACTAAATTTGTCTTTACGTGTACCTCTATAACCCATATAGGGTTTCCTGTTCAGTACTTATATAGTTTCGTACTGTTTCTAAGCCAACAACCGTAAGGCCGAGATAACGCTCAATCTACTTTTTTCCTCATTTGGGTACTCACTTTATAGAGGCTGGGTGTGCCCACTAAAGGGTCTTCCCATGGCTTAAATTACAGAATAAATAAGCCTGCAACCTGGAGAACAGTAGTTTAATGATTGTCTACTCTATGTAATGAGACTAAAATTTCTCTTTACTAACCGAAAACTGTTTAATACAATTTGTACAACTAATATACTAAATATTAATCTATAAACAAATTACAAAAAATAATGGCCTCTTATGTAAACAGAAAAAAAAAACACCTTAAGGTTTTATAATAAAACATAAAAGTAGTCAACAGAAAAAATAGACATAATAAAGATAAACCTAAAAAATCCATAATTACTAGAAATTAAATAGATTAATGGGATCACTTGTAGCTGGGTGGCTAGCATAACAGCCTTCTATGTCAAAGGTCATGGGTTCAAATGGGGATTTTTTAATGGGGATAAGAAATCCTTAGTTATGCCATCCTTCGGAGGGGAAGTTAAAAGATGGTCCTGAGCCTGTGCGATGTCAGGTACTCATTAAAGATCCCTATCCTAATTAAACCTGGATAGGCAAAATTTAGGACTCCCACTGTAGCATCGTCCGATTAGCCATAGTACCATAAAGTGACATTAAATAAATAAACAAACAAACAAATAGATTAACAGGTTTATAAGGTTTGGAAAATAAAAGGAATTACTTAAAATTAAAATGGAGCATTAGATAAAATACCTCTAAAAGATCCCGTAGTGGGGTCAACTTGACAGCGGGAGTACAGGTATTCCTGTCACATACACCATAAACAGTCTTTTTTGGTTTTTCCTAAAAAAAAAAAAAATTAAAAATAATTAAATAATTCAGTAACTAAACAGGTATGATTGGTCCGTGATAATTAGAAATTCACTTTTTATTTTTAATAAAACTTACTCAACATAGTTGTACAAAATAGTTTAAAAAACAGGAAATTATCACCCAATAATTTATTATTCCCTAATGGTTAATTATAAAGAATAATAATGGTTATTTCCAAAAGAAATATTTATGGTTTAGAAGAACTGGGCAGCAACCACAATGAGAATATTGTAGAGGATATCAGGGAGATGTTTCTAGAATTATCTGAAAAGCTGAATCACTAAACTCCGACCTCATCTGTGATGGAGATAAAGAAAATATCCCCTTTTATGGGTTACTTATAGTGGAGTGACTAGCTGTATATGAGTTGCAAATAGTATATTTTACATTTACGTTTTTGACCGGCTGGTTTTTGAAGGCAGCAGTACCTTCAAAAACTAGCTCACTTGATATATTTAATGTCTTGTATGTATAGATTAATATTACTGAAAGCATTGGATTTCCTTTCCAAAGGTATCTTGTTTACCGATCCCAGTTGTTGGCATGCAGGGTAAGATTAAATAAAATAAGTTTCAATAAACGACATCATTATTTAAAATCAAGTTACACATACACAATCTATTTACACAATGCCTGATAATACTGAGTAACGTTATAGTTACCTTTGCCAAACAATATTACAACAGTAAAAGTTTAACTTGAGCACACAGCTGTTCGCGATAGTGGACTTTGACACGACTGAGTTTCATAGCCCAGCAACTCGGCTCTGCTCTGGTTGCTCTCTGATCTCCGACAGACTTGTTTTCAATCTCTGACCTATGTGGCTCAAATAAGACTGTTCTTCTCGTTGGTGGAACCCGACTGTTCTCTACCAGGACTTCAACTGCCTCTTTGTGTGGATGGAACACCCTTGTCACTTCTCTCCCCTCTTCTTTTCAAAAGTCCCATATTGAGGATGATAGGATACACTAAGAGATGACGGGTACTTCTAGGAAAAGATTCATGGAAACGTAGTTGTTTGAGGGTAGAGATGGATTTTCCGGTAATTTGGGAAATATGGTTACTCCACATTAAGTTTTGATAAAACATAATAAACATAATAGATTTTTTATAGAGTTTAGGAATTGAATAAGAGCTTTATTGAGAAAGAGTTGTGGGTAGTAATGAAGTGAATGGAGGGAAGGTATTGAGCCAATAAGGATTGCCTCTGTTTTTGCTGGATTCAGGCTCAGCATATTTTCCGAAGCCCATTGGTTAATGCTACTGATATCTTCTTGGATTTTAGGGGAAGCCTCGAGTATATCAGAAGGATGAAAAGACAGGTGAATTTGGAGTTCATCTGTGTACAGAGGTCATTTATGAAGATTAAAAATAAGATTGGAGAGAGGGATGATCCTTGAGGAACACCTCGAGACAGATAAAGTGGTGATGAGGCAGGTTTGTTTGGAATAATGACTGTTGGGAATGGAGCAACTAGGAGTGGAACGAGTTTAAGGCACTATTTGAGAGGGAAATATATTTTAATTTGGAAAGGAGAATTGAGTAATCGGCGCAGTCAAATGCTTTGGTAAAATCAAAGAGGATGAGGTTTGTGCTTTTCTGTTGGTCTATGAGGAATAAAGGTCTTAAGTAATTTTCAATAAAGTCGAGTGCGTGGAATATTATGCTGTTAGAGATTTGATTATCCTTCAATGAGTACTTATTTTCAGGATTTCCAGAATAATGTTCAGGAAATGTATAGTTTTTGAGTTATTCAAAAAACAATTTTATCTCACATTTTATTGTTTTCTTATATATATATATATATATATATATATATTTTTTTTTTTTTAACTACTTAGAGGCCAAATATTTCAAAACCCAGCCTTACTGCATATCTAGATGGTAAGACAAGCCTCCAGGAAACATTTCAGGTTCAGAAACCATCTTCAACTGTGATATCAGAAAAGTCAGTGAAACCTACTTTCATTTATAAATATAGAACATAAAATACCATATAATAATTTTATAATGATGGAGTTTATTTGACCGCTGAGAAATTAGATGAGGAAGATGGTTGGGGGTGCGGTCATTAGAAAGAAACACACATTAAAACAAGTGCTATTTTAATTATGTGGCGACGTTTCGGCCTACATTGTGGACCTTCATCAAGGTTGACTCTAAGATGGTGTCTAAAGAAGTGACTTACTTACGTAAAGACTTCTTTAGACACCGTCTAAAGATTGGCACATAATTAAAATAGCACTTGTTTTAATGTGTGTTTCTATCTAATGACCATACCGCCAACCATCTTCCTCATATAATAATTTTAAAAGTGAACCAATTATCCTATAATTCAAATCATATTATATCAATACAACTGGATTTCCAATTGATAAAAATACATTTAATTTACAAATCAAAAGCTTTCAAAAATAAGGAATGGACAATAATAGAAAAAGTAAACATACCCTGAGATCATATGTCCCTGGGCCAGGATGATCATTAGGAATAATGGTAGTACGCCTCTGGGATGTACTACCAAAAGGAGCCATAATTGTCAAACCCAACAACTTCTTCAACAAATTATATACAATAGTATCACTATAAATATAGTAATTAGCAGGACCTAAAAAATAAATAATACATAATTATTATTATAATAAACAAAAAAAATAAACATGAAAACCTATATACTTGTTTCGGTTTCTTTAATGTCAGGTCTTGGCTTTGAGCTAATATTAAATGGGGGCCATTTTTTTTGTGCTGAAGTTATAGTAGGAGGTGGAAATAAATCCAGTGGCTGTTGCATTGTTTCAATTGGTTTTTCTTTAAATCTCTGCAAAATACTTTTTTCTTATTCAGCATCACTTCATTTGAAAAATTAAAAAAAAGTTTTAAATTATTAAATTATATAATAGAAGCGAAGTATCAGATTTTATGTAATTTTTGAACTAGGTAACTAAATTATAATTATATTTTTACTTTATATAATTATGGTTGCCCACTTTGAAGGATGAACGACACCTTAAGGTTTTTAAAGAATAAGTTAATATGTAAAATATTTCGTCCTAAGAGGGATGAGGCCACTCAGGAATTCAGAAGGTTGGACATTGCGGAATTGTGGAGCTTTTAACCTGTGAGTATGATTCAGTTGATAGCATCGCGGTGACTCGAATTGATGTGTAAAGTTTTTGGGCTCACTGAAGAACGGATTCCGAAAAAGTTGTTATGTGGTCAATCTTTGGGTTCGGTAAGCCTGTTATTAACTATTGAGTGTTGTGTCACATGAAATGTCCGTTTTCAAGGTAAAGGATTTTTATTAAAAATACGATATGAAAACAAGATAATTTTATTCGAAGTATTTACCTTCTTTTTCTACACATTTTTCCCAATGTGACACCAACCTTTTTATCCCCAAACTGAAAAACTCTGAGATTTAAAGTGAAACAAAATCTGAAAACGCACTTTTCACTTGATCATCATTTTCAAAAAGTTTTCCTTTGACGAAGTTGTCTAAATTCCTGAACAGGTGGTAATCTGTTGGAGACAAGTCGGGAGAATATGGTGGGTGCGGAAGAACTTCGTAGTCCAGTTCTTTCAATTTTTGCACGGTATGTTTTGAAACATGGGGTCTTGCTGCCACTCAGTGAGATCATGAGGTACCCATGTATTGAGCTTTTTTACTTTCCCAGTACACTTTAAATGTCTGGAAACGGTAGATGCTCTTGCATTTAGTTGTGCTGAGAGTCCTTTAACTGTTTGGTAGGGGTTTCCTTCTACTGTATATTTGAGGACAACGCTATCTATTACAGACGGAGGTCTTCCTCGGGGCAAGTTTTCCAAGTTGGTATCGCCAGCTGAAAACTTAGCAAACCAATGGCGAATGGTCCGTTCATTAACACTCCCTTCTCCAAACGCCTTGAAAATAGTTTAAACTCGTACAAAAATATCACTTGTAATCGCGTGTTTCCGTGTTCATATTTGGAGGTATACTAAAAAGTGGGTAATTGATTGGGAAGCCAATGTTTATAATACAAAGTTAGAGGATTAGTAACTGTTTAATTTAAATATGTAAACATTTGGAAGAAAACAAAAGAGACCTGCAAAATTCTTTATGTATTTCAGAAACTATAAAAACGGACATTTCATGTGAAACAACCCAATTTAAAATAAATATACATCATGGGAAAGTATCATGATTATAAACATTTTTAAATCCTAGTTTTTTTTATTATAGGTGTTTATTTTTCCAGTGGCAAAGTAGATACGTTTATGTGTTCTAACCTGTGAGATAAATTGATCCCATTCTGTTAACATGATGTAATAAAAGCTCGGAAATTTTTCCAATTGCTGAGTAGAGAATATATAAAATATTAGTTTCATGTGATGTCTAATTTCCTGTATATTATGGTAAAATATGCATAAAGCAATTTGGTTGTTTCTGTTAAATCACATTGTGTAAGCTCATATTCCCATATTTAGAAAGTAAATATGTTTGTACAGTGTTATGACTTATTTTTAAGTTGTTGTTGGTTTGGGTTTTGAGGTGTAAAACCAGATGGTCATCCAACGCCTTATTTTGTTTTTTTATTTTATTTAACTTCTATCTAAACTAAAGAAAAAAAAAAAAAAAAAATATATATATATATATATATATATATATATATATATATATATATATATATATATATATATATATACATATGGTTAGTCCCACACGATTGTTTTATTATTTTTGTTTTTTTGTGTACAGTATCCCTATATTTTATTTAGCAGCTGCTGGGCTTTGAGAAAGTTTTTATAATATTATTTTCGTTATCGCTCAATAAGGTAGCTGTACCAAGTCCTATTCCTAACCTGTTTAAATATGATCGGTAAAAAGGGCATTTCTCCAATATGTGTCTGACAGTAAGCAGGTTTTTACAGTGTTGGCACTTGGGGGTGGCTGTTTGGTGATATGGTGTATATGTGTCAGGTTAGTGTGGCCTATCCTCAACCTAGCTAGGTTGCTAGGTTACTTAATAACCTTATTACTTAGTAATCTAGCTAGGTTACTTATTTTTAAGTAACTTCTATACAATAAGAAATATTCTATTACTTTCACTTACTATATATAGTAAGGGAAAGTATTGCGATCGTGAAAATTTTCGAATTCCAGTTTTCAACGGAAATACATGTTTTAGGGTCCCCTGAGTCCAAATAACCCAGTCCCGCAAAAAGTTCTGTGTCTGTGTGTGTGTGTGTGTGTGTGTGTGTGTGTCTGTGTGTGTGTATGTGGGTGTGTGTGGTAACTCCCAGGCCAAATCGGTAAGTCCTGTGAAACTGGAATTTCATATTTAAGACAACTATACGCCCGAGACGTGACAAAACTTTTTTCATCAAAATGAGCTTACCAGAAGAGGCACTTTATACCATGCATTTTGCACTTTTTGTCGATTTTCTCAAAAATGGTTCCGACAATTTTGATTAAATTCGCTATATCAATGTAAAATTTAATGGGCTTTAATATCATGTAGGTTTTATTCTGACTAAAATGGACTTAAATGCTGATATTTTAGATTTTCTTCCCCTAAAATACCTTTAATTTTGTAGATTCAATAAAAATAACTATATTATCTTGTTAAAGCTGATGAAAAACAGGAAAATATATAAATTGATTAAATTTGATACCCAAATAAAGGAGAAACCTGAAAAAATATTTGTTTAATGCAATTTTTCGTTTTTTAACATAAGAGCAGTAATATACATGTATGATATACCATTGGAAAGCTAAAGATTTTAGAAAAAATATTATATCATACACAAGCTTCTAAAAGTTAATGGAGAGTGATGAAATGAACATACAACTAACTGATTATTTTAGATAATAATATAATAGATTTTTTAATAAAACACATGTTTCTATATAAATTCAATTTAATAATTCCTTAATAGTTTCACGTATTTTTATCTCTTAACTGTTTTTGAAAATTATTTCATTGATTTTAAAAATGGAGGTAAGTGAAAGATGTGTGTTGTCCACACCAGATTTTTTTTTATTTCTTATAACTAGTAGGCTGAGAATCTTTGGTTCGCATCAGATTTGAGTATAAGTCTGTGATTGTGAGAAAGGTTATGGATTAACTGGGCAGTATTATAGAACATTATTACAGAGTAGGTAACACTCATTAGGGTGTATAACTAAGAAAAAAAAGTTACATAGTTTGCTAGCAATAAATTGAGAAAGGGTGCTATATGATCCTAATTAAGTTCAATTTTGTATAATAATGATTCAGAAACATAAGATTTAGAATTTATAATAAAGCTAATGTAATAACAAAATGTACAATAACCTGCAAATAAACAAATAAAAGTTATTCCCATATAATATTAACAAGTATAGTATTTTTATTTTCACTAACCTATATATAAAATATATAGGAAAAGAAAGTATTGTGATCGTGAAAATGTTTGAATTCCAGTTTACAAAAGAAATACACATTTTATGGTCTCCTTGAGTCCAAATAACCAAGTCCTACAAAAAGGTCTGTGTGTGTGTGTGTGTGTGTGAGTCTAGTATGAAAACAAAAAGTTGGAGGAAACTGAAATTTTACATTTGAGACAACTATAAATCCAATTACAGCAACTTTTTCACTAAAAGCAACTAACCGGAAGTGCTACTTTATACTATGCATTTTGCACCTTTCAGCCATTAACTCAAAAATGGCTATAACAATTTTTATTAAACTCACTATATTGATGAAAATTTAATGGGCTTAAATATGACATAATTTTAATTTTTATTGAAATAGTCTGACAGGGCTTAGATGGTGAAGTTTTGTATTTTCTTCTTCTAAAGTAGCTTTAATTTTGTACATTCCAAAAGACTTTGAATCCAAAATCCTTGAAGGAATTTGGTACGACTGGACAAGGGATATACTTTACCATATTCGGGAGTACCACCAGGTAACAGAGCAAAAGAGAGAGTGGAAATTATCCTTAAGGGTGAGCTTTTACAGGAAGTCTCGGATTGGGTAGCGGTCAACTCTAGAATAATATCTGCCAATATCATTCTCTCGGTGGGATAAACGTTACCCTCATACAGGTGAGGGCACCAACTGAGGACGCTTATATAATAGAGGTGGAACAATCCTCCTTTGCAACTTAACTTGTGTAATTGAGAAAAGTAGGAATAAGAATTTAATTATAATGGGTGCACACTAGACTGAAAGAAAAAGAAACTGCTCGCCGCTTTTGGTTACTTCAACACTTACTAGACAAACGCTCTAAACTCCCACTTAACTACAAAAGACTCATCTACATGACCATCATAAGACCTTTCTGGACTTACGAAGTTGAGCTATGGGGCTCCACTAAACCATCAAATTCTTCCCGTATCCAATCCTTACAATCCAAAATCCTTCGAAAAAACCCTCAACACTCCTTATTTTGTCACGAGTAAGCTTATCCATAAAGACCTTAATATTCCCTTTATAGCTGATTTGGCACGAACCAGGTATCAATCCTTCCATGACAAACTCTACTCCCACTCTAACCCACTAGTTTCAATCCTTGCTTCCTCTTCAATTCCCGACAATCCTCCGAGGCGGCTGAAAATAAGATGGCCTCGAGACCTTCTTGTTTAGATTGATTATTAGAGTGCTGCCAATGGGCAGCTTCTCTTCATGTTTTTCATGTACACTATCTTTTATCAGCATATTTACTTGATGTATTCCTATAGAGTAGTAAATTTCAATAAAAATTATTTAAAAAAAAAAATTATAATGAGAGATCTCAATGCAAGGACCGGAAGAGATCCACGAAAAATATAGGCAATGGGGTTTTTGATTTGGGATGAAATACATTATGGACTCTCAGCACTCTATAGCCAAGTTCCTCCAGTTCGGCCTTAATTATGTCACAACCAAGTTTGTGATGCAGATTACGGATAACGACCCGCATAGGACGATCCTCGGGTAGCTGATAGCTGTGGTATTTTTCCTTTCTTTCCTTGAGGTACCTAGTTAGTTTTCTATATGAATCTGAATCACTAGGCAAAACTGGAACATTGTTAGTTCCTGCTTTAATTTTAAATGCTTCATGGCCAACTTCTTTCACCAGCTCGTCACAAAATTGCTTAAAATTAGTAACTGATTTTACATGTATTAGTGGTGGTTTTAGCGACAGCAGTTCCATAGATATGTTGGTGTTAGGGCACTGATCTTCCTCATCAGCATTAAGAATAGTGAAGAGATTATTAGTTTCAAAACTGACCTGCCTGAGTAGAGTTGACGAACTATCGGCCCTCGGAGATGCACACTTGCGCGATACTTGTTGCCATTGGCCTGCTGCTGGGTTACTAGGTCCGGCTTCAATAATAAGTTTCTCAGGATGCTCCGGCTGGCGACAAGTATCGGTAGGCTTAGCATTTTTGGATTTTACAACCTTCTTGGGTTTTTGTGCAACTTTTTTCATCTTCGATTGTCTGGTTGAAAGGGAACTATGTTGCTATGTATCGAGAATACTGGGAGGTAAAGAAATATTTTTGAACTGTACAAAATAAAGCAGTTTCTGGGCGACAAGCAGGAAGGGTTCTTAGAAGGCCTATGCAAAAAACTGCATCCCTCCACTGCTTGGGAGAGATAGCCCCTTACCCGAATTGTCTTAGCTCGGACAGGAAAGGAAGCGGAAGTTCAGCCACGGACGGTTTATTATATTATGTTATATATAATCTTATATTATGTAGAAAAATAGAACCTCAGTATTCTCGATAATAACAATGCCTCACTATGTATTTTTATTTGTAATGATAATATGCGTAGTAATATGTACCCTATTATAAATAAATGTTTATTTTAAGTCAATTACTTTAATTCCCCAATATGCCAATGAACATAATAATGTGTCTTCATGTTGGCTCGTCCAATAGCCATCACTAATAAGTTTTCTTGTGAATTCACCCAAAAAATCCCGGTGAAATCACAGAATCATTCAGTTTTGAAATCATACTTTAATAAGCAACCAAATAAAAACATATAGTTTGCTAAAAGCATAATACTTAAATACGATAAACAGATTCAGTAATAAAAACATAATTGATTTTCCTACCTCAGCTCTAGGAAGAGTTCCTACCATATTGTAAGAACGTAGATAATAAAGAGCTTCAAAATCTATGTCATAAGTACACGGACCAGGTGAAAACTGAAATAAAAGAAACAATGATCACAAGGTGTTTTAAATATTTAATACAATGTTCATGTTCATATATATATATATTTTATTTTTTTATTTGTTTGCATATGACAAAACTACTTTATTCAGTTTTGCTCCATTCCTTTTCTGGATGAGCTATTTATACACACTAAAAAATAAAATGGTGGAAACAAATAAAACTGAACCAAATATTAATCTATCATAAAGTAATTTAAAACATGTTTCCTAAAAAATAAACAAAAAATATAAGAGTACAATAATGAAATCAAATAACAATGTAATTCGTAATATTATTTATTTTATATCATACTTAAATAAAACTTATAATATTGTGGTACCAATTTTCATAATTTAATTAATTAGTCTACTAGTAAGATGTTCATTATCTATTCAATGAGCAATAGGAACTCAGAAATACTTAATTTTAAGTTTCATGATTTAAACATGTTCTTTTGTTATTTTTAAGTGAAATATATTTTCTTAAGTGCATTAAAATGAATGTTTTTTACCTGCCCCATTATATTTTTTAATACTTCATCATTTTGCTTTGCTAAATCAGCTGCCGCTTTATTATAGACCCTCAGCTGGATAAGATACTTTTCAAAAGGTTTTGTAGGTTTGTCTAATAGATCATACTGGCCTACGCCAGGTGTATCAGAATCTCCTAATGAGAAGAATTTCCTCTTAGCTTTTAGTTTACTCCATTGATTCCCTTTATATTTCAATGTCGTACTACACAGCTCATACTAAATAGAAAAAATAAATATATATATATTAATTTACTTTATACAACAAATTTGTCATTTGATATACCTAATTAAATTTAAAATAAATGAAAGTACTAAAAATGAATGAGGAATTCAAGCTAAACACTCCAGACATACATGCATGTATAGGTAATAATAAGAGTAAAAGTACAACATTTTTAGAAAGCACAATTTCTGCTGAACAATTTCCAAATAAATAAAATAAATCCATAACTCTGGGATTTTGATAAAATGAAAAAAGATTGTCTTACATTGAAAGTAGGATAGAGGATTAACAATTTTACATTTAGTGTGCGTCTCTTTGGGATCTTAGGTGTTGGAAAAGATGGGATTTGAATGAGAGAAGGGAAGAAGCATGGCGAATATGCTTAGGTAGGGAATTCCAGAGAGATACAGTGCGGATATAAAAGGAATTATCAAAAGATTTGGTCCTATGGGTAGGAATGTAAAGGTCCGAATAGCGTGATCTGGTTTCAGGATCTGGAAGGATACTGAGAATATATGGAGGATGTTGAGATTTAATGACTTGGTAGACGTATGTCTCTAGGAAATATTGTCCACGTATGGAAGATAGGAGCCACTTCAATTCTCTGTATAAGTGGGTTACTGGGGATCTCCTGAAGGTACCGAAGATAAATCTTATAAACATATAATCATAGTTGCCTTAAAAAAAAAAAACAACTAATTTATTGAATATAAACTTATTTGAAATTTTTTTTTTTTTAATAATGCATTATATGGAGTGTCCAATTTAAGTTGTGTAGTGGTGCAATCGTTGGCGCATCAAAGTCAATGAATCAAAAAGCAAGCAAGTCACCTTTACCCTTTGACGCAGATCCTGCCCTTTCGTCCATTTTAACTCTATTCCCCTTCCCTTTTCTGACACAGTCAAATACCTTGGTTTTCTCTTAGACAAAAGACTGACATGGAACCCCCATACTAGACTCAAACGACAAGAACTCAATCGACGATATGGCCAGCTATATAGACTTCTAAATAGGAAATCACACCTCTCAACGGACAACAAACTATTCATTTACAAGACTATTCTTAAACCCATTTGGACCTACGGACTTGAACTGTGGGGAACAGCAAAATTTTCGAATATCAAACGTATCCAATCCTTCCAGTCTAAAGTCCTTAGAACAATAGTCGATGTCCCATATTATGTCACCAACAAAACCTTACACCATGAGCTGAATATCCCATTTGTTCTTGATCTAATCCCATCCAAATTCTCAATCTTCCATCAGAAGCTTACTCACCTTCCTAATCCCTTGGCATACTCCCTATCCAGTTCCAAACATCCCTATAATCCTCCTCGTAGGTTGAAGCGGCAGTGGCCCAGAGATCTCTTGTAAATATGTCATTGGAGTGCTGGCAATGGCTGGCTTCTCCACTCATGCCCTGAGTGTATGTGGCTCTAGCGCCCTCGCTCAGCCTCCACTGGCTCTCAAGACCAGTGACGCAGCTGAATGAGAGGCGCTGGGATCTTCTGGCATTATGCCTCGACATCCACTAGTGGATCTCGAGGTATGATCCAGTGATCCCAGGGGCAGTTTGTAAATATTGTAAATAGGTATGAATGTGAACAAGATTGTTATTATTATTTTCTTTATAGTATTTATTTAATTTTGTGTATATATATTTTTTTTTTCTCTTTTATTTGATTAGTCTTTATTAATTTTTTTTTCTTTAATTTTATTTACAATGTACATATGGTATGAATGATTTATTCTATCTCTAATACTCATTGCCCCAGAAGGTGGCAGATTGTATTATCTCTTAATAAAACAATTTAAAAAAAAAATTTAAGTTGTGCAAGTGATTCACATGGCTGAATGGATATTCTAAAGAAAAATTACTAATGGAAAACGTGTCATATCTGCTTCCATCACTCAAATTTTTAGCTTTGATGTGATATTTACAGATGAAGCACAGTAAAAACACAAAGTTTTCAGATAATAGCCTGTTTTATTACATCAAGTGCTATTCAAAATTTGACTCAATGATAAAAAAAATGAGGCCTTAATATTCCAAACCAATCATGGCCTCACATTTAGGTAAGATCAGGAGTTTGAAAAAATATCTCAATAGCTAATAATCCAATAAAATATTTAAATCTGTATATCTACAACCCGTGAAAGGTCATGGATTCATTAGTTAAAGAGATTCGTATGGTGAACAACTGTGCAAGGAGGTGATTAGGCCTAGATTATGCTCAGCAACAAAGTTTTTATGCCTATTTTTGAGTAGAGGCTGGGTTGACTTCATTGAGGCTGGGTGTACCCCAGAATGTTCTCTACACCCTAAGATCTCTCCACAGATGAAATAACAGAATAATTAATCCTCCCATAGATGGGGTTCGAACCTGAGATCTGGAGAACAGTATACTAGTGCTCTATCCACTATAACATGCTGCTCCCTAATAGAATATTTAATTACTATATATTACAGTGACGGCTGGAGGAGGCTAAACTTTGATAAAAGAGTTGCGCCATTTAATATAACATAAGATAGCTTAAATGATACTCAATATTTTTTTCATTCTTAAACATTTGAAAAACAAGGTCAATTTTATTAAACTCACTGAATTGATAAAATTGATTCAAAACTTAAATATATCATCTGATTATTTACTTACTGGAAAATTATTAAACATAGGCTCTATACGTTTTCGAAATTCTATTCTTGGTGGCCTTAAAACAAGGCCTTTTCCATGTACAATATCAAAGCCATCAAATAGTTTAGGAGGAATAGAAACTGGAGACACAAATTCATTACGAGGAAGTTTCCCTCTATAAATCTGAAAAATATTTGTAAATATTAGCTGCGTTCTATTCATCAATCATTAATATTTTTATCAATAAGGTTTTTTATTCTTCACTCAAAAAAGTTTTTAATATTGGGTTGTGTCACATGAAATGTCCGTTTTCAAGGTAAAGGATTTTTATTAAAAATACGATATGAAAACAAGATAATTTTATTCGAAGTATTTACCTTCTTTTTCTACACATTTTTCCCTACGTGACACCAACTTTTTTATCCCCAAACTGAAAAAACTCTGAGCTTTAAAGTGAAACAAAATCTGAAAACGCACTTTTCACTTGATCATCATTTTCAAAAAGTTTTCCTTTGACGAAGTTGTCTAAATTCCTGAACAGGTGGTAATCTGTTGGAGACAAGTCGGGAGAATATGGTGGGTGCGGAAGAACTTCGTAGTCCAGTTCTTTCAATTTTCGCACGGTATGTTTTGAAACATGCTGCTCAGTGAGATCATGAGGTACCCATGTATCGAGCTTTTTTACTTTCCCAGTACACTTTAAATGTCTGGAAACGGTAGATGCTCTTGCATTTAGTTGTGCTGAGAGTCCTTTAATTGTTTGGTAGGGGTTCCCTTGTACTGTATATTTGAGGACAACGCTATCTATTACAAACGGAGGTCTTCCTCGGGGCAAGTTTTCCAAGTCGGTATCCCCAGCTGAAAACTTAGCAAACCAATGACGAATGGTCCGTTCATTAACACTCCCTTCTCCAAAGGCCTTGCAAATATTTCTAGCAGCCTCAGCTGCTGAATGGCCGAGTTTAAACTTGGAGATATATTTGGAGGTATACTAAAAAGTGGGTAATTGATTGGGAAGCTAATGTTTATAATACAAAGGTAGAGGATTAGTAACAGTTTACTTTAAATATGTAAACATTCAGAAGAAAACAACAGAGACCTGCAAAATCCTTTATGTATTTCAGAAACTATAAAAACGGACATTTCATGTGAAATAAACCAATATTATCATTGATTAAAAAATATTTTTTAGAATCAATCTAAGGTGAATCGTTGTTATATTTTGAATAGCACATTTTCATATACGAACTTGACACATAAAAGATATAATCCCAAATACACCCTAAAATATTCAATTAAAATATCAAACCCTAAAAACCTATCAGCTCTCAAGGAAGGATATAAGAGGATCATTCTCCAAGTCATCAATTGGATAGTCTGATCTTAACTAGGGGTGGGCATAATCGAATGATCGTCATAATCGGATGATCGGACTTCGATGATTTTAATAATTGGATGATCGAATGCTTAATATGCATTCTGAGAGACGATATGCCACAATTGAGACGTTGATTTCCAAAAGTTACTAAAGGACATTTTTTACATATTTGTATTCTCATCATTTAGTTTTATCTAAATATTCTATTTGATGTTATGTAATGAATTCTCAAGTTCTTAAAGAACGCGATTTATAAATGCGGTCATTTTCTAAAAGTACTAATTACGCATTTATTTTCGTTCCAAATCATTCTAAAAAAATTCATTTCCTAACTTTAATATGATGTTATTATTATAGTAAAAAAATAATTCCAAATTTTAAGGCAAAAAGACCCAAATTAGCTAGTTTAATATTATAGTAATGAGAGATTTTCGCACTTCCTGTAAAATTTCCTAGAATGGATATAGTACCTTTTGGAAAACAACGTCTCAATTCCCGTCTCTGTGATGGCTGAAGCTAGGTGCAAATATCCATATAATTTATGCGATGAGCAAAAAAAAACAACAAAAAACAGTTGTTCGATAAATACACTTTCATTGCCATCAATGGAATAGGAGATAATAGAGCTCATCAGAGGTTGATAAAAATAATTTTTAAACTTTATATTTTATATTAACTCTATCACTGGATGGCTCAAACGTTGAAAAAATAAAATATTTATATATTGGAACTTTCTATACTATATATATTGGGTTGATGCAAAATTAATGCAGGTTTCCTCTATTGCAATATCTTAATTCCAATTGTGTAAACAAAGCTAATCATAACATTGATCATTATTATACCAAAACAAACCTTATCTAATACCCTCTCTTTCACCATGAATTTGTTTAGTAAAATCGTTTTGTTCAGTGTGTTCAAAGGTCTTGAATCGAAAATGTCAAAGTGCGATTTTCGTCAAATTTATTTTTACGAATTTAAATTAGGGCGCAGTGCTGCGCAAACGGCTCGTAATATTAATGAAGTGTGGGGTCAGGGGGCTATTAATGAGTGCACGGTGCAGCGTTGGTTCCAGAAGTTTCGCAGAGGAGATTTCGACCTCGAAGACAAGGAAGGTCGGGGCCGTCATCTTGCTCTGGACAACGACCAGCTGAGGTCAAAAGTGGAAGAAGACCCAACCAAAACCACACGAGAAATGGCGGCGGAACTCGGAACTCAAAAATTGCAACGTCTTTGCCCAGCATTGATGAATCGGAAGGGGCCGATCCTGCTCCACGATAACGCCAGACCACGCGTTGCACAACCAACGCTTCGACGACTGCACGAGTTGGGCTACGAAGTTCTCCAACATCCGCCTTATTCACCTGACCTCTCTCCTACAGACTTCCACTTTTTCAGGCATCTGGACAACTTTTTGAGGGAGAAAAATTTTCAAAACCAGGACGACATTGAAAATTCTTTTCGTGATTTCATTGAGTCCAGGGATTCGGATTTTTTTTCTGGTAGAATAAGAAAGCTTGTTGAATGTTGGCAAAAGTGCATTGATTCAGATGGAAATTATTTTGATTAAATATATATGGTTAAAGTAAAGATATGGCGTATTTACAATACCTACTAAAAACATGCATTAATTTTGCATCAACCCAATATTTAATTTGCAAGTTAGCCTATATTAAAAGAATGAGTGTGAAAGGGTATGATACCAAAGGGTCTAGCAGAATTAGATTTTGAAATATTTAAAGTTTTTTCTTCAGGAGAAAAAAATTAGTATTTTGTTTTTTTTTCATCATGGGGTAAATTTGAGATGAAATTGAAATTTATATATATATATATATATATATATATATATATATATATATATATATATATATATATATATATATATATATATATATATATAGATATATATAGATATATATATATATATATATATATATATATATATATATATATATATAAATATATATATATACATATATATATACATATATATTATGTAGAACCTTACAATGAAAAAAAAAAACTGTGTACTAATCAAACATAAACTAAAAAAATGTTTG
Organism: Piezodorus guildinii; assembly: GCA_023052935.1. NCBI lineage: Eukaryota > Metazoa > Arthropoda > Insecta > Hemiptera > Pentatomidae > Piezodorus > Piezodorus guildinii. The sequence goes on along the minus strand of CM041292.1, from coordinate 212,150,881 downwards.
TCGAAAACCCCAACTTAATATTTTTTCATGAAAATTGGTTGAGCCATTCTGGAGTAACTCCCCTCCCCTCCCCCCAATTTGTTTTTCCTTTTTCCCTCCATAATTTCTCTCCCATAGGGATTCAGGTGTAAAAAATTTGCAAAAGGTGATTTCCTAATGGTGTGAATCAATGGTATGAATTTGGTGCTGATATGCGTGAGGGCAAATTTTACATTCTTATTCTACTAGACTGTTTATCTTTACATTCATTAACATTAACAACTTGAAACTCGGAATGAAATTTTATTGAACAGAAAGTCAGATTGTCACTACATTTTGAATTGGAGATTAATAAACATATAATTAATAAAATCTGCTATTCAAGTAGTTATGTATAAAACCAGTTTTATACATTTTAAGATTTTTCTGATTAAAGGGAAAAATCTGATTAATCCTTACAGTTTGGTCAGATTTACAAATACAATTGTAATTAACAGGATAATGTATGAAACACAATATACCTAGTTCAGGTTGTAGCACAAAACTGACAACAACAATAACCTTATCCCTCTGAAGAAACATATTTTTTTTCCTAATAAAATGTAAAAAAAGAATAATACATGAAACATGTTTTACTTATTATTGATATGTGTAAATAATTACCTATAAAAATGTTACTAAAAAAAAAAAATGGAACAAAATTTATATTAGGAATTAATAATAAATAAATGCTCAAATTGAATACCCTTCCTTCAGGTTGTTCCGGACATTTTGGTTCATACAACAAGTCTGGATCATAAGAAAGAGGAGATGGTCCAGGCTTACGGCTAAAAGTAATTCTAGGATCAGTAAATCTTAAACTTGCACCTCCCTGAAAAAAACAGGTAAATATAAATTTAATGCAAATCATAACATTTTTCATATGAATAAATCTTATAAACTTCATAGTATAACCCATTAAGTATACTTAATGAGAGTGAAATGCCAAATAAAGAGAACCATCATCAAAATATTAATGTTAGATTTAAAAAAAGGTCGACAGTCTCCCAAAATTTAGATATAAAATAAAATTAGAACTGCAAACCATAAAATGCTTTGATGCAAACTAAATATAAGATTTTTAAAGAATATTTTCAAGTTTCCAAACCAATATTTTTACTTATTTTTGAAAATGATTATTATAGTCTGATTCTCTTTATCATGGTATTATTATAGTATAACCTTTAAGCTTAACCCTTTAGCGTTTGTGGACTACTATAGTAGTTTCATGCATGCTGTGCCGTGTGGACCATGGACTACTATAATGGTCCAGTGAAAGGTGGGCCCCACATACCATGGACTACTGTAGTAGCTTTGCTTCTCTAGCGTTTCAAGTCCATGAGCTACTGTAGTAGAGCCATCTAGTGGTCTGCCTGACAATGTGAAGTACGTTTCCTTGACAACAGATATCGTACGGATTCTCTTTTGGCTATATTGTTGAGATTGAGGCTCTAATACTGAGAGCAGATTTCTATGCAATTGCTTATGTTAATTAGGGTCTCTGAGCACAACGGAAAACAATTTCCTATCTAAATCATCTACCTAGGATATTAATGGTTAAACTTTATATAGTATATTTGAAGAATTTTGCATACATTTATTAAATTAATTTTTTTCTAACTAAAAAAAGTTTACCAGTTCAATGTCCGGATCAAAAAGGATATTGTGAAACTGTAAGGTATTAATGAAAAAAACATAATAGCAGAGTCAAAATGTAGTCGGTCCAGTGAGCAAAGATGCCTTCACTACCAGCCGGTCCAACAAGCCTGCTCTGTCACCGCAGTAGTCGGACGCTAAAGAGTTAAGATAAGTTTAATATCATAACTACTGCTCTGATAAGTTAATAGACTTCTATAAATACATTATTCAATTGTAACAACATTTTTCTATGATTAATTACTTTTTTTTTTATACATATCGATCCTATCCAACCTCTCAAAAGAATTTATTGTTTGTTTATTTTTATTTAACGTCACTTTATGCTACTATGGCTAATCGGACGATGCTACAGTGGGAGTCCTAAATTTTGCCTATCCAGGTTTTATTAGGATAGGGATCTTTAACGAGTACCTGACATCGCACAGGCTCGGGACCACCTTTTAACATCCCATCCGAAGGACGGCGTAACTAAGGATTTTTTACTCCCATTAAAAAATCCTAGGACCACCTGCGGGTTTGAACCTGTGACCTTTTGCATAGGAGGCTGTTACGCTAACCACCCAGCTACAAGTGATCCCCTCTCAAAAGAATAGTCCACTCCCAATTTTATAATTTTCTTGAGCGAAAATTCCTACTTGTTCCCTTCGAGTCTGGCTTTAGATCCCAATATTCAACACAATCAGCTCTGTTGAAAATCACCCAAGACCTTCAATCCTCTATAGACAAACAAAAAATATCAATCCTTGTCCTCTTTGATTTCTCAAAAGCCTTTGATATGGTCAACCATGAAATCCTCCTCTTCAAAATCAGAAACCTTCCAGTATCCAAAATTATGGTATCCAGTATCTTCCCTCAATTCGATTATGGCTGCCTGGTGTTTGACGGACTGTCAGAGACGCTTGAGATGAGGCTGAAGAGACTAATGAACTGCTTCATTAGATTCATCTTCAGAATTCCCAGGCGCTCTCGGGTCTCCACCTGGTACGCCGAGTTGAAGTGGCTTTATCCGCAATTCCGACGGCATTACTTCCTAGGAACCCATCTTTACCAATCCTTCAGAACCAAAAAACTTTTCTATATCTATAACATGTTCACCCCACTCTCCTCTGTCCACTCTATCAACACAAGATCCCAGTCCCTGAACCTGTTCATTCCCTCCTACAGAACTGCTTCCTTCAACAGATCTTTCGTTATTTGAGCTACTTCATTTTGGAATTCCTTACCCATGCCAATTCGTACCTCCCAATCTTTAACTTCCTTCAAGCATAAAATATTTATCCGTCTCCTTGAATATCAGTCTACGGCGCCTTTATAAGTTTTGACTATTTACACTCTTTATTTATTTTAATTTGTTTAATTATTCAGTGTTTCAGTTTCTTTTATTAATTATAAGGTTGCAATATTACCTTGTACATATATATGCGTGTGTTTAAGTGTATGTATGCATTTTTTTTTTTTTTTTTTAACAATATGCAGTATAATTTGTTATATGATGTTTATTTTGTAAATGTAATAGCCAGAAGATTAATACTTTAATATACATTTACATTATTCTTAGGGGACTAGCTGTCCCAGAATAAAAATAATTTTTCATTTCATTTCATTTATGAAACAAAAAATACCTTAATCCATAAAAGCTCATCAATATGGTTTTTCCACCTCCTCTTTACCAGGTCCATGCTATTGAGAAAGTGGTCTTTATTCCTGCAGGCATTGGTATATGGCTTCTTCTGATTATTAATTCATTTATGAAAATTTTGAGTCATTTGTATGCCTTTTGTTTGTTTAATCATGTCACTTTTATGCTTAAATTAAATTTGTATGCCTAAGCTGTTCAACCTCCACCAAGTGCTTGTTCTCTTCTTGTAATTCTGATTTTTTCTTCTGTGCACTTGTTTTACCTATTTTCTGATTTGGCAATAGAGATCCACCAATGCTTATCTCTCCTTGGAATCATCTATGCATGTACCTAGGTCTTATTAGGATTAAGAGATATCTTTATAAATTGATTTAAGTTATGATGACCTATATAAGTCATCATAGATATATAAGAACCAGTTTAGTCTCAAAGACCAAATTTATATCACTTAAAGACATTGTATAAATAGGTAATCTGTATTAGTTTCATAATTTTTCACTCAGTTTGAGATATTTCCATGTAAACATCGCGGAAAATAAATTTCAGCCAATTTTGAAAATTCATATACAAGAAAGGACTATGTTCTCAAAATTGAAATGTTCACAGCTAGTACGACTAAGAGTAAGATATATAAGAAAAAATAATTAAAAGTTATTCTTTTTCCTTTATATACTTTTATCTTGTTGAAAATCTCGTTTTTTATTCATTTTTGAAAATTTTCATCACTATTTAGGTAATGAATTGTGAGGGGAGGGGAGGAGGGGGAGGGAGGAGATACAAAGCATTTCCTTATCTCACTGTAATCTTTGTTTTGATTTGATATAAAATTACTACAGGAATCAAAAAGATTTTCCCATCACATGTTTTCACCCTTGAAGCTGACTTAAAATGGCTGCAACACTAAAAGTATAAGCCCAAAATCTTTTTTTTATTTAAGGTTTTACATTCATGAAAGGATAGAGAATAACTAGTCAAAAAATCACAAAAATCAAAAATTTGGAGCAGCAAAATTAATGAAGACTGGACGATTTGAAATGGATTGGCCTATATAGCAATATATTATAATAGACTTATTTTTATAAAATATTCTTTTAAGAAAAAAATTAATAACACATAATATTTACTTTTTTTTTTTTTTATTATTTATTATAGAAATTTACAACTGTATTTATACAATACATCAAGTAAATGGGATAGATATGAGATTAAGACACATGATTGTCCTGTGAAGAAACTACCCATTGGTAGAACTCCAATGTCCAATTTACGGTAAGAGGTCTCTTGGCCATCTTCTTTTAAGTCGCCTCGGTGGATTGTCAAGAATAGATGTTGAGGAAAGGTCACGGATAAGCGGGTTTGAGTGGGCAGGAAGTTTGGAATGGAAGGATGTATATCTGGATCGGGCTAAGTCTTCAACTAATGGGATATTTAGGTCTTTATGGATAATTTTATTTGTAACAAAGTATGGAGCATTAAGGATTTTTCGAAGGATTTTGGATTGCAGGGATTGGATGCGAAAGGAGTTTGATGGTTTAGTGGACCCCTATAACTCAATGCCGTAGGTCCACATAGGCCTTGTAATGGTTATATAAATGAGTCGTTTGTAGTAAATAGGAAGTTTTGAGCATTTGTCGAGTAAGTGTTGTAGTAATCGGTATCTACGCGCAGTTTCCTGTCGTTTCAGTCTAGTATGAGGGTTCCATGTGGGGCGTTTGTCTAGGTTTAGTCCGGATCTGTTCAACAGGAGTAAGTAAGATATTGTTAAAGGATACGGTGGGGCAGGAAGTCATAGGTTTATGACATAGAGTGAAGGTTATTTGATAGAATTTATTTTAATTCTCCAGTTCTGACACCATTTTTCAATGGCTGATAATATTTACTTAAAACTCATTTTACTCTCAGGGTATGGTATGGGTTCTTGACAATCAGGCACAAATGTATAATACAACTTTTTAATCATAACAACTAACAAAAATAACACAAACAATATGCAGGCTAACCAAGATCCCTCTTCATATTCAGCAGCAGCTCCTGCCTCTCTCAGGTCATAACTTCCACTCAAAACTAACTGACTTACCAGGTATAAAGATACCTGCCAATTTGTGCCTGCTAGTGACCTTTTTTTCTTAGCATCCAAAATGGTTGCTATGTTTGTAAAAAAACAACCAAATAGGAGCTGTTATTTAAATTTAAATTTCACTTTTATCCTATTGTTAGCCTGCCTAACACAATAATCAAATTATAAATAAATAAATACTATAATTATTAAACAAATGTGTGTATTACAATATACTTAATACATGGCCCATCTGCAGCTGCTTGAGCATATTCTGAATTGAACTAAATTCAATTAAAACAAAAAAAGTAGAAAAGCTTCAGAAAGATCAATTGTTGGTTGGTTATTTGTATTTTTTGGCCATAAAAAATCTCGGCCATCAGTACCAAGGATCACTAGTTTATTATTTTGTCTATATTTATTTTCATTTATATTTATAATTTTTAGTTTGATGAGTCGTTATTATTTTATAAAAATAATTAATATTTTTTATTGGAAGAATGTAGTTAATCAACAAAACACTAAACATTTCTCACCTTAATGCGGTGTTTCCTAAATCTTATATTGTAAGTGCATGGAGCTGGAACATCAGTATCAGCTAAAGCAAGTGCATTGGCAGAACAGTTAAATGGTACACGGCATCCTGTGCATAAAAAGTTCGACAGCAAGTCATTAGTCTAATCTGAAAAAGACAAACAAAAATAAAATATTTACCTGTGTAAATTAGAAGCACAAATATTTACGTTTCTGCTTTGGTTTTGGGTAGGGATTGTATGATGCAGGTGAAACATTCTTAGATTCTGCTGTTAGAGAAAAAGGATCAGCTCTTGGAGCACGATTCCACATTCTTTTCTCAAAATTTATTTATCTTCTGTTTTATAAATAAGATAATTAATGAAAACAATAATTAACAGAAAATATGTTTTTTCCTGATCATTATATTGAATATCACCACAAATTATTGTTTTATAATTAAATCTCCCTTAATCCTCTACTCTAGAAACTATCCTGTCAGACAATTTGATGCTATTCACAGGTTAATACTGTTTCCATGGTTACAATGACACATGATAGTTATCAATATTTAACTTTGTGTTATTTTATAGTTTTACAAGCCAAGCCTTTCTCCAGGATATACCATGGTTTTTTTAGGATCTTGAAATAAGCTCTATTATGTTTTTGTTAAACGAAATGTTAACACTTTGAATTATTTAAAAAAAACTAATTATAATTGAACATGTGTCTACGGAAACTTTCACACAAAACATGGATACGATTCTCAATATGCTTAAATATATTTCTTATAAATTGGAATAGTATCTTTACTAATTAATTGATTAAGACAATTTTTCTTCCAGATGGTTAGAAATTTCATTGTCATTAAAATTATTAGTTATAGTTTTTGAGTTATTCGAAAACCAAATTTATTTTACATTTGAGGGATATTATTTTTTAATCTCTTAGAGGACAAATTTACCCAAATCCAGCCAGATTGCACATCTAGACGGTAAGACGAACCTCCGGGAAAAATTTTAACTTCACAACTATAGTCATTTTTGAAAAATGCGATGACCAGAAAATCGTTTGAAATGGCACTTTCTTTTATACATATAGATATAATTAATTTTCATCGTTCAAACTGAAAGATTTCAATCATTTACTAGTCTTTGTTGAAACTATTCTGTACAGACTGTAAATTCATCATTATTTCTAAGGGAGTGTCCTAATTTGAATTTAATAAAAAAATATTATTTTCATCTTTTTTTTTTTTTTTTTTTCTTTTTTGGTTCAATTGTTCGGAATAATTCGTTTGTGGACTTATCAAACACTTTATGTTTGTTACATGCTTCCTAAATAAATTCTAGACCTTTCAAATACGATAAGGATGGAGATTACACTGGCACTGATGATAATGGGGTATTAAGTCAGGAAGTGGACCTATAGAATATATTTTTAGAGGAAAGGGGTGCGTAGTATGCCAAGAAATAATTTGAAATTAATCTCTAAACAAACCAGCTTATAAATTACCATTCTCTTAGGCTTAGGATCACTGAACGGTTTCTAGGCTAATAGGTTTGCATGATCAACTACCAGTTTTTATCCCCAATATTTCGGTACCTCCTTTATAGAGGCTGGATGAGCTCCTAGTCTCCTGAATTTAGAATCAATACATGGCTGATATTACAGAGTTAACAATTTCCCAGTGACAGCCAGACTTCAATCCTGAATCTGGAGGTAGAAAACATTGCCCTGTCAACTCAACTATCTCATACTCTAAATTTATGCATTAGGTTATCTTTAATATGAAATATAAATATACCTTAAATGTAGGTTGATTTGAAGGTCCGTCATTGGCCGAACTGAGAAAAAAGCACAATGTTCTTTGCTAACCTTCTGGACACACTTTTTAACTTAATCTCGACAGTTTACATTATGGCAAAGCACCAAGCATACAGTGAAGAATAACAAGAAGTTCAATAGATTTCTACAAGGAGTTGTACTAGAGGTTTTGTTTTATTTGCACAAACATGTGCACTTACTCAAAAAAGTTTCCATACAGCAAGCTTTTATTTTGCAGAGCTACTTATTTTCAAATTAACAATTTCCTGATGTACAAATTATTAATACTAATATTAGATAAAGAAATATATTTAATTATTTTCATTTCATCATTAATATAAAACGAGGTAGAATGTCATTTGTTATTGGTAGATCAAAAAAGTTTTGATACACTTTCAATATTAATCTTATTTATTATACTACGACCGTCTTTTCAGTGTTATATGTATAAATTTATCTTGATAATCAAATCTTAGTTCAGTATTAACTTTACTTGGGTCTAGGAAACTGATTTCTTTTCAATAAGCAAATTTCTCATGATTTGAGAGAGCTCATGGTTTGTAGGGGTTATCTGTAAGAAAAAATGCTTATTTGTTGAATAAGTCACATGCTTCTGTACAGTATGGACTACAAAGCATAGAGAGTTAAAATATTTGGACGATAGAACACGTGCTGAAAGAGATCAGACTGGAGAATCACCACAGGAGAGCCATCCTTGCTGAAGTCCATGTGAATCCTCACACTACCGACACCTCAATGGCCATCATAATAAATAGGTACTGTGGGATTAAAGTCCACCAAGAAACATTCAAAAATATTCTAAAAAGAGAAGGATTCAGTGTCAAGTCACAAGAAGAAAGCCCTTCTTCAGTAAATTAAACCAGAAGAAGCGACTGTAATTTGCTAGGGAGGTTTGTAACCCGGGAACGGGTCATATTCTCTTGCGGAACCAACTTAAATATTTTTGGGCCAGATGGAAGGTCAAAAGTGTGGAGGAAATCAAGATCAGCTTTCGAAACTAAGAATTTATTTATGGGTGAATGGAAACTTTTTTGAGGGAGTGTATCTTTTAAATCTCTTAAACTTATACTTGAGAAAACTGTTTACTTTATTTACAAGGGTTTAGCAAGTACCTATTATAAACATTATTTGATAGTGTACAGTTATAAAACTGTTCTTCTTATTTCTGTTAAAATTTTTATTAAAATTTTCAAAAGAACAACAGGTGTCCTGACCATGAGTATCAAAACCTATATTGGCCTAGCTTGGAACTTTCATCAACAGATGAAAAGAGTGATTACCTTAAATCAAGCCACAGTGACAAGGTTTTACTAAGGACGGTAAAGAGGAACTGGAAGCTGACAAAGAACCTTAAGAAGTAGACCAATTACTTCTTACAATACCAATAATTCCAAAAAAAGATAACCTCATAAACCATTCCAAGTAGGGAATTTGGTTGTTATAAAATGGAATGGGCTCAGTTTCCTAATACTGGAGTAGCTGTTGATATGACAAAGGAAGTTTTGCAGTGGCTAACAAGAATGAATTCTTTATTCTATAAATTGTCTACTATTAATAAAATCATTTAACTTTCTAAACCAATGATAAGAGGAGTGTTTTCATTCCTCTGTCAGCAATGTTTCAGACACAAGCTAGGTCTCATACACACTTTTACATAAATTTAAGCTATTTCTGTAAAAATAATATGTTAGATAAAACTTTAAATAAGCAATATTGCTGTTCTTCAATATTTTAATTATATATCTATTTATTTCTTACTATAGCTAAGTACTATAAATTCCTCCCTATGGGAGAGGCTTTTGTCAATAATTATGTCAATAAAGCTATTATAATTTTTTAAAATTAAAATAAATAGATTTTCTTTTGATTAGCCACTGTGGCTTAAAAGTAACATTAGATGAAAAGAATAGATTTTCTTATGAAGCCAAGTCTTCTTTAAACTCTAGTTAGTAATTCGATAATTTTACATAGGTAAAACAATTAAATTAAATATATAGAAACAATTATTTAAATACAACATCTTACATTGTGGTGAACCTGTATATTTAACTTTATTATTTCAATAATTTAACATTAAAACAGTAAAGCACTATTAATTAAAATATTGTATATATGCACATATTTTTCTGTTTTCTCTTTTGTCTAGTTTTGTTATTATTGATTAGAATTATTATTATGAGAAGCTACCTTTTAATGTACCATTATTCACTATTGTTCACTTTTTTATTTTCTATTATTTTTTGTTTGTTTTATGTTTTTACTCTAAGACACTAAAGTTCTTTTTGTATGTTTTGTAAAATTATTCAAAAGGGACTTGTCCCAGAATAAATAAAGAATTTATTATTATTATTAGTATTAAAACCACTTAGGGCCAAAGTAACCTAAGCACAAAGGGAATCTTGGGCCTAAAATAAAAAATAAAGACGATAACATTGCTCTGAAAAACATATATAATTATTCAAACATTAAATAGATAGTAGTCTAGATGTTTAAAAAGGTTACTATAGCACAGAATTTGGAAAATAAAAAAATTATTGGACAAAACATTCGATTATTCTATTCTGTTTTCAGTATATTGACAAGAAAACAAGAAATCCAAAGTTCATAAAAATGAATAAAATAATTCAAAAATACTGATGACTCCCTTCCAAACTAAATATGGGGGTTGATTAACCTTAGAATTTTTGATCTAAAGATAAGAAACATGAGCACCTTGAAAAATGGAATATATATATACAAATCATATAGGGTTTTGAATTCAATAAATGAGGATCGATATTATTTTGTACTTTGAGCCTGTAAGTGTTGATCACGCTCAACTGCCAAATGCTTCCATCAATTTATGAGTATTCACTTTATGGAGGCTTTGCTGGCACCAGGAGAATGTCCCTGCCCAGGTACAATGCAATTTATTGTGCCTCAGCTTAGTTTGATCCAGCATGCAGATCAGCTAGAGAATAAAGTATCTATTACCCATAGTACCTCACTTCCTACTCACGAGTACTATATTTCATAAAAATGGGTCTACTTATTCAATTATGAGATTCAATTGTGGGATTTTTCATGCTTATAGTGCAGGTTATTAGTAGAAGAAATCCATGCATAATTTAATCAAATACAGGGTTATATTTGCATACAGAATAGTTACTTTCTAATTTTTATGATTTTCGTGCCATTTTGAAAAGGTACTGAATTTAATAACAACTATTCAACATTCTTAAAATATTTGATGCCCTTAATCAAATGACAATTTTAATATATTAATTTCTATCAATGAAGCTACTTCTAAGTTTTAGTTTATATATAGGTCTCATTTATAAATTTTGTATTTTTATAGAATAATATACGGGTCAATCAATTTTAAGTCGTCCAGACTTTGTCACTCAATTTTTATTTTAATGATTTTTTAACTAGTTTTCCTCTATCTTTTCATGAATAAAAAAGCTCAGATAAAGTTTTTTTTTCTGGTAAGTACTTTTAGTGTTGCAGCCGTTTTAAGTCAGCTTTAAGACTGAAAACATGTGTTAGGAAAATCTGTCTAAATCTGGTAATTTTGCAAATATCGAGTAAAAAACAAAAACTAACTATAATATAAGGACATGTTTTATATCTTTGGCCCTTACAACTAATTACCTGAAGGTGAAGAAAGTGGTTAAAAAGATTCTCAAAAATGAATAAACTTTAACGAGTTTAAAATCTATAAAGTAAAAGAGATAACCTTTGATTATTTTTTCATACATAGCTTAGTCAAAGCCCTAATTACTGTAAAAATTTTGATCAAGAGAAATTAGTCCTTTTTTGTGAATGAATTTTCAAAAATGGCAAAAAATCATTAAAATAAAATATCTTGAGCAGCAAAATGAATAAAAATTGGACGATTTCAGATGGATTGACCCGTATATAACATTCCTTCTTTTAAATAAATAAATTTGTTATATCTACCTTTGGATTATGCAGTAGACTGCTTTCCATGTACATCATTATATACAAAAGTGAACAACTGAAGTAGAGTTATTTTCAGTACAGGACCGCAAAGACAAGAAATGTAGTTCAAATCATGTGAAAGGAGGGTCTCACTACCTAAAAGTTGATTTTCACTGCTAGACTAAAACAAAACAGATTAATGTATCCAATGTGTTTTCTTCATTAAAAATAATTAATTAGAATAATTATTAATAAATAAATTCCTTTTAATTTTCTAACTTCATAGTTTAATACATGTATCTCTTTAAGACTTTTTTTTTGTAAAATTAATTATATATACTTGTTAATATTTTTGTTTATGAAAATATCATAATCAAATGTCTGTTGATCTAAGTCAATGATAGTTTGGCTAAAATGAGATTTTTGCAATTTATAGAAAATGAATACACGTACTCAAGATATATTCATGTCTAACAACTGAACTTATTTGCAATGATATCTACAAAGCTAAATTTTTTTTTTCTCTGATTTTAAATCCCTCCTTAGTTAAAAAAAAAATTGACTAAAGTCTAAAAAAATTCTATTAAGTCATGTATCAATTTAATATCATCATATTCTTTTTCTGGATATTTAAAAATACATTATTTTTATTGAGATAAAAATTACCTATATAATTTTTTTTTTTTTCAGTTTCAGTTTCCCTTGTTCGTTGTGTTGAAGCTGAACTAAAAAAAACAAACAATATTTTCTTCTCATCATTGTCGTAATTGTTCTTTTGTTTGAATATTTGTTAGATAAATATCAGGCCGTTTTACAAAAGAAATTCTTGAATATATTGGATATATCATAGTACGGGACAAAAAATTAATACAGCAAATAATATGATCAATAGAGCAAAGATACTAACTGATGACAACCACATGGATAAGGGAAAATCAATAATATTTGGCATACTAAAACAAAATTGGTATCCGATGAAAATGGTCAAAAAATTATGGTACAAAAATAAAGTGAATGAAGACAATAGTACCAATGGACAAAATATTGACATTAAAAATTTACAGGGTAGTAATAAAAAAAATCAAGATGGTATAATAGATATAAAAAATAATAATATTTAAAAAAAAAATGAACTAAATCTGATCACGAATTATTTTAAAATAGATAACAAAATAAAACCAAAAGAAAAAGATACCAAAATAAATGATCCAGAAAATAATAAAGAATGCAACAAAATTCACAATACATATCCTAAAAAATATTATTCAGTAACGTATATAAAAAATCTAACTAATAAAGTAGAAAAAACATTTAAAAAATATGTTGTAACCGAAATTAAATTCGGGAAAAAAAATGTAAATAAAATTGAAAAACTTTATACTAAAACTAAGGACGAAATACCAAAACAAAAGATGACAAATGTCATATATAAAATAGATTGTAAAAATTGTGCAAATAAATCATATTATGGACAAACGTCACAATGGCTCCATAAGAGAATACAACAACATAAACAAAACTGTAACTCGAAATGCACAAAATAAAAATTGGCTACAGGTCTGTCACAACACTGCGATAAATATAAACATATTTTTGATTTTGATAATATCTCGGTCCTACATAAGGAAGAAAAAATAAATAAAAGGAGAATCATAGAATCAATTTATATAACAAAAAATTCAGAAAAATCAGTGAACCAGCAAACAGACGTTGACAACCTGAACACCTTTTATGCAAGTGCTATTGACAGAGTAAATATATAAATTCTTTGGCATCCCCACTCCAAGTTTAGTCGCGCACGAGAACACCTATAAGACGGCCGAAAACTGTTGAGTAAGTTGCTAAAAATGTTTCTTTTCTTTTTTGAATAAATAGATCCCTTTTTCAATTGATGATGAAAAATAATATGATATTTTTGAATACAGTTTTTTTTTTTGAAAAATGATATTTAAAAAAAATTATGACGACGCTGCTGAAAAGCGGTGAAATGAAATGATAATTAACATGGATATGCATGGTAGGTGACATAATTATTAAAAATAATTTATTATGTGTTGTAATTAAATTGTTGAAAATTTATAAATGCAATGAAACTTTAATTGATTACAGAAGCTTGAGAATGGCCCTAGAGGCTGAAACGTTGCGATGACTGGATTAAATAAATTGTTTTAAAAAAAATATATCCAAGAATTTCTTTTGTAAAACGGCCTAATATTTATCGAACAATATTTTCTGTTCAACATCATTCTATTTTTAACAGTACATCTCAATAAGAATTGAAAAATCTAGATGAAATGCAGAATAAGTATTTTGCATAACAGGAAATATAACATCAATGCATAAGGTGTCTATATATAGTTTTTTTTTGTTTTTTTTTACATATTACTGAATTAATTATATGCTTAGAGTTATTAGTACAATTTGAGTTTATGTTTGATTCATCTTTTGTTGATGTTTGATTTTCTTTTAGTTTATCTATACATATTATTATTCCTTGAAGAAACACTTACCATTTTTTAAACCTTTATTTATTTAATTGCAAAAACTTTATTTAATCATTGATTAAATTTTTTCTTATAATAATATTTCAAAATCAATATGTTTTACAAAATACTACTAAAAGTTAAAAAATATTCATTATTTTCCACTGGGACAGGGAAGAACTTTGACTATCTATAATTGTTATTCATATTTAAAATTATTTATTACTTTTAACCACAAATCATAAACACTTTAACTATAGATTAAGGTAACAATTTTAATCTCATTACACTTTATGACAAAAAAATAGTTATTCTGAAAGACTTTGTCGTGTTCCCGCTATGACATTTATAGAATATAAAATAAATTAAATTGCGTAAAACATCTTTTTTCATGCATATTTTTTTTTTTTTAAGGTATGTATTTATGATTCAGTATGGTGTGCATGTGCTAACAAATAATTTGCATTCAATTATTTTCATTAAGACATCCATATTGCTTATTAGTAATTATATATGTATGTACAGTTTGACATTTTTAGATAAATAAAGTTACAACAAAAGAAACAGTTTATACAAGATACCTTCCTTAAAATTTTCTTAGAAAATATAAAGATACACTTTTCCAACTTTCTCTCTCTTTTATTCAATTACTTACAAGAAGAAATTCTGAGCTTATCTGAAACGGTTAATTTATAATCTATTGATTTTTCTAAAAAATTCTAAACAAATAAGTAAATATAGAGGAAAGTTGTATTATTGGCGTTTGTCTATAGTCAGTTTAGTTTCTCATTCAATTCCATTAGTTAGTTTTGAGAGACTTAAAAAGAATAAAATAAACTTTACCACTTCATTCATACACTTTCTAGACCAATGGCTTTGCAATAAGATGATTAAGCTGAGATCACACTCAGACACCAGGTTTTTTCCTTTTTTGGGTACCCATTTTAAGAGCCGGGGTGTGCCGCAGGAGGGTAACCATACCCCTCATAGTAGACTAGTGCCTGTCCAACTATGCTGCTTCTTATAAAATTAGACAAAACACTAAGAATATCTTATGAAGAATAAAGTAAAGAACTTAATAACTTTACTCTATCTTAGAATTAACATAAAGATATATGTTATTTGTCGCACAGTAATATCACTCGTATTACTTGATGATATAAAAATGGTATTGGGTTGTTTCACATGAAATGTCCGTTTTTATAGTTTCTGAAATACATAAAAGATTTTGCAGTCTCTGTTGTTTTCTTCCGAATGTTTACATATTTAAAGTAAACAGTTACTAATCCTCTACCTTTGTATTATAAACATTAGCTCCCCAATCAATTACCCACTTTTTTGTACACCTCCAAATATGAACATGGAAACACGCGATTTTCCAGTAATATTTTTGTACGAGTTTAAACTCGGCCATTCCGCAGCTGAAGCCGCTAGAAATATTTGCAAGGCGTTTGGGGAAGGGAGTGTTAATGAATGGACCATTCGCCGTTGGTGTGCTAAGTTTTTAGCTGGGGATACCGACTTGGAAAACTTGCCCCGAGGAAGACCTTCGTCCGTAATAGACAACGATGTCCTCAAACATCCAGTAGAAGAAAACCCCTACCAAACAGTTACAGGACTCTAAATGTCAGAACTCTCTCAGCACAACTAAATGTAAGTGCATCTATCGTTTCCAGACATTTAAAGTGTATTGGGAAAGTAAAAAAGCTCGATACATGGGTACCTCATGATTTCACTGAGCGGCAGCAAGACCCCATGTTTCAAAACATACCGAACAACAATTGAAAGAACTGGGCTACGAAGTTCTTCCGCACCCACCATATTCTCCTAACTTGTCTCCAACAGATTACCACCTGTTCAGGAATTTAGACAACTTCGTCAAAAGAAAACTTTTTTAAAATGATGATCAAGTGAAAAGTGCGTTTTCAGATTTTGTTTCACTTCAAAGCCCAGAGTTTTCAGTTCAGGGATAAAAAGGTTGGTGTCACATTGGGAAAAATGTGTAGAAAAAGAAAGTAAATACTTCGAATAAAATTATCTTGTTTTCATATCGTATTTTTAATAAAAATCCTTTACCTTGAAAACCGACATTTCATGTGACACAACGCAATAAAATTCTAAGAAGTCATATTTTTAAAACTATTGTGAACAAAAAGTTGATGTAGATACCTAAACTCGACCCCAGGTTGGTTGATTTGAAAAAAAAATTAAATAATTAGTAGGTTCCTTAATCTTCCAAAATCAGTTTATTACACAAAAACATTAAAATGAGTCAACGTTTCAGGGGCCTTCCCCATCATCAGGACTCAATAAAATACATCATCAAATTATCAATTAACATTATAAAATAACCAAATGAAAAACTAAATGGTATTTATAAAATAAATTGTATAGATTGTGATAAGATATACATAGGAGAAACCTATGTGTGAAACACAGTAATAATTGCAAAAATAGTAAAAGTATAAACACCACAGCACTGGCACAACACAGTATTCAGCTTAATAACCATTTTGATTATGAAAAACCTACAATTTTGAAAAATAAAATAAATTAGTTTTAATAGAGAAACAATCGAATCTACATATATAAACAAAAATATAAAAGATACCATAAATTGTAAAACAGATTCAAAGCACCTTAGTTCTCACTATGCAGATGCAATAGGGAAATTAAATTTGTAAACATTACCTTATTTACCTATATTTAATAATAAATCAGTGTGTACTTTCTGCAGCAAATATGATGGACTCTCATCATGGATAATGGGGCCATTAATGGGGCCAAAGAATATGTCAGTTTAGATGGGTGATTTTCCTTAGTGGTAATTTAAAAAAAAGAAAATCAATTTTAATGACATAAATTATTGACAAAGTTTTAATCAAAAGTGGATAATCTTTTAATTTTTAAATGACTTTCAGATAAATATATTTGATGTAACATTGGTATATATAATTTTTGTTTGTTTATTTAACGTCACTTTATGCTACTAAGGCTAATTGGACAATGCTACAGTGGGGGTCCTAAATTTTGCCTATCCAGGTTTTATTAGGATAGGGATCTTTAACAAGTACCTGACATCAGGCTGGGGACCACCTTTTAACGTCCCCTCCGAAGGACGGCATAACTAAGGATTTTTTACTCCCATTAAAAAATCCCAGGACCCCTGCGGCTTTGAACCCCTGATCTTTGGCATAGGAAGCTGTTAGCATATATAATTTTTATAATGATTTTAATTAGTATATAAAAAAGTTATTTTATAATGTTTATTGATTATTTTTTGATGTATTTTAGTGAGACCTGATGATGGGGCAGGCCTCCGAAATGTTAACTCGTTTTAAAGTTCATGAGTAATAAACTGACTTTGGAAGGTTAAGGAACCTACTGATTATTTATTATCAAATTGCATTCTTCCAATTAACCTATCTTAATTTAAAAAAAAAGTGTGTGTGTGGGTATATATATATAATATATATATATATATATATATATATATATAATATATTATATATATTTTATTTATTATATATTAATATAATATATATTATATATTTAAAAATCAGTCACCAACTTGTGGTCAAATTTAGCTAAATTCTAAGGAACCCAAAAAGGGAAAAAACCTGGTGGCTGAGTACGGTCCCAGCTTAATCACTTTATCGCATAGCCATTGGACTGGAAAGTGAATAAATCTATATATACGTATACTTAACCCAAGACCCTGCATTAGTTGTAGAAGTACAGTTTTTTATTTTATTTTTCTCAATTTCATCGATATGTGAATTAGCCAATAAACACCTATTTTTCTCACGGAAGTAAGTTAGATTAAATAACCCCTTGACTGTATCATCAAGTCCTGTATCTGAACTAATTAATACTTGAACTTTTAAATGTCTCCACTTTCATATTATTTGTTCAATACTCTTCTTTCGACATAAATTTAGAAAAGAAAAAGAAAATTAATTGTTTTGATTAATTAACTTGTAAAAACCTAATCTGAATCATTTAAAGAAGAAAACTCTGTACTTAAATTAGGAAATTGAAAACAATGCACAAGATTGAGTTTATGAAATATCTTCTTGGGCAAATAACCTCAAAGTTTATGAGCTATGTGCTTCCAAAATGTGCATTACAGCCACCTAATGTAAATTACTGGAGTAGTATTCAAAATTAAATACCAGAAGGAAGTAAACAATACTGAAATCAGGTAAAAATGGCCTTACATAAAACACTCAAACTGTATTTTCTAACTATTTAGTGATACTAAGTTTTTTTCTATTACATTCATTCTATTGTATGTGTTGAGATTGGGAGGAAGTCTGAGTTTGACAACTTTTCTCTAGTATCTGTAAAGAAAAATTAATTAATTTTAGTATAAATAAAACGGGAGTGGCGTGGGCTAGTGGATAGAGCGCTAGTCTACTGTGCTCCGGGTCCTGGGTTCGAATCCCAGTTGTAACAGAATATTATTTATTCTGTTATTTCAGTCGGAGGGGGAGGAAGGAGAGGGGGGGAACCCTAAGGTATGGAGACCCTCCTGGGGCAAACCCAGCCTCTATAAAGTGGGTACCCAAAAATGGGGAAAAACCTGGCGGCTGAGCGTGATCTTGGCCGAATCACCTCATTGCACGAAAGTTGGCCTAGAAACAGTACAAAGCGCTAATATATACTGAGCCGAAGACCCTTCATGGGATGTAGAGGCACAGGTTTTTTTTTTTTTTTTTTTTTTTTTTTTTTTTTTATAAATAAAACAGTTTTTGTTCCTCTAAAACATCAGAGTATGTGATAATTATTGCAACATTAGGTCAGATTTGAAGTTGAAAATTTGTTGTTAATATTATATTCATTCATATTACTTAACTGTTATTAAAAAATTTAAATATAAATTCATGTTAATTTATTCAAATTTAATGAATTGGCTGTCTGATAATAAGAAAACGTTTATAAGTGTAATTCGGTTTTCTTTTATATCTAAGCAAAAATATGTTTAATAAGTGTTATAATGAAAAGCATAAATACATTTAAAAAAATGTACCATTAATAAATGATTTTAGTCAGGTTTCCTGAAAACAAGAACGAAAATTTGGCCCAAGAACCGCTTCTTGCAAGTATTTTATTCTTTCATAGATAGATAATTAACTATTTATGAAATAAGTCAGATTAGTTTTATCATTTTCTCCTGTATGATGCTGATATGTATAAATAGTTGAAATATAACATTATTATGGAATTAACAAATATATATTCATAAAGCACTCGGAAATATTCACTTTTCTTAAATTACTTTCTGAAGTTTTTATTTTATTTTAGTTTTTTTTAAACCTTTTTAGGAAAAATAAAATAAAATGAGCAGAAGCTAACTATGCATAATTTTGTTGTTTAAGTTTTACTTAATGATTTACTAATTCTAGGTATTTTCTTTAAATGATTCCTTTCATCGGTAAGAAAAAAAATGTTGATTATTATTTTACTCTTTATTTCTTAAAATTTATCTTTTTATGTTTTAAAACAACATTAATTTACAGTGCATGTCTTACATAACTAGCTCTGCTCTGATATTTTTGTGGGAAAGATAACATGCTTTAAACTCTTATATTACATTTAAAATAGACAATACAGATATGGTGAAAGACATCAATAACATTCCTTACCTCAAACAATTGTCTACCATGAATGACCAAGGACCTTCCATCACAACCAAATTGTTCAAAAGTTATTGTCACAAAACATCTCGCCTAACGACTAACTACTAAGTAGGCTGTAAACTATTGTAACGATACAGTTAAGCTATTTCTTTAAAGCTATATGTACATAACCTCTGCTCGACATATTTTTTTTTTTTTTTTAAACCCGTTGCTCCGAACTGGTGGATCCCTTCTTTTCCAAGAAATCAGGGCCGAGTCGCTAATACCAAAGTAACTAAACTATAATGTTCACTGCGCCAAATTAACTTAAACAAATGTTCCATTACAGTTGAGATCATGACAGTAGGTGCGGAAATCTTGGAAATTGTTATTTGATGGCAACGGTGTTCTGAGAGACATTGTCCTCAAGTTGGGGTCTGGCCTCTTTGGTTTGACTGGGACTCCAGCAGATATTGTCATCCTCTTTGTCGGCACCTTTTGAGTGCCATTGCCGATGTCTCTAGAGCTGATAGTGAACTGAGTTCTGTAATCGTATCGAAGGGTCGAGCAGCATGAACGAGAAGATACGATAGCCTTGAATCCGGCTCTGAACTTCTTGTTGAAGAACGCATATAAGATGGGATTGATGCAAGAATTTGAAGTTCCAAGCCATTGTGCTATGGGAAGGAAGAACTCGATTATCGCCAATTCCACAGAGCCGATCTCACCACCGAGTTTTACCCTGCTGCATATGATGTACAGTGGAAGCCATGAACAAGCAAATAGGAACTATCACAACAAGCAACATCTTGATAACCTTCATCTTCGACTTCTGTATCAGTTGTTCTCCGTGTGCATGTGTTTCTCCTGGCAAGGTTCGAGTGACCACACGCTTCCATATCATTATATAACATATCGATATCAGAATCAACGGGAGGATATAACACATGAAAAGGTGAGCAACTATGAAGTAAACGCTTTCGCTGTATCGATCTGGCCATTCTTCAGTACATGTCTGAAACAGAAAGAAAAAGAAAAAAGAATTAACATTGAAAATAATAAATGCAATATATATTAATTAACATAAGTTAGGTTGACTGCATTTTTATTGATATGACTTTGTCGAGGTATGGATATTATAATGGACAAGAAAGGGTATCAGAAGGCCTCGACAATTGCGTGTTCATGCAAGGAAGAGAGAAAGATGGAGATGGAGCTCGCCGCGGTAGAAGCACGTACCGCAGCACCTGGTGTGAGATTACTCTGCCAGGTAGGGGACGAACCCCTACCTACCACTTAACAGAGGGGACTGGCTAGGAAGGGATACACCCCGTGTGGTAGTATTCTCCTCCTATGAGGAGGATAGAAAGGAAGCAGGAGAGAAGGTATTTGAAGATATTAAATAAAGATAGACCACGTTATGTTACGAAATGCAGAGATTCTCTGACTTAAGGAGATACCACTTGGTAGAAGCAGGTTGTTGTTCTGAAGAGCTGAGCTGACTGTTGGGGATGTTAGTCATTTATGTTACTAATTTACGTGAGAGCTTTTCTGCCAAAGAGAGTCTTGGCCCTAGGTCAAATTACCTCGAATGGTTCATTTATTCTTATAAATCAGCGACATAAACACAAATATTAGCAATGGTGTTAATGTGTTACAATGTACGTCTTCATATATTCGGCCGGTGACCCAAGTAGCCGCCGCTAGCGCTATCTGTGAGCGAGCGCGTGAAACGCGTTTAAAGCTATTTATGTAGATAACAGTATTAAGTGAGAATAGGTTAAAATTTAAGGCCTTTCCTTACTAACTAACTGTGCCTCAGTTGGTTGATATTCAAATTGAGACAAATTCAACTGTTTAGAATAGACGTACTTTAAGATTGTTGTAATAAATGTATTCATGAGCTTCCATAGACAAGGTTTCATTTGATTTCTAGGCGTTAAAAGTATTCCTTCTGTAATTTTATTCTTAAATTAATCATTGAAAGCTTCAATATATTCAAGATACGAATAGGCTCACAATGTTCTAATTCTATGTTTCTAATTATATACGAATTAGTTGACAGTTAAGGAAGGAATTATTCTGAGTGGCAGTCAGTAAATGAAACAACTAAATAGCTTCAACTATATATTGCTTGTCAACGTTTCTACCCTCATTGCAGGTATATCATACTCATCGGAGTGTATCGCGGGCGAATGGAAACTGAGTTTGAAACGTTGTTAAATAAATATTTGAAACTATTTATTTGTTTCATTTACAAACTGCCACGCGGACTAATTCCTTCCAGCGATTTATTTTTAATTTTTTTTTTTTTTTTTACATCTAAATATAAAACTTTCATATAGAAGAGCTGAAAAATTTTACTGTAAAGAAATTTAGTAGAAAAAAAAAACACACAGAAACAGAGAAAAAGGACAAATCCTAGAAAGGAGTTAAACCATGTTCTCCACTCGACGGATAAAACTCTGAAAAGTTTAAAAGGAAGAAGGGCAAAGGAAATAAAAATTGCATGAGTTGCCCTAAAAGGGACGGCTGAGGTCAAGGAAAGAGTCCTTAAAAAAGCAACACCTCGCAGCTAAGATCAGGAATAAGGCTTTACTTAACTAAGTCCTAAAGATAACTGTTTGAATTAGAATCTACAGGGTTTATCTTGCTTTCTTAATTATTTCGGCTTCAAAGTCAAAAGTTTCTCTCTTTTTTTTACTACATAAATTTTGATTAGTCTATTATTTATTAACGTAAAGAACGGCATGGTCTAATGAATAGAACACTAGTCTACTGTACTCTGAGTGTCGGATTTAAACACCGTCTATGGCAGAATAATTAAATCTATTATTACAGTCATGGGATATAGAGACCATTCTAGGGCACACCCATTCTCTATAAAGTGGTTACCCAAAAATGTGGTAGATGCACGATAGTATTTCAATGAACTCTTGCTTCGGCCCGTACCAGATATCACACCTTCCGTGAAAAACTCCACTTCCACTCTAATCCATTAGTTACAATCCTTACTTCCTATTCCATTCCTGATAATACTCCGAGGCGTCTGAAAAGAAGATTGCCTCCAGACCTTCTTGTTTAGACTCGCTACTCAAGAGTGCTGCCAATGGGCATTACATAAACATTTGATGTTTATTTCACGTGTTTTATAATTTCAGCATATTTACTTGTATTTTATACAGTTGTAAATTTCAATAAAAATATAAATAGTAAATAAACTTTTACTAAGTGTGTCGGGAGATATGCATATGCTGTTGGGTTGTTTCACATGAAATGCCCGTTTTTATTGTTTCTGAAATACATAAAGGATTTTGCAGGTCTCTGTTGTTTTCTTCCGAATGTTTACATATTTAACGTAAACAGTTACTAATCCTCTACCTTTGTATTATAAACATTAGCTTCCCAATCAATTACCCACTTTTTAGTATACCTCCAAATATGAACATGAAAACACGCGATTTTCGAGTAATATTTTTGTACGAGTTTAAACTCAGCCATATAGCAGTTGAGGCCACTAGAAATATTTGCAAGGCGTTTGGGGAAGGGAGTGTTAATGAACGGACCATTCGCCGTTGGTTTACAAAGCTTTCAGCTGGGGATACCGACTTCGAAAACTTACCCCGAGGAAGACCTCCGTCCGTAATAGACTACCATGTTCTCAAACATACAGTAGAAGGAAACCTCTACCAAACAGTTAAAGGACTCTTAGCACAACTAAATGCAAGTGCATCTACCGTTTCCAGACATTTAAAGTGTATTGGGAAAGTAAAAAAGCTCGATACATGGGTACCTCATTATCTCACTGAGCGGCAGCAAGACCCCATGTTTCAAAACATACCGTGCAAAAATTGAAAGAACTGGGCTACGAAGTTCTTCCGCACCACCCATATTCTCCCGACTTGTCTCCAACAGATTACCCCCTGTTCAGGAATTTAGACAACTTCCTCAAAGGAAAACTTTTTGAAAATGATGATCAAGTGAAAAGTGCGTTTTTAGATTTTGTTTCACTTCAAAGCTCAGAGTTTTTCAGTTCGGGGATAAAAAAGTTGGTGTCACGTTGGGAAAAATGTGTAGAAAAAGAAGGTAAATACTTAGAATAAAATTATCTAGTTTCCATATCGTATTTTTAATAAAAATCCTATGGCATTTGTCGATGTTACACCTTATATAGCTCAGAAATCTTTTCAGAACATTCTCATGTATCATGCCTTCTAAATTACAAGAAAAAAAAAAAAACTTTAATTTTTTTTTTTTTTTACTTCATTTGGCGACAGGAAGACCGGGCTGGTTTTGGTAATGTAAAACCTTACGTTCCACGTTTAACTTTCCTTATGAAGCGTGTGGTTTCGGAGGTTTCAAACTTTCATTATTTGTGATGCCCCAGAATTAATTCCTTTCCATACCACAACATAATTCTGATTAAATGAAAGCTAAAGATAAATGAAGTTAGAGATAAGCACTCAGAGGCATAGAGTATTGCTGATCTATCTACTATATGATAATAACATTAAAATTATAAACTATATAGTTTGGTATTATTATAATATAGTACATTGATACTATACTATATTATTTTGTAAAAAAAAAAATCCCTTTGAGACTCGTATCCCTTAGAGTACTTGCTAAGGGATACGAGTCTCAAAGGGATTTTTTTTTTACAAAATAATATAGTATAGTATCAATGTACTATATTATAATAATACCAAACTATATAGTTTTATAATTTTAATGTTATTATCATATAGTAGATAGATCAGCAATACTCTATGCCTCTGAGTGCTTATCTCTAACAAAGAAGATGCCTATAAGAGCACTCGAAGTACAAGAAAGGAAATTCTTGCGAAGAATTGTGGGATCGAGGATCTTACCAAATGGAAGGCGATGGTATAAACCAAATCGTGAACTCTACCAACACCTAGAAAATCTCACAGATACCATCAGAAGGAGACGTTTGGTTTCCTACGGCCATCTGCAGGGAATAGACCATCACAGGCTATCCCATAAGATCTTGAGAGTAGCCAACAAGGGAAAAGCCACTGGATCCCAGTGGATCAAACAAGATGAGAAGGATCTTACAGAACTTAATATTGATGAAGATATCATCAATTACAGAAGTCGGTACCACCTGAGCATTCAATCGAGAGCTTTCTTTATTACAGAGGTTAGGCACAACGCATCCAAGAAATGGTCCGCAGAACGTAAGGTAGAGTTCAGCGGAAAAATGAAGGAATACTGGACCGACAGAAAAGCTTAAGGTATCGGCAGGAAAGCAACCATCTAACACGACAGAAGTGGAAGACAACAGAATCAAACACAAACACCGTGGTCCTTAGATTACGCAAACGAAAAAATAAAATTGTATCAATATTAAAAAGGTACCAACAACAAGAGCGTGAGAAACAATTATCATCAATCCACTAAAATGGCCACCTTTTTATCACACTCTATAAAAATTGAGTTAAATTTTAAACGGGGTAAACCCGCTGGACTGCACATAAATGACCTTTTTTCATTTAGCGCTTTCCGAAAGTAACATCATTAACGACATCTTTGCCCTACACCTGAGACACCCTATACTACAGTATTCTTTTATAATATTCCGCTAGCCCCGGAGGAACAGATCTAAAATTCAGGACTGAACTGAAACAAGACTGAACCGACAAGAAACTGATCGCCGCTTTTGATTACTTCAACATTTACTAGACATGAGCTGTAATCATCCACTTAACTAGAAAAGGTTCATCTACATGATTATCACCCGGAATTAAGCTTTGTGGTTCTAATAAACCATCGAATTCATCTCGTATCCTATCCTTACAATCAGAAATCCTTCGTAAAATCCTAATCTTTCTTTAATTTGTCACGAATAGACTCATTCCTAAAGACTTCAATGTTGCATATATTGCTGATTTGGCCCAAACTAAGAATCATTCCTCCCTGGTAATCCTAGCTACCAGTGAATTGTTTCGATTCGAATCCTTTTAAAAAGATAATCGAATCAAAAATGGAGGTTCTCTTCCATTTTGAAACGTATGCTGGTTACAATAAATGTCAATTGTTAAGAATCCTTTCAACGAGAATGGCGACTTTAACTTAGAATAAAAAAATCAAATTAAAACAGTCCTTAAAATATGAAAATCGGGCATATCCTTTAAAATAGTAAATTAGTCCTTTTCGGGCGTCTTACTAGTTTTAATCCTTGCTTCCTCTTCTATTACTGATAACCCTCCTAGGCGTCTGAAAATAATATGACCTCGAGGCCTTCTGGTATAGATCACTTGAATGGCCAGTTTTTTAACACATTTTTTTCTGTAGCATATATTTCAGTAAATAAAGAAAAAATAATAAAAGAACTTTCAACATATAAAGTAGGGAGAACGAAATGACAATAACAGTATAACTTTAGTTTCGTAGACAGACATAAATAAGTTTTCTTATTTGTAAACTGAGGAATGTAATCTCCACAAATTTAGTCCCCGACCTGGGGAGAGTTTATACTTTAAACGGAGCAGTAATGTGTCGAAATTGGAGTTAAAAGGGACCTAATGATAAAACTTGCCGCTAAAAGGGAAACGAAACTAAGAGAATTGAAGGAAGAAAAGCATTGGCTAATTGAAGAGAAGACAAGGCTATGACCTTTAAGGACTAGCTACCCCAACACTCGTTAGGCTCTCAAACTCGATTAACACCGCAGTTTATCTGTGTCTCCTCCCGTCGTGTCGTCAAAACCCGATCCAATCTCATTTCCTTTATTTTATAACTCTACCATTATCGTCTATTCTTCTCTGTATTATGTATAAAGTAAAAATAATACCTTTTAAACTTGTATGAAATTCTTTAGAGATGTACTGGAAGGAATTAGTCCGGGTGGCGGTCATTAAATGAAACAACTGAATAGTTTCAACTATTTCAATTATATCCACTTTAGAGATGTAATATGTAATAAAAAGTATTGTCGGATACAATACAAATTAATTGCTTATTTTGGGTTGTTTCACATGAAATGACCGTTTTTATAGTTTCTGAAATACATAAAGGATTTTGCAGGTCTCTGTTGTTTTCTTCCGAATGTTTACATATTTAAAGTAAACAGTTACTAATCCTCTACCTTTGTATTATAAACATTAGCTTTCCAATCAAATATGAACATGGAAACACGCGATTTTCGAGTTCTATTTTTGTTCGAGTTTAAACTCGGCCATTCAACAGCTGAGGCCGCTAGAAATATTTGCAAGGCGTTTGGAGAAGGGAGTGTTAATGAACGGACCATTCATTGTTGGTTTGCTAAGTTTTCAACTGGGGATACCGACTTGGAAAACTTGTCCCGAGGAAGACCTCCGTCCGTAATAGATAACGATTTCCTCAAACATACAGTAGAAGGAAACCCCTACCAAACAGTTAAAGGACTCTTGGCACAACTTAATGCAAGTGCATTTATCGTTTCCAGACATTTAAAGTGTATTGGGAAAGTAAAAAATCTCGATACATGGGTACCTCATGATCTCACTGAGCGGCAGCATGACCCCATATATCAAAACATACCGTGCAAAAATTGAAAGAACTGGGCTACGATATTCTCATATTCTCCCAACCATTCTCCATATTACCACCTGTTCAGAAATTTAGACAACTTCGTGAAGGAAAACTTTTTGAAAATGATGATCAAGTGAAAAAAGCGTTTTCATATTTTGTTTCACTTCAAAGCTCAGAGTTTTTCAGTTCGGGGATAAAAAAGTTGGTGTCACGTTGGGAAAAATGTGTAGAAAAGGAAGGTAAATACTTCGAATAAAATTATCTTGTTTTTATTTTGTATTTTTAATAAAAATCCTTTACCTTGAAAACGGACATTTCATGTGACACAACCCAATACTTTTCGCCCGTTTTTTTTTTCAAGTACAGCCATAAATAGGCTTATTGTACGCCGACCATTATCCTGGTAATATAGACTTATCATCTTAAGCGAATCTGACCAAATTTTAAAAACTGTATAGTTCATACATCTTAGGATCTGATAAAATATACTGGCCACAGTCAAGGTTGTAAAACCGTAGTTATTTATTCACACCTGCATATCACTTTACGTCAAGAACTTAATCGACGATTTGGCCAATTATACAGACTACTGATTGATTCGACCAGTAATGCAAACTTATTTATTATTTAATGGCATTACAACCCTATGCGGGTCTTAGCCTCCTCAAGGAGCCTTCGCCTGTTGACAACTATCTAACGGAGTCGCCCTCCAGTCAACATTCAAGATATTACTCGCATCTTGAGCCGCAGCTTCCGACCATCACAGTCTCGGTCGTCCTCTTCCTCTGCTACGGTCCAACTTTCCCTCGAGCAATCTCTTAACAGGATCATTGCTACTCATTCTCGCCACATGCCTGGCCCATCTGAGTCTGTTCTATAAACTATATCAGGCTCCCCAAACATTTCGTACACTTCTTTGTTGGTCCGTCTTCTCCATTGGCCGTTCACATTAATTCCTTTGAAAATCCTCCGTAATAGCATTCTTTCAAAGACTGCTATGTCTTTTTCTTTGGTCTTTGATACGGTCCATAGTAATGCAAACTGCTAAACAGAAAATAGCTTAAAGCTAATAATCTACAAGACAGAACTGAAACCTATCTGGACCTACGGACTTGAACTGTGGGGGTCAGCCAAATTTCCTAACATCAAACGCATTCAATCCTTCAATCCAAAGTCCTCCGAACAATAGTTAATGCTCCTGATGTCACTAACCATACCTTACATCTCGACCTAAATATTCCATTTATTTTCTCGACCTTATTCCATTGAAATTCTCCAAATTCCATCATAAACTTATCCATCATCCCAATCCGCTAGCTCAATCCCTATCCAGCTCCACACACCATTACCATCCCCTTGGAAGGTTGAAACGGCAGTGGCCTCGAGACCTCTTGTAAACATGATTATTGGGGTTCTAGCATTGACTAGTTTCTCCATTCATATGCTGTATGCTTGAGGATTCTTTATAGGTATGACTGACTTTCGTACATATTCCATTAAAAATGTCCTAATTAGAACAAGTAGTAATATTACTCAATAAAAATTGTTTCTGAAGAAGAAGAAGAAAAAAACAAGAAATATCTCACTTGATAGGCAGTTTCATTTTACATTTTGCAGAAACTGCAAGCCGGTGACGCTACTAACCCCGTATTGTGGAGGCTCTTATTAAGCTGACAGTGTCCTGTATACAGTCCTGCCACCCTCCTCAGAGTTACCCTTTCAATTGAAAGAAGAGTACATCTTCTCTCTTTGCAGCATCACTCCCTTTCCCAAACGCCTTGCAAATATTTCTAGCGGCCTCAGTTGCTGAATGGCAAGGTAAAAGATTTTTATTAAAAATTCGATATGAAAATAAGATAATTTTATTCGAAGTATTTACCTTCTTTTTCTACACATTTTTCCCAACGTGACACCAACTTTTTTATCCACGAACTGAAAAACTCTGAGCTTTGAAGTGAAACAAAATCTGAAAACGCACTTTTTACTTGATCACCATTTTCAAAAAGTTTTCCTTTGACAAAGTTGTCTAAATTCCTGAATAGGTCGTAATTTGTTGGAGACAAGTAGGGAGAATATGGTGGATGGGGAAGAGCTTTGTAGCCAGTTCTTTCAATTTTTGCATGGTATGTTTTGAAACATGGGGTCTTGCTGCCGCTCAGTGAGATCATGAGGTACCCGTGTATCGAGCTTTTTTACTTTCCCAATACACTTTAAATGTCTGGAAACAGTAGATGCACTTGCATTTAGTTGTGCTGAGAGTCCTTTAACTGTTTCGTAGAGGTTTCCTTCTACTGTATGTTTGAGAACATGGTAGTCTATTACGGACGGAGGTCTTCCTCGGGGTAAGTTTTCCAAGTCGGTATCCCCAGCTGAAAGCTTTTTAAACCAACGGCGAATGGTCCGTTCATTAACACTCCCTTCCCCAAACGCCTTGAAAATATTTCTAGTGGCCTCAACTGCTAAATGGCTGAGTTTAAACTCGTACAAAAATATTACTCGAAAATCGCGTGTTTTCATGTTCATATTTGGAGGTATACTAAAAAGTGGGTAATTGATTGGGAAGCTAATGTTTATAATACAAAGGTAGAGGATTAGTAACTGTTTATTTTAAATATGTAAACATTCGGAAGAAAACAACAGAGACCTGCAAAATCCTTTATGTATTTCAGAAACTAAACTTGTTGATTATGATTCAGATATTTCAGTATAAGAGATGGATAAAATAGATTATAATTGGTACAAAACAGTGTTGTATAACGGAGGTCCTTTGATAACTTAATAAGATCAAAATAGCTTCACAATCCAAAATAGCTTACCTAACTCCTGTCTGAAATCTTTGTTAATAATCTTTTATTAGATCTGTTTCATTCAGCCATTGGAAAAGTTATTTGTTCATTTAACGCCACTTTGAGCTACTGTGGTTAATCAGACGATGCAACAGCAGTCCTAAATTAGTCTATCCAGGATTAATTTTGGTTGGGATATATCATAGAGAGAAATATAAAATTTAGGTGTCTTTTTTTTTTTTTTTTTCTAAATTTACAACCTAATTAGTTTTGAAATGTTTTGTATTAAAAGACGAGTTTAACATCAGATATCCCTGTTTGAAGGGGATCATGCGACGAACATATGAAAACTACCTCGGGCCGCTGCTAAGTGAAAGAGTTAATCTGGCGCTGGAGATGATTGGCCCTTACAAATGGGAGCGCCATCTAGAGGAAGATTAGGAGATGCCTAGTCGAGTTGATTAATCTCCATCTTCCTCTCGGTCGATTAGCTTATTGACACCTAACGAGACAATACTCCATCAGTCGGATCAGCTAATCATTTCTTCATCATCAGGATTTTCTTCAGCGATTGCACTCGAGTTATGTGGGATCTTCACATAAGTGTCCACGATCGAAGCAGCTATATGCCATATTCTATCCAGTAATTAATTTATTTCGTTCCCTAGTTAATTTTATATAATAAGGGGCAATTAAACTACAATAAAGGATTGTTGACTCTAATATTATTCTCACTCTCAACCACAATAGGGTAGGGCGGGACTAGTTGAGCAATTTTTTACTTGAACGGATATAGCTCCTAAATGATAAGTCTCAAAGAGTTTTTAAGCGGCTTGATCGTTTCGTAATATATCCCTTAGCAAAAGTTTCTATAGTATTATTTTTTTTTTTAAGAAGTCGACATTAAGAGCTACATCTATTTAAATTCAAGAAATGATGTTTACTCAATATACCCCATAGTTGAGGTAAGTTGACAAAGGTATGGGGCATGTTGAGCACTAAGAATGTCTAACCAAACCATGGGTTCATTTTCGAATAGAGATAAAGTAAACAACCAGCTCTTTATTTATCGTCTTTTAGTGACAGAACAGTGACAAAATTTTAAGTAGTTTTCTTTGAATAATTAACCAAAACTATAATCAATAAAACATTAACGTATCTTAAGATTAACTTCAACATTAGATTCAGTCTTGCTACTTAAAATCAGATTTAAATGATAATATTATTACACATATAGCTTATATCTTAAAATAATATTAATTAGATCTTTGGAACTTAATGATCATTGTCACTGTTGCAATTAAGAACATCTTGTATTCTTCCTCTTTGTAAGTCCGCATCATAACAAAAATAAAACATCCATTACTGAAGTTGTTTGGGTCGTGATCCCAACTATAGCTCAACTAACGTCAACTCGGAATTTTAAAACAAAAGTTTATACAAATAAAAATACCCAGAACAACTCCATATATTAAAAGCACAATAATTCATTGAAAGATTAACTCTTGCCTGATTAAAAACAGATAAAAATTGACTAATACAGACGAAAACTTGTGATGAACGACGTTATATTCGTACTGATTTTAGGCCGACGGCCTTGAAATGAGGTGATTAGGCCGATATCACACTCAGCTGCCAGGTTTTCACCCATTTTTTAGGTACACACTTTATAGAGTCAGGGTCTGCTCTAGGATGGTGTCTCCATACTCATGGGTCCCCCCCTTCGCGGCTGAAGTAGCAGAATAAATGTTCTGCCGGGATTCGAACCCAAAATCTGGAGAACAGTTGAGTAGTGCTATATTCACTAGACCACGCCGCTCCTTATATAATGTAATCAATTACCCTTTATATTTTATTTACCTAATTTTACAATATTCTCTTAAGCTATTCTATCACATCAATAAAAGAAAAAATATAATTTTTTTTTACAATGTTTTTCCATCTTGTAAAGGTGAAAATGGTGCTTTACTTAATTACTTTATAAAATCTAATGGTATGGAGTATCGACGCATACATCAATTTTACACACTCGAAAATGCACTCCTTAACTTTCTTTTGTTACACATTTATTTTTCTTCACAATTTATTACATAGTTTTTCTACGTTTCGGGGTTCTTTCCCTATTATTTATTATTTTACATTTCTAGCTTACTGCTATTCGTCCTCTTAGATGTTTATTGGCTGACTGTTTCTATTATTTCTAATTTTACACTTTGTACCGTGGTATATTCTTCTAGTATTGCTATGTTCCCTGTGCCCTGTATTTATTTTCATTTCTATTAATTATATATTCTAATTATGTTTTTTTGGCTATTGTTATATTTATTTTCAATTTTTACTTTATTTATTATATCTGTGTAATGTGTTCCTAGGTTTTTTGTATCTGTTTTGAAATTTATTGTTCTGTTATTATTTTTGGTAATGTGTATTGCTTCTAGTAATTTTCTATTTCTATTGTTTTGTGATGTATCTAAAATTTCTGTTTTTTCAAAGTTAAATTTTTATCGTTTTGTTATGCTATGTGATTTCACTAATTAAACTATAAAAAAATTGTTTCAGTCTTGATAATCGGGGAAGAACCCCGAAACGTAGATGAATAATAAAAGGAAGTTAAGGAGTGCACTTTTGAGTGTGAAATATTAAGTAAAAATTTCTAAAATATTAAAAAAGAAAATACATTAATTTTTCATTTTTAGATCCGATAATGCACCGCCCAGCAATAACATTTTACCGGTTATAAACCACCAACACATTAGAAATGTAACGAATGGTCCCGAGAAAATTCATTCTAGGATTCCAGAAATTTTCACCACCTGCAAAGTGTTGGTGCCAAGATCTTCGTGGAACTGGTCGAATTTCAAAGCTGTTTCAAGTTGTGATGAATCGGCGATATTTCATTCCACTAGTGATCAATAGATTGTGGCTGTTCCTTTTATCATGATGACAAATGCTTTTTCATCTGCAATCTCGAGATTTTTGGAAAGCCCCACCTTCTGTCGACAATGAGATACTAGGTACCACATTTTATGGTAACATTTATAACACATTTTATAGCAAAACATATGAATCTTCCTATGCTCACAATGTGTGGTCGGTCTTACGATTCACGATACGTAGGACTCGAATAACGACTAAAAAAAACTTACCTTACAGTTAGAGATTAAAAAAATACGTGAAACTATTAAAGGATTAATTAATTTGAATTTCTATAGAAACATGTGTTTTATTAAAAAATCTATTATATTATTATCTAAAACAATCACTTAATTTTATCGGAGTTTTATCACTCTCTATTAGCTTGTGTATGAGATAACATTTATTCTAATATCTTTAGCATTCCAACGGTATATCATACATGTATATTAATACACTTATGTTCAAAAACGAAAAATTGCAATAAAAAAATATTTTTTCTGTTTTCTCCTTTAGTTGGGTATCGAATTCATTCAATTCATATATTTACCTGTTTTTCATCAGTGGTAAGAAGATAATATAGTTATTTTTATAAAATCAACAAAATTAAAGGTGCTTTAGAGAAAAGAAATTTAAAATATCGGCATTTAAGCCCTGTCAGGCCATTTTAATCAGAATGAAACCTACATGATATTAAAGCCCATTAAATTTTACATCGATATAGCGAGTTTAATCAAAATCGACAGAACCGTTTTCGAGAAAATCGAAAAAAGGTGCAAAATGCATAGTATGAAGTGGCTCTTGTGGTAAGCTCATTTTGATGAAAAAGGTTTTATAACGTCTCGGGCGGATATTTGTCTTAAATATGAAATTTCAGTTTTATAGGACGTACCGTTTCCGCCCGGGAGTTACCACACACACACAGACCTTTTTGCGGGACTTGGTTATTTGGACTCAGGGGATCCTAAAATGTGCATTTCCGTTGAAAACTGGAATTCGAAAATTTTCACGATCGGAATACTTCCCCTTACCATATGTAGTAAGTGAAAGTAATACCTTTTGTGTTTAAAACAATGTTACATGTGGTGTGTGTTTTAATAAAAATATAATCCATTGTTAATGTTATTTATGAAGGTGATACCACCACAATTTAATTTACAAAAAATACTTTAAGATAGTAATTAAATTTTGCCATCAGGCTAATTATATGTTATTTCTGAGTTCAGTCTTCGAAAAAGGAACAGTTCGAGTCCTCCCCACCCTTCTTTATTCAGACGAAGCCCTAGGACGGTATAAAAACAGACATAAAACCGGGAAAGTAAAGAGCAAAACATAAAATTGAAGATATAAAAAGAGATGATGACAAACGCGGGGAACATTTTAAAGGCGGACGCCTCGGATATAAGCTATCAGGGAGTGTCATTATTTATAGCGACTGGTGGGGTATAGATGGGGCATAAACTGACCCTCCAAGAGAACATATCAATCATTGCCCAGCATTAACATCACATCCTTTCTATTCAATTAATAGCTGCCATCCATCACCTAGCCCATCTTCTCCTAAGGTATCCTCTTCCTAATGGCTTCGTCCCATCTTCTTTCATAAAATGTCTAGGTATTGGACGTATCGGAGTTGTACCGTCGGCGCCATGATCTTGATCGAAAACCCGGAAGTATCATAATATTTTCTTTGCGGGGTCAAGAGTTCAAGCAAATAATGGTAAAAAAATAAGATAAAGTTATTAAAAAAATTGGATCCTTCCAAAAACGCTGAATGATCCTTACTCTTCTGTTCTTTAAATTTTGAATATATAATTTAAAATAGGGTCCGTTGTAATAAGCATGTAGGTAACACCGATTTATGTCCCGCTTCCGTTTTCTTGTTGGTATCTGACAATTTATTTCGGGTTTGTCATTTGATCTAATACAAATTTTCTAAAATTTATATTATTATTAGAGATTGGTAGTTTTATAATATTAAAACCATTCAATTCCGTTAAGAGATATTCACTCCCGCACTAAGACGGGCTGATAGGAGGGAGGACTAGGTTAGGCGGTGAGCGGGCACTAACTGGCTGATCCAATGAGGCAGCCCCTCGCCACTCAACAAGTTAACATCCACAGTCATCGGGTCACTTAGTGGCTTGTCATTATCCTCTATCATCGTCTATATCAAAGAGATGCCTCTATCGTCGGGGGAGAAGAAAGCAATTCTCAGAGGACAAATTACTGCGAAGAATAATTAAAATATGAATACCTCGTCAATTTCTACCTAGTAATGCTCAAAAGATCGTAATACTCAAATAAAAATTATAAGGAAATCCAAATTTAAAATTTCATACTTCAAATTTTTTCCATAAATGTTCCATAATTTGCTGATTTGACCCGAAACAGTGACCAATCTTTCAAGGCAAAATCGGTCATCTATCTTGTGGATAGAGCACTGGCTTACCACGCCCCTTTAATATTCATTCCCAGAAAGTAAGTTAAAATTCTATTAGTCAACTTCGCTTGGTCATGCGTGCGATGTGACCATAAAGCTCAATCCTTCTGTTCCGCATGACGTCCGCTATTTTTTCCACATAATTATATAGTTCCTTGTTATTTATTTTTCTATATATACCATTTTCCTTTACTGGGACTGAAACCTTCTTTAGAATCCTATAGATAATACTAATAATTATTATTATTATTATTAGTGCGATATCTCCCTAAAAGGAAGGCGCTAAGCACTTATGTCTCAATTTTCTTGTTTCTTGTTCTTTTTGTCTTGCCAGGATTGTCTCATTCTTTGGCTGAACTTCTCTTTTCTTTCTGCGACCATTTGGGTCTGTATGGTTTCTGATTGTTTTGATCTAGAGTTACTTCTCATTTCTTTATTTTGTCTCTAAATATGTTTCTTTCTTGGATATCCTCTTGTCTTATGTCTGCTCTTCGTAAGTCTTCTCGTGTCTGATTGATCCAGTTCGTAGTGCTTTTGAGTGCTGCTGTTGCTTTGTGTATTTGTCGTGTCAGTCTCGTTTCAGGTATTCTTTGTATGTGCCCATAGAATTTCAGTCTTCTTTTCCTGATATCTGTCTCGATGTTGGCGTGTTTTTCTGTTGTTTTCTTGCTTTGCAGTCTGTATCCATCTTCTGTTTTTATTGGCCCTAGTATCTTTCTGATGATTTTCCTCTCCTCTTTCTTTAGTTCTTCGATTTGTTCTTTGCGGTTTAGTGCCAGTGTTTCACTTGCGTACAGTGCCATCGGTTGTATTACAGATATATATAATTATTATTATTGTTTTTTTCTCTGGCATGACAGGCCGTATTTTATTTATTAACTCAATATAAAGTATAGCCATTCAGTTCTGCCTAATCAGTGTTTTTTTTCCCAGGGGCCCGACAGGCCGTTTAGGCTCTTGACCGCGTGGTGTAATCTCCTGGGAGAATTCTTCGATTCTTGATGAAATTTTATAGGGTAAGGTCATCACTCCCCTACGCCTATTTTGTGAGTGGCCACCATTTGACTGGCGGGTCTCACATACCGGGCCAGAGGCTGAGAGTGAATCCCCATTTAATTATATTCTTATAAAAGTCCCGCTGGGACTGGGATTCGAACTCACAACCTTTATCGCGAGAGACTAGCTTGCTAGCCACTCAGCTTCCCTATTATTGTCTTATTGCTTATATATATTCTTGAGCATTTTTTATCTTATATATAGTCGTAGAGGTTTCTTTCCTTTTATCTTATTATTTATTTTGTATACTTTTTCTAATTTATTAACTTTGTATATATGTAAAATAGACCTGCTGAAACGAATTGTAGAGAAAGGAGACGCCATTATGGAAGAAAAAAATTGTATTAAGAAATAAGACCAGGTCAACGAGATCATAATTTAATTTAAACGCTGAAGTGTGTTCAAAACTTGTCTAAATAACATAAATCAGTTAACATAACACTTGACAATCATAATGTGGTTGATATAGAAACGTTGGGACTTCCTGAGTATTGCTTGTCTCTCCACAGTCGTACAGTCGTTTTTAAGATTGTTTTTTTAACAATTATGGATCAGCTGAACAGTTTTT
Organism: Piezodorus guildinii; assembly: GCA_023052935.1. NCBI lineage: Eukaryota > Metazoa > Arthropoda > Insecta > Hemiptera > Pentatomidae > Piezodorus > Piezodorus guildinii. The sequence continues at coordinate 212,113,818 of CM041292.1, read as the reverse complement.
GGAAGCCAATTAAAATTATTGAAAGTACGAAACAACACGAGTTTACTTTGATTCCCATATTTTGAAATTAGGTCTAATTTATTTCTTCCGAATTCTTATTTTATTATTTAATTACCAATTCAACGTTTCGGAATCTCACTCCCATCATAAGAACTCTACAAGTAAAATTAACAATTAAAAATTACATTAAAAAAACAACTATAGTGAAGTGTATTATTTAGACGTTTTATAAAAAAAAAAATATTTTAAGCTTCCCTTATCAACAACATTTAAAAATTATTGTACAACAAATTTTAAAATATATACGAGGTATTACAAACAACAATTAACAATATTACATGGTAATAAGTTAAGGTAATGAATAAATATTTTAAAATTACCTGGTTTTTACTATTTGAAATTAATCTCTTTATCCCAACTTTGTCACTGATATAAAAATTAAAAGACTATTGAGTAAAAATAGTCAGTAAGTGAAAAACCATATCTAAGTAGGGTATTGCTTAGATCTTTGTCCTCAACTGTATTAAGGATTAGACCAATTTATAAATTATGCATGGTTCTATTGTTATCAAATAGTGGGAAATTCTTAAATAAATTTTATATTTATTTTTTATATTAATACCTCTAATTAGCCTCGCGCGGATCTCATTACCGCGTATGGGGAGCGTCCCACGGGTGGCGGATGTGGGGATGGTCGGTGGAATATCCTCGAAAGCTCCTCCCGGCTATGTCCGATGGACTCGTTGACCAACAATGAGAGCGGCCCCCCAGGCTTGCTGGAGGGTTTGACGTAGGTTCGAACGTATTTTAGCTCACAAAATACTAAATTATTAGTTCGCGGATTCTATCTAAAAACTAAAAGATTAGAATTTATAAAACTATTATTCTTCCAACGGTTCTTTACGGATGTGAAACGTGGCCGCTTACTTTGAAGGATAAACATTGGCTTAAGGTTTTCAAAAATAAAATATTGCGTAAAATATTTGGTCCGAAGAGAGATGAGGCCGCTGAGGAGTTTAGAAGGTTGCACAACGCGGAATTGCGGAACTTGTATCCTGTGAATATAATTGAGCTGATTGCATGCATGGAGACTCAAATGGGCGAGTAAAGTTGTTGGGCTCGATGACGAGCGGATTCCGAGAAGGTTGGTATTTGCTGATCCGACTGGTAGGCGTCCGAAAGGTAGGCCGAAGCGTGGATGGGAGGATTGCGTTAAGCCTGATCTCGGGGGCTTGGGCTTGAATGGTGAACATTGGACTAGTCTGTGTAGGCGGAAATTGGTGGTATCGGCATCGAACCTTCGGGTTCGCTAAGCCTATTATTATTATACCTCTTATTGATTTTAAAATTTGTTGTACATTATTTTTTAAATGTTGTTAATAAGAATCATCTAGCTTATAATATTTTTTTATAAAACGTTTTAATAATTCACATCACTATAGTTTTTTTTTTTTTTTTAATGTAATTTGTAATTGTTAATTTTACTGGTAGAGTCCTGACGATGAGGGTGAGATTCCGAAACGTTGAATTGGTGATTTAATAAAAAATTGAGAATTTGGAAGAAATAAATCAGCCCTAAAATCTACCTCTAATATTATACTAGATTGTTGGTTTATTTATTTAACGTCACTTTTATGCTACTGTGGCTAATCGGACGATGCTACAGTGGGAGTCCTAAATTTTGCATATCCAGGTTTTATTAGGACAGGTATCTTTAACGAGTACCTGATATCGCACAGGCTCGGGACCTCCTTTTAACATTCCCACCGAAGGACGGCATAACTACGGATTTTTCTCTTCCATTAAAAAATCCTAGAACCACCTGCGGGTTTGAACCCGTGACCTTTGGCATAGGAGGCTGACATGCTAGTCTCCCAGCTACAAGTGATCCCTATCCCGTTGATAGGAATATATTGATATGATAAATTTTATTTTGTTAAATCTCGTGCAATTAGCTAATTATCCTATTGTATTTTGCAAATATTTTTTGAAACAATTTTAGTAATAATAAGTAGCTGTAAAATTTGATTTGATAATATATCATTATTTCTGATGATAAGAAGAAGATAATAGAGAACCCACAGTCCAGGAGCTGAGCGAGCTGGCCTCCATGCCATTAAACCACTTTGCCACCTGTTTACTGCATTATCAACACTCCCTCCACCCACTCTTCTCTGTAGCCACTTATAATAATTAGTCCATCATCCAACAATCCGAACATCTATCATCATATTATACTTTTTGAATAACAGGATTTATATTTGTATGATCTATGTGTGTAACGTGATGTATATGATACATAAGGTCACTAGTTACCAGTGAATTATTTCGATTCGAATTCGATTTAAAATATGAAAATCGGGATATCCTTTTAAATAGTAAAATTAGTCCTTTTCGGGTTTAAACCACCTCCCTCCTAATATAGATAGACTTAAGTTAGCTCGGACCGATTCTTGCATCTGGAAGAGAGCTTCTGTATTAAAATGTGTCCTTTTTATTGTGGTAATCATAGTTACCAGTGAATTATTTCGATTCGTATCCTTTTAAAAGGAGAATCGAGTCAAAAATTTTCTATTTTGAACCGGTCCTGGTTACAATAAATGTCAATTGAGGCGTTGATTTCCAAAAGGTACTATATCCATTCTGACCCATGAGTATCTTATCCAAAGGGAACAGCCACCAAGATGTCCGAAATGCGGCGCACAGCTCAGTGTAATGCACCTGATAGAAGCATGCCCTGTTATCAGAAGAATACTCTCTCAGCATGGTTTACCCCCAGATGTGACTGTGGCGCTAGGCGACGAAGAGAGGATTATCGGATGTCTGTTGAAATGCTTAAAAGAGTTGAATCTTCTATCAAAACTATAAAATTATAGGCATACATTAAATTTTAACAACCTTAAAGGCGTTGATGACCACCCGTAGTTGAACGCCTATAAATCACACCAATCAATCATCTGGGGAATTTTACAGGAAGCGCGAAAATCTCTCATTAATATATTATTAAACCATTTAATTTGATTCTTTTCGCATTAAAATCTAGAATTATTGCTTTACTATATTAATAAAACCATATTAAAGTTATGAAATGAAATGTTCTGTTATGATTTGGAATGAAACTCAATGTGTAATAAGTATCTTAAGAAATTAATAACATTTCTAAATCACGTTATTGAAGGACATGAGGTTCATTAGATACAATCAAATTTAAGATTTAGATAAAACTAAATGAGGAGAATATAAATATGTAAAAAAATCAATTTCGTAAAAAATGTCCTTTAGTACCTTTTGGAAATCAACGTCTCAATTGTTAAAAATCCTTTCAACTAGAATTGTGACTTTAACTTAGAATAAAAAAAAAAAATTAAAACAGTAATTAAAATATGAAAATCGAGATATTCTTTGAAATAGTAAAGTTAGTCCTTTCGGGGATGGCCATTTGGATAAAGCTCTAGAATACTATTCTCCTAGTCCCGGGTTTCTAGTCGAGTTTATTTAAGAATAATTATTTATTATGATATATCAGCAAGGGAGTGATCCTAGAGAAGGAAGATCTTTCTAGGGCACTCTCCACCTCTAAAAATGGGTAATTCAAAGTTGAAAAAAAAAACCTGGCGGCTGAGTGAAGGATATCAACCTACTTACACGGCCGTAAGAGTGCGAATTTTAGTTATTTCAGTTTTGTTTATTTATTTATTATTTCTTATATACATATTTTTTTTTTATGACCCTGACTTACACAGGAAATTTCACCGTAAAAGTCAGAGTTGTTTTTATTATTTATTTTTTTAGAAAATAACTTTATATTCTGGATCCTTTTGAAATCTATGGTTTGAAATTGATAATTAATTGAAAAACATTTAAAAATAAAAATTGTTTACTTATTTTATGTCTGTTTTAATGATAATTAAAAAAAAAATTAGGAAAAAGTACGAATCTCCCTAGTTAATTAGGTCTAAATATGAAACATTTCATGATGATGGAGTTTTGTTGACCGTTGAGAAATTAGATGAGGAAGATGGTTGGGAGTGCGGTCATAAATTAGAAACACACATTTCAAATAAGTGTTATTTTAATTATGTGCCGACGTTTCGGCCTACAATGTGGGCCTTCATCAGGGCTAAAACGAACAAGATAACAACCAATGTAATTATATACTTAATAATGCGTTAGGTATATAATAATAATATGACAGTAATAAATTATGGGAACATAAATAAAATTAAATGTAAAATGATAATAAGATGACAATTATAAAGTATGGAAATAAGGTGACAGTTATAAAGTATGGAAATAAACAAAATTAAGATGATAGTTATAAAGTATGGAAGTAAACAGAATTGAGATGATAATATTGTAATGAGAATATATAAAGAGAGACTAAAAAAATGACAAAGGAAAAATATGTGAACAATTAAAATTTTAAATATGAACAATTTTGAAGTGATATATGACGGTAATATATTAAAAACATAGTTAAGAGTATAGGTAATATATAAAAATATGACTATGTTCTTTTTTATATATTACCTATACTCTTAACTATGTTTTTAATATATTACCGTCATATATCACTTCAAAATTGTTCATATTTAAAATTTTAATTGTTCACATATTTTTCCTTTGTCATTTTTTTCATTTGCTTAGTCTCTCTTTATATATTCTCATTACAATATTATCATCTCAATTATGTTTACTTCCATACTTTATAACTATCATCTTAATTTAGTTTATTTCCATACTTTATAATTGTCATCTTATTATCATTTTACATTTAATTTTAAGCCTTTGAGTCTGGCACCCGGGATTGCTTTACAAACTCCGCAATTTTCTTCCCCCTACATACTTCCTTATCATCAAGTCCTACCTCACTGAAAGATCCTTCAAAGTAAATCATAATAATTCTTATTCATCCATTTTTAGTCAGTTTGCTGGTGTTCCTCAAGGCAGTATCCTAGGACCTATTCTTTTCACAGTTTATACAGCTGATATCCCATCCTATCCTAACACTTTCCTTTCTACCTACGCTGATGACACTTGTGTTTATTAGTCAATACTGATCCAACTATTGCCTCTCAAACTCTCCAATCCCACATCAGAGACCTTGAAGTGTGGTGTCAGAACTGGAGAATTAAAATAAATGCCAACAAATCCAACCAAATTACCTTTACCCTTCGTCGTTAACCTATGACATCCTGCCCTACTGTCTCCTTCAATAATACTCCTCTTGTCCCGGTTGAACAGATCCGATATCTAGGACTGCACCCTGACAAACGTCTCACTTGGAACCCTCATACAAGACTTAAACGACAAGAAACTGTTCGACGTTTTCGACTACTTCAACACTTACTAGACAAACGTTCTAATTTTCCACTTAACTACAAAAGACTCATCTACATGACTATCATAAGGCCGATATGGACTTACGGAGTAGAGCTTTGGGGCTCTACTAAACCATCGAATTCTTCCCGTATCCAATCCCTACAATCCAAAATCCTTCGTAAAATCCTCAATGCTCCTTACTTTGTCACGAATACACTAATCCATAAAGATCTCAATGTTCCGTATGTTGCTGATTTGTTCCGATCTAGATACCATTCTTTTCATGGCAAACTCCATTCTTACCCTAATCCTCTAGTTTCAAGGAGATGGCCCCGAGACCTTCTAGTTTAGAACATTTTTAGAGTGCTTCCATTGGGAAGCTTCTCTACATGTGTTTCATGCCTTTATATATTTCATCAAATTTTATCTTGTTGTATTCCTGTATACAGTTGTAAATTCCAATAAATAAAAAAAAAAAAAAAAAACATTTAATTTTATTTATGTTCCCATAATTTATTACTGTCATATTATTATTATATACCTAACGCATTATTAAGTCTATAATTACATTGGTTGTTATCTTGTTTCTTTTAGCCCTGATGAAGGCCCACATTGTAGGCCGAAACGTCCGAACATAATTGAAATAACACTTATTTTAAATGTGTGTTTCTAATTTATGACCGCACCCCCAACCATCTTCCTCATCAAACATTTCATGGATTGTAGAGGTCCTTTTTTTTTTTCTTTCACTCAAAGTCTGATGTTTGAGTTGAAAGATCAGAATTGTTGAGCGTCTGTTTAGGAAGGTATGGCAACTGTTTGAATTAAATTACAATAGAAAGGGAGTATGGCGGATATGAATAAGTAGGAAATTCCAGAGAGAAGCAGAACGGTTAAGAATGGATTAACTCTGTTCCTAAATATTAATCCAATAAAGTTCCACCCGACTGTCAGAAATCTGGGAGTAACCTTCGACCAAACTCTATCCTTCAAAAATCATATTTCCGAAATCTTTCGTCGTACCCTTTCAACTTTAAAGCGACTGTATTTCTCCTTCTTCCTTCACCTATTCCCCCTTGAAACCCGAAAACTCCTCGTTCCATCCCTAATATTTCCCCACTTCGACTATTGCTGTACGGTGTACGATGGTGTGTCTGGGGATCTCGAGGTAAAAATAAAACGCTTAATTAATTCCTTTCTTCGATTCACCTTCGGGGTCCCTATGTACACCTCCATACCCCAATTTTAGGGCGAGTTGAAGTGGCTTAACCCTTTCAATCGTCGCAAGTATTTCGTTTCGTCATTCCTTTACCAAGTTATCCAATCCCGCCGCCCATCATACATTTTTGACCTCCTAAAATTCAAATCCTCTGTCCATCTTCGCTTGTACACGCTCCAGGCATTCGGATTTATACAGTACGGAACTGCACAGAACTCCACATTTCGACAGATCCTTTCTTATTCGATCCTCGATCCTATGAAATTCTATCCCTCCTTCCATCCGTCACTCCAACTCTCTTTCTACCTTCAAACCCCGTTTGATCACTTAATCCAGGCTCAATGGAAATGTAAATAAGCTTTTTATTTATTTATTTTTATTTTTTTTTGTTTTCTTCTTATTCAAATATATCTATTTTATACCAGTAATTATTAACTTGGTTATATTTATTTAATTTACTCTAAGACTCCAAAGCACAATTAGTACATTCTGTAAATTTTATTCTAAAGGGACATGCCCCAGGATAGTGAAGAATTTATTTATTATTATTATTATTAACTAGTAACTCCTTTGTGTCTGTTTGAGTTTTACTTGGGGGTGTATTATAACATGTCACACAAAGAGCTTGGGAAGAGAGGTGAATCTTTACCCTGTTCTGGTAGCAAAACTTTTTTTGTTTAATTTTTTTTATTAAGAGATAATACAATCTGCCACCTTCTGGGGCAATAAGTATTACAGTTAAAATAAATCATTCACCCCAAATGTACATTGTAAATTTAAAAAAATTAAATAAATAAAACAGAACGAAATAAAATAAATATAATATATAAAGAAAATAATAATAATCTTGATCACATTCACACCTATTAACAAACTTCCCCTGGGATCACCGAATCGAACTCCGAGATCCGCTAGTGGATGTCGTGGCACAATGCCAGGAGATCCCAGTGCCTCTCACTCAGCCGCGTCACTGGTCTTGAGAGCCAGTGGAGGTTGCGCGAGGGCGCTAGAGCCATAGACCCTCAGGTCATGGAGTGGAGAAGCAAGACATTGCCGGCACTCCAATAACATATTTACATGAGATCTCTGGGCCACTGCAGCTTCAACCTACGAGGAGGGTTATAGGGATGTTTGGAACTGGATAGGGAGTGTGCCAAGGGATTAGGAAGGTGAGTAAGCTTCTGATGGAAGATTGTAAATTTGGATGGGATTAGAACAAGGACAAATGGGATATTCAGGTCATGGTGATAGGTTTTGTTGGTGACATAATATGGGATATCGACTATTGTTCAAGGACTTTAGACTGGAAGGATTGGATGCGTTTGATATTCAAAAATTTTGTAGCAAAACTAGTATAAACAGTTACGAATAATAACTGGTGCAAACTACTTATTAATAACTTAGCTTTTAAAAGGGACAAATTAAAAAAATAAAATTAAAATAAAGCATAAAGCGCATTTTCAATAGTAATTGAGAGTCTTTATAGGTAAATTTATTTTTCATAAAGAAATTTGTACTTAATAATTTGTAATAAACAAATACATTTTTATTAAAAAAAAAAAAGGTAAAAGTTATCCGGTATAGAACTCGCCTTGATGACAGAACAGATAGTATAAAAAGTTTCAGTAAGGCATAAATAAGGAACATAGAAAGAGGGCACTCCGATAAATTGTAGGGCATCATGTCTCTGGGGAAGATGTTTCTAACTAGTTAAGTTTTTCCGTAGTGCCCTATCTCCTAACCTTTTGTTTCCCTTATGTTTTCGTACTACGAATCTCTATCTGATTTAAGAACTGTCAGAAGAGCCCTGGCGGTCCGGCTGAGAGTATATAATTTGAAAGAAAGCCCTTGGACGATGCTCTGCTGAAGTTAAAGTTATGGCGCCTAGTATAAACATCTTTCCTACTTGTAGCATTGTGTTCACAGTAATGGCAACTCTGTTGTTTCAGCTTTATTCATTTATAAACCGACTGGTTTTAAGATAATTATTATTATTATTCCGGAAGGTGAACGAAAGCAAATGCACTCACGTCACATTCACCCTTTGACGCAAATCCTGTCCAACGGTTAATTTCAATTCCATACCGCTTCCTTCCTTAGATACAGTCCGGTATCTCGGCTTTTTACTAGACAAAAGACTGACGTGGAACCCACATACAAGACTTAAAAGAAAATAACTCAACCGCAGATTCGGCCAGTTATACAGACTACTAAACAGAAAATCTCACTTTACAGTTGACAACAAATTACTAATATACAAGACAGTACTGAAACCTATATGGACCTGCGGACTTGAACTGGGGGGACAGCTAAACATTCTAACATCAAACGCATTCAATCCTTCCAATCCAATGTCCTCCGAACAATAGTTAATGCTCCTTATTACGTTACCAACTGTACCCTACACCATGACATTAATATTCCATTTGTTTTAGACCTGATACCATCCAAATTATCCAAATTTCATCAGAACCTTACCCATCATCCAAACCCTATAGCACAATCCCTATCCAGCACCACCCATCCGTACAATCCTCCTCGAAGATTGAAACGCCAGTGGCCGCGAGACGTATTGTAAACGGTAAAGGAAAGTTGTAAGCTGGATACACAAGTATGGGAATACATTAGGAAAAAGTTTATTATAAAATTCCGCTATTTTATTTTACAATTTTCTAACAACGTCTAGGAAGGAAACGAATGCTCCCTTTTATATCCGGATTTTCTAGAGAACTACTTTTCTCTTACTGAGCAAACAACAAGAAAATATTTAGGCCATTTCTGCTTGGTTTAGTGGATAGACATTAATGGCAAAGTAATTATTTATTCTATTATTCTAACTATGAGGAGATACCATTGTGGCGCAACAGCTCCATAAAGTGAGTACCCGAAACTTGGGGAAAACGTTACAGCTGAGCGAGATCTCCTCCTAATCACTTCAAATACGGTCGTTCGACGGGAGTGTATCCGAAGTGAAGAAATATGTGAGGAGAGGTAGTTGTCCGAAACAATGCTTCCAAATAAAACATCTGTTCGTCATATTTCTTCCTTTGCTAGCTACTCCGCTCCCCAACCAACATTTTTCATGTCGCTTGAATAGTCCATTTCCTGGTTTTCTTCTTGGTACGACTGCAATGTACAGGGAGTAACAGGAATGAGAAATGCGCTCATTTTGCCAGTACGATTTTTCAGGTATTTTTCTACTGAGCCTATTGCAGCTTCGGATAGTATTGGGAAAAAAATGGCAATGAAAGAAAAGAAGGCAGGAGATAAGGAACAAAGGTTATCGCCTGGTTTGTAAGGGGAATCTGCCCTCTCGGATTTTTTAACTCAAATTTAGGGGATCGATTAGGTATCGAATAAATATAAGCCACCTATTTTTTTTTTTTTTTTACCTTAAACGGTTTTCGAGAAATTAAAAAAAAATACTTTTTATAATTTTATTATTTTTTTAAATTATAAAGTTTGAAATCGTCTAATGATTTCTTTTGTTTTTTACTAATTATTATGAGTCAAAGACATGACAATATCATCATGATCATGATTCGTAAACAAAATGCCGATTTTTAGCGAAAGGAAGAAAATCAAAATATAATTTTGAAAACGTTTTAGAAATGTTCCAACTTAGTCCGAATTTTGTCAGAATTTTCTTTTATACTTCTCTATATTCAGGAAATTTTTTTAAGTGGCGAAACAAACGTGGACAAATTAAAAACTCCTTTTTTTCGGAAATCATAGGTTTAAACAATTAAATGTCTATTCAATTACTTTTATTTCCTTCCTCCGAAATACATTAAAATTGTAGATTCGCGAAAAATAACCTCACCATATTAGATTTCAGAATAAATATCTGATACACAAAGTTGTAAAATATAATATAATGTGACGAATGGAAAATAAACTTATTACTGATAAACAATTTAATATAATTATATTATTTAATCTAAATCATATTTTTTCAACGAAAATGTACACACGTTTTATTAAAATCAACTTAATCAAATATTTTTCATATTGGAGTATATTGAAAAGTTTTTAAATTCTATTTTTGTCTTCTCGCATCCTTGATTGGACTATGAAGGTAGGTATGTTTCGCGCCATTTTAAAACTTGAGAGAGAGAGAGAGAAACAGTTATTTATTAAGTTATATTACAATCAGTCCAATTAGGACATTATTAATAGTGATAAAGTACAACATTTATACTATATTCACACGATATATACAAACCAACAAATTTATATAATAATAATACAATATACATATATACAAAAAAAATCAATAAAAATATTATGCAAAACAAAATCAATAAAAATATTATACAAAACAAATTCAATAAAAATATTATACAAAAAAAAAATCAATAACAATATTATACAAAACAAAATCAATAAAAATATATACAAAAGTCTCTCATACCTATGTACAATCCTGAAGTATACAGCACGTGAGTGGAGAATCTAGCCAATGCTAGAACTCCAATATACATGTTACAAGAGATCTCGAGGCCACTGCCGTTTCAACCTTCTAGGGGGATGGTAAGGATGTGTGGAGCTGGATAAGGATTGAGCTAGGGGATTAGGGTGATGGATAAGGTTCTGATGGAATTTAGAGAATTTTGATACTATAAGGTCTAACATAAATGGAATATTTAGGTTGCGGTGTAAGGTTAGGTTGGTGACATAATAAGGAGCATTGACTATCGTTCTGAGGACTTTGGATTGGAAGGATTGAATGCGTTTGATGTTAGAAATTTTAAAACTAATTAAATGATAAATCTAAAACCTGACAATAAAAGAGCTCCTAGGTTAGAAATTCTGATTTTCATCTCTAACCGTAGAGAACCGGACTATGGGTCATATGAACATTTTTTGTCCCACTGAAGGTCTAGTATCTGCTCTCAACATATGACAAGCAATTAATAAGACACCCTTTATGTGAATGTTTTTAACCTGCCCTGCTACTACTCCAAAATCTTCACAAAATCTGTGTTTAAAAAAGCGAGTTTAATTAATCTAGATCCGCACATTAGACTAAAACGACCAGAAAATGCTCGCCGCTTTCGGTTACTTCAACACTTACTAGACAAACGCTCTAACCTTCCACTTAACTACATAAGACTCATCTACATGACCATCATAAGACCTATCTGGACTTACGGAGTTGAGCTATGGGGCTCCACTAAACTACCAAATTCTTTCCGTCTTCATTCCTTACAATCCAAAATCCTTCGAAAAATCCTCAACGCTCCCTAATTTGTCACGAATAAGCTGATCCATAAAGACCTTAATATTCCCTTTGTAGCTGATCTGGCCCGAACCAGATATCAATCCTTTCATGACAAATTCCACTCCCACTCTAATCCACTATTTTCAATCCTTGCTTCCTCTTCCATTCCTGACGATTCTCTGAGGCGTCTGAAACCTTCTTGTTTAGATTGATTACTAGAGTGCTGCCAATGGACAGTTCCTCTTTATTTTTTCATGTACATATATTTTATCAGTATATTTACTTGATGTATTCCAATATACAGTTGTAAATTTCAATAAAATATTTAAAAAAAATTAATCTAGAGACTCACTTTACCTAATCCAAATAAAAGACAATCGCGTGAAAAACAATTTCATAGCTTTTATCATTCTTTATCCTTTTCAAAATGGAGATGCATTCTAAAAAAGAAAAAAAAAACTTTTCAACAGGTTTAACCTTTTATTTTATCCACTTTGAAATTACCACATGAAAACGTTTTCGACGACATACACTATTCAAATAGGAAAAAAAAAAACATTAAAAAAAGAAAACTGACAGAGGGAAAAAGAAATGGTGCATATGAATGAAGCAGGGGGCATATGTAGGAGTTGTGATGCATGGCCCCGACAGCCAACAGTCCGAATAAAAGTTTCCACAAGTCCTGAAAGTTTTCACCCTCCACTTTTGCGAAGGATAACACTTGGTCAGGAGTTCCACAAGATGAATGAGTTCTGTATTTTGGCCCATGGTCCTGCTGAAAACGGAGACAAACCGGTGATTTCAGATGACTTATTTCAGATTAATGTTGCACTGTATTTTCATTACCGAAATTAAAAGAATTATTTATGAAATTATGTTGTTTCAGTGGGAATCATGAAATTTTCGACTGAGACTATTGTATTCGATACTTCATATACATTCAAAAGTTAAGTTATGAAGTTGAGTTAAGTGAAAACCGTGTCGTTGCCAGTCGAAGACATTTCCAGCACAGATTTTATTTAACTTCTTAAATTATTTGATGTAATGTATGTTTGTGGCTATTGCACCCTAGTTCGGCCTCCACTGAGTCACACCAGTGACGCGGCTGAGAGCGAGGCGCTAAGATCTCTTGGATTCTGCTTTTTCCTCCACAAGTGGAGGGAAAAGCCCAGTCTGGGATCCCTATAGCACTTTTAAATTTTGTATATAGTTATGTTTGTTTGTATGATGTTTGTTTATTTGCAAACTTTTATTTATCTAAATTATAGTTTAATGTTTTGATTTGTTTTGTTTTTATATATATATATATTTTTTTTTTCTTTATATCTTTATTTACACCTGTCAGAAGATGTCTGACAATCAGCAAATGTGCTGGACAAAATGAGATTAGACATGATAGGCATGGGGAAGTAAAGTGCCCAGCAGCACCCCTTCCAAGGCTTTAATCTAGCTGAGGAGGTCCCTCATCCAGCTTCGTTTTAGCCTTCTTCTGACCGGCATTTCAGCAACTGACATGTCGTTAATCAGTCTATTGTCGTGTCCGTTAAGTTTAATGTGAAATCGAGAATAGAGTGTTCGTATATGTTGGTCAACTGTTGGTTGCTGTAAGTCCGTAGGTAGGGTTCTGTTGTTTACGTACCAAGGAGCTGTCGTTATGAGTCTTAAAATTTTGGATTGAAATGATTGCAGTTTTTGTATGTGAGTCTTTTTTGCTGAACCAAAAATCTGTGAAGCGTAAGTCCATATTGGCTTGAGAAGGTATGTGTATGTATTTAGTTTCTGTCTAATTTTTAATTTTGATGATTTTGAAAAAAGAGAGTATAGTATTTTCAGTCGGTGGTTGAGAGTCTGTCTTTTCATCTTGACATTATATTTATTATTATTTAATTCTATATATATGATTTATATGTAATTATCCCAATTATAGGTTGTTGTTTGTTTTCTTATTTTGTATATATATATTATATTTCATTTAATTTGACTTTATCATTGTATACTGTATATATTGTGTAACGTAGAGAAATTCAAGTATTTAGGTTCAATTATAACTAGAAAAAATGAAATCCAGAAAGAAATAAAGTCCCGGTTAAAGGTGGGAAATGCGTGTTATTATTCAGTTGCTAAGTTACTTAGTTCGTGGCTTCTATCTAAAAACTTAAAGATTAGAATTTATAAAACTGTTATTCTTCCAACGGTTCTTTACGGATGTGAAACGTGGCCGCTTACTTTGAAGGATGAACAACGGCTTAAGGTTTTCGAAAATAAGGTATTGCGTAAAATATTTGGTCCGAAGAGAGATGAAGCCACTTGGGAGTTTAGAAGGTTGCACAACGCGGAATTGCGGAACTTGCGTCCTGTGAATATGATTGAGCTGATTGCATCGCGGAGACTCAAATGGGCGAGTAAAGTTGTCGGGCTCGATGATGAGCGGATTCCGAGAAAGTTGGTATTTGCTGATCCGACTGGTAGGCTTCCGAAAGGTAGGCTGAAGCGGAGATGGGAGGATTGCGTTAAGGCTGATCTCGGGAGCTTGGGCTTGAATGGTGAACATTGGACGAGTCTGTGTAGGCGGAATTTGGTGGTATCGGCATCGAACCTTCGGGTTCGCTAAGCCTATTATTATTATTATATATTGTATAAATGGGATCTTATATCAATATTACTAATGTTCATATAGAAACAAATTGTGATATTTCTCAATAAATAAAAAAAAAAAAAAAAAAAAAGAAAAAAAGATTTAAGGAAATTACTAAACTCGGCAAATATACTTCTGACGAGTAAATTAAACTAATATAATATGATTTTCAAATACTGTTACTTAAATGACGAGCATGCCATACTCTTGGAAATTAACAAAAGAAATCAAATCATTGTAACACAAACTAGTGATTTAAGCGTTCTTGATAGGCAGTTATTCACATTAAAAAAAAAAAAAAAAAAAAAAAAAAAAAAAAAATCAATTTTGGATGTGTTTTTATCAAAACATCCATTCTCAATAAAAATAGTATCTTTTATCGTGTATAAAGTATGAATTCAGACAAAATAAATAAGATTTGCTATGGATAAATAAAGGCTTAGAAGAAGCCCTTGAAAGATTACTAGTGCATCCAGCGCATATAGCAATCCTCTTTAGAATACCTCCGGGTAACAGAAGGACAAATCTGACAGCTATACACATTACATTTGTATTTGTATTTTGTTCGAAAATAAAACCAGAGGGTAAGAAAAAAAAATAAATAAAAAATAAATAAATAAATAAATAAGAATAGTTAAAATATTAACATCTTACACGAGACGTTTATTTAATTATATATTGCTTTAAAAAATGTTATATATGATTTATATGTAATATATGATTAGTATGTAATATATGATTAGTTGCAGAAATGGGGGCGATCTTGATGACATTAATATTTCAGGTCATACTTTTGAACACGTAGAGAAATTCAAGTATTTAGGTTCAATGATAACAAGAAAAAATGAAATCCAGGAAGAAATAAAGTCCCGGTTAAAGTTGGGAAATGCGTGTTATTATTCAGTTGCTAAATTACTTAGCTCGCGGCTTCTGCCTAAAAACTTAAAGGTTAGAATTTATAAAACTATTATTCTTCCATCGGTTCTTTACGGATGCGAAACGTGGCCGCTTACTTTGAAGGATGAACAACGGCTTAAGGTTTTCGAGAATAAGGTACTGCGTAAAATATTTGGTTTGAAGAGAGATGAGGCCACTGGGGAGTTTAGAAGGTTGCACAACACGGAATTGCGGAGTTTGTACCCTGTGAATATAATTGAGTTGATAGCATCGCGGAGACTCAAATGGACGCGTAAAGTTTTTGGGCTTAGTAAGGAACGGATTCCGAGAATGTTGGTATTCGCTGAACCGACTGGTAGGCGTCCGAAAGGTAGGCCGAAGCGTCGATGGGCGGATCGCATTAGGGCTGATCTCGAAGGCTTTGGCTTGACCGGTGAACATTGGACGAATCTGTACAGACGAAGTTTGGTGGTATCGGCATCGAACCTTCGGGTTCGGTAAGCCTATTATTATTATTATTAAAAAATGTTATTCAATAACATACAATCTAGTACAATCAAGTTAGATATCGAAGCAATGTATGAACAAAACTTGAATACTATTCTGGTTTATTACTTATCAACATTTAACATAATATAATTAAATTGCAAACCGTAGATATAGAAAATATTATATATAAATTAGAAAAATAATATGTATTCTTTAAAAAGTCCTCAGCCGACATTCTTAATAATCTTCAACGCAGACCTTCTGGTACCCCAAGCTGATGTGGTTATTATGGAGTTCCCTGGTCACTGCATCCACCTCCAGGACAGCGTTCCTTGATTCACTTTGGAGTAAGAATATATATATAGTTATACCAGAAAACATATTTTAACCTAAACAGTTAAAAAAGCTTCATAACCATAGTTTTTTCTCCAACATGAAGATGAACAATGTAATTGATTGTCCCTAACTTCATTTTAGTGAGTGTGATGGCCGGAGATAGTGTCTATTATTTGGTGTAGGTTGAGGCTAAAGAGGGGGACGTGTAACGTCACTAGCTTTGTCGGTGAGATGGGGTTAGAAGGGAGGGGAGGAAGTTAAGAGAGATAAGCCAAGACGATGCTCCTCCTTACCTACTTCCCTCACGGTTATTCTCTCATAATATCCCGATTCTCTAAATTATCCCAGAAACGCAGCATAAACAACTTAATAAAATGCCTCTAAACTGTTTAAAGTATTTTTAAAAATACAATTTCTTCTACGAAAGCGGTTAGATACAAATCACAGTAGGCTGACGTTTCGAGGCAGCTTATAATAATAATAAATTTTTTATTTATCCTAGGACCAATCCCTAAAAAATAATATCATAAGAAAAAAAATGTTAGTTTCATACTGTAAAAAAACATAATAGAAATTACAAATTATAATGATAATATAGGTTAGGTTAGGTTACTTGTTTTTTCCTAGGCGATCAACTACAAGGTCATTACGCCCTTTCATTATTTAACTTCTTACGTAATTTTGATTTTTTGACTTATGTTTTAACATCAAGGTACTTAAATTTCTTATTTTGCTTAGCTATTTTAATTTTATACATTTGTCTTTTTCTTATAATTATTATTTCACATCTTATTTATTTATTTTTTTTTTTTAACTTACAGAATTTATACATTATAAATACAATTTTCAAACTAACTAGCATTTACCTTAAGACAGTATTGTAGAGAACTTTTTTTTTTTTTTTCTTTTTATTAGATATTATTATTTTTTGAAGATCTCTCTTTTTTTTCAATTATTATTGATATTTTTTTCATTAAGAATTTGATTGGTTAAACTTTTACTTTCTTTCTTTAAACATTTTTTTTTTTTTTTTTTTTTGAAATTTTTTTTTTTTTTTTTTTTATTTATTTATTTTATTTTATTTTATTTATTTATTTTTTTTTTTTGAATAGGTGTACACCATTGCCTTAAAGTCTATTTTATATAATTAAACGGTTACTGTTAGTATTACATTTTTTGGAATAATTGGGTATCTTTTAACAGTTTTATGACGCTGTCACTTGATTCTTTTGAATCTTTTAGAGCTAATTCGATGAAACGAGGTATTTTATAATATACGAAAGCTTCCTGGTATACTGGACAATTCTCAATTATATGTTGTACTGTAAGAGGTAATTGACACACTTCGCAGTTCGGTCGATTTTCTTTAGTAATTAAGAATTTGTGGGTTAAATTGGTGTGACCGATTCTCATTCTTGTTAAAACCACCTCTTCTCTTCGGTTTCCTCTGACGGAACTTATCCATTTTTTTGTTGTCTTTTTGACATTTCTTAACTTGTTTGTCAAAGGAGTATCATTCCAAGCCGATTCCCAGCTTTTCAGGACTCTAGTTTTTAGATATGCTTTGACATCATTAGGCTCGTATACTTGGAGTGGTGAAATGTTGAGATGAGCTGCTTCTTTTGCTGCTTTATCAGCTGCCTCATTGCCTGGTATTCCGGAATGTCCTGGCGTCCAGAGGAAATTTACCGTTTTATCTAGATCGTAGAGGGTTTCTAAATAATTGTTTATTTTATTTAGGATAGTTCCAGTTTTATTGATGTTTACAATACTCTGAAGAGCCGATAAGGAATCTGTGCATATTAATGTTTTTGAATGATTACCTTCTATGGCTAGATGAAGCGCTGTGGCAATCGCCTGCAGTTCTGCAGTATGGATCGTGCAATATGAGGGTAATTTATATTTAATCGCTATTCCACTTTTTATGACGGCAAAGCCAACAAACTCTCTTTGCTTAGATCCATCAGTGAATATTATTTCATGTCCAGAATATTTTTGAGAAATTTGTTGGAATTTATATTTATTGGAAGTAGGCTCTATACCTTTAAAAGTTAAATCTATTTTTATGGGTTGGTATTTCCATGGAGGAGATCTAACGGTTGGCTCAGCAGGATCTATAGGCAGGTCGAGAATTTCTTTAACGAGTTCAATATATCGTACACCTAATGGAGCAGTTTTTGTTGGGTTCATTTCATAGTTCCTGATGCAACGGGGATTAAATATATAGGAATAAGCAGGGTTTGTTTTTTGGACTTTAATCTTAGCGATATATCTGTTAGTCAGTTCTTGTCTTCGGTAAGCCATAGGAGTTATGGAGGCCTCTGCACAGAGACTTTCTATTGGACTCGTCCTAAAAGCTCCTGTAGCAAGCCTGATTCCAGTGTGGTGTATTGAATCTAAGGGTTGAAGGCTATTTCCTTTAGCAGAGGAGTATAGCATACAGCCGTATTCCATCTTAGGTCGAACAACACTAGTATAGACCATTAGCATTGACTTTCGATCAGCACCCCAGTATGTTTTGGCTAGTATCTTCATCAATTGCAACCGCTTTGAACATTCATCTCGCAAGTATTTTATATGGCTAACCCATGTTAATTTATTGTCCAATACCATGCCGAGAAATCTGATGTTTTCACCAAACGTCAGGATTTTTCCATACATAGAGAGCTGAGGAGTAGTGCTTGGAGTCCTTTTTCTTGAAAACAATACTCCTCTAGTCTTTTCTATTGAGAACCGGAGATTTCTACTCTCAGACCAAGCTTGGAGGTGGTTCAACAAGCGCTGTAGTGTTCTGCACATCCACTCGTAGTTGCTAAACCTTAAAAATATAGCCAAGTCATCAACGTACAGAAATGCTTTGACTGAGCTTGGTATTACGCTGACGATTGAGTTGATTGCAATAGCGAACAACGTACAACTCAAGACACTTCCTTGTGGGATGCCTTTAGATATTTCTTTTCGACTAGAGATTGATTGGCCAACTCTCACTCTAATATATCTTTTCATTAAGAAGCTTTGTATGAACTTAGGCATAGCTCCTCTGAAGCCCCACTCATATAGTGTTTTCAGGATTGTTTCCCTATCTATAGTGTCGTATGCCTTTTCCATGTCAAAAAAGACTCCTATTCCTTCTTTTTTCTCGATAAAAGTGTCGAGAATCTCGGCTTCCATAGTCACAAGTTGGTCCATTGTGGATCTACTTTTCTGAATCCGCATTGAATAGGAGTTAGGAGGTTAAATTTTTCAATCATCCACATCAATCGTCTATTGACCATTTTCTCTAGTAATTTAGACAAACAGCTAGTAAGCGATATTGGTCGGTAACTGTTGGGTTGGAACTTATTTTTTCCTGGTTTCAGCACTGGGACAACTATTGATTCTCGCCAGGCCTGAGGGTATGTAGCGGTTTCCCAAATTCTATTAAATATTTTCAAGAGTTCATTATTTATTCGAGGAGGGAAATGTTTTATCATCATATTGTGGACTTGATCTATTCCTGGAGAAGAACATTTAGTTTCTTCAATTGCAGCTTTTAGCTCCCAGATCGTGAAAGGTCGATTATGGTCCTGCAGGGATATGCTATCCTGTATAGGCGAAGTAAAATCTAATTCTTGGGGGTCATTATGTCGATTTTGATTGTTATCACAATTTGAAATGGTGGCAAAATGAAGCGCTAGACTTTCCGCTGTTATTTGTGGGTCTGATATTATTTCATTTTGGATTTTTAGGGATAGGGTTGCAGTATTGTTATTACCAGATATGCTATGGATTTTTTGCCAAATTTTTTTCATAGGAGTGTTGCTATTTATCGATTCCACATATGAAATCCAGGATTCTTTCTTTTTCTTTTTAACTAGATTTCGGACTAGAGCTTTTTGTTTTTTGTATTGTAATAAGTTTTCTTTATTTGGGTTTCGCTGAAAATCTTTAAGGGCTTTATTTTTTTTGGTGATGTATTTCCGACATTCTTCGTCGAACCATGGAGTATAATTTTTTTGTGGATTACCTTTTGTTTTTGGAATGGTTAGGAGAGCTGATTGTATAATGTTATGCGTGAAATTTTGGGTTAATTCATCTATGCTATCTGAATGATACGGTGCTGAATTGTTTATTTTGTCTTCAAATTCTTCCCAATTGGCTTTTTCGATAATCCATCTTTGATGCTTTTTGGTCTTAGGTATTTCGGAATAGAATCGCAATAATGTCGGAAAATGGTCACTCCCATATTGGTCTCTGCAAACATTCCAGGTCATGTGCGTATAAAGGGTAGGTGAGATAAAGGTTAGGTCTATCGCAGATGTGGATCCTGATCGTGGGCAGATGTAGGTGGCTTCTCCTGTGTTCAGAAGAAGTGAGTCTGTACTGTCGAAAATCCTTCGGATGATGTTTCCCCTCGTGTTTGTTGTTGGGCTCCAAGTGTGATGTGATCCATTCATATCTCCTACGACAATGTAAGGGGAAGAAAGACCAGAAACAAGTTGTGTGAGAGCCAGTTCATTGATCGTTTCTGTCGGTGGTAAGTATATATTGCAAATCGTCACATCGAAGTTAAGCTTTACTCGTACCACTATTGCTTGTAAGGGAGTTCGAACATCAAGTTTTTCCGAGTACAGGTCATTTTTAACTGCAATAGCGACTCCTCCGTGAGCTCGTCCTTGTTCTCTTATCTCTTTGTCTTTTCTGTATACTTCATAGTCTTTTATGTTCAGGTTTCGTTCGGGAACAAGCTTTGTTTCCTGTAGGCAGAGTACAGCTGGGTTGATGTCTTCTAGAAGTATCTTCATTTCCTCAAACTGCGTTCTTATGCCATTACAATTCCAGCTAATAATTGTCATGGTATTAAGAACATTGTGTGAGACCTACTGTTATTAGTTGTTTTATTTTCAAACTTAAGATACCCAATATTAATGGTAATTATAATATAGCATACTATAACTAAGTAAGCAAAATAAGAAATTTTTATTATATTTTTAAGACATATTAAAATAGGTAAGGGCAACTTTCTTTTAAATAGGAATAGAATTTGTACTGTCTTGTAGAAATTTGTGATTGTTGTTATTTTATTAATTGCCATAAGTATAATGTAAATATTCCTTTTATTAATAATTGACTTATTAATGTAGTGAAGTGGTGTAACTGTTTCGTAATATTTGTTTATGTCAACTGTTGTTAGATTAGATCTATTATACATTATTATTTATTTATTATTATAGTTTTATTCAGGTGGTTTCCATTTCATCACCACTTTTTGAGGAGTCTGTATTTCTTTTTTGGTTTTTACTCATAGAGTTCCGCCGTGGCAGTGGCGGAGGTTTCATTATTTCTGATGTTTTCCCCCGCTCTGAGGCTGAGGGATGTTGGACCTAAATTCCGAATTCGATTTTGAACGATAGCTCTTGCCGCTACTTCTATTTGTAGTGCAAGGGACTTCGGAATCAAGTGGCGTTTCCGTTAAGAGTTGGGCGGACGATGGAGTGGGGAAGGGAGAGGGGGGTGGGAGAGGGGTGGTAATAGGAGAGAGAAGAGGGGTAGGGAAGGTAACGGGAGGGGATATATGTGGTGAGGGTGTGATCATCTTGGAGGTTGAGGGAGTAATAATTTTATCTGCAATATTGGAGTTTTTGAGTTCGTCAGTCTGAATTCCTATGTCTTTTCCTACTTTTCTACTACCTTTAGCAGCATCAGCATAATTTAAATTACTATTAGTCGGGTGCGTTTCTTTATACTTTCTTTTGGCCTCATTGTAGGGCACCTTTTCCTTAAACTGTATTGTTTTAATTTCCCTTTCTTCTAAAAGCCTAGGGCATTTCAAATCTAAGCTGGAGTGGTGATTTCCACAATTTACACAGTTGGGAACAATTGAATCACATGGTAGACCATTATGATCCGGTTTTGCACAGTGAACACATACAGGTGTTTTGGTACATTTATCGGCAAAGTGCCCGAATTTCAAGCATGTTCTGCACCGAATCGGATTTGGAACATACATTTTTATCTTTATTTTCTGAAATCCCACCGGAATAGTTTCAGGGAGGGTAGTTATTGAAAAAGTAAGGACATATAAATGTGTTTTTCTTTCGGTTCCCATCTTTCTATTAATAATTCTTTTTATTTCCTTAACATTGAATTTTCTTAATTCTTCCAGAATTTCATTTTCTTCTACCCCATCTAGGTCCGGACAAAAAATTACCCCCTTGCTAATGTTTAATTTTTGGTGCGGATTTACTTTTATTTTGATTGTTGGGCCTAAATTGGTAAGTTTTAGAAGTTTATCCGATTGATCTTTAGTATTTGTTTGTACCAGAATAGTTCCGTTTCGTAGTTTTTTGACATTTTTCGGTTCCCCACACTGACTATTAATTGTTTTATATATCAAGAAAGGAGATACTTTTTTAAGATCTCCTTCTTCGTCTCTTTCTATAATCAAAAACTGATTTTTATTTATAAGTTCCGGTGATTCGGTTAAATTCAATTCATTCATATTTATC
This sequence comes from Piezodorus guildinii, assembly GCA_023052935.1. NCBI lineage: Eukaryota > Metazoa > Arthropoda > Insecta > Hemiptera > Pentatomidae > Piezodorus > Piezodorus guildinii. The sequence goes on along the minus strand of CM041292.1, from coordinate 212,091,208 downwards.
CAACTAGTTTTTTTCCTTTTTAAATTTGGTGAATGGATATCAGGTGGTTTATTCATATTAGTATGTTTGAATGGCTATTAATGACTATTATCGGAGGTTACTATTTGGTGAAAGGTTATTAATTTATTTTTATTGTATTGTTTTTTTTTGTATTACTTTGTCAAACTAAATACTGAATCCTACAAATTCTTTAGTAAATGAACATAAGTAACTATTCAAACTGGATCTCACAATAAACTATAAAAAAAAAAAAAAAAAATTTTTTTTTTTTTTAAATTATGTTTATGACTTAGCTGGGCGGGCAAGGACTTTGCCCGCTACTAATCCGCTGCTGAGCGTTGATGGTTCCCTCAGCACAACTCCAGCGTAGTTTTTACTGGTCCGCACGCAATTTTTAACTTCCTTCTGCCAGCCAACCACGTGCTAAGTTCTAACCTAAGCGGCTTACCAAGTTTATTCACACTTTAACTTACGAATTAATCTATTCAAATGGTCAAAAACATTTTAAAACAATAACATAAACAAAATTAAAGAAAAATGACACATCAAATTGAACCACTTAAAGCAATAAACTGTTTAAACTTGAAATTAACTATAAGCACATTTGCACATCTAACGACAGCAAATAACCTGTATCTAATGATAATATATTTAAGAAGCAACCTCAAATAGTAATAATGAAAATTGAACTAGATAATAAACAAAATAAGAAATGTGTACATATATACTACTTCTTCTTCTTTAGCTCTCTCCTTGTGCCTTTCAGCGTGGAGATAGTCCAACCCAGGATCTCCATCTCTCTCTGTCTCCTGCAAGAGTCTTCATCTCCTGCAGTGTCTTGCCTCTCACTTGCCCCAACTTGGTAATGTAGCCATCGTAGCTAAGCCTAGGCCTTCCTCTAGGTCTGGTGCCAACTGGTTTTGCCTCCATAATTTTGCGTGGGTCACAATCCTGGCTCATCCTACATACATGGCCGTACCACCCCAACTGTCTCTTCTCCAGGGTCTCCTTCATTGCAGGAATGTTTAATTCGTCCCTTATGGTTTCATTCCTGATCCTATCCCTGCGGGTTTTGGAAGCCACTCTGCGCAGGTATTTCATTTCTGCCGCTGTTATACGGCTCCATTTGTTGTCCGGGAGTACCCAGCTCTCTGCTCCGTATAGTAGAACAGGCATGTATACGGCCTTAAACATGTGGAGCTTGACATCTTTTTTAACCTCTCTCTTTCCTACTACTGTGTTGCTGATGGAATAGTAAATATTATTTGCTTTTCCAATCCTGTGGGATATTTCGGGTTGTATTTTTCCATTTCCGCTTATCACAGTTCCAAGGTAGGAGAATTCATTTACCACTTCAAGCTCCTCGTCTTTGCACATAATGTGGATTTGTTCGGGCTGTCGTCCCACTTGTAGGATCTTGCTTTTTCTGGCATTAATAATCATACCTTTCCGCCCTAATTCTGCTTCCCACTCTATTAGGGCTTGTTGGAGCTTAGCGCTAGAGTCAGTAATAAGGACTATGTCATCGGCATACACCATTACTTGTGCCTGTATGGTTCTCATATTCCAACGACCAATCACCGCTCTTGCTGTTCTTCTCTTGCAAATCTTAATTATTTCATCCATAAAGATGATGAAGAGTAGAGGGCTGAGGCTATCCCCCTGCTTTACTCTTTTTGCCATCGGAAAGCTCTTTGACTCGAGACCGTTAATTCTTACAATGCCCTTTGGCGCCTGGTATGTTGATTTTATAGCGAGTACATATATACAATATCGATAAAAAGAAAATTCACAATGATTTTTTTTTTAAATGATATAAAATGTGCGAAATGCAACAGAACATAAAACATAATAGTGGATATAATTAGTTGACAGTTGAGAATTACTGGAAGGAATTAGTCCGGGTGGTGGTCATTAAATGAAACAACTAAATAGTTTCAATTATTTATTCCTAGCCAACGTTTCGACCCCCTTTGTGGGTCATCATCAGAACGCATGGTGAGCAAATGGAAACTGAGTTTGGAATGAAAAGAGATATATATCTGTAACGGGAATTTTCTTTTTAACTTAATATAATCGGAATTGATAATATAATGCCAATTACAAAAAACAAAACAAGAAATCTTATTATCTTCTCTTTTACTTCTTTCTTTACTTCGGCGGATTTACTTCATCGATCATCCATTAAAGGTTTTTTTTTATTCCCACTTTATTTTTATGTATATTCCCGTAAATATCCCTTTATTCGATAGAGATAGATTAGTATAGTAACACTAAAAGGCTTATAAACGAAGATAGGCCCAGATAAGTACTAGTTATAAAATTCCAATAGAACTTTGCATAAAATCAAGTTACGATACTAATGATAACATTCTATGTGACAAGTTAACTACGGGTTTTTCAAAGCCTGTGAAAACAGTGAGCATGATCATATTAGGGATATTGTAAATTATTCCAAATTCGTTATTATAGGTGGAATAGTCAGGAATCAGTCATTTTTTGAAAAGTTTTTAATTTTGCCAACGTTTATGCTTTTAGTTTTCCTCAGTTTATGCTTGGACATGGCTCAGTAATGGTACGTTTATATATATATTTTTTTACTTCAATATTAAAGTCTAAAGTTCTGTAAAATTTGTTATGCTTATCATCATCAGATTATGTATCATATTATCATTATTTATATCTATAATATTTAAGTGAGTTGGTATATTTTCTGTTTTATTTCAAATGTTATCATTGTCACTACATTCAAAAGAAAATTTTCATTATCATATTAATATGTATCTCTTTTATTCTGATGTTTGTAGCCCTGATGATGGCTCACAAGCTTGAGGCGAAACGTTGGCAAAATTAAAAACTTTTCAAAAAATGACTAATTCCTGACTATTCCACCTATAATAGTTTCTACAGTCGACTATACATCCTCAATATATTCCAAATTCGATTTAACGTATAAAATTGATAATTTTAAGAGGTTAAAACATATTGTTGTTTAGTAGTAATGATTTATTATTTTTAATGATTTTTATATTTAATTATAAATTATTTGTTTATATCTTTTCGTCTATGTCTCTCTCTTTAGAGGGTTTTTTGTCAATTTTCCCTCTATTATTTTTCTTATTTGTTAAATCATAACTTAATATTCTAATAATTGCTTACACGTAGAGTGTAAAAAAGCCCATCCGGCTTGAAAAACTATTATAACTGTGTATTTTCTAAGTTTTATACAACTTTAATCGACAATAAAAAACTTATCTTATTTTATATGACAAGTCACATTAACCCTCGAGATCACTCTTAATTACTTTTCAACCAAGCAAAGCTTGGAAATAAATGTATAATTAAATTATATATATATAAATATATATATATATAAATATATATATATATATATATATATATATATATATATATATATATATATATATATATATATATATATATATATATATATATATATAGTCTACAACAAGATGGCAGAGTGAACGGACGCCTTGCAACCAGAGATCGAAATTATAAGATGAAATGCTATATCTGCAATCAAAATTTTAGAAGCATTTGTGAGTAGTAGTACTAATAGTTATGTTCCTAACAATATTTCTTTTAGTGAACAGGCCATCATTCTTGGACGTAACAAGACATACCGTCAATATTAGCAAGCGAAATCCAATAGAGAAATTTAATAACTAGTAAATCCAAAAGAGTTGTAAATACCATTTAAAAAGGTTAGTCAAACAAAAACGTGTTCTCTCTTAGTTTAATGGGAAACACAAAACGATTTGAATAAAATTGAAAACGTCATGAAAAAATCATACAAAGTCTGTTATAAAAAATTAGAAAAGAGAAAACCGAGAGTAATAGTAAAAAAAATAGAACCTGAAATAACCCTCACGAACATTGTTGGTTATTTAGTGGCCCAAAATGTAGGAATAGAAAAAGAAAAAGTTCTTCCAGTCTTAATTCTTACTCCAAGGAGAAGTAAATTTTAATTTCCAAGAGTATGGCATGATCATAATTTAAGTAACAGGGTGTGAAAATCATATTTTACTAGTTTAATTTATTCACCAGAAGTATATATGCCGAGTTTTGTTATCTCCTTAAATCTAAGACTCAAATAATTTAAGAAGTAAAAGAAAATATGTGCTGGCGATGTCTTCGACTGGCAACGACACGGTTTTCACTTAACTCAGTTTTTAAAATCAATTTGAGAACTAATAATAAGACTTTAAAAATATTTTTATTTCCTTATTTTATTTTATATAAACAAGAAATTTAATCTGCAGTCTACAATTTGTTAGCACAATGAGGAAATTGTGCAAAAACTCACAGGAGAGCTCGTTATGTGATCAGTATATCTCTTGGCTACCGTCCGCGTACTCGGCTGTGGGATTTCGGGATTGTTGGGGCATTTTAATGTTTCTGTAAGGGGGTTGGGGTTGTATGTTAGTTTTTGTTTTGTAGCAGTGGTTGAAAACGTTGGTATGTTAAAGTTGTTATGTTTAACGTCATTTGTTACTTAGAACAGTGCGTCCACTATTTTATGTTGTATGTTTAATACTTTTATGGAGCTCAGAGCTCTATCCTTTATGTCCAGATTGGTTTTAGCAAAACTTAATAAACAGTTAGATTTTTGGTTAATGATAATTTGTAGTCAAGTAACCTAGATATAAGACCGTATCTTCTGTTATGTTCTTTACGTTTTAGCCGAAAGTGTGTTTTCTAGGTCAGTCTTATGTCGAAGTGAATACCTAAATATCGAATTTCGTCTGATGTAGAAATTTGGATGTTATTAAAATAAATGAAAGCAGAAGGCTTATGATTAAGAGTGAATATCACAGGAACAGTCTTGGACTCATTCATTTTTATTTTCTATCTAGTAGCGTAGGCAAAAATTTCATCGAGGTGGTTTTGGAGAGAAATTGCCGCTTGAAAACGATTTTTATCTGAGCACAGGAGAGCTTTGCCATCAGAAAAGGCAGCCAAAAACGTCCCATTGTGCTGAGGTAGAGCTGACATATATGTTATATATTATTGGCCCTAAAACACTATCCTGGGGTACACCTGCCTTAATTCGCTGTATGGCAGAGTCCAGTCCCTACTTTCACAGATAAATGTCTGTCGGAAAGGTATGAAAAGAATATCAAATGAAAGGTAGAGTTTAAAAATATTTTATTCCTTATTTTATTTTATATAAACGAGAAATTTAACATGCAATTTAATCTGCATTCTACAATTTTATAGCACGATGAGACAATTGTGCAAAAAATCACAGGAGAGCTCGTTATGAGATCAGTACTTTTAAGATTCGTAGGGGATTTAATTGTTTCTGTAAGGGGGTTGGTGTTGTATGTTAGTTTTTGTTTTGTAGCAGTGGTTGAAATCGCTGGTATGTTCAAGTTGTTATGTATAACGTCGTTTGTCACTTAAAACGGTGCGTCAACTATTTTACGTTGGAATACGTTTTCTATCTTTCTAAGGTATGAAAAGAATATCAAATAAAAGGTAGGTGGAAGTAAAATTTTTAGTTTGCAAAACAATCCTTCGTGCCTGACCTTACCGAAAGCCTGTCTAATATTAAGGATGAAACAATAAGAGTTTAAATAATTTATCTCTATAAGCTTTTCATGGAGGGGGAAGTGAAGCGCTACGAGTGGCGACTCTCGAAGACACAGAGAGAGAGGCTTACGAACTTTCCGAGAGTGCACTTGTTTTTGTATAGTACCGTTAATTTCTCTAGTTTTACCTTTTCGTATGTACCTTTAAAATAATAGTTTCTGTGGCCACACACACACACACACACATGTAATCATTTAGTTGATAATATAATAATAAGTCTGGAATCAACTGTAAGTAGTGTAATTTATTTATTTTGTATATTAACCAATAAAAGTGGCTTATAGCCTGGCGCCCAACATGAAGTTTCTTTGTTCTCTTCCCGAAAATTAATTGGTTACAAGGAAAACACCTGGATAATATGTTTTTAATTCTAATTAATTAGAATCTCTCACTCCAATTCCAAAACCTATCCTACCGTCATTTATCCGAGGCCTGTCAACTGGAACCTATTTCGCCAAATCCTGACCGATAATATTAACCTCAGAGCGACCCTCAAAACCCCAGAAGACCTTGACGATTCCGTCTACTCCTTCACCACCGCCATTCAGCAAGCTGTCTGGACTGCCTCCTCTCCTAAGCACTCCAATATAACTCCTCACCAAACCATTTACCTCAACACCTTACAGACCTAATCCATGCAAAACGCCGAACCAACCATTATAGCAGCGCACCCGACACCCAACGATCGCCGCTCCTATAACTTCTATTGTAGACAATTGAAGCAGGAGTTGGTGACCTTCCGTTCCCATTCCTTTAATTCCTACCTCTTTTCTCAGTCATCTAGTGATAATTCCCTGTGGAATGTCACGAAAAAGATCCTAAAATCCCATCAAGTTTCCCATCCTCTCCGGCGTGGTGATGACTCCTGGGCTGCGTCTGATAAAGCTGAGGAATTCACCACACACCTCTCCAAAGTATTCACTCCTCACCCGGAATCCCAAAGCAATCATACCGCAATAGTACAAGACTTCCTTTTGTCACCAATACCTCTTTCCCTACCTCTTAAAGCTATTAATCCCTCTGAGGTTAAATATCTTCTCCAGAAAACTGACCCTCCGTAAATCTACTGGACACGATCTCCTTACCCTCTAGATCCTCCGTCAACTTACGCAGAAAGCTATTATAGTCCTTACCTATATCTACAACTGCATCCTACGCACCACCTAATTTCCTCTCTTGTGGAAACATTCCACAATCATTGTCTTCCTAAATCCAGGTAAACCCTCCAGCAACACTTCATCCTACAGACCAATTAGTCCACTCCCCATCCTCTTAAAAATCTTTGAAAAACTCCTTCTAAAACGAATCCTGCCTATATTAGAATCTCAAAATCTTCCATCCCATCAGTTTGGTTTCCGTGCTCATCATTCCACTGTTCAACAAGGACTCCGAGTTGTAGACCATATTTCCTCATCCCTTGAATGCAAAGAATATTGTTCTGGGAATGTACATATTTAGAGATAGTTAAGAGGAATAAAATTTAAAATATCGGCATTTCAGCCCTGTCAGCCCTTGACGATTCCGTCTACTCCTTCACCACCGCCATTCAGCAAGCTGTCTGGACTGCCTCCTCTCCTAAGCACTCCAATATAACTCCTCACCAAACCATTTACCTCAACACCTTACAGACCTAATCCATGCAAAACGCCGAACCAGACCATTATAGCAGCGCACCCGACACCCAACAGATCGCCGCTCCTATAACTTCTATTGTAGACAATTGAAGCAGGAGTTGGTGACCTTCCGTTCCCATTCCTTTAATTCCTACCTCTTTTCTCAGTCATCTAGTGATAATTCCCTGTGGAATGTCACGAAAAAGATCCTAAAATCCCATCAAGTTTCCCATCCTCTCCGGCGTGGTGATGACTCCTGGGCTGCGTCTGATAAAGCTGAGGAATTCACCACACACCTCTCCAAAGTATTCACTCCTCACCCGGAATCCCAAAGCAATCATACCGCAATAGTACAAGACTTCCTTTTGTCACCAATACCTCTTTCCCTACCTCTTAAAGCTATTAATCCCTCTGAGGTTAAATATCTTCTCCAGAAACTGACCCTCCGTAAATCTACTGGACACGATCTCCTTACCCTCTAGATCCTCCGTCAACTTACGCAGAAAGCTATTATAGTCCTTACCTATATCTACAACTGCATCCTACGCACCACCTAATTTCCTCTCTTGTGGAAACATTCCACAATCATTGTCTTCCTAAATCCAGGTAAACCCTCCAGCAACACTTCATCCTACAGACCAATTAGTCCACTCCCCATCCTCTTAAAAATCTTTGAAAAACTCCTTCTAAAACGAATCCTGCCTATATTAGAATCTCAAAATCTTCCATCCCATCAGTTTGGTTTCCGTGCTCATCATTCCACTGTTCAACAAGGACTCCGAGTTGTAGACCATATTTCCTCATCCCTTGAATGCAAAGAATATTGTTCTGGGAATGTACATATTTAGAGATAGTTAAGAGGAATAAAATTTAAAATATCGGCATTTCAGCCCTGTTAGACTATTTCAATCAGAATGAAACCAACATCATAATACAGTTCATCAAATTTTACATCGATAGAGCAAGTTTAATCAAAATCATTAGAGTCGTTTTTGAGAAAATCGAAAATAAGTGCAAAATTCATAGTATAAAGTGGCTCTTCTGGTTTGCTGATTTTGATGAAAAAGTTACTGTAATATCTAGAGCGTATAGTTGTATTAAATATAAAATTTCAGTTTCGTACGATTTTTAGTTTTTGCGTTAGACTTACCACACACGGACACGGACACGGACACACACACACACACAGACCTTTATGCAGGACTTTTTTATTTGGACTCAGGGGAACCTGAAAATGAATCCGTTGAAAAATTTAATTAAAAAGTTTTCGCGATCACAATAATTTCTCTCACTTATATCATATATAGGTAACTGAAATTAAAAAACACTTCTCGCTTATTCATAAATGAACTGTGCTGTGTATATTAGAATATATCGTAATAAATTTCTGGATTCGTTCTCTTATGAAGTTTATAGACAAAGAGTTCTGAATTTAATAAATACTTTTTATCGTATGACTCACTCCAGTGAGTATTGAAATAAGTTTCATGCTCACAAACGTTTTGTGGTTTTAACCCTTCTCTACTTCTCAGCAGAAAGAAAAAAAAAAAACTGCTTCAAAGTGTATTAGGTCAGAAAAGTAGGAATTTCCAACAGCTTGGCAAAAGGCATTCCACTAGGTTGTTTAAAGGCATTCTTGCAAGACTGCACGTTTGAGGCTAGCCTACTGAATGTTACATTGTAAAGCACCTCTCAACCGGCGTGAATAAAATTTAAAAAACCATTCGCTTTGAATTCAAAGAACCTACATTTTATCGCTAATATCAAAATATAATTTATCTTCCTGAGATGAAATTTCATTTTTTATTTTTTTTATTTTCTTTTTTAATTTTTTTGGAAGTTTTCTTATTTGGAACATTTAAAAAAGCACATACTACCTTCCATTCATCATCTAACCACTTTATTTCATTAGTCCTTTAACATTTTTTCACCCTAGTCGACGTTTCGGGGTTGTTTCCCCATTTTCCCATGCCCTTACAATCTAAAAAATTTAAAGCAAGAATAATGAGCATATATATAGGAGAAACATCTAAAAAATTAAAAACAAGAATAAACCAATATATATCCAATTGTAAAAATATAAAAAACACAAACGCAACAGCATTATCATCCCATAGTTTAATAAAACAACACAAATTTAACTTTGAAAACAGTAATTTTAGACCCATCTCAAAATAATAGAAATAGAAAACTACTAGAAGCAATCCACATAACCAAAAATAATAGCAGGACAATAAATTATAAAACAGATACAAAAAACTTAGGAACACATTACACAGATATCATAAATAAGATAAAATTTTAAAAATAAATAAAACAATAGCCCAAGAACCATAATTAGGACAAATAATTAATAGAGGTAAAAATAAAAATAAATAAAAAGCACAAGGATTACACCAGAATACTGGAAAGGTACAAAGTTTAAAATATAAATATAATGGAAACAGTGAGCCAATATAGACAAGTAGCAGTGGCTATGAGATGGAATGAAAGATGAAAAATGTTGTAGCAAGGAATAAGGTAATTAAAGTTAGTTAGTTTAAAATAGTTATGACAAATTGCTGAGCTTCATTTTTCCAAGAAAAATATTTAAATAATGTAATTTTATTCAATAGTGTAAGTATAAATAAATTGTTTCAGTCTTGAAAATGGGGAAACAACCCCGAAACGTCGACTAGGGTGAAAAAATGTTAAAGGACTAATGAAATAAGGTTAGATGATGAATGGAAGGTAGTATGTGCTTTTTTAAATGTTCTTATTTTTTGTAAAACATATTTCTGTATTTCTGCATTGATAAAAAAAAAACATTACGTTCTGTAATGTTAAAGAAATGTTGAGGTATCGTGCAGTTCTGCGTCTAGACAATTCTATGAGTTTTTTACATGCCATGGAGTATTTTCGCTAAAAAAGGCGCAATTATTTTCATTGACTCACCTATATACTCTTAACCTCAAAGTGTTGCTGATAAGCGTAAATACGGTCTTATATAAATTTAATCAAATTCAATCCACGTATTTCTTTAACAAACCAATATTTTAAAACTGGTGGTTGAATATGAAATTTTCGTTGGATATAACAGTTGAGAGAATTTTTTTATTCTATTTTTTCTTATCTATAGTAATATTATAAAGCTGAAGTATTTATCAGAAGTGTGAATCTCAGAAACTACTTGTTCGAATTGAAAATTTTTTTGTGTTGCATAGTCTAGACAAATCGAGGAAGGCTTTAGGCAAACTTTAATAACACCATGATGCGACCAATAGGAGTGAAAAATCAGTGGAAAATTTGGAAAAAACGGGGAAAATTAACCTTGCATCCCAATGATTCCAAATGATTTACCTTTTAAGTTTAAAATAATTCAATTTCCCGTTAATTTATCTTTCGCCGTAACAATTAATAAATCACAGGGGCAAACATTTAACACTTAGCAATCGACTAAGTCAAGACTAATTATCACACGACCGACAGCAAATTTAGTTGTGCCGAGAGTCCTTTAACTGCTTGGTAGGGGTTTCCTTCTACTGTATGTTTGAGGACATCGTTGACTATTACGGACGGAGGTCTTCCTCGGGGCAAGTTTTTCAAGTCGGTATCCTCAGCTAAAAACTTTAAAATTAACACTCCCTTTCCCAAACGCCTTGCAAATATTTATAGCGGCCTCAGCTGCTGAATGGCCGAGTTTAAACTCGTACAAAAATATTACTCGAAAATCGCGTGTTTCCATGTTCATATTTGGATGTATACTAAAAAGTCTGTAATTGATTGGGAAGCTAATGTTTATAATACAAAGGTAGAGTATTAGTAACTGTTTACTTTAAATATGTAAACATTCGGAAGAAAATAACAGAGGCCTGCAAAATCCTTTATGTATTTCAGAAACTATAAAAACGGACATTTCATGTGAAACAACCAAATAGTTTTCGATGTAATGCGATTCTATGTATTTGACATAGTTTGATTCATTTAGTCAGCTAGTTTGATTATCTTCGTTCTAAAGTACAACTAATTTATTTTCCTAAAATCAGGTGTTATTTTATTCGACAATATTATTCTCCATACCTGACGGAATTTTGTTCTATTCTATTAACGAGCGGAACCTTAACGGTAAGATTTCCATTTGAGCGGGAAGGATTGGAGGAAGCAATAAGGAGGATACAGGATGTTTAGAGAGTGGAAAATGGACACCACCAGTTGACTGCCTTGGGCTGACATGGGTGTGACACCTAGGACCTTAATGTTTGCCCTGTATTCAGCCTCCAGCTTATGCCTTTCTCAGATATTCCTATTGCCTATCCCTTTGGTTCCTAGTTTCTGAGGTTGGCAACATTGAACTTTGCTGGAAATGCTATCGTGATATCAAGTAAGACCATTAATGAACCATTAACATCTCATTATTTCCTAATATAAAGGATTCCATATGGATGAAAAAGTATATCATAAAATATTATATAATTGTGTATGTATATAAACAGATAAATATCACTTTTAGGATGTCCGACTATTTTTGACATTTAAACCTGCTAAACCCTCACATTGGTTTTGTATTGCCGGTACTGTATACGCTGCCCCTTGTTTATAGCTTTTATCAACACGGTGGCTCAAAACAAAAATTGTTCGCTGACCTCTTCAACCAATCCTTTGTATGGCAAGGACCTCTTAAATTATGAAAATCTAAATTCTAAATAGTAAAAATATCTTTATATTTATCACATACAGTTCATGGAAAATACCACTACCGAAATCCATTTTGATAGAAATGGAACAGCTAGGGAAAATGGAAATGAACAAAAAACCGTACCACCGGTGGCGGCGCATACCACAGGTATTTCCATATTCATATGATCTATCATTTTTAGGAGCAAAATAATAAAAAAATGAAACATTTTAACTGCCTTTCGTGTTATACTCACTTGCAAAAATATTTGCTATATGAAATAAACGCACGAATTACATAAATTCCAAAATGAGCTCTGACTAGACAGTTAGCAAACGTACAACCTGTGTACAGGTCTGAGGAGGCAATAATCGATGAAACGAGGCATGAATTTAGCGCTGCCCCACAGAGCAGACATTGAAAATCGGCGCCGGCGTCAACGTGTTAAATAATCATAAAAAAATCGAATATTTTTAACGATCTCATGCAATTTACGAAATGTTTTAATTTAAAGGCTGTTATTGTGCAGAGCAGTCACTTCTCAATGAACAATAGCTGGTAATTATATCATATCATGACTCATATGAATATTATATGAGTTAGAATTTTGAATCTGTCTTTGTAGGGCATGTCTAATTATAATTAAAAGCCAATATTTTAAAAGCTTTACCAATATTTACAAGTTAATTTAAAATTTTTTCCCAGTGACATCTCCCGGACTCCTTGTAAATCATCTACGGACAACTTGTTGGAAAACACCGAGTAAACGAATTATGACAAAGCTGATAAACATTTAAATATAGTAAATTAATATAAACAGCAGCTTTATACCGAAGTAGGGACATAAATAAATAAGGTTAAATTATAATTATCATCCATATTATAATAGGGTTATATTATAATAATTATAGGCTTACCGAACCCGAAGGTTCGATGCCGATACCACCAAACTTCGCCTGCACAGACTCGTCCAATGTGCGCCAGTCAAGCCCAAGCCCCCGAGATCAGCCTTAATGCAATCCTCCTATCGACGCTTTGGCCTACCTTTCGTACGCCTACCAGTCGGTTCAGCGAATACCAACTTTCTCGAAATCCGTTCCTCACCGAGCCTAACAACTTTTCGCGCCCATTCAAGTCTCCGCGATGCTATCAACTAATTATATTCACAGGGTACAAACTCCGTGATTCCGCGTTGTGCAACCTTCTAAACTCCCAGTGGCCTCATCTCTCTTCGGACCAAATATTTTACGCAGTACCTTATTTTCGAAAACCTTAAGCCGTTGTTCATCCTTCAAAATAAGCGGCCACGTTTCACATCCGTAAAGAACCGTCGGAAGAATAATAGTTTTATAAATTCTAACCTTTAAGTTTTTAGACCGAATCCGCAAGCGAAGTAATTTAGCAACCGAATAATAACACGCATTTCCCACCTTTAACCGGGACTTTATTTCTTCCTGGATTTCATTTCACCTTGCTATCATTGGACCTAAATACTTAAGGTTAAATTAATAAATGATTTAATTGTTGTTAAATGGAAAAATGTTAGGTTTAGTTTTTTCCTTGTTATGACGACCGTGATAGGCGAACAGTCTAATACGTACTAGCCTTTAGTTTACTATAAATTGCATAGTTAGTAAATATTTTAGCCATTTTCTTTTCAAAGGCCTTGGGAGTTAAAATAATACATATGGGAAAGTTAAATATACAGTTTATGTTTTTAGGGGGATAAGTTCAGAATCAGAGGTACCTGGTTGGCAACGTATAACCCATTTAGGTTTAATAGGTATTAGGTCGTTTCACATGAAATGGGCCGTTTTTATAGTTTCTGAAATACATAAAGGATTTTGCAGGTCTCTGTTTTTTCTTCCGAATGTTTACATATTTAAAGTAAACAGTTACTAATCCTCTACCTTTGTATTATAAGCATTAGCTTCCCAATATATTACCCACTTTTTAGTATACCTCCAAATATGAACACAGGAAACACGCGATTTTCGAGTAATATGTTTGTACGAGTTTAAACTCAGCCATTCAGCATTTGAGGCCGCTAGAAATATTTGCAAGGCGTTTGGGGAAGGGAGTGTTAATGAACGGACCATTCGCCATTGGTTTGCTTGGAAAACTTGCCCCCAGGAAGACCTCCGTCCGTAATAGACAATAATGTCCTCAAACATACAGTAGAAAGAAACCCCTACCAAACAGTTAAAGGGCTCTCAGCACAACTAAATGCAAGCGTATCTACCGTTTCCAGACATTAAAAGTGTAATGGGAAAGTAAAAAAGCTCGATACATGGGTACCTCATGATCTCACTGAGCGACATGTTTCAAAACATACCGTGCAAAAATTGAAAGAAGTGGGCTACGAAGTTCTTCCGCACCCACCATATTCTCCCGACTTGTCTCCAATAGATTACTACCTGTTCAGGAATTTAGACAACTTCGTCAAAGGAAAACTTTTTGAAAATGATGATCAAGTGAAAAGTATGTTTTCAGATTTTTTTTCACTTCATAGCTCAGAGTTTTTCAGTTCGGGAATAACAAAGTTGGCTTCTCGTTGGGAAAAATGTGTAAATACTTAAATACTATAGAATGTGGAAAAAAGAAGGTGAATACTTCGAATATAATTATCTTGTTTTCATATCGTATTTTAAATAAAAATCCTTTACCTTGAAAACAAACATTTCATGTGACACAACCCAATACTTCACTTTACGACGAAAATATCAGCATTATGAATTCTTTTAAGGATTTCGGATCGGAAAGTTTGTATGCGTGAGAAATTTAATGATTTATAGCGGCCCCAACGTTCAATTCCGTGCGTCAAAATTAGACTTGTAATATTATAGTAAATAGCTGTTGTTGTTTTTTTTTTAAAAAGGCAATAAACTTTATTAAGGAATCGACAAAAAATTAAAATATTTATAAACGATTTCGGATAAGACATATTTTTAAAATATTTTATTCATATAGAAAACTATACACCCGAGTTGTCACATAACTTTTTTCATCAAAATCAGCGAACAAAAAGAGTTTTATCAAAAAAATTTCTAACGATATTAGTTAAACTCCCCATATCGATGTGAAATAAAATGGGATTTTGTATCATTCAGGATTCATTCTAATTAAAGTATCCTGACAGGGCTTAAATGACGATATTTTAAACTTTCTTCCTTCGAATTAACTATAATGTTCAACCTAAGATTACAAATTTTGATTAAATAATGAACAAAGAAACTTTTTTTTTTTTTTTTCAAACATATTTATTGATATTTACAACTGTATTATTATATACAACAAGTAAATGTGATGGAAATAGTAAACTGACATGAGTTACATGTAGAGACGCTACCCATTGGCAGCACTCTGAAAGTATTTTAAACTAGAAGGTCTCGAGGCCATCTTCTTTTCAGACGCCTCGGGGGATTGTCAGGAATGGAAGAGGATGACAGAATATAAACTAGTGGATTAGAGTGGAAATGGAGTTTTTCATGGAATGATTGACACCTGGTTCGTGCTAATTCAGAAACATATGGGACATTAAGGTCTTTATGGATGAGCTTATTCGTGACAAAGTAAGGAGCGTTAAGGATTTTACGAAGGATTTTGGATTGTAAGGATTGGATACGAGAAGAATTCGATGGTTTAGTAGAGCCCCATAGCTCTATTCCATAAGTCCATATCGGTCTAATGATGGTCATATAAATAAGTCTTTTATAATTAAGTGGTAGGTTGGAACGTTTGTCCAGTAAGTGTTGAAGTAGTCGAAAACGTCGGGCAGTTTCTTGTCGTTTCAGTCTTGTATGGGGATTCCAAGTTAGACGTTTGTCAAGGTGGAGTCCTAGATATCGAATCTGTTCAATTGGGGCTAGTGGAGGGTCAATAAAGGATACTGTTGGGCAGAAAGTCATGGGTTTACGACGAAGGGTAAATGTTATCTGGTGGGATTTGTTAGAATTAATTTTAATCCTCCAATTCTGGCACCATACTTCAAGGTCTCGGATGTGGGATTGAAGGGTGTGGGAGGCTGTAATAGGATCATTATCTACTGATAGCACACACGTGTCATCAGCATAGGTAGAAAGGAAAGTGTTTGCATGGGTTGGGATATCAGCTGTATAGACTGTATAAAGAACGGGTCCTAGGATGCTGCCTTGAGGAACACCAGCAGATTGAGAAAACAGGGAGGAATAGGAACTATTGTGATTTATTTTAAAAGATCTATGGATCTATGGATAATTAGAAAATAGGTAGGAGGGAGGAATAGACGGAGCTTGTAAAGCAATCCCGGGTGCCAGACTCGGTCAAAGGCCTGTTCTACGTCGAGAAAGGCTCCCGTGCAGTACAATCCGCGCTCCAACGCAGAGGAGACAACGTCCACCACACGATGGCATTGCTGGATAGTGGAGTGAGATGTACGGAATCCGAATTGGTGATCTGGAATAATATGATGGGAATCAAGGATTGGGTATATACGTTTCAGAAGGAGTTTTTCCATAATTTTACCCATAATACATAAAAGAGATATGGGACGGTAGGAAGATGGATTTTCAGGTGGCTTTTTGGGAAAGAAACTTTAAATAAAAAAAAAAAAATAAATAAATAAATTCAAGAAAAACGAACAAAAACAGTTTTAAATTATACATATCATTATAACAAATTTATATTAAAAAAAAGTAATCACATAACAAATGCCTATAAATTTTGTACTAGTCGTTCGTAACAAAACTTCTTATCTTAGTTAGTCTTCAATTGAAAACAAAAATAATCCTCTTAGTTATTTTGTTAATTGATTTTTATTTTTTCTTATAATGTCGTTTCTAAAGTAGTTAGCTCAACTCTTATTTCAATATTTATAATATTTCCTTACTAAATGTAAAAAAAAAATTTGTCTAAATGAAATAGAGGCCAAACCTCTTGCTAAATGATGCAAATCTTAAAAGCAATGAAAATTATTATTATTATTATATATTACCTTTAATGTTGTAGATTTAAACAAATTAACCATATCATCTTCTTAGCATTGCTAAATAACGGTTAAATATAAAAATTTGAATCAATACTATATTCAAACAAAGGAGAAAAGAGCAAACCTTTTTTTTTTTAATGCAATTTTTGTATTTTTGAAGGTAGGGACAGTAATATAGGTGTATAATATACCGTTGGAAAGTTAAAATTTTAGAAAACATATTATTTTTTAAACAAAATTGTGTGAATTAATGAAGTGGGATAAAAAACCGATAAAACTAATTGATTTTTTAAGAAAATAAAAAGGTAATGGAGAGATTTATGAAAAGGGGAACAAAATTAACTGATATGTGGAAGGGCGGGGTGGCTGAGTTGGTTAGCGCGCGTTGCCTAGCCACTACAGATGACCAAAAAACCAGTGAAAAAAGTATTTACGAGTTCGAGTCTCAGTTCTGAGGGGGCTTTTATCTCGGAATTTATCCCCCACCCTCACCTCCTGGCCCGAGAAACCCCCGTATAGCCAGGCGAGGAAGGGATGAACAAAAAAAAATAAAAATAAATAAAACACATGTTTCAATTGTAACCCAACGTAACTAATTCTTTAACCTTTTTCTAAGCTCTGTATCTGAAAATTCTTAAATTGAATCTAACAACGGAAGTAATTGAAAGTCGTGGGTTGTGCGCACCACTTTTTTTTTATACATAATTATAGCTGTGATTAAAATCATTACTTGCCCAGATTTATTTTGTAATTTGAAATCACTAACCTCCTCATTACAGCTCATGACAATATAGCCCCCGTTTTCTTATTCAAATTCGCTGAAAATAGTGAAGGAGATTATGCTAATGCCCGGTTCAATTAACTTAGCCCGGGCTGGAACGAGACCATCGCCCGTGACCTTTGCGTGCCTTCGATCCATTCCTTCAGATTGCCGGCCTCTAGGCATCATCTGCTACAGGCTACCGGTGTGTCTACATCTGGAGTTCCAGCACTCCAGTAGTAGGACTTTGATCATTTTATCCCTTTTACCACATACACTTACTCAAAATAGTTTCCATACACCCATAAATAAACTCTTAGTTTTGAAAGCTAAGGTAGATTTCCTTCACAATTTCGACCTCCCATCTAGCCAAAAAATATTAAATTTGGATTCCTAAGAGAATATGACCCGTTACCAGTGGTGATTCAACTTCTCTACGCGGATGATATTGTTCTTGTGTTGGACACGGTTGATAAATTACAACAAGCGATGACTGAATGCCATGAAGAGCTCAGCCGAAAAGTAATGAAAATAAATAAATGCAAAAGCAAAATACTACAAGTGGTAAGGCAAGTGGAAGATTTCCATATATACTGTAACGGAGAGGAAATGGAAATGGTTACGGTTTTCACCAACCTCGGCACAGTATTAGAAAGATCCAGGAAAGTAGACTCAGAGATATCAAATAGAATTAGTAAGGCGAATGCAGTCCACTATCAGATCTGCAATACTGCAATAGGGAAGCGAGAGGTGGTTAGATGTGTTAAATTCCATATCTTAAAGTCAGCAGATTTGCCGATCTCCTGTATGGAGCTGAAAGCTGCATATTGACGGACCAGCAGGAGAGCAGAGTCACAACTGCTGTAATGAAATTTATAATTCGGCCACGTCATAAGAATGGAGGAGCACAGAGATCCTCTAAAAGTCGTGGATTACGTGCTAGATGGGAGAAGGCCTCGGGGGCGACCAAGGATATCATACCGGGAGTAAGTTGACAATCTTTGCAAAGGAAGAGGGAAAGATCTGCGCCAGGCCAGGAACCTAGCTGAGAATAGAGATGATTGGATCCGGTGGCTAAACGCTCCCCTACGCTCATACGGCACTATAGGGAGAAACCAAAGAAGAAGAGAATATGACCCGTTCCCAGAAATTTTTGGGTTTATTTACAAGCATCCTTTGTAAATTACATTCGCTTCTTCTGGTTCAACTTACTGAAGAAGGCCTTTCTTCTTGCGACTTGGCCTTGTATCCTTCTCTTCTTAGAATATTTTTGACTGTTTCTGGGTGGTCTTGAATCCCTTAGTACCTATTTATTATGATAGCCATTAAGGTATTGGTAGGTTGTGGATTTGCATGGACTTCAACAAGGATGGCTCTCCTGTGGCGATTCTCCAGTCTCCTATCTTCCAGCACGTGCTCTATCCTCCAAAGATTGTAACTCTATAACTCTTTGTAGTCCATACTGTACAGTACCATGTAAATTATTTAACAAATGTCCAATTCTTCTTATAGATGAGATCTGTGAACCGTGAGCTCTCCCAAATCGCAAGAAACACGGTTTTTGAAACGAAATCAATTTCCCAGGCTCAAGTAAAGTTAATACTGAACTAAGATTTGATTATCGACATAATATTTATACATGTAACACTGGGAGACGGGCATAGTACAACACATAAGATTAATATTGAAAGTGTATGGAAACATTTTTGATCTACCATTAACAAATGACATTCTACCTCGTTTTATATTAATGATGAAATGAAAATATAAAAAAATTATTTTTTTTACCTAATATTAGTATTTATAATTTGTAGATTAGGAAATTGTTAATTTGAAAATAAATATCTATGCAAAATAAAAGTATGTAGTATGGAAACATTTTTGAGTGAGTGTATATTGGTTTAAACAACTTTATAAAGATTTATTTATGAAATTGCAATATTTTATGAATAAATATATATTATTTAAGATAAAAATAAAATTCTATACTGATATAAAATAAAAATGTTTTATAATTTATAATTTAAAGAATTAATTAAATGGAATTTCTATAGAAACACGTGTTTTATTAAAAAATCTATTATATTATTTTCTTAAGTAATCACTTAGTTTTATCTACTTTTCATCAGTCTCGATTATATTTTAAAAGCTTGTTTATGAGATAATATTTTTACTAAAATCTTTAGCTTTCTAAGGATATATCATACATGAATATTACTGTTCTTATGTTCAAAAACAAAACATTGCATTAAAAAAATATGTTTTCTGTTTTCTCCTTTATTTGGGTATCGGATTTATTCAATTTATATATTTACCTGTTTTTCATCAGCATTAAGAAGATAATATAGTTATTTTTATAGAATCAACAAAATTAAAGGTGCTTTAGAGAAAGAAAATTTAAAATATCGGCATTTAAGACATGTCAGACTATTCTAATGAGAATGGAACCTACATCATATTGATGCTCAACTTATTTTACATCTATATATAGAGTTTAATAAAAATCGTTGGAGCCGTTCTTGAGATGGTTTTCTCCAAAAGGTCCAAAATGCATGGTATAAAGTCGCTCTTTTTTTGATGAAAAAGTGTTTGTCTTAAATATAAAATTTCAGTTTCATAGAACTTTTCGTTTTTGCCCGGGAGTTACCACACATGAATCACAAACACAGAGACCTTTTTGCGGGACTTGGTTATTTAGACTCAGGGGACCCTAAAACGTGCATTTCCGTTGAGTACTGGAATTCGAAAATTTTCACGATCGCAATACTTTCCCTTACTATACAATCTATTCCATTATTGGTAAGTGGAAGAAAAAATGTATGAACCTTTTAATAATTTATATTTTTCCTATTAATTAAGCTGCTTTATTTTCTTTTATTTTTGTTTTAAGGCCTTTGACCGAGTCTGGCACCCGGGATTGCTTTACAAGCTCCGCCTATTTCTCCCTCCTACTTATTTTCTTATTATACAGTCCTACCTCGCTGATAGATCTTTCCAAATAAATCACCACAGCTCCTATTCCTCCCTTTTTTCTCAGTCTGCTGGTGTTCCCCAAGGCAACATCCTAGGACCTGTCCTTTATACAGTCTATACAGCTGATATCCCAACACATCCTAATACTTTCCTTTCGACTTATGCTGATGACACGTGTGTGCTATCAATTCTAACAAATTCCACCAAATAACCTTTACCCTACGCCGTAAACCACTGACTTCCTGCCCCACAGTATCCTTAATGACACTCCACTAGCCCCTGTTGAACAGATTCGATACCTCGAACTCCACCTTGACAAACGTCTGACTTGGAATCCCCATACAAGACTGAAAAGACAAGAAACTGCCCGACGTTTTCGACTACTCCAACACTTACTGGACAAACGCTCCAATCTTCCACTTAATTAAAAAAGACTTATTTATATGACCATCATAAGACCGATATGGACTTATGGAGTAGAGCTATGGGGCTCTACCAAACCATCAAATTCTTGTCGTATCCAATCCTTACAATCCAAAATCCTTCGTAAAATCCTTAACGCTCCTTACTTTGTCACGAATAAGCTCATCCATAAAGACCTTAATATCCCATATGTTACTGAATTAGCCCGAACCAGATATCAATCGTTCCATGAAAAGCTCCATTTCCACTCTAATCCTCTAGTTTCTATCCTATCATCCTCTTCGATTCCTTATAATCCTCCGAGGCGTCTGAAAAGAAGATGGCCCCGAGACCTTCTAGTTTAAAATTTTTTAGAGTGCTGCCGATGGGTGGCATCTCTTCATGTATTTCATGTCAGATTACTGTATCCATCACATTTACTTGTTGTATATAATTATGCAGTTGTAAATATCAATAAATATGTTTAATAAAAAAAAAAAATTTTGTTTTATTTTATATGCTTCCCTTTTGCATGAATAGATGGCATTGGCATACACCATACAGCCATTTTATATATTATTTATATATTATATCTTAATATAATATAATTAAGCTGCTTAGGTACATAGGTAATTTTATTTTTTTTAAATAGCATATCATATTAATTTGCTACCATACTAATAAAATTCTAATTTCGGTTTTAAGTTGCGAGGATAGTACAGCTACAGCGTAAAGAGTCTATTACAGAGCTATGAATATACATATAATATTAAGTGACAGAGGATAAAATAGGAGGCTGGGTGTAGGTAGCAAATTTGGAAGCGATGGGGTACAATAAGCTGATTTATACCCGCTTTGGAAATATGGCCCTCCGGCCTCTCTCTTCTCCTCCCGTACTATCCATTTTCTGTCTCTCGTCTTCTATTATCTGTCCCCCACTAGCAAGATATAATTGTCTGCTTGTCTATGTTATGGGGTAAAACAATTACATATGGAGATAACATCTCTATTCAACTGTCAAAGTCAATGGAGTTTTCAATGTTGTACTTATGTTATTGTTGAAAAAGATGTCAAATATGATACGAAATATGGATAAAAAAAAAAAATAAAAAAAATTAAAAAAAAAAAAATAATAAAATAAAAAAAAATAAAATATATATATATATATATATATATATATATATACATATTTAAAAAATATATATATAAATATATAAAAATATAATTATATATAAAAAATATATAAAAATATAATTATATATATATATAATAAATAAAAAAAACTTTATTCTGGGACTATGTCCCTTAAGAATAACAGAAATGAACAGTAGATATTCACATATGTCTGGTCAAGAAAACAATAAATTAATTTTTATTTACAAATGAGCGAAAAGGAAAAATTAAACATACCTAGACTTTTATATACATTCATGTACAAAAAGTATGGATAATAAACACACAAGATTAGAAAAAGAAAAAGAAAGAAGAGAAATCTCCTAAAGGCTACTGATAGGGTTGAGGGAATTATAAAAAAACAAAACAAACTAATTATTCCACACTAGCTTTAGGGTAAAAGAGATAATTATAACTTGTGTTAAAATAGAAATAAGTCAGTTGCAGATTTGTGTGTACAATTATATTGGGATGCAAAAGATGTTGGAATAGGTGAGATTTGAATGAGAGAAAGAAAGATGCATGGCGAATATGAGTAGGTGGGGAATTCCTGAGGTTGCAGAACGGATATAAAAGGAGTGATCAAAAGATTTAGTTCTATGGTGGGAATGTAAAGGTCGGAATGGCGGGATCTAGTTTCGAGAGAGTGGACTGAGGATTTAAATTTAAGGATGCTATGAATGTATGGAGGGTGCTGGGAGTTTATGATTTGGTAAGGTATGATCCGAGAAAATATTTCCTCCGTGTAACAGGTAGGAGCCACTTCAACTCGCTGTATATGTGGGTCACTGAAGACCTTTTCAAAGTGCCGAAGATAAATCTTATGAACATGTTCATGATACGCTTGAGTCTGTCTTCGAGCACCTTTGAGAGGCCTCCATATACCACACGGCAATAATCGAAGTCTTACCTGTCAGCCATAAGATTAACATTATTTTATTCAATAAAATTTAATAAACAGTCCTAAGTAATCGAGCTTGATATTCAATTCTTACTTAACTAATTGATTTTTTTTTTTCTATTTTAAGATGAGGAAAATATTATCGAAGAATCAGATGATGATGGAAACAGTGAAGTGTCGGATAATGATGTAGAAAATTAATGTAAAAACTAATTTAGATTACATTAAAGCTAATAAAATATATTGTATTTATCATATTTATTTTTATTTCATGTCACTGGCACCTTAGTAAGACCTCATACTAGCAAGCCCTTAGCAGCTTTCAGCTCGCCTGCCAAGGTCTTATGTTATTCAAAACCGTCATATATATTATAATGCGTTTAATCGAAAACATATCCAAATTTCAGCTATATAGGAGAAAGTTTATTTATCCTCATCAACTGTGCTCCTTTCAATTCAACTGGCACATAGTTGTTGACATCGTAATCGGCTGTCAATTTTTATCTCAAGGTTCACAATAAATAAACTACATCCTATTAAATTTTCAAGCTTACAGAAAAAAGTTTTTTTTAGTTTTAGTTTTTTGTTCTGATGAAGTTGATGGCTGACACCTGCCAGGTCGTGACTATTGCCCTTAGCATGCTATAGATCGTAAGTATACAAATTTCTAACCTTACAGGAAGACCGTTACTCGGAGAGTTCACTAGCTCTCCAGCTATTATGAAAACGCCTTATGAAAGTTTGTTTGTTTGTTAGCTCTAAATTCAAATCTAGTTTAGATAGAATTTTGTATATCGCCCTAGCTATGTAAAATGATACATCGTGTTGAATTTATTGAAAATTCGAGGTCCTAAGGTTTTTGAATGAATTCGCATGGAATGACCCTTCTGTAAGCTGATCAGTGAATATTTTTGTACTTCCAATAATTTCCAGTAATGAAACCACGATCATTGTCACAATTATAATTTCCAATTAACCGAAACATTATAATACTACATTATAAAACCCTATCTCCGCAATTATTCCTTTTCACAGAAATTTATCACCTCTTAAATTTTCCCATTTTCAAATTTCCTGATAAGTCGTCCAATTACCCGCTGTACGTTTCTAGGTAAAGTAATAATTAATATGGATTCGAATGGATTGCGTTTCACGAGGAAATTTCAAGCCCTAACGCATGATACATTAATAATTAATTGATCATTAAAACATAAAACTGGATGAAGTATTTTGATCTTAATAATTAGGGAGTTAAAAAAAAAAAAAATCTCTACAATCTAGGTGACAAAAATATGATTTTTAAATACAAACGAAAAACTTATGCAAAAGCTTTTTAACTTACCGCTTTCAATATATCGATATTGATTAAACTATATTTATTAATGTAAAATTTGATGGACTTTAATAACATGTAGGTTTTATTCTTATTGAAATAGTCTGATAGCTTAAATTTCGGTATTTTGTATTTTCACCTCATAATAGCCCGAACCAGGTATCAATCCTTCCATGACAACAAACTCCACTCCCACTCTAAACCACTAGTTTAAATCTTAGCTTCCCCTTCTATTCCTGAAAATCCTTCGATTCATTCCTTCAGATCGCCGGTCTCTAGGCATCATTCGATACTACAATCCACAATCATACTACAAGGAATTAAAATTATTTATTATTCTATTTGGTTAATTTTGTTTATTTTTATGATAGATATATGATTAGTTTAGTTCAGACGAAATATATGATTAGTAGCAGAAATGTTGGCGATCTTGATAGGGCATACTTATGAACACGTAGAGAAATTCAAGTATTTAGGTTTAATGATAACAAGAAAAAATGAAATCCAGGAAAAAATAAAGTCCCGGTTAAAGGTGGGAAAGGAGTGTTATTATTTAGTTGCTAAATTACTTGCTCGCGGCTTCTGTCTAAAAACTTAAAGGTTAGAATTCATAAAACTATTATAATTCCGACGGTTCTTTACGGATGTGAAACGTGGCCGCTTACTTTGAAGGATAAACAACGGCTTAAGGTTTTCGATAATAAGGTAATGTGAAAAATATTTGGTCCGAAGAGAGATGAGGCCACTGGGGAGTTTAGAAGGTTGCACAACGCGGAATTGCGGAGTTTGTACCCTGTGAAAATAAATGAATTAATAGCATCGCTCCTTTCAATCCAAAGTCCTCCGTACCTTGCATATACCTTGCACCACGACCTTAATGTTGCATTTATTTCAGAACTAATTCCATCCAAATTCTACCAGAACCTCATTCATTATCCAAATCCTCTAGCTCAATCCCTATCCAGCTCCACTCATCCATACAACCCACCTAGAAGGTTGAAACGGCAGTGGCCTCGCGACCTTTTGTAAATATATTGGAGTTCTAGCACTGGCTAGATTCTCCACTCAATGTGATGTATGTCTGAGTGTGTGTATGTGTATATAGGTATAAGTGAATTCTTGACTTTATTGTATTGACTCATTATTGTGTATACATTTTATTGTAATTTTATGCCGTGTAAATATTGTATGAATGATATATTTCAGCACTACTATTGATGTCCAAATTGGGACAGATTGTAATTTTACTCAATAAAAATTGTTGTTGAAAAAAAAAAAAAAAAAAAAATAGCATCGCGGAGAATCTTCCGAGAAAGTTGGTATTCACTGAATCGACTGGTAGACGTCCGAAAGGTAGACCGAACGTCGATGGGAGGATTGCATTAAGGCTGATTTGGGGGGCTTGGGCTTGACCGGCGAACATTGGACGAGTCTGTCCAGGCGAAGTTTGGTGGTATTGGCATCGAACCTTCGGGTTCAGTAAGCCTATTATTATTATTATTATTTAAGATAGATATAACTGAAATAAAAAAGTCAGTTCAGGATCTTCCTAACTAGAATAGGAAACCGTCATTGGAAGAAAGGCGCAAAGTGTGATAAAAACAAAAATTACAGGTAAAAGGAGAGGCTTAATAAGAGTCAATTATGAGTTGGTTACTGTCAAGAATAAACACATCGGGTATTAGCATTTCCATTCCAACGAGTCAAGAGGGAGTTGCAAGTTAGCAGTACAACTTTCCATGTTTATTAACGCTCATTCATATTATTGCGCGGGTTATCTCCACCCGAGTTTATTTAGTTTTAAATATAAATATATGATATGTTTCCTCTAAAACTTGCCACTCTCCACAACAACTCAGAAGCCGAATTACATCAGATGTTCTGTTCTGTTTTGCTAAGTTTAATCCGTCATTAGGTAAACTTTTATTTAAAAGGTTTATTCTTATAACATATTCGGAAATTTAACGAACGGAAAACGCACATTTCACTTGATCATCGTTTTCAAAAAGTTTTACTTTGACGAAGTAGTCTAAATTCCTGAACAGGTTGTAATCTGTTGGAGACAAGTCGGGAGATAATGGTGGGTGGGGAAGAACTTCGTAGCCCAGTTCTTTCAATTTTTGCACTGTATGTTTTTAAACATGGGGTCTTGCTGCCGCTCAGTGAGATCATGAGGTACCATGTATCGAGCTTTTTTACTTTCCCAATACACTTTAAATGTCTGGAAACGGTAGATACGCTTGCATTTAGTTGTGCTGAGAGTCCTTTAACTGTTTGGTAGGGGTTTCCTTCTACTGTATGTTGAGGACATCGTTGTCTATTACGAAAGGAGGTTTTCCTCGGGGCAAGTTTTCCAAGTAAGTATCCCCAGCTGAAAACTTAGCAAACCAACGGCGAATGGTCCGTTCATTGACACTCTCTTCCTCAAACGCCTTGCAAATATTTCTAGCGGCCTCAGCTGCTGAATGGCCGAGTTTAAACTCGTACAAAAATATTACTCGAAAATCACCTGTTTCCATATACATCCATATTTAGAGGTATACTAAAAAGTGGGTAATTGATTGGGAAGCTAATGTTTATAATACAAAGGTAGAGCATTAGTAACTGTTTACTTTAAATATGTAAACATTCGAAAGAAAACAACAGAGACCTGCAAAATCCTTTTTGTATTTCAGAAACTATAAAAACGAACATTTCATGTGAAACAACCCAATAGCTACTTGTCTTCAGGTATTCCTTGTCAATATTACACCGTGATTTTCCATTCAGTTCCATATTAGTAATAATGATGAGAGCGAAGTTAAAAGGAGAATTTATTTGGTGAGGAAGTTGAGTTAAAAAAAAATAAATAAGTTTTAATTAATATTTTAGCACTGGTGAAGGCCTCATACTTATGCTTAACTCTAAGTACATTAGAAATAACCTTTATTTTTAGTGTCTGTCGTTGACTGCTCTCCAAACTAACTTCTTCTAAACACTTATATATTAGATATATTAATTTTAAAAATATTTTAAATATTTATTTATTGAGAAATATTACAATCTGTTTCAGAGTGAACGAATGAACAATAGTAATAGTAATATGAGACCACATTCATACAATATATACAGAAAATAATGATAAAGTCAAATTACATAAAATAGAAAAAAAATCATATATATATATATATATATATATATATATATATATATATATATATATACAATAAAATAATAATAAAAAAAACAAAAAAACAACAACAACCTATAATTGAGATAAATACAAAGACCTCACCTCTTAGCCCGAGAAAGCCTAAGTGTAGTTAAAAAAGGTAGGTAGGCGTAAACAAAAAATAAAAAACTGTATATTATTTTTTGTTTTCCCAAACGTTCTGAGCCTAGTCCGTTTTGAGCTGCCTTTGTTGAAAGAGCCTTGATAACTCACAATGTGAATCGATAAGTCAGTTCTTTAGACACAGTCTCAGAGTCAACCCTGACGAAGGCCCACATTGTAGGCCGAAACGTCGGCACATAATTAAAATAGCACTTGTTTTAAATGTGAGTTTCTAATTTATGACCGCACCCCCAACCATCTTCCTCATCTAATTTCTCAACGGTCAACAATTACTCCATCATTATGAATCCTCTCTCCCGGGGCCCGCAAGCAGATAACAACCAATCTCTGCACCATAGTAATCTACCTCTACACCATAGTAATCTACCTCTTCGCCGAAGTAACCGAGTAGCGAATAGAAGATCTTCTCATGGCCCTAACTTGACATCTCAACATTCTTCAGTTCACACTTCGTTTTCTTGTCATCAAATTTCACCTATATCTCTTGTAAATCCTTCCTCTCCAACCGTTTCTTCTTCTACTCAATTAAATTTGTCTTTTTCTTCTCTAAAATCCTCCTTCCCCCATCTTAAATCTCAGTTTAATTTATTCTCCAAACTCACAAACGTCTAGCTAACAGTTTAGAACAATGGATCTTTCTCTTAAAATGCCGAACAATGCAGTTTTTCCGAAATTCATAGAATATTCTTTAAATCATATCATAACTTCAAAATAACCTTTTCCAAAATTAGCATCATTGGCTTTTAAATTTAAAAAATCCCTTCTAAATATCAAAATCAGAGAATGCATCTTACATATTAATTCCCTAATTTTTTTTTTTTTTTTTTCTAAGCCCCATGGGAGTTGGGGGTTGGAAATCGAGAAATAGAGGAAGGAATATGGGATATCTTTTTCTTCATTACATGCATTATAAGAGGAGAGAGAGGATACAAAAATTTTCGGTATATGGGAGGAATGGGAGTCACGTCTAGTGATGGGGTCTTTCTGAGTCAGTTAGTCAAGTTATGGTTTCTCAGTCTAGTCTGAGGGTCCGTACATAGTCTTGCTAGCGCTTGGCCGTCCTGTCGGAGTCAGTGTGTTAAACAGTGAGTTCGTGCAGTACCGGAGAATATCAAAGAACTCTGTCACGGTCGGAAGTTCGAAGGGGTCGTGTATTTGGTCTGTCTTCGTCCTCTGTAAAGAAGTATGCCTCACTATTCGTCTCAGCACTCCATTTCGAAACTGCTGGAGCTTTTTTGCTATGGTTGGTGATATATTAGTTAGCATCGGTGATCCGTATAGGAGGGCGGTCTAATTAATGATTTATATATTAATATTTTTGGGCGGGGGGATAGATTCGGTGACGTTAGTAAATGATTTAGTCCATAGGACTTGGTCCTAGCTGACCTAATCTTTTTGAGGCAGTGATTAGACAATTTGAGGTGCCTGTCAAGGGTGATGCCCAGGTAAACGGTCCTATTGGCCGGCTTGTTTTTGAATTCCCTAAATAATAAAATATCCACTCTTAAAATTGTATTCAATAATTATGTTAACGAGAACAACCTTATAATTCTCGACACAGTTATATCATCCATATTCAATCCCAGTAGAAGCAGAAAAAAACAAATACTCATTACAAAGTATAATAACCTCTACCTAGATTCAATAAAACATAAAACAATAGAAAGTTTTCTGTACAAGTATCAAATAAAAAAATAAAATGTTGGTAGCTACATATTGTTTGAAGAAACACTGTATTAAGATCGGTGTGATGATATTACTAAAAATAATTCATGTTCCGTTTTTAGAACAAGCTTCTTGAAACTCATTTCCTGAAGATAAATGAAAAACGAAATCAGATCTTTCTGCAGAAACTTATAACAAAGAAGACTGAAAAAGTTTTCGCCGAAGTGAAAACACATTAAGACTAAACCCGACGTCTCTTGGCAGGAAGCAGGAGATTTTTTAATTTTCCTTGGTAAGAGAAAATGACGCTGAGTTTCCCTAATCGACGTTAGAACAGATAGAAGATAGCCTGGGCATCTGCCAAAGGAAATTCTGTACAAAGCCTTATCTATATTTCTTACTTAGCTAATAGCTTCTTTCTTGATAATTACGTTTGAATCAGTAATATGTACATTTATAAGATTTAGGGTGTCAGCTTTTGCGTATCTAATCCTTTTATTTGAATATTTTAAGTATCAGCTTCTATCGACAATTATTCAATTCTACTGGCTTATTAGACCGGTGACGCGACTGACTGAGAGGCGCTAGGATCTCCTAGCCTCGGTTTGATTCGGAGTTCCCAGGGGCAGTATGTAAATATTGTATATATTTACTGCTGCAGCCTATTGTCAAGAAACATAAAATTTCTATCTTACTCGCTGACCAGTATACAGGTTTGAACTCAAGTGACTTGAAAAATTATTTAAAGAAAAATGGAATACAAATTGTTTTTACTTGCATTGATAATCCAGAATCAAATGGACTTAACGAGCGTTTAAATCAAACATTAGTTAATCGCATAAGATGTAAAATCAATTCTGAAAATAGTAAAAAATCTTGGTCAACTCTTGCTCTGGAATGTGTTGAAGAATACAATAATTCCATTCATAGCTCCAAACACTTTGCACCGTCATACTTAGTGCTTGGAAAGAAGACTACGATGTCACCTCTTCAGGAAGAAAATGAATCAGCTCTGGAAGAAGACCGAAAAGTTGCTTTCCAGAATTCTATGAGAGGTTTCCAAATTAACAAGAAACGTATAGATAAGAATCGACGCCAACATACTTTCCAGGTCGGTGATTTGGTATACATATCGAATGGAGGTAAATTAAATCGTAAAAAGTTGGACCCAATACGTATAGGACCTTTTCCTATCGTTAGACAAATTTCACAATCTTTTTATGAAGTTGCAAGCGGAAAGAAAAAGAAGATTTCCAATTTCTTTCATTCCAATAAGTTGCTTCCTTTCCACCCCCATCAACCGTCTCCAGAGGGGGAGATATAATGTTGGCTTTGGTCTCTTAACATATGGTTTCCCATATGATTGTAAATAGTGTAAAGTGTAACCACAATTTGTTCTCTTACTACGTTGAAAGACTGACGTATAATTTAATTCTTTTATACAGGTATTAATTTATTTATTGTTTTAATTGTTTGTATTTTATATCAATCTCTCGTTCTAATTATTTTTGTACTTTTATACAGAGAATAAAATCACGTTTTTAGATATGTATGAATGTGACCAAGATGATTATTATTTATTTCTTTTATTTTCTTTTTGTCTTTATTTAGGGTTATTTATTCTTCTTTGTATTATATTTATTTCTATTTATTTTGTATTCATTTATTTTTATTTCTTTATTCAGTGTACATAAGGAATGAATGAATTCTTATAGCATTAATACTCATTGCCCAAGATTGTGGCAGATTGTTTTATTTCTAAATAAATAAAAAAATAAAAAAAATTATTCAATTCTGTAAATAAACTCAATATTCATCTAATAACTATTTTAATGAAAATTGAGATCGAGAGAGCATTTTTTAAAAATAAATCAATGATTTTTTGTAATACCACATGCTTTCTAGGGTAGGCCGATGATTTCGCTGGACCAAGACGTTGGAACTATACAAATAAATACAAGAAAACCGGAAAAAGAAGCCTGAATGAGCCTTGAAATAAATACGGATAAGACGAAATATATGAATAGTAATTTACGACCTAGGTGATAATGATATATCAGAACATACCTTTGAACACTTTGAGAAATTTAAGTACTTAGGTTTTTCAAAATTACTGAGCTCACTGCTTCTATCAAGAAACTTCAAGGTTAAAATCTAATAAATGTGTCATTCTCTTCACGGTTCTGTACGGATGTGAAACGTAGTCAACTATTGGGTTGATGCAAAATTAATGCAGGTTTTTAGTAGGTATTGTAAATACGCCATATCTTTACTTTAACCATATAATTAATCAAAATAATTTCCATCTGAATCAATGCACTTTTGCCAACGTTCAACAAGCTTTCTTATTCCACCAGAAAAAAAATCCGAATCCCTGGACTCAATGAAATCACGAAAAGAATTTTCAATGTCGTCCTGGTTTTGAAAATTTTTCTCCCTCAAAAAGTTGTCCAGATGCCTGAAAAAGTGGAAGTCTGTAGGAGAGAGGTCAGGTGAATAAGGCGGATGTTGGAGAACTTCGTAGCCCAACTCGTGCAGTCGTCGAAGCGTTGGTTGTGCAACGTGTGGTCTGGCGTTATCGTGGAGCAGGATCGGCCCCTTCCGATTCATCAATGCTAGGCAAAGACGTTGCAATTTTTGATTCATGCTGTCAATTTCTTGACAGTACTTGTCAGCAGTTATAGTCTCACCTCAATTGAGAAAGCTTTGACCTCAGCTGGTCGTTGTCCAGAGCAAGATGACGGCCCCGACCTTCCTTGTCTTCGAGGTCGAAATCTCCTCTGCGAAACTTCTGGAACCAACGCTGCACCGTGCACTCATTAATAGCCCCCTGACCCCACACTTCATTAATATTACGAGCCGTTTGCGCAGCGCTGCGCCCTAATTTAAATTCGTAAAAATAAATTTGACGAAAATCGCACTTTGACATTTTCGATTCAAGACCTTTGAACACACTGAACAAAACGATTTTACTAAACAAATTCATGGTGAAAGAGAGGGTATTAGATAAGGTTTGTTTTGGTATAATAATGATCAATGTTAGGATTAGCTTTGTTTACACAATTGGAATTAAGATATTGCAATAGAGGAAACCTGCATTAATTTTGCATCAACCCAATACTTTGAAACATGAACAGCGCCTTATTCCTTTCCAGAATAATGAACTACACAAAATATTTGGTCCAGGAAGAAATGTGACCACTTAGGTATTCAAAAGGATACACAACGCGGAATTACGGAGTTTGTATCCTGTCAGTTTAATTTAGTTGATAGCATCGCGGAACGAATTGGCATGCAAAGTTGTTGGATGTAGAAGGAATTCCTAAGAAGTTGGAATGCGCTGAACCTTCTGGTATGCGTCCGAGTGGTATGCCGAATCGTCGATGGAAGGATTGCGTTATGTCTGATTTTGGGGAATGACCGGTAATTGTTGGACGAATTTCGGCTTTGAACCTTAGGATTTACTAAGCCCATTATTATTATCTCCCTGAAAAAAAAAATGAATCTTCATACGATTTTATCCGTTTAAATAATTAGAAACTAAGAAGAAGCGGCTACTTCCATTTCGTTAAAAAATTTTTAATGATTATATATAAAATATATTCAACTCCAACCTTCCTAGAACATCCGCTGACTTGTTATTATCATGATGATTTCGTTATATCTAATATTGTTAAGTTAAGAATATTCTAATAAAATTTAGAGTTATAGGAAATTTTAGAGTTTTTGACGAAGGTAATTTTTTTTTTTTTTTTTTTTTTTTTAATTTTACAATCTGTCCCAATTTGGACATTAATAGTATTGCTGAATGATATCAAACATACTACATTCATACAATATTTACACAACATAAAATTACAATAAAATATATACACAATAATGAATCAATACAAAAGTCAATAATTCACTTACACCTATATACACATACACACACTCATACATACATCACATTGAGTGGAGAATCTAGCCAGTGCTAGAACTCCAATATATTTACAAAAGGTCGCGGGGCCACTGCCGTTTCAACCTTCTAGGTGGGTTGTATGGATGAGTGGAGCTGGATAGGGATTGAGCTAAAGGATTAGGATGATGAATGAGGTTCTGGTGGAATTTGGAAAATTTGGATGGAATTAGGTCTGAAATAAATGGAACATTAAGGTCGTGGTGCAAGGTATAATTGGAGACATAATAAGGAGCATTTACTATTGTACGGAGGACTTTGGATTGAAAGGATTGAATGCGTTTGATGTTAGAACGTTTAGCTGTCCCCCACAGTTCAAGTCCGTAGGTCCAGATGGGCTTCAGTATTGTCTTGTAGATTAATAATTTGTTTTCAACTGTAAGTTCAGATTTTCTGTTGAGTAGTCGGTATAACTGTCCGAATCGTCGGTTGAGTTCTTGTCTTTTAAGTCTTGTATGTGGGTTCCAAGTCAATCTTTTGTCTAACAGTAAGCCAAGATACCGGACTGTATCTGAGAGAGGAATCGGTAATGAGTTGAAATAAACTGGCGGACAGGATTTTCGTCTAAGAGTAAAGGTTATGTGTTTACATTTGGCTTCGTTCACCTTTACACGCCAGTTATTACACCAGTGTTCGATAAGGAAAAGGTGTCTCTGAAGGTTTAAGGATGCTGTTTCAGGATTGGAACTGGATGATAGGATGGCGGTGTCGTCTGCAAAAGTTGCCAGAAAGGTATCAGGATGTGTAGGAATATCAGCAGTGTAAAGGATGTAGAGGATGGGTCCCAAGACGCTGCCTTGAGGAACACCGGCCTCAACGGGATAAAGGTTAGAAAATTCTTCACCACAGCGAACTCGGAAGGAACGGTTCGAGAGATAGGATCGGAGAATGAGGTATAGGGACTGGGGTAAATGGGTTTTCAGCTTGAAGAGTAATCCAGTGTGCCATACCCGGTCAAAAGCTTGCGCAATGTCCAGAAACGCACCAGAACAATACTCTTTGCATTCAAGAGCTGAGGAAATATGGTCTACAACTCGGAGCCCCTGTTGAACTGTGGAATGCTGAGGACGGAATCCAAACTGATGGGAAGGAAGATTTTGAGATTCTAATATGGGTAGGATACGTTTTAGAAGAAGCCTTTGGAAGATTTTTGAGAGGATGGGGAGTAGACTAATAGGCCTGTAGGATGAAGTGTTGTTGGAAGGTTTACCTGGTTTTAAAAAAAGGATGATGGTAGAATGTTTCCATAACAGAGGAAAATAGGTGGTGCGGAGGATGCAGTTATAAATAAAAGTAAGGAATATAATAGCTTTCTGCGGAAGTTGTCGGAGGATCTGGGGAGTAAGGAGATCGTGTCCAGGAGATTTACGGAGAGTCAGTTTTTGGAGAAGATATTTGACCTCAGAGGGATTAATAGCTTTAGGAGGTAGGGAAAGTGGAATCGGTGACATAAGAAAGTCTTGCACTTTTGCGGTGTGATTGATGTGGGATTCCGGGTGAGGAGTGAATACTTTGGAGAGGTGTGTGGCGAATTCCTCGGCTTTATCTTCATCAGACGCAGCCCAGGAGTCATCACCACGTCGGAGAGGATGGGAAACATGATGGTATTTTAGGATCTTTTTCGTGACATTCCACAGGGAATTATCACGAGCTGATAGAGAGGAGAGGTAGGAATTAAAGGACTGGGAACGGAAGTTCGCCAACTCCCTCTTCAATTGTCTACAATAGAAGTTATAGGAGCGGCGATCTGTTGGGTGTCGGGTGCGCTGCCATAATGATCTTGCTCGGCGTTTGGTGTGGATAAGGTCTATAATAGGTTGTGGAAAATGATTTTGGTCTGGATTTATATTGGAGTGTTTAGGAGAGGAAGCAGTCCAGACAGCTTGTTGGATGGCGGTGGTAAAGGAATAGACGGAATTATCTAGGTCATCTTGGGTTTTGAGGGTTACTCTGAGGTCAATATTATCGGTCAGGATTTGGCGGAAAAGGTTCCAGTTGACAGGGCCTCGGATGAATGATGGTGGAATGGGTTTTGGAATTGGAGTGAGAGATACTTTTAGGATCAGTGGACTATGGTCTGAGGATAGTTCATCAAGGCGAGTTAAAGACAAGTTGAGAGAGCCTAATCCGCTGTGGATAAAGAAGTCGAGGATGTCAGGATTGCGGTTAGGATCGGTTGGCCAGTAGGTAGGGGAGTCAGGAGGCAGGATATTAAAATTTCGGGAGTTGAGTGCAGACAGCAAATTTCGTCCCCGAGAATTCGTGGTTCTGGAACCCCACTGCTGATGCTTGGCGTTTAAGTCTGCACCCAGAATGAAACGATTTCCTAAGGAATCCAGGAAGGATACAAATTCAGAATTGGAAATGGAATGTTTAGGAGGGCAATATGCAGATGTGAGGGTTACCGGAAAGGAAAAAGTCTTGATTACTATGGATGTGGCTTGTAGGAAATCATAGGTGGGAAGTGGGAGTAAATGATGAGTGAGGGATTGGTGGACAACGATAGCAGAACCGGCATGGGCTTTACCGTCTGGGTGGTCAGTACGGTATGTCATGTATTGCGGTATTTTGAAGTACTGTTTAGTCGTTAGTCTTGTTTCAGTTATAAGTGCAACATCGATTGTTTTGTCTTGCAACAACGCTGTCAGTTCGTCAGTATGATTTCTAATACCATTCGCATTCCAAAGGAGAATGGATAAGGAGTTAGGTGAAGTCATTTAAGGATTTTTCAAGGCAGGGATTAGATTCGATACTAGATTTGTAAGGAGTGATATAAGCGGCATAACAAGAGATTTGATTTCGGAGATGAACGATGTCATTAGACTGGTAAGATCTGTGACGTTTGATGGTGGAGGGATATGAGAAATTTGATGTTGAGGAGTTTTTTGAAGATTAGGTAAACTTTGAGGGATAGATTCTTGTACAATAGATTGAGAATGTTGAGGAAAATGTTGTTCCGGCAGTGCCTCGACTTCATGATTCTGGTTACCACCTCCAAGCAAGTGGGCAAATGACACGTTAGAATTTACAAGTTTTGATGGTTCTCTTCTGCTTCTGGTTGGTACAGCTGTTTCATTCGGATCCTGAGGTTTTTGGTATCTGGTTCTGAGTTTCTTGTAGATTTCACATCCCTTGTAGTTAGCCGGGTGGTCCTTGAGGCACAGAGCACATACAGCGGGTGCTGATCTTGATCTTGTACATTGTTCTGTTTTATGCTGTTCACCGCATTTCACACAGCGTGGTATGTGATGGCAATAACTTTTGGTATGACCATATGCCTGACAGTTATGGCACTGGACTATTTCTTTCTTTGTGTAAGGTTTTTCAACTTTTACACGGGTATAGTACAGTCTGCTGAGGTCATAGATTTTTTCGACTCCTGCTGATGGTTCCAAGTCCACGAAGAATAGAGGCAGTGGACTTTTATCTTTTAGAACGTTGGTGACTTGCCTCACTTGGAATCCTAATTCTGTCAGTTCTTCTTTGATTGCTTCAACGGGTGTTGAGGAATGTAGGTTTCTGATTACGACCCTTAATGCTCTCTCTTGGCGCAGCTGATAAGTATGAAAGTCAGCTTTGGTCTCAGTCAGATATTTTACAATCTTTCTGTAGGTTTCAGCAGTAGTCGGAGATATTTTAGTATCATTGGTTCTATTTATGCAATAATAACTATTAGGATCTGTTACTTTGTTTAAATGCGCACACATCAGTTTAAAATTTTTAATATTTTTAACAAATATTGGTGGAGGTAGTGGTTCTCTGGGTATAGGAGAAGATTCCATGGTTTCTTTTTCATTTTGGAGGATCTGAAATGGATTCGGTGTAAAAAACGGAGATTCATCAGTTATTCCTTGTGATGATGTGCTGGGCTGTGGTTCAGAATCTAATGAGGTAGCTGACGCGGTCGCTGGTGGAATCATTTTTTTATTTTGTTCACGGCGGGGTCTCTGTTTTGTGGGAGACGAGTTAGAACCTGCAGATCTAGATCTTTTACTTGCAGACTTTGAGGACATGACTTGATGAAAATATCTCATTGATTAAGAAAATAATAATAATAAATAAATAATGAGATAAGAATTAAAGATAAAAGAAAGATAATTAAAAGAAAAGCAAGCCCGAGCTTGCCGAGCTAGCGGCAATCAGCTGATCAGTGACCCTTCTTTCACTTTTTCGTGATTGTACAAAGTAAATTATAACTTTGCTTACCGAAACTTCTCCAATATTCACTGCCGTAATATTCCTTAGGTCTAGTGATGTTCTCCAGACTGAATTCTAGCGAATTCCTACTGAAAAAAGCAAAAATCTGAGAGACGATGTAACGTATGACTGTTATCATCGAGCGCATCGAAGGTAATTTAAATAAAAATTTTAGATCTCCTAAGTCCAATTAGTCTGTATCTAGGTATATATGTAAGATAAAAATGGCTATACGAAAATAAATTATTTATTTATTTTTGATGAATTTCATTTATTATAACCGTATTTATTTTTATATTTTAATACTTTCTTTGGTTTACTCTTTCAAAAGCTGTAATGCTGGAGGTTCTCCTTTTTCTGAAATCTTGAATTTTGAAAAGTTACATTTCTTCAACGTGATTTCTGTAGACTAATATTATTTTAAGTAATGGTTCAGGTGATGGGGCTCACTTTCTAGTTTGTTTCGGCCTTACATCTAAACCTTATACTAATTTATTTATGCATTGAGTTTCTCCCTTAGCTGAGGTGTTTCGGGGGTTTTAAATCTAGGACTGGGTCCCTTAACGCCCGGAAGTCTCGCTGGATGCTGATTGGCAGCCCAAAACTGGTAGTAAAGGCTGAAAAAGACATCGCGCTGCCTCCACTGGTGATTCACGATCAGGTTATCCCACGTTGTGACAAAATGAAACTCCTAGGTGTGATTATTAAGACATCCTTGTCATGGCGCGATCATACTGGACTGGTGGTGAGCCGAGTCTACGGTGTCTTGCATTCCCTCTCACGGTGGAAACGGCTATTGCCAGCCGATGCCAGGCGAAAAATAATCTCAGCACTGGTACGCCCACTAATATGGTACTGTGACTCCGTGTATATAGATATATCGGAAGCTGAGGACTACAGGATACAGAGAGCGCTCAACGCAGCTATCCGATTTATATTTGGTATTAAAAGGGACCAACATATAAGTACACTTATAAAGGAGTTAGGTTGGCTTCGAGCAAAAGAATATCGCCGCCTCAATTTAATGTGCCTAGCTCGTAAAGTGCTTGATACCGGAGTTCCAGAAATCCTAAGGCGTGAGTTTGTTGAGGTGCGGAGTGAGAGGTTGCAGGGCGTATTCCAGTTACTTGCTTGCAGAACTGAGGCCTTGAGGAATTCTTTCCACGCCGCGGCAGCGAGAGAGCTCAACCAGCTTCCACTTGGAAGTCAGGTTTTCTTCCTCTTTCCTCAAGACCTTGCCTTCGACTACTCTTTGAAGCAGACCCGTCAGTGCACCTTGAGGCTCTGAACAAACCTGGAGATGCTTCCTTTCCCTTTCCAATATCCCTTTGTTCCTTTTACTTTATTTGATTGTTTTTCCTTAATCTCTTCCCTCAGTGTTAGTTATTATTATCATTAATATTTATTTTATTTTTTTTAATAATTTATTTAAATAGTCTACATAAATTTTGTTTATTATTATTAATATTTTCTTTTTGTATAGTTTAAAATATTTACTGTTTTATGTTTATTTAAAAAAAAAAAGAATAAAGGGTTATATATGTACTGTTTAAAACTGTCTTTTTTTTCTTTTTTCTTTTTTTTTTTTTTGGCACATTAATTATTGTAAAAATTATTACTTTGTCTGTAAGAAAGGGCCTCAGGCACTAAGGCAATAAAAATCTAATCTAATCTAACCTTAAGAATAACAGGTTTGTACAGTTGAAATATACAATATGTCTGACCAACAAACAAAATAAACATAATTAACTATTATGTACAATAATGTATGAATATGCAAAATAATTAAATAAAATAAAAACAATAATAAGGAACATATTATGTTTAACAAAATGAGAAATAAATAAATTGATAATAGAGTTTAAATATAAAATCAAGAAAAAAAATTAAATAAATAAAAATAATTAGTAACATTATTGTGGCATTATTCTGGCGTTAAAAAAAGTTTTTTACAGGTGGTTTCAATACAAATTTCAGATTCTTGTAAATATTTTTAAACAATTATATATGATTCCTTTTGATCTATTACATGTTTCCATCTTTTATGTAAATTTAGTCATCATCGATAGTTGAAGAACGGCAGGAGTGTTTGGCGTCTTCCAAGTCAAAATTTCCGGGTTCTGAACGGAGTAAAGCACTTAAGGACTGTGCTTTCTCCTTAACACCATCGCTATACACACTGGAAATTATGTTAACCGTCTGTGTAGCAGATTTTCCTTCACGGTAATAAAAATTGTTCTAATAAATCTCTTCCATTTTGAGCAAGTAAAATACCACTTAAGCATAAGGAATCTCGGTTGAAACTGACGCATCAAAGCACCTTAACTCATCCTTTTTTATAATATATAAACATTGTTGACAAAGTATACATGATTTTTTAAACCTAGAGTGGATTAAATTAAAATATTGAGAAAAAAAAAAGCAACGAAACTTCTTTTACAACCCAATAATTCTTTAACTTTTTTTCAGCTGTAGTTAATTTTCGAATATCAAACGTATCCAATCCTTCCAGTCTAAAGTCCATAAAACAATAGTCGATGCCCCATATTATGTCACCAACAAAACCTTACACTATGACCTGAATATCCCATTTGTCCTTGATCTAATCCCATCCAAATTCTCAATTTTCCACCAGAAGCTTACTCACCTTCCTAATCCCTTGGCACACTCCCTATCCAGTTCCAAACATCTCTATAAACCTCCTCGTAAGTTGAAGCGGCAGTGGTCCAGAGATCTCTTGTAAAAATGTCATTGGAGTGCTGGCAACGGCTGGCTTCTCCACTCATGCCCTGAGTGTATGTGGCTCTAGCGCCCTCGCTCAGCCTACACTGAATCTCAAGACCAGTGACGTGGCTGAATGAGAGGCGCTGGGATCTTCTGGCATTGTGTCTCGACATCCACTAGTAGATCTCGAGGTTTGAGTCGGTGATCCCAGGAGAGTTTGTAAATATTGTAAATAGGTATGAATGTGTTCAAGGTTTTTACTTTTATTTTCTTTATAACTATTCATTTAATTTTGTATATGTATACATATATATTTTTTCTTTCTTTCTTCTTTGTTTGATCTTTATTAATTATTTATTTTTATTTTATTTCCAATTTACATATGGAATTAATGATTTTTTTTATCTGTAATACTCATTGCCCTAGAAGGTGGCAGATTGTATTATCTCTTAATAAATAAAAAAAAAAAAACTTTAGTTAAAAATTTCTTAAATTGGTTTTAACAACGGAGGTAAGTGAAAGTGGTGTGTTTCGGAAACCAGGTTTTTATTTATTTTAAATTTTACGCAAAGTAATAGTTTACGTGTCATACTCAAGTTTAAAAAGTTTTAGAGTTTTCCTTCCATGTAGTATACACCATAATTTTATATCAGATATACACATTGTAATACATCATATATAGGATAAAATATTATAAATTCCATAAAGAAAGATTAAAGGGTCAGTATATAATACAAAGGACAAGAAAGAGACGAAGGAGAGGGAGAGAGAGAAGTGTAGCCTACCCCGGGATAGTGGGTATTGATTTGTATGTAAATATCATGCCACTCTCTCTCAACTCGCGGATATCCTCCTGCTACAACTAATTCTAAATACAACTAGCCGTATCTATCTTCTTTACATCTATAAACAATTAACTATTGTCGCATTTATCATTGATTATTAATTAATTAGTGACGGAATAGATTTGTTTGAATAAATGTTAAGGGACATTAAATACTTAATAAGTAATTATTTTATCCAGTATCAATGTCCAAAATTTTTTAAAAATTATTTATTTAGAAATAATACAATCTGCCACAATCTTGGGCCATGAGTATTAATGCTATAAGAAGTCATGTATTCCTTATGTATAGTAAATAAAAATAAAATATAAAAAAAAAAAATAAATAAAAATTTCAAAGAAGAATAAATAAAGATAAAAATAAAATAAATAATAATAATCTTGGTCACATTCATACAATATATATATATATACAATATTTACATACTGCTCAATGTCCAAAATGGATTCGACATATCGATTCTAAATCTGCATGCTATTAAAAATAGTTAATTGTTACACCGATATAGCCTGTTTCTTAAAAATAGTTAGATCCGTTTTTGAGAAAATCTTAAAATGGTGTAAATTGGATAATGGAAAATGGCTCTTCCAGATAGCCGATTTTGATGAAAAACTAACTATAATAATCTGTAACATAGAACCAGGGAGAGAGATATTTTGGAGGGCTACTGCAAATATATGAGAATGAAGGATATTGCCATGCTCAAGAGTCGACCTATAGCCCGTGGTACAGAAAGGTCTTTGCTGACACCATCCTTCCGCAAAGTTATCTAATGTTAGCATGCAATTTTGCTTATGTTAGGACTTTAGCCAGATCAGACTGTCAGGAAAGTACGCCATCTCCTTTAGTGTCGGCCCGCAGAAGTATAGTCTGGACCCACAGAAGCCGTGCCCAGTTTGTGATGGAGACGCATTGGAAGATTGTTTCCATTTTTTTGCTCGATGTCCCGCATACCATGACAATAGAACCCGTTATATGCCCGTATTAAATGATGTGAGTATTGATGGATTTTATGAAATTCTTGCGGAACCCCACGTAATAGACCTGAAATCATTATTTATTTTTGTCAAAGAGAATCTTAAAATAAGATTTCAACATCTTTCTTCTCAGAATGTTAATCACCCTTAAAGGTTTTGGGACTTGTTAGTAATTTGTAAGAATTTAATATTTGCTTTAGCACTATTATTTTTTGCATTATTTATTGATATTTTTATATTTAATTTATGTTATTTACGTATATGTTGGATCAAATTAATCATAGAAATAGCAGCACCTTTATGCTTATTGCTGTATATGTGTTTTGTTGTTTTTGTTTTGAATATTTATTCGTATTGTAATTAATAATGTATATTTGCTGGTGATAAATTTATTAATTGTGCTGTGCCAGCCAGCTTTATTTGTATGGGGATTGCCCTAAAGACAAATAAATAAAACTATTACTAATTATTACTCTGTAGCATTTGAAATTTCAGTTTTAT
The DNA here is from genome assembly GCA_023052935.1 of Piezodorus guildinii. Lineage (NCBI taxonomy): Eukaryota > Metazoa > Arthropoda > Insecta > Hemiptera > Pentatomidae > Piezodorus > Piezodorus guildinii. The sequence goes on along the minus strand of CM041292.1, from coordinate 212,048,616 downwards.
CAAACTTGTCTTTTTTAAGCTAGACATAAAACACTCATACAGATATTTTTTTGCGGGCTTAAAACGTGTACTTCTGATGAAAACTCGAATTCGAAAACTTTGAGGAACGCAAAACTTCCCCTTAGAATGTATATTTCTTTTATAGACAAGTTTTTGTAAAAATAGAGGTCTTGAAAATTAGAGTAAATTATAAAATTGATAAAACAACTTTTGTCACTAATCATCTCGTCAATAAGATCCTTACAAATGGCGATCCCGACGTGATTATATTAGATTTTTGACAGCTATAGAAATTAAAATGAGTGATCGTCATAATGTGGCCGATGCTTATTCTTTCGGAAATATTTCTTCACAGAAAGACCACAAAGAAAAAAATAATTTCATCGATAGATTCAGTATAAAAATCCCTCCTTTTTGGGTAAAAAAAAACTGAACTTTGGTTTCATCAGGTGGAAGCTCAGTTTACAACATCAATCGGATTACAACTTTAAAATTTAACTGTTTGGTCGATCAATAAGTGTTAGAATGTATCGAAAAGATATATGTAAAGAGAGATTTACTAATACCTTTAAGGAAAGAGAAGAAAATTAAGTGCCTTTTAACCGAGTTGAAATTAGGATCGGATAGGCCAAGACAACTTAGAAACATTAAATCTTAAGCAGGCACTGAATGGATAAGGGTATTAATACGCTGTGGATGAACAAACTTAAGGGTAGTGTGCAGAACACTTTAGTTATCAGCAAAGAAAAACTTGAACTACTAGTCCAAATATCTGACAAAATAATTGAAATGAACTTACACTCATCTATCGATTTTGTCCTAGTAGTCAATTCATTTCAAAAGGTATTATGTAAAAAATTTCATTTCGTTTGAATGAACATTCCCTTCCATAATATAAAAAATCTGGTGCGGGCAACTCACGACTTTCACTTACCTCTATTTTAAAATCAATGAAAGAATTTTCAAATACAGTTGAAGATAAAAACAAAATACGTGAAACTCTATTAAAGAATTAATTAAATTAAATTTATATAGAAACATGTGTTTAATTAAAAAATCTATTATATAATTATCTAAAATAATCAGTTAGTTTTATCTTTTTTCATTACTCTCTATTAAATTTTAAAAGCTTGAGTATAAGATAATATTTCTTTCTGAAATCTTTAGCTTTCCAACGGTATATCATACATGTATATTACTGATCTTATGTTCAAAAACAAGAAATTACATTAAATAAATATTCTTCCAGTTTTCTCCTTCAGTTGCTTTTCAAATTCGCTCAACTTATACATTTACCTGTTTTTCATCAGTGGTAACAATATAATATAGTTATTTTTATAGAATCAACAAAATTAAAGGTACTTTAGAGAAAGAAAATTTAACATGATCCTAAAGCCCATTAAATTTTACATCGATATAGCGAGTTTAATCTAAATAGGTAGAACCGTTTTTAAGAAAACCGAAAAAAGGTGCAAAATGCATTGTATAAAGTGGCTCTTCTGGTAAGCTAATTTTGATGAAAAAGATTTTGTAACATCTCGGGCGTATATTTGTCTTAAATATGAAATTTCAGTTTCATAGGACTTACCGTTTCCGCCCGGGAGTTACCACACACACACAGAGACCTTTTTGCGGGACTTGGTTATGTGTATTTCCGTTGAAAACTGGAATTCGAAAATTTTCACGATCGCAATACTTTCCCTTACTATATATAGTAAGTGAAAGTAAGAATTATTTATTGCAATAAGATAAAAGTAAATTGGTTCAATGATAAATTGATAATAGATTTTTTTTCATTTTTTTAATAATCTCGGTACCGATTAGTACCTATTGGAAATGAACGTCTCAATTAGCTGCAATCATATTTTAAACTTTTGGATAATGTTTGAACTGTAAGTGAAAAAGTACTGACCCCAAGACCCTCTTTATGGATTTTAGAGGTACAGTTTTATTTTTTCTGATTTAAAGGCCTTTCATAAACAAAAAAATATATAAAATTAATATAACGATATCTCTACATTACCAATTTATAGAATAAATCATGTTTTAGTCTAGGTATTTTAAGTTCTTTTACACTTTCTTAACTGTATTGAAAGGCGCTGACCTTTCATGGAAGCTCTTTTGATACCAGGTAATCGCTTCATCATAATATTTCTTTAGAAAAATATTCTTTTGCCCCTTATGCTATAATATAATATTTATTCCTCATATGCTCGGAAATAAAAAGGCCTGGGGTAATAAAAAATCTAGTGCTGGCAACACACGACTTTCACTTACCTCCATTTCTAAAATTAATGAAAGAATTTTCAAATACAGCTAGAGATAAAAATACGTGAAACTATTGAAAAATTTATTAAATTGAATTTATATGGAAAAATATGTTTTATTTAAAAAATCTATTATATTATTATGTAAAATAATCAGTTTTATCTGATTTTCATCTCTCTTTATTAACTTTTACAAGTTTGTGCATTAGATAATATTTATTCTAAAATCTTTAGCTTTCCAACGGTATATTATACGTGTATATTACTGTTGCTATGTTAAAAATAAAAAAATTGGATTATAAAAATATTTTTTCAGATTTCTCCATTAGTTAGATATCTAATTCGTTAAACTTATATATCTATATGATTTTTAATCAGTGGTAACAAGATAATACATTTATTTTTATAAAATCTACGAAATTACAGAAAACAAATGTAAAATATCGGCATTTAAGCTCTGTCAGACCATTTTAATCAGAATGAAAACTACATGATATTAAAGCCCCTTAAATTGTACATCGATATAGGGAGTTTAATTAAAATCGTCGGAACCGTTTTCGAGAAAATCAAAAAAAGGTACATAATGCATAGTATAAAGTGCCTCTTCTGGTAAGCTCATTTTGATGAAAAAGGATTTGTATCGTCTCGGGCGTATATTTTTCTTAAATATGAAATTTCAGTTTCATAGGACTTACCGTTTCCGCCCGGGAGTTACCACACACACAAACACACAGACCTTTTTTCGGGACTTGGTTATTTGGACTCAGGGGACCCTAAAATGTGTATTTCCGTTGACAACTGGAATTCGAAAATGTTCACGATCGCGATACTTTCTTCCCTAACTAGGGTTAGGGTATTGGAATAGGTGCTCAACCTCTTGGTTATTAGTACCGAATAAATTTGTAGTAACAAATTTGTTTTACTCTTTTTTCTTCTTTTTATTTATTTATTTTTCCTTCTATTTTTTTTTATTGTTTATTTATTTATTTTATTTTTTATTTTATTTTTTTTACACATTCTGAATTAGTGAATTTATTCCAATTTTTATTTTTTATTTTTTTATTTTTATTATTACTATTATTATTATTATTTTTTCTTATAGTTCCGGGAGTAGAGAACATTCTTTGACGAACCTAATCAGTGAACTAACTGTTTCACTAGAGTCCTTCAAGCTCTCACTCAACGATCTAGTTAGGTTAAGTTTATTCCATTAGTACATGGAATTTGGGGCAGTTCTCAATTATGTGTTTTATTGAGAGAGGCACTCAACACAAGTCACACATTGGTACGGGCTGCCTGAGGATGAGATGGAGATGTGTGAGTCTGCTATGTCCTATGCCAAGTCTCGCCAAAGCAGTTTCCTCGCGGCGATTACTTCCCTTACTATATATAGTAAGTGGAAGTAAAAATGGTTGATTACTTTTGAAAAGAATGTCCTATTTGAAAATTGAAAGTGCCCTTTAGAAGAAGTTAAGTATCGTACAATAAGGCTGTATTGAAGTTTCGAGTGTTTAAATATAAACTTGAAATTATTTATTATATTTAGCCGTAATGGATGAATTTCGTAATAGAAAATCTAATTTATTTTAAAAAATTAATTAGTTCAATTGATTTTATTATATTTTTACGTCTGTATGACACAGGATAGATGCAGTGATTAAGATTTAATTCAGAGTATGGTCAGAGTTTTGAGATGAATTTATTCGATTACTTTTTGAGTTCTGCGCATGCGCATGTGTATAGCAGTCATCTTTCAAATCGGCTCTTGGATTTCATGCTTTTTCAGTTTGAATTATCTTCAGTGCAATCTTGAAAACATCACCAGACTACAGGATAACAACAGCAGTAAATATTGGAGCAAACAACAGTAAGTTTTGTTACAATTTACGGTGTAAAGTGAATGCTGGGTAACCTCTTCACATCAGCTGATTGCCAATAGCTCGGCAAGGCCGGGATTGGTTTTCTTTTCTTTAGTTATTGTTTTATTACCAACATCTAGTTATTTTCTTATTATCTTCTTCACATGAAATGCGATATTTTCACCAAGTGATGTCCTCCAAAGCATCAACTAAAAGATCTAGATCTAGTGGTTCAATCACGTCTCCCATAAAACAAAGACCCCGCCGTGATACTAATAAAAAATTAAATCAACAAGCAACCCCTTCAGGTTCTAATGCAGAATCTGAACCACAGCCTGGCACATCGTCACAGGGATGACTGACGAATCTCCGTTTTTCACCCCAAATCCTTTTCAAATCCTACATAATGAAAAAGAAAACATGGAATCTGCTCCTACACCAGTGAACCACGGCCTCCACCGATATTTGTCAAAAATATTAAAAATTTCCAGTTGTTATGTGCGCAATTAAACAAGATTACCGAATCCACCAGCTACTACTGTATGAGTAGAATCAATGACACCAAAATATCACCGACCACCGCCGAGGCATATAGAAAAATTGTGAAATACCTAACTGAAACTAAAGCGGATTTTCACACTTATCAGCTACGGCAAGAGAGAGCTCTTAGAGTTGTGATCAGAAATCTACACCCTTCAACACCAGTTGACGCTATCAAAGAAGAACTCATGGAGATGGGTTACAAAGTGCGACAAGTCACTAATGTCATAAAAGATAGAGTTCAACTGCCTCTATTCTTCGCTGACTTGGAACCATTAGCAGGAGTAGAAAAAATTTATGATCTAAAAAGACTGTATTATACAAGTGTAAGAGTCGAAAAACCTTATACAAAGAGAGAAATTGTTCAGTGTTACAATTGTCAGGCGTATGGTCATACCAGAAGTTACTGTCACCACATACCACGCTGCGTGAATGCGGTGAACAGCACAAGTCTGTGGAATGTACAAAACCGAAGTCAACACCCGCTGTATGTGCTCATTGCCTCTAGGACCACCCGGCCAACTACAAAGGATGCCAAATCTATAAGGAGCTAAGGACCAGGTATCAAAAACCCCAAGTACTGGATGAAACAACAAGACAGGCTAGAACTAGAAGAGAACCCTCAAAATTAATCGATGCCAATGTATCATTTGCCCACTTACTTGGAGGTGGGAACCAATGTACTGAAGCCGAGGCCCTGCCGGAACTACAAAATGTACCTCTTCTCAATCCATTCCACAAATACCTCTTCCTCAAAACGTAATCAGTCCTAAAAATCCTCATCCACAACAAATCTCTCATATTCCCCCTCCTTCAAATGCCACAGATCTTACCAGTTTGATGACATCCTTCATTTCCGAAATCAAATCCCTTGTCATGCCCCTAATAACAATCCTCACGAATCTTGTATCAAATCTTATTCCTAACATAAAAAATCCATAAATGACCTCACCTAACTCCTTATCTATTCTCCTATGGAATGCGAATGGTGTTAGAACTCACACTGACGAACTTACAGCCTTACTCCAAGACAAAAAAGTTGACGTTGCACTCATTACTGAAACTAGACTAACCACTAAACAGTACTTCAAAATACCTGAATACACAACATACCGGACAGACCATCCAGACGGCAAAGCCCATGCCGGTACTGCTGTCATTGTCAACCGATCCCTCTCCCATCACTTACACCCACTTCCCGCCCACGATTTCCTACAAGCCACCTCTATTATAATCAAGACCTTTTCCTTTCCGCTAGTCATCGCATCAGCATATTGCCCTCCTAAAAATTCTATTTCTATTACCCAATTTGGTTCCTTTCTCAACTCATTGGGGAATCACTTTATTCTGGGTGCAGACTTAAACGCGAAGCACCAACAATGGGGTTGCAGAACCACAAATACTCGTGGACGGACATTGCAGTCTGCACTCAACTCCAGACGCCTTAATCTCCTACCTCCCGATTCCCCTACCTACTGGCCAACAGATCCTAACCGTAATCCAGACATCCTCGACTTCTTCATCCACAGCGGATTAGGCTCCCTGAACTATTCCGTAACTCGCCTTGATGAACTATCCTCTGATCATAGTCCATTAATCCTAAATGTATCCATGACTCCTATTCCGAAACCTTTCCCACCGTCATTCATCAGAGGCCCCATCAACTGGAACCTCTTCCGCAAAATCCTCACCAATGATATCGACCTCAGAATAACTCTCAAAACCCCTTCTGACCTTGATGATGCCGTATATTCCTTTACAACCTTGATTCAACAAGCTGCCTGGACTGCCTCCTTTCCTAAACAATCCCAAATTATTCCTTACAAATGCCATTTACCACAACACCTGACAGACCTCATCAACACCAAACGCCGAGCATCTCTAAATTTCCAAAGGCACCTTTCCCTTGTCGAAGACTGGTGTAAGGCTTGGCGAATTAAGGTGAACGAAAGCAAATGTACACACGTCACCTTCACCCTTCGACGTAAATCCTGTCCAACAGTTAAATTCAATTCCATACCGCTTCCTTCCTCAGACACAGTCCGGTACCTTGGCTTTTTACTAGACAAAAGACTGACGTGGAACCCACATACAAGACTTAAAAGGATAGAACTCAACCGCAGATTCGGCCGGTTATACAAATTACTAAACAGAAAATCTCATCTTACAGTCGACAACAAATTACTAATATATAAGACAGTACTGAAACCTATATGGACCTACGGACTTGAACTATGGGGACAACTAAACATTCTAACATCAAACGTATCCAATCCTTCCAATCCAAAGTCCTCCGAACAATAGTTAATGCTCCTTATTACGTAACCAACTGTACCCTACACCATGACCTTAATATTCCATTTATTTTAGATCTGGTACCATCCAAATTCTCCAAATTCCATCAGAACCTTCTTCATCATCCTAATCCTCTTGCTCAATCGCTTTCCAGCTTCACCCATCCCTACAATCCTCCTCGAAGATTGAAACGGCAGTGGCCCCGCGACGTTTTGTAAACATTTATCTGGAGTTCTGACACTGGTCAGATCCTCCACTCATGTACTGTATGTTTGTGGCTATTCCGCTCTGGCTCGGCCTCCACTGGCTACCGGAAGGGCTGAGTGGGAGGCGCTGGGATCTCTTGGATTCCGCTTCTCCCCCCACTTGTGGGGGGAGCAGCCGAGTCTAGGGTTCCTTTGGCTGATTGTATATATTGTATATAGTTAAGTATGCTTGTATGATTTTTATTTATTTCCCAACTTGTATTTATCTCTACTACACGTTGTTGTTTTGATTTGTTTCTTGTTGCTTTTTTTTTGTATATATTTGAATTTATTTATTTCCGATTTTATGTAAATTGACTTTATCATTATTGGCTGTATATATTGTATGAATGTGTACTACATCTCTATTACTACTGTTCATTATGCAACAAACTGTAATATTTCTCAATAAAAAAAAAATAAATAAATAAATAAACTTTTTGATTAATTCAAACTAAAAATAAAGTTCACTATGAGTTCTATGTTAACATGTTTTTCCGATTGTACCGTTTGCCTGATGCGAATAAAGATTCGAGATGAAAATAAAGGACTTAATTTTAAATCAATTCAATTTTTTTTTTTTTTTTAATTTAATCAAACATACTTATGAGCTTCAGGAAAGGTGCAATACATTTAAATTGTAATAAAATAAATCTATACAATCATTATCCATCATTTTCTTATTTATTTCTTTTTAGGAAAGTGTCTGCTCGTTTTTTTATAAATTTAATAATCAGATAATAAATTCAGACTAAACGAAAATACGAGGCATGTTTTTTAAGTAAGTAAGTTTTGGAATTAATAAAAAAGACATGCAAAGATATCGCAATAATTTTATTTTTACATGAAAGCCTGTACCTTAATCTACTTTTCTACATAATTTCTATGAATTTTGAGGCACTTGTCATAACGCGGCACCAGTTTTTGAATACTCTCCTCAAAAAATTCAGCCGTCTGATTGTTAAAAAAGACGTGGCAAGTTGAGTAAGGGTATTGTTTTGCTGCACGACAATGCCTGTCCACATGTGGCTAATCGGACCAAAGATCTCATCAAATCATTTAAATGGGAAACTCTAGATCATCCTAAAAACAGCCCTGATCTGGCGCCCAGCGACTAGCATTTGTTCCTGCACTTGAAGAAACACTTGGGCGGTCGGCATCTTAGAAATCAAAACATTTGTGATGCAGTGGTTAACAAGTCAGGCGGCAGAATATTTTGATGAGGGTATTCAAGGAAATAAGGCTATGTTCAATACAACATATGTCGGAATCCGAAGACAAGATTTTTTTTTCTTTTTAATATAAGTACCTATCGACGAGTATCTATAAGCAATTCAACATTTTTCATTTTATTTCTTATTATATTTATAAATTACTTATTTATAACAATTTTTTTTTTTCGATATTTGAATTATAATAACCATGAAAAGGTAATCCTCTAATTTTGAGGATGTTAATTTTTTAAAGTTTATTACAAACACTTCATCGGAAACAACAAACAAAAGTATGAATGTCGTGAGCATTGATGAAAAAAAAGAGAAATATATAACTTGAACGAATTTGATATCCTACCAAAGGAGAAAAAGAGGAAATGTAATTTTTATTTTTACTTTCACTTACTATATATAGTAAGGGGAAGTATTGCGATCGTGAAAATTTTCGAATTCCAGTTTTCATCGGAAATACACGTTTTAGGGTCCCCTGAGTAAAATAACCAAGTTCCGCAAAAAGGTCTGTGTGTGTGTGTGTGTGTCTGTGGTAACTCCCGGGTGGAAACGGTAAGTCCTATGAAACTGAAATTTCATATTTAAGACAAGTATACACCCGAGACGTGACAAAACTTTTTTCATCAAAATGAGCTTACCAGAAGAGGCCCTTTAAACCGTGCATTTTGTACCTTTTTTCGATTATCTCGAAAACGGTTCCGACGATTTTGTTTAAACTCGACATATCGATGTAAAATTTAATGTGCTTCCATATCATGTAGGTTTCATTCGGATTGAAATAGTCTGACAGGGCTGTAATGCCTATATTTTAAATTTTCTTTCTCTAAAGTACCTTTAATTTTGTTGATTCTATAAAAATAACTATATTATCTTGTTACCCCTGAATCAAAATAGGTAAATATATAAATTGAATGAATTCGATAACCATTTTAAGGAGAAAACAGAAAAAATATTTTTTTAATGCAATTTTTGGTTTTTGAACATAAGAGCAGGAATATACATGTATGATATACTGTTGGAAAGCTAATGATTTCAAAAAAAAATTATTTTATACTCAAGCTTTTAAAACTTAATAGAGAGTGATGAAGATAAGATAAAACTAACTGATTATTTAAAATAAAACTATAATAGTTTATTTAATAAAACACACGTTTTTATTAAATTTCAATATAATTAATTCTTTAATAGTTTCACTAATTTTTATTTTTAACTGTATTTGAAAATTCTTTCATTGATTTTAAAAATGGAGGTAAGTGAAAGTCGTGTGTTGTCCGCACCAGATTTTTAATTTAAGAATAATAACATAAATGTATAATATACATTTTGGAAAGCTAAATATTTTAAATTCATAGTTGTATGTAATTCTGATGAAAACTTTCAAAAACGCAATACCTTACCTTTCTCTATGTGTTTCGTATACAGGGTGTTTCGTAATTGAACGGTACTAATTTAGGTATGTGTTCACTAACAAAAAAGTTCATATTAACATAAATATCAAACTCTTTTATTAAACAGATATCGATGGTTAATTATTTATTTACTACATTAAGACTGACATTAAAATGTTTAATACTAAATAATCATCTGATAAACAAATGAAGGCTCAGCAAAGACAGTAGTTGCTATATTATAGTTTTGTATGCTTTAGTGTGAGTGAATACTGTGACACAGTTCAATCTATGATTATCATGGATACACCATAAATTTATTCACTTTCGTAGTTCTTCGGTTAGGAATTTTTTCACGATATCTTCGACCACCGTTTCTATATACCTCGCCGCATGTTAAAAGCATGTCTGTTTGTTCTACATAGCAAATAAATTAATGTTGTCTTCCATGATAATCATAAATTTAAATGTGTCACAATATTCGCTCACACTAAAACACACATCAATAAACAAATAATGACAAATACAGCGATAAAAGTACACTAATACTAATCCGATCCTCTTCCATATGGAACTCTATTCCTTCTGATATTCGTAATTCTACTACCCTTCCGACTTTCAAATCTCGTCTATTCCAATACTTTCTGTCCATTCAATTTCCAAACAATCCTGACTGATCAAGTTTCCATTAAAACATGTAAATAGAAAAAAGTTATATAAGTGTTTCTTAATTTTTTATTTTTTTAAACTAAGTGAGAAGTGTATTTTATTTTTGGTCTAGTTTATGTATGTGAACACGATAATTTTTTTTTTTTTAATTTATCACTTATATTGTTTACAAATACTTTCACATCCATTAGTTTTCGAAGATATATATTGGTTTATGATATTTTTATTTTTGTCATTTGTCTTATTGTTTTCATTTTTACTTATTATTATTCACTGTATATTTCATTTTTGTATCTTACTCTAAGACAGTAAATATCACATTATTGTATTTTATATTATTCTAAAGGGACTTAGAAATTAATAAATAAAGAAATTATTATTTTCTTCCTCTTCCAAGTCAAGGGAAAGTAGAATTTTTACTTATTTAAAACTTTTCTCACAATTCTGTAGGTATCTAGCAGAACTGATTTCTGCGCTAATTTTAGGTCTAGGCCAAGCTCTTCTGTGCCCTCTCTCGTGCTTTTTAGGATTAGGCCATTCGAAGAGAGAATAATTGGAGTTGTTACTTTTTCTAGGTGGTAAAGTGATTTTAGTTCAAGAGCGAGTTCTTGGTATTTTCGGATTTTTTCAGCTCTAGTGCATAACAGATTAGAGTCACTTGGAACAGCAATATCGATTATTCTGACCATTTTGTTGGTTTTATCTAAGACCAAAATATCCGGACGATTATGCAGCACTCTGTGGTCGGTGATAATTTGCACGTCATAATCTATTCTCCATCTCTTATTCTCAAACCTTTTTAATCTTTATTTTCCATAAGTTTCTCAGGGGTATACCGATAATAGGGTATCTCTTCATCACCTAACAATCCCAGAGCTCTGCATAAACTTTGGTGATATATTTTAGCAACATTATTATGTCTTGTCAAATAGTCTGCCCTAGTCAAAGTCTCACAACCATTTGTCACATGTTGACTAGACTCATGGGTCTTGGAGCAAAGGCGACATTTATCTATTACCGTATTTTCCTTCATTATATGCCTCGTGTATGCTCTTGTTGCAACAACTTGGTCTTGTATAGCAAGAACAAATCCCTCTGTCTCCCCAAACAGTTGATCTATCCTCAACTAGTCGACTGAGAGCTCACTGTCAATAACAGGCGAGTTTAGTTGATAGTAAAACCTCCCATGCAATTCTTTTTCTTTCTATATGGATTTATAGTAATCCGCATTTTTTATCTCATGCATCATGGGGTCTTTGAGATTAAGTGCTGTGAATTCCTCATCTAAATCTCGCATCACCTTGATGATTGAAGATAGGCATGTCAGAAAATACTGCTTCAAGGAATTTTCTTGTTTTCGACACAGATCTTCAATTGAGATAAGCCCACGACCACCTTCTGTTCTTTTTAGATAGAGTCTATTCACAGAAGCTTTTGGATGATGAATTTTAGCGTCTGTCATCATCGTACGAACCAGCCGGTCGATTTCCTGTAGTTTGGTGGTTGACCATTTGATTATACTAAAACTATAAGCTATCAGTGGTATTTCCAAGTATTAATGGCATGGATTTTATTTTTGCCATTCAAATGACTTCTAAGAATCTGCTGTAGCCTTTCTTGAACTTATATTTATTTCGCAGAGCTTGCTTATTATCTTAATAGCTTGCTTAATACCCAGATATTCTCCTAGAGATTGGTGTCTCATGGTCTCTCCTGAAAGAAGCTGTAAAGAATTTCTGTCCTTTATTTTCCCTCTTGTAATATTTATTATAGCACATTTTTCGAGGCCAAATGTCATTCTAATTGAACTACTGAAACGAGATATCAGTTCTAGCATACTTTGTAATTGGTCTCGATTTTTCGCGTATAGCTTAAGGTCATCCATATACAGATTGTGACTAACAATGGAACTTTGGTCACCTACTTTTAATATTATTATTATTAGACCAAAGAATACTTAACTCAGAAAAAGTCAATAATTATTCTTTTTTTCCCTCCTTATTATGAGAAGACAGCCTGATACTTTTTACGTGAGGGGCCCATTTACTTACAGCTTTCTGGGAAATTACTTGAAGAAGAAAAACTTTGGGTAAATTGCTAGCAGAGCCTTTAGGATAAATAAGAACGTGATGAGAAAGCCATCGCGGAGGAGGTATAAGAGGCGATTAAAGAGGCTTTCGGCTCCCAGAGTCTTGGGAGTTTACCTGGCGCCTTCTAAATAACCTGTATTTTCCCGCCTCTTCTCACCTTTGTCGGCCGCAATTTGGAGGAACATTACGTCCCGAGGGTGGTGTTTAACCGATGACAGCTGGTCGATCTTTGATAACTCTCTTAAAGCCGTAGGAGGCTTAGAAAACGAGTGAGGCATGTGGCCGAGTATAACACAGCTAACAAACACGTTGAGTACATTATCAGAATTCAGGGAAAGGGAGTGAAAATGCGCATTTTTTATTTTTTTAATTCTGAAATCTCCAATCCCATCAGAGATTCTCGAAGTATGGTGTCAGAACTGGATAATTAAAATAAATGTTAACAAATCCAACCAAATTACCTTTACCCTTCGTCGTAAACCTATGATAACCTGCCCTACTGTCTCCTTCAATAATACTCCTCTTATCCCGGTTGAACAGATACGATATCTAGGACAGCACCTTGACAAACGTCTCACTTGGAACCCTCATACAAGACTGATACGATTTTCGACTACTTCAACACTTACTAGACAAACGTTCTAACCTTCCACTTAACCACAAAAGACTCATCTACATGACTATCATAAGACCGATATGGACTTACGGAGTAGAGCTTTGGGGCTCTACTAAACCATCGAATTCTTCCCGTATTCAATCCCTACAATCCAAAATCCTTCGTAAAATACTCAATGCTCCTTACTTTGTCAAGAATACACTAATCTATAAAGACCTTAATGTTCCGTATGTTGCTGGTTTGGCCCGATCTAGATACAATTCCTTTCATGGCAAACTCCATTCTCACCCTAATCCTCTAGTTTCAATCCTTTCTTCCTATTTAATTCCTGACAATCCTCCGAGGCGTCTGAAAATAAGATGGCCCCGAGACCTTCTAGTTTAGAACATTTTTAGAGTGTTTCCATTGGGAAGCTTCTCTACATGTGTTTCATGCCTTCATATATTTCATCTAATTTACTTGTTGTATTCCTGTATACAGTTGTAAATTCCAATAAATAAATTTTTAAAAAAATTCTGAAATCATGCGAAATAAAAATAATTATCAAAATACCTTTATTCTGGGAATATTCCCCTTAAGAATAGCAATTTTAATTAATTTTTATTACAATTATGAATAGTTTGAATGAATAATTGTATTATTAGGTTCCTTTAATTAAAATGATAAAGGTAGGGACAAAAAATAAGAAAATAAAATAAGTTGAATGAAAAGGATCATTTTAATTAAAGGAACCTAATAATAGCAATTTTGTAAATATACACTTCAATATATACATGTCTGGTGAGATACCAATTAAATATATTTTTGTGAAGTAAGAATTGTTGACTGTGTGAGTAAGTTAGAGAAGTGAGTTCAGGGTTCAGTCAAAAGAGCACACAATTAAGAAAAATGTAATAGACTGTTGCCGACGTTTCGACCTAAATTATAGGCCTTCCTCAGGGCTATAAAAAGAAAACAACGAAATAAAGATAATAAGTAAAAGAAATATACAGTTAATAAAAACAAAGTGAAATGAAGGTAATGACAAAAGACTAAAATAAGAACAAAATAGTAATAAAAAATAATAAAATGAAAAAAAAAAAGAGGTGAGAGATATTGAAACAGATACGAGTAGATACCGTTTGAAGGAGAGCTTCAGAACAATGGAGCAATAATGTCGCCCAGAGTGGGGAATTGTTAAACTAAAATTGGCGTTAACAAAGGTATAAAAGTAAACATTGAACAAATGAATATTAAATATATTGGGAATACTCAATAAAATATGTAATAACAGGGAAAACAGAGGAAATTAAAATTGAACGTGTAAGGACAACCCAATATGGATGGGAATGGGGGAAATGGAAATCAGAACGACAAGAAACAAAAGAAACAGGTGGACATAGAAATATAATAATACAGTAAACTCTCGTTTTAGCGAACTCCAGGGACCGAAAAATTCCTGTTCGTTATAAAAGAATTCGTTATATCCGAAAAATATATTGAATGTATATTATATTTCTTCATTCCATAAAGTTAGAACCGGTCATAATTACTCTGAGAGATTTGAGGTACGATCGGGTTTGAAACTGGGTGACTCCCTTTCACCTGTGTTATTTAATATAGCTTAAGAATATGTCATAGAAAAGGTGATGTGTACCGAGAAAGGCTTAAATATGGGTGACAAGATTCCGGTTTTAGGGTATGCCGATGATCTGGTACTGCTAGGTGAAGACACGGAAACCATACAACTAAATACAAGTGTGTTAATAAAAACCGGTAAAGAAATAGGAGTCGAATTAAATACCGATGACACAAAATATATGATTAGTAGCAAAAACGGTGGCGATCTTGGTGATATTGATATATCATGGCATACTTTTGAACACGTAGAGAAATTCAAGTATTTAGGTTCAATGATAACAAGAAAAAATGAAATCCAGGAAGAAATAAAGTCCCGGTTAAAGGTGGGAAATGGGTGTTATTATTCAGTTACTTAGCTCGCGGCTTCTGTCTAAAAACTTGAAGGTTATAATTTATAAAACTATTATTCTTCCGACGGTTCTTTACGGATGTGAAACGTGGCCGCTTACTTTGAAGGATGAACAACGGCTTAGGGTTTTCGAAAATAATGTACTGCGTAAAATATATGGTCCGAAGAGATGAGGCGATTGGGGAATTTAGAAGGTTGCACAACGCGGAATTGCGGAACTCGTATCCTGATGGCATCGCGGAGACTCAAATGGGCGAGTAAAGTTGTTGGGCTCGATGACGAGCGGAAGTTGGTATTTGCTGATCCGACTGGTAGGCGTCCGAAAGGTAGGCCGAAGCGTAGATGGGAGGATTGCGTTAAGGCTGATTTCGGGGGCTTGGGCTTGAACGGTGAACATTAGACGAGTCTGTGTAGGCGGAATTTGGAGGTATCGGCATCGAACCTTCGGGTTCGGTAAGCCATTATTATTAATATATTATATGTCTTGGTATAAATTCAGGTGGTTAAAAAGAGATATTTTAATACAGCATTCGCTTTCAGGCACATGTTTATTTAGAAACTTCAAAAGCAGTTAAAACTATGCACTATGTACATATATGTATCGCATTTCACATTTTACATAATTTTTTAAGATTTCCATAAACCATCTTTCAAAATACAAAACTTGCAATGTCAAAATCACAGCAAGTCATATAGTGTTGAAATAATAAAAAAATTTTTTTTGCACATCCCGATGAAGATTCAACGGAGGCATCGATTTTATCGTTATTAGCGATAATCGGTTATACAGGAGATTTTGATATCCCGTATTTTCCCGCAATTTTCAATAATTAAGCTGACTATAGGGAAGAGGGAAGGATTTGGACAGAAAGGCACCGCTCTTTACTGGGAATTAAGACGTTTCGTAATTTTTTTCATCTTTATTTTTCGTAATAAACGAACAAATTCAATTCTGAGGTCCACAAAAGTATTTCATTAATTCGTTATAAGAGTTTATATTCATTTTTCAAGGGACCACAACGATAGTTCGTTATAAAAGGGTGTACGTTATAACCGTGTTCGTAAAAAAGAGGGTTTACTGTAATTGATAATTTATTTTTGTTTCAATAATAAAATTTCTATGTTTACTTGTAGTAGCTAATACGTATAACAGAGTAAAATGCTTATCCTAATAATATTCGACATCGAAAACAAAAAGTTCAAGATCTTTTCCTTATTCCGCTAAAAATATTATTATTTAAAAAAATAAAATAAATCTATGGAAAAATGTTATGATTTCACTGCTTATTAAGATTAGCATTTTGATGATATTTAATACATTTTATCATTATCTCAAAATCCTATTTATTACTTCTTCGTCTTTTCTAAGATGCGAATATGGTTGGAACCAAAAGGTTTAGCTTTTTGCGGTTATCATCAATCTCAAGTACAGCTTTGAATGTTACATAAGTACTGTTGTTGTTGGTTTGGTTGATTTCAAACAAGTCTTTCGAGGAGATTAATGCTTCACAACTTTAGGAAACCTGGTCCACTTTATCTGGACTTGAACAATCTTTGGGTTCATTCGGCTGGAAATCTTTGTTGAGTAAAGGTGCTAAAGTTTGCATTTTAATGAGAAAGGTGCGCAACAATGTTTTTCTTCTTAATTAATATAGTTCTTGTATACAAAATCACTTCATTTTATTTATTTATTTTTTTAAACTTCTTTATAAAAATCAAAACACAGACATATTACACTGTAAGTAGAAGTCACTATCCCACTAAGGCGAGCCCGTGTCTGGGTTATTTTAACTATCTCACCATTTCTTGTTGCTATTGTTAAGAATAAATAGATCAATAGTAAAGAAACCAAACCAACTGGAGAAACAAAAACTGCAAAAATAAACTTTTTCCTGGTTATTATTTTTCAATTCGCAAATTAGAAAAGCATAATAGACCGTCATAAAGCTACAGATTTTACAGAAAATGTTAAATAATATAAAAATATAACCTTAGTTATGATTGCATGTAATAATTATGTTATTTTATTTAATCTAAAATATACGCTTCCAAATAAATTCAGTTCTCTTCCAATATTAACTATTTATTTCAAATTCATTCCTTTCATATTAATTTTAGTTCGCGCTTTACTTCACTTCATTATGACCAATTATTTTTATTATTATTATTATTTTTTAAACTACTTCAATGTTTTAGGATATAGCACATTCATTTTCATAGAAACAGGGTCATGAAATATTTTCCAAAAATGCCTCTAAGGCAATGGGTATTCCTAGTCCATTTCGATGATTTTACACTCTATTATGAAAATTGTTTAGTGTTTTTTAAATTAATTTAGGGACTTCCTTCTGCTTTCGAGTCTTGCAATATTTCCTAAGAATTTTGTCACACCTCTTTAAATAGGCTCAAAGTCGCATGACAGGTATCATGGTGATATTCCTGATGCCTAGGTTCTAAGGCGACTTTATATTACTTCTCATCTTAAACAAAGTTAGCATTGAAAAAAAAAAAAAAAAAATTATACTGAATTTCGATTAAAGCACCCATTTTAGATCTAATAAGATTAAATTAATAATAATATAGTATATACAATAACTAAAGTTTTTTTCGGTTATCATCAATCTCAATTCCAGCTTTGAATGTTACATAAGTACTGTTGTTGGTTTGGGTTTTGAGGCGTAAAACCAGATAGTCATCAACGCCTTTATTTCCTTTGTTTATTTTATTTAATTTCTATCTAACTAAACAATATAGAAACAATATATTATATATAATATATATATATTTATATTTATTTGGTTAGTCCCACACGGTTGTTTTATTATTTTTGTATTTTTGTGTACAGTATCCCTATATGTTATTTAGCAGCTGTGGGCTTTAAGAAAGTTTAGCAATAATTTTATATTATTTTTGTTATCGCTCAATAAGGTAGCTGTATCAGGTCTTATTCATAATCTGTTAAAATGTGATCGGTAAAAAGGGCATTCCTCCAATATTTGTCTGACAGTAAGCGGGTTTTACAGTGTTGGCACTTTGGGGGTGGCTGTTTGATGATATGATGTATATGTGTGATGTTAGTGTGGCCTACCCTCGACCTAGCTAGGACAACTTCCTCTCTGCGACTTGAGCGACTGGACGAGCTCCAAGGCTTTACTGTTCTTTTAATTGTTTTCAGTTTGCTAGGAGGGCTTTCGCCCCATATGGATTGCCAGGCATCTGCTATTTCCTTTCGAAGTGGATGACACATATCCCGAGGTGTTAAGATGACAACGCCTTTACTTGTGTTACTTGAGGTGTTATTAGCACTTTACATCACTTCATTATAAAGAATTAATTTTATTATTATTATTTTTCAACTTTCAATGTTTCGGAATACTAGCAAACTCGAATTGGAAAATGTTTATTTTTACAGTTTCCCCTCTCTCCAGCCAAACCTAAATTTCTTTAATATTTTTTTAATTTCTTTTTTTTTATTTTAAATATTCTGTACATTTCAACAAGTTTAGACGAGAATGCTAATTTCATTTTATAGCATTGAATTCGATTATTACAGCTATAAAACACACACACACACACACACACACACTATACTATCAATATTTATATATATATTGTGTGTGTGTGTTGGTGTGATAAATTTAATCAAGAGTGAAAGTAGGAAGAATCATTTCAATCATTCTTAGGGTTTTATTGGAATTGAAATGTTTTGTGAGTGTGTGTAATTGGTAAGTTCAGATGGGAACCGATAATTTGTATACAACTCAAATGCCATATTACAAATGCGTATATCCCTGAGATGTTACAACAACTTTTTAAGCAAAATTAGTAAACGAGAAAAGCCACCATGAACTCTTCATTCGACACATTTTAAATATTTTCTCGAATGAAAAAAAGCAGATACGATTTTGATAAATCTCACTATATCGCTGTATAAAATATTTAGCTTTCCAATGCATTGCAACGGTACATTAAATATCTATATTACTGTTTTTGTGCAAATAAATACATAAATTACGAAAAAAATAGATTCATTTTTGGGCCTTCTTTTTGGACTCTCTTTCCCTTTAGTAGAATATCATTTTTTTAATTTATTTATTTAAAGAAATTTACAACTGTATTGATTCAATACAACAAGTAAATTGGATTGATTTGAAATTACGACACATGATTTTCCTGTGAAGAAACTACCCATTGGTAGAACTGTCCAATATATAGTAAGAGGTCTCTTAGCCAACTTCTTTTTAGTCGCCTCGGTGGATTGTCAGGAATAGATGTTGAGGAGAGGTCACGGATAAGCGGGTTTAAGTGGGCAGGAAGTTTAGAATGGAAGGATGTATATCTGGATCGGGCCAAGTCTTCAACTAATGGGATATTTAGGTCTTTATGGATAATTTTATTTGTAACAAAGTATGGAGCATTAAGGATTTTTCGAAGGATCTTGGATTGCAGGGATTGGTTGCGAGAGGAATTTGATGGTTTAGTGGACCCCCATAACTCAATGCCGTAGGTCCAAATAGGCCTTATAATGGTTATATAAATGAGTTTTTTGTAGTAAATAGAATGTTTTGAGCGTTTGTCGAGTAAGTGTTGTAGTAATCGGTATCTACGAGCAGTTTCCTGTCGTTTCAGTCTAGTATGAGGATTCCATGTTAGGCGTTTGTCTAGGTTTAGTCGTAAGTACCGAATATGTTCAACAGGAGTAAGTAAGATTTTGTTAAAGGATACGGTGGGGCAGGAAGTCATAGGTTTACGACGTAGAGTGAAGGTTATTTGATGTGATTTATTTTAATTCCCCAGTTCTGACACCATTATTCGATGGCGGATAAAATACGGTTTAAATTAACAAAATTAAAAGCACATTACAAAAATTAAATTAATAATATTGGCGTTTGAGGCCAGTTAGACTATTATAGTCATAATGGAGCCTAAATAATATCAAAGCCTATTAAATAAAGGGAATTTAATCAAAATTATAGTAAGGGATATAATCGCGATCGTTAAAATTTTCTGAAATTTTAGTTCAAAAACTGGCATGTGTGAATGTGGCCAGTCTAACAAAGAAACGATAATTCGTACATACCTGGAATTCAGTATTATAAAAGCGAATATGCCGGAGGTATTAATATTTATTTGATTAAACTCGCTTTATAGATGTTAAATTAATTGTGATTTAATATCATGCAGGTTAAATCATGATTGAAATGATCTGAAATTGCTTCAATGCCGATAATTTAAATTGGTTTCCTCTAAAATACCTTTATGTTGTAAATTCATTTTCATGTCGTTAATAATGGTATTTTTTTTTTTTTTAATTTATTTACTGAAATTTACAACTCTATATTCATACATCAAGTAAATATGCTACAATGATAAAACACATGAAGAGAAACTGCCCATTGGCAGCACTCTAGTAGTGAATCTACACAAGAAGGTCTCTAGGTCATCTTATTTTCAGACGCCTCGGCGGATTGGCAGGAATTGAAGTTGAGCAAGGATTGAAACTAGGTTAGAGTGGGAGTGGAGTTTTTCATGGAAGGAGTGATACCTGGTACAGGCCAAATCAGCAACATATGGAACATTAAGGTCTTTGTGGATGATTTTATTGGTGACAAAGTAAGGAGCGTTAAGGATTTTGGGAGGGATTTTGGATTGTAAGGATTGGATACAGGAGGAGTTTGATGGTTTAGTAGAGCCCCAAAGCTCAACTCCGTAAGTCTGGACTTATGATAGACTTATCTGGATAGGCCTTATGATTGTCATGTAAATTAGTCTTTTGTAGTAAAGTGAAAGGTTAGAGCCTCTGTCAAGTAAATGTTGAAGTAACCGAAATCAGTTTCTTTTCTTTTCAATCTTGTATGCGGATTCCATGTCAGACGTTTGTCAAGCAGGAGGCCTAAATAACGGATCTGTTCAACAGGGACAAGCGGACTATCATTAAAGGACACTGTAGGGCAGGATGTCATAGGTTCACGACGAAGGGTAATGGTAATCTGTTGGGTGGTAAAAAATAAAATGATAACTTTTTTGTCAGATTATTTAATCTCTAACACACGTCCCTGTATAACATGTACTCAATGTAATTCTTCAACCTTTTCTAAACTCTTATTTTGTTTATAATTGGTTAAATTGATTTTAACACCTGAGGTATGTAAAAGTCGCATCAGATTTTTTCATTTAAGACTATAAATACTAGTCCTCAGAAATAAATTTAGCAATTTTTTTAATCTGTTAATTATATTATGTTTAAATTAAGGATAAATCTTAATAAAAATATATTAAATGCACTATAGGAAATTTTGAAATTACGACATTTTTAAAAAATTCACATTTCATTAGACTGGACGGGACACATTAAGCTGTTGCTTATGTTTAAATTAAGGATAAATCTTAATAAAAATATATTCGATGCACTGTAGGAAATTTTGAAATTACGACATTTTTAAAAAATTCAATTTCATTTGACTGGACGGGACACATTAAGCTGTTGCTGCTGATTACAGGTGGCCGTAATAAAAACTGTTATCACATGTCCGGACCCCCAACGCTTATTAATCATTATTCAAATATGTACGAGGGCCTGGCTCCGCTCTTTTAATGCTCTATTTAATATTCATTTTTCCTAATAGAAACATCGTCTTAATTTACCAAAATAAAAATCTGGTGCGCCCAGCAAACTACATTAAATATCAACTATTTTATACACTATTATTAAAGATAAATTTTAAATTATTATTTTTTTTAATTTTTCTGGAAGTTTTTCTTAATATTAACACTTAAATAAGCACACCTTAACTTCCGTATGTGTTAATCTATTTTATTTCACAACCATTCACATCTATCAACGTTTGGGGTTGTTTCCCCATTCTCAAAACTTTTTTTTTTTAAAAAACATTTTCTCACATATAACTCATACTTCACTTCATAGCTCACTGCTATTCGTCCACATGTTCATTAGTGAGTTATATGTGAGAAAATGTTTTAAAAAAAAATAATATATACAACTGCGTTCTTGAAGTAATCTTCTGGACAAATATAGAGCCTATTTTTAATATTTTGCACTACTAATAATATTTTCTCTAGCTATATATATTATATATATATATATATATATATATATATATATATATATATATTATATATATATATATATATATATATTGGTAAATACGTGAAACCAAAATAATAATAAAAAGTATATGCTGATATCATTTAATACATGTTTGTTCGGCGTATCAAATAACGTAAAGTTAATCGACATTTTTTTTTTTTATTAATATCTTCTAGATTACTTAAATCTACTTTATACATTCCAGAGAGGATAAGATAATCCTGTTGAAAATTTATTTCACTAGCTGGGGGCGGTAGATTTTCTTTATTCAGTCCCTTGGAGATTGGGATCTGGCTTACACTCTTTCGGGATTATGCGATCAACATGTGCAGATAAGCACCACGGTCGCATCTAACCTCAGTCTATGCCCACTACTATTTCTGGTTATTCGTTAATATGTTTATATGAAGTAAGTTTTATTTGTATACGTATTTATTTATATAACACTTCAATATTTTTAATTTTCTTCTTTTGCAATTCATACAATTCTTTAATAATTTTTAGCCATTTGATCGGACTATAATTTTTGTACCGGATAACTATTCAATATTCAGCATTTTTTACCATCCACTAATTTCAATGTAGTGTCTTATATTGTTTCAAATTGTTAGTAAAATTTTAATATTTCTTTTTTAAGTATGTTATAAATAAATAAAAAAACGGAGAAAACCCCCAGACTCTTCCATCGGAAAATTTCAAAATCCTCCTGAAATATTCCTAGCATCTTTGCTTAAGTGTTCTTTCAAAGTTTATAGTTTACACATATGTCCATGTAAGACACTATTTTATTTCAAATTATAAGTAAATTTCTAATGATATCTTTAATGTAAATTATAACTGAAATATATATTTAACTTCTGTATATGTGTAATTCTTCTTCTAATTTAAATGTTGTTGCTTTTTTTTTTGTTTTTATTAATTGTTATTTTCTTGTATATATTTGAATTTATTTATTTCCAATTTTATGTAATTTGACTTTATCAGTATTTTCTGTAAATATTGTATGAATGTGTACTACATCACTATTACTACTGTTCATTATGTAACAAATTGTAATATTTCTCAATAAATAACAAACAAATTTAAATGAATCAGGAGTTAAACGATGCTAAAATAAAGTTTTAATTATTAAAATTTGTATGACATAAAATAATCAATTGGATAACATACATAATTTACAATGAATCTACCTAAAATAAAGAATTGTTTAACAGTGTTTTTATTAAAACATTTAGCTAACATAACAGAGATATAACCTCCCTTGGTGAAATATTAACATATGATAATGAAATCAAGAATAATAAAATTCTTGATTTTACACCTCCGCTGGTCGGAGACTCTTTTGTCCAGGAGAAAAAGAGTAAGGAACCAACTTACTAGAGTGGAACACATTCGCTTATAAATTTGGAAATACGTTTTCTAATTTTGATTGGCCCTATTCTGACTTGGTCCAGCTTCCTCCTGTTCAAACTATTACCATTCGTTACATAGACCAAATTTCCTTCTTTAAACTCGTGATCAATTCTTTTCTGGTCTACTCTGCTCTTGTTCCGTTCAAAACTTCTTTGTGAGTTCTTGAACGCTTCTGTTCTATCTGTCTGTAAATTATGTTCCCTTTCCAACTCTTTTGGAACAATTTCAGAGGAACGCCCATATAGGAAATACGCCGGTGAAAACTGTGGAGCCATGAACTGTGTTATATTCTTCAACACAGATTTTAGCAAAAGAGTTGGGAAGGTTCCCATATAATTTACAGATATAACTAACATAACAGAGATCTAACCTCCCTTGATGAAATATTAACATATGATAATGAAATCATGAATAATAAATTTCTTGATTTTACATATGTATTCATTTTTTAATGCATTATTTTCTGTTTCACTAACAATAAAATTATCTATTAATTATTGTATAAAAATTTTAATGTTCTGTTTTTCGTTTTTCAGTGTGATGATATGAATATGAGAACAACGAATTCTCGAAGCGTCGCATAAATAAAATTGTTTATTTATTGACTAAAACCTAAGACCTGTAGAAAAAAAATTATCAACAGTCGATAACTAATCTAACAATAATATATATATATATATATATATATATATATATATATATATATATATATATATATATATATATGTAGATAGATAGATATAATGTGTTTGTGTAAGTAAAGTAGTACAGTGAGCGTTTATAATTATTTAAAAGATTTTATATGTAGCCTGATGATGTAGGTGAAATCCGAGCATATAAAATCCTCATCTTTCCTTGAGTTGTTAAGAAATAAGTAATTGTTATGCAGAAAACATTTCTTTAATATTAAAGTTGCCCACATAAATAACGTAATCTTTACAATTGCTGAACGATCATAGAACATCATTGTATGGCAGTAAGGGACACCGTTATAAAAACACATCTCTTGCTTTATAATTGTTGCTACAATAAAAAATGTATGCACTCACCCGCATCTGCGAGTCTTCCCCATACTTGAAGTAGACGGCCCAGGGGAAGGTGATGGATAGGGATATCATCCATATCACAATGACTGTTATCTTGACGACTGTGGTGCTGATCCTCCACTTCATCGGGTAGCAGATGGCCAGGCACCGCTCCACCGAGATGGCCACCAGGGTGTTGATCGAGGCGTTCACCGACACTCCTTGCAAGTAGGGGATCGTCTTGCAGATCAGCCAGCCCAGCTTCCAAGCTGAAACGGATATATATCAATAAGTAATTATTGGAACGATGTAAGATACAGATAGATAAAAAAGTTATTATATCATAAAGTCCCCAAAATGTCTCACAATAGGTACTACGAAAGAAAAGAAGCAAAATTAAAATTATACCAGAGTTCAATGCGCGCGACATAAGAATCCATAAATCAAGTATAAAGGAAATATCGATAAACTAAAATCAATAGGTTCTATATAATTTTTTTTTTTTTTTTTTTAATTCATTTATTGAAATTTACAACTGTATGTTCATACATCAAGTAAATCGGCTACAATGATAATACACATGAAAAAAAACATGAAGAGAAACTGCCCATTGGCAGCACTCTAGTAGTGAATCTACACCAGAAGGTCTCGAGGCCATCTTCTTTTCAGACGCCTCGGCGGATTGTCAGGAATTGAAGTGGAAGCAAGGATTGAAATTAGTGGATTAGAGTGGGAGTGGAGTTTTTCATGGAAGGAGTGATACCTGGTACAGGCCATCTATATAATTTAACATTTAAATATTTGAACTCTTTCTAACATAAAATTTGGTTTATTAAAACCAATAAATAATAATAATAAGTCTTTATTGATATACATATAAACATTTATTATACATTTTTATTTACAAACTTGTTTTTTTCTTCTTCCTTTATATACATATATGTACATAGACCTTCCTTTTCAAAAGTTTAAAGTCTTTAAAGGTAACTACCCGTACTTGAGTTGAAGAGTTCTCTCATCTTCATCTTCCAAAATTGTCTGTTCTTGGCTTTGCGTGACTATAGCACTCCTTCTGCCTTTTTGATTTCGTCGACCCATCTTCTTCTTTGCCTGCCTCGGTTGATTTTACTATCCAGGATGTCATACCAGCCCATTGCCATTTCAGCTTTTTCACGAATCTGATTGCATCAGTGACAAAAACCAATATATATATATATATATATATATATATATATATTGAGGAATAACTAAACACAACTAATAGATAATTTAAAGCTAATAAAAACGTAAAACTAATAAACATCTAGAAGTATTTCTGACGATAAAGAAAATAAGAAAAGGGAGTCTGTGAGCAACGCATGGGCTACTGGGGAATGGTCCCATGAAAACCCGTTTAGACAAGCAAAACACGCATGGAAAATCTGGAAGGGAGCTAAAGAAATCATGATCTCGTACCCTTGAGAATGGATTTGAGCCTAGCTCATCGCTTGAAAAACTAACTCAGAGCCTGGGAAATTGAAAAGCTAAACTGGTGCATTGCTTCTGGTCAGGCCTGGACTATCTGACCAGAACGAAGGAAAGAATTTTCACACAATTTAGCCTAATTAGTTGTTTGATTTTCACCATAATTCATTACAGCTTTCAATCATTTGAATTAAAAAACAACAACATTAAAAAAAAAACTATTGCATCAAATAATTTTTAATTTATAAAAAACATCAAAAAATTAAAAAAAAAAAAAAAAAATGCATCATTGCAATGAATAACACACACAAACACACTATACTATAATATTATTCATACGTAGTGTATTACAAAATATAACCTGATAAATCACCTTCCAGTTTTAATATCTAAACTTCTTAAATAATAGGAACTAAACAAATATCTGTTCAATTATAAAAAATTCAAAGGCTACAGCGTTATCAACACATAGAGCAAAATATAAACATAAATTGAATTTCGAAAATAAAAAATACTAGATACATCAAAAAATAATAGAAATAGAAAAATACTAGAAGCAATACACACAACCGAAAATAACAATAAAACAGACACCAAAAATCTAGGGACTCATTACGCGGACATAATAAATAATATAAAAATTTAGGAAAAATAGAACAATAAAATATTGAAAAACAAAATAAATAATAACATCGAAATAGAAATAAAAACAGACTCAGGAATTAGATCAATGTAACAATATTAAAGCACAAAGTTTACAAAGGAAAAACAGTGAGCCAATAGTCAACCTTACAGGCTGGCGCAGCTGTGTGCCATAGAATATTAGAACGTACAGATAAAAAAAGGTAATTTGAATTTAAATATATATATATATATATATATATATATATATATATATATATATATATATATATATATATATATATATATATAATAAAATAAAAAAGATTTGGAAGAAAAAATGTGCTATTTTAATAGGAAGAATACATAATTTAAAAAAAAAAAATACTTCATTGCAATAAATAACATATACAAACACAGTACGAGTGTACTATACTATTATTCATACGTACTGCGTTACAAAATATAACCTGATAAATCCCCTTTCAGTTTTACTATCTAAACTTCTTAACTAATGGGAACTAAAAAAATGTCTGTTTAATCAACTCATGCTGTTGTTCTTATGGCTTTAAGAGCTTATACTGATAAAATGATGCCTGGTATTTGTCCCCTTACGTGGCTTCCTTTCTAGCTTATACTGATAAAATCATGCCTGGTATTTGTCCCCTTACGTGGCTTCCTTTCTAGCTTATACTGATAAAATCATGCCTGGTATTTGTCCCCTTACGTGGCTTCCTTTCTAGCTTATACTGATAAAATCATGCCTGGTATTTGTCCCCTTACGTGGCTTCCTTTCTAGCTTATACTAATAAAATCATGCCTGGTATTTGTCCCCTTACGTGGCTTCCTTTCTAGCTTATACTGATAAAATCATGCCTGGTATTTGTCCCCTTACGTGGCTTCCTTTCTAGGCAATGATTTATTTATTATATCTTTTGGACCTCCTGAAAGCCACGGGACTCGTATTCACTATTCGGAACGCGCGGTTTGCTTTCTCTTCTTCCAATACTCCTTCATTTTTTTTTTACTTTGAGCCAGCCTTCTCTTCTCTGTCCATTTTGTCCCTGTGGTCTTCTTACTGGAAGGGACATTGGGTCGGACTCAGATTTTATCCAGTGAGATCCCTGGTTGTTCCAGATCCAACTTTACAGATGTGATCAACTTGTTCTTGGAGAAATTGCATCTACCTGCCGCCACTATGCAGATCATGCAGGTTACTCTTTTGAAATTCGTTCAGGACACGTGACCATATAAGGACCATTGCCTCTTCCTCACACATGTCACAATATCCTTCAGGTGTTTATCATTGTGCCGTATCCTGTAAGTGTCATCCTCTTTCTTGACTGGTCCCAGTATTATCCTTAGGATATTCCTCTCCTTTATCTCTAGCCTACTGATTGAGCCCTTCCTGTCCATCAGAAGGAACTCGATAGCACAAAGGACTGATGATTTTACTACTGAGTTGTATCGTCTTAATATGGGATTTTTGGAGAGGCAATAGGACGAGTAAATACATCTGGTGATAAGCCCTTTTTGAAACTTAGTGCACCTATGGGTATGTCCTCGCTCTGACTTGCAGTGTCCATTCTTCTAGATACTCCTTCCGCATGGTTGCGTCTTCCAGGGGTATAGAACCTATGGGTAGAAGAGTAATAGCTCCTCGAAGTGTCCGACTACTTATAGAAATATTAAAATTTAATTTTCTGCATGACGTTGTGCCATAGTTACTTTTTTATATTGAGGATTTGACTTCTCAACCTTCCAGGAAACTTTTTCTTATATATATATATATATATATATATATATATATATATATATATATTATATATATATATAAAATATTCTTTAATTTAAAGTGAAAATATATTGTTACCAATTACTTGGAGTGCAACGACCAACCAGTTGATTACTTCGTGATGATTAAATTCTAAGAAAGCAGGGAAATTGGAAGATTTTAATTGGAATCTTTGGGAAATTCTATCTATATTTAATAATATTTCAGTAACTAACTTTACAGATCAATGTTTCAATTCAATTCTCTCATTCTTCTAAAATCAATTTTTTTTATTTATTGTGGAACTAGTCCCTTTAGAATAATGTTGCATTACAAAATAATTAAAGTTAAGTGTTATCATAAACGGTAGAAAAAACAATAATAAAGCATATAAAAGATAAAATAAGTAAATAATAAAAGATTAATTCTAACACACGACTTTCTCTCAAACTCAATTTAAGAACTTTGAAATAAAGTTAATTAAATTGATTTCGATAGAAACATGTCTTTCAATATAAAACCTATTGTAGTATTATCTACAGCACTCAGTTAGTTTTCCATTAATCTCTATTTCCTTTTACAGCTATATATATATATATATAGGATAATACTTTTTCTAAAATCATTAGCTTTGCATCATTGTATTATACATCTATATTAATATTCTGATATTAAATGAAATAAATTACTTTGAAAATTGTTTTCTCTTTTGCTTGTTTGTTGTTTTTTTATTTAACGTCACTTTATGCTACTATGGCTAATCGGACGATGCTACAGTGGGAGTCCTAAATTTTCCCTATCCAGGTTTTATTAGGATAAGGATCTTTAACGAGTACCTGACATCGCACAGGCTCTGGACCACCTTTTAACGATCCCTCTGAAGGACGGCATAACTAAGGATTTTTACTCCCATTAAAAAATTCTAGGACCACCCGCGGGTTAGAACCCGTGACCTTTGGCATAGGAGGCTGTTATGCTAACCACCCAGCTACAAGTGATCCCATTAATCTATTTAATTTCTAGTAATTATGGATTCTTTGGGTTTATCTTTATTATGGCTATTTTTTCTGTTGAGTACTTTTATGTTTTAAAACCTTATGGTGGTTTTTTTTTGTTTACATAAGAGGCCATAATTTTTTTAATTTGTTATAGATAAATATTTAGTATATTAGTTGTGCAAATTGTATTTAACAGTTTTCAGTAAGTAAAGAGAAATTTTAGTCTCATTACATTAAACTACTGTTCTCCAGGTCGCAGGCTTATTTATTCTGTAATTTAAGCCATGGGAAGACCCTTTAGTGTGGAGACCCTCCTGGGGCACACCCAGCCTCTATAAAGTGAGTACCCAAATGGGGAAAAAAGTAGATTGAGCGTTATCTCGGCCTTACGGTTGTTGGCTTAGAAACAGTATGAAACTATATAAGTACTGAACAGGAAACCTTATATGGGTTGTAGAGGTACACATAGAGACAAATTTAGTAACTGTAATATAGAGGCATAAGAAGGTATTTCTTATGTTTGTCCTGATTTTTATTTTTTCATTTAGTTGGATATGGAATTCGTTCAACTTGATTTCATATATACCCGTATTTTATCAATACTAACGAGATGATTTGATTATTTTGAGGTAGACATTTTAAAATTCCGCTATTTGAGCCTGTCAGACTATTTTCATCAGAATGAAACCTACATGATATTGAAGTCCATGAAGGTTTGCATCAATATACCGTGCAAAATCCATGCTTTAAAATGATCCCGAAAATGTCCCGCAAAAAGGTCTGTGCGTGTGTTCATCCGTGTGTGTGAGCTAGACTTATCACGCAAACTTTTTTAAGATTTTCTTTTTCCATAATAATAGTACTATAATATACCGTTAGGAAGCTAAAGAATTAGAAAAAATAATATTTTAGATACAAAATTGTGGAAGGTTATGCAAAGTGACCGACAGAGCATAAAGTTATTGTACCGAGTGTTTGTTTTAGATAATAATATAATAGATTATTTAACACGTTCACGCCGGGGTGGACTCACCGGCGGGTCATACTTGTATGTTCCGTGGGACGACATGCATCACAGGTGAGTCACTTGCTTTTAGAAAATAAGTTTATTTTATTTTTTCTCAAAATTAAATATTGTAGGTTTAACAAGCATAAGAGTTTATTTATTAAATATTTTATAACTTCAACATGCTCAGTCAAAGGACTCTTATAAGTTAATTTCATTTGATAACTCTTCTTATAGAATTTTATTTAGCTGTGCGTAATTTCATTTCATACTTTTATCCCCATAAATAAAATTTATTACGTAATATAAGAATTATATTTAATACTATAAGAATTATTTTAATAATTAATAATAATATAAGAACCTTTTTTAAGTATTTCCATAATTACTCCTTCCAGTCATATGTGTATATCAAAACTGTTATCAAAACATCAATTAAACACGTTGGAACTTTCAACTGTACCGCCCCCCACGAAGTTAAGTAGCAAAGACAGTCCCGCCTCACGGGAAAAAACGTAGATATTCACCCAGGCGTGAAGGTGTAATGAAAAATATGTTTCTATCAAAACTCAATATAATTATTTCATTGTAAGACTATTTTGAGATACACGACTGCCGCACATGGATGGCCTTACGATTGTCAATAAGATGAAACCCGACTACACTGCGTGGGAGTGAAACATGAAAGTAAAACATAATGTGTACGATAGCCACCCTAGAGCCGAAAACGTTGTGATTATTGTATAAAAAGAATTTGTTATTGGATTGGCCAAAAAAGATTTTTTTTTTTTTAGAAATAATATTGCTTTATTGAGAAGTAATACAATCCGCCACTATCTTGGGCAATAAGTATTAGTGCTAAAGAAGTCATTTATTCCATATGTACAAAGTAAAACAAACAAAAAATAAAATACCTCAATAACAACTGAAAAAATAAAAAAATAAATGAAATAAAAGAAAATAATTATAATCTTGGCCACATTCATACCTATATACAATATTTACATACTGGCCCTGGGAACTCCAAATCGAACCTCTGCATCCAGAAATGGATGCTGAGGCACAATGTCAGGAGATCCCAGCGCCTCTCAATCAGCCGCGTCACCAATCTAGTCAGTAGACTGAGTGAGGGCGCTAGAGCCACACACTCTCAGGCATTGAGAAGTTGGCCATTGCCAGCACTCCGTTGCGTATTTATAAGAGATCTCTCGGCCACTGCCGCATCAACCTACGAGGAGGGTTGTAAGGATGGTTGGTACTGGATAGGGGTTGTGCCAGGGATTAGGAAGTGAGCAAGTTTAGGTGGAAAGTTGAGAATTTGGATGGGATCAGATCAAGGACATAAGGGATCTTGAGGTCATGGTGTAATGTCTTGTTTGTAACATAATAGGGAGCATTGACTATTGTTCTAAGGACTTTGGAATGAAAGGATTGGATACGTTTGATGTTCAAAATTTAGTAGTTCCCATAGTTCAATTCCGTAGGTCCACATAGGCTTGAGAATCATCTTGTAAATTAATAGTTTGTTTCCAACGGAAAGTTGTGACGTTCTGATCAGTAGTCTATATAACTGTCCGTATCTTCTGTTGAGCTCTTGTCTTTTAAGTCGAGTAAAAGAAAAATTAGGAATATGATGAGAAACATAATTCTTTAAAAGTGAAAGTCGTGTGTTGAGTGCACCAGATATTTTATAATTACTAGCCATGTAGTTATAGTATGTGCTTGGTCTAGATTAATAGGAAAATTACATTTCGTTCTAAACAATTCCGTTATGGCTGATTACTTTGGCCATAGCCCGCACGACCTGAGATTCACACGCCCGTCGGTCCAGCTATTGCGGTCCGTGAGGGAACAGTTTTTCGAAAATTATGTCGTGACGAAAATAAATTTGCTTTATAGTCCATTCCGCTGCCAATTACCCCTCGGCGCTATGGCTCTCTCTCTCATATTTTTCTCCCTTTAAAATTAAGCTAATGTTACGAAAATACCCGTTTAATGCTATTGGCTAGAATATGGCTGGTGACGTTCGCAATGTAAACTATATTAACTTAAAGATTACTTTGAACTCAAAATTAATTTGAAAATGTTACTTCTTTAACACGTTCTCACCGGGGAGACACAAAGGTGGGTCACACTTGACTGTTCCGTGGGACGACGTGGATCACAGGTGAGCCACATGATTTTAGAAAATATTCTTAACATTATATAGTTGTAGCAATTAATAAGCATAAGGATTTATTTATTAAATATTTTATAACTTTCAATCAACACCCCCCTCCCCACAAAGGACTCTCCTTGGTTGATTTCACTTCTTTATGAATTTTATTCATCTGTGAGTGATTTCTTTTCATATATTTTTTTAACACTATAAGAATATAATATATAATAATATAAGAATCATTTTATATAATAAATAATAATATAAATCTGAATATGAATAATATGAATCTTTTCTTTTATTAATTATTTGCATAATTACTCCTTATAGTCATATATGTATGTCACAACTGTTGAGACCTGGCATTAAACACGTTGGAACTTGAAACAGTACCCCACGAAGGTAAGTAGCTAACACAGTCCGGCTTCAAGGGAAAAAAAACAGATATTCGCCCGGCCGCACAGTGGGCAATATGACCGATCTAGTTGGACAAAATTCTGAAACTTGTCTATATTTAACCTTTGGGGTCCTAGATTACGGAAAAAAATTATAAAAACAAATTAATGTTTTGACACGATCGGCTAGCGCACTGTGGTCGAACATCAAATTTATTTTCTAAAATCTAAAACATCCCTATATTTTACGTTTGAAGTCCCAGAATACGGGAAAAATAATTTAAAAAAATCTAATTATGGTTCAGAGTTGCTAAAACCTGCTAATAAATGTATTTTATATCATTTAGGAAATTTATGAAATTATAGATTGTAAAACTTTTGATTCGGAGTGTTGTGTCTCAAAAAAAATTATATATTACCCAAAACGCAAAGAGCCGCAAAAATTCTTTGTAATATCTAAATAAGAGAAGGATTAATAAAACAAATCCTACCAACAAATCCTTGGGGTAAATTGGGGTTATATAGTTTTTCGTTATTGAATAGGGGCATACATTTAATAATTGTTAAATTAACACTACAGGTGAGATTGTAATGTATATTCAATAACAAGTTTGGAAATAGAATAGAAAAAAAATTTTATTCTGGGACTAGGTCCCCTAAGAATAACAGGTTTGTACAGTATAAGGAAATATACATGTCTGGCCAACAGACAGAAGGAACATAATCAATAAATAATTACAATTATGGGTTAATATATGTGTGCATATCATAAACGCATATACACACATATATCCAAAAAAATAAATACAATGATAAAATTAAAATAAAAACAATTCTTAGAAAGTATTTTGTTGAACGGAATTAAAAATTAATTAATAGATAACAGTATTTAAATATAGACAATGAACAAAATTATTCTTCATTCAAAGTGTGATGTCAGAAATATAAATGTTACAGTTTCTGAGCGTCTTTTTGGGATAATAAAAGGTATTGGAAAAGTTGGGATTTGAATGAGGAGAGGGAAGCAGCAAGGCGGATATGAGTAGGTAGAGAATTCCAGAAATTAGAGGAGCGGACAAGGAAGGAACGATCAAAAGTTTTAGTCCTATGGATAGGCAAATAAAGGTCGGAATGGCGCGATCTTGTTTCAATTGAGTGGAATGAGGATTTAAATTGTAGGAGACTGTGGATGTATGGAGGGTGTTGAGAGTTAATGATTTGGTAAAGGTATGATCCTAGGAAATATTGTCTGCGGATTGGGGGGGAGGAGCCACTTTAACTCACCGTAAAAATGGGTCACATAAGACCTCTTCGGAGTACTGAGGACAAATCTTAAAAATATGTTCATGATTCGTTTAAGCCTGTCCTCAAGTACAGTCGAAAGGCCACCATGTACTAAGCAGCAATAGTCAAAGTGGGGGAAAATAAGTGCCGATACAAGGAGGATACGGATGGATAGTGGAAGAAGATGGCTGGAGCGATGGAATGGAAATATTGATGACAAATAAATATAATGTCTTACCTGTCTCAGCAATGTCCAATGTTAAATAAAAGCAAAAAGACTTTGGCTAAACACACCTTGAACACAATAAATGACCATCGAATTAAGATAATCCCACTGCCGGTTATTAGACACTTTTGCGAACAGGAATGATTCATTCATTTATTATTTATTTTTAAACACGGTATGCCGATAAATATTAGTATTAAGGGTCTTACCAACTAATAATAAAAAGGTGAAGCACTGGAAAATTCCAAACTTTTGAATTGGTGATTGGTGATTTGGCCCACTGTGCGGCGTGAACGTGTTAAATCAACCTTTGCCGGTATTACCCATAAAGGATCTTTGCTCAGTACCTAGGAAAAGTACTAATGCGTCTGTACTGCTATCAGTGTACGGAAGTCCTTAGGCCATAACCATTCGCAGTTGGAAATTTTGATTTAAATAAACCTTTCTCAAAGAAATAAACACTAACAAGGACAGGATCCCAAATGTGTCTAACCGATTTTGATGATTTTTACGAGGTGTTATTAGGCATTAATAGATTAGACTCTGCAAAATATTAGAAGCCAACGCTCCTTAGGTGTCGCTTAGAAAAATCAGAACATTGGCAAAAAGTATGTTTTTTTTTATGAGGGAGAATAAACTTAGAGTAGTCGAGCCTTCAGTGAAACCCAACCGAGCAGACCTACGGCTGTGCAGGAAGGAGGAAGTGGTACTGGCTCGATTGAGGATTGGCCACACAAGGCTGACCCACGGCTAACTGATGACGAGGGGATCCAGTGCATCAATGTACCTCTTCTGGGGTTATCCTCACAGTACCACACATACTGTTGGATTACTTTTCCTTCGAGGCCGAGCAAAGAGGGATTGATATAGAGACTGAAATTGGGACAATATTACAAAATACCCAGAAAGTCAGCAACAAAACTGATGAACTATCTGAAAGATACAACAATATTTTACAAAATTTAAATGTTCCTGTTTTTGATTTTTAATATATTATATATATTTTTGTTTTATTCTTTTCTTATATGTAATTATCTTATATAATTGTTTGTATCTAAATTAAAATATTGTATTTGTATTATATTTAACTTAAAGATTATTTGATTATAATTAGTATATATTTATTATTGTAGCATTTTATTATTATATGTAGTAATTACATTTAACTTAAAATATTGTATTTGTATTATGAGTTTAGGGCTAAAATGACCTTTACCGTTGAAAAGCCTTTATATTACAAAATAAATTTAAAAAATCAGAAAGTTTGTGATTGAAAAACATTTTTTTTTTTTTTTAACATCTCCAGTTAAAGTAAAGTTATAAAAATAATTTTGGTGTCAATTTTTTTTTCTCTAGTGCGGCAGGCCTTGTTGGCTTGTGTAGTCTCCTGAGAGAATATACTAACGTTCTTCGATGGAATTTTAAAGAGTAGGGTCATCAACTCCCTACGGCTAATTTGTGAGTGGCCACCATTTGACGACGGGTCTCACATACCCGGGGGAAAGCTGTGAGTGAATCCCATTTAATCGCATCCTTATAAAAGCCCGCCGGGACTGGGATTCGAACTCACAACCTTTAGCGTGAGAATAACGCACCAGCCACTCAGCCACGGGGTCCCCTGGTTTCAAAATTACACTATTTAAAAGTAGAATAAAAAGAAAAATAAGTAATAAAATATTTATTTTTTATCGTGGTAATATAAATATATGTAAAAATATAAAATATCTCGTCAAAAGTACTTTTAATGAGGATTATTAAAACTGTGTTCAAATTAAGATTCCTCACTCCTAAAAACAAAGTTCATTAAAATTTTTCATGACTAAAAATTTTTTTTTCTCCAAAAAATATCTCATGGGGGACCCCCTTCTGTGAAAAATAAAGTAGCATATAAAAATTAACTTATATTTAGGTATTTTTGATATTTTCAGTACAGTAAACCCTCGTTGTAAGGAACTCCAAGGGACCGAAAAATTCTCTGTTCGTTATAAAAGAATCGTTATATCCCAAAAATATATTTATGTATATTATATGTCTTGGTATAAATTCAGGTGCTTAAAAAGAGATATTTTCAATACCGCATTCGCTTTCAGGCACATGTTTATTTAGAAACTAAAAAAGCAGTTAAAACTATGCACTATGTACATATAATCTATCTTATTATACATTTTACATAATTCTTTAATATTAACATAAACCATCTTTCAAAATACAAAACTTACAAAGGAACTTACAATGTCAAAATCACAGCAAGTCATATAGTATTAAATAATAAACTTTTTTTTTTTTGCACATCCGATGAAGATTCAACGGGGCATCGATTTATCTTTATTAGCGATAATCGTTTATATAGGAGATTTTGATATCCCGTATTTTTCATCAATTTTCGATTTCGACTCAATTTTTTTTATCCACTTCTTGGAGAATCGCCAACCTTGTATTTAAATCAATGGATTTTCTCTTGACCTCGTAGGAAACTCGAATTGAAGCAAATAATTAAACCAATAAAAACAGAAAATCTAGCTGAAACTCTAGAAACCAGAAGCTGTCACAGACTGTGAATCACAGAATTGAGCTGAATAGAAGAAGAGGTAGAAGGATTTGGACAGAAAGGCGCCGCTCTTTACTGAGAATTAAGACGTATCCTATTTTTTTTTCTTTATTTTTCGTAATAACGAACAAATTCAATTCTGAGGTCCATAAAATAGTTCGTTAATTCTTATAAGAGAATATTTCGTTATAAACGAGGAGAAAACCATAGTTTATATTAATTTTTCAAGGGACCGCATCGATAGTTCGTTAAAAACGGTTGTACGTTATAACCGTGTTCGTTAAAAAGAGAGTTTACTGTATTTAAAAAACAAGAAAAAATTTTTTTTTTGGCTTTGGTATTATTTTATTTTCATATTATAAATATTTTCTTTAACCTTACGGGTCTAATAATGAATGAATGAGAAAAAATTTCTAAAGTGGATATAGTACCTTTTGGAAATCAACGTCTCAATTATTTTTATATAACGAACGCAGAAGAAAATGAATTAACAGCTTCTTATTTGTAAAATTTATAAGCTAGTTAATCTTCTTATTAGCAATAGTTCGCCCTGTCCACAAACAGATCAAATTCAGAAAAGTTTTTAATTATTAGATCCCTCTTGGAAGGCAGGTTTGCACTCCATTAAGCAAGACTGCAGAGATTAGCTGGTTTCTATATTTGTCCAGTTTATCGCTATTAAATAAATTATGTTTGTAAGCTTTTTCACTTTGACCATCGCACTTACAAATTTTGTCGACTGTTAATTTAAATTAAAGCCAATATCTTAGCTCTTCCGGGACTTGTCAAAAATTGTGTTAGTTCGTCGGATTTTTTTTTTTAAGTTTCCTTCAGTTGTTTTCATAAAATAGTATGTTTACCGATCTTTTTTCAGTCGCCATTTTCGATTCCAAGTCTGTAGTGTAAAGTTCTAATATACTTGAATTAAGTTTATAATATATTTTTGAGATACGAACGCTCACACCATTTTATGATCGGAATCATTTTAAAAAGTACTTTAGTGGCGACCATAAAGTGTGTAATCGCATGTGTTAACCCTGGAATATTCGCTGGCTCAGACAGACGGTTTTCATGTTATTTTTATGTTGTTTGGAACAACTTTGTCTCGTTTTATTGCCCGCCATCGTTCGGAATTACCAATACCATTATGTTTCACCTCGAACGTGCTATAATAATTTTCTTATCGGTTGAACTTTTTTTTTTTTTTTAATTTCAATATTGCTTCATAGCATCACTTTACATTCACTTTCCATATCTAGAATATTGTCTTAAATTCATATTTTAACGTTCATTTAACTGTACATGAAATACTTTGACTGAATGTGTGTTTGTGTGAACATTAAGTGAATGTATTTAAACTAT
Source organism: Piezodorus guildinii (assembly GCA_023052935.1). NCBI lineage: Eukaryota > Metazoa > Arthropoda > Insecta > Hemiptera > Pentatomidae > Piezodorus > Piezodorus guildinii. The sequence continues at coordinate 212,010,070 of CM041292.1, read as the reverse complement.
TTCAATGAAAATTCAAAGAAAAGGAAACGGTAAAGAGATGTGGTATAAATGTTTTTGGGTTATTGTTTTCAATGAATCTTTGTAATCGGGAGGGGGAGGGGGGATACCTCCTACTCAAAATCCGAGGTCTTACGTTTTAAGATGCGTAAAAGAATAAAAAAAAAAAAAAAAATTACTTTCACATTGGCTCTCGGTTCTAATGTAATTTTGATATACTACCTATGTTCTTTACTATGTTTTAATGTACAATAGTACCGCCAAATATCACATTTTTTTTTTTTTTAACATTTATTCTTTTATGAAGTGACAATGGTTGACTGTGTGTATATATGTGAGAAGTTGGTTGAGGGTGCAGTCAATTTAACACAAAATTAAGCGTAAATTTAATTTATTGGTGCCGACGTTTCGGCCTAAATTATAGGCCTTCTTCAGGGTGGTTGTGCTATCATCCCATTTTTGTTGACTGACGCCTTCTCAGCTCACACAACCACCCTGAAGAAGGCCTATAATTTAGGCCGAAACTTCGGCAAAAATAAATTAAGTTCACGCTTAATTGTGTGTTAAATTGACTGCACCTTGAACCAACTTCTCTCATTTATTCATTTACTTAGTTTCTCTTTGAATATTATCATTGAAATATTGTCATCTTAATTTTATTCACTTCCATACTTTATAACTTTCATATTATTATTATTTTACATTTATATGTTTGTTTGTTTTGGTTTTAAGGCGTAAAACCCTTAGGTCATCAACGCCTTGTTACTATATGTATATTTAAATTTTATAAGGTTCTTGGGTGGTAAACAATTGAGGGAAAAAAGAAATAATTATTATGTAAACATTAGTTAAAAACAAAATACTTATGCCGAATGGAATTAGCCCGGGGTGGCGGTCATTAAATGTAACAACTGAATAGTTTCAACTATTTTATTGTTTGCCAACATTTCGACCCCCATTGTGGGTCATCATCAGGGCGTCTGGTAGGCGAGTGGAAACTAGCCGTTTATGAGGTCTATTTGTTGTATGGTTTCCCTAATTTTTAAGCTAAGTGACGTTCTCTTGTATTTGTCCAATGAGTGAGTCAATTTGGAAGTAAGGGAGTTTGACAAAGGGACTTGACTAATGCAGTTCTCAATAAATTTTGGAAAAACAGAATGCGTTCGACATTTTAATAAAAAAATTCTTTGTTCAGTTGTTTTGGCCAGTCGTTTTTGGTTGCAGAGATTGTTAAAAGCTTGTCTGTTTTGGGGGAATCGCGATTTTAGTGAAGAGAAAATATGATGGTGGTCATTATTAGAATTACCTGAAGAAAGGAGGTAAGTGGTGGAAGAGGATATATTTTGAGTATGGGAGAAAGATGTATCCAGAGAAGTAATTGAAAAAAGAGAAGTAACTTGGGAAGAAGGCGTATGAGGAGTTTTAGTATATTGTTGAGTTGGGAGGTGAGTTAAAGATCTATTACTATTTAATCTAGTGTTATAGCGGTATGATGGTCTAGAAGAACCCAAAAGAGAGGTTGATTGAGGGTTTAGTCGTTGTCTTGGTGATCGTGATGATGAGAAAAACTTGAGTCACCTGGAGGTGTAGAAGAGATGGCTCGTTGAGATGAGAATGCCTGCTGTTGTTGAGTTGTAGATTGTATGTCCTCTCTGCGATTTTGTATTCTGGCTCTGCGGCGGAGAGTTGAGGTGGATGTATCTTTTTGTTGTTGTTCCCGTGTTCTTTTCATCATTGTGTTCATTCATCATCAAAACTAGTTTCCACTCGCCTACCAGACGCCCTGATGATGACCCACAATGGGGGTCGAAACGTTGGCAAACAATAAAATAGTTGAAACTATTCAGTTGTTACATTTAATGACCGCCACCCGGACTAATTCCTTCAGTAATTCTCAACGGTCAACTAATTATATTCACAAAATACTTATGAGAAAAGTAAAACAACTTAAAGTCAAGGGAAAAAAAAGTATTAATTAAAAGCTGACAAGAATGAATAACTTAATAGTTAATTAGGATTATAGTTTTTATAATTTAGATAACAATGATTGCTCCTTAAGAAAATCAAAAACTAATTTAATAGTTTCCTAATTTTAGGTTGGTTTCCATATTATATTACCGTCACCATCTTATTATTATATTTCTAACATATTATTAATTTTATAATTGCATTGGTTATAATATTGTTTCTCTTAGCCCTGATGAAGGCCTACACTGTAGGCCGAAACGTCGGCACACGATTAAAATAAGCACTATGTTTTAATGTGCGTTTCCCTCTAATGACCGCACCCCCAACCATCTTCCTCATCTAATTTATCAACGGGCAACTAAACTCCATCATTAAAAAAACGAAAAACATTGTGTAATAATTTTTAGTTTTTTTTTTGTTTGTTTTTTTTTATTTCAACGAGATAGATAATTTTGAGTTATATTAAGAGCGCACTAGACTTTCTCTAAGCATACGAAGTACAAGGAAAGTGGCCAATGCTTTTATTTTCGCCTCTCTTCGTTAATTACTTTCCGGTTGATATGGCACATTCGTCAAACTCCCCACTTCCCCGGAGGCTATTTCGGGAGGAGGCCGGACAAGAATTAATTGTTTCAAGGCCATTAGGAAACAAGAGGAAGATGGGAAGAAAAAAAGAGGACACAGAGCCCTGCGGGACACCCGCCTCAGTGTTTCGGTACTAATCGTCCGATGATAAACGAGCCTGCCTCACTCCCCGGAATCTAGGCATCAGTCTTCTTTTATCTCTCCTTCTGGATTATTATACACACTCCTTTCATTAAATCCTTTTCTCCCCTTATCCTTTCTATTATAACATGCTTTATCATCTCGGGAAACGGCCCTAATAATAGTTTTCTCGAGAAAGGGAAGTAACGGGAATTATATGAATGTTCACAGAAACAGATATGAACTATAATTTCTCATTAGAATGCACTTCAGACCACCTTTATGAAGGAGACATCGCTATAATGTAAAGCTGAGAATTCCACAAAACCTAATTTGTGGATCCAAGCGAGCTAATTGAAAGAAATATAGTATTTTTTTTTCTGAAGAATGCTTTATGAATTCTTTGTGAGTTTCAGTAAATAAATTGCTCAGGAACAAATTCCCTACTAACGTATGTTTCATTAAAGCAAGTTGACGACACTTGACAAACAGTGAAGTTTAATATTAAATTTATTACTTTTTTAATTTTTATAAAATGTAATTTTTCCTATCAACTAAATAGGATAAATTATCCCTTATAATCTTCTTCGTGTAACTCAATATTTTTCTCCCTTTAAAATTAAGCTAATGATACAAAAATACCCGTTTGATGTTATTGGTTAGAATATGGCTTGTGACGTCCGCAATGTAAACTATTTGAATTTAAAGATTACTTTGACCTCAAAATTAATTTGAAAATGTTTCTTCTTTAAATCAAACTTTACTGGTATTACCCATAAAGGATCTGTGTACGAATGTGTATCCTTTTGCCATAACCATTCGCAGTTGACAATTTTGATTTAAATAATTCTCAAAGAATTTAAAGAAATAAACACCAAATGTGTCTCAACGATTTTAATGACTTTTTTATTTTTATTTCGAGGTGAAATCAGACATTAAACGATTATACTCTGCAAAATATTAGGGGCCAACGCTAACTAGGAGTCACTTAAAAAAATCAGAAACTTTCGGAAAAAAAACATATTTTACTTAATATTTCTAGTTCTAGTAAAGTTATAAAAATAAGTTTGGTATCAAAATTATCCTATTTAAAAGGGAAATAATAAAAAACAAATTAGCAATTAAAATATTTAAGTTTTACGCTTAGTAATAACCCTGAAAAAAATAAAGAATATTGTAAAGGGTACTTTTAATAAGGTTTCTTAAAATATATGTTCAGATAAAGATTCCTCACTCCTAAAAAAAAGTTTATAACTAATTTTTAAAAATTTTTTTTTTCTCAAGAAACAAAAAATACTAATTGGGGTGAATGTTTTAAATTACCAAGAATCGGGCAATTAAAAATAAAGATGCCAGATATTTTTTCATATCTTAAATATTTCAAACCTATATTAATTTCTTAACATTATTTTGTTCATGCTATTTCAAATTTATTTTTAAGGTTTTTATTATAACCTTTTTTAGTTTAGCAATATAATACAAATAATTTGACTCGTATCGGTCTGTTTCCATTCTCACCTCATATTCAAGAAGAAATAATATAAAATATCAAAAAAATAAAAAAGTAAGGTAATAAAAATAAATAAATTGACTAAGAAAATAATGTTTGAGGACCTCCCTTAAACAGGGCTAATTCGCCAATTAAAATTACTATGAATTTTCATTGGGAATCTCCACCATTTTTGAACCTCTCTTTTGTTGGCAGTAACTGCCAGTCAGAGATAAGATGAGCCCAAGTCATGAAATGAATGTAGTGCAGTTAAGTTAAAAGTGTGAGTGATGGGACAATGACAGTCTACCACACAAGAATATGTGAGTAGAAGCAGCAGGAAGACTGAGCAGGGAGAATGATGGGCAAGAAGTCAGTCGACAACACAAGTAATAGTAGAAGATCCGAACTTGAAACGATCTTCACCGAGCTGACAATAGAATGAAACATATTTTTATAACAAATTTAGTTTTTTAGGAAATATTTTAAGAATGGGTTGCCTAAAACAATCCTGAACAGACTATTTTTAATTATTAAAAAAAAAAATTAATTAAATGTCGCACCGGCTTGATAACAGAAAAAAATAAATACCAATATAAGCGTTGTTTTATTGCAAACACATTGATATAGGGTTGACTGCAAAAAACTTTGTTCTAATCTGGGTTGCCGAATTTTAAGATTAAATTTTAACGCGGGTGGAAATGAGTGACAGTGTGCTCCGAGTTGAGTATAGCGTGTAATAATAAAGGACCCTAAATTGCAGCCGCACGTAATTGGTCATTGAATATAATTTTTTCTGTTTTGTATTATTGACAGTAAATATTTGTTTTCCCAATAATCAGTTAAGAAGTGTACCAAAGCATCTTTGAAACGATAAATTTTATGGCTTTGCTCAAAATCTTTGGTTCTGATTTGTTGAGGTCCTGTAATTTTATATAGGATATTAAACTTTCTGATATTCAATGTCCGATTACGTGCGACTGCAATGTTGGGTCCTTTATTATTACACGTTATACTCGACTCGGATCTCTCTGTCACGCATTTCCACTCGCCTTAAAATTTAATCTTTAAAATTCGACAACCTAGATTAGGACCAAGTTTTTTGCAGGCAACCCTATATCAATGTGTTCGCAATAAAACAACGCTGATATTGGTATAATTTATTTTCTATTATCAAGCCGGTGCAACATTTAATTAAAAATCAATTTTTTTTTGAATAATTAAAAATATTGTGTCCAGGATTTTTTTAGGCAACCCATTCTTAACATATTTCCTAATATACTAAAATTTTTATTATATACGTTTCATTCTATTATCAGCTCGGTGCAGATCGTTTCAAGATCGGATCTTAGACTATAAAAGCTCAAACAACCATGTAACATATTCATAAGTATAACAACATTCAAACTGCCACACTGAACCTAATTTTCTACTATCAAATGTCATTTCCTTTTGCTACAATCAATTAAAGTATTGTTAAAAATAAGCTATTATATATTCAATAACTCCCCTTAAATACAGCCCACTCATCAGTCAAAAACTATCAATCATTGATCATGGGAAACAAGTTATAATAAATTGCCAGGATCACAAAACAAATAATATAGATAGCATCGAAGGGCATTAATGTAAACGTTAAGAGGAGTTCCTTCATTCCCTTCCCAAACGCCTTGCAAATATTTCTATCGGCCTCACCTGCTGAATGGCCGAGTTTAAACTCGTACAAAAATATTACTCGACAATCGCGTGTTTCCGAGCTCATATTTGGAGGTATACTAAAAAGTGAGTAATTGATTGGGAAGCTAATGTTTATAATACAAAGGTAGATGATTAGTAACTGTTTTTTTAAATATGCAAACATTTGGAAGAAAACAACAGAGACCTGCAAAATCCTTTATGTATTTCAGAAACTATAACAACGGACATTTCATATGAAACAACCCAATATATATATATCCTTATAATGCTAAAGATTTTAGAAACAATATTATTTTACGTACGAACTTGTAAATGTTAATTGAGAGATTTATGTAAAGGAAACAAAATTAACTTATATGTTATAGAAAGATCATCTTAGGTGGTTAAAGGAAGAAACTCAAAAAATATTAAATATTCTCAAGGTTCTAGCTGGGTGCTCGTGGGGAGCGGACAGGCCTAGCATGCTGAAAGTATATTCCTGTTTGATAAGACCCAAATTAGAATACGGCTGCACTATCTTCTCATCTGCAAATCCTAAAGATCTCTCAGCTTTAGACTCAGTCCTCCACGCTGGTATCCGAATTGCTACGGGTGCATTCAGAACTAGTCCTGTGAATAGTTTATGTGTAGAAGCTGGTCTTGCTCCTCTGGATGTCAGGCGACAGCAGCTTGCATGTGGATACATCGGCAAACTAAAATTTAATAAAAATAATCCTGCATGGAAACATGTTTTCCAACCCAAAACAAGATGGTTTGCAGAAAACCGAAGGTTAGCTGCCCCATTGGGAGTCCGATACAAAAGATATATAGACGAAATCCAAGACATCGAAACAACGATCTTTGAAAATAATTTCGCTCCGTGGACCTTACAACTACCCACCATAGATCTAACGCTTCTAAAATTTAAGAAAAACAACACCTCAGAATTCATCTATGCAACTGAATATCAAAACGTTAAGGCTAAATATGAAAATAGGACCCATATTTATACAGATGGCTCAAAAACAGAAAATAGCGTTGGATGTTCTGTTGTAATCGAACCCAATATTGTTAAGCACATACTTACACACACTGCTAGCAACTTCACAACAGAAAGTTACGCAATTAGTTCAGCACTATACAAAATCCTACAGAGTGAAGAGGAAGAATTCGTAATATTTACGGACTCTTTTATCTTTCCTAATGGCTTTTACAAATATTTATTCCAATGATAAAGTGATAAAGAAAGCCCAAGCCAATGCATCGATGATAAAATGTATAAACAAAAGCGTGGTTCTTGTTTGGACACCATCGCATGTAGGATAAGAGACAATGAGAAAGCAGACCAAGCAGCCAAAGAAGCAGCATTATCCTGTACAGAAATCACCCCGATATTTACAAAATCTGATATATGCGCTTATCTAAAAAAAAAAGCGACAATGACATAGGCCGAGCTTTGGGAAAATACAGAAGAGTCGAATAAGTTAAGAAGTTTCAAATCCGATGTTCAACCGTGGAAGAGCGCCAACAGTGTTAACAGGCGAGAAGGAGTTGTCATGACTCGCTTAAGAATAGGGCACACGCGACTGACCCGTGGATACCTTATAGAGAAAAGCACAGCTCCGAAGTGTGAGAACTGCAACCAGCGACTGACCATCTGCCACATCTTTGAATACTGCCCACTCTACCAAAAGTTTTTCCAGACAGAAAATATTCAAAGAAACCTCAAAAGGATACTAGGTGACAACACTACAACGAGTAGAAAAACAGTTGAGTTTTTAAAAACATTTGATTTGTTTAAAAAAATCTAATGAAATTTTTATGTTAATAGAAAAGGGCGCTAAAGACCCCAGATGTTTTGTGCCCATAAATAAAATAACCTAACCTGTTATAGATAATAATATAATATATCATTTAATAAACACATGTTTCTACTGTAACTCCAAGTAATTAACACTTTTACCTTTCTCATTCATAACTGATAAATTGATTATTATTCTTATAACTTATAAGAAGCCACTTTATACCATGAATTTTGTACCTTTTTGCGGTTTTCTCAATAACAGCTATATCTATATTAAATAACTAATTCAAAAAAATAATAATAAAAGAAAATTAAAATTTAATGGACTATAGTATGAGGTAGATTTCATTCTGATTGTAAAGTTTTACGACGTTTTTTTTTTTTTTTCTCTCTCTTTATATTCACGCCTGTCAGAATGTATCTGACAATCAGCAAATGTGCTGTATATATTAAGATCAGGCATGGTAGGCATAAAGAAGGAAAATGCCCAGCAGCACCCCTTCCAAGGCTTTAATCTAGCAGAGGAGGTCCCTCATCCAGCTTCTCTTTAGCCTTCTTCTGACTGGCATTTCAACTATTGACATGTCGTTAATCATGCTATTGTCGTGTCCGTTAAGTTTACTGTGAAAACGAGTATAGAGTGTTCGTATATGTTGGTCAACTGTTGGTTGTTGTAACTAGAGTTCTGTTGTTTACGTACCAAGGAGCTGTCGTTATGAGTCTTAAAGTTTTGGATTGAAATTATTGCAGTTTTTGTATGAGAGTCTTTTTTGCTGAACCAAAAATCTGTGAAGCGTAAGTCCATATTGGCTTAAATGTCGATATTATTTCTTCTTAAGTACCTTTAATATATATATTTTATTTTTCATAATAGAAAATAATAATAGTGCTACAGGATCTCTCTTTTTTTTTTTTTTTCTTTTTTTTAATTTAAAATAGCACCTGTTGGCTTTGAGGAGACGCTGACTTGTACACAAATTGGTCAACGCTCTGGAACGCAAATGGGCCCATTATCACAGAATGTCGGTCTGCAGTCTCTGTTCCCGGCCCAGCTCTCATGTATTTTGTCTTTTCCTGGTTGATGTGCATCCCCATATCCTTCGCTGCCTCCGCCAGCCTGAGGAAAGCATTTTGGTGCTATTTTGGCCTCAGAAAGCACCTGAGAAGTGCCTACCTCACCCGTCGCACAAAGTGCCTTTTGTATAAGACTCTCATTAGGCCCGTCTTAACTTATGGATCTGAGACATGGACCCTCACTGGTGAAGAGGAGAGGGAAATCCTCATATTTGAAAGAAAGATCTTAAGAAATATTTTTGGGCCAGTTAAGATCGGGGAAAGCTGGAGGCGGAGGACAAACCTGGAAATCTACCGGATCTATGGCGAAGCTGATGTGATGAGGTTAATCTACTTAGGAAGGCTGCGCTGGGCTGGCCACGTTGTACGGACAATGAAGTTCCAAAAAAGCTGCTGGATGGGAGGCTTCATCGGACAAGGGGAAGAGGAAGACCTCGGCTTAGATGGGAGGACACCGTTGTCAGGGGTGCTCTTCGCCTACTTGACACCCGCAACTGGCGAGCGGCTGCGCAAGACCGAACCACCTGGCGAAGACTTATTGAGGAGGCCAAGGACCACATCGGTCTGTAGCGCCACGGATGATGATGATGATGATGCTACAGGATCTCATTCATACAATATAAACAAAAGGAAGTCAAATTACATAAAATCAAATCAAAATAAATAAACATATACAATAACAAAATTTGTAGACAAAATAAATATAAATAAATGAAGTTAACAAATAAATAAACAAAACATGTCACATTCATATTAAATATTTTAGATCAAAATAACCGTAACATTCTGTTAACTTTAATAACAAAAACAGCAGATATATAAGTTGAGTGAACCCGATCACTAAGGCGGAAATGAGCAAAAAATAGTTTGTATGTAATTTTATTTTTCGTTTAGAACAGTTGCAAGTTATAATTGATTCTTATTATCCTTCATTCTTAAATTAATTTTAACAAGTGAGGTAAGTAAAATTCGTGTGTTGAGCTCCCCAAGTTTTTTTTTAAACATAGTCTAACTCATTAGCTAGAGATAGATTCTTATTTATTTTTTGTACAAACCAATTTTATGTTTACTACCTATTACCAATGTTTTCTATTTAATCTGTATTTACCAGGACAAATCAATGAATCCTGAATCTTAAAAAGAAACCGAACCAGTTACAAACTTTGTGGTTACAATAAATATTCATGTAACAAAATTATAGACGGTAGAAGGAAATTTACCTGAGACAGGATAATATATTCACGCTTGGAAGACCAGCGTTAACGATGCCCGAACCCGGACCAGCGAACCGTAGAACCAATAAGAAAATAAGAAGGGAAAAGGGTGGGATTTATCATTTAGAGACAGACTTGCTATTGGCGGAGGGTACTAAGCAATTTAGCCAGTGGAGGCCTGGCACACGCCCAGCTCCCAGATTTCCTCTACCGAATGATTTTACACCCTTTGTCCTCACAATAATGGATTCCCTACACAACTCCTGTCATTTCAGCTTGTTCCTAGTTTTCTCCCCGCCTTTGTAATTGGCCGTTTAAGAGGTCAGCATTTACTTTAACAGTTCTTTACAACACCCCATCTAAAGTTTAGTTAAATTTTATTTTAAAATCATTGTGAATTTTTTTTTTTTTCACGGGAAATAGAGATATCATCTTTCTAAATAAGGGATTTATCTTGTTGTTATTAAACTTATAAGCAATCCTATATATAGACTATGTTTCTGACCGGCTGCTTCTCTAAGGCAAACTGAATATAACTGAGAATACTAAGGGGCATATTATAGTTAACTTTGTCAAACAATATTAATATCTTACCTTGCCGTGTAGGTTATAGGAAAGTTTATCGGCGGGGGATTTGTGCTAAGTTAGCAGCTTCCCAGTATAGTACTGGAACTTATTCTAAAGGGCGTGGAATGAGAAAAATGTGAAATAAATACAAATGGTATAAAAATAAATGTACTTAAATACGCTTTGATTTCCAGAAAAGAAGAAGAGATAGTGGCAATGGTGAAACAACTTAGGCATAGAAGTGCACTACATGGACTGTCCTTGAACTTGGCTAAGACTGAAATCATCACCAGCTCCAGTGTCACAAAAGTAAAAACAGATCTTCCTGAAATATGTGTGCTAGATAAAATGAAATATCTAGGATAAGTGGTATCTTTTAAAGATAGGCAGTCTACTGAAATCCAAACAAGGACAGCTATAGCTTGGCGGAAATATTGGAGCTTAGGGATGGTTATGAAGAACAATTATCAGCCAGCCTCTAAAAACGTTAGCCTTCAATAGCTGTATTTTGCCTGTCCTATCTTATGGATGTCAAATATGGTCCTTTAACAAGGTTCATGAGAGAAAAATTATAACATGCCGAAGAGCAATCGAGACAGTAAGGAAAAGCCAAAAGCTAAACAGTCAAAAAATAAGAAAAATTAGTGGTGTCACTGATGCGATCAGATTCGTCAAAAAGATAAAATGGCAATGGGCTGGCCAACCAATGAGGAAAAATGATTACAAAAAACAGGCAAAAATATTGACTGCGTTACCCTCACCCTACGTCGTAAACCTATGACATCCTGCCCTACAGTATCTTCTAATAACATTCCGCTCGTTCCAGTTGAACAGATCCGCTACCTAGGGTTTTTACTTGACAAACGTTTAACATGGAATCCGCACACTAGACTGAAACGACAAGAAACTGCTCGCCGCTTTCGGTTACTTCAACACTTACTAGACAAACGCTCTAAACTTTCACTGAACTACAAAAGGCTCATCTACATGACCATCATAAGACCTATCTGGAGTTACGGAGTTGAGCTATGGGGCTCCACTAAACCATCAAATTCTTCCCGTATCCAATCCTAACAATCCAAAATCCTTCGAAAAATCCTAAACGCTCCTTATTTTGTCACGAATGAGCTTATCCATAAAGACCTTAATATTCCCTTTGTAGCTGATTTGGCCCGAACCAGGTATCAATCATTCCATGACAAACTCCAATCCCAATCCCACTCTAACCCACTAGTTTCAATCCTTGCTTCCTCTTCAATTCCCGACAATCATCTGAGTGGTCTGAAAAGAAGATGGCCTCGAGACCTTCTTGTTTAGATTAATTACTAGAGTGCTGCCAATGGGCAGTTTCTCTTCATTATTTTCATGTACACTTTAATCAGCACATTTACTTGATGTATTCCTACAGAGTTGTAAATTTCAATAAAATATAATAAAAAAAAAACTAAAAAAATACGTGCCTGGCGATGGTGGAATCCGTATAAATTTAATTATTATTCATTTAAATATTGATAGATCGACATACTTTTCACCATCTACACGCAATAGTATGCCAAGATTTCATATATATATATATATATATATATATATATATTTTTTTTTTTTAATGTTTGGTTCACTACTTTAATCTTCAAATATACACAAAATGGTAATGTGATGTTTGTTTCCATTAACTCCTTCTAAACCACTGGACGGATTTTGATACGTTTTTACTATCGTTTAGTCCATTCCATTTTGAAGATTTAGTAGTAAAATAAATTGCAAACAATGAAATTTAAATATCTTTCTCACTTCTTTATATGTACATAAAACTCTTGGTTTCTGCGATAAACTCTAAATCGGTTAAGAAATGCTTTAACATAAAAGAAAACCACATTCAAGTTCCACTAGAGCGAAGCAGGGTCGACACACTAGTTAGAATATAAACAGTCAAATTTTGTTACTATTGGTTTCCAAATCCTATTATTTCCGCCATTATACTGTTATATTATAATTATTTTATTCTCCTATTTCTTATATTTTTTTTTTTACTTTTGGATTGGAAGGATTTTGTGATTGGATAAGAGAAGAATACGATGGTTTAGTAGAGCCCCATAGCTCTACTCTCTAAGTCCATATCGGTCTTTTGATGGTCAAATAAATAATTCTTTTGTAATTAAGTGGAAGGTTGGAGCGTTTGCCCAGTAAGTGTTGAAGTAGTCGAAAACGTCGGGCAGTTTCTTGTCGTTTCAGTCTTGTATGGAGATTCTATGTTAGACGTTAGTCAAGGTGGAGTCCTAGGTATCGAATCTGTTCAACTGTTTAAATTTTTAAATAAAAATATAAATATGTTTTTTTTGTATAATTATAAAAACTTTATTTTCTAATAATAATGGAGTTTAGTTGACCGTGAGAAATTAGATGAGGAAGATGACTGGGGGTGTGGTCATTAGAGAGAAACACATATACAAAAATATTACTTATTTTAATTGTTTGCCGACATTTCGGCCTACATTGTGGGCCTTCATCGGGCTTCTCTCTAATGACCGCTCCCCAACCATCTTCCTCATCTTATTTTCCAATAATATCCTTGTTTTACTGTTTGATTAAGATGTCGTGCATGGAAATCTAGTATATATCATATATTTTCATAAATATTTAGTGTACTTAATTAGACCAAAGCTAAAATAACCGTTACTGAGAATATCGGACGTTATAGCCGCCATGGCAGACAGAACACTACATTTAATCAAACTAAAATATTTCTAAGTGGCCGAGAGGGGCCAATACCTGGGATAGTCCATTAATATGATTGGATGGTCAGGTGGGGTGCGCCCTTTCTATTGGCTCTTCCCGTCCATTCCCGACCAAATTTCTACCAATCTCATCGTTTTTGCATGATTTCCTCTTGTACGCAATACTTTTTGTCTATTCTGGGCATTCCCAAAATTCCAAAATGGCGGTCCCTTTTCGGTCTAAAAATTAGTCAGGCATGTACACAGTACTTACTGTTACAGTGTACTATTTCTTAAATTTGATAAATATGATGGTATTTTTAAATATTACAGTTTTAAAAAATTATTGGGTTGTAAAATAAGTTAAAGCGACCAGACCAGAGAGCTTTACGTTTTTCAATTCAAAATTTCCGTTTTAGAACCGAGCCAAACACTTACAGGCGGTGCTTAATCGTAAGGAATCATCGCCATATCTAAAAATCTACCTACAAAGATTTCGTTCTGCACACGGTGTTCTCAGATTATAAGTAAAAAAAATATGCAGAAAGCGCAAGCTATGTTCAAACTATTGACTAGAAGCTAGAAATATAAAATGGAAAATAGACACTAAAAAACAAGTCAATGAAGAAAAATATTATTGTAGTAACATGCTTTCATGTACGGAAGCTAACATTAGTTCTCATTGTTCTATTAGTTTGTTTGTTTGTTTATTTATTTAACGTTCCTTTATGCTACTATGGCTAATCGGACGATGGTACAGTGGGAGTCCTAAATTTTGCCTATCCAGGTTTAATTAGGATAGGGATCTGTAATGAGTACCTGGCATAGCACAGGCTTGGGACCCCCTTTTAACTTCCCTTCCAAAGGACGGAATACCTAAGGATTTTTTACTCCAATTAAAAAATCCTAGGACCACCTGCGAGTTTGAACCCGTGACCTTTGGCATAGGAGGCTGTTATGCTAGCCACCCAGCTAGAAGTGATCCCTTGTTCTTTTAGTTACACATCACGGAATACAATAATTATATTTTGGTTCATTAGTTTTAATAATGAACCTTTGTAATTGAAAGGAAAAAAAAAGTTATCCCCTCAAAATTTGAAGGTTTATGTCAAGATGTCTAGAACCCGAGTAACGAATAAAAGAAAATTTTGTTTATCCGCCGTCCGGCGTACTGTTAAAATATGAAAATAATTCATTTAGTTGTAATCTAATATAAATCATGAATTTTCACTCAATAATAATTTCCATTGAATATGTTTTCAACTCATGATGATTAGCAAAGAGATCTGAATAGTATAGAACCTTCCAAGTGATGCCTACTCCCTACCCTATTAGCTAACCGCTATTAGTCAGCCAAGCCTCGTTCTACTAAGCCCGCAGGACTGATACGCCGTGCAGTAAGTAACAGCGCCGCACATTGGGTCATAAAATCACCAATTTAGGAAATGTTTGGAATTTTCTAGTGCTTCTCATTAATATTATTGTGCATATAATTAGTCGACCGTTGAGAATAAGTAAATGAAATAGGTCCGCGTGGCGGTCGGTGAATGAAACAATTGACTAGTTTCAAGAGTTTATTTTTTGCCAAAGTATCGCCCCCATACTGGTCATCATCAGGGCTGAGGGTGTAGATGTGATGGCTCGTAGAGTGATGGCTTGTAGAGTGAGGCTGTCTGCTGTTGAGATGTGGATAGTATATCCTGTCTGCGATTATTTATTCTGGTGCTGCGGCGGAGAGTTGGGGTTGATGTATCTTTTTTTTTTTCGTTCCCGTGTTGTTTTCATCATTGTCGATAAAATTAGTCGAATTGAGTAGTTTCAAAAGTTTTTTTTTTGCCAACTCTCCACCGCAGCACCAGAATAAATAATCGCAGACAGGTCATACTATCCACATCTCAACTGCAGGAAACAGCCCCATCTCTACAAGCCATCACATCTACACCCTCAGCCCTGATGATGACCCAGAATGGGGGTCGAAACGTTGGCAAAAAAAAAACTTTTGAAATTACTCAATTGTTTCATTCACCGACCGCCACCCGAACTTATTCCTTTTAGAGATTTTATATTATTAGTTGCCAAGACGCTTAATACTAATATTTCCCGCCATACCGTGCTTAAAAATAAATTTTTAGTAAATGTTAAGTTTATATATTAAAGTCAAAGTTGTGGTATTTTTTCGAAGTTTCTCATATATCACCATCATCATTTATGCCATAATGTGTCTTTTACGAAGAGGTTATTAACCTCTTTTGGTCTGGGATTCCCATTTACCATGAAAATAATATACCATCTTTGTCCTGCCTTTTTATTTATGAATTGTTTTTCTTATATTTTTAATTAGATTTATCTAATAATATTGTCAGCCTTGTGTACCATGAATTAATCTTCTAAGATAACTATTTAGAGATAGAAAACTATCCTGAAATCGGTTAATCTTCATAATATAAGTATCATTAAATATGAAATTAATTTAATATAGTTTAAATTTAGTACAAATTACGCATTAGCCGGGCATGTCAGTTGTATCCCACTCGTATCATTATTACATTTACAACGTTCTCATTAACACAGGAATACAACTGTGTAAATTCTAAACTTTAATAAACTATCCTTGGTTTCGTTTTTAATTAATCGCGCTTTACTGATTCTGAAACTATCTACATATTTTCCTCTATCGTCAAAAATAACTGAGTTATGAGCGTATTTATGTATACAATTTCATTTGTTTTCTTTTCTTTGTCTCTTTTTAATAATTATTCGCGGTTTTTTGGTCACAAAAAATAATAATTTTTCTCTCTATCTATAAAAATAACTGAGTTATTGAATAAAATAATTTTAAATTGGCAGCCATTTAAAAAACAAACAAAAATCAGTTGATATTACCAAGTCCGTATGTTTGTAGTTTAAGTGCCAATAAGCTGTCGTTATGAGTCTTAAATTTTTTAATTAGAATAATTGCAGTTTTGTTTGTGAGAAATTTTTATGATTTTTGGCCATTAATATGCGAGGCATAAGTCCATATTGGTTTAAGTAGATAGATAGATAGATAATTGTTTTTTTATTTTTTCTTTCAGCATATTACAACAAAAATATAAGATATAAAAAAAACATTAATAGAACTATGGTCTTTTAGATGTTCTAGTCCGGAGCCGACCTGTTCAATTTTATAATTTATATAACAGTAACTATATTCATATACGATACACTAAACAATAACAGTAAAACAAACTCACTCACTTATTCAACTATATCATTATCAGACTCAAAACAACTAAACAATAATAATAAACAATTTTATATATATATAAATATATATATATATATATATATATATATATATATATATATATATATATTAATGTATTATAATTTTTAAATATAGTTAAATTATTTTATAAGTTTATATCTGTAGGGCCATGCTATTTTACAATATTTATATACAGCCATCCAGTTCTGTCCATTAAGATAGTTAATTACTTCATCGGTGTTTAAATAATTCTTTCCGAAACCTTATTCTAATTTCAGATAAAATAGGGCATGTGGCGAGGAAATGAAACGTATTTTCTACTTCTTTTCTATTACAAAGAGAGCAAGTCACATTGTCATTTGACCAAAATCTATTATAGTTGAGGTATACTAATTCACATCTAACTTTAAATATCCATTTCGCCCCATTAAAACTTAATTTGGTATCAAATAAATATTGTGTCCCATAATCATAGTCTAAATTTTTATATACAAACATTTTTTTTTGAGACTATAGCCCTTTGTAAACATTTTGATCTATAAATACCTGTCAGAGATTCCCTAAATTGCTGTAAGATTAGAGCCCAGTTATATTTGTTGTCAAGTTGAATGTCAATAGAAATATTATGTTTTTCAGCCAGTTCTCTTATATCTTTAATCCAGAAAATATTTTGTTTGTTGACTTCATCATTTATGATATATGGCAGTCTATTGTTTGGTAGATTTTTAACTTTTAGAATGTAGTTATTTTGTATTTTTAATGTTTCTATGAGCATTGGGACTATTTTTGTTTCGATGTGCAGCAGGTACGAAGGTGTGGCTTGTGGTAGGCTAAATAATTTTTTAATAAAATAATATAAAAGTTTTTCACTTTCTATATATTCCTTACTGCCCCATGCCTGAGCTCCATATCCTATGAATCATTTAAAAACGGCATTAAATACTTCAAGTTTTGATTTATAGGGTATACTATTGTTTAAGAGGAAATTTTTCCATATGGAGTTGATTGCCATTTTTGCTTTCGATAACTTCTGCTGTAGATGTTTT
This sequence comes from Piezodorus guildinii, assembly GCA_023052935.1. Lineage (NCBI taxonomy): Eukaryota > Metazoa > Arthropoda > Insecta > Hemiptera > Pentatomidae > Piezodorus > Piezodorus guildinii. The sequence goes on along the minus strand of CM041292.1, from coordinate 211,992,568 downwards.
TTTAAGGATAGTGTGTGTGTAAGGATAATACCCAGGTATTTATATTCATTTACTACTTCTATTGCTTGGTTATTGAAAAACCATTTTTCATTTCGCCCACGTTTACCTCCTCCATTTCTGAAAATTACTATTTTAGACTTATTTAAATTGACCTCTAAATTCCACATTTGACGATATTTTTCCATATCATTTATCATTTATTGGTTTAAGTAGGTAAGTGTATATATTCAATTTCTGTCTAATTTTTAGTTTTGATGATTTAAATAGAAGAGAATATAGTATTTATAAAATATATACCCACCAATAAATACTAATAACTTCATTTCTTTTAAAACATTTGCTAACGAAAATATTTAATAAGGATTCATAAAATTTCTCTCAAAGGTTTGCTAGCTAAAAAAAAGCGCTCCTTTGTTGACGTTATGACATTCTCTGTCAAGGTCTTTTGAACAATGACGGCCCGGCCCATACAAGGTTAAGCTTCGTTTTACCATTCAACCTTTTATAGCTATTTCTTCCTTTTTTTTACTCTTATAACCATAAACCGTTGAATTATCGTCCTTCAATGTATCACATTCGTTTTAGTTTCATTTCTTATATCTTCGACAATAACGCGTTAGTTAAGTGATTTAAATACGAATTAAATTTTACTCATATGTCCTTTCATTCGAATTTAGAATTATTCAGATTGGTCATCTGCGTTTTGTCAACTATTTTTAATTAAGTAAAGCTAAATACTTTATATGATAATTAAATTCTTTACAAAGAGAAATATATATGATAAAAAAATATAAAAAAACAATGAAGGATCTTTGAAATTGGTCTAGACTCAGTCCATATATACTTTGAATTTAGCCATTGTCATTAGTTATTTCCTTAAAAAAAAATTTACATTATTGCTGGAGTTTTTCAAAATAATTTTATTGTTAAAGATATAAGTTTATTGGCAATATGTCTATATTAATTGCTATATAGTCTAGATTCAATTTCTAATTATGAAGAGTATGTTAAACTAGTATATTATAGCTTATAGTGTATATTATAGCTTTAGAATATGTCATAGAAAAGGTTTTGTGTACCGAGAAAGGCTTAAATATGGGTGACAAGATTCCAGTTTTGGGGTATGCCGATGATTTGGAACAGCTAGGTGAAAACACGGAAACCATACAACTAAATACAAATGTTTTAATAAAAACCGGCAAAGAAATAGGACTCGAATTAAATATCGATATAACGAAATATATGATTAGTAGCAGAAACGGTGACGATCTTGGCGATATTGATATATCAAGGCATATTATGATTGAACACGTACAGAAATTCAAGTACTTTGGTTCAATGATAACAAGAAAAAATTAAATCCAGGAAGAAATAAAGTTCCTGTTAAAGGTGGAAAATGCGTGTTATTATTTAGTTGCCAAGTTACTTAGCTCGCGGCTTCTATCTAAACACTTAAAGGTTAGAATTTATAAAACTATTATTCATCCGACGGTTCTATACAGATGAGAAGCGTGGCCGCTTACTTTGAAGGACGAACAACGGCAAGGTTTTCGAAAATAAGATACTGAGTAAAACATTTGGTCCGAAGAGAGATGAGGCCACTGGAGAGTTTAGAAGGTTGCACAACGCGGAATTGCGGAACTTGGATCCTGTGAATATAATTGAGTTGATAGCATCGTCACTCAAATGGGCGCGTAAAGTTGTTGGGCTCGGTGAGGGACGGATTCCAAGAAAGTTGGTACTCGCTGAACCGACTGGTAGGCGTCCGAAAGGCAGGCCGAATCGTCGATGGGAGGATTGCGTTAAGGCTGATCTGGGGGCTTGGTCTTAAACGGTGAACATTAGACTGTGTAGGCAGACTTTGGTATCGGCATCGAGCCTTCGGGTTCGGTAAGCCTATTATTATTATTAAATTATACTAATAGCATTTTTTTTAAAGTTGGGGAGTGGGAGTGAAGTTCAATTTTTTGTCTACTCTATGCCCGATAGATTACATTTAAAAAAAAAAAAAATGGATGAAATTGAAAAAGGTGATAATATAATAGTTTTTAGGCAATTTAGTTACCAATTGACCATTGTTTACACAAAAATAAGGAGTTTTTAAGGAAATTTGTCCAATATTAAATGATATGGTTTTTTTTAATGAATTGTGATTCTGAAGATGAGGCATATAAACGTCGAAGTAATATTGGTGAATCAATAAAGAATATTTAGAAAGAAGAGGTTGTGTCCTAAGAATACATTAAATTGTTATATCATTATCGGTAAATAAAAAACTATTATATAAAAATTTTCATCGTTGATAGTTAGCTATTTCAAATCTTAAAAAATGTAGTGCGTGCAACACACGATTTTCACTTACCTCCGTTTTAAAAATCAATTTTAGAAGTTTTAAATACTTATATGTATCTCTAAATATACAAATAAATTGTTAACGAAATAAATAAATTAAGGTAGAATAGAAACACGTGTTTTATCAAATAATCAATTATATTATTATCTACGACAATCAGTCTGTTTTATCGGTTTTTTACCATCCTCCCTTAACTTTTAAAATTTTGTGTATATTTTAGTATTTTTTCTTAAATTTTTAGCTTTCCAACGGTATATTATACATCTATATTTCTGTTATATTGTTAAAAATAAATAAATAAAAATCGCTTAAAAAAATATGTTTGCACTTTTCTGTTTAAGTTGTGAATCAAATTCGCTCAACTTGCATATTTAGTCGTTATTTTTTAATCCTAATAAGATGAGGTTCCTGATTTTTTAAATATACAAAATTAAAGGTACTTTAGAAGAAGAAATTGTGAAATATTGGTATTTAAGCTCTATCACACTATTTCAATCAGAATGAAACTTACATAATGTTAAAGCCTATTAAATTGTACATAGATATGTAGAGTTTAATCAAAATCGTTAGAACCGTTTTTGAGGAAATTGTAAAAAGGTACAAAATGCATAGTATAAAGTGGCTTCTTCTGGTTAATTGATTTCGATGAAAAAGTTTCTGTAACATCTCGGGCGTAATTTTCTCTGAAATATGAAATTTCAGTTTCATAGGACTTTTCGTTTTCGTCAGGTAGTTACCACACACACATGGACCTTTTTTCGAGACTTGGTTATTTGGACTCAGGGGACCCTAAAACGTCGAAAACTGGAATTCGAAAATTTTCACTATCAAATTACTTTCTCCTACTATATATTTCATGTATAATTAAGTGAAAGTAAGAAAAAAGTCCTTTAGAGGAAGGGATTTAAAAAAATATATGGCATACATGCTTTGTCAAGATGTTTCGATGAACTTAATACTTCACTGATGTTATGGCTAGTATTAATTTAATTAGTTATTCTTCTTTTCACTTAATTTTTCGAAGTAAACGTTGACCTTAGTGACTTTCCTGAGGGCTCCTGTAAACCGTCTTTTATTTAAAAGTCGAATTCGGCGTTTGTTCAATTAAAATATGTTGCCAAATACCTAAGTAGTAACAGTAACAGTTATGAAGAGGTAGCAGGTACAGTGACCTGAAATATTCAAGTTCCTGCCAAGTAATTTTTACCTGAGCTGGAGCCCGGCGCTGAGATTTACCTGAGGATCGATGGAGCTTTCATCTATTCCCTTCCGTACTACTGCCCCGTATACTACACCTACTACCGCCCACACTCACAAACAACCTTCTATTACTACTACAACTATGTCGTAATACTATTATCACGAAGTTTCCATTGTGTAAAACTTTCGCGAAAGCTATCATGGTAATTTTACCTGATTTTCTAATAACAAGATCTTGTTTTTTTTTTGTTTTTTTAATGCAGCAATCTTAAAAATTCAATTGCTTATACCATCGTTTGTTAAGTATATTATTAAAGTCACAGATATATCTGGAAGTTCTTTTTTTATTTTTTTTATAAGGAAAATCAATATAAAAAAAAGCTGCAAATTATCGTCCAGTGGTTTATTATTTCCAAGTAACTACATTAGGTTATAACTGTTTAAGTAGCTGTCAATAGGCAATTAACTAATATGAAAAGTGATAAATAATCTCTGCTAGCTCTGAACCAATTTCAAGGATTTTTTTTTATTTTGTAGAAAATTTAATGCACTATGACACAGCACTTTTATTTCAATTTAAAATGTTTTACTCTTTTTTTCTGTTTTTTTTTTATAATTATTCACGGTTTATTGGTTAAAAACCAATAATATGATTTTTCTTATATCTTCGAAAATAACGGAGATGCAAGCGTATATATTGGCAAGATTTCAATTATTCAATACTTGGATTATGCTTTCTAAGATTACGGTTAGTAGTAAAAGTAATAGATTTTTTTTTTTTAATTATATTTATATCCACGAAAACATCTGAAATTTGGATAATTGAATTTATTCCATAAATGTCTTTTATAGTAGTAATTACATAATTAAAAAAATTGAATTTTTATAACTACTAAAACTACTTCTTGATAATACTCTCAAGTACTTCCACTGTGTAAAACTTTCTTACAATTTGCTTATTTTAGCTGATTTTTCGAATAAAAAGTGATTTTTTTTTTTTTTTTTAAGAAACACTCTTATAAATAATATAACGTTTATCATTCCTTTCTCGTACCTAACCAAAGTCACAAATATGTATCAAATTTGTTCATTAAAGGAATAAAATAGTTTTTGATATTTTATATTATCACTCTAATAAATTAGAATTAAATTAAAAGTTTTACCTTCAGTTTTTGGAGTAACAACGTAAAAAGAAGAAAAAATTGTTTAAACAAATAGGATAATTTTCTATTAAGACGTTAACATCTAAAAAACACCTCCCTCTTTGAATAGTAATATCATTCAAACAGTACTATTATTTTGTTAATTAGTACGGTACTTAAAAAATACATTTCGCCATGATAACGCAATTAAGAAAAAAATTATGGTCTAAGATAAGTTGTGTTTTGGCCTAGACACGATTTAATTCGACTTTAGAGCATATGAGAAAAACTTACAATTACTTGAATCAGACTTTAGAAGTTTACATTCGGTAGTAAAAGTTATTAGTTTTAGGATTAATGGAATGGAAACATTCATGTTAGATTTAATAATATAGCAATCAAAATTATGATTAAATTTTATTTCCTTTTCAATATTTAAGTTCTTAAACGTAACTTTACAGATACGCTTAGCTCTAAACTCTATAGCTTTCTTATGATGCATTCTAGATATACATTGCTGAAGTATTATTTTAGTCAGTCATTCTAATGATGACCTAAAATCGAAGTTGAAACGTAAGCACAAAAATATAATAATGTATTAGCTTACTATTATTAGGAATGTTTTATTTTATGATTATTGAATTCATGATTGACCTTGATCAGATTAGTAAGAGACGTTTTAGATAAATTGCATTTATGTAGTATTTTTACTTTATCTTACCTACATATGATATACATAGTAAGGAAATGTATCGCGATCGTGAAAATTTTCGAATTCCAGTTTTCAACGGAATATACGTTTTAGTGTCCCCTGATTCCAAATGAGTAAGTCCAGCAAAAAGGTCTGTGTGTGTGTGTGTGTGGTAAGTCCAGCGCGAAAACTAAAAGTCGTATGAAACTGAAATATTATTTTTAATACAACTACGCCCAAGATCTTATTGCAACTTTTTAATTTAAATCAGCTAACCAGAAGAGCCACTTTATACCATGCATTTTGCACCTTTTTACGATTTTCTCAAAAACGGCTATAACGATTTTAATTAAACTCGCTATATCGATATAAAATTCGACGGGCATTAATATTATGTGGATTTTATTCTGATTAAAAGAGTCTGACAGGGCTTAAATGTCGATATTTCAAAATTTCTTCTTCTAAACTACGTTTATTTTTGCAGTTGTTATAAAATTGACTATATTATCTGATTACCATTGCTGAGAAACATGTAAATATATAATTTGAACGAATTCGACATCCAAATAAAGAAGATAACTGCAAAAATATTTCTTTGATGATTTTTTTTGAACTTAAGAACAGTAATATAAATGTATATGGAATATAGCATTTTACCGTTGAAATGCTAAAGATTTTAGAAGAAATGTTATCTTATACATACTATTGTAAAGGTTAACGGAAAGTGGTGAAAAGCCGATAAAACAAACTGATTTTTGTTGATAATAATATAATATATTATTTAATAAAACACGTGTTTCTTTTAATATCTAATGTAAATAATTCTTTAGAAATTTATTTTCGTTTGTAAATTTCCTTAAAAAATCTTATATTGATGATATATTGTAAATAAGGGAGGTAAGTGAAAGTCGTGTGTTTCGCGCACCAGATATTTTTAAATGTTGAATACCTTCTACTTCATTTCATCATTCAACAACGACTCATAAAATTTTACTTTTCTTCTTTCTTTCAAAACTGCCGGTTATTTTCAGTATAATTTGGCCTTGGTCCTTTTTTTTTTATCTTAAAATTTTTTTATTTACATATGTCAATGAATGTTGGCAATCAGCGAATGAATTTAATTTAAAAAATACAAAATAACTAATTAGATAAGATGCTAAGTACCTAAATAGGTGTTATCGTAGAGATTTTGTGTTCGTTTTATCTATTCGTGCCGTGGCCTACTTCTCAGCGGCGTTATAGATTGCTTCTAGAATGTGAGGAAAGGGCAGTGTTAACGCGAAAAGTGAATCTGTATCATTCAAGCTTGAAAAAAAAATCAATCAAGGATGATCTACTATGTTCATTATTTTACATATTACAATTATTAACATGTAATTATGCACAATTCATCTTAGACTCCTGGTAGATACCGATCGGTACAACATATGCTTCACTAACGCTATTAATTTTTAATTTCCCTTACCCACATATGAAACAGATAGTAAAGGAAAGTAATGCGATCGTCTATCTTGCTCTTAAACGAAAATTTATATAAAACTGAAATCTCATATTTTAGGAGCATATAAAAAGCCTGAGATGTTACAGCAACTTTTTCAACAAAATCGGCGAATCAGAACAGCAGCTTTACATCATGCGTTTTGCCCTTTTTAAATATTTCTAAAAAACGGCTTTAGTTACACCGCCATCTAAATATTCCATTTATTTTAGACCTTATACCATTAAAATTCTCTAAATTTCATCAGAACCTTATCCATCACCTTAATCCCCTAGCTCAATCCCTATCCAGGCTCCACACATTCTTACCATCCCCCTAGAAGGTTGAAATGGCAGTGGCCTCGAGACCTCTTGTAACATGTATATTGGAGTTCTGACATTGGCTAGATTCTCCACTCACGTGCTGTATGCTTGTGAATTGTATAAAGGTATGAGTGACTGTTGTATATACTTTTATTGATTTTGTTTTGTATATATTTATATTCTATTATTATCATATAAAATATTGTTTTTTATATATCGTGTGAATGCAGTATGAATGTTGTACTTTATCCCTATTAAAAATGTCCTAAATTGGACAGATTGTAATATTGCTCAATAAAGAATTGTTTCTAAATAAAAAAAAGCTATTTCCATTAAACTAGAAATATCGATGAAAAATATAAATTAATTAGATACGGTATAGGTATATTCTTTTTAAAATAGCATTTTAAAACTACGTAATTATATAAGTTGAACGTATGCAATGTCTAAATTAAGGGGACATGTGCAAACATATTTTTTTCCTGAACATAAAGATAGTACTGTAGATCTGTAATACACCAATGGTAAGCTAAAGATTACAGAAAAAATATTATGGTATACAAAAAAGTTGTACCGTTTTGGAATTAAAAAAAGACTTGCAAATATATCGCAATAATTTTATTTTTATATGAAAGCCTGTACCTTAATCTACTTTTCTACATAAATTCCATGAATTTTGAGGCACTTGTCATAACGCGGCACCAGTTTTTAAATTTTCGTAGATAATAATATAATATATTATTTAATAAAACACGTGTTTCTTTTAATATCCAATGTAAATAATTCTTTAGAAATTTATTTTCGTTCCTAAATTTGTTTAAAAATTCTTAAAGTGATATAAATAACGGAGGTAAGTGAAAGTCGTATGTTTCGCGCACCAGATATTTTTCAATGTTGAATACCTTCTATAGTTTTTGAATACCCTCCTCAAAAAATTCTGCCCCCTGACTTGTTAACCACTGCATCACAAATGTTTTGACTTCGTTATCGTCTTGAAGACGCCGACCGCCCAGGTGTTTTTTCAAGTGCAGGAACAAATGGTAGTTGCTGGACGCCAGATCAGGGCTGTATGGAGGATGATCTAGAGTTTCCCATTTAAATGATTTGATAAGATCTTTGGTCCGATTAGCCACATGTGGACGGGCATTGTCGTGCAGCAAAACGATACCCTTACTCAACTTACCACGTCTTTTTAAGACGATAACGAAGGCAAAAAATTTGTGATGCAGTGGTTAACAAGTCAGGTGGCAGAATTTTTGAGGAGGGTATTCAAAAACTGGTGCCGCGTTATGACAAGTGCCTTAACTATCCCTTGGGGCGACGTGCATCTCAGGTGAGTCATACTTGTATGTTCCTTGGAGCGGGTGACCCACCGGTGGGTCACGCTAACTATCCCGTGGGGTGAAGTGCATCTCAGGTGTGTCATACTTGTATGTTCCTCGGGGCGGGGTGACCCACCGGTGGGTCACGCTTAACTATCCGCAATATAACCTAATATAAAATATAAACTAATAAGTCTATTTTATTTTTTCTCACCATTAAATGTTGTAGGAATATACAAGCATAAGAGTTTATTTATTAAATATTTTATAACTTTCAACATACTTCCTCAAAGGACTCATATCGGTTAATTGCATTTGATTACTGTTCTTGAAGAATTTCATTTAGCTGTGCGTGATTTCATTTTATACTTTTATTCCCATAAATAAGAATATAATATTAAATATATTGAGGATGTATAGTCGACTGTAGAAACTATTATAGGTGGAATAGTCAGGAATCAGTCATTTTTTGAAAAGTTTTTAATTTTGCCAACGTTTCGGCTCAAGCTTGTGAGCCATCATCAGGGCATTACTGAGCCATGCCAAGCATAAACTCACTATGCTTGGCATTTTGGTGTTTATGCTTGACATGGCTCAGTAATGCCCTGATGATGGCTCACAAGCTTGAGCCGAAACGTTGGCAAAATTAAAAACTTTTCAAAAAATGACTGATTGCTGACTATTCCACCTATAATAATATTAAATAATATAAGAAATATTTCTAAGAATAAATAACAATATATGAATTTTTTTTAAAGTATTTCCATAATTAAGTCATATGCGTATGTCAAAACTGTTATCAAAACAACGCGTAGGAACTTGCAACAGTGTCGCCCCGTCCCACACGAAGTCTAACTAGCTAGGACAGTCCCGCCTCACGGGAAAAACGTAGATATTCACTCCCGCGTGAACGTGTTAATATAAGAAATAAATAAATTATAAATAAGCTATATTTCTCGTAAGAAGGTTCATAACCCACTTTTTTTGTCGAATGAGTTGTAAATGCAGAAAGGCGCTATTAGAGCTGAGAAAATGAGGTGATGTGTTCTAGCATTGATTCCGAGCCGCGCGGTATTTACAAGACTCGCTGCCAGTCACGACAACTATCGCTTAGCTCCATTCCTGCTCCTGATTGCTGCCATTAGCCGAGTATTGTCCCAACGCCATGTCGATATTCCGTCTATACGGTCTTCACTATTTATATCCATCAACTGCCAGGTTTATGCTTTACTAATAGCCCGGACTTTTATCTCGTTCCGCCCTGACAGTAGGAAGTAGACTGCGATATGGCAAGGTTTGCCCTTAATGTGTTCCTACTTCCTTAATATTTGGGATATTGACTGTCCTCGAATTGTATTTATCGGTTAGGCCAAATGGTTGATTAATGAATAACCCATTAGGCTTTCTAAACCAATTAATTTTTGAATCCAGGAGCTAACTATTCCGGACACTTTCTAGTTAAATTTATAAAAGTGATCTAGGTCATCAGTTAACTACAAAAATGTTAATTTAAAAATAGAGAACAACTTCATATTTGGACAGTCTTTTATGAAAAATTAATATGTAAAGTCGAAATATACAATATGTCTGGACATTAAACCAATGAACTCAAACATACATAATTATTGTTTACGCTTGTGAGATAAAAAACAAAACAAAAAAAAACAGAAAAAAGAACTATACAACAGAAACAAACCTTTATGAAGATTTTTTTTTTTAATTTATTCATTGAGATATATTACAATTTGTTTCTACATGAACATTAAGTGATATGATATCACATTCACACAATATATACAGTATACAATGATAAAGTCAAATTACATAAAATATAATAACAAAAACAAACATCAACCTATAATTAAGATATACAAATAAATGAAATATAGAAGTAATAAATACATTAACATCATACACACAATCATAACTTCATATAATATTAATAAGTGATCCCTAACTGGGCCTTTTCCTGCACTTGTAGAGGGAAAAGCCGAGTCTAAGAGATCCTAGCGCATCGCTCTCAGCCGCGTCACTGGTGTGAGCCATTGGAGGCCGAGCTAGGGCGCAATAGCCACAAACATACAGCACATGAGCGGAGGATCTGACCAGTGTCAGAACTCCAATTTAAATGTTTACAATACTTCTCGCGGCCACTGCCGTTTCAAACTTCGAGGAGGATTGTAGGGGTGGGTGGAGCTGGATAGGGATTGTGCTAGAGGGTTAGGATGATGACTAAGGTTCTGATGAAATTTGGAAAATTTGGATGGTATCTGGTCTAAAATAAATGGAATTTTAAGGTCGTGATGTAGAGTATGGTTATTATGAATATAATTCTGTTAAAAAAAAAAAAAAATCACTAAATGAATATTATCCTACATTCAACGTCTGATATCTTGATCGAATATCGAAATATCAGAATCTAAGAACATATGTTTAGGATGACAGAAGGTGTTGGAAAAGCTCGGATCTCATTGGGTATAAAAAACAGTGTGAAAGATATAATTACGTAGGAAGTTCTACTGTACTTGAAAATTCTTTAATCGATTTTCAAAAACGAAGGTAAGTGAATGTCGTGTGTTGTCCGCACCAGATTTTTATTCCAACGCATTTGAATATTATTATTATTATTTTATATATATATATATATATATATATATATATATATATATATATATATATATAACTTTATTTAATATTTCTTAAATCGATTTTAACAAACAGTGTAAGTGGAAATCGTGTTTTTCGAGCTCCAGATATTTTTTTTTTTTTTTTATTCTCAATTATTATTTATTACGGTCTGTTGCACCGCCGGCCATGAACATGATCTTTTACGTTCTAAACGGGGAGGTTGGAACGGGCCTGAAGTGGAAGTATAGAGCGCAAGTTGTGAAGATGGGAGTTAGCGGTGGTTTACATTCCATCCAGACACGAAAATCCCATTACACATATTGCCCTAGCTTCAGTTCCTTTTGTCTTTCCAAAATGGCCTAGGTATGTTCTGTCTTCTTCTCAACTCCCACGGCCCTTCTACTTCTAATGCATCCGGATAAAGTGCTCTCGTCTATGTCTACAGGCAACTCTTAAACTTTATGCATGATTTAAACAAATAAAGAATACAATAAAAATATTTGTTTAAATAATTTTAATATCAATAGATACCTACTAGTGGTCTCACCGTTTTTATTTTTGTTATTTTTACTTTCACTTACTATATATAGTAGGGGAAAGTATTGCGATCGTGATAATTTTCGAATTCCGGTTTTCAACGGAAATACAATGACCAAGACCAAAAAGGTCTGCGAATGTGGTAACTCCCGGTCGAAAACGGTAAGTCCTATGAAACTGAAATTTCAATATTAACACAAATATACGCCCGAAACGTTACAAAACCTTTTTCATCAAAATAAGCTTACCAGAAGAGGCACTTTATACCATGCAATTAGCACATTTTTTTTATTTTCTCGGGAACGGTTCCAACGATTTTGATTAAACTCGCTATATCGATAAAAAATTTAATGGGCTTTAATATCATTTAGGCTTTATTTGGATTAAAATGGTCTGACAGGGCTTAAATGCCAATATTTTAAATTTTCTTTCTCTAAAGTACCTTTAGATTTGTTGATTCTATAAAAATAACTATGTTATCTTGCTACCACTGATAAAAAACAGGCAAATATGTAAGTTGTGTGAATTTAAAAAACAACTAAAGCAGAAAACTGAAGAAAAAAAAACATTGTAGTGCAATTTGTTGTTTTTGAACATAAGAGCAGTAATACACATGTATGATATACCGTTAGAAAGCTAAAGATTTTAGAAAAAATATTATTTTATACTCAAGCTTTTAAAAGTTAATAGAGAGTGATGAAAAGAAGATAAAACTAACTGATTATTTTAGATAGTAATATAATATATTTTTTAATAAAACACATGTTTCTATTTAAATTCAAATTAATTAATTCTTAAATAGTTTCACGTAATTGTATCTCTAACTGTATTTGAAAATTCTTTCATTGATTTTAAAAATGGAGGTAAGTGAAAGTCGTGTGTTGCCCGCACCAGATTTTTTTCATTTTTCCCTTTTTTTTTATCGAATCCTGAAAAATATTCTGTAATTAGTTCGATGTCTGTTACTAAGAAGTCGGCCTTTGGTCTGAATATGTCTTGTAATTAGTCAGGATATGTCTTAGGGCGCGTTTATACTCCACGCGTTTTGGCGTTAGATACGGTCAGCGGGTTCCTAGAATCTAGTCCCGGCCAGACTTTCTAGGAACCCGCTTACCGCTTAAGACGTCCAAAACGCTTGCTGTATAAACGCGCCCTTAACCCGTCCAGTTTACCACAATCGAATATTATATGGTTGTAATTTTGTTCATTTTAACTTTCATTTACATTTTATCGTCAAGTGTATACGGTTTGCCAATATTTTTTTAAAAGCTCTTAGAGAGTTGCATTGCTAAATCCCTCTCCTGGAACGACGGATCGGCAAACACCCTCCAAAGACATTTATCAAGGATAAAGGCACTGGAAGGAATTGGCATGGAGAGGATCCTGCGAAGCGGGGCTTAGCGCCTGGAGTAGCCCAATACAGCTGAGGAGCTATTTATTGTCTCCAGTTTGTTTTCAGTTGGGAGGGGGGACTTAAGGCTCCTAGACTTCATAAATGCTTTAGCTTTGTCTAGCTTACACTTTTCCTCTGACAGTTATATTATTCGACCAACCGCAAGGTCAGATTATAACTTAAAATTTTCTATAGTGTATCGTGAAACTCATGATTTGATATATTTCTACCCTAATTATGAGGTCAAAAGTTAAATTAGGAAGGTATGTTTAAATACACAGTTTCTGTCTAATTTTAAATTTCGATGGTTTTGAAAAAAGAGAGTATAGTACTTTCAGTCGGTGGTTGACAGCCAATATGGAATTACGCTTCACAGATTTTCGGTTCAACAAAAAAGACTCACGTAAAAAAATTCAATCATTTCAATCCAACACAGCACCTTGGTACGTAAACAACAGAACCCTACATACGGACTTACAACAACCAACAGTTCACCAACATATACGAACACTCTATTCTCGTTTTCACATTAAACTTAACGGACACGACAATAGACTGCTTAACGACATGTCAGTAGCTGAAATGACGGTCAGAAGAAGGCTAAAGAGAAGCTGGATGAGGGACTTCTTCTGCTAGATTAAAGCCTTGGAAGGGGTGCTGCTGGGCACTTTACTTCCCCAAGCCTGCCATGTCTGATCTTACTTTTGTCCAACACATTTGCTGATTGTCAGACATATTCTGACAGGTGTAAATAAATATATAAAGAGATATAATACAATAAAATATGTCGCTACTTCCTCCCAAAAAAAAAAAAAAAAAAAAAAAAAAAAAAAAAAAAAAAAAAAAAAAAAAAAAATTAGAAATTGACAGCACGTTTTTCCTACCTAACTGTTGAGAATGGGACTATAAGTCATACGAACTTTTTTGTTTTACATAAGGTCTAATATCTGCTTTCACAATAAGACGAGACATGTGTGAGACACCTTTATGTTACATGTGACTATAATATCAAACACAGGCATGATACACATTTAGAGAACCTACCTATTAGTGTCAATGATCATGCGATAGTCTCAAGATCTTCTTTTCGGACCTCTCGGGGGATTATCAGGAACCGGGGAGATAGCAAGGGGTGAAACAAGTGTGTTAGATTAGGAACGAAGTTAATTATAGAATGATTGATAATAATAATAATAAGGGGACTCGTTTGTCTGTTGAGAAGCTGCAGAGAGCAAGAAAATAATTTACGACGCAGTTTCCTAGATAATGATTATCCAGTATGGTCTGCAATTAAAGCGTTAGACATTGGATACACAGCTCCAAATCTCAATTCAGAAGATAATAAAAAGGGACCTACCGAAGAAACTCTGATTGAAAATTGGAAAAATAAGTCACTACATGGTCGATTTCACAACTCTATGTCCCAATCGGGAGTAAATTGGGAAGCTTCTACCTTCTGGCTTAAAAAAGGCCATTTGTTTCCCGAAACGGAAGGATTTGTTTTGGCCATACAAGATCAAGTGATTTCAACCAATGCGTATAGGAAATACATTTGTGGAGAGAATATAAGTGATCGATGTCTTCTTTGTATCAAGGAGTCTATCCAACATGTATCATCTGGGTGTCAGGCATTGGCAGGGAGAGAATACCTTATGAGGCATAATAACTTGGCAACAATTATTCACCAATCGCTGGCATTATCATACTAAATTATAGCAGACGAGGTTCCTTATTACCGATACGAACCAAAACAGGTACTCTCAGGTGGAAAAAAAACAATATACTGGGGTCGTTCCATTATTACCGATCACATGATATTAAACAACAAGCCGGACATAGTGGTTATGGATCAAAATGTAAAATGCGGCTATGTCATCGATATTGCTGTCCCGAATGATGACAATATCGACAAAACTATTGCTGAGAAAATACGAAAATATCAAGAAGCCAGGAACTACGTCAAGTCTATAAGCTGGAACAAATCAAGGTATATCCGATAATCATTATAATCATAAATTATCTCATGCAACGGTCTCATTCAAGATGACACCATTTTAGCAACTAAAAACTTAAAACTGCCCGAAAAGGTTCTGGAAGAAGGACAGAAAGCAGTTCTCCTCGGTACAGCCAGTATCATCAGAAAATTTTGAAATATATTGTAGTATTTTTTGCCTAGCCCTTGACTTTGGTCCGGGTAGGTAAATATTCTGGTAAAACCAAGAAAATGTGCAATAAAAAAAATAAAAATAATACTGGGATCGGTATGATCAGCTGATGCGCTCGATGATAACAGTCATACGTTACATCGTCTCTCAGATTTTTGCTTTTTTCAGTAGGAATTCGCTTGAATTCGGTCTGGAGAACATCACTAGACCTCAGGAATACTACGGCAGTGAATATTGGAGAAATTTCGGTAAGCAAAGTTATAATTTACTTTGTACAATCACGAAAAAGTGAAAGGAGGGTCACTGATCAGCTGATTGCCGCTAGCTCGGCAAGCTCGGGCTTGCTTTTCTTTTACTTATCTTTCTTTTATCTTTAATTCTTATCTCATTATTTATTTATTATTATTATTTTCTTAATCAATGAGATATTTTCATCAAGTCATGTCCTCAAAGTCTGCAAGTAAAAGATCTAGATCTGCAGGTTCAAACTCGTCTCCCACAAAACAGAGACCCCGCCGTGAACAAAATAAAAAAATGATTCCACCAGCGACCACGTCAGCTACCTCATTAGGATCTGAACCACAGCCCAGCACATCATCACAAGGAATAACTGATGAATCCCCGTTTTTTACACCGAATCCATTTCAAATCCTCCAAAATGAAAAAGAAACCATGGAATCTTCTCCTATACCCAGGGAACCACTACCTCCACCAATATTTGTTAAGAATATTAAAAATTTTAAACTTATGTGTGCGCATTTAAACAAAGTAACTGATCCTAATAGTTATTATTGTATAAGTAGAACCAATGATACTAAAATATCTCCGACTACTGCTGAAACCTACAGAAAGATTGTGAAATATCTGACTGAGACCAAAGCTGACTTTCATACTTATCAGCTGCGCCAGGAGAGAGCATTAAGGGTCGTAATCAGAAACCTACATTCCTCAACACCCGTTGAAGCTATCAAAGAAGAACTGACAGAACTAGGATTCCAAGTGAAACAAGTCACCAACGTTCTAAAAGATAAAAGTCCACTGCCTCTATTCTTCGTGGACTTGGAACCATCAGCAGGAGTCGAAAATATCTATGACCTCAGTAGACTCTACTATACCCGTGTAAAGGTTGAAAAACGTTACACAAAGAAAGACATTGTTCAGTGCCATAACTGTCAGGCATATGGTCATACCAGAAGTTATTGCCATCACATACCACGCTGTGTGAAATGCGGTGAACAGCATAAAACAGAAGAATGTACAAGATCAAGATCTACACCCGCTGTATGTGCTCTGTGCCTCAAGGACCACCCGGCTAACTACAAGGGATGTGAAATCTACAAGAAACTCCGAACCAGATACCAAAAACCTCAGGATACGAATGAAACAGCTGCATCAACCAGAAGCAGAAGAGAACCATCTAAACATGTAAATTCTAACGTGTCATTTGCCCACTTGCTTGGAGGTGGAAACCAGAATCATGAAGTCGAGGCACTGCCGGAACAACGTTTTCCTCAACAATCTCAATCTATTGTACAACAATCTACTTCTCAAAGTTTACCTAATCTTCAAAAAACTCCTCAACATCAAATTCCTCATATCCCTTCACCATCAAACGTCACAGATCTTACCAGTCTAATGACATCGTTCATCTCCGAAATGAAATCTCTTGTTATGCCGCTTATATCACTCCTTACAAATCTAGTATCAAATTTAATCCCTGCCTTGAAAAATCCTTAAATGAATTCACCTAACTCCTTATCCATTCTCCTTTGGAATGCGAATGGTGTTAGAAATCATACTGACGAACTGACAGCGTTGTTGCAAGACAAAACAATCGATGTTGCACTTATAACTGAAACAAGACTAACCACTAAACAGTACTTCAAAATACCGCAGTACATGACATACCGTACTGACCACCCAGACGGCAAAGCCCATGCCGGTTCTGCTATCATTGTCCACCAATCCCTCTCTCATCATTTACTCCCACTTCCCACCTATGATTTCCTACAAGCCACAGCCATAGTAATCAAGACTTTTTCCTTTCCGGTAACCCTCACATCTGCATATTGCCCTCCTAAACATTCCATTTCCAATTCCGAATTTGTATCCTTCCTGGATTCCTTAGGAAATTGCTTCATTCTGGGTGCAGACTTAAACGCCAAGCATCAGCAGTGGGGTTCCAGAACCACGAATTCTCGGGGACGAAATTTGCTGTCTGCACTCAACTCCCGAAATTTTAATATCCTGCCTCCTGACTCCCCTACCTACTGGCCAACCGATCCTAACCGCAATCCTGACATACTCGACTTCTTTATCCACAGCGGATTAGGCTCCCTCAACTTGTCTGTAACTCGCCTTGATGAACTATCCTCAGACCATAGTCCACTGATCCTAAAAGTATCTCTCACTCCAATTCCAAAACCCATTCCACCATCATTCATCCGAGGCCCTGTCAACTGGAACCTTTTCCGCCAAATCCTAACCGATAATATTGACCTCAGAGTAACCCTCAAAACCCCAGATGACCTAGATAATTCCGTCTATTCCTTTACCACCGCCATCCAACAAGCTGTCTGGACTGCCTCCTCTCCTAAACACTCCAATATAAATCCTCACCAAAATCATTTTCCACAACATATTATAGACCTCATCCATACCAAACGCCGAGCAAGATCATTATGGCAGCGCACCCGACACCCAACAGATCGCCGCTCCTATAACTTCTATTGTAGACAATTGAAGAGGGAGTTGGCGACCTTCCGTTTCCAGTCCTTTAATTCCTACCTCTCCTCTCTATCAGCTCGTGATAATTCCCTGTGGAATATCACGAAAAAGATCCTAAAATACCATCAAGTTTCCCATCCTCTCCGACGTTGTGATGACTCCTGGGCTGCGTCTGATGAAGATAAAGCCGAGGAATTCGCCACACACCTCTCCAAATTTTTCACTCCTCACCCGGAATCCCACGCCAATCACACCGCAACAGTGCAAGACTTTCTTATGTCACCAATTCCACTTTCCCAACCTCCTAAAGCTATTAATCCCTCTGAGGTCAAATATCTTCTCCAAAAACTGACCCTCCGTAAATCTCCTGGACACGATCTCCTTACTCCCCAGATCCTCCGACAACTTCCGCAGAAAGCTATTATATTCCTTACTTATATTTACAACTGCATCCTACGCACCACCTATTTTCCTCTGTTATGGAAACATTCCACTATCATTCTTTTTCTAAAACCAGGCAAACCTTCCAACAACACTTCATCCTACAGGCCTATTAGTCTACTCCCCATCCTCTCAAAAATCTTCGAAAGGCTTCTTCTTAAACGTATCCTACCCATATTAGAATCTCAAAATCTTCCTTCCCATCAGTTTGGATTCCGTCCTCAGCATTCCACAGTTCAACAGGGGCTCCGAGTTGTAGACCATATTTCCTCAGCTCTTGAATGCAAAGAGTATTGTTCTGGTGCGTTTCTGGACATTGCGCAAGCTTTTGACCGGGTATGGCACACTGGATTACTCTTCAAGCTGAAAACCCATTTACCCCAGTCTCTATACCTCATTCACCGATCCTATCTCTCAAACCGTTCCTTCCGCGTTCGCTGTGGTGTAGAATTTTCTAGCCTTTATCCCGTTGAGGCCGGTGTTCCTCAAGGCAGCGTCTTGGGACCCGTCCTCTACATCCTTTACACTGCTGATATTCCTACACATCCTGATACCTTTCTGGCAACTTTTGCAGACGACACCGCCATCTTATCATCCAGTTCCAATCCTGAAACAGCATCCTTAAACCTGCAAAGACACCTTTCTCTTATCGAAGACTGGTGTAATGCTTGGCGCATAAAGGTGAACGAAGCCAAATGCAAACACGTAACCTTCACTCTTCGACGAAACTCCTGTCCGCCAGTTTATTTCAACTCATTACCAATTCCTCTCTCAGATACAGTCCGGTATCTTGGCTTACTGTTAGACAAAAGATTGACTTGGAACCCACATACAAGACTTAAAAGACAAGAACTCAACCGACGATTCGGACAGTTATACCGACTACTCAACAGAAAATCTGAACTTACAGCTGACAACAAATTATTAATCTACAAGACAATACTGAAGCCCATTTGGACCTACGGACTTGAACTGTGGGGGACAGCTAAACGTACTAACATCAAACGCATTCAATCCTTTCAATCCAAAGTCCTCCGTACAATAGTAAATGCTCCTTATTATGTCTCCAACTATACCTTGCACCACGACCTTAATGTTCCATTTATTTCAGACCTAATTCCATCCAAATTTTCCAAATTCCACCAGAACCTATTTCATCATCCTAATCCTCTAGCTCAATCCCTATCCAGCTCCACTCATCCATACAACCCACCTAGAAGGTTGAAACGGCAGTGGCCCCGCGACCTGTTGTAAATATATTGGAGTTCTAGCACTGGCTAGATTCTCCACTCAATGTGATGTACGTATGAGTGTGTGTATGTGTATATAGGTATAAATGAATTCTTGACTATTGTATTGATTCATTATTGTGTAATATATTTTATTGTAATTTTATTCCGTGTAAATATTGTATGAATGTAGTATGTATGATATCTTTCAGCACTACTATTAATGTCCAAATTGGGACAGATTGTAATTTTACTGAATAAAAATTGTTGTTGTTGATTTCACAAATACTGGGATCATCCTATCATTACGGACCACACAGTTTTAAATAATCGGCGAGACATTTTATTTGTTGATAAAAATAGAAAATTGGCACAGATTGTTGAAATAGGCATCCCATCGGATGACAATCTTAAAAAAAAACGGTTTCTGAAAAGAAAAGGAAATACTAGGAGCTGGCAGAGGAGCTAAAGCAACTTTATAGATTGGAGAGCTGTGGGATTTACCCTATTATACTATCTTGTTATGTCCTGATTACAGAGAGTACGCTAGAATCAATCCAACAGCTAGAGCTACCTGTAAGGATTCTAGCGGAGGTTCAGCGAGCAGTCCTTCTAGGGACAGCTGCCACTGTTAGAAAATTTTTAAATATAACATAATTAGAGCCTAGTCCTTGACTCATTGAGTCCGGGTAGGTGGAAATTTCCAGCGAAAGCTGAGAAAGTGCGAAATTCTAAAATAATAATATAACTTTATTCTGGGACTATGTCCCTTAAGAATAACAGAAATGAACAGTAGATATTCATATATATGTCTGGTCAAGAAAACTATAAAATTAATTTTTATTTACAAATGTGCAAAAAGGAAAAATTAAACACTACCTAGACTTATATACATTCATGTACAAAAATTATGGAAAATAAACACACAAGAAGAAAAAAAAAAGGAAAGAAAGAAGAGAAACCTCCTTAAGGCTACTGACAGGGTTGAGGGATTTATGAAAAAACAAAACAAATAAAAAAATTATTCCACACTGCTAGGGTTAGGGTAAAATAGATATTTATAACTTTTATTAAAATAAAAATAAGTCAGTTGCAGATTTACATTTGTTGTGCATCTATTTGGGATCCCAAAAGATGTTTGAAAAGGTGAGATTTGAATGAGGGAAAGGAAGAAGCATGGCGAATATGAGTAGGTAGGGAATTCCAGAGGGTTGCAGAACGGATATAAAAGGAGTGATCAAACGATTTAGTTCTACGGGTGGGAATATAAAGGTCGGAATGGCGGGATCTAGTTTCAAGAGAGTGGACTGAGGATTTAAATTTAAGGATGCTGTGAATGTATGGAGGGTGCTGGGAGTTTATGATTTGGTAAAGGTATGATCCGAGAAAATATTTCCTCCGTATACATCGTTCGGAACGAACCTGCCACATATACGCTCATTATGGATTAGTTTATTCATGACAAAAAAGGAACATTTATTAATGTGAAATGTTTATTTATTTTTTTATTATTTATTTATTGATATTTACAACTGTATTGTTTAATACATCTAGTAAATTAGCTGTTAGGTAAAATACAGTATATTCAATAACGGGTTTGGAAATAAAATATCTTACCTGTCTCAAAATGTCCATTGTTGAATAAAAGCAAAATGATTTTGAGCTAGACACACCTTGAAATATAAATAAAAATATTTTTAAAAAATTACTAATTAATTTTTTGACACGGTCGGTACAGTTGTCAAACTTCAAATTTATTTGCTAAAATCTAAGACTTCTCTACATTTTACGTTTGAAGTCCCAGAATAGGAGAAAAATAATACAAAAAATCTAATTATGGAGTTGCTGAAACCTGCTAATAGATGTAGTTTATATCATTTAGGAAATTATAGATTTTAAAAGTTTTGATTCAGAGTGTTGTGTCTGAAAAAAATTATGTATCACCCAAACCGAAAAAATCGCAAAAACTCTTTGTGATATCTTAAGACTAGAAGGATTAATGAAACAAATTCTACAAACAAATCCTTGATCCGTTATTGAATAGGGTCATATATTTACAAAGTGCTAAATTAGCTCCACAGGGGAGATTGCAATATATATTCAATAACGAGTTTGGAAATATAATGTCTTACCTGACTCAGCAATGTCCATTGTTAAATAAAAGCAAAAAGACTTTGCTCTAAATACACCTTGAACACAATAAATGACCATCGAATTAAGATAATCCCACTGCCGGTTAGTAAGCACTTGTGCGAATAGGAAAGATTCACTCATTTACTATTTATTTGTAAACACAGTATGGTGGGAAATATTAGTATAAGGGTCTTGCCAACTAATCATAAAAATGTGAGGCACTGGAAAATTCCAAACGTTTGACTTGACGCCCACTGCGCGACGATAGAAACATCTCTTTGATATAGACGATGATAGAGGATAATGACAAGCCACTAAGTGACCCGATGACTGTGGATGTTAACTTGTTGAGTGGCAAGGGGCTGCCTCATTGGATCAGCCAGTTAGTGCCCGCTCACCGCCTAACCTAGTCCTCCTTCCTATCTGAACGTCTTAGTGCGGGAGTGAATATCTCTCAACGAAATTGGATCCATTAAATATTAAGCTTACATATTAAAAACTACTATAAGCCTTCGTTTTAGAAAATCGAATTAAATCAAAAGACAAACCCGAAGTCAGCCGTCTTTCCTATCACAATAAATTGTCGGATACCCAACAAGAAAATGGAAGCGGGACTCGAATCGCGGTTACTAAGTTGCTTACTAAAATGGAGCATATTTAAAAAAAATTACGCATGAAGTGGTTACCTACTTAACACCTTCTAGAATTTAAGTTACGTTGAAGTTGTCTTTGTTAAAATAAATCTGATACAACTTAGCCGTGTTATTAAATCCAAAGTAAAAGCATGTAAGGCATTTCAGAGGTATGAGATATTGCATTATTCCCCTAAATGAATATTTCAACGAAAAGCTTGTTAAATACAATATTATGGGATCACCTGTAGCATGGTGGCTATCATAACAGCCTTCTATGTCAATGGTCATTGGTTCAAACCTACTGGTGGTCCTAGGATTTTTTAATGGAATAAAAAATCCTTAGTTATGCCGTCCTTCGGAGGGGACGTAGAAAGGAGGTCCCGAGCCTGTGCGGTGTTAAATACTCGTTAAAGATCCCTATCCTGTTTAAACATGGATAGGCAAAATTTAGGATTCCCATTCAAACATCGTCCGATTAGCCATATTAGCATAAAGGGACGTTAAATGAACCAACAAATACAATATTTTAAACATATCTTTATTTCAGAGGTATTAACTCAATTATAAGACTAATAACTCATTTAGGAATAAGTAACTGGTAAGTGTGGGTACAATAAAAAGAAGACCCTAGAAGAATGCTAAGTGTTCAAGGATCGTTGGTTTAATCAAATTATTATTTACCACAATTTTTCTCAATATATTTCTATAGTTTAAATATAGTATCATATGAAATCATTTATTTTTATTTGAATAAGTTTAATGAAATACACTGAAAGTATTAAATTTTAATAAAATACTTAAATGTTACATAATATTTGCTTTTTATTTTTAATAATCAATTTTTTAATCGAGCGAAAAAAAAAACAAGAAAAAAAACTCCTGTCCCTTAATATTTTAGGATTACGTTTCAATATACATACAACTCGAATCGAGAATTAAAAAATCCTTTTCCTTTTGTCTACCTTACGCCGTCCTCGGCTTTTCTTCGAAACTACTTGACCAATATTTTTGATATTCAGTGATCCTAATACCTAAACATTGATAGCTGATTAGTTCTGAAATGGCGGCTGATTAAAAATTATTTAATTCAATAACTGGGTTTTTTTTTCAACATAGAGAAAATAGTATTGGATTTTTCTAATCATGTAATAGCAATTAAGTATTACAAAAATTAAAAAAAATGAAAATTTTACCTATATATACCCCATAACTCAGTTATTTTTGAAGTAAGAGAAATAATTTTATATAGTTTTAGGATAAGTACTTCGCGGCGAACAGAAAAATTAATAAAATAAAATGTTGCATATATACACCCTTACAACTCTGTTATTTTGGAAGATAGAGAAAATACATAGAGAGTTTAATATCAGTAAGCCGCGATATATAAATAAAAAAAAAATAAAATAATTGATCTATATATTTAAGGCGCAAATTAGAAGAGTTGTAATTCCACCCAAAACTCGGTTAATATTAAAGAAAGATAAATTTCATAAACAATTTAAGAGATCAAGGCACTACGATGAAATAAAATATAATAATAATTATTTCATAGGGACAAGCATTCGTTTCAAGATAAGTGGAACTCGAATAATGAAAAAAAAATCCGCCTTACGATTCGGTTGTTAGCGATATTTGATATGAACTCAAACTTCCTGCAAAACAAACAAACAAAAAAAAAAAGAATCATTGAAATCGGTTCATAAATTGAGACGTTGATTTCCAAAAGGTACTATATCCACTTTAGAAAATTTTACAGGAAACGCAAAACTCTGACATTTATTTATTATTGGACCAATTTACGTGATTCTTTTTTTATTAAAATCAAAAGTTGATATTTAAGTGTGTTGCCAACTCATTTTTCCAAATTATTGCACTTTTCTGATGATTTTAAAGAGTATAATATGGATATAGTACTTTTTGGAACGAAACGTGGATATAGTAGTTTTTGGAAAGAATTAAAAGGGATATAGTACTTTTTGGAAGAATATAACGCGAGATAAGTTGGTAACAGTCACTATAACCTTCCTGATACAACATTACCGTTATGTATATTTCCTTATTCTCCCTCTGAGAAATATCTTTCTTTGTTGGTTAATTACATTGATTATCTATCATTCATAAAGAAAGTGAATATTCAAAGGACAATGTATCTATTTATGGCTCTATAATAAGAAAGTATGTAATTATGAAGTAAGTTTTGAACATGTATTTACTATTTGCGTGAACTTAGCAAATTTAACTATATTATTAACGACGTGTAAATAATATTTAACCATAGATACTGATAAATAATAACTTTTGAACTTTTATTTTACATAAAAAAATCTACTACTAAGTTAATCAGGCACGGATATTCTTCACATATTTAGGAAGTTCGTGGAATGCTAATTCCAACTATTTGCTGCATCAAATACCATTATTCTATTAAAATGTGAGCTTCTGAAAAATTTTAAACCAAATTTATATTGCTGCAAGAAGAAATACTATTAAAAAACTTAATTGAAATGACAACCTACGAGAACCGAAGCGACGCAATTAAGTTGTTTAAAACAGCCTAAAACTGTATAGGTAAAACCCGTGATCAAAATAATGCGTGATTCAAGACGTGCTAAATAACCATAATGATAAATGATGAAACAATAAATAATGGATATTACGGTAGGTGCTTTGCCGTATAGTAGGAATATAGTACCTTTTGGAAGGAATGAAGGAAGGTTATATCTTTACATGGATATACCTTTTGGAACGAAACATGGATATAGTACCTTTTGGAATGAAATAAAATGCGGATTTAGTACCTTTTGGAATGAAATGCAATTTTTAAATACTTTTCTAAAGGATTTTTACGATTTTTTGATAAAATTTGATGATGGATTTAGATAAAACTAAACCATTAGAATACAAATATGTGAAAATATCAAATTTGAAAAAAATGTCCTTTAGTACCTTTTGGAAATCAACGTCTCAATTGCAGAATATAATAATAGGTGTTTTGAAATTATATATAGTTTTTGAAATTATATTAAGTTTTGAAATTAGTAATAGTAATAGGTGTTTTCATTTGAATTATTTATTCCTTTTTGTATTACTTATAAATAGTTACAACCTTATATCGTTATTCGAAAACCAAAAAAAAACATTGTTTAATAATTTCCATTTTTTTTTTCTATAATCTTTACTAACTCTTTTGTCTTCGAATGTTTTAAATAATGAAATATTTTCAAACGGCGTACTTTACACACCATGGTTTATCTGTATTGCTAGTGGCACTCATCTATAAGATTGGTCGTCCTACATCTTTCTGATCATATACATAATATTCAGTGTTAAGAAATGTTTATATTTTAATATGACCAAAGAGCTCCTCCATATTTAATATATTAGAGACCACGGACAGAAGGAGATGAGGGTGAAGCATACGACACTATATTGGATGGGGCAGTGATCTATTGGGCGCTGACCTGGTCACCTCTATGCTCCCAATATCGGCTGACCTGCATTCGCTCCGTCTAGTCGGGGTATATATGTCCGCGATCACTCTGTGCTTCTACTTTTTTTTCTCATTCATATTATTAAATTTAATTTTATATTATTATTATTATTATCTTTTATTTCGAATTTAATACCGATAAGACGAAATATATTATTAGTAGCAGAAATGGTGGCGATCTTGATGATATTAATATTTCAGGGCATACTTTTGAACACGTGGAGAAATTCAAGTATTTAGGTTCAATGATAACAAGAAAAAATGAAATCCAGGAAGAAATAAAGTCCCGGTTAAAGGTGGGAAATGCGTGTTATTATTCAGTTGCTAAATTATTTAGCTCGCGGCTTCTGTCTAAAGGTTAGAATTTATAAAACTATTATTCTTCCGACGGTTCTTTACGGATGTGAAACGTGGCCGCTTACTTTCAAGGATGAACAACGGCTTAAGGTTTTCGAAAATAAGGTATTGCGTAAAATATTTGGCCCGAAGAGAGATGAGGCCACTTGGGAGTTTAAAAAGATGTACAACGCGGAATTGCGGAGTTTGTACCCTGTGAATATAATTGAGTTGATAGAATCGCGGAGACTCAAATGGGCGCGTAAAGTTGTTGGACTCGGTAAGGAACGGATTCCGAGAAAGTTGGTATTCGCTGAACCGACTGGTAGGCGTCCGAAAGGTCGGCCGAAGCGTCGATGGGAGGATTGCATTAAGGCTGATCTTAGGGGCTTGGGCTTGACCGGCGAAGTTTGGACGAGTCTCTGCAGGCGAAGTTTGGTGGTATCGCCATCGAACCTTCGGATTTGGTAAGCCTTTTATTATTATTATATTTTATTCCAAATTTTCTAGGTTTTACCAGAATATTTATCTACCCAGACCAAAGTCAAGGACTAGGCAAAAAATACTATTCTATATTTAAGAATTTCCTGATGATGCTGGCTGTACCGAGGAGAACTGCTTTCTGTCTTTCTTCCATTATATATTTACCTGTCTTTTATCAAATTTATTTTCAATAAAACCCTTCACCTTGAAAAGACACAACCCAATATGATCGTTGTAGAGCATTTCTTTTTTAATTACTTCACGAAAAGCAACAACTGCAGTGCACACACCAGTAAAATAAGTGACAATTTAAACATATATTGAGATGTTCATAGCGTTTTTCATAAATTACTATAGAAACAAAATTAAAATGTCGTAATTTAAGCCCTTTCAGACTATTTCAATCAAAATAAATGCTCTTTAATTTTTACATTGATACGGTGAATTAAATCAAAATCGTTAGAGCCGTTTTTAAGAAATCATAAAGAAGTACAAAATGCATGGTATAAAGTAGTACTTTCGGTAAACACATTTTTTGTAACAAAAGATGCTATAACATCTCGGGCGTATAGTTGTTTTAAATTTGTATTTTCAGTTTTTTACGGCATTTCGTTTTCGTGCTAGATATTTTTTTCGGGATTTGGTTATTTGTACTCATGGGACCCTAAAACGCGAATTTACGTTGAAAGCTAGAATTAAAAAATATTTCATATATATGATAAGTGAAATTAAAAAGGGTGCAAGCTTAGAGCATATTCGCGAGTTACCGAAAATACCACTATACTAAGATACCGCTAGAGATAATAAGATAGCGACAATTCACACGGCTTTTTTTTAGTGATTTAAAGCCCCTTTGATAATAATAGTAATGTTAATTATTATTATTATTTATGTATGAATTATTAATATATGAAGATATTAATGTATGTAATCAAACATACCATATAGGAAGGTACCCCCTAATTGATGAGGTTAGCTTGAGGGAATCGAAGGGAGTTTGGTCGGAGTTTAGTTGGATTAGTGGAGTCGATTAACCGACAGAGAACTCATTTTCTTAACCTCACCCGCTGCGAATACCTCCGCTTCCTGATCTCGTTAGCAGCTTCTTCTCCACCCTGTATCTTCTCCTGACACCGCGAGTCCCAGCGATCAGTGCCAAGGTTCAAGGTTTCACTACGATAATGAAGAAACTGGATGTAGTGTTTAGTCCGTGTTTCTCAGCCAAAATTTTAATTTTTTATCGTGTTTATATTAGTAAGTGTGTGTCTGTACGTGTTTTTGGGACTAAAACGCCTTAAGTACTTTGTAGCATCCTTCCTCCGGCATCCAATCCCGGGGTCCGTTTTACATCTCGGATCTCCTTAAATTCAAATCCTCCGTTCGTTCCCGTAGCAACTGCTAGCGGCATTCTGATCAGCATGCAACGTCCCTTGGATGGATAGATCTAGGCAATATTGGAAGACTGGAAAGCAGCATCACTCTAAGATGTTCTTGGAAGGACCCTGCAAAGAGGGATGTTGTACACCACTCTCAATGGTGAGGATTACTCTGAGGAGAGTGACATCACTGTATGCAGGACAGTCAGCTTAACAGGCATCTCCATAATATGGGGTTGGTGGCCTCACCTACTAGCAGATTCTGCAAGAAGGAAGATGGAACTGCATATCATGTGGTCTGCAGTTGTCCAGACATTTCCAGGATACGGTTTTACTATTTTGGCAGCGACTGTATTATAGATCCAAAGTTGTGTGAACTGATTAACCCCTATAGCACAAGATCTATACTAACGGAAACGGATGACGCACAATAAGCAACAATAAACCGTTGTCAAGCCAAAATTTTTGGGACGAAATGTAGTCTTATGGCCGTAAGTTGTCTAATGTAATGTGAAATGACGAATAGAGCATATAATTAAGTAATTATTATACATAACAATGTTATATTTATCTATTATTCTATCTAAAACATATATATTCAACAAAAAATGAATATAATTCTTTAAAAAAATTTAAACTCTAACATTAGTTAGTTGTTAGAATAATTTGATAACATACTAAAGAAGAATAACAGAAAACTATTTTTTTTCGAACAATTGAATAGTGATAGATGTAGAATGTACCATTGGAAAGCTAAAAACCTTAAAATTAAAAAAAAAAATTAATATAGAACAAAATGCTGAATGATGAAAAATTTATAAAAGTAAGTGATTGCAGTGAATAATAATTTCTATCATCTTATTATTTGATCTGAAATAAATGTTTACATCGTGACCCAATGTAGTTATTTACAGTTTTTCAACTGAATTTTTCTTAGCCTTTAACTGGTGAGATGAAATTTATAGTAAAAATTGATGAGGTCCTGATACATCTAGAATTGTTTATTCTTGCCAATTGTCAATTCAACTTATTTGAATAGGTATCATACGAAAGGATGCTTACAATATTGCATAAATGGCAGATATTACTAAATACATTTTGTTAATACTTTTTTTTAATGTTATATTCTAAGCAATGAAAACATTTGTAAACTAATATATAAAAAAAGTCCTTATCTTAAAGTTTATTATATTTGAAAAAACGTAAAAAGATAAAAAAAAATTAAACTTTGGTATTGTAAAGAAAGTATGCACAGCTAAAATTAGGCACAGTTTTTGCGATAGGAAAGCGAGCATTGTTCACAGATATTTTGTTCACATTCAATACTAACTATAAATGACTTCCTATTCTTCTTTCTTAGACAAAAATAACATCTCCTTTTCTTGGGAGGCGTCTCCTGACTATATGTGTTAGAGTCTTCTGTTTTTTTTTTCCTCTGATAATGATTGAACGTTGAACCGAAGCTCTCGGGGAAAAGTCTGGTATTTTCTGACCGCCTAGTTATGTGATCCTTTAACAAGGATGATCCCATTTCCTTTATAAAATTAAAAAATAACACGATCACCAGACATTTCTTTCAACAAATTGAAAAAGACACTTTCAACAAATTCGAACAGTAATGGTGAGGTAGGGCCAACTCCACAGTCCTAAAGCAATGCCGGATAAAAACTGACTAAAAAAGGATGCTATATTACAATCATGTGGAGTTAAGAAATTTCAGGTTTTCACAAGCAGATCGGATCGGAACAGTGGGGTCCACAAAACTTTAAAGAGGCCCTGGGGTCCTGTAGACCCCACCTCAGCAGTTAAAGGTTAAATTGATTTAACATAGGTAACTGAAGTGTGGGGGGAGCGGCGTGGTCTAGTGGATAGAGCGCTAGTCTGCTGTCCTCCGGGTCCTGGGTTCGAATCCCGGCTGAGGCAGAATATTATTCATTCTGTTAATTCAGTCGGGGGACCCTAGGGTATGGAGACCCTCCTGGGGCAGACCCAGCCTCTATAAAATGGGTACCCAAAATAATTGGGGGAAAACCTGGCGGCTGAGCGTGATTAAGGCCTAATCACCTCATTGCACTGCCGTTGGCCTAGAAACAGTACGAATCTCTATATGTACTGAGCCCAAGACCCTTCATGGGTTGTAGTGGTACAGGCTTTTTTTCACTGAAGTGTGAGGTAAGTATGTAGAGCGCACCTAATTTAGTCTCTTGTTCATATCTAAAAGTAGCTCATAGGTAATATATATATATATTGGGTTGATGCAAAATTTTTTTTTTTTTTTTATTATTTTTATTGAGATATATTACAATTTGTTACAAAATGAACAATAATAATATTGATAAGAGACCACATTCATACTATATATACAGAAAATAATAATAATGGTCAAATTACATAAAATAGAACATAAATAAATTCATATATATAATATATATATATATATATATATATATATATATATATATATATATATATATATACAATAAAATAATAATAATAAATAAAAAACAAAACAAAAACCTATTATTGAGATAAATAAAAAGTTGGCAAATAAATAAACATCTTACACACAATCATAACTATATACAATGTATACAATTGCTAAAGGGACCCCAGCAAGCGCTTTTCCCTCCACTTGTGGAGGAAAAAGCGGAATCCAAGAGATCCCAGCGCCTCTATCTCAGCCGCATCACTGGTCTGAGCCAGTGGAGGCTGAGTTAGGGCGCTGTAGCCACAAACATACCGTACATGAGTGGAGGATCTGACCATTGTCAGAACTCCAGTTTAAATGTTTACAATAGGTCTCGTGGCCACTACCGTTTCAATCTTCGAGGAGGATTGTAGGGATGGGTGGTGCTGGATAGGGATTGCGCTAGAGGGTTAGGATGATGACTAAGGTTCTGATGAAATTTGGAAAATTTGGATGGAACCAGGTCTAAAACAAACGGAATATTAAGGTCATGGTGTAGGGTACAGTTGGTAACGTAATAAGGAGCATTAACTATTGTTCGGAGGACTTTGGATTGGAAGGATTGGATGCGTTTGATGTTAGAATGTTTAGCTGTTCCCCACAGTTCAAGTCCGTAGGTCCATATAGGTTTCAATACTGTCTTGTATATTAGTAATTTGTTGTCAACTGTAAGATGAGATTTTCTGTTTAGTAGTCTGTATAACTGGCCGAATCTGCGGTTGAGTTCTTTTCTTTTTAGTCTTGTATGTGGGTTCCACGTCAGTCTTTTGTCTAGTAAAAAGCCGAGATACCGGACTGTGTCTGAGGAAGGAAGAGGTATGGAATTGAAATTAACCGTTGGACAGGATTTGCGTCGAAGGGTGAATGTGACGTGAGTGCATTTGCTTTCGTTCACCTTAATGCGCCAAGCATTGCACCAGTCTTCGACAAGGGAAAGGTGCTTTTGGAGATTTAGCGATGCTGCTTCAGGATCGGAATTGGATGATAAAATGGCTGTGTCATCAGCAAATGTTGCCAGAAAGGTATTGGGATCGGTAGGGATATCGGCGGTGAAGAGGATGTAGAGGACGGGTCCTAAGACGCTGCCTTGAGGAACACCGGCCTCAACAGTATATTGTTCGGAAAATTCGGAACCACAGCGAACTCGGAAGGAGCGGTTGGATAAATAGGATCGGAGGATTAGGTATAAGGATTGAGGTAAATGGGTTTTGAGCTTAAAGAGCAGTCCCGGGTGCCACACCCGGTCAAAAGCTTGAGCTATGTCCAGAAAGGCACCCGAACAATACTCCTTGCACTCAAGGGCGGAGGAAATGTGGTCTACAACTCGGAGTCCTTGCTGAACCGTGGAATGTTGAGGACGGAATCCAAACTGGTGTGAAGGAAAATTGTGAAATTTGGCTAGGATTCGTTTTAATAGGAGTTTTTCGAAGATTTTGGAGAGGATCGGAAGAAGGCTAATAGGTCTATAGGATGACGTACAGTTGGATGGTTTGCCTGGTTTTAGGAAAAGGATGATAGTCGAGTGTTTCCACAACAGAGGGAAATAGGTAGTGCGTAGGATACAGTTATAGATATATGTAAGGAATGTAATGGCTTTAGGTGGAAGTTGTCTTAGGATTTGAGGAGTATGGAGATCGTATCCAGGGGATTTACGGAGAGGAAGCTTTTGAAGCAGATATTTGACCTCAGAGGGATTGATTGCTTTAGGTGGTAAGGAAATTGGTATCGGTGACGTAAGGAACTCTTCAACTATTGCGGTATGGGTTGGATTGAGATCAGAATGAGGAGTGAATACCTTGGAAAGGTGTAGTGCAAATTCCTGGGCCCTATCTTTGTCAGAAGCAGCCCAGGAATTATCACTACGCCGGAGAGGATGGGATATCAGGGGGGATTTTAGAATTCTCCTCGTGACATTCCACAAGGAATTGTCACGAGTCGAGAGAGAGGAGAGGTAAGTATTGTAGGATTGGGATCGGAAGATCGCCAACTCCCGCTTTAATTTTCTACAAAAAAAGTTATAGGAGCGGCGATCCTCTGGGTGGCGGGTGCGTTGCCATAATGTTCTGGCTCGGCGTTTGCTGTTGATGAGGTCTGTCAGGTGTTGTGGTAAATGGCTTTTATAAGGAATTATTTGGGATTGTTTGGGAGAGGAGGCAGTCCAGGCGGCTTGTTGAATAGCGGTCGTAAAGGAATTTACGGCGTCGTCAAGGTCATTTGGGGTTTTGAGAATCACTCTGAGGTCAATATCATTAGTGAGGATTTCGCGGAAGAGGTTCCAGTTGACAGGGCCTCTAATGAATGACGGTGGGATAGGTTTAGGAATAGGTGTTATGGATACATTTAGAATCAATGGACTATGATCAGAGGATAGTTCATCAAGGCGAGCTATGGAAAAATTAAGAGAGCCTAATCCGCTGTGGATGAAGAAGTCGAGGATGTCAGGATTACGGCTAGGATCTGTTGGCCAGTAGGTAGGAGAATCGGGAGGTAGGAGATGAAAGCGTCGGGAGTTGAGTGCAGACTGCAATGTCCGTCCACGAGAATTGGTGGTTCTAGAACCCCACTGTTGGTTCTTAGCGTTTAAGTCTGCACCCAAAATGAAGTGATTACCCAAGTAGTTGAGAAAGGATTCAAATTGGGCAGAGGAAATGGGATGTTTAGGAGGGCAGTATGCTGATGCGATGATAAGCGGAAAGGAAAAGGTTTTGATAACAATGGAAGTTGCTTGTAGGTAATCGTGGGCGGAAATTGGGTGTAAGTGATGGGTGAGGGATCGGCGGACTATGACAGCAGTACCGGCATGGGCTTTGCCGTCTGGATGGTCTGTCCGGTATGTCGTGTATCCTGGTATTTTAAAGTACTGTTTAGTGGTTAGTCTAGTTTCAGTAATGAGTGCAACATCAATGTTTTTGTCTTGCAGTAAGGCTGTAAGTTCGTCAGTGTGAGTTCTAACACCATTCGCATTCCAAAGGAGAATGGATAAGGAATTAGGTGAGGTCATTTATGGTTTTTTTAAGGCAGGAATGAGATTTGATACGAGATTCGTAAGGAGTGATATTAGGGGCATAACAAGGGATTTAATTTCGGAGATAAAGGATGTCATCAAACTGGTAAGGTCTGTGGCATTTGAAGGAGGAGGGATATGAGAGATTTGCGGTTGATTAGGATTTTTAGGATTGGTTACATTTTGAGGAAGAGGTATATGTGGAATGGATTGAGGTACATTCTGTAGTTCCGGCAGGGCCACGGCTTCAGTACTTAGATTCCCACCTCCAAGTAGGTGGGCAAATGATACATTGGCATCAATAAGTTTTGAGGGTTCTCTTCTGTTTCTTACTTGTCTTGCTGTTTCATCCAGTACTTGAGGTTTTTGAAACCTGGTCCTCAGTTCCTTATAAATTTGGCATCCTTTATAGTTGGCTGGGTGGTCCTTGAGGCAATGAGCACATACAGCTGGTGTTGATTTTGGTTTTGTACACTCCACAGACTTGTGCTGTTCACCGCATTTCACGCATCGAGGTATGTATGACAATAACTTTTAGTATGACCATATGCTTGACAGTTATGGCACTGAACTATCTCCTTCTTTATGTAAGGTTTTTCAACTCTTACGCTGGTATAGTACAATCTATTGAGGTCATAGATTTGTTCAACTCCTTCCGATGGCTCCAAGTCCACGAAAAAGAGAGGTAGTGGAATTTTGTCCTTTAGGACATTAGTGACTTGCCGCACTTTATAGCCTATCTCCGTTAATTCTTCTTTAATAGCTTCAACTGGTGTCGAGGGGTGTAAGTTTCTAATTACAACCCTTAAAGCTCTCTCTTGGCGTAGCTGGTAGGTATGGAAATCCGCTTTGGTATCAGTTAGATATTTCACTATTTTTCTATATGTCTCGGCAGTAGTAGGAGATATTTTGGTGTCATTAATTCTACTCATACAGTAGTAGCTGGT
Organism: Piezodorus guildinii; assembly: GCA_023052935.1. Lineage (NCBI taxonomy): Eukaryota > Metazoa > Arthropoda > Insecta > Hemiptera > Pentatomidae > Piezodorus > Piezodorus guildinii. Next base: position 211,958,069 of record CM041292.1, on the reverse strand, counting down.
AGAATCGGTAATTTTGTTCAATTGTGTACACAACAATTGGAAATTTTTAATATTTTTGACAAATATTGGAGGGGTCGTGGTTCACTAGGTATAGGAGCAGATTCCATGTTTTCTTTTTCGTTATGTAAAATCTGAAAAGGATTTGGGGTGAAAAACGGTGATTCGTCAGTCATCCCTTGTGACGATGTGCCAGGTTGTGGTTCAGATTCTGAATTAGTACCCGAAGGGGTTGCTTGTAATCTTTTATTAGTATCACGGCGAGGTCTTTGTTTCGTAGGAGACGGGATTGAACCACTAGATCTAGATCTTTTAGTTGAAGCTTTGGAGGACATTACTTGATGATAATATCGCATTTCATGTAAGGAAAATAATTAAATAATAACCAGATGTTGGGGAAAAAAATAATAACTTAAGAAAAGTTAAGCAAGACCAGCCTTGCCTAGTTATTGGCAATCAGCTGATATGAAGAGGTGACTCAGCATTCACTTTACGGTGCAAATTGTAGTCCAACTTACCGTTGTTTGCTCCAATATTTACTGTTATTGTTATCCTGAAGCCTGGTGATGTTTTCAAGACTGTTCTGAAGTGATATCCAACTGAAAAAGCAAGAAATCCAAGAGCCGACTTGAAAGATGACCGCTATACTCATGCGCATGCGCAGAACTCGATGCAAAATTAATGCAGGTTTTTAGTAGGTATTGTAAATACGCCATATCTTTACTTTAACCATATATATTTAATCAAAATAATTTCCATCTGAATCAATGCACTTTTGCCAACGTTCAACAAGCTTTCTTATTCCACCAGAAAAAAAATCCGAATCCCTGGACTCAATGAAATCACGAAAAGAATTTTCAATGTCGTCCTGGTTTTGAAAATGTTTCTCCCTCAAAAAGTTGTCCAGATGCCTGAAAAAGTGGAAGTCTGTAGGAGAGAGGTCAGGTGAATAAGGCGGATGTTGGAGAACTTCGTAGCCCAACTCGTGCAGTCGTCGAAGCGTTGGTTGTGCAACGTGTGGTCTGGCGTTATCGTGGAGCAGGATCGGCCCCTCCGATTCATCAATGCTGGGCAAAGACGTTGCAATTTTTGAGTTCCGAGTTCCGCCGCCATTTCTCGTGTGGTTTTGGTTGGGTCTTCTTCCACTTTTGACCTCAGCTGGTCGTTGTCCAGAGCAAGATGACGGCCCCAACCTTCCTTGTCTTTGAGGTCGAAATCTCCTCTGCGAAACTTCTGGAACCAACGCTGCACCGTGCACTCATTAATAGCACCCTGACCCCACACTTCATTAATATTACGAGCCGTTTGCGCAGCGCTGCGCCCTAATTTAAATTCGTAAAAATAAATTTGACGAAAATCGCACTTTGACATTTTCGATTCAAGACCTTCGAACACACTGAACAAAACGATTTTACTAAACAAATTCATGGTGAAGGAGAGGGTATTAGATAAGGTTTGTTTTGGTATAATAATGATCAATGTTAGGATTAGCTTTGTTTACACAATTGGAATTAAGATATTGCAATAGAGGAAACCTGCATTAATTTTGCATCAACCCAATATATATATATATATATATATATATATGTGGATTAAATATTTGTTGTAAAACAATAATGTTAATAATAAAAGAGAGAGGATATAGAATGAAGGAGATTGGGAAAGGTAGATTCTAATATCGGAGCGGGCATGAGTATTGTCAATATTTGGACGGTGCGACCCAGCCTGCTACCGCGGCTTCCTTCCATACCTTCTCTTCAAACAATACTCCACTCTCCCTTATATTCTTATTATTTTTTGTTACTTTTTCATATCAAATATTAATCTTTATTAACTAATTAGAACATCCATATTTATCATTATTACAATAAAACAAATCTTTTAGCAAAAGACTCATGAATAGATCTGAAATGTTTTCAACCATGGAACATTAATCATTTTATTTTATGTGAATTCGTAGTTTAAGTATTTCCTTCGGTCGTTTCAAGATATCAGTTAGAAATATTGGTTTATCTTGTTAGGTCAACGTAAATAAGAAGAAGCATTCATTTCCTTAACTACAATATTTTAGTATGCATTACATTTCACATCTTAATTTGCAACAAATAAATTGTTATACAAAGAAGTTATAGTGCTCTAAAAGCTATTATATATTTCTTCTGGATTGAAATACTCCTATGTTATCAGAATTCCTCTTTGCAGTTTTAACTTGTATATATAACCGTTTTAAAGCATTTATTTTTACTTTCAATTATATGAAATATATAGTAAGGGAAAGTATTGCGATCGTGAATATTTTCGAATTCCAGTTTTCAACGGAAATACACATTTTAGGGTCTCCTGTGTCTTAAGTCCTTCAAAAAGGTCTGTGTGTCCGTGCGTTTGTGGTAAGTCTAGAGCGAAAACGAAAAGTCGTACAGAACTGTAGATTACTATACGCCCGAGATGTTACAGCAACTTTTTCACTAAAATCGGCTGACCGGAAGTCCTACATTACAACATGCATTCAGCACCTTTTTAGGATTTTTTTCGAAAACGGCTCTAACGATTTTGATTAAACTCGCTGTATTGATGTAAAATTTGATGGGCTTTAATATCATGTAGGTTTCATTCTGATTGAAATAGTCTGATAGGGCTTAAATGCAGATATTTTAAATTTTCTTCCTCTAAAATACCTTTAATTTTGTAGATTTTATAAAAAATATTTATAATATCTTGTTACCATGGATAAGTAACAGCTAAATATTCACGTTGAGTTAATTTTAGAAACAATTAAAGGAGAAAACTGAACAAATGCATTTTTTGTGTTTTTGAACACAACAATAGCAATATATATTATATGTATAATATACCGTTGGATAGCTAAAGATTTTAGAAAAAATATTATCTGATTTACGGACTTTTAAAGGTTAATAGAGAGTGATGAAAAGCCGATAAAACTAACTGTTTTTTTTGGGTTCCCGAAAAGAAAAATTTATGGTTACGGTGCTGCAACCTGGCGGCTTGTCAATGAAGCACAGCTTGCCAATTGTTTTTTAATATAAGAACAGCAATATAGACGTATAATATACCGTTTGAAAGAGAAAGACTTTAGAAAATATATTATCTTATACACTAGCTTGTAAAATTGAATAAAGAGTGATAAAAAACCGATAAAAGTAACTGATTATTTTAGATAATAATATAATAGAGTTTTTAATAAAGCACATGTCTCTATATTAATTTAATTTATTAAATTCTATAATAGTTTCACTCATTTTTATCTCTGACTGTATTTGGAAATTCTTTAATCGATTTTAAAAACGAAGGTTAGTGAAAGTCGTGTGTTGCCCGCACCAGATTTTTTCAATCACTTTACTGAAAGCAACAACACTTAAATATATAAAGATGCAGTTCAGTTTACCGTTGAGAAATTAGATGAGGAAGATGATTAGAGGTGCGGTCATTAGAGAGAAACACACTTTAAAACATAGTGCTATTTTATTTATGTGCCAACGAAGTGATCTAAGACACTTCTTTAGACACCGTCTCTAGGGATTGCAATCCGGAAAACCGGATCCGGATATTCGGCGGATCCGGCATCATTATACGTTAACCGGATCCGGCAATAATATACCGGATCCGGTGACCGAATCCGATTATAACAATTTTTGGCCAAAAATAGTGCAGTTTAATAAAAAAAAGTACTTTAAATGCGTTACACTTGGTGTACATGTGTGGTGGTGTCGTTCGACGGCAAATTACATCACGTCATCAGTTTAGTCCAGCATCATTCGTTCGTTTTCCACGAGACAGTACATGTGCTTTTGTTTTGTCGGTGCTTCACCTAAATGTAAGTTAACAGATATTATTTTCTAGGATATACGCGAGCTATAGCATCCTATAAGTTGTCTGTAGAGGAACTTCTGAAATAACTCTAATTTTTTTTTTAGAGAAATTGCTCACTCAAAACTGACTCATTAAAGTGTACTGAATTATATGATAAACTGTTTACAAATCTATTGAAATCTAGGAAGGCTGAGCTACGTTACTGCTCACGTCTTCCTATACTTTACTTTCTCAGATAGCTCAATTAATTTATTAACTTACTTTATAAAATCGTATATAATTATCCTTGCGTAATTAACTCAGATGGAAATTGTGATAACAATAATTTTAAATTATTTGAGAATGCTAACAATTACAAAAAACTCGTACATTAATGATGGGCACAATCATATTTTGATGAATATGTCTGATGAGTGGCATAATTATCACAATAATGAGTTTGTAATATGATCATAAATCTTTAAATTATTCTACTGACAATATTTGTTTTTAAATAGTACGTAAGTACTAATAACTTTAGTATATATTATCAAAAATCAATTTTGATTTTGGAAAAAGGGTGGTAGAAAACAAATAGTCCTTATTTTCAGTAAATTGTAATCAATAGCCGACTGTTTTAACAGCCATTAAAATTTTACTAGTTACCTAAACTACTAAACTTTAATTTGTTTGCTCTATATCTAATCCTAACATAACTTTTATTTTATAAACTTCCTATTATGAGTAAAATAATATTCGGATAACATACTAACTGTTCATCTTGTACCGAAAAGTGAAAATCAACCTGATTTAGTCCGGATTGATGAAATTTGGGACCGGATCCGGCCGGATTGGAAATGACACCGGATTGCAATCCCTAACCGTCTCAGAGTAGGTGAAAGTCGTGTGTTGCCAGCACTAGATTTTTTTCCTCTCCAACGTAATTTAATATTTCTTGAATTGATTTTAATAACCAATGTAAGTGAATGTCGTGTGTTGTCTACACCTGATTTTGTTGTTTTGTTTTTTTTACTATTCATTTACCTCTATCAGAAGTTACAAAAACCTTTTCTATTTTTTATAATATTTATACTATAAAAAATTACTAGGGATATTTAGCCTAAACAAAATCAATTCTATCCATTAATTCAGTCCCTTATCTCTTTTGTAAATAAGCTCTTAGAAAAGCTGTAAAGGAAAAGGTAAGGAAGGAGCTAATGGAAGGCACTCGAGAAAAACGACTGAACATTTTCTAATCCTTACCGTAACGTTGGGGGAATCCGGGTGTGGGCAGGGCTAGCGGGAAAACCAGCCCCCAAGAGAAAGGCATTAGGGAAACAATTTTCTTTTTAGGACAAAGAACTCTCGTCATCCTTCTACCTAAGAAGGATCTTCCACTGTATTTATATAATATCTTTTGTATCTTTTGTATATCTATTGTAATGCTCGGTCAATATACCTTTCCGTTATAAAAGTTTAAACGCACAATAGTGTAATAAATCATGAAATGAGAAAAATTCTGATTGACCTCTATATGCTTGAAGGCGTAAAACCTATAGGACATCAACTAAACTCATTTTGATATAAAATTTATACATGGTTTTAAGGTTTCGGAGAGATTCCGATATTAAAAATCTGACGCACGCGACACACGACTTTCAGTTACCTCCATACTTATTTATATCAATTCAAGAATTATTAAACAAATTTATATGAGAAAATAAATTGTTAAAGAATTATTCAAATTGTATTTTAATGGAAACATGTGTTTTAATAAATAATCAATTGTATTATTATCTATGAAAATCGGTTAGTTTTATCGGCTTTTCACAACTCTCCGTTAACTTTTACTATTTTTTGTATAAGGTAATCATTATTTTAAAATCTTTAGCTTTCCAACGGTATACTATACGTTTATATTACTGTTTTTATGTTCAAAAACATAAAAATTACATTAAAATAATATTTTTGTAGTTTTCTCGTTTAATTTGTTCAACTTATATACTTAAAGATACTTTAGAGGAAAAAAATTTAAAATATCGGCATTTAAGCCCTATCAGACTATTTCAAAAAGAATGAAACCTACATGATATTAAAGCCCATTATGTTTCACATCGATATAGCGAATTCATTCAAAATCTTTAGAGCCGTTTTTGAGAAAATCGTAAAAAGGTGCATGGTATAAATTGGCGCCTCTGGCTAGCTGATTTTCATGAAAAAGTTTCTGTAACATCTCGGCGTATAGTTGTCTTAAATATGAAATTTCAGCTTCATTAGACTTTTGGTTCATGCGTGGGAGTGGGGGGAGACACACACAGACTAAATACTTTCCCTCAGTATGTATATTTTATGTATAGCTAAGTGAAAGTAGAAACATTAGTGAACGATATATTTATTGTAAAGAATGAATTATAGAATTTAAAACAAATATTATAAATATTTAGTATACAATATTATTATGTAATTTTCATAAACTTATGAGGCTTTTGAAGAATTCATGTTTCGCTGAATTTATTTCCTGTTTTATTGGTCCTTGGATTGTCATATCAATATTCCTCGAAAATATGCTTCACTGAGGGGATAAAATTGCAATAAGTGGATATTGGTTGTTGGATATAAACTTAGTTTTATCTTCGTTATTCTTCAATATACATATTATGTACAAATCGCATTTTATCTGTGTTATTATCTAGTTCTTTCTGTTATTAGGTTGTTTCACATGAAATGTCCGTTTTTATAGTTTCTGAAATATACAAAGGATTTTGCTAGTCTCAGTTGCTTTCTTCCAAATGTTTTCATATTTAAAGTAAACAGTTACTAACCCTCTAACTTTGTATTATAAACATTAGCTTCCCAATCAATTACCCACTTTTTAGATGGTGGTCCGATGTCTCAAATATACAGTAGAAGGAAACCCCTACAAAACAGTTAAAGGACTCTCAGCACAACTAAATGCAAGTGCATCTACCGTTTCCAGACATTTAAAGTGTATTGGGAAAGTAAAAAAGCTGGATACATGCTTACCTCATGATCTCACTGAGCGGCATTTTTCATAACATACCGTACAAAAATTGAAAGAACTGGGTTACGAAGTTCTTCCGCACCCACCGTATTCTCCCGACTTGTCTCCAACAGATTACCATCTGTTCAGGAATTTAGACAACTTCGTCAAAGGAAAACTTGTTGAAAATGATGATCAAGTGAAAAGTGCGTTTTCAGATTTTGTTTCACTTCAAAGCTCAGAGTTTTTCAGTTCGGGGATAAAAAAGTTGGTGTCACGTTTGGAAAAATGTGTAGAAAAAGAAGGTAAATACTTCGAATAAAAGTATCTTGTTTTCATATCGTATATTTAATAAAAATCCTTTATGTTGAAAACGGACATGTCATCTGACACAACCCAATAGTATTAAATTTAAAATAATCATAACATTGTTATTTTATAAACTTCTAACAAGTTATTATTTATGTTAACAACTTATTACGTGATATTTTTTATTGTTTTCCCTACTAAATGAAGAATATAATTTGCAAGATACTGTATTACGGTTACAAAAGTTAACTATGATAACCTACTTTTATACCAATATCATATATTCATAAGTTTACAAGTTAAAAAAAAAATGTATATTAACTAGTACGCTTTCTTTTATAGCACATCAACTTTTTTTAATTTTGCGCTTTGCAACCTTATATCTCTGCTCATATTTCAGGAATACATTTCATGACTTGGTCACAGCTGTAAGAAGGCTTATTTCATGACTTGGTCACAGCTGTAAGAAGCTTATTTCATGACGCCTGTGGCTCACATGCTTGGTACAGGAAGCTTATTTCATGACTTGGTCACAGCTGTAAGAAGCTTATTTGTAATTTATTTTACTTTCGAGCCTTCAAGAATGAACTCCATAAATTATAGTAAAACCGTATCAAAATCCGTAGCTGGGTGGCTAGCATAACAGCCTCCTATGGCAAAGGTCACGGGTTCAAACCCGCATGTGGTCCTAGGATTTTTTAAGGAGAGTAAAAAATCCTTAGTTATGCCATCCTTCGGAGGGGACGTTAAAAGGTTGTCCCGAGCCTGTGCGATGACAGGTACTCGTTAAAGACCCCTATTTTAATAAAACCTGGATAGGCAAAATTTTGAAATCCCATTGTAGCATCGTCCGATTAGCCATACTGGCATAAATTGACGTTAAATAAATAAACAAGTACAAGGAAATCAAGAATCGCGGTATAATTTTGTATTAAAATATATATATATATATATATATATATATTATATATATATATATTTATATATATATATATTATATTTGACCGAGATTACTAACTAAGGATAGGCACATCTAATAAGAATCTCGTACGTCATGCTAATAATATATCAGGTTTGTTTTCGCCTACCTCCATTATTGACGGCACGAGTGAATGCTAATTCATTATACATCGACGAGGAAAACCAGACAAAGCGGAGAATTTTCACGAAGACTGCGCATTCTACCGGAGCCATTGACCTCAAACGTTTATCCAAAATGGAAGAGACAACTTTCCGTGCTTGGCTGCAGTCTCCGTTATTCAATTAAAAAAAAAAAAAAAAAAAAGTATCGGTTAGTCGGTTATATATTGTATAATTGTCTCTTTTATTAGTAGCATGTTTTTTATAATTTTTTAAAATTTAATTACCGTTACATTCATTATCTGATTTTCTGAGTTAATTATTTATTATTTTTTTTTTTTTCACTGAACGGCCTTATAGACCAGGCGAATATCATTATATTAATATTTTTTCACAGCCCTTCTTCTTCTCTCCTTCCTTCTTTTTCCTTTCTTCCCATTTTTTTTTTCATTCTTTCCGATTGTTCTTTCCTTCTTTCTTCCGTCCACACCAGTCCTTTCCTCGCACACCTCTCGCCCACAAGGACCTTAATTTCTTTTATTCTTCTCCCATATTCATCTCTGTCGAAACAGTCTTGGTCTGTTATTTTCAGTTCCTTAGTTTCTTTCTTCATCTGTTTGATGTACCCTCCAGAACTCTTGTATTCTCTTATTTTATAGAAGATTTCTCTATGTAATCTATTTGGGTGCATCCTCACCATATGTCCATAGAACCTTAGGGTTTTTATTCTAATGCCTGTTTCCAAATCATTAATTTCTAGTTCGTGATTTTATCAAAAACGGCTCTAACGATTTTAATTAAACTCCCTATATCGATGTAAAATTTACTAGGCTTTAATATTATGTAGGCTTTACTGTGATAAAAGTAGTCTTACACGGCTTAAAAGAAATTTTAAATTTTCTCCCTTTAAAGTACCTTTAATTTTGTTGATTCTATAGAAATAACTATATTATCTTGTTACCACTGATGAAAAACAGGTAAATATATAAATTGAATGAATTCGATACCCAACTAAAGGAGAAAACAGAAAAAATATTTTTTAGTGTAATTTTTGTTTTTTTGAACACACGAATAGTAGTATAGATGTATAATATACCGTTGGATGGCTTAAGATTAAAAAAAAAAAATCTAATATACGGAATCGTGGATGTAATGGAGATTGCTAAAAAGCCGATAAAACTAACTGATTGTTATTGATAAAAATATATTTTTTAATAATACACATGTTTCTATTTAAATTCAATAAAATTAATTTTTAAATAATTTACTTCTATCTCTAAATCTATTTAAAAATTCTTAAATTTATTTTAAGAACGGAGGTAAGTGTGTTGCGTGCACTATTTGTTTTTCTTTTTTAATGTCTTAAGGTGTTTCCCCCCATTTTCGGTGTTCAATTAATAAGTAACATTTTTCAGTCTGCTCAGAACATCATTAAAATATGTATTATTATATATATTTTTTGTTTTATAACATTATGACCCAGTTGAATGTATAAGCCAAGACATGGGGAAGCCTTGAACGTTAATAACGGAAGGAGGTCCCAGGGGACCAGCTGATGGAGACGAAGCACCAGTGCTCAGCTGGCAGTTGGTAGAGACTTTTGGCCCATCATGCTTCATAACCCTTCCAAATGTTTATATTTAGAACTTATCTCAACTCTACTCCACTAATCTTAATCTCTTTCCACATACTGCTACACCGAAAGATAGATGAAAGTACATAGGGTAGGGCGGGGCTAGTTGAACTATTTTTCAGTATGATAAGTCTCAATGAGTTTTTAAGCGGCTTGATGGATTCGTAATATATCCCTTAGCAATTGTGTTCATAGTCATTTTTTTGTAAGAAGCCGAATTTAAGAGCTACAACTTCACACTCAAAAAGCACTCCTTAACTTCCTTTTCAGTGTGGCGATAAATGACTTTGAAACTAACTAATTTTGTAGATATTAGTATAATAAATTTTTTAATGTCAAAACTGGATGCATTTCTTTAACTTTTTACTTTCACTTACTATATATAAGGGAAAGTATTGCGATCGTGAAAATTTTCGAATTCCAGTTTTCAACGGAAATACACATTTTAGGGTCCTCTGAGTCCAAATAACCAAGTCCCGCAAAAAGGTCTGTTTGTGTATGTGTGTGTGGTAACTCCTGGGCGGGAAAGAAAAGTTCTATGAAACTGAAATTTCATATTTAAGACAACTATACGCCCGAGGTGTTATAAAATCTTTTTTATCAAAATCGGCTAACCAAAAGAGCCACTTTATACAATGCATATTGCACCTTTTTATGATTTTCTCAAAAACGGTTCCAACGATTTTGATTAAACTCGCTATATCGATGTAAAATTAAATAAGCTTTAATATCAGGTAGGTTTCATTCTAATTAAAATGGTCTGGCAGGGCTTAAATGCCGATATTTTAAATTTTCTTCTTCTAAAGTACCTTTAATTTTGTTGATTCTGTGCAAATAACTATAATATCTTGTTACCACTGGTGAAAAACAGGTAAATATATAAATTAAATAAATTCGATACCCAACTAAAGGAGAAAACTGAAAAAAATATTTTTTGTTTTTGATCATAAGAACAGTATTATACATGTATGATATACCGTTGGAAAGCTAAAGATTTTAGAAAAAATATTATCATATACGCAACCTTTTAAAAGTTAATAGAGAGTGATGAAAATCCGATAAAACCAACTGATTATTCTAGATAATTATATAATAGATTTTTTAATAAAACACATGTTTCTACATAATTCAATTTAATGAATTCTTTTATAGTTTCACGTATTTTTATCTCTAACTGTATTTGAAAATTCTTTTATCGATTTTAAAAATGGAGGTGTTTCATTCTGATTAAAATAGTTTGTCAGGACTTAAATGCCGATATTTTAAATTTTCTTCCTTTAAACTACCTTTAATTTTGTAGATCATATAAAAATAACCATAATATCTTGCTAGTAATGATAAATAACACCTAAATACGCATGTTGAGCGAATTTGAAAAGCAACTAAAGGAGAAAACTGAAAAAATATTTTTTAATGCATTTTTTTTTTTTTTTTTTTTGAACATAAGAACAGTAATATACATGTATGATATACCGTTGGAAAACCGAAGATTTTAGAAAAAATATTATATCATACACAAGCTTTTAAAAGTTAATAGAAAGTGATAAAAAGCCGATAATACTAAGTGATTATTTTAGAAGATAATATCATTGATTTTTTTATATAACACATGTTTCTATAGAAATTCCATTTAATTAATTATTTAATGGTTTCAAATATTTTTATCTTTTACTGAATTTGAAAATTCTTTCATTGATTTTAAAAATGGAGGTAAGTGAAAGTCGTGTGTTGCCCGCACCAGAATTTTCTTTTTTATAGAGATAATGTACGCATTAACTTTGTTTATTATTTCAAACAGTTTGCCTTCCACTTTCATATTTTCATGTCTTGAAGGGCTTAGTTTTAAATATATATTTTCAGTATGAAATTTTTCAGAGTTACATAATTATTTCTTGTTAAGTCGGTTTTCTTTTATACTTCTCGTAATTTCCGATTTTGGGGGTTACTAAACCTCAAACCCGAATTAGCATTTTAAAACGTAATTAGGGCTCATGACAAAGGGGGAAAGGATTTGGACGCGAGATGTGGATAATGACGGAAGAAAGAGCTGGCAGAGATAAGCGGTTTATAAGATAATGAAGGTTTGGCAGCGGGAAGGACTCGTCCGCCATGACTCTGGTCCCGCATTAACCCATTGTCCCTTCCGTCCTACCTCCGTCATCGTAATTCCCAATTTACTTGGCGCGGTTAATCGTCTAGTTCTATTCGATGAGAAAGCTGTTCCTTACCGCGACTTATGTTATCTGTAATAAAGTTTGAAGCCCGCTCATTCAATCGTATTTATATTCCATTAAATGATTAAGAATTAACATATTAATATGGTGTACACTTTTCACCAAAATTAACACTTATCCATGAAATATTTTGATCAGTTAAAGACTTGGAAAATTTCATATAAGCTCGAGAGCGTGAGTATTCACGTACTAGCAACTAGAAAAAAATCTGGTGCGGGCAACACACGACTTTCACTTACCTCCATTTTTAAAATCGATAAAAGAATTTTCAAATACAGTTAGAGATAAAAATACGTGAAACTATTAAAGAATTAATTAAATTGAATTTATATAGAAACATGTGTTTTATTAAAAAATCTATTATATAATTATCTAGAATAATGAGTTAGTTTTATCGGATTTTCATCACTCTCTATTAACTTTTAAAAGGTTGAGTATAAGATAATATTTTTTCTAAAATCTTTAGCTTTCCAACGGTATATCATACATGTGTAATACTGTTCTTATGATCAAAAACGAAAAATTTTTTTTAGTTTTCTCTTTAGTTGTACGAATTTATTTAATTTATATATTTACCTGTTTTTATCAGTGGTAACAAGGGTAATTATAGTTATTTTGCACAGAATCAACAAAATTAAAGGTACTTTAGAAGAAGAAAATTTAAAATATCGGCATTTAAGCCCTGCCAGACCATTTTAATTAGAATGAAAACCTACATGATATTAAAGCCATTAAATTTTACATCTATATAGCGAGTATTATTAATCAAAATCTTTGGAACCGTTTTCGAGAAAATCGAAAAAAGGTGCAAAATGCATGGTATAAAGTGGCTCTTCTGGTAAGCTCATTTTGATGAAAAAGGTTTTGTAACGTCTCGGGCGTATATTTGTCTTAAATATGAAATTTCAGTTGCATAGGACTTAACGTTTCCGCCCGGAACTTACCACACACAGAGCTTTTTGCGGGACTTGATTATTTGGACTCAGGGGACCCTAAAATATGTATTTCCGTTGAAAACTGGAATTCGAAAATTTTCACGATCGCAATACTTTCCCCTACTATGTATAGTAAGTGAAAGTAAAAACAGAACACAAAACCTTTACAAGCAACAAGAACAGTAACAATTTTGAGCATCTGCCGTCCTAGTTTTTATGCTTGAAGAATGATTAAGGATTCTTCAATATTATTTATACATGTGAAAGCTTGTCCATCTTCGACTTTAGTAAAATGATCAATATAAATTTGTCCCATTAATCCTTCTCACAATCTTCACTTTTTTTTTTTATATTTAAACATATTTATTGATATTTACAACTGTTTTATGATATACAACAAGTAAATGTGATGGAAATAGTAAAATGACATGAAATACATGAAGAGACGCAACCCATTGGTAGCACTCTAAAATATTTTAAACTAGAAGGCCCATCTTCTTTTCAGACGCCTCGGAGGATTATCAGGAATCAAGGGGGGTGATAGGATAGAAACTAGTGAATTAGAGTGGAAATAGAGTTTTTCATGGAATGATTGATATCTGGTTCGGGCGGATTCAGTATTATATGGGATATTTAAGTCTTTATGGATTGTAAGGATACGAGAAAAAAACGATGGTTTAGTAGAGAACCATAGGCCTATTCCGTAGGCATTGGTTGACGACGATTGGTAAAGGTTATTTGGTGGGATTTGTTAGAATTAATTTCAATCCTACAATTCTGGCACCATAATACAAGGTCTCAGATGTGGGATTGAAGAGTGTTAGAGGCAGTAAATGGATCATTATCTACCGATAGCACACACATGTGATCAGCAAACGTAGAAAGGAAAGTGTTAGGATGGGTTGGGATATCAGCTGTAACAATCATCGCTTTAAATCACAAAAAAGATTATTCAAACCCTGTCGTCAGCGTCCAGCACTCTACGAGTATTTGATGACCTGAATACGAGTACTACTTAGGGTTGTCTTGGTGGAATAGCACTCCTTTCCGATTTGCCAACTCTGGCCGTTTCTTTTCAACTGCTGCCTAAAATCGACCTAACTGGGCAAAGTAAAAGTCCATATTTATAGTTTGGTTCTGTGGAAGGAGCTCAAAATGTATCGGTCCCTTCTAATCCCACCAAATACTGAGCATCACCTTTCTTGGATGCAAGCCGGCCTTTGTTGTTGCGAGCGGCGTCGTTCCAGGCAACCCCCAAGATTTTTGCGTCACCAGTAACAACTCGTTTTAAAAAATGGATCCTCCACATTTTTTTTCAGCAACAAATCACAACATGAAATCTTTTTAATAAGGTTTCTTTCACTGAGCTCATGGGGAACCCAAAAAGTCGTAACGACAGACGTACCCGGCCTTCTTTTAATGATCAAAAAACGATCGATTTGCAGGCTCTTGACTCCACAGATATCTCACGGACAGTAATTCTTTGATTGTTTGCGATGACCGTCATAATGTCCTCGTCAAGAGTTGAACTCCTGGCTGTCCGAGGTTGGTCTTCCTAAGTCCTTATCTAAATCAAGAAAACCACTTCTGAACCGTGCTATTAGTAATTGAATCGCAGCGGCCTGCGTTTTTCTTTTTTTAAGAAAAAGAACAGCAAAGTATGCCGAAAATGAACTGAATCGTCACTCATGTTGGTTTGCAATAAATTACACAAGTGAAGCTTAATAAAGACGAATTCAGTGTGTAAATATAGTTAATTCCTTAAAGATCAAAGGTATATAAATAAAAATTAGCTTTGTGGTTCATTTTTAGTGGAAAAATAAAATGTAAATTTTAGTTTCAAAATCACTACGAACTTTTCGGACGACCAAATATATCCGAATGGAACATATACCATTCTAAATCCAAATATAGGAATTTCTAGTAATGTTAGTGCTAAAAAGGTAACTCAGTGCAGTTCTAAAAAGTAAAAAAAAAAAAAAATAATAAAAAAAAAAATAAACACGTATATAACCTCTATTATCTCATAAAGAAAAGAGACCCTTTTGTTGGCAAATTTCTTGAAAATAATTAATCGGCTTTGCTACACAAATAAAGGTTGCTTTGTAACGCCATGCTGCAAATAACCCACTGTTTCATTTATCGGAGTATTGGAACTGTCTGAAACGATATTGAGGCAGAAGGCTGTAGAGATTGTGCGTTTGTTTTTTGTCCGATAATTCAATATACTAAGGACCAAATGGAATTTCCATAACTGACAAACGTGTGCTTTCAACGCCCACTTGAGTGTGGGTGGTTGCTAACCGTTTAGCGATTTATGCATCCGACAGTGATAAATGAAATCAGAAATACAGAAAGGACTTTTAAATTGATCATTCGATGTTCCGAAGACAAATTAATGACATTTTCTCTTTATATTATCGTAAAAATAATCATAAATACCTTTCTCATTAATCGTTTTTAACGATAAATCTTTTTTTAAAAAAATAGTTCTTTAAAAAACTAAGAATATATTCATAAGCTATGAGAGATCAACATACATTTTTATGGATCTCGATATTTGTAGCATAGAAAAATAGTGAAGGTGGATCTAAGCGTAATCAATGGTTATCACGCAACTCTGACAAAATTTTAATTAGAACGAGATTGGTAACTTGAGTTTACAGGATGGACTACCGATATAATTCACACGTTAATTTCCAAAATGTACTAAAAACATTTTTTCGGATTAACATTTCTTCATTAAGTAATATTACAATCAGTCCAATTTAGGACATTTCTAATAGTGATTAAGTACTACATTCATACTAAGGATTGTCTTCGAAGGGTAAAGGTGACATGTTTGCATTTGGATTGATTGATTTTGATTCTCTACTTGTTACACCAATCTTCAATTTGCGTTTGGCGGCCTATGGATGCAATTTCGGGATCTAAGTGAGAGGATAGGATGGCTGTGTCATCAGCGTACGTTGCTAGGAAGGTATTAGGGCAAACAGGAATATCAGCCGTGTATATATTGTAGAGGATAGGACCAAGGACGTTACCCAAGATCTACGCACTCCCTGGGTATTATACTGAGTTATTTCCACGGTTCTTACCTATTCCAAACCTTAAAAATCTGGTGCGGGCAACACACGACTTTCACTTACCTCCATTTTCAAAACCAATAAAAGAATTTTCAAATACAGTAGAGATAAAAATACGTGAAATTATTAAGGAATTAATCAAATTGAATTTATATAGAAACATGTGTTTTATTAAAAAATATATTATATTTTATCTAAAATAATCAGTTAGTTTTATGTTCGTTTCATCACTCTCTATTAACTTTTAAAAGCTTGTGTATGAGATGATATTTTTTCTAAAATCTTTAGCTTTCCAACGGTATATCATACATGTATATTACTGCTCTTATGTTGAAAAACGAAAAATTGCATTAAAAAAATATTGTTTCTGTTTTCTCCTTTAGTTGGGTATCGAATTTATTCAATTTATATTTTTACCTTTTTTTCATCAGCGTTAACAAGCTAATCTAGTTATTATTATTGAATCTACAAAATTAAAGGTACTTTAGAAGAAGACAATTTAAAATATCGGCATTTAAGCCCTGTAAGACCATTGTTATCCAAATAAAACCTATATGATATTAAAGCCCATTTAATTTTAAATCGATATAGCGAGTTTAATCAAAATCGTCGGAACCGTTTTTGAGAAAATCGAAAAAAGGTGCAAAATGCATAATATAAAGTGCCTCTTCTGGTAAGCTCATTTTGATGAAAAAAGTTTTGTCACGTCTCGGGCGTATAGTTGTCTTAAATATGAAATTTCAGTTTTATAGGACTTACCGTTTCCGCCCGGGAGTTACCACACACACACACACACACACACACACACACACACACACACAGACCTTTTTGCGGGACTTGGTTATTTGGACTCAGGGGACCCTAAAACGTGTATTTCCGTTGAAAACTGGAATTCGAAAATTTTCACGATCGCAATACTTCCCCTTACTATTTATAGTAAGTGAAAGTAAAAATAGAAAACCTTCCCACATAACTGAGCTCCTCACCCTCCGCTCTGACATCCATTCGTTATACACCCCATCTTATAGAACTGCATCCTTTTACAAATCCTTTTTCGTCCGCTCCTCATTATTTTGGAATTCCTTGCCTATCTCTATCCGTAAGACCGTCTCCCTCTCTTCTTTCAAACATCAACTCTTCCATTACCTACTTGAATCCCAATCTTCCGTTCAATTGTAAATATAGATATATAAGTATATGTATAGTGTATATAAGTATGCAAAGATATGTAGATGTATTATATTTGTCGCTGTTTTTTTATTTTAAAATAACTGGACAATGGGCAATTTTTCGCTTTTATTGTTCTTGTTCTAAGGGTACTTGGTCCCAGAATAAAGATTTTGTTTGTCATTTCGTTTCACTCCCAGCGATATAGTTCCTGTTGACATATATGATAAGAAGGCGACGTAAAAGAGATCTCATTGCCATTCTTAAAGAAATTGATCATGACTAAAGTGTGCATATCCAATGGAAAGGGTATATGATATATGTTGGGTTGTGTCACATGAAATGTCCGTTTTCAAGGTAAAGGATTTTTATTAAAAATACGATATGAAAAAAAGATAATTTTATTCGAAGTATTCACCTTCTTTTTCTACACATTTTTTCCAACGTGACACCAAAGTTTTTATCCCCGAACTGAACAACTCTGAGCTTTGAAGTAAAACAAAATCTGAAAACGCACTTTTCACTTGATCATCATTTTCAAAAAGTTTTCCTTTGACGAAGTTGTCTATATTCCTGAACATGTGGTAATCTGTTGGAGACAAGTCGGGAGAATATGGTGGGTGCGGAAGAACTTCGTAGCCCAGTTCTTTCAGTTTTTGCAAGGTATGTTTTGAAACGGGGTATTGCTGCCCTCAGTGAGATCATGAGGTACCCATGTATCGAGCTTTTTTACTTTCCCAATACACTTTAAATGTCTGGAAACGGTAGATGCACTTGCATTTAGTTGTGCTGAGGGTCCTTAAACTGTTTGGTATCAGTTTCCTTCTACTGTATGTTTGAGGACACCGTTGTCTATTTCGGACGGAGGTCTTCCTCGGGGCAAACTAACTAGCAAACCAACGGCGAATGGTCCGTTCATTAACACTCACTTCACCAAACGCCTTGCAAATATTTCTAGCGGCCTCAGCTGCTGAATGGCCGATTTTAAGCTCGTACAAAAATATTACTCGAAATTTGCGTGTTTTTATGTTCATATTTGAAGGTATACTAAAAGGTGGGTAATTGATTGGGAAGCTAATGTTTATAATACAAAGGTAGAGGATTAGTAACATTCGGAAGAAAACAACAGAGACCTGCAAAATCCTTTATGTATTTCAGAAACTATAAAAACGGACATTTCATGTGAAACAATCCAATACATAACATAAGATGGATGTATACTATCTTATTAGTGCAATTCTTTTTCTGATTATCACTGCTTTAAAAATATATTTTTCTGTTAAGCGATCACATGTTGGATGAGGTATTCCTACAAGGCGGTGATGAAGAGGCTTGACACAAAGAGCAGAAAATAGGAGGGCCAAGACATTGACCTGCCCTAACGCAATTGTCGCCTCTAACTGAGGAAACGAGCTAACGTTAAAGTGATCAGTCTTTTCATCGATTCAACTTTGTTTGCTCTATTAACTTAGTCACTGTAATTTTGCAGCTAATCAATTTAAATCCCCTCCCGAGGGTCATTCAGGTGGTGGGTTCACGAGAGAAAGAGTGAAAATATCTCCTCTCAGAAAAAAACAGGATAAATACATTCGACAGATTTATAATCGGTCATCACCTACATATATAAAAATGAATCCTTATCTTTCTTGGCCATGGCATCACTTTTTGTATGAAACAGGTTTTTAGAAAACAAAAAAAAATTAATAATATATTATTCACTATAACAAACTCAGAATAGGACACTCACGACTAACGCACCAACATTTACTGACTAGAACACCAAGACTTTACTGTGAACAGTGTAACGTACCAATCACTATAAAACACTTACTGACTGACTGCAGGCAACTGATAGGTGTCGACCTTCCATATCATTTAAATACTCTATTAAATGACAACAGTACACACATCCCACATTTATTTGATCATTTAAAAAGAAATAAATTATATGAATCCATCTAATGCCCCGAAGTATACTGATTTTTATTTTATCATGAATAATTATTTATTCATGCTAATATTTTGATATTAATTTATTGAATAATTTATGCTTAATATTTTGATTTTTTTTCTTCCAGTTGTATTTTTATTGCAATTAAATTATGTTTATCACTCCATTAATTAACCTTCTCCATATTCCTACCTACCTTTCATACCTACCTTCTCAATCTATATAACTATGAACTGTTATTGGTATAATATTTGAAATAGCAATATTTTACGTCGGCAAACATCACCTATGTTGTGGATTGCCTGTATCAATAAAATAAATAAATAAATATATTATTCACCAAGTTGACTTGTAGAATCATGCATCAAAATCTTGAATAAATTGTCAAAAAAAAAAAAAAAAAATTAAAATATAAATAATTCCAAAATATACTTATACTTCTAACATATAATTATCACTTAGATTTATCGGCTTTTCATCACTATTTGTTAACTTTTAAAAGGTTTTGTACAAGATAATATTTTTTCTAAAATCTTTAGATTTCCAACGGTGTATTATACGTGTAATATTACTGTACTTAAGTTAAAAAACAAAATATTGCATTAAATAAATATTTTTTCGGTTTTATCCTCAAGTTGTTTTTCAAATTCACTCAACATGCGTAATTAGGTGTTATTTATCAATGCTAACAAGATTATATGGTTATTTTTATATAATCTATAAAATTAAATGTAGTTTAAAGGAAGAAAATTTATAATATCGCCATTTAAGAGCTGACAAACTATTTTAATCAGAATGAAATCTACATGATATTAAAGCCTATTTAATTTTACATCGATATAGGGAGTTTAATCAAAATCGTCGGAACCGTTTATGAGAAAATCATAAAAAGGTGCAATATGCATTGTATAAAGTGGCTCTTTTGGTTAGCTGATTTTGATGAAAACATTTTGTAACATCTCGGGCGTATAGTTGTCTTAAATATGAAATTTCAGTTTCATAGGACTTTTTGTTTCCTCCCAGGAGTTACCACACACACAGAGGCGGGACTTGGTTATTTGGTCTCAGGGGACCCTAAAACGTGCATTTCCGTTAAAAGCTATAAGTTGAAAATTTTCAAGATCGCAATACTTTCCCTTACTATATATAGTAAGGGAAAGTAAAAACTGGTTTCGTCTATACTGGTCGTGTTTTAACATGTTTAATAGCACACATCATTGCTTATTATTTATTCCGAATTTATCCAACCTTTACTATATGTTCGGCCGCTGCTATTCTAGTACAGCGGTGGCCCCGGTGAACTGCATTAATTAATTTATTTTAGGTGTGTACGAACTGTATTTTACAATATCATTAGAGTCTATTTCCAAAGGTATCATGTTTATCAATTAGCTAAATTTTAAATAATTGAAAGACATATATTTAAATAGCATTACAAATCTACATTCTGGTTTATTTATATACGAGATGAACTACAATTGTCAATATTAATTGAAATAAAATCAATATCTTGGGGTCAAGTCCTCTTTGAATAAACACAATGAAAAAATGGAAATACTTATGGTTTAGTATTTTTAACAAAATAAAATATCAACTATTCAAATATCTATAAATCTTTGCAAATTTACACACACACATATCTACATACATTTTTACTATATTTTACAATGAAACGGATGATTGAGATATTAGTAGATATTGGAAGAGCTGATGTTTGAAGGAAGAAAGAGAGTTGGCTTTATGGATAGAGATAGGCAGCGAATTCCAGAACGAGAAACGATTTGTGAAGGGATGCAGTTTTATGTGATGGGGTATAAATATTTATTGATTGGATTCTGGTATGTAACGAATAGATATCAGAGCCCAGTTAACGAGTGAGGAGCTCAGTTAGGTAGGAAGGTTTTCTATTTCGTAATTTTTCGAATAGGTAAGAACCAAGGAAATATTGTAATCTGAGTTGTAAAATGTACACACAACTTGACAAACCTGCTTACAGTTCCTTATTTCAACATGAAATTTCTGGAAAATATGAAAGATTGAAAAATTCCTCTCTTCCTCTTTGGTATCGAATGAGATCGGTTATTTCTGAGTTGGTGCAGCATCATTTTACAAAACCAGAGAAAAAGCGACCATCATGGACAGTGTCACCTCCTCCCGTCAACTGTGAAATGTTAAAAGTTTCCGAGGAAAATAAGCGTTCCCCACAAGAAATATCTCAAACATTCTTACAGAACTTAATAAATATCAGTATAACAAAATCATTTATACCGATGGTTCCAAAACAATTGAATCGACGTCGTGCGCTGTATTAGACGGAGACCAAATTCACAAGTACAAACTTGTAGTGTTTGTACTGCCGAATTAACAGCTATTCTAAAAGCAGTTCATCTAGCCAGAACAACATTAGAAAATTCAGTATTCATTTTTTCTGACCCATTCAGTGCTCTCAAGTTATTTTAAATCCCTTCTCAGCAAACCTTATTGTACATCTGAGAAACAATGTAATTCTGAGTTTCTTGAAATCCTGATATGGTTTTTGTATATTGTTCCATGGAATTTTTAATTGTTAAAATTTCTGAATTGGTAGTTGTCGCAGAGCTGATTAATAGATCTATTTTTTCTTCCAGACTTGACCTGGTTAGAGAGCTTTCCGCCATTATTTAAAGTTGAACAATGTAGAGAGATAGATGAAAAAAACTTAATGAGTCAATATAAATAAATAAATTATATACAGCTGGTTGAATAAATGAATATAGTGTGTTCTAACAGCTGATGGCATTAAGTTTAACTCTGTCATGCAAAACTTACGTAGTGGTGGGGGTCGACATGATATCTCTTGCCAATGTGATAAGGACTGCAAACTCTCCGGGAAAGCCTATTTCTTATTCAACTCCTTGTTCCTTCTACACTAATCACAGTTCTATGTAAATTCGTAGGCGCACAGATCAATACAAATTACAGTATTGTTCAAAATATCAGATTTCTAGAGAAATGTATGCCCTCGCTAGCTCGTAGTGAATACAGATACGATGTTTCACCAAAGAGCCAGACTCTTCTACATCTTTATTTACACCTGTTAGAAGAAGTCTGACAATCGGCAAATTTGTTGGAAAAATGTAAGATCAGACATGGTAGGCATGGGGAAGTAAAGTAAGGTGGGACTTCTCAAAAAAAAAAAAAAAAAAAAAAAAAAAAAAAAAATATATATATATATATATATATATATATATATATATATACGTATATATATATATATATATATATATATATATATATATATATATATATATATATATATATATATATATATATATATATATTGGGTTCCCAGCCATTCCGGAATATCAGGGAATGAGGAAGTCGACAAAGCAACAACAGAGGCACATTCGCTAGAAGAAATAACGCCCTCTTTTATCTCATCATCTGAGCAGTTTCAGTCAATAAACGCGAAGATAATAGACGAATGGCAACAGTCTTGGACCGCTCTTGAAAACAACAAATTGAAAAATGTCAAACCGACCATCAGCTGCTGGGTCTCATCATCAAGGAAGTGCAGGCGTGAGGAACACTGTACGCTCGCCAATCGGGTAAAAAAAAAAAAAATTAGTTTTTATAATTTTTTTCTGTAATCTAGGATCCCAAAGGTTAAATATGGACAAAATTCATAATTTTGTCCACCTAAATCGGTCATATTGTGGAAATATGGATTTTTTTTTATTCATTATTCAGATTCTATATGTTTTAAAACGTAAGCCATCAAATTTTAAGGGAGAGTATTTTTTTTTGGTCGATGTCAAGAGTTCATTATTGAAAATAATAATGTTTCAAACGGCTCCTCTGTTTTGTTCATCGGCTCAGTTTTCGGGTCTGAATAAGGAATCATTTTAAGCTGAACAATATGTTTGTTTGTTTGTTTATTTATGTAACGTCACTTTACGGTACTGTGGCTAATCGAACGATGCTGCAGTGGGAGTCCTAAATTTTGCTATCCAGGTTTTATTAGGAAAGGAATCTTTAACGAGTAGAGGTTCGGGACCACCTTTTAACGTCCCATCCGAAGGACGGCATAACTAAGGATTTTTTAATCCCATTAAAAAATACTTGGACCTCCTGCGGGTATGAACCAGTGACCTTTGGCATAGTAGGCTGCTATGCTAGCCACCCAGCTACAGGTTATCCTGTCATGTATGATATATATTTGATAACAAGGTTTGAATTTTACTTTCACTTACTATAAATAGTAAGGGGAAGTATTGCGATCGTGAAAATTTTCGAATTCCAGTTTTCAACGGAAATACACGTTTTAGGGTCCCCTTAGTCCAAATAACCAAGTCCCGCAAAAAGGTCTGTTGTGTGTGTGTGTGTGTGTGGTAACTCCCGGGCGGAAACGGTAAGTCCTATGAAACTGAAATTTCATATTTAAGACAACTATACGCCCGAGACGTGACAAAACGTTTTTTCATCAAAATGAGCTTACCAGAAGAGGCACTTTCTACCATGCATTTTCACCTTTTTTCGATTTTCTCCAAAACGGTTCCGACGATTTTGATTAATCTCGCTATATCGATTTCAAATTTTATGCGCTTTAATACCATGTAGGTTTTATACTGATTAAAATGGTCTGACAGGGCTTAAATGCCAATATTTTAAATTTTCTTCTTCTAAAGTACCTTTAATTTTGTAGATTCAATAAAAATAACTATATTATCTTATTAACGCTGATGAAAAACAGGTAAATATATAAATTGAATAAAGTCGATACCCAACTAAAGGAGAAAACAGAAAAAATATTTTTTTAATGGAATTTTTCGTTTTTGAACATAGGAGCAGTAATATACATGTATGATATAACGTTGGAAAGCTAAAGATTTTAGAAAAAATATTATCTCATATAAAAGCTTTTAAAAGTTAATAGAGAGTGATGAAATGAACATAAAACTAACTGATTATTTTAGATAATAATATAATAGATTTTTTAATAAAACACATGTTTCTATATAAATTCAATTTAATTAATTCCTCAATAGTTTCACGTATTTTTATCTCTAACTGTTTTTGAAAATTCGTTCATTGATTTTAAAAATTGAGGTAAGTGAAAGTCGTGTGTTGCCCGCACCAGATTTGTTTTCTCTCATAAAGCTCAATAAGAAGAGAAGACGTATTGAATTACTGATAGAGATAAATGATGGGTGTAGTTATGAATGATCACTTCACTAGCTCCACTCTCCCTATTCCTCTAAGAGATGGCCTATAAATATCTGCGGACCTGATTAAGATTCAGCTGGAAGTCCTCCTATGCAATATCCAGGGGCTGAAGAGCGATCTCCTGGATGTGGAATGCAGTCGCTAGCTGGAGTTGGTTATTGGAATCCAGGCGGCTCTGCGGATTTATTAAGACTCAATCTGGGGCGACTGGGATCATATCGTCCCAAAGACGTGCCCCATCCTCCTGTCTTTTGCTTGCGGGGATTCATTGAGTGTCCCTCAGGAATATGGAATGACGGAGATTCCAGCGAATAGAGGGCATTCCAGGACCATTGTGAGAATTCTTAAAATACAGCAGGTTGGAAGTAGGTTAGATTAGGTCGGGAATAAAGCTAATAAACTAGATTTATGTTTCAGCTTTTTGAACCATTGTTGCAAAATATGTTTTTATCAATAATAGAGTTTTAGGTAATTATAGTTTAAATAATTTTTTTCATAAGAAAATTCTGAATTATCACACCAAATAGTAAATTTAATACTCTTCGATTTTTGAAAACTTCATTAATTTAACTTTTGAACTTCAAATTAATGATCATCTTCACAGTTCAGTATTTCTAATTATCTAAAATTAAAACAGTTTGATCTGTTGTAGAAGACACAGAAAGTATTTTCTGTAAAAAGGTTGTTCCACAGGATAATTCATACCGTTTATTAGTTGAAAGAAAGCAAAAAAATGTCCCGAAAATTTTGAATGAATTATTTTCGTTGAGAAAACATTTTATCAATAGAATAGAAAATAAATATTTTTTTTTTTTTTATTTATTTATAGTAATTTACAACTGTACTAAAGAATACAATAGGTAAATATGTAGAAAATAAAAAGTCAAGAAAATTTCTTGAGAAAGAACCACCCAGTGGTAGCACTTCACTATTTTAAGATAGTAGGTCCCGAAGCCACCTTCTTTTCAGTACCCTTGGAGGGTTATCAGGGATATCTAAGGAAGATAAATTACGGACAATTGGATTCGTATGGGCAGAGAGCTTAGAATGGAAAGAGGAGTATCTATCAAGGGCTATGCCTGCAACAAATGGGAGTTGATTTGTGACAAAATAAGGAGAATTCAGAATTTTGCGAAGGATTTTGGATTGTAAGGACTGGATGCGGGAGGAATTAGATGGTTTCGTAGAGCACCACACAGCTAGGTTCCATATGTCCAAATAGGTCTGATAATTGTGATGTAGATGAGTCTTTTGTAATATACTGGAAGTTTTGAACGTTTGTCCAGTAAGTGTTGTAGTAATCGATATCTTCTATCAGTTTCTTGTCGTTTCAGTCTTGTGTGAGAAGAAAATAAATATACTGTTGGAAAAAAAAAAAAAAAAACCTGTACCACTACAACCCACTGGAGGGTCTTGGGCTTAGTACATATAGATTCGTACTGTTTCAAGGCCAACGGCCGTTCAATGAGGTGATTAGGCCTTAATCTTTTTTTCAAATCATTATATTAATTATCAGCCGCCAGGTTTTTCCCCAATAATTTTGGGTGCCCACTTTATAGAGGCTGGGTCTGCCCCAGGAGGGTCTCCATACCCTAGGGTCGCCCCCCGACTGAATTAACAGAATAAATAATATTCTGCCATAGCCGGGATTCGAACCCAGGACCCGGAGCACAGCAGACTAGCGCTCTATCCACTAGACCACGCCGCTCCCTATACTGTTAGAAAGCTAAAGATTATAGAAACAATAGCATCTTCAATGAAATGTTTTGGAAGGTAATGTAAAGTGATAAATATACAGGGTCTAAAAATAAGTAATTATTGTACGGAACAATTTTATAATGTTTTATTATTTAATCTAAAACATAAGTTTCCAACGAAACTAAATATAACTATTTAAACTGTTTTCAACTGTAGCTTGATATAATATTTATTGAGTTCAATTAAAAATCGAGGAAAGTGAAAGTTTTGTGTTAGCGGCACCAGAATGTTTAAAATATTACGAAGATATTGTGTTTTATTTTGGGCTAACGCTTAATTTTACTAGAACTGTCACATTTAGTAACGTGAATGCCACAATTTTACATTGGTGATATGGTAGTTATAACTATAAAAATTACTGCACCACAGGTGACTCTAGATTTTAAGGTTTTCTAGACAAGAGAATAGATATATCCCTTTTCTTCTTCTTCTAGTTTCTGGTTGCTACAATATTATACTCTAGTAATTCCTACCTTTTGTCGGCACTTATAACTCGCAAACTTGTAATAAGTTTGTACTTCACCTCTATAAACCTCTTTTCTCCTTCTGGACGGTAAGCAAAGTTGGGAAAAACTAAATAAATAAAAATCTTGTGTGTGTGTCATTAAAATAATGCATTATAGTCAAATCCTATTACTTTCACTTACTATATATAGTAAGGGAAAGTATTGCGATCGTGAAAATTTGCGAATTCCAGTTTTCAACGGAAATACACATTTTAGGATCCCCTGAGCCCAAATAACCAAGTCCTGCAAAAAGGTGTGTGTGTGGGTGTGTGTTGGTTTAACTACCGGGCTGAAACGGTAAGTCCTATGCATCTGAAATTTCATATTTAAGACAAATACACGCCCGAGACGTAACAAAACATTTTTCATCGAAATGAGCTTACCAGAAGAGTCATTTTATACCTTGCATTTTGCACCTTTTTTCGATTTTCATTAACACTGGTCCGATTAAAGATTTTGATTAAACTCGCTATATCGATGTAAAATTAAATAGGCTTTAATATCATGTAGGTTTTATTCTGATTAAAATAGTCTGACAGGGCTTAAATGCCGATATTTTTTTCTTCTATAGTAACTTTAATTTTGTTGGTTCTATCAAAATAACTATATCATCTTGTTAGCACTGATGAAAAACAGCTAAATATGCATGTTGAGTGAATTTGAAAAGCAACTAAAGGAGAAAACTGAAAACATATTTTTTTAATGCAATTTTTCGTTTTTGAACATTATAACAGTAATATACATGTATGATATACCGTTGGAAAGCTAAAGATTTTAGAAAAAAATATTATCTTATACTCAAGCTTTTAAAAGTTAATAGAGAGTGATGAAAAGAAGATAAAACTAATTGATTATTTTAGATGATAATATAATTGATTTTTTAATAAAACACGTGTTTCTATAGAAATTCTATTTAATTAATTCCTTTATAGTTTTAATACTTTTTACCTCTAACTGTATTTGAATATTTTTTAATCGATTTATAAAACGGAAGTAAGTAAAAGACTTGTGTTGCCCGCACCAGATTTTTTTTTAAGTAATTCTTCTAAATTAGTTATAAGAACATTTATTGCAAATACATGGCTACTCGTTTTATTTTAATTGATTTAATATTGGTTCTCAATTCTTAACATTTTATCCTACAGACCTATTAGTCTACTCCCCATCCTCTCAAAAATAAAAAAAAAAAGCTCCTTCTAAAACGAATTCTGCCTATATTAGAATCTCACAACCTTCCTTCCCACCAGTTTGGTTTCCGTCCTCATCATTCCACTGTTCAACAAGGACTTCGAGTTGGAGACCATATTTCCTCAGCCCTCGAATGCAAAGAGTATTATCCTGGTGCGTTTCTGGACATAGCGCAAGCTTTTGACGGGGTATGACACGCTGGATTACTCTTCAAGCTTAAAACGCATTTACCCCAGTCTCTCACCTCATCTAAGATCCTATCTCTCAAACCGCTCCTTTCAAGTTCGCTGTGGTGTAGAATTTTCCAACGTTTATCCCGTTGAAGCTGGTGTTCCTCAGGGCAGCGTCCTGGGGTCCGTTCTCTACATCCTTTAAACCCCTGATATTCCTAATCATCCTGACACCTTTCTGGCAACATTTGCAGACAACACCGCCATCCTATCATCCAGTTCCGATCCCGAAACAGCATCTTTAATCCTGCAAAGACACCATTGTCTTATAGAAGACTGGTGTAATGCTTGGCGCATAAAGATGAGCGAAGCCAAATGCAAACCCGTAGTAACCTTCACTCTTCGACGAAACTCCTGTCCGCCAGTTTACTTCAATTCCATTCCGATTCCTCTTTCTGATACAGTCCGCTATCTTGGCTTACTACTTGACAAAAGACTGACGTGGAACCCACATACAAGACTTAAAAGAAAAGATCTCAATCGACGATTCGGACAGTTATACAGACTATTAAACAGAAAATCTGAACTTACAGTTGACAACAAATTATTAATTTATAAGACAATACTGAAGCCCACCTGGATCTACGGACTTGAACTGTGGGGGACAGCTAAACGTTCTAACATCAAACGCATTCAATCCTTTCAATCCAAAGTCCTGCGAATAATAGTAAATGCTCCTTGTTATGTATCCAACTATACCTTGCACCACGTCCTTAATGTTCCATTTATTTAAGACCTGATTCCATCCAAATTTTTCAAATTCCACCAGTACCTCATTTATCATCCTAATCCTCTAGCAGGATCCCTATCCAGCTCCACCAACCATACAACCCACCTAGAAGGTTGAAACGGCAGTGGCCCCGAGATATATTATAAATATTTATGCTGGAGTTCTGACACTGGTCAGATTCTCCTCTCTAGTGCGGTGCGATTGAGGCTATGGCGCCCTCACTTAGCTTCCGCTGGCTCTCACCAGTGATGCGGCTGAGAGGGAGGCGCTGGGATCCTTTGGACTCTGATGTCCCACCACTTGTGGAAGGACAAGCCCCGTCCGGGGTTCCCTAGCTGATTGTAAATATTGTACATACGTATAAATGTGAAATGTTTTGTTTCTTTGTTTATTTATTTGTTAACTAAATTTATTAGTATTTATTTTATCTACAATTTTCGTTATTGTATACGTTTATTTAGTTTGGTCTCATTTTATGTAATTTGACATTTCTTTTGTTTATATTATAAATATTGTATGAATGGGATCCTTTAGCAATATTATTATTGTCCAGTGTGACAAACTGTAATACATACGAATAAAAAAAAAAAAAATTCCTAAAATTATCAAATTGGTCTGTTTTTTAACGAACAGAAGACATTCTCCTTCCAGTGTACCTATTTATACCTACATAGATACATACATTTAGGTATTTTTATATTAATTTTTTATTTCCAGATCGGCTGCTTGAGCCATACATGTTTTTTTTTCATAATAGAATAATATTTAGGTATAATAATACTATAATGATAGGCTATTAAAGTTGTTGATCTCGAATCCTAGTTCAGTCACTACTGTAGTCAATATCTTGTAATCTAATAACTGTGATACATGTTTATGCACTATGAAAATAACATTTCTCTAAACGTTGCATGATTTTAGTTCATCATCAGTTAAGCAGAGAGAATGGGATTGCCTTGGAGATTCCAGAATCCGAGAGCTAGGCGGAACAATCAGCTTTCGGAAATGAAAAATTAAGATTTAATACGTGAGAACTCCGGAAGATTACCCTTACCCTCCGTCGGAAACCTACCGCATTCTGTCCTTCATTACGTTTTCAGTTTCCATATAAATTTTGATTCGGAATCTCTCCCAAGTTAGGAATACGGTGAGCTCGGATTTCGGTTCAGTCTTGTTCTTTTTTTCAACGTATGTTTTCTCCTCCCTCAGTAATGCTGAACTATATCTATAAAAATATATTTCAGATTAATAATATTTATTTATTTACAAAGTACACTGAATACAAATATGTTTTGTGATTTAGTAAGAATAGGTGTTTTTGGATTCAAAATCAAGAATTTATACGATTATCAAGTGTCATGGCCGATTGTCAAGTTTACTATGTGTGTCGCTCTGTCTTTCTCACTGTATAACTTACGTGTATGGAGTTGACCAGCAGTCAGCCTTTACAAAAAGTTTCCTCTGTTGAACGTTTTCACTTTACACCTATAAACATTGAGGTTAGTGCTCTTATTTTAATAGCCAGCTCACTGAGCAGTGTCACTTGGGCTAACTGACGTGGCAGTTAATCCCTACAGACTCTTATCAGCCAGCACTCCAGGTTCACGGTCGCGGCACTAGGAATCTACCTGCCACCGTCCTGAGTTCGTATCCCGGGATAACCTAGAAATCTTTTTTTTTCTTAGAATATTTTTTTTAAATTTCTTTAAAATGTTTTTTTTATTAATTGTATATAGTTATGTACATAATTTAATTTTTAAGGAGTTATTTAATTTTTGTTATTAATATTTAGAGGGTATATAATTTTTTTTTTTTCTATATCTTATTTTTTTTCTTTAATAGGTGTTTTTTTTTATTTTTATTTGTTATATTAATATATATAAACATACTTATATGGTAATCATTTAATAGGGGAATTTTCTTTTTTCATTTTTTTTTTCTTATACATAAACATTATGTCTGACGCGAATTCAGTGATGGACACAGACAATGAAACTCCGTTCAGTGAGATTAGTGAGACTGATTCGCAGTACCTGACTAGAAGGACGCGGCAAAAACGCCATAGGAACGTACAGCCAAATTCTGGTAGTAATTCACCGAATAAGAAAAAAAATAAAAAAGCCAAAGCTAAGCAAAATTGCCCTCCAGAAAACCGAAGTACACCTTCAGCCAACACTCAACCAACCAAAACTGCCTCCACATCCGCACTTTCCAGCAACAACGTTGCAGCCATCAATAATATGTCATCAACATCCTCTACACCCCGTGAATTCAATGAGCCTGAGCCACCACCCATATACGTCAATAATATTCAAAATTTCTTTAAGTTTGGCCAAGAAATATCTGCACTCATAGGACAAACTAACTTCCAATGCTTCGCGAGATTAAAAGACGTTAAGATCAACACTACTACCAAAGAGAACTATAAAAAACTCGTCAAATATTTAACAGAGAAACACTATGAATTTCACTGTTATCAGCTAAAAGAAGATAAACCCTACCGCGTTGTTTTGAGGGGTCTCCACAACACCACCCCCACAGAGGCCATCAAGAAGGATATAGAAGAGTTAGGATTTAGCGTGCGACATGTTTCTTGTGTCATTCATCCCTCAGAAAAGTTCCCTTTACCATTATTCTTCGTAGACCTGGAGCCTGCTACTAATAATCCAGAAATATTTAAAGTAAACAGGCTTGTTTACTCCTGCATAAAATTTGAAGAGCCAAGGCAGAGAGATGACATAGTACAGTGTACAAACTGTCAAAATCTTGGACACACAAAAGGCTACTGTCATCATCCAGCCAGATGTGTCAAATGTGCTGGCCCACACGCCTCTAGCAATTGTTTGAAACCTCGGGACACCCCAGCAAAATGTGCGCTGTGCAGTGAAGGTCATCCTGCTAGCTATAAAGGCTGCATAGTGTACAAAAATATGCTGAGACAAAAGATCCTAAACATATCCTCTAGAACCCTACAGAAGACCTCCAGCACTACTAATGAAGCACCCGGCCCTTCAACCAGGACTACTCCGATCATCCATCGAGCTCCAGGAGGCAGCGTGTATCAACCACCACCAAGCTCCAATACCTCCGCCTATTCTGCAATAACCACAAAACCTCTGCCCCGACCTCAATCGCCTCAAGATTCCACTTCACAGCCGCAGACATCCCATCCTCAACCCCCGATCTCCTCTCATCACCGTCAGACCATACATTCACAGCCTCAGAGAACTCATTCTAAACCTCTTAACTCTCACCCTCAGTCAAAAATACCCATAAATGATCCAAAACCTGCTTCTCTGAGAGTCAAGTTACCGCCACTAATCTCTCCACAGACCAATCCCAAACATCCACCTGCATTAATCACTGCAGTTCAGGACAATCTTTCATTTGAAGCTCCATTACCTGCTGAATCTCAAAGAATAATCTTACCCACACCAAAACAGATTAATCCTTTAATCCTAAACACCCCTTCCTACCCCAATCCTAACCAACCTCCAACTGACATAACATCTATTCTTTCATCCTTTCTTCTAGACCTCCAAAACACAATCAAACCACTCATCAATCTCCTTACAAGTCTCCTATCACAGTTCCCGATTAATTTCCCTAGATGAATAAGCAGACCCTAGCTATTCTCTTATGGAATTCCAATGGTCTGATTAATCACAGAGACGAACTTGACATCTTTCTTCACGACAATAACATAGACGTTGCCCTTGTGACTGAAACACATTTCACACCTCATTCACACTTTTACATACGCGACTACATCACATACAGATCAGATCACCCTGACAAAACATCCCACGCTGGCTCTTGTATCCTTATTCACAATTCCTTAACTCACTCCCTAATTCCTTCTACTCCAACTGACGCCATCCAATCGACTTCGCTTGCCTTATCCTGCCGTCCATTTAACATAACCATCTCAGCTGTATATTGCCCTCCTAGGATTTCCCTCTCCTCTAACCAACTCGATTCCTTATTTCAGTCCTTTGGTCCGCGCTTCATTGCTGGGGGAGATTACAACGCCAAAGATCAACGGTGGGGATGCCGAACATCCAACGCTCGTGGCCGGATTCTCTCCCAAGTCACCACTTCCAACAGCTATTCAGTCTTATCACCTAAAAATCCTACTTACTGGCCTACTTCCCTGAAAAAGCGCCCTGATATTCTGATATATTCGTCACATCCCAAATTCCCACCTTTCAATCAACAGTAACATCCTTAGACGACCTCTCCTCAGACCATAGCCCAGTTCTGCTTCTCCTGCATTCAAACCCTATTCCTAAATCCTTCCCTCCTTCATTGATCACAGGACATGTTGACTGGGACAACTTTCGCTCTCATCTAGAAAACGAACTTGACTTAAAGATTCCGCTAAAGACAGAACAACAAATTAACTCTGCTATAGAAAAACTGACAAGAACAATAGGTATTGCAATTAGTAACAACTCAACACGTCCCAAAAATAATTATTCCCGCGACACTAACTTACCGCCTCATATTCGAAAATTATTAACAGAGAAACGGCGAGCAAGGGCTAAGTGGCACAGGTCCAGATACCCATCCGACAAAACATACTATACTCACCTAACTAACAAACTCAAAACTGAAATTAGAAAATTCAAAATGCAAACTTTTCAGGACTTCACAGAAAACCTAAGACCAAATGACAAATCTTTATGGACAACTACCAAAAATCTGCTCAAATTCAAAACTTTTAATCACCCACTCCTTACCGAATCTTCTACCTGGTCTCGATCAGATAAAGAAAAAACTCAAATATTTGGTGAACACCTTTCCAAAATATTTAATCCACATCCTGAAATCCTTAATCCGACCCATATCGACCATATTGAAGCAGAACTAGCTATTCCACTCCAAATGTCCCCACCTCCTAAAGCCTTTCATCCTTCTGAAATAATTAACGTTATCCATCAGTTACGTATTAAAAAAGCACCTGGTCATGATCTCATCACATCCTTTATCCTTAAACAGCTACCTCGAAAGGCTATCCTCTACCTCACTTATATCTTTAATGCCACCCTCCGAACCACCTATTTTCCTGAACCTTGGAAAATGTCAATAATCAAAATGATCCCAAAACCTCAAAAGCCTCCTGAACATCCATCCTCATACCGTCCGATCTCCCTTTTACCTATCATGGGCAAGATTCTAGAAAAACTCATTTTAAAGCGCCTTTACCCGATCCTAGAAATGCATCACGTCATTCCTGACCACCAGTTTGGATTTCGGACATCCCACTCTACAATTCAGCAATGCCACCGTGGGGTGGATGTTATATCCTCCACATTGGAGCGAGGAATGTTTTGCACGGGTGCTTTTCTCGACGTGGAACAAGCGTTCGACCGAGTCTGGCACCCAGGACTCCTTTATAAACTCCGTCAATTCCTTCCCGCAACATACTTCCTCATAATCCGTTCCTACCTCACTAATAGAACCTTTCAAGTAAATTATAACCTTTCCTACTCTTCCATAATTTCTCAGTCTGCAGGTGTACCTCAGGGTAGTATCTTAGGTCCCATCCTTTATACGGTATATACAGCTGATATCCCACTCCATCCTAGCACTGTCCTCACAACTTACGCGGATGACACTTGTGTGTTATCCGTCCATAACGATCCAACCGCTGCATCCCAAATCCTTCAGTCCCACATCACAGCCATTGAGGAATGGTGTCGGAACTGGAGGATTAAAATAAATCCTAAAAAATCCCATCAAATAACCTTTACCCTTCGTCGAAAACCGATGACCTCCTGCCCTACCGTATCCTTTAATAATACGCCACTCATACCTGTTGAACAAATCCGATACCTAGGACTCCATCTTGACAAACGTCTTACATGGAACCCTCACACGAGACTAAAACGACAGGAAACTGCCCGTAGATACAGATTACTACAACACTTACTAGACAAACGTTCAAAACTTCCAATTCACTACAAAAAGCTCATTTATATCACTGTCATCAGACCAATCTGGACATATGGAATCGAGCTTTGGGGCTCTACTAAGCCATCTAATTCCTCCCGCATCCAATCCTTACAATCCAAAATCCTTCGCAAAATCCTAAATGCTCCTTATTTCGTCACAAATAAAATCATCCATAACGACCTTAATATCCCATTTGTGGCAGACCTTTCTCGAACCAGATATACCACTTTTAATTCCAAACTCCCAACTCATATAAACCCTCTTGTCCGCAACCTATCAACCTCGCATATTCCTGACAACCCTCCGAGGCGATTGAAAAGAAGATGGCCTCGGGATCTACTTACTTAAATAAACATCGAAGTACTACCGCTGGGTAGTTTCTTCACAAGCCTTATACGCCTTTTATTATAATTCATCACTTTTACTTATTGTATTTATGTAATATACAGTTGTAAAATTCAATAAAATATAATTTAAAAAAAAAAAAAAAAAAAAAAAAAAGAATTTATACCTTTGAATTATTAATACAATTTCAGCATACAGTTTAAATTTAAGTATACCGTGTTAGGTCAATGAAAATTATCTAGAATTGTCAGATTTTCATATAATTTGAAAATATTTCTTCTTTTGTATGCCTACGATAATAAACAAAAAAATAGGTTCTTAATTTTTGTCAAGTTTCCCTAAAAGTTCATTTTACAACAACAATTATTTGGAGTCTACTTTTAGGCAATTTTCCCCACCTTCAGGACTCACTACAGTATATAAAAATAAATAAAATTTACTATCACAAAAAATTATATACCAATTTAGAATTCAATTCTAGAGCAACCAACAACGTCACATACAAGTCTAATTACCTTATATATCAATTAAAATAGGATCTTTTTTTTTTTTTTTTTTTTCTTTTTTTTTTTAAGTAATACAATCTGCCACTATCTTGGGCAATAAGTATTAGAGATAAAAGAAGTCATTCATTCCATATGTACAAATTAAAACAAACAAAAAATAAAATACCTCAATAACAAATGAAAAAAAAAATAGAGAAAAAAATAAATAAAATAAAATAAATGAAATAAAAGAAAATAATTATAATCTTGGCCACATTCATACCTATATACAATATTTACATACTGCCCCTGGGAACTCCGAATCGAACCTCTGGATCCACAAATGGATGCTGAGGCACAATGTCAGGAGATTCCAGCGCCTCTCAGTCAGTCGTGTCACCAATCTAGTCAGTGGAGACTGAGTGAGGGCGCTAGAGCCACAAACTCTCAGGCATGAGTGGAGAAGTTGGCCATTGCCAGCACTCCAGTTGCGTATCTATAAGAGATCTCTCGGCCACTGCCGCCTTAACCTACGAGGAGGGTTGTAAGGATGGTTAGTACTTGATAGGGATTGTGCCAGGGGATTAGGAAGAAGAGTAAGTTTCTGGTGGAAAGTTGAGAATTTGGATGGGATGAGATCAAGGACATAAGGGATCTTGAGGTCATGGTGTAAGGTCTTGTTTGTAACATAATAGGGAGCATTGACTATTGTTCTAAGGACTTTGGACTGAAAGGATTGGATACGTTTGATGTTCGAAAATTTAGTAGTACCCCATAGTTCAATTCCGTAGGTCCACATAGGTTTGAGAATTATCTTGTAAATTAATAGTTTGTTTCCAACGGAAAGTTGTGATGTTCTGTTCAGTAGTCTATATAACTGTCCATATCTTCTGTTGAGCTCTTGTCTTTTAAGTCGAGTATGTGGGTTCCAGGTCAGTCTTTTGTCTAGTAGGAAACCCAAATACCGGACTGTGTCGGAACAGGGAAGTGGTATAGAGTTGAAATGAAGTTGTGGACAGGATTTACGTTGGAGGGTGAAGGTGACGTGCTTACTTTTGGATTGATTGACTTTGATGCGCCAATTGTCGCACCAATGTTCAATCAAGGAGAGGTGTCTTTGGAGATGGAAAGATGCTAGTTCTGGGTCTGAATGGGTTAATAGAATGGCAGTATCATCGGCAAAAGATGCTAGGAAGGTATCAGGATCTAAAGGTATATCAGCTGATAAGATATAGAGGACAGGACTTAGGACGCTTCCTTGAGGTACGCCGGCCTCGATTGGGTAACAGGTGGAGAACTCTGAACCGCTGCGGACTCTGAAGGAACGGTTAGAGAGATAGGATCATAGGATTAGATATAGGGATTGGGGTAATACGGAATTTAGTTTGAAAAGCAAGCCATCGTGCCAGACCCGGTCGAATGCCTGAGCAATGTCCAGAAAGGCACCAGTGCAGTACTGCTTCTTTTCAAGTGCAGAGGATAAATGGTCAACCACTCTTAGAGCTTGCTGTACAGTGGAGTGCCCAGAGCGGAATCCGAACTGGTGGGAAGGAATTTCAATTAACTTTAGGATCTGCTTCAGTAGGATTTTTTCCAACATTTTTGAAAGGATAGGAAGGAGGCTGATTGGTCTGTAGGATGAGGCGTTGTTGGGAGGTTTACCAGGTTTAAGAAAGGAGTGTTTCCACAACAGAGGAAAGTGGGCTATGCGGAGGATACAATTATACAGGTAAGTAATAATAATAATAATAATAATTTCTTTATTTATTCTGGGACAAGTCCCTTCAGAATAATACATATGAAAGTAAATAAAGTCTTAGATGCCTTAGAGTAATAATGGAAGAAAAAAAAATACAGTGATAAAGTAAAAAATAAATACACAAGACAAAGATAACATATAAAACCAAACTGTTGAATATAATAAATCGACTTCTCATTCTAGTTCGAGTGAGAGAAACAAAAAAAAAAAATATATATGTACATAAAACTAATTTAGATGTTAGTTAAAAAAAAAATAAAATACAAAATTATCCTTCTGTTCCTGTGCAGAGCTTTGATCAAAAAATAATTATATACAATTTCTATCTAATTAAAAAAACAAAAATAAAAACAGGAGAAAAAAAAATAATAATAACTTCTATATTAACGCTACTGTGATTTTATAAATTTATTTATTTATCATTATTATTTTATTCTATTCCTTTTCTATTTTTTTTTTTATTTTTATTTGAACATTCTCATTTAGAATTGGTTATTGTCGAGATTCCTTGGAAATTGAATGGATAGGAAGTAATTGAATAGACGGGATTTAAAGGTTGGAAGGGTATTCGAGTTACGGATATGAGAAGGGATAGAGTTCCATACGGAAGATGATCGGACAATGAAAGATCTGTCGAAAGCTGCGGTTCGATGGGGCGGCATATACAAATCAGAAGGCCGTGCTCGAGTGTTGCGGGAATGAATCGAGGATTTGAATAGTAGGAGGTCAGAGATGTATGATGGACGGCGGGATCGGATTACTTGATAGAGGAAGGATGCCAAGAAGTACTTACGACGATAGGAAGGATAAAGCCACTTTAACTCTTCGTAGAATCGAGTGACAGAGGTGTCTCTGGAGATCCCAAAGATGAATCGGATGAAACAATTAAATAGCCTTTTTCGTTTTTCCTCAAGATCTCCAGAGACACCCCCAAACACCGTACAGCAATAGTCAAAGTGGGGGAATATTAGGGAGGAAACCAGTAGCCTACGGGTTTCTAGAGGAAAGAGGTGACGGATGCCATTCAATCGCTTTAAAGAGTGATGAAGGAGCGGCGGGAGATGTCAGAAATATGGTTTTTCCAGGAGAGGGTTTGGTCAAAAGTGATTCTAAGGTTTTTAATGGAGTGAAGGAATTCTATTGGATCATTATTTAGCAAAAGTGTAGGAATGGGAGGGAGAGTTTTAAGGAGCGGACTTGAACCTATTACGATTGCCTTAGTCTTCTTAGCATTCAGCTTTAGCTTGTTATCCGTGGCCCACTGACTAATTTTATTTAAATCATTTTGTAGCTTATCGGCTGCTAGTAATAGATCTGAGGGTGGGAAGGACAGGTAAATTTGGAAATCGTCAGCATACAAATGATATTGGGAGTGATCAATGAGGCGAGGAAGGTGATTTATGTAAATGGCAAATAGGGTGGGAGACAGTGATGACCCTGTGGGACACCACAGGATATAGGCAGAGTCGTAGAAGGAGTTTGGCCTGGAACCACTACGTACTGGGAACGGTCAGAAAGGAAGGACTTGAACCATCGCAGAGCACTATTGGATAGAGGAAGATTTCTAAGTTTGGAAAGGAGAATGTTGTGATCAACGGTGTCGAAAGCTTTGGAAAAATCTAAAAGGATAAGGATTGTTAGTTGTTGGTGTTCCATGGCGGTTTGGAGGTCCTGAGTTATTTTAAGGAGAGCGGATTGAGTAGAATACCCTGCTCGGAAGCCGGATTGTAGAGGATTCAAGAGGGAATTTTCTTCTAGGAAATTTGAGAGCTGGGTTTGCACAAGGCGTTCCAGTGGCTTGGAAAGATTAGACAGGAGTGAAATAGGACGGAAGTCAAGCGGAGAAGAGGGGTTTGAGATTTTGTTCAATGGTCGGACTAGAGCGGTTTTCCAAGAGGTAGGAAATATGGAATATTGCAAGGAAAAATTGTAAACATGACAAAGAATGGGTAATAGGACCGGAAGACAGGATTTTATTAATGTTACAGGGATGTTATCAGGTCCTTAATCATTGGTGTGGGATTTAAGGATTGTGGTTAATAATTCCTCATCTGAGATGTGAGAGAAAAAAAAGCTATTTGGGTTAAAGCTATGATGTTCAATATCGGTAAAGGATGGCGAGTTAGGAGCAAAGGATGTGAAATGATTATTAAGATCGTCTGGTGTGACTGAGATTGTGGTGAGGTTATTCGATTCTGGGAAAGATAATTTACGCAGTATTTTCCATTTTGATTTGGAATCAGGAGCATTGGAGAGGGCGGTATGGATATAGAGGGATTTAGCTCGCCGAACTGCGACCTGGGCTTCATTTCGAAGTTCTTTAAAATACACAAAGTCTGCAGGCAGGCGAGTACGACGAAATTTGCGTCTTGCTGCTTCCCGTCTTCTCATCATTGTCTTTATTTCAGGAGTCAGCCAAGGCGCAGTTGGGCGGCGTAAGGATTCGGGTTATCATAGGAGCATGTAAGTCTAATAAGGATTTTAGATTTGAGGTAAGAGAGGAAACCATAAGATCTATGGAATTATAGGAATATATGATGTCCCAATGGAAGGATTCCAGGTCATTTTGAAGGGATTCGTAGGAGAGTAGGTTCAAATTACGATAAGAAATCACTTTAGGAGAGAAGGATTTAACGGGTAGGTTGTAAGTAATCTGGATGAGGTCGTGCGAAGAAAGGAACGGGACCGGGTGCTGGGAAGACGAAAGGACTTTGAGAGGGGAGTCTATAATATGGAGGTCTAACCAGGTGTCAGAAAATTGAGTATGGTGGGTAGGAGAGTAGGGTACTAGGTAGAGATTCAGAGAGAACAAAAGGTTGGAGAGAAAATATCTATCTGACGATTCAGATGCCATATTAACATTAAAGTCTCCTGAGATAATGATATTAGAATAGCAGGAAACCATTTGGATAAGGGAAGATTCAAATAGGTCATCGAATGGTATGTGAGGCGGTCGGTAGACAATTACATAAAGGAGAGGAGATGAGAAAGTTGAAATCTCCACAAATATATATTCAAGATGAGGATAGTCAGGAGAAGGAGATTGGAAAAGGATTTTGGCCTCGAGGCTGTCATTTATATACAGACCCACACCACCACCCCTGCGATCAGATCTATCATGGCGAAGGAAGGAATAATTGGAGAGGGATACTTGAGAGGATGGGATGTGAGGTTTGAGCCAGGTTTCGGATACAGCTATTATGTGATAGAAATTATCTAGAAAATATTGTTGGAATTCATCGATATGGGCTATGAGGGATTGTGCATTAACGTGACAGGACATGAGGAGATTGGTCATGACTGGGAATGTGAAGTAATAGAACAGGAAAAAATTTTTAGGTTTAGGAATAGGATACAATACATTTTTAAGAAGTATTCAATAAAATAAGAAAAAAAATAATACAATTTCAAAAAATTCAATAAAAAATAAGATAAATATATAATTAATGACTTAATGAATCTATATAATATTAAAAATACATTTTCAGGAGAAATATAAATAAAACAGGAAAACAAATAAAAATTATTGCTACTGAAAAGTTTTAACATAGAAAAAATAAAAGTAAACCAACAAAAATAAACATAACTAATACTTCTGTGAGAAAAAATAAACCTTTTGTAATCAGTTGGAGACTAACTAAAATATTTCAGGTAAAAACGTCCAAGTCGGTTGGTTTACTTACTATTACCCCCGGGAAGCCATCAGATTTCCGACACCTAACTCTACCCCACTAAACCAGACATACTTTATGTTCACGGCAACTTTTTTCTGCCTGGCTAACCAGTAGAGGTGTCGGTTGGCGGGTGTCATTGCTTCGCTCACATAAACTCGATGGGAATCATTTTCTCCCCAGCCTAGGTGTCGGGTAGAGAAATCTCTTTTTACTCTCCTTAACTGCACCAACTCGTCCCTTAAGGTCTGACGAACAAAACGAACAATTATAGGTCCCGGCGTTCCTTCCTGTTTCGGCCTGAGCCGCGCGGCGTGGTCCAGATCGGCCGGTGTCAGCTGGATGCCCAGTCCCGCTCCGACGCTCATTATCGTGCCCACCACGGTCTCTCCTGGCTTTTCTGGGATACCTCTTATTTCTAAGGTATTTGACAATTGGGTTTGTTCTACATAAATTAGACGGCTCTCTAGGTCTGTTATTTTTTGTTTTAGGGTGTTATTTTCGATAGTTATTGTTTCCATTTTCTTGTTTTGTTCCTCCAGAAGATTTTCTATTTTTAATAATCTCTCCATATTTTCAAAGGAGAGGTCATTTTGTTTTTGGAGTGTTTCTTTAATACTTTTTAACTCGTCTATTCCTTGTAGTCGTGCCTTCATCTCCCTAACTTCAACGGTGAGCGCCCTCAGTATTTCTAACATAGAACTAGGGTCAGTTACTGGTGATGTTTGTGAAGCTGTGTCACAATCGGGGCATATCCATTTTTTAATATTTTCGTGGTCTATTGCTTTCATTTTAAGACATTTAGCATGATAAATGTTATGACAACTATTACACACTATTTTTGCTTTATCGTCTCTTCCGATGCTTTTATTGCAATATTTACAATTTGCCATAGCGGAATAAAAAAAATAAATGGCGGGTAAATAAACGAAAGTGAATGAAACGATAATATAAACACTGCGTGTTTACGACGAGACTAGTGGGATTACTTTTATGAACACACTGTCCCCACTCCTATTACTCGGCAGCACTGACGAAATGAATACTTTAAAGTTATTAATATTTGTTGTATATTCCTATTGCTAAAGTAGAACAATAATACTAAACTACAGGGTTACCTGACGTTTAATAATGTTTTAGATTTTCTACGGAGTAGGCCCAAGATAACTGATAAAATAAAACTTGAACTAGAGACACACAATATGAGAACTTATCACCACAAGAGATACTCTAAGACTGAGAGGTACTCTAAGTAAGGAATGTAATTGCTTTTTGAGGTAGTTGTCGAATGATCTTGGAGCTGAGGAGGTCATGGCCAGGAGATTTACGAGGTTTTAGTTTATTTATAAGGAATTTGACCTCAGAGGGGTTAACAGCTTTAGGAGGTAGAGATAGAGGTATTGGTGAAGAGAGAAATTCTTCTACGCTATCAGTATGAGTGGAATTGTGGTTGGGATGGGGAGTGAATATGTTAGAGAGATACTGGGCAAATTCTTCTGCTCTAGTCTCCTCTGACGAAGCTCAGGAACCATCAGCTCGTCGGAGAGGATGTGTGATGGTATGATGTTTAAGTACCTTTTTGGTTATTCTCCAGAGAGAATTGTCGGTTACGGATAGTGAGGAGAGGTAGGAATTGTAGGAGTTGGATCTAAAGGAATCTAATTTCTGTTAAACTAATTTGGTATAATAGTTGTAGGATTTCCGATCGTCTGGGTGCCTGGTTCTTTGCAGAGGATTCTGGAGCATCGCTTAGTGTGGATTAGATCTAGGAGGTCTTGGGGTATAGGATTCTTCTTGTAGTGAAGAGGGGAAGGGGTAGGTGAAGATGCACTCCAGGCTGCTTGTTGGATCAGGGTGGTGAAGGAATTAACAGCATCGTCTATTTCTTGAGGAGTTTTGAGGTCTATTGCATCGGTTATGATTTCACGGAAGAGGGTCCAGTTAACTGGGCCTCTTAGGAATGACGGTGAAGGGAGTTTTAGTATAGGTGATAATGAAAGAGTTAGGATAAGAGGGCTGTGATCTGGGGATAGGTCATCGAGCCGGAAGACAGAATGATTTAGCGGTCCTACGCCTTTGTGGATGAAGAAATCTAGCCGGCATGAGCTGTTCCATCGGGATGGTCTGTTCTGTATATTTGGTAGTCAGGGATGTTGAATAATCGTTTGTTGGTCAGTCGTGTTTCAGTTATAAGGGCTATGTCAATATGTTTGTCATGTAGTAATTTAGTTAGTTCGTTAACGTGATTTCGAACACCATTCGCATTCCAAAGGAGAATGGAAAAGGACTTTTTCTGTGTCATTTACGGATTTCTGGGAACTTGGATTAGGTTGGATACTAAGTTTGTTAACAAGGAGATGAGAGGGGTAATAAGGGATTTGAGCTCAGTCAGGAATGTATTCATGGTGGCAGTTAAATAAGTAGAGGTAGTAGAAGGAGGAATATAGGAAATTCGGTGTGGGCTGGACTTTTGGGAAAATAGGATCTAATATCATTTCTAATCTGATTTTTTTTTTTTTATCACAATAGTAAACTTCTTGTTGTTTTTTTGTTCTTTTTTTTTTGTTTCTTTTGAAGGCGCGTGCTTGATTCAATTTTGATAGCCGTTTATTTTGTCAAAGTTTCTAGTAGATTTAGAAGGTGAAAGGTGTTTGAAAGAGAATAATGAAATTCGTTCCATAATTTTATTTATGAGACGGAGTAAACTATAAAATTGTTTATTAAAATCTGAGTTTAAAAAGATAAAAAACATCTTACATCTTGACAAACGCCTTACTTGGAACCCTCATACAAGACTAAAACGGCAAGAAACTGCTCGACGTTTTCGGCTACTCTAATACTTACTAGACAAATGTTTTAATCGTCCACTTAACCACCAAAGGTTCATCTACATGACTATCATACGGTCTATCTGGACCTACGAAGTTGAGCTTCTGGGCTCTACTAAACCATCAAATTCTTCCCGTATCCAATCCCTACAATCCGAAATCCTTTGTAAAATCCTCAATGCTCCTTACTTTGTAAATAATAAACTTATGCATAAACACTTTAATTAATGTGAGGAGGATGCACCACTGAGTGCTGTCTCCATCATGCCTGCCCACGCCATGTTTTTATTTTAGTAAATTTGCTTAATGTAATTTTTTTTACAGGTGTGAATAAAATGTTGAGTAAAAAAAAAAAAAAATAAACTCTTCAATATTATCTATATTGCTGATTTATCCCTAACCAGATATCATTCCTTTTATGGCATTTTCCATTTCCACTCTAACCCTCTAGTTTCAATTCATTCATCCTCTTCAATTTCTGATAATCCTCCGAGGTGTCTGAAATGAAGAAGAACTCGAGACCTTCTAGTTTAGAATATTTTTAGAGTTCTCCCGGTGCGTAGCTTCTGTATACGTCTTGTTCATGCCTATTTTCTTTTGGCCTATTTACTAGATGTATTGTACAATACAGTTTTAAATTTTAATAAATAATTTTAAAAATACCTGAGGTTATCAGGGCACT
This sequence comes from Piezodorus guildinii, assembly GCA_023052935.1. Classification (NCBI taxonomy): domain Eukaryota; kingdom Metazoa; phylum Arthropoda; class Insecta; order Hemiptera; family Pentatomidae; genus Piezodorus; species Piezodorus guildinii. The sequence continues at coordinate 211,913,524 of CM041292.1, read as the reverse complement.
GCGGTCTGTACGGGAATGAAGTAGCCGACCGTCTTGCAAAGGAAGGAGCAGCATTACCACAACCAAACTGCAACCAGACCCTCCTAGAGGCGATATCAATAAATAGGGCTACAGTGAATGCTAAATAGCCCCAGAATCGCGACCCAGAAGACGCCTACTACAAAATGAGTAGAAAGGAACAAGTTGTGCTCTTCAGGCTTAGAGCTGGCCATAACAGGATGAGGGCACACCTCTATAAAAAGTTTGGCATCGAGGAAAGCTCCCTTTGAGGATGTAGAACTGGTGACCAGACTGCAGAGCTCATCCTGCAGACGTGCCCTCAGCTAGAAGACATCAGGAAGCGGATCTGGCCAAAACCTACCGAGTTGGTGACTAAGCTCTATGGTGATCTGGAGGACCTCAAGAGGACCATATGAGTATACAGTTTTACTCTCGGACATCGCCAATTAAGGGAACAACGAAGAAGAAGAAGAAGATTCCTGAGGTTATCCGTGTTGTAGTCTAGTTCCTGATGTATGTACCTACTTAAATGAGTAAATATGTTTTTTATTACCTTATCCTTTAAGCTAGGAGTTACAAGAATACGGAATCCGACAAAATTATTCTTAATTGAAAGATATTTTTCCAAACTGTGGAAAACCTATATAAAATGAATTGAGGCATTCAAAAGAAGAAAAAAAAATAAGAAGAATAAACTAGGAAGATATGACTGTGAAGGTGAGCACTTTATTGAGATCTGCTCCGCAGGAGGGAAAGAATTCCGAGACCATAGAATAATATTCAATAGAAACCTTAGTTGATTCCTTCATTTCTTTTCCAATGGCAACTTTCAATCTGATTTAGCCTGTTCAACCGTCTTTCTATTCTGATAGATATTCTTTAATATTTCTGCAATTCTTTCTCTTGATTTTTCTTTTATTTTTAAAAATAATCAAATATTAATAAAACGCATTTAAAAAAAACAAACATTTTATTGATATTTACAACGGTACTTATAATACCACAATAATTAAATGGCTGATTACAGTTATGGGCTTGAAAATATCTTGTTAAGAATTACCCAGTGGTAGCACTTCAACGTCAATTTAATTTAGTAGGTCTCGTGGCCACCGTCTTTTCAATCGCCTCGGAGTGTTGTCAGGAATAGATGGGAATGATAAGTTGCGTAAAAAATAATTCGTGTTTGTAGTAATTCGGGAGTTTGGAATTAAAAGAGGCATATCTGTTTTGGGATACTTCATTGACAATTAGGATATTTAGGTCATTATGGATGATTTTATTCGTAAAGAAATAACTAGCATTTAGTATTTAGCGAAGAACTTTGGATTGTAATGATTGAATACGCGAGGAATTAGATGGTTCAGTAGAGCCCCAAAGCTTGATTCCATATGTCCAGATGGGTCTGATACTGGTAACGTAAATGAGCTTTTTGTAATAAATTGGATGTTTTGAACGTTTGTCGAGTAAGTGTTGTAGTAATCGGTATATACAGGCAGTTACTTGTCGTTTAATTATCGTATGAGGATTCCATGTAAGACGTTTGTCAAGATGGAGTCCAAGATATCGGATTTGTTCAACAGGTATGAGTGGGGTATTTTTAAAGGATACAGTGGGGCAGGAAGTCATCGGTTTGCGACGAAGGGTAAAGGTAATTTGGTAGAATTTATTTTAATTCTCCAGTTCTGACATCATTCCTGTTTGTTTATTTATTTAACGTCACTTTATGCTACTATGGCTAATTGTACGATGCTACAGTGGGAGTCCTAATTTTTGTCTATCCAGGTTTTATTAGGATATTTTATTAACGAGTACTTGACATAGCAAATGCTCGGGACCACCATTTAACGTCTCCTCCGAAGGACGGCATAACTAAGGATTTTTTACTCCCATTAAAAATCTTAGGACCACTTGCGGCTTTGAACCCGTGACCTCATATCTTCTGACATCATTTCTTAATGGCTGTGATGTGGGACTGAAGGGTTCGGGATGCAGTGGTTGGATCATTATTGACGGATAACACACAAGCGCCATCTGCGTAAGTTGTGGGGATAGTGTAAAACGCATTTAATGCTGAAAAATTAAAAGTCTTTAAAAAGAAAAAAAAACTTAAATAAATAGATTTTTACTCTACTGCATATGACTTCCGAATCATTACTATTTCGAATTTAGGAAAATTCACAGAACTGGTACTATGACCATTTTTTATTAATGATATAATGTCATCTTAAATATTTTATTACATATATTTTAGATGTTTCTTTCAAACTCTCCATATTCGGATATGTACTGAACGTCTGATATTATTTTGAATACAGGATAGACTTAATAATTTAAAAGATGGGATTTAAAGGGTGGAAGGGAATGGAAGTAAGTTATATAAGAAAGGATTAAATTTCATCAGCAAAGCAGGCGTAAATCGGCTTAGGAGTTTTTTTATTTTGCAAAATATTAAAAAAAAACATCTAGATAAACATATAATGAAAATTAGGGGGCGGTGTGGTCTAGTGGCTAGAGCATTGGTCTACTGTTCTCCAGATCCCAGGTTAGAATATTATTTATCCTGTAATTTCAGCCGTGGGAAAATCCAGGGTATGGAGACACTCCTGGGGCACACCCAGCCTCTATACAGTGGATACAGGAATGGGAAAAAAACCTGAGCGTGATTTAGGATTAATCACCTCATTGCACGGCCGTTCGCTTCGAAACAGTACGAATATGTGTAGATATTTAGTCCTAGACCCTACACAGGGTAGTGGTACAGGATTTTGTTGTTGTGTTCTTTTGAAAAAGGTAGTCTAGTACTGTATATGATTATTAAACTTCTTATAAATGTTATTGATTTATAAACCACTATTCCTTAGAGTTTTCTAGCCACTTTCCTTTCAAAAAAACCTATCCTAAAACAACCATGTACCTGAAATATCCCGAAAATCTATTTTTATACTTAACAGCTCTATAGATTCCGCGAATCCTCAAAACGTCACTTGAATCGCTGTATAAGATTCATTTTTGGATCCTGTAGACGTGACCATATTTCAGGCTATTGTATTCTTTTATTTCGACGACAATATTTTTCTGATTCTCTCCTATTACAAATCATAACAAATAGAAAATCTTCCTACATAACTGAACTTCTCACCGTCCGCTCGGACATCCATTCCTTGAACACTAGAATCCAATTAATCAATATTTATACCCCAACTAAAAGAACTGCATCTTTATACTTTCGTTCGCTCCACATCCATTTGGAATTCCCTACCTCTCTCTATCCGTAAAGCCACTTCTCTTTATTTCTTCGAACATCAACTCTTCCATTACCTGCTTGTATCTTAATATTCCGTTCCATTGTAGAATATAGTATGAATATATGTAAATATAAGTGTATAGTTTATAGTCTTATTAAATAGTTTATAAATTTTATTAAAAGTAACTAGATCATAAGCAACTTATTCTTGTTCATTGTATTTGTAATAAGGGGACTTGGTCCTAGATTATTTTTTTTATTTATTGGTTTTCATTTTATTTCACTAGTAAGAAATTCTTTCCAATGAAAAACTTTATATATTTACTCTGTCAATAGCACTTGCATAAAAGGTGTTCAGGTGGTAAAAGGATGTCCACGTCTGTTTGTTGGTTAACAGATTTTTCTAAATTTTTTGTTATATAAATTGATTCAATGGTTCTTCTCTTATTTATATTTATTTCCTTATGTAGGATCGAAATATTATCAAAATCAAAAATATGTTTACATTTATCGCAGTGTTGTGATATGCAAATGCTATTGACAAAGTCAATATATAAAGCTTTTGGCGTCCCCACCGCAAGTTATTCGCGCACGAGAACACCTATAAGTATTTTCTAAATACTAAGCTTGCATTAATCTCAATAAGAACTCTAAAAAATCTGGTGCAGGCAACACACGACTTTCACTTACCTCGATTTTTAAAATCAATGAAAGAATTTTCAAATACAGTTAGAGATAAAAATACGTGAAACTATTAAGGAATTAATCAAATTGAATTTATATAGAAGCATGTGTTTTATTAAAAATCTATTATATTATTATCTAAAATAACCAGTTAGTTTTATCTTCTTCTCATCACTCCCTATTAACTTTTAAAAGCTTGTTTATGAGATGATATTTTTTCTAAAATCTTTAGCTTTCCAACGGTATATCATACATGTATATTACTGCTATCATGTTCAAAAACGAAAAATTGCATTAAAAAAATATTTTTTCTGTTTTCTCCTTTGGTTGGGTATCGAATTTATTCAATTTATATATTTACCTGTTTTTTATCAGCGTTAACAAGATAATCTAGTTATTATTATTAAATCTACAAAATTAAAGGTACTTTAGGGGAAGAAAATTTAAAATATCGGCATTTAAGCCCTGTCAAACTAGCTTAATCCAAATAAAACCTACATGATATTAAAGCCCATTAAATTTTACATCGATATAGCAAGTTTAATCAGAATCGTCGGAACCGTTTTCGAGAAAATCGAAAAAAGGTGCAAAATGCATGGTATAAAGTGCCTCTTCTGGTAAGCTCATTTTGATAAAAAAAAGTTTTGTCACGTCTCGGGCGTATATTTGTCTTAAATATGAAATTTCAGTTTCATAGGACTTACCGTTTCCGCCCGGGAGTTACCATACACACACAGACCTTTTTGCGGGACTTGGTCATTTGGACTCAATGGACCCTAAAACGTGTATTTCCGTTGAAAACTGGAATTCGAAAATTTTCACGATCGCAATACTTCCCCTTACTATATATATAGTAAGTGAAAGTAAAATATAAAATTTAAAAAAATAATAATCATAATAAAAAAAAAACTATCTACCATAGTCATATTTTTTTTTTTACACTGAATATGTTACAGTGCTTACAAGTAAGCGTACAAATAAGTAAGCATTTGATTACATTTTCCGATGAGCGATATAAAGATTTGAACCAAGTGATGCACTTAATAGCAACTGACATTTGAAATCTAACAATGCGGATTCCTGAGACATTGTTCTAGAGCAGACGACCTGATTGGATTGACCTTTAACATTGAAGACACCTTGCTGCTTGTGGTTTGTTGAGCTTAAGGCCGTTATGTACTCCAACTAGTTCCGTAGCCTAGTTCTCCCTCAGGTCACAGATCTATGCTAACCAGGTTGAGGAGGTAGTGAGTTCGAGATTGTAACTTGGTTCCAATATTGAACCGTTTGATAAATAAAATTCATAAAAATAAAACAAATTGAAAAGGAATATACAAAATTTGTAGAATCGGTATTTAAACATTCACGTCTTCAGCAAAATAAAAGCCTCAGTTGTCCAAACTATAGACTTACTTCTAAAGTGTATACTTGGAAAATATTTTAGACCCATGCTTTGAAATATAACATATTTTACTAGAGATATGAATTTAAATCGAGGTTATTTATTATAATTTTATTTAACGTCATAAACTCATTTCTTTCTTCCAATAATTTTGAAAATGATATTCCAATTAGACAAAGAACTTCAAGTCCAAATGGAATTTAATACCTACATATCGTGTCAATTTATTCAATAAGTGAATCTGAAAGCCTCAAGTTTTAGTAATCGACCAAAAAAAAAAAAATTACCCCCGCTCTAAATTTGGGAGCTTACTATTCAAGATGCGTAGAATCCGAATAACGAAAAAAAAATCCGTTTTTCCGCTCTCCGCGACATTTCTCCGAAACTTTTGTTTGAAATTCCGTATAAAAATACTAGTCCTTGCAACGATGATATTAACACCTGATATTATGTTATGATATTAAGCTGGTTAGTTTTAAAATGGAGGCCGAATAAATGTGATTTATTTCAATAACCTAACTATTTTTGAAGATAGAGAAAAAAATTATCAGTGCTTTTGAACGGAAAAACGCGAATAATTATATAAAAGAGTTTTATGTATAATTATATGTATTGAGTTTTAGAATAAAAAAAAAAAAAAAAAAAAAAAAAAAAAAAAAAAACACTGCAAAATTATTACATAATGGTTTATTATTTAAAAAAAAAATATATATTAGGGTATAACTGTTTATATAGAATAGAAATTTTATTTTGTCTTTGGGGCTTCCCCATACAAATAGAGCCTAGCTTGGCTTAGGAGATTGTGATGTAGACTGTTGTAGATAAATCGATTGCATAATATACAGCTTTCTTGTGACTTGAACAAAATCTATGAGTTTTTTATCATAGATTCTAATATGTTCTGGATTTGCAACTCTTAATTGGCTGACACATCTCAATTTCTTTATATGTACTTTAAATGTGAGGTACGTTTCAGGGTCGGGAGCATTGTAATTGCATAGTATTCTATATAAAGGATAGTTTGTCGAATTTAGGGTCCTTTGTATGTCGGCTGAGAGATAATGGTTATGTGCTTTTTCCAGTATGTCGTCTTTGTATCGAAGAAGTCCGTTTTTATGGTGAACAGAAAGCTCTTCTGCGAAGGCATTTAGCTCGGCTATTGCTCTAAATTGGGACACTGTTCTATTCTATTCTGTTTATATAGCTGCTGATAGGCAATTAGGTAATATGAAAAGCATCATATCACAACACTGCCACTGATTTCAAAACGCAATATCTAAGCTAGTCATTTTCATTTAGTCCAAAATTTAATTATCTTTCAAATGGCACTAAAAGCAAAATTGTTTGTATTTATTTAATTTTTATTTGTTATTCGGATTCTTGAAACGAAAGCTCTCAAATTTTGAGAGGGGGGGTATTTTTTTAGTCGATTACAAAGGTTGATTATTAAAAAATAAAAAATAAAATAAATAATTAATAAAAAAAAAAAAAAAAATGATAGCCTAATAATTTGCAGCGTTTTAAGTCAATAAAATACCTAGAGGTAGCATTTCAATGTTTATTGAAGTTATTAAGTCTCTATGCCATCTCCTAAGTAGTGATCTTAAACCAAGAATGAAAATAATATTCTGTAAGTACGAAGGAGAACGCTTAGGAAAGAAGAGACGGCGAATATACCAAAGAGAGCGGGTGTAAACCACAGAGGAAAACGACCAACCGACTGACAAAGAAAAGCTAAATTATCCGAAGGGAGGAGAATAGAAGAAGCTGACACAACATTAGCTCCAGAAAGTTGTCAAAGAGGAGATAGTGCCTCTACCTGCCAAATGGCTTTTTCCACCCGTAGCTTGTAACCTGGATTGAAATCGGCAGTTATCGCTTCGTCCAAGAGGAATGGAACACATATTTTTCTCAGCTCACACTTTTCTGGAATAATAATATTTTTTTTTCATTTTAAACATATTTATTGATATGTAAATGTGATGGACATACGATAAATTGACATGAAATACATGTAAAGACACCATCCATAGGCAGCACTCTAAATATATCTTAAACTTGAAGATCTTGGGGCCATCTTCTTTACAGAGGCCTCGGAGGGTTATTAAGAATTGAGGAGGAAGACAGAATCGATACTATTGGATTAGAATGGGGATGGAGTTTTTCATGGAATGAATGATACCTGGATCAGGCTAAATCATTAACATATGGAACTTAATAATGGTCTTTATGGATAAGTTTATTCGTGACAAAATATGGAGCATTGAGGATTTTGGATTGTAAAGATGGATACGAGAGGAATTCGATGGTTCAGCAGACAACCATAGCTCTACTCCTTAAGTCCAGATAGCTCTTATGATGGTCATATAGATAAGTCTTTTGTAGTTAAGAGGAAGCTTTAACCGTTTGTCAAGTAAGTGTTTAAGTAACCGAAAGCGGCGAGCAGTTTTTTGTCGTTTCAGTATAGTGTGGGGATTCCATGTTAGACGTTTGTCAAGCAGAAGTTCTAGGTAGCGGATCTGTTTAACCGGAACAAGCGGAATGTTATTAAAGGATACTGTAGGGCAGGATGTCATAGGTTTACGACGAAGGGTAAAGGTTATCTGGTGGGAATTGTTGGAATTTATTTTAATTCGCCAATTCTGACACAATACCTCAAGGTCTCTGAGGTGGGATTGGAGAGTTTAAGAAGCAGCAGTTGGATCGTTATTGACTGATAACACACAAGTGTCATCGGCATAGGTAGAAAGGAAAGTGTCAGGATGGGTTGGGACATCAGCTGTATAGACTGTATAAAGAATGTGTCCCAGGATGCTGCCCTGAGGAACACCAGCAGACTGAGAAAAGGAGGAGGAGTAGGAACCTTTGTGATTTATTATAAAGGATCTATACTGAGGTATTACTGGATAATAAGAAAATATGTAGGAGGGAGGAATGTTCGGAGTTTGTAGATCAATCCCGGGCGCCTGGGATAATAATATTAGAGTAATGTATTATATGCTGTTTATTACTTTCACTTACCTATTTATGAAATATATAGTAAGGGAAAGCATTGCGATCGTGAAAATTTTACAGTCCAGTGCTTAACGGAAATAAACGTTTTAGATTTCTCTGAGTCCCAATAACTAAGTCCCGCAAAAAGGTCTGTGTGTCCGGGTGTATGCTAGCGCAACTCTAGAGCAAAAACGAAAAGTCGTACGGAACTGAAATTTCATATTTAAGACTAATATACGCCCGAGTTGATACAGCAACTTTTTAGCTAAAATCGGCTGACCGGAAGTCCTAATTTCTGCGGTTTTCTCAAAAATTGCTCTATCGATTTTGATTAAACTCGCTATATCGATGTAAAATTTAATGAATTTTAATATGATATAGGTTTCATTCTGATTTAAATATTCTGATAGGACTTAAATGCCGAGATTTTAAATTTTCTTCCTCTAAACTACCTTTAGTATTGTTCATTCCAAAAGATTAATTATATCTTCTTAATGATATTGATGAAGAACGGCTAAATATACCTGTTGAACGAATTCGATATCCAACCAATGAAGATAACTCGAAAAATATTTTTTCAATGCAATTGTTACACCATTGTACTATAATTGAAATAAAAAAATAATAAATAATAAATAAAAACACCTCGCGCGGATCTCATTACCGCGTATGGGGAGCGTCCCACGGGTGGCGGATGTGGGGATGGTCGGTGGAATTTCCTCGGAAGCTCCTCCCGGCTAAGTCCGATGGACTCGCTGACCAACAATGAGAGCGGCCCCCCAGGCTTGCTGGAGGGTGTGACGTAGGTTCGAACGCCCTACTCACATATTTTAGTTCAAAAAATATCACCAAAAGTCATGGATTCCTCTGAGGTAAAACGCTCATTATCCGGAGGTAAACTAGTCCCCCGTTCGGGTCTCCGGGTGGGGACTGCTTCAGGGGAATCATGGCGCAAGATGAAAATTAGAGATCTAACAATAGGGACGTGGAACGTTAGAAGTTTAAATACGGCAGGTGGGTTAAAGTCGGTCGCGAATGAAGTTAAGGGGTACCATTTAGATATCGTTGCATTACAAGAGGTTCGCTGGCCAGGGGAGGGTTCGTTAACAGAAGGAAAGTATACTATTTGGTACGGGGGGAGCGTTAATTATTGTCTAGGTACCGGGTTTCTGATTAGGAATAGATTTCTTTCCGCTTTACGGGACGTACAGTTCTTTAGTGAAAGAATATCGGTTGCTATATTTCAAGGGCGTTGGTTTAAAATCGCGTTTATAAACATTCATTCTCCCACCGAAGACAGTGATGATGAAGTAAAATGCGAATTTTATGATAAACTAAAGTCGGTTTACGATAAGTTACCACGAAATTACATTAAGATAATACTAGGCGACGCGAACGCAAAGGTTGGAAGGGAAGAAGTATATCGTCCTACAATCGGTAAAGAAAGTTTGCACGAATATAGTAATGATAATGGGACCCGACTAATAAACTTTGCCATTTCGAAAAACCTAGTAATCAAAAGTACTACATTTAAACATAAGGATATTCATAAGTATACGTGGACATCGCCAGAGGGACAAACACGGAATCAAATCGATCATGTTTTAATACAAAACAGATGGCAAAGTAGTATAATTAACGTGAGATCGTATCGGGGTGCAGAATGCGGTTCTGATCATGAATTAGTAATCGCGAAACTTCGACAAAAACTAAATACAAAAAAGAGAATACCGAACTATATTCGTCCCGAGAATTTTGATTTAGTTAAATTGAACAACCTCGAAATTAGAAAACAATTCGCGATCGAAGTAAAAAATCGGTTCGAAGCTTTGGAATCTTCAGACGAGGAACACAAAGATGTAAACAAACTATGGGAAGGGATCAGGGATAATATTAAAGAGGTCGGTAATTTATGTCTTGGAAAAATTGAAAATAAAAAGAACAAACCTTGGTTCGACAGGGATTGTCAAAATATGTGCGAAAAAAGAAAAACCGCTAAACTGAATTCCTTAAATAATCCAAGCGATAATAATGTGGCTTATTTTCGGTTAGTAAAGAATGAAACTTCAAAACTCTTAAAAAATAAGAAAAGAGAGTATCTTAAAGGCAAAATAATAGAAATAGAAAAACACAGAAACGAAAATGACGTAAGAGAGATGTACAAAGGTATAAACAAATCGCGTAAAAGATTTGAACCTCTATTGAATGCGATTAATGATGCAAATAACAATATAATTGCGGATCCTTCTGAGATATTAAATAAATTTAAACAACACTTTGACGGTATCTTAAATACGGAAAATAATAATCAATCTCCTCTCTCTGAATATCAGAGTGCTGAACCATGGATAGACGCACCGAGTAAAGAGGAAGTCGAAATGGCGATAGGAAAATTAAAACGTTATAAGGCCGCAGGAAATGATAATATCACGAGTGAATTAATCAAGGCGTGTGGAGAAGCGGGCGTTTCCAAAATACATTTTTTAGTTAAAAAGATCTGGGAAACTGAAAAAATGCCCGAGGAATGGAAAGAATCAATACTTATTCCGATTCACAAAAAAGGGCCGAGGTCGGATTGTAACAACTATCGTGGGATCTCTCTTCTCCCAGTATGCTATAAAATATTCTCGTCAATTCTAACTAGTCGAATCACGGAATACGCTGAGGAAATTATCGGAGATTACCAATGTGGTTTTAGGCGGAATCGCTCGACTATTGACCAAATATTTTCCCTACGTCAAATATTAGAGAAAAAATTGGAATACAACGGTGTAGTCCATCAACTTTATATCGATTTTAAAAAGGCTTATGATTCAATAGACCGTCAGAAGCTATATAACATCATGATTGAACAGGGAATACCTAGAAAGTTAGTAAACCTAGTAGAGATGTGTTTGTCGGAAACATTCCATAAAGTTAGAATCGGTCATAATTACTCCGAGAGATTTGAGGTGCGATCGGGTTTAAAACAGGGTGACTCCCTTTCACCTGTGTTATTTAATATAGCTTTAGAATATGTTATAGAAAAGGTGATGTGTACCGAGAAAGGCTTAAATATGGGTGACAAGATTCCGGTTTTGGGGTATGCCGATGATCTGGTACTGCTAGGTGAAGACACGGAAACCATACAACTAAATACAAGTTTGTTAATAAAAACCGGTAAAGAAATAGGACTCGAATTAAATACCGATAAAACGAAGTATATGATTAGTAGCAGAAACGGTGTCGATCTTGGAGATATTGATGTATCAGGTCATACTTTTGAACACGTAGAGAAATTCAAGTATTTAGGTTCAATTATAACTAGAAAAAATGAAATCCAGGAAGAAATAAAGTCCCGGTTAAAGGTGGGAAATGCGTGTTATTATTCAGTTGCTAAGTTACTTAGTTCGCGGCTTCTATCTAAAAACTTAAAGATTAGAATTTATAAAACTATTATTCTTCCAACGGTTCTTTACGGATGTGAAACGTGGCCGCTTACTTTAAAGGATGAACAGCGGCCTAAGGTTTTCGAAAATAAAGTATTGCGTAAAATATTTGGTCCAAAGAGAGATGAGGCCACTGGGGAGTTTAGAAGGTTGCATAACGCGGAATTGCGGAACTTGCATCCTGTGAATATAATTGAGCTGATTGCGTCGCGGAGACTCAAATGGGCGAGTAAAGTTGTTGGGCTCGATGACGAACGGATTCCGAGAAAGTTGGTATTTGCTGATCCGACTGGTAGGCGTCCGAAAGGTAGGCCGAAGCGGAGATGGGAGGATTGCGTTAAGGCTGATCTCGGGAGCTTGGGCTTGAATGGTGAGCATTGGACGAGTCTGTGTAGGCGGAATTTGGTGGTATCGGCATCGAACCTTCGGGTTCGCTAAGCCTATTATTATTATTATTAATTGTTACACCGCTTGGCCACTGGATGGAGATATCATCGCCGGACGCTCCTAGTAGTTCTAACACGGAGTGATAAAAAGCCGAAAAAAACTTACTGAATTTCGTAGATAATGTTATAAAACATTATTTAATAAAACACATCTTTCTATATAAATCAAATGTAAATAATTCTTAAAACAATTTGGTTTCGTTTCTAAATTTGTTTAAAAATTTTTAAATTGATATTAACACGGAGTAGAACTTTGGGGCTCTACTAAACCATCAAATTCTTCCCGTATCCAATCCCTACAATCCAAAATCCTTCGTAAAATCCTCAACGCTCCTTATTTTGTAACTGATAAACTGATCCACAAAGACCTTAATATTCCGTATGTTGCTGATTTGGCCCAATCTAGATACCATTCCTTTCATGACAAACTCCATTCCCACCCTAATCCTCCAGTTTCAATCCTTTCTTCCTTTTCAATTCCCGACAATCCTCCGAGGCCTCTGAAAAGGAGATGGCCCGAGACCTTCTAGTTTAGAATAGTTACAGGAGTGCTACCATTGGGTAGTTCTTCTACAAGTCTCTCTCATGTCATTTTTCTAATATCATATATACTTGATGTATTTTTTTTAGTACAGTTGTAAATTTCAATAAATTATGTTTAAAAATTAAAATAAAATTATATTAATAACAGAGGTAAGTGAAAGTCGTGTGTTGCGCGCACCAGATTTTTTTTTAATTCATTTTATGTTTCTACTACTGGGGCTAATTCTACATTGGAGTCTTTATATTTTCTGTATCCATATTTAATAAGGACAGTGCTCTTTAATGAGTACCTCATATTGCAAAGGCACTGGAACACCATTTTACGCCCCAGTCGAAGAACGGCGTTACCAAGGATTTTTGACAATCGTACAATGGGTTCTATGACTTTTTTGTCCCACTATTTTTGTCTTATTAGTCCTATTATCTGCTCTCACAATATGACGAGACATTAATGAGACGCCCTTGATATGTATGGTAAATTTTATTAATAAAACACATTGTCATTATTATATCAGTGAAAATACTTTTATTAAAATGTTTATAAGTATTGAATATTGGAATAACTAAAACAACGAGGTGGAGGTATATGGGAGGACTGAGGTGCAAAGAGCTACCTACCTTTTGCCTGAGCAAAGAGGTCGGTATCGGACCGCAAGCCGCGTCCTGTTTACTGCACAAACACTCCCGATAGCGGCTCCCATCCTATATCTACATACCTTAGTCAAACAGATTTTGTCCACAGTTTAATAAATAATAAATATTAATAATATGCTACAATGGATATCGGTTTCAGCTAATCTAAGAGTTCAATAAACATTTCTTTTAGTACGAGATCTATTGCCTCCATTAAAGTCGACCCATTGAGACTTTAATGGGCTAAAGTGAAAACAAAAAATTCAGGTTGCAGAATGCAGAATAACAAACAAATTTGATGTTGCATCACATCGATAAAACTTTAATAGGTTAAATTTTTTTAAACTTATTTTTTCTCCGCTACTGAATAATGCTGCTATTTATTCCCGATAGAAAAATTGTGCGCGCAACACACGGATTTAATTACCTCCGTTATTTCGTTCAATTTAAGGATTTAAAAAAAAAAATAGAAACGAAAATAAATTATTATAGATTTATTTACATTGGTTTTTAAAAGAAACACGTGTTTTACTGTTCTTATGTCCAAAGACAAAAAATTGCATTAAAAAAATATTTTTTCAATTTTCTCCTTTGATTGGGTATCGAATTCGTTCACCTGTTTTTCATCAGTGTTTACAAGATAATATTATTTTTATAGAATGTACAAAATTAAAGGTACTTTAGAGGAAAGAGAGATTGGGAAAATCGTAAAAAGGTGGAAAATGGATGGTATAAAGTGGCTCTTTTAGTTAGTTGATTTTAGTAAAAAAAGTTGCTGCAACATCTCGGGCGTATAGTTGTCATAAATATGAAATTTCAGTTTTATAGGGCTTTCCGTTTTTGCGTTGGACTTGCCATACACACACACACACACACACACACACACACACACACACACACACACACACACACACACATACCACACACAAACGTGTATTTCCGTTGAAAACTGGAATTCGAAAATTTTCACGATCGCAATACTTCCCTTTGCCACATATTCAATATATAGGCAAGTTAAAGTAAAAATTCAAGTAGCAGTATTCTGAAAGACAAACATGTTTGATTTTTTATCACATCGATAAAACTTTAATAGGTAAAATTTTATAAACCTATTTTTTCTCGCCTTCTAATGCTACTGAATACTGCTTTTTCACTCCCGATGGTAAAAATTAAATAAATATATTACTACACCTTACCTCCGTTTTGAAAATCTATTTAGGAATTTTCAAATACAGTTAGAGATAAAAATTAGTGAAACTATTAAAAAATTAACTAAATTGAATTTCTATAAAAACATGTGTTTTATTGAAAAATCAATTATATTATCATCTAAAATAATCAGTTAGTTTTATCGGCTTTTCATCACGATTTATTAACTTTTACAATGCCTATAAGATAATATTTTTTTTCTAAAATCTTTAGCTTTTCAACGGTATATTTACTGTTTTCTTGTGTTCAAAAACAAAAAATTGCATTAAAAATTTTTTTTTCTGTTTTTTCCTTTAGTTGTTTATCAAATTTGTTCAAATTGCATATATAGATGTTAATTAATAATAATAACAAGATAATATCGTTATTTTTATAGAATATATAAAATTAAATGTGTTTTAGGGGAATGCAATTTAATTCAATGGCATTTATGCCCTGTCAGACTATTTAAATCAGAATAAAACCTACATGATGTTAAAGCTCATTCAATTTTACATCGATATAGCAGGATTTAAATTCAAATCGTTAAAGCCGCTATTGACAAAATAAAAGTGACTTTTCTGGTAAGCTCATTTTGATGAAAAAGGTTTTGTAACGTCTCGGGCATATATTTGTCTTAAATATGAAATATAAGTTCCATAGGACTTTCCGTTTTCGCCTGGGGGTTACTACTCACAGACCGTTTTTCGGGACTCCGTTATTTGGACTCAGGGGATCCTAAAACGTTATATTTTCCCCTGAAAACTGGAATTCGAATCTTTTCACGATCGCAATACTTTCCCTTACTATATTTTTCATATATAGGTAAGTGAAAATAAAAATAAGAGTGACCATTAATTTAATTATTTGGGGACAATAATACATCACAACAGTTCTGGGATTGAATGATTGATTTTTATTGTCTTTGGGCCATATCAATGTGCCAGTTACAGTTGAAATGCACCACTTATATAACAGTTTTTTTCTATAATGTTCATAGTTAAATACATAGAAAAGTTATTACATATTTTTTTCTTTTTAAATTTTGAAAATTATATAAAGTACTTATAAATAAGAAAACGCTTAAGGAACAAATTAGGAAAAGGAATGATGATAACAATAATGGATAATACAAAGGAAGAAAGGTTTTTCCTTTAGTTGGGTATCGAATTCCTATATTTTGGTTCTTTTATATGAGCAAATAACCCTCTAATGCTCAGTTACTAATTATCAATTAACGACTTGTTTTTAATAGAGAAGGGATAGATAAATAAAAAGGCTGTTAAGAGAGAAAACAAAAAAGAAGAATTAAATGTAGGGAAAAAAGAACAAAAAAATAAAAAAATGTGTTAATATAAATATATTTAATTGTAATATCCTATACCCCAACCTAACCTCTAAAGATCAATATAATGTTCTATTCGCTGAAGTTTTATACTTTTAATTCTGCTAGCCTTGCTTTAATTAGCTTTTATATAATATATAATAAATTCTTTATTTATTGTGGGACAAGTCAATTTAGAATATTTTTATAAAACATACAAAAAGATCTTTAGTATCATTGAGTAAAAAAATAAATTAAAAACAAAAAATGATAGAAATGATTAAATAAAAAAAAGTGAACAATAGTGATAAATTAAAAGATAGCTTCTAATAATAATAATTCTAATAATTAATAACAAAACTAGACTAAAGATAAAACAGGAACATATGTTGATATATACAATATTTTAATTAATAGTGCTTTACTGTATTGATGCAAAATTATTGAAATAATAAAGTTAAATATGCAAGTGCACTACAATGTAAAATAATATATTTAAATAATCGTTTCTATATGTTTTTATTTTAGGGTTCTTTTAAAGTTGAATAGAGAAGAAGTGATCGAATAGACTGGATTTGAAGGTCTGAAGAGTATCAGAATGTTGAATATATATGAAGAAATGGAATTCCATTCGAAAGAGGAGCGGATTAGAAAGGATCTGTCGAAAGCTGCGGTTCGATGAGGCGTATGCAGGTCTGAAGGCCGCAATCGAGTGGAAGATTTGAATGAAAACATACTGAGATGTACGATGGGCGGCTGGATTGGAGAACTTTGGAAGAGAAATGATGCCAGGAAGTACTTACAGCGGTAGGAAGGGTAAAGCCACTTTAACTCTTCGTAGAATCTGGTAACAGAAGTGTCTCTGAATACCCAAAAGATGAAGCGAATGAAAATATATCCTTCATCGTTGTTTATTTTCACAAGACAATTCATGTGCTATATTTGAATTATTCCTTCTCTACATGATCACACGAAGTTAGTATTTAGACCAACATTTCATAATATGGTACTATAGGCTATAATTGAGCAAGCCGAAGTTCAATTGCGACGTATAACCTCAAACGACCTCGCTCTTTCATTATATGCCAGTAACGAATGCAGTTCCACCAACTAATTACGCCCTATTTATTCGGTTCTTTATCGAGAATTTCCTTTGAAAAAAAAATTCTAGTAATCTGACTTCCATCGTAAACCAATCCTATTTCTTTTCGGTCAAGTACAATGTCACGTCTTTCAGAATATCATTAGTGCGTAATTCGGTAATAAATCTTAAACAATTATCCTTAATAATTCCCTCATTATATAAAAACCACGTCATGCATTATCCACAATAAAGATAGGCATCTATAATTACAATCATATAAAAAATGGAATAAAACCATGTAAAAAATAGTACAAAATCTTGAAGCTATCAGTCATTGAAGACCACATCAAAGCGGTAAGTAAAAAAAATTCAAATGTTTGCTTCGACAAATAAAACGATCTACAAAACAAACCAAAAATATATACTTTTAAATAATCCAAAGTTTCTATTAATTACTAAGACTCCATCATTATTTTCCCATATGAATCAGAATGTAATACTACTAAATTAATAGTAGGTATATATTAATATAGGCGACTAATGACAAAGAAAAAAATGAGAGAGGTTTATTAAAACAAATAATGATTGATAATAAAAAATTCTGAATTTATTTGTTAAAAAAATGACTCACATACTAAAACTGCAATCATTTCAATTCAAAATTTTAAGACTCATAACGACAGCTCTTTGGTACGTAAACAACAGAACCCTACATACGGACTTACAACCAACAGTTGACCAACATATACGAACACTCTATACTCGTTTTCACTTAATCTTAACGGACACGACAATAGACTGATTAACGACATGTCAGTAACTGAAATGCCAGTCAGAAGAAGGCTAAAGAGGAGCTGAATGAGAGATCTCCTCTGCTAAATTAAAGCCTTGGAAGAGGTGCTGCTGGGCACTTTATTTCTTCATGCCTATAGTGTCAGATCTCAATTTGTACAGCACATGTGCTGATTGTCAGATACATTCAGACCGGCGTGAATATAGATAAGAAGAGAGAAAAAAAAAAGTTGTTAATAATTAATGAACCAAGGACGTTGATATATCATAGCTCAGGAAAACAAAAAAATATATGCATATATTGCTGCTAAACGTACATGGAAGTTTATTTAATTTTTAATATTTTCTTATATATCTTTTTATATTAGTATTTTGGTTTATTTTTATACTCTTTCTAACTTTTCTGAAAGGATTTAATGTATGGATATAAGGATAATTGAATATATAGAAGCTAAAACTACACCATAGGTTACTCTACGATTAGTAATGAGTTGCATAACTTTAAATTTAGTCAAAGAGGGTACTTCTTACATACCCGTAATCATTCAATCAGGAGAAAATCCAAAAAATAAAAGACTTAGGAGATAACAAGGATTTAGGAGCACAGCTCAGCATTTTTCTATTATTTTATTTATTAAAAATTACTTTAGGGGTTACCTGTAGCATGGTGGTTAGCATAACAGCATCCTATGCCAAAGGTTCCGGGTACGAACCCAGAGGTGACCCTAGGATTTTTGAATGGGAGTGAAAATTCCTTAGTTATGCCGTCCTTCGGAGGGGAAGTTAAAAAGTGGTTTTGAGCCTGTGCGATGTTAGGTACTCGTTAAAGTTCGCTATCTTATAAAACTTGTATAGACAAAATTTACTCCCACTGTAGCATCGTCCGATTAGCCATAGTAGCATAAAGGGGCGTTATATAAATGAACAGGCAAACATAAATTACTTTGAATGGTAAGTTGTGGAAATGTCGGGTTGTTTTACATGAAAAGTTTTTATAGTTTCTGAAATACATTAAGGGTTTTGCAGGTCTCTGTTGTTTTCTTCCGAATGTTTACATATTTAAAGTAAACAGTTACTAATCCTCTACCTTTTATTATAAACATTAGCTTCCCAATCAATTACCCACTTTTTAGTACACCCCCAAATATGAACACGGAAACACGAGATTTTCGAGTAATATTTTTGTATGAGTTCAAACTCGGCCATTCAGCAGCTGAGGCCGCTAGAAATATTTGCAAGGCGTTTGCGGATGGAAGTGTTAATCAACGGACCATTCGCCTTTGCTTTGCTGAGTTTCCAGCTGGAGATACCGACTTGGAAAACTTGCCCCGAGGAAGACCTCCGTCCGTAATAGACAACGATGTCCTCAAACATACAGTAGAAGGAAACCCCTACCAAACAGTCAAAGGACTCTCAGCACAACTAAATGCAAATGCATCTACCGTTTCCAGACATATAAAGTGTATTGGGAAAGTAAAAAAACTCGATACATGGGTACCTCATGATCTCACTGAGCGGCATGTCTCAAAACATACGGTGCAAAAATTG
This sequence comes from Piezodorus guildinii, assembly GCA_023052935.1. Lineage (NCBI taxonomy): Eukaryota > Metazoa > Arthropoda > Insecta > Hemiptera > Pentatomidae > Piezodorus > Piezodorus guildinii. The sequence goes on along the minus strand of CM041292.1, from coordinate 211,894,214 downwards.
AAAGAACTGTGCTACGAAGTTCTTCCGCACCCACCATATTCTTCCGACTTGTCTCCAACAGATTACCACCTGTTCAGGAATATAGACAACTTCGTCAAAGGAAAATTTTTAGAAAATGATTATCAAGTGAAAAGTGCGTTTTCAGATTTAGGTTCACTTCAAAGCTCAGAGTTTTTCAGTTCGGGAATAAAAAGTTGGTGTCACGTTGGGAAAAATGTGTAGAAAAAGAAGGTAAATACTTCGAATAAAATTATCTTGTTTTCATATTGTATTTTTAATAAAAATTCTTTACCTTGAAAATGGAAATTTCATGTGAGACAACCCAATAATCATCTTTATAATTATATAATATTTAATATGATTAAAAACCTTAAAAGCTTGATAAACAGTGCTAAGTTTGCACAAGGAAAAAATATGTGATAAGTCTTAAGTTAAATTAATTTTTGTGATATCGTTGGTTATACAATGATTTAGATTTATTTACTTCATACCTCCTGAAACTAATTGTGTTTATAAAGGAACAATGAGTAAGAGTAATAACTGAAAGGAGCCCATCAATCTTGCGGTGATCCTGTATTCACACGCAGCCATTGATCCTTGTGTCCTAACTGCGCCCTTATAAAACATCCACCCTTAATAAGGTCCAAAAGCCTTCCACAAGGTCCCTCCAAGGATAAATAGTTCAAAAAAAAAATTTTCCCTTTTTATTTTTCATATTATTTTAATTAACTCCATCAGTAGAAATGATACAAACCGGAAAAATCTGGTGGGCGCAACACACGAATTTCACTGACCTTTGTTGTTAACATTAATTTAAATTGTTCCTAAGAATTTTACTTTCACTTACCTATATATGAAATATCTGTGGCGGTCGTGAAAAACTGGATAGCTCGAGTTATATAAAAAATAGCCTATACAAACTGGGTACCCAAATTAATTGGGGAAAAACCTGGCGGCTGAGCGCGATTAAGGCCTAATCACCTCATTGCACTGCCGTTGGCCTTGAAACAATACGAACCTCTATATGTACTGAGCCCAAGACCCTCCGTGGGTTGTAGTGGTACAGGTTCCTTTTTTTTTTTTTTTTTTTTTTTATGTACAAAATGATATTTTTCTAGAATCATTGCATTTAGGTGCAAAATGCATGGTTTAAAGATGCTCTTCTGGTTAGCCTATTTCGACGAAGAAGTTGCTGTAACATCTCGGGCGTATAGTTGTTTTAAATATGATATTTCAGTTTCATAGCACTTTTAGTTTTCGCCCGGGAGTTAGCACACCCACACGCACAGACCTTTTAGTGGGACTTGGTAGTTTGGACTCGGAGGGTCCTAAAAAGTGTATTTCCGTTGAAAACAGGAATTCAAAAATTTTCACGATCGCAATACTTTCCCTTACTATATATTCCATATAGCAAAAAAAAAAAAAATTACACCTTTGATAAAAAAAAAAACAATCAATTAAATCGTTTTTAATAATTATAAGACTATGAAAGGATGAAGAATAACTGCTGAGGCTTAGGAATTATGCCTCAGTGAGCTTTAGGGAAGGGTTTTGCTGTAGTGGCTTCTTCGATCTGTACAACCTGCGCGCTCTGTAGACTTCGATACAGCTTTTGATGCTTTACGATTTATATAAATCTATTAAGCTAGGGGAATTTGGAGGATTTTAGGCTATATTTTGAGAAAAGGAATGTGTTTACTTTGTATTTGGTGTGCAATATAGCTCAGGAAACAAGTTATTTTACCTTTATTATTTATTTATATATTTGCTTTTTATGATGTCCATTTAGACTCAATTAATTTTATATTTATTTGAAACATTTTTAGTTCTGTTCTGCACTAATTTATTTATTATTTATAATTATTTGTAGTCCAAATGACCAAGTCCCGAAAAAAGGTGTGTGTGTGTATGTAATTCCATACACCCTAGGCGTATATATCTAAGATTTTACATGAACTTTTTCATAGTAATCAGCCAACTGGAAAAACAACTTTTTATTATGTATTTGGCATCTTTTTACGATTTCCCAAAAACGACTTGAACGATTTTCAATATACTCGCTATATCCATCTAAAATTAAATGCGTAGTTGTATCATGCAGATTTTATTCTGATGGAAGTAGTCTGACAGAGGCTTGAATACTGATATTTAAAATTATATTTTCTAGAATCCAAAACATCAACCATGTGGTATTATTTATCATTTTACACTGGTGAAAAAAATTCTTAATATACAAGTTGAACGAATTTGATAACTAATTGGAGAAGAAAAGAGAGTAGGTAATGTTTTTATTTTATTTATATATATATATATATATATATATATATATATATATATATATATATATATATATTTTTTTTTTTTTCGACAATAATAATAAATGTATAATATATAATTGGTAAGTTATTCCTTAAACTCTTTACTTTCACTTTCCTATATATGAAATACATAGAAAGGGAAAGTATTGCGATCATGAAAATTTTCTAATTCCATTTTTCGACGGAAATACACGTTTTAGGGTCTCCTGAGTCTAAATGACCAAGTCCCGAAAAGGTCTGTGTGTGGGTGTCCTTGTGTGGTTGATTCTGCGCGTAAACGAAAAGTCCTGTGAAACTGAAATTTCATATTTAAGACAACTATACGCCCGAGATGTTACAGAATCTTTTTCATCCAAATGAACTGACCGGAAGACCTACTTTATACCATACATTTTTCGCCTTATTACTATTTTCTCAAAAACAGCTCTAACAATATCGATTAAACTCCTTATATCGATGTATAATTTGATGGACTTTAGTATTATGTAGGTTTCATTCTTATTGAAATAGTATAACAGGGCTTAAGTGCCGATATTTTAAATTTTCTTCCTCTAAAGTACCTTTAATTTTGTAGATTTCATAAAAATAATTATATCATCTTATTAGCAATGATAATTGACAGCTAAATATGCAAGTTGAGCCAATTTAATAAACAACCAAAGGAGAAAACTGAAAACAAATATTTTTTTAAAGCAATTTTTTGTTTTGAACATTGAAAACAGTAATACAGTTGTATAATATACCGTTGGAAAGCTAAAGATTTTAGAAACAAATATTATTATATACATTTATTGTAACAAATATTATCTTATACAACTATTGAGAGCGATGTATAATAATATAATAGATTTTTTAATAAAACACATGTTTCTATTAAAATCCAAATTCTATCATCTAGGCGTTATTCTGATTGAAATAGTCTGGCAGGCTTGAATGCCAATATAAAAACTTTTTTGAACATAAGAACAGTAATATACATGTATAATATAGCGTTGGAAAGCTAAATATTTTAGAAAAAATATTATATTATACACAAGCTTGCAAAAGTTAATAAAGAGTAATGAAAAACCCATAAAACTAACTGATTATTTTAGATAATATTATTAAAATCTTTTTAATAAAACACATGTTTTTATATAAATTCAATTTAATTATTTTTATAATGGTTTCACTCATTTTTATATCTAAATTTAAACAATTCGTAAATTGATTTTAAGAACGCAGCTAAGTGAAAGTCATGAGTTGCCCGCACTATTTTTTTTTTTTTTTTTATAATATAAAATACTTTTATTATTATTATTTTTTGCGGATTTTGATACATTTCCACTAAGACGAAGGCATCGAAGAGAAGGGTGGAAAGAAATGGGTCAAGAGAGGTACCGTGATTAAAATGGCTGGAATGCGCGCGCCTAGCGACCTACACTCCAATCCTTCCATTATAGCAGCTAAAAATGTTTCCACTAGATTTAGTGTCTTCTAGTCCCTTCTAATCCTTCCACCGCAAACACTCCTACGTAAACATCGTTTATATATTCATATTCCATATCCTTTGAGCTTATGAGTGTTTTGTCTGTAATAACAGTCCCACAGATTCCTTCGTTGTTAGTTCAAAGTAGGTTTAATTATTTCCTTGTATTCGAATATAATATTTAATGTGGTAGAATATATATTAAAATCATTATGTCATTTGTACAATGTGTGAATGTGTTTTTAACGTTTTTTAATAATACGAAAACTCACACCTAATTGCGTATAATATTATTATAATACTATTTAACAGACGCATAATGATAACTGTTACTTAACTCATTGTTAATTTACAAACTACATATCAATTCTTTATATGCTATGAAGATCCTATTCTGATATTTTATTAGATAATTTTATTAATAATTAATTAATCATTATATTGATGTAAATTTAAACCTGTACCACTACAACCCATGGAGGGTCTTAGGCTCAGTACATATAGAGATTCGTACTGTTTCAAGGCCAACGGCCGTTCAATGAGGTGATTAGGCCTTAATCGCGCTCAGCCGCCAGGTTTTTCCCCAATTAGTTTGGGTACCCACTTTATAGAGGCTGGGTCTGCCCCAGGAGGGTCTCTATACCCTAGGGTCGCCCCCCGAAAGAATTAACAGAATAAATAATATTCTGACACAGCCGGGATTCGAACCCAGGACCCAGAGCATCCAAATTCGATATGCTTTAATTTCATATAGGTTTCATTCTGATTGAAATAGTCTGATATGGCTTAAATTCGATATTTCAAAATTTCTTTCTCTAAAGTACCTTTAATTTTGTAAATTTGACCGTATCATCTGATTAGCATTGCTAAAAAACAGGTAAATATTAAAATTGAACGAATTCGATATCCAACTAAAGAAGATAACTGCAAAAATATTTTTTTTAATCCAAATATTTGTTTTATAAATTAAGAACAGTAATATACATATTTGATATACCGTTGGAATGCTAGAGATTTTAGAAATGATATAATCTTATACAAGCTATTGTAAAAGTTAACTGAGAGCTATGAAAAGCCAATAAAACAAACTAATTGTCGTAGATAATAATATAAGAGATTATTAAATAAAACACATTTTTCTTTTAAAATCCAATGTAAATAATTCTTCAACAATTTATTTTCGTTTCTTAATTTGTTTAACAATTCTCAAATTGAAATAAATAACGAAGGTAAGTGAAAGTCGTGTGTTGCGCGCACCGTGATTTTTTTAACACAACACCGCTATGCTTATTGCTGTATATGTGTTTTTTTAAAAAATATTTATTCAATTTTAATTAATAATATACATTTGATTTGATTGGTAGATCTCGCATAAATATTAAGGTAGATATTCGGGCTAAATAATTTCTTCCATGAAGATTTACATTTTTTTTTATTAAAGCAACTTGACATTTCGGGACCTTCTCCCATCTTCAGAAGTCTACAAAGTAAAAATACCAATTTCCATTACATTTAAAAACACTATAGTGAAGTGAATAGTTAAACCCGTTTTGTAGAAAAATATTTTAAGTTAGGTGTCTATTATTAACAAAATTTAAAAATTATTAAACAATAAATTTAAAATTCAATAGGAGGCATTAAAAACAATAATTAACAATGTTACATAGTAATAAGTTAATGTAATAAATAAATATTTTAAATTTACCTGATTATATATTTTGAACTTTAATTGTTCCTACCAGCATTTGCACTAAAAGACCAATTCAACTAGGTAAATTTGTAAAAATGAAGTCAATATGTAAAAACAAGAGTATTGCTCAGATCTTTGTCCTCAACTGGAATTAGAATTAGACCAATTCATAACCTAAATATGGTTATTGTTATTAAATATTGTGAAATTATCACCAGATGCTCTAAATTTGTTAATACATTTTTTTTCTACTTTTTTTAAATATTTTACTTCACCAACATACCTATAGATAATTAAAAATTTTTTTTTTTGGAAAACATAATTATGTACAAACATAGTTAGTAAAAGTAATTTTATTTATTTATTTCTTAGGGTTTTTCAACCACAAGGGTCATTTGCACCCAATTTTACAATTTCAGTTCATGTATTGCTAATTAAAAGTTGCAATTTAAATTTTTTGAAATATTTTTGTTGATTTCAAAAATAATATCAACTTCTTAATTTGCTCTTCTGCCTGGAATATTTCCTCATGTCCATTTCCTGATAAACGATTTTGTCGTTCATTCTCATATGCATAGCATTCAGTGATTATATGAATGACTGTAAGAGGTACTCCACACGAAATACACTGAGGCGCAGGATTTTTTTCCATTAAATATTGATGGGTGAGACGAGTATGCCCAATCCTTAAACGAGCCAAAACGACTTCTTCCTTTCGCGTCAGCTGTATGTTCGACTTTGCCCTGCGAACATAGGGCTCTACTATTCTGAGCTTATTGTCCCTCGCTGCCGTCCAGATCTGTTGCCATACCTGCCACGTCTTTTCCTTTATTAAAGAGATCACTTCACTTGGCTGGGTGGTGTTGATCAATTGGCCGTCGGTAATAGCTCTTTTAGCAACACTGTCAGCTAGCTCATTACCCTTTATACCGATATGGCTTGGCAACCATAACAGATGAATCACACATTCAGCTATTTCCAATGATTTCATGGTTTCTATGGTTTCATTCACCAACCAGTTTTGAGAAAAGGTGTTCTGCAGTGCTGTGATAGCAGACTCTGAATCTGAGCAAATTACTACACGCCGTACTATTTTAGCGTCTATTGATAGGAGAGCCCGATATATAGCTGATAATTCAGCATTATATACCGTTGTGTGCTCAGGAAATGAGAACATGTAATGCTTGTCACTATACACCACGGCAGCACCTACCCCATCTTTTCTTTTAGAACCATCGGTGTAGATGAATTCCCAATCTTCATGATTACTTTTGAACCGTGTAAATTCTGACAGAGCTGTGATTGGAGAACTGTTTTTTCTCTTAATTCTGTGGACCCTAGGAGCACGAAGTAACCACGGTTCTGTTTTAGAAGTACTGAGCTGTGGAGGGGAAGGGTATGTGAGATCTAAGTCTGCGATGTAAGTTTGACATCTTTCCTGAAATGTTAGACGATGCTTTCTATTGTTTGGCGGGATAAGGCGTATATTTGTACTAAACCTTAGATTAAGAGTGTGCACTGGACAAAATATAACCTTTGTAAAATATGATAGTGAAAGTGCTTTTCTTCTTAAATTCAATGGCAGTACTCCCGCTTCCACTTGTAAGCTTATCGCGGGACTTGAACGAAAGGCGCCTAGAGCTGCTCTAAGCGCTGCATTTTGGATAGGTTCTAGCAACTTTTTTGTCCCTTCACTAGCTGAGTTAAATGCTATGCAACCATATTCAAGCTTGCTTAAGAAGAGGGTTTTATAGAGCATTATTAAGGTTGTGTTATCACCACCCCAAGAATGGCAGCTTACTGTTTTTTAACAGGTTAATTGACTGTAGACATTCGGTCCTGATTTTTTTAATGTAAGGAGCCCAAGTGAGTTTTCTATCAAATATAACTCCTAGATAAAGGACACTTTGGGAAAAGACGATAGGTTCTCCGTTAATCTCAATATTGTTCACAATACGATTTCTGGCTCTAGTAAATAAAATTGCCTGGGATTTCGCATTGGATATCACAAGATTTCTTCCTGCTAACCAAGCAACTACTTTATTAACTGTATTCTGCACTGTACATTGGGTTGTGGTCAGGTTTTTCCCTCTCATATAGATGACTAGGTCATCAGCATACAGCAGCAATTTCACCGGCAGTTGTACTTCTTCGGCAACTTTATTTATGGCTATGTTGAAGAGTGTTGGACTAAGAACACTGCCTTGTGGAACTCCGTTCTGTTGGTCGTACTCTGCGGAAGTGGTTGCTCCGCATATAACGTAGAATTTTCGATTAGTTAAGAAATTTTGTATGAATCTTAAAGTTTGCCCATTGATTCCCATATCGTGTAAAGACTCAATAATGTCACATTTCTTCACTGAATTAAATGCATTTTTGATGTCCAAAAATATTGCTAGCACATGGTGCTTTGAATTCAGTGCCTCTAGTATTTCTGTTTCCAAGTGTATAATATTGTCTATGGTACTCCTACCTGTACGAAATCCACTCTGCCAAACATTCAGTAGATTGTTATTTTCAAGATGCCATTTTAATCGAAGAGCAACCATTTTTTCAAAAAGCTTGCATAAACAGCTGGTCAAAGCAATAGGTCGATAGCTAGAAACTAGTTCTTTAGATTTTCCTCTTTTTAAAACAGGAATGATATTAGCTCTACGCCAGTCATCCGGAAAGTAGCCCAAGCTGAATGCTTCATTAAAGAAGTTGTTTAGGCAAATTTTGCTTGAGTAGGGCAGACGTTTTATCATGGAATATGTTATTTCGTCAGGCCTGGGGAGCAATCTTTACACGATCCGAGCGCAGCATCAAATTCATAGTAAGAGAAGGGGAGGTTCAGCGGGCTTACGTTAGGTGTTGCGACAACCGAGTATTCATAGTCAGTAGTGTTCACCTGTAGATCATTTCCAGAATTATCAGCAAATGAGTCCCTGAAATGTTCACCTAAGGTTGTAGCTATTGTTTGCGGATTTGTAATAATGTCATTGTGTGCAGACAAAACATTTAGAGGGGACGCTTGATTTCTTCCCATAATACGTCTAACGATGTTCCAAACTTCTCCGATAGGGGTATTCCTGTTTATTTTCCCTATGAAGTCTTTCCAACACCGTTTTTTACTTTCTTTGATTGTATAGCGTGCATGAGTTCTTGCATGGATGTAGATTTCGAGATTTACCGCATTCGGTTGTTTCTTGAATTTTCGCAACGCTTTTTTCCTGTTCTTTATTGCCTTAGAGCACTCTGTCGACCACCACGAAACTGTAACTCGTCCATTCACTTGTGTACGTCTTGGGATAGAACAATGGGCCGCGTAAGTTATTGTTTCCATTATGGCTTGATACTTAAAACCTACATGGCGATCAACTAGCTTCAAGTTTAAGGAGTCCGTTAAGTTCCGATACAGCTCCCAATTTGCGTTTTTTAAGAGCCAGTGATTGCGGTGGATCTTGCTGGGAGTTCTATCGAGAAATTGTATTAATATGGGGAAATGGTCACTTCCGTAAGTATCATCAATAGTGCTCCACTTGATTCTTGGGGATATGGATGGGGTTGCTATTGATAAGTCAATGTTTGACATCGTTCCGGTTCTTGGGCAAATATAGGTGTTAGATTCGTTATTAAGAATGGTTAAATTTTTCAATTCTATAAATGTTTCAATAAGTTTCCCTCCGCTATCAGAACGCAGCGAGCCCCAGAGTGGACTGCGACAGTTAAAGTAATGGGTGATATGGTCGAGATAGAACTTTAACGTAATACGCTAAGTCAGGAATCTGACTCAGTATACTCAGAGGCATTACACCAGCTTCAACTTCAAGACTCGCGGTGGGACTTAAGCGGAAAGCGCCCGTGGCTATGCGAAGAGCTGTGTTTTGAACCGGCTCAAGCATCTCTAGTGTTCTTTTCATGTTATTTACTGTCAATAGAATGGTACATACTTCCCTGATATGGAAAAGGGTAGTTTTGTTTTGCCCCGAAACTCCATAATTATTTTATACGGTTGCTCCTATTAAAAAAAGTATCTTAAGTAAATGTTGCTGGAAATAGGGCGTAGTATCAATTTACGACGTCAAATCATATGATTCGAATTAAAAAAAAATCTGGTGAGGGCAACACACGACTTTCACTTACCTCCATTTTTAAAATCAATGAAAGAATTTTCAAATACAGTTAGAGATTAAAATACGTGTGTATAAAATATTTTTTTCTGTTTTCTCCTTTAGTTGGGTATCGAATTCATTCAATTTATATATTTACTTGTTTTTCATCAGTGGAAAAAGATAATAAAGTTATTTTTATAGAATCGACAAAAATAAAGGTACTTCAGGGAAAGAAAGCTTAAAATATCAGCATTTAAGCCCTGTCAGACCATTTTAATCCGAATGAAAGCTAAATGATATTAAAGCACATTAAATTTTACATCGATACAGTGAGTTTAATCATAATTGTCGGAAACGTTTTCGAGATAATCGAAAATAGGTGCCAAATTCATGGGATGAAGTGCCTCTTCTGGTAAGCTCATTTTGATGAAAAAGGTTTTTAACGTCTCGAGCTTATATTTATATTAAATATGATATTTCAGTTTCATAGGACTTAACGTTTTCGCCCGGGAGTTACCACACACACACACAGACCTTTTTGCGGGACTTGATTATTTGGAATCAGGGGACTCTAAAATGTGTATTTCCGTTGAAAACAGGAATTCGAAAATTTTCACGATCGCAGTACTTTGCCTTACTATATATAGTAAGTAAAAGTAAAAAAAAAAATGTTTTATAGGACACCCTTTACATCAAAATTAAAATCTGATAAAAATAAAATTATGGGAGTCTATGTTTAAACTTTTTTTCATACGGCCAACAGCCTGGCCACAATAATGTCCAAGAATTTGGTTTTGCCCCAATGTTCGCTCGTGAGTTCGAAAATTGTTTACAGGTTTTAGACGCTAGTCATGTTAACCAACGTCACTTAAAGAAAAGTGAAGGTGCTAGATATCATTGGAGCAAGAACACTTTGGAATAGCTTGAGGAGGAACTCCAGTCTAAGCTGTTTCTAATGGGGCCCCGAAGAAAGAACTACAACTGGATTTAGCGACATTAAAGGAACTGATAAGATTTATACTTATCACTCCAGGCTCAGTAAGGACCTCTATAAAATGATCAGGATACCATATATAATATATATATATATATATATATATATATATATATATATATATATATATATATATATTGGTTTGTGGTACATGAAATGTCCGTTTTCAAGGTAAAGGATTTTTATTAAAAATACGATATGAAAACAAGATAATTTTATTCGAAGTATTAACCTTCTTTTTTTACACACTTTTCCCAACGTGACACCAACTTTTTTATCCCCTAACTGAAAAACTCTGAGCTTTGAAGTGAAATAAAATTTGAAAACGCACTTTTCACTTGATCATCATTTTCAAAAAGTTTTCCTTTGACGAAGTTGTCTAAATTCCTGAGCAGATGATAATCTGTTGGTGACAAGTCGGAAGAATATGGTGGTTGCGGTAGAACTTCGTAGCCCAGTTCTTTCAATTTTTACACGGTTCAGTGAGATCATGAGGTACCCATGTATCAAGCTTTTTTACTCTCCCAATACACTTTAAATGTCTCGAAACGGTAGATGCTCTTGCATTTAGTTGTGCTGAGAGTCCTTTAATGGTTTGGTAGAGGGTTTCCTTCTACTGTATGTTCCAGAACATCGTTGTCTATTACGGACGGAGGTCTTCTTCGGAGCAAGTTTTCGAAGTCGGTATCTCCAGCTGAAAACGTAGCAAACCAACGGCGAATGGTCCCTTCATTAACACCCCCTTCCTCAAACGCCTTGCAAATATTTCTAGTGGCCTCAGCTGCTGAATGGCCGAGTTTAAACTCGTATAAAAATATATCGAAAATCGCGTGTTTCCATGTTAATATTTGGAGGTATACTAAAAAGTGGATAATTTATTGGGAAGCTAATGTTTATAATACAAAGATGGAGGATTAGTAAATGTTTACTTTAAATATACAAACATTCGGAAGAAAACAACAGAGACCTGCAAAATCCTTTATTTATTTCAGAAACTATAGAAACAGACATTCCATGTAAAACAACGCAAAATAATACATGAAGAAAACCACCTTCCTTCAGATCCTACAAACTACAAAGACGTGTAGCATTGATCCTGAATTCCCGAAGCAATTAACAAAGCATGTGGAGATTGATAAAGGCTATTGCCCGGCTCTGACAGAGTATCGGCCTCCGCACAAAAGACCTTTCATCCCTCCCTACTACAATGCATCAGGAAAAGCTTTTTAATTGGGGATTTTAATTCTGGTAAATAACCAGGAAATCAGGATTTTAGATAAAAAGCGAATCCTTTTTTTGTATAAGTATAACAATAAGCGAATCAGAAAATAGACATGAATATAGTTCAAGACTCTCCTTATTACAATATTTAAAAAAAAAAAAGTTTAGAAAAAATCTGGTAAGGGCAGCACATGATTTTCACTTACATTTGTTGATAAAATCAATTTGAGAAATATGAAATTAAGATAAGTTAAACATTTATTTACACATATTTGCAATTCATTGCACGTAGACAAATTCAAGTATTTACGTTCAATGATAACAAGAAAAATAAAATCCAGGAAGAAATAAAGTCCTGGTTAAAGGTGGGAAAAATGCGTCTTATTATTTAGTTGCTAAGTTACTAAGCTCGCGGCTTCTATATAAAAACTTAATTTAGAATTTAGTTTATAAAACTATTATTCTTCCGACGGTTCTTTACGGATGTGAAACGTGGCCGCTACTTTGAAGGATGAACAACGGTTTAAGGTTTTCAAAAATAAGGTAATGCGTGAAATATTTAGTCCGAATTGAGATGAGGCCACTGGGGAGTTTAGAAGGTTGCATAACGCGGAATCGCGGAACTTGTATCCTCTGAATATAATTGAGTTGATAGCATCGCGGAGACTCAAATGGGCGCGTAATGTGGTTGGGCTCAGTGAGGAACGGATTCCGAGAAAATTGGTACTCGCTGAACCGACTACCGAAAAGGCAGGCCGAAGCGTCAATGGGAGGATTGCGTTAAGGCTGATCTCGAGGGCTTCGTTAAGCCTATTATTATTATTTGAAATTTGGTTGATTCATAAATTTTATATATGTTTATTATTATTTTTAGATTCTTTTAATAGTTGATATAGTTAAAAAACATAACAATGTTTGACCAAATATTGTATAAAACATTTTAAATAATTAATAATAGCATTTTTTATAAAATTGCAAAAAAAAACGTGTTTAAATAGATAAAAACAAGATGCTTTTCTACTGATATAAAAGATTAAGATTTGTCATGCTCTCCTCAATTCTTCTTTACCAAACATATGATTTAGAATAAATAACATAACTATATTGTTTATCAGTAATAAGTTTATTCCCCATTCTTCACATTATATTGCCTTTTACAGTTTTGTGTATCAGATAATATTTTTCCTAAACTCTTTCTCTTTCCAACGGTATATTATACGTCTATATTAGTGTTCATATTATCAAAAAACACAAAAATGATATTAAATAAACATATTTGCATTTATCTCTTTAGTCGGATATCGAATTCGATCAACTTATATATTTACCTGTTTTTTATCAATGCTGATCAGATAATATGGTCAATTTCATAAAAACTACAAAATTAAAGGTACTTCTGGTTAGTTGATTTTGATGACGAAATTGCTGTAAAATATCAGGCGTATAGTTGTCGTAAATATGAAATTTTGGTTACATAGGACTTTTCGTTTTCACCCGGGAGTTACCACACACGGACCTTTTGGTCATTTGGGCTCAGGGGACCCTAAAAAAGTGTACTTCCGTTGAAAACTGGAATTCGAAAATGTTCATGATCGCAATACTATCCCTCAGTATATATTTCATATATAGGTAAGTAAAAGTAAAAACATTAAACTTGTTTAACAGTTGAGTAAAATTTTACTGTTTAAAGTTAAAATACTGTTTTCCTGCAGTACTTTATACTGCAGGGAAACAGGTGCCTGATTTACAAGACAAAATACAATCGGCATTTGATAACGTCAGTTACTGGCTTAATGAAAACGGTTTCACCATATCACCCCAAAAGACTGTTGCGATACTTTTCAGCAAAAGACAACCGAATTCGCAACCATCCCTAAAGATAGCCAACCAACCACTCACTCTTTCTAATACAGTCAAATACCTGGGTGTGACCTTCGATCGCACACTTAGCTGGTCTCCACATCTGAAGCAACTATTAGCTAATATTCTCCATTCTCTCAATCACTTCAAGATGGTTAGAAACACAAGTTGGGGTGCTGATCGTAGAAGCATGATAACTCTGTTTAGGACTCTCACAACGCCAAAATTAGATTATGGTTGCAGTGCTTTTAACTCTGCCTCAAGTCGAACTCCAGAACTACTCGATCCTATTCAAAACACCGGTCTTCGAATAGCTATTGGTGCTTTCCGTTCCAGCCCTTCTATTAGCTTGTGTGCTGAAGCTGGTGAACCTCCACTTGCACTACGAAGGCAACAACTTGACCTTCATTTATTCCCAAATAGACAATTCCTCACCCAACAACAGATCTCCTTATCCAAAAGACCATCCTTTATAGTTCGCATTTCTAAATTTCGGGTCGAGCTTAACCATCTTTCCTTGCAATAGAAACATCTCCAATTCATCCTTGGCAATACCTCTCTCCGAACATGTGTCTTTCCCATACCAAATTACTAAAACAAAATACATTTCCATACATATATAAGCAGGAATTTCAAAAACTTCAAGATAGACTCGGTGTTGCTGATTACGTATATACGGATGGCCCTAAGAGTTCCTTAGGTGTGGGAGCATCGGTCGTATGTGAGGGCAGACAACATCTATTTCCCTTTTTCCACTCTGTAGCAACAATACCGCGGAACTAGTTGGAATTTATAAAAGTTAAAATGTTATTCACCCTACTAAAACAATCAGGATTATTTGCACAGACTCCTTATCGGCCCTGCTCAGCTTGAAGCGCCTTTTCTCTACCGACTCTCTTATTCAAAATATTCTATCATCATTGCATACAATAGTTTCCAATAATTCAGTTTTTTTTCGTCTGGCTACTGAGCAACTGCGGTATAGTTGGCAATGAACTCGCAGATCGTGCAGCCAAAGAAGCAATGACAGATGACATTCCCTTTCTGGAGTGCCTGTTGGCGACTATGTTTCTATCAACAACCAGCGGATTCGGTCGAAGTGGGGACAGATTTGGCATGACACTACTGACAACAAATTAAGGGAAATAAGAAGGGACATCTCCCATTGGCATTCGTTTTTACGACAAAAGCGAAGGGAAGAGGTTATTCTGCGCATTGGACACACCCGACTAACTCACGGACATCTCATGACACGGGAACCTCCTACGGACTGCCCAACATACCCTTGCCCGATTACTGTTAAGCACATTTTGACCGAGTGTAGGGCTTATGATACTCATAGAGCACATATTGCAACCGTTTTACAAGACAACATACAGACAACTGCCAAACTTTTTGACTTCTTACGACAGACAGACTTGTACAATAGACTATAATATTTAATCCGTTTTATTATAGTGATTTAAGGCGATAATGACCCAAGTAGTTTACAGTAGTTTAGTTTAAAAAAAAAGTTAAAATATTTTCTTAAACAATGTAAGGGATAAACCTAAATAGTATTTATATTTAAACTAAAAAACAAGTCAGAGAACGAGATAGCGTATTAATATTCGATTTCCAATTTAGTGTATATAGACTGACCTTTAAGATAGGTACAGTGAACTTTCTTCACCTTCACGAAACAGACCAAGTTCATCTTTACCTACCGCGGGGGCGTTATATTTTCAGCCCGACCAAGTTTTAATGGAATAAACTTTATGTAAATTTTTAATGATATTTAAAACGTGACCTTATCCTCCTGCGGTGACATTAAATATTAATTCTCAGCTTCTATTTTGATCGCTGTGCGTCGCATTATAGGAACCGCAGCCTCTGCTCAATAATTCATTTTTCATAATTAACCTTCTGTCACAGAAAAATTAATTTTTTTTTCCTGCTTGTTGTTTCTATTTTTACTGAAATAAACTAAATATTTAAAAAGCTTTAGCTATTTGTTAAATTATAGTATTTTATTTATTACATTATTTAGTACTTTTAATATCGAATATACATAGAATAGAATAGAACAGAATAGAAATTTATTTTTATTCTGGGACTGTGTCCCTTAAGAATAACATATTTGCACAGTTTATAATATACAACATGTCTGGCCAACAGACCAAATAAACATAATTAACTAATGTTTACAATTATGGGTGAATATATACATTAACAGAAAAATGAAATAAATAAAAATAAAAAAAAACAATCCTCAGAATATAGTTGTGTGGACAAAATGAAAAATAAATGAGTTTAAATATATATTAAAAATTAGAAAAATAAATAATAATAATAATAAATAATATATAATAATAAAATAATGTAATATAATATATATATATATATATATATATATATATATATATATATATATATATATATATATATTATATATATATAATATAATAATAATAATTATAATAAATAATAAATAAATTTACATTGTTTTGTTACTTGGTCTTTTAAGAATAATATGAGCTTTGAAATAATAAAGGAACTTAAAGTGGCCAAGAATTAATGAAAAATAAACTAATTAAACATAAATAAAAATAATATACTACAACAATACAAACGAAGTCTTCTAATCACATAACAAACATAATAATCACAATATAAACAATTTAAAAATAAAATAAAAAAAAGATTGTAACAAAGAAATCTTCCAGACAAAATAGTTGAAAAAATAGATAGATACTTGAGGGAAAAAAAAAAATATTGAATACAATTCTACTAAACTTTTTACTTTGTCAAGCAGCGTGATTTTGGGATGCTAGAAGGTGCTGGAAGAAAAGGTGTTTGAATGAGGAGAGGGACGGAGCATGACGGATGTTTGATGGGAGGGAATTCCATAGACTAGTAGAACGGGCCAGAAAGGAGCATTCATATTTTTTTGTTCTGTGGGAAGGCATATAAAGGTTGGACATACGGGATCTCGTTTCTAGTGAATGAATTGAGGGTTTGAACTGCAGGAGATTATAGATATAGGAAGGATGTTGGGAGTTGATGGTTTGGTATAGGAAAGATACAAGGAAGTATTGCTTACGGGTGTGGGGAAAAAGCCAATTCGATTCGGTATAAAGATGGGATACACGAAACTGCCATAAACGAATCTTAAAGAACAGTTCATGATCTGTAACAGTTGGAATATATTATACAAGAAGAAAAAAAAAAAACAAGCTTTAATGGGTTAAAATTAAGTGTAATTTGGGATTATTTTCCGGATGTACAAAGTAAATTACATTCTAATTTATTTTAATTAAATATACCTTACTTAGTTAAATTAAAACAATGAATTGTTAGTATGATTTTGAAATATCAAAATTCCATCGTTTGCATTTAACATAATTGCCGATTCGGAGTATCAAGTGTACTTTGTTAAATTACTGCTTTAATATACACAAATTAATTGGTAGCTATATAAATTTAATCTTGACAGTAATATTTAAATAAATCATCCAGATTAATTAATTATTAAAGTCTCTCTCTGGGATTCTTTACCAACAATACTGCTTCTATATACTCAATCAAGGCCCAACTTTTCCAATACCTTCTGTCATCCCAAACAGACGTTCAGCAATTTAAAAAAAAATGATAATAATTGTTTACTATCCAAATTTTAATTTAGTTTATTAATTAACTTATTTTACATTTACTTACTAAAATATGAAATATATATATTAAGAGAAAGTATTGCGATCGTTAAGATTTTTTAATTCTAATTTTCAATTGAAATGTACGATTTAGGATTCCCTAAGTCGAAATAAACAAGTTGCCCGAAAAAATGTATTTGTGTGTAATAAGTGCAGCACAAAAACGAAACGTTGAACGAAACTAAAACTTTATATTTGAGCATTTATACAGGACTGCGTTACTATTTCCTTTTCTATTCTTTTCGATTTTCATTCAAATAAAATTTCCTGATTCCAGAAAACCTTACATTTTTTATTTTATTTTACATATCCACCAACAGACCTAGGCCCAATTACAGGTGGTTAATCGTACCAAAAAAAAATACATTACAATACAATGATTCAAATAATAATAATAATTGAAATTCAAACTAAATAGTAATGTACTGCATACCGGCTTAATTTATATAATGAAACAAAAACAAAATTAAAAAAAAAAGATATATAACTTACAAATATCATAATCTAACTAAAAAAGAAATAAAACTTCAAGCATTAATATAAATATATATAATATATATATAAATATATATATATACTCCTAAAAAAATAATTATATTAAGATAAAAAAACAAAACAATAAAAGATAGAAACAAAAAGAAGCAGAAAATTGAGAAGTAAATAAAAATAAATAACAATCACCAGGTCTGAGCATTCAATTTAAAGATAAAAACGAAAAAAAACTTGTTTATAAAAATTACACAATTTCGCAATAATATGTTATATACATATCCACATAGATAATCATACTAGATAAAAAAAAATCAGTATATTATTATTTTATTTTATTATATTTACGTTATCAATGAATTTAGAGCTCACTGAAAAATATAATTATTAAATGACTGAAAAATGGTTGCCTAAGATTTGTCTATTGAGTCAAGGAAAAACTGAAATAAGTTCAACTATGTTCCCTAAAGAGTCCCAAAGTCCTTGTACATACAGAGTTGGGCTTCTACAGCAGGATTTATTTAGTGTAAAATAAAAACGCCTATCTTACTACTATTAACCCTTCCTACCCTAAAGTCCAGGTCCCCCAAGCATAATTTCTGTCCTCTATACACTCTAATAACCAACTAGGGTAATACAAATATATTTTTTTTAAATACAAATTTTATTTTATATTTATCATAAATAATAACCGAGTTATCAGGAATCATATCACTAATAAGCTGTGGCTTGGCCATATAAAATGATTTTTTTAATTTAATTTTATTTTATTGAGAATGTAATGTTGACTGTAGAAACTATTATAGGTGGAATAATCAGGAGTCAGAATTTTTCTAAATATTTTAATTTTGCCGACGTTTCGGCTCAAGCTTGTGAGCCATCATCAGGGAATTACTGAGCCATGTTCAAGCATAAATTTTTTTTGGTCGATTACAAAGGTTGATTATTAAAAATAATAAACCAATATATGTTTCATTGTATTATTAATATATTACTTGTGAGACAGGATATGATGAAATAATTTTCCCCTTAGGAAATTAATCATATAATCAAAATGATTGATTTGATTAAGAAATTGATTGGTTGCAGGTTGATTGATGGCCTTTGACGTTACACGAAGGTCCTTCAGACACACTAAGGTCCCATGAAGATCATCTTAAGGTGTTAATGTTGAATACTCTAGTGCATCATCATATTCGTCTCAGAGAGAAAACGAATATGCATTAAATAATTTGATTCTTAGTGATATATTATCAGTAAAAAATATTCAGATGCGCCGAAAACTCCCAATACACTAACATTTAAATATTAATATTTTTATTATTTAAATATAATTATTGATATTTACAACAGTATTATTATATATTGGGTTGTTTCACATGAAATGTCCGTTTTTATAGTTTCTGAAACACATAAAGGATTTTGCAGGTCTCTGTTGTTTTCTTCCGAATGTTTACATATTTAAAGTAAACAATTACTAATCCTTTACCTTTGTATTATAAACATTAGTTTCCCAATCAATTACCCAGTTTTTAGTATACCTCCAAATATGAACACTGAACACGCGATTTTCGAGTAACCTTTTATACGAGTTTAAACTCGGCCATTCAGGAGCTGAGGCCGCTAGAAATATTTGCAAGGCAACTAAATGCAAGTTTATTTACCGTTCCCAGACATTTAAAGTGTATTGGGAAAGTAAAAAAGCTCGATACATGGGTACCTCATGATCTCACTGAGCGGCAGCAAGACACCATGTTTCAAAACATACCGTGCAAAAATTGAAAGAACTGGGCTACGAAGTTCTTCCGCACCCACCATATTCTCCCGACTTGTCTCCAATAGATTACCACCGTTCAGGAATTCAGACAACTTCGTTAAAGGAAAACTTTTTAAAAATGATGATCAAGTGAAAAGTGTGTTTTCAGATTTTGTTTCACTTCAAAGCTTAGAGTTTTTCAGTTCGGGGATAAAAATCTTGGTGTCACGTTAGGAAAAATGTGTAGAAAAATAAGGTAAATACTTCGAATAAAATTATCTTGTTTTTATATCGTATTTTTATGAATATATTATTCGGAACATTCTCTTCTAGTTTGTTTATATATTTATTTATCATAACATATAAAACATGATTATTAGAACATAACGTTCCGAGGTACCTTATGCCTCATCTTCAGATTTTCAAATATCATCTAAAATATAATTGAATATTATTATAAGCAACTATACATACATTAACAACACATTATCAATAAATTAGAATAAATTTATCATTTAAAATATTTACAATCCGTTTATTATTAAAATTCTACTCACATTTTTAATAAAAATCCTTTACCTTGAAAACGGACATTTCATGTGACACAACCCAATACATCAAGTAAATGTCATGGACATAGTAAACTGACATGAAATACATAAAGAGACACCACCTATTGGCAGCAATCTAAAGATATTTTAAACTAGAAGGTCTGGGGGCCATCTTCTCTTCAGACGCCTCAGAGGATTATCAGGAATCGAAGAGGATGGTAGGATAGAAACTAGTGGATTAGAGTGGAAGTGGAGTTTTTCATGGAATGATTGATGCCTGGTTCTGGCTAATTTAGTAACATATGGGATATTAAGGTCTTTATGGATGAGCTTATTCGTAACAAAGTAAGTAGCGTAAGGATTTTACGAAGAATTTTTGATTGTAAGGATTGGTTAGGAGAAAAATTCGATGGTTTAGTAGAGCCCCATAGCTCTACTCCCTAAGTCCATATCGGTCTTATGATGGTCATATAAATAAGTCTTTTGTAATTAAGTGGAAGGTTGGAGCGTTTGTCCAGTAAGTATTGAAGTAGTCGAAAACGTCGGGCAGTTTCTCTTCGTTTCAGTATTGTATGAGGATTCCAAGTCAGACGTTTGCCAAGGTGGAGTCTTAGGTATTGGATCTGTTCAACAGGGGCTAGTTGAGTGTCATTAAAGGATTCTGTAGGGAAGGAAGTCATTGGTTTACGACGAAGGGTTAAAGGTTATTTGTTAGAATTAATTTTAATCCAAAGATAAAATAGCATAGATATAGCGTTTTGAAATTATCAGTGGTGATAGGCCATTTTCCTTTGAATTATATATTGCTTTTCATCAAAGTTAATTTCTTAAAACAGTTATATAAAAAGTTATAACCTAATATAATTATTTGGATGTAACAAACTGTATAATAATTTGCAGCGTTTTTAGTTTTTTTTTCTTTTAAAACTGTTTCTTCCTTCGTGAATAATTATTGTGTTGTCAATCATATGTGTGCTCATTAAATTAGACAAGCTTGAGACCTATTTCTAGCTGGACAACTGACACCAAGTAGTTGATATTATAATAAAAGTACTGAAGAGAAATATATATTTAATAGTATAGATATGATTCTTTAATTAAAGCTAATTTAATGAAACCCACATCTTCATTACAGTACCATCCTATAGCTGCTTTAAGATGAGAGCAGAGAGGTATAAGGTAAAAGAGACTAAAATCCTAGCAATTAATTCTATAGAGAGGACAAGTTTACTCAGGACTAGAGTTTAAGAGAAACATATGGGCCTGTTATTAATATAAAATAGGTCTTCCAGCCAGACTTTTGACCCTCCGAGTCTCATGAAACGCTAAGTACCACCGGGTCCTTTTTGGACCCCAAACGATTTTTTCCACTTTCAACCGAGTATTAACAAATGGGAAGTTAAAACTTGCTCCTTTCGCATGTTTTTTGGATGCTTATAATAAATTCAACATTTAAGTTCAGTTTTCCTTTTCTCTACGCCTTAACAAAAGGAAGAAAGGCACCTTGTTTTTTACTTTTCACTTACCTATAAATAAAATATGTAGTAAGCAGCGAACGTATTACGATCGCGAAAATATTCGAATTCTAATTTCCATCAGAAATACACGTTTGAAGTCCAAATAACATAGACCTGCAAATAGATCTGTGTTTATTTGGTCAGTCTAGCTCAAATATGTATACATTTTACATTTCCGGAACGTATATTCAGGTTCTCAACGGTTAAGGAGGAAAATCAAAGATTGAGTATTAGCTGTTAATCATAGCATTCATCAGAAAAACTCTAATACATCGGTTTCATGCTCACAGAAAAATAAGCGGCATCATATAAAAGAAATAAAAATTATCCAGGAGATTAAGAAGACAAACCCTCTAAAAAGTGAATTAAATGTCACATAACGTTGAACAAGAAAATTGAATTTTATTTCTTATTTTTACCCTCACACAAGACTGAAACGACAAGAAACTGCTCGAAGAAATCGATTACTACAACACTTACTTGACAAACGTTCAAAACTTCTACTATATTACAAAAGACTTGTTTACATCACTATTATCAGACCTATTTGGACATATGGAATCGAGCTTTGGGGCTCAACGAAACCATCTAATTTCTCCCGCATCCAATCCTTACAATCCAAAATCCTTCGCAAAATCCTGAATGCCCCTTATTTTGCCAAAACAACTCCTCCACAGTGACCTAAACATCCCATTTGTTGCAGACATAGCCCGTGATAGATACTCCTCTTTTAATTCTAAACTCCCTGCCCACACAAACCCACTTGTCCGTAATTTATGTTCCTTAAATATCCCTGATAACTCTCCAGGGCGACTGAAAAAAAGGTGGCCTCTGGACCTACTGCCTTAAAATAGTTAGTGAAGTGCTACGACTGGGTAGTTTTTTCTCAAGACATTTTCATGACTTTTCTTCATACTGCATATTTACATATTTTTTTATACAGTTGTCAATTACACTAAATAATTTTTTTAAAATTAATTCTTGCCTCATTAGATAGTTGATTGGCTTATTAAGACAGGGTTGTATTGCCTCAATTTTGAAAGGTAATGAAATGAAAAAGTTTTTTTTTTTGAGATCAGTGAAATTTTACAACATAACGATAGAACAGTAATGGCTTCTTAAAATGCCCAAATGTTCTTAAAAAATCTGGTGCGGGCAACACACGACTTTCACTTACCGTTGTTAAAATCAATTAAAGAATTTTCAAATACAGATATAAAAATTAGTGAAACTATTAAAGAATTAATTAAATTGAATTTATATAAAAACATGTGTTTTATTAAAAAATCTATTATATTTTTATCTAAAATAATCAGTTAGTTTTATCTTCTTTTCATCACTCTCGATTAACTTTTAAAAAGTTGAATATAAGATCATATTTGTTTTTAAATCTTTAGCTTTCCAACGGTATATCATACATGTATATTACTGCTCTTATGTTCAAAAACAAAAAATTACAAAAAAAAAAATATTTTTTCTGTTTTCTCTTTTAGATGGGTATCGAATTCATTCAATTTATATATTTACCTTTTTTTCATCAGCGTTAACAAGATAATATAGTTATTTTTATTGAATCTAGAAAATTAAAGGTACTTTAGAGAGAGAAAATTTAAAATATCGGCATTTAGGCCCTGTCAGACCATTTTTATCAGAATAAAACCTACATGGTATTAAAGCCCATTAAAATTTACATCGATATAGCGAGTTTAATCAAAATCGTCGGAACCGTTTTTGAGGAAATCGAAAAAAGGTGCAAAATGCATAGTATAAAGTTTTGGAAAGCTCATTTTGATGAAAAAAGTTTTGTCTCGTCTCGGGCGTATATTTGTCTTAAATATGAAATTTCAGTTTCATAGGACTTACCGTTTCCGCCCGGGAGTGGTAACTCACAGACCTTTTTGCGGGACTTGGTTATTTGGACTCAGGGGACCCTAAGACGTGTATTTCCGTTGAAAACGGGAATTCCAAAATTTTCACGATCGCAATACTTTCCCTTAATATATATAGTAAGTGAAAGCAAAATGTCAAAATTTAATGTTTCGCATTACGTCAGACGAACACGTTTCCGTTTGGAGAGTTCGAATGCTTATCCTTTAGTGAAATAATTGGCTATACAGCTACATACATTTTTATGAGGTAAATAATAAACCGTTTCATAATATTAGCAGATTTTTTTTGTTGTTTTTTTTTTAAATATGTCAAGCTGATCTTAAATTTTGTTAAGAGGATTAATTTAATTTCATTCTCGATTTTTAAAGTCTTATTATTTAATTGAAATAATAAAAACCATTGCGTAATTAAAAATATAGGAATGGTTTATAGAGCAGTAACTATTAATTACGAGAGGTGGGAGACGGATAATTAAAACATAGAGCGATAGAGAGCCCTCCAGTAGAGCTGCTACTCCACACAAGAACTCACATCAATATACTCCCGTCCACTGGCTGTCTGCGTGGCAGGCGCTATGACTGTATTCGGCACTTTATAGCTAGCTACTTTTGTTTAATAGTATTTGGGAATTTTTTGTTTGTTTATTTATTTAACGTCCCTTTATGCTACTGTTGCTAATCGGTCGATGCTACAATGCGAGTCCTAAATTTTGCCAATCCGGGTTTAATCGGGATAGGGACCTTTAACGAGTACCTGACATTCCACAGGCTCGGGACCACCTTTTTACGTCCCCTCCAATGGACGGCATAGCTAAGGATTTCTTACTCGGATTAAAAAATCCTAGGGCCACCAGCGGGTTTGAATCCGGTTCCTTTGGCACAGGAGGCTGTTATGCTAGCCACTCTGCTACAGGTAACCCCATGGAATTGATGGTATATTCATTTTTTTTTTTTGGTAAAACAGGAACAGAAATATAGATGTATAATATATTTTTGTAAAGCTAAAGATTTAAAAAAACAAAACATTATTCTATACGCAATGTGGTGGGAGGAAATAAACAGATACGAATTGCAGATAAAGCGAACGGATTATTATATTTGTTTGTTTCCCATGAAATGTCCGTTTTATAGTTTCTGAAATACACAAAGGATTTTGCAGGTCTCTGTTGTTTTCTTCCGAATGTTTACATATTAAAAGTAAACTGTTACTGATTCTCTACCTTTGTATTATAAACATTAGCTTCTCAATCAATTACCCACTTTTTAGTATACCTCCAAATATGAACATGGAAACACGCGATTTTCGAGTAATATTTCTGTACGAGTTTAAACTCGGCCATTCAGCAGCTGAGGCCGCTAGAAATATTTGCAAGGCGTTTGGGGAAGGGAGTGTTAATGAACGGACCATTCGCCGTTGGTTTGCTAAGTTTTCAGCTGGGGATACCGACTTGTAAAACTTGCCCCGAGTAAGACCTTCGTCCGTAATAGACAACGGATGTTCTCAAACATACAGTAGAAGGAAACCAATACCAAACAGTTAAAGGACTCTCAGGACAACTAAATGCAAGTGCATTTACCCTTCCCAGACATTTAAAGTGTATTGGGGAAGTAAAAAAGCTCGATACATGGGTACCTCATGATCTCACTGAGCGGCATGAACTGGGCTACCAAGTTCTTCCGCACCCACCATATTCTCCCGACTTGTCTCCAACAGATTACCACCTGTTCAGAAATTTAGACATCTTCGTCAAAGGAAAACTTCTTGAAAATGATGATCAAGTGAAAAGTGCGTTTTCAAATTTTGTTTCACTTTAAAGCTCAGAGTATTTCAGTTCGGGGATATAAAAGTTGGTGTCACGTTGGGAAAAATGTGTAGAAAAAGAAGGTCAATTCTCGGAATAAAATGATCTTGTTTTCATATCGTATTTTTAATAAAAATCCTTTACCTTGAAAACGGAAATTTTTTGTGACACAACCCAAAATAAAAAATGATGTTATGATAAGATTAAGTATGGTGTAATTTAATATTATTGGTTACTATTAAGAATGTAAAATTTATTTTGGCTTAACTATCAATTTTACGTCGGTTACAATTGAAAACGAATTAATACGGTGTACAAATTACCATAGAATGGAATAATATACATTGGAAATCAAGAATGCTTTGGTTTACAATGAGGGATGAATCACAAGCTGGAGAGATCCCATTGTATCAAGTCTCATTACTGAGCCCACTGCCAATACTCCATCCATTCTTCTCAGGATCAGACTTCCTAATAGCTCTTCAAATAACAAACTACCTCATCGGGTTTCCTTACCTTTAAAAAGATGACTATTATAAATTTAGAAGATCTATCGAATATAAACTGGAAAATAATCTCTTTTATACACTTATAACATTTAAATGGTGATGGATAAAAGCACTAACTGATCACAAAAAAATCTGGTGTTCACAATACACGACTTTCACTTACCTCCGTTCTAAAAATCAGTTTAGGAATTCTTAAATACAGTCAGAAATGAAAATAGGTAAGAGAACCAATTACTTTGAGTTTCGATCTAAACATGTGTATTATTAAATAATCTATTATATTATTATCTACAACTGTTAGTCTTGTTCGCTTTCATCAATCTCCATAATCTGCTACAACACTGTGTATAAGATTAAATTTGTTTCTAATATATTCAGGTTTCCTGGGATCACCTATTGGAGGGTGGCTAACATAATAGCCTCCTATGCCAAATGTCACGGGTTCAAACCCCCCAAGTAGTCCTAGGATTTTTTAATGGGAGTAAAAATTCCTTAGTTATGCCATCCTACAGAGGAGAAAAATCTGGTGCGGGCAGCACACGACTTTCACTTACCTCCGTTTTTAAAATCGATTAAAGAATTTCCAAATACAGTTAGAGATAAAAATGAGTGAAACCGTTAAAGAATTAATTAAATTATTGAATTAATATAGAAACATATGTTTTATTAAAAACTCTATTATATTATTATCTGAAATAATGAGTTAGTTTTATCACTCTTTATTCAATTTTACAAGCTTGTGTATAAGATAATATATTTCATACAGGAATTCTCTTTCCAACGGTATATTATACGTCTATATTACTGTTCTTATGTTCAAAACCAAAATTGGCAATATTATTGAGCCGCCAGGCTGCAGCACCCTCAATATAAATGTTCCTTTTCGGGAACCCACACAAGATAGTATAATTATTTTTATAGAATCTACAAAAAACAATAATACTTTAAAGACAATTTAAATTATTTGCATTTAACCCCATCATACTACTTTAATCAGAATAAAACCTACATTATATTAAAGCCCATTCAATTTTACATTAATATAGCGAGTATAATCAAAATCGTTAGAGCTGTTTTTGAGAAAATTGTGGAATTTTAAATGGATTTTAGTGGAAAAGTCGCTGAAACATCTATATAGAAGTCTTAAATATTAAATTTTAGTTCCGTACGACTTTTCGTTTTTGCGCTAGAAGTTACACACAAGACACATCAACACACAGACCTTTTCCGGGACTTCGTTATTTGGACTCAGGGGGTCCTAGAACTTGTGTTTCCGTTGAAAACTGGAATTAGAAAATTTTTACGATCGCAATACTTTCCCTTACTATATATTTCATATATAGGTAAGTGAAAGTAAAAATTTAGACCTCCCGCTAGCATCGTCCGTTTAGCTACGGTAGCATGAAGTGACATTAAATGAACAAACAAATTTAGCTTTCCAACGGTATATTATACGTCTATCTAGTTCTCAAGTTCAAAAGAACAATAATTACAAAAAACAATATTTTTACTCTTTTCTCATTTAGCTGGTTACCGAATTCGTTCAACTTACAACTTTTTACTAATACTAACAAGATTTTTTAATTTTTTTAGAATCTGTAAAACAATAAAGCTACTTTAAGGGAAGAAAATTTAAAATATCGGTATTTATGCCTTGTATTTTATTTTTTAAATTTTATTTTATTTACTTCGTCGTAAACCTATGACATCCTTCCATACAGTATCCTTCAATGATATTCCGCTCGTCCCAGTTGAACAGATCCGCTAACTAGGACTTGACAAACGTCTAGCATATGATTCCACACACTAGACTGAAACGACCAAAAACTCCTCGCCGCTTTCGACTACTTCAACACTTACTAGACAGGCGCTCTAACCTCCCACTTAACTATAAAAGACTGATCTACATGACCATTATAAGACCTATCTGGACTTCCAGGGTTGAGCATTAGGACTCTACGAAACCATTAAATTCTTCCCATCTTCAATCCTTACAATCAAAAATCCTTCGAAAAATCCTCAACGCTCCTTACTTTGCCACTAATAAGCTCATTCATAAAGACCTTAATATTCCTTATATAGCTTATTTAGCCCGAACCAGGTATCAATCCTTCTGTGACGAACTCCAGTCCCACTCTAACCCACAAGTTTCAATCCTAGCTTCTTCTTCAGTTCCTGACAATCACCTCGGAAGAAAAGAATATGGCCTCGAGACCTAGTAGTTTAGATTACCTATTTTAGTGCTGCCAGCGGGCAGTTTCTCTTCATGTCTTTTATCTAACAGCTATATCAAATATATAATCAAATATAAAAATATCAATATATAAAATAATGAAAAAAATATCATTCGAGAAGGGAAGGGAAGTAAAATTAATGTGCTGTGCGCACCTAATTTTGATCTTCTTAGATATATTTTGAAGAGGAATTAAAAAAAAAATAATTAAAAAAAAAAACTTTGTACTTACATATTGTGACGTTCCCGACGAGCGTGAAGGGAGACATATGAAGTTGACGAGAAGATCGGCCAAAGCTAGGTTCGCTATGAAGAGGTTAGTCGGAGATCGCATCCGAGGAGTCCTCAAGACGACCGATACGACGAGAATGTTGCCGATGACACCAATGATGAAGACAGAGGTGTAGGCGAGGCAGAAGAACACAGTTACCGGAAAGGAGTAGCGGAACTCCTGGATTTCGGTGCTGTTTATTATGGTCGTGTTGAATGGGGTATGGTTCATCTGGGGGGGCACCCTGGAACAAAAAAAAATTCCGAATTACTGACTAAGCAATCACTACAGATAAAAAATATTAAACATAGAGTGCAAAAATAAGCCGTTTGGATATATTTTACTTTTTAATTTTCATAAATACAAGAAGTTATTAAAACTGGAGGAGTTTAAACTCGTACAAAAATATTACTAAAATCGCGAGTTTCCATGTTCATATTTGGAGGTATACTAAAATGTGGGTAATTGATTAGAAAGCTAATATTTATAATACAAAGGTAGAGGATTAGTAACTGTTTACTTTAAATATGTAAACATTCTGCTACTAGGTCGCTTAAGAATAACAATCATGTACAAAACAAATAAGGATTATGACTGGCCAAAGAACATATAAAAAAGAAAAACAGAAAACACTGATAACATTAGTGATTACAATAAATATATACAATTAATTTAAATGATAAAAAGAGAAATAAAGAAAAATTAAAAATATTACAATAATAGCTAAATGTAAAAATAACAAACCAAAAAAAAATAAATTAGAATAATTAAAAATTAAAATGAAAACTTTATTATCATTTATAATGATGGAGTTTTGTTGACCGTAGAGAAATTAGATGAGGAAGATGGTTGGGGGTGCGGTCATAAATTAAAACCACACAATTAAAAATAAGAGTTATTTTTATTATGTGCCGACGTTTCGGCCTACAATGTGGGCCTTCATCAGGGCTAAAAGAAACAAGATAACAACCAATGTAATTAGACTTAATAATGCGTTAGGTATATAATAATAATATGACAGTAATAAATTATGGGAACATAAATAATATTAAATGTAAAATGATAATAAGATGACAATTATAAAGTATGGAAATAAGGTGACAGTTATAAAGTATGGAAATAAACAAAATTAAGATGATAGTTATAAAGTATGGAAGTAGACATAATTGAGATGATAATATTGTAATGAGAATATATAAGTAGAGACTCAGTAAATGAAAAAAAATGATAAAGGAAAAATATGTGAACAATTAAAATTTTAAATATTAACAATTATGAGTTGATATATGACGGTAATATATTAAAAACATAGTTAAGAGTATAGGTAATATATAAAAAATATAGTCATTACAAAAGAGAAACAGTATGAATAAAAAATAATAATTTAAATTTTAAAATAATGTAATATTAAACTAATAATTATATGTCAGGATATGTAATGGAGAAATATATGAGTATGGAAAGGGGGAGAAAGAAATGGGCGATGAAAAAAGACCCTTATAAATAAGAAAAAATACATACATGACGTGCAAGCGTTGCCTACGAAGTGATGTTTCTCAGTTTAAAAAACGCTCATTTCGTGGAACGGATGGATGTTTTATCAAAATCAGAATGGTTAAGGGTTAAGGAATGTTCTGAAAGTTTTGAAGCGGTAGAATTTTTTGGAGGAAATTGTATATTTGTGTCGGGTGATGCGATCTTTGAGAAGGTTCTTCCAAAACATCCATTCTTGCCACTGTTCCCAAACATGACAAACGACTCATTACAGAATGCATTTACATACAACTAGAACCCCTTCCTGTTAATCAAAAGACTGACAAACATAACTTGTCACTAGCTTATTCCCAAATATTAAATTTAATAAAGCATCCCTAGCTCATTTTTTAAACAACCACCTGATCATCTCTTCTTAATTTTATTTTTATTTATTTATTATCAATTTTTTATTTATATATTTATTTAATTTTCGTACTCCCCTTTTTTATTTATTTATTTGTTTACCTACTAGATTACTGTTTATTTATCATTTCCTTCGACAGCTCCTTATCGTCATTCGTTATTACCTTATCATCATTCATCATTTATTATCGTCATCCGTTATTACTTAAAATCTTTTAATCTTTACCTCGTCACTATTTCTTACAATTTTATCAAATACTCATAAGTAATAACTCAAGTACTCTCAAGTAATGACTTTTGGCTATTTTTTAACAATCGAATCAGTAAACATAACTTAGCTTCTTGGAATTTTCCTAACGGACATTCTAGTTCTCATATTTTCCGTTCCACGCAATGAGCGTTTTTTAAACTGAGAAACATCACTTCGTAGGCAACGCTTGCACGTCATGTATGTATTTTTTCTTATTTATAAGGGTCTTTTTTCATCGCCCATTTCTTTCTCCCCCTTTCCATACTCATATATTTCTCCATTACATATCCTGACATATAATTATTAGTTTAATATTACATTATTTTAAAATTTAAATTATTATTTTTTATTCATACTGTTTCTCTTTTGTAATGACTATATTTTTTATATATTACCTATACTCTTAACTATGTTTTTAATATATTACCGTCATATATCAACTCATAATTATTAATATTTAAAATTTTAATTGTTCACATATTTTTCCTTTATCATTTTTCTTCATTTACTGAGTCTCTATTTATATATTCTCATTACAATATTATCATCTCAATTATGTCTACTTCCATACTTTATAACTATCATCTTAATTTTGTTTATTTCCATACTTTATAACTGTCACCTTATTTCCATACTTTATAATTGTCATCTTATTATCATTTTACATTTAATATTATTTATGTTCCCATAATTTATTACTGTCATATTATTATTATATACCTAACGCATTATTAAGTCTAATTACATTGGTTGTTATCTTGTTTCTTTTAGCCTTGATGAAGGCCCACATTGTAGGCCGAAACGTCGGCACATAATAAAAATAACTCTTATTTTTAATTGTGTGGTTTTAATTTATGACCGCACCCCCAACCATCTTCCTCATCTATTATCATTTATGTCATGAAGTTTAGACATTTCTCACACCTCTTTATTGGTTATACTGAAATCTAACTGGGAAGCAAGAAGGTGCTTGAAAAGGAGACATTTGAATAAAGATTGGGAAGGAGCATGGCGGATGTTTGATAGGAGAGTTTTCCAAAAAAAAGTGGACCGGGCTAAGAGGAAAAATTTATATTTTTTGGTTCTACGGGAAGGCGTATAGAGGTCGGAAAAACGGGATCTGGTTTCCTAAGTGTAGATTGTGGATTTAAATTGCAGAAGACTCTAGACGTAAGAGGGCCAATGGTAGCGGATAACTTGATATAGAAAGGAACCAGGGAAATACAGCCTTCGAATCAAATGAAATAGCATGATTGTTGCGATCCAATAAAACTCATTGTAAAATATTAACAATTTTTCAACTTTAACATTAGTTAAAAGTTTTTAAATTGATTTTAATTAGGAACTAAATGAAAGTCATAAGTTGAGCGCGCCAAAAATTGTAGTAATGTTTTACTAAAGTTTTAAAGGAGGTAAAAGAGAATTTCGGCTGGGAGAAGACTTCAAACTGTTTGACGGCATTACATGTTGTACGGTTAAGCGAGGATCCGAAAAGCCTTCATCTCCTTAACCTTTAACCTTTGCCGGAATGCAAGGGAGAGATATGAAGCCCCCTCCACCGCCTCAACAATAGCTCCTCCTCCGGCGGGATAGTAACCATTTCAAGGAAAACATTCTGTTTGAGGAAAACCTCTCTCAAGCATTCCTCTCTTAAAGCAGAGCAAGATACAAATAGAGGGAATAGGACATGCAATAGCGGGCTTCTATAAGCAATGAGTCGGGAGAGCATTTGTAAAATGGATAGAAGTCAAAATTATTTCAGTTCAATGTGGATTTCAGAACCTCAAAAAAATGCTTAATCTTTAAGTGGGGACGTGGGGTATACACTTCCTAAATGGAATTTCAAATGATTTTTTTTTTCTTTTCCTCGAATCAATAAAATTGAAATTTTATCATAGATTTAAATTAATAGAGCTATTAAAACATGAAAATATCTCCGTTCGAGACACTCAGTATCTCGCCTCCCAAAGAGCGTATCTTTTTTACTTTCACTTACTATATATAGTAAGGGAAAGTGTTGCGATCGTGAAAATTTTCGAAATCCAGTTTTCAACGGAAATACACGTTTTAGGGTCCCCTGAGTCCAAATAACCAAGCCCCGATAGGACACTCGCGCTGAGGATAATACACTCGTGGCTGACGTACTCTTATCCAGTTGCTAGGCAGCCTGTGCCCCAGTGCCAGCATTGTGATGGAACCCTTACCATTCGGCATATTTTTCTAGAATACCCATATTATTTATCACACCTGAATAAAATTGGACTGGGCCCGAATATTTCAGCGGTGCAGGGTAATAGAGGGGAAACCATTAAATTAATTTTTGATTTTCTTAAGGAGCAGTCATTATTATCGAAATTATAATGACCATTCCTAGTCAATTTTTAATCAATACCTTTTTTTTTCTTATAAGTATTACTATTATTATCTTTTTTAACTATCTCTTAATTACTCATTACCTAATAGTTCTTTTTTATAAAGGTTGAATATGCATATAGTGTCTAGGCGTTGATGATCTTAATGTTTTACGCCTTAAAACCAAAACAAACAAACAAACCAAGTCCCGCAAAAAGGTCTGTGTGTATGTGTGTCCGTGTGTCTGTGTGTGTGTGTGTGTGTGTGGTTACTCTAGTGCAGAAATGAAAAGTCGTACGGAACTGAAATTTCATATTTAAGACGCCCGAGAGGTTACAGCAATTTATTCACTAAAATTGGCTGACTGAAGTCCTACTTTATCCCAATCATTTAGCACCTTTTTACAATATTTTTAAAAATAGCCCCAACTATTTTGATTAAACTCGCTATATCGATGTAAAATTTAATGGGCTTTAATATGATGTAGGTTTTATTCCGATTGAAATAGTCTGATGAAGCTTAAATGCTATTTTAAATTTTCTTTCTATAAAGTACGTTTAATTCTGTATATTATATAAAAATAAGCATATAATCTTATTACCAGTGATAAAAAAAAAGGTAAATATATAAGTTGAACGAATTCGATATCCAACTAAAGGAGAAAACTGAAAAAGTAATTTTTTAATGCAACAGTAATATATATGTGTAATATACCGTTGGAAAGCTAAAGATTTTAGAAAAAAAAAATTATCTAAACTTGTAAAAGGTGATAAAGAGTGACGAAAAGCCGATAAAACTAACTGATTATTTTACATGATTATTTTTTCATCAATTTCAATAAAGAAATAGGGAACAGCCTCATCTCTTCTAATTTTTAGTAACAGATAGAAAACATGGCATTGCTCTTCCACATTAGTAGAGTCATGTGCAAAGGTAGGCGTTCGAAAATTCAAAGAAGTTCAATTTCTCCCCCAAACTAATTTTAATCCAAAAAGGCTCAAAAAAATCTCTGGGTGCATTAGAAACAAATGATAAAATAACGACAGAGGCTTTTGCCTACAATTAACATTCAAGGAATGTGTCTAAGTGGTTTGCTCAAACTGCGTGAAGAACTAGACAAACGAAAACTTGCAGGATTTTTTTTTCATTTTTAGTTTGAGATTTTCAATAATAAACCTAAAAAAAAAAATAATAAAAAAATAAAAAATAATATACCCCTTTAAAGTTTGAGGGATTACATTTTAAGATGCGTAGAATCCAAATAACGATAAAAGAAATTCCGTTTGTCCGCCGTCCATGAAATTTCCGCACAATTACTTGACCGTTTTTGTTTAAATTCACCATAAAAATACTACTGGATGCAACGATGATCCTAACACCTAGACGTTGATATCAGCTGGTTATTTTTAAAAAGCTGACCCATTAAAAGTTATTTAATTCAACAACTCAGTTATTTTTGAAGTCAGTTAGTTTTGAAATAAATTTACCAGTCAAAATTTAGCAGTCAAATGCAAAAAAAAAAATTATTAAAACAGCAACTTTGAAAAAATATTTTAAGACATAACGGGAGTATTTTTTCGGTCTTACTAATAAAGGACATGTCGTAGCCATATATAAAATTTTTTTTTAAATTATCTTTATTGGACAAAGATAAAACTCAAGGTGTTAAATAAATTACTTCAAAACTATGACTTTCTAAAGGTTTTTAAATCATATAATTTTATTTTAAATTTTATCCTTGGCACCCAGGGTTGCTTTACAAGCTCCGCAAATTCCTCTCCCCAACATACTTCCTTATTATCCAGTCCTACCTCACTGACCGATCCTTCAAAGTCAATCATAATAATTCCTATTCATCCATTTTTAGTCAGTTTGCTGGTGTTCCTCAAGGCAGTATCCTAGGACCTATTCTTTTCACAGTTTATACAGCTGATATCCCATCCCATCCCAACACTTTCCTTTCGACCTATGCTGATCACACTTGTGTGTTATCAGTCAATACTGATCCAACTATTGCCTCTCAAACTCTCCAATCCCACCTCAGAGACCTTGAGGTATGGTGTCAGAACTGGAGAATTAAAATTAATGCCAACAAATCCAACCAAATTACCTTTACCCTTCGTCGTAAACCTATGACATCCTGCCCTACTGTCTCCTTCAATAATACTCCTCTTGTCCCGGTTGAACAGATCCGATATCTATGACTGCACCTTGACAAACGCCTTACTTGGAAGACTGAAACTACAAGAAACTGCACGACGTTTTCGACTTCTTTAACACTTACTAGACAAACGTTCTAATCTTCCACTTAACTACAAAAGACTCATCTACATGACTAACATAAGGCCGATATAGACTTAGGGAGAGGAGCTTTGGGGCTCTACTAAACCATCGAATTCTTCCCGTATCCAATCCCTACAATCCAAAATCCTTCGTAAAATCCTCAATGCTCCTTACTTTGTCAAGAACAAACTTATCCATAAAGACCTCAACGTTCCGTATGTTGCTGATTTGGACCGATCTAGATACCATTCCTTTCATGACAAACGCCATTTCCACCCTAATCCTCTTTTTTCAATACTTTCTTCCTCTTCTATTTCTGACAATCCCCCGAGGCGTCTGAAAAGAAGATGGCCTCGAGACCTTCTAGTTTAGAAAAGTTATAGGAGTGCTGCCATCGGGTAGTTCTTCTTCAAGTTTGTTTCACGCCATTTATCTTTTGTCACATTTACTTGTTATACCTTGAAGTACAGTTGTAAATTTCAATAAATGATGTTAAAAAATTATCTTAAATCATAGGCCCTGAAAATCTATAACACATCAGTTTTGAATAAAAACAAATTTGTTAATACAATAGCAAAATAGTGAACACGGGCCACACTCATTTGTTATCACTGCCATCTTCGTGTTTGCTGTTAATCGATAATCTATAAGGAATTTATAGACTCACTGTAATAAAACATAATAACTGGTTGAGATAAGAATCGAACCCAGTCCTCTCTCGGAAACCTTAACCCCCGACACGCATTGTGGCAGAGTTTGATGTTTAATTAGTTTTTCTCGTTTTGTTGATTTGTTTTCGGCTTATATTGACCTTCCGGATTTCGTATATATTTTTTTTTAAACTTGGGAATTACGTTAGTCTTTAATATCCTTATTTCTGTTCAAAGTGTTTTTTTTTTTTTAAGCAAATATAGGTTAGGCCCACCTGAGCTAAAGAAACCTGATGTATTTAGGCA
Source organism: Piezodorus guildinii (assembly GCA_023052935.1). Taxonomy (NCBI): domain Eukaryota; kingdom Metazoa; phylum Arthropoda; class Insecta; order Hemiptera; family Pentatomidae; genus Piezodorus; species Piezodorus guildinii. The sequence goes on along the minus strand of CM041292.1, from coordinate 211,858,123 downwards.
GCAGTGCCAAATAAATAAAGCATTTCTCTCTAATACAGACTCCCACATTTGTTCGATGACCGAAAATTCGGTTGTGCATAAGCCTACAATTATAACGAAGCATTCCCTTTTAGCTTACATTATATCATCCAGACACATGACTGTATGCTGTTTCAAGAGCTGTCATCACAAGTCCGACCTCCATACAATGTATAACGAGGTGATGACAAGTAAGGACTTTGGAACTGGAGCTCTATGGAAGCTACATGGAAGGATGTCAAGGTTAAAGATGGGGATACCCTCGACCGCTGAAGCGGCTGGAGAAAGAAAAGGATGGGGTTTTGTCAGCCAGCAAAAACAGGTCAAGCCGCTACGAGTCTTTTTGTCCGTTTAGGCCACTTGTCTGTGTCATTTGCCGGCTATATCGGAAAAATTTAACAAGAGTAGCAATTTCCATAATGCCACTCCACGAAAACACAATTTCCACTTGAAATGTATTGTGAAAACTTTGTTAGTGAAAAATCGTGGGAGCTTAAGTACTTATTTAGGATATTACTCATTTACATTTTTATCATCATATTATGTATTATACTATAATATTAATATGTTTAGGCACACATTTTCTTAAGGAAAATCGGGTGCGCTCAACACACGACTATCACTTACCCCCGTGGTTATAGTCTATCCAAGAATTTTTGAAAACATTTAGAGATGAAAATAAATGGTTATGGAATTGTTTGTTTATTTAACGTCACTTTATTAGAATAGAAAAAAATAAATGGTATAAATGTACAATTTTTCTGATTATTGATGAAATTAACATTATTAAGCTACACAGTTTAGGATTCCCGGAGTCCAAATGACCAAGTTCCGCAAAAAGGTATGTGTGTGTTGTAAGTCCAGCGTCAAAACTAAAAGTCCTATGAAACTGAAATTTCATATATAAGCGAACTATACGCCCGAGATGTTATAGCAACTTTTTCTCCAAAATCGGCTTACTAATAGAGCCACTTTAAACCATGGATTTTGCACCTATTTACTTGTATACTACTATGGCTAATTCGACGATGCTACAGTGGGAGTCCTAAATTTTGCCTCTCCAGGTTTTGTTAGGATAGGGATCTTAAAGAGTACCTGGCATTGCACCGGCTCGGGACCACCTTTCAACGTCCCGTCCGAAGGACGGCATAACTAAGGATTTTTTATTCCTATTAAAAAGTCCTAGGACCCCCTGCGGGTTGGAACCCGTGACCTTTGGCTCAGGAGGCTCTTATGCCAGCCAGCCAACTATAAGTGGTCCCGGTTATGGAATTTATTTAATTTAATTTTAATAGTAACATGTATATTTATTATTTATCTATTATATTATTATCTACGACAATCAGTTAGTTCTATCGGCTTTTCATTACTCTCCGTTAACTCTTACAATTATGTGTATACGATGATATTTTTTTCTCTAAAATCTTTAGCTTTCCAACGGTATATTATACATCTATATTACACTTTTTATGTTCCAAAACTCAAATATTGCATGAAAAAATATATTTGCTCTTTTCTCCTTTTATTGGATATCGAATTCGTTGAGCTTAGATATTAATCCGTTTTTTATCTATGCTAACAAATTTATATGTTTAAATTATTCAGATGTACAAAATTAAAGGTAATTCAGAGGTCGAATATTCAAACTATAGGCATTTAAGGACTGTCAGAATATTTCAATCAGAATGAAACCTACTTCATATTAAAGCTCATTAAATTTTACATCGATATAGCGAGTTTAATCAAATTCGTTAGAGCCATTTTTGAGAAAGTCGTAAAATTGTACAAAATGCAGACTATAAAGTAGATCTTTCGGTCAGTTGATTTTGAAGAAAAAGTTGCTGTAACATCTCAGGCCTATAGTGTCTTAAGGAAATTTCAGTTTCGTACAACTTTTCGTTCTTGTCCTAGACTTACACATACAGACCTTTTCTATTATACAGACACACACACAGACCTATTTGGAGGACTTGGTCATTTGGACTTAAGAGAGCAAGTGTATTTCGAATGAAAACAGGAATTCGAAAATTTTCAAGATCGCAATACTTTCCCTTACTATATATTTTATGTATAGGTAAGTAGAAGTATAAATAACGAAAAAATATAATAATAAGATATGACTCAGTTATTTTTAAAAAATGAGTATATAAGTTTTTACACAGTAAAAAAATCTGGTGCGGGCAACACACGACATTCACTTACCTCCGTTTTAAAAATCAATTAAAGAATTTTCAAATACAGTTAGAAATAAAAATGAGTGAAACCATTAAAGAATTAATTAAATTGAATTAATATAGAAACATGTGTTTTATAAAAAACTCTATTATATTGTTATATAAAACAATCAGTTAGTTTTATCGGCTTTTCATCACTCTTTATTTACCTTTACAAGCTTGTGTATAAGATAATATATTTTCTAAGATCCTTCCTTTCCAACGGTATATCATACATGTATATTACTGCTCTTATGTTAGTTAAAAAAAAAAAAAATTGCATTAAAAAAATATTTTTTCAGTTTCCTCTTTTAGTTGTTTATGAAATTCGCTCAACTTGCATATTTAGCTGTTAATTATCAATATTTACAAGATAATATGGTTACTTTTATAGAATCTACAGAATTAAAAATACTTTAGTTAAAGAAATTTAAAATATCGGCATTTAAGCCCTGTCGAACCATTTTAATCCGAATGAAATCTAAATGATATTAAAGCCCATTAAATTGTACATCGATATAGCGAGTTCAATTAAAATTGTCGGAACCGTTTTTGAGAAAATCGAAAAAAGGTGCAAAATGCATGGTATAAAGTTCCTCTTCTTGCAAGCTCATTTTGATGAAAAAGGTTTTGTAACGTCTCGGGCGTATATTTGTCTTAAATATGAAATTTCAGTTTCATATGACCTACCGTTTCCGCCCGTTACCACAGACACACACAGACCTTTTTGTGGGACTTGGTTATTTGGACTCTGGGGACCCTAAAATGTGTATTTCCGTTGAAAACTGGAATTCGAAAATTTTCACGATTGCAATACTTTTCCTTACTATATATAGTAAATGAAAGTAAAAAATAAATAAATAAGTCCTTAAAATATTTAAATCGGGTATATCCTTTGTAAATGTATAAATTATCTTTTTCCCGCCGTCACACCCTTAGATATTCTAGCTATGAGCTATTTCGTACCAATCCTTTTTAGGGGAAGGTAGTTGCATTATTGCAGAGTGTCCTTTTTAGCGTAGTAACGAAGTTACCACTGATAATATTTCGACTTTTTTCATTCTTAATAATGAATCCAATCGAAATTTGTAGTTTTTATTTTTATTTTGAGCAGTACTAGCTTCAGATATGCTGAGCGTTTAGATGCCTATCAACTAGAATGACATGATAAAATGATAAAATAAGACATTTAAAATATTTGCTTTATAATATCAATAATAAAAATTATAATTGATCAAGGAAAAAAATATCCTTCCTTCAGGCTTTCTGGATACCCTTTGCCTTTACTCGACACCGTCTCGAGGTACCGAAAACATATCGTAAAAAAAAAAATTCATGATACTTTTTACTCTATTTTCAAGTACCACCTGAGAGACCACCGAACAACACACAGCCGTAGTCGAAGTGGTAGAAAATAAGTGAGGAGACAAGGATTTTAGGTGTGGATTAGGGAAGAAGGTTTCTTATGGGGTTCCTATGGCTCTTCGAGAAATTTGGGCAATATGGGATTCCCAGGATAGAATTTGGTCTATAGTAATTCCTAGGTTTTTTTCCTAAACGCTGTCGGTGATTCGGAAGGAGGAAAGGAGATGTATATTTGGAAATCAACGTCATAGAGATGGAGAGAAGCATATTATTGAATTGGGGATAATAAGAAATATTGTTGATAATTGCAACAAATCAAGTTTCGTATCGACTTCTTTTATTGGGTTGTGTCACATGAAATGTCCGTTTTCAAGGTAAAGGAATTTTAATAAAAAATACGATATCAAAATACGATAATTTTATTCGAAGTATTTACCTTCTTTTTCTACACATTTTTCCCAACGCGACACCAACTTTTTTATCCCCGAACTAAAAAACTCTGAACTTTGAAGTGAAAAAAAATCTGAAAACGCACTTTTCACTTGATCATCATTTTCAAAAAGTTTTCCTTTGACAAAGTTCTCTAAATTCCTGAACAGGTGGTAATCTGTTGGAGACAAGTCAGGAGAATATTGTGGGTGCGGAAGAACTTCGTAGCCCAGTTCTTTCAATTTTTGCACGGTATGTTTTGAAATATGGGGTCTTGCTAAGTGAGATCATGAGGTACCCATGTATCCAGCTTTTTTACTTTCCCAATAAACTTTAAATGTCTGGAAACGGTAGATTCACTTCCGTGAATTTAGTTGTGCTGAGAGTCCTTTAACTGTTTGGTAGGGATTCTGTCTATTACGGACGGAGGTCTTCCTCGGGGAAAGTTTTCCAAGTGGGTATTCCCAGCTGAAAACTTAGCAAACCAACGGCGAATGATCCGTTCATTAACACTCCCTTCCCCAAACGCCTTGCAAATATTTCTAGCGCCCTCAGCTGCTGAATGGCCGATTTTAAACAATAGAAAAATATTACTCGAAAATGGCGTGTTTTCATGTTCATATTTGGAGGTGTACTAAAAAGTGGGTAATTGATTGGGAAGCTAATGTTTATAATACAAAGGTAGAGGATTAGAAACTGTTTACTTTAAATATGTAATCATTCGGAAGAAAACAACAGAGACCTGCAAAATCCTTCATGTATTTCAGAACCTATAAAAACGGAAATTTCATGTGAAACAACCCAATAGTTCCAATTCAGTCAGATGTGTCAAACAATTCAAAATGGACGCTTGTATTGAAATATTCCGTTATATTAAATCTTTAAGATAGGACGTTACTCAAGTATACTATTCTATGATAGATTTTCCTGGATTTCGATACGAATGGGCGGAACATTCATAAAAGATTCTGTTGTATGGGCTGTACTAGCTTCTATATGAGTGGACAGAATATTACTAAATGGTACTGTGTGCTGTGTTACATGCATAAACTTCATCTCAAATTACATAATTTTAAAAATACATTATAACTTACATCTTATGATTCAAACAATAAACCTAATTAAGTCCCGAAGAGAGAAATAATTAGCGACTCATCAAGAGAATAGAGCTGGAGGGACAAGAAGTTATCACAAGAATAAGTGGAATGATAAATGACTTATTTAATTAAATGTCTTAATTTTAACTAAGGTTCATCTTAAACTGTTTGTTTTTAATTATGGTTTAAGTTTGGATTCGATTTAGAATTTGTTATGTAGAGAAACTTTTAAAAATAATTGTATACATTTATATTTTAGAATTGTAATTTGTACTTTTTAAAAGATAATGTATTTCTCACTTCTACTAAAATTTAGGAAAGAGGACACTTTATCATGAGTATCGTTGCGGGAATCGGGAACCTCTCCGACATCCTAGGCTACATTATTCTTCTTCTGCAATTTTTCTTTCTTATCTCTTCGCCTGGAAGAAAAATGTTCAACTCTTTACTAAGGGTGAGAGCTAGCGCCATCAACACTCTTGTTGAAGTCCTTCAAATATAAACTGCGGTTATGACATTTATCACAGCGGTATCTTTATACAGCAATTAAGTAATGATAAATAATTTATATCTTTAAAAGTACGTACATGTCTGACTTTATTTTATTTATTTATTTATTTGTTCATCCTTAGCTCACGTATTCGGTAGTTCCTCGGATGAAGGATTGATGCCGGAATGATTAAGAAAAAGTCCTATGTTTACATTTTTGAAGGATATGCCCGATTTGAATATTTTAAGGACAGATTTAATTATTTTTTTGTTTTTTAAGTTTAAGAAGTCATTCTAGTTGATAAGCAACTAAACACTCAGCATATCTGAAAGCTAGTAATATTCAAAATAAAAACTACAAATTTCGATTAGATTCATTATTAAGAATGAAAAAAATCGAAATATTATCAGTGGTAACTTCGTTACTACGCTAAAAAGGACACTCTGCAATAATGCAACTACCTTCCCCTAAAAAGGATTGGTACGAAATAGCTCATAGCTAAAATATCTAAGGGTGTAACGGCGGGAAAAAGATAATTTATACATTTACAAAGGATATACCAGATTTAAATATTTTAAGGACTTATTTATTTATTTTTACTTTCCCTTACTAAATATAGTAAGGAAAAGTATTGTGATCGTGAAAATTTTCGAATTCCCGGTTTTCAACAGGAAATACACATTTTAGGGTCCCCTGAGTCCAAATAACCAATTCCCGCAAAAAGGTGTGTCGTAACTCCCGGGCGGAAACGGTAAGTCCTATGAAACTGAAATTTCGTATTTCAGACAAATAATTCCCCCGATACGTTACAAAACCTTTTTCATTAAAATCAGGTTACCTGAAGAGCCAATTTATACCATGCATTTCGCACCATTTCTCGATTTTCTCGAAAACGGTTCCGACGATTTTGATTAAACTCGCTATACCGATGTAAAATTTAATAGGCCTAAGCGTCATGTAGGTTTCATTCTAATTAAAATAGTCTGACAGGGCTTAAATGCCGATATTTCAAATTTTCTTTTTCTAAAGTACCTTTAATTTTGTATATTCTATATAAATAACCAAATTATCTTATTAGCATTGATAAATAACAATTAAATATGTTGTAATAAGTTGTAATAAGTTGTAAGAATTTAAAAAACAACTAAAGGAGAAAACTGAAAAAAAAAATTTTAATGCAATCTTTTTTTGTTGATCAAAGCAACAGTAATATACACTTACAATATACCGTTGGAAAGCTAAAGATTTTAGAAAAATAAATTAACTAATACACAAGAGCTTGTAAAAGTTAATAAAGAGTGATGAAAAGCCGATACAACCAACTGATTATTCAATAGTTTCACGTGTTTTTATTTTTAAGTATATTTGAAAATTCTTTCATTGATTTTAAAAATGGAGCTAAGTGAAAGTCGTGTGTTGCCCGCACCAGATTTTTTCTTAATTCAAGAAGCTATTCTTGTTGAAAGTATTCTAAACAATAGACCTATCTCGTAATTAGGATAAGATTCAAAATCATTAATATATTTCATAGCTCATTATATTATTTGAAGTATTTTCATAACGATTTCAAGTATCCATTCCATAACTCCTTAAAATGTTTTCAGGATACAGTTTATGGATGTGCGTTTAAAAATAAAAGAAAATCAAGGATTTTATCAAATAGAGATAAGAAAATAATTAAGAATGAAAGAGAACAGATATTTTTGTCTCGATTAGCTTGAAATGAAATGAATAGATGGCTATATATATATATATATATATATTTGACTACAACAACAGTAATCTTTTCTATAAGTATTAATAAGATATATAAATTTATATAATATCTAAAGAATGCACTTATCTTTCGAACAGTGGATCAGACCCCTTTTACAAATTAGACTTTTCTTTATACAGACTACTGAACAGAAATTCTAAATTATCTATCGAGAACAAACTGCTAATATACAAGACAGTACTGAAACCTATCTGGACCTACGGACTTGAACTGTGGGGGACAGCCAAATATTCTAACATCAAACGCATTCAATCCTTCCAATCAAAAGTCCTCCGAACAATAGTTAATGCTCCTTATTATGTATCCAACCATACCTTACACCGCGACCTAAATATTCCATTTATTTTAGACCTTATACCATTAAAATTCTCTAAATTTCATCAGAACCTTATCCATCACCCTAATCCCCTAGCTCAATCCTTATCCAGCTCCACACATCCTTACCATCCTCCTAGAAGGTTGAAACGGCAGTGGCCTCGAGACCTCTTGTAAAATGTATATTGGAGTTCTAGCATTGGCTAGATTCTCCACTCACGTGCTGTATGATTGTGAATTGTATATAGGTATGAGTGACTTTTGTATATATTTTATTGATTTTGTTTTGTATATATGTATATTGTATTATTATTATATAAATTTATTGTTTAGTATATATCGTGTGAATGTAGTATGAATGTTGTACTTCATCACTATTAAAAATGTCCTAAATTGGACAGATTGTAATATTGCTCAATAAAGAATTGTTTCATAGTAAAAAAAAAAAAAAAAGACTTTTCTTTATTAAGTTTATTATCTATACTTTTTTTTCCTCGTTTTTTTTCATCTGCTCGTTTTTGGTTTTTTTGTGTTAAAACTATAACAACTCTTTATAAGTTTTTAGCTGAAAAGTCCCCCACTTCGTCGCAAGGCAAATCTACAGAGGCTGGAACAACCGATCCGCCTTCCGGGGGAGATGTTGGTGCCTTATAAAGGAAAGGAAGATATTAATGGATTTCGGAATAACCTCAGAAACTACATGAATACGTTAAGACCTGCGCCACATCGTACTAGTTCAAAGTCGATTTTCGTACACAAGGACCTTCGAAACTGTAGCCATGTCTGGAGAAAAACTGGATAAAGCTAAGGTGGGTTTGAATTTCAGTTGGGGCCAGTTCATGAAAAATAAAGACATAGTTCTATCAAAAAAGTTGCAGTTATTTAACTCCATTAGTAGCGCAGTGATGTGCTATGGAGCACAAGTCTATGGTGGGGTTAGTCAAGATGCGGTGGAAAAACTACAAAGATTTTTTCTTAAGAAACTATTTAAATTGCCAAAATATACTCCAACTCATTTTCTTCATTTTGAAACAACAATAGATCCAATATTTATGTTCACCCTAAAGATGCATTTCGATTATATTATTAGAATTTTGAATTTACCACCACATAGATATCCAAAGATATTAGAATTACATATAGTTAAGAAAAAAAAAAAACATGGTTCAAAATCATACTTTATCTGAAAAAATCGCATGGATTAAATTTTAACTTAAATCTATCTAACTGTGATGATATTAAGTTATGGAAAAATAGTCTAGTAGTTTTAAGGGTTCAAATGCAAAAAAATATTTATATTCAAAATATTACTAAAGTTAGAAATTCTAAAACTTCTCCCTTTTATCCACAGTAAATTACATTACTGACAAATGTTCACTGAAGGTGATTAGATGGGTAATTAAAACCAGGGGTGATGTTTTAAACCTGAATTACAAACATTTCATGAAAACAAATAATAAATGTAGTTTGTGCAATACAAATAAAACAGAAGATCTTTTCCACTGTTTGGCTGCCTGTCCGATACTTACTGAGTTTAAAAAAATATTTGAATTCTAAAAATTTAACTTTGTGATCAAATTTTATAGTTGATAAATGGAAAAGATTGGCTGGCGTTAGTAAATTTCTCCAGATCAGCTTTCTCTTATAGAATGTTGCTAACGAAAGAATTTAACTATTAGTGAATGTGTTAAATTAAATTTAACTAATTGTGAAATTGACCATTTGTGAATTAATTTTAGTAGATAATTAACATGCAAAGTGTTTGTTTCTTATTTAGTTATTAATTATTTATATTGATAGATTAAAGGTTAATTTTGTCAATAAACACAGACTTCACGGACGGTCAATAGACCATGTAGTGTGTCTGATTTTTATTATTGTATTTAGTAATTTTTAAATTGTTTATTTTGTATTTGTTTATTTGCTATTTGATGTAATTTTGAAAAATAAAAACAGACTTTTCTATCTATCTATCTTCCTTAGAGACGACAGGATTCGACAGCCTTATACTGGCCCTCACCTCATCCTTATGCGTCAGGAAAAAACATTCGACGTTGAGCTACCCTTAGGTCCCAAGACTATCTCGATCGACCAGCTTAAGCCAGGATATCTCCTAGAATCACTTGAACTATCGCCCGTGATTGCCCAACCAACGCTTGGTCCTGGAAGGAGATCAACAAATGACAATGATCCAGCCGCAGAAGAGACACACACGCCTCAGATGAAATCTATCTCTCCAATGTAGAGGATACCACATCCACCACACTATGGCACTGTTGAATAGTAGATTGGGAGGATCGAAATCCAAACTGGTGGTCAGGAATGACGTGATTTGAGTCTAGGATCGGATATTACCTTTTTAGGGTACTCAAGTGGCTTTTTGGGCTTAGGAAACATTTATATAATGGAAAATTTCCAAGTATCAGGAAAATAGGTAGAACGGAGAATGGCGTTATAGATATTAGTAAGGAAAAGGATGGCCTTTCGACGGAGCTGTTTCAGGATGCTGGGTGTAATAAGGTCGTGGCCTGGAGATTTTTTAAGAGGTAATTTATTAAGGATGTTGATGATTTCTGATGGATGAAAGGCTTTAGGAGGAGGCGACGTTTGGAGTGGAACATTTAGTTCTGCTTCAACAGGTTCGTTATGGAGTGGGTTAATGATATCGGGATGAGGATGAAAAGTTTTGGATAGGTGTTTGCTAAAGATTTGGGGTTTTTCATTATCGGTTCTTGTCCAGGTCTGGGATTCAGTGAGGAGTGGATGATTAAAGGTTTTGTATTTCAGTAGTTTTGCAGTTGTTGTCCATAATGATTTTTCTGACGTAGTTAAGTTTTCTGTAAAGGTCTGAAAGTTTTGAATTTTAAGTTTTCTCATTTCTGTCTTGAGTTTGTTAGTCAGTTTACTGTAATGGGTTTTGTCCGATGGGTATCTGGTTCTATGCCACTTTGCTCGTGTTCTACGTTTTTCTATAAGTAAGAGACGGATATGACTTGGCAATTTTGTTTCATGAGCTTTTCTATGTGTAAAGTGAGATGTGTTGTTGTTTATGGCTGTTTCTATTGATTTTGTAAGTCCTTCAATGGCGAAGTGTATGTCCTGTTTTGTTTTTAACGGAATTTAAAAATTTTTAATCATAAAAAACATGTTTTTATAATTTTGAATAAGAATTATCGAGGTTATAACCTGTACTGAGTGTGTAAACACGTCTATTATTGTTAATTTATATGTTCAATAAATATTATGTAAAAACGTAGTTAAGTTTTACTCCGACCTGCCAAAAAAAGACCAAAGAAGAGCCCCCCTCTTCGTCGCAAGGCAAATCTACAGAGGCTGGAACAATCGATCTTTAAAAATGTTTAATCATAAAAAAACATGTGTTTAAAAGTTAAACACCATTTTAAGAAACATTTTATTGCATAGGTTTAATAAAAACCGTCTCTCCAGTCTTCTGTTAACGGCACTATGGTTATACACAACCCAGAACGCTTAATTGTCCAAATGAAATGAGTGTTCATGTGGCAAAATTATAGGAATCAGTAACTGTTTCTAGAAATGGTATTCTCCACATTCTCGTTTGTTCATTCGTTGTTTAGAATGTGGACCGTTTCCTTGAACGAGATATAGTTATTTACTCATAAACTGAAAGAGAAACACTTATAACGTTTTTTCACCTTCTAATCATGTAGGTATCGACATTCAATAATGTAAAGACTCCAGTTTGAGCCTGAAAATTATATATATATATATTATTTGTTGTTTTTTCTGTTACCTGTAAATATTGTTTGGAATTTAAAAATTAAATCAAGCTAAAAATAGTTTTTGTTTTTTTTTTGTTAGTTTACACGTCTTATTTACGTCTTCCAGTGTTTCTATTCAATAGGGATTAGCCAGATAAGAGTGCCCCCCTTGCCCTCAAGCCAGTACCGATCGCACTAGTAAGCTGAGAGCACGCTTTTCTAGATTGGCACCTTCAAACAATCAGGGCTTCGTCTCGTCTTCTTAAGATCACAGTCCTTCCAGAGGATCACCGTCCTTCCAGAGTCGCCTACCCGTCGTGCGGAACTGAAGAATTTATGGACAGTTAACTATCCTTGATATTTTTTTTCTCATTATATTTCTTAATTTTTTGTGTACCATTCTTAGTTGTACTAACACACTAATCCAATTTTTAAACTTATTTTTTACAGTTAGGTTAATCGAAGAAATTTTTTTATAAATCAAATGAATTTTATTTTGTTGTAAATTTTCCTTATTTGTTTTACTAAACTTTTATATATTTTGTTTCCTTTAAATTTTTATATATATATATATATATAATATATATATATTATTTTTTTTTTTTTTTTTTTTTTTTTTTTTTTTTTGCACGTATTGGCCAACAAGGACCACGTGAATATCATCTGTCTTCTTCACATCTTTCATCTTCCTTTTTCTCCAATATTCTTTCATCTTCCTGGACTGTTCCTCCGCTCTTCCTTTGTCCATTTTCTCTCCTGTTTCTTTGTTTTCCTGTAAGAACCCCAACTTCTTCCCGAAACGCTCTCTATCTAAGCAGTCTGTTCGCGATTACGCAAATTAAAAATAATAATATTTATTTAGATTTATTTTAATTTAAATTTAAATAGGTCGCGCCGTGGATACGGCACAGATGTTTAATTCGACTAGCTTTTGTTTTTTATATAGTGTCAGTGTGAATTGAGATTCTGTCCCGATTGTATGTTTTTGTAGTCCGTGACGATATTTGTGGTGATATACGATTCCCGGTCACGATAGAGGGACTCAATTTTAAGAATTTAGGTTCTCCTAAGTTTTACAAGATAAAATCTAGGAGCAGCTGGAGGAGACTGCCGAGCCTGAGCGGGCCCGTTCTAGAAGACACGAAGAAGGCGATTAGGTAAGCTGCTGTCTATTTAAAATTTACTTGTAAAACGATTTGGAGATCCCTTATTCTGGGCAGAATCTAAATTTAAAGTTTTTATTATTATTTTTTATCATATAGTCCACAACCAGAAAAAACAATTAGTACCACAGTTTATTTTCTTGATTTTTAACCTATCGAGCTCCTCTTTTATTTGCTTCGCTTAACCACCCATATTCTTATAGCCTAGAACATTGTCAAAAATCTGTTTGTTCAGCCTCTGATTTTTCATTCTTATCATATGGCCATAAAACCTCAATCTCCAAGTTATTACCTATTTTTTTTATTTTAATGTTAAGTACTCAAGACCAGCTCTTTTCGAAACTGGGTCGAGTCTACGTTAGCCTATCCTTCTTTTATTTTGTTTTAACGTCACTCATACCAAAAACTTCTATTTCAAGGAAAAATGTCGGTTATAACATTTCGCCCTCTAAACACATAAATATTACAAGACTAATAAAATATATTTTATATAAAATGCTTTAAAGAACTGTAGATAGATTTGATTTGATTTACATGCACATAATTTACAATAACATAATATCTAAGCTTAATGTATTTCACCGCTTTAGTACTTACAGCATAATGATCCTAAAGTCCAATAATGCCAACATTAATTAATTTATTTTGGTGATGTAAATTTTACTAGACGATTAATCAATGTTGTTACAGTTTTATTTAATGTCATATTAAACTAAAAGTTCCTAGTTTAGAGAAATGGTGATATATATCATTTAGTCTATTTGTAATTATTTTGAAATAAATCTGTGGATGGACACACTTATACTTACCTCACACGTTTAAATAAATTTTAGAATTGAAAAGAAAATTAAAGCTGAAAAAAAAATTATATGTTTAGATGGAAACATTATTTAAGATTAAACAATAAATCAATAGAAACTAATTTTTTCAACAATCATTTATTTTTGCTCGCTTTTTATCACCTTCACAACTTCGAGGCTAAAAGCATTATTGCTGAAATTCCTTTCTATCCAGCTGTTATTAAACGCTTATACTACTATTTTTAATGTTCCGAAAACAAAATTTAACACAAAAAATTATATAATTATTTTTCCTATATTTATCAAGCAAGAGGTAAATGAGAGTATGAAGGTAGATAGAGCAAAATATCCGGACGATTATGCAACACTCTGTGGTCGGGAATAATTTGTTCATCCCAATAAACTTTTACGTATTTTCCATTAGTTTCTCAGGGGTATACCGATAGTAGGGTATCTCTTCATCACCTAACAATCCCAGAGCTCTGCACAAACTTTAATGGTATATTTTAGCAACAGTTTTTTTCAATTTAGTTATCAACAATACGAACCGAGCGCTTTGCGTCTCCGAATTCAAAATTTCCAGTTCAGTTCCGAGCAACAACTTACGGACGGTGCTTTCTCCTCAGGCATGATCACCATACTTACACTAACTGCGGAAAAAAAAAATCATTAAATGACAAAAATAATTTTTTCTCTTCCATTTTAAGCAAGCAAAATACCACTTAAGGATGAGGAATCTCGGTTGAAACTAAAGCATAAAAGAACATTAACTAATACTTTTTACAATATGTAAACGTTATTGACTAAGTAACATGACTTTATAAACAAAGAATGGATTTTAATTGAAATATTTAAAAACGCTATTTAATATTTAAATTCAGCCGGCGTACCTCAAGGTAGTATCCTAGGTCCAATCCTCTACACGGTGTATACAGCTGACATCCCTATCCATCCAAGCACTGTCCTCTCTACTTACGCTGATGACACTTGCGTGCTATCCGTGAATAATGATCCTATTGTTGCCTCCCAATTCCTACAGAACCATGTATCCGCCATTGCAGAATGGTGTCACAATGGAGAATCAAAATAAATCCTAATAAATCCCACCAAATCACCTTCACTCTACGACGTAAACCTATGACTTCCTGTCCAGTTGTCTCCTTTAATCATACCCCACTCATCACTGTAGAACAAATACGATACCTTGGACTTCATCTTGACAAACGTCTTCATGGAATCCTCATACAAGACTTAAACGACAAGAAACTGCTCGTAGATATCGACATTAAAACACTTACTTGACAAACAATCAAAACTCTCTCTATACTTCAAAAAACTGATTTACACAACCATAATTAGACCTATCTGGACTTATGGCATAGAGCTACGGGGCTCCACTAAACCATCGAATTCCTCCCGCATCCAATCCTTGCAATCCAAAATCCTTCGACAAATCCTAGACGCTCCATACTTTGTTACCAACAAACTCATCCATAGAGACCTGAATATCCCACTTGTTGCAGAAATTGCCCAAGAAGATACTCCTCCTTTCATTCCAAATTACCCGCCCATACAAACCCGCTTGTCCGTATCCTCTCATCGGCATCTATTCCCGATAATCCTCCGAGGCGTCTGAAAAGACGGTGGCCTCGAAACCTGCTTACCAAATAAACTCTGAAGTGCTACCACTGGGTAGATTCTTCTCAAGACTTTTCCAAGCCAATGTTCTGTAAATAGCTCATTTACTTGTTGTACTGTGTACAGTTGTAAATACCAATAAAAAATTTTAAAAAATATATATATATATATATATTATATATATATATATATATATATATATATATATATATTTAAATAAATAAATATTTAAAACTTATTTTGTGTTTGTTTTTGATGTCCTGAATTGTAGTGACTTAATATTCGCTTATAAAGTATAAAAACGACAGAATATTCATACTGTAATTTTCCATCAATTTAGGTGATATAATTATAGTCAAAAAGATATAAACTAAAATATATAATTATATACTAATGCTTGTATTCAAAAAGATATAATAGGAAGAATATTTACTGTTGAGAATAACTGATTAAATTTAAGTTTGATAATTATATAATTTTAGTTAACACTATTTGTCGATGTCAAATTTGATGGGCTTTAATATGATGTAAGTTTCATTTTGATTGAAATTGTCTGACATGGCTTAATTGCCGATATTTCAAAATTTATTTCTCTAAAGTGTTTTTAATTTTTTAGATTTTATCAAATAGTCTGTCTCAGCCAAAGTCTCTACAACCATTTTCACATGGTGAATACACCCATGAGTCTTGGAGCAATGGCCACATTTATCTATTTCCCTTCATTATGTGCCTCCTATATGCTGTTGTAATAACTTGGTCCTGTATAGCAAGAACAAATCCCTCTGTCTCACCAAACGGCTGACAGTTATTATTTTGTCAATTTGAGTTAATTGCAATATATCTGAAAAAAAATTGTCAATAATAATTTATACAGGAAGAATGTAAATTATTTAAAAACTCGATACATGAGTAAATTCCCTTTCACTGACCGGAGTAGAAGCGAAAGCTTATCAAAATTTCCCTCGGACGGGACTGCCATGTGCCGCAGCAATGAAATATCGGGAGGGTTCGGCTGGGACGAAATATGGTTTCCTTCCTTCCCCGAGAGATAGCGCTGCCCCACTGCCGCTATATAAAGATGCTCTTTCATATCTCTTCTCCCCCATCCTGATATTGAGCTCCCTAATACTTCGAATTATATCCACCTTGTAGCTAATTCAATCCATTGGTTATTGGTAATCAAGTTCACATATTGCTGTACCTTAAAAAAAAATGTGTGTGTAACTTTGTATGTAAAACATCTTTGACATTGTGATAGAATACTAACAAAGGGCCTAGCCGAATAAGCATTTGAAATCTGCTTCCACGTGTTTTAGAACCAAATTTATACCATTGATTGTTTGGTTTATCGTTTAACGTCACTTTATGATACTATGGCTAATCGGACGATGCTGCAGTGGCAGTCCAAAATTTTGCCTATCCAGGTTTTATTAGGATAGGGATCTTTAACGAGTTCCTAACATCGCACAGGCTCGGGACCACCTGTTAACGTCCCCTCCGAAGGACGGCATAACTAAGGGTTTTTTACTCCCATTAAAAAATCTTAGGGCCACCGCAGGTTTGAACCGCGACCTTACCAATGAGAAACAACAAACTTCCTAATGGAGGGGGAATGAAAAAAAAAAAAATGTTTTCTTCTTAACAGCCCAACCGATTTTCACGAAAAAAAATATATGTTATGTATTTTACTAATAGATTAAAAAAATTTAAAAAAAAAAAATTTTCCACGAAAATGTTGGTAAAAAAAATTATATTTAAGACGCCCGCGATGTTACAGCAACTTTTTTTACCAAAATCAGCTAACCAGAACGATTTTCTCAAAAACGGCTCTAAAAATTTTAATTAACACTATTTATCAATGTAAAATTTGATGGGCTTTAATATAATATAAGTTTCATTTTGATTGAAATAGTCTGACATGGCTTAAATGCCGATATTTCAAAATTTATTTCTCTAAAGTGTCTTTAATTTTTTAGATTTTATCGAATTGACCATATAATCTGATTACCATTGCTAAAAAATCAGGTAAATATATAAGTTGAACGAATTCGACACCCAGCTAAAATAGATAACTGCAAAAT
The DNA here is from genome assembly GCA_023052935.1 of Piezodorus guildinii. Taxonomy (NCBI): domain Eukaryota; kingdom Metazoa; phylum Arthropoda; class Insecta; order Hemiptera; family Pentatomidae; genus Piezodorus; species Piezodorus guildinii. The sequence goes on along the minus strand of CM041292.1, from coordinate 211,840,997 downwards.
GTTTTATTAACGAATTTGTTTGTTTTTAAACTTAAAAACAATAATTTACCTGCATAATATACCGTTGGAATGATAAAGAATTTAGAAAAAATATCTTACACATACTATGTAAAAGGTAACGGAGAGTGATGAAAAGCCGATAAAACAAACTGAATATAGTAGATAATAATGTAATAGTAACTTTAAAAAAACACATGTTCCTATTAAAATCCAATGTAAATGATTCTTTAACAATTTATTTTATTTCTATTTTTTTTGTAATGCCTTAATTGCTATAAATAACGAAGGTAAGTGAAACATCGTGTGTTGCGCGCACCAGATTTTTCAGTTTATTATAATATATTCTTCCAAAGCTCGTGCTATAAGAAAGCTTATTATCTAAAAAATAAATCGTCAAAAACCTATTTATTTCGGTTTGTTAAAATAATATTTTATATTTTTTCATAAATTTATAAAAATAAATGTTTATATGTAAATCAAAAATAATTTTGTCGAAAAATAAATGCAAATTATTGAAATAGCTGTTTGCAAAATAGTAAATATTAGTGAAGTGTAAAATAACAGTGGAAAATCGTGTGAAGTACAAACAAGAGTTTTTTTTATTCAATTGGAATGTAAAGAATGAGAGAATCCCATTCAATGGACGGCTCTGGGTATGCGATTTGAATCCCACCCCGGGTACCGTTTTACCCTCATAAGGATTTGTAGTTGTTTTCTTTCCCTTGCGTTGTGGACATCATGAACACTTGCAGATAATGGGTGATGCATACGATTTAGTTGCTGTTTCCTTCACAGTAAATATAAAACAAAAACCTGGATTGGTTATGAAAACTCGTTTTCAGCATGGAAAAATATTACACTTATTATTTACTTTCACTGAACTATATTTTAAATATAGTGACAAAAAGTATTGTGATCGTGAAAATTTTCAAATTCGAGTTTTAATTGGAAATACACGCTTTGAAGTCCAAATGACTCCGAATGAATCCCGAAAAGTCTTTGTGTGTGTGTCTGTTTTTAGTAAGTCTACCTCGAAAATTATAATTTCTATAAAACTGAAATTTTATAAAGTAACGTTTTCATCAAAATTCAAATGCATTTGGCTCATTTTTACGATTTTCTCAGAAACGGCACTAACTATTTTCATTATACTCGCTATATCAATGTAAAATCTAATAGGCTTTATATCATGATTTAAATACTCTGACATACCTAGAATACCGAATTTTTTTTTTTTTGCTTCCTCAAAAGTACATTTAAGTTAATATGTATTAAGCATTAGTTATTCAAATATCATTTCACAACTTAAAAACTAACATATGCATTTTAAATAGATGATGTACAGGCTAAAAATACGTTCTAGTAACATATTATTTTAATACAAATCCATAATAACAACACCGTAATAATGCCCATTATTCTCATCATTTTTTTGAATCACTCCTATTTTATATTCATGCAGACATGAAAAATTAATTGTAGAATAAACTATACACCACAAATGTATTATACATGTATATTAAATTAAAGTAGTTGTTGTCATATTTTTATTTATTTTTTTTATAAATATTGTTGAGCATGGTTCAATAATTTGATCAAATATTTTAGCGTTAATCTATTCACAGATTATAATTTAAAAGTATTCAATTTTGAACATATTACATATTTATATATTTTTTTAAAATTTATTTATTTAAAGAAATTTACAACTGTATTAAATAAATACAACAAGTAAATAGGCTTTATATATGATTAGTACACATGGTAGTCCTGAGAAGAAACTACCCATTGGCAGCACTCCAATGTCTTATGTTAGGAGGTCTCTTGGCCATCTTCTTTTAAGGCGCCTTGGTGGGTTGTTGGGAATAGATATGGAGGAGAGATCACGGATATTGTGGGTTTGAGTGGGCAGGGAGTTTGGAATAAAAATGAGGTATATCTGTAACGGGCCAAGTCTTCAACTAATGGGATATTTAGGTCTTTATGGATGATTTTATTAGTAACAAAGTAAGGAGCATTGAGGATTTTACGAAGGATTTTGGACTGTAAGGATTGGATGCGAGAGGAATTCGATGGTTTAGTAGACCCCCATAGCTCAATGCCATAGGTCCAAATAGGCCTGATAATTGTGATATAAATGAGTTTTTTGTAGTAAGTAGGAAGTTTTGAGCGTTTGTCAAGTAAGTGTTGTAGTAATCTGTATCTACGAGCAGTTTCCTGTCGTTTCAGTCTAGTATGAGGGTTTCATGTAAGGCGTTTGTCGAGGTGGAGTCCTAAGTACCGAATCTGTTCAACAGGAGTAAGTAGGATATTGTTAAAGGATCGTTGGGGCAGGAAGTCATAGGCTTACGACGTAGAGTGAAGGTGATTCGATGGGATTTATTAGGATTTATTTTGATTCTCCAGTTTTGACACCATTCTTCAATGGCTGATATTTATATAATTAACTTAAAAAATTTAAACATTTTTTGTTGTAGTAATATAAAAAAAAAATTTTATATTTTAATAACATTTTTAAGAATGGTCGTGAAGATATTTCTATTAGTAGTACCCAAAACGTAGAGTGATTTCCAGTAAAGTTGTGAAGTAGTAAGGCAGCCATCTTTTTTAATTTTTTTTTTTTTTTTACAACAATATCAATCTTTATTTGTATAGAATAGATCTGCACAGTTTTAAAAACATTGATTGGAAATCCATTACAATGCCCTACTTATTTGCTAAAATTTATTTTGTACATCAATTGGTTTTATTGTTGGTAAAAATTAAAAAAACCCAACTAAGAAAAGAAAACAAAAAAAGAGAAACTAAGAAACAACAAAAAAAGAAATAATAACAGTGAAAATAAATAAACAAAATTATAGTTATTAAAATGATATGATGGAATTGGGTAATTTAGAATTTTATAACAGTATATGTTTAGTTCTCTTATGTCTATATTTACAGGTTGATAGTTTAGTATAATTATCAATTTGTTTTATAAGGGTATCGTCTGTCAGTTGGCATTTTGAAAAAAATGATTGTGTTTGTTGGTGTATAAATTATTGTATTGTAGGGATGTCCAGATCTTTTTATGCATGGTAGTTATTTTTGTGAATGGTGGATAATTATTAATTATTTTTAGGCATCTATTTTGTAGTACTTGCAATTTTTTAATATATGTTTTGCTTGTAAGACTCCAGGCTGAGCATGCATATGTAATTATAGGTCTGATAATAGATTTATATAAAATTAGTTTGTTTTTACTTTCACTTACTATATATATTAAGGGAAAGTATTGCGATCGTGAAAATTTTCGAATTCCAGTTTCAACGGAAATACGCGTTTTAGGGTCCCCTGAGCCCAAATAACCAAATCCCGCAAAAAGGTGTGTGTGTGTGGTAACTCCCGGGCGGAAACGGTAAGTCCTATGAAACTGAAATTTCATATTTAAGACAAATATACGCCCGCGACGTTACAAAATATTTTTCATCAAAATGAGCTTACCAGAAGAACCACTTTGTACTATGCATTTTGCACCTTATTTCGATTTTCTCGAAAACGGTTCCAACGATTTTAAATTAAACTCGCTATATCGATGTAAAATTTAATGGGCTTTGATATAATGTAGGTTTCATTCTGATTAAAATGGTCTGACAGGGCTTCAATGCCCATATTTTAAATTATCTTCCTCTAAAGTACCTTTAATTTTCTTGATTCAATAAAAATAACCATATTATCTTGTTAATGCTGATGAAAAACAGGTAAATATATAAATTGAATGAATTCGATACCCAATTAAAATAGAAAACAGAAAAAATATTTTTTTAATGCAATTTTTCGTTTTTTAACATAAGAGCAGTAATATACATGTATGATATACCGTTGGAAAGCTAAAGATTTCAGAAAAAATATGATCTCATACACAAGCTTTTTGAAGTTAATAGAGAGTGATGAAATTAACAGAGAACTAACTGATTATTTTAGATAATAGTATGATAGATTTTTTAATAATACACATGTATCTTTAAAAATTCATTTTAATTAATTTCTTAATAGTTTCACGTGTTTTTATCCCTAACTGATTTTCAAAATTCTTTCATTGATTTTTAAAATGGAGGTAAGTGAAAGTCGTGTGTTGCCTGCACCAGATTTTTTTATGTTGATATCATAATTGTTCTTAAATAATACAATGAAATATAGAAATGCATCCTTCTGTTTCAGAAATGAAATTCACAAAAACAAAGATCGGGACCAGTCAGTAAATTGTCTTTACTGTTCATTCTCGCCTTAGGTTTGGCAAGTCTCAAGAGGCCCATTGGAACCTTGTATAAGGTTTCTGACCTCTCACTAGGTCTGTACGAATCTTTTTCTCTGTTCTATATATTCTCCTTTCATAGAATTTTATCAATGTTTTCTTTTTACATTCTGAATATTTGAGCAGTGAAAGAATAAAATTGCGGGCAACACACGAATTTCACTTACCTCCATTTTTAAAATCAATAAAAGAATTTTCACATACAGTTAGAGTTAAAAATACGTGAAACTATTAAAGAATTAATTAAATCGAATTTATATAGAAACACGTGTTTTATTTAAAAAAAATCTATTATATTATTATCTAAAATAATCAGTTAGTTTTATATTCTTTTCATCACTCTCTATTAACTTTTAAAAGCTTGAGTATAAGATAATTTTTTTTTCTAAAATCATTAACTTTCCAACGGTGTATCATACATGTATCGTATATTACTGTTATGTTCAAAAACAAAAAAAATTGCATTAAAAAAAATATTTTTTCTGGTTTCTCCTTTAGTTGGGTATCGAATTCATTCAATTTATATATTTACCTAATTTTCATCAGTGGTAACAAGATAATATATTTATTTTATAGAATTAACAAAATTAAAGGTACTTCAGAGGAAGAATATTTAAATTAAAATATCGGTCAGACCATTTTAAGCCAAACGAAACCTAAATTATATTAAACCCTATTAAATTTCACATCGATATAGTGAGTTCAATCAAAATCGTCGGAACCGTTTTCGAGAAAATCGAAAAAAGAGGCAAAATGTATAGTATAAAGTGGTTCTTCTAGTAAGCTCATTTTGATGAAAAAAGTTTTGTAACGTCTCGAGCGTATATTTGTCTTAAATATGAAACAGTTTCATAGGACTTACCGTTTCCGCCCGGAAGTTACCACACACACACACACACACACACACACAAACCTTTTTGCGGGACTTGGTTGAATGGACTCAAGGGGCCCTAAAATTAGACTTCAAGTCCACGTTCAAGACATATCATTTTCATGGGGGTCTACAGTTTTTATTGTGTAAAGTTTTTCAACTGCCCAAAAAAAAAAAAATCTGATAGTATTTATTTGCGACAATAACAGATTATTCATAGAAAACCTAAAATAGCGTATGCCATATAATGTTAGATCGTAAAACACTAGGCGACTGGGATGGGGTATAAAAGGAGGAAGAAAAACGATGAAATAAAAAGTAAAAACAAATTTATTTTTATTTTTTTTTTTTATTTATTTATAGTAATTTACAACTGTACTAAAGAATACAATAAGTAAATATGTAGAATGAATATAAACAGTCATGAAAATGTCTTGAGAAATTGAAGTGGTAGCACTTCACTAACTATTTTAATACAGTAGGTCCCGAGGCCATCTTCTTTTCAGTCGTCTTGGAGGGTTATCAGGGATATCTGAGGAAGATAAATTACGGACAAGTGGGTTTGTATGGGCAGGGAGTTTAGAATGGAAAGAGGAGTATCTATCACGGGCTATGTCTGCAACGAATGGAATGTTTAGGTCATTATGGAGGAGTTGATTTGTGCCAAAATAAGGAGCATTCAGGATTTTGCGAAGGATTTTGGATTGTAAGGACTGGATGAGGGAGGAATTAGGTGGTTTCGTAGAGCCCCAAAGCTTGGTTCCATATGTCCAAATAGGTCTTATAATTGTGATGTAGATGAGTCTTTTGTAATGTACTGGAAGTTTTGAACGTTTGTCTAGTAAGTGTTGTAGTAATCGATATCATCGAGCAGTTTCTTGTCGTTTTATTCTTGTGTGAGGATTCCAAGTAAGGCGCTTGCCTAGATGGAGACCTAGGTATCGGATTTGTTCTACAGAAGTAAGGGTAATGTTATTAAAGGATACTGGGGGGCAGGAAGTCATCGGTTTGCGACGAAGGGTAAAGGTGATTTGGTGGGATTTATTTTAATCCTCAAATTTTGACACCATTCTTCAATGGCTTTGATGTGGGACTGAAGGGTTTGGGATGCAGTAGTTGGATCATTATGGACGGATAAGACACACGTGTCATCAGCATAAGTATTGAGGACAGTGCGAGGATGGAGTGGAATGTCAGCTGTATAAAGGGAGTAGAGGATAGGACCTAAGATACTACCTTGAGGCACTCCAGCAGATAGGGAAAATGTGGATGAGTAGGAAAAGTTGTGGTTTACCTTAAAGGTTCTGCAGTAAGGTAGGAACGCATTAAGAGGAAATATGTAGGGGTGAGGAATTGACGGAGTTTGTAAAGCAGTCCCTGGTGCCAGACTCGATCAAATAAAAACAAATTTGCGGTGCACTAATTAAACTAGTTTTATGTACCATTAAATTTATATTTATTTCATATATAGGTAAGTGAATATATATAGGTAAGTGAACTATTATATTAATGTCTTTTTTTTTAATAATGTTTATTAGACTTCAAGTCCACGTTCAGCAGATATCTTTTTCCTGAGAGTCTGCAGTTTTTATTGTGTATAGTTTTTTCACTGGCAAAAAAAACTCCAGAAGGGTTTCGTGGAACGTAGATGTACAGGTTTTTTTTTTTTTTATAAATTGTTAGTTTTTTTTTTTAATTTTTAAATAATGATTTTGTTGCATACAAATGCCGACATCTTTCATTTCTCAACTAATCACACTTTCAAAAACATTTATTGATTTCATCGGCTCAGGGCAGGTTGTTGTGAAAGAAAACTCTGCTAGAGGTACAGGAAACTATTAGATCCGATATCCTTTAATTTCGAGCTATCGATTGTTGATAATCTATACCCCCGAGCGCCATCTCGTTGATAGAAAGCAACTCTTAAGGTTTTAATCCCCATTGTGGAGCGCGATCAATGAGTTTGCTTATCAGCGGTTTCCATCGAGCCCGGCCCCTTCAGATCCTGTTAAGATCGCCTGATAACGAGGGAATGATATTTTCGGTTTTATAGTCTTTATAAAATTAAGGGTTCACTAAAACTTATCGCCCTTACTTAGCTTATTACCGTCCTAAGTCTACACACATGTGAATTTATCGGGCTTGGTCCTGTGTAAACCCGAAAATTCAATTGTTCAAAATTAATATTATGCTATTACGCATAATGGATGTTACACATCGTTGAGTTTAATAGACTGTTTTGCATATTAAATATCATTCTAAAGGATTTAATGATCATTTTGGGTGACATGGAGCATTGAATAAGGTTTCTGCATATCAGGCAAGAAGAGTCTCTATTGTTGTGTGTTGTATACTGTGGGTAGTTCATTATTAAATAATTTTAATATTAATCAATTAAAGATTAAGAAGCCTTTGTTGGCAAAACATCGAAATGTGTTTACCCCAATGGGGCCCCTAGCGATACCTAGGGTAACTTCCTAGACCCTAGGACAAAGGACCCCCGGCATGGGGCACTTCCCATGTGTACCTCAAGGTAGTATCTTGGGTCCGATCCTTTATACGCAATATACAGCTGATACCCCTATCCATCCTAGCACTGTCCTCACTACGTATGCCGATGACAAATTTATGTTATCAGTAAACAAAGACCCAACTGTCGCATCACAAAACCTTCAGTCACACATCGAATCCATTGAAGATTGGTGTCAGAAATGGGAATTATTTTGTCGCAAACCTATGACCTCCTGTCCCACTGTATTGTAATGTATTGAGGATACTGAGGGGAGTTCATTATTAAATAATTTTAATATTAAGCAATTAAAGATAACGAACCTTTGTCGGCAAAACATCAAAAGGCGTTTACCGCCATGGGGCCCCCAGTAATATGTATCTCGGGAAACTTCCTAGACACTAGGACAAAGGACCCCCGACTTGGGGCACTTCCGAGATCAGCCCCGCCCGAGGTGACGAAAGTGAGTAAGAAGATTCGAAAAAGTCAGTATCATTACAGCATGAGGAAAGTCGAGTTCCATCCTCAAGAAGAAGCCAGCCTAAAAGGGACTTTATTGTTATTACCTAACTAGTTTTACCTTGCGCCTGATTTTCCTTTTATACTTTTTAGAAATTACTTATTTATTTATTTCTGCAATCACCAATTTATTTCTTTGACATTAATTAATAAAAATTAATATTAAAAGACATAGCAGCAAATTTGTAGATTACCAGGCACTGCGTTCCAAAGAATCCAGAGGACGACCTCGCTGGCCCCAACAATGTGGATGCCGCCTTGAGGGGTAACGAATTGTCACCTGAAGATAGAGGTTAAGCTGGAGATTATTAGGGTCAGACATATTGTTGTACTACGTTTCAGGTTTGGAATCGTAACAGTTTCTGCAAGGTGTATTAGTGGCATATTCAACTGTGTCGAAATCAAAAAAATGAAATAGAAAATAATCTTTATTCTGGGACATAGTCCCTTAAGAACAACAAATATGTACAATTAAAGTATACAGTGTATCTGGCAAAAAGACCGAATGATCATGATTAATTCTAATATACAATGGTGTGAGAAGTAATAAAATAAAAAAAGGAATATATCTATACAATAAAACAAAAGAGTAAAATAAATAAACTTCTTCAGATGCATACTTTTGCTGAACAATACTAAATTTAAATAGATTGGTAAATTAAGTTAGGTATGATCAATAAATAACATTGGGATCACTTGTAGCTGGGTGGCTAGCGTAACAGCCTCCCATGCCAAAGGTCACGTGGTCCTAGGATTTTTTAATGGGAGTAAAAAATCCTTAGTTACACCGTCCTTCGGAGGGGACGTTAAAAGGTGGTCCCGAGTCTGTGCGATGTCAGGTACTCGTTAAAGATCTCTATCCTAATAAAACCTGTATAGGCAAAATTTAGGACTTCCAGTGTAGCATCGTCCGATTAGCCATAGTTGCATAAAAGTGACGTTAATCGAATAAACAAACAAACAAAAAATAATATTTCCTTTTTACATTAAAAATCTGATGTTTCATATAGAACGTCATTGCTGTTGAGCGTCTATTTGGGAATACAGGAGGTATTGGAACATAGAGATGAAGCATGGCGGATATGAGTAATTAGGGAATTCCAGAGATTTGCAGAGCGGCCAAGAAAGGAATGATCAAAAGTCGTTGTTCTATGGGTAGAAATATAAAGGTGAGAATGGCGAGACCTTGTTTCGAGGGAGTGGATTGACGATATATTGTTTAAAAGACAAACATAAATGAAGATGTATCAATAAGAATCTCGTTTGTTGTCATCATATAAGTTATAAATATAGCTAAGAGGTTGTCAGGTTATAGGGCGGGTTTACGACCATGAAAATTATGACACCATCTTGGACTTAAAAAAACGGCTTTTACAAAATTAACACAAAAATAAGCAGACGTTTCTTTCGTTAATTGCGTGTACAACCACACCTGAGCTTAACCACCTGAACATTACATTTTAGTTACATTCTAGTTACAAGAAATATATAAACATATAAAAATCTTAATTAAGCTTCTTTTATCTTTTTTTTTTTTTTATATCTCTATTGGATCGTTTTAAGTTTTTTTCACATTAACTTCTTTGACTCATTTCAGGGACAAAGCTTCGATATGAGATCTCGGCAGTCAGTAAATTCGGCGGATTATCAGGAGCAGACATTTTGTTGTTCTTATGTTTCAGGTTTGGAATCGTAACAGTTCCCGCAAAGTGCATTACTGGCATATTCAACTCTGTGGACTTCAAAAAGTTATATTGTTTAAAAGAAGAACATAAATGGAGATGTATCAAGAAGAATCTCGTTTGCTGTCATCATATAAGTTATAAATATAGCTAAGAGATTGTTAGGTTATGGAGCGGGTTTACGACCGTGAAAATTATGACACCATAGCTTTGCCAGGGTTTTCAGTGGAAAGCATCAACAAGTCTATTAAACTCAGCCTATCTTTCTTTACTGTATAAATATATACGGGTATACGCGTATTAATTTTCAGATATCTTACCTCTATAAGCAATTAATGGAAGTCCTGGTGCGGAATTTTATCCAGCTGAGACCTTGTGGGCCATGTCCCACTTAACTATTCTGGCGCTCTTTCACATCTAATATTGCAACTAATCCCGATTCCGCCCTGTGAAAATTCGCTGACATTACTATTGGGTTGTGTCACTTGAAATGTCTGTTTTAAAGGTAATGGATTTTTATTAAAATACGTTATGAAAACAAGATAATTTTATTTGTAGTATTTACCTTCTTTTTCTACACATTTTTTCCCAATGTGACACCTACTTTTTTATCCCCGAACTCTCAACTCTCAACTTTGATATGAAACAAAATCTGAAAAGGCACTTTTCACTTGATCATCGTTTTCAAAAAGTTTTTTTTTAACGAAGTTGTCTAAATTCCTAAACAAATCTGTTAGAGATATGTCAGGAGAATGTGGTGGGTGCGGAAGAACTTCGTAGCCCAGCTCTTTCAATTTTTGCACGGTATGTTTTGAAACATTGGGTCTTGCTGCCGTTTAGTGAGATCATGAGGTACCCATGATGTTACACTTTAAATGTCTGGAAACGGTAGATGCACTTGCATTTACTTGTGCTGAGAGCCCTTTACTGTTTGGTAGGGGTTTCATTCTACTGTATGTTTGAGGACATCGTTGTCTATTACGGACGGAGGTCTTCCCCAGGGCAAGTTTTCCAAGTCGGTATCCCCAGCAAAAAGCTTAGCAAACCAACGGCGAATGGTCCGTTCATTAACACTCCCTTTCCCGAACGCCTTGCAAATATTTATAGCGGCCTCAGCTGCTAAATGGCTGAGTTCAAAATCGTACAAAAATATTACTCGAAAATCGCGTGTTTCCATGATCATATTTGGAGGTATACTAAAAAGTGGGTAATTGATTGGGAAGCTAATGTTTATAATAAAAAAGTAGAGGATTAGTAACTGTTTACTTTAAATATGTAAACATTCGGAAGAAAACAACAAAGACCTGCAAAATCCTTTATGTATTTTAGAAACTATAAAAATGGACATATCATGTGAAACAATCCAATAGTTACAAAAAATATATAGACATGTATCAAATCATAATGAAGCTTCTTTTAAATACTTTTTTGTATCGACATTGGATCGTTATTAGTTCCCTTCATATTTACTTCATTCACTCCTTTTCGAAACAAACTGAGCCTTTGATATGAGATACCGGCAGTCAGTAAGATATGAGATACCGGCAGTCAGTAAGATATGAGATACCGGCAGTCAGTAAGATATGAGATACCGGCAGTCAGTAAGATATGAGATACCGGCAGTCAGTAAGATATGAGATACCGGCAGTCAGTAAGATATGAGATACCGGCAGTCAGTAAGATATGAGATACCGGCAGTCAGTAAGATATGAGATACCGGCAGTCAGTAAGATATGAGATACCGGCAGTCAGTAAGATATGAGATACCGGCAGTCAGTAAGATATGAGATACCGGCAGTCAGTAAGATATGAGATACCGGCAGTCAGTAAGATATGAGATCCTGGCAGTCAGTAAGATATGAGATACCGGCAGTCAGTAAGATATGAGATACCGGCAGTCAGTAAGATATGAGATACCGGCAGTCAGTAAGATATGAGATCCTGGCAGTCAGTAAGATATGAGATACCGGCAGTCAGTAAGATATGAGATACCGGCAGTCAGTAAGATATGAGATACCGGCAGTCAGTAAGATATGAGATCCTGGCAGTCAGTAAGATATGAGATACCGGCAGTCAGTAAGATATGAGATACCGGCAGTCAGTAAGATATGAGATACCGGCAGTCAGTAAGATATGAGATCCTGGCAGTCAGTAAGATATGAGATACCGGCAGTCAGTAAGATATGAGATCCTGGCAGTCAGTAAGATATGAGATACCGGCAGTCAGTAAGATATGAGATACCGGCAGTCAGTAAGATATGAGATACCGGCAGTCAGTAAGATATGAGATCCTGGCAGTCAGTAAGATATGAGATACCGGCAGTCAGTAAGATATGAGATACCGGCAGTCAGTAAGATATGAGATACCGGCAGTCAGTAAGATATGAGATCCTGGCAGTCAGTAAGATATGAGATACCGGCAGTCAGTAAGATATGAGATACCGGCAGTCAGTAAGATATGAGATACCGGCAGTCAGTAAGATATGAGATCCTGGCAGTCAGTAAGATATGAGATACCGGCAGTCAGTAAGATATGAGATACCGACAGTCAGTAAGATATGAGATACCGGCAGTCAGTAAGATATGAGATACCGGCAGTCAGTAAGATATGAGATACCGGCAGTCAGTAAGATATGAGATACCGGCAGTCAGTAAATATGAGATCCTGGCAGTCAGTAAGATATGAGATACCGGCAGTCAGTAAGATATGAGATACCGGCAGTCAGTAAGATATGAGATACCGGCAGTCAGTAAGATATGAGATCCTGGCAGTCAGTAAGATATGAGATACCGGCAGTCAGTAAGATATGAGATACCGGCAGTCAGTAAGATATGAGATACCGGCAGTCAGTAAGATATGAGATCCTGGCAGTCAGTAAGATATGAGATACCGGCAGTCAGTAAGATATGAGATACCGGCAGTCAGTAAGATATGAGATACCGGCAGTCAGTAAGATATGAGATACCGGCAGTCAGTAAGATATGAGATACCGGCAGTCAGTAAGATATGAGATACCGGCAGTCAGTAAGTTCGGCGGTAAGCTGAGTTGGGCGGACAATGAACCCAATCGCCTATGGTAATCTATTTCCTTCCTTCATCCGCCCTGTCTTATTCCTTCAGATATTCAATAACATTTTGTATTGATAAGCATTTCTCCTATTTCATAATTTATTCTTTGTTACTCTTAACTATGAAGCACTTCTTGATTACATTAGGTTATAAAAAATAGTACATCTTAAAAAAATAATAATAGTTCTATAGGTAAAAATGAGCTACAGTAAATGTGCTCAAGAGGGCTTTTCAAATGAGTACTTATGATTTTTTCATAGATGTATAGTTTTTGAGTTATTCCATAGACATTTTTTGTAAAGGTTTTGGGATTTTATTTTATTTACCACCCTCACACAAGACTGAAACGACAAGAAACTGCTCTAAGATACTGATTAATACAACAATGGGATCACTTGTAGCTGGGTTGGCTAGCATAACAGCCTCCTATGCCCAAGGTGATGGGTTCAAACCCGCAGGTGGTCCTAGGATTTTTAATGGGAGTAAAAAATCCTTATTTATGCCTTCCGTCCCGAGCCTGTGCGATATCAGGTACTCGTTAAAGATCCCTATCCTAATAAAACCTGGATGGGCAAAATTTAGGACTCCCACTGTAGCATCATCCGATTAGCCACAGTTGCATAAAGTGGAGTTAAATAAATAAACAAACAAACTACAACACTTACTAGACAAACGTTCAAAGCTTCCAGTATGTTACAAAATACTCGTTTACATCACTATTATCAAACCTATTTGGACGTATGTAATCGAGTTTTGGAGCTCTACTAAACCATTTAATTCCTCCAGCATCCAATCCTTACAATCCAGCATCCTTCGCAAAATCCTGAATGCTTCTTATTTTGTCACAAATCAACTCCTCCATAATGACTTAAACATCCCATTTGTTGCCGACATAGCCCGTGATAGGTACACCTCTTTTCATTCTAAACCCCCTGCCGACACAAACCCACATTTCCGTAATTTATCTTCCTCAAATATCCCTGATAACCCGATTAAAAAGAATGTGGCCTCCGGACCTAAAATAGTTAGTGATGTGCTACCACTGGGTAGTTCTTTCTCAAGACATTTTTATGACTTTTCTTCATTCTGCATATTTACTCATTATGTTATTTAATACAGTTGTAAATTACAATAATTAAAATAAATGTATAAAAATTTATTTACCCTTCATCATTTATCCTTCTAAAGACTCAAGAATTTTTTTTGTTCAAAAGTTGAATAACTTTACAATATGGCAAAATTTAATGTAAAAAGTTCAAAAACTAGTTATTGACACCATGTGGATGAGTTATTGACTCCTCTTGTCCCCTAAACATTTTTTTTTTTTTTTTTAAGATATATTATGTAATCATAAACACATAACATTACATACAAATGCTAAACTTTAAAGTAATATAAAAAACAATTTAAATATTCAACCTTTTCATTGAACATTATAAATGAAACTATTTCAAATAGCACAAAAAAGTTGATAAAAATTCCGGTAGGTCTATGTAACATAAAATAAAATAATTGATTTAAATTTCATCATCTTCATTTGTATCTTCATCTTAATTTATATTTGGATCAAACTTTATGTATTATATACATTATATCTGGATGTAACACGCAGGATAAAAAAATTAATCAGACCCGCCACTTTCATATGTTCATATCCTTTTAAACATTTTTTGTGGTGAACTGATTTGCATAATGACCAATTAAAATAAATCCCCTTTAGAATATTGCAGAATTTGTAAAATAGGGTTGTTGTTTTTCATGTTTTTTGTGTTTGTTCATTTCCAATTTTTTTTTTCTAGCTCCAACCTTTTTGTTTTTTTTTACTTTCACTTACTATATATAGTAAGGGAAAATATTGCGATGGTGAAAAATTTTCGAATTCCAGTTTCCAACGGAAATACACGTTTAGGGTCCCCTGAGTCCAAATAACCAAGTCCCGCAAAAAGGTCTGTGTTCGGTGTGTGTGTGTCTGTGTGTGTGTTTGTGTATGTGTGTGTGTGTGTGTGTGTGTGTGTGTGTGTGTGTGTGTGTGTGTGTGTCTGTGTGTGTGTGGTAACTCCCGGGCGGAAATGAAAAGTATTATGAAACTGAAATTTCATATTCAGGACAACTATAGGCCCGAGACTTTACAAAACCTTTTTCATTAAAATGAGCTTACCAGAAGATGCACTTTATACCATGCATTTTGCACCTTTTTTCGATTTTCTCGAAAACGGTTTCGACGATTTTGATTAAGCTATATCGATGTAAAATGTGCATTAATATCATGTAGGTCTTTTTCTGATAAAAATAGTCTGATAGAGCTTAAATAAGCTGATATTTTTAATTTCTTCTAAAGTACCTTTAATTTTGTATATCTTATAAAAAAACCATATTATCTAGTCAGCATTGATAAATAACAGCTAAATATGTAATTGGAGCAAATTTGAAAAGCAACTAAAGAAGAAAACAGAAAAAAATATTTTTTAATGCAATTTTTTGTTTTTGAACATAAGAGCAGTAATATACATGTATGATATGCCGTTGGAAAGCTAAAGATTTTAGAAAATATATTATCTTATACTCAAGCTTTTAAAAGTTAATAGAGAGTGATGAAAATTAGATAAAACTAACTGATTATTTTAGATAATAATATAATAGATTTTTTAATGAAACACATGTTTCTATATAAATTCGGTTTAATTAATTCTTTAATAGTTTCACGTAATTTTATCTCTAACTGTATTTGAAAATTCTTTTATTGATTTTAAAAATGGAGGAAAGTGAAAGTCGTGTGCACCAGATTTTTAATTTTCTATATTGGCTTTCATCATTAGTTTCCAGTTCGTCTTCATCTTAAAGAATCGGTAGTGAACGTAACGATGATTTTATCGCTTAAGCTGTAGTGCAAAGTTTCCCGAGGATCTCAAATTCCGTTACATATTGTTTTAATGGAAGAGCCATCCTTTATGGCCTTCATGGAATGATCTTAATCCTTCTGGCTCTAACGTGGGCTTTTAAGGTATACTAGCACCCTTATACAGATTAGATTCATCTTCGGAATTCTCAGGCGCTTTCAAGTCTCCACCTGGTACGCCGAGTTGAAGTGGCTTTATCCGAAATTCCGACAGCAATACTTCCTAGGAACCCATCTTTACCAATCCTTCAGAACCAAAAAACCCCTCAATATCTATAAGTCCCTGAACCTGTTCATTCCCTTTTATAGAACTACTTCCTTCAAGAAATCTTTCGTTATTCGAGCTACTTCATTTTGGAATTCCTTACCCATGCCCATTCCTACATTCCAATCTTTAACTTCCTCTAAGCATGCTTTATAAGTTTTGACTATTTACACTCTATTTTATTTTTAAATTATTCAATGTTTCAGTTCATTTTATTTCTTTTATGAATTATAAGGTTGCAATATTACCTTGTACATATATATGCGTGTGTTTAAGTGTATGTATACATTTTTTTTTATTCATAATATGCAGTATAATCTGTTATATGATGTATATTTTGTAGACGTAATAGCCAGAAGATTAATACTTAAATGTACGTTTATATTATTCTTAGGGGACTAGCTGTCCCAGAATAAAAATTATTTTTTTATTTCATTTCATACAGAGAAAAAAAAAATTACTCGTAGGAACTGACAGTGTCAATAACTAGTCATTGAGCCTCAAAACTAGCAACTGACACCCCATGTCAATAATTAATTACGTTAGAATTAAAGTTAAACTAACAATGCATATTAATCAGGAAGATCAAACTTTTAAAATTAAATCAGAGCCATCAATATTTTAAAAAATAATCAAAATTCAGTCATTGACATAGGGTGTCAATAACAAAATACATGGGAAAAAATTATTAGTTATTGCCACCCCTGAATAATAATACTTAATAATAATACTTCAATTATGGATTAACAAACAGAATAAACTTCTTACCTTTATTGCAAAAAATGCGGGAAAAGAGTAGGAACAAAAAAAATTGGATGAGAATCCTAAAAAAATCATAAGATTTTATCATGATGGAGTTTTTGTTGACCGTTGAGAAATTAGATGAGGAAGATGGTTGGGGGTGCGATCATAAATTAGAAACACACATTTAAAACAAGTGCTATTTTAATTACGTGCCGACGTTTGGCCGAAATGTGGGCTAAAAGAAACAAGATAACAACCAATGTAATTATAGACTTAATAATGCGTTAGGTATATAATAATAATATGACAGTAATATAATATGGGAACATAAATAAAACTAAATGTAAAATGATAATAAGATGACAGTTATAAAGTATGGAGATAAACAAAATTAAGATGATAGTTATAAAGTATGGATGTAAACAGAATTGAGATGATAATATTGTAATGAGAATATATGAAGAGAGACTAAGCACATGAAAAAATCAAAAAAAAAATATATGTGAACAATTAAAATTTTAAATATTAACAATTTTGAAGTGATATATGACGGTAATATATTAAAAACATCGTTAAGAGTATATGTAATATGCTGCGGTGGTATTAATTTTGATGCGCTCCCTGTGGTAAGTTATTTAAACAATTATAAACATCATAGATGACTTAGAGGACCCATAAAAGATTAATTTCATGTATATCTTGAAATAAAATTCGGACTTGTTTTCTTATTTCTTTTAATTAAAGTTTGAAGTGTCAATAACTGTCTGGTTTACCTTACATCTTGAGGAAAGACAAACCTTGAGAATATCTATCCTTCACAACCATATATGTTTTTGATATAATGTGATGACGAGAAGATTTTTTAATGACTATGTTCTTTTATATATCACATATACCTTTAACTATGTTTTTAATATATTACCGTCAAATATCACTTTAAAATTGTTAATATTTAAAATTTTAATTGTTCACATATTTTTCCTTTGTCATTTTTTCATTTGCTGAGTCTCTCTTTATATATTCTTATTACAATATCATCATCTCAATTCTTTTTACTTCCATACATTATAACTAACATCTTAATTTTGTTTATTTCCATACTTTATAACTGTCAATTTATTATCATTTTACATTTAATTTTATTTATGTTCCCATATTACAATACTGTCATATTATTATTATATACCTAACACATTATTAAGCCTATAATTACATTGGTTGTTATCTTGTTTCTTTTAGCCCTGATGAAGTCCCACATTGGAGGCCGAAACGTCGGCACATAATTAAAATAGCCCTTGTTTTAAATGTGAGTTTCTAATTTATGACCGCCCCCCCACCCATCTTCCTCGTATAAGATTTTTTCCTTTAAGAGGTTATCAACTGAAGCTGCGGTGGTATTAATTTTGATGCGCTCCCTGTGGTACGTTTTATAAACAATTACATCATAGATGACTTAGAGGACCCTTAAAAGATTAATTCCATGTATATCTTGAAATAAAATTAGGACTTGTTTACTTATTTCTTTAAATTGATGTTTTGGGTGTCAATAACTGTCTGGCTTACCGTATATCTTGAGGGAAGACAAACCTAGAGAAATATCTATCCTTCACAACCATATAGAAGAAGAAGAAGAAGAAAATAAACTTTATTTACATATTTACAAATTGACAAAATATTTATAAATGATTTCGGATGAGACATCCTTACAATCAGCAAATGTTTGGTTCATTTGGTGGTTATAATCTAATTAACTAATCTAAAATTAGTGGTAAAATTAAATTGTGATTATATATGGTTGAAAGGGAAAATTATACAAAAACCTACTAATAAAAACAGATAACATAATTGATAATATAAAATTAGAAATTAAAATAACCTAGCTTAAGTTAGCAACACATGTTTAGTTCTTTTATGAGCGTAGCGTTTTAGAGATGCTTTATTATAGTTGATGATTTTCTTTATTAATGGATTTTTTGAGACTGTTGTTTTACTGAAGTAAGAAGCTGTTTTAGTATAGATAAAACGTTTAATTGTTGGAAGCTGCCAGTCCTGGAGCATAGATGATATTTTAGTGTAGCGGGGGTAATTGTTAATTATCTGCATTGATAGATTTTGAATTCTTTCAAGTTTTTGGTAGTTAGTCAAGCAGGTTGAGCTACAGACTGGGGAGGCGTATGTTATTAACGGGCGAATAACTAACTTGTATATTATTAATTTGTTATGAGAGCTCAAATGGGATTTTTTGTTGAAGTATGGGGACATTTTAAATATTAATTTTTTGGCTTTAACGATTTTTCTATTGATATGATCTGTGAAAGTAAGAGATTTGTCTAATGTTATGCCTAGGTACTGTACGGATTTTGACCAATGGATGAGAGCTGAATTTATCTTGATTTGGTGGTTTATTTTTGGGCGACGTTTAGTGAAAAGAATTGCTTCAGATTTGGTGGTATTAATTTTCAATTTCCATTTTATGCAATATTTGTGAAATTTTTTAAAATATAGTTGAAGGCGATTCACTATTGTATCAATACGATATGATGAGGTATCACAATGCTGTATCATCGGCGTATAATGACCTCGTTACAGATGGATGGGCTGGTAAATCAGAAATGAACAAATTAAATAGGATTGGAGATAGGCAAGAGCCTTGAGGAAGACCCGCTGAAATGAGGAGTGTGACGGAAGTAGAAGTGCCAACTTGAATATAAAACTGTCTATTTGTTAAATAGGAGTGAATGATGTGAATCAGGTATGGTGGGAAGTTGTATGCGATTAATTTGTATATGAGCCCGGAGTGCCAAATGGTATCAAATGCTTTTTCGAGTCACAACCGTATATATTTTTGAGATAATGCGATGACGAGAAGATTTAGTGAAATAGTACTTTCTTTATTAAATAAATATAGATATAATATAATTACATCTTCGGAAGAGCTTTAAATGCAATTCTTCTGGAGAGAGCTGGCTAGGTAAGACGAGAGAGAGTGTAGTTGTTTTGGCCCGGGCCAGGCGGTTGCCTACCTCCGCCCCAATCGATTCACAATGACCCTTACACCTGTGCAGCCTCGCAATATATTTCCTCCAGTCTCTTCCACTCTCTCTTGGCTAATTAAAATCTGTCCTTTCTCCTCCAGGACCTCTGCCCATGGTGTCCTTCGTCCTTCCACAGAGGGCATATCTCACACATAGCTCAGGACCCAAGGAACAAAAGCGAGTGTAGAGGAGAAATATATTTTTTCCTTCGACCTCCCTTAGGATACTAAATGATTTCATTAAAACCATTTTCACACTAAAAAAAGCACTCCTTCCCTGCCTTTTATTACACATTTATTTTTCTTCACAATTTATTACAGTTTTTCTACGTTTCAGGGTTCTTTTTTAAAAGCACTTTTTATTCTCAACACATTATTTTTACATTTCCAGCATACTGCTATTTGTCCTCTTAGATGTTTATTGGCTGACTGTTTCTTATATTTTTAAAACCTGAAGTATAGATTTTATTAAGACTTATTGGGTTGTGTCACATGAAATGTCCGTTTTACAGGTAACGGATTTTTATTAAAAATACGATATGAAAACAAGATAATTTTATTCGAAGTATTTACCTTCTTTATCTACACATTTTTCCAAACGTGACAACAACTTTTTTATCCCCGAACTGAAAAACTTTGAGCTTTGAAGTGAAACAAAATCTGAAAACGCACTTTTCACTTGATCATCATTTTCAAAATGTTTTTCTTTGACGAAGTTGTTTAAATTCCTGAACAGGTGGTAATCTGTTGGAGACTAGTCGGGAGAATATGGTGGATGCGGATGAGCTTCGTAGCCCAGTTATTTTAATTTTGGCACGGTATGTTTTGAATCGTGGGGTTTTTTGCAAGCGCTCAGTGAGATCATGAGGTACCCATGTATCGTGCTTTTTTACTTTCCCAATACACTTTAAACGTCTGGAAACGGTAGGTGCACTTGCATTTAGTTGTCCTGAGAGTCCTTTAACTGTTTGGTAAGGGTTTCCTTCTCCTGTATGTTTGAGGACATCGTTGTCTATTACGGACGGAGGTCTTCCTCGAGGCAAGTTTTCCAAGTCGGTATCCCCAGCTGAAAACTTAGCAAACCAACGGCGAATAGTCCGTTCATTAACACTCTCTTCCCCAAACGCCTTGCAAATATTTCTAGCGGCCTCAGCTGATAAATGGCTGAGTTTAAAATCGTACAAAAATATTAATCGAAAATCGCGTGTTTCTATGTTCATATTTGGAGGTATACTAAAAAGTGGGTAATTGATTGGGAAGTTAATGTTTATAATAAAAAGGTAGAGGATTAGTAACTGTTTACTTAAATATGTAAACATTCGGAAGAAAACAACAGAGACCTGCTAAATCCTTTATGTATTTCACAAACTATAAAAACGGACATTTCATGTGAAACAACCCAATAAATAGTCTGACAGGGTTTAAATGCATATTTTATAAATTTAGATTTAATTTTGTAGATTTCCTTATGATCTTTAACCAAGTACGAATCTCCTATGACAAACTCCATGCATACTCAGACCTACTAGTTTCAATCCTCGCTTTCTCTAAAAATCCTGACAATTCTGCGAGATGTATGAAAAGAATACGGCCGCGAAACCTTGTAATTAAGAAATTTTTTTTAGAATGATACCAATGGGTATACGGGGACATAATCGGGAGTCAGTATTTTTTAAATAATTTAATTTTGCCGACGTTTCGGCACAAGCTTGTGAGCCATCATGAGGGCATTGCTTAACTATATCCAAGCATAAAACAGTTTTATGCTTGCCAGTTTTATGCTTGGGCATGGCTCAGTAATGATGATGGCTCACAAGCTTGAGCCGAAACGTCAGTAAAATTAAAATATTAAAAAAAAACTGACTCAACTACTACAGTCAACTATACATCCTCAATATATACCGATGGGTAGTTTCTTTACATGTATATCATGCCTTGGTTTTTATTTTTATTTGTGCAGGGTTAGACAAAATATTTTTTTTCGGTATTTATTAGATTTAAAAAAAAAAACAAAAAAAAAACTTACAATAGTCTTAAACTACAGCCCGTGGAGTCGTTGATACAGTTAAAGATGTCCTTGCAGATTTTCCATTAGCAGCCAATTAACGTAAGTATATTATTAAAATATCCGTTGTTACAAGTAGCTATAAATATTTATAATGGTGTACAAACAGCCATAAATTTCAAATTTGAACGACTATCAGTTTTGAGTTATATTCACCACACGCACTGATTTTCGCAAAGGATTATTTGAGGATTTGGTAATTTGGATCAATTGACCGTTATAACTATATTTTCGATGAAGATTCGAATGTGAAAAGATTTACGATCACTAGACTTTCGTTTAATATGTATTCCATACATAAAGATAATTTAAAATTAAGAAAATATTTTAATATAATAAGCCTTTCGTGACTTATTACGGCTTTTTAGCGGTGGTTCATTTAATCATGAACAAAAAAAATAGAATGTTTGAGATATAAGAATCTAGTTCAAAATGCAAAAATTTGGTAATTTGGAGTTCAGAGAAATGCTAAAATAAAAAAATTAAAAAAAACATCAGCAACACTTTTTAAAGTAAACTTGTTCAATTATTTTATTAACGAAAAGTGTTAGGATTAAAAAATAAGGTATTATTCAGGTATTCGGTTTAAATTACTGATCGATTTTTGATTTTGTCTGATATCGACCAATAAATATTTATAGCAGCATCTGACTGATTTCCTATGTTCCACTAGCAGTAAAAATAGACCAATTAAAAATATAAAGTTCTTAAAATTTGACTTTAGTCCATTGATTAAGTATAAAAAATAAAAAATTAAATCAGGTGTCCCCAACTTAACATTGACAAATCTTCTTTCTTAAAAATAATTTTTAATTAACTTAAAGTTTGATATAAAAAGAATAATGTTGTAGCCAAAGAATGCAAGAAGTTTAAACAAAGATTAAATGACTCTTATATATTTTATTTATTTATTTAACGTCACTTTATGCTACTACGGCTAATCGGACGATGCTGCAGTGGGAGTCCTAAATTTTGCCTATCCAGGTTTTATTAGGCATTCCCTATTAGCCTTCGCTGACGACTTCATCCTGCTAGCTGACAATGATCGAGACTCCAACATAATATAAATGCCCTACAAGAGGAATTATCCAAAATAAATATGAAGATTAATCCGGGGAAGACTAAATGCATGAGAATTGGTAAGAAACCCCGAAGGATAATGAGGATACTAAGGGCTGGAGGACAGAGATTAGAGCAGGTCGAAAATTTCAAATATCTGGGAGCTCATCTCAATGAGAATGGCTACATAGACGAAGAAGTGGTCCAGAGAATTGGAGCGGCAGGGAGGATGTTCTGTATGGTAAGGCGAGGTTTTCTTGGGAGAAGAGAGGTGTCAAAGCGGACCAAATTAGCCGTATATAAATCGACATTTCTTCCTATCCTATCGTACTCCTCAGAATTGTGGACTCTTACCTCAAAACATAGGAGCCAAATCCAGGCCATGGAAATGAGGTATCTCCGAAAAATAGAGAGAAAGACACGGAGAGATAGGATACGGAACGCCACTATACGGGCTAACCTTGATGTCAAACCGGCGG
Organism: Piezodorus guildinii; assembly: GCA_023052935.1. Lineage (NCBI taxonomy): Eukaryota > Metazoa > Arthropoda > Insecta > Hemiptera > Pentatomidae > Piezodorus > Piezodorus guildinii. Next base: position 211,817,510 of record CM041292.1, on the reverse strand, counting down.
AGACCGTTCTAGAGGAACACAAACTGAGGTGGTTTGGACATCTTCTTAGGATGGATCCGGAGAGAAGTGCCAGGAAGACGTATGAGACCCGCACAGAAGGAAAAAGGCCCAGAGGAAGACCCCGTATCACCTGGGAGGACGGTGTAAAGGAAGCATGCAGGAAGCGCGGGATAGACTGGAGTAGGAGAGTGGAGTTGGCACAACAAAGAGACATATGGTCCAGACTCTACAGGCAGGACCCTCACACAGAACAGCGGTAGAAGAAGAAACGATTATGATGATGATGATGAGGTTTTATTAGGATAGGGATCTTTAACGAGTACCTGACATCGCACAGGCTCGGGACCACCTTTTAACGTCCCCTCCGAAGGACGGCGTAACTAAGGATTTTTTACTCCCATTAAAAAATCCTAGGACCACCTGCGGATTTGAACCCGTGATCTTTGGCATGGGAGGCTGTTACGCTAGCCTCCCAGCTACAAGTGATCCCCGACTCCTATATAGATATATATAATTACCAAAAGATTACAAACATGGTCTAAGAAATGGTTTTGAAATAATAAGGTCTGCATGCCTTGTAAAATACTTCATTAAGCAGATTCCTAAAATTCCTAAAGTATAGAACAATTTGAGCATTAAGAAACTTGTTAAAGTGAGAACATTTCAGTAACAATTTATTTTTTTTTTAAATGATTAAATTTATAAATGCGGCATTAAAATATGAATTAAGTTTATTTATGTTGGTTTTATGCAGTAACAATTATTATTGTAGAATAACATAGGAAGACATCCATTAATCACAAGACGCTCTAAGTTATGAGCAAATTGGGCGGATATTATTCCGACTGACTGATCTATTTTTCAGAGCCGACACTAACTCAGGCAGAGCCTGTTGATACTGTTCTGTTTTCAATAGCACTTCAACAGGTTGTAGAAAAAAAATATTTTTCCTATGATTTGTTACAGCCCTGGCTCGGTTCCAAAACAGTTTTCGGATACTTGGTCGTTCTGTCCCTGAGGGTAGTTAATCGCTCCGCTGCCGATTCTTATATCTTTATCGGAGATTTATTGTGACAAATATTCTTTTCAAAAAATGTGTATATTCCCTTGCCTTATATTATATGCCCCGCGTTTTCCATGCTGAAATGCTGTGTATTAATTCTAACAATATTTATATATTCTAAAATAGAAAAGGTATGTTCCTGAGTAAGGGTAGTCGGAAGTTCGCTATACTGTAAGAGAAGAGATGGTGAATGTTCTTGAATGCGAGGGCTTGTGAGAGTTCCCGAAAGTAGGAAGCCATAACTATTTGGATAATAACATTAAATATTACTTTTTTAATATTATATTTGACAGACTATGATTTAATTTAATTAAAAACATAACACTTAAAAACGGAAACTGGCCAGAGACGGAACGAAATTTGTATTCTAAATTCAAGAAAGACTTACTTAAATTCATTAAAAACCTGGACTTCAAATCACTGACAAAAAGATGGGCAGCGTAGGTAATTTTCTTTTTTTGACTAAAATATTATTTTTATTTTATTATAATTAATATTATTTACTTTATTTATTTTATTACTGTTTTATTTTATTTTAAATACTATTTTGTATTAATTGTTAAATATAATACTACTTTCATTTGTAAATGAATATAATCATATTGTCATTCATGTAGTATACCTATGTTAAATATGGAATATGACGTAATAATAAACGGTCATTATGTGGGGTTACCATGTAAGGAAAAAAAATAAAATATATATAAACCAAATAATTAGAATATTACAGATTTTCTTAATATAGAAAAAGTTTTTTAATAAATTTAAAATTAATCATAGAAAAATTTAAAAAAATAAGTTATGAAATTATATATTTTTATAATATCCTTTATTTTTGAACAAACAAAAGACAAATATAAAAATTGCGAAAATATAATAATGTTTGATATATTTATAGGAAATATGGTTGTCATAGTCTAGGTTAGGTTATCATTATTTATGGGCTCAAGACTTCTGGGGTCTTTAGTGCCTTTTTCTATCTACGTATATGCACTTTTTCTTGTTATAATTGCGCTAATTTTTTAACAAACCAATCTTTCTAGAAACTCAGTTGTTTTTTTTAACTTTTACACATTTTCAAATTTTACATACTTCCTACTACCGTACGGAAAGATCTACCTTTAAAACGCACAGAACAGGATATCGAAGCAGACGGAATACCATGAATATGATATAGACAAAGATATCCTACATTTGATAGCATTTACATAGAAGAAGCCGCCAGAAAACTCAATTATGATCATTTAGATTAATGATAACGATTAAAATTGCATTTGGCCCCATGATTGTAATTGTGTTGTAAATAAAGCATTTATGTTAGTATTTAATGCGTATCAGAAAATTGGATAATTGTATTGTAAAGTACCGTCAATTTAGCAGGAGCACTAACAAACAAATTAAATGGTTTTTTAAATTACTATTCTTGAAAGCCAAGGGCCAACCTTTCATGAAACACACCACAAAATATAATATCTTCTACACAAGGTTGTTTTAGATAATAATATAATGGATTATTTAATAAAACACATGTTTCTATCAAAAATTAATTTAATTAATTCTTTAATCTTATTTCATCTCTTATGGTCTTTTAAAATTCTTAAATTGATTTTAACAACGGAGGTATGAGAAAGTTGTGTGTTAAGCGCCCAAGATTTTTAATATCATTATTTTTTTTTCTTAGCCTTAGATGAGCTAAATTTAGGTCGAAACACAATAAATAACTTTTCTTATTTGGATTGTTTTAATGACCGCACCCCTCATAAAATTCTCTTCATAGGTTTGATTTCGCTTATTTATTTTCATAAATCACGATATTATTGTCGAGTGACTAAAAAATTATTAAAAATGATTTATAATAAAACACAAATCGGAAAATTGTACGGAGTTTATGTTTAGGAGAAATAGTTACTTCATTAAACTCTCAGCACAGAAAAGACCTCGCTCAGAGATTAATTTATACAAGAAATATTCCTCGGCATACCTAAGGGATGAAGACGGCGGCAAACGAAGGTGGTATTAACACTGAATGAGAATTCTTCTCTTGGTTTATGGGTCTTAATTAGTAATAACAATCAATAATTTACACTCCTAATAATTTATTTTATTTTATTTTTGGATTTACAACCTTAACTCAAAGGAAAGTGTCTAAAACTGATTAGCAGTTACATATATTTGTTTGGTTAAAAGGAAAACTCCAACAGAAAAACAAATACATAACATCGCTTGAATTTGCTCAATTAAACTTGTATAAGTCCAAGCTATTCAATGAAGAAGTATTCTCTGATATAAAAAAGTAAACCAAAGCGACGTCGATAGTTAGCTGGAAAGGTTTTTATAAGAGTACGCAAAATATCATGCAAGAAATGTTTTTAATACTGGTGCATAGTTTTAAATGCTTTTGAAGTTTCTAAATAAACATGTGCCTGAAAGGGAATGCCGTATTGAAAATACCTCTTTTTAAACACCTGAATTTATAACAAGACATATACGTACTTACAATATATTTTATATATATATATATATATATATATATATATATATATATATATATATTATATATTTTTTCATCGGGAAGCCGTCCAAGGATGTTTAAATTAGGCTTAGACAATTTTTTATTTTTTTTTGTTTAGTTGAAGTGCGGACAATTTTTATGTTTCTCATTTCTTATAATAAAAGGGGGAACTACAAAAAATATGTTCATATTAGTCTGTTGAGATATTTTAAAAAAATATTATACACATATATATTCTAATTAATTAAAACTGTTTTACTGTCATGAGTGTATTTGATAGTTCAGATAAAGACAAATTAAAAACATAATATCTATAAATAAAATAAAAACCGTCCACCAAAATTCCCTTACAATTAAAAAAAAATTCCGAAAGAGAGGTTATTGGGTAATTATTGTTAATTCAACGATAAATAATTGAAGAAAGGAAAAAAATGTGATTGTATTATTTGACTTTTAATTTGATTAGGAAAATAAAGATAAGTTAATAAAATGAATATATTATATATATATATATATATATATATATATATATATATATATATATATATATATATATATATATATATAAATCTCGTGTCACAATGTTTGTTCAGGATAAGCTCTGAAATTACTTAACCGACTATGATCAAACTTCGTAAGTATCTGTTATTTGGTCCAACTTAAATGATAGGATAGTTTTTATTTCTATTCTAAATGGTTGGAAAATATATTTTTCTAAAACGTAAAACAAAATTTGTTTAACTGTGGCAACTCTGGTTAAACGTGGTAACCTTCCCATATCTTCACATATGTGATTATTAATTCAAATATAAGTGTGTGTTGATTCTTTCTATGCGTTATTATTTATAAAATATACATTCGCATTATAGTTTCCACTTATAATAAAATACATATTACTATACGTTTCAAGAAACATTATAAGTACCTTTTTGAATGACTTGCTATGAGTTATGAGTTGCATAAGAGTTATGATGATGTACAACGGTTATGTTTAAAAGATAAAACGATGTTATTGAATAATTTGGATGTGGCTACTTGGTACTGGTATGTAATTGTAACATTGAGTAAATAAAATTGATATCTGGCATAAAATAATAATCTTTTATTTATCATAAACAGAGTAGTTCATTGCGTTTTATAGTCACTACTCATAAACGCATTTATGCAAATTTAAATGAAGACAAAATAAAATATTCGCGAGCAAAGCCGCGGGCTCAAGCTAGTATGTATGTTTTATATACGTTTTTTCAAAAATAATATACTGTTTCGATGTAATAATAAGCTATAGTTTAATAAGTTGCAATTCTTTCCATGTATTTATTTGGCAGATAAATTTCTAGTTACCAGTACAGGGCATACGATTCGCGACCACCGACAGATCGTTATAGATTTATATAAGACATGTAAACTAAGACTTAAATTTTTCTATACAATAGTTCATGGCTGATTATCACCACAAAAGTACTCGGATTTTCATTTCTAGTACCTATTTTCAATCACAATGCAACCTGCTGAACCTTTTCTCCTCCGAAGTAGAGAGACTAAGAGAGAGATATGGCGAAACCTAGAAGAAAAGAGATGGACATCTTGCTATCTAGGGCATGGCAATGATTTATTCATAACGGGTGTTCAAGGGGAGCCACATCTCTCACATAAGTCCCTATTTACATTTAAATGTCCTACTAATTACGCTCTGGTTACTCACAATGTTCTAAGGCAACATTGTTAGGGCTCTATGTTGCCAGGGATGATAGCAGTTTTAGGAAATACACTGTCTTTCGGAATAGTAAAATTATTACATATGTGTTATGGATAAGAGACGTTATGATAAAATAAACGTATGACTTTGAGCTCTACTGAATACACTTGTCTGCAACGAAATTCTTCTATAAATAAAAATATGATTACAGGAAACCCTCTTTTTAACGAACACGGTTATAACGATCACCCGTTTATAACGAAATATCGTAGCAGTCCCTTGAAAAATGAATTGAAAACTATCCTTTCTTGTTATCTCTTTAAGCACATGTGATAATATCGATTATCGGAGCATATGTTATAAGCATTATATCTTTTTTCAGTCAAATTCATAATTTTTTCAGTCAAATTCATAATTATTTTAGTCAAATTCCTAATTTTTTCAGTCAAATTCATAATTTTTTCAATCAAATTCATACTTTTTTACATTCAATTTAATAATTTCTTGTACCCATTTTATACAGTCAATTTAATGAGGTTTCGCTACCAAGAACATAACATTTTTATTAAATCTAGTTGTTGTTTATCCATTTAACGTCACTTTATATTACTGTGCTTAATCCGACGGTGCAGCGGGAGTCCTAAGTTTTGCCTAGCCAGGTTTACTTAAGATAGGGAGGGATCTTTTACGAGTTCCACTTTTTAAATCTTTTAAGAGTCACCTGTGGCGCAATAATATAAGGCGATCTGCTGGTTTTGGACTTGCGGCCTTAAGCATAGAAGGCTGTTATGCTATCCACTACTCCACAGGTGACCCTCGATACATTCAACAAGGTGTTTGAATCTGCCGGGTTTGAACCCGTGACCGTGGGTCGAGTAATCTTCGACACCTTGATGAATGCATCCAGGGTCACCTGTGGAGTACTGGACAGCATAACAGCCTCTTTTAAAGGACGAAATAACCAATGCATTTTACTTCCTAAAAGCAAATATAGGGCCAGGATGAATATCTGCCAGGTATGAACTCGGTATCTAGTGGTTAGAAGGATGTTATGCTAGCCACTGCACCACAGGTGATCCTCGATAATTCAACAAAGTGTTTGAATTTGCCCGGTTCGAACCCGTGACCTTGGACATATTAGTCCTTAACACCTTTTAGAATGCATAAAGGTCTACCTGTGGAGTAGTGGCTAGCCATAACAGCTCCCTATGCTTAAGGTCGCAAGTTCAAATCCAGCAGATGGCCCTATATTTGCTTCTAGGAAGTAAAAATCCTTGGTTATTTCGTTATTTTAAAGAGGCTGTTATGCTAGCCACTACTCCACAGGTGACCCTGAACACATTCAGCAAGGTGTTAAAGATTAATATGCTCAAGATCAGAGGTTCAAACCCGGCAGATTCAAACACCTTGTTAAATGCATTGAGGGTCACCTGTTGAGTAGTGGCTAGCATAATAGCCTTCTATACATGAGGTCGCAAGTCCAAAACCAGCAGATCGCCTTATATTTGTGCACCACAGGAGTCTCTTAAAAGAATTAAAAAGTGGAACTGGTAAAATATCCCTATCTTAAGTAATCCTGGATAGACAAAACTTAAGACTCCCGCTGCACCGTCGGATTAAGCACAGTAACATAAAGTGACGTTAATTGGATAAACAACAAGATTTAATAAAAATGTTAAGTTCTTGGTAGCAAAACCTCATTCAATTGACTGTATAAAATGGGTACAAGAAATTATGAAATTGACTGAAAAAATTATGAACTTGATTGAAAAAATTATGAATTTGACTGAAAAAATTATGAATTTGACTGAAAAAATTATGAATTTGACTGAAAAAATTAAGAATTTGATTGAACAATTATGAATTTGACTGAAAAAATTATGAATTTGACTGAAAAAAGCTATATTAGAATAAGAATTGAGGTTATTCATTGTTATTAAAATGTTCAAAACAAATAGTACGTTCTTGGATTCTTAAATATTAATGACTTAACATTGGCGGGAGGGGAAAGATGATGTCCGTCTAGATCGAACGCAAGATAAGGAGGGGAGAGACGGATCTCTAACGTCAACCCGAGAAGAAGGAAATTCACCGAAGACGCCAGCGTTAGATCGTACGAGGAATAAAGAATCGAATGATGAGCACCCACCATTAAGGAGATCTACGAGACTGCGCAGGCCACCGGACTGGTTTCGTATGTGAGGGATCCGATTAGCGGAGGACTGTTATATCTCTAAGCACATGTGATAATATCGATTATCGGAACATATTTTATAAATATTATTAGAACAAGTATTGAGGTTATTCATTGTTATTAAAATGTTCAAAACAAATAGTACGTTCTTTGATTCTTAAATATTAATGACTTAACATTTCTCCTCGTTTATAACGAAATATTCTCTTATAACGAACTAATTTTTTGACCTCATAATTTAATTGGTTCGGTTATTATGAAAAATGAAGAAGAAAAAATCTGGTGCGGGCAACACACGACTTTCACTTACCTCCATTTTTAAAATCAATGAAAGAATTTTCAAATACAGTTAAAAGAGATAAAAATACGAAATTATTAAGGAATTAATCAAATTGAATTTATATAAACATGTGTTTTATTAAAAAATCTATTATATTAATATCTAAAATAATCAGTTAGTTTTAAGTTCATTTCATCACTCTCTATTACCTTTTAAAAGCTTGTGTATGAATTGATATTTTTTCTAAAATCTTTAGCTTTCCAACGGTATATCATACATATTACTGCTCTTATGTTCGAAAACGAAAAATTGCATTTAAAATATATTTTTTCTGTTTTCTCCTTTAGTTGGGTATCGAATTTATTCAATTTATATATTTACCTGTTTTTCATCAGCGTTAACAAGATAATCTAATTATTATTATTGAATCTACAAAATTAAAGGTACTTTAGGGGAAGAAAATTTAAAATATGGGCATTGAAGCCCTGTCAGACCATTTTAATCAGAATGAAGCCTACATTATATCAAAGCCCATTAAATTTTACATCGATATAGGGAGTTTAATTTAAAATCGTCGGAACCGATTTCGAGAAAATCGAAATAAGGTGCAAAATGCAAGGTATAAAGTGCCTCGTCTGGTAAGCTCATTTTGATGAAAAAAGTTTTGTCACGTCTCGGGCGTATAGTTGTCTTAAATATGAAATTTCAGTTTCATAGGACTTACCGTTTCCGCCCGGGAGTTACCACACATACACACACAGACCTTTTTGCGGACTTGGTTATTAGGACTCAGGGGACCTTAAAACGTGTATTTCCGTTGAAAACTGGAATTCTAAAATTTTCACGAACACAATACTTCCCCTTACTATATATAGTAAGTGAAAGTAAAAAATTACGTTATGTCTTAATTCCCGGTACAGAGCGGCTGGATTGGATTTCTATCCAAATCCTTCTTACCTCTCCAATCTATTCAGCTAAGCTCTGTGATTCTTAGTCTGACAGCTTCTGGCTTCTAGAGTTTCAGCTTGTTATTGCTTTTATTACTTGCGTTTATTCGAGGTTAGTCTTTCTCGCTTTTCGTTCGAAGTGCGCTTCCCCTCCGTATACTATGTAAAAGAGAAAATCCATTGATTTAAATATAAAGTTGGTGATTCATCAAGATGTGGATAAAAAAAAATTGAGTAAAAATCTGAAATTGCGGAAAAATACGGTATATCAAAATCTAATCTATCAACGATTGTCGCTAATAAAGATAAAATCGATGCCTCCATTGCGTCTTTATCGGGATGTGGAAAAAAAATTATATGAGAAATACATGACATTCTTGATCGCCATGTTTTCCAGTGGTTTCGAGAAATAAGGGCTCCAGGAATACCCATTTCAGGACTTATCGTCCAGGAGAAATCAAGTCGAATATCTAATGAATTGGGGATTTAAAACTTTCAGTGTTAATCCGGCTGGCTTTAGCGCTTTCAGAAACGTCATGGGATCACATCACTGGTATAATAAAGTATACCAAAGCGACGTCGATAGTTAGCTGGAAAGGTTTTTATAAGAGTACGCAAAATATCATGCAAGAAATGTTTTTAATACTGGTGCATAGTTTTAAATGCTTTTGAAGTTTCTAAATAAACATGTGCCTGAAAGCGAATGCCGTATTGAAAATACCTCTTTTTAAACACTTTTAACGAATTCTTTTATAACGAACAGAGAAATTTATGGTCCCTTGGAGTTCGTTATAACGAGGGTTTACTGTAATATGAAGAGCTTAATATGCTAAATCGATGTTTGCTTTCCATTTTTTTCTATCACGTACAGAAATGTTTTTAAGTTGGTTTTTTTAAATTCTCATAATTACGTAGACGTAATTCCACCAAAACTCGGTTATTATTGAACATCGAGATAAACCGATAAATATTAGCAGGTATAAACAGTTAGATCCTTATAAAGTTATTTATAAAGAATAAACCATTGAGTTACAATTTGCAGTGTTTTTGTTATTTTATTATAAAAATAATTAGGGACGTTGTTATGGTATTTATTACAAAATTCATAATATTTATCTGATTGACTATGAATGATTTCAGTTATTGACGGCTATTGTTATATAAATACCCAATGTTACCAAGTTATCCAATCCCGCTGTCCATCATACATTTTCAACCTTTTACAATTCAAATCCTCTGTCCATTCCCGCTGTACACGTTCTAGGCCTTCAGATTTATACACAACGGCCCACCAATCTGCACATTTTGACAGATCGTTCCTTATCCGATCCTCAATCCTATGGAATTCTATACCTTTTTCTATCCGTCACTCCAACTCTCTTCCAGCATTCAAATCCCGCTTATTCATTCATCTCATGACCATCCAGTCAGAACAAAATTGTAATTGACTCTATTTTATTCTATTTTCAACATATTTGCGTATGTCTGTTTTCTGTTAGTTTCAGTTAAATTGTTTATAAATAATTAATTGCTCTATCTAGGACTCTAAAGTCCAATTTACATGTTTTTTAGATGTTATTCCAAAGGGACTTGTCCCAGAATAATAAAGAACTTATTTATTTATAAATAGTAAACCTAAGCTGATATAGAATTACCCTAAAGAAATATGCACTCCAAACCTACCAGACGTTTTCAAATCCGATTTTCCCCAGGGAACGATGCACTATACACATGCAACACAGAGTACAGAACAAAACTAAAAACCTTGCAGCTGCTTGGTTAAAATCCAAGTTATTTTAAGGTATGGCTAGGAGATGGAAGGCTACCAAGTTGTTAGTTGACAGCCGGTGGGATCATACCTTTTACTGTCACCGGCTACGGTATTGCCTAAGTGCACTTGTTAGGTTGTTATTGTTCCAAGTCCCTTGTATTTGTGGTTAAAAAAAAAAAAAAAAAAAAAGTAAACAAAATAAATATTTACATCTGCAGTAGACAGTGTTATTTTTAGTTTGAATTTAATATTATCATTAGTTGTTATCTTTGTACGTTTTTCAAAAAGCCATCGGTAGAACTAACTATTAAAACAAAACGATTTTTTACCAATATTATTTATGTTTTTATAATTATTTGTTTTAATAATTTACATTTTTAGTCCACAAAAGAAAAAACATTATAACATTTGCATTGGAAAAAGTCACATTAGAAACATAAAAGGTTATATTTGACTTAAAAAAGGTTACCACTGAATTTGAAATTATAATATATAATATTATAATTATAATTATATATTAATATATAATTTTACAAATGTATTACTCATAAGAAAAAATATAAAGTTTTTAGGATTAAAAATAACTGGAAACATTTAAAAAAAATAATGATTGAAGATGTAATAATAATAATAATAATAAAATCTTTATTCTGGGACTATGTCCCTTAAGAATAACAGAATTGAACAGTAGATATTCACATATGTCTGGTCAAGAAAACAATAAAATTAATTTTTATTTACAAATGAGCAAAAAGGAAAAATTAAACACTACCTAGACTTATATACATTCATGTACAAAAAGTATGGATAATAAACACACAAGATTAGAAAAAGAAAAAAAGAAAGAAGATAAATCTCCTAAAGGCTACTGATAGGGTTAAGGGAATTATAAAAAACAAAACAAACTAATTATTCCACACTAGCTTTAGGATAAAATAGATAATTATAACTTGTGTTAAAATAGAAATAAGTCAGTTGCAGATTTGTTGTGCATCTATTTGGGATGCCAAAAGATGTTGGAATAGGTGAGATTTGAATGAGAGAAAGGAAGATGCATGGCGAATATGAGTAGGTAGGGAATTCCAGAGGGTTGCAGAACGGATATAAAAGGAGTGATCAAAAGATTTAGTTCTATGGGTGGGAAAGTAAAGGTCGGAATGGCGGGATCTAGTTTCGAGAGAGTGGACTGAGGATTTAAATTTAAGGATGCTGTGAATGTACGGAGGGTGCTGGGAGTTTATGATTTGGTAAAGGTATGATCCGAGAAAATATTTCCTCCGTGTAACAGGTAGGAGCCACTTCAACTCGCTGTATAAGTGGGTCACTGAAGACCTCTTCGAGGTGCCGAAGATAAATCTTATGAACATGTTCATGATACGCTTAAGTCTGTCTTCGAGCACCTTTGGGAGGCCACCATATACCACACAGCAATAATCGAAGTGGGGGAATATTAATGAGAAGACGAGAAGCTTACGGGTGGGAAGAGGGAGAAGATGGCGGGAACGATGAAAAAACTTCAGAGTGCTTATCGTTCGTCGGGAAATATTAGCAATATGGGGTTTCCAAGAAAGGGTTTGATCAATGGTAATACCAAGGTTTTTGACAGAGGAGCTAAAGGTGATTGGATGACCATTTAGGATTATATTCGAAAGGAAGTATTGGATCTGAGGAGGGAATTGGAACCTATAACAATGGCCTGCGTTTTCTCAGCATTAAGCCTAAGTTTATTCAGGGTTGCCCAGGCACAGATTCTATCTAGGTCTTCCTGAATATTGGCAAATGCTACGAATAACTCAGAAGGAGAGAAGGATAGGTAGATCTGAAAGTCGTCGGCATATAAATGATAGGAGCAGTGATGGATTGAATTTGGAAGATCATTGATAAAGGAGTTGAAAAGGAGGGGTAGATACTTGAGCCCTGGGCCACACCTGCCGATAGGGTAAGGAAAGAAGATAGAGGATGATTGGGAATGGTAACTGCTTGGGTCCTGTTACAAAGGAAATATTGAAACCATCGAATAGTACTATTGGAAAATGATAAAGATTTTAGTTTGGAAAAAAGGATAGAATGATCAAGAGAATCAAAAGCTTTTGAAAAGTCCAGAAGTATTAGTACTGTTAGCTTTTTTTCGTCCATAGCGGTATGTATGTCGCTCGTGATTTTTAGAAGGGCTGATTGTGTGGAAAAGCCGGGTCGGAAACCAGATTGGAGTGGATCGAGCAGTTTGGACTTTTCGAGGAAATTGGACAGCTGTGATTGGACTATTCTTTCAAGTGGTTTAGAAAGGTTTGAGAGAATAGATATAGGGCGATAGTCTTTGGGGGAAGTAGGATTAAAGGTTTTATTAATAGGAAGTACAATAGCTTTTTTCCAGGAGGTAGGGAATACAGAATTTTGGAGGGAAAAGTTATATATGAAGAGTAGGATTGGTAAAATTTCAGGAAGGCATAGTTTTATCAATTTGACGGGTATACCGTCAAAACCTACGGAGTTAGTGTGTGATTTCATAACTGAGGAAATTAGGTCAGATGGAGAGATATCGGAAAAATAAAAGTGGCTGGAGATGAATGAAGGGACTAAAGGAAAGTCGGGGGTTGGTTGTGGAGAATCGTTTGAGGAAATCGATGAGAAATAAGTATTTAATTCGTCAGGTGAGACCTGAAATACCTGAGAGGAAGAGGATTCACAAAGCGAGAGTTTGCGGAGGATTTGCCATTTTGATTTGGAATCAGATGCTGAGGAAAGGGCTTCACGGAAGTAGTTTGATTTTGCTTGTCTAATTGCTGTCTGTGTCAGATTGCGGAGTGCCCTGAACGTTTGGTAGTCCTCTGTCAGTCTAGTACGTCTAAAACGTTTACGGGCTGCCTCACGCCTCTTTTGTAGTTCTTTTATCTCTTGACACATCCAAGGAGCAGGTCGACGTCTAAAGGTAGCGGTTTTAAGAGGGGCATGGGTGTCAAGGATACTGAGTAAGTTGGAGGTGAGGATGTCTACCATCGGATCGATTGAGGAGCAGGAATAGATTTCAGACCAGTTTAGGGATTCAAGATCGGGTAAAATATTTTCTCGGGTTAGACCATCTAGGTTGCGGAAAGTAATGGATTTAGGTAGGAACACTGTAGTTTGGAAATCATATGTCATTTGGATGAGATCATGGGATGATAAGAACGGAACAGGTAGTTGGGAAGCGGAAAGAAGCTTATGTCCTGAGTCAATGACATGCAGGTCCAGCCAGGTGTCGGATCTGCAGGTATGGTGAGTAGGAGCAGGTATTTTAATAAATAACGCGATTTATTAAAATTCTTACTGTAATCATGTTTTTTTTTTTGTTTCTTTAAGTTTTTATTTACACCTGTCAATCAGTGTTGATAATTAGAAAATGTTAAAATTTAATGTAGAAATTCAGGTAGAATTAGTAATAGGTTAGAATTTATATTTAAACATTTTTAAATATGTAGAAAAAATTCTTGAATCCAATAAACTGAACTTAAAAGAGATGTCATTCTCTTGTAGCTCGGTTAATTAAAAAAAAAAAAAAAAAAAAAAGTGTCCTGGAATCAGTACAATAAGAGTTTAAAACAAGTCGTAAATTCAAAGGTGATGAAAATAAAATAATAGGAAGCAGTAGAAACATCCAGTATTAATGCAAATATAAATATATTTTTTCAATTATTGATCTTTGTGACCTCATTGCACGTCCGTTGGCCTCGAAACAGTACGAATCTCTATATGTACTGAGCACAAAACCCTTCACGGGTTGTAGTGGTACGAGTATTTTTTTATTTTTTATTTATTATTACATTTAATTCTCAATTAATTTGTGTCACTATAAAGAAATAAAAATGTCTCGTGTAAAAGGTAATATGACTAAATAATATGTTATTCAAATATTAATCAATAAAAAATAAAGTCTTATCTTTAAAGTAATTTAGTCTTAACACGCGATGCGTTAATTATAGTGTTGCTGTAAATAAAAAGTTCTGAACATTAAACGGCTGTCGTTAAGAAGTGTGTGTGACGGCTGAGGCAGATGTGCGATAAGTTGAAGAATGGTTCTCTTGTCAACGGCTTCTTCTGAATTAATTAGTTTTCGTTTGAATCGCACTGTTTTCTTAATGTCTTCTACTATCAGGAGGAAGACCTGATTGGTTGCTTTATTCTTATTGTTTTACTTCAATAGTTTTTTTTTTTTTTTTTTTTAAACATTTTATTGATATTTACAACTGTACAAATAATATATACAACAAGTAAATGGGCTAATTTACACTTATGGGCGTGATAATGTCTTGTGAAGAAACTACCCAGTGGTAGCCCTTTAATGTCAATTTAATTAAAGAAGGTCTCGAGGCCATCGTCTTTTCAATCACCTCGGAGGGTTGTCATGAATAGATGGGAATGATAAGTTGCGTACAAGAGGATTCGTGTGGGTGGGGAGTTTGGAATTAAAAGAGGAATATCTGTTTCGGGCTAGTTCTGTGACAAATGGGATATTTCGGTCATTATGGATGATTTTATTCGTAACGAAATAAGGAGCATTTAGGATTTTGCGAAGGATTTTGGATTGTAAGAATTAAATGCGAGAGGAATTAGATGGTTAAGTACAGCAGAACAGCTCGATTCCATATGTCCAGATGGGTCTGACGATGGTAACATAAATGAGCTTTTTGTAATAAGTTTTGAACGTTTGTTAAGTAAGTGTTACAGTATCTACGGGCAGTTTCTTGAGGTTTATGTCTCGTATGAGGATACTTCAATAGTTATTTTCGTTTTTTCAAAATTTGCATAGATATATTAAGAATACAATTTTGATTGTCAGCGCCTCAACATCACTTGTATCTTCCCTTTATCTTCATTTATGTTCTGTAATATATGAGTATTAAAACTACAGCTGTAAACAGTGGACACGCATTTAAGACAGTTTTGTAAATATCACCTCACAATTATTGTCAACAACTGATGTGATATTCAACACTTGTGCATCTGTGGGAAAAAGCTTTTTTGAGCGAATCAGCAAGTGAATATTCATGACTCAAGTAGAATAAAGCAAACAGTTCATGGAACGTCCTAGAACATTAAAAGGTTTTCACTGTTAGATGTTAAACTAGATATTCCGTCTGATTTAATTAACCAATGGAAGAAGTATTTCCTCTCAAAATATCATTTTTTCCAGATGCATAGAAAGAATATACAGAATAAAGAAAAATAAAATAAATAAATAAGGAACAGAAACCGTTCGTCTAGGTGGTACATCTATATGGTATGTATTTTATATGATATATATATATATATATATATATATATATATATATATATATATATATATATATATATATATATATATATATATATATAAAATCTGGGGCTGGTAACACACGACTTTTTTTTACCACCGTTGTTGAAATCGATCAAAGAATTTTCAAATACAGTTACAGATTAAAATGGGTGAAACTAATAAAGAATCAATTAAATTGAATTTCTATAGAAACATATGATTTATTAAAAAAAATATTATATTACTATCTAAAATAATCAGTTAGTTTTTTAACATTCACAAGCTTGTGTATAAGATAATATTATTTTTCTAAAATGTTCAGCTTTCCAATGGTGTATTATACATCTATATTACTTTTATGTTCAAAACTGCAAAAATCGCATTTAAAAAATGTGTTTGCAGTGTTATCCTTTATTTAGATGTCGAACCTTTTTTCAATGAATCAATGATAACAAAATTATATGTTAATTTTTTTAGTATTTACAAAATTAAAGGTACTTTAGAGGAAGAACATTTGAAATATCGGCATTTAAGCCCTGTTAGTCTATTTTAATCCGAATAAAACCTACATGATATTAAAGCCCATTAAATTATACATCAATATAGCGAGTTTAATCAAAATCGTTGGAACTGTTTTCGAGAAAATCGAAAAAAGGTGCAAAATGCATGGTATAAAGTGCCTCTTCTGGTAAGCTCATTTTGATGAAAAAAGTTTTGTCACGTCACGGGTGTATAGTTGTCTTAAATTAAAGTTTATTTTTCTAAAATCTATAGCAATCAAACGGTATATTGCTGTTAAGTTAAAAAACAAAAATTTGCATTAAAAATAGAAAATAGTTTTGCAGTTTTCTCGTTTAGTTGGATACATACCATTGATATAGTCAACGGAGAGTGATGAAAAGCCGACAAAACAAACTGATTAATGAATTACTTAAATCGAATTTATATATAAACATGTGTTTTATTAAAAAATCTATCATATAATTTTATAAAATAATCAGTTAGTTTTATCTTCTTTTCATCACTCTCTATTAACTTTTAAAAGCTTGAGTATAAGATAATATTTTTTTCTAAAATCTTTAGCTTTCCAACGGTATATTACTGCTCTTATGTTAAAAAACGAAAAATTGCATTAAAAAATATTTTTTCTGGTGTCTCCTTCAGTTGGGTATCGAATTTATTCAACTTATATATTTACCCGTTTTTCATCAGCGTTAACAAGATAATATAGTTATTTTTATTGAATCTACAAAATTAAAGGTATTTTAGGGGAAGAAAATTTAAAATATCGGCATTTAAGCCCTGTCAGACCATTTTAATCAGAATAATACATGATATTAAAGCCCATTAAATTTTACATCAATATAGCGAGTTTAATCAAAATCGTCGGAACCGTTTTCGAGAAAATCGAAAAAAGGTGCGAAATGCATGGTATAAAGTGCGTCTTCTGGTAAACTCATTTTGATGAAAAAGGTTTTGTAACGTCTCGGGCGTATATCTGTCTAAAATATGAAATTTCAAATTGATAGGACTTACCGTTTCCGCCCGGGTGTTACCACACACAGACCTTTTTGCGGGACTTGGTTATTTGGACTCAGGGGACCCTGAAATATGTATTTCCGATGACAACTTGAATTCGAAAATTTTCACGATCGCAATACTTTCCCGTACTACATATAGTAAGTGAAAATAATTATAAATTATTTAATAAAACACATGTTTCTTTTAAAATGCAATGTAAATAATTATTTTACAATTTATTTTCGTTTCTAAATTTGTTTAAAAATTCTTAAATTGATATAAATAACGGAGGTAAGTGTAAGTCGTGTGTTGCGCGCACCAGATTTTTATATTTAATATTTATGGTGAGTTATAGCATTTACTAAGAACAAACTGCGAGGAGAGACCTGGAGAGACACTAATAGACTAATCCCTAGTTAAGGTCCCCTGAGTGCCCCAGTTCTCCACCTTATTAGTTTCGGATTAAGGGATCGCCACATATTGCTCTCTTTGTATCTTTTTCATTAATTTTTTTTCTTTATCTAGGCTTCTATTCAGGAAAGTCCTGCCTCGACAAGGTAAAGCCTTAATTCTTTTTAAGGCAAAAAATAAAGTAAACTTTTTATTTTGTTGTAATATCGGAGCTTAAAATATTGAAAAAGATTGTCTTGGATGATATTGTGTCTTCACTACTTATTCTTAGAGGAAGTTAGCTATACCAAGATATTAAAAGATAATTTTTTTTTAGGTGAAGGTCAATTTCTATGAATTAAATTGGAAGCTGATTTCTACTTCCCCACTCTTTTATTGAAAAAATTCGCACTACGTTTCGGCTACAATGCCATCTTCAGGAGCAATGGAACTAATTAGATCTAATGTGAGTAGATGCTTTCAAGCCAAAGCCTCATGTCTAAATGATTTATAAAACCTATATATATATATATATATATATATATATATATATATATATATATATGATATGTTAAACACTTAATTAACAAAACTTAATTAAACGGGCAATATTTAAAATTAACTTTAAGAACTCTGAGCTAAACTTTTTCCTCCTCCTTTGGAAAGAAAAGAGAGAATCAGGAGATCCCTGCACTTCTTTCTGTGAGAGTCAGTGGATACTAAGTCGGGAGGGGGGGGGAGAATGTTATAGCTATAAACGGACGATAGGAAAAAAAAAAAAAAAGAACCTGAGTTAAGCAACAAGAGAAATAATCAACTTGTATTTTATAATGATAGAGTTTTGTTGACCGTAGAGAAATTAGATGAGGAAGATGGTTGGGGGTGCGGTCATAAATTAAAACCACACAATTAAAAATAAGAGTTATTTTTATTATGTGCCGACGTTTCGGCCTACAATGTGGGCCTTCATCAGGGATGACGTGCAAGCTTTGACTTCGTAGGCAAAGCTTGCACGTCATCCCTGATGAAGGCCCACATTGTAGGCCGAAACGTCGGCACATAATAAAAATAACTCTTATTTTTAATTGTGTGGTTTTAATTTATGACCGCACCCCAACCATCTTCCTCATCTAACTTGTATTTTAGGATCCAGTGTGCTATTCAATGATACCTGTAAGATGTTTTAATCCAGGTTACTATAGGATTGTAAAACTTATTAATAAAAATAAAGTAAGTCGAAAACAATTTATTAAATAATTTAGACTACTGTTTATTTAAGCTGTTTATGATTTTATTATTATTGTCTGTTACAGGTATTGCATTCCGGGACATCCCTCTCTGTCACCTTTGGTGTATTCCGTCTCCTTATCAAGCCATGTGTTGAGGCGAATGTTAATATTAATAGAAAAGTTGAGTAGTTATCTAAAAAATAAGTAACTTAATATCTGTGATTATTACTATACTTAGCCGTGAAAACATTAATTTAAAACATGTATGAAAATTTATTTGTATCTATATGAACTTGTAAATATTGTATATAAATAAATATTATTATTATATTAATAAAAAAAAAAAACATTAAATAAAAATGTAACCGGCTGAAGTTGAAGCTTAATAATTTCACTCAAGAGTTGATATTAATAGACAGGAAAGTACAGGCCATTTGTCTGCGAAATTTAATAAAAGTTCTAGCAGGATAATATAGAGTGTTAAAAAAAACTTTTAAATGGGGCCACTTACTATGGTCATTTCGCTACGGTCAAAATAAATGGATAATTTATTATAGCAGTATACATGAATACCAATGCCAATATCGAATATCAATGATTAGTTATATATTCTTTTAGATTTTATTAAATAATATTTTTGTTTATTATTCTGAATCTACAATAAGGAAAATAGCCACATTCCTCTTATTTATACAAAGGTCTATTTAAAGGGAGCATTGTCGGAGGAGCCGTAAAATGGTGATTCCAAGCCCGTGCGAAATCAGGTACTCGTTAAAGACCCTATTCTAATTAAACCTAGATCGACAAAATTAGCCACACTAGCACAAACTGGCAAATTAGTAATAATTTCTACAGTAGCTAAGATACATTCATTTAATAAAAATTTATTTTTAATCTCAGGCTGTTGGGTAAAGATCTAAAAATTTATATCTCTTAAGTCGTGAATTTATCTACATTTAAAAAACAAAAAATCACATGACTTACACATTGTACTACGTGTGTGAGTGTGTATGTAAGTATTTAATTTTTTTTTTTTTAAATAATCTGACATGGTACAGAAAAATAAAAAAATACCAGTATAATAATAAAAAATATAAAAATACTAGTAATTCCTCCGCCGACGAGAGTAGAAGAGGAACGAGGATAATGGAGGAGAATGAGGAAGTCGACAGAGCAGCAACAGAGGCACATTCACTAGAAGAAATAACGCCCTCTTTTATTTCATCATCTGAGCTGTTTCAGCCAATAAACGCTAAGATCATAGACGAATGGCAACAGTCTTGGACCGCTCTTGAAAACAATAAATTGAAAAATGTCAAACCGACCATCAGCTGCTGGGTCTCATCGTCAAGAAAGTGCAGGCGTGAGGAGGTAGTTATCGCCCGCCTGAGGATAGGACACTGCCGTCTCACTCATGAGCACCTCATGGCACGAAGGGATCCACCTCGATGTCAACTGTGTAAAGTGGCTCTCACAGTAAGTCATATTTTTGAAGTGTCCTCGTTATAGTAGGGAATTTGTAAAATGTTGCGTACCTCGTAAAGTCTCGGAGGCATTGAGCGATAGTGATCGGGCCGTCGATGGTGTCATTCAATTGGTAAAGAACATTCGTTTATATCACCTCATTTAACACATTTAGGCTATTTTACGCAATTTTTGATATTTTACTCACATTTTTTTTTATTTATTTTTTTTTTTTTTTATTATTATTTTTTTTTTTTACTATTATTATTATTTTTTTTTTTTTATTTTTTTTTTTTTTCCTTCATTATAGGTAAGTTAATCGTCTTCTGAAGATGTTTTGGGCAATAATAACCACTCGCAGTTTTTTGCCCTTAAAACCAAAACAACAACAACAACAACGAGGAGAATGGGGTGAGAAGCTAGCCGAGGCAAGATCGCAATATTTTCTCTTACTATATATTTCATATAGAGGTAAGTGGAAGTAAAATGATTAGTTAAGGTGATTTTCTAAATCAGTTTTAATTATATTTCCTTATCTTAAGTGCTATGTTTTTAACCGGCAGCTTTTCTAAAGCAGCGGTACCTTCAAAAACTAGCTTATTTATTATATTTAATCTATATACAAACTATATTTAAGAATACCATTGGATTTCCTTTCCAAAGGTATCGTGTTTACCAATCCAAGAAGTGGCATGCAGGGTAAGATTAAAGTAAACAAGATTCAATTAATACATTACTATAATTATTAATTTTAACATATCCATTATATTAACACATTCCCTAGAACTCTGATTGAGAATACTGAGGGATGTTTTAACTACTACCTTTGCCATACAATATTTCATAACAGAGAAATACCTGTCGGCTAGTGAAGACGGAATCAATCTTTGTCACCCCTTCTAGTCTCTTAGATCTTATACTGCTCTCCCTGATCTCCAGACGGACATCTCCTATTCTTCAGGATGGAACTCGACTTCTCGTGGCTGGAATAAGACTCACCTCATCTTGAGGACAGAACTTGACTGACTCTTTCCAATCTTCTCATCGTCGACACCTCGGGGGTCCTTTGTCCTAGTGTCTATGAAGTTTCCCGAGGTACATATTGCTGAGGGGCTCCATGGAGGTAAACGCCTTTTGATGTTTTGCCGACAAAGGTTTCTCAATATTTTATTGTTTAATATTATCATTATTTAATTATGAACTCCCCTCAGTATCCTCAAAACATTACATAAGAGATATTTTGCTTTCTCGAAATGGAAGAGAAAAAAATTCATTTTCATCATTTAATGATTTTTTTATTTCCGAAATTGAAAATCCGTATCTCAGGTGGTTTACAAAATTCTCAGTGTGTATGACTTTGATACCTTAGGAAAAAGCACCGCCAGGAAGAAGTTTTCTCGGTTCAGAACCAGGAATTCAGTCTTGGAACACGCAAAGCGCTAATGCGCCGTTCTAAGAGGACGGAATAAAAAAATTACGAGAAAGATGATAATATAAAATAGGCAAAATATACGGTATAAAGTACATCTTCCGGTCTGCTGATTTTGATTAAAACGTTTCTGTAATATCTCCGGCATATAGTTGACTTAAATATGAAATTTCAGTTTCACAGGACTTTTAGTTTTCGCCCGGGAGTTACCACACACAAGTTTTTGCGGGACTTGGTCATTTGTACTCAGGAGACCCTAAAACTTGTATTTCCTGTGAAAACTGAAATTCGAAAATTTTCACGATCGCAATAATTTTTCTTACTATATATTTCACATATAGGTAAGTGGAAGTACAAATTATAGTAAAGAGTGGATCGAATGTCAGATCGTGAATTCTATAAAAATGCTTAAAATACAATTATGTTCGTACAACTAAAATTTTTTTATAAAAATCACTTTACAAAAAATAAAAAAATACCATTTAAATTTATTCCTTCACCATTGAAAAAAATCCTTATTTTAGTACGTGTTCAGTTTCCATATCGCATATAACGTTTCTTTTATGACTCTTTGAGGTAAGTGTTTTTTTCGCAATGAATTCGAAAAAGCAGGAGATTCACTATAAATTTCTTCCCTTGAATAGAAAATAATAGTGTGTAGAAAACACCCTTTGGATTCATGACTAAAGCCAAGACCCGACCGACATTCATATAATCCAGAAGAGAATGGAGAACTTAATAAAACTTTGAAAACTCAAGAGTCGTTTGTCGTTTTAACTTGTTGATCTTTTGTTTTGAGGAACTATAAAACTAGGAGTGGCTGCTCTTAGTCCATTGGCTATCGGGTTAGGCTTTGTAATTGCTGATTTACTTCTCAGGAGCTCTTTCTCATTTGATGAATCATTCAGCCCCAAGAATTAAATAATTATGGAAGTTTGTATGTCTTTTTTTTAAATATTTATTTATTGAAATTTACAACTGAAATTTGTAATACATTAAGTAAATATGCTAAAAGAAAAGTGACATAAGACAGACTTGTAGAGGAACCCAACGGTAGCACTCCCACACTTTAAACTAGAAGGTCTCGAGGCCATCTTATTTTCAGACACCTCGGAGGATTATCAGGAATCGAAGAGGAAGCAAGCGTTGAAAATAGTAGGTGGGGGTTGAAATGGTATTTGTCATGGAAGGATTGGTATCTGGTACCGGCCAAATCAATAACATATGGAACATTTAGGTCTTTATGGATGATTTTATTTGTGACAAAGTAAAGAGCGTTGAGGATTTTACGAAGGGTTGGATACGGGAAGAATTCGATGGTTTAGTAGAGCCCCAAAGCTCAACTTCGTCTGATGTTCATGTAGATGAGCCTTTTGTAGTTAAGTAGAAGGTTTGAGCGTCTGTCTAGTAAGTGTTAAAGTAATCGAAAGCGGCGAGCTTTCGTTTCAGTCTTATGTGCGGACTTAGCAATGTCCATTGTTAAATAAAATCAAAAAGACTTTGCTCTAAATACACCTTGAACACAATAAATAGCCATTGAATAAAGGTAATCCAACTGCCGGTTATTAGGCACTTGTGTGAACAGAAATGAATTACTCATTTACTATTTATTAGTAAACTCGGTATGGTGGGAAATATTAGTATTAAGGGTCTTGCCAACTAATAATAAAAAGGTGAAGCACAAGAAAATGCCTAACTTTTGACTTGACTTTTGTCCAACTGAATTGGTGATTTTGCCCAATGTGCGGCGGTCTACGCATCTTTCAATCATCTCTCAAATTTTCCAAAGCCACCTCACAGAATTAGAAAAATATTTCACTAAATGGAAGATAAGTCTAAATGTGCAAAAATGTAACTCAAAAATATTTACATTAAGCGACCTTCGGATCCAACTGAACTGATGCTCCACGGTAATAAGCTACCATGGATCCCTGACGAAGCAGTGAAATACCTCGGGGTTCACCTCGATTGCCGCCTCACTTGGAACTACCACATTAACATCAAACTAACCCAAACGTATGCAAGACTGGCAATGATGTACCCGATCCTCAATGGTAAATCAAATCTCAAACCCGAAACAACAATTGAGACGTTGATTTCCAAAAGGTACTATATCCACTTTAGACTATTTTACAGGAAACGCAACAATCTGTCATTTATTTATTATTGGACCAATTTACGTGATTATTTTTTTACTAAAATCTAAAGTTGATTTTTAAGTGTGTTGCCAACTCATTTTTCCAAATTATTGCACTTTTACGATGATTTTAAACAATATAATATGGATATAGTACTTTTTGGAACGAAACATGGATATAGTACTTTTTGGAAAGAATTAAAAGGGACATAGTACTTTTTGGAAGAATATAACGCGAGATAAGTTGGTAACAGTCACTATAACCTTTCTGATACAACATTACCGATAATTAACGTCTTTATATCGTCAATTACTAAGTTATGTATATTTCCTTATTCTCCCTGAGAAATATCTTTCTTTGTTGTTTAATTACATTGATTATTTATTCTTCATAAATAAAGTAAATATTCAAAGGACAATTTATTTACTTATGGCACTATAATAAGAAAGTATGTAATTATGAAGTTTATTTTATTTTTTATTTACTATTTGTGTGAATTTAGCAAATTTAACTATATTATTAACGACGTGTAAGCAATATTTAACCATAGATACTGATAAATAATAACTTTTGAGCTTTTATTTAACATTAAAAAAACGACTACTAAGTTAGATCAGGCACGGATTTTCTTCATATTTTAGCAAGTTCCTGGAATGTTAATTCCAACTATTTGCTGCATCAAATACCATTATTCTATTAAAATGTGAGTTTCTGAAAAATTTTAAACCAAATTTATGTTGCTGCATGAAGAAATACTATGAAAAAAACTTAATTTAATTCACAACCTAAAAGAACCAAAGCGACGCAACTAAGTTGTTTCAAATAGCCTAAAAACTGACTATTAGGGTAAAATCAGTGATCAAAATAATAGCGGTGATACAAGACGTGCAAAAAGAACCAATAAAAATGCATAAAATGATGAAAAAAAATAAATTAATAGTGTTTGTTACGAATTAGGTGCTTCTCCGTATTGTAGAAAATATAGTACCTTTTGGAAGGAAATGAAAGGAAAGATTATATCTGTTTACAAGGATATAGTACGTTTTGGAACGAGACATGGATATAGTACCTTTTGGAATGAAATGCAATTTTTAAATACTTTTTTTTAAGATTTTTATGTTTTATAGATAAAATTTGATGACGGATTTAAATAAAACTAAGCCATTAGAATACAAATATGTGAAAATATCAACTTTGAAAAAAATTTCCTTTAGTACCTTTGGAAATCAACGTCTCAATTCTTCTTTATAAAGCTATATTAAGGCCACTACTTATGTATGGTTGTGAAGTGTGAGGAGCTGCTTCCTCAACGAAAAGAAAAAAAAAATACAAGTATTCCAAAACAAAATATTAAGAATAGCCGTAGATGCCCCATAGTTCATCAGAAATAGTCAACTACACCGCGAGCTACATGTTGAATACATCGAAGATTTTATCAAAACCGTTTCAGAAAATACCACTCGCAGCTACCAGCAGTCAGAGGAGCAGTGGCATACAACATAAGAGTTCAACTTTATCTCGCAGGCTAAAACCAAGACTTAAATCGATTTTACTTTTATAATTTATATTCTTGCAGCAAACTTCATATCATTTTGTATATTCATTACTTTTTTTTTTAATTTTCTTCATTTATTTTTTATTTAATTTGTATTTTACTCATTCGTTTATGTTATCAATTTATTCAATATTCAATTTCTTAGGATTATGATTATAAATCTATCGTTACAAGTTGTAATAATTATTCTTTTTATATTAAAAAACCATGTGTGGCTCACGCAGCCGATCTGGAAATAAAGATATATATATATATACTCAAATTTTGAGCGGGGGTAATTTTTTTTTTGGTCGATTACAAAGGTTCATTATTAAAAATTATAAACCAAAAATAAACAAGTTATTAACGGGAGGACTTGAGGTACGTGCCTGAGAATGGGGTGAGAAGCTAGCCCGGGCACGGCGGCAGGTGTCCCCTTCTCACAGCGCCTCCTTCGGCTAAGAGGCTTTAATTTTACTGCTTCCGAGGAAGGAAGATAAGGATTTACCTTCTTCTCCTACCTTTAATCCTCAGGATCATCTCCCAGAAGAATACTTTATACTCCGGCTTCTATTTTATAAAAAGCTATTCTTATGCGGAAAACGGTTATTTCTGAAGTTGAAGCAGGTACGTCAGTTAAAGTAGGATCATGAAGTACTTTTTACTTGTTTCGCATTGTCTGATACAAAAAAGTCTGTTGAAGTCTATATCTGTACCAACTATGAAAGATAGGGGTCATTTTTGCTATTGGAGCTCTGGGTAATTACATGGCTCTGTCCAAATTAGTAGAGGAATGTAAAATAAATCATAATATGCTTTCCTTGCTGAATGAAGTCGGGTTTATTGGATGCCTGGTCACTCAGGCATCTTATACTCTAAAATCCGAACTTGAAACGATCTGCACCGAGCTGATAATAGAATGAAACATCTTTTATAACAAATTTAGTATATTAAGAAATATATTGGGGAGCCCATGGCTGAGTGGCTAGCGCGCTAGTCTCTCATGCTACAGGTTCTGAGTTCGAATCCCAGTCCCGGCAGGGCTTTTATAAAGATGTAAAAAAATGTGGATTCACTCACAACCTCTCCCCCGGGTATGTGAGACCCGTCAGCCAAAGGGTGGCCACTCACAAAATTAATGGTAGGGAGTGATGACCCTACACTAAAAATTGCATCGTGAAACTTATGCCTACACGGCCTGTCGCGCCACTGGAAGGAAGGAAAGGAAATATATTACGAATGGGTTCCCAAAAAAAATCCTGGACAGAGTATTTTTAATTATTTAAAAAAAAATGATTTTTAATTAAATGTTGCAACATCATGATAATAAGTAAACTTTTCCCTGACTCAAAGTATCAAAGGTATAAAATGTGCAGCCGTTGAGTTGCCTAATCATTTCCTTCACAAACTATCGGTTGTCAGGTAAAAGCGGGTCGATTTCGACAGTAAATTTCTGTTTTCCCAATAAACAGCTAAGAAGTGTGCCAAAGGATCTTGAAACGATAATGTTTATGGCTGTGCCCGAAATCTTTGGTTCTGATTTGTTGAGGACCTGTAATTTTATATGGGATATCAAACTTTCTTATATTCAATGTCCGATTACATGTTGGGTCCTTTATCATTACACGATATACTCAACTCTGATCTCTCTCTCACGCATATCCACTGGCGTTAAAATTTAATCTTTAAAATTCGGCAATCCAGATTAGGACCAAGTTTTTTGCAGGCAACCGTATATCAATGTGTTTGGAATAAAACAACACTCATATTGGTATATATATTTTTTCTATTAGCAAGCCGGTAATATAAATAATATCGACATACTCGCTTTTACCTGACAACCGATAGTTTGTCCAGGAAAATTATTAGGCAACCCAACGGCTGCACATTCTATACCTTTGATACTTTAAGTCAGGGTGAATATTATCTTATTATCATGATGTTGCAAAACTTAATTAAAAATAATTTTTTTTTAAATAATTAAAAATAGTCTGGCCAGGATATTTTAGGCAACCCATTCTTAACATATTTCCTAATATACTAAATTTGTTATAATCATGTTTCATTCTATTATCAGCTTGGTGCAGATCATTTCAAGTTCGGATCTTCTACTATTAGACAATGAGAGAGCTGATACCCTCGCAAGGAGGGTTTCTGTTCGGTTGCCCTTTACACCTGAACCTGTGTGTGGAATTAGCCTCAAGGTTTCAAGGCGGCTGTTGGAAATAGATCCAGGCAATACTGGAACACAGCATCACTCTTCTTGGAAGGACCCTGCAAAGAGAGAAGTTGTACACTACTCTCAATGGAGAGGATAACTCTGAGGAGAGTGACAGGACTGTATTCAGGACACAGTAAACTTAACAGGCATCTCCATAATATGGGTTTGGTGGCCTCACCGACTTGCAGATATTGTAAGAAGAAAAATAAAACTGTATCATGTGATATTCGTAATTGTTTACGGTCGTAACACTTTGCTATTTATTTCATATTAGTTGACCCGACAGACGATGTCCTGTCTTAACTATAACTTAGCGGAATCGGTCAAGCCGTTCACGTGTGATGCAATAACCATGTAAAAAGGCGATTCATTTTACTTTCATTTACTTATATATGAAATATATAGTAAGAGAAAGTATTGCGATCGGGAAATTTTTCGAATTCCAGTGTTCAACGAAAAAATACGTTTTAAGACCCCCTGAGTCCAAACGACCAAATCCCGCAAAAAGGTCTGTGTGTGGTAAATCCTTGTTCAAAAACAAAAGTAAAATTTCATATTTAATACAACTATACATCCGATATGTTAC
This sequence comes from Piezodorus guildinii, assembly GCA_023052935.1. Classification (NCBI taxonomy): domain Eukaryota; kingdom Metazoa; phylum Arthropoda; class Insecta; order Hemiptera; family Pentatomidae; genus Piezodorus; species Piezodorus guildinii. The sequence continues at coordinate 211,789,260 of CM041292.1, read as the reverse complement.
AGAAACTTTTTCATCAAAATCAGCCAACATGAAGAGCCACTTTATAATATGCATTTTGCACCTTTTGACGATTTTCTCAAAAACGGCTGTATCGATTTTGATTAAACGCGATGTATAAATATAAAATTTGATGGGCATTGATATGATGTAAGTTTCATTCTGATTAAAATAGAATGAGAGGGCTTAAATGCCGATATTTGAAATTTTCTTTCTTTAAAATACCTTTACATTTGTAGATGCTAAAAATTAACAACATAATCTTGTTATCAAAGATATAAAAAAACAGGTAAATATATAAGTTGAATGAATTTAATCTATAACTTGAAGATAAAACTGCAAACATATTTTTTTAATTTTTTTTTCCCTTTAAATCTATATTCACGCCTGTCAGAATGTATCTGACAATCAGCAAGTGTGCTGTATAAATTGAGATCAGGCATGGTAGGCATGAAGAAGGAAAATGCCCAGCAGCACCCCTTCCATGGCTTTATTTTATCCGAGGAGGTCCCTCATCCAGCCTCTCTTTAGTCTTCTTCTGACTGGCATTTCAGCTATTGACATGTCGTTAATCAGTCTATTGTCGTGTCCGTTAAGTTTACTGTGAAAACGAGTATAGAGTGTTCGTATATGTTGGTCAACTGTTGGTTGTTGTAAGTCCGTATGTAGGGTTCTGTTGTTTACGTACCAAGGAGCTGTCGTTATCAGTCTTAAAATTTTGGATTGAAATGTTTGCAGTATTTGTATGTGAGTCTTTTTTGCTGAACCAAAAATCTGTGAAGCGTAAGTCCATATTGGCTTAAGAAGGTATCTGTATGTATTCAGTTTCTGTCTAATTTTTAATTTTGAAGATTTAGATAAAAGTGAGTATAGTACTTTCAGTCGGTGGTTAAGAGTCTGTCTTTTCATCTTGACATGTGGGCCCCAAGTCATCCTTCGATCGAGTGTCAGTCCTAGGTAATGTACAGAGTTGGTCTGAGGAATTTGGTTGTTGTCGATAAAAATTGGTAGGCAAGTGTTTTGTCGTAGTGTGAACGTTACGTGTTTTGACTTGTCGTGATTTAAACGAATTTTCCATAGCTTGTACCAATTTTGTAGTATCATCAAGTGATTTTTTAGAGTCAGTGAGGCCAGTATGGGATCGTCGTTTGAAGTTAAAATTGCAGTATCGTCCGCGTAGTAGCAGTCAATGTGGTGGGGTGAGTTGGTATGTCATGTGTGTATACAAGGTATAGGAGAGGAGCAAGTATCGATCCTTGCGGTACTCCTGCCAAGACTGGTCGGATTGAAGAAGTTTCTGAGCCCTGCCGAACAGAGAAAAATCTATCAGAGAGAAAAGAGTGTATAATAAGATAGTATGTGTAAGGTAGTACGTTCTTGAGTTTAAAGAGAAGCCCCTCGTGTCAGACTTTATCAAACGCTTGGGCAACATCCAAAAATACTCTAGTCGCGTATTGCTTTTTTTCTAGTGCTCCTGCAATGAAGTCAGTAACTCTGTGTAATTGATGTGTCGTTGAGTGTGACGTGCGAAAACCGAATTGATGGTCAGGTATTATCTTTTGCTCAGTCAGTATGTCAACCAATCTTTTATAAATTAATTTTTCGAAAAGTTTAGAACATATGGGAAGGAGACTAATAGGCCTATAAGAGGATGGTTTGTACATGTCAGACATATTTTTTAAATGCAATTTTTTGTTTTTGAACATAACAACAGTAATATAGCTTTGGAAAGCTAAGTATTTTAGAAAAAGTATAATATTATACACAAGCTTGTAAAAGTGAATAAAGAGTTATGAAAATCCGATGAAACTAACTGATTATTATTTCAGATAATGATATAATAGATTTTTTTAATAAAACAGATGTTTTTATAGAAATTCAATTTAATTAATCCTTTATTAGTTTCACTTATTTTTATCTCTAAATGTATTAGAAAATTGTTTTATCGATTTTAACAACGGCAGAAAGTGAAAGTCGTGTGTCGACCGCACTAGATATTTTTTAATGACTTTCCTCTTTATATATATATATATATATTATATTGTAATGTATTAAGGATACTGAAGGGATGAAGTTAGGATTGGATAACAATTATATCGATTAAGTAAATATTAATAAGCTTTGTCGGCAGAAGTCAAAAGGCATTTCCCAAACCCTCTTGGATTGTCCGTGGGCTTGGGCTGTTCCCCGCGTTACACCTTGTTCATTCTAGACCTACTAGGCTGGACTGGGCACTTCCCATATCAGCGAGGTGACGGGGATGAGAAAGAAGATTCGAAAGGCAGTGGGGTTCTATCCTTAAGAAGTCAAGTTCCATCCACGAGTCGGGTTCTATCTACAAGGAGGGGAGAGGTCCGTTGAGGGTCATCTGGAGGATGAAGCCTAGAAGGGAATAATTTCACCTTCGCCAGCCAGCTAAGTCTTTTGTAAGTTATTTCTTTATTGTAACATTGTATGGCAAGTTTAACTGTAATGTCTCTCAGTATTCTCAGGCATAATTTAACTGCATTGTATATGTTTAAGTTGCTTTTAAATAATAATTTCATTTATTAAAATCCTGGTTTTATTTAATATTCCCCTGCATGCCACCTGCTGGGATCGGTAAACACGTTACCTTTTGAAAAGAAATCAATTGGCTTCAGTAAATATAGTTTATTATATTGATTAATAACCAATCACTTGTAGGGATCACTTGTAGCTGGATGGTTAGCATAACAGCCTCCTATGTCAAAGGTTCAAACCCGAAGGTGGTCCTAGGATTTTTTAATGGGAGTAAAAAATCCTTAGTTATGCCGTCCTTCGGAGGGGACGTTAAAAGGTGGTCCCGAGCCTGGGGGATGTCAGGTACTCATTAAAGATCTCTACCCTAATAAAACCTGGATAGCCAAAATTTAGGACTCCCACCGTAGCCTCGTCCGATTATCCGTAGTAGTATAAAGTGACGTTAAATAAATAAACAAACAAAATGCAATTTTTCTTTTTTGAACATAAGAACAGTACTATACATGTGTAATATACCGTTGGAAAGCTAAAGTTTCTAAAAAAAAATATTATCTAATACACAAGAGCTTGTAAAAGTTAATAGAGAGTGATAAAAAGCCGATAAAACTAACTGATTATTTTAGATTATAATATAATAGAGTTTTTAATAAAACACATGTTTCGATAGAAATTCCATTTAACTAGTTCTTTAATGGTTTCACTCATTTTTATTACTTTCACTTACTATATATAGTAAGGGGAAGTATTGCGATCGTGAAAATTTTCGAATTCCAGTTTTCAACGGAAATACACGTTTTAGGGTCCCCTGAGTCCAAATAACCAAGTCCCGCAAAAAGGTCTGTGTGTGTGTGTGTGGTAACTCCCGGGCGGAAACGGTAAGTCCTATGAAACTGAAATTTCATATTTAAGACAACTATACGCCCGAGACGTGACAAAACTTTTTTCATCAAAATGAGCCTACCAGAAGAGGCACTTTATACCATGCATTTTGCACCTTTTTTCGATTTTCTCGAAAACGGTTCTGACGATTTTGATTAAACTCGCTATATCGATGTAAAATGTAATGAGCTTTATTATCATGTAGGTTTTATTTGGATAAAAATGGTCGAACAGGGCTTAAATGCCGACATTTTAAATTTTCTTCCCCTAAAGTACCTTTAATTTTGTGGATTCAATAATAATAACTAGATTATCTTGTTAACGCTGATGAATAGCAGGTAAATATATAAATTGAATAAATTCGATACCCAACTAAAGAGAAAACAGAAAAAATATTTTTTTAATGCAATTTTTCGTTTTTGAACATAAGAGCAGTAATATACATGTATGATATACCGTTGGAAAGCTAAAGATTTTAGAAAAAATATCATCTCATACACAAGCTTTTAAAAGTTAATAGAGAGTGATGAAATGAACATAAAACTAACTGATTATTTTAGATAATAATATAATAGATTTTTTAATAAAACACGTTTCTATATAAATTCAATTTGCTTAATTCCTTAATAGTTTCACGTATTTTTATCTCTAACTGTATTTGAAAATTCTGATTTTAAAAATCGAGGTAAGTGAAAGTCGTGTGTTGCCCGCACCAGATTTTTTCTTACTGTTTTTGAAAATTATTTAAACGGAGGTAAATGAAAGTCGTGTGTTCCTGCACCAGATTTTTTTAATGAAGACAGTCTTGTTGCGAACAATAACGTAAAAATATTCTCAGAAAAATGTATGTGTTTTTAGTAATTATGCAATTAAATAAAAAAAAGTTTTAAATAAAACTATGTATTTTACAATAACAATTAATTTTTATTGAGGATGTATACGTTAAATAAGCAAACATACAATATTGATTAAAGATGTCAGGTTGAAGGTACCGCTGCCTGAGTAAAGCAGCCGATCAAAAACATAGCAACATATATATTGTTAGCTATGTGAAAGTAAAACATGACTGTATCTAAATTGTGTGATTAACGCACTACACCAGATTTTATTTTTTCCAATATCATTTATTGCTCCAAGCCTATACTCTTACGTTGGCCTTAATTAATACCCTAACAAAGGTGAAGACAATAATAAAAAGGAAGATTGGTGTATTTTATTAAGACAGGACAAGGAGGTTTATGCTCCATATTGTGCCCTTCCCTTATTCCCTTTAAGCCTCATATACTTCTCCTGCTTTTATTGTCTCTTCCTCTTGGCTACAAGTGGTCAGGGCGTAAAGTCTCTGTTCCTAAAAATAAGGGCATACTCATTGTTGTCATTATCAAAGTTTAGCTAATATCACCATGTTCCTCATAATTCTGTTATGTTTTTTTTCTTAATAGTGTAAAGCCACTAAAATTAAAATGTAATATTTCAAGTAATTTTTCTTTATCGGTGTGAATTTTTTTTTCCAATCATTTTATTGGTATTTACAACTGTATTAACAAAAATACATCAAGTAAATGTGATGTGTTTATATAATACAATGACATGATATACATGTAGAGAAGCTTCCCATTTGAAGGACTCTAAAAATATTCTAAACTGGAAGGTCCCGGGGCCATTTCCTTTTCAGGCGCCTCGGAGGATTATCCGGAATTGATGAAGAAAAACGGATTGATAATAGTGGGTAAGGTAGGTAAAATTTTTTTATTTTTTTATTGAGATATATTACAATTTGTTACAAAATGAACAATAATAATATTGATAAGAGACCACATTCATACTATATATACAGAAAATAATAATAATGGTCAAATTACATAAAATAGAACATAAATAAATTCATATATATACAATAAAATAATAATAATAAATAAAAAACAAAACAAATCGTCACAAAAACCTATTATTGAGATAAATAAAAATTTGGCAAATAAATAAACATCTTACACACAATCATAACTATATACAATGTATACAATTGCTAAAGGGACCCAGCAAGCGCTTTTCCCTCCACTTGTGGAGGAAAAATCGGAACCCAAGAGATCCCAGCGCCTCTTTCTCAGCCGCATCACTGGTCTGAGCCAGTGGAGGCTGAGTTAGGGCGCTGTAGCCACAAACATACCGTACATGAGTGGAGGATCTGACCATTGTCAGAACTCCAGTTTAAATGTTTACAATATGTCTCGTGGCCACTGCCGTTTCAATCTTCGAGGAGGATTGTAGGGATGGGTGGTGCTGGATAGGGATTGTGCTAGAGGGTTAGGATGATGACTAAGGTTCTGATGAAATTTGGAAAATTTGGATGGTACCAGGTCTAAAACAAACGGAATATTAAGGTCATGGTGTAGGGTACAGTTGGTAACGTAATAAGGAGCATTAACTATTGTTCGGAGGACTTTGGATTGGAAGGATTGGATGCGTTTGATGTTAGAAAGTTTAGCTGTCCCCCAAAGTTCAAGTCCGTAGGTCCATATAGGTTTCAGTACTGTCTTGTATATTAGTAATTTGTTGTCAACTGAAAGATGAGATTTTCTGTTTAGTAGTCTGTATAACTGGCCGAATCTGCGGTTGAGTTCTTTTCTTTTTAGTCTTGTATGTGGGTTCCACGTCAGTCTTTTGTCTAGTAAAAAGCCGAGATACCGGACTGTGTCTGAGGAAGGAAGCGGTATGGAATTGAAATTAACCGTTGGACAGAATTTGCGTCGAAGGGTGAATGTGACGTGAGTGCATTTGCTTTCGTTCACCTTAATGCGCCAAGCATTGCACCAGTCTTCGACAAGGGAAAGGTGCTTTTGGAGATTTAGCGATGCTGCTTCAGGATCGGAATTGGATGATAAAATGGCTGTGTCATCAGCAAATGTTGCCAGAAAGGTATTGGGATCGGTAGGGATATCGGCGGTGAAGAGGATGTAGAGGACGGGTCCTAAGACGCTGCCTTGAGGAACACCGGCCTCAACAGTATATTGTTCGGAAAATTCGGAACCACAGCGAACTCGGAAGGAGCGGTTGGATAAATAGGATCGGAGGATTAGGTATAAGGATTGAGGTAAATGGGTTTTGAGCTTAAAGAGCAGTCCCGGGTGCCACACCCGGTCAAAAGCTTGAGCTATGTCCAGAAAGGCACCCGAACAATACTCCTTGCACTCAAGGGCGGAGGAAATGTGGTCTACAACTCGGAGTCCTTGCTGAACCGTGGAATGTTGAGGACGGAATCCAAACTGGTGTGAAGGAAAATTGTGAAATTTGGCTAGGATTCGTTTTAATAGGAGTTTTTCGAAGATTTTGGAGAGGATCGGAAGAAGGCTAATAGGTCTGTAGGATGACGTACAGTTGGATGGTTTGCCTGGTTTTAGGAAAAGGATGATAGTCGAGTGTTTCCACAACAGAGGGAAATAGGTAGTGCGTAGGATACAGTTATAGATATATGTAAGGAATGTAATGGCTTTAGGTGGAAGTTGTCTTAGGATTTGAGGAGTAAGGAGATCGTATCCAGGGGATTTACGGAGAGGAAGCTTTTGAAGCAGGTATTTGACCTCAGAGGGATTGATTGCTTTAGGTGGTAAGGAAATTGGTATCGGTGACGTAAGGAACTCTTCAACTATTGCGGTATGGGTTGGATTGAGATCAGAATGAGGAGTGAATACCTTGGAAAGGTGTAGTGCAAATTCCTGGGCCCTATCTTTGTCAGAAGCAGCCCAGGAATTATCACTACGCCGGAGAGGATGGGATATCAGGGGGGATTTTAGGATTCTCTTCGTGACATTCCATAGGGAATTGTCACGAGTCGAGAGAGAGGAGAGGTAGGTATTGTAGGATTGGGATCGGAAGATCGCCAACTCCCGCTTTAATTTTCCACAAAAAAAGTTATAGGAGCGGCGATCCTCAGGGTGGCGGGTGCGTTGCCATAATGTTCTAGCTCGGCGTTTGCTGTTGATGAGGTCTGTCAGGTGTTGTGGTAAATGGCTTTTATAAGGAATTATTTGGGATTGTTTGGGAGAGGAGGCAGTCCAGGCGGCTTGTTGAATAGCGGTTGTAAAGGAATATACGGCGTCGTCAAGGTCATTTGGGGTTTTGAGAATCACTCTGAGGTCAATATCATTAGTGAGGATTTCGCGGAAGAGGTTCCAGTTGACAGGGCCTCTAATGAATGACGGTGGGATAGGTTTAGGAATAGGTGTTATGGATACATTTAGAATCAATGGACTATGATCAGAGGATAGTTCATCAAGGCGAGCTATGGAAAAAATAAGAGAGCCTAATCCGCTGTGGATGAAGAAGTCGAGGATGTCAGGATTACGGTTAGGATCTGTTGGCCAGTAGGTAGGAGAATCGGGAGGTAGGAGATGAAAGCGTCGGGAGTTGAGTGCAGACTGCAATGTCCGTCCACGAGAATTGCTGGTTCTAGAACCCCACTGTTGGTTCTTAGCGTTTAAGTCTGCACCCAAAATGAAGTGATTACCCTAGTAGTTAAGAAAGGATTCAAATTGGGCAGAGGAAATGGGATGTTTAGGAGGGCAGTATGCTGATGCGATGATAAGCGGAAAGGAAAAGGTTTTGATAACAATGGAAGTTGCTTGTAGGTAATCGTGGACGGAAATTGGGTGTAAGTGATGGGTGAGGGATCGGCGGACTATGACAGCAGTACCGGCATGGGCTTTGCCGTCTGGATGGTCCGTCCGGTATGTCGTGTATCCTGGTATTTTAAAGTACTGTTTAGTGGTTAGTCTAGTTTCAGTAATGAGTGCAACATCAATGTTTTTGTCTTGCAGTACGGCTGTAAGTTCGTCAGTGTGAGTTCTAACACCATTCGCATTCCAAAGGAGAATGGATAAGGAATTAGGTGTAGTCATTTATGGTTTTTTTAAGGCAGGAATGAGATTTGATACGAGATTCGTTAGGAGTGATATTAGGGGCATAACAAGGGATTTAATTTCGGAGATAAAGGATGTCATCAAACTGTTAAGGTCTGTGGCATTTGAAGGAGGAGAGATATGAGAGATTTGTGGTTGATTAGGATTTTTAGGATTGGTTACATTTTGAGGAAGAGGTATATGTGGAATGGATTGAGGTACATTCTGTAGTTCCGGCAGGGCCACGGCTTCAGTACTTTGATTCCCACCTCCAAGTAGGTGGGCAAATGATACATTGGCATCAATAAGTTTTGAGGGTTCTCTTCTGTTTCTTACTTGTCTTGCTGTTTCATCCAGTACTTGAGGTTTTTGAAACCTGGTCCTCAGTTCCTTATAAATTTGGCATCCTTTATAGTTGGCTGGGTGGTCCTTGAGGCAATGAGCACATACAGCTGGTGTTGTTTTGGTTTTGTACACTCCACAGACTTGTGCTGTTCACCGCATTTCACGCATCGAGGTATGTGATGACAATAACTTTTAGTATGACCATATGCTTGACAGTTATGGCACTGAACTATCTCCTTCTTTATGTAAGGTTTTTCAACTCTTACGCTGGTATAGTACAATCTATTGAGGTCATAGATTTGTTCATCTCCTTCCGATGGCTCCAAGTCCACGAAAAAGAGAGGTAGTGGAATTTTGTCCTTTAGGACATTAGTGACTTGCCGCACTTTATAGCCTATCTCCGTTAATTCTTCTTTAATAGCTTCAACTGGTGTCGAGGGGTGTAAGTTTCTGATTACAACCCTTAAAGCTCTCTCTTGGCGTAGCTGGTAGGTATGGAAATCCGCTTTGGTATCAGTTAGATATTTCACTATTTTTCTATATGTCTCGGCAGTAGTAGGAGATATTTTGGTGTCATTAATTCTACTCATACAGTAGTAGCTGGTAGAATCGGTAATTTTGTTCAATTGTATACACAACAACTGGAAATTTTTAATATTTTTGACAAATATTGGAGGGGGTCGTGGTTCACTAGGTATAGGAGCAGATTCCATGTTTTCTTTTTCGTTATGTAAAATCTGAAAAGGATTTGGGGTGAAAAACGGTGATTCGTCAGTCATCCCTTGTGACGATGTGCCAGGTTGTGGTTCAGATTCTGAATTAGTACCCGAAGGGGTTGCTTGTAATCTTTTATTAGTATCACGGCGAGGTCTTTGTTTCGTAGGAGATGGGATTGAACCACTAGACCTAGATCTTTTAGTTGAAGCTTTGGAGGACATTACTTGATGATAATATCGCATTTCATGTAAGGAAAATAATTAAATAATAATCAGATGTGGGGGGAAAAGATAATAAATTAAGAAAAGTTAAGCAAGACCAGCCTTGCCTAGCTATTGGCAATCAGCTGATATGAAGAGGTGACTCAGCATTCACTTTACGGTGCAAATTGTAGTCCAACTTACCGTTATTTGCTCCAATATTTACTGTTGTTGTTATCCTGAAGCCTGGTGATGTTTTCAAGACTGTTCTGAAGTGATATCCAACTGAAAAAGCAAGAAATCCAAGAGCCGACTTGAAAGATGACCGCTATAATCATGCGCATGCGCGGAACTGTAGTGGGTAAGAGTGCGAATGGAGTTTGTCATGAAAGGATTGATACCTGGTCCGGGCCAAATCAGTTACAAAGGGAACATTAAGGTCTTTATGGATAAGTTTATTCGTGACAAAGTAAGGAGCGTTGAGGACTTTACGAAGGATTTTGGATTGTAAGGATTGGATGCGGGAAGAATTTGATGGTTTAGTAGAGCCCCGAAGCTCTACTCCGTAAGTCCAGATTGGTCTTATAATAGTCATGAGGATGAGCCTTTTGTAGTTCAGAGGAAGGTTTGACCGTTTGTCTAGTAAGTGTTGAAGCAGCCAAAGCGGCGAAGTGTGAAATATTAAATCTATATTTATAAAATAAAGTGCCATTTCACATCATTATTCTGGTTATCGCAGTTTTTAAATAACGACTATGGTTGTGAAGTAGAAATTTCTCCTGGAGATTCTTCTCACCGCCTAGATGCGCAATAAGGCTGTGTTTGGGAAAATTCGTCCTCTAAGTGATATAAAAAAATATTTTCCTAAATGTAAAATAAAATTGTTTTTCGAATAACTCAAAATCTATAGTCATCCTCAAAAACTATAAATACGGTTAACGTCTGTGCAACAAGGTTGAGGTCAGACTCATACGCGAGGTATATCACTTTCAAACTTTGCGAATTTACTTTTCACAATCCACTCGTTGAGTTAGGGCTCTATACCTAAAATACATTTAGGTATATTTCCTTTCACAGCGATACCTTGTGCAGGTTTCTATCCAATCCATATGTTTCATTGTTGTGATTTTTTTTTTTTTTAATGATCAATAGGCTGAAAAAAAAACGGTTTAAGTTTTGAAAAAATAATAGAACTTAGTTCTGAATCCTAAAAAAAAAAAAAAAAAAAAAAAAAGAATGCGAGGACGATGTCCTCAAACATACCGTAAAACGAAACCCCTACGAAACAGTTAAAGTACTCTCAGCACAACTAAATGCAAGCGCATCTACCGTTTCCAGACATTTAAAATGGATTGGGAAAGTAAAAAAGCTCGGTACATGGGTACCTCATGATCTCACTGAGCGGCAGCAAGACCCCATGTTTCAAAACATACTGTGCAAAATTGAAAGAACTGGGCTACGAAGTTCTTCCGCACCTACCATATTCTCCCGACTAGTCTCCAGCAGATTACCACCTGTTCAGGAATTTAAACAACTTCTTCAAAACTTTTTGAAAATGATGATCAAGTGAAAAGTGCGTTTTCAGATTTTGTTTCACTTCAAAGCTCAGAGTTTTTCAGTTCGGGGATAAAAAAAGTTGGTGTCACGTTGGGAAAAATGTGTAGAAAAAGAAGGTAAATACTTCGAATAAAATTATCTTGTTTTCATATCGTATTTTAAAAAAAAAATCATGTGACTCGACCCAATAGTATGTATGTTATCTTTCGCCACTACTATTGATGTCCAAATTGGGACAGATCATAATTCTACTCAATGAAAATGGTTGTTGAAAAAAAAAAAAAAAAAAATCGATCGCTCAGGGGCTGTACAGGTACTGCTTTTTTATTTTTTATATTGTATATACAGAGAAGCGGAGCGCTACAATGGAACTCTCCCAGTGACACACTTTAATGTATTCCTCTGAAAAGGTACTTCCACCCCCAAGACGATAACCCCGTAACACACATTCGCTAAAGAAACAGAGGAACGTCGGTTGAGTAAACGGAGCGAGGGCTGAAGAGAGTGGGGAATAAGAGGAGGACTCTGACCTAGAAATTCAATTCAAACAGACGGTCCATCAGCGGCCGTAACAAATCGCCCCCCGTCCCGAAATATTTCTGCAGCGAGGGGCGCCCTCAACTGTGTCAATGCCGCGCAATCAATCTCTTTCCTTTCTTGGTCAGCTCTCATCTGAATATTTGTTCTCCCGGTCCCAACCTGTTGCTATACCGGTCCCTCCCTCTGGTCCGGGGCAGTTTCAGGGCGGATTAGGTTCTGATTTAGCACGGTTGGGTTGTGAATAACAAAATATTGCATATCATATTGAAATTAGCTTTTTATTGACATGGATATATCTTTTGGCTAGAGGTGTTTTTATTGTGTAACGTTTTTTTTTACTCTTACAAATATAAACGTTTTGACACAACCATAGCTGCACAAAGAAACATCTCAATTTAATGAAAATAGAAAATGATGGCAATTGCTTAACATGCAAAGTCCCTGAAGACCCGCGCCACATTTTATTCTGATCCAGGAAATGTGGGAAGCAAAAGGAAGCGATGGTTCCCTTCGAAACAGAAGCCATGTTTTTACAACAGTTAGATAAAAAAAGTTTATTAACGCTCAGTGTAAACTATAGAAGAATAAATCACTTCACAGATTTTTTTTTTTAATTTTAATAGTGTTATTAATCAAAAATCCTTCGAAAAATCCACAATACTCCCTATTTTGTCACAAATAAACTCATCCATAAAGACCTTAATATTCCCTATGTTGCTGACTTGGCCCGAACCAGGTACCACTCCTTTCATGACAAACTCCATTCCCACTCTAACCCACTAGTTTCAATCCTTGCTTCCTATACAATCCCTGATAAACCTCCGAGGCGTTTGAAAAGAAGATGGCCCCGAGACATTCTAGTTTAACATAGTCTTTGGAGAGCTGCCAATGGGTAGTATCCCTACACATGAATCATGTCAACATATCTTGTATCACATTTACTAAATGTATTTTATTATACAATTGTAAATACCAATAAATATTTTTTTTTTTAAATAGTGTTATTATTTTATTTTTTCTATTTCTATTAAGTTACCTTTCTCTCTCATTCCCATTATTTTATTTTATATTATATTTTCTTAATTTATTGATTCTTTTTTATTATTTTTTGGTTCTGTAACCTAAGTATTTATTAAACTGTGGCAAACATTTATAAACCATGTAGGATTTTGTGTCGAATCTTGACGGTCACTTGTATACAAAAAACAAAAACAAAAAAAAAAAACGTTTGACTCGTCTGTTGGTGTTCTTCAGATCATAAATTGATAACAGTTTCCATCAGAAATTAATTGCAAACATTTTTTTGTTTAATAAAAATTTTCGCAGGGACTTACCTTTTATGAGCTTTCTTGTATCAGTTTAAAAAAATCTTGTGCGCGCAACACACGACTTTCATTTACCTCTGTTGTTAAAATCAATTTAAGAATTTTTAAATCCATTTAAAGATACAAATAAATTGTTGAAGAATTAATCATTTTTAATTTCAATAGAAATAAGTGTTTTATTAAATTATACATATATTATATTTTGTACATAACATAATATTACATAATAACAACTGAATAATAATATGCATTTCCCACCTTTAACCAGGGCTTTATTAGACGTATAATATACCGTTGGAAAAAGAAATATTTTAGAAAAAAACATTATAATGTACACAATTTTGTTAAAGGTGATATGAAGTGACTAAAGGGGAATACAATTATTACTGATTAACAATTTAATATAGCTATATTGTTTAATCTAAATCAAATGTTTCTTGATAAAATGAATAAACGTTTGATTGAAATCAACTTATTTTATTTTTATTAATTATTTTTAATATTCTTCAAATTGAAGTATAGGTAATTGTTTGTTAATTGATTTTTAACAGCCGTGAGAAGTAAAAGTCGTGTGTTGCCCGCACCAGATTTTTTCTAATGTCTTGTGTTGAAATTAATATTAAACGGCCTTATTAATTTGTTTTAAAATCAAAATTAGTCAGAATTCCAATAATTATAACGGTATTCACCACTATAGCCTCGAACATTCTTTGAAAGAAAACTTGTCAATTTCATATTGGTGTAGGCGCTTATACAGATCCTGTCAAGAGAGCCCCCATATTTGTAAGAGCAATACAATGGCGATTGTCCCAAGAGACTAATCGAATCAATTGTACATTCGTTACACGCTCTGTAAGCAACAACCGACACAGGCACCACAACCACAGAATGAATGGTACTTAAAAATAATTAGAGTACTAATACACTTTTAATGTAGTCAGATACGGTATAATAAGCCGATATAATCAACGACTGAATGATCGTGTGATGCCCACGCGAATTATAAATCCCACCTTTTATACAAGATTAAGTTTTTTCTTTTTTAGTTTATTGTTTTCAATGACGAATCATTGTAATCGACCAAAAAATTACTCTTCATCAAAATTTGAGGGTTTACGTTTCAAGATATTAAAAACCCGAATAACGAATAAAAAAAATCCGTTTCTCTTCTGTTTAAATTAGTAAATTATTCAGTAATTTGATAGAGAATCGAATTTTCTACAAAACAAAAAAAAAATCATTGAAATCGGTTTAGAAATATGAGAGGTACGTGGTTTTTAAATTTTCAGCAGTGATAAACCATATTCCTTTGAATTATTTATTGCTTTTCATATTGGTTAATTGCATTTACACAGCTATATAAACAATTATAGCCTAATATAGTGCTATGTATCAAACCTAAAATATTGAAAATGATAAAAGACGAGTAGAAGTGTTGTCAGGCCCTAGCCAGGAAGGTTCTTAGAAGGGCGGTGCAAAAAATATACACCCCGCCACTCCTGGTGCATGGAGAGCCACCAGGGGAGTCAGAGAGAAGATCTTGAAGAGGACACATATCCGGAAGTCGCCGACAGCATTTACTCTGTTATAGCCAAGTAATTTATACAGTCCCTTGATCTTATAGTGTATAATCTGTATCTAAATAAACTACTTATTTATTCATTAATGTTTCATAATAAATTGGATAACACAAACCCCTTTGGAAAGGTTTCCAATTATACTCCCTTAGTTTAACCCATGTCTTAAATGAGTTCAGACATAGCAATAGTTATTTGGAAATGATAAAGCAAACCCAGCATTTTTCCAAATTCCACCAGAACCTCATTCATCATCCTAATCCTTTAGCTCAATCCCTATCCAGCTCCACTCATCCATACAACACACCTAGAAGGATAAAACGGCAGTGGCCCCGCGACCTTTTGTAAATATATTGGAGTTCTAGCACTGGATAGATTCTCCACTCAAAGTAATGTATGTATGAGTGTGTGTATGTGTATATAGGTATAAGTGAATTCTTGACTTTATTGTATTGATTCATTATTGTGTATATATTTTATTGTAATTTTATGCCGTGTAAATATTGTATGAATGTAGTATGTATGATATCTATCAGCACTACTATTGATGTCCAAATTGGGACAGATTGTAATTTTACTCAATAAAAAAAAAATTATCAACAAAAATTGGTTTTTAAAAATGCCTCATACAAAGGAAATGGCTGTAACTTTAAATTATTAAATATTTTATATTAAAAAAGATAGTACGAAAAAGAATTACTAAGAAATATCAGTCTATACTAATGGTAGTAATATTGGGTTGTGTTACATGAAATGTCCGTTTTCAAAGTAATGGATTTTTATTAAAAATACGATATGAAAACAAGATAATTTTATTCGAAGTATTTACCTTATTTTTCTACACATTTTTCCCATCATGACTTTTCTATTCCCGAACTGAAAAAACTCTGAGCTTTGAAGTGGAACAAAATCTGAATAAAAAATATATGGTAATCTGTTGGAGACAAGTCGGGAGAATATGGTGGGTGTGGAAGAACTTCGTAGCCCAGTTCTTTCATTTTTGCACGGTATGTTTTGAAACATGGGGTCTTGCTGCCGCTCAGTGAGATGATGAGGTACCCATGTATCGAGCTTTTTTACTGTCACAATACACTTTAGATGTCTGGAAATGGTAGATGCACTTGCATTAAGTTGTGCTGAGAGTCCTTTACTGTTTGGTAGGGATTCTGTCGGACGGAGGTCTTCCTCGGGGCAAGTTTTCCAAGTCGGTATCCCCAGCTGAAAACTTAGCAAACCAACGCCGAATGGTTCGTTCATTAACACTCCCTTCCCCAAATGCCTTGCAAATATTTTTAGCGGCCTCAGCTGCTGAATGGCCGAGTTTAAACTTGTACAAAAATATTACTCGAAAATCGCGTGTTCCATGTTCATATTTGGAGGTATACTAAAAAGTGGGTTATTGATTGGGAAGCTAATGTTTATAATACAAAGGTTGAGGATTAGTGACTGTTTACTTTAAATATGTAAACATTCGGAAGAAAAAACGGAGACCTGCAAAATCCTTTATGTATTTCAGAAACTATAGAAACGGATATTTCATGTGAAACAACCCAATACATTCATACCATATTTCTTTATTCACATATCCACATTTTTACTTCCACTTCTCTATATATGAAATATCGTGAACATTTTTGGGCTCCAGTTTTTGAGGAAAATAAGCGTTTTAGGGTTCCCTGAGTCGAAATGACCAAGTCCCAAAAAAAGGATGTGTGTGTCGAGCGCAAAAACGGAAAGTCGTATGAAATTGTAATTTAATATTTAAGAAACCTATATGCACAAGGTTAGAATTTATAAAACTATTATTCTTCCGACGGTTCTTTATGGATGTGAAACGTGGCCGCTTACTTTGAAGGATGAACAACGGCTTAAGGTTTTCGAAAATAAGGTACTGCGTAAAATATTTGGTCCGAAGAGAGATGAGGCCACTGGGGAGTTTAGAAGGTTGCACAACGCGGAGTTGCGGAGTTTGTACCCTGTGAATATAATTGAGATGATGGCATCGCGGAGACTCAAATGGGCGCGTAAAGTTGTTGGGCTCGGTGATGAACGGACTCCGAGAAAGTTGGTATTCACTGAACGGACTGGCAGGCGTCCAAAAGGTAGGCCGAAGCGTCGATGGGAGGATTGCATTAAGGCTGATCTTGGGGGCTTTGGCTTGACCGGCTAACATTAGACGAGGGGACCGAACCCGAGGGGGTAAGCCTATTATTATTATTAATATTATATGCACAAGATGTTACAGGAACTTTTCCATCAAAATCATCTAACCAGACAATCCTCTTTACACTATGCATTTTGCATCTTTTTGAGATTTTCTCAAAAGTAGCTTTAACGATTTTGATTAAACTCCCAATATCGATCTATAATATTTAATATACTTTAATATCACGTAGGTTCCATTCTAATTGAAATAGTCTGATGGGGCTTAAATGCCGATATTTAAATTGTCTTCCTCTAAACTACCTTTAATTTTGTAGATTCTATGAAAATAACCATATCGTCTTTCTACCATTGATAAACTCAACAGAAAATCTGAACTTACAGTTGACAACAAATTGTTAATCTACAAGACAATACTGAAGCCCATCTGGTCCTACGGACTTGAACTGTGGGGGACAGCTAAACGTTCTAACATCAAACGCATTCAATCTTTTCAATCCAAAGTCCTCCGTATAATAGTAAATGCTCCTTATTATGTCTCCAACTATACTTTGCACCACGACCTTAATGTTCCATTTATTTCAGACCTAATTCCATCCAAATTTTCCAAATTCCACCAGAACCTCATTCATCATCCTAATCCTTTAGCTCAATCCCTATCCAGCTCCACTTATCCATACAACCCATCTAGAAGGTTGAAACGGCAGTGGCCCCGCGACCTTTTGTAAATATATTGGAGTTCTAGCACTGGCTAGATTCTCCACTCAATGTGATGTATGTATGAGTGTGTGTATGTGTATATAGGTATAAGTGAATTCTTGACTTTATTGTATTGATTCATTATTGTGTATATATTTTATTGTAATTTTATGTTGTGTAAATATTGTATGAATGTAGTATGTATGATATCTTTCAGCACTACTATTGATGTCAAAATTGGGACAGATTGTAATTTTTCTCAATAAAAATTGTTGTTGTAAACAAAAAAAACATTGATAAAAACAGGTAAATATATAAGTTGAACGAATTCGATATCCAACTAAAGGAGAAAAATAAAAAAAATATTCTATTTTAAAATTTAGTTAAGTTAGTTTAAAGATCCGATGCTGGAACCTTACAAACTGTAAGGAACAGTCATTACTATTTTATTATTCAGGGTTTCCAAATTGTAAAGAAACATTTTCTCTTGCCATTTATTTATTTATTTATTTTTTTTTTGGGAGGGTGGAGGTAGGGGCCCGGACACGCAACTTCATTCCCTTTCGCCAGCATTTTTCAAAGCCGCGGTTATTATTTCTTAGTCAATTAAAAGTTGCGGCTGATCCACAGCCTCCATGATCCCCTTGACAAATGGCTGTGGTAACTTTTATAACGGCCTGACAAATCCCGAAGCGGAACTTGTTATTGGCGAACTTTGTCCCTGAGGGTTGAAAGTATTAATTTGAGTTTTATAACGCTCCCCCTCCCCCCGCCCACTCCTCCTTCCAAACTGGAAGGAGGCGATGTAGATGAAGCGGCAAGAATCGCAGTGAATTAATCGACCATCGGAAATTATTTGGAAAAATAGTTGTCGGGGACCTTCTGGGTAATATCCAGTCACCGAGGAGTGTTCCCAGATTTATGGAGACATACCGATACCCCCCTATCCTTTCCCATTTAAGCCAAAATCCAATATTCTCCAGCTCAGTTTTTTCGAATTTCTACATTTCAAACAGATTTATTTTTACTTTCACTTACTATATGTAGAAACATTTTCGAATTCCAGTTTTCAACAGAAATACACATTTTAGGATCCCCTAAGTCCAAATAACGAAGTCCCGCAAAAAGGTCAGTGACGCCCGAGACGTTACAAAACCTTTTTCATCAAAATGAGCTTACCAGAAGAGCCATTTCAAACCATGCAATTCGCACCTTTTTTCGATTTTCTCGAAGACGGTTTCGATGATTTTGATTAAACTCGCTATATCGATGAAAAATTTAATGGGCTTTAATATCATTTAGGTTTCATTCGAATTAAAATGGTCTGACGGGGCTTAAATGCTGATATTTTACATTTTTTTCCTGTAAAGCACCTTTAATTTAGTAGATTTTATAAAAATAAATATATTATCTTGTTACCACCGATGAAAAACACATAAATATATAAGTTGAACGAATTCGATGTCTAACTAATGGAGAAAACTGAAAAAATATTTTTTTAATGCCATTTTTTTATTTTAACATATTAGCAACAGTAATATACACGTATAATTTACCGTTGAAATGCTAAAGCTTTTAGAATAAATATTATCTAATGCACAAACTTGTAAAAATTAATAAAGAGAGATGAAAAACAGATAAAATTGATTATTTTAGATAATAATATAGTCGATTTTTTATTAAAACACTTTTTTCCATATAAATTTAATTTAATTAATTCTTTAATAGTTTCACGTATTTTTATCTCTAAATGTATTGAAAATTCTTTCATTGATTTTAAAAATATATAGAACCTGAGTAATAAATAATAAAAAAATCTGTGTGTCTGCTGTCCGCGGCTTTTCATTCGACATCCTACCATGGTCCTAACAACTGAATGTTGATACCAGACAATTAGTTCTAAAACGTTGGTCGATTGATTTAATAGCTCTAATGTTTGAAAACAGAAACAAATATTTATAGAATTTTCTTCTCAAGAAACCGCAATTAATAATAAAAAATGTATCCGAAAATGCGAATCCATAACTAAGTTACTATACTTTTGAAGGGGAGAAAAATATTTATAGTTTTAGGATCAGGACACCAGGAAGAATAAAAAAAAAATATAAAAAAATAATTGTATGCAGTATCCTCTACGTTAACATATATACGTGGAAATAAAGCACATTGAGGGATAATTTGCAGTGTTTTTCACTCTCACGTACCTATATATGGAATCTATATTAAAGGCAAGTATTGCAATCGTGAAAATTTTCGAATTCTAGTTTTCAACGGGGATACACATTTTAGGGTCTCCAGCTTCAAAATAACCAAGTCCCGCAAAAAGATTTGTGTGTGTGTGTGTGTGTGTGTGTGTGTGTGTGTGTGTGTGTGTGTGTGTGTGTGTGTGGTAACCCCTGGATGAAAAAGATTAGTCATATGAAACTGAAATTTCATATTTAAGACAACTATACATACGCCCGAGATGTTAAAGGAACTTTTTCATCAAACTCAGCTGACCGGAAGTTCTACTTTGTGCCATGCATTTTGCACCTTTTTTACGATTTTCTCATAAACGGCTCTAACGATTTCGATTTAACTCTATACTTCGATGTAAAATTTGATGAACTTTAATATGAGGTAAATTTCATTCTGATTGAAATAGTCTGACAGGCCTTGAATGCCGATATTTTAAATTTTCTTCCTCTTAAGTACCTTTAATTTTGTAGATTCTATAAAAATAACCATATCATCTGATTAACATTGCTAAATATACAAGTTAAACGAATTTGATGACCAACTTAAGGAGAAAAGAGCAATACTATTATTTTTAATGCAATTTTTGTGTTTTTGAAAATATGATCATCACTTATAAAATACCGTTTTAGAGCTAAAGATTTTTAAAAAAAAATATTAGCTTATACACAAGCTTGTAAAATTTTATAGAGAGTGACGTAAAACTGATAAAACTAACTGATTGTTTTAAATAATAATATAATCGATTTTTAAATACAACACATGTTTCTACAGAAATTCGATTTAATTAATTCTTTATTTTTTTAAATCATATTTCTCTTTAACTGGATTTGAAAATTCTTTAAAAGATTTTAACAACGGAGGTAAGTAAAAGTCGTGTGTTGCCCGCACCTATTTTTTTTTTCTCTTTTTAAATCACAGTAATTTTTTCCAGAATGTTTTGTATTTGCTTTTTAATATTATTTTTCCTATACTTTTGTTTATTTAACTTTCATCAACATTTTTTTTTTTAAATTCTATACTGAATTAGAGTGTGCCATCAAATAATAAGAATGTGTAAGTTGGCATTAGAGGAGAAAGGGCAGGGCTCCAGCTGGCTGTGGTCGGTATTCCTGGAGTATTCCAGCTATGCCCTTTGCCTCTTCTCCTGTTTGAAGCCTTACAGGACATCCCTCATCTCTGTCATACTTCATGTCTTAGTGTCAGCTATTTCTGCTTCTACAATTTCTCTTGAGAATATTTATTTCAGCACAGCACTCATTCTATTTGACGAATGGAGTTTAAAATGTTCTTCATTAATCCACATAAATTAGTGTAAATAATAAGTATAATTTAAATACCTTTGCGAAACCGGTTTTTTTTACTTTAACTTACTATATATAGTAAGGGGAAGTATTGCGATCATGAAAATTTTCGAATTCCAGTTTTTAACGGAAATACAGGTTTTAGGGTCCCTGAGTCCAATTAACCAAGTCCCGCAAAAAAGGTCTGTGTGTGTGATAACTCCGGGCGAAAACGGTAAGTCCTATGAACCTGAAATTTAATATTTGAGACAAATATGCTCCCGAGACGTTACAAAACTTTTTTTCATTAATATGAGCTTACCAGAAGATCCACTTTATACTATGCATTATGCACCTTTTTTCGATTTTCTCAAAAACGGTTCTAACGATTTTGATTAAACTCGCTATATCGATGTAGAATTTAATGGGCTTCAAATATAATGTAGATTTCATTCCGATCAAAATCGTCTGACAGTGCTTAAATGCCGATATTTTATATTTTTTTTCCCTGTAAAGTACCTTTAATTTTGTAGATTTTGCACAAATAAATAATTATATTGTTACCACCGAATAAAAAACACATAAAAATATAAATTGAACGAATCCAATATCTAACTAAAAGAGAAAACTGAAAACATATTTTTTTAATGCAATTTTTTTTATTTTGAACGTAGCACAGTAATATACACGTTAATATACCGTTTGAGAGCTAAAGCTTTTAGAATAAATATATCTAATGAAAAACTTATTAAAAGTTAATAAACAGTGATGAAAAGCCGATAAATCTGATTATTTTAGATAATAATATAATCGATTTTTTAATAAAACACATGTTTCTATATAAATTCAATTTATTATTTCTTTAATGGTTTCACCTATTTTAATCTCTAACTGCATTAGAAAATCCTTTCATTGATTTTAAAATGGAGGTATGTGAAAGTCGTGCGTACCCGCACCAGATTTTTTAACTGTTAGATGCCTTGAAGTTATACGATTTTAAACGATTGTCTCGTCGTGATAATGCTGAGAAATTAGTCTTTAACTATCAAGCGTAAGTGATTTTGAGCAACAGTAATCTCGGCGAATTGGTTAGTTACAGTGAGTGTCGAAAGTATTCGGAATCGTTTTATTTTGAACGCTTATTCGAGAAAAAATTAAAAATAGTGTATGTCCAATGGTGTCAAAAGCATTTGGAATTACGTGGTTTCCTAATTATATAAATACTGTAATCATAAATAAACATCCAGTTGGTAAAAACTTTTGTATAATTATACATTTTAGCTTACTAGGAATTGATCTTACTAATTAATTGATTATTTGGTGTGAAATATTACCCAACTTAAGCACTTATCGTTTCTTGAGGCCATTTTCATGTTGAATATAGTATTTCCTGATTTTCCTTTTTAGTAGGACCCATAAACAGTTAATTAAATTTGAAAGAAATAATGGAAGAGGGATTTCGAGAATTTTTTGAAAATGTTGCAGAAACTAAATAACGTATATATGTCCAAAGTCTTGGTCGCGTGTATGTTCAAAATGTAATTTATTTGTCATTTTTCCTCTAGTTTATATTCTGGCTACTCATACTTAAGAAAAATACAAAAACTTATCAATAATTCTGTCCCTGAATCCAATGTTATTTAACTTTTCAAAGAAAAACTGACCTTACCCTCACTGGCCGCTCAAGGCATTTTACTATGGCACACTGAATTCTTTATTTAGTATTCATAAGAACCATGTATTTTAGTATAGAAGTATTTCTTAAAAATTTTAATTCATGAACCTTATCTTTAAAAAAATGTTACAAATATACAGCCTATTCTCTTATTACTTTGCCTACTGAAAGACATTTTCCGTTCTTCTTGTACCATGTTTTTATTTTTTAGAACGCGGCGAACAGTTGTGTATCCAGAAGCTCTGGAAAATTCAGAAATAAGCTAAGGGTTACTCATTTGAGGTATTGTTTTCATATTTGATGAATAATCAGTCTTTAATAATTAGTCTTGGACGCTAACTTTGTTTTCTTTTTTATTGCTTTTTTCAGTCAAATTCATAATTTTTTCAGTCGAATCATAATTTTTCAATCAAATCATAATTTTTTCAGTCAAATTCATATTTTTTTCAGTCAATCATATTTTTTCAGTCAAATTCATAATTTTTTCAATCAAATTCATACTTCTTTACATTCAATTTAATAATTTCTTGTACCCATTTTATACAGTTAATTTAATGAGGTTTTGCTACCAAGAACTTAACATTTTTATTAAATCTTGTTGTTGTTTATCCCTTTAACGTCACTTTATGTTACTGTGCCTAATCCGACGGTGCAGCGGGAGTCCTAAGTTTTGCCTATCCAGGTTTACTTAAGATAGAGATCTTTTATGAGTTCTACTTATTAAATCTTTTAAGAGTAATCCGTGGTGCACAAATATATGGCGATCTGCTGGTTTTGGACTTGCGACCTTAAGCATAGAAGGCTGTTATGCTAGCCACTACTCCACAGGTGACCCTCAATGCATTCAACAAGGTGTTTGAATCTGCCGGGTTTGAACCCGTGACCGTGGGTCGAGTAATCTTCGACACCTTGATGAATGCATCCAGGGTCACCTGTGGAGTAGTTTCCAGCATAACAGCCTCTTTTAAAGGACGAAATAACCAAGGATTTTTACTCCCTAAAAGCAAATATAGGGCCATCTGCTGGTTTTGAACTAGTGACCTTAAGCATTGAGAGCTGTGATGCTAACCATTACTCCACAGGTGAACCTTTATGCATTCAAAAAGGTGTTAAGGATTAATATGTCCAAGGTCACGGGTTCAAACCCGGCAGATTCAAACACCTTGTTGAATGCATTGAGGGTCACCGGCCACATGTAAAATAGTGGCTAACATAACAGCCTTCTATGCTTAAGGTCGCAGGTTGAAAAAATTATGAATTTGACTGAAGAAAAGCTATACTATTATGTCCTCTAGACTTAACTAAGCCATCCACATTTTCTCATAATTTTTCTTTAACATTTCAACTATTTCTCTTTAAAAAAATATTCGAAGCCGTTGTTCATCGTTGCGTTTTTATTTAAAAAAAATAAAAAAAAAGGTTGTGTATATGTTACATGAGGGAAAAGAATTATTTAGAACTAAAATTATATCGAAGATTAGTGAGAAAATGAACATTTAAAGCCATTAAACAACAGTATATATTCGGATATTCCGAATACTTTTGATACTGAAAGATCTTGCAATTTTACATTATTAATCAAATATTTAAAAAAAAAAATAAATTTTTTGGTTATCTGGTCAATGATTTTCTTCTATGAAGTCTCTTTTAAAGATTTATGAGTAAAAGAAAATATATAAATTGATAGTTGTGAAATATACTTAATAAATGAAAAGAAATACGAGTTCGATAGTATGACACTCATGTATATAAAATATGTCTTACGTCAATTAATGACATAACTACTCCTTTCATTTTTAATACAAGCTAAGTAATTTTAATAAGTAATGCACCGATAGATTATCTCACTTGTCAATAAAAATACATAAATAAAAAAAATTAGACTTTTCCTCATTAATAATTTTCAAAGAAAAACAAAACAAAAATAAAAACAGTTTTTGGAAATCTGTCCCGTTGACCTCGACCCAAGTTCTGCCCTTGAAGGGAGACCATCTTTCAAATGGCTACCGTAATTTATAACCTGAAAAAAAGAAGAAAAAATTAATGAATCAGCTTCGAGCGATTTGTCACTATAGAACTGACATTAACTTGGAAAACAGCTTTTTGGATATTGAGTTTTAATAATATTCAGAAACCCACAGTTTATGTTATTTTAAATATTTTCAATAGCGAATGCTTTACCATCATTCATTCCTCAAATTAAGAAGCTTAACCCTCTTCTGTCCTCTGACATCATATTCTGCATGAACGGAAAAAAAGACAAAGGACGATGAGGTTGACCGTTTACTGTTTATAAAATCAACCTTATTCACGAATCAAAAGCATAGAAAAAGATAATTACGAATTTTAATACATAGGATATATAATACACCTAAATTATAAAAAAAAAAAAAAATACTAATAATAAATGCAGTTAATGTTATTTGTATGATAGGTGGGATTAAAAATTAATTATAGCTAGAATAATCAGGAGTTAGTTTTTTCTAAATATTTTAATTTTGCCGACGTTTGGCTCAAGCTTGTGAGCCATCGTCAGGGCAGTACTGAGCCATGCCCAAGCATAAACTGTCCAGTAAGCTTGAGCCGTAACGTCGGAAAAATTAAAATATTTGAAAAGAAGACTGACTCTTGATTATTTCCACCTATTTACAGTTCTAATAATAATTACAATGCAAATTATTATCAACGCATATTTAAGTACAGAGATTATTGTATGAAATAATTCGTTATTAATTAGAAAGCTTAGATTTCACTTTTTTGTGGCCTAAAAAGTATATTATCTATATATGAAGTATCGTGAAAATTTTTTAACTCTAATTTTCGTCGGAAATACGCGTTTTAGGGTTCCCTGAGTCGAAATGACCAAGTCCCAAAAAAGGATGTGTGTGGTAAGTCGAGCGCAAAAACGGAAAGTCGTATGAAATTGAAATTTAACATTTAAGAAATCTTTATCTACAAGATGTTACAGGAACTTTCCATCAAAATCATCTAACTAGGAGAGCCACTTTACACTATGCATTTTGCACCTTTTTGAGATTTTCTCAAAAGCAGCTTTAACGATTTTTATTAAACTCGCTATATCGATGTACTTTAATATCAAGTAGGTTCCATTCTAATTGAAATAGTCTGATGAGTCTAAAAAATACGTTATTGTTTGCAACGAAAACTATCTTCATTAAAAAAATCTGGTGCGGGCAACACACGACTTTCATTTACCTTCGTTTTTAGAATTTTCAAAAACAGTAAGAAATAAAAATGAGTGAAACCATTAAAGAATTAGTTAAATGGAATTTCTATCAAAACATGTGTTTAATTAAAAATCTATTATATTATAATCTAAAATAATCAGTTAGTTTTATCGGCTTTTTATCACTCTCTATTAACTTTTACAAGCTCTTGTGCATTAGATAATATTTTTTTCTAGAAACTTTAGCTTTTCAACGGTATCATATTACACATGTATAGTACTGTTCTTATGTTCAAAAAAGAAACGTTGCAATTAAAAACTATTTTTTTTAGTTTCTCCTTTAGTTGCTTTTCAAATTGCTCAACTTGCATATTTAGCTGTTATTTATCAATGCTAACTAGATAATATGGTTATTTTTATAAAATATACAAAATTAAAGGTACTTTCGAAGAAGAAAATTTAAAATATCGGCATTTGAGTCAGATTATTTTTATCAGAATAAAACCTACATGATATCAAAGCCCATTAAATGTTACAACGATATAGCTAGTTTAATAAAAATCGTCGGAACCGTTTTCGAGAAAATCTCAGTTTCATAGGACTTTTCGTTTCCGCCCGGGAATTAACACACACACACACACACACACACACAGACCTTTTTGCGGGACTTGGTTATTAGGACTCAGGGGACCCTAAAATGTATATTTCCGTTGAAAACTGGAATTCGAAAATTTTCACGGTCGCAATACCTTCCCTTAATATATATAGTAAGTGAAAGTAAAAACATAAATGCCGTAATAGAAATTACAGTTCATAATACATCCTTTCAGTATAGGTACTCTTTTAATACTGAGTAAACGTCGTTCAAAAAGACTGTGAAAAGTGACTATCTAGATCCTGGCTGAACACGAAGAGCTCAAGAGATCGGGAGGCGGTGGATACCGGGTCGCGGATGAACGAGCGAGTCAGCCAGGTGATTGATGAGGGGACTGGTTTAATGCTTACTCAAGATAGTGCAGTACAAATTTACAGGGGAGGCTCAAATATCTAACACGAGCAGGCGTTGGTTTAAAATTTGGAGTGCTTTGAATAGCTTTGACAATTTTTTTTTTTTTTCAATACAATTAAACAATAAAATTTTTACTTTTACTTATCTACACTAGCGATCCAAAAACCGGCGAACCTAGATTTTTGCAAATATCTTTTTATAAACTAAACCTAACCTCCCAATTATTTTCTTAGCATAGTATATACTATACGCTTCGGAAACACACAAGGAAAAGTAAGTAAAACAAATAATAAAAAGAAACGAAAGAAAAAAAATTAATAGGAAAAAAACGAAATATCATAAATATAAAAATCTGGTGCGGGCAACACACGACTTTCACTTATCTCCGTTTTTAAAAATGATTAAAGAATTTTCTAATACAGTTAGAGATAAAAATACGCGAAACCATTAAAGAATTAATTAAATTGAATTTCTATAGATACATGTGTTCTATTAAAAAATATAATATATTATTATCTAAAATAATCAGTTAGTTCTATCGGCTTTTCATCACTCTGCATTAACTTTTACTAGCTTGTGTAAAAAATAATATTTTTTCTAAAATCTTTAGCTTTCAAACGGTATATCATACATGTATATTACTGTTCTGTTCAAAAACAAAAAATTGCATTACAATTTTTTTTTCATTTTTCTCCTTTAGTTGTTTTTCAAATTCGCTCAACATACATATTTAGCTCTTATTTATCAATACCAATAAGATAATATGGTTATTTTTATATAATCTACAAAATTAAAGGTATTTTAGAGGAAGGAAATTTAAAATATCGGTATTTAAGCCCTGTCAGACCATTATATTTAGAATGAAACCTACAGGGCGTTAAAGCCTATTCAATTTTACATTGATATAGCGAGTTTAAACAAAATCGTCGGAACCGTTTTCGAGAAAATCGAAAAAAAATCCTAAATGCATAGTATAAAGTGGCTCTTCTGGTATGTACATTTTGATAAAAAAGGTTTTGTAACGTATCGGGCATATATCTGTCCTAAATATGAAATTTCAGTTTCATAGGACTTACCGTTTCCGCCCGGGAGTTACCACACACACACACACACACAGGACTTTTTGCGGGGCTTGGTTATTTGGACTCAGGGGACCCTAAAACGTGTATTTCCGTTGAAAACTGGAATTCGAAAATAACTGTTTACTTTTAAAATGTAAACATTCGGAAGAAAACAACCGAGAACTGCAAAATCCTTTTTTGTATTTCAGAAACTATAAAAACGGACATTTCATGTGAAACAATCCAATAGTATAAAGATCTACATAACTAATTAAAACAGTTTTTAAACGATTTTAGAGGGTTTTACTTAAAAGAATTACGAAAAAAAAATAGAAAATAGATTCGTACCGATCTTCGACACAGTGTAATTATCTATAATTTATTAGATAAATTATAACTGAAAATATTAGAAGAATCAAATTACGCAACTTCTGAAATATTTTAATAAAATAATCCTATTTCGATGTTTAATGAGTGAATTTAAACATGCATTCAGCGTCGTGAAATAACCTGAGAAGTTCGAAAATAAAACCTGAAATTCCGCATTTTAATCAAATTGGATGTGCTTTTTTTCCAAATATGATCTATACTACTCGATTTCTTCTATCGGTTCTATAATGCGACTCTCCATTTTCTTAATTCGTCTAACAAAGCCTAAACTCTCCCTTCGACATGATATGAATTACAAGCAGTTACTGTTAAACAATAATTACTAAAGTTTGGAACTGATGTCCTCACATTAAGAATGGACCAAGTTTTTCGAGTGAGTGGCGATCATCTCAATCGTTAGCCAACTGTAGCTCGTCCTCTTTTCGAATTCTCAAGAAGTTTTTGGTTGGATAGTATTATAGGTCCCTAGTGATAATTGGTACCTATTATAAACGAATAGGTTTTACAAAGTATGATTTAAGTTTTGGACAAAAAACTATGAAAATGTTTTATTTTATTCGTACTTATCGCCCGTATATGTATATATAATCTTTTTTTTTTTTTTTTTTTTTTGTTTTTTGTTCAACCCTACTTCGCCTTTGAAGGCTATACGGGGGTTTCTCGGACCAGGGAGTGAGGGCGGAGGATAAATGCCGAGATAAGAGTCCTCCTGGTACCGAGACTCAAACTCGTAATTTTATGGTTCCCAATTTATGGTTCTCTGTAGTTGCTAGGCAACGCGCGCTAACCCACTCGGCTACCCTCCCCCCCCCCCCAATATTAATCTATATAAGTATTTATAATTCATACTCCTTGGCTTCCGTAACATCTATATAATCTTTATCGTCTTCAAATCCATCATATCTCAGTCAGATGATGTGGACAACATACTGTGCAATCCCTGACCTCATCACTGCATACAAAATTTGAGTACAGAACTCGTACTGTTTACTTTCACTTACCTATATATAAAAAGCGATCGTAAAAATTTTCGAATCCCAGTTTTCAACGAAAATACATGTTTTAAGGGCCCCAGAGTCAAATAAACTAGTCCTACAAAAGCGTCTGTGTGTCCGTGCGTGTTTGTGGCAACTCTAACGCAAAAACGAAAAGTCGTATGGAACTGAAATTTCATATTTAAGACTACTGTACGCCTGAGATGTTACAGAAACTTTTTCATCAAAATCGAATAACCAGAAGAGCCACTTTATTTTGCACCTTTTTACGATTTTCTCAACAGGTTTAATGATGTTGATTAAACTCGCTATATTGATGTGAAATTTAATGGGCTTTAATATCATGTAGGTTTATGTTGGAAATAGTCTGACAGGGCTTAAATGCCGATATATTTATGTAATTTTTTTTTTAATAATAAGAACAGCAACATTGACTTATAATATACCAATGGAAAGAGAAAAATTTTAGAAAAAATATTATCTGGTGCAAAAAGTTGTTAAGAGTAATATTGAATGATTAATAGGGAATGAACTTATTACTGATTAAGAATTTAATATAGTTGCATTATTTAATATAAATCATATTAAGGAGACTTGAAGAGTTACTTAGAGATAACACCGTTAAATTAGGGAAAACGATCGATATCCTAAAAAATATCGGATATGTTTAAGAATTTGTAGAAGGAAAAGAAAATATATTAAAGGACAGCAGTTGAGTGTCCATAAAAACTACTCAAATATACAAACATCCCAGGATCGCAAAACAATTCGAAAACTTTGAAAATATTTATTTATTCGGATATATTACAATCTGTCACAATGGACAATAATAATATTGCCCATAAGATTAAAAATCTGTACCTCTACAACCCATGAAGAGTTTGGGTTCAGTACATGTAGAGATTCGTACTGTTTCTAGGCCAACGGCCGTGCAATGAGGTGATTCGGGCGAGATCACGCTCAGCCGCCAGTTTTTTTCCCAGTTTGGGTACCCAATTTATTGAGGCTGGGTGTTTCAGGACCTCAGGATCGCCCCCGACTGAAATAACCGAATAAATAATATTCCGTCACAACCGGGATTCGAACCCAGGACCCGGAGCACAGTAGACTAGCGCTCTGCTCACCAGACCACGCCGCTATAAGATTACATTCATACAATGTTTACAATATATACATACAAAAAAAAAAGTCAAATTACATATAATGAAACTAAAATAAATAAAGGTATATGATAACAAAATTTATAAATTAAATAAATATTACGGTTAACAAAGAAATATACAAAATATGAACACACTCATACTTATAAACAAAATTTACAATTTGCCGGGGAACCCGGAAGGAGTCCGCCTTCCCCTCCACTTGTTAAAGGACAAGCAGAATCCTAGTACCTTATCGGATCTAGAAGCTGCTGAGGATCATCGGGACACCCAGCCAGTGATACGGCCCTAGGATCCTCGGAGGAATACCGTCCTCAACAGCCTGTAATCCCATATGCAAATAGCGGGCAATGCAAGTCAATGCTGGGCTAAGCAGGCATCTGTTGCCTCCCGACAAATGACCGCCGTAATCAGGCCGCCCTGACACCGCACTCGGAGCTGGAGTGCAGGCTCGTTGGCTATGTATTTAGGCTGTCGAGATGCGCTAATGTCCTCCGATCCATATTATTAACGTGCTTGTGTAGTCGAAGGGAGTTCGATCCACCTGTAATTGCCCTATATGGAATAATTTAGAGGCAGGTGCTCAATTTACTGTCGCGCAGTTGATTATCTATCTCCTCATCGAACCTGATTTACTGAATTGAATAGTCTGAAATGACTGCGGGAATGTAACAGGATGTAGGTATTGCAAGCGATCAAAAAAAATCTGGTGGGCGCAACACAGACTTTCACTTACCACCTTGTTAAAATCAATTTAAGAATTTTTAAATACCGTTAGAGATGAGAATAGTTTAAAGAATTAATTAAATTGTTTTTCGATAGAAACATGTGTTTGATTAAATAATCTATTATGTTATTCTTAGCTTCCGCTGGCTCTCACCAGTGATGCGGCTGAGAGGGAGGCGCTGGGATCCTTTGGACTCTGCTTGTCCTTCCATACGTGGGGGACAGGCCCCGTCCGGGGTTCCCGAGCTGATTGTAAATATTGTACATACGTATGAATGTGACATGTTTTGTTTATTTATTTGTTAACTTCATTTATTTGTATTTATTTTGTCTACTTAATTTTGTTATTGTATACGTTTATTTTGTTTTATTTTATTTTATGTAATTTGACTTTCCTTTTGTTTATATTGTAAATATTGTATGAATGAGATCCTGTAGCACTATTATTATTGTCTATTAAGACAAATTGTAATATATACGAATAAAATAAAAAAAAAAAAAAAAAAATTATGTTATTATCTAAAACGATCAGTTAAATTTATCCGCTTTTCATCACTCTCTACTAACTTTTAAAAGCTTGTGTATGAGATAATTTTTTTTTCTAAAATCTCAAGCTTTCCAACGGTATATCATACATGTATATTACTGTTCTTATGTTCAAAAACAAAAAAATGCGTACAAAATATATTATTTCAGTTTTCTCCTTTAGTTGGGTATCGAATTCATTCAATTTATATATTTACCTGTTTTTCATCAGTGGTAACCAGATAATATAGCTATTTTTATAGAATGAACAAAATTAAAGGTACTTTAGAAGAAGAAAATTTAAAATATCGGCATTTAAGCCCTGTCAGACCATTTTAATCCGAATGAAACCTAAATGATATTAAAGCCTATTGAATTTTACATCGATGTAGCGAGTTGAAACGAAATCGTCCGAACCGTTTTCGAGAAAATTCACTGATTTTGATGAAAAAGATTTTCTAATGTCTCAGGCGTATAGTTGTCTTAATTATGAAACTTCAGTTTCATAGGACTTACAGTTTCCTCCAGGGAGTTACCATACACACACACACACACATACACAGACCTTTTTGCGGGACTTGTTTATTTATTATTAAAGTGTGTATTTCCGTTGAAAACTGGAATTCGAAAATTTTCACGATCGCAATACTTTCCCTTACTATATATAGTAAGCATTTCTTTCAGTATGTGGTTCCAAACCAAATGCTTTGGACCTGGCTATCTGTCAAGCAACGTATAATGTTACATTATTATATATTACTCTACTTTAATCAGCCCCATAGAATACTGTGATACTATATTCATAACGAGATTGTCTGGAATTGCAATGACTGATTTACAGCATTGAACGAATCATATAGGTATATGGTTAAAGATAATGGAGGGAACAGTTGTCAATTTGTAAAGTAGATAATGTTTCTCGCTAATATTCGAGTATTTGAGTTTTTTTTTTAAATATAGGACATGATAATAATTATAATTTACTTAACCATTTAAAAGCATTAATTAAAATAAAAAATAAACTTATGAAAAAATAACAATGAACTAAAAACCCACTAATTAAATTTATTTACTACAGATTCAATCGTTTTGTGAGAACCCGAATTAATAAGAGGAAAAACGATAACTGGGCTAGAATTTTAAGCTCTAGCAGGACCGGAGATAAAATTACCTGGAATATACATAAAAAAATCACAAAACAGTCATCGACAAGTCCTCTGCTAAAACACAAAAACAGTTTCGCTTATCTCGATAGAGATAAAGCTGAACTATAAGCCAAACATTTTCATGAACCTCACGGTATCACATTACATTTGGGCAAAAATAACTATTTTTAATAAATTCGAAATCAGTCCGTGAATATTTTACAGTATCTGACACAAACTTTTCCTCTATTTCACCAAAAGAAACTGGCAAATTAATCAAAGAACTCACCACATAGAAAGCACGAGGTGATGATTGTATTCCCTCCTTGGTAATCAAAAATATTAGTAGAAAATCAATATTCTATTTGACGAAAATCTATAATTCCATCTTGAGACACATATATTTTCCTACTATCTGGAAAACCATAGCAATATCCAAACCTAAGAAATTTCGAATTACAGACCTATTAGCCTATTAAATATTTTATCTGAAATTTTATAAAGACTAATATTAACCAGAATAAATCGGGATATTAGACAAAAAAAATCACAATACGAGGCATGATATTTAAGTAAGTACCGTTTTGCGATTCCGCCGCCGCAGCGCTACGGTCGGCGTTCCGCGCATGCGTGCTGGTTATCTACATCTCTTGTCTACGCAATGACGCCATTACGGTCAGATTCTTCATTGTATACGTTGTTTACTGAGTGTTTAAGATGCCTCCGATAATCGTGAGTCCCGCTGATTATGAAGTACGGGCTGTTATACGATTTCTTATGCTAAAGGCGTAAATCCGATCGATATTCATCGTGAGATCGTTGAATTGTACGGACAAAACATTATGAGTAATGGAATAGTAAGGAAATAGGTGAGAGAATTCAAAGATTGCTTCAATGTGCATGATGAAGAACGGAGTGGGCGTCCTTCGGTCGTTAATGAAGATTTGGTGCAGAAAGTAGACGAAAAGGTGAGAAATAACAGAAGCTTTACAATTTCATCATTGTCCAACTTCTTTCCTCAATATTCTCGTAGTTTTTTGTATCGCATTGTGACCGAGAACTTGAATTACCGGAAATTGTGTTCACGTTGGATTCCAAAAAAATTAACGGATTTGCACAAAACCCAACGTTTAGGCAGTGCATTGACTTTCCTTGAGCGGTACCACAATAAAGGTGAAGATTTTTTAGACCAAATTGTTACTGGTGACGAAACATGGGTGGCCTACGTCACACCAGATTCACAGTCGGACAAGTATCAATCATTATACATGTCTATAATACTGGTTATAAAAAACGCCTATATTGACAATGACCGACCATAGCCTCACACAATGTTCAAACTTACTTAAATTTACTTCAAGATTGGCTTGATAAATGGCGTATTAAAATACACATACAGAAATCAAGTCAAGTAACATTCACGCTTAGGCATTCTGATTGTCCTCCACTAACACTTTATAATGCTCAGTTACCCAAACAGAAACAAAATACTTAGGACTCACAATGGATAGACGCCTGACATGGAAAACACACGTAACTACCTTACAAAAAAGACTGAATCATCGACTATCAATACTTAGACGACTTCTTCACCATAAAAACAAACTATCACGAAGCAAGAAAATCATTATATACAACATGTTACTTAAACCTATATGGACGTACGGTACTCAGGTGTGGGGCTCATGCAAAAAATCACACTTGCGGACAATTCAAATCTTTCAATCTAAATTCCTCCGCTTCATCACTCACTGTCCCTTTTACGTAACCAATAAATCATTACACAAAGACCTCAACATACCAATCCTAACGGATATCATTAAAAAATATTACAAACATTTTTACGACTTACTCGCTGGACATCCAATCCTACTGGTACAAACATTACTGACTGATACACTACCACAAAACCCAGCAAGGAGACTGAAACGCCTCTGGAGCAGCGACCTACTTCTTTAGCAGATCTTCCACGCCAAGGAGTGCCTTCACTGGGAGGTTTCTTCGCTCACGAATTTATAAGAATCCTGAAGGAGGTTTTTCGTAATGGTCATCAATGTTACAATATATGCCTAAAGGCATTTGTATATTACTTGTTGTTAAATAAATAAAAATAAAAATATTGACAATGAGATAATTCTCTGAAAGTGTTGGTAAATAATAAATGCGGTTGTCTACACTGTTGAACCGAACACCCACGCACGAAACCTTGGACAATTAACTTGTTGATAGCAAACTATTACAAGACAAAATGGGACACGAAAGTAAACATCGGACTGATTTTATATTTATGTGGTTGTGAAAGGTTTGCCACCCGCCCACACAGCGCTCACTACCCCAAGCACATACTAACATATTTATGAAAATGGCAGCTGCTTCTGTTTTGAAGTCAATTTCGTTTGTTCCACACTCCCTACGCCCAGGGACACTAATTTACCCAAGAGAACATAAAGAATTTTAATAGCCTCTCTCTTTTGTATATTGCCTATTCAAAAACTAATTTATTTTTTGTTTAAAACAAATATTTCACATAGTTATATTGCAGTTTTTATTACAAGGTTACTGTTACTGAACAAGTAATAATGAGATAATTAAATATGTATATATATATATATATATATATATATATATATATTTTTTTTTTTTTTTTCCTTACATGGTAACCCCACATAAGTACCGTTTATTATAACATCATGTTCCATACTTTAATGGTATACTACATGAATGATAATATGATTATATTAATTTACATATGAAAGTAGTATTACATTAACAATTATTACAGAATAATGTTTCAAATGAAATAGAACTATCATAACAAATTTAAAATAAAATTTTAGTCAATAGAAAAAAATTACCTATGCTGCCCATCTTTAATCAGTGATTCGAAGTCAATGCCTTTAATGAATTTAAGTAAGTCTGTCTTGAATTTAGAGAACAAATTTTGTTCCGTCTCTGGTCAGTATCCATTTTTAAGTATTATATTTTTAATTAAATGAAATCTTTGTCTGTCAAAACTTTTGCAGTAATAAAGTATATGTTTAAAATTTTGAATTTGTCCGTCTTCGTCACATAAGTTTGTTTGTATTATGTTAAATCGTTTGAGATAATGTTTCGTGTTTCCGTGTTCTGTGATTAGTTGTGTTAGTTTATAATCATTACTGTGTACAGATGCATAGTCGTGTAATGTTATGTTTGGTAGAAATCTGTGTAAACTTGGAGACTTGGTAGAGGTCTCCCACATCTGGTCCCATCTAGCAACAAAATCAGATGCCATGTTCCTCCTGACAAACGACAGATATATATATATATATATATATATATATATATATATATATATATATATATATATATATATATATATATATATATATAATAATAATATATATAATATACGATATGTACCAGCGAAAAATGTACCAATAGATCTTATTTCCGCCATAGAATCTGTATACACTGATTCTAAAGGAGTGGTACGGATTAATGGAACAGAATCTGCACCTTTTCCCATTGATAGAGGAGTAAAGCAGGGAGACAAGTAGATAGAATATACCGGTTCTGGCACAGGGCTTCGGTGCAAGATGGCGGCGCCCATGGTTTCCCGCCAAAACTGGCCTTTATTGAACGATCGTTCGCGATCTACCTGTCGTTCGTGATCTAGTCAATCCAACTTAACTTCATATTGTCAGTTTAATTTATCGATTAAATATTCGATTTTCTTTTAAAATATAAACAAAGGAACCTTGTTATGGCCATACAATACCAAATAAATAATTATGACGTCATCACGACCTAACCTTAACTACTATGGTTCGCGCCATCAACCTAACCTAAACCACGTGGCCACGCCTCTTTTTAGTCACCTGACCCTCTATCAACCTTACCTAAACCACTAAGCCACGCCCCTTTTTAGCCACGTGGCCCACAAAGACATAAACTTAACCATTCAGCTACCCACTTTTCAGTCACGTGACCCCCCCCCTCCCCCTCATTAACCAACCAATCGCAGTACTCTATTTGAGAGTTCCTCCCGGCTACGTCCGATGGTCAAATCGTTTTACGAAACCTCTTTAACTGAAATATAACCTTCTTAATGTTTACATTTTTGCAACCCCCTTACTGTTACATAACCTTCCTAACTGACACATAACCTTCCTATTGTTTACATGTTTGAAACCTCCCTAACTGTTGCATAACCTTCCCAATGTTTACATTTTCATCAACCTTCCTATTGTTTACATTTTTGAAACCTCCCTAACTGCTACATAACCTTCCCATTATTTACATTTTCTGCAACCTTCCTATTGTTTACATTTTTCCAACCTCCCTAACTATTACATAACCTTCCCATTGTTTACATTTTTGAAAGCTCCCTAACTGTTACATAACCTTCCCATTATTTACATTTTCTGAAACCTTCCTAACCGTCACATAACCTTCCTTATGATTACATTTTCTGAAACCTTCCTAACTGTTACATAACCTTCCCAATGTTTACATTTTCCTCAACCTTACAAATTGTTACATAACCTCCCCATTGTTTACATTTTCGGAAACGTCCCTTACTGTTACAAAACCTTTCCAATGTTTAAATTTTAGCTTCGTATATGCTTACTTTATGTTCTGAAACTTCCTCTTTGTTTACAAATTCAGAAGCATGTTCAATATTAACATTTTCACTGTTTGTTTACTTTTATTTTCTCCTTACATAGTCGCAGAACACACTCAATTTCTGAAGAATCCGCAAGAGCGCAGCACCCACTCTACTTCGTAATGTGTCCACCAGAGTGCATCTCTCCGGAATTTTTTACGTTATCTATTCAATACTTTTTTTTTATGTAAGTTTTTCAGCAGCCATTTTGTTTTGATGAAGCCAACATTGCTATAATTCAAACAGGTATGAACATGTACAAACAGGTTGGTATCATGTTTAAGCATGTTGATAAGTGAAACGTAAATATGGACTTTGAACCCTCTTAACGGCTTCAATATAAACATCGTAATACTGCTTCTTAATCCTATACAGCTTTGAACTTTGATCCTTAATCCTACATTTTAAGTAGCGATAAAAAGTTCCTTAAGCTTTAACGTAAACATGGACTTTGAACCTTCTTAGTGGCTTTAATATAAACATCGTTATAGGGCTTCTTAATCCTATACAGCTGTGAACTTTGATCCTTAATCCTACATTTTAAGTAGCGATAAAAAGTTCCTTAAGCTTTAACGTAAACATGGACTTTGAACCTTCTTAGTGGCTTTAATATAAACATCGTTATAGGGCTTCTTAATCCTATACAGCTGTGAACTTTGGTCCTTAATCCTACTATTTAAATAGCGATAAAAGGTTCCTTAAGCTCTGAGACTTTTTCTCCTCTTAAGTATATATATAAATATAATGCGGACCTTGTACGTTTTATCTCTTAGTATAGTAAATCCCTAAAGATTTAATCGTAAACAAGATAAATTTAAGACGTCAATATCAACTTTGTACTGATAATTGCTTAAAGTATAAATATTCCTTAAGCTCTGAGACTCTGAACCATTACCCTCTTAAGTATATATATAAATATAATGCGGACCTTGTACGTTTTATCTCTTAGTATAGTAAATCCCTAAACATTTAATAGTAAACAAGCTCAATTTAAGACGTAAACATCAACATTGTACTGAGAATTTATTAATGTACAAATAAACAATAATATAAAACTTTTATCTACTTCGGACGGATATTTATTTTGTTTAAACATAATAATTTCAACATTTAAATTGTTTTCGCGCCTTATCAGATCGTTTAATACCATTCCCAAGCATTATTTACTTGTAATTAATAATTCTGATCTGTGATTGCACTCACAATTGTCTTAACGATGTCTTCGGGACCGTTCGGCTACTCCCGGCCATCTTCGGTCTTATACCTAACTTCGCTATAATCCGGAGTTCTATCTAAAGAAATAAACAATGATAACGTTAATTCCATCGAAACAACTTCCTTATCTTCTCTGCATCTAAACATTTGCATTGCATAGTACATCGTAAACATTTTATTAATTTTAGTTATCAGCATTATTAGTAAACAAAGTTTTGTACCTTTTTTAGTTCGGCATTAAGCCTTAAGCCTCTTCACCCCGTCAAGGTAAAGGTACATCGAAGAGGTTTTTATTTTACAACGTAATTTTTACTATAAAATGTATACAAATTAAACGAAAAATTAAAGCTTAATAAAAATCAGAATTCATGAAAACATAAGATATAATCTTCTAACGCAATCAAGAATTAAATAAAATTTATGATTATAACAAATAAAATCATCTTTTTTTTTTTTTTTTTAAATTTTTTTTGTTAATTTACCATTATTAAATGTATTTAAATTTAATTTTACACCTGAAAATAAAAATTCTTTCCTGTTAGGATGGTCGGCACGGTGTGGCAATATTTAAAACCATTTAATCTTAAATACTAAACAGCAATTTTCATTCTTTTATCATTTTTTTCTTTGTGTATTTGAAAGAGAAATATGAGCATGGAATAAACTTTGCTGGGTTATTCTATTCACCTCACATTCACTCACACATTCAGGTTTACAGGTGTTCAAACCATGCCATTGACCTTCATCCAGGGTTTATAGGTGTTCAAACCGTGACAGTGACCCCATTCATTCATGGTGAATAGATTTAAACAATTTTTCATTTACTCATACAGATAAAGCCTTAGTTTTGATACTGTGTACATTTCTCTTTCGAGACATTATGATAAATGAAATGGCTGCCTTGCTGCGAATGCTTAATTAATTTTAAGAGAGCCAAAATCTTCCAAGATCATTACAGAACAAACATATTGCCAATCCATAAACCACCATTTTTTATTTTATTTTTTTCAACAAAACGCTAAATACAAACTAAAATGCTTGTAAACTCGCTTTTTGTTTCTTATTATTAAAAAAAAAACTCTTTATATTATTTCAATTCATTTAATTTATAATGCCCATAAGCCAAAGTATTGATTCCGTCTTCTTGTATGTGTCTTTTATCATCAAAAGGTGACAGAGAAACCTTATTTATTTCGGAACTAAAAATATTATGGAGCTTAGATTGTATCATTTTCATTGGCGTATGCATAATTTCATTTTGAAATAATACTTTTTCATAATCCTTAAAACTAATATATTTTTTTAACGAAGATGTTTTTACGCCTTTAGCACGCTTTTTTACATCGTTTTCCGTCATAATAGCGTACATTTTCGCTCTTAATCCCACATACTTTAAAATTATTTTGGAATTGAGCTCATCTTTGAACTTTCCTAACTTTTTTTTATTTTCTTTAGAATAACATAAATGTGTTTCAGGATAGTCTGAGAAGTCAAAATATTGATTAATTTTTTTCATATCTTCATAGGCATCATCTGTTAAGACCCTATAAATAAAGGAATCTGTATCGGTATACATCATCTTCAAGGTTTTTCCAGAATATTTTGTCATCATTATGTCATAATGAAATTGATACATTACAGTTTTTGATAAGTCTAAAATACACATTCCTATGTATATAGGTTTATTAAACAAGACTTTCGATTTTTCCATGTGAACAGCCACAATATTCTCATTGTAGATTGTACGGTCAATGAAATTTGGTTTAGCAACAAGTTTCATCAACTTTTTACTGTCAGTTACTAGTTGAATATTTGGCGGTTCCTGATATTTTCCATCGTTTTACCGAAAACTGCATTGTTAAGCAACTTATAAAAATCTTTTTCAAAATCGTTGGATGCTCCTTTCCTTAGCTCAGTATTGTATTCTCGTTGAGCTCGATCGTAGCCATGTGCTTGGTCAAACTTTAGAACACGGTGAATGTTTTCCAATTTTAGCCCATGCTGTAGAGCTTGAATCAAATTTTTATAATGTAAGACGTAGCGATTTCTTTTTCCAAAATGTGTTATTAATTTTTTTGAATTAGCTTTTGCTCCCGGTGGTATCATCGCTTCAGGTAAGAACGGTAAATCATCATGGTAATGATGAAGTTCTTGAGGATAACTGACGTCAATTTCAAATATGTAACCAATTTCGTCATCATCCTTAAGCTTGGATATGTTTATACGTTCCGGATTTTTAACCCATTCAAATCCTCCGTATGGTAAATACATGCTCATCGCTTGTCCATAAAGGTTATTAGCATCTAAATAAATTATATAACTCGATTCTTCGTTTGGATTAAAATTACTCATGTACTTATTATTCGCTTCTGCATACCTGTGTGATACCTGACACAAACCTCCACGAATACCGTGTTCTATCATTAAAACCATATCATAATCCTGTAATAGCTCTATATTCATTTTTGTATATTTTAACATGGCATCAAAGGTCAAACCGGGAACAGTGAAATAATGAGCTGGATCAAGTTTATGCGTCTTGATCATGACATCTCGGAAAGATTCGAAGACGTCACAAAGTAGAAGAACATCAGTCTTAACGTACACATCAGCATAATCTCCCAAAGATTGGCAATTAAAGTGTCCCCATATGTTTTGAGCGTGTTTATAATCTTCTACGCTGATGTCGCTCTCATTCAATTTATTGTAAAAGTCTTCAATTGATGGTAACTCTGTTTCATTGAACTTTTCTTCATTGTCTATATAATCATATGGAAACACACCTTTTCTGGTAACCAATTTTAATTCCTCATCTTTATAATATTTTGATGTCTCCTGGAATTTGTCCAAAGAAAGAGATTTTACAAGATAGTCCAGGCTTCTAGGCATGAATCTGTAAGAATCTATAAACCTCAGTTTCAGTTTACCAACATGCTTTGTGAAGGATATGTATTTTTCTTCACTATTCGGTATTACCTCAACTTCTCCAGGGGTATTTCCCAATTCTCTAACTATAAAATGTGCGTCATAATTGCTCAAGTTGTGCATTATGACAGGTACAAACGAGGGATTAACGCGTTTTAAATTACAATTATTACACGAAGCTCCTAAGTACGTTCCGGTTATATGGCAGTGGTCTCTAACTTTTATGTTGTTTTCTTTAAATTCGTCTTGGCACATGTAACAGGTTTTAGCTTCAGCCCAATTTTTTTCTTCATCCGATGAGATCCGCATTGGTTTGTTCATCTTATAGATTTCTTGAATTTTTTTAGCAATATTGGAAATATACTCCATGAAGTGATAAGCGGCATTGGCCCCCCTATAAACGTACGGTTTTTTTATTGGGACGTCTACTCCCTCGATCCCTTTAACATATACACAAAATGATATCGGATCGTGCCTCTGATATTTAGTCGTGTTCTTTGACGATTCGTTTATAGGAACTAACATCGATTCAAAGTCAGCATAGATAACAAACGGTACTTTGCTTTGTCGTTCCACATTTGAAAATCTGATAAAGTGATCTTTCGTCGGCAGCTCTATTCTTACTGGTTTATTTTCAGAGCAGTATATCTTGTGTTCTTCAAGTTTCTCGCTAGCTTTTTTTCCATAGAGGTTGTTAAAATGTGTAAAGCAGCGTTTGCAAATCGTCAATTTATGTTCATATTGGCTGAGTTGAGACACAACTAATCTTTCAAAGTTTTTTATGTAAATATAATGCGAAGTCTTATCATCGGATATAAGTAAAAGATCTCGGTGGTCATTCAATTCTGTTTTACAGACTTTCAGTGGATATATTTTTTCTTTTTCATCCAGCCCATAAACATTGATGGAGACATTATTTGTCTTTTCAAAGTTCCTTATTTCGCTTAGAGATGTCGGGAACGAAACGCAACTAAAGTCATATTTATGTTCTAAATTATCATATTTAGTAACGCGTTGAGCATTCTTTTTCACAAATTTTGCTAAAATGGAATACTTGAAACAATAAATATCATTATTCTGTACATTAATGCAAGCTTTCTTTGATTCTATCGATGGCGGAAGAGGAAGATAGGTGCAGCCCCTTAGTGGCAAATATTTGTTGATTCGTAATCTGATTCCATCAACTCCACTCAGCTTCCATCCACTTTTTTTAAATTGAGACTCTTCTGCTTCAGTTATAATTTTGTTAAAACTTTTCTCGATAAATTTGTTAAGATCGCTACCTTTAAACACACATTATTTCGTGTTTGAATGCTTTATCGTCTGATCACCACAGAATTTGTAAAAGTCATTCCAATAGCATTCACTTTCAATGCGCCATGTTCATGTAGTGATCTCGATTTTAAACTAAGAGTCTTAACACTTTCCAGAAACGAGTTAATATCCATAGAATCGAACGATCTGATGAAGAATGATGCCAATCGTTTGAATGCTGTCTCATACCACAAGTCCTGCTTGTCTGGTACAGTGCTAAAATGGCATTCTTTTGTGGCTCAGATATTTTAATTTTTTATCAACGGTTCCTGGGTACATACATTTTCATGTCTTTTACCGTTATAAATATTTGGAAAAACACCCCCACACCTGGTGCAAGTATAAGTCGAATTACCGTTACAAGATTTTTCATGTCTACGAAGGCTCTTCAAATACTCATACGTATTACCGCAAAGGTAACATTTAAACTGACTCATTTTTAAGTGTTAAATTTTAAAATTTCTGAACGAAGATAAATTTAATAATTTATTTATGCACACAACTTACCTTCCGTGAACAAATGGAGAATTATCTACTAGTTTAAAATTAACGGAAACAATTTTTCTATAAAACTTAAATAATATAAAAATATCAATGGCACCAAGAAATTAGGAAATATTTTTAAACTCAGATAGCAGCAACAGCAACAAATCAATGTGTTCTCTTTGAAGTCTGAAGCTAAAATGACAGCAAATACAAATGACAAGTAACTCCTTAACTATCAGCTGTTGCTTACCCCCACCACCTTCCGTTTTACCCCCACTACCTTCAGTTTTACCCCCACTACCTTCCATTTTACCCCCACCACCTTCAATTATACCCCCTCTCCCTCCCCTCCTACCCTTGTAGTGCATCCGAGGATACCCAATTCAAGTTATGGATATCACTCTAATTACGGGTAGAATGAGATGGTCAGAAGTGGTTAAGAGTAATCAGGGAGAGTCGGAGAGGTTCACATGTAAGGAAAAGTCGAGTTTATGTTTATGTCCCTTACATACTCGACTTTTCCTTACATGTGAACCTCTCCGACTCTCCCTGATTACTCTTAACCACTTCTGACCATCTCATTCTACCCGTAATTAGAGTGATATCCATAACTTGAATTGGGTATCCTCGGATGCACTACAAGGGTAGGAGGGGAGGGAGAGGGGGTATAATTGAAGGTGGTGGGGGTAAAAATGGAAGGTAGTGGGGGTAAAACTGAAGGTAGTAGGGGTAAAACGGAAGGTGGTGGGGGTAAGCAACAGCTGATAGTTAAGG
Organism: Piezodorus guildinii; assembly: GCA_023052935.1. Classification (NCBI taxonomy): domain Eukaryota; kingdom Metazoa; phylum Arthropoda; class Insecta; order Hemiptera; family Pentatomidae; genus Piezodorus; species Piezodorus guildinii. The sequence goes on along the minus strand of CM041292.1, from coordinate 211,745,111 downwards.
AGTTACTTGTCATTTGTATTTGCTGTCATTTTAGCTTCAGACTTCAAAGAGAACACATTGATTTGTTGCTGTTGCTGCTATCTGAGTTTAAAAATATTTCCTAATTTCTTGGTGCCATTGATATTTTTATATTATTTAAGTTTTATAGAAAAATTGTTTCCGTTAATTTTAAACTAGTAGATAATTCTCCATTTGTTCACGGAAGGTAAGTTGTGTGCTAAATAAATTATTAAATTTATCTTCGTTCAGAAATTTTAAAATTTAACACTTAAAAATGAGTCAGTTTAAATGTTACCTTTGCGGTAATACGTATGAGTATTTGAAGAGCCTTCGTAGACATGAAAAATCTTGTAACGGTAATTCGACTTATACTTGCACCAGGTGTGGGGGTGTTTTTCCAAATATTTATAACGGTAAAAGACATGAAAATGTATGTACCCAGGAACCGTTGATAAAAAAATTAAAATTATCTGAGCCACAAAAGAATGCCATTTTAGCACTCGTACCAGACAAGCAGGGACTTGTTGAGTATGAGACAGAATTTCAAAACCGATTGGCATCATTCTTCATCAGATCGTTCGATTCTATGGATATTAACTCGTTTCTGGAAAGTGTTAAGAACCTCTTAGTGTATAAAATTCGAGATTCACTACATGAACATGGCGCATTGAAAGTGAACTGCCTATTGGAATGTACTTTTACAAATTCTGTTGGTGATCAGACGGATAAAGCATTCAAAACACGAAATAAATGTGTGTTTAAAGGTAGCGATCTTAACAAATTTATCGAGAAAAGTTTTAACAAAATTATAACTGAAGCAGAAGAGTCTCAATTTAAAAAAAGTGGATGGAAGCTGAGTGGAGTTGATGGAATCAGATTACGAATCAACAAATATTTGCACTAAGGGGCTGCACCTATCTTCCTCTTCCGCCATCGATAGAATCAAAGAAAGCTTGCATTAATGTACAGAATAATGATATTTATTGTTTCAAGTATTCCATTTTAGCAAAATTTGTGAAAAAGAATGCTCAACGCGTTACTAAATATGATAATTTAGAACATAAATATGACTTTAGTTGCGTTTCGTTCCCGACATCTCTAAGCGAAATAAGGAACTTTGAAAAGACAAATAATGTCTCCATCAATGTTTATGGGCTGGATGAAAAAGAAAAAATATATCCACTGAAAGTCTGTAAAACAGAATTGAATGACCACCGAGATCTTTTACTTATATCCGATGATAAGACTTCGCATTATATTTACATAAAAAACTTTGAAAGATTAGTTGTGTCTCAACTCAGCCAATATGAACATAAATTGACGATTTGCAAACGCTGCTTTACACATTTTAACAACCTCTATGGAAAAAAAGCTAGCGAGAAACTTGAAGAACACAAGATATACTGCTCTGAAAATAAACCAGTAAGAATAGAGCTGCCGACGAAAGATCACTTTATCAGATTTTCAAATGTGGAACGACAAAGCAAAGTACCGTTTGTTATCTATGCTGACTTTGAATCGATGTTAGTTCCTATAAACGAATCGTCAAAGAACACGACTAAATATCAGAGGCACGATCCGATATCATTTTGTGTATATGTTAAAGGGATCGAGGGAGTAGACGTCCCAATAAAAAAACCGTACGTTTATAGGGGGGCCAATGCCGCTTATCACTTCATGGAGTATATTTCCAATATTGCTAAAAAAATTCAAGAAATCTATAAGATGAACAAACCAATGCGGATCTCATCGGATGAAGAAAAAAATTGGGCTGAAGCTAAAACCTGTTACATGTGCCAAGACGAATTTAAAGAAAACAACATAAAAGTTAGAGACCACTGCCATATAACCGGAACGTACTTAGGAGCTTCGTGTAATAATTGTAATTTAAAACGCGTTAATCCCTCGTTTGTACCTGTCATAATGCACAACTTGAGCAATTATGACGCACATTTTATAGTTAGAGAATTGGGAAATACCCCTGGAGAAGTTGAGGTAATACGAATAGTGAAGAAAAATACATATCCTTCACAAAGCATGTTGGTAAACTGAAACTGAGGTTTATAGATTCTTACAGATTCATGCCTAGAAGCCTGGACTATCTTGTAAAATCTCTTTCTTTGGACAAATTCCAGGAGACATCAAAATATTATAAAGATGAGGAATTAAAATTGGTTACCAGAAAAGGTGTGTTTCCATATGATTATATAGACAATGAAGAAAAGTTCAATGAAACAGAGTTACCATCAATTGAAGACTTTTACAATAAATTGAATGAGAGCGACATCAGCGTAGAAGATTATAAACACGCTCAAAACATATGGGGACACTTTAATTGCCAATCTTTGGGAGATTATGCTGATGTGTACGTTAAGACTGATGTTCTTCTACTTTGTGACGTCTTCGAATCTTTCCGAGATGTCATGATCAAGACGCATAAACTTGATCCAGCTCATTATTTCACTGTTCCCGGTTTGACCTTTGATGCCATGTTAAAATATACAAAAATGAATATAGAGCTATTACAGGATTATGATATGGTTTTAATGATAGAACACGGTATTCGTGGAGGTTTGTGTCAGGTATCACACAGGTATGCAGAAGCGAATAATAAGTACATGAGTAATTTTAATCCAAACGAAGAATCGAGTTATATAATTTATTTAGATGCTAATAACCTTTATGGACAAGCGATGAGCATGTATTTACCATACGGAGGATTTGAATGGGTTAAAAATCCGGAACGTATAAACATATCCAAGCTTAAGGATGATGACGAAATTGGTTACATATTTGAAATTGACGTCAGTTATCCTCAAGAACTTCATCATTACCATGATGATTTACCGTTCTTACCTGAAGCGATGATACCACCGGGAGCAAAAGCTAATTCAAAAAAATTAATAACACATTTTGGAAAAAGAAATCGCTACGTCTTACATTATAAAAATTTGATTCAAGCTCTACAGCATGGGCTAAAATTGGAAAACATTCACCGTGTTCTAAAGTTTGACCAAGCAACCATGGCTACGATCGTATAGAGAATACAATACTGAGCTAAGGAAAGGAGCATCCAACGATTTTGAAAAAGATTTTTATAAGTTGCTTAACAATGCAGTTTTCGGTAAAACGATGGAAAATATCAGGAACCGCCATAATATTCAACTAGTAACTGACAGTAAAAAGTTGATGAAACTTGTTGCTAAACCAAATTTCATTGACCGTACAATCTACAATGAGAATATGTGGCTGTTCACATGGAAAAATCGAAAGTCTTGTTTAATAAACCTATATACATAGGAATGTGTATTTTAGACTTATCAAAAACTGTAATGTATCAATTTCATTATGACATAATGATGACAAAATATTCTGGAAAAACCTTGAAGATGATGTATACCGATACAGATTCCTTTATTTATAGGGTCTTAACAGATGATGCCTATGAAGATATGAAAAAAATTAATCAATATTTTGACTTCTCAGACTATCCTGAAACACATTTATGTTATTCTAAAGAAAATAAAAAAAAGTTAGGAAAGTTCAAAGATGAGCTCAATTCCAAAATAATTTTAAAGTATGTGGGATTAAGAGCGAAAATGTACGCTATTATGACGGAAAACGATGTAAAAAAGCGTGCTAAAGGCGTAAAAACATCTTCGTTAAAAAAATATATTAGTTTTAAGGATTATGAAAAAGTATTATTTCAAAATGAAATTATGCATACGCCAATGAAAATGATACAATCTAAGCTCCATAATATTTTTAGTTCCGAAATAAATAAGGTTTCTCTGTCACCTTTTGATGATAAAAGACACATACAAGAAGACGGAATCAATACTTTGGCTTATGGGCATTATAAATTAAATGAATTGAAATAATATAAAGAGTTTTTTTTTTTAATAATAAGAAACAAAAAGCGAGTTTACAAGCATTTTAGTTTGTATTTAGCGTTTTGTGAAAAAAATAAAATAAAAAATGGTGGTTTATGGATTGGCAATATGTTTGTTCTGTAATGATCTTGGAAGATTTTGGCTCTCTTAAAATTAATTAAGCATTCGCAGCAAGGCAGCCATTTCATTTATCATAATGTCTCGAAAGAGAAATGTACACAGTATCAAAACTAAGGCTTTATCTGTATGAGTAAATGAAAAATTGTTTAAATCTATTCACCATGAATGAATGGGGTCACTGTCACGGTTTGAACACCTATAAACCCTGGATGAAGGTCAATGGCATGGTTTGAACACCTGTAAACCTGAATGTGTGAGTGAATGTGAGGTGAATAGAATAACCCAGCAAAGTTTATTCCATGCTCATATTTCTCTTTCAAATACACAAAGAAAAAAATGATAAAAGAATGAAAATTGCTGTTTAGTATTTAAGATTAAATGGTTTTAAATATTGCCACACCGTGCCGACCATCCTAACAGGAAAGAATTTTTATTTTCAGGTGTAAAATTAAATTTAAATACATTTAATAATGGTAAATTAACAAAAAAAATTAAAAAAAAAAAAAAAAAGATGATTTTATTTGTTATAATCATAAATTTTATTTAATTCTTGATTGCGTTAGAAGATTATATCTTATGTTTTCATGAATTCTGATTTTTATTAAGCTTTAATTTTTCGTTTAATTTGTATACATTTTATAGTAAAAATTACGTTGTAAAATAAAAAATAAATAAAAACCTCTTCGATGTACCTTTACCTTGACGGGGTGAAGAGGCTTAAGGCTTAATGCCGAACTAAAAAAGGTACAAAACTTTGTTTACTAATAATGCTGATAACTAAAATTAATAAAATGTTTACGATGTACTATGCAATGCAAATGTTTAGATGCAGAGAAGATAAGGAAGTTGTTTCGATGGAATTAACGTTATCATTGTTTATTTCTTTAGATAGAACTCCGGATTATAGCGAAGTTAGGTATAAGACCGAAGATGGCCGGGAGTAGCCGAACGGTCCCGAAGACATCGTTAAGACAATTGTGAGTGCAATCACAGATCAGAATTATTAATTACAAGTAAATAATGCTTGGGAATGGTATTAAACGATCTGATAAGGCGCGAAAACAATTTAAAATGTTGAAATTATTATGTTTAAACAAAATAAATATCCGTCCGAAGTAGATAAAAGTTTTATATTATTGTTTATTTGTACATTAATAAATTCTCAGTACAATGTTGATGTTTACGTCTTAAATTGAGCTTGTTTACTATTAAATGTTTAGGGATTTACTATACTAAGAGATAAAACGTACAAGGTCCGCATTATATTTATATATATACTTAAGAGGGTAATGGTTCAGAGTCTCAGAGCTTAAGGAATATTTATACTTTAAGCAATTATCAGTACAAAGTTGATATTGACGTCTTAAATTTATCTTGTTTACGATTAAATCTTTAGGGATTTACTATACTAAGAGATAAAACGTACAAGGTCCGCATTATATTTATATATATACTTAAGAGGAGAAAAAGTCTCAGAGCTTAAGGAACCTTTTATCGCTATTTAAATAGTAGGATTAAGGACCAAAGTTCACAGCTGTATAGGATTAAGAAGCCCTATAACGATGTTTATATTAAAGCCACTAAGAAGGTTCAAAGTCCATGTTTACGTTAAAGCTTAAGGAACTTTTTATCGCTACTTAAAATGTAGGATTAAGGATCAAAGTTCACAGCTGTATAGGATTAAGAAGCCCTATAACGATGTTTATATTAAAGCCACTAAGAAGGTTCAAAGTCCATGTTTACGTTAAAGCTTAAGGAACTTTTTATCGCTACTTAAAATGTAGGATTAAGGATCAAAGTTCAAAGCTGTATAGGATTAAGAAGCAGTATTACGATGTTTATATTGAAGCCGTTAAGAGGGTTCAAAGTCCATATTTACGTTTCACTTATCAACATGCTTAAACATGATACCAACCTGTTTGTACATGTTCATACCTGTTTGAATTATAGCAATGTTGGCTTCATCAAAACAAAATGGCTGCTGAAAAACTTACATAAAAAAAAAGTATTGAATAGATAACGTAAAAAATTCCGGAGAGATGCACTCTGGTGGACACATTACGAAGTAGAGTGGGTGCTGCGCTCTTGCGGATTCTTCAGAAATTGAGTGTGTTCTGCGACTATGTAAGGAGAAAATAAAAGTAAACAAACAGTGAAAATGTTAATATTGAACATGCTTCTGAATTTGTAAACAAAGATGAAGTTTCAGAACATAAAGTAAGCATATACGAAGCTAAAATTTAAACATTGGAAAGGTTTTGTAACAGTAAGGGACGTTTCCGAAAATGTAAACAATGGGGAGGTTATGTAACAATTTGTAAGGTTGAGGAAAATGTAAACATTGGGAAGGTTATGTAACAGTTAGGAAGGTTTCAGAAAATGTAATCATAAGGAAGGTTATGTGACGGTTAGGAAGGTTTCAGAAAATGTAAATAATGGGAAGGTTATGTAACAGTTAGGGAGCTTTCAAAAATGTAAACAATGGGAAGGTTATGTAATAGTTAGGGAGGTTGGAAAAATGTAAACAATAGGAAGGTTGCAGAAAATGTAAATAATGGGAAGGTTATGTAGCAGTTAGGGAGGTTTCAAAAATGTAAACAATAGGAAGGTTGATGAAAATGTAAACATTGGGAAGGTTATGCAACAGTTAGGGAGGTTTCAAACATGTAAACAATAGGAAGGTTATGTGTCAGTTAGGAAGGTTATGTAACAGTAAGGGGGTTGCAAAAATGTAAACATTAAGAAGGTTATATTTCAGTTAATGAGGGGGAGGGGGGGGGTCACGTGACTGAAAAGTGGGTAGCTGAATGGTTAAGTTTATGTCTTTGTGGGCCACGTGGCTAAAAAGGGGCGTGGCTTAGTGGTTTAGGTAAGGTTGATAGAGGGTCAGGTGACTAAAAAGAGGCGTGGCCACGTGGTTTAGGTTAGGTTGATGGCGCGAACCATAGTAGTTAAGGTTAGGTCGTGATGACGTCATAATTATTTATTTGGTATTGTATGGCCATAACAAGGTTCCTTTGTTTATATTTTAAAAGAAAATCGAATATTTAATCGATAAATTAAACTGACAATATGAAGTTAAGTTGGATTGACTAGATCACGAACGACAGGTAGATCGCGAACGATCGTTCAATAAAGGCCAGTTTTGGCGGGAAACCATGGGCGCCGCCATCTTGCACCGAAGCCCTGTGCCAGAACCGGTATATTCTATCTACTGAGACAGTCTGAGCCCGCTTCTGTTTACGGTGTTTATGGATGAGATCCATAAAATTTGTAAAAGGCGAACTGCCCGAACAGTGCTTGGTAAGTGGAACATGAGGACGATACTGAGCCAGTCCGTTATACGCTGATGATATCGTCCTTATTTGTGATACGAAAGACAAACTACAGCAAGCTCTAATAGAATGGCAGGAAGAACTTCAGCGAAAGGGAATGACCATAAATGTCTCCAAGAGCAAGATACTGGTCCTGTCCCGAGATGAGGAGGAGACTGTGGAGGTGATTTGTAACGGCGAGGTTCTCGAAGTAGTTGAAAACTTTCTCTACTTAGGCTGCAATATAAATAGGCAGGGAAAAATAGATTACAAAATTACAAACAGGATTGCTAAAGCAAATCAAATCTATTACAGTATATGCAATAGTATTGTTGGCCATCGAGATGTGGGGCTAGAGACGAAGCTCCACATTTACAAATCTGTATACCTCCCCACTCTTACCTACGGGAGCGAGAGCTAGGTAATGCTGGACAAACAAATAAGCCGAATTACTGCAGCTGAAATGAGGTATTTACGTAGGGTCGCAGGAAAAACGAGGAGAGACCGCGTAAGAAATGAAGGAATTAGAGCGGAGCTGAAAATTCCTGCGCTGAAAACCATCCCCGAGAAGCGACAGCTAAAATGGTTCGGCCATGTTTGTCGAATGAATGAGGACCGCGAACCCAGAAAAGTGTTGGAAGCTCGACCCACTGGAAAAAGGCCGCGCGGAAGGCCTAGGATTTTGTATGACGGATATATCCAGAAGATCGGAGGGAAAAGATTGCAGGAACTTAAACATAATCTATTGTCCTGACCGTGCAGTTTGCTATGAAAACGCGAATACTGAGTTCGTATGTGTTGGTCAACTGTAGGTTGTTTTAAGCCCGTATGTGGATTATTGTTTATTTGTTATTAAAATGAATGCAGTTTTTGTATGTGAGTTATTTTTTGCGGAACCATAAATCTGAGAGACTTAAGTCCATATGGGTTTAACCAGGTATTTATATGTGTTTCGGGTTCCCGAAAAGATAAATTAATGTAACTCCACACCAGAGCGCCCCCAGCGGTCGAGAAGGGAAACTGTATGTGGTAGGTCCTGGCTGGTTGTGCCAGACAGTTGGATCCAGTTCTTTCTCCAGTTTTGGTATCTTGCTACATCTCAACCAACATAAAGTAGTACAATTTAGAAGACCCCCTTCCCAAAGGGGAGGAGGAGAGAGGAAGCAGAACATTTACAATTTACTAACCCAGTCCTGAACACCTGGCCATTAAATTAAATATGTACCAGTTTTCTTTATAATATAATTAGCTTTATCCCCATTATGTGTTTCTTTTATCTAGGTCCAGCCTTCTTTCATGTAGTTACAATTTTCATGCAGTCCACTTATACACTACTAAAATGAGTGATAATCTTGACATTTAGTTGAAGGTAATTACTCTAAACAATATGTATTCAATTTCTATCTATCGGTTTTAAAGATAGGAACAGGTGAGATTATAGTACTGTCAGTCGCTGGTTGAGAATCTTTCTTTTTATCTTGACATGTGGGTCCCAATTTGCCCTTCGGTCGGGTGTTAGCACTAGGTTAAGTTGGTTTGCAGAATTTATTTGTCGCCGATAAAAATTATTAGACACGTCAAAAAGAAGTGATCAAGATAAAAAGATGAATTATCCAAAATTTTATGTTTGTATTGTGTCTCATGAAATGTCCGTTTTCAAGGTAAAGGATTTTTGTTAAAAATACGAAATGAAAACAAGATAATTTTATTCCAAATATTAACCATCTTTTTCTACACATTTTCCCCAACGTGACACCAACTTTTTTATCCCCGCACTGAATAACTCTGAGCTTTGAAATGAAACGAAATCTGAAAACGCACTTTTCACTTGATCATCATTTTCAAAAAGTTTTCCTTTGACGAAGTTGTCTAAATTCCTGAACAGGTGGTAATCTGTTGGAGACAAGTCGGGAGAATATGGTGGGTGCAGAAGAACTTCGTAGCCCAGTACTTTCAATTTTTGCACGGTATGTTTTGAAACATGGGGTCTTGCTGCCGCTCAGTGAGATCATGTATCGAGCTTTTTCGAATGGTCCGTTCATTAACAATCCCTTCCCCAAACGCCTTGCAAATATTTCTAGCGGCCTCAGCTGCTGAATGGCCGAGTTTAAACTCGAACAAAAATATTACTCGAAAATCGCGTGTTTCCATGTTCATATTTGGAGTTATACTAAAAAGTGGGTAATTGATTGGGACGCTAATGTTTATAATACAAAGGTAGAGGATTAGTAACTGTTTACTTTATATATGTAAATATTCGGAAGAAAACAAGAGAGACCTGCAAAATCCTTTTTGTATTTCAGAAACTATAAAAACGAACATTTAATGTGAAACAACCCAATACTTTAGAATAATAAGAATCTGTCATATACACCCAATAATAAAAAATGACCGTATATCGGCTTATTTACGAAACTTAATGTGAATAGATACCGGAAAAATATTTTTAATATAACAATAACCAACGAAACGCAACTTAAATGTTGAGAGTAACTTCAAAACCGATAACACCTATTTCGGCTACATCATCACATATTGTACAAACACCATAACCTACAGCTTTAATAAAAAATACTTGGGACTATTCTGTTTTCCGGCCTCCGATAATATATCGGTAACCGTTACTACACGATACAAATACTACTACTTGTTAATTCTATTTAAAAATAAAAGGATAACTTCTAATTTGCGAATTTGAAGTCTTGAGCCGTGAAGTCCTTGATGTTTGTAAAAATTGTTTAAACAAATCCTGTCCAAAGTTTCTCTTCTTCCACTTGAATTCGCAAAGGTATATGAGGGGTTGATGCATTCTACAACTAACCTTGTGCCTTTTTGCTAATGCCCAAATACTCTCTACTATATGTTGTGTGAGCACCAGAATACGAAATGTATGGAATGGTTGAAGGTTGAATGATTATAACCTTCCTATTTTACAACGTCCTCTTCTCATACCTACCAATTATGGATACAAAAAAGAAAACTTGATAAAATCTGGAAGATTCAATTTTCGAGTAAAAAAAAAAAACTATTAGAATTTATATCTTGGATTCCGCTCATCAGGAAAAGGCCCCGTCTGGGATTCCTTTAGCAAGTTGTAAATATTTTAAATAGTCATGATTGTGTCCATGATGTTAATTTATTTCTCAATTATTTATTTCATTTATTTGTATTTATCTCAATTATAGGCTGTTTTATATATATATATATATATATATATATATATTCTATTCTATGTAATTTGACTTTATTATTGTTGTATGTATATATTGTGTGAATGTGGTCTCATATCACTGTTACTAACGTTCATTTAGAAACAAATTGTAAACCTCAATAAACATATATTATATTCCAAAACAAAAAAGAATATATATATATATATATATATATATATATATATATATATATATATATAAATATATATGTTAGATTATGTTTTAGAAACTATAATCTCACAAAAAAAATAAAATGAAACCGGTTAAAAAAAAATGATATATTTTTCCTTTAACCATCGTCCACGTGACACAAGATCTCTCCAGCTTCTTACAAAAAAAAAAAAAAAAATCACACACTACTTTCACTTACCTCCGTTGTTAAAATAAATTTAAGAATTTTCGAATACATTTAAAGATACAAATAAATTGTTAAAGAATTAATTATTTTGAATTTTAATAGAAATATGTTTTATTAAATAACCTGTTATATTTTTATCTACAACAATCAGTTAGTTTTATCGGCTTTTCGGTTAAAAACAATCGATGCATATTTTCTTATAATCATCGTCCACGTGGACAGAAGGTCTCTCTAGCTTTTTACCAAAAAAAAAATAAAAAATGGTAAAACAGCAAAAGGATGAAGGATGGAGAGGCGTTGGAAGTACAAACTATCCATCTTAGTATAAATCTCTAGTTGGGCTCGTTTTTGCTCGACAGAAGTTTATTCTCATCCTCAAGCCCGACCATGATTTATTCCTTCCCGCCCTTTTCCCTTTAGCCGTGGCATTGTCGCAAAGGATCCGAGAGTAAAAAGTCCTGGAAGAGGCCGTCGGGTGGGAACAGCGCTTCCTTCCTTCTAAACAGTTTAGCCACTCAAGAACAACTGGAGTTTGTTCCCACATTGTCTGAGCTAAGATATTTCTGAACTTGTAGGAAGGAATGGAATTATATTGTTTGCTATTGGTTTTTTTTCTTCTTTTTTTATTAACATTTCATTTTTTATTGGTTGATTTCAGTAAAGTTTAAAATAAAAATTATAATATTTTTAATCATTTTTTACTTTCACTTACCTGTATATAATATCTAGTAAGGGAAAGTATTGGGATCGTGAAAATTTTCCTATTCCAGTTTTCAACGGAAATACACGTTTTAGGGTCCCCTGAGTCTAAATAACCAAGTCCTGCAAAAAGGTCTGTGTGTGTGTGTGTGTTTAGTAAATCCCAGGCGAAAACGAAAAGTCCTATGAAACTGAAATTTCTTATTTAAAACAACGATACGCTCGAGATGTTACAGAAACTGTTCCACCAATATCAGCTGACCGGAAGATCTACTTTACACCATGCATTTTGCACCTATTTACGATTTTCTCAAAAGCTAACTTTATAAATCGATGTAAAATTTGATGGGCTTTGATAATAGTCTGACAGGGTTTAAATGCCGATATTTTTTATTTTCTTCCCCTTAAGTACTTTTAATTTTATAGAGTTCAAAAAAGTTTGCAACATCATCTTATTAGCATTGATAAATAACGAGTAAATATGTAAGTTGAGCGAATTTGATAAACAACTAAAGTAGAAAATTTCAAAAATATTTGTTTATGCAATTTTTGTATTTTTAAACACAAGATTAGTAATATAGATGTATCATATACCGTTGGAATGCAAAAAAATTTAGAAAAAATATTATTCAATATACAGAATTTTAATGATTAATAGAGAATGATGAAAAGCCGATAATACTAACTGAGTTTTGTAGATAAAAATATAATAAATTATTTAATAAAACACATGTTTCTATTGAAATTCAAAAGAATTAATTTTTTAGCAATTAATTTGTGTCTTTAAATGTATTTAAAATTTCTTAAATTGATTTCAACAGCGGAGGTAAGTGAAAGTCGTGTGTTGCGCGCACCAGATTTTTTTAGTCGTCAAATCAAATTTTTATGATTATACGACTCATATATATCGTTTACTGTCATCGATACAACACTGCATTTATTGCGCTGTAAAATAAGTAGAATTTGCAATAATTTAATTTAATTCTTTTTGTGTTTATAAAATCATATTTACTTGGTGAATAATGTTTACATATTATAAAAAGGGATTAGTTAAGTAATTTAGTAAGGGGCTGTAATGCATCTGTATCAACAGAGATTCCTCATCTTTAAGTGGTATTTTACTTCCTCGAAATGAAAGGAGAGAAAATTCATTTTCGTCATTCAATGATTTTTTATTTCCGAAAAAGAAAAATCCACTGCAGAGACAGATAACAAAACTTCCAGTGAGTATAGCAACGATGCCTTATTAGGAAGTACCTAGTTTGCAAGGTTCGGAACCGGATATTTTGACTTGGAAGACCCGAAGTGCTCGAGTCGTCTTTCAACTGTTGATCATGACCATATTCAAGCCTCATTGATCAAAAGTAATAAATTGTTGATTAAATAACCAAATCATATAATTGATAAAAGAATTTACAAGAATTCGAAGTTTTTATTGAAATCAACAGTAAAAAAACACACGAACTTATATTAAAAACAAAAAAAGGCAGTTTTGATTAATAAAAATACAAATATGTGTGTCTGGCCAAAAGAGTACATCTCAAAAACGTTTAATAATAATAATAAATTCCTTATTTATTTTGGGACAACACCCTATAGTAAGTATAATATATATAACTATAATAATAATAGGCTTACCGAACCCGAAGGTTCGATGCCGATACCACCATATTTCGTCTACACAGACTCGTTAAATGTTCTCCGTTCAAGCCCAAGCCCCCAAGATCAGCCTTAACGCAATCCTCACATCGACGTTTCGGCCTACCTTTCGGACGCCAACCAGTCGGATCAGCAAATACCTACTTTCTCGGAATCCGATCCTCACAGAGCCCAACAATTTTACTCACCCATTTGAGTCTCCGCGATGCTATCAATTCAATTATTTTCACAGGATACAAGTTCTGCAATTCCGCGTTGTGCAACCTCCTAAACTTTCCATTGCCCCCATCCCTCCTCGGACCAAATATTTTACGCAGCACCTTATTTTCGAAAACCTTAAGCCGTTGTTCATCCTTCAAAGCAAGCGGCCACGTTTCACATCCGTAAAGAACCTTTGGAAGAATAATAGTTTTATAAATTCTAACCTTTAAGTTTCAGATAGAAGCTGCGAGCTAAGTAACTTAGCAACTGAATAATAACACGCATTTCCCACCTTTAAGGGGACTTTATTTCTTCCTGGTCTTCATTTTTTCTTGTTATCATTGAACCTAAATACTTGAATTTCTCTACGTTTTATAACTATAGAGTAAATAAATAAAAATGGAATAGGCTAATAAAAATTAATATATATATATATATATATATATATATATATATATATATATATGTATGTATTACATAATAACTTATAATATATAGCTTCTAATAATAACTTTTTTTTTTAAATACAGCAAAAAAGTATAACAAAAAATTACAGGCAAGCATACAGTTTTAATATAAAAAGGAAGTTATACAATATAGAATACTAAAAAAAAAAAAAAAAAAAAAAAAAAAAAAAAAAAAAAAAAAAAAAAAAAAAAAAAAAAAAAAAAAAAGGAAAAAAATGAAAAGCGTTTGTATTTGTTTTACTTTCTGATTTTGGTTGATATATTAAAACCAGCTTTAGTGTATTTTATGGGTCCGGTAACTATTTACATGTGTTTCTTTTTTATATGTAAATTCTATTTTTTAACGAAGGCTTGATATGATTTTATATACCATTTGCGAACAAGTTTATTTATATACTACTTATGGTCTGACCCCCTCTACAATTCGTCCAGATGATGACCCACATTAGGATCGAAACGCTGGCAGGCAATAAATAGTTAAAACTAGTCAACTGTTTCATTTAGTAACTACCATCCTGACTATTTTATTTTGTTTCGTTTGAACCATCTAAGGACCATGGTGCCTGTTTATCTGTCGTCTTCTACTTTTGGCGTGCTAGGTGGTTGCTTTCCTGCCTATACCTGTACCTTTCCTGTTGGCCCAGTATTCTTTCATTTTTTCTGCTGAACTCTACCTTACGTTCTTCGGACCATTTGTTGGATGTGTTGTGCTGAACCTCTGCATGACTTGAACATAGGCCTTGTTTAAATAGTCAAGGGTAGCTAATTCTGTCATTGATAATATCTTGCTCAATATTAAGTTCTTCAAGATCCCTCTCAGCTAGTTTGATCCCCTGTTGGTCACATCTTATGGGACAGCCTGTGATGGTCCATTCCGTTCAGATGCCATCTGTGAGGTTTTCCAGGAGATGGTAGAGTTCACAATTTGGTTTATACCATTGCCTTCCATCTGGTAAAATTCTTGGACCAATGCTATCGCAAGAATGTCCTTTCTTGTACTTCGAGTGCTCTTAGCGTATAGTTTGTTTATTCATTTAACGTCAATATGGTAGTCTTAAATTTTGCCAATCCATGTTTAATTAGAATAGGGATCTTTAACGCCTATCAGACATCGCAGAGGTTCGCGACCACCTCCTTACGTCCTCTCCGAAAGACGGAATAATTATGGATTGTGCCTAGGACTACCTGCAGGTTTGAACCCGCGATCTTGGGCATATAAGGCTGTTATGCAAGGTTCTACACCACAGGTGACCCCTACATGATTGTTCCTTTACTAGCTTATTTTATAGTACGAAACAGTTATAAAGTATTAAACTATTGGACGTAAATGACCATCCCCTTCAGTAATCAATAAATAATTAGATATATTCCATAGCTAGTACCTGATTTATTGTAAGCTACAGATAATCTGCGATGCAACATAAATCGATAAAGAAATGCTGAAGCTAAATTCAGAACGAAATAAATTGCTGAGGAGAGGTTTGAGGCCATGACAAGACCTAATAGCTGGTTGTCATGATCAAATATCATGTTTTTAAGCAACAAATTGACTACATTTTATGTCAAAGTGCTTTATTTGCCATGTCGATAACTATTAACATTTTTTTTTAACAAAGTGTTCATTTTATTTGTACACGAATAAACGTTTAGGTTTGCTGTAATTAAATAAACAATTAAAAGATAACCATGACTAGTTTAACCGTAGTTCAACTCTGTGTAAAGGAAAGTGAAATATCACCATTACTACTTTTTTTTTTTTTTTTTTTACACATTTTTCTTTATCTCAAAAAAAAAAAACTGAGTTATAGGCGTATTTTTGTGTAAAATTTCTCATTATTCACGGTTTTCGGTTAAAAAAAAACAATATTTTTTTTTATCTATATCTTCAAAAATAACTGAGTTATTGAATTAAATCACCTTTAATCGGCCACCATTTAAATAATTACCATCTGATATCAATGTCTAAAATCATCCATGCATGACCCAGTATTTCGGTGGCAAATTTAAAAAAAAATGTGCCAGTAGTTTCGGAAAATACCGCGGACGGCGGACGAACAGATTTTTCTTTTTATTCGTTATTCGTATTCTAGGTTTCTTGAAATGTAAGCCCTCAAATTTTGAGTGGGGAGATTTTTTTTTTTTTTTTTTTCGTAGATTTCAAAGGTTCATTATAGAAAATTATGATTATTATCATTGAAATAATTATATAATAATAATGTTTTTTTTACCTTAAATAGATGATTACGGAGATATTAAAATTTGAATAAATATAACTAGATTATAGAACAAGACAATACTGAAGCCAATCTGGACCTACAGACTGAACTGTGGGGAACAGCTAAACGTTTTAACATCAAACGCATTCAATCCTTTCAATCCAAAGTCCTCCGAACAATAGTAAATGCTCCTTATTATGTCTCCAACTATACCTTACACCACGACCTTAATGTTCCATTTATTTCAGACCTGATTCCATCCAAATTTTCCAAATTACACCAGAACATCATCCTAATCCTCAAGCACAATCCCTATCCAGCTCCACTCATCCATACAACCCACCTAGAAGGTTGAAACGGCAGTGGCCCCGAGATGTTTTGTGAATACATTTGCTGGAGTTCTGACACTGGTTAAATTCTCCTCTCATGTGCGGTGACTTAGCTTCCGCTGGCTCTCACCAGTGATACGGCTGATCCTTTGGACTCTGCTACATAAGTATGAATGTGACATGTTTTGTTTTTTTATTTGTCAACTTCATTTATTTGTATTTATGTTGTCTACAAATTTTCTTATTGTATACGTTTATTTATTGTTTATTTATTACTTTCACTTACTATATATAGTAAGGGGAAGTATTGTGATCGTGAAAATTTTCGAATTCCAGTTTTCAACGGAAATACACTTTTTAGGGTCCCCTGAGTCCAAATAACCAAGTCCCGCAAAAAGGTCTGTGTGTGTGTGTGTGTGTGTGTGTCTGTGTCTGTGTGTGTGTGTGGTAACTCCCGGGCGGAAACGGTAAGCCCTATGAAACTGGAATTTCACATTTGAGACAACTATACGCTCGAGACGTGACAAAACTTTTTTCATCAAAATGAGCCTACCAGAAGAGGCACTTTATACCATGCATTTTGCACCTTTTTTCAATTTTCTCGAAAACGGTTCCGACGATTTTGATTAAACTCGCTATATCGATGTAAAAATTAATGGGCTTTAATATCATGTAGGTTTTATTTGGATAAAAATGGTCTGACAGGCCTTAAATGCCGATATTTTAAATTGTCTTCCCCTAAAGTACCTTTAATTTTGTAGATTCAATAATAATAACTAGATTATCTTGTTAACGCTGATGAAAAACCGGTAAATATATAAATTGAATAAATTCGATACCCAACTAAAGGAGAAAACAGAAAAAATATTTTTTTAATGCAATTTTTCGTTTTTGAACATAAGAACAGAATATACATGTATGACATACTGTTGGAAAGCTAAAGATTTTAGAAAAAATATCATCTCATTCACAAGATTTTAAAAGTTAATAGAGAGTGATGAAATGAACATAAAACTAACTGATTATTTTAGATAATAATATAATAGATTTTTTAATGAAACACATGTTTTTATAGAAATTTAATTTAATTAATTCCTTAATAGTTTCACGTATTTTTATCTTTAACTGTATTTGAAAATTCTTTCATTGATTTTAAAAATGGAGGTAAGTGAAAGTCGTGTGTTGCCCGCACCAGATTTTTTTATTTTATTTTATGTAATTTGACTTTCCCTTTGTTTATATTGTAAATATTGTATGAATGAGATCCTGTACTTATTGTTCAATAATATGACTTGTTATTACTGTCTATTACTAAAAAAAAAAAAAAAAAAAAAAAAAAAAAAAAAAAAAAAAAAAAAAAAAAAAAAAAAGAATGTATATGTATGTATGTATATATATATATATATATATATATATATATATATATATATATATATATATATAGTATATAATATATATATATATATATATATTATATATATATAATACATGTACATATATATATATATATATATATATATATATATATATATATATATATATATAGTACATATATTATAAAACGCTTTATATATGTAAAAAGAGTAAAGAGATAACCCTTAACGTTAAGTGATGGGAGAAAGAAGACGGAGCCCCGTAGCCCGGAAGGGGTTGAGATTGATCGGCCCCTTCCTCCCGATTCGTATGCACCGTCGGTTTATGCTTTTAAAATTACCGCCATTTGTGTGTCTGGGCTGGTCTCGGATCCATCGCGGCACCATCCCTAAATTATTCATCCGGCCTCCTCCTTTTTAGACTCAGTATAACTTAGCGTTTTCGCCGTTTATTGTACCGTTTCTCTTTATTCTCTGCAATGTTAGCCTTTCAAGAGCAAAGTAATTGACTATGAAGATACTTTATTAAGTAGAGAATTCCTAGAACAAAAAAAATAGACGTTATATCGGATAAATGTTTACTTTATTGGAGCGATAATTTCTAAAAGGTACTACTCCATACCCAAGGTACTAACTTCATATCTAAGATACTACTTCATACCTTAGATAATACTCAATACCCACGGTTCTGTCCGTACCCAAGGGATTACTTGATTCTTTAGGTACCTTCTCTATGTTCCTTCCTAATTCCTTACCAAACGTACTACTCCATATCCAAAGTACTATGCCATACCCAGGATACTACACTATACCAAAGGTACTATTTCATACCCATGTTACTACTCCATACCCAAGTTACCACTCCATACTCGGGATACTACTCCATACCCAATGTACTACTCCATATCTAGAGTACTAGTCCATATCCAGAGTACTACACCATACCCAGAGTACCAATCCATACCCAAGGTACTAACTTCATACCTAAGATACTACTTCATACCCCAGATAATACTCCATACCCACGGTACTATCCGTACCCAAGGGATTACTCGATTCTCTAGGTACCTTCCCTATGTTCCTTCCTAATTCCTTACCCAACGTACTACTCCATATCCAAAATACTATTCCATACCCAGGATACTACACTATACCAAAGGTACTATTTCATACCCACGTTACTACTCCATACCAAAGTTACCACTCCATGCTCGGGATACTACTCGATACCCAATCTACTACTCCATACCCAAGGTATTTAATATCCAGGGTACAACTCCATATTCAAAGTACTACTTCATTTAAAGACTCATTTATATTTATATAACAATAACAAGGTCTATCTAGACATACGGAGTTGAGCTTTGGGGCTCTACTAAACCACCAAACTCTTCCCGTATTGAATCCTTACCATCCAAAATCCTTAACGATCCTTACTTTACCACGAATGTAATCATCCACAAAGACATAAATGTTCCATATGTTGATGATGTTTACCATACTGGGTATTACTCCTTCCATGAAAAATTCCACTCCCACTGTAATCCATTAGTTGCAATCCTTGTTTCCTCTACAATTCCTGATAACCCAACGAGGTATCTAAAAAGAAGATGGCCTCGAGACCTTCTTGTTTAGAATCACTACTAAAGAGTGCTGCCAACGGGCAGTTTCTCTTCATGTTATGTTTTTTCATGTATTTTATCATAAATCAGATAAAGAAATTCCAGTCTCTGACCCTTGAGTACACATAGAGTTCGTTTTGTTTTTAGGCCAACGGCCATAATATGATAAGGCCGAGAAAGGCACTCCTGGTTTTTCTCCCATTTTCGAGTATAAACTTTAAAGAAACTAGCTGCGCCCCAGGAGGGTCTCCATACCGCGGGATCGCCTCACGGTTTTATTGCCGGCGTCCGCCTAGATCGATATTTGTATAGCTGAGGCTTATTCCACAAACAGGCTCAGGTGTGAAGGGTATCTGAACAGAACCGCCCCTTGCAAGGCTATCGTCTCTCTCATTGTCTAAAATACCTGTGACCCAGCAACCTCTAGATTCAGACATTATTCTGCAGGAAAAGATTGCTAAGATTTCTTTTGCATTCCATTAGTTGATCCCAAGTCATGTAGCTGCGAAAAGCTCCAATGGCTAATGACTGTCAATGAAAAATAATTTTTATTCTGGGACATCTAGTCCCCTAAGAATAATATAAATGTACATTAAAGTATTAAAGTATCATATTACAAATTATACTGCATATCATGAATTAAAAAAATGCATACATACACTTAAACACCCGCATATATATGTACAAGGAAATATTGCAACCTTATAATTGATAAAATAAACTGAAACATTGAATACTAAAGAAAAATAAATAAATAAAGAGCGTATATAGTCAAAACTTATAAAGGCAAGGTAGACTGATATTCCATGAGGTGGATAAATAGTTTATGCTTGAAGAAAGTTTAGGATTGGGATGTACGAAAGGGCATGGGTAAGGAATTCCAAAATGATGTAGCTCGAATAACGAAAGATCTCTTGAAGGAAGCAGTTCTGTAGGAGGGAATGAACAGGTTCAGGGGCTGGGATCTTGTGTTGATAGAGTGGACAAGGGAGAGTGGGGTGAACATGTTATAAAATTAGAAGGTTTTTTTTTGGTTCTGAAGAATTGGCAAAGTTCTTAGGAAGTGTTGCGGTCGAAATTTTGGATAAAGTCACTTCAATTCGGCGTAAAAGGGGAGACCTGAGAGCGAATGGGAAATCCGAAGATGAACCTAATGATAATCTACTGTCATTATGGATATTATAAGTAAGTCTTTTACCCGCTTTGAAATTCGGGTTTGAGTAATGATGTTTTTAGGAGATTAATTCAGCATGAAGGCCTCCAAACGCACCTATTTCAAATTGAAGATTGGTGTAACAACTGGAGAATCAAATTCAATCAATCCAAATGCAAAGATGTCACCTTCACCCTTCGAAGACAACCCTGCCCTCCTGTTCTCTTTGACTCCATTCCGCTCCCTTTCTCTGACACAGTCCGGTATCTTAGCTTCCTTCTAGACAAAATACCAACTTGGAACCCGCATAATAAACTTAAACGAAAAGTACTTATTCGACGATTTGGCCAATTGTACAGACTACTTAACAGAAATTCTAAACTATCCATAGAAAACAAACTGCTAATATACAATACAGTACTGAAACCTATCTGGACCTACGGACTTGAACTGAAGGGGACAGCCAAATTTTCTAATTTTAAACGCATTCAATCCTTCCAATCCAAAGCCCTCTGAACCATAGTTAATGCTCCTTATTATGTATCCAACCATACCTTACACCGCGACCTAAATATTCCATTTATTTTAGACCTAATAACATCAAAATTCTCCTAATTCCATCAGAACCTTATCCATCACCCAATCTTTTAGCTCAATCCCTATCCAGCTCCATACACCCTTACCACTCCCTTAGAAGGCTTAAACGGCAGTGGCCTCGAGACCTCTTGTAAAAATGTATATTGGAGTTATAGCATTGGCTAGATTCTCCACTCAAGTGTTGTATGCTAGAGGATTGTATGTAGGTATGAGTGACATAATTGATGTATATTTTATTATTATTTTATAAATTTATTGTTTTGTATATATTGTGTGAATGTTGTTATTTATCACTATTAAAAATGTCCTAACGAGGAAAGACTGTAATATTACAAAAAAAAAAAAAGTATTCTAAAAAATTTTTTTTTTTTTTTTTTTATTATTTTTATTGAGATATATTACAATTTGTTACAAAATGAACAATAATAATATTGATAAGAGACCACATTCATACTATATATACAGAAAATAATAATAATGGTCAAATTACATAAAATAGAACATAAATAAATTCATATATATACAATAAAATAATAATAATAAATAAAAAACAAAACAAATCGAAACAAAAACCTATTATTGAGATAAATAAAAAGTTGGCAAATAAATAAACATCTTACACACAATCATAACTATATACAATGTATACAATTGCTAAAGGGACCCCAGCAAGCGCTTTTCCCTCCACTTGTGGAGGAAAAAGCGGAATCCAAAAGATCCCAGCGCCTCTATCTCAGCCGCATCACTGGTCTGAGCCAGTGGAGGCTGAGTTAGGGCGCTGTAGCCACAAACATACCGTACATGAGTGGAGGATCTGACCATTGTCAGAACTCCAGTTTAAATGTTTACAATAGGTCTCGTGGCCACTGCCGTTTCAATCTTCGAGGAGGATTGTAGGGATGGGTGGTGTTGGATAGGGATTGTGCTAGAGGGTTAGGATGGTGACTAAGGTTCTGATGAAATTTGGAAAATTTGGATGGTACCAGGTCTAAAACAAACGGAATATTAAGGTCATGGTGTAGGGTACAGTTGGTAACGTAATAAGGAGCATTAACTATTGTTCGAAGGACTTTGGATTGGAAGGATTGGATGCGTTTGATGTTAGAATGTTTAGCTGTTCCCCACAGTTCAAGTCCGTAGGTCCATATAGGTTTCAGTACAAAAAAAACAACATAAAGACTGAAATATGTTTGTCAAGAGAAACGGAAATTCCCTTCCTGGTTTAATCTATTCAGTGATTGTTCGAATTATGAATTCAGGTGTATAATTAAAAACTTATTTATATAACCATTATAAGGCCTATTTGGACCTACGGCATTGAGTTATGGGGTTCCACTAAACCATCAAATTCCTCTCGCATCCAATCCCTGCAATCCAAGATCCTTCAAAAAATCATTAATGTTCCATACTTTGTTTCAAATAAAATTATCCATAAAGACCTAAATATCCCATTAGTTGAAGACTTGGCCCGATCCAGATATACATCCTTCCATTCCAAACTTCCTGCCCACTCAAACCCGCTTACCGGTGACCTCTTCTCAACATCTATTCCTGACAACCCACCGAGGCGACTTAAAAGAAGATAGCCAAGAGATATCTTACCTTAAATTGGTCATTGGAGTTCTACGAATGGGTAGTTTCTTCACAGGACAATCATATGTCTTAATCTCAAATATATCCCATTTACTTGTTGTATTTAATAATAACAGATGTAAATTTCTTTGAATAAATAAAAAAAATGTATAATTAAGATTTGTAATGAAAAGAAATCTATGGGTAAATAATCAATAGGTGATTTCCATTATAAAACCACTAAGAAGCTTTTAAAATATCGCGATATTTCTAGGCACCTCATTTATTTCCCGCCCTACAGAATATTGAAGACCTAATCTGACCGGAATGGAGGAAGTGGCGTATTCTAAGGACCTTTCTTCGACAGATGTATTGTAAATATATATTATATAATAATAAAATAGCTTATTATATTTGCCAATTGGAGGAAGGCGAGGTGTTCCTAAATACGATATCGACGAAACGTCAGCGGCATTGATTCGCTCTACTTCTATGACAGCCTTCCATGTTCCTACCAACGTTGGTCAAACACAACTAAAAATAACTGAGAATATGAAAATATTTCGTTCTTTTGACACTTATTTGCCGTCGAATGATCACAAAAGCTGTTTGGTGACACACATAATCGGACTGACACGCGATAAAATGAGCCAATCAAATGGTCTGAGAAAACTTATTCGATAAAAGGAATCTTAGAAATTAGTCAAACTATAATGAAATAATGATGGAGTTTTTGTTGACCGTTTAGAAATTAAATGAGGAAGATGGTTGGGGGTGCGGTCATAAATTAGAAACACAGATTTAAAACAAGTGCTATTTTAATTATGTGCCGACGTTTCGGCCTACAATGTGGGCCTTAATTAGGGCTAAAAGAAACAAGATAACAATGAATGTAATTATAGACTTAATAATGCGTTAGATATATAATAATAATATGACAGTAATATAATATGGGAACATAAATAAAATAAAATGTAAAATGATAATAAGATGACAGTTATAAAGTATGGAAATAAGGTGACAGTTATAAAATATGGAAATAAACAAAATTAATATGATAGTTATAAAGTATGGAAGTAAACATAATTGAGATGATAATATTGTAATTAGAATATAT
Organism: Piezodorus guildinii; assembly: GCA_023052935.1. Taxonomy (NCBI): domain Eukaryota; kingdom Metazoa; phylum Arthropoda; class Insecta; order Hemiptera; family Pentatomidae; genus Piezodorus; species Piezodorus guildinii. The sequence continues at coordinate 211,721,209 of CM041292.1, read as the reverse complement.
AAAGATAGACTAAGCAAATGAAAAAATGACAAAGGAAAAAAATGTGAACGATTAAAATTTTAAATATGAACAATTTTGATATATGACGGTAATATATTAAAAACATAGTTAAGAGTATAGGTAATATATAAAAAAAACATAGTCATTAAAAAAGAGAAACAGTATGAATAAAAAAAAAAATTAATTTTAAAATAATGTAATATTAAACTAACAATTATATGCCAGGATATGTAACGGAGAAGGATATGAGTATGGAAAGAGGGAAAAAGAAATAGGCGATGGAAAGAGATACTAATCAATAAGAAAAAAGATACATACTTGACTCTGAGACGGTGTCTAAAGAAGTGATGTTTTCCAGTTTAAAAAACGCTCATTGCGTGGAACGGAAAATATGGGAACTAGAATGTTCTTTAGAGCTTTTCCAAGAAGCTATGTTATGTTTGCTGATTCGATTGTTTGTTGAAGAGAAAAAACTAAAGGATTTTCTAATGATTTTTTTAAAATCCATATTAATAATATAAAATAGGGGACTAAGATTAAAAAATGCAGATTTAGTGAAAAAAAATAATATAAAAATAGGAAGTGAAAAATATATAAGTATGACTATAAAGGGGAAGATGTAAGTAATAGTGACGAAATAGTAATAGTAAGTAATAGTAAGTAATAGTAAGTAATAGTAATCGCCGCGAGGAAACTGCTTTGGCGAGACTTCGCATCGGACATAGCAGGCTTACACATCTCCATCTCATCCTCAGGCAGCCCGTACCAATGTGTGACTTGTGTAGAGTGCCTCTCTCAATAAAACACATAATTGAGAACTGCCCCAAATTCCATGTACAAATGGATAAACTTAACCTAGCTAGATCCTTGAGTGAGAGCTTGAAGGATTCTAGTGAAACAGTTAGTTCACTGATTAGGTTCGTCAAAGAATGTTCTCTGCTCCCGGAACTATAAGAAAAAAGAAATAAAGAAAGAAAAAAAAATAAAAAATAAATAATAGTAATAATACAAAAAAAAATATAAAAAAAGAAAAAAATAAATAAATAAATAAAGAAAAATTGGAATAAATTCACTAATTCAGAATGTGTCAACAAAACAATAATAAAAAAAAATAAATAAACAAAAAGAAATAATAATAAAAAAAAAATAAATAAATAAATAAAAAAAAAAATAGAAGGAAAAATAAATAAATAGAAAGAAGAAAAAAGAGTAAAACAAATCTGTTACTACAAATTTATTCGGTGCTAATAACCAAGAGGTTGAGCACCTACTCCAATACCCTAACCCTAATAGTGACGAGGTGAAGATTAAAATATATTAGGTAATAACGAATGACGATTAGGTAATAACGAATGAATGATATAATTTTTATAAGTCTCTATATGACCAGACAACCAAACCAAGATTACAAAAGTAATTATAATTGTGTTTGTGATTTCTATTATTTATTGCGCGCAACCAACGACTTTTCTTATGACTGTTAACATAAATTTAAGAAAGTTTAAATATAGTTAAAGTTGAAAATAATTAAATAAATACATAGAATTTCTATGGAAACGATAATTTCAGATGAAGTAATCCATCAATGGAAATTTTCATAAACAAGACTCACTTACTTTTACCCACTTTTCATCAGCCTTCATTTCTTTAAGATATTATCATTTCTCAAAAATTTATGTTTCGAAAGGTATACTATAATAATAATAATAATAATAATAATAGGCTTACCGAACCCGAAGGTTCGATGCCGATACCACCAAACTTCGCCTGCATAGACTCGTCCAATGTTCACCGGTCAAGCCCAAGCCCCCGAGATCAGCCTTAATGCAATCCTCCCACCGACGCTTCGGCCTACCTTTCGGACGTCTACCAGTCGGTTCAGCGAATACCAACTTTCTCGGAATCCGTTCCTCACTAAGCCCAACAACTTTACGCGCCCATTTGAGTCTCCGCGATGCTATCAACTCAATTATATTCACAGGGTACAAACTCCGCAATTCCGCGTTATGGAACCTTCTAAACTCCCCAGTGGCCTCATCTCTCTTTGGACCAAATATTTTACGCAATACCTTATTTTCGAAAACCTTAAGTCGCTGTTCATCCTTTAAAGTAAGCGGCCACGTTTCACATCCGTACAGAACCGTTGGAAGAATAATAGTTTTATAAATTCTAATCTTTAAGTTTTTAGATAGAAGCCGCGAACTAAGTAACTTAGCAACTGAATAATAACACGCATTTCCCACCTTTAACCGGGACTTTATTTCTTCCTGGATTTCATTTTTTCTAGTTATAATTGAACCTAAATACTTGAATTTCTCTACGTGTTCAAAAGTATGACCTGATACATCAATATCACCAAGATCGACACCGTTTCTGCTACTGATCATATACTTCGTCTTATCGGTATTTAATTCGAGTCCTATTTCTTTACCGGTTTTTATTAACACACTTGTATTTAGTTGTATGGTTTCCGTGTCTTCACGTAGCAGTACCAGACGAAAGGTATACTATACATCTATTAATTCTCATGTTCAGTAAATAAATTACTTAATTTTTTTTCTCTTTAATCTTATATTTGGTTATTACAGTAAACCCTCTTTTTAACGAACACGGTTATAACGTACACTCGTTTATAACCAACTATCGTTGGGGTACCTTCAAAAATGAATAGAAAACTATGCTTTTTCCTCGTTTATAACGAAATATTCTCTTATAACGAATTAACGAACTACTTTTGGGGACCTCAGAATTGAATTTCTTCAGTTATTACGAAAAATAAAGAAGAAAAAAATTACGATACGTCTAAATTCCTAGTAAAGAGCGGCGCCTTTCTGTCCAAACCCTTACCTCTTCCTTCTATTCAGCTCAATTGAGACGTTAATTTCCAAAAGGTACTAAAGTACTATTTTTTACGAAAATGATTTTTTACATATTTGTATTCTCATCATTTAGTTTAATATAAATATTCTATTAGATGCTATCTAATGAATTCTCAAGTCCTTAAAAAACACGATTTAGAAATGTGGTCATTTTCTAAAAGTACTAATTACGCATTTATTTTCGTTCCAAATCATTCTAAAAAAATTCATTTCATAATGATATTATTATAGTAAAAAAATAATTCTAAATTTTAATGCAAAAAGACCCAAATTAGCTAGTTTAATAATATAGTAATGAGAGATTTTCGCGCTTCCTGTAAAATTTCCTAGAATGGATATAGTACCTTTTGGAAATCAACGTCTCAATTCTGTGATTCACAGTCTGTGACAGCTTATAGTTTCTAGAGTTTCAGCTAGTTTTTCTATTTTTATTGGTTTAATTACTTGCTTTAATTCGAGTGTCCTACGAGGTCAAGAGAAAATCCATTGATTTAAATACAAGGTTGGTGGTTTTCCAAGAAGTGGATAAAAAAATTGAGTCGAAATCGAAAATTGCGGGAAAATACGGGATATCAAAATCTCCTCTAACAACAATATTTCAACACTATACGACTTGCTGTGATTTTGACATTGTATGTTTTGTATTTTGAAAGATGGTTTATGTTAATCTTAAAGTATTATGTAAAATGTGAAATAAGATAGATATATGTACATAATGCATAGTTTTAACTGCTTTTGTAGTTCCTAAGGCCCGGTTGCACCAACAGCCTGTGTTAAAGTTAACTTTTGTTGTTAACTAACCCGGGTTAAAAGCTAATCATGATTAAAGTTTTTGTCCAGTTGCACCCACAAATTTTTAATTCGAGTTAGTTAACATGGGTTAGCGCAGGACGTCATCATATTCGTGACGTATTTAACAACTCCAAACCCTCTAGACAGAGACAGTTAGGTTATATTGAAATGATTGTTTTACTCTGCCGATTAATATATATTAATACAATAATGGATATAATTAGTTGACCGTTGAGAATTAATAATGAAACATTTTAAGATCTATTGAATATCAAGGAAGCTGGATTGAATTGTGAAACCAGACAGACAATGAGTATCTAAATGGAATAAAAACTATAGTATATAAAATGTTATTAGATGTATTCGAAAAAAATAATAAATTAAATCAAGTACAATGAAATTAAAAATGAACCCAGGACAAAAAACCTTAACGTTAATAACAATAAATTGATCAATAATAAACCAAAAATTGATGACAATAAATAGTAAAACCTAAACAAAAAACTATAACAGATCTTTACCAGAATGAAAATAATAAAAAAACAATTATAGGTAATATCAATAATGCGAAAATATAGACATGATAAGTGGAAGAAATAGAAATATATACCATAATCAAAAAATGCAATTTATACCTCATCTATCCAAAGAAATTAAGAGAACACTTGTTGAATTTAATTCACCACAGACAAAATTAGGGCTATATAACCATAATAAACTAAGTAATCATTTATCAAACATTAAAGATTTTACCACACGAAAAACTGAATGTTATTTATAAAATAAATTGTATAGATTGTGATAAGATATACATAGGAGAAACCTCTAAAAAGATCACAACTAGAGTCAAACAACACAGCAATAATTGTAAAAATATAAACACTACAGCATTTGCACAACACAGTCTTCAGCTTAATCACAATTTTGATTTTGAAAAACCTACAATATTGGATATAGAAAAACAATCGAATCTATATATAAACAAAAATATAAAAGATACCATAAATTATAAAACAGATTGAAAACACCTCTCACAAGCAGTTCTTGCTACAATTGGGAAATTAAAATTTGTAAACCTTACCTTAGTGACCTATATTTAATAATAAATCAGTGTATACTTACTACAGTAAATAGTATGACCCTAATTCATCAGGGGCCAAAGAATATGTCAGTTAAATGGGTATTTTTTTCCTTAGTGTTAATTTAAAAAACAAACCAATTTTATGACATAAATTTTTGACAAAATTTTAATCAAAAATGGATAATTTTTTTAATTTTAAATGAATTTCTGGTAAATATAATTTTTTTGTAACATTGTTATGCATATTTTTGGTAATGTTTTTAGTTAATATTTAAAAAGTTATTTTATAATGTTAATTGATAATTTTTTGATGTATTTTAGTGAGTCCTGATGATGGGGAAGGCCCTCGAAATGTTGGCTCGTTTTAAAGTTAATTGTAATAAACTGTTTTGGGAAGATTTAGAAACATACAAATTATTTATTATCATTTTTCATTCTTCCAATTAACCTATTTTTATTATTAATCAATTTACTGAATTAGAGGGAAAAAAAATATGTAAATAAAATAAAAAAATCAGACTTTATTGATAAATATAAACAAATAAATTACCACTTGACAACAAAAGAGGGAAAGGTTAATTGATTTAATAACACAGATTGCAATTTATACAAAATTATGTCATTTCCTTTGATCTTGAAAAATTTGTGTCGACAAGTGCTCTGTGAAAAGCTATATCACTTTCACATATAATTTCTGATGGTGAAACAACATCAGGAAAGTAATCTTCTGGTTCTGGTACGTTGTAGATGTCCTGGGTTTCTATTGCAATGTTGTGGAGGACAGCTACAGCTACAATAATATTTAGGGCTTTTTTTGGATCCATTCGAATTCCATTGGCAAGGCAAGGAAATCTTCTTTCCATAAAACTGAACGCTCTCTCAATGATTGTTTGATTTTTGTGTGACAATTGATTTTTCTTCAGCAGCATTTGTTGGGTTTAAAATTGGTGTCAGTAAATATGTTTTGCAGCCATAACTACTATCTCCTAGAAGCCAAAAATCTCCAAATTCTCTTGACTCAAATCTCACTCGTAATACACTTTAATTGAAAATCCAACTGTCATGCACAGAGTCAGGATTTTCAAGTTCCCATTGCACACTACTTGTATATTTAATGAAAACCACCCTTTTCTATTTCTAAATAGTTTTGTATTAGCTCCACTTAGAGACTGGATTTTAATATGAGTGCAGTCAATCGCACCAATTACTCAAGAAAACATTTTATCCTGTAGAAATCTGACACTGTTTTGTTTTTATCAACTTCTGTTACAGACATTTTAATTAAATCACTTGACTTCCTGGCTATTAATGCTGTTATGCGTGGAATAATTCTATAAACTGTAGATTTATCAATATTAATGATGTCGCTAAGAACCTGCTGGTAACTACTAGTAGCATAATACCTCTTGAGGTTAAGTAGAATATGATGCAAAATCATTAATACTAAAAAGGTCAATCATATTTAGCACTGTTTCTTTTTGAAATCTATACCTTCTTATGAATTCCACATCTTCCTAAATTTCAAAAAGATTCCTCCTTACTTTGTAAACCTTGTTCCTAGGAAGTATATTTACCAGTTGTATTATTTCTTCATCTGATGTTGATGAGTATTCATCTGAAGAGATTGTGTTCATTTTTCTTCGGTGTAATAGGATAAATATCACGAAAATATTCAGAAAAAAACAAACTGAAACTGACACAAACTATTTGAAAGCTGAAGTAACAGTAGAGAAGGTAACATTGACATCGGATAATCGAGGTAGGAAGGTGAATTAACTTAACACCATCACTTAATTTAGAGTTAGGGCTAAGTATGATTGGTGCAATGGAATTTCTGCTAACCCGTGATTTACTTATCCAGATTAGTAAAGTTAAAGTTAAACACGGTCCGTGCAACCGGGCCTAAATCAACATGTGCCTGAAAGCGAACGCTGTATCGAAAATATCTCTTTTTAACCACGCGAATTTATACCAAGACATACAATATACAAGTAATATATTTTTCGGATATAACGAATTCTTTTATAACGAACAGAGAATTTTTTGGTCCCTTGGAGTTCGTTAAAACGAGGGTTTACTATATATTCGTTTAACTTATATATTTCGGAGTGGCGTGGTCTAGTGGATAGAGCACTAGACTACTGTTCTCCGAGTCCTACGTTTGAATTTCGGCTGTAGCAGAATATTATTTATTTTATCTTTTTAGCCAGGGGGCTACCCTGGGGTATGAAGACCCTTCTATGGCAGATCTAGTCTCTATAAAGTGGGTAAGCAAAGTTCCAAAAAAACCTTGTGGCTAAATGTGATTTCGACCTAATCCCTCCTTGCACCCCCCTTGGCCTAGAAACACTACGAATCTCGAGTATGTACTAAGACCAAGACCCGTCATGAGTTTTAGAGGTACAGGTATATTTATTTATTTAATTGTTTGTATATTTCCGTATTTTCATTAATCTTTAATTGGTGAGGTGAAATTTATAGTCATTTCTTTTTTTTTTTTTTTTTTTTTTTTTTTTTTTTAGCCTGGCCTTCTAAGGACATCGAACAGTTGGGAAAAACTGGTTCATTGCGCTGTGGGTCTTACTAAATATCTGTATCACTGTTCTCACGACATTTTTAAAAATGAAAATTGGTGATTTTATAATCTAGGATATTCTAAAGCGTAATTAAACGAAGCTTTTCGATCACCGTGTCAGTCTCAGCTCACTTAATTTTTATTCGCAAATTATCCTTTGCAATAATGATCTCCTGTGAGAATTGTTGGAAATACTTTGCTTCCTGTAATTACATCGTCAACCTCCCGACCCCATTAATTTTCGTAATTAATTCGTTTTCTTGGAGATACTAAACGGACCTTTATCAGCCGCCAAAGTTCTCCGCAAATTTACTTAAGGCACTGGAGCTGCGCCTTCATTCCGCCATTATCTCTCGGCCTATCTATCACTGCCTCGCAAAATGGTTTCTTTATCGATCTATGAAACTTCTAAATAGTATATTTCAGTATCTTATTTTCAACTTCATATTCTTTGAACAACATAAAATAATAGTGTCACACCCCCAAGTCTTAGTGATGTGTGATCGTAGAGATATATATGGTTTTGAAATTAGCAGTAGGGATTGTCCATTCTTCTTTGCATTACTTATTACTTTTCAAATTCGTTAATTACCTTTAAACATCTATATAAACAGTTATAGTAACATATAGTTATTTGGAAATAATTAACCGTTGCATATAGTATAGTGTAATTTTTTTTCTTTAATATTTTTGAGCCTATATCATAACACGTTTCATCTCAAATTTAGAAAAAAAAACTTTATCTTCATGGGTGATTAGAGGTTGAAATAAATAAAAGTTTTGGATAATTAAAGAGATTTCATCCACAAAAGCTTTATAGCTACTAAAATTTTAAATGTTCGGATTTGAAATATTTTATTTTATTATTTGAATGTCAAATCTAATTGGAGGTTTTCTAATTTTTCTTGAGAAATTTTACGTACTTATTTATCACGGTTCTAGGAGGTTTGATTTCGAATATTCTGTCAGTTGGCACTCTCTCTTAATGTTTTCGTTCCGAAGGATGTCTTCATCTCATACCTTTTGTCGAAAGAGAAACAAAGAACCCGGGGTCAAAGAGTAAGATTTCTCTCAGTCTAATGAAGAAGTCTTTTTCATTTTTATAAACATTTCCAAGGTTTTAGTTTAAATATAAAAGATTAGTTCCGAAAAAATGGCCGCTAGCTCAGTTCTATTTACGTATCGCTCTGTGTTAGTTACCTTTTTATCTGTGTGATACTGCATGAATATCCATCAAACTTTGTAAATCGTGAGTCGTAGCACTATAACATACTTTGATGAACACAAATTGAGAGGTGAGTGCTGTTTAGTTAAATAGGCACCTATAAACTGGTGGCCGTCCCAGGCTGGAGATAACGGCTAGGCTAATCCTCTTCTCTTTATTTACAAGGTCTCGGTCGGAAGTGTTGTCATTTCTGACTTCGTAACCAAGACATTCTTTTTAAAACTTTTAGTTCTCTTCTCTAACTTTATTTTCTCAAGACTTTTTTTTTTTTTCTCTAAGACTTTTTTTTTTCTCTCTAAGACTTTATTTTTATTAAATTAGAAATGGTTGTTTATTGTATGTTGTCTATGTATATATTGTAAATAGTTTAGTTTTAAGATCTTTTAGGTCAATTTTCTATTAATTAGTTTATATAAGTCTCTATAAGTGTATTTTTTTTTTTAATTATTTTATTTTTATTTTTTTTTTTTTTTTTAGTGTAGGTCACTATATAATTCAAATAGATCTCTTTATATGTTTATTTTATTTTTCATTTTTTTCTTATTCTATTGAGTTATGGATCTCGATAGAACATTGTCATGCGATGAATCAGGGGAAGAGACGCCTTTCTCTGAAATAAGCGAATCAGACTCGAAGTATTTAACGCGACGCCAAAAACGCCACAGGAACAATACTGGGTCCGGAGGAAATTCTCCTAACAAAAAAAAAAATAAATCGGTCAAGTCCAAGCAACAGCCAAATACAATACAATCACCACCAAAAACTCGCAGCAGCACCACTGCAGCCAACCAACATGAACCAACAGCGCCATCTACTTCGGCCGCTCCGTCTCCTACTAATGTACCTCCTTCATCTATCGTTAGCCATGCCGCTACAGTCAACACTGCAAATACAGTTCCGGGACCTCAAGGATTTTCCGATCCCGAGCCACCTCCAATATTTGTAACAAATATTAGTAATTTTTTGTCGTTCGGTAAAGAAATCGCCAATCTAATCGGACAACCAAACTTCCAATGTTTCTCCCGATCAAACGACATAAAAATAAACACATACACGAAAGAAAATTACAAGAAACTCGTGAGTTATTTGAGCTCAAAAAACTACGACTTTCATTGTTATCAACTCAAACAAGAAAAATCATATCGCGTGGTTTTACGCGGACTCCATTCATCCACCCCAACTGAAGCCATTAAAGAAGGCCTGGAAGAAATTGGACACCACGTAAGGAACATTTCTTCAGTGACACACCATACACAAAAATACCCCTTGCCACTATTCTTCGTAGACCTCGAACCAGCCAGAAACAATCCAGAAATATTTCAGGTGAGAAGACTGGTCTACTCATCTGTACGATTCGAAGAGCCTAGGGTAAAGACGACAATTGTTCAGTGTACCAAATGCCAAACCTTAGGACACACGAAGTCCTACTGTTATCACCCACCTAGGTGTGTCAAGTGTGCCGGCCCACATGCCTCTGAAACGTGCCAGAAAGCTCGAGATGAGCCAGCTCAGTGTGCTCTTTGCGGTGAAGGTCACCCAGCCAGCTACCGGGGTTGTACAGTCTACAAAACCCATCTTCGACAAAGATCTCACTACATTAATGTAAAAAGAGATGACCAAGAGACACGCACCCAGGGACCAGAGTTGAACAATTTGTCTGCCTTCCCTCAACTTCAGAAGCCTGCAACTACCTTCGCTCAACAGCAGCCTACCACATCTACAGTCAGGGATTCTACTGCTGAAACCAGAAAAGCTTTCCCCGACGTCACCACCATAAAGAAGAAACAGACTACTATTCAGGCGCCTCCAAACTCCCAAATCAGGCCTCCAGCCTCCCACCCTAAACCACAAACTTCCCGTCAACCGATACTTCCCCATAATCTGCCCTTACGTGTCAAACTACCCCCAGAGCACCCTAACAAAATTCCAGAACTACCTTCTCTTCCTCCTAGTCAACCAAAGCCTCAACCTCCAGTGACCCAGAGGACTGAACACCCTCGTACCCCACGGCGGGCTCAGCACTCAGCCAACACTCCTGATCAAATAAGTTATCCTTCCCACGACGCTTATCCACATCCGTTTTCCAACCCAGATCTATCCAACATTTACTCCATTCTAAATTCCTTTCTCTCAGATCTTAGAGATACCATCCAACCGCTTATCAATCTTCTAATAGAGTCCTTTCCCAAATCCCATTCAATCTCCCACTATGAGCGTAAAGCCCCTAACTATCCTCTTGTGGAATGCTAATGGCCTGCATAACCATCGTGACGAACTGGACGTATTTCTACACGACAAACACATAGATATAGCACTATTGACAGAAACACACTTCACACGACGATCACATTTTTACATACGTGACTACATCACTTATAGATCAGACCACCCAGACAATACTTCCCATGCCGGGTCATGTATCCTCATTCATAAATCCTTACCTCATTCCTTTATTCCTTCTACTCCATCTGACGCCATACAATCAACCTCAGTATCCATTTCAACTCGTCCTTTCCATCTTACAATTTCAGCTGTATACTGTCCTCCTGGTAACTCCCTCTCCTATAGTCAACTTGAAGCCCTGTTCAGATCCCTAGGACCACGCTTTAGTGCTGGAGGAGACTACAATGCGAAACATCAGCGATGGGGTTGCCGAACATCCAACTCCCGTGGCAATCTCCTTTCTCGAGTCTCCACCACCCATTGTTATACAATCCTTTCGCCAATGAACCCGACATACTGGCCTACATCCCTCAAAAAACGTCCTGATATCCTAGACATATTTGTTTCCTCTCAGATATCTTCTTCCCAATCCACAATCAAATCCCTAAATGACCTGTCATCCGATCATAGTCCGGTTCTGCTTTCCTTGCATTCAAGCCTTGTTCCTAAGCCCACCATTCCCACTCTGATTACAGGACGAGTAGACTGGGACGGATTCAGATATGACTTGGAAAACAAACTTGACTTAAAAATACCATTAAAGACTAAAACAAACATGATATTGATAAAGCTGTAGAAAAACTGACTGACTCAATCAGCAGTAGTATACTTGACAACACTACAACCATTAACACTACTAACTCACAGTAGACTATCCTGCCACAGCACATTCGAATCTTATTAAGGGAAAAACGCAGAGCAAGATCGAAGTGGCATAGGACTAAATACCCTTCAGACAAAACTTATTATAACAAACTTACTAACAGACTAAAATCAGAAATCAGAAAAGTTAAAATTCAAAACTTACTCAACTTTACTGAAAAACTAACTATTACAGACAGATCGTTATGGATGACCACAAAAAAGTTACTGAAGTACAAAGAATGTAATCATCCACTCCTAACTGAATCCCATATCTGGACAAGATCTGATGAAGAAAAGGCCCAGATATTCGGTCAGCACCTTTTTAAAACCTTTAATCCACATCCAGATATTCATAATCCCGGTCACATTAAGTTTATAGAAGCAGAACTAGATATCCCACTCCAAATGGTTCTTCCTCCTAAAGCGTTCCATCCTACTGAAATATCTAACATCATCCAGAGTTTACCATCCCGCAAAGCTCCTGGACATGATCTTATAACTTCCCATATTTTAAAACTCCTTCCTCGAAAAGCTATCCTATATCTTACTTACATATATAATTCCGTACTCCGTTCCACATACTTTCCTGCTTCCTGGAAATTATCCATTGTCAAAATGATACCCAAACCTAAGAAACCGCCTGAAAATCCATCTTCTTCCGTCCCATCTCACTTTTAGCAATCATGGGTAAAATCTTGGAAAAACTTATACTGAAACGCCTATATCCCATCCTAGATACTAATTCCATAATTCCTGATCACCAGTTTGGATTCAGAACGTCCCACTCCACTATCCAGCAATGTCATCGTGTGGTGGACGTTGTCTCGTCTGCATTAGAGCGCGGGTTGTACTGCACGGGAGCATTCCTCGACGTAGAGCAAGCCTTTGACCGAGTCTGGCACCCGGGATTGCTTTACAAACTCCGCAATTTTCTTTCCCCTACATACTTCCTTATCATCAAGTCCTACCTCACTGACAGATCCTTCAAAGTAAATCATAACAATTCCTATTCATCCATTTTTAATCAGTTTGCTGGTGTTCTCAAGGCAGTATCCTGGGACCTATTCTTTTCACAGTTTATACAGCTGATATCCCATTCCATCCTAACACTTTCCTTTCTACCTACGCTGATGACACTTGTGTGTTATCAGTCAATACTGATCCAACTATTGCCTCTCAAACTCTCCAATCCCACATCAGAGACCTTGAAGTGTGGTGTCAGAACTGGAGAATTAAAATAAATGCCAACAAATCCAACCAAATTACCTTTACCCTTCGTCGTAAACCTATGACATCCTGCCCTACTGTTTCCTTCAATAATACTCCTCTTGTCCCGGTTGAACAGATCCGATATCTAGGAATGCACCTTGACAAACGTCTCACTTGGAACCCTCATACAAGACTTAAACGACAAGAAACTGCTCGACGTTTTCGACTACTTCAACACTTACTTACTAGACAAACGTTCTAATCTTCCACTTAACTACAAAAGACTCATCTACATGACTATCATAAGGCCGATATGGACTTACGGAGTAGAGCTTTGGGGCTCTACTAAACCATCGAATTCTTCCCGTATCCAATCCCTACAATCCAAAATCCTTCGTAAAATCCTCAATGCTCCTTACTTTGTCACGAATACACTAATCCATAAAGATCTTAATGTTCCGTATGTTGCTGATTTGGCCCGATCTGGATACCATTCCTTTCATGGCGAACTCCATTCCCACCCTAATCCTCTAGTTTCAAACCTTTCTTCCTCTTCGATTCCTGACAATCCTCCGAGGCGTCTGAAAAGGAGATGGCCCCGAGACCTTCTAGTTTAAATCATTTTTAGAGTGCTTCCATTGGGAAGCTTCTCTACATGTGTTTCATGCCTTTATATATTTCATCTAATTTACTAGTTGTATTCCTGTATACAGTTGTAAATTCCAATAAATAATAAAAAAAAAATATATAAAAATTTAAAAGAAATTTTTACGTTTCTTATGTAATTAATATCGTTTACAGAAGATTGTAATTCCCAGAGTAACCATGATTTTGCTGAAATCATTGACAGATGGGTCATGATAGATTTTTTTCGAGTCGTAATCAACAATTTACATAAGATGTTATATAACGATTATCCATTTTTGTAATCGAAATGAATTTTATTTTATTCTTATGTATATGAATATTGTTTGAAAACCTAACCCAGTTATTTCCTTAACAAACTACTCAAATTAGAATTAGGCTGTGCCAATCCTGCAAAAGACACATTACTCCATTATTGCTAATTCCATAGGTACACATTTTTGCTAAAGCCACTTTTTTAGATGTGACAATCGCCAAAAGTAGGGAAGACTGGGGCTAGTTGAGCATTGGGGCAAGTTGGGCAATTGAAATATCTCGCAAACTATTCAACGTACGCATAGACGTCTTATGGCGGAAAGAAAGAGTCGTGGGAGGGATAATCACCACGCGATCGCTAGTAGCGAGTGAAGCGCTCGTGTGTTATGTTTATTTTGTAAGGAAAAAGTAAAAACGTCGTTCATCACAAGTTTTCTTTTGTATTAGTCAATCTTTATCTGTTTTTAATCAGGTAAGTGTTAATTTTTCAGAGCTTTATTGTATTTTTGAAATGTGGAGTTGTTCTGGGTGTAATTCTTATGATTTTATTACAACCTTGTTTTTGTTTTGAATTTCCGGGTTGGGGTTAGTTGAGCTATAGTTGCTCAACATACTTCACGACTGAAATAACTTAAGTAATGAATGTTTTATTTTTTGTTAGGATGCGAATTAACAAGAGGAAGACTACAAGATGTTCTTAAATGCGACACTGACAATGATCATTAAGTTCCAAAGATCTGATTAATATTTTTAAGATATAAGCTATATGGCTAATAATATAAACATTTAAGTCTGATTTTAAATATCAAGACTTATTCTAATGTTAAGTTAATCTGAAGATACGTTAATGTTTTATTTATTCTAGCTTTGGTTAATTATTAAGAATTTATAATTATCAAAGAAAATTACTTTAAATTTTTCCGTTATTTGGACCTATGGCATTGAGCTATGGGGGTCCAATAAACTATCAAACTCCTCCCGCATCCAATCCTTGCAATCCAAAATCCTAAATACTCCTAATTTTGTTACTAATAAAATCATCCATAGAGACCTAAATATCCCACTGGTTGCAGACTTGGCCCGCGATAGATATACCTCCTTTAATTCCAAACTACCTGCCCACTCAAGCCCGCTTGTCCGTAACTTCTCATTTACATCTATTCCCGGTAATCCTCCGAGGCACCTGAAAAGACGGTGGCCTCGAGACCTGCTCATAAAATAAACTTTGAAGTACTACCACTGGGTAGATTCTTTACATGTCTATCCATGGCTGTTATTGCAATTCAGCATTTTACTTATTGTATTTGTATATAAATTTGTAAAAAACAATAAAATATATTATAAAAAATAAAAAAAATTGTCGTTCTGTCTCTAAAAGGCGATAATAAAGAGCTGATTGTAAAGGATCTTACTTTATTTCTAGTTGAAATTGAACCCATAATTTGGTTAGACATTCTTAGTGCTCAACGTACCTCACCTATGGGGTATATTGAGCAAACTTCATTTCTTGGATTTAAATAGCTGTTGCTCTAAAATTCGACTTCTTAAAAAAAAAATTACTATGAAAACCTTTGCTAAGGGATATATTACGAAACCATCATGGAGCTTTAAAGTTCATTGAGAATTATCATTTAGGAGGTATATCCGTTCAAGTAAAAAATTGGTCAACTTGTCCCGGCCCTACCCTACTCGTTTGTACAATTGTACCTTCTTGACATTATTCTTACTTCCGATTTGTAATTAAAATATAATGTATATAATAATCTCTATGCATAGCTGAATGTCTTCAAAATTGAGCCATTAAATTGTCTTTTCTTATCATTTAAAAAAATTATAGATTATTCGCTATTTTTCATCACCATGTTTGGACTGCCATTGTCCCGTTAATCGGTTTCAGGCAGATTATCAAATATACTGAGATAATTTGTATTAATCATCGTTTCGTTGTATTTTCGAAAATTCTCTGTAGCTGTCTAATTGATTTAGAACTGGATGAATATAATTTTATTTAATTAATAATAATTTTTTTGGGTATTAGTTATAAACTTCTGTTTAATTAACGGATTGGCGTTACTTCTTTAATTAGAAAAAAATCCTCTGGATAATTCTGAGTATAAGAAGGTTTATGGAACAGGAAAACTAAATAAATGATATAATAATAATAATAGGCTTACCGAACCAGAAGGTTCGATGCCGATACCACAAAACTCCGCCAAATAAATATATATGAGATACAAGAAACAATTTTTAGATTTCAACCACCTTCTGATTTTCACAAAGCATTAGCTCAGTCTGTAATTTTTCTTCTGGTCAAGGGCTTGAGTTCGGATTAAACAGATGAATAATCATTTTATTGATTATATTAGAACAAATTTCTGAGGATTGATTCTAAAGGGTTCCTGAGGTTCATCTAACCTCTATTGATTATAGGTGTTGATACTTGAGTAAAAAAATCTAATTGATTGGACGAGATTTCGGCCGAATTAACTGCTTGATCCAGAAACAGTATTTGCAAAGTACTAAACGCTTAATGAATTGTAGTTACATTTTTTTGTTTATTTTTTGAAAAAAAAATTAATTCATGACAGTAAACATTTATAAGAATTAACCATTTAACAAAAAACCTGTAATTGTGTTTTTTTAGTAAACATTACCCTAATTATTACAATACTTAAGTTTTGTATTATCAACAAAAATCGGTGCTTTTGTCGGAAAGAACAGAATGAAACAAAAAATGGACCAACCCAGGAATTTGTATTATTGGTTAGTACTGAGAGAGATATATCTGTTAGGCCCTCTGCACACGAAGCTACTGAGAAGAAACTGATCAGTTATTCGAGTTACCAACCAGTTTACTTTGAGTCACTCCCTGTCTAAGCAAATAGTACACTACACACGGTGCACACAGGGCAAAATTACCAATTTAGGTGGACAAAAGTTTGGAATTTTCCAGTGTTTCACCTTTTTATTATTAGTTGCAAGACCCTTAATACTAATATTTCCCGCCATACCGTGTTTATAATTAATAGTAAATGAGTGAATCATTCCTGTTCGCACAAGTCCTATAACCGGCAGCTGGGATTATCTTATTCGATGCCACTTATTGTGTTCACGGCGTGTTTAACGCAAAGTCTTTTGCTTTTATTTAACAATAGACATTGCTGAGACAGGTAAGACATTATATTTCCAAACTCTTTATTGAATATACATTGCAATCTACCTATAGAATTAATTTAGCAATTTGTAAATGTATGCCCCTATTCAATAACGAAAAAACTATATAATCCCCAAGGATTTGTTTGTAGGGTTCGATTCATCAAATCCTTCTAGTCTTTAAATATTACAAAGAAGTTTTGCGATTTTTTGCGTTTTTGGTGATACATAATTTTTTTCAGACACAACACTTCGAATCAAAAGTTTTACACTCTATAATTTGAAGAGTTTCCTAAATGATATAAAATACATCTATAAGCAGGTTTCAGCAACTATAAGCCATAATTAGATTTTTTGCATTATTTTCCCCATATTTTGGGACTTCAGACGTAAAATGCAGAAAAGTTTTAGATTTTAGCAGATAAATTTGATGTTTTACCACCATGCACTCGCTGATCGTGTCAAAAAAATGAATTACTTTTTATTATTTGTTCTTATATTTTTTGTCCGTAATCTGGGACCCCAAAGGTGAAATTTGAACAAGTTCCAGAATTTTGTCCACCTAAATCGGTCATATTTTTCACTGTGCGGTGCTAGTATTTGAGAACCCGTCTTTAATCCACAGAAACTAGTTTGTAACCAGTGTCCTGGAGATTCACATGTCGGGTCGCCTGGTGTTTTTTTGACATGAGTGACTTTTGATGGTTAGGCAGATTTTTTTACTTTAACCTTTTTGGCTATTGGAAAAAGCATGGAATAGAGAAAGCGCGAAAAGAATTCTTGATGTTATTCTCATTCCCCTGATTAGCACAGCATGACGATTTCGTTCTAGCATGAATCTTCCCTAGACAATTCATGCTCGGCATCCACACCGACTCTGGTCAAAGAGGAGGTTTTGATTTCTGATGTGTAGCCCCGTGTCTGGAGTCGATTCACCACTAACTTGTCAGCGACCCAAGTTACTTACCGGTCAAGATCATTTCCAGTAGATCCGTGTGTAGCGGCCTTACTCTTTTAGGACTAGTATTTGTGAAAGAGAGCGTTTTATTTTGGATTGATCTAAAATTAGACTAAACATATCTTTCCTTTGTTGGACATTCTGAAAACGTTCTACTCATTTTATATCTCGCATCTCCTATTTTAGACTTCTCCTTTGTTGATAAATAGTCATTAAGTGCTTTTGAAATTGACCAGTATTAAGAAAACACAAACAGTTGTCTTAAGCACATTTCATCATCCAGAAGAACTTCAGAAGTAAACTTTATTTTATTTTTGATGTGGTTATTACTCCCCATTTCTTTATTTATTTATTAATTTCGGCTTTTTCTTTATATATTTTTTTAACACATCGAATAATCTTGTTTGGGCTAAAATCTCCTCAGCTGTTACATTTCCCCTACAAATTTCGATATGAATTCTTTTAAGCTTCATTTTAAGCCCCACAAATTTTTTATCACGCGGTGGCATGCAAAAAGAGATAGGTTATTAGAATGATCATTGTATTTTTTTTTAGAAATTCTTTTAAGTTTTTAAAACAAAAATAATTTTGTAGAGTTCATTAATGTATTACGAATCAACAATAATTTTCGTCAAGGATCGAACCCCAATAATTATGGTAATCTACATTTTTTTTTAAATTGTGGCAGTCCTAACATTTAACTGAACTATGTTCTTAAAATCAGATTTTATTTAAAATATCTTGTTAATCTTCATAACATTCAGCAAATCCCTTTTAATAAATAAAAAAAAATCATTATAAACATTTAGTGAAGAAGATATTATCTTCCTGATGTCCTTTATTCTTCTGTAATAACGTTTATTCAACGTTTTAGTGACCTCCTACGTCCTTAGGGTATCTTTCTTCATTAAACTGGTAATGAATTAAAATATATGCTTAATTGACGAGCTTTAGATAGTTCTATAATATTATTACAAGATAAAAATCATATAAATCCAGATATATATATATATATATATATATATATATATATATATATATATATATATATATATTGATTGATCAGTTCTCGACTGTTGATAATTTAAGTTTGTGTTGTTCTTAGGTTGCAGTCAATGAATAAACAATTTTATCTATGCGACGTTTCGAGAATTTATTGTTCTCATAATCATGCAATTTTGGACAAAATAGTGTCTTAATTAGGCATGTTAAGCCTACAAGCTTTGAAAGAACACTGACAGTGTTCTTTCAAAGCTTGTAGGCTTAACATGCATAATTAAGACACTATTTTGTCCAAAATTGCATGATTATGAGAACAATAAATTCTCGAAACGTCGCATAGATAAAATTGTTTATTCATTGACTGCAACCTAAGAACAACACAAACTTATATATATATATATATATATATATATATATATATATATATATATATATATATATATATATATATATATATATATATAAGTTTGTGTTGTTCTTAGGTTTCAGTCAATGAATAAACAATTTTATCTATGCGACGTTTCGAGAATTTATTGTTCTCATAATCATGCAATTTTGGACAAAATAGTGTCTTAATTAGGCATGTTTAGCCTACAAGCTTTATAAGAACACTGAAAATTTACTCTAATATTCTAAATAATAATTATAATAATTACTAATGATATTATTGTTCTGAATCCCTTAAAATAAAATATTAAGCGAATAAGTATATTATAAGGTAATTGTTAACTGCATTAAATCATATAATACTGGTATCAAAAAAAAATATCTGAGAATTTTTTAGTTATTATGAAAAAATATATGTATATATATATATATATATATATATATATATATATATATATATATATATATTAAAGAAAGTATATATTTTTAATTTTATTAATAGATAATAGAATATTATTTAAAAAATAGCAATATAGATCAAACAAAAGTACACTAAGCATTTTTTAATTTAATATTTATTATAATTTTATGTTTTTATAGAGTTTTTTTTAAAGTAAATTAAGAAAACACTGTGATCTATGTCATACATAAATTATTAAAAATAATTGGTTTTTGGAACATTGATTTATAAATTATTCTTCATTCTTCGTCTTTATTGCTTCAGCTTTCAAAGAATAACTTCAACTTAATTCATATCAAAATGATTAAGAAATCATTTATTGACTAAAAAACTTTTTTTTAACTTATTACGTCATTGCTTATCATTAAAATGTATGTTTTTATCGGCACAATTAACAATAAAAAGCAATTAAATTAGTTGTAAATGTTAATTATTTATGTGATTTTAGGTTATAACAATTTAACGTAATTATTTTTCGTTTTTTTTAAGTCGCCTATTAGTTATGGGGATTGGGGAGTGACTTTAACGCTCTAGTCAAACTATCCTCTCTAGTCCAATATTCTAATTCATAACTCTTTTATGAATTATTTTCACTTAATATCGATATATTTATTTATCAATTCGTTAAGTACATACTATTACAAACTAATATGGACAAAATTGGCATATCATGTACATAAATATTTTATTAAACAATTTTATTTTTTATTCCTGTTTACTTTTGTATGCACGAGGAAGCAATTTGTATGAAATGTAATTGAGATCTATAACTTGATCTTCTAAAGGAAAAATTTAATTTTAGAGTTGTGAAAACAAAACAAAAATACTGAAACTAAGGTTTACTGTTAAGGGTAAAATAAAATAATTTAATGTCATACTTACAACTTACCAAGTCATTTCTCCATTTTGAGAAATCCATCGATGTCCAAGCTCACGTCTCTTTCCATTCAATGCACTAGTTCGATTTTCGTATGTGAGAGTTGAAGTCGAAAATATTTTCTTAGCATCAACAAACACAATAATCGATGTAATTTATAGAAGACTCAAAGGGGCTGAAGAAGATTTTGTAAAAGGTTTATTTTATTTTTTTTTTTATTATTTCTATTTTAATCGTGAAACAAGATGGCCGAGCTTCTTGAGCAGTCAGAAGTGGATCAGCTTCAACTCTACATAATACTGACATTATCACTTTGGCTAATATAAGTTGGTAACTTGTGATAACTTTTTGCCTTTTCTGTAGTGTATAATAATCGTACCAAATAAACTAAAAACACCTAACATTATTAAAGTTTATTCAGCTTTACACAAAATGTAATATTATCGTTGAATGAGAGGATGAAGTTTCGATCATATGAGGGAACAAGTATGACACGGAGCATTTTTACTATCGTATCTAGGGTTTACACGAAAACCGACATTTTAGAAAACAGGTTTTAACCGGTTTTGATGTTTTATAAAATAATTTTTTGCTCGAATATTCTGTGATTCGAACAAAAAATTTTAAAAGAAAATTTAGAGTGATATTTAAAACGCTATTTTGGAATTGCTGTAGTTTCTTTTTTGAGTTATCTGAAGAATGGATTAGTAATGGTGCTCTGTATAATAGTGAAGGTCTGATCACGCTTTTGTAAATTAGTAGTTTCAGTCTAAAACTTAAATTAGAAGTTTTTAAGAGATGGTTAAATTTATAGGTTTTTTGTCTAACTTTTGATAATTTCGAAATGATATGGTTGTTAAATTTTAAATGCCTATCAAGTTTCATACCCAAGTATACGATGTTTCTGGATATCTTGAAGTGTAAATTTTCTATTTGAAATTTAGTCGGCAGTTTTTTCTTATTTTTTTGGAAGGAAAATATAATGCTTTCGGTTTTAGATGAGTTTATTTGGATATTTAAGGTATTTAGTTGGTTCTTTATAATCTCACAAGTTTTCTCTACTTGCTTGAGCGCTTTTGAAGGGTTCGTGCTATTACTATATATCGCCACATCATCGACATATGCTAGGACAGATGAATTTGTATAGTTCCTACCAATTATTTCTGCGGTGTAGATGGATGTGTAGTGAAAGAACTGCACCTTGCGGTACCCCACAAGTTAAGCGCACCGATTTTGAGAAACTATTGCCGACTAATACGGTAAGATTACGACCATCGAGAAAAAAACGGAGGATGGAGTACAGCTGTTCCGGGCATTGCAGTGTTCTGAGTTTCTCAAGCATTATTGAATGCGAGACCGAGTCAAACGGTTGGGAACAGTCAATCGAAATCATCGCAGTCGCATGGTTACGCTTAGGTTGTGAGTGACTTCATTTTGAACCTTTGCCAACGGGTGTTCCGTACAAACGAGAGGCCGAAAACCGGTTTGTTGATCAGGAATGATGGAATTTTGTAGGCAAAACTGTTGGATATGATTCAGAATTATTTTTTCATATATTTTGGCCATATGCGGTAATAAACTGATTGGGCGGTAATGTTCAGGTTTATCCCCTTGTTTCCCAGGCTTTAACAATGGAAATAATATAGCGTGTTTCCAGGATGTAGGAAAATATCTGAGCCTAATACAACTATTATATAAGTGACACAGATGTATCAAACCCTTCTTTGATAATTGCTTCAGCAATATAGTTTGAATATTGTCTAATCCGGGGGCTTTATTTCCTTTTGTCGTCCGTAGAATACACTTCAGTTTTTTCGGGGAAATAAACATAAAATTTTCTCTTTGTGTAGTAAAATCATACTGGCACGATGTCTTAGTACGATTCCTGATTTCCCGGTCATAATAGTCAGCTATGACATCAGCTAGAGTGATTAAAAGCAGTTTTTGATTGGAATTATTTACTGTTAAATTTTTTTAACGGGATTAAATAACTTTAAAAATAATTATTCGTTGTTTATGCATAATTTTCACTATAAGGATGTAAATATTTTTTATACTAGTGAAACGAGTTATTCAACAAAGGGTCCAAATAAATAAAAACAATACATTTTCATATTTGTATGATAACCATATTATTATTTTTTTTTTTTAAACAATATTATTAGATACAAATGGATACTTATTAAAAACAATTAGAAAATATATTTAAATATCTTCGATTTCCTTTACTAGTCCATTTATCTACAGTTATAGAAAATTTTTGCCCTTTATTCTTCATACAATTGAATTCAGTTATAGGTCCATAAAACTTTTTTTTTTTTTTTTTATTTATTGTAAATATTTATTATGTGGTAGCTTCACTAACTATTTTAACTCAGTAGGTCCCGAGGCCACCTTCTTTTCAGTCGCCTTGGAGGATTATCTGGGATATCTAAGGAAGATAAATTACGGACAAGAGGATTTGTATGGGCAGGGAGTTTAGAATGAAAAGAGGAGTATCTATCACGGGCTATGTCTGCAACAAATGGGGTGTTAAGGTCATTATGAATGAGTTGATTTGTAACAAAATAAGGAGCATTCAGGATTTTTCGAAGGATTTTGGATTGTAAGGACTGGATGCGGGAGGAATTAGATGGTTTCGTAGTGCCCCAAAGCTCGATTCCATACGTCCAAATAGGTCTGATAATAGTGATGTAAATGAGTCTTTTGTAATATATTGGAAGTTTTGAACGTTTGTCTAGTAAGTGTTGTAGTAATCGATATCTTCGAGGAGTTTCTTGTCGTTTTAGTCTTGTGTGAGGATTCCAAGTAAGGCGCTTGTCAAGATGGTGACCTAGGTATCGGATTTGCTCAACAGGAGTAAGGGTAATGTTATTAAAGGATACTGGGGGGCAGGAACTCATCGGTTTGCGTCATAAAACTTATTAATAAGATTCATAACTGTAGAATTATTTTGTGGTAAGTAATAATTTCGTTGTAATAATGACTCTCGTATGAACGAGCAATTTGTTATGCAATTAATAGATAGTCCATCCAATGCAGCAAGCTTTGATACGATTTCTTCTAAACTAGTCCTTTTCACAAAGGTAAGAATCTAGGGCTGTGTACTTCGTTCGTGAATAGGGACGGCATCAGTTGATTTTTTCTCGGTTATTTTATCAGGCACTGTTTTCAAATGATTATTGAGACTTTGCAATTAAGCATTTTATTGCAATAAATACAACGGGATTTTTCTTTTTCTACTTTTTATAAATAATTCCACAAGTCTGAAATTTAATACTACAAGGAGGAAATTCCAATTTGGATCTGCTGCTCAACTTCGCTGAGTTGCTATAGCACACAGCATACCGCATCAATCCCGAAGACAATCTCAAAGAAGAAAAAAGATAGAGAGAGATTCTGCCAAATAGGAAATACATATATTTTACTAATTTTGAAATAAATCATGGACATCTGAAAATCCAGACCAGCCTCAATATATATGGTGATGCAGGATTCCCAGTGAGTCCAAGATTATGGTCTCCGCCATGTTTTGCATCTCATTTTTTCCGAGTCCATAGTTCTCCAAAAATAAACCAGTGGCTACTGGGATGGTCCCCCTGCTTCCGAACCAAAGTCCCACGACTTTAAATTCCCTTTCACCGAACTCCTCACGAAATTTTTCCCTCAGGTATGGAATACATTTTGTATAAATGTTCTCTTTCTCCTCTTGAATCCTCTTGCCTTGTTCCTGGTCATTTGTTTCATATCTGATAGTGGGGTCCACTATCAGTGCTTCATTTTTTGTGGCATTAAATGCCAAGATATCCACAAATCTTGTCGACCCATCTGTATCAAGGCAAAAAACTTCCTGAAAACATTTATACTTTTTCACTTCCAAAAGATCTGCTATTTCTTTCTTTATGCGGTTGTGCCGGCGGGTAACGAGAAGCATGTTATGTGGACATTTTCCCAACACATGTGAAGGGGTTTCTAACTCTCGACCGCATCTGCGGCAGAGGGGTCCAACAGCCTCGTTACCCTGGCATCTTGATCCAGGGACTCCACGAAGTGGTGCGTAGTTTATGTTCAATTTGAGTGCGTTGGTCCACTCTGATCCTGTTAACATCTTTCGATCGAACATAAACCTGTTTACGCTCGGGTTGGCTTTAAAATGGACCACGCCTACACCCTGCCACTTGCACTGGCTCCACTCCTCAAAAGACTTTTCCCTCAAGAACTGTCTCGCTCTCTTTACCGAGAGAGGGGCCTCCATAGCATTTCCCTCAATCCGCAGTAGTTCGGTGCACTCGCGGATCTCCTCCGTTAAGTTAAAAATATTTTGAAACAGGGCGTCTGTTACTCCGGCCAATCTTTGAGAAATCGCCCAATGCTGAAGAGGAGCTTCCCATTGGCAACGCAGAAGCCCTAGACCCCTGTATCTTCGCGGCGAGTACAGCATAGAAGAGCAGGAGTTGGCTGGCAATCCTATAATAGCCTTTATACATCTTCGAATTATGACATCGATTGCCTCTAACAAAGATGGGCGCAGTTTTGTTAGTGGTGCAGTCTGCAGCGGGTATATCACGGAAGGAAAAACATATCTATTTACAATGTTTATTTTTTGGTCAGGCTTTAGGAGATTAGAATTTAAAAGCTTTTCCATATCTCGATTTAGCCTACCGACGGATTCCTCATCAAATTCTAATTCCCCCGAAAATCTACAACCGAGGTATTTGATGAAATCTTTATCTTGAATAGAATGGATTTCCTCTCCCGTATCCAAACAAAACTTTGACCCAACCAACTTTCCATTTTTCAAGATTATACCTGTGCTTTTGTTTGCATTAACAGATAATCCCAGCTCTCCAAGTATTCTACGGACGCAGTTGATAGCCCTCTCTCCAGATTCCACATTGTGACAGGTCACGGCTTGATCATCCGCAAAACCTGTGAGTAAAACAGAGTCGTGGTTTGGAAGTAATTTGTATCCATACTCATTAGCTACCTTTGGATCACAGAGCTCGGTGTATAGAGAATCTATACTTAGATTAAACAGCGCCGGTGAAAGTGGCCCACCCTGAGGTACTCCCCTCAAAACACGGATACCGTTTGTTTTATTGATCCCAAGATTGATCTTAATCGTGTTTTTACACAATAGGCCCTCAATCACTTTTCTTTAGTCGCTCGAAACACCTCTCGACTCCAAAGATCTCAAGATATGGCCGTGTCCGATGTTATCAAATGCTCCAGTCACATCTAAGAACGCGACTGCCGCGTCTTCTTGTTTATTTTTCGCATCCCTGAGAATAGCATCAATTATTCTGGCATTGATATCAATATAATAATTTATATTTTTTAAATGTTAAAATATGTTACCTACTTGTCATTTTCAAATTTTTTTAAAGTGTTATTCATACATTGAAAACCAGTATTTTCTACTAAAAAACCGGTTTTAAAAAATCGACAAACCCTAATCGTATCGTTTTACAGTAATAAGCCAGGGGTATTAGATATACCATTCCGCACATCAAACTCTAACTGCGGTCGACAACAAGAGTCGTATGTAGAAAACTACATTTTGCGAAAACTTTCTCTTACCGACTTCATTTTGAACTTTTTGATAATTTTGTATCTAATACGTTTTTAATAATTGTTAATACTGCACTTTCAAGTCCTACAAAATCAAAAGTCCAGTGAAGTATACCAAAGTGACGAAGCATCCAGAACAGTTGTTGAACTTGATATGTATGCAGGAGGTGTTCTACTTGGAGGAGCTTCTAGAGAATGCTTTAAAAACAAGTTATCCTCTTTAAAACTTCTTGCATACCTTAAATCCGGATTTTGAAGAGTTCCGAACAGATTTCTTGAGTAGGTTTGGACCCGTAGTCAAAAAACTACAAGTGTAACTGCCATAAGTGAAATAATCTAGTCAGTAATAATTAATATGAGGGATTCTCATCATAGATAGCTTAATTGGTCAATTTTCATAATATAATACTCGTTCAGTCAAATAAAACGTACAACTTTAACGGAGAGAAAGAAGAAAATTGTAAAAGACATTTGATTCCCTAAATTTAAAAACAAATATTGAAGTTAAAATTCCTCAACGCTCCTTACTTTGTCACAAACAAACTCATCCATAAAGACCTTAATGTTCCATTTGTTGCTGATCTGGCCCGAACCAGATATCACTC
Organism: Piezodorus guildinii; assembly: GCA_023052935.1. Lineage (NCBI taxonomy): Eukaryota > Metazoa > Arthropoda > Insecta > Hemiptera > Pentatomidae > Piezodorus > Piezodorus guildinii. The sequence continues at coordinate 211,694,448 of CM041292.1, read as the reverse complement.
CTTCCATGAAAAACTCTATTCCCACTCTAACCCACTAGTTTCAATCCTTGCTTTCTCTTCGATTCCTGACAATCCTCCGAGGATTGTTCTTCTACAAGTCTTTCTCATGTCATTTTTTTTTTTATCATATTACTTGTATTTTTTAGTACAGTTGTAAATTTCAATAAATTATGTTAAAAAAAAAAGTTACAATTGAAACTGTTATATTAATATATCAATATACATGGTATCACTTATCATTTTTTTATTTTTTAATCATAATAATGTAAATGGCAGTAAATTCGTAATAGAGTTTCATATTTTATTGTATATTATAATTAACATCAATATACCTCTGCTGGAAAAGTTCTTCTTATCATAGAAAAGTTTTAAACTAATTTTTGTTGAATTATATACATGATGTATAGTCTGCTGTAGAAACTATTATAGGTGGAATAATCAGGAATCAGTCAGATTTGAATTTTTTTAATTTTTCCAACGTTTCGGCTCAAGCTTGTGAGCCATCAGGGCTACAAGCATCAGTAAAAAAGAGATACATCTTAATGTGATAATGAAAATTGTTTAAATGTAGTGACAATGATAACATTTGAAATCAAACAGAAAATATACAAACATACTTAAATATTACATATACAAATAATGATAATATGATAAACAATATGATGATGATAAGCATAAAAACAAAACTTTAGACTTTAATATAGAAGTAAAAAAAAAATTATTTATAAACGTACTATTACTGAGCCTTGTCCATACATAAACTGAGGAAAACTATAAACATAGGTATATATATATATATATATGTATATATATATATATATATATATATATATATATATATATATATATATATATATATATATATTTGTATATATAATATTTAAGTATGTTGGTATGTTTTCTGTTTTATTTCAAATGTTATCATTGTCACTACATTATTGTTTCTAATTTTCTGTTCAAAATGTTGAGCCTTATTGTACATATATTGTTTTGTTTTCCATTGTATAATTTTGTAAAACTTTTTAAAAACAAAGATAAGCTGTAGTATTTACACTTAGAGGGAAAAACCTTCAGGGTTTTTACATGAACCCCTCCCCATCCTACCTATGTTAATGGTTTTCCTCAGTTTATGCTTGGACATGGCTCAGTTAAAGTTATTATTTATTTAAGTTATTAATATTAAAGTCTAAAGGTTTGTTTTCATGCTTATCATCATCATATTGTTTATCATATTATCATTATTTGTATCTATTATATTAAAGTATGTTGGTATGGTTTCTGTTTTATTTCAAACGTTATCATTGTCACTACATTATTGTTTCTAATTTTCTGTTCAAAATGTTGAGCCTTATTGTACATATATTGTTTTGTTTTCCATTGTATAATTTTGTAAAACTTTTTAAAAACAAAGATAAGCTGTAGTATTTACACTTAGAGGGAAAAACCTTCAGGGTTTTTACATGAACCCCTCCCCATCCTACCTATGTTTATGGTTTTCCTCAGTTTATGCTTGGACATGGCTCAGTTAAAGTTATTATTTATTTACGTTATTAATATTAAAGTCTAAAGGTTTGTTTTCATGCTTATCATCATCATATTGTTTATCATATTATCATTATTTGTATATATTATATTTAAGTATGTTGGTATAGTTTCTGTTTTATTTCAAACGTTATCATTGTCACTACATTCAAACAAATTTCATTAACACATTAATATGTATCTCTTTTGTTCTGATGTTTTTAGCTCTGATATGGCTCACAAGCTTGAGCCGAACGTTGGAAAAATTAATAATTTTTAAGAAATGATTGATTCCTGATTATTCCACCTATAAACTAATTTTTGGCCACCCAATATCGCTAGTTCAAACCTGGTAGGTGGCCCTAGGATTTTTTTTCAAAGTAACAAATCGTTACTTGTCTTTTGGAGATCGTAAAAAAGGTGGTACCGCGAAGAACCAAATTTAAGACTCAAGCATCATCCAATTAGCAACAGGAGGATAAAATTATGTTAATTGAATAAATAACCAGACAGTTTTTGGCTTGATTTTGAACCTACAAAGCTAGTTTGCACCCTTATACTCCAACTCGGTTAAGTATGTTGGTTCCTACTTACTTAACTCGAAGTTGCTTTGGTCAGATCAATTATAATTAAGGTGACTTTAAGCTTAAGAAAAATATTAAAAATGGATAATTTTGAGGCTATACAAAGAGATGTTTGTTACTGTTTTGACCTCTGATCTTTATTCAAATCCAACGCATGGCCAGTTTGGATTCACTGTGGAATCAAAGTTATTTGAAATAGGGTTTACATAAACATACATAAACATACGCTTACCACCTCGGTTACAAGCATCATATAACGTCAGAATTTGAATTCTTCCCTTTCCTTTTATCCTTTTTCGATTATTTTATTGAATAATATTTTGAAATTTCCTTAGAATTATATAATAAAAAAGTTCGTACGAATAAAGTGACATGTGTTGTATAAGTGAACAAAATAATTTTAAAACACTATAACGATTTTCTATAAAAATTAATAAAAAGATACTAGTTTTTCGTAATTTTGTTTCGAATACAATATACAACATTAGGATACTCAAAATAAAGAATGGAATAGGTTGTAGATAACATCGAACTTACCCATCAGCAGCTCGACTGACATCAGCCAGGTCAGTGATGGTACCTTCAGTGGGGCGTTTCCTTAGGGTTGGAACGTACTGAATGACGTGTTATTTTTCTATTAATCTAACCAAATCATACAACATACATAATAATATATCATACTCCGAATCTATATAATAATAATTCTTCTTTTGCCCGAAGGCGTTTTAATGTGTAATATATATTGTGAACTGTATGTGATTTTAACACTAGGGCATTCGCCCTTAGGTACTCAATAACATTGGTAGGAGACGGTTGAAAAATAAATTTTGCATAAACGTTTGACATGACCACTGTAGGAAAACCTTTTATCAACAAACCCCTACATTCTTTCTTAGTAATAAATTATTGTTTAAGTTTATTCTAATAACTCTTTGAATCGAATTTTCGCAGATGGAAGCAGCTAAATGCTAAAATTTTCCAACTTATTTAATCTTATTCTACATCTTGAAAATGCCCTTAATTTTACTTAGTCGAATTGGAATTATTTTCAGACACTTATACATGCATACAAGGGAACACGAAACATAAACTGATTTAAGTATTAGATATTTTTTTTTTTCGAGCCACTGTTCTGCATTTATTCGTTAAGCAGTCTATCAGTCTAACATTAATAGAAATAAAGAACTGTGGTCTAGTGGATAGAGCACAAGTATACTGTTTTCCGAAGTCTAGGTTTGAATCCTGGTTGTGGCAGAATATTATTTCTTCTGTTAATTTACCCTAGGGTATGGAGAAAATCCTAGGGCAGACCCAGATTAGGGGAAAAGAACTGGTTGCTAAGCGTGATATCGGCCTAATCACCTCATTGCACGGCCGTTGGCCTAGAAACTGCACGAATCTCTACTGAGCCGAAGACACTCCATGGGTTGTAAAGGTATAGTTTTTTTACAAATAGCAACAATTTTTTTTAACTAAAACTTTAATTGTTTTTAATATATAAATTGTTTCGATTTTTTTTTTTTCATTTGTAATATTTTTCATAATTATTTGTAATTAAACAGAAAGAATTATAGTAATAAATACTTCTTGTATACATTTTGATAATTTTTAGATAAGCACAAAATCAGTTTTCACAATTATACAAAAGAGCCACCCCAAAGAGATGAACTGACCTCTACGGAGCACAGAGGGCGTTACCTTGAGGTAGGAACGTACTTACGATTTCCCTCCATGTATATCTATATATATAGATATATACATGGATACATTTTTACATCTCTTCTCTTTATAGAATGTTGGATGTCATTGAAGAAATAATATTTCGAAATTCAAAGAAGTCTTTTTATAATAGAAGACATAAAGTTAGTCTTGGATTCTTGATAGAACCATTAATATCTACCGTTATAGCCGTCATAAATGTATAGCAGACAAGAATTGGCAACAAGTAGAAGGATTAAATATATTTCCATTTTTGAATATATATCCTGCATACATGCATAGGAAACAGATAGACCTTTTCCATCCTCTCCTTATACTCTTTTATTTCCATTCTTTTAAAATAAAATATATTGTAAGAAGAATTTCTCATAAAACAATATTTTTTTTAATTTAATTTTTTAATGGAATAAAATTAGATTAATATTTTTTATTTGAACTATTATCTATTTTATTTTATTTTTATCTTCTTTCCATGTCATAAGATCTCAATTAATTAGGTATCTGTTTCTATTCCGTGCGCTCGAACGATCACTATCGAAAAATAATAATGTAATAAAGGAATAATTAAAGAAAATGGTTATCTATTGGAAGTGACTATTGATCGTATCGCAAGCCCATTACACGCCCATAAAATGATCTCATTAGGAGAAGTTGAGCTCTTAGTATTGCCTTGGTTTGGTTAGTTTGTACTCTAGTTTACTTCGATTAGAAGGGATATACTTGTTTAGGATAATTAATACAAAATATATAAAATATACACGAAAAGTGCAGGAAAAACAATAGGTGAAATTTTAATGTAAATTTGGCTTACTTCCTAAAGTTTATTGATTGTTAGTTTCCAGTAGTAAACTAAAAGTACGATGCTATAAATTAATATAACTTTGTTTCATTAAATTTGATGTTTGAGTGGTTTTAATAACTTTGCAGAGGGCTATTATAGTTTTCAAAGTTTTTTTTTTTTTTAATTCCATTTGATTTTTAAAAAAAAACTCTCATCAGTCATCTTTTTTAATAAATCTTTATGATTGGACTTGCTAACAGTTAATCTTTAAAAGAGTATCAATAAATTTAACTTAATATATTCAGTTCAATTTGATTATGTAGTTGTATTAAAAATTGTATTATATTAATTTGAATTGAAATTGTTTTAATTTTTTAACTGCCTTCATACTTAAATAAATAGAGTGTAATTAATTATAGTTCAATTCCAAGAATGTATTGTGGAGTTTACAAGTATTTTTTTTATTTTTACTTTTAATCAGAGTTCTTTATTCTGGAAATGAGTTGTTGTTTTATAGAAATAAGATGGAGTTGAGCTAAAAAAGATACTGACCCTTACATTAGAAACAGTATTGAAGGCATTCGGAAATACGATGACTGAACAAACATTTGTTCTCCACAACGCAGCCCCACCTACTGCATCGAAATTCCACCATTCCATACAAATCATCTCCAATTTTCGATTATTTCTAGTACGATTGTGCTTATACGAAGTGATATTTCAATTTTAAATAGAACCGTGAGTTATTCTTTTTAATAATGAAATTATTTTCAAATTCGTTTTAAAAAACCAAAAATTTCAAATTATGATATTTTAAAAAAAATCTAAAAACATTTGATTACTTTCATTTGACTTATTATTACATTTTCGTTACATTTCATGTAGAATTTCAATATCGAATTATGAGGAGGTATAAATCATACGACCCCGTAGCTAGCGCTCGAATCTGGAATATGGTGACCGTAGTAATCTTCAACTCCTACATTTGTAAAAATCCCTCATATCTTACAGGTTTTTTTCAGTTTGGGATTGTTAATAATTGGATTAATATCCTTTTTTTTCTATATTTTAATAATATTAATGTGGGTTGAGATAAGTTCGTAGAGAAGATATGTCGAATAGGTAGGATATTGTGTGGGTTAGTTGATAGGAAGTATGGAGAAGTCAAATTTTACTATCAAATATTCGGAATAATTTAATTTTTGTATTTAAATTTATTTATTTTTGAATATGCACTTTTTTGAAGTGTAAACTATGAGACTCTTTGTCTTTTTTGAATTTTTGGTAGGTAATAAGGGATGTCTAATGTTTTTAGCTCTCTTTTTTTTTTTTATAATATATACAATTTTTGTAAGTTGTGTATTATATATTTATATCAATTTTGTACATTTTTATTTTTTTTTTTTAAGGATTATCGTGTCGAAGACTGAAGCTGAAGATAAAGATATGTACATATATGTATATATCTAACAAGACTGATTAAACGACCATAAAAAATGTCCCTATCCAGTATAAAAATCTAGATAAACCATGCTGCTAGGTGAGATAAGAGAAGAAGACTATAGTGCCGGTCGGTGTTGGATACGTACGTGAAGGATTGCTGTCGCCATCTCCTAGGAAGGCATGAGGCGCTGGAGAGCGGGACTCGGGCACTGTGAAGACCCGGGGGCCCCCTAAGAGGAGAAGTCCTGCGCAGATCTGACCTGCCCTACAGGGCCAATGTCAGGGGGAGGGGGCGATCGATGGAGCCCCACGTGGCCTACGCTACAACCGCCGCTACTACTGCTTGCCGGTCTGTCCACCCACGCTGTCTGTACTCCCGCTCTGTCTATACACCCCACGCACCTCTCTATTATCCCTCTTTTGTATCATATATAAACAGTATATTGTTTTCATTTATTCGGATTCTACAAAAAAACATTATGCATCCGTTTTAATGTTATAAGATTAAAAATCAGGTGCGCGCAACACACTGCTTTCACTTACCATCCTTCTTAATATCAACTTTTTTTTTTTTTTTTAAACATATTTATTGATATTTACAACTGTATTAAATAAAAATACATCTAGTAAATGTGATGGTAATATACAAAACTGTCATGAAAAACATGTAGAGACACTACCCAGTGGCAGCACTCTAAAAATATTTTAAACTAGAAGGTCCCGGAGCCATTTCCTTTTCAGGCGCCTCGGAGGATTATCCGGAATTGAAGAGGAAGAAAGGATTGAAACTAGTGGGTTAGAGTGAGAATGGAGTTTGTCATGAAAGGATTGATACCTGGTATGGGCCAAATCAGTAACATAGGGAACATTAAGGTCTTTATGGATAAGTTTATTCGTGACAAAGTAAGGAGCGTTGAGGATTTTACGAAGGATTTTGGATTGTAAGGATTGGATGCGGGAAGAATTTGATGGTTTAGTAGAGCCCCAAAGCTCTACTCCGTAAGTCCAGATTGGTCTTATAATAGTCATGTAGATAAGCCTTTTGTAGTTAAGAGGAAGGTTTGATCCTTTGTCTAGTAAGTGTTGAAGTAGCCTAAAGCGGCGAGCAGTTTCTTGTCGTTTTAGTCGTGTATGTGGATTCCAAGTTAGGCGTTTGTCAAGAAGAAGTCCTAGGTATCGGATCTGTTCAACAGGAACTAGTTGAGTGTTATTAAAGGATACTTTAGGGCAGGAAGTCAAAGGTTTACGGCGAAGGGTAAAGGTTATTTGATGGGACTTGTTGGAATTTATTTTTATTCTCCAGTTCTGACACCATACTTCTAGGTCTTTGATGTGGGCTTGAAGGGTATTTGAAGCAACAAATGGATCTTATGAACTGATAACACGCAGGTGTCATCAGCATAGGTAGAAAGGAAAGTGTTAGAATGGGTTGGGATATCAGCTGTATATACTGTGTATAGAATGGGTCCTAGAATACTGCCTTGAGGAACACCAGCAGTCTGTGTAAAAAGGGATGAATAGGAACTATTGTGATTAATTTTGAAGGATCTATCAGAGAGGTAGGATTGAAGAATCAGGAAATATGTGGGAGGAAGGAATTTACGGAGTTTGTACAGCAGTCCTGGGTGCCAGACTCTATCAAAGGCCTGTTCTTAATATCAACTTCAAATTTTTCAATTCTATCATAAAAACTACCCATTTTCCAGCTTTATGGAAGTACTCAATAGTAATTATGTTACCCAAGCCCAATAAAACCAACTGACGATCCAAATTCCTACCGCCCAATCAGTCTTTTACCATCTTTATCTAAAATATTTGAAAAACTTCTGTTTCGACGTCTAAATTCAATTAATTCTTTTGATATTATTCCAAATTTCCAGTATGGTTTTAAACAAAATCATTCTACTATACAACAGTGTTACCGATTGGTTGATTATATTTCTTTTTCGTTTGAATCAAAACATTACTGTCCGGGAGTGTTTTTGGATATGAGTCAGGCCTTTGACAGAATATGGCACGATGGTTTGCTCGCTAAATTAAAAACATTTCTTAGTCCAACATATTATTTAATATTACATTCGTACTTAAAAGATAAGTTTTTCCGTGTAAGAGTAGGTTCTGAGTTCTCTAATATTAAACAAATAAAAGCAGGTGTACCTCAAGGCAGCGTTTTAGGTCCAACACTTTTTAATATATATTGCTCTGACATCCCACAGCATCCAGAAACACTTATAGCAACCTTTGCTGACGATTCAGCTATCCTGACATCCAACAAAGATGGCTCTAAGGCTTCTAAGGCACTCCAAGAACATCTGGACGACATAGCTTGCTGGGCAAAAACATGGAAAATAAAAATGAATCAATCAAGAGCCTGTTTCTTTCTTTACATTTTCTTTAAAACATAACTCCTGCCCCCAGGCTTTTACGATAATATTCCAATACCAGTTTCTGACACAGTACGTTATTTAGGACGTTACCCTGACAAACGACTAACATGGGCATACCACCTCAAACGAAAAAGAAAAGAACTAAATCAACGATATGGACTTCTTTCAAGGTTACTAGACAAACGTTCAAAATTATCATTGACGAACAAATTAACTATTTATAAAGTACTTATAAAACCCATTTGGACTTATGGCATTGAGTTATGGGAACAGCAAAAAAGTCAAACATCAAAATTATTCAATCAAAATTACTTAGGAAAATTATAAATGCCCCTTTTATGTATCTAACGAGACACTACATACTCACCTAGACATTCCATTCGTCGTTACAACTGCCACTGATCGCTACAATAAGTTCCATGACAGACTGACCCTAAATTCAAACCCGCTGACTCATAACCTATCAACTGCCACAAACCCATATAATCCGCCCAGAAGACAATCGAGGCGCTGGCCAAGAGACCTGAAATATTGAAAGTTATCAGTTTTTTTTTATCTATCTCATGTAGTTTGTTACATCTTTTGTTAGCATATTTGCTTATTGCAAAAAAAGCAGATAGCAAATACAATTGTAATGCCAAAAAAACTTCTATGAATAAATAAATAAATAAATTTTTCAAATACAATTAAAGATAAAAAAAGTTTAAAGAATTAATTATTACGATTTTCAATAGCTCCATTTGTAGGTTTCAAGCTCCAACAAGCCCTAACAGAGTAGGAAGGAGAAATAGGACGGAAAGAGGTATGATTATTAATGCCAGAAAAATCAAAATCCTACAAGTGGGACGACAGCCCGAACAAATCCACTTTTGTGCAAAGACGAGGAGCTTAACGTGGTAAGTGAGTGAAAATACAACCTGAAAAGCATAATGATGTAATGAAAAGGATGGGAAAAGCAAATAATATATACTATTCCATCAGCAACACAGTAGTAGGAAAGAGAGAGGTCGAAAAAGATGTCAAGCTCCACATATTTAAGACCGTATACATGCCTGTTCTACTGTACGACGCAGAGAGCTGGGTACTCCTGGACAACAAATGGAGCCGTATAACAGCGGCAGAATAAAATAGTTGCGCAGAGTGGCTTCCGAAACCCGCAGGGATAGGATCAGGAATGTAACAATAAGGAAAGAACTAAACATCCCCGCAATGAAGGAGACCCTGGAGAAGAGACAGTTAGGGTGGTACGAGCATGTGTGTAGGATGAGCCAGGATTGTGACCCACGCAAATTTATCGAAGCAAAACCTTTAGGCACTAGACCTAGAGGAAGACCTAGGCTTAGCTACGATGGCTACATTACCAAGTTGGGGCAAGCGAGAGGCAAGACTCTTGCATGAGACAGAGAGAGATGTAGATCCTAGGTTGGACTATCTCGACGCTGAATGGCTTAAGGAGATAGCTTAAGAAGAAGAATATTTTCAAAAGATAAGTGTGTTTTGTTAAATGTTATAATCTACAAGAATCAGTTAATTATAGGCTTTTTATTACTCTGTTTTAACTTTTACACAAACGAGATAAATATATGTATAAACCCTTCACTTACAGAATTATTAGTCTATTTTCAATTAGCTCTAAACTTTTCGAAAAATTAATTTACAAAAGATTGGTTGACATACTGACTAAGCAAAAATAAATACCTGACCATCAATTCATTTTTCGTAATGTCACACTCAACTACACTGAGTTACTGACTTCATCGCGGGAGCACTAGATAAAAAGCAATACGCAACTGGGGTATTTTGTGATGCTGTCTAGGCGTTTGATAAAGTCTGGCTCGAGGGGCTTTTCTTTAAACTTCAAAACGTACTACCTTATTATTCACTCTTTCCTTTTCAATAGGTTTTTCTCTCTTTGGCAGGATTCAGAAATGTATTCAATTTTTTCAATTCAATCCAGTCTTGGCAGGAGTACGCAAGGATCGATACTTGCTCCTCTTCTATACATTGTATACACACATGACATACCAAGTCACCCTGCCACATTGAGTGATTACATATTGCTATACATACTGCCACATTACGCGGACGATACTTAATTAAATCATGACAAGTCAAAACATCTAACGTTCACAGTTCAACAAGATACTTTCCCACCATTTTTTATCGGCTAATACCAAATTTCTCAGACCAAATCTGTACATTACATAGGACTGACACGCGATCGAAGGACGACTTAGGCTCTCATGCAAAGATAAAAAGAAAGACACTCAACCATCTGCTGTAAGTACCATATTCTCTTCTATCTAAACCATCGAAACTAAAAATTAGACAGAAGCTGAATACATAATATGTACCTATTAAAACCTATGTGGACTTACGCCTCACAAATTTATGGTTCAGCAGAAAAGACTCACACACAAAAACTGCAATCATTTCAATAAAAAATGTTAACAATTAACAGTGTACGAACTCATATGAACCCTCTATGCGCGTTTTCATAGCCAACTGCACCGATACAATAGACTTATAAACGACATATCATTAACTCAAATAACAAAACTGGGAACTTTTCTACCCCTTGCCTACCATTACCGCTGCTTACATTAATTTAGCACATTTGCTTATCGTACGATAGCATCTGACAATGAATAAAAAAAAAAATAAAAAAACTATTTTGTTTATAGAAAAATATCAATTCTAAAATAATTAGCTTTAAAACAGTTTATTATTCATCCTTATTATAGATTTTATCTTTAAGAAAACAAAAATTACATAAAAATATTTTTGCTCTTTTCTCTTTGAGTTAGTTATCAAATAAAAAACATTTTTCATTTAATTTCTGATAAGGAAGTTGTAATTTTTTTTTTTTTTTTTTTTTGATCAAATCCAACAGAGCCAGGCGTGTTAGATTTTTAAAGGCAATAAAAAACGTTACACAATGAAAGTTACAGGCCCATTTCTTCGTATTATACAAAATGAAATATACAACAGATTAAAAAATCTGGTGCGGGCAACACGACTTTCACTTACCTCCATTTTTAAAATCGATTCAAGAATTTTCAAATACAGTAAGAGATCAAAATGAGTGAAACCATTAAAGAATTAGTTAAATGGAATTTCTACAGAAACATGTTTTTTTATTAAAAAATTGATTATATTATTATCTAAAACAGTCACATAGTTTTATGTTCATTTCATCACTCTCTATTAGCTTTTAAAAGCTTGTGTATGAGATAATATTTTTTCTAAAATCTTTAGCTTTCCAACGGTATATCATACATGTATATTACTGCTCTTAAGTTCAAAAACGAAAAATTTCATTAAAAAAATATGTTTTCTTTTTTCTCCTTTAGTTGGGTATCGAATTTATTCAATTTATATATTTACCTGTTTTTCATCAGCGTTAACAAGATAATATAGTTTTTTTTTTTTTTGAATCTACAAAATTAAAGGTACTTTAGAGGAAGAAAATATCGGCATTTAAGCCCTGTCAGACCATTTTAATCCGAATGCAACCTAATGATATAAAAACCCATTAAATTTTACATCGATATAGCGAGTATAATCAAAATCGCCGGAACCGTTTTCGAGAAAATCGAAGAAAGGTGCAAAATGCATAGTATTAAGTGCCTCTTCTGGTAAGCTCATTTTGATGAAAAAAGTTTTGTCACGTCTCGGACGTATAGTTGTCTAAAATATGAAATTTCAGTTTTATAGGACTTACCGTTTCCGCCCGGGAGTTACCACACACACACACACACACACACACACACACACACAGACCTTTTTGCGGGACTTGGTTATTTGGACTCAGGGGACCCTAAAACGTGTATTTCCGTTGAAAACTGGAATTCGAAAATTTTCACGATCGCAATACTTCCCCTTACTGTATATAGTAAGTGAAAGTAAAAATTAATTAATTAATAATTAATAAAAAAAATCATCTCCACTCCATAGACATGGACAGAGCTCTCAACTCTAAATATAACCCACTTTATAGAACTGTTTTTTAACTTTAACATCCCCCAGCCGCAAGGTTGTTTAACCTATCATGTTAATATAAATAAACTAAGACTTGTCAGCCAACTAAGGATGTCAGATACAGAAAATTTGAAACTTTTTAATAAGAAAACTACCTTCAATATAAAAACAGGGGAAAATGTAGGATTATATATAGGATTATTATATTTATATTTTACCCAATGATTTAATTAATTTTTAAAAAATGCAAAGGAAGGCATGTAAGATCTAAACTATTCCAACTAAACTTATATTAAATCTCGTCTCCACCACTCATCAATCGTACCTCAGATTCTAGGTTTAGCAAAGAATATGTTTGTTTTTTTGATAGTTAGTATACTTCAATCTCAAAACCAAATGTTCTATCCAATTGAACATTGACGATTAAACTAACTTTATATATAAAAATACGGACAAAAATTAATCCCAGGAACAAATAAAGATATGTTCCTCAGGAATAAATTACTTTTTTAAGTCAATATATGCCATCATCGAGCCCATCTTGACGTATGCAGCCGAAACATGGACCATGTCATCCATGCTATATTCCAAGCTTCAAGCAGTGGAAATATAAAAGAAAAGAAGACAATATAATAAAGTTTTTTTGTTTTTTTTTGTGGATTATTTCATATTCTTTTGATTATTTATAGCCAGTGTCCAAGAGTGAGACTAAATACCGCAGTTTGAAAAGTTAAAATCAAATACGCTTTCCATTCACTTATATAATCGATGCTCATAAAACATTGCTTTTTTTTTTTTTTTTTTTTTTTTTTTGTCAGAACTTGTTAAAGACTTAAACTAAAAGAACTCAACAGACGATTCAGACAGTTATACAGACTGCTAAACGGAAAATCTAAGCTTACAGTTGACAACAAATTATTACTTTACAAGACAATACTGAAGCCAATCTGGACCTACGGACTTGTGGGAGACAGCTAAACGTTCTAACATCAAACGCATTCAATCCTATCAATCCAAAGTCCTCCGAACAATAGTAAATGCTCCTTATTATGTCTCCAACTATACCTTACACCACGACCTTACTGTTCCATTTATTTCAGACCTGATTCCATCCAAATTTTTCAAATTCCACCAGAACCTTCTTCATCATCCTAATCCCCTAGCACAATCCCTATCCAGCTCCACACATCCATACAACCCTCCTAGAAGGTTGAAAGGGCAGTGGCCCCGAGACATATTATTGTAAAACATCCATTCCGGAGTTCTGACACTGGTCAGATTCTCCTCTCATGTGCGGTGTGATTGTGTCTGTGGCGCCCTCACTTAGCTTCCACTGGCTTCTCACCAGTGATGCGGCTGAGAGGGAGGCGCTGGGATCCTTTGGGCTCTGCTTGTCCTTCCACAAGTGGGGTGACAAGCCCCGTCTGGGGTTCCCGAGCTGATTGTAAATATTGTACTTAGGTATGAATGAGACATGTTTTGTTTATTTATTTGTTAACTTCATTTATTTGTATTTATTTTGTCTATAAATTTTGTTATTGTATACGTTTATTTATTTTGATTTTTTTTTATGTAATTTGACTTTCCTTTTGTTTATATTGTAAATATTTTATGAATGAGATCCTGTAGCACTATTATTATTGTCTATTATGACAAATTGTAATATATACGAAAAAAAAAAAAAAAGAACTTGTTAAAACGGTCATCTCTATCATAGGATTAGCAAGAAGGGAGACAACCTCGTTCATTGTTACTGATTTGTATCAGAAAAGAAGAAAAACCATTTGCTACTAAAATATTATATTTTCAGAAAAAAAAAATAGACAAGTTTGGTCAAATTAATAATAAACGGAAGTATCTGACACGCAACTTCTGTTACATTATTATCCAGTAATATTATGAACTGTCGGAAACACGAATCTATTTTGGTCGTCACGATTTTAAGCAATAATAATTTGTATCATATCATATCAATGCCTTTTTATATTGTTTTCACTTACCTATACGTGAAATATATAGTTAGGGAAAGTATTGCAATCGTGAAAATATTCTAATTCTAGGTTTCACAAAATTTACAACTTTTAGGATCCCAAATGACCAAGTCCTGCAATAGATAAGCAATTATGTGTGTTTGTGGTAAGTCGAGCTCTTGAACGATAAGTTTCATAAAACTGTTATTCTATGTTTAAGAAACGTGTATGACTGCAAATTTATTGCAACTTTTTTGTCTGGACCAGGAGAACTACTATACTAGGATTCTGATGCTATTGATTTAATACTGATATTTAAAAAAAAAAAAAAAAAAAAAAAAATTTTTTTCTTTTATTTTTAATAAATGAGATATTTTCATCAAGTTATGTCCTCAAAGTCTGCAAGTAAAAGATCTAGATCTGCAGGTTCAAACTCGTCTCTACAAAACAGAGACCCCGCCGTGAAAATAATAAAAAAATGATTCCACCAGCGACCGCTTCTGCTACCTCTTTAGGATCTGAACCACAGCCCAGCACATCATCACAAGGAATGACCGAGGAATCGCCGTTTTTTACACCGAACCCATTTCAGATCCTCCAAAATCAAAATGAAAAAGAAACCATGGAATCTTCTCCTATACCTAGGGAACCACAACCTCCACCAATTTTTGTTAAAAATATTAAAAATTTTCAACTACTTTGTACGCAATTAAACAAATTAACCGATCCTAATAGTTATTCTTGTATAAGTAGAACCAGTGATACTAAAATATCCCCGACTACCGCCGAAAGCTACAGAAAAATAGTAAAATATCTGAGTGAGACCAAAGCTGAGTTTCATACCTATCAGTTGCGCCAGGAGAGAGCTTTAAGGGTTGTAATTAGAAACCTACACCATTTGACACCAGTTACAGCTATCAAAGAAGAACTGACGAAGATATTGTTACTACTAATGAAAAACAGGAAAATATATAAATTGAATGAATTCGATACCCAACTAAAGGAGAAAACAAAAACAAATATTTTTTTAATGCAATTTCTTGTTTTTGAACATAAGAACAGTAATACACATGTATGATATACCGTTGGAAAGCTAAAGATTTTAGAAAAAATGTTAACTCATAAACAAGCTTTTAAAAGTTAATAGAGAGTGATGAAAAGCCGATAAAACTAACTGATTATTTTAGATAATAACATAATAGATTTTTTAATAAGACACATGTTTCTATGTAAATCCAACTTGATTAATGCTTTAATAGTTTCACTAATTACTTTCACTAACTATATATAGTAAGGGGAAGTATTGCGATCGTGAAAATTTTCGAAAAAAACAAATATTTTTTTAATGCAATTTTTTGTTTTTGAACATAAGAACAGTAATACACATGTATGATATACCGTTGGAAAGCTAAAGATTTTAGAAAAAATATCATCTAATACACAAGCTTTTAAAAGTTAATAGAGTGTGATGAAATGAACATAAAACTAACTGATTATTTTAGATAATAATATAATAGATTTTTTAATGAAACACATGTTTCTATATAAATTCAATTTGATTAATTCCCTAATAGTTTCACGTATTTTTATCTCTAACTGTATTTGAAAATTCTTTCATTGATTTTAAAAATGGAGGTAAGTGGTAGTCGTGTGTAGCCCGCACCAGATTTTTTTTATTTCTAACTGTATCTGAAAATTCTTTAATTGATTTTAGAAACGGGAGAACGGTATCTGGCCGCACCAGATTTTTTTAAGTTTAGTAAAATATTAAACTGTAATGAAGCTATTTTATTATTATAATTTATTTTTTTGCCACTTACTATTACAGTAAATTGCAAAAATATGTTATGATTCCCCTTTTGGGTGGATTGTATAATTCGTTAGGAAGAGCGCTAAATAAATATTTGCCTGGCGGAGATCGGATTAAAGGAGTTGGTAAAGAATAAGGGTCGATATACTATTAACTCCGCCGACCAGCTTCGTCCACTTTCAATTGAATCTCAAGAAATGGGATTTTGAGAATTCAGGCAGATCTACTCAGTAGTTTAGCACCCCACACGGAATAGAGAAAAAAAGGAATTGAATCCGAAAGCAATTTGGTCCCAATTTAAATTATGTCCAATTATTTTGATATCCTTGACTTTCTAGAATCTCGAAATTATCTATCGCATATAAAAAATCAGGATTAAAATCACATTAATAATAAAACAAAAAAATATCATTATCATTATATTTTATTTTCTTATTAATGTTTTTTACAATAAAATAAAAAGTTCATAAAATGATAACAATTAAAATAATTTTCCTTAAATGTTAATAATATTTTTTTTTAAATCTGTTGCGCTCAACACACGACTTTTAATTACCTCCGTTGTTAAAATCAATTCAAGAATTTTTAAATACATGTAGAGATAAAACAAAATTGTTTAAGAATTAATTAATTCTGCTTGAAAAACAACTTTAAATGAATATTATTTAGATGCTTGAAAACAGGTTCCAAAAAGTTTTAGATAGTTTTTAGTTTTTGTGGTACACCAAAGGGTAATGACCTCTATCTACTCTTCCAATGACTTCCTCGGCTTCTTTAAAGTGGTGTGCGCGCAAACACTCATTTTGGCGATTAAATTATTCTTTAATTTTTAAAGTTCTTCATCGCTAAACAAAATCTTTCGAAGAAGACCATTGGTGTAACGACCTATCTCCTCTAATGTTTTTAGGGAATTGGTTAGCCACTGTTTTGTCATTCTTCAAAATGCGCCTATCCTAAGGTAACTTTTTGTCGAGAGAGGCATTGTTCTGACAGAGATTTCCATATTTTTAAAAATTGAGGGTTTACCGTTCAAGTGTAGTAGAAGCCCTCTTCTTCTACACTTTTAAGGTAATAATAATAATAATAGGCTTACCTAACCCGAAGGTTCGATGCCGATACCACCAAACTTCGCCTGCACATACTCGTCCAATGTTCACCGGTCAAGCCCAATCCCCCGAGATCAGCCTTAATGTAATCCTCCCATCGACGCTTCGGCCTACCTTTCGGACGCCTGCCAGTTGGTTCAGCGAATACCAACTTTATCGGAATAAGTTCCTCACCGAGCCCAACAACTTTACGCGCCCATTTGAGTCTCCGCGATGCTATCAACTCAATTATATTCACAGGGTACAAACTCAGCAACTCCGCGTTGTGCAACCTTCTAAACTCCCCAGTGGCCTTATCTCTCTTCGGACCAAATATTTTAAGCAGTACCTTATTTTCGAAAATCTTAAGCCGTTGTTCATCCTTCAAAGTAAGTGGCCACGTTTCACATCCGTAAAGAACCGCCGGAAGAATAATAGTTTTATAAATTCTAACCTTTAAGTTTTTAGACAGAAGCCGCGAACTAAGTAATTTAGCAACTGAATAATAACACGCATTTCCCACCTTTAACCGGGAATTTATTTCTTCCTGGATTTCATTTTTCTTGTTATCATTGAACCTAAATATTTGAATTTCTCTACGTGTTCAAAAGTAAGCCCTGAAATATTAATTTTATCAATATCGCCACCATTTCTGCTACTAATCATATATTTCGTCTTATCGGTATTTAATTCAAGACCTATTTGTTTACCGGTTTTTATTAACACACTTGTATTTAGTTGTATGGTTTCCGTGTCTTCACCTAGCAGTACCAGATCATCGCCATACCCCAAAACCGGAATCTTGTCACCCATATTTAACCCTTTCTCGGTACACATCACCTTTTCTACGACATATTCTAAAGCTATATTAAATAACACAGGTGAAAGGGAGTCACCCTATTTCAAACCCGATCGCACCTCTAATCTTTCGGAGTAATTATGACCGATTTTAACTTTAACAGGAGCAGCAGATATGGTTGCGGAAGAAGGTTTAAGGAACGATGAAAAATATAAGAGTACTCATTCATCTTTGGAAGATTCAGGTAATATAGATTTTCCAAGGTAAGGTATGGTCGATGTTATTATTACCTAGGTTTTAAACAGAGAAGGTGAAAACGATATAGTGATAATTTAGGAATAAGGTAGGAATGGAAGTATTAGGATTTGAGGATGGAATAGGAACCTATAACAATGGCCTGAGCTATCATAGCGTTAATATTTATAATGCATATAATTTGAAGCCAAGAAATAAAAACAGTAGTTTAGTTTATTTTACTACATAGCTCTACAGCCAAAGGTGGTCATACTTCGACAGTTTTGCACCAATCCTCTCTGCACAATCTTCTTCCTCCAGTTCTTTACCCAGGGTACTTCCAAATCCTTTTCCACATCCTGAACCAAACGTATCCGAGGTCGTCCTTTTCTTGGTACCCGAACATTTTTCCTAGCAGAATCCTTTTTTACATCCTTGAGCCATCCATCTTCATCACATGACCCAACACTTCGATTCCCCTTACCCGTATGAAGCGGACAACTTCATCAGATCCGCACAGCTCATATAGTTCGCTGTTCATTCGGATTCTCCATTCACCTTCTTACAACACAGGTTTATAAATACGGAAAATTTTAATTTCGAAGCATTTATTGAGGGAGTACAAAGAGTCCACAGATTTACTATTTCATTTTTAGAAACTGTAGTTACTTTTCCTCAAAATTAAATATGATAATAATTATTTTTTTTTTACGTTAATGTTTTTTTAGTCACATCTTTCAACTTCATGAACAAACAGTGAATGCATGGTGTGTGTTGTGATATTGTTGCGTGGTAGGCGTTATGTGTAGAACAATAACCAGCGGAATCTCTTCCTGGCTTGTTTTCCATTTTTTATTTATGAGAGAAGGTCCCTCATCCAACTTCTTTTCAGCCTTTAACGAATGTTGTGAGGGATGTCGATAGTGGACATGTTCTTTACAAATTAGGGGTGGGCATAATGGAATGACGATTATCGGATCATTCGATTATTACGATCATTCGGATTAATCGATTATCGGATTAATCGGTGTGGATAAGCGAATGATCATTCGAACTCAACTGTTTAACGATAATGGAGATTATGAGGAGCTTTTTTTTTTTTTTTCTTATTTCTTTTTTTTTTTTTTTTTGTCTCATAAATCGTCTCTCACAATCATTCGATTATTTGAATCATCAAAGTCCGATCATCTAGTTATGACGATCATTCAATTATGCCCACTCCTAGTACTAATGTGTTAGTATGTCCGTGTAAGTTGTCGTGAAAACATTCCTAGAGGGTCCTCATCTGTTCATTGACTGTTGACTTGTAAAGGCCTAGCTAGGTGGTTAGCATAACAGCCTCCTATGCCAAAGGTCACGGATTTAAACTCGGACGGTGGTCCTAGGATTTTTCAATGAGAGTAAAAAATCCTTAGTTATGTCGTTCTTCGGAGGGGACGTTAAAAGTTGTTCCCGAGCCTGTACGATGTCCATTACTCGTTAACGATCCTTATCCTAATAAAACCTGGAGTGGCAAAATTTTGGACTCCAACTGTAGCATCGTCCTATTAGCCACAGCAGCATAAAGTGACGTTAAATAAACGAATGTAAAGGCCTGCATGTAGAGTATTGTTTCTGACGTACCCTGGAGAATTTTTTATAGTTATAAAAGTTATTTATTGGACAGTTTGAATTTTACGTATGTTTGTATTTTTTGCTGTCCCGTATATCTGTGACGCCTAAGTCCCAATATGGTTCAGTAAGTACTTAGGGTATGCATATCCTTCTGGAACACACTTAGACTCCATAAAGTGGGTACACAAAAATTCAATAAGAAAAACTTGGTTTCTGGGCGTTATCCAAGAATATTCACGTCCTTGCACTTAGAATAGAATAGAATAGAATATATTTTATTTGTGAAAGAAAAGTCTTGTAGAAATTTACAACATAAAATACAATTATAAAAGAAATATAACCTGAGTCTAGTGCTCTACACTAAAAACATTAAACAAATGATAAAACAGGTACTCCTTGATAAAATAGTAAACAAAAATAAAATGAACTGGATAATACAAAATTTTTAACATAATATTGATTACTACACAATATCAAACTTGAAATAGTGAGACATCTAAAATAAACGGAAGCGTAGTCAAAGTACAGAGATTAAATGGTTTCGAAAACTATTTACATAATATTGTTTATATGGAACTAATAGAATTATATTTATTACATATGTTTAAGATATAAATATAAAGACTGTTCAGTTTTGCTTCACTATTAATGTTCAAGATATTTTCAATTTTTTGTAGGTCACAGGATAGGGATTCAGATGGTTTTATGATATATTGTCTATTGTCTTTAAAGGTTGGGCAATCTAGGAGGATATGGCACAAACTATTATTGAAATAATCATTGCAGAATATACAAAGTTCATTTGCCTTAATAATCATTGTTTTGTTTCCATGGTGGAGTTTGATGCTCTCTGGGTTTCCTACCCTTAGTCGGCTGATACACCTTATTTTCTTATATTCACGTCCTTGCACTTCTTTCCTAGGGAAACTGTTCAAAACTCAATTAGTACTCAACTCAGGATCTTTCATAGATTGCAAAGATTAAAGTAAGACGAAACCCATATCTTAAGTGATGATTTAGGCGTAGTTAACACTTATTAATGTAATATTCATTATGACACTGTCAGAGTGGGCAATCGTGTGGAAGATTGTCTCATAAATACAGCATATCGGGAAAATATGGGGCTTGCGTTATGTTAACACTTAAATACGAACACGAACATGCATACATTATAAACACCAACTATAGAATTTATGTAAATTAGCTTGTAGTAGATGTGATTAGATTTCTTAAGGAACTAAGTTGATATAAAGAAATATGTTGAACATTTTTTTTTTAAATAATTATCCACATGTAGCATTTTATTTAATTTGATGAATTTTTTTTTTCACTTATCATTTTATTTACACCTGTAAAAAATATTACAATAAGCAAATGTGCTAAAATCTAAGGGGCGTGGGCAGGCATGAGGGAGACAGCACCCAGTGGTGCATCCTCCTGACATTAAGCACAACTATATTTTCAGGTCAGGAGGTCCCTCATCCAACTCCTTTTCAGCCTACGCCGAGTTATGGATGGTAAGTCAGTTGTAGCCATGTTTTGTTTCAAGTTTATTTATGTGTCCATTTAGTTTGTCGTGAAATCGTTTGTAAGTCGATCGAATGTGGTTTGTTGTAGTTGGAATACGTAAATCAGTATGAAGGGTATCGTTTGAAACATATGGTGGTGAGTTCGTTGCCAGTCTTAAAAACTGCGATTAAAAGGTTTGTATTTTTCGTATGTGTGTCTTTTTAGCAGCTCCGTATATTTGGCAAGCGTAAGTCCATATTGGTTTTAATAAATAAGTGTATAAGTTAAGTTTCTGTCTGATGGGTAATTTAGAATGTCTATGAAGTATCGAATACAATAGTCTCAGTCGAAAATTTAGAGTTTTACGTTTAGTCTTGACGTGTTGGCCCCATGTCAACCTTTTGTCAAAAGTAAGTCCTAAGTACGTTACTGTGTTTGATTGTGGTATCTGGTGATTGTCTACGTAAACTGGAGGGCAGGTTCCATGTCTAAGTGTAAATGTAACATGTAGTGATTTGTCATGGTTAATTTTTAATTTCCATTTCCTAGACCAGTTCTGTACATTGTCTAAGTGATGTTGTAAAGTCATACTGGCCTCTGTAGGGTCTGTGTTTTTAGTAATAATTGCAGTGTCGTCGGCATAAGTCGCAGTTAGGATGTTTTCGTTTGTCGGTAAGTCATATGTGTATATTAAGTACAGAAGTGGGGCCAGGATAGAACCTTGGGGAACTCGTGCAGAGACTGGCTTGACTGATGAGGTCTCGGAACCCTGTCGGACAGAGAAGAAGCGGTCATTGAGAAAAGATTGTAAAACTAGATAATAAGTGCTTGGAAGTATGGGTTTTAGTTTAAAAAGAAGACCCTGGTGCCACACGCTATCAAAAGCTTGAGTAACATCCAAAAATGCCCCAGAAGCGTATTGTTTTAGTTCAAGTGCAGTGGAAATAAAGTCCGTTACTCTGTGTAGCTGTTGTGTTGTGGAGTGAAAGGAGCGAAATCCGAATTGATGGTCTGGTAATATGTCGTGGTCTATCAGTATGTTAATAATGCGTCCGTACAATAATTTTTCAAATATTTTTGAGCATACTGGAAGAAGGCTAATAGGTCTGTAGGAGTCCGGTCTGTGTTTGTCTTTGTTAGGTTTATGTATCATTGAAATCGTAGAATATTTCCATTGAATGGGGAATTTAGTCGTCCTGAGTATAGCATTGTATAATGTAGTAAGAAATACTAAAGCTTTTCTGGGGATTTTTTGAAGCACCTCAGCAGTGATAAGGTCGTAACCAGGAGTCTTTCTTTTCGGCATTTTCATAATCTGTCTTGATACCTCGGAAGGAGTAAATGATTTTGGTGGAAGAGACATGGGAAGAGGAGAGTCCAAGAATTTCTGTACATAATTTTCGTGTTGTATGTCTGTTAAGTCTGTGTGAGGTTGAAAAACACTTGAAAGATAGTCAACGAAGATTTCAGATTTGTCTTTATCCGACACGGCCCAAGAACCATCATCGTTTCTCAATGGGGCAGAAACTTCACGTTGTTTCAGAATTCGTTTGGTATGTCGCCAAAGGCTGTTGTCGTTGGTTGTCAGGTTTTCCAGATATTTGTCAAAGTTAGTTTGTTTGAATTTTCGTATTTCTCTTTTAAGTTCATTGTTAAGTTTGTTGAAGATTCGTCTGTCTGAAGGAAGTCTGTTAGTTTGCCACTGTTTGCGTGATCGTCTCTTGGATCTGATTAGGTCCCTGATATATTGAGGGTAGGATGGCGAAGTTATTCCTGGCCTTCTTCTTATTTGTTGTGAGGACCATGCAGCTTCTTGTACAGTTGAAGTGAAGAGTTCAACTGCATCTTCTAAATCTGTTTCAGTTTTTAGTGCTTTAGGGACAGTGAGCTGAGCATTAATATGCTTATGAATAGATCCCAATCCATGATGCCGTGAGTAAGCGATTGTCTTTTTTCCGCAAAGAATTTCTCCACCCCCAACATTAGGTTCACCGGCAAATGATCTGAGCCAAGGTCCGTTTCAGTTGTAACTGTAATCGGTAGAGTCGTTAAATCTTTGGCTACAAATATGTCAAGTACGTTTGTACGGTTTTTTGTGACAAGAATTTGGTAAGTAAGTCGGTTTGTCAGGAGAAAATACGTTCAATGATAAGTGGTCAATAGCAGATTTGAGTTTTCTGCCCCTTGGTGTGCACAAACGAGATCCCCAAGTTTTGTGTTTTGCATTAAAGTCACCTCCTGCCAGGAATGTTCTACCAAGGGAGTTAAATAGTTCAATAAACATTTGATCGGTAATGATATATTTAGGGGGACAGTAAATAGAAGCTAGTGTTATGTTTTTGTATTTAGTCTGTAACTGTATTCCTGTTATTTGTATCTGAGCCGATGAGTCTACGTGTATAGGGTAATGTTTTAGTGTCGATTTTATTAATATAGCTGTCCCTCCGTGTGCAGTATTGTCGGGATGGTCTGTTCTGTATAAATTATAGTTAGGTATAGAAAGTTTGTTGCGTGATGTGAGATGAGTTTCTGTCAAAAGTACAATGTCGATACGTTTTTGGTGAAGATAAATTTCCAGTTCTGTCTTATGTCGAAGTAGTCCGTTAGTATTCCAAAGGAGGATTGACAGGGAGCCAACAGTTAAAGAACTAATGTCCATAAGTTGCTGCTAATGCTTGTGTTAAGTGCGTTATTTGGCTAATTAGGCTGTAAAGGGGCTGAATGAGGGCATTTAAATTATTTAGTATGTTGGATTGTAAATAAGGCTCAGATCCAGCTGGTGGTACCAACTGACTACTGTCTTCCCTCATACCTGTCTTAGATGCGGCTGAGGCTGAGCTTCCACGTTGGGCCGAGGGCAGTTTGGGCGCTCCTTCTGGGATTAATACCGACAGGTTCCAGGGGCTGATGTTGTTGAAGGCCGTTCGGTAGGGCTGGAAAATGTTCTAGATCCGGAGGAGGTTGGACAGCCACCGATGTAGGGCGGTAACTGTGGGTTCTCGGAGTTCGCAGGTTCTTGAGGGCCTGGCATCCTCTGTAATTGGCGGGGTGTGCCCCTCCGCAGTTAGCGCATTTGGCCGGCGTCTCCCTAGTTTTGACGCATGCAGCGCTTTCATGGGCCTCTCCGCATCGTGGTTGGTGATTACAGTACGATTTTGTGTGGACAAATCCCTGGCATCTGAAGCACTGAGGTATTTCCCTCTTTTTTCGAATTTCTTCTACTTTTATCCTCGTATAATAAACGTAGTTTAATTCAAATATTTTCTCATTGAATGTATTTTTGGATATGTCGACAAAGAACATTTGGAGTGGTTGTTTGGTTCTGGCTGAGATAGCATTCGTAACGTTCACAGCTTCATAGCCCTTGGCTTTCAGTTCTTCACTTATTATTGATGTTGGTGTGGATGGGTGAAGTCCTTTAATAACTACTCTTGGGTTTTTATCTTCCGACAGTTGATACGTGTGATAGTCGGCGTTTACTTTTTTTAAGCAGCGAACAGCTGTTCTGTAGGAGTCTGGGGTGGCTGGGTATACTATTAAATTTCTGGCTGTTGATTTGATACTAAAGTAACTAGAACCTATTTCTTTTTTCAAAAACGCAATCAATGCCTCGATATTCTGTATTCCTTTTAGGAATATGGGTGGTGGCTTAACTTTGTTATTTTCTGTTGGGTTTGATTGTTTCTCGGATTCTCGCTTGCAGTCATATTAAAAAGAGGGTCAAATCTATTCCTGGTTTCTATGTTATTTGATTTTTTTATGTATAGCCTGGGATCCGCTGACGATGATGGTCTTTTTCGTCCTGTAATCACCTCCCACTCGTTATTTTCTTCTGACATAGTTGAAGAGCCTGCCTCTTGTAGGTCCATATTGGTTACATTTTCAGACCCCATTGCTCCCTTTGCGTCTATTTACTCACCGGATCGCACGAAACACAATGTTTTGAGCAATGTTTACACAGACACACAATGTTTCTTATAGTTATAAACTTATTAAATTAAATAAACTAATGGTTGAAAAAAAACTAACCTTACACACTTCACATGTTTTTTCACTTTGTTAGTTGTTACTTAAATATTTATCCTTTAACTTACTATACCTTCTAAACTAGACTAATATATTGTCCTTTTGAGCTAATAATCACTCTTAAAAACAGTTTATAAAAATGAATAAATCACATTTCCACTAGAGCAATGAGAGCACATGCTTATAACTACACGGTCAACATGGCGATCACCTATTTGATGAATTGAGACGTTGATTTCCAAAAGGTACTAAAGGACATTTTTTTCAAAGTTGATATTTTCACATATTTGTATTCTAATGGTTTGGTTTTATCTAAATCCGTCATCAAATTTTATCCAAGAAACATAAAAATCCTTTAAAAAAGTCTTTAAAAATTTCATTTCATTCCAAAAGGTACTAAATCCAATTTTATTTCATTCCAAAAGGTACTATATCCATGTTTCGTTCCAAAAGGTACTATATCCTATGTAAACAGATATAACCTTTCATTTCATTTCCTTCCAAAAGGTACTATATTTCCTACTAAACGGCAGAAGCACCTAACCGCGTAATATATCACCATTAATTTATTGTTTTCATCATTTTATGCATTTTTATTGGTTCATTGAGCACGTCTTGAATCACCGCTATTATTTTGATCACTGGTTTTAACCTAATAATCAGTTTTTAGGCTATTTGAAACAACTTAGTTGCGTCGCTTTGGTTCTTTTAGGTTGTCAATTAAATTAAGTTTTTTCATAGTATTTCTTCTTGCAGCAACATAAATTTGGTTTAAAATTTTTCAGAAACTCACATTTTAATAGAATAATGATATTTTATGCAGCAAATAGTTGGAATTAGCATTCCACGAACTTGCTAAATATGTGAAGAAAATCCGTGCATAATCTAACTTAGTAGTCGATTTTTCTATGTAAAATAAAAGCTCAAAAGTTAATATTTATCAGTATCTATGGTTAAATATTGTATACACGTCGTTAATAATATAATTAAATTTGCTAAATTCACACAAATAGTAAATACAAGTTTAAAACAAACTTCATAATTACATACTTTCTTATTATAGTGCCATAAATAGATATATTGTCCTTTGAATATTCACTTTCTTTATGAATAATAGATAATCAATGTAATTAACTAACAAAGAAAGATATTTCTCAGAGGGAGAATAAGGAAATATACATAACTTAGTAATTAACGATATAAAGACGTTAGTTATCGGCAATGTTGGATCATGAAGGCTATAGTGACTGTTACCAACTTACCTTGCGTTATATTCTTCCAAAAAGTACTATATCCTTTTAATTCGTTCCAAAAAGTACTATATCCATGTTTCGTTCCAAAAAGTACTAAATCCATATTATATTGTTTAAAAGTAATCGGAAAAGTGCAATAATTTGGAAAAATGAGTTGGTAACACCTTTATAAATCAACTTTTGATTTTAATAAAAAAAGAGTCACGTAAATTAGGCCAATAATAAATAAATGACAGATTTTTGCGTTTCCTGTAAAATTCTCTAAAGTGGATATAGTACCTTTTGGAAATCAACGTCTCAATTTATTTCGTGCAAAATATATGAATAGTGAGTTCATTCACTCAAACAAAATATACTAAATATTACTTAATACATGTGTTTTTGTACTCATTGCTATTAATTATATAATGTTTTATGTAGGTATTCATTGCGTTATTATCCATCACGTAGCTCGAATATTTTCAATAACTTTTTTTTTATTATATTTTATTGAAATTTACAACTGTATAGGAATACATCAAGTAAATATGCTGATAAAAGATAGTGTACATGAAAAAACGTGAAGAGAAACTGCCCATTGGCAGCACTCTAGTAATCAATCTAAACAAGAAGGTCTCGAAGCCATCTTCTTTTCAGACGCCTCGGATGATTGTCGGGAATTGAAGAGGAAGGATTGAAACTAGTGGGTTAGAGTGGGATTGGAGTTTGTCATGGAAGGATTGATACCTGGTTCGGGCCAAATCAGCTACAAAAGGAATATTAATTTCTTTATGGGTAAGCTTATTCGTGACAAAATAAGGAGCGTTTAGGATTTTTCGAAGGATTTTGGATTGTAAGGATTGGATACGGGAAGAATTTGATGGTTTAGTGGAGCCCCATAGCTCAACTCCGTAAGTCTAGATAGGTCTTATGATGGTCATGTAGATGAGTCTTTTGTAGTTAAGTGAAAGTTTAGAGCGTTTGTCAGGTAAGTGTTGAAGTAACCGAAAGCGGCTAGGATTTTCTTGTCGTTTCAGTCTAGTGTGTGGATTCCATGTTAAACGTTTGTCAAGTTGAAGTCCTAGGTAGCGGATCTATTCAACTGGAACAAGCGGAATATTATTAAAGGACACTGTAGGGCAGGATGACATAGGTTTACGACGTAGGGTGAAGATAATTTGGTGGGATTTGTTGGAATTTATTTTAATTCTCCAATTCTGACACCATACCTCAAGGTCTCTGATGTTTCAATAACTTAAAGTTAATACTCCACAGGCTATACAATTGCTGTCTTCAAAGCGGTTTTTAGCTTTTTAACGTGTCTCTGATTTCTCCAATGACGTTTCATCAAATAAATATGCTGCCAGCTTCTTCTGGTGTAATAATGACAATTTTTTTTTTTTCGAAGTTAAATACAATATCAGCTTTCAGTACAATATGTACCAAACTGCAAAGTGCGAATTTTTTTTCTTGTTGCCTCGTACTGCATATGAGTAGGTATTTTAAAGTTTGTTGAGTTTATGTGATATGTAGCGGTAATTACAGCTACACCATCTATTGTTTATTTATGAGTGATTCTTAACTTATTTAATTAAAAAATACATCCTGATACCTTTCTGGCAACTTTTGCTGACGTCACCGCCATCCTATCATCCAGTTCCAATCCTGAAACAGCATCCTTAAACCTTCAGAGACACCTTTTCCTTATCGAACACTGGTGTAATAACTGGCGTGTAAAGGTGAACGAAGCCAAATGTAAACACATAACCTTTACTCTTAGACGAAAATCCTGTCCGCCAGTTTATTTGAACTCATTACCAATTCCTCTCTCAAATACAGTCCGGTATCTTGGCTTACTGTTAGACAAAAGATTGACTTGGAACCCACATACAAGACTTAAAAGACAAGAACTCAACCGACGATTCGGACAGTTATACCGACTACTCAACAGAAAATCTGAACTTACAGTTGACAACAAATTATTAATCTACAAGACAATACTGAAGCCCATCTGGACCTACGGACTTGAACTGTGGGGGACAGCTAAACGTACTAACATCAAACGCATTCAATCCTTTCAATCCAAAGTCCTTCGTACAATAGTAAATGCTCCTTATTATGTCTCCAACTATACCTTGCACCACGACCTTAATGTTCCATTTATTTCAGACCTAATTCCATCCAAATTTTCTTAATTCTACCAGAACCTCATTCATCATCCTAATCCTCTAGCTCAATCCCTATCCAGCTCCACTCATCCATACAACCCACCTAGAAGGTTGAAACGGCAGTGGCCCCGCGACCTTTTGTAAATATATTGGAGTTCTAGCACTGGATAGATACTCCACTCAATGTGATGTATGTATGAGTGTGTGTATGTGTATATAGGTATAAGTGAATTATTGACTTTATTGTATTAATTTATTATTGTGTATACATTTTATTGTAATTTTATGCTGTGTAAATATTGTATGAATGTAGTATGTATAATATCTTTCAGCACTACTATTAATGTCCAAATTAGGACAGATTATAATTTTACTCAATAAAAATTGTTGTTGAAAATTAAAAAATATATGTATTTAAGGCGGAGGCTGATTTATAACTTCATCACTCTCTATTCAATATTAATGCACGACGTTTCGGCTAAAATGCTATCTTCAGGTGCAAAGGAACAAATTGATCTAGTATGAGTGGATGCTTACAACCAGAAGCCTCGTGCCTAAATGCATATATAAGTATTTTTCCATTTCTCATACTATTTTATGTAATCTCACCACGTTGGGGAGTTGGTATGTTTGTTTGTCTGTTTGTACATTGAATGTCACTTTGTAATAATATCGCTAATCGGACGTGTATTTCTGATGAAAAATCTAATTAGATTTTTTTTATCGCAATACTTTACCTTTCTATATATAAGTAAGTGAAAGTAAAAAAATCTGGTGCGGGCAACACAGGACTTTCACTTACCTCGATATTTAAAATCTATGAAAGAATTTTCAAATACAGTTAGAGAAAAAAATACGTGAAACTATTAAGGAATTAATCAAATTGAATTTATATAGAAACATGTGTTTTATTAAAAAATCTATTATATTATTATCTAAAATAATCAGTTAGTTTTATGTTCATTTCATCACTCTCTATTAACTTTTAAAATCTTGTGTATGAGATGATATTTTTTCTAAAATCTTTAACTTTCCAACCGTATATCATACATGTATATTACTGCTCTTATGTTCAAAAACAAAAAATTGCATTAAAAATATATTTTTTTCTGTTTTCTACTTTAGTTGGGTATCGAATTTATTCAATTTATATATTTACCTGTTTTTCATCAGCGTTAACAAGATAATCTAGTTATTATTATTGAATCTACAAAATTAAAGGTACTTTAGAGGAAGAAAATACGCCCGAAACGTGACAAAACTTTTTTCATCAAAATGAGCTTACCAGAAGAGGCACTTTATACCATGCATTTTGCACCTTTTTTCGATTTTCTCCGTTTTCCGGTTTCGGTTCCGACGATTTTGATTAAACTCGCTATAGCGATGTATTGGTCTGACAGGGCTTAAATGCCGATATTTTAAATTTTCTTCCTCTAAAGTACCTTTAATTTTGTAGATTCAATAATAATAACTAGATTATCTTGTTAACGCTGAAGAAAAACAGGTAAATATATAAATTGAATAAATTCGATACACAACTTAAGGGGAAAACAGAAAAAATATTTTTTTAATGCAATTTTTCGTTTTTGAACATAAGTGCAGTAATATACATGTATGATATACCGTTGGAAAGCTAAAGATTTAAGAAAACATATCATCTCATACACAAGCTTTTAGAAGTTAATAGAGAGTGATGAGTAGAAGATACAACTAACTGATTATTTTAGATAATAATATAATATATTTTTTTCTATATAAATTCAATTTGATTAATTCCTTAATAGTTTCACGTTCTCTAACTATATTTGAAAATTCTTTCATTGATTCTAAAAATCGAAGTAAATGAAAGTTGTGTGTTGCCCCCACCAGATTTTTTATTTCTTAAGACGAGCTATTTTCATGTAATAAGTGGATGTTTATTTAATCAATAGCAATCAATGTGCTTCGTGCCTAATATTTTGAACTGAGACATTTTATAATCTATAAAAATAAAAATGATATAGTCGGTTATAAAGTGGAGAGCATAGCCTGCGGATTTAATTCGGACCTAGGAAGGTGGGAGATATAGTAATTAGGGAGCGGAAGTGAATATATTGCCCTCCTCTGCTCTTCCTCTGGCCCCACTCCAGAGCTCTGGTCTCTTCTTCTTTATAGTTCTCTCATAATATTTAATCAAATTATTATTTATTTTAAAGTTTAATTGTTTTCATAGTCAGGCACCAGCGACTGCTTTACAAACTCCGTCAATTCTTCACCCCTACATATTTCCTATTAATGCGTTCCTACGTTGCTGGCAGAACCCTTAAGGTAAACCATAACTTTTCCTAATCATCCAAATATTCCCTATCTACTGGAGTGCCTCAAGGTAGTATCTTTGGACCTATCCTCTACTCCCTTTACACAGCTGACATTCCACTCCATCCTCGCACTGTCCTCAATACTTATACTGATGACACGTGTGTCTTATTCGTCCATAATAATCCAACTACTGCATCCCAAACCCTTCAGTCCCACATCAAAGCCATTGAAGAATGGTGTCAAAATTGGCGGATTAAAATAAATCCCACCAAATCACCTTTCCGCTTTGTCGCAAACCGATGACTTCCTGCCCTCCCCCCCCCATATCCTTTAATAACATTGCACTTACTTCTGCAGAAAAAATCCGATACCAAGGTCTCCATCTTGACATGCGCCTTACTTGGAATCCTCACACAAGACTGCTACGACAAGAAACTGCTCGAAGATATCGATTACTACGACACTAGACAAACGTTCATAACTTCCAGTATATTACAAAAGACTCATCTACATCACAATTATCAGACCTATTTGGACATATGGAATCGAGCTTTGAGGCTTTACGAAACCATCTAATTCCTCCCGCATCCAGCCCTTACAATCCAAAATCCTTCGCAAAATCCTGAATGCTCCTTATTTTGTCACAAATCAATTCCTCCATAATGACCTAAACATCTCATTTGTTGCAGACATAGCCCATGATAGATACTCCTCTTTCCATTCTAAACTCCCTGCCCATACAAACCCACTTGTCCGTAACTTATCTTCCTCAGATATTCCTGATAACCCTCCAAGGCGACTGAAAAGAAGTTGGCCTCGGGACCTACTGTCTTAAAATAATAAAGTGCTACCACTGGGTAGTTCTTTCTCAAGACATTTTCATGACTTTTTAATTTCATACTACACATTTACTCATTGTATTCTTTAGTACTGTAGTAAATTACTATAAATAAATAATAATGAAAAAAAATTGTTTTCATATAAAAATGGAGAATTTGTTGTTGTTTTTTTTTTTTTTTTTTTTTGCATCTTCTGTAGAAGTTGATCATCACCAGAAAGCGTCGAAGATGATCCTTGGTAGTAGGACGAGGGAATTCGGCGATTTCGTCGACCTTACTCGGGAGAGGTTTGATGCCTTGTGGGGTTACAAGGAAGCCAAGAAATTCGACTTCGTCCTTGAAGAACGTCGACTTGAGCGGGTTGATAGTCAATCCATAGTGGTCCAGTCGCCTAAACACTTCCTCCAAGTGGGTACGATGTTCTTCCTCTGATTACGATGGTATCAGAATGTCAGAGGTAGTGCGAGAATGCTGTCCATCAAGCGTTGGAAAGTTTGCGCTGCGTTGCGGAGTTCAAAACATCACCTTAAATTCGAAGAGGCCGAAAGGAGTGATATAAATTCTTCAGCTACTGGTATCTGGTAGTATGTCCGTTTAAAATCTACCTTACTGAAGATTGTGTTTTCGAAGTGGTTGGTGTTGAGGGATTGGATGTTTGGGACACTATATCAGTCAGGTCCATTCTGGTGCGTACAGTGGTCCCAAACGCACTTTTTCGGGACAAAAGTTTGCAATTTTCTTTCTAATTAAGATATATCACTCATTTTAACGTCATTTTATTTCTTAGTAAATTCACTTTCAATGGTATGATTGGTATATCTTTAGCTCATATTTATATTATGAAATTTATAGGTTTTGTCGATTATTTCAGAGAAATGTCTCTGTAGCTAATTATTCTTATATAAATCTTTATATTGCTATGTTTTTGACCGGCTGCTTTTCTAAGGCAGCGGTAGCTTCAAAAACTAGCTTACTTACTATATTTAGACAATATATAAACTATATTTAATGATACCATGGATCTCCTTTCCAAAGGTATCGTGTTTACCAATCTAATTGGTGGCATGCAGGGTAAGATTAAAGTAAACAAGATTCAATTAATACATTACGATAATTATTAATTTACACATATCATTATATTCACATATTGCCTAAAACTCTGATTGAGAATACTGAGGGACATTTTCTCTACTACCTTTGCCATACAATATTACAAATAACAATATACCTTTGAAACACTTAACCGGCTGGCGGAGGCGAAATCAGTCTTAGGTCCCCTTTCTTGGCATCATCCTCCAGCTGCTCTCATAACCCCGACGGCTACCTCCTCTTCTTCTAGATGGAACCCGACTCACTCCTCTTGAGGATAAAACATGACTACACTCCTGGTTCGAATAAGACTGCCCTACGAATCTTCTCTCCCATCCTCGTCACCTCGGGCGGGCTGACATGGGAAGTACTCCGGTTGGCGGTACAGTCCTTGTGATCTTATTTTATCTTTTGACCACCCTTAATATTCTTGTAGGCTGCCGCTGTAGGAAACTATCCAGGGGTCTCTGGTACCGCTGGGGGGCCCATACCGATGGGAAATCTAGGGGGCTAGGTAAACACCTTTTGATGTTTTGCCGACAAAGGTTCGTTATCATTAATTGTTTAATATTAAAATTATTTAATTATGAACTCCCCTCAGTATCCTCAATACATTACAATATATCTATCTATCTTTTCTGCATTTAAATTTGTTTAGAATCATATAACGACATAGTGATTTCTTAAGAATTTTCAAAAAAAAATCTTAATTGGAACGAGAATTGCAGACTTTTGTTTCTAAAAAGTGCTTTTGGAACCACTGTGTGGCGGTAGTCTCCACAAAATCTCATTGAGCCCTCCTTTGTTACAATGAGGAGTGGGCTTGCCCAAGGACTGCTTGAAGACCTGCAGATTCCCTCATCTACTATCTTCTGGTATTCTTCTCTGGCGGTGTTGTATCGCTCAGGTGGAAGGTTCCTGGCTTTTAAGGTGACTGGTGTTCCCTTGCGTTTTTTTTTGTTTTAATATCTTTAATGTCTTGTCGTGTTTTGAAAGCAGGTAGTATACTTCACCTTGAACTTGGAGATTCTCTACCTATTTTATCTATGTACATAATTTTATTAATCCAATGTTTTCTGGCCAAATGTGCTACCTTTACTTGTAAATTTCATGTTATTCTTAAGGAACAAAGTCCCAGAATAAAATTTCTTTCCTATTCTAGGACACGGAAAATTAAATAAGTCTGCAATTACTTTAAAATCGTAGGAGTTTAGATTGTACGTATTAGATGCGGTTACAATGGATTTCCTATTTAAGACTTTACAAAAAACAATTTAAAAACCAGGAATGGTCAATGATTCCTGTAGTAGAACCAACCCAAGAATAAGTAAACGTTGGGTTCTAAAATAAGCCCGTAGCGTTTTTTACTGGTGATTTCTATAAAACAGATTCTTGTAAATATTTTTAAACAATTATATATGACACATTTTGATTTATTATACGTTGTTATCTTTCAGGTGATTTAGTTATTCCATCGTTTCTGAACAGGTGTGGCCTGCTTTTACCGGAGGCGTTTTTTAACCTTAGAATGAGCTTGAATTCTAGTTATTCTAGAAACCCGCTAACGCTTAAACCGCCCAAAAGATCAGAATAAATAGGCTCTTGCGCGCTTCGTGTCTTCCGAAATTTCAGAGCAAACCTCTTACGAATGGTGCTTTCTCCTGAGGAATCATCGCCATACACACTGCAATTATTTTTAGCAGTCAATGCAGCGGAATTTCCTTTTCGAAAAAAAAAATCATAAAATAATAAAAATGAATTTTTTTCTCTTCCATTTTGAGGAAGTGCAATACCGCTTAAAGAGAGGGAATCTCGGCTGAAACTTGAATGAAGCATAAAGCACCTTGACTAATTCTTTTTTTAGAATATATAACACTATTTATCAGGTAAACATGATTTTATAAACACAGAGAGAATTTTTTTTTAAAATATATTTTTATTGAAATTTACAGCTGTTAAAATACAACCATTTTTTAAAGGTTAGAATTTATAAAACTATTATTCTTCCGACGGTTCTTTACGGATGTGAAACGTGGCCGCTTACTTTGAAGGATGAACAACGGCTTAAGGTTTTCGAAAATAAGTTACTACGTAAAATATTTGGTCCAAAGAAGATGAGCCACTGGGGAGTTTAGAAGGCTGTACAACGCGGAATTTCGGAACTCGTATCCTGTGTATATAACTGAGTTGATAGCATCGGGGAAGGCTCAAATGGGCGAGTAAAGTTATTGAGCTCGATGAGGAGCAGATTCCGAGAAATTTGGTATTCGCTGTTGGTAAGTATTGGCTTGGGCTTGAACGGCGAACATTGGACGAGTCTGCGTGGGCTGAATTTGGTGGTATCTAAGCCTCTTCTTATTATTAAAATACAAGTAAATATGCTGAAATGATGGGATGACTTGTAGCTGGGTGGCAAGCATAACAGCATTCCATGCCAAAGGTCACGGGCTCAAACCCAGGTGGTAGTAGGATTTTTTAATGGGGGTAAAAAATCCTTAGTTATGCCGTCCTTCGGAGGGGACGTTAAAAGGTGGCCCCGAGCCTGTGCGATGTCAGGTACTCGTTAAAGATCCCTATAATAATAAAACCAGGATAGGCAAACGTTAGGATTCCCATGTAGCATTGTCCGATTAGCCATAGTAGAATAATATGACGTTAAATAAATAAACGAACAAACATGCTGAAATTATAAAACACTTAAAATAAACATAAAGAGAAACTGCACATTTTCAGCACTCTTTCGTAGTCAGTCTAAACAAGAAGGTCTCCAAGCCATCTTCTTTTCAGGCGCCTCGGAGGAGATTATCCGGAATCGAAGAGAAAGCAAGGGTTTGAATTGTCAGGATTGGATACGGGAAGAGTTTGAGGGTTTATTAAAGCCCCGAATCTCAACTCAGTATTTACAGATAGGCCTTGTGATCGCCATGAAAATGACTCTTTTGTAGTTAAGTGAAAGGTCAGAGCGTCTGTCTACCAAGTGTTGGAGTGACCGAAAACGTCGAGCAGTTTCTTGTTTTTTTCAGCAGAGAGGATTAATTTGAAATATTGAAAAATGCTACACACTTATTTTACTATCCAATATTTCTAATGAACATTCAACTGCGGTATTATGGTACTTGAGTTTGGAAAATATTCACAAGGTAACGAATCGAACAAATCAAGATTGACCATCGACATAGATAAAGCAAAATAGGCCTCGCCTTGATTAAACTAGTCCAAGTCACTAATTTAATAGTCGCTGACTATTGATATCGGGCAATATCTAAGGAGTTCACTGTCTCATCTTTTCTCAAAAAATGGGTCGAATCTCCTCCTTATTATTTATAGAAATAGGTTTTTCTAAGGAGGCACGCGATAATCCACACGTAAATATACAAAAAAGTTGTATTGAGTTGTTTCATATCAAATGTCAGTTTTTATAGTTTCTGAATACATAAAGGATTTTGCAGGTCTCCGAATGTTTACATATTTAAAGTAAACAGTTACTAATCCTTTACCTTTGTATTAAAAACATTAGCTTCCCAATCGATTACCCACTTTTTAGTATACCTCCAAATATGAACATGGAAACACGCCATATTCGAGTAATATTTTTGTACGAGTTTAAACAGCTGATGCCGCTAGAAATATTTACAAGGCGTTTATTAGGGAAAGGAGTGTTAATGAACGGACCATTCGCCGTTGGTTTGCTAAGTTTTCAGCTGGGGATACCGAATTGGAAAACCTGCCCCGAGGAAGACCTCCGCTCGTAATAGACAACGATGTCCTCAAACATACAGTAGAAGGAAACCCCTACCAAACAGTTAAAGGACTCTCAGCACAACTAAATGCAAGTGCATCTACCGTTTCTAAACATTTAAAGTGTATTGGGAAAGTAAAAAAATCTCGATACCTACGAAGTTCTTCCGCATCCACCATATTCTCCCGACTTGTCTCCTGCAGATTACCACCTGTTCAGGAATTTAGTCAACTTCGTCAAAGGAAAACTTTTTGAAAATGATGATCAAGTGAAAAATGCGTTTTCAGATTTTTATTTTACTTCAAAGCTCAGAGTTTTTCAGTTCGGGAATAAAAAAGTTGGTGTCACCTTGGGAAAAATGTGTAGAAAAAGGAAAATACTTTGAATAAAATTATCTGGTTTTAATTATGAAATTAAATCGTATTTTTAATAAAAAACCTTGAAAACGGACATATCATATGACACAACCCAATATTTAAGAAAACCGGATTAATGAGTTTATGCTATCTTGTCATTGTATAAAATTTGGTGAAGTCAGTTAATATAATGAATTCGAAGAACTTTGAAAAATTATATATATTTTTATTTTAAAACCCTGCAAATTTGTCTGTGCAGCGGATTTTATTTTTAGGCAATAAAAAAACTAATACGTAGTTAACGAAAATATATTTTTTTTTCTTTTCCATTTTGAACAAGCAAAATTCCACATAAAGATAAGAAATTGCATTTGAAACAAACGCATAAAAACAACTTAAACTAATCCTTTTTACTTTCACTTACCTATATATGAAATATACAGTAAGGCGAAGTATTGCGACCGCTAAAATTTTTTAATTCCAGTTTTCAAGGGAAATACAGGTTTTAGGGTCCCCTGAGTCCAAATAACCAGGTCCCGAAAAAATGTTTGTGTTTGTGGTAACTGGTAGGCGAAAACGAAATATCTTATGAAACTGAAATTTCATATTTAAGACAACTATACGCCCGAGAAGTTACAGAAACTTTTTCATCAAAATCAGCTGACCGTAAGATCTACCTTATACCAACAATTTTGCACCTTTTTACAATTTTCTCAAAAACGGCTCTAAGGATTTTGAGTAAGCTCGCTATATTGATGTAAAATTTAATGAGATTAAATATCATGAAAAATAGAGAATAAACATTATATAAACACAAGAAAAATAAGAGCAAGTAAACAAACATAGTGTGCAAATAATGTTTTCCTTGTGTATATGTTATGTTGAAATAAATTTTTACTATGATCAATATTTGAATTTAAAATTTGACTTGAATTAAATTTATTGTACTTTTTATAAATGGCCCTCAAACTATTTTATTATAATTTAAATTCATTATATAAAGAAAAACAAGGTGTATCTGATCTACCTTATACCAACAATTTTGCACCTTTTTACAATTTTCTCAAAAACGGCACTAACGATTTTGATTAAACTCTATATGTCGATGTAAAATTTAATGGGCTTTTATATCCTGTAGTTTTCATTCTGATTGAAATTGTATCGCTGGGCTTAAATGCCGTTATTTTAAATTTTCTTCTTCTAAAGTAACTTTAATTTTGTAGATTCTATAAAAATAACCATACCATCTTGTTACCATTCATAAAAAAACAGGTAAATATATATGTGAAACGAATTCTATATCCAACTAAAGTAGAAAACTGAAAAAAAATATTTCTTTAATGCAATTTTTTTATTTTGAACATAAGAACAGTAATATACATGTATGATATATCGTTGGATGCAAAAGATTTTAGAAAAGGTTATACACAAACCTGTAAAAGTTTATAAATAGTGATGAAAAGCCGATGAAACCAACTGATTATTACTTTCACTTACCGTGAAATATGACAATTTTCGAATTTCAGTTTTCGACGGATATCCACGTTTTAGGGTCCCCTGAGTCCAAATGACCAAGTCCCACAAATAGGTCTGTGTGTGTGTGTGTGTGTGATGTTTTAAAATATATAAACAATATTTACCAAGGATACATACTTTTATAAACACAAAAAGAGGATTAAATTAAAATCTTGTACAATATTTTATATACAGGTAAGTGGAAGTGAAAATTATGTATTGAAGGAGTTTTCACCATTAAACCAATTTCCTTTTCTGATACTTAATTCGACGACAATGTTGTTTAAATAATGAACTATAAGAGATGATGGGGGATGCAGACATTTATGGCGATAAATATTGCAGACAGACAGAGAGAAGAGGCTGAATAAATAGCCACAATATAGACTGTGTACTGTTTTATTGTAGGTTACTCACGCCTGCGCATGTCGAGGGGTAAACGCCCTCCCCCCACCACTCCTTGCAAAAATCCTCTTGTAATATATTATATTTCAGTGACGCCTGTCTACTTTAATAATATAGCATGCTGGTAGTATAGCTCTGTACCTCGGCTCAAGTTATTACTTATATCCTCCTCAGATTCTAGCACGATATGCGGACTATTTAAGACTCGATCGTAAAACTCACCTCTGTCCCTTCATAATGGATACTAAAACCAAACAAATTTTTATTTTTTTAAATATGCCTTTTCTATTACACCTATAATATTAAAAGCTACTTATGAATATTTACTTTTTATTAGTCATAAACGAGGTCTTTTGTTCGAATAAAACGGATTTATTCGTTATTTACCAAGTGGCGTTTGTTCTGCCGTTATTTTTTTTATTAGAACATTTTAACATTTTTTAGAGGCGGCATTTTTACAATAATGCTAAATATTTAGCGGTTTCTACAGCACTCTGTGTATGGTTCCTTAACGTTTGAATCATAATGAAACGGTCATCTGCTGGCTTAGTCGTTCTGGGGCCCCGTGACCCTAGCCTCCTCGTGTAAAGTACCGTCTCCTTGTACCTCTGCCCTTTGAACCTTTGTTTCTAGTTGGCATAACGTCCTGGTCACTTAACGTTGACTTCTACCTTCGTCCACCAAGGCAATTATTCTGGCAACTGTCGTCCCTTTTAAAACCTATTTTATTGGGTTGATGCAAAATTAATGCAGGTTTCCTCTATTGCAATATCTTAATTCCAATTGTGTAAACAAAGCTAATCCTAACATTGATCATTATTATACCAAAACAAACCTTATCTAATACCCTCTCTTTCACCATGAATTTGTTTAGTAAAATCGTTTCGTTCAGTGTGTTCAAAGGTCTTGAATCGAAAATGTCAAAGTGCGATTTTCGTCAAATTTATTTTTACGAATTTAAATTAGGGCGCAGCGCTGCGCAAACGGCTCGTAATATTAATGATGTGTGGGGTCAGGGGGCTATTAATGAGTGCACGGTGCAGCGTTGTTTCCAGAAGTTTCGCAGAGGAGATTTCGACCTCGAAGACAAGGAAGGTCGGGGCCGTCATCTTGCTCTGGACAACGACCAGCTGAGGTCAAAAGTGGAAGAAGACCCAACCAAAACCACACGAGAAATGGCGGCGGAACTCGGAACTCAAAAATTGCAACGTCTTTGCCCAGCATTGATGAATCGGAAGGGGCCGATCCTGCTCTACGATAACGCCAGACCACACGTTGCACAACCAACGCTTCGACGACTGCACGAGTTGGGCTACGAAGTTCTCCAACATCCGCCTTATTCACCTGACCTCTCTCCTACAGACTTCCACTTTTTCAGGCATCTGGACAACTTTTTGAGGGAGAAAAATTTTCAAAACCAGGACGACATTGAAAATTCTTTTCGTGATTTCATTGAGTCCAGGGATTCGGATTTTTTTTCTGGTGGAATAAAGTAAAGATATGGCGTATTTACAATACCTACTAAAAACCTGCATTAATTTTGCATCAACTTAATAATAAAAGAAAAAGATTAAACAACAACACTCAAAAACAAAACGAAAGAAATTAAAACGAAAAGCACTTTATAAAAGAAAACGTGTAATATTTTCGCATTATTTCGCGTTATTTTATAACCAAAGTTGTTCAAGTAATGTAAAATGATCAATAGCGGATAGAACTAAGTGAAAATACAATAGATTTTCTAATATGTTAAAACTTATATACAATAAATAATTTTTTAATGATCGAAACTCAGTTTCAGTGTAATTCTTAACCTTTTTTTTCTGCATTTACTTTATTTAAAATTCTTAAATTGATTTTAACCACGTTTGATCGAGTTTTGCACCCGGGGCTACTTTACAAGCTCCGACAATTTCTCCCTCCTACATATTTCCTCATTATCCAGTCCTACCTCACTGATAGATCCTTTAAAGTAAATCATCATGGTTCCTAATCTTCCTTTCTTACTCAGTCTGCTGGTGTTCCTCAAGGCAGCATCCTAGGACCCATTATTTACAGTCTATACCGCTGACATCCCAACCCATCATAACACTTTCCTTTCTACTAATGCTGATGACACGCGTGTGCTATCAGTAGATAATGATCCAGTTACTGCCTCCCACATTCTTCAATCCCACATCCGAGAACTAGAAGTATGGTGTCGGAATTGGAGGATAAAAATTAATTCCACCAAATCCCACCAAATTACTTTTACCCTTCGCCGTAAACCTATGACTTCCTGCCCTTCAGTATCCTTTAATAACTCTCCACTAGTCCCTGTTGAACAGATCCGATACCTAGGACTCCATCTCGACAAACGTCTTACTTGAAATCCCCATACAAGACTAAAACGACAAGAAACTGACCGACGTTTCCGACTATTTCAACTCTTATGGATAAACGCTCAAACCTTCCAATTTACTACAAAAGGCTCATCTATATTACCATCATAAGACCGATATGGACCTACGGAGTAAAACTATGGGGCTCTACTAAATCATAGAATTCTTCTCGTATCCAATATCGTAATCGTATACAATCCAAAATCCTTCGGAAAATCCTCAATTTTCCTTATTTTATCACAAACAAACTCATTCGTTTTGCATTAATGAGGAAATTACCTGCTTTGTTCAAATCAGATTTGGTTAAGCTATCAGGAGAACCTTCCCTTGCCCTTTCAGCTGATCTTTTCAGGTCCTTTTTTTGCACAACATTATCCATTTCATCTATTTTATCAATTTTATCAATAACCATAGCGGTATACTAAGAAGGTTAAGTTACTTTGATAACCAGTAAACTTTACAAATAAAGACTGCCATTAAAGTTGCCAAGGAAGCTTACTGTTAGTAAATTAAACTACCAAGCAATTAAGATAATTCTAAAACATTTCCTAAAAATGTTGAAACAAGAGTACACATACGTTGATAAGTTTATGCTGGTTACTACTTTATGAGTTGTCTGACGTGCTCACCTTAAGTCCTCGGCACTTCTTACTACTTCTCTCTGAATATTCCATTGCTTACAACCGCCAGAAGAAAAGAAATCTGACCTATGTGGTCTAAATATTAAAGTAAAAATCTGGTGCGGGCAACACACGACATTCAGTTACCTCCATTTTTAAAATCAATGAAAGAATTTTCAAAACAGTTAGAGATAAAAATACGTGAAACTATTAAGGAATTAATTAAATTTAATATTTAATTGAGATAATATTTTTTTCTAAAATCTTTAGCTTTCCAACGGTATATCATACATGTATATTACTGCTCTTATGTTCAAAAATGAAAAAAGTAAAATTGCATTAAAAACTATTTAATCTGTTCTCTCCTTTAGTTGGGTATCGAATTTGTTCACTTTATATATTTACCGGTTTTTTATCAGCGTTAACAAGATAATATAGTTATTTTTATTGAATCTACAAAATTAAAGGTACTTTAGGGGAAGAAAATTTAAAATATCGGCATTTAAGCCCTGTCAGACCATTTTAATCAGAATAAAACCTACTTGATATTAAAGCCCATTACATTTAACATCGATATAGCGAGTTTAATCAAAATCGTCGTAACCGTTTTCGAGAAAAATCGCAAAAAGTGCAAAATGCATGGTATAAAGTGCCTCTTCTGGTAAGCTCATTTTGATGAAAAAAGTTTTGTCACGTTTCGGGCGTATAGTTG
This sequence comes from Piezodorus guildinii, assembly GCA_023052935.1. NCBI lineage: Eukaryota > Metazoa > Arthropoda > Insecta > Hemiptera > Pentatomidae > Piezodorus > Piezodorus guildinii. The sequence continues at coordinate 211,651,631 of CM041292.1, read as the reverse complement.
TCTTAAATATGAAATTTCAGTGTCATATGACTTACCGCTTCCGCCCGAGAGTTACCACAAACACACACACAGAGACCTTTTTGCGGGACTTAGTTATTTGTACTCAGGGGATCCTAAAACGTGTATTTCCGTTGAAAACTAGAATTCGAAAATTTTTACGATCGCAATACTTCCCCTTAGTATATATAGTAAGTGAAAGTAAAAATGAAACACAAAAATAGAAACACATACAAACGAACAAATTAACATAAATCAAATAATAAACAATAATAGTATAAACCTAGTAGCCAAAGAAAACTAACCGTACTACAAAGCATTCGTGTACGGGTGGAAGAATGAGTTGGTCCAAGTCACTTCTTCCAAGGGTAGGGGAGAAGAATGAAGAAGGCTGCCGAACATCTGAACTAACTTTGAAGACACAAAGTAGCTGTGGGTTGTATCTTGGTACTTCCTACAGCTGCAAGCACCAGTATTGCCTTCAAGGCAGGGAAGGGTTTAAATAAAATATAGGTAAGTGAAAGTAAAAATGGAAAATTGAATTTTGATTTCTTATACTTTCATAAGATAATCCTACCTAAAATGTCAATATTATATTAATTTTAGGCTCAGATAGTAAGTTCTAGCAATAATAGGTCGCCCTAGAAAAGAGAAGAGAGACGGGAGACACAGACTGAGCTACAGACACCCACAGACAATTAGTCTCCACTCCCATCAGTCTGCCCTCACTGCACAGCTCCTCCAGAATTTATCAGCTCTCAGGGTGAAGGTTATATAGTGCAAGGCCGGCGTCTTATTTACCCTCCGGCTCTGGCTAAGTTACATCTGTCTTTGTTTTAGCATGTTATTTATGCTAACAACAAACAAAAACTGTTAATGCTAAGGAGATCTTTACAACATTATCCATTAACTACAAAAGCATCGTTATCATTATTACGAACATACAGAACCGTTGTTACATTGGAGGCCATGATGTGGGTTCTATCGGCTTTAGAAAGTCGCTAATAATAATATCAGAAATAAGGTTAATCAAATATAGAACATCCTTTTTCCTAACAAAACACAAGTGGTTAGGGCATGTTATGAGAATGGAAAATATTATTTTAAAATAAATATAACAACACTAATGATGAAGTATAAAAAAAAAAAAAAACAAAAAAAAAATACAATTTAAGGGGAAGAAGAAGAAAAAAAAATTACTTCCCCTAAGAATAACATGAAATTTAACAAAGTAAAATATTCACATCTGGCCTAGATACAAATTTTTTTTATTATTTATTAGAAATATTACAATTTGTTACATAATGAACAGTAGTAATAGTGATGTAGTACACGTTCATACAATATATACAGAAAAATGATAAAGTCAAATTACATAAAATCGGAAATAAAAAAATTCAAATATATACAAGAAAATAACAATTAATAAAAACAACAACAAACAAATGAAACAACAACCTGTAGTAGAGATAAATACAAGTTGGGAAATAAATTAATCATACAAGCAAACTTAACTATAAAATACACAATCTGCTAAAGGGACCCTAGACTCGGCTGTCCCTCCACAAGTAGGGGGAGAAGCCGAATCCAAGAGATCCCAGCGCCTCTCACTCAGCGCTTCACTGGCGTAAGCCAGTGGAGGCCGAGCAAGGTCGGAATAGCCACAAACAGATACAAAATTAATAAGGAAAAAAAGAAATACATTTACATAAGTAAAATAAAATAAAAAATGATGATAAGAAAAAATAATTTGGTGACTATATAATTAACTAATATTTAATGCTAAAACTAAAACAGAATGCAAAAAAAAAAAAAAAAAAAAAAAAATTCAACTTATTTAAACACTTTAAAAAAATTAAAAGTATTGACATATTTAACACTAATTATTATTGTCAGCTAGCGTCATTATGGGAAGTAGGAAGATACTGGAACAAAAGGTATTTGAAAGTGGAGAAGGTATGCTCGACGATGTTTGTTGGTAGAGAATTCAAAAACCGGTGGAGCGGGATACTATATATAATAAGGGAAGTATTGCGATCAAAAAATTTTCGAATTCCAGTTTTAACGGAAATACACGTTTTAGGGTCCTCTGAGTCCGATAACCAAGTCCCGCAAAAAGGTCTGTGTGTGTGTGTGTGTGGTAACTCCCGGGCGGAAACGGTAAGTCCTATAAAACTGAAATTTCATATTTAAGACAACTTACGCCGAGACGTGACAAAATCTTTTCATCAAAATGAGCTTACCAGAAGAGCCACTTCATACCATCATTTTCCCTTTTTCTGAGTTTCTCTAAAACGGTTCCGACGATTTTCATTAAACTCCTATATCGATGTAAAATTTAATAGGCTTTAATATCATGTAGGTTTTATTCTGATAAAAATAGCCTGACATGTCTCAAATGCCGATATTTTAAATTTTCTTTCTCTAAAATACCTTTAATTTTGTTGATTCTATAAAAATACCTACATTATCTTGTTACCACTGATGAAAAACGGGTAAATATATAAATTGAATGAATTCGATACCCAACTAAAGGAGAAAACAGACAAAATATTTGTAATGCAATTTTTCGTTTTTTTTTAACATAAGAATAGTAATATACATGTATGATATACCGTTGGAAAGCTAAATATTTGAAAAAAAAATATATTATTTCATACACAAGCTTTTAAAAGTAAAAGAAGATAAAACTAACTGATTATTTTAGATAATAATATAATAGATTTTTTTTAATAAAACACATGTTTCTATATAAATTCAATTTAATTAATTCTTTAATAGTTTCACGTATTTTTATCTCTAACTGTATTTGAACATTCTTTCATTGATTTTAAAAATGGAGGTAAGTGAAAGTCGTGTGTTGCCCGCACCAGATTTTTTTTTAAACTGTATTATCATTCATTATATTCCTCTCATTCCTTTTTCTCTTTCTTTAACTGTATTAATTGAATCGTATGGAGCATAATTAATAAAGATAACTATAAGGGGGAGATAATAATAAGTATTAAACCCAAATGGGGCTTAACACTTCCCAAGTAGGACTTATATCTCCGGACCCGGCCTTTTTCTGTGACTGTCGGCAACAGGTTGCGGTCCCTGGAAAAAATAGCTAATGCAGAATGGTCTCATTAGTCGAGGGAAATGGTGCCTTTGTGCCGGTCTTCTCACTGTCTAACTTAGTTCAGCCACTATTTTAAGAAATATTCTTTATTTGGATTTATATATATATATATAAAAAAAATCTGGTGCTGGCAACACAAGACTTACACTTACCTCCATTTTTAAAATAAATGAAAGAATTTTTAAGTACAGTTAGAGATAAAAATACGTGAAACTATTAAACAATTAATTAAATTGAATATCTATAGAAACATGTGTTTTATTAAAAAATCTATTATATTGCTTTCTAAAATAATCAGTTAGTTTTATCTTCTTTTCATCACTCTCATCATACATGTATATTACTGCTCTTATGTTCAAAAACAAAAAATTGCATTAAAAAAATTATATTTTCTTTTTTCTCCTCTAGTTGGGTATCGAATTTATTCAATTTATATATTTACCTGTTTTTTATCAGTAGTAACAAGATATAGTTACTTTTATATAATCAACAAAATTAAAGATACTTTAGGGGAAGAAAAATTTTGATGAAAAGAAGATAAAACTAACTGATTATTTTAGAAAGCAATATAATAGATTTTTTAATAAAACACATGTTTCTATAGATATTCAATTTAATTAATTGTTTAATAGTTTCACGTATTTTCATCTCTAACTGTACTTAAAAATTCTTTCATTTATTTTAAAAATGGAGGTAAGTGTAAGTCTTGTGTTGCCAGCACCAGATTTTTTTTATATATATATATATATATATATATAAATCCAAATAAAGAATATTTCTTAAAATAGTGGCTGAACTAAGTTAGACAGTGAGAAGACCGGCACAAAGGCACCATTTCCCTCGACTAATGAGACCATTCTGCATTAGCTATTTTTTCCAGGGACCGCAACCTGTTGCCGACAGTCACAGAAAAAGGCCGGGTCCGGAGATATAAGTCCTACTTGGGAAGTGTTAAGCCCCATTTGGGTTTAATACTTATTATTATCTCCCCCTTATAGTTATCTTTATTAATTATGCTCCATACGATTCAATTAATACAGTTAAAGAAAGAGAAAAAGGAATGAGAGGAATATAATGAATGATAATACAGTTTAAAAAAAAATCTGGTGCGGGCAACACACGACTTTCACTTACCTCCATTTTTAAAATAAATGAAAGAATTTTTAAGTACAGTTATAGATAAAAATACGTGAAACTATTAAACAATTAATTAAATTGAATATCTATAGAAACATGTGTTTTATTAAAAAATCTATTATATTGCTTTCTAAAATAATCAGTTAGTTTTATCTTCTTTTCATCACTCTCATCATACATGTATATTACTGCTCTTATGTTCAAAAACAAAAAATTGCATTAAAAAATTATATTTTCTTTTTTCTCCTCTAGTTGGGTATCGAATTTATTCAATTTATATATTTACCTGTTTTTTATCAGTAGTAACAAGATATAGTTACTTTTATATAATCAACAAAATTAAAGATACTTTAGGGGAAGAAAAATTTAAAATATCGCCATTTAAGCCCTGACAGACCATTTTTATCCAAATAAAACCTACATGATATTAAACCACATTAAATTCTACATCGATATAGCGAGTTTAATCAAAATCGTCGGAACCGTTTTCAAGATAATCGAAAAAAGGTGCAAAATGCATGGTATAAAGTGCCTCTTCTGGTAAGCTCATTTTGATGAAAAAAGTTTTGTCACGTCTCGGGCGTATAGTTGTCTTAAATATGATATTTCAGTTTCATAGGACTTACCGTTTTCGCCCGGGAGTTACCACACAAACACACACACACACACACACAGACACACACACACACACACACACACAGACCTTTTTGCGGGACTTGGTTATTTGGACTCAGGGGACCCTAAAACGTGTATTTCCGTTGAAAACTGGAATTCGAAAATTTTCACGATCGCAATACTCCCCCTTACTATATATAGTAAGTGAAAGTAATACGTGAAACTATTAAAGAATTAATTAAATTGAATTTCTATAGAAACGTGTGCTTTATTAAAAAATCTATTATATTGCTATCTAAAATAATCAATTAGTTTTATCTTCTTTTCATCACTCTCATCATACATGTATATTACTGCTCTTATGTTCAAAAACAAAAAATTGCATTAAAGAAAATATATTATCTGTTTTCTCCTCTAGTTGGGTATCGAATTTATTCAATTTATATATTTACCTGTTTTTTATCAGCATTAACCACAACACTTTTATTACCAAACACACACACACACACACACACACACACACACACACACACAGACCTTTTTGCGGGACATGGTTATTTGGACTCAGGGGACCCTAAAATGTATATTTCCGTTGAAAACTGGTATTCGCAAACTTTCACGATCGCAATACTTTCCCTTACTATTGGGTTGATGCAAAATTAATGCAGGTTTCCTCTATTGCAATATCTTAATTCCAATTGTGTAAACAAAGCTAATCCTAACATTGATCATTATTATACCAAAACAAACCTTATATAATACCCTCTCTTTCACCATGAATTTGTTTAGTAAAATCGTTTTGTTCAGTGTGTTCAAAGGTCTTGAATCGAAAATGTCAAAGTGCGATTTTCGTCAAATTTATTTTTACGAATTTAAATTAGGGCGCAGCGCTGCGCAAACGGCTCGTAATATTAATGAAGTGTGGGGTCAGGGGGCTATTAATGAGTGCACGGTGCAGTGTTGGTTCCAGAAGTTTCGCAGAGGAGATTTCGACCTCGAAGACAAGGAAGGTCGGGGCCGTCATCTTGCTCTGGACAACGACCAGCTGAGGTCAAAAGTGGAAGAAGACCCAACCAAAACCACACGAGAAATGGCGGCGGAACTCGGAACTCAAAAATTGCAACGTCTTTGCCCAGCATTGATGAATCGGAAGGGGCCGATCCTGCTCCACGATAACGCCAGACCACACGTTGCACAACCAACGCTTCGACGACTGCACGAGTTGGGCTACGAAGTTCTCCAACATCCGCCTTATTCACCTGACCTCTCTCCTACAGACTTCCACTTTTTCAGGCATCTGGACAACTTTTTGAGGGAGAAAAATTTTCAAAACTAGGACGACATTGAAAATTCTTTTCGTGATTTCATTGAGTCCAGGGATTCGGATTTTTTTTCTGGTGGAATAAGAAAGCTTGTTGAACGTTGGCAAAAGTTCATTGATTCAGATGGAAATTATTTTGATAAAATATATATGGTTAAAGTAAAGATATGGCGTATTTACAATACCTACTAAAAACCTGCATTAATATTGCATCAACCCAATATATATAGTAAGTGAAAGAAAAAAAGGATACAAATTCGGTAAGAAGTATTAATACTGCAGCTGGGAATGTTATTTCATATACCATTTATTTATTTATAATTCCGCGTTCTCCTGTTCGGTAAGTGTATCCCGAGATGGACCAGCTACAGCATGTGCTATTTGAGGTGCTGTAATTACCTCTCTGTAACCTTCTAGTATTATGGGAATCGATTTTTCAACGACCATATTGATAAAATTAAGTTAACTTGTTCCTCAATTATCAATTATATCAAGCAGTTGTTGAATCTTTCCATTAATATACCTTTGGACTTTAACACTTACGTTTTTATCTGAGTTATTAATGTAAATTCATACGTTTTCCTGGATTTAGTGAGCATCCTGGAAAAGGCCATCCTCTATTCGGTATCTTCCCGATCGGCCACGGTTCTCCGGAGAACTTTTTCTAGCTCTTTTAGTTTTAGACATTGGAGGATATGTTGTCAATTCCTCTTCGACTCCAAGTTACATCGAGCTAATCATATTTTTTTCCAAATAAATATAACCTTGATAATATTATATTTTTTAAGGAAATAATATTTTTTTTTACCATCATTTTTTGCATATTTCTTATTATTTTCCTGGAATTTTATCAATAGTTGAAACACTTAGCTCAAATACTTACATCAGTTACTAAATTATATAAAATACCATTTGGATTTACAATGTTGAGCTTTGGGGCTCAACTAAACCCTGCCATACTTCAACGGTTATTAGAAAAACACTCAAAACTTCCATCTAATTAAAATAGATTAATCCGAATGGCTATAATAACGCCTCATTTGATTTCCTGTCTTGTTACACTTAATAAAGAAAAATATAATAAGTAAATATGATCAATTGCTATCATGGCTATGCATTAAAAATTTATTTAACCTAGTAAGTTCCAAAGCCACCGTCTTTTTAGTCGTTTCCGATGGTTGTCAGGAATACTCGAGAATGAGAGATAACGAACAAGTGAGTAAGGGTGGGCTGGAAATTTGGAATCAATGGAAGTATGTCTATTTCGGGCTAAGTCGACGACATTTGGGATTTTGAGGTTTTTATCGATTATTGCATTGGTCGCTCATTCAGAAACGTTTAGGATTTTACAAGGAATTCTGGATTGCGATGAGGAAATGCGAGAGGAATTCGATGAGTTAAGTATATTTCTAAAGCTTAACTCGATACGTTCATACAGACCTGAAATGGTAATCTCGAGAAGTTGTTTGTTGATTATTGGAACTTGGTATAGTTCTTCAAGTAAATATTGTAGTAATGTAGTGTCGGTGTCGAAGATAAAAAAAAAAAAAAATCATTCTTGTTTTTTAACAAAAACACGTGAAAAATTATATAAAAAGAAAGAAAAAAATTGAAATCTCGCTTATATATACGGTTGTAAGTACGTTATTTTCGAAGATAAAAAAAAAAATCATTATTATTTTTCAATAATTATATAAAAGAGAAAAAGAAAAGAAAAAATTGATATTTTTCACGTAAATACACTTCTAACTCAGTTATTTTTAAAGATAGAGAACTGTGTATAGAGTTTTAGAATTAGTAATGGGTGATAAACAAAGAAAAAAAAAAAATTGAAAAATGAAAAAATTGAAATCTCGCTGATATATACGGTTGTAAATACGTTATTTTCAAACATAGAAAAAAAAATCATTCTTGTTTTTTTAATAATTATAAAAAAAAATGATATTTTTCAGATGAATATGCTTATAACACAGTTATTTATGAAGATAGAGAAAAGTGTGTATTTAGTTTTAGGATCAGTAAAGCGCGATAAACAAAAAAAAAAAGTATTACATTAATAATAAAATGAAAATGAATAAAAACTTTATTAGCATCAAAACAATTATCTTAAACTAATAATTTACGTTATACACTCGGTAACGACAAACTAAACTTTGCCATTCACAAGTGGATAGCAAATCAGGGTTCCAGGAGATCCCAGTGCTATTCCCCAAAATTTTTTTGGACCAAATGAAAAAAGAATCATTGAATTTGGTTTACAACTAGCTTAGATATTGCGTTTTAAAAACAGTAGTAATGTTATGATATGATGCTTTGAATTAGTGCTTTTCATATCACTTAATTGCCTTTAAACAGCTATATAAACAGTTATACCCCAATATTGTTATTTGGAAATAATAAACCATTGTGTGATAATTTGCAGCGTTTTTAAATTGATTTTAACAACCGAATAAGTGAACATCGTGTGTTGCCCGCACCATATTTTTTGTTTAATCTTATATGTTCTTTCATTTAATAATACTTTATATTTATTTTAAACAGTAATGTTTCTAGCTTTTTAATGTGATCTAGCCAGTTATAATTATCTTTTGTTTCATATATACTTGTTATTCTTGGAGAACTTTGTATCAGATTAAAATTTCATCAGTTATGTCACGTATTGTCATAATATCCTCCTTGCCAAACTACGAAATCTCCCTTTATCCAATAGTGCTCTGCGCTGTTTCAATCCTTCCTCTCAGATCGTTCGCAGTATGTGGTAGTTCCAGGCCAACCTCCTTCCAGAACTTTACCTTTATCCTGTGGTGTTCCTCAAGGTTCATCACTGTCTCCCACTTTATTTTCTATTTACATTAATGACCTTCCTCTCCATATTCATCACTCCCAATATCATATCTATGCTGATGACTTCCAAATTTACCAATCCTTCGCTCCTTCGGACCTATCATTAGCAATCGAAAAGCTGCAAGATGATCTCAACCGAAGTAGTTCTTGGGCAGCCGACAACAAGCTAAAACTAAATGTAGAGAAAACTAAAGCTATCGTGATAGGATCCCATCCTCTCCTTAAAAACCTTCCACCAATCCCAACACTGTTTCTCAATGACAATCCAATAAAGTTTCACCAAACCGTTAAAAACCTAGGACTCACCCTTGATCAAACCTTATCCTGGAAAAACCATATCTTTGAAATCTCTCGTCGCACATTTTCCACCTTAAAACACCTAAATTACCTTCGTCATCTTCTTCCTTTTGGTTAGTTCCTTAATATTCTCCCACTTTGACAACTGCTGTGCGGTGTATGGGGGTGTCTCTGGACATCTCGAAGCAAAACTAAAACGATTATTCAACTGCTTTATCCGCTTCATATTTGGGATGTCCGGGGACACCTCTGTCACCCGATTCTACGAAGAGTTGAAGTGGCTTTACCCTTCCTACCGTTGTAAGTACTTCCTGGCTTCCTTTCTCTTCCAAGTCCGTCTTACATAACAGATATGTTTCTTCTCAAATCCTCAGTCCACTCTCGCCACACTCGCTCACGGCCTTCGGACATGTATATGATGCCCCATCGAACTGCAGCTTTCGACAGATCTTTCCTAATTCGATCTTCATCCTTATGGAACTCTATTCCTTCTTATATCCGTGACTCCAATACACTTCCGACATTCAAATCTCGCCTGTTCAATCATCTCCTGTCCCTCCAATTTCCGAGGAATCCTAATTAGTTTTCTAATTTCAATTAAAATTAATAACAAAACAGATAGAAGCGTTTATATACCCATTATATTTTATGTTATCGGGTGTTTTGCACTTATTATATTATTAGTATATTGTTAAAAAACACTGAAATGCTTTTTTAATGAAAATTGTATATAAGTACATACTTCTTATTATGTTTATTATCTAGTTTAATTCTCAATACTATTATTTAAGACTGTTTTTTAATCCATTTTTTGTAATTTCTATTGTTTCTTTGTATTCTTTTTCTATACACTAAGACCTTAAAGTTTTATTTTGATTTTCTTGTTATGTTATTCTAAAGGGACTAGTCCCAGAATAAATAAAGATTTATTATTATTATTATTGTCGCTTTAGCCTAAACATCTCCTTTCATGATAATTATATTTCCTTTTAAATTCTTAATTTAATAAAAGCTTACATTTTTTTTTTTTTTTTTGACACTGAGTCTACTCGTATTTCGGGCTAAGTCGGCGACATTTGGGATTTTGAGATTTTTATCGATTATTGCATTAATCACACAGTCATCAAAGTTTAGGATTTTACAAGGAATTTCGGATTTCAATAAGTAAATGCTAGTGGTTTTGTGAGTCCCAAAGCACAACTCCATACGTTCAAATAGAGATATTTGATGGTTTTGTGAGTCCCAAAGCACAACTCCATACGTTCAAATAGAGATATTTGATGGTTTTGTGAGTCCCAAAGCACAACTCCATACGTTCAAATAGAGATATTTGATGGTTTTGTGAGTCCCAAAGCACAACTCCATACGTTCAAATAGAGATATTTGATGGTTTTGTGAGTCCCAAAGCACAACTCCATACGTTCAAATAGAGATATTTGATGGTTTTGTGAGTCCCAAAGCACAACTCCATACGTTCAAATAGAGATATTTGATGGTTTTGTGAGTCCCAAAGCACAACTCCATACGTTCAAATAGACCTAAAATGGTAATCTCTAGAAGTTGTTTGATGAATATTGGAAGTTGGAATAGTTTTTCAAGTAAATATTGTTGTAATGTAGTGTCGGTGTCATCGGAATTAGAGCAGTTTCGTGTCGTTTTAGTGTGCACGATGATTTCATGTAGGTAATGGCTGAAGATGCATGAGTCTTATGTACAGGAGGATGAAGATAATCATATGATATATTTTATTGTAATTTTTGGGTTTTTTAAGATAAAAAATGTAATATAGATGTATAATATACCATTGGAAAACGAAAAATTTCAGATAAAAATATTATCTTAGACAAAAATTTTAAAATACAATGGAGAATAATGCGAAGTGGATAGAACTAACTGATTGTGTGATAAAAATTTTATATTGATATATTATTTAATCCAAAACATAAAAAAATAAATATATATTAGAAACTAAAACACGCTAAACAAATTCTAAAACATTACAAACTTTTTTTTTTTTTTTAATTATGCCTTCCCATTTCGACATCCGCCATAAGGGATCTGGCAGCCCAGTACCACTCCGATCTGGATGGGGTTTCACCTCTTATTTTTTGTAATCGGAGGCATACTTCTAGATGCGCTGCATCCATTTCATTATTTGCATGACAAAAGCAGCAAAGTGGAGACTCTACCACTCCGATCCGATGCAAGTGTTTCGCGAGGTAGTCATGGCCAGTAATCATTCGAAACTGTGCAACAGCATCTTTCCTCTTCAAATCTAATGATATTCTTTCTTCTTCTATAAGGAGTTTGGCCCAGTGCTTGTTGATCGAACTGAGCCTTTGGGAGTCCGTCAGTAGTGCATGATATGCCATCTTAACTTCATCCCTAGCTCTACGATAGGAAATTCGATTATCCAACTGTTCCGAAGCTGCACCTTAGTTTGCAAGCTTGTCGGCTACTTCATTCCCATGGATACCACAGTGGCCGGGTGGGTACCCATTGGAAAACCACCTGTCTACCTTGTTGAAGCAGCTGTTCAATTTTTAATTGGCAGTTCACGTCATTTTCTTGAGATGCATTTTTCTGGGTAGCTACGATGATGGCCGCCTGTGAATCCACAAACAACACAAATCTCTTAGCATCTATATTACAAACTAAATATGATTCATTAAAGTTATTTTAACACTGTTTTTTGTTCTTAAATTGATTTTAACAACCGAGGTAAGTGAATGTCGTGTGTTTCCCGTACTAGATTTTTTTATCCTCTATGTTAAAATTTGTTCTCCCATTTAATAACATTTTATATTTTCTTATCATAAACTATACTAATGTATCTATGTATCATACTAATGTATCTAGCTTTTCAATGTGCTCATAAGTAATGGCCAGGTAAGTTTTATTTCTCTTATATATAATTTTATTCTTCGGGAACCTTGAATCAGGTTAAACTTTCAAGAGTTATGTACATATTGTCGCTTTGGCCCGAACCTTTCCTTTCGGATTATATTTCCTTCTAAATTCTTATATTCAATAAAAGCTTCCCTTATTTATTTATTTTTTTTTTTTTTGACACGAGATCTTTAAGTTTTTTTATACGTATATTATGAATAAGTAGTTCCTCTTTAATCATGCTAAGCTTTAAAGTCATGGATCTTCATATTTTGGTATTAGGTTGTGTCACAAGAAATGTCCGTTTTCAAGGTAAAGGACTTTTATTAAAAGTACGATATGAAAACAAGATAATTTTATTCGAAGTATTTACCTTCTTTTTCTACACATTTTTCCCAACGTGACACCAACTTTTGTATCCCCGAAATGAAAAACTCTGAGCTTTGAAGTGAAACAAAATCTGAAAACGCACTTTTCACTTGATCATCATTTTTATAAAGTTTTCCTTTGACGAAGTTCTCTAAATTCCTGAATAGGTGGTAATCTGTTGGAGACAAGTCGGGAGAATATGGTGGGTGCGGAAGAACTTCGTAACCCAGTTCTTTCAATTTTTGCACGGTATGTTTTGAAACATGGGTCTTGCTGCCGCTCAGTGAGATCATGAGGTACCCATGTATCGAGCTTTTTTACTTTCCCAATACACTTTAAATGTCTGGAAAGGGTATATGCACTTGCATTTAGTTGTGCTGAGAGTCCTTTAACTGTTTGGTAGGGGTTTCCTTCTATTGTATGTTTGAGGATATCGTCTACTACGGACGGAGGTCTTCCTCGGGGCAAGTTTTTCAAGTCTGTATCCCCTAAGCTGAAAACTTAGCAAACCAACGGCGAGTGGTCCTTCCCCAAACGCCTTGCAAATATTTCTAGCGGCCTCAGCTGCTGAATGGCCGAGTTTAAACTCGAAACCAAAATTCTACTCGAAAATCGCGTGTTTCCATGTTCATATTTGGAGGTATACTAAAAAGTGGGTAATTGATTGGGAAGCTAATGTTTATAATACAAATGTAGAGGATTAGTAACTGTTTACTTTAAACATGTAAACATTCGGAAGAAAACAACAGAGACCTGCAAAATCCTTTATGTATTTCAGAATCTATAAAAACGGACATTTCATGTGAAACAACCTAATACTTTTAACTTAATATAAGTAACTAACTGACCCGACAGACAATGGCCTGTCCTAACTATAACTTCACAAAATCGGTCAAGCTGTTCACGTGTAATGCGATAATCAAGGAAAAAGGCGCGGTATATATATATATATATATATATATATATATATATAAAACCATTGACCTAAGAAACTTTACTCCTTTTTTCTTTCATAAGAACCTTCTCCTGACTGACATAAACCTAACAAAAAAAAAAAAAAAATATAGATAGATAAAAAAAAAATAAATATAAAAGATGACTGGTAGAAATGCAAATAAATTCAATTCCTAGGAACTTTTTAAAAGTGTATAGTCAATAACAGGACGCTAGGATAAGACGAGGAGCGAAGATAGGAATGGGAAAGACTGACAGAGGAAGAGGACGGTAGCGCGCCATTAGAGCAAACTGCCCGACAATACAATCTCGTCCTCCTTCCAGGCTATAATTATCTAATCTGTCCTCTCCGCCCTTCATTTACCGGCGAGTTACATTTCTATAGGCAATCCTCATTATCAATTTGTGTATGTTTTAGTATCACTGTATAACTTTACCAAAATTTGAGGAAGTGTGTGTGTTCAAATATAAAGTATATGAGAGTAAAAATTATAAATCATGTTTTTGGAGTGTATAAAATCTTTACTTGAGAAGTGCTAAAATTGCTAATATGTTTTCAGAAATGTATTAATATTAGTGGCTACTATTTTGTTTAAATATAACATTTGTAGGTCTTTCTGTGTAGAAATATATACACTTATTAATCCTCTTCTAAGCGGCTGATTTACATATGTACCGCTTACTGGTTAGTAATAATTCAGTCTTTACATAGATGTGATATTCGTTTAATTTTGTGTTACGAGTTTGAACATGAGATGAGTGAAATGACTATCGGTGCTTCAGAAAATTTAGGGAGTGAGACGTCAGACTTGAAGACAAAAAGGTCGTGGAAGACCTCTCTTGATGGCGTTGTGGGAAGAATCCCTAAAACAATCGTTCAAGAACTTCCAAGGAAACTTGAATTTACCAAATCGACCGTCGATAACCACCTCAAGGCGATTGGAAAGGAAAAATAGCTTTAAATTTGGGTTCCATACGTTACATTGTCTCTCAGATTTTTGCTTTTTTCAATTGGAATTCGCTTGAATTCAGTCTGGAGAATATCACTAGACCTCAGGAATACTACGGCATTGAATATTGCAGAAATTTCGGTAAGCAAAGTTATAATTTACTTAATGAAAAAGAAACCATGGAATCTTCTCCTATACCCAGGGAACCACAACCTCCACCAATATTTGTTAAAAATATTAAAAATTTTAAACTGATGTGTGCGCATTTAAACAAAGTAACTGATCCTAATAGTCATTATTGTATAAGTAGAACCAATGATACTAAAATATCTCCGACTACTGCTGAAACCTACAGAAAGGTTGTAAAATATCTGACTGAGACTAAAGCTGACTTTCATACTTATCAGCTGCGCCAGGAGAGAGCATTAAGGGGCGTAATCAGAAACCTACATTCCTCAACACCCGTTGAAGCTATGAAAGAAGAACTGACAGAATTAGGATTCCAAGTGAGGCAAGTCACCAACGTTCTAAAAGATAAAAGTCCACTGCCTCTATTCTTCGTGGTCTTGGAACCATCAGCAGGAGTCGAAAAAATCTATGACCTCAGTAGACTGTACTATACCCGTGTAAAAGTTGAAAAACCTTACACAAAGAAAGATATAGTTCAGTGTCATAACTGTCAGGCATATGGCCATACCAAAAGTTATTGCCATTACATACCACGCTGTGTGAAATGCGGTGAACAGCATAAATCAGAAGAATGTACAAGATCAAGATCAACACCCGCTGTATGTGCTCTGTGCCTCAAGGACCAACTACAAGGGATGTGAAATCTACAAGAAACTCAGAACCAGTTACCAAAAACCTCAGGATCAGAATGAAACAGCTATACCAATCAGTAGCAGAAGAGAACCATCTAAACTTGTAAATTCTAACGGGTCATTTGCCCACTTCCTTGGAGGTGGAAACCAGAGTCATGAAGTCAAGGCCCTGCCGGAACAACGTTTTCCTCAACATTCTCAATATATTGTACAACAATCTATCCCTCGAAGTATACCTGACCTTCAAAAAACTCCTCAACATCAAATTTCTCATATCCCTCCACCATCAAACGTCACAGATCTTACCAGTCTAATGTCATCGTTCATCTCCGAAATCAAATCTCTTATGCTATGTTATGCCGCTTACAAATCTAGTATCAAATCTAATCCCTGCCTTGAAAAATCCTTAAATGACTTCACCTAACTCCTTATCCATTCTCCTTTGGAATGCGAATGGTGTTAGAAATCATACTGACGAACTGACAGCGTTGTTACAAGACAAAACAATCGATGTTGCACTTATAACTGAAACAAGACTAACGACTAAACAGTACTTCAAAATACCGCAATAAATGACATACCGTACTGACCACCCAGACGGCAAAGCCCATGCCAGTTCTGCTATCATTGTCCACCAATCCCTCTCTCACCTTTTACTCCCACTTCCCACCTATGATTTCCTACAAGCCACAGCCATAGTAATCAAGACTTTTTCCTTTCCGGTAACCCTCACATCTGCATATTGCTCTCCTAAACATTCCATTTCCAATTCCAAATTTGTATCCTTCCTGGATTCCTTAGGAAATCATTTCATTCTGGGTGCAGACTTAAACGCCAAGATTCAGCAGTAGGGTTCCAGAACCACGAATTCTCGGGGACGACATTTGCTGTCTGCACTCAACTCCCGAAATTTTAATATCCTGCCTCCTGACTCCCCTACCTACTACCTGGCCAACTGATCCTAACCGCAATCCTGACATCCTCGACTTCTTTATGCACAGCGGATTAGGCTCCCTCAACTTGTCTGTAGCTCGCCTTAATGAACTATCTACAGACCATAGTCCACTGATCCTAAAAGTATCTCTAACTCCAATTCCAAAACCCATTCCACCATCATTCATCCGAGGCCCTGTCAACTGGAACCTTTTCCGCCAAATCCTGACCGATAATATTGATCTCAGAGTAACCCTCAAAACCGCAGATAACCTAGATAATTCCGTCTAAGACTTTCTTATGTCACCGATTCCACTTTCCCTACCTCCTAAAGCTATTAATCCCTCTGAGGTCAAATATCTTCTTTAAAAACTGACCCTCCGTAAATCTCCTGGACACGATCTCTTTACTCCCCAGATCCTCCGACAACTTCCGCAGAAATCTATAATACCCCTTACTTATATTTACAACTGCATCCTACGCACCACCTATTTTCCTCTGTTATGGAAACATTTCACTATCATTCTTTTTATAAAACCAGGCAAACCTTCCAACAACACTTCATCCTACAGGCCTATTAGTCTACTCCTCATCCTCTCAAACATCTTCGAAATGCTTCTTCTTAAACGTATCCTACCCATATTAGAATCTCAAAATCTTCCTTCCCATCAGTTTGGATTCCGTCCTCAGCCTTCCACAGTTCAACAAGGCTCCGAGTTGTAGACCATATTTCCTCAGCTCTTGAATGCAAAGAGTGTTGTTCTGGTGCGTTTCTGGACATTGCGCAAGCTTTTGACCGGGTATGGCACACTGGATTACTCTTCAAGCTGAAAACACATTTACCCCAGTCTCTATACCTAATTCTCAGATCCTATCTCTCAAACCGTTCCTTCCGAGTTCGCTGTGGTGTAGAATTTTCTAACCTTTATCCCGTTGAGGCCGGTGTTCCTCAAGGCAGCGTCTTGGGACCCGTCCTCTACATTCTTTACACTGCTGATATTCCTACACATCCTGATACCTTTCTGGCAACTTTTGCAGACGACACCACCATCCTATCATCCAGTTCCAATCCTGAAACAGCATCCTTAAACCTTCAGAGACACCTTTTCCTTATCGAACACCTGTGTAATAACTGGCGTGTAAAAGTGAACGAAGCCAAATGTAAACACATAACCTTTACTCATAGACGAAAATCCTGTCCGCCAGTTTATTTCAACTCATTACCAATTCCTCTCTCAGATACAGTCCGGTATCTTGGCTTACTGTTAGACAAAAGATTGACTTGGAACCCACATACAAGACAAGAACTCAACCGACGATTTGGACAGTTATACCGACTACTCAACAGAAAATCTGAACTTACAGTTGACAACAAATTATTAATCTACAAGACAATACTGAAGCCCATCTGGACCTACGGACTTGAACTGTGGGGGACAGCTAAACGTACTAACATCAAACGCATTCAATCCTTTCAATCCAAAATCCTCCGTACAATAGTAAATGCTCCTTATTGTGTCTCCAACTATACCTTGCACCACGACCTTAATGTTCCATTTATTTCAGACCTAATTTGATCCAAATTTTCTAAATTCCACCAGAACCTCATTCATCATCCTAATCCTCTAGCTCAATCCCTATCCAGCTCCACTCATCCTTACAACCCACCTAGAAGGTTGAAACGGCAGTGGCCCCGCGACCTTTTGTAAATATATTGGAGTTCTAGCACTGGCTAGATTCTCCACTCTTATATAGGTATAAGTGAATTATTGACTTTATTGTATTGATTCATTATTGTGTATATATTTTATTGTAAGTTGATACTGCGTAAATATTGTATGAATGTAGTATGTATGATATCTTTCAGCACTACTATTAATGTCCAAATTGGGACAGATTGTAATTTTACTCAATTAAAATTGTTGTTGATTGATAAAAAAAAAAAAAAAAAAATTGGGTTCCGCGCTTATTAATTCTATTTACGTTAGAATATAAAGTATAGGTATATATAGTATGAATTTTCAAAGATCTAAAGGTATAATTAATATTTGATATTTTATATGTATATATATATAATATATATATATATATATATATATATATATATATATATATATATATATATATATATATATATATATATATCCTTTCTTTTTTTTATATAAATATTTTCTTTTCAATATTTTGTTCATTGTTTATTATTCGTTATTCCAGAATACAATTTTTGGTTTTCCCTTCATTTCATTTCATTTCTCCTTTAGTTGTTTTTTAAATTCGCACAACTTAAATATTTACCTGTTTTTCATCAGTGGTAACAAGATAATATGGTTACTTTTTATAGAATTCACAAAATTAAAGGTACTTTAGAGAAAGAAAATATCGGCATTTAAGCCCTGTCAGACCATTTTATACAGAATGAAAACTACATGATATTAAAGCCCATTTAATTTTACATGGATGTAGCGAGTTTAATCAAAATCGTCAGAACCGCTTTTGAGAAAATCGAAAAAAGGTGTAAAATGCATGGTATAAAGTGGCTCTTCTGGTCAGCTCATTTTGATGAAAAAGGTTTTCGTGACGTCTCGGGCGTATATTTGTCATAAATATGAAATTTCAGTTTCATAGGACTTACCGTTTCCGTCCGGGAGTTACCACACACACACACACACACACAGATTTTTTTTGCGGGACTTGGTCTTTTGGGCTCAGAGGACTCTTAAACGTGTATTTCCGTTGAAAACTGGAAGTCGAAAATTTTCACGATCTCAATACTTTCCTTACTATATATAGTAAGTGAAAGTAATAAGACTATGTTTGAATGTATTGTCTACCATTTCAGGTCCGCATTATCTTTCTAGCAATTTACTTTTTTGATATTGTCTCTTTTACTGTTATATTCAGTTAATTATAAATAAATTTAGACTTACTTAAAAGCCTAGGCTGTATGGTCACTCAACGCCCTGCCGCCTGCAGTGACAGGACACTGTTAATAACTATTATACTATTAGCCCAGTGGCAGTTAGCTGTCCAAGCAGTACGGAACAATATGATTGTCTGGTTTAACACGGTGAGTCTACTACATAAAATAATAATAAAAATAGTATATTTATTATATTTAGCAAAATAGTAAACATATTTTCTTTGTTTACTTGGTTAAAAAATTGTACATATTTATTTCCCTTTTTTTCTCTTAAGATCGGGTCCAATATAAGCTGTTATGTTAAGAGATGAAATTGAAGCCTTCGGGATTATACGTACTACATCTTATAACAAATTGCTTGGAGAAAAAGTGGTGTCCCTCTTACATACGTGTCTGCCATGACAACTTCATCCAGCGAAAGCAAATTAACTCAATAAATAATAATAATAATAATAATAGGCCTACCGAACCCGAAGGTTCAATCACGATACCACCAAACTTCGCCTGCAAAAAATCGTCCAATGTTCAACGGTCAAGCCCAAGCCCCCGAGATCAGCCTAAATGCAATCCTCCCATCGACGCTTCGGCCTACCTTTCGGTAGATTAGAGTCTCAACCATTAGAGTCTCCGCGATCCTATCGACTCAATTATATTCACAGGGTACAAACTCCGCAATTACGCGTTGTGCAACCTTCTAAACTCCCCAGTGGCCTCATCTCTCTTCGGACCAAATATTTTACGCAGTACCTTATTCTCGAAAACCTTAAGCCGTTGTTCATCCTTCAAAGTAAGCGGCCACGTTTCGCATCCGTAAAGAACCGTTGGAAGAATAATAGTTTTATAAATTCTAACCTTTAAGTTTTTAGACAGAAGCCGCGAGCTAAGTAATTTAGCAACTGAATAATAACACGCATTTCCCACCTTTAACCGGGACTTTATTTCTTCCTGGATTTCATTTTTTCTTGTTATCATTGAACCTAAATACTTGAATTTCTCTACGTGTTCAAAAGTATGACCTGAAATATTAATATCATCAAGATCGCCACCATTTCTGCAACTAATCATATATTTCGTCTTATCGGTATTTAATTCGAGACCTATTTGTTTACCTGTTTTTATTAACACACTTGTATTTAGTTGTATGGTTTCCGTATCTTCACCTAACAGTACTAAATCATCGGCATACCCCAAAACCGGAGATTAACTCAATAAAACTTTTTTTAAATATTGAATATTTTACTATGTTAATCTAGATTGAGACTAGGATCGAAAATATAAATATGCATTTAGTTTTTAATTTATAAATAATTATGTATTTAAAAAAAAAAAAAAAATTAATACAATTTTTTTCCATTTTTTTCTGTACCAAATGGTGTAGATGTGACGTTTTGTCCTATTTTTAGCAATAGTGAAAACATAGTTTAAAGACTCTATAAAATAGTTTATTATAATAATTATTATAAGGAATAATAGTTTCTGATATTGGTTTAAATAAAACCAAATTTAGATGATTACTCGTTTTTTTTTTTTGTTTTTTTATTTATGAATATTAAACAAAAATCATGGAAACTACTCTTCCTCCAAAGTAAACTATTATTATCTAAATTATAGTGCGTTTTTTTTTTTTTATGAAACTAGTATTTCCTGGTAACAATTAGTCTTAGAGTCTATCTCAAAATCTATGTTGAATTGCATGCACTATAAAGCTGTTTATTACATGGTCTTCCTAGAAAGTTTAGTTTCCGAGATATTGGTCTGAATAAAAATTAATTAATGAAAATCTTTTTTTTTTCTTTTTTTTTATTTATTGAAAAATATTACAATTTGTTACATAATGAACATTAGTAATAGAGATGTAATGCAGATTCATACAATATATACAGAAAATAACGATAAAGTCAAATAGCATAAAATCGGAAATAAATAAATTCAAATACAAAAAAATAACAATTAATAAAAACAAACAAATCAAAACAACAACTTGTAGTAGAGATAAATACAAGTTGGGAAATAAATAAAAATCATACAAGCAAACTTAACTATATACAATATATACAATCTGCTAAAGGGACCCTAGATTCGGCTGCTCCCTCCACAAGTGGGGGGAGAAGCCGAATCCAAGAGATCCCAGCGCCTCTCACTCAGCGCTTCACTGGTGCCAGTGGAGGCCGAGCTAGGGCGAAATAGCCACAAACATACAGTACATGAGTGGAGGATCTGACCAGTGTCAGAACTCCAGAATAACTGTTTACAAAACGTCGCGGGGCCACTGCCGTTTCAATCTTCGAGGAGGATTGTAGGGATAGGTGGAGCTGGAGAGCGATTGAGCAAGAGGATTAGGATGATGAAGAAGGTTCAGATGGAATTTGGAGAATTTGGATGGTACCAGGTCTAAAATAAATGGAATATTAAGGTCATGGTGTAGGGTACAGTTGGTAACGTAATGAGGAGCATTAACTATTGTTCGGAGGACTTTGGATTGGAAGGATTGGATACGTTTGATGTTAGAATGTTTAGTTGTCCCCCATAGTTCAAATCCGTAGGTCCATATAGGTTTCAGTACTGTCTTATATATTAGTAATTTGTTGTCGACTGTAAGATGAGATTTTCTGTTCAGTAGTTTGTATAACCGGCCGAATCTGCGGTTGAGTGCTATCCTTTTAAGTCTTGTATGTGGGTTCCACGTCAGTCTTTTGTCTAGTAAAAAGCCAAGGTACCGGACTTTGAGGAAGGAAGCGGTATGGAATTGAATTTAACTGTTGGACAGGATTTACGTCGAAGGGTGAAGGTGACGTGTGACATTTGCTTTCGTTCACCTTAATTCGCCAAGCCTTACTCCAGTCTTCGACAAGGGAAATGTGCCTTTGGAGATTTAGCGATTCTACTTCAGGATCGGAATTGGATGATAAAATGGCTGTGTCATCAGAAAATGTTGCCAGAAAGGTATCGGGATCGGTAGGGATATCGGCGTTGTAGAGGATGTAGAGGACGGGTCCTAAGACGCTGCCTTGAGGAACACCAGTAAAAATCTAGTAATCAAACTAATTTTGTCTTCATTTAAACCAAGATCTCAAAAACCACTATTCCTAGACGATTTAATTTGAGTGGTAATAGACATCTGTAGGTTTTACAGTTTTCAAATTTGAAAAAGTAAACACATAAAAGAAACTAGCATTATCTCAGAGCAGTGAGTAGTAACGAGAATGGATTAGGATAGACTCATAGCTCTTAATCATGATTTTTTTTTTCCAAATTCATCTATTCGCTTTTTCTGTGTATTCTTTACCTGAATCTTTTTCATCCTGTTTTACTTCAACGCTTTGTTCTAAATTTTTCTTCTATTTCACAATTTATTGATTGTGAGAATCTCTTAAATCGATTTTTTAAATGATCTCTGTGATATATTGTAAAACATGCATGCAATATAGTTTTAATTATCAATTAATTAATTTTCAATTACACTGTGAAGGTAAGTTTGAACTTTGCTCTTAACTAAAGCCTCTGTTATTTGCTTTTTTTATAGCATCTTTTACTGCTTCTATTATTATTTACGATGCACTTTTGTAATTAAGTTCGTAAGGGATAGATGAACGCTTGGAACATGTCTCGTAGCCATTCTCCAGCTTAGCTATTCATACTAATTAACCGTTATTATAGAATAATTTAGGTTCACTAATGAATATAATAAATGATCAAAAGGGTAAAAATCCAATTAATTATGTCATTTTTTTTACTTTACTCTCCGTTTGCTTTTCTAAATAAAGATAAGATAAGCCTTTATTTACACATATTTACAATTTGGCTGATACATAAAGTTTACATATATGTTTATTTTTATTTTTAAACACTTTTAATAGTTGATATAAATAAAAAATCTGGTGCGGGCAACACGCGACTTTCACTTACCTCCATTTTTAAAATCAATGAAAGAATTTTCAAATACAGTTAGGGATAAAAATACGTAAAAATATTAAAGAGTTAATTAAATTGAATTT
Source organism: Piezodorus guildinii (assembly GCA_023052935.1). Lineage (NCBI taxonomy): Eukaryota > Metazoa > Arthropoda > Insecta > Hemiptera > Pentatomidae > Piezodorus > Piezodorus guildinii. The sequence goes on along the minus strand of CM041292.1, from coordinate 211,628,468 downwards.
CTATAGAAACATGTATTCTATTAAAAATCTATTATATCATTATCTAAAATAATCAGTTAGTTTTATCTTCTTTTCATCTATCTATTAACTTTTAAAAGCTTGTGTATGAGATAATATATTTTTTTTTAAATCTTTTAGCTTTCCAACGGTATATCATACATGTATATTACTGCTCTTATGTACAAAAACATTTTTTCGGTTTTCTCCTTTAGTTGGTTATCAAATTCATTCAATTTATATATTTACCTGTTTTTCATCAGTAGTAACAAGATAATCAACAGTAGTTATTTTTATAGAATCAACAAAATTAAAGATACTTTAGAAAAAGAAAATTAAAATATCGGCATTTAAGCCCTGTCAGACCATTTTAATCCGAATGAAACCTAAATTATATGAAAAAAGTAAAAAGAAACAATTTTTGACCAAATATTGTATACAACGTTTTTAATAAAATTTACTAAGAACTTTTTTATTAATACTGCAAAAAAAAACTTGTTTTAATAAAAATTTTATGTTTAATAAAAATTTTATGTTTAAATAAAAAATTATGTTTAAATAAAAAATTATGTTTTAATAAAAATGTTATGTTTTAATAAAAATGTTATGTTTTAATAAAAATGTTATGTTAAAATAAATAAAATGAAATGATTTTCTATTGATGTGTAGGCCTCTCCTGAAGGAGGAATAGTCTTGATCGACAACCATCTGTACTTTCTGGGTTTTCAGTTCGCTGCTGGTTTTTCAATTTCTTGGCATTTTGATTCCTAATATTTAAGATCTTCTGTTTTTCTAGGCCATGATATTCCTTCTTGTTTTTGTTTTTTGATTTCATCTGACCATCTCTTGCCAGTTGCCCTCCTTGCTTGCGTTTCTTTTCGAAATAATCAAATGAAAAAAAATATATGTTAATCGATCGAAAAGAAAATACCATGGACATGGTACAACGACGTTTGAATTACTCCAAACAGCGAAAAAAAGTGGACCGCTACACATTTCTTACAAAACAACGGATTCAATATCTAACCTAGAGCTGTTGTGGTTAGAGAATGCTAATGATATGTTAAATATTCATGGATTATATCTCTGACCTGCTAGGATCTGCTAGGCCAGTTCGAACTATTAATACGCCCCTCACTCCAATTTTTCTAAATAATATTTATGATCAGACTTCTGAAAAGCGATTTTAAGAAAAAAAGATGGCTGTGGATCCATTGACAGCTCCTTAAATTGTCGCTTTAGTAGAAGATGGAAAAAGCCAACATACGTCGCAAGATCCCCTAGCATTTCCAAAAAATAGGTTTTAAGAACTATCCGAGTTATGAAAAAAACTGGCAAATACATGAGAAGAACTTGGTCAGGAAGGCCAAGAGTGACAGCACTCGCAGACGAGAGATTTGTCGTTATGGAGGCAAAATTCGTAGATACTATGAGTCCATATTTTCCCTTTGTACTCCAGATGGACGAGTAAGAGTTTTTAGGAGGCGTAGCGAATAATTCGCTGAGTGTAATATTGCAATAACGGTACAGTTCGGCGAATATTGTGAGCGAGGATGATGTTGGAATCCGGACCTTCGAGCCGCCGGCCCTTAGCCTGGACCTGAACCCCATTAAACTAGGGATCAGCTGGGGTGGAAAGTTAGACGATTGGATAATTTAAATATATATATATATATATTTTTTTTTTTTTTTTGCTTTTTAGTGTAGATTGGTATAATAATAATGTAAAATAATAAACAATATATTTTTTTTTTCACGGAACGGCCTTATAGACCAGGCGAATATCATTATATTCACATCTTTTCACAGCCCTTCTTCTTCTTCTCTCCTTCCTTCTTTTTTCTTTCTTCCCATCTCTTCTTCATTCTTTCCGATTGTTCTTTCCTTTTTTTCTTCCCTCGCACACCTCTCGCCCACAAGGACCTTAATTTCTTTTATTCTTCTCCCATATTCATTCCTGTCGAAACAGTCTTGGTCTGTTATTTTCAGTTCCTTAGTTCTTTCCTTCATCTGTTTGATGTACCCTCCAGCACTCTTGTATTCTCTTATTTTATAGAAGATTTCTCTATTTAATCTATTTGGGTGCATCCTCACCATATGTCCATAGAACCTTAGTCTTTTTATTCTAAAATCCGTTTCCAAATGGTTAATTTCTTTATATTTTTCCTTATTAGATCTTAACCTGTAGCCTTCCTGTGTCTTCTTTGGGCCATAAATTCTTCTTAATATTCTTCTTTCTATTCCTAACATTTTCCTTAGGCTGGGTATGGAAGCGGTTTCCATTCCGTACATTATCACTGCTTTAACGACTGTATTATAATGTCTTGTCTTGGCGTTTGTTGACAAGCTCCTTTGATTTTATTAAATTATAAACTATATTTCATTAAATTAAATATGTAATAATGAATAAATAAAAGAAGGATGGCGATATCTCTCTATTCAGATGACACAATTATATATGAGTATTCGTATTGATAGTAAAGCCCATAGTAACTATCAAAAGAAAACTAAAGCTGTTTGTAGACTAAGACCTAAGATTTTCGGTGTAGGTTTACAGTTTTTTTTTTTCATGAAAGCGGGAAACAAATAAGAAAACTAAAATGAATTCTTAAATTAATACTACCATAAAAATAAAATGAAAATATATGCGAGTAGAGGGTGGTGGTGGAGACCATATGGCATTCCTGAACATTGGCCCCTATACCTTCCACAGAGTGGAGACTTTTGTGTACCTAGGATCCGAAATCGATTTCAGGAACGATGTATCACAGGACATCAGCAGACGAATCAATATTACGAACAGAAGCATCCAAGCATTTTAGGAGCAAACATCTTTCCTCCAGTACAAAAATTAATCTTTACAAGACCCTGGTACGTCCAGTGCTCACCTATGGATCAGAGGCATGGGCAACTACTAAGGCGGTCGAGAACAGGCTATTAATATTCGAAAGACAGGTGCTCAGGAGAATATTCGGAGCAGTAAGAGAAGAAGAAGTCTGGAGGAAAAGAAAAAAACAGGGAGCTCCATAACATCTTTAAGGATGCCGACGTCGTGAAGGTTATAAAGGTAGAACGACTGCGATGGGCCGGCCATGTGGCTCGAATGAGTGATTCTGAGATTACAAAGAAGATACTGACAGAAGAGGAGCATCGAGCAATTAGAGTCGGGCGACCCAAAAAGATGGCTGGATGGTGTAGGGGTGGATGCGAGGAGCCTGCTCAACATCAGGAACTGGACTGCTGCAGCACAAGACAGAGCCGTCTGGCGGAGGATACTAGGGGATGCCTAGGCTCGATAACGGGTTGTTGCGCCGAATATGTATGTAGTTATGTATAAAAACAAAATGTATGTATGTACAATATGTATGTAGTTATGTATAAAAACAAAATGTATGTATGTACAATATGTATGTAGTTATGTATAAAAACAAAATGTATGTATGTACAATATGTATGTAGTTATGTATAAAAACAAAATGTATGTATGTACAATATGTATGTAGTTATGTATAAAAACAAAATGTATGTATGTACAATATGTATGTAGTTATGTATAAAAACAAAATGTATGTATGTACAATATGTATGTAGTTATGTATAAAAACAAATGTATGTATGTACAATATGTATGTAGTTATGTATAAAAACAAAATGTATGTATGTACAATATGTATGTAGTTATGTATAAAAACAAAATGTATGTATGTACAATATGTATGTAGTTATGTATAAAAACAAAATGTTTAGTTTCAGTATTCACGATTTAGAACTATTATTCTTTAAATGAATAGAGTAAATGTAAGTTTAAATATGAGGGAAGTAAATCACAACCTTTCCTACTCTTCCATATTTTCTCAGCCTCCAGGTGTACCTCAGGGTAGTATTTTAGGTCCCATCCTTTATACGGTATATACAGCTGATATTCCACTCCATCCATCCACTGTCCTCACAACTTATGCGGATGACACTTGTGTGTTATCTGTACATAATGATCCATCCGCTGCATTCCGAACCCTTCAGTTTCACATCACAGCCATTGAGATATGGTGTCAGAACTGGAGGATTAAAATAAATCCTAACAAATCCCACCAAATTACCTTTACCCTTCGTCGCAAACCGATGACTTCCTGCCCCACTGTATCCTTTAATAATACCCACTCATACCTGTTGAACAAATCCGTTACCTAGGACTCCATCTTGACAAACGTCTTACATGGAATCCCCATACGCGACTTAAACGACAAGAAACTACCCGTAGATACCGATTACTACAACACTTACTAGACAAACGTTCAAAACTTCCAATTTATTACAAAAAGCTCATTTATGTTACCATCATCAGACCCATCTGAACATATGGAATCGAGCTTTGGGGCTCTACTAAACCATCTAATTTCTCTCGTATTCAATCCTTACAATCCAAAACCCTAAATGCTCCTTATTTCGTTACGAATAAAATCATCCATAACGACCTAAATATCCCATTGGTCGCAGAACTAGCCCGAAACAGATACGCCTCTTTTCATTCCAAACTCCCAACCCACACGAATCCTCTTGTACGCAACTTATCATTCCCATCTATTCCTGACAACCCTCCGAAGCGATTGAAAAGACGATGGCCTCGAGACCTACTTTAATTAAATTGACTTTGAAGTGCTACTACTGGGTAGTTTCTTCTCAAGACATTATCACGCCCATAAGTGTCAATTAGCCCATTTACTTGTATATATTGTATGTACAGTTGTAAATATCAATAAAATATTAATAACAAAAAAATAAAAAAAAAATATGAGGATCGATCTGTTAGGAATCGTCCAGAGCTTGCCGACCAACATAATTGGGTTTCATGATATTTTACCAGCTATTCTCCATCTTTTCTTGAATTAAAAAAATAATACCTTATTAGTAATTTTAGTTAGCGGCAATTTTAAGTCATCTTGACAGATGAAAACATGAGTAAGAAAATTTTCTAACGCTGGTAAACTGAAAGATATAAAATCAAAACGCTAAACTAACTATATCGTAAGAGTTTTCTTCACATTTTCTACTATATATTTTCTTAAGGATGCAAAAAGTGATTAAAAAAAATTCTCGAAAATTAATTTAAAAAATAGCCTTAGACTTAGCGAGTTAAAAGTTTATTAAGGAAAATATTTAAAATATAGCTTTGATTATTTTACCATTTATAGCTTACCCATTTATCTACTTGCTGTGAAAATTTAGATCGTGAAAACGTTGTTGTTTTTTTCTTTCTTTTTTTTTGAGTAGGAAAACATTATTAATCGCGATGTTTACAAGGAAATATCTCGAAATGATCCAACGGAACACTTGTGATGTAGTTAGTTCTCATTTTTTTATTATACCTTCAAATTACTAGGACTGGAGAGTTTTTCCTTACATAGGTATGTTTTCACCTGCCCCGGTGACAAAATGACAATATAACTGAAAGTATTAGTCAGGACCTTTTTTTTTTCTCAACGGTTTCAGTTTCAAGAAAATATAGAGAATAACTAGTAAAAATATCATGAAAATCAAAAATGTTGAGTTGCAAAATTAATTAAAATTTGACGATTTCAATGGGCTGACTCATATATATTATTATTAATTTAAAACATTTCACAACAAACTTATATTGTCTGTTTTGGATTTCGATTCATATATTTATATCCAGGATATTTACTAGCTCCTGAGGGAGGTTTTGTTGTGTCCTTTAAGGAATCCTACCACCCTCAGGTCCTGGAAATTCCTGGAGTGGAGGGTGCGTGTTCCAAGATTCCAGGCTATAATCCCTCGTCGTCCACTTTCAGTCTGGCAGTCACTTTCAGTCGTTGTTATAAAATCAACGTTCCTATCACATTCACTTCCTAAGAACATAACATTTATTGATTATATATCAACAATAATTTATTCACTTAAATTTAATCCTCTCTGTGTTTATAAAATCATGTTTGCTTGGTCAATAATGTTTAAATATTCTAAAAAAAAATTAATTAAGGTGCTTTTATGCATCAGTTTCAACCGAGATTCCTTATCTTTAAGTGGTATTTTGCTTGCTCAAAATGGAATAGAAAAAATTCATTTCCGTCATTCAATAATATGGAAAAACAAGTGTACAGATGGTTTACAGAATTTTCAGTGTGTTTGGCGATGACCACTAAGGAGAAAGCACCGTCAGTCATTGGTTTGCTCGGTTCAGGACCAAAAAAATTTATTGGAAGAAGCAAAGGGCTCATGCCGTTCTTCAACTATTCTTTGAGGATGGAATTAAAAATCACCATGTCGTGCGTATATCATATTGAAAAAAAAAATCAGTAATTTTTCAATGCTTCCCTAATTTTTTTCTGTATACAATATGCTGTATGAGGGTCTTAGGCGTGCAAGATATATAGGCATAAGAGCCCATGCCTGAGGGCTTGTTTTTTTTTTTTTTGTTGTTTTTTTTTTTTATAAAAATACAAACCCTTATTAATAATATTGTTATAGTTAGAAGTAATTAATATTAATTTGTAACTAAAATTGTATTATGATATTCAGAAGCGTTTGGCCTGGCTGACAGTGACAGCCCTTCTGCTACCCACTTCAAGCTGTTCCAAGATCTATACCAACGAGTCCGAAAGCTCACAAGAGATGGGATACCGTTTTTTGAAAGAGTTCAAGAATTTAGAACAGAGGATAATGTCACTGGAACAGCCAAGTATGTATTAGTTCTGTATTCCATGTATTATATTATTTAAGATTTAACTGGTAAGGTGGGGTATACGGGACCCCAGGGCCTCTTTAAGGTTTTGTAAATCCCACTGTTCTGATACGATCGGCTTTTGGAAACCGATTTTCTGTATCTACATGATTGCAATATGGCATCCTTTTCTAGTCAGTTTTTATCCGGCATTGTTCTAGGACAGTGATATTGAGGTCCAATAGACCCAACCTCACTATTACTGTTCAAATTTATTGAAAATATGTTTTACAATTCGTTGAAAGAAATGTCTCGTGATCGTGTTATTTTACATACCTTTTTAATTTTTTTAAGAAGCTGGGGTCATCCTCGTTAAAGGATCACATGACCGGACGGTCAGAAAATTCCAGACTTTCCCGAGAGCTTCGGTTTAAAGATTAATCATTATCAGGGGGAAAAACAGAAGAATCTAACACATATAGTCAGGAGACCCCTCCCAAAAAAAGGATATGTGATTTTTGAAGTCATCTATAGTTAGTATTAAATGTGAACGAAATATTTGTGAACAATGTTTGGTTTCCTATCGCAAAAACTGTGCCTAATTTTAGCTGTGTATACTTTCTTTACAATACCAAAGTTTAATTTTTTTTTTTTTATCATTTTACGTTTTTTTCAAATATATTAAACTTTAAGATAAGGACTTTTTATATATATTATTTTACAAATGTTTTCATTGCTTAAAATATAACATTGGGGAGCCCGTAGCTGAGTGGCTAGCGCGCTAGTCTCTCAAGCTACAGGTTCTGAGTTCGAATCCCAGTCCCGACGGGGCTTTTATAAGGATATAAAAAATGGGGATTCACTCACAACCTCTCCCCCGGGTATATGAAACCCGTCAGCCAAAGGGTGGCCACTCACAAAATTAGTCGTAGGGAGTGATGACCCTACACTAAAAATAGCATCATGAAACGTGAGTGTAAATTCACAGGAGTTTACACCGCGAGGCCCAGGGCCAACACGGCCTGTCGCGCCACTGAAAGAAAAAAAAAAGAAAAAGAAAAGAAGAATATAACATTAAGAAAAGTATTAATAAAATGTATTTAATAATATCTGGCATTTATGCAATATTGTGAGCATACTTTCGTATGACACCTATTGAAAATAGGTTGAAGTAACGTATTTTACAAGTATGAACAATTCTAGATGTTTCAGGATAAAAAAAAAAAAAAAAAAAAAAAAAAAAAAAAAAAAAAAAAAGAAATGAGGTCTGGGGTTTAAGAGACCACCAATTTCGACTATAAATTTCAATTCATTCTAACACCTTCCTTTCTACCTATGCTGATGTCTCTCAAACTCTCCAATCCCACCTCTGAGACCTCGAAGTATGGTGTCAGAACTGGAGAATTAAAATAAATTCTAACAAATTCAACCAAATTACCTTTACCCTTCGTCGTAAACCTATGACATCCTGCCCTAAAGTTTCCTTTAATAATATTCCGCTTGTTCCGGTTGAACAGATCCGCTGCCCAGAACTTCTACTTGACAAACGTCTAACATGGAATCCCCACACTAGACTGAAACGACAAGAAACTGTTCGCCGCTTTCGGTTACTTCAACACTTACTAGACAAACGGTCAAAGCTTTCTCTTAACTACAAAAGACTCATCTACATGACTATCATAAGGCCGATATGGACTTACAGTGTTTAGCTCTGGGGCTCTACTAAACTATCGAATTTTTCTCGTATCCAATCCCCACAGTACAAAATCCTTCGTAAAATTTCTCAATGCTCCTTATTTTGTCACCGACAAACTCACCCATAAAGACCTTAATGTCCCATATGTTGCTGATTGGGCCCGTACGAGTAGGGATTGCAATCCGGAAAACCGGATCATCTTAAGCTAACCGGATCTGGCATCATCTTAAGCTAACCAGACCCGGTAATAATATACCGGATCCGGTGACTGGATCCGATTATAGCAATTTTTGGCCATAAATAGTGCAGTTTAATAAAAAAAAAAAGTACTTTGAATTCGTTACAATTGGTGTAAATGTGTGGTAGTGTCGCCGAATCAGTTCAGCATCATTCGTTCGCCTTTCGCGAGACAATACTGTGTTTATTTTTTTGTCGGTGCTTCACCTAAATATAAATAAACAGATATTATTATCTTGAATATACGCGAGCTATAGCAGCCTATAAGTTGGCTGTAACAGGAACTTCTGAAACAACTCTAACATTTTTTTTAGAGTAATTGCTCACTCAAGTACTGACTCAAGTCTTAAGCTACTGAATTATATGAAAAACTGCTTATATATATATATATATATATATATATATATATATATATATATATATATATATATATATATATGTATCGAAATCTTGGAATACTGAGCTGCCTTACTGCTCAATTCTTCCCATACTTCACTTTCTCCGATAGCTCAATTAATTTATTAAGTAACTTTATAAAATCTTATATAATTATCCTTGAGTAGTTAACTCAGATTGGAATTGTAATAACAATAATTTTAAATTATTTGAGAATGCTGACAATCACTAACAAGTCTTTTATTTATGATAGACACTATCATATTTTGATGAATATATCTCATTAATGGCATAATTATCACAATAATGAGTTTGTATTATAAGTATAAATCTTTAAATTATTCTACTGACAATATTCGTTATTCAAATAGTATGTAAGTACTAATAACTTTAGTATATATTATCCAAAATCAATTTTGATTTTGAAAAAAGTGTGGTAGAAAACAAATAGTCTTTATTTTCAGCAAATGGTGATCAATAGCTGACTGTTTTAGTAGCCATTAAAATTTTACTTGTTACCTAAACTACTAAACTTTAATTTTTTGCTCCGTATCTAATCCTAACATAACTTTTATTTTATAAACTTCCTATTATGAATACAATGATACTCGAATAACTCACTAAAAGTTCATCTTGGACCGACAAGTGAAAATCAACCTGATTTTGTCGAGCCCATCCGGATTGATGGAATTTGGGACCGGATCCGTCGGATTGAAAATGACGCCGGATTGCAATCCGTACGCACGAGGTATCAATCCTTCCATGACTAACTCCATTCCCACCCTAAACCTTTCGTTTCAATCCTTTCTTCTTCCTCGATTCCTGACAATCCTCCGAGGCGTCTAAAAAGGAGATGGCCCCGGGACCTTCTAGTTTAGAATAGTTTTAGAGTGCTTCCATTGGGAAGCTTCTCTACATGTGTTTCATGCCTTTTTATATTTCATTCAAATTTACTTGTTGTATTACTTGTTATACAGTACTAAATTTCTAAAAAAAAAAAAAAATTCACCTCACCAGTTAAAGGTTAAGTTTCGGTTTTAATACGAGGATATCTTAAGTGTCGTTTCAATTGGTTTTTCGCGCTGTACTTTTTACGGATTTAATTTTCATTAAAAATTAAAAATCTATTCAAACAAAATACGAGTAGCTAGTTTTGGCAACAACTCTTATAGAGAACAAACTCTATTATCTCCCGCTTACCTACAAAAGGGGCATTTACGAGAACATTATCATCAGGTGAATCTGGACTTTCGGATTTGAGTTTTGCGGCAGAACTAAACCATCAAATTTTCTATAGATAGATAGATAGATAGATAGATAGATAGATAGATAGATAGATAGATAGATAACTGTTTTTTTATTTCTTTAAGCATATCACAACAAAACAAATATTATAAATATAAAAAACATTTGTAGAACTATGGTCTTTTAGACCGTCAGTCTGGAGCCGATCTGTAAAGTTTTACAAATTATATAGTATTAAAAATAGGTCACTCACTGATTTTATTCAACTTCTAACTATATTAAATTATAAATAAAACAATAGTAAAAAAAATAACAATAATCAATTAATATAATATGTGATATTACAAGTAAATTTGAATTAAATATAAAAAGGCATGAAATACATGTAGAGAAGCTTACCAATGGAAGCACTCTAAAACTATTCTAAACTAGAAGGTCCCGGGGCCATCTCTTTTTCCAGACGCCTCGGAGGATTGTCTGGAATCGCAGAAAAAGAAAGGATTGGAGTGGGAATGGAGTTTCTCATGGACGGATTGATACCTCGTACGGGCCAAATCAGCAAGATATGGGACATTATGTTCTTCATGGATGAGTTTGTCGGTGACAAAATAAGGAGCATTGAGGAATTTCACGAAGGATTTTGGACTATAGGGATTGAATACGAGAATAATTCGATGATTTAGTAGAGCCCCAGAGCTCAACACTGTAAGTCCATATCGGCCTTGTGATAGTCATGTAGATGAGTCTTTTTTAGTTAAGTGGAAGATTAGAACGTTTGTATAGTAAGTGTTGAAGTAGTCGAAAACGTCGTGCAGCTTCTTGTCGTTTCAGTCTTGTATGAGGGTTCCAAGTAAGTCGTTTGTCAAGGAGCAGTCCTAGATATCGGATCTGTTCAACCGGGACAAGAGGAGCATTATTGAAGGAGATAGTAAGGCAGGATATCAAATGTTTACGACGAAGGATAAAGGTAATTTGGTTGGATTTGTTGGAATTTATTTTAATTATCCAGATCTTACACCATACTTCAAGGTCACTCACTGATTTTATTCAACTTCTAACTGTATTAACTTATAAATAAAACAATAGTAAAAAAAATAACAATAATCAATTAATATCACATATTAAAAAGTTTTTTTTAAAAATTATAATTAAATTCTTTAATAAGCTTATATCTATAAGACCATGCATCACAAAAATTGTATACAGACAACCAGTTATCACCATTGAGACATTTTATTACATCATCAACTTTTAGAGAATTCTTTCCAAAATAATTTTTTCTAATTTCAGACAAAATCGGACATACGGCTAGGAAATGAAATGTATTTTCTGTTTTTTTTTTTATTGCACAAGGAACACATCACACTATTATTTGAATAAAATCGATTAAAATCGAGATAAAAAAGTTCACATCTAACTTTGAATATCCATTTAACCCCATTAAAGTTTAATTTATTATCATCAAGGTAATGTGTTGCATAATCATAATTTAAGTTTTTATACAGATACATTTTTTCCGAAACTGAAGCCTTTTTTACATATTTTAATTTGTAAATTTCTGTTAACGATACTCTAAATTCTTGTAGGATTAAATCCCATTTATTTTGATTGTCAAGTTTAATGTCTATGTCAATATTATGTTTTTCAGCTATTTCTCTTAAATCCCTTATCCAGTACAACTTTTGTATAACAAATTCATTATTTAATAAATATGGTAGCCTATTTTTGTCAGGTTTTTTACTTTTATTACATAATTATGCTGTATTTTCGAAGTTCCTATAAACATTGGTACTATTTTAGTTTCTAAATGTATTAAGTAGATAATCAAATTTTCTATTACTAATCCTTATAATCAAAATTACTTTGTGAAACCCTCAATCCATCTTACTTTGTTACTAATATAATCAACCATAATGGTCTTAATGTTCTTTTAGTTACCAATATGGTCCAATTTAGGTACCATTCCTCACACGACAAACTTACCAATCCCTTTTTTTTCTATTTTTTTTTTTTTGTATTATTTAATTTTATATCATTTTATTTTTAACCAGAGTTCTAAATATATTGATTGATTGAATCTAAATGAGATGTAATATTTTTTTTTTATTTTTTATTTATAGTAATTTACAACTGTATTAAAGAACACAATAAGTAAATATGAGGAATGGGGAAAAAAAAGTCATGAAAATGTCTTGAGAAAGAACTACCCAGTGGTAGCACTTCAGATGTAATAATTTCAAATGACTTACGAAATTTGATTATTTTTAAGGTCAATATTTTTTTTTTTTTTTTTTTCGCAAACATTCTGAACTCTAGACAGTTATAGAATCATTAAAAAAAATAAAAATTTCAATTTAAATAGCAAATAAAGTTGAGTTTGTGAAATAAATGAACCATAAATAAAGTTCAAAGCTTAATTTGTCCTGAAGTTGACAGACGAATGTAGCTGAAGGTATTTTTAGTTCCCCCCAGAGTTGGTTATACCAAGTTACTTCTCTTCCTCCTCATTCTGCCATTCCCCTTTTACTTATTTCCTTGTTAAGGAAAAACAATTTATCATTTAATGATGTTTATATAGCTCACAATATGTATATATATACAGGAAATTATTAAAGTATTTTACTTTTTTTTTTAAATAAAAAATCGCTGAAGCTATCTCTAAGATACTCTTTTGAGTTTATACATGAAGCATATTATTGAGTAATTTTGGTAGTATATTTAATTTGAGGTGAATTAATGGTGCCTTAAATATATAGTATAAACAAAGCATTATTCAAACAGTTATTAAAATATAAAAACCGGGCATATCCTTTGAAAAAGTAACCTATCCCTCCATTATATAGATAAATGCTCTTACCTAATCTATAGATAATATACTTGGTCCTAATCTGGGTTGCCGAATTTTAAAGATTAAATTTTAACGCGAGTGGAAATGCATGACAGAGAGGTCCGAGTTGAGTATAGCGTGTAATAATAAAGTACCCAACATTGCAGCCGAACGTAATCGGACATTGAATATGTCGTTCATGAATACGATGAATATTTGCCGGGCTTTTTTTTTTTTTTTTTCGAATCGCAACGGCAATTTCTTTGTATGTATAATTCCCGGATCTTGCAGGCGATATCGAAGGCGTTTAGTAGTTGTCGAGGATCTTCATATGCATATTATTTTTATTATCACCTAAACTTATTAATTATTTTAATTTTATGATTTATGGTAACATTTCCTTGTTTTTTTATTTTTTTAAAATAAAAATTATGATTCATTAAACAATTACTTTTAGATTTCCTTCAATTATAGATTTTAGAGGATACAAGGCATTTTTAAAGACAAAACCATTATTTTGATTGAACTTTTTATTTTATTTGATATTTACAACTGTATTTATTAAGTATCAAGTAAATAAGCTGTGAGATAAAATACATGAAAAGGACATGAGGATATGCCCATTGGCAGCACTCCTGAAGGTAAATGAAACTTGAAGGTCTCGAGGCCGTCTTCTTTTCAGACGCTTTGGAGGATTGGAGATTCAGGAATGAAAGAGGAAGGAAGGGTTGAAATTGGTGGTTTAGAGTGAGAGTTGATTTGTCATGGAAAGATTGATGTTGAGGCTAAATCCGCTACACATGGAACATTTAGGTCTTAATGGATGAGTTTCTTCGTGACATAATAAGGAGCAATGAGGATTTTGGATTATAAGGATTGAATACAGGAAGAATTCCATGGTTTAGTCTTATAATTTATATATAATTGAGCCTTTTGTAATTACTTGGAAGGCTAGAGCGTCTGTCTAGTAAGTCTTGAAATGTCTAGTGTGCGGATTCCATGTAAAACCTTTGTCAAGCAGAAGTCTTGGATAGGGAAATCTGTTCAACAGGGACAAGGGGAATATTATTAAAGGATGCTGTTGGACAGGAAATCATAGGTTTCCGATGAAAAGTAAAAGTAATTTGGTTCCTTTTGTTTATTAAACTTAAAACTTTATTCTCAAAAGAATTACAAGAAAAATACACAATGTTATCATTTTTATGACACTTGTAACTCGTACTGAAATATACTACCATGTGTTTCTATTTACATGAATAAAAGTTTATAATAACATTTTACGCCCGAAAAGGACTAATTTACTATTTTAAGGATATGCCTGATTTTCATATTTTAAGGACTGTTTTAATTTTTGTTTTTTTCATTCCAAGTTAAAGTCACCATTCTTGCTGAAAGGATTCTTAACAATTGACTTTTATTTTAACCAGGATACGGTTCAAAATGGAAGAGAACCTCCATTTTTGACTCGATTCTCCGTTTAAAAGGATACGAATAGAAATAAATCACTGGTAACTAGGATTACCACACCAAAAAGGACATTTTTTTTTTTTTTTTAACTGACTCAGAAAGACTAGTGAGCCCCATCACCTGTGACTCCCATTCGCTCCTATTAACCGACAATTTTTGTATCCTCTCTCCCATCTTATAATGCATGTAATGCAGAAAAAGAGATCCCATATTCTTTCCGATTTCCAACCCCCAACTCCCATGAGGCTTAGAATAAAAAAAAAAAAAAAAAAAAAAATTACTGATTATTATGTTTTCATGAATGACATAATACCATCTAATTAAATATTTATTGCTCCGATTTTATTATTTATTATGAGCTTAACAGAAATAGGGCTTTAAGACGGGAAAAAAATCAAACATGGGTTATTTATAAAACATGTACTTTCATGAAAACTATTCATCATCATCATCATCATCATCATCATGTACTCAGTGGATCTAACATTTCTCAGAAAAATGAAAAAAAATTATTGTTAAGCGAGCTGATTATGTGTCCCTGGATTTTTAATACAATAATGAGACTGAAGTATTGGCTTATGATCTATCACTGTAGTTGAATAATGGTATTTGTCTTTACTTACGTTCATAAAAAGGGCCGAAATCAATCAACTCTAATTATAATGACCGAAAGAAGGAAATTAATGCACCGGTAAACTCTCAAAAGGCTGGAAGGTTAAGGAATTTTAAAGAACGGTTTAATTATATATCAATCAATATATTTATGGTTTAGTGTTTTTGTATTAAGTTACTCCTGAATAGCTTACTAAAGAATATTAAATGTTTTTCATAACTTATTAGTAAAAGTTTTTTTTTGTTTTTTAACTGATTTATTCAGAAATAATACAATCCGCTACACCTGTAAATGATGAATACTACAGGAGAGAGAAATCATTAATCCCATGTGTACAGAATAAACAAAATAAAATAAATACCGCCTCGTTTAAGTTTTTCACCCCCAACTTCAGTCTCAACATTTAGTTTCGGTAAGATATTTAATCGAAATTGCTCCGAAATCCAATGATTTTTACTTAATAAAAGTTATAAAGAAAAATTTAACTTTTGAGCTTGGTAAACACCATATGATATTGAATAATTACAAATAAAAACTAAATAAAGAGAAAAAATTACATTAAACAATTACAAATAAATAACCTTGACAACATTCATATCTATATTACAATATTTACAAAATACCCTTGGGGAATCCGAATCATACCCCAATTCTTTGGGAATTATAATTTCAGAGAATCCTAGCGCCTCTCATTCAGCCGCATCTTGAGTGGTCTTGATAGCCAGTGGAGACTTGTGAGGGCGCTAGAGCCATATCTCAGGACATAAGTGGAGAAGTTGGCTATGGCCAGCACTCACATAGTATAGTTACACTAGGCCGCTTCAACCTACGTTGAGGATTATAGGGATGGTTGGCGCTAGATGGGGTGTGCGGGGATTAGGAAGTGAGTATACTTCAGGGAAGATTGAGAATTCGGATGAATCAAACCAATGACAAAACGGATATTCGGATCATGGTAAAATGTTTTGTTAAAAGGTTCTAAGAACTTTCTTTAGACTAAAGGGATTGGATACGTAACTTTCGATATTCAAAAATTTTGCTGATCCCCATAGTCGAAGTGCGAAGGTCCAAATGGGTTTAAGAATAGGCTTGTAAATAAATAGTCTGTTGTTCGTAGAGATATTAGATTTCCTATTTAGTAGTCTATAAAGCTGGCCGTATTGCAGATTGAATGTTCTATGCGGGTTACAATCGTTTGCCTAAGAGGATACCAAGGTAATTGACTGTGTCGGAAAATGGAAGCGGGATGAAGTTAAAATGGACTAAAATGCAGGATCTGCGTCGGAGGGTAAAGGTGACATGCTGGTATTGGTGAGAGTGTTAGAGCAACGAGCTTCTTATGTGTCGTTTTGAACTCTTACCTTACAGATTAACATGTCATACAGAACAGGACATTTATAGAGAGCCTCTCCCAGCAATACAACTTTAGCTGTTAACCACTATAATAAGAGTTATGTTTATTTTATTTATGTTATATATATGTTTATAATTTTATTAAATTAAGTCAGTTACATTAATCTAAACAGGCTGGGAAGTGACAAGATCGCCAAAGAGGTGGCTCTCCTGTTCCAAAGGCCCGTGCAGGTGCTCCCTCGAGACTAAGACTGTATCATGCTGGAGGAAGGGTTTCGACTCTCTTCCCAGGAACCAGATAGTTCCATACGATACCTGCGTACTGTAAGCAATTCATTATAAGCATAGTTCATACAGCATTTCTTATTATATCTTTTATTTTATTTATTAAATATAAATCAAATTTTATTCGTAGGGATATGTCAATCAACACCATCAGCGCTCTAAATAAAGATGTCTTCAAAGAGCTTCAAAGGATCATCGAACTGTAAGTTATATTTTATAAAAAATCAAAGTATTATTTCATCACAAATCATTGTATACTCGTTCTTAATTTAATTCATTCGAATTTTTCCTTACAGTATTTCTTAATAAAACGAGAAAACACTTAAAATTGAAGTAAAAGTCGAACTATTGTTGTGCCCCAGGTTAATAATAAAAGGCTTACTGAACCCGAAGGTTCGATGCCAATACCACTAAACTTCGCCTGCACAGACTCGTCCAATGTTCGCCTGTCAAGCCCAAGCCCCCAAGATCAGCCTTAAAGCAATCCTACCATCGACGCTTCAGCCTACCTTTCGGACGCCTACCAGTCGGTTCAGCGAATACCAACTTTCTCGGAATCCGTTCCTCACCGAGCCCAACAACTTGACGCGCCTATTAGAGTCTCCACGATGCTATCAACTCAAATATTCACAGAGTACAAACTCCGCAATTCCGCGTTGTGCAACCTTCTAAACTCCCCAGTGGCTTCATCTCTCTTCGGACCAAATAGTTTACCCAGTACCTTATTTTCGAAAACCTTAAGCCGTTGTTCGTCCTTCAAAGTAAGCGGCCACGTTTCACATCCGTAAAGAACCGTTGGAAGAATAATAGTTTTATAAATTCTAACCTTTAAGTTTTTAGACAGAAGCCGCGAGGTAAGTAACTTAGCAACTGAATAATAACACGCATATCCCGCCTTTAACCGGGACTTTATTTCTTCCTGGATTTCATTTTTTTCTTGTTATCATTGAACCTAAATACTTGAATTTCTCTATGTGTTCAAAAGTATGCCCTGATATATCAATATCACCAAGATCGCCACCGTTTCTGCTACTAATCAAATATTTCGTCTTATCGGTATTTAGTTTGAGTCCTATTTCTTTACCGGTTTTTCTTGTGTCCCATGTTACTACAGGTAATTTAATTAAGTTGTTTTATTTATTTTTAATTACATTGGTGTTAAAAATTACTCCCATGCTTTCGAATGGAATCCTTGATGATCATGGCTTCAATACTTTGTAAAAATGAGGCGAGCATTTGGATTAGCCTCTCCCACACGTACTACACGAGAGCCGATGCTACGTGCCCCCGACCTAAGTGGGCCATAGAAGAAGCATCTGCTACTCCAGACCTTGGCCTAGATCCTGCCAGTCATTTATTGCCATCATCCTCTCCGGGGGTCGCGCGGTCATTAGAGGAAGCTGCCGGCGTCGTTTGTACCGAATAAATAGCCTATCGCAGATGTCACCGAAATGTACACGAAAGTAGAAAGAGTCCATTTCAGTGATGTTACACATTATCCGATTTTGATTAATAGTCTTTTACTTTCAATTAACTATATATGAAATAGTTAATTTCACGAGAGAGGGAGAAGGGAGGAGGGGGGCAGTGGCTGAGTGGCATGCACGCTTGACCCTACACTACAAAATGCATCGAGAAACGTGAGTGTAATCTCCTGGGAGATTATACCGGAGGCCCAGAGCCTACACGGCCTGTCGCGCCACTGGCAATACATGAAATATATAGTCAGGGCAAGTAATGCGATAGTGAAAATTTCCAAATTTCAGTTTAACTCTGAAATACTCTGTTCAGAATCCCCTAATTCTAAAGAGGATGCGTATAGCTGGAAAAAACATAAGATAAGATAAGCCTTTATTTACACATATTTACAATTTTTGTTGATACATAAAGTCTATATATATTTATTTTTATTTTAAAGCACTTTTAATTATTGATATAAGTAAAAAGAAACAATGTGACCAAATATTGTATACAACTTTTTAAATAAAATATACTGTAATGTATTGAGGATACTGAGGGGAGTCCCATAATTAAATAATTTTAATATTAAACAATAAAATATTGAGAAACCTTTGTCGGCAAAACATCAAAAGGCGTTTACCTCCATCCACGACGATGAGTAGAAGATTGGAAAGAGCCAGTCAAGTTTTATCCTCAAGAAGAGTGAGTCGGGTTCCATCTACAAGAGAGGAGTGGCCGTCGGGGTTCTGAGAGCAGCTGGAGGATGAAGCAGAGAATGGACGTCTTAGATGATTCCACCTTCGCCAGCCGACAGTGTTTTAAAGGTATCTCGTTATTTGTAATATTTTATGGCAAAGGTAGTAGTAAAAATGTCCTCAGTATTCTCAATCAGAGTTCTAGGCAATGTATATATAATGGATATGTGTAAATTATAATTATAGTAATGTATTAATTGGATCTTGTTTACTTTAATCTTACCCTGCATACCACCTATTGGATTGGTAAACACGATACCTTTGGAAAGGAGATCCAATGGTATTATTAAATATAGTTTATATATTGACTAAATATAGTAAGTAAGCTAGTTTTTGAAGCTACTGCTGCCTTAGAAAAGCAGCTGGTCAAAAACATAGTAATACTAACATCTTTTTTAATAAGATTGCTAGAAAAAAAACTTGATTAAATAAAAAAAATTTATGTTTAGATAAATAAAAATAAAATGATTTTCTACTGATGTGTAGGCCTCTCCTGAAGGAGGAATAGTCTTGATCGACGACCAGCCGTACCTTCTGGGTTATCAGTTAATTTCTTGGCATTTTATTTCAAAATATTTTCGATCTTCTGTTATCCTGTGCCAAGATATTCCTTCTTGTTTCTTAATTTCGTCCGACCATCTCTTGAGTTGCCCTCCTTGCTTGCGCTTCTTCCCGAGAGGTGTCCATTCGGTAACTGCCTTGCTCCACCTGGGATCCTTTATTCCCATTAAATGCCCAGCCCATTCCCATTTTAGCCTCCTTATGCAAGAAACAGCATCCCTCACCAAAGTGGTCTCTCTCAGAGTCGCATTTTTTACTTTATCCTTTAAATTCACATTTGTCGCACATTCGGAAAAAAACATAAGCTGTATCGAATTGGAATTTCATATTCCAGGAGCGTATATGACTCAGATGTTACTGCAACTTTTTCGCCAAAATCTTATCATGCATTTTACACTATTTTATGTTTTTCTTAAAAACAGCGCTAATGATTTTTATTAAAAAATTTAAAATTAAATGGATTTTAATATAGTGTAGGTTTTATTCTTATTAAAATAATTTAACATGGCTAAAACGCCGATATTAACATTAAAAAAAAATCCTCGGAAATACCTTTAAATTAACTATACTATCTGGTTAGCATTATTAAAAAAACTATCTTAACTAATATCTTGTATAAGTCAAACGAATTCTAAATCCAACTAAAGAAAGAAAAAAACACAGCACGATTGTGTAATGTATAATATACTGTTGGAAATCCAAAGATTTTAGAAAAAAAATAATCGTGGATATAATTAGTTGACCGTTGAGAATTACTGGAAGGAATTAGTCCGGGTGGCGGTCATTAAATGAAACAACTGAATAGTTTCAACTATTTTATTGTTTGCCAACGTTTCGAACCCCATTGTGGGTCATCATCAGGGTTAAAAAGATACATTTAAAATATGATTAAAAATACTATTTAAAAAAAAAAATAAACTATTGCGCTAGAGAATGTCAATATTATAACATAAAAGGAACTAGATGTGTAAAGAAATCAATTAATTAAATTACAATGATAAAGGTATAATAATGAGAGCTATACAGACCAGATAATGATTAAAGATAATGTTCAAATATATAAGAAAAAATTACATGAAAAAAAAAACATTAAAAAATGGAGTACAGTGGAGATACGTACCGTCTGGTAGGCGAGTGGAAACTAGATACAATTTGGTAATAAGGAATATAGGCAGGTAGATAGGAAAGTACGTACAAAAGGTTGGGTAAAATGGAAAATACGTACCACATTTCTAGACGGGATCTCACAACAATGAGGGAAGTATTCAGATTTTATTTATTTATTTTTTTTAAAAAGTATTTTTAATCTTATTTTAAATGTATCCTTTTTGTATCTTTTTAACTCTGATGATGACCCACAATGGGGGTCGAAACGTTGGCAAACAATAAAATAGTTGAAACTATTCAGTTGTTTCATTTAATGACCGCCACCCGGACTAATTCCTTCCAGAAAAAATATAATCATATTCTGAAAATAGAGAAAGGTAATAGAGAGAGATAAAAAGCTTATAAAACCAAGAATGTTGCAGATAATAATATAATCGTCAATCCGGCGCTACAACCGGTGACGAGTCCTGGCCTCCTCCACCAGCCCTCTCCTCTTCTATCTTGTGCAGCCGTCATCCAGTTCCTCACTCCCACGATATTCCTTGCATCTGCTGCCACACCATCCGACCATCTAAGTTTCGGTCTTCCTCTTCTTATGATGTCTTGTAGAGGTTCAGTCATAATGGCCTTAGGGATCGCCTCATCCCCCATTCTAGCCACGTGACCAGCCCACCGCAGTCAGCTAAGCTTCAAGGTCATAACGACATCATTGTCCTTAAAACCTGTATAAAGTTCATTATTGGTCCTCCTTCTCCAGTGTCCATTGAGATAAACTTCAAAAATTCGACGAAGTATTTTTCTCTCAATGACTTGTAGGTCCTGTTCAGTTCTTTTAATAATAATATAATAGACTATTAAACAAAAACCATGTTTCTAACGATATTCAGTGTAAGTATATAGCCTTTTTTTTTTTATTTATAATTCAATTTTAGAGAAATAAGTAAAAATGAAGGCTATTGTAGAGAAAGACCTTGGTCCGTTGCAAAATAAGTTTCGGTGCGTAGATAGGCGTGTGCGAAGTCTATAACAACGATTCGCTGAGAGCAATACTCCTAGGTATTTTCGCTGTTATCCTGTTGTCATACGTCTCTTGTGCGTTACGTTATGCGTGAGATGCAAATTCGGCGTTGTTCCTGTGTAATATATTGTCATAATTTATTAAAATTGCGTCAATTATAGTTAAATGGCTTATTTGTTTATTGTTCATTAATTTAACGACCATTTATGCTGCTGTGGCTAATCATACGATGATACAGTGGAGTCCTAAATTTTGCCATACAGGTTTTATTAGGATAGGATCTTTAACGAGTACCTGACATCGCACAGGACTGGGGACCACCTTTTAACTTCCCCTCCGAAGGACGGCATATCTAAGCATTGTTTATCTTTTAAGTAGGATACACTTTCTTTACTATGTTTATAGTTAAAATATTTATTTTTTTAGTACTCAATAAAGTTTCAAAATACTCCGCTTCATTGCTAATAATTTATTTTAACAAGTGTTACCCTGCCTTTATCATTTATTCATAATGTTGAATATTCATTGATCAAATAATAATTTATTTATTACGTCTGCATAAATGTTATTAATATTTCACATATTTATATTACTCCATATTTACAATAGACTGTATTTTACAATATTTTACTCCCATTAAAAAATCCGTGCAACCTGCGGGTTTGAACCCGGGACCTTGGGCATGAGATACTGTTATGCTAGACCACCATGCTACAGGTAACCCCCGATAATTGGCTTAGGACTCCATTCGACAAGTACCTTACTTGAAATTTTAGTAGAGTTCTGAAACAGCAAGAAACTCCTTGCCTCTTATGTACTTCAATACCTATACTAATGACAGTGTAATATTTTATTTGAGATAATTATGCTATGCTAGTTATGTTTATCCGTAGAGCCGTTCAGACAAAGCTGTTAAGACTGTGTTAGTTTAATCCACTTAAAATATCCTATCTTAAAATTGATTTTGCTTGATGATTACACTTTTTAGGAACAAAACAACAAACTTTTTAGGAAAAAAAAAACTGTATGAAAGACATAAACCGTTAAAGAAGGTATTTGAAAACCCTGATGAAAAGTTTAAAAAAAAAGAAGGGTATTCCACTGGTAAATAAATAAATAAATTAAAATTAAAATAAATTATTTAACACACTTTTAAAGCTAGGGATGTACTTTAAATGATTAAATAATAATATTAATTTTTGATGAATGTGATGTGTTACAGTGATTTATCAAATAACAGACTGGATTACCTACCTGAGCCCATATTTCAGTCTCTGGGAAGTCTGGAGCACTTGTAAGTCATTTCAAAAATATATACAACGAATATTTATTATAATGCATGTTTACCTTATTCATTTCAAGATTACGCATAAGTAATTTAGTTTTAGTTATGATGAAATTAATTCCACAAAATCCCACCAAATTACTTTTACCCTTCGTCGTAAACCTATGGCTTCCTGCCCTTCAGTATCCTTTAATAACTCTCCTCTAAACCCTGTTGAACAGATCCGATACCTAGGACTCCATCTCGACAAACGTCTTACTTGCAATCCTCATACAAGACTAAAACGACAAGAAACTGCCCGACGTTTCCGACTACTTCAACACTTACTGGACAAACGCTCAAACCTTCCACTTTAGTACAAAAGGCTCATCTATATTACAATCATAAGACCGATATAGACCTACGGAGTAGATCTATGGGGCTCTACTAAACCATCGAATTCTTCTCGTATCCAATCCTTACAATCCAAAATCCTTCGGAAAATCCTCAATTCTCCTTATTTTGTCACAAACAAACTCATTCATAAAGACCTTAATATTCCAGGTACGATTCCTTCCATGACAAACTCCATTCCCACTCTAATCCATTAGTTTCAATCCTTGCTTCCTCTTCGATCTCTGACAATCCTCCGAGGCGTCTGAAAAGAAAATGGCAACGAGACCTTCTAGTTTAAAATATTTTTAGAGTGCTGCCACTGGGTAGTGGCTCTACATGCAATTCATGACATTTTGCTATTTTATCATCACATTTACTTGATGTATATTTTGTAATACAGTTGTAGGTATCAATAAATATGTTATAAAAAAAAAAAAAAGTTACACTGCTTTCTATCGTTTCATTTAATTCAATTATTAATGATGGTGAATTTGTAATCAAAGCATGGATTAATAATATCCGGTAATCATTCATGCAATAAGTTGATATAGCTTATGGAGAAATCGGATTCAATTCGCATTAAAATGATATTTAATAAAGATAAAAGGAAATCGTGTCAAATACACAGCGCACACAATGCAGATTTTAAATGAGGTATGAAGTAGAATTTCAGAAATTTATAAATAAAAAAACTAGAGGATTAATTTTTTTTTAATTTAGCACAAAAATACCAAGATATCCGTCGATGACCCTAACACCTACTTGTTGATGTCAGCCGATTATTTTTAAAATGGCAGCCGATAAAATATTATTTAATTCAATAACTAAGCTAGAGAAATGTTTTATTAGAGTCTCATAATCAAGAAACTACATTTAATTCGAAAAAATAAAATAAAATAAGGCAATTTTACCCATAAATCAGTTATTGGGTTGATGCAAAATTAATGCAGGTTTCCTCTATTGCAATATCTTAATTCCAATTGTGTAAACAAAGCTAATCCTAACATTGATCATTATTATACCAAAACAAACCTTATCTAATACCCTCTCTTTCACCATGAATTTGTTTAGTAAAATCGTTTTGTTCAGTGTGTTCAAAGGTCTTGAATCGAAAATGTCAAAGTGCGATTTTCGTCAAATTTATTTTTACGAATTTAAATTAGGGCGCAGCGCTGCGCAAACGGCTCGTAATATTAATGAAGTGTGGGGTCAGGGGACTATTAATGAGTGCACGGTGCAGCGTTGGTTCCAGAAGTTTCGCAGAGGAGATTTCGACCTCGAAGACAAGGAAGGTCGGGGCCGTCATCTTGCTCTGGACAACGACCAGCTGAGGTCAAAAGTGGAAGAAGACCCAACCAAAACCACACGAGAAATGGCGGCGGAACTCGGAACTCAAAAATTGCAACGTCTTTGCCCAGCATTGATGAATCGGAAGGGGCCGATCCTGCTCCACGATAACGCCAGACCACACGTTGCACAACCAACGCTTCGACGACTGCACGAGTTGGGCTACGAAGTTCTCCAACATCCGCCTTCTTCACCTGACCTCTCTCCTACAGACTTCCACTTTTTCAGGCATCTGGACAACTTTTTGAGGGAGAAAAATTTTCAAAACCAGGACGACATTGAAAATTCTTTTCGTGATTTCATTGAGTCCAGGGATTCGGATTTTTTTTCTGGTGGAATAAGAAAGCTTGTTGAACGTTGGCAAAAGTGCATTGATTCAGATGGAAATTATTTTGATTAAATATATATGGTTAAAGTAAAGATATGGCGTATTTACAATACCTACTAAAAACCTGCATTAATTTTGCATCAACCCAATATTATTAGCGATAGAGATAAAAGTTCCAGGTTAAGGATCAGGCACTGCGACGAACTCAAGCAGAAAAGGATACAAAATTGAAATCTTCCCTATATTTCCTGTTATAACTCTTTTTTTGACAAAGATGTGTATAATGTTAAAGAATCAGTAGCGCACAATAAACATAAAAAAATAAATAATAATAATAAAGTGATCTATATATTTAAGTCGAAAATTAGAAGAGATGTAACTGGTTGATTATTCAAGATAAGGAAAAATTTAAAAGACTTTCAAGATCAAGACACCGCGATGCACAAAGAAAAAAAGATTGAATCGACAAGAAACTGCCCGACGTTTTAGACTATTTCAACACTTACTGGACAAACGCTCAAACCTTCCACTTAAGTACAAAACGCTCATCTACATAACTATCATAAGACCGATATGGACATACGGAATAGAGCTTTGGGGCTCTGCTAAACCATCAAATTCTTCTCGTCTACAATCCTTACAATTAAAAATACTTCGAAAAATCCTCAATTATCCTTTTTCTTTGTCACCAATCAACTCATCCATAAAGACCTTAATGTTCCCTATGTTGCTGACTAGGCCCGAACCAGGTACCAATCCTTTCATGACAAACTCCATTCCCACTACAATCCATTAGTTTCAATCCTTGCATCCTCATTTATCCCTGGTAATCCTCCGAGGCGTCTGAAAAGAAGATTTCCTCGAGACCTTCTGGTTTAGAATATTTTTAGAGTGCTGCCACTGGGAGGTGGCTCTACTATTTCATGACCATTTTCTATATAACCATCACATTTACTTGATGTATTTTGTTTTTAATTACAGTTGTAGATATCAATAAATATGTTTAAAAAAAAAGTTTCGTTCCTAATCATACTAAAACATTGCTAGGTTCTTTTTTAATAAATTGATCGTTTTTCACTCAACACTTCTTTATTTCTTTTCTGCTTTCTCCCTACGTTTCGGTCTTTGCTGTTTTGTAGGAATCTTTAATATTATTTTATATTGCACATATATAAAAAATACATTTTGTCACATTTAAAAATATTATTACAGGCTGTACTAGACTTGTGAGCTTGTTATCACCTTCACTTCAGGTGAACAAACCTTATTTCAGAAATTCTAGTACTTATTTACTGGTAAATCAGTACTTCTGAGCTTTCATTTTTCTAGTAATTTACTAGAAAGACGGAAAAATATATATATTTTTTTTTATTTATTAATTTATTGAAATTTACAACTGTATTAGTAAATACATCAAGTAAATTGGCTCATAATATAGATAATATACATGAAAAGACATGAAGAGAATATGCTCATTGGCAACACTCCACTAGGTAATCTACACTAGAAGGTCTCGAGGCCATCTTCTTTTCAGACGCCTCTGAAGATTGTCAGGAATGGTAGAGAAAGCTAGGATTGATACTAGTAGGTTAATGTAGGAATGGAGTTTGTCATGGAAGGAATGGTACCTCGTACGGGCCAAATCAGCAACATATGGGACATTAAGGTCTTTATGGATGAGTTTGTTGGGGACGAAATAAGGAGCATTGAGGATTTTTCGAAGGATTTGGAATTGTATGGATTGAATACGGGAAGAATTTGATGATTTAGTAGAGCCCCAAAGCTCCGTACGTCCAGATAGGCCTTATGATGGTAATATGGATGAGCCTTTTGTAATTAAGTGGAAGGTTAGAGCGTCTGTCCAGTAAGTGTTGAAGTAAGCGAAAGCGTTGGGCAGTTTCTTCCCTAATAATTCTCCGAGGCGTGTGAAAAGAAGATGGAAACGAGACCTTCTAGTTTAACATAGTTTTTGGGGAGCTGCCAATGGGTAGTATCCCTACATATGAATCATGTCAACATATCTTATATCACATTTACTAAATGTATTTTATTATACAGTTGTAAATACCAATAAATATATTGGCTATTTTTGTTGAATATTATATTGATTTTTATATTAGTTCATTGTATGTGAACATTTATACTTTAATATAGTTAT
Organism: Piezodorus guildinii; assembly: GCA_023052935.1. NCBI lineage: Eukaryota > Metazoa > Arthropoda > Insecta > Hemiptera > Pentatomidae > Piezodorus > Piezodorus guildinii. The sequence goes on along the minus strand of CM041292.1, from coordinate 211,601,281 downwards.
TTGAAAATGATTAACAGTTGTGTGAAAATTTGCAGCGCTTTCCTTTGAAGCTAATTATTATTTTAAAAACAATTTAAGATGTTATGTAATAAAACTTTTATTAAGATTGCATTTTCCGGTCAGCGGCCTGTTGATTTTTTTTTTCTTTTAATTCATAAAACTTGGATATTATTTCCCTTAATTTTTCCCCTGTTTATTGAAGCGAGTAAGAAAAGAAGAAGGGCTTTTGGGCCTTTGATGTGGAGAGTTCATAAAAGAGATTGGCAAGGTTATATAATAGCCGTCCAATATTTTTCTAATCAGGCGGGTTTCTAATCTCCTTCAAAGACTACTCGACGGAAGAAGCACGAGCTGGTCAGCAAGAGGCAACTTCTTTCTTATTAATAATCTGTTATAGCTGAAGAGCTTGAGGCTATTAAATTAGTTGCAGCAGTGGAAGGCTCAGCGTATATTTGACGATTAAAACTTAAATTTTATTAATTGCTATTAAATTAAAATCTCTTATATATTTCAACTTTGTTTTAATTATTAAATTAGGTTCTGTGAGGTAATATAGAAAAACATAATGTAATGTAATTTAACTGTTTTTCATTTTTTTTTTTTTAATCACATTCAAAATAATACAGTTTGGTTTATTATTTTTAATAGGAAAAAAAAAAAAAAAAAAAAAAAAAAAAAAAAAAAAAAAAATTATTGATTACGCTTTAAGATACGTAGAATCCGAAAAACGATTTTAAAAAATTCCGTTGTTCCTAATACATAAATAAATACATAAATAAATACAAAATAACTGTTAATAATTAGTTCTATTCCAATTCACAATTCACATGAAATGTCCGTTTTCAAGGTAAAGGGTTTTTATTAAATATACGATATGAAAACAAGATAATTTTATTCGAAGTATTTACCTTCTTTTTCTACACACTTTTCCCAACGTGACACAAATTTTTTTATCCCCGAACCTAAAAACTTTGAGCTTTGAAGTGAAACAAAATCTGAAAACGCACTTTTCACTTGATCATCATTTTCAAAAAGTTTTCCTTTGACGAAGTTGTCTAAATTCCTGAACAGGTGGTAATCTGTTGGAGACAAGTTGGAAGAATATGGTGGGTTCGGAAGAACTTCGTAGCCCAGTTCTTTCAATTTTTGCACGGTATGTTTTGAAACATGGGGTCTTGCTGCCGCTCAGTGAGATCATGAGTACCAATGTATCGAGCTTTTTTTACTTTCACAATACACTTTAAATGTCTGAAAACGGTAGATGCAGGGTTTTCCTTCTGCTGTATGTTTGAGGACATCGTTGTCTATTACGGACGGAGGTCTTCATAAGGGCAGGTTTTCCAAGTTGGTATCCCCAGCTGAAAACTTAGCAAACCAACGGCAAATGGTCCGTTTATTAACACTCCCTTTCCCAAACGCCTTGCAAATATTTCTAGCGGTCTCAGCTGCTGAATGGCCGTGTTTAACTCGTACAAAAATATTACTCAAAAATCGCGTTTTTCCATGTTCATATTTTGAGGTATGCTAAGAAATTGGATAATTGATTGGGAAGCTAATGTGTATGATAAAAAGGTAGAGGATTAGTAACTGTTTACTTTAAATATGTAAACATTCGGAAGAAAACTACAGAGACCTGCAAAATCCTTTATATATTTCAGAAACTATAAAAACGGACATTTCATGTGAAACAACCCAATAGAATTGAATTTCATTTTCCTTTGAATTGTTTATTGCTTTTCATATTGTTTAGCTATGATAAACCATTGTGTAATAATTTGCAGCGTTTATTTTTTACTTACTGTATTCATGTAAAGTTAACTTTACTTGTGATATTTATTTGCATACCGTTTGAGCTAACAATTAAGGGTAAAAAATATCTCAAATAAGATACATTATTTTCGGCCATAACAAAAAAAAAAATGAATGCCTTCAAAACATTTTTTAATTATAAAATAAATAATTGCTTATAGGTATTCGTTTGGCTTTTTCAAACACACAAAATACCATTGGCTGGTGGTGCTTATAAATCCAACACAAGTGAGACGTTGTTTTCAAAAGATAAAAAACAAAATTGTTTACGAAATTAATCTTTAGGCACGTTTGTAATCTAATCCTTCAGTTTTATCAAAATCCTCTATCCGATTTATTTTTACAAAAGGCGTTAATTTTAAGTGCATGTAATTTCCTACTGTTTCAGCTAACAAATAATAATACAGTGGCGCTACAGTCCGATGTGAACCTTGGCATCCTCTTTTCTTTTGAGGTTTCGTGATTTTAAGTTGTTTAAAGGATGATTCTTCTTTTTTAGTTTTTATTCCTGTTCTGGCTTAAATTTAAATTAAGAAAAAAAAAATTAAGTGGGCTCCTAAAAGAGGAAAGGAGTGTGAATACATTAATTGCTGACTAGATGCCGCTGGGAGACACTAAAGCCGTGAAGATGTCGCAGGGGGCGGATTTGGTTTGAGAGTGCCGCTGCCCCGTTCTGATAATGACACCGCCTCGCCAGATAGTTGTTACAGATTGTGAAGTAGCTACTGTCTTAGTCCTTAACTACTCTATTATAGTGCACTTTCATGTAAAAAGATCGGTTTTTGTTTTCAAGACTTTTACTAGGACATAATCATCCATAAATATAATTATTATCGATTTACAGAAAACTGAGGAACAACATGATAGAGCAGCTCCATAAAAACTTATTCAGAAAACAAGGTCGACTAGAGAATCTGTAAGTATTTCAATTCACTCTCCATATTGTTTTATTTTATAATTAGCTGGTTAAGAAATTACCGTCCTATTTATTGGGTTGTTTCACATGAATGTCCGTTTTTATAGTTTCTGAAATACATAAAGGATTTTGCAGGTCTCTGTTGTTTTCTTCCGAATGTTTACATATTTAAAGTAAACAGTTACTAATCCTATACCTTTGTATTATAAACATTACCTTCCCAATCAATTACCCACTTTTTAGTATACCTTCAAATATGAACAAGGAAACACGCGATATTTTCGAGTAATATTTTTGTACGAGTTTAAACTCGGCCATTCAGCAGCTGAGGCCACTAGAAATATTTGCGAGGCTTTTGGGGAAGGGAGTGTTAATGAACGGACCATTCGCCGTTTGTGTTGCGAACCGATTGATAAGCTTGCGGGAGACCCGACTATGGACAAACGATGCCCAAGTAGAAGGAAACCCTCACTAGTCAAGGTAGACAGTAAGGCTAGATACATGGGTACCTCATGATCTCACTGAGCGGCAGCAAGACCCCATGTTTCAAAACATACCGTGCAAAAATTGAAAGAACTGAGCTACGAAGTTCTTCCGCATCCACCCTATTCTCCCGACTTGTCTCCAACAGATTACCACCTGTTCAGGAATTTAGACAACTTCGTCAAAGGAAAACTTTTTGAAAATGATGATCAAGTGAAAAGTGCGTTTTCAGATTTTTTTTTTACTTCAAAGCTCAGAGTTTTTCAGTTCGGGGATAAAAGGGTTGGTGTCAGGGTTGGGTAGAAAAAGAAGTTAAAGACGTCGAATAAAATTATCTTGTTTCAATATCGTATTTTTAATAAAAATCCTTTACCTTGAAAACGGACATTCCATGTGACACAACCCAATACTTTAATAGCCATAACAGTTTTATGCCCGTGAACACTTTTAAACAAAACTAGATTTAGTCTTAATTCAAATGCTGCACATCTCAAGTGGACACATTACCATATTAGTGGTAGTAGTTAGATTATCCTGTTTTTAATTATTTTTTCCCAGAACATAATCTAACTAATTTTGATACACGATATGTAGTACAACGGAAATAGGTAAGAGATATTTCACCTCTAAGCACCAATGTAACAATCCCTTTCTACCCGCAGCGACCTCTCCTTCAACAGACTGAAGAGACTGGACGGGCAGCTGCTGCGGTGGACGCCGAAGCTGGTGGCTGTGAACCTGGCTTCCAACGCCCTCACCTCCCTTCCAGAGGGTCTGCTGGAGGAACTGGAACACCTGGAGGAGCTGGATATCAGCAATAACAGGCTGAGGACGGCTCCGGGGCTGGCTGGGCTCCACCGCTTGCAGGCTATCGACCTGGCCTCCAACTCCCTCACTGCCCTCCCGTCAGGTACCATCTCCTTATTTAAATAGAAATATTTATTATTTGAAAATATGTTTTAACTTTCACCAATCAACACATAAAACTGATAATAAAAAATCATTACGAGCCTGTAAATTTACGAAGTGGAATTTTCAGCGGAAACGCCTCACAGTGGAAAATGAGATCGATTTAGGTGGACAAAATTCTGAAACCTGTCTATATTTAACCTTTGGGGTACCAGATTACGGAAAAAAAATATAAAAAAATTATTTGACACGATTGGCGAGCTTACAGTGGTTAATGTTGGAAATTCCTAAAGTATACGGTTAATTTTTTTTTGTTTTAATTACTTTATTTTATATTGCACAGTTTATTATATATTATATATTGGTACCATTAATTACTTGATTTCAAATCCCATTTTAGAGCTTGTAACCTGATACTAATATTATCGAGAAAATAAAATAAAAAGTTATTAGACGAGGTAAAATATTAAAAAAAAAAAAAAAAAAAAAAAAAAAAATGATCTATTTCAACAGAAGATTACAAAATAATTTTTAAAATGACTACTAATATCGAAATGTAATATTTATATTACAAGGACATAGTCTGGTTCTCACTAATTACTTTTAAGCTGGTAATAATAATTATTTTTAATAGGTTATCAAAACTTTCCTACGCAACATGACTATTAATGAAGTAATGAATGTTCTTCTACAGAAAACCCCAAAAAATGAAGATAAGAAAAAAAATAACATTTAAAAAAAGCACACACTGTCTTCCATTCCTTACCCAATCACTTTATTTCACAAGCCTTTTATCAGTTTTTCATACTAGTCGACCTTTCGGGGATGTTTCCCCATTTTCAAGACTGAAACAATTTTTTTTTAATACTTTCATTAGTGAATAAAACTACATTATTTAAATGTTTGTCTTTGAAAAATTAAGCTCAGCAATTTGTCATAATTATTTTAAAACTAACTAACATTAATTACCTTATTCCTTTTTCATTATACAATTGCTACATCATTTTCATCCTTCATTCTATCTCATAGCACACTGCTACTTGTCTATATTGGCTCACTGTTTCCATTATTTTTCTATTTTAAACTTTTACCTTTCCAGTATTCCTGTGTAATCCTTGTGCTTTTTATTTTTGTTTGTTTTTATATTTTATTGAAATTTACAACTGTATAGGAATACATCAAGTAAATGTGCTGATTAAAGATAGTGTACATGAAAAAACCTGAAGAGAAACTGCCCATTGGCAGCACTCTAGTAATTAATCTAAGCAAGAAGGTCTCGAGGCCATCTTCTTTTCAGACGCCTCGGAGGATTGTCGGGAATTGAAGAGGAAGCAAGGATTGAAACTAGTGGGTTAGAGTGGGATTGGAGTTTGTCATGGAAGGATTGATACCTGGTTCGGGCCAAATCTGCTACAAAGGGAATATTAAGGTCTTTATGGATAAGCTTATTCGTGACAAAATAAGGAGCGTTTAGGATTTTTCGAAGGATTTTGGATTGTAAGGATTGGATACGGGAAGAATTTGATGGTTTAGTGGAGCCCCATAGCTCAACTCCGTAAGTCCAGATGGTCATGTAGATGAGTCTTTTGTAGTTAAGTGAAAAGTTAGAGCGTTTGTCTAGTAAGTGTTGAAGTAACCGAAAGCGGCGAGCAGTTTCTTGTCGTTTCAGTCTAGTGTGCGGATTCCATGTTGAACGTTTGTCAAGTAGAAGCCCTAGGTAGCGGATCTGTTCAACTGGAACGAGCGGAATGTTATTAAAGGATACTGTAGGGCAGGATGTCATTGGTTTACGACGTAGGGTGAAGGTAATTTGGTGGGATTTGTTGGAATTTATTTTAATTCTCCAATTCTGACACCATACCTCAAGGTCTCTGATGTGGGATTGGAGATTTTAAGAGGCAACAGTGGGATCATTATTGACTGATAATACACAAGTGTCATCTGCATAAGTAGAAAGGAAAGTATTAGGATGTGATGGGATATCAGCTGTATAAACTGTATAAAGAATGGGTCCTAGGATACTGCCTTGAGGAACACCAGCAGACTGGGTAAAAATTGTTGAATAGGAACTATTGTTGTTGATTCTGAAGGATCTGTCAGAAAGGTAGGACTGGATAATGAGGAAGTAAGTAGGAGGCAGGAATTTACGGAGTTTGTAAAGCAGTCCCGGGTGCCTTTTTTATTTTTACCTCAATTAATTATTTGTCCTAATTATGGTTCTTGGGCTATTGTTTTAGTTATTTTAAAATTTTATCTTATTTATGATATCTGTGTAATGTGTTCCTAAGTTTTTTGTATCCGTTTTATAATTTATTGTTCTGCTATTATTTTGGTAATGTGGATTGCTTCTAGTATTTTTCTATTTCTATTATTTTGAGATGTGTCTAAAATTACTGTGTTTACAAAGTTAAATTTGTGTTGTTTTATTAAACTATGGGATGATAATGCTGTTGTGTTTGTGTTTTTTATATTTTTACAATTGGATATATGTTGGGATATTCTTGTTTTTAATTTTTTAGATGTTTCTCCTATATATATGCCTTCACAATCTTTGCAGTCTATTTTGTATATTGCATTTTGCTTATCCATTTTTTTCTATTTTATCTTTCATTTTACTTAAATATTTTTGTAATTTGTTACTATTATATATATGTATAGACCAAATGATATGTTTGGGTGATCATATTTTTTAAAAATACTTTTTATGGATTCTGTCAATTTTGGGATATATGTTAGTATGTGGTATTTCTTGCAATTACTGTTGATATGCTGTTTATCGGTTTTTACTTCTGACCTATCTATCATCTTATCATCTTTGAAAAATTGAGTTATAAATTTTTGTTTTGGTTTTTTTTATTTTATTGTTTAGATCTGTTTCTATGTTTTTACAATTTTCCTTTTGATTAATAATTTTGTTATTATTTTTTGTTGTTGTTGTTACTTCTTTTTTATAATTGTACCATAATTTATTAATAAGTATTTTAGGATAAAAGTTTTATTTTAATATGTTATAAATTTCCAATTTTACATCTTTCATGAACTTTTTATCTGTAAGTTCTATTGCTCTATGTATATAATTTCTAGCTGTGTTTACTATTTGTGTTTTGGGTGATTTGAAATATAATTTAATATCCTATTGCTACTTGTATCTTTTTTAGTCCATTTTGTACTGATTATATTGTTGTTTATTTGAATTTATGAGTCAAGGTATTTGATTTTATTGTTTATTGTTTTTTTCATGAAAGTATTAAAAAAAAATTGTTTCAGTCTTGAAAATGGGGAAACAGCCCCGAAACGTCGACTAGTATGAAAAACTGATAAAAGGCTTGTGAAATAAAGTGATTAGGTGAAGAATGGAAAGCAGTGTGTGCTTTTTTTTAAATGTTTATATTAAGAAAACTTCCACAAAAATTAAAAAAGAAAAGAAAAAAAATAACATTACAATCCCAAAAATGTAAATTTGAATAACCTCTGTTCCAGTAACTGTTAAATACGTATGTTATATTTACTGAAAAATTGTACTTTTTTTTTAATCCATACAATGTCTCTTGAGTTTCTTATTTCCAAAAAGAAGTGATGTTTTACCGTTAGATTTGTCCTGGGAGTAGGTCGATAGTCAATGATCCAATGCCATTCTTAAGTAGCTATAAATCATAACCCATCATTTGTCACTTTCGATTTTCTTTTGAGCAAGAGTCAACTATTTACAGCCGACTGGAACCGCAGTAAAACCAGCAATGCAGTAATGTAGTGCTTTTTTGCAGCACAAAAAAGTTGAAGGCGTTAAGCAGGGGTAAACATACTAAAGAGTATGCATCTGCACGAATTAGAATATAGTCGGGATAATTGCAATTAAATTTATGCACCACATATTTCTGCTGTCATGTAACTAAAATTGAAAAAAAAGTGTTAATGATTAATTTTAAAAAATAAATAAAGTGTTTTCGACAGACAGAAAGCGGCATGGCCTAGTGAGTAGAACACTGGTCGACTTTTCTCTAGGTTCAAACCCTAACTATGGCAGAATCATTTATTATTCCGTTATTTTACAAAATATTGACCATGAGGTTTCTTAGTTTCATTGAATGTCACTTTATGCAACTGTGACTAACCCTAAGATGCTATTGGGTTGTTTCACATGGAATGTCCGTTTCTATAGTTTTTAGAATACATAAAGGATTTTGCAGGACTTTGTTCTTTTCTTCCGAATGTTTACATACTTAAAGTCAAAGTTACTAATCATCTACCTTTGTATTATAAACATTAGCTTCCCAATCAATTACCCTCAATTCAAAGGTTTCAGCTGGGGATACCGACTTAAAAATTTTGCCCCGAGGAAGATCTCCGTCCGTAATAGACAACGATGTCCTCAAACATATAATAGAAGGAAACCCCTACCAAACGGACTCTCAGGGCAACTAAATGCAAAAGCATCTATCGTTTCCAGACATTTAAAATGTTTTGGGAAAGTAAAAAAGCTCGATACACGGGTACCTCATGATTTCACTGAGCGGCAGCAAGACCCCATGTTTCAAAACTTAACGTGCAAAAATTGAAAGAACTGGGCTACAAAGTTCTTCCGCACCCACCATATTCACCCGACTTGTCTCCAACAGATTACCACATGTTCAAGAATTTAGACAACTTCGTCAAAGGAAAACATTTTGAAAATGATGATCAAGTGAAAAGTGCGTTTTCATATTTTGTTTCACTTCAAAGCTCAGATTTTTTAAGTTCGCGGATAAAAAAATCGGGATTGGGCAACACACGACTTTCACTTACCTCCATTTTTAAAATCAATGAAAGAATTTTCAAATACAGTTAGGGATAAAAATACGAGAAATTATTAAATTGAATTTATATAGAAACATGTGTTTTATTAAAAAATCTATTATATTATTATCTTAAATAATCAGTTAGTTTTATCTTCTTTTCATCACTCTCCATTAGCTTTCCAACGGTATATCATACATGTATATTACTGCTCTTATGTTAAAAAACGAAAAATTGCATTAACAAATATTTTTTCTGTTTTTTCCTTTAGTTGGGTATCGAATTTATTCAATTTATATATTTATCTGTTTTTCATCAGCGTTAACAAGATAATCTAGTTATTATTATTGAATCTACAAAATTAAAGGTACTTTAAAATTTAAAATACCGGCATTTAAGCCTGTCAGAATTTAATCAGAATGAAAACTACATGATATTAAAGCCCATTAAATTTTACATCGATATAGCGAGTTTGATCAAAATCGTCTGAACCGTTTTCGAGAAAATCGAAAAAAGGTGCAAAATGCATGGTATAAAGTGCCTCTTCTGGTAAGCTCATTTTGATGAAAAAAGTTTTGTCACGTCTCGGGCGTATAGTTGTCTTAAATATGAAATTTCAGTTTCATAGGACTTTCCGTTAGGAGTTACCTCACACACACACACCTTTTTGCGGGGGACTTGGTTATTTGGACTCAGGGGACCCTAAAATGTGTATTTCCGTTGAAAACTGGAATTCTAAAATTTTCACGATCGCAATACTTCCCCTTACTATATATAGTAAGTGAAAGTAAAAGTTGGTGTCACGTTGAGAAACATGTGTAGAAAAGGAAGGTAAATACTTCGAATAAAATTATCTTGTTTTCATATCGTATTTTTAATAAAAATACTTGACCTTGAAAACGGACATTTCATGTGACACAACCCAATCTATTAGTCACGAGGAAAGTGTGGTCAGAAGTATCGTTTAATATTAAACTGGAATTATAAGTTCAGGTGGATAGTCGATTATTCGAAATCGATTTATATAGTTAACTTTTTTTTTTTTTTATTGCAAAGTTTATAGTCTTGGTTGTAATCTATTTATTGTAATACAAAACGAGTATTATTAAAATTCATTTAGTGTGAAGTACTTTAATTTTTAAATTTCCTCCCTGTTTTCTCAATCTGCTGGTGTTCCTCAAGGCAGCATCCTAGGACCTGTTCTTTATACAGTCTATACAGCTGATATCCCAACCCATCCTAACACATTCCTTTCTACCTATGCTGATGACACGTGTGTGCTATCAGTAGATAATGATCCAGTTACTGCCTCCCACACTCTACAATCCCACATCCGAGACCTTGAAGTATGGTGCCAGAATTGGAGGATTAAAATTAATTCTAACAAATCCCACCAGATAACCTTTACCCTTCGTCGTAAACCAATGACTTCCTGCCCTACAGTATCTTTTAATGACACTCCACTAGCCCCTGTTGAACAGATTCTATACCTAGGACTCCACCTTGACAAACGTCTAACTTGGAATCCCCATACAAGACTTAAACGACAAGAAACTGCCCGACGTTTTCGACTACTTCAACACTTACTGGACAAACGCTCCAAACTTCCACTTAATTACAAAAGACTCATTTATATGACCATCGTAAGACCGATATGGACTTACGGAGTAGAGCTATGGGGCTCTACTAAACCATCGAATTCCTCTCGTATCCAATCCTTACAATCCAAAATCCTTCGGAAAATCCTCAATGCTCCTTATTTTGTCACAAACACACTCATTCATAAAGACCTTAATATTCCATATGTTGCTGACTTAGCCCGAACCAGGTACCATTCCTTCCATGAAAAGCTCCATTCCCACTACAATCCATTAGTTTCAATCCTTGCTTCCTCTTCAATCCCTGATAATCCTCCGAGGCGTCTGAAAAGAAGATGGCCACGGGACCTTCTAGTTTAGAGTGTTTTTAGAGTGCTGCCACTGGGTAGTGTCTCTACATGTATTTCATGACAGTTTTACATATTACCATCACATTTACTAGATGTATTTTTATTCAATACAGTTGTAAATATCAATAAATATGTTTAAAAAAAAAAAAATAAATAAATGATAATTAAGATTTAGAACTAAGTTATCAATTGAGTACGTGATTAAAGAAGAAAAATCACAATAACTCAACTTCTACCGTTTATGGAAGTGTTAGTTGAATGGAGACGATGGAAAATCATACAAAACATAATTTTCGACTATCTTAGAAATCTTATGAGATCGCAATTATTCGCGTTATTCTGAAATCAAAAGAGATTAACGAAACTAAAATTAGCACATTATCAACTCGTATATGATTGCATTACTAAGAAATCACGTCGAGACAAAATTACAACAAATTTCATCAAAGGAAAATGATAAGCCGCCATCAGTTTTCGTGAATTCCGCACAAAACTATTCAGAACTGTTACAATTGGAAAAGGGTTGTTGTCTGATGTCTAAGTCTATCGCCGATAGTATTTGCATCTAGCCAGGAAACCAGAGCAGTTATCGAGAAACAGCTCATGAGCAATGTGCGAATTTACACACGTAAAGGTAACCCAAAGACTAATATCCACTGAATGTGATATAATTTACACCATGTGTGCCATTTTGAAGACTGAAAATCAATCTCTTAAAGGTTAGCTACCTTAATCAAATCGAAAATCTCAGCTAACTCAATCCGTGTTTACTGCTGTTAGGTCACAAAAAATGTCTACACTTACAACATCCACAGTGACCTCAAATTTTTCTTTCCCTTCTTCTTCTTTTTTCCCCTGCTCCTACGCACTGGGCATCTTAATTATGTGTATTCCTGCGTCTCCCTCGTGCTGTCGTTCCTAGTACAGCCCATGTCTTTATCATCATGCGAGGTTCTCAGTAGGGGTGGGCATAATCGAATGGCTATTATCGGACCATTCGATTATTTCAATGATTCGAATTAATCGATTATTGGATTAATCGGTTCGGAGAAACGAATGACCATTCGAACTGAATTGTTAACTGTTATATAATGAGATTTAACTAATAAATAATATAGAGTAATTGTTAATAACTTCCTTTTCTATATCTAAGGCTGTCATAAACCAGCTACCTAGAAAGTACTGACCAAGTACCGACAAAGAACACATTCCTGTACTTAGGACACAGTACCCAACACCTGGAAGCACTTGCTTTGTAGTGACCATGCCGCCTCCTCATCCTCTCTACAATTCCTTGCTATATATACCCTTTGATCCTCAAAACTCATCACTCTTGTTGTATCATTACTTGTGTCACACTCATAGAAGGAGACCTCGGAATGTACACTTGTAGTCACCCAAACTCCTCAGCACAGTGTATTGTAGTCAGAATGTGTATTATGTTCTCATAATAAAAGCAGTATTTTAATACCTTCACTGTGTGTGATTCATTAACTTAACGATAATCGAGGGATTATAAGGAGCTTGGATAATCGAACGAACTTTTTTTTTTTTTTTTGCTCATCGCATAAATTATATGCTCATCCATCATAGAGACGGGAATTGTGGCATATCGTCTCTCAGAATGCATATTAATCATTCGATTATTCGAATCATCGAAGTCCGATTATCCGATTATGACGATCATTCGATTAAACCACCGCTGCTGGCTTTAATCTTTTAATGAAGAATTTCCTAAATCTTCGCTTATCCTTTAATTTCTAAAACAATCGCGTTCCGCTTTACCTACTCCTCTGGTTATATATTTTATCTCTATCGTTGTGATACCACCTGCAACCCAAGTCTTCTTTCCACAAAACAGGATAGGTAAAATACTGTTTTAATATATCTCGTTTGCTTTCTGCATCCTATTCACAAATTACTATTCAAAATAAATATAAAAACACTACCGGAACAGGTACATCTGCAATAATTTTCATCTTTAGAAGGAAGGCAGCAGCAACATTGAAGAATGTCGATGTAAGAGACTAACTAGGCTTAGTCCAGCAGGCGACAACAAATCTCCACTCAGAAGAACAGAGATTATTATTATTAGATTACACAATCATGTGTTAGGACAATTTGGTAAGCTATGTTACACAATAAAGATGCCTAAATAGACCCATAAATATCTCCGGTCCAGATCACATATATTAGTCCACAAACCCAAAACTTTATTTTGTAGTATCTGATACTACAGTATAAAATATACAAACCTGGTATAATGCATCTGAAAAAAATAATAGTAAAGACTTCATATTAGGTATATATTGGGTTGTGTCACAAGAAATGTCCGTTTTCAAGGTAAAGGGTTTTTATTAAATATACGATATGAAAACAAGATAATTTTATTCGAAGTATTTATCTTCTTATTCTACACATTTTTTCCAACGTGACACCAACCTTTTTTATCCCCGAACTGAAAAACTCTGAGCTTTGAAGTGAAACAAAATCTGAAAATCCACTTTTCACTTGATCATCATTTTCAAAAAGTTTTCCTTTGACGAAGTTGTCTAAATTCCTGAACTACCACCTGTTGGAGACAAGTCGGGAGAATATGGTGGGTGCGGAAGAACTTCCTAGCACAGTTCTTTCAATTTTGGCACGATATGTTTTGAAACATGGGGTCTTGCTGCCGCCCAGTGAGATCATGAGGTACCCTTTTATCGAGCTTTTTTACTTTCCTAATACACTTTAAATGTCTGGGAACGGTAGATGCACTTTCATTCAGTTGTGCTTAGAGTCCTTTAACTGTTTAGTAGGAGTTTCCCTCTACTGTAGGTTTGAGGACATCGTTGTCTATTACGGACGGAGGTTTTCCTCGGGGCAAGTTTTCCAAGACGGTATCCCCAGCGGAAACTTAGCAAACCAACGGCGAATGGTCCGTTCATTAACACTTCCTTCACCAAATGGCCGAGTTTAAGCTCGTACAAATATATTACTCGGTTTTTTTGGGACCCATGCGAAGCAGACGCACTTCAGGTCAGTCTTACAGTTTCATTAATTTATAAGTGTTTTTCTTGAAAAAATAGACATTATTTTGTGCAGTTTAGACAATTTAAGGGTGCGTGTTCCATCACGAAAGTGAGAATTTGTATTTCAATAAGAAATTGGGCGAATATACGCCTATTATCGGTGCTCAGAGCTTTTGGCTCTGTAGCGATGTCAGCTACCCCCATTAAATCCTCAGTTAACTCTAATGTCATGAAAATAAACAGTAATAGTCAAAAAGAGATGGAAAACCGACAAAAAACCAATAAAGTAACACCTAACCTCAAACCTACAGAAATTAGCTATGCCAAAGCCACCGCATCAGAAAAGTTTTCAAAGCGAGAAAACGCTATAATATTGCACACTGTTCCGGGTATCAAACAGAAAGAGTACGTAATCAAAATCGCACCCTAATCCACCCAAAATTCATCCGATACACATCAAGAATTTCCAATTCCCGGTTTTGCATTCACTTCAGTAACAAAGAGGCAGTAGATGATATCATTAGGAATCATAAATCAATAGTTATTAACGACAAAGAAATTCACATAAAACGGTTAATCAATCCAGCAAAACGAATTATAATTTCTAATGCTTTCCCTTCCATACCTCATGATACTATAGAAAATGAACTGAAAGAACTAGGGTTGAGGTTAGTTTTACCAATGCACTTTCTCAGGGCCGGGTACCAAGACCCACGGTTGGCCCATGTTTTAAGTTTTCGAAGACAAGTCTACATCCCACCTGAGGACCTAACCAAACTCCCATCTTCATTGTTAATTAAATACGATAATGTAGCTTACCGAATTTTTTAGGTGAAGACATTGTCACCTATTTTATTTGCAAGCAGCCAGGGCATATCTCTACCGATTGCCCAGAGTGTGAGAATGATATAGATATCTCTGAGCCCCAAAACAAAGAAAACGAGGCTACATTAATTAATTTCAATCCAGAAATAATTAGTAGCCTCAGTGAAGAAACAAACACCGATCGCTCGCTACTCGATACGCCTAATCATGTTTTACCCAGCACTGATAACATAGTAGAGGCCACGCTAGTCAGTAGCCATGACAACGCTAGCACTTCACCAGTGCCTAAGGCTGCCAGAGGCGGTACAGTAGAGCTGTTGTCTGGTAGTCATGACAACCAGCTTACTAGCGGTGGCGCCTTAGATAACCCTACTCAATCGACTGCTCTCAATAATCCCAATAATTTAATATTACTACCTACCGTGGTATCCGGGGTCAAACGATGCCATTCTAGCTCTACCCCTTCTACTGTATCAACAACCGAATTGAACCTCACCATAGATTCCCAGGAAGACCCTGAAAATATTATCAATTTTGAAGACTACCCATTGATGACCCCAGTTCAACCCGTAGGTAAAAAATTGAAGAAACTAAAAAAAGCTGAAAAAATTAATTCTTCGGTTAACTTTGAAAGTGCTCGACAGGCGATTGAAGGAAATAAAGAAAAGTACCCTATATCATTTGAAGACATGATCAAGTTAATCGACATATACCCCAATACTAAAAACATCAGTGAATTTGTCCAGGAATTTACTACTAATACGGAGGGTCTTAGGGGCATGCTAAAAGATACTAAAGCATTAATAACTGATCGGAGAACAAAACTTAAAATCACAAAACTTCTTAAAAAACAGTGGGAAGCAACAGATTTTATAAGTAACACAGACGATAGTACGGATAATTAATTGGTAACAACGCAGCTGATCTCTTGGAAACATTTTTATTAAATTTTACATTATGGTTAACAATTCCAATTCTTTTATTATACAGTGGAACTGTAATGGGTTTTACAAACACTTTGAATACTTTAAACTACTGTTAAATGAAGAGAAACCGTATTGCTGGTGTTTACAAGAAACTCATTTTTCACAATCTCAGGTAGTAAATTTAAAAAATCACGAAATTTACCGGAAAGACAGAACAGATTGTAAATCCGCTTGGGGAGGTGTAGCTATATTAGTTAATAAAGACGTGCATTCAGAACCAGTTAAAATTCATTCCAGTCTAGAAGTTGTAGCCGCAAAAATGTTTAAACCTGAACGTAAGTTTGCAATATATATATCCCACCGAATCAAGATTTCACTTCAAATGATCTTCAAGAAATAGTAGATCAACTCCCAAGACCTGTCATCCTTGTTGGAGATTTAAATGGACACAACAAATTATGGGGCTCCTCATTATTTGACTATAGAAATAGGGGAAGTGAAATCGAGAAATTTATGACTCTAATGATTTTTGACTCTAGTTAACGACGGTTCTCCAACTCATTTCTGTGGTGATGGCTCTCTTTCTGCCATCGATTTATCATTAATAGATGTCAGACTGCTCCACAAAGTGCATTGGGAAGTAAAGGATATGATGTACGGAAGCGATCACTTCCCAATCACTATAAAGTTTGATACTAATACTGACTTCAAGACTGACAAAACTCCGAGATGGTCATTCAAAAGAGCCGACTGGGAAAAGTTTTCTACATTAATGGAAAGGGAAATAGAAAACAAGGGAAGCTCGTTGACTGAAGTAGAGGAACAAATATCATTCCTTAATCTCACCATTCTAGATGCAGCAAAGAAGAGTATTCCTCACAAGGTGGCATATAATGATAGGCGCTTAGTTCCTTGGTGGAATGAAGAGTGCCGCATCGCAATAATGAACAAAAAGAAAGTTTCAACAAATTCAAAAAAAACCAAACAACCTGAAGATTTAAACAACTTCAAAAAACTTAGATCGATTGCAAAGAAGGTATTAAGGACAAGCAAAGAAAATTCATGGAAACTCTATGTTAATTCCATTAATAGTAGCAGTTGTCTACAAGAAGTCTGGAAAAAAGTGAATGCCATTCAAGGATCTAAAAAAAGTGAGGCTATTTCTACAATACAAACGGAAAATGAAACTATAACCATCTAAAATAGTTGAAGCTTTTGGAACACATTTCTCATCTATGTCGAAAACAGGCAACTACACTCCAGATTTCCAGCTATATAAAATCGAACAGGAGAAAAATACTATTCAATTCCACACACAAGATTCAGAAATTTACAATCACCTGTTCAGTTTATCTGAGATGCAAAACTCCTTAAGTACGTGCAAAGATAAATCCACTGCAGGACCCGATCAGATTCCATATTTATTTTTGAAAAAAATGCCCCTAAACGCACAAATATTTTTAGTTTCCATTTATAATAGGATATGGAGCTCAGGACTTTTTCCTAAAACGTGGAAGAACGCTACAGTTATACCCATCAAGAAAAATCACAAAGACATTAGTATCAATAACTATCGACCTATTTCTCTCCTTTCATGTGTATCGAAACTACTTGAAAAAATGGTCAACAATCGATTGAAATATTATTTAGAAAAACGAAACTTTTTTTCAGCTTCGCAGTACGGCTTCAGGAAAAACCGCTCAACCATTGACCAAATAATGAAGTTTGAATACGAAATACAGACCGCCTTTTCTAACAAAGAGCACTTGGTTGCTGTCTCCATTGATATCCAAAAAGCATACGACACTATGTGGAGATACAATGTCCTAAGCACTCTTTCAAAAGAAGGCCTTACGGGGAGATTACTGATATTCATCAATAACTTCCTCAAAGAAAGAAAATTCAAGGTTAAAGTTGGTCCTAATCTTTCTCAAACGTTCCTCCAGGAGAACGGTACGCCGCAAGGATCCCCACTGAGTGTAACTTTATTCCTAATAGCAATAAACAGCATAGCACAGACAACACCACCTGAAGTAAGATGTTCTTTGTTTGCTGACGATTTTACAATTTATATAAGAAACAAGTCGTTAGAGTATATTGAGTGGAAGTTACAAAAAACATTGAAGAACCTTGAAGCATGGTCTAGGACCACAGGTTTTAGCTTTTCAAGCTCCAAAACAATAGCTGTACACTTTTGCAAAAAAACAAAATGTCAAACACACCCGTCACTGACACTTTTAAATCAACCCATTTCCTACGCCAGCACTATCAAGTTCTTAGGCGTCTACTTTGACCAAAAACTAAACTGGTCTCAACACATTCGTCATATAAAATTAAAATGTCAAAAAGGCTTAAATTTACTTAAAGTACTAGCCAACACTCAGTGGGGATCTGACCGGCGAACGTTATTAACGATATACCGAGTCCTTTTCAGACCTATAATTGACTATGGAGCTGTCGGTTATGGTTCAGCTAGCGCTTCGACTTTGAGGTTACTGGATCCAATTCACAATCAAGCTCTTCGCCTCTGTATCGGAGCATTCAGAACAACACCTGTCGGAAGCCTGTACGTGGAGAGTAGTGAGCCCTCATTAGAAACAAGAAGGAAATACCTGCTACTGGCATACGTGGGCACTTTGATGTCAAGAAAAAAACTTTTTACTTCTGAATCCACGGCATATCCAATTGCAAGCGAAGAACCACGAATCGTGTAAATGTTTCTACAACAGGTTCAAAAAATGACAAACGATTTACAATGTAATCCCAGAAATCTTCACGATGCCAAATAGCTCAGTACCAAATTGGATGGAAATGGAAAATCAGATCGATTACAGTTTAACTGCATTCCCAAAGCTCACAACACCTCAACATGTATATGACCAGCTGTATAAAGAGCGGGAAGAAAAATATTCCGATTACCGCTTTTGGTTCACGGATGCTTCTAAATCGAACTCCGAAGTTGGTTGTGCTGTTCTCATGGGCTCTATTTGTAGCAAAAATGTTTTACCAGAACCAAATAGTGTATACACTGGAGAGCTCTACTCGATCTGGAAAGCCTTGAAAATCATAGTAAAACACGACCACCAACATCACCTGATTGTAACTGATTCTCTAAGTTCTCTAAAGTCAATAGAGAATAGGTACTCAAAAGAAGCCTTGGTTCAAAGAATCCAGATTCTCAAGGAAGAATGCGAAAGTGAAGGAAAAACAATAAAATTTTTGTGGGTCCCATCTCACTTGGGCATAGGAAGCAATGAGGACGCTGATCGAGCGGCTAATAATGCAAGGATGGACTCTGGAAGGGAAGTGACACGTGTCAATAAGACAACTGCATCGGACTGGCGAAAATACGTCAAGAAAATTATTTATACTACATGGGTTGCTGAGTGGAGTAAAACTAGAGACAAATTAGGAAAAATTAAAGAGACTCCAGGGATATGGGAAACGTCAGAGAGGAAAAACCGGCGCGAAGAAGTGGTTCTGGCCAGGATAAGAAGCGGGCACACAGCGCTGACACATAGTTACCTACTGAAAGGATTGTACCCACCGACCTGCAGGACTTGTGAGGCACATCGTACTGCACTGCGGGGCCTTCAGCGTTGCAAGAACGGAGTGCGGAATTGACACCAGGCTGGAAATAGCACTAGGTAACAGTGAAGTGTGTGTTCAAAAAGTATTTAAGTTTTTAAAAAAATGTAAAGTCTTCAATGTGATTTAAGATATAATGTCCTTCTACCAAACATTCACCATTATTGTCTTGTAAATGAAATCATTTTAAGAAAAAAAAAACAATTATGTATATAGCTAATGACCCTAAATGGGTAGATGCTCTGTATAAATAAATAAATAAAAAAAATTAAAAAAATATATTACTCGAAAATCGTGTGTTTTCATGTTCATATTTGGATGTATACTAAAAAGTGGGTAATTGATTGGGAAGCTGATGTTTATAATACAAAGGTTGAGAATTAGTAACTGTTTACTTTGAATATATAAACATTCGAAAGAAAACAACAGAGACCTGCAAAATCCTTTACGTATTTCAGAAACTATAAAAACGGGCATTTCATGTGAAACAACCCAATACAATATTATTGATTGTTTTATATATATATATATATATATATCTTTTTTTTCATATTTTTCATCCTAAAAAACTATATGATCTTGCAGTATAAAAGGGTCCAAACTATTAGTCATACCAGTTTTATATCACAGCCAATAAGCTTAGAAATAGAAAGAAAAAATAATTCGAAGATATATGCCTATTATGACAACAAGACGATATATTAAGTTCTTATAAAAGTAAAAACTAGAATTTTCGACCATAATATATTAGTTTTTTTTTAGTTTTTAGTTTTCTTTTGTAAGAACTTAACATGTCGCCTGGCAGCCTAAGCCAGTCCAGACCGCATCGGATTCTTTGTCACACTCTCCATTAAATCGTCTTAACAATGACGTCATTCTTTTATTTACAGTATTTCTATTAAATAAATAACGGTTTATATTCAAATCGACTCTCTCCCCAAACCTACAGCATTCGGTTTGAGTTGACCAATCCTCGACCAATCGAAGAACCGAATCCTGGCAGACGTAATGGATCATCTAGATTTAGATGACTCGAGTGTACTAATGACCTATTGTTGATTTTGGCACAACTCTTGCGAAACCTGCCATTACTCGCCAGGGATTTGTTCCCGATTTGTCTCAGCAAGAGAACAATAGGATGTTCAGGATCAAGGCATCGTAATTTTTGAATCGATGGGTAGAGCTTTTAGAAACCTAAAATGGAATTATGTTAAAGCAGATTTCTGAATTTGAAGATCTAGAGAGAAAAATCCTAAATAAGTGTTAATAAATTATTATAAAATTAAAACTAATATTCTAATTAAAAAAATATTCTATCTCTGAAAATCTATTGCCTTTTACGATAATAAATGCTATAAATATAAAGTTAATTATTTTATCATACATAATACTCTTAATTGTTTGTATATTATTTTTAAATCGACCAAGAAAAAATCACTACGTTTCAATAGGTAAGTGAAAGAAAAATATTTAAACCCAGCCTTATTGAAACTATTGGATGGTTTCACATGAAATGTCTGTTTTTATAGTTTCTGAAATACATTAAGGATTTTGCAGCTGAGGCCGCTAGAAATATTTGCAAGGCGTTTGGGAAAGGGAGTGTTAATGAACGGACCATTCGCCGTTGGTTTGCTAAGCTTTCAGCAGGGAATACCAACTTGGAAAACTTGCCCTGAGGAAGACCTCCGTCCGTAATAGACGATGTCCTCAAAAATACAGTAGAAGGAAACCACTACCAAACAGTTAAACGACTCTCAGCACAACTAAATGCAAGTGCATCTACCGTTTCCAGACATTTAAAGTGTATTGGGAAAGTAAAAAAGTTCGATACATTGAAAGAACTGGGCTACGAAGTTCTTCCGCACCCACCATATTCTCCCGACTTGTCTCCAACAGATTACCACCTGTTACATACAGATACATGAGTTATTGTAGAGTATTTCTTATTTGATACAAAGCTGTTATCATCAAATGATGGAAAAAGAGATGAAAGAAACAAGCAATTTTTACCTAAAAGTCATTGATATTGTAGATACACCGACCCATCAGTAAGACTTTGGCAACGGGACTCCCAAAGGGAACTGAGGACTAATGAAATTCGAGAAGACAGGGACGAAGCAATCAGAAGATAAAAGAGAAGCAGCTGGAAGAAGGGAGGCTAAATAGCCGCTACTCCATATTCATGAAGAGAAGCCCCCTCTCTCTCCCCCAAAACGATAATTAATCTTCTCCTCTCCTAATCTCCTCGGGGAATGAGTCGTTAATAAAACTATTTCTCTTATTAGCTTCGTCCTCAGTGGCCCTTAAGTCCGGAGGATTCTCCGGTTCTGCCAATCCGAAATAAGGGTAGATCTCAGTGGCAGATTTATGGTCAGGTAGTTTCCCATCTCGGAATTCGCTGATTTAACCGCAATCTTTAAATTTCAGATTATTTTTCAACATTGTGCCATTTTTTTTACTTTCACTTACTACATATAGCAAGGGGAAGTATTGCGATCGTGTAGATTATCAAATTCCAGTTTTCAGCGGAAATACACGTTTAAGGGTCCCCTGAGTCCAAATAACCAAGTCCCGCAAAAAGGTCTGTGTGTGTGTGTGTGTGTGGTAACTCCTTGGCGGAAACGGTAAGTCCTATGAAACTGAAATTTCATATTTAAGACAAATATATACCCGAGACGTTACAAAACCTTTTTCATCAAAATAAGCTTATCAGAAGAACCACATTAAACCATGCATTTTGCATCTTTTTTCGATTTTCTCAAAAAAGGTTCCGACAATTTTGTTTAAACTCCCTATATCGATGTAAAATTTAATGCGCTTCAATATCATGCAATTTTCATTCTGATTAAAATGGTCTGACAGGATTTAAATGCCGATATTTTACATTTTTTTCCTGTAAAGTACTTTTAATTTTGTAGATTTTGTAAAAATAAATATATTATCTTGTTACCACCGATGAAAAACACATAAATATATAAATTAAATTAATTCGACACCAAACTAAAGGAGAAAAGTGAAAAAAAAAAATTTTAATGCAAGTTTTCTTTATTGAACATAAGAACAGAAATATACATGTATGATATACCGTTGGAAAGCTAAAGATTTTCGAAAAAATATTATCATATACACATTCTTTTAAAAGTGAATAAAGAGTGATGAAAAGCCGATTAAACTAACTGATTATTTTAGATAATAATATAATGGATTTTTTAATAAAACACATGATTCTATAGAAATTCCATTTAATAATTTCTTTAATGGTTTCACTCATTTTTATCTCTTACTGTACTTGAGAATTCTTTAATCGATTTTAAAAACGGAGATAAGTGAATGTCGTGTGTTGCCCGCACCAGATTTTTTTAGTTTATTTAATTACTAGAACCTCAACGTTTCAGCCTCTAGGGCCATTTTCAAGCATTTACTCTCTCACTGTTTCATCAGCGGTAGGTCTTGAAAATGGCCCTAGGGGCTGAAACGTAGTGATGTCAAAAAATTAAATAATTAAATAAAATGTATCAAACACTTCTTTTGTAGAATGGCCAAATATGGAACCAAATAAAACTTATGATAATGATGAGACAATTAGCAATGTTGATTGTCAGTCTTCTTGGTTCGTCATTCTTGCGCTCTTTGATTAATTAATAGATATACATATAAGTCAGTTGCCTACGAAACGATATGAATCGTAATTACATAATAAAATTATTCGGAAATTATTAACCATTGGTCAACAATTCGAAGCGTTTTGTAAATTATAAAGATTTTAACAATCAATAAAATAATGAAGTTCACTTTCATCCTAGGTCTGCAAAGACTTGAACAGGACTAAAAACCGCTGAGAGAGGGAGTGTAGGAGAGAGAAGTTGTGATGAGGCCCTCAAAAGGCACTTCTCCAACACAAACCCAATCTACATACGAATTTTGAGGCTCCTAACTCAATTAGGAGAGAGAAGCAGAATTTTTTATTGAAATTTACCCATGCACTGAGCAATTATATGGTGATAAAGGAAAAAATAATTATTTTAGGATATAATGTTTTTGGTTCCGTTCAACAAGATAAAAATAATAACAATATTATATCAAATATCAATATTAAATATAATGTTTATTATATTTAATTTATATTTTTTTTATATTAAATTTTCTCACAAAAACCATTTCTGTAACATAAATTTGTACAATATGTAAAACTGGGTGTTGCCCGCGACTTCATACATACATTTATCCTCGGCGCTACAGCCCAGTTCGGGCCCTGGCCTCCAAAAGAAACCTCCCCCACTCTTCTCTATTCCTTGCCATCGTACTGCATCCTTTCCAGCCTGGTCTAACCATCTTATTCGGGGTCTCCCTCTCTTCCTTTTGCACACCACCACCATAGCTCATGATTCTCTTGGGGATACTACAATATCATCTACCATCCTTTGAACGTGGCCAGCCCAACAAAGCCTGCTTATCTTTATAAATCTCACCGCTTACTTATACTTTTCATATAGTTCTCGATTGTGTCTAATTCTCCAAAGACCATTTTCCCATATAGCTCCATAAATCCTTCTCAGTACGATTCGCTCGAAAGCAGCGATCTTTTGTTCATCTGTTTTCCGTAACACCCAGGATTCACAGCCATAAGTCAGTATAGGTCTAATCAGAGTTTTATAGAGCGTGGCCTTCGTTTCCTTATTAATTTCTTTAGTTTTAAATATCGGAGTAGAGCTTTGGGGCCCTACTAAACCATCAAACTCTTCCCGTATCCAATCCTTACAATCCAAAATCCTTCGCAAAATCCTTAACGCTCCTTACTTTGTCACGAATAAAATCATCCACAATGATCTTAATGTTCCATATGTTGCTGATTTGGCCCGTACCAGGTATCACACCTTCCATGAAACTCCACTCCCACTCTAATCCATTAGTTCCAATCCTTGCTTCCTCTTCCATTCCTGATAATCCTCCGAGGCGTCTGAAAAGAAGATGGCCTCGATACCTTCTTGTTTAGACTCACTGCCAATGGGCAGTTTCTCTTCATGTTCATTCCATGTGTTATAACATTACAGCATATTTACTTGATGTATTTTTTGTACAGTTGTGAATTTCAATAAAAAAATATATTTAAAAAAAAAAAGTTTTAAATATTCTTGTTAGACCATAATAAGCCTTTGTAGCAGCTAAAATTCTCTTCTCTATTTCTTTGGAGGCATTATTTTCGGCATCTACAAACGACCCGAGGTATACAAATCCCTGAACTATTTTAAATTTTTATTCTTGAATCTCAATCGATGGTTCTCGTACCTCAGTCTCTGCTACCATATACTTGGTCTTGGTTTCATTTATGACAAGTCCCATTGTTTTAGCAACTGCTCTAAAGCTTTAAAAGCCTCTCTTATGCCCGATTCTGATCTACTGGCTATATCTATGTCATCTGCATAAGCTAGTAGCTAAACACTTTTATTAACGATGTGTCCGCCTGTTTGTATTTGAGAATAGGTAGGCATGCCAGAGCGTCTTCCTGCTTCAGCCCATTCCATGTTTGTATGGGATCTGACAGATGGATTGGATCCTAATTAGACATTTAGTGTTGGATATGGCTACTCTTACCATACGGACCGATTTGGGCGGTATATTCATCTCTCTCATAGCTTCATAAAGCATCTCTCTATTTATGGAGTCATGCGCAGCTTCAAAGTCCACAAATAAATGGTGCGTTGTAATTCCGAATTCTAATGTCTTTTCCAGGATTAGTCTTAGCGTGAAGATCTGATCAGTGGTTGATTTACCTCGCATGAAGCCACATTGGTAGTCCTTTATAATCATTTCTGCATACGGAAGTAATCGGGTAAATATTATATTGGATAATATTTTGTATGCTGTATTCAGCAGAGGAAAGCCTCTGTAGTTACTATAATAGTAAGGGAAAGTATTGCGATCGTGTAGATTTTCGAATTCCAGTTTTCAGCGGAAATACACGTTTTAGGGTCCCCTGAGTCCAAATAACCAAGTCCCGCAAAAAATCTGTGTGTGTGTGTGTGGTAATTCCCTGGCGGAAACGATAAGTCCTATGAAACTGAAATTTCATATTTAAGACAACTATACGCCCGAGACGTTACTATACCTTCAAAATGAGCTTACCAGAAGAGCCACTTTATACTATGTATTTAGCATTTTTTTTCGATTTTCTCAAAAACGTTTCCGATGATTTTGATTAAGAACGCTATATCAATGTAAAATTTAAAAGGCTTTAAACATTATGTAGGTTTCATTCTGATTAGTCTGACAGCGCTTAAATGCCGATATTTTAAATTATCTTTCTCTAAAGTACCTTTAATTTTGTTGATTCAATAAAAATAACTATATTATCTTGTTACCACTGACAAAAAACAGTTAAATATGTATGTTGAGCGAATTTGAAAAGCAACTAAAGGACAAAACTAAAAAAAATATTTTTTTAATGCAATTTTTTGTTTTTGAACATAAGAACAGTAATATACATGTATGATATACCGTTGGAAAGCTAAAGATTTTAGAAAAAATATTATCTTATGATCAAGCATTTAAAAGTGGATAGAGAGTGAAGAAAATAAGATAAAAATAATTGATTATTTTAGATAATAATATAATAGATTTTTTAATAAAACACATATTTCTATAGAAATTCAATTTAATTAATTCTCTTATAGTTTCACTCAATTCTTTCATTGATTTTAAAAATGGAGGTAAGTGATAGTCGTGTGTTGCCCGCACCAGATTTTTTTTTGTATATCTAAGTTTTATAAAGTGGAATAAATATCTTGAATGTATGAAATATAATAACTTTGAATGGGCTCTTTGATAAATTCGATATATTTATTTAATTACTTTCAGACATGTTTAAGGACACACTTAGACTGGAGAGCTTCTCCTGCAGCCGGAACCAGGTAACCGATATCAAGCCTAACACCTTTCGCAACCTCCCAAGGCTTGCATTTCTCGACCTCACATCAAATCGAATACTCGAGGTTAGTACTTAGTAATAAATTGAAAGAATAATTTATAGTACAGAGTAATTAATAAACAGTTAATTAAGCAGTAAAATTTAATTTGTTTGTATCTTTTGCTGATTCTATTTAGATTTACTTCTGAATCTCTACGCCAAAAACCAGTGCAATAATAGAGTATAATCGAGGTCATCTGGCATTAGCTAATATTGTTTGAACCAAGCATCTTCTTATCGGATACGTTTCAAAGAAAATTGTAGATCTCGGTCAATAATTGATGACTTTATACTATTCGAAAGTGATGTCACAGCTTTACAAATCTATAAGTGCACACCGATCCAAATTACCCACGAGTATCAGAAAGTATGGAAGTTGGATTTATTGAAGTTTGAGGAAAATAATTTTTTATAAAGCTAAAGTTAAGAATATGTTTTTATTTTTGTTTTTTTGAACATTTTATTGGTATTTACAACTGTATCAGCAAAACAAATACATCAAGTAAATGAGATGTGTTATATAATACAATGACATGATATACATGTAGAGAAGCTTCCCATTGGAAGCACTATAAAAATATTCTAAACTAGAAGGTCCCGGGGCAATTTCCTTTCAGTCGCCTCGGAGGATTATCTGGAATTAAAGAGAAGAAAGGATGAAACTAGTGGGTTAGAGTGAGAATGGAGTTTGTTATGAAAGGATTGATACTGTTCCGGGCCAAATCAGTAACATAGGGAACATTAAGGTATTTATGGATAAGTTTATTCGTGACAAATAAGGAGCGTTGAGGATTTTACGAAGGATTTTGGATTGTAAGGATTGGATGCGGGAAGAATTTGATGGTTTAGTAGAGCCCCAAAGCTCTACTCCGTAAGTCCAGATTGGTCTAATAATGGTCAAGCAGATGAGCATTTTGTAGTTCAGAGGAAGGTTTGACCGTTTGTCTAGTAAGTGTTAAAGTAGCCTAAAACGGCGATGTATCCTTTGATTTTAATTATCGCCTATTAAAATTATGTACATATTTTATCAAGCTGTCTTAGTAATTTTTTTTTTTTTTACATATTAAATGTGTGAAATAACATGAATCTCTGCTACATTGAGATATTTTATGAATAAAAAAAGTTCTACGAAATTAAAATAGAATAACCAATTACCACAAATCTAATAACTTCGAATTCTGTTTTCTATTTCTATCCTACTCATCATTCTATCATATTTATTTATTTTTAATCATTTTGAATCTATGATAATTCCGTTGATATGTTTTTTGTTAACAGAATTATGTATTTTACAATATCGTGTTTTTGTAGAACTTTTCCTTTGTGCCAATTGTCTTCATTTCGATACTGAATGGAGATAATATCCCCAGGCCTAAGTTCCTCAATCACTTTAAAATTTTTCGTGCAGACCTATTTTGAAACCCTACTTCATCAATGGGAAAAGTTTCATCAACAATGCCATGTATATTTTTCGATTCTAATTCATAAACATGAAATACAGTCCATCCATTTGGCAAGTGATAGAAAAATGATTTTATCCATTACAACGAATACAAGCATTTCCCATGCAGGACAGCAAAGAAATTTGTGGTGGGTAGCACATGGAAAACATTTCCTGAAATTTGTCGGTGATACTTTGTTATGTTTTTCTCTTCGCACATCATGTATGTCTACAGATTCCGAGACCTCTATGGGATCATCACGCCGGATGTGGGCCTGCTTCTCTAAAAACTCTAGCAATTCCTCGATAGGAAAAAATTCAGTGGAACTGTCATGCAATTCCCACAAATGCTTAGACTCCTTATTGAGTTTACGTAAAAGTAGAAATTGTATGATAGCATTCCAGGTTTTAGTTTTGATACCAAAATTATTGACAGCATTGAGAACTGATCTGGTAGTATTAACCAAATTTTTGATACTCTCACTGGACTCTACACTTAGATGGTCTATAACCCTCTCTAAATGTTTTTGCACAACATACTTATTTTTTTGGTAAACATCAATTAATCGATCGAAAGCAACGGCATATAGCTTTTTTCAGTCAAATTCATAATTTTTTCTGTCAAATTCATAATTTTTTCAGTCAAATTCATAATTTTTTCAATCAAATTCATAATTTTTTCAGTCAATTTTATAATTTCTTGTACCCATTTTATACAGTTAATTTAATGAGGTTTTGCTACCAAGAACATAACATTTTTATTAAATCTTGTTGTTGTTTATCCATTTAACGTCACTTTATGTTACTGTGTCTAATCCGACGGTGCAGCGGGAGTCTAAGTTTTGCCTACCCAGGTTTACTTAAGATAGGAAGGGATCTTTTACGAGTTCCACTTTTTAAATCTTGTAAGAGTCACCTGTGGCGCACTAATATAAGACGATCTGCTGGTTATGGACTTGCGACCTAAAGTATAGAAGGCTGTTATGCTAGCCACAGGTGACCCTCGATACATTCAACAAGGTGTTTGAATCAGCCGGGTTTGAACCCGTGACCTTGGACATATTAATCTTTAACACCTTGCTGAATGCATACAGGGTAACCTGTGGAGTAGTGGCTAGCATAACAGCCTCTTTTAAAGGACGAAATAACTGAAGATATTTACTCCCTAAAAGAAAATATAGGGCCATCTGCCAGGTATGAACTCGCTATCTAGTAGATAGAAGGATGTTATGCTAGCCACTGTACCACAGGTGACCCTCGATACATTGAACAAGGTGTTTGAATCTAGCGGGTTTGAACCCGTGACCTTAAGCATATTAATCTTTAACACCTTGCTGAATGTATCCAGGTTCACCTGTGGAGTAGTGGCTAGCATAACAGCCTCTTTTAAAGGACGAAATAACCAAAGATTTTTACTCCCTAGAAGCAAATATAGGGCTATCTGGTGGTTTTGAACTTGCGACCTTAAGCATAGGAAACTGTTATGGCTAGCCACTACTCCACAGGTGAACCTTTATGCATTTTAAAAGGTGTTAAGGACTAATATGTCCAAGGTCACAGGTTCAAACCCGGCTGATTCAAACACCTTGTTGAATGTATCGAGGGTCACCTGTGGAGTAGTGGCTAGCATAACAGCCTTCTATACTTTAGGTCGCAAGTCCATAACCAGCAGATCGTCTTATATTAGTGCGCCACAGGTGACTCTTAAAAGATTTAAAAAGTGGAACTCGTAAAAGATCCCTTATCTTAAGTAAACCTGGGTAGGCAAAACTTAAGACTCCCGCTGCACCGTCGGATTAGGCACTGTAACATAAAGGGACGTTAAATGGATAAACAACAACAAGATTTAATGAAAATGTTATGTTCTTGGTAGCAAAACTTCATTAAATTTACTGTATAAAATGGGTACAAGAAATTATGAAATTTACTGAAAAAAAAGTATGAATTTGACTGAAAAAATTATGAATTTGACTGAAAAAATTATGAATTTGACTGAAAAAATCTATAATTAGCAGAGGTTATGTCCAGTTCCGATAGCCTATCCAATGGTTCTCCCTCCAGTAATGATTTAAGGATCTGAAAACGTCGAACGTCATCTAACGATTGATTTTCATGAACGACAGAACTAAACAATTCATAAAATGAGTCCCACAATTCTATGTCCCCTTTAAACACTGGAATTCTAATCGGTGCAACCTCACATTTCATATTAAAACTTGAAGCTGTAAAATCAATATTCTTTTAGGAAGCTTCTGCTTTTTTTCTCTCCCAAAACACTTTTAATGTAGTAATAATCCTTCTCAAATTTTTCAATATAAGCATCGTCTAGAGTGTCTATCAAATTCACTGATAGTTCATTGAATTCATTAAAAATCCTACCTGAATCTTGACTCCTCTCTTTCAATTCTGATAAAGATGAATTTTGAAAATCAGTAGATGAAATGAAACTTAACATACGCGATAATCTTCCCCTTAATACTGATTTATTTCTTGTTGATAGTTCTGTATCCATACTGTAAGATTAAATAACTGTACATTCAATATAACTATTCAAACTAATAATAGTTACAGTATACGATTCCAATATACAAAATTATGGAACGTGACAGTTCGTAAAAACCTGACGCCATGTTTTATATTACCTATCCTTTAATTATTGAATCAAACCAAGTACTAATTCAAAAATGCACTTCAATAACCTATAATAAACATTACAACATATTTGATCCACACTGTTCCAACGACCACTCACAATCTGATCTTATTAAACACTTAGAACATATGATCTTACTTAGAACATATGATCTTACTTAAAACATATGATCTATTTAGTTGCCACATATATCATTGGGTAGACAGCAGGGATTTTTATTTTATTTTAATTTTTTATTTTAATAGATATGGTTGATAAATAAACAAGCTAACTCAAATGGAATAGTGTATATGTATGTTAACCAATCATTAAAAAAAAAAAATTATTGAATATTTTTTTAATGTGATTAATAACTTATTTAATAACCAACTGGATATCTAGTTACCTATCAGTCCACACCTACCTGATTTAAACCGATGAAGGCCCAGTGACGTTTGACTCATATAATGGTTCACCCCAAGGAGGCGTCCTCAGTCCCATACTTTTTAATTTATACACTGAGCACATCTCTAATAACCCACCTGATGACTGCGAAATCATACAATTTGCAGACGATTTCCTTATTTTCTCTATAGTAGAAACCCCAGAGAAAGGAATACAAATAATAAAAAGTGCTTATGAAAACTTAATACAAGGATTTAAAAAAATCGGATTAGAAATTAACCCTAGACAAAGTAAATTGATACCATTTACAAGAAAACGAAAATTTGACTTAAGAAGCTTTAACATCATCACTCCCAACTATAGCCTTGTTGCGCATGAACAAATAAAATTCCTGGTCAAAGAATTTACAATTTCGGTCGCTCTACCTTCTAAATTAGTATTCTTAGTGCTGAACTGTATGCCATTCTCAAAGCGATTTTTTGCTGTCAACGCGAATACTCTAACGCCAATGTAGTCATATTCACAGACTCGGCTTCCTCGTGCAAATTATTGAAACATGTATACAAAAACAAATTAACATCATACATAGCCCTAGATATTATCCGGAATATAAAAACCAGTAGCAACAGTTATTGCTTCCAATGGATACCGAGCCATGTAGGACTGTTAGGAAATGAAGCGGCAGATAGAGCTGCCGGGAAAAAAAAAACTACAAAAGAAAATGCGAAAGTACCTCTCCAAGACCTTTTAAAATGTCTGCTGAAAGAAACGGTCCAGGAATGGAAGGATAAATATGACTGGGAGTCACAATTCAAAGGGAAGGACTATTATCAAACCCAGCCAACCGTCAGCCTGATACCATGGTTCTCAAAGATCCAACAAATCGATAGAAAAGAAATTGCCCAACTTGTAAGACTACGGACTAACCATGGCTGCACAAAAAAATATCTAAATTTAATGAAAATAGAAAATAATGGCAATCGCGTAACATGCAAACTCCCTGAAGACCCGCGCCACATTCTATTCCGATGCAGGAAATATGGGAAGCAAAGGGAAGCGATGGTTCCCCTCAAAACGGAAGCCATGTTTTTACAACAGTTAGATAAAAAACAAATTTTGATGATTAAGCAGTTCTTTAAGTTTGCAGTTCACGCTCAGTGCAAACTATAGAAAAAAATCACTTCACAGAATTTATTTTAATGATAATAGTGTTATTATCTTATTTTTTCTATCTCTTTTGAGTTACCTTCCTCTCTCATTTACATTCTTTTATATTATTCTCTTTCTATTTAATTTATTGATACTTTTTTTTCATTATTTTTGGTTCCATAACCTAAGTTTTTAGTAAACTGTGGCAAACACATATTGAGGATTTGGTGTCGTCTTGACGGTCACTTGTATATAATAAAAAAAAAAAAAAAATTATCTCATTATTGAAAAAACAGGATCAGTGGCAGTTAAAGAGTATAAATTTTGGAGGTGATTCGAGATGGGGTGTTGGGTGATCGGAGGCCACAAGTGTTTGGTGCCTCCCCGCTGGGGACAAAAGAACCATTCCTTCTTGAGGACCTGGCCACCCGATCTGCTACCACCCACTTTTGTAGAGGCCTTATCTTACGGCCATTGATTTAACTATGTATTTATTTCGGAAACTGAAACGTAACTTTGGAATATCTTTAACAAAATCAGTAATTCACGTAATATTAAATATGTGGATATCTTGTAAGCGGAACGAAATAATAAAACTTATCAAATAAAAAAATATCTGCCTAGTTTAATTATTGATTTTTCTTGAAAGTATCATCTACTAGGGATTATTTGGGAATTTAATTCATATGAAATGGCTGAATAGACGGTATTTAAATGTTGAAAGAGTTTTGGATATTGGAAGGAATGGAGTTCCATAGGGATGCGGATCGGATTAAGAATAAGATATCGAAAGCTGATTGACGGGACGTTACATACAGATTAGAAGGCCGTTAGTGAGTGTTACGAGAACGATCGGAGGATTTGGATTAAAGGAGATCCGAGATGTAAAACGGAAACCGGGATTGAATAACTCGGATGAGGAAGGATGCCAGGAAGTCCTTACGACGCAAAGAAGGGTAAAGCCACTTTAACTCTACTTAAAATCGGGTGATCGGGAGATATTCCAAAGATGAACCGTATAAAGCAGTTAAATATTCGTTTTGTGTTCGAGTTTTGCCTCCAGTTCCCCAGAGACACCCCCATACACCGTCCAGTAGTAGTAGTGTGAACATTGAGATATGGACATGATAGGCGTAAGAAGAATCTACCCAGTGGTAGCACTTCAAAGATTTTTCAGACAAGGAGGTCTCGAGTCCATCGTCTTTTCAGCCGCCTCGGAGGATGATCAAGAATAGAAGGAGATAGAGCCATTGCGGACAAGTGGGATAATGAAACGTAAAAAAATAAAATGAATTAAATCTTATGAGCCGAAATGTTTACTGTTATGTATCGAGAATACTGGGGGAGGGGAGGTAAATTATTAAATAATTGTAATATTAATTAAAAAAATATAGATAAGCCTATGTCGGCAAAAGTACAAAGGGCGTGTACTGGCCCCCCTTGGATTCTCCAATAGGCTCCCCGCCATACCTCGGGAAACTTATAAGAGACCCCCAGTGGCAGCCTAAAAGAGGATTAGGTAAAAGTCACACTTAAGATAAAGGTCTACAAAGGCTGAACCGCCAACTGGGGCACTTATCAGCCACCCATATAAGCCCCGCCCGATGTGACTTGGATGAGAAAGAAGAAAGAGGACAGTCGAGTTCCATCCTCAAGAAGAAGTGATGTCCATCGGGGGGTCAGAGAGAGCAGATGGAGATCTAAGACTCTAGAAGGGGCGCATAAGACTGAGTCCACCTTCGCCAGCCGACTAAGTGTTTTAAAGGTATCTTCTTTAGTTGTAATATTGTACAGAAACTTTAACTGTAATGTCCCTCAGTACCCTCAGGCATAATTTTAATAGATTGTATATGTGCAAGTTGTTTTTAAATAATTTTTTTTTTTTTTTTTTTATTGAGATATATTACAATTTGTTACAAAATGAACAATAATAATAGTTTAAATAATAATATCATTTATTGAATCTCATTTACTTTAATCTTCTCCTGAATGTCACCTACTTGGATCGGTAAAAACTATACCTTTGGAAAAGAAAAATTATGGTTCCAGTAATATTAGTCCATATATCGATTAAAGATATCAAGTAAGCTAGTTTTTTAAGGTACCGATGCCTTAGAAAAGCAGTCGGTCAAAAACATAGCAATACATATACTTTTTAAACCTGCATTTTTTAAACTCTAACATAAGATTAAAGAGGGAAAAGATAGAAGTAGAATTTTAGATGCTGTACTGCTAATAAATTTTAAAAAAAAAAACATGCTAAACCATAAAAGATTTAACAAAATAGAACTGATAGAAGAGTGAAGCACGGACGGCTGGCCTAGAAGAGGGAATAAATTATCCGAGAAGACCCCGCAATATACCACCCCCTCCCTCCTCGCTATTTAATTAATGCTAAATCTCATCTCGGCGAATTGATTATTATCTCCGGGGAAAGAATTAGGTCGTTCTTTCAACCGGGGATTTATATCGACATTTCAAAGCTCCCCTCGTTTAATAATCTTTAATCTGAAGCACCACAACTAAATAAAATCATAATATATAAATAATATGTAAATAAAATCTAGGAACCTAGGAATATATACTTAGTATAGATATGATACCGTTTTGCTCCTGATGATAGAAGAATGTCCTTTGCTCTTCATCATGGTTCTGGACTTGGCACTAAGGAGAACCAAGCCTATAATGAGGAAATTCCAGCTGGGGCACATGAACTTGCACCCTACCAGATATTCCCTGATGGCCTTCGCTGACGACATCGTCTTTCTAGCTGCCAACGATCGAGACCTCCAACACAACATAAATGTCTTCCAAGAGGAATTATCCGCAATAAATATGAAGATCAATCCGGGGAAGACGAAATGCATGCGCATTCGAAAGAAACCCCGAAGGATAATGAGAGTAATAAGGGTTGGAGGAGAGAGATTAGAGCAGGTTGACAGTTTTAAATATCTGGGAGCTCATCTCAATGAGAGTGGCTACATAGACGAGGAAGTGGCCCAAGGAATTGGAGCAGCAGGCAAGATGTTCTGTATGATCAGACGAGGTTTCCTTGGGAGAAGAGAAGTGACAAAGCGGACCAAGCTGGCAGTCTATAAATCGACATTCCTCCCTATTCTATCGTACTCCTCAGAATCGTGGACCCTCACCACAAAACACAGGAGTCAGATACAAGCGATGGAAATGAGGTATCTACGAAAAATAGAGAAAAAAACAAGAAGAGATAGAATAAGGAACGCCACCATACGGGCTAATCTCGATGTCAAACCGGCAGAGACCATACTGGAGGAGCAAAAACTGAGGTGGTTTGGACATCTTCTTAGGATGGATCCAGACAGAAGTGCCAGGAAGACCTACAGAAGGAAAAAGACCCAGAGGAAGGCCGCGCATCTTCTGGGAGGATAGTGTAAAGGAAGCATGCAGGAAACGAGAAATAAATTTCGACAGGAGAGCAGAGTTGGTGCAGGAGGAGTCAACTGGACCAGACTCTATAAGCAGGACCCTCACACCCAACAGCGGTAGAAGGGGGAATGATTATGATGATGATGATACCGTTTTAACAAGATGGCAACAGAACATTATATGAACATTCACGACTAGAAAGTTATAGTGATTTTAGTTTATTACTAACTAAAGTAAGCTGATGACTAGGAAGATTTATCGTTTATGATGAGGAAGTTATTAGAAGCCTATACGGCAGAAGACCTGGAAATCAGCAAATAAAAAACTGGATATTGGGTATTTAATTCAGCTCTAAACGTTAGAGAGTGAGATTTGACCCCAACTCTAACACTTCAAAAATGTACGGGAGTGGATTTCAAAGGCCAGCAGCAGAAAAAACAACAATGCATTAATGAGATCTTCAGAGGAAGACGTAATACTCTAAATTCTGTTGTTTGGCATAAGAATGTCCAATTGCAAACGAAAAATATGCTCTTTCACTTCAGAAACATGGCTTATTTCAACTGTCTTAGCTTATACGGACATAGACTTTTGGAGGCGTAGTTGGGGAATATCTAAGTTACAACACGTTTCCAATAAGGCGTCAAAGCCTGGTGCTCTGTTATTCCGAAGTTTATCGATTGCTTCATGAACTTCTTCTTCATCAGGGGGCTCTAGTTCATCTTCCGCTATTCGATTCAAGCCTGCAACTTGCGTCAGTTCCTCCCGTGAGTAGTTTTTGTTGAGCAATTGTTCAAAGTGGCTATTCCACCTTCCTAGCACTCCAGCCTTGTCACTAATTAATGATCCATCGAGATCTCTACATAACGACAATCTTGGCTTAAATGGCTTCCGACCATTGTTCACTTTTTGGTATAGCCTTCGACTTTCGTTGTTACTTCTTAAGGTCTCGATATCTTCCAATTCCTTATTTTCCCATGATCTTTTTCTACATCGGTGTATTCTCTTTTCATCCCTCCTTTTTCGTCTATATTCATCTACTGAGGTACGTGTATGTCTCTTTTGAATCATTCTTTTGTATGCTCCATTTTTTTTTTATCAGTGGCCTCTTTACACTCTTCATCAAACCATGGAGATCTTCTCTCAGACTTTCTGAAACCTATTGTTTTTTCGGCTGCCTCATATACTGTAGTTTTAATTGCTGAACACATCTCGTCAACATTAGTGTCTATTGAGTATGATCTATTCTGTAGATTTTCATTAATTCGCTGCACAAATTGCTGGCTTTTTTGAGGAAAAATGCATTAATGCATCTTCAGATGAAGATGTAATACTCTAAATTCTGTTGTTTGGCATAAGAATGTCCAATTCCAAACGAAAAATATGCTCTTTCACTTTAGAAACATGGCTTTTTTCAACTGTCTTAGCTTAGATGGAAATAGACTTTTGGAGGCGTAGTTGGGGAATATACAAGTTACAACACGTTTCCAATAAGGCGTCAAAGCCTGGTGCTCTGTTATTCCGAAGTTTATCGATTGCTTCATGAACTTCTTCTTCTTCATCAGGGGGCTCTAGTTCATCTTCCGCTATTCGATTCAAGCCTGCAACTTGCGTCAGTTCCTCCCGTGAGTAGTTTTTGTTGAGCAATTGTTCAAAGTGGCTATTCCACCTTCCTAGCACTCCAGCCTTATCACTAATTAATGATCCATCGAGATCTCTACATAACGACAATCTTGGCTTAAATGGCTTCCGACCATTGTTCACTTTTTGGTATAGCCTTCGACTTTTGTTATTACTTCTTAAGGTCTCGATATCTTCCAATTCCTTATTTTCCCATGCTCTTTTTCTACACCGGTGTATTCTCTTTTCTTCCCTCCTTTTTCGTCTATATGCATCTACTGAGGTACGCGTATGTCTCTTTTGAATCATACTTTTGTATGCTCCATTGTTTTTTGATCAGTGACCTCTTTACACTCTTCATCAAACCATGGAGATCTTCTCTCAGACTTTCTGAAACCTATTGTTTTTTCGGCTGTCTTATATACTGTAGTTTTAATTGCTGACCACATCTCGTCAACATTGGTGTCTATTGAGTATGATCTATTCTGTAGATTTTCATTAATTCGCTGCACAAATTGCTGGCTTTTTTGAGGAAAAATGCATTAATGAGATCTTCAGAGGAAGATGTAATACTCTAATGTTTGGCATAAGAATGTCTAATTGCAAACGAAAAATATGCTCTTTCACTTCAGAAACATGGCTTTTTCAACTGCCTTAGCTTAGATGGAAATAGACTTTTGGAGGCGTACTTGGGGAATATACAAGTTACAACACGTTTCTAATAACATCGTTAGGAAAAAAGTCGAAGAATTCCTGAACATCCTTTACCCATGGAAGCAAGAAAGCTGATGTATTCTCGATGTATTTTGTAGGGTAGGATTATCACTCCCTGCGCCTAATTTGGTGAGAGGCCACCATTTGGCTGACGGGTATCACTTACCCGGGGAAAAGGCTGTGAGTGAATCCCTATTTAATTAGATTCTTAAAAAAAGCCCCGCCAGGAATGGGAATCAAACTCACAACCTTTAGCATAAGAGACGAGCGTTAGCCACTCGGCCACGGGCTCCCCTTATCAAAATAACCCTAGTAGTTGAAAATCCTTTGTGCACAAATAATAATAATCTATTTATTTGTAACTTTTCAATTCTTCAAATATATCATTTTTTGTCACGAACGCTATAGACCACGCGAATACATTGTTTTTGCTTTTCGTTCGCCTTTCTCTTCTCCTAGTACCTTCTCATCATTTCTGCGTGTTTTTGCTTCCTTTCCTCCGACCAAGCAGCACCTTTCCGTTTTTCTTTATTTTCCGCAAGAACCCTGACCTCTTTCAATTCTCTGTCAGGCAGTGCTCGTCCGGTTTTTAATTTTTCCTTCTCCTCTCTCATTTGCCTTATGTATCCTCCTACGCTCTTGTATCCCCGGATTCGGTCAAATATCCTCTTGTTCAGTATCTGCTATTTCTTTTAGGGTATTTCTTGCTAATCTCTTCCGTTTCCGCCAGGAAGGCTAGATCAGTCTGCAAAGGCCAGGTAACTCACTTTTATGTGTTTTTTCTTGTTCCTACCACGGCTCCTGCATTATTTATCTTCCAGAACTCTCTTATGATTTTATCCAGTACTATATTAAATAGTACTGGTGACAAGCTGTCTCCTTGTCTTAGTCCTGTTTTTATCTGGAATAGAGTATCCTTTTATCAGTAATAGAGTATCCAGCCGTCCACGTGGAGGCATCGCATTCCCTAGGAAAGTGATGGAAAACAAAGGCGTTCCTAGGGATGTCGAAACAATAAGGCCATATCAGATATTTATTTTGTAAAATTAAAATAGATGTAGTTGGATTTAATAGTACAAATTTAATCTATACATAACATTATTATAACTAATTTTCATTTTATTCTCCTATATTCTTATTAAATTTCCATTCCATATTAAAAGCTATTTACCCAATCACCAACAGATCAACGAAGACGAATACCCTCCAAACTTGCGAGAACTGCACCTGGGCCAGAACAGGATAAAGGTCCTTCCTCCGCTCCAGAAGTTGCCTCATCTGGAAAGACTCTACCTCTTCTCCAATCAGATTTCAGCGCTCAAGTCTGGTGTCTTTTTTGGCACTCCAGCACTTAAAACGCTTTTCCTCAACGACAATATTCTGAGCCTCATCGAATCAGAGGTCTTCTTCCCTCTTCGGAGTCTCGAAAACCTGTAAGTAAGACTACATTTGGGGTAAGTAAATGAAATATGAGTGATTTTAATTATTTGTAGTTAATTAACATAATTTTAATATTTCCTTCCTGTTGTATATTTAACCCAAACAATAGATTATAATTTTCTTGATCTTATTTCTCCATCTGAGGAAACGAAAAACAATATTGGGATTCTCTTAATAAATGTGACGTTGAGGTATGAATATCATGGCACAGGAAAACAGAAGATCGAAAATATTGGGAATTAAAATGCCAAGAATAGAAAAACAAGCAGCGAACTGACAACCCAAAAGGTACGGCTGGTCACCGATCAAGACTAATCCTCCTTCAGGAGAGGTCTACACATCAGTATAAATCCTTATCTTATTTTTATTAAAACATACAATTTTTATTTGAACATTTTTTTCCTAATTTTATTTAAACATGTTTTTCTAATTTCATTTAAAATGTTTTAAGTAATTTTATAGCAATATTATAGGGAGCGGTGTGGGTTATATAGAGCATAGTGGGTAGAGAACCAGTCTACGATTCTCTGGGTTCGAATACCGTCTCTGGCTTCTCCGATGATGAATATAATATTTCGGCGCTGTTCAGGTTTCTTAGGAATCACTTTATATTTAATAAAATATAGTATTATAATTTAATTTTATTCTTATCTAATATTTATCTCATTAAGAATAATGAGAATACTGTTATTATAAGCTTAGCCTATTAATTTTATTTTTTATTTTTAATTAAAGAATACTATAGGCGTTTATGACCCCTGGGTTTTACGCCTCAAAACCCCACACAACAACAACAACAACCGTCCCTGGTAGAATATCATTTATTCTTTTAATTTAACCGGGGGCGACCCTTGGGTATAGAGTGACAGACACAGCCTCTATAAAATGGGTACCCGAAAACTTGGAGGAAAAACCTGGCAGCTGAGCGTGATCGAAGCCTAATCACCTCACTGCACTGCCTGGCCTAGAAACAGTACGAATCTCTATATGTACTGAGCCCAAGACCTTCATATGTTGTAGTGGTATTAGGTGTTTTTTTTTTTTTTTTTTTTGTTTTTTTTAACAATATTATAAAACATATAATTAAAGAAATTATAGCCACTTTTAAAAGGGTTTAAAAAATAAACATATATAAACTTTATGTAATAAAAAAATATATAAATATGTATAAATTAAAATTTAAAGTAATAAGGCTTATATTTTTAAAAAACGTTGGAAAAATGGAATTATTTTCAAAACCATGTTATTAACACAGTCAAAAATCAACTCTAGGTTTTAAGAAAAAGGAAAAGTAAATATTTCAAATAATAATCAAATAACAGTTGTTTTTTTTCCAAAGTCGATATAGTAGGTAGCTTTTAGAAATAAACATAAGGCCTTTGGACTTTTTTTTATTTCAACAGTTTCCTTAGCCATTGAAAAATTGAATTTTACACAAAATTAGCTATTAAGTTTTTAATATTTTTACTTTCACTTACTATATATAGTAAGGGAAAGTATTGCAAATCGTGAAAATTTACGAATTCCAGTTTTCAACGCAAATACACATTTTAGGGCTCCTGAGTCCAAATAACCAATTCCCGCAAAAAGGTCTGTGTGTGTGTGGTAACTCCCGGACGGAAACGGCAAGACCTAAGAAACTGAAATTTCATATTCAAGACAAATATACCCCCGAGACGTTACAAAACCTTTTTCAATAAAATGAGCATAACAGAAGAGCCACTTTATATCATGCATTTTGCACCTTTTTTCAATTTTCTCGAAAACGGTTAGAACGATTTTTATTAAACTCGTTATATCGATGTAAAATTTTATGAGCTTTAATGTGATATAGATTTCATACCGATTAAAATGGTCTGAAAGGGCCTTAATGCCGAAATTTTCTTTTTCTAAAGTACCTTTAATTTTGTTGATTCTATAAAAATAACTATATTATCTTGTCACCACTGATAAAAACAGCTAAATATGCAAGTTGAGCGAATCTAAAAAGCAACTAAAGGAAAAAACAGAAACCATTTTTTTTTAATCCATTTTTTTGTTTTTGAACATAAGAACAGTATACATGTATGATGTACCGCTGGAAAGCTAAAGATTTTAGAAAAAATATTATCTCATACTCAAGCTTTTAAAAGTTAATAGAGAGTGATGAAAATAAGAAAAAACTAAATGATTATTTTAGATAATAATATAATAGAATTTTTAATAAAACAAATGTTTCTCTATATTTTCAATTTAATTAATTCTTTAATAATTTATCTCTAACTGTATCTGAAAATTCTTTCATTGGTTTTAAAAATAGAGATAAGTGAATGTCGTGTGTTGTCCGCACCCGATTTTTATATTAATTTATATACAATAAATAATAAACTAGATAATTTAAAAGATAAAACAAAAGTTAAATGTATGTAGAAAGTAGCTGAACGAACATTTTTCCGTGACCTATTGACATAAGGGCGACCCGGGTCAGAGACTCTAGCTAAAGGTCAAATGGAGAAGACCCTTAACCCTTGCCCAATTTTATACAATTTAGGGACAGTTTCACTCTCCCTTTGGTCACCAGATGTTTAAAATTGCACGGCTCAACAATCCTCAACGTTATGCCTTTGTACCCTCAAGTTAACTGTTTGAGGTTAACTAACTGTTTTCTAAGTCGCGTCTGTGTCAGAACTACAAGTCTAGACACAATTTAGTTTATAACCAGAAATTTAACTAATAATATTTCGAAAGAAATTCTTTATTTTACTAAGCATCACAAACAAATCAGAAC
Source organism: Piezodorus guildinii (assembly GCA_023052935.1). Lineage (NCBI taxonomy): Eukaryota > Metazoa > Arthropoda > Insecta > Hemiptera > Pentatomidae > Piezodorus > Piezodorus guildinii. Next base: position 211,559,556 of record CM041292.1, on the reverse strand, counting down.
AGTGCTGACCAACTGAATTGGATTGCTATCTTATCAATCAAATGGCATATAGTCAGATTTTAGTAGGCATTTTATGAATTTACTTTACATTTTCTCTTAATCAGTAGTTTTATGTTATAATATATGTAATATATAATCCCCAGAACTTTTTTTTTTAAATGTGAAAATGCCTAAATGACAACCAAATTTAAGTAAAAGATCTGGTGCGGGCAACACACGACTTTCACTTCCATTTTTAAAATTAATGAAAGGATTTTCTAATACAGTTAGAGATCAAAATACGTGAAACCATTAGAGAAGTAATCAAATTGAATTTCCATAGAAACAAGTGTTTTATTAAAACATCTTTTAAATTATTATCTAAAATAATCAGTTTTATCGGTTTTTCATCACTCTTTATTAACTTTGACAAGCTTGTTTATTATATAATATTTATTCTAAAAGCTTTAGTTTTCCAACGGTATATTATACGTGTATATTACTGTTGCCATGTTCAAAATAAAAAAAATTGCATTAAAAAAATATTTTTTCAGTTTTATCCTTTAGTTAGATACCGAATTCGTTCAACTTATATATTTCTTTGTTTTTTATCGGTGGTAACAAGATAATATATTTATTTTAATAAAATCTACAAAATTAAAGGTACTTTACAGGAAAAAAATATGTAAAATATCGGCATTTAAGCCCTGTAATACCATTTTAATCAGAATGAAAACTACATGGTGTTAAAGCCTATTAAATTTACATCGATATAGCGAGTTTAATCAAAATCGTCAGAACCGTTTTCGAGAAAATTGAAAAAAGGTACAAAATGCATGGTATAAATTGGATCTTCTGGTAAGCTCATTTTGATGAAAAAGGTTTTGTATCGTCTCGGGGGTATATTTGTCTTAAATATGAAATTTCAGTTTCCACCCGGGAGTTATCACACACACACACCTTTTTTGCGGGACTTGGTTATTTGAACTCAGGGGACCCTAAAACGTGTAATTTCCGTTGAAAATTGGAATACGAAAATTTTCACGATCGCAATACTTCCCTTGCTATATATAGTAAGTGAAAGTAAAAGAATACTTAAAAATAAATATTTTATTTCTCAATACATAATATTTTCTGACCATTAACATATTTCAACAACGAACACCGAACGAATTAAGAACTGCATAATTCATTGAGGAAAACACCTTCTTTATTTCACTTACCTATATATAATAAGGGATAGTATTTTGATCGTGAAAACTTTTTAACGGAAATACACGTTTTAGGGTCACCTGAATCAGAATAATACGAAAAAAAGGTTTGTGTGTGTGTGTGTGTGTGGGTGTATTACGAGTATATTACTGTTCTTATGTTAAAAAACAAAAAATTGCATTAGAAATATATTTTTTCAGTTTTTTCATTTACTTGGGTATCGAATTCATTCAATTTATATATTTACCTGTTTTTCCAACATATCTTGGCTACGTTCGTGCGCACAATTGAGACTTTTGGGCATAAAGGAATATATAACGAAGAGCTTCTGCTAGAATGACCTCCATCCCTCATTAAATATTTTTGTTGCTTCCAAATAGAATCCCAATTTATTTATAATATAATATTACAAAGCTTTTGTTTTGGCTCACGGTGCTGAAAACATTATCAAAGGAACATCGCTTGAAAATAGAATTTTAGGGAATGTACGCTTCATTTGGCTTTAACTGCCTGGGAGAATAATAAAATTTCTAATTAATAATTTCAGAACCAAGTAAGAAACGTCTAATCGAAACATTATAAGCCAATTTAAAAAAATGCATTATATTGATCCCGATACTTGAATGTTTTTTTTAAATATTATTTTTTTGAAATTCACAACTCTTTTTACACACAATAATTAAGGTTTTTATGGATGACTTCATTCTTGACAAATAAGAAAGGGTTGAGGATTTTACGAAGTTGGATTGTAAGAATTGGATACAGAATTCGATAAGAATTAGAATAAAAAAATAATTCGATGGTTTAATAGAGCCCCAAATTCTTGAGTCCAGATTGACCTTACAATAGACTGCTATGTTTTTGACCGGCTGCTTTTCTAAGGCAGCGGTAGCTTCAAAAACTAGCTTACTTACTATATTTAGTCAATATATAAACTATATTTAATGATACCATGGATCTCCTTTCCAAAGGTATCGTGTTTACCAATCCAATAGGTGGCATGCAGGGTAAGATTAAAGTAAACAAGATTCAATTAATACGTTATTATAATTATTCACTAACACATATAAATTATATCAACACATTGCCTAGAACTTTGATTGAGGGACATTTTCACTACTACCTTTGCCATACAATATTACAAATAACGATATACCTTTGAAACCCTTAACCGGCTGGCGAAGGTGAAAACAGTCTTAGGTCCCCTTTCTCGGCATCATCCTCCAGCTGCTCTCAGAACCCCGACGGCCACCTCCTCTTCTTGTGGCTGGAACCCGACTCACTCCTCTTGAGGATAAAACATGACTGCCTCTTCGGTTCTTCTCTCTCATTCTCGTCACCTCGGGTGGGCCGAAATGGGAAGTGCCCCGGTTGGCGGTATAGCCTTTGTGCTATTATTCTTATCTTTACACCCATCTTAATATTCTTGTTGGCCGCCGCTGGGGGGAAACTACCAGAGGTTTCTGGTACCGCTGGGGGGCCCATACCGGGAAATCTAGGGGGCTAGGTAAACACCTTTTGATGTTTTGCCGACAAAGGTTCGTTATCATTAATTGTTTAATATTAAAATTATTTAATTATGAACTCCCCTCAGTATCCTCAATACATTACAAGACATTAAGGTTAGAGCGTCTTTCTAGGAAGTGTTAAAGTAACTCAGAGCAGCTAGCAGTTTCTTGTCGTCTCAGTCATGTGTGCGGATTCCAAGGTAGGAATTTATCAAATATCAGACCAAGATAGCAGGTCTGTTCAATCAGGATAAGCGAAATATTATTAAAGAATACTGTAGGATAGGATATCATAGGTTCGCGACGAAGGGTACAGGTTAATTTGTGGCATTTGTAGGAATTTATTTTAAATCCTTTTGTTATTTGATAGGATAATTAATTATTCTCTGGATTTAAATTTTAGAGTTTAAATTTTGTAATCGACCAAAAAAAAAAAAAAAAAAATTACCCCTTCTCAAATTTGAGGGTTTATGTTTCAAGATGCATAGAATCCGAATAACAAATAAGAAAAGAAATCCGTTGGTCCGTCGTCCGCCGCATATCTCCGAAACTACTGGACCAATTTTTTTGAAATTCGCCACAAAAATACTAGTCTATTCAACGATGATCCTAACACCTAGACGTTGATATCAGCTGGTTAGTTTTAAAATGGCGGCCGATTAAAGAGATTTTATTCAATAACTCAGTTATTTTTGAAGATAGATAAAAAATTCATTATTGCTTTTATAATAATTATATAAAAGAGAAAAAAGTAAAGACAATAAATTGATATTTTTCACATAAATACGCTTATTACTCAGTTATTTTTGAAGATAGAGAAAAGTGTGTAGAGAGTTTTAGAATCAGTAAAGCGCGATAAACAAAAAAAAAAAAAAAAAAAAAACAACGGAAAAATGAGAAAAATTGAAATCTCGCTTATATATACGCTTGTAACTACGTTATTTTCAAAGATAAAAAAAAATTCATTATCGCTTTTCAACGAAAAAAAAAAACCGCGAACAATTACATTTTATGAGATCCCCAGAGCAGCTTCAGCAGGTAGTGACGGATTGGAATGAGGAACTGAAGAGAAAGGGAATGACTATCAATTCCAGAAAAAGCAAGGTTCTTCAAGTTGGTAGAGCTCAAGAAGATGTACAGATCTCCTGTGGTGGAGAATTGATGGAGGTGGTGACAGATTTCACGTATCTAGGCACAGTGATCAGTAGATCTGGGAAATTGGATTCTGAAATCTCAAGTAGAATTTCCAAAGCTAATTCGTCTATTACCATATCTGCAACACGGTTATCGGAAAAAGAGAAGTAGCACGGAACGTGAAGTTACACCTGTTCAAGTCCATCTTTCTACCAGTGCTTCTCTATGGAGCAGAGAGCTGGATTATGAATGAAAGGCTTCAAAGTCGCATCACTGCCTCGAAATGAATTTCTAAGAAGAATTGTGGGGGAGACACGGAGAGACTGTGTCCGGTAATGAAAGGATCAGGGAAGAGCTTAATGTATGCTCTGTTCTGGAAGCCCTAGACAAGAAGCAATTGGGATGGTACGGGCATGTCTGCCGAATGGACCACCACCGGAACCCAATTAAAACAATGGAGGTAAGGCCCTTAGGACGAAGACCTAGAGGACGCCAAGGACCTCCTATATCACCCACATGGAGCGAATAGGGATGCGTAAAGGTAAAACTCTGGGCGAGATTAGAAACCTTGTCAGGAACAGGGATGGTTGGTACCAATGGCTGGGAGCTCGCCCACGCTGAAAGGCAAATGGGTCGAAGGAAAGAAGAAGAAGAAGAGATTGTTGTTTGGACCAATATTGTTACTCGGACATAATAAACCATTGTGTAATAATTTGCAGCGTTTTTTAATATTGATGCGCCATAAAATTATTATTTTAACAATTATCTGTTTTACATTTTTGGTTTATGTTGTGAGGTTAGTGTATATAGTTAGTGGTATATTATATAGTGGAAAAACATGAAACATATGAAAAAAGCATGATACGTATACGGGTTGCCATAATGTTGAACAATAAAGTTACGTTGCAAATAATTTAAACTGATACAAGAGGATTGCCATATGAGATAATATTTGTGTTAGGCAAAGATTATATGTTAACGACTAATGTCGACGATCCTGACATATTAGCAAATTTGTAGGAGTAGGAAAATTGAGTCATATAGATTAATGATACTGGTGGCAGAGTTAGCAAAATTTGGATTATACTTGAATACTTATAAATGCAAACAAAAATTAGAGAAAAATTTCGCAATGCATGGTGAAATACAAAATTTGTAAAAATGCTGTTCCAGTCACTAGTTCCACAGCTAACTACACATTCGTGTCTGCATGCGCAGTAACAATTCACAAGTCACAAGCAGCATCTTTTGAAGAAATTGTTTATAAATATGAAAAATTCATATTAATTCATACATTCTCATCAGTGAGTGCACGTTGCATTATAAAGAGTAACGCGCATCGAAGGGCTTCAAATTGTAACTAAAATAACAACCGCACATTCTTTCACGGCTGAAGGAGTCTACGTCTGTCACTGACATACAGACTGAATTCAAATGATTATCACTTCTGTGTTAAAGACTTTATTTCCAACAGAAATGGAATATGAATATATTCATAAAATTGTCAAAGTCTTCGCGCACATGTCCCAGATCTTCATGACGGTTTTCCTCGAAATTCAACGATACTGCTTACATCTAAAAGGTGGTTGAACAACGAAGAAAACATTGATATTCCAAATTTCTATTGTAATACAAAAGTTAAGCTACCTTATTGCCGAACTGCAGGAGATGGATAGATAGATAATAATAATAATAATAATAATAATAATAATAATAATAATAGGCTTAGCGAGCCCGAAGGTTCGTGCCGATACCACCAAATTCCGCCTACACAGACTCGTCCAATGTTCACCATTCAAGCCCAATCTCCCGAGATCAGCCTTACCGCAATCCTCCCATCTACGCTTCGGCCTACTTTGGACGCCTACCAGTCGGATCAGCAAATACCAACTTTCTCGGAATCCGCTCGTCATCGAGGCCAACAACTTTACTCGCCCATTTGAGTCTCCGCGATGCAATGAGCTCATATTATATTCACAGGATACAATTTCCGCAATTCCGCGTTATGCAACCTTCTAAACTCCTCAGTGGACTCATCTCTCTTCGGACCAAATATTTTACGTAGTACCTTATTCTCGAAAACCTTAAGCCGTTGTTCATCTGGCCTCGCGCGGATCTCATTACCGCGTATGGGGAGCGTCCAACGGGTGGCGGGTGTGGGGATGGTCGGTGGAATTTCCTCGGAAGCTCCTCCCGGCTAAGTCCGATGGACTCGCTGACTAACAATGAGAGCGGTCCCCCAGGCTTGCTGGAGGGTGTGACGTAGGTTCGAACGCCCTACTCACATATTTTAGTTCACAAAATACCACCAAAAGTCATGGATAGATAGATAACTGTCTTTTATTGCTTTAAGCATACAACAACAAAATGAATATTACAAATATAAAAAAAACATTTGTAGAACTATAGTCTTTTAGACCGTCAGTCCGGAGCCGATCTGTAAAGTTTTACAAAGTATATAATAGTCAAACAGGTCACTTACTGATTCTATTAAACTTTTAACCGTATTAACTTATAAATAAAACAACTTTAAATAAATAACAATATCCAGTCAATATTACACATTAGAAAGTTATTTTTATGTTTTTTTAATTATAATTAAGTTCTTTAATAAGCCTATATCTATAAGGCCACGCTATTTTACGAAAATTGTATACAGACAACCAGTTATCACCATTGAGACATTTTATCACATCATCAACTTTTAGAGAACTGTTTCCAAACAACTTTTTCTAAGTTCAGACAGAATCGGACATGCAGCCAGGAAATGAAATGTATTTTCTGTTTCTTTTTTATTGCACAAGGAACACATCACACAACTATTTGAATAAAATATGTTATAGTTGAGATAAAGAAATTCACATCTAACTTTGAATATCCATTTAACCCCATTAAAGTTTATTTTTTTATCATCAAGGTAATGTGTTCCATAATCATATTTTGAGTTTTTATACAGATACATTTATTCCGAAACTGAAGCGTTTTATACATATTTTAATCTGTAAATTTCTGTTTACGATTTTCTAAATTCCTATATGATTAAATCCCATTTATTTTTATTGTCGATTTTAATGTCTATGGCAATATTATGTTTTTTCAGCTATTTCTCTTAAATCCCTTATCCAGTAAACCTTTTGTTTAACAACTTCATTATTTAATAAATATGGTAGCCTATTGTTTGTCATGTTTTTAACTTTTATAATATAACTATGCTGTATTTTTAAGGTTTCTATAAACATTGGTACTATTTTGGTTTCTAAATGTATTAAGTAGAACGGGGTGGCTTGCGGCAAGCATAATAATTTCTTAATGAAGTAATACAGAAGTTTTTCACATTCAATATATTCTTTACTTCCCCGTGCTTCGGCACCATATCCTATGAATGATTTAAAAACAGCATTGAATACTTGAATTTTAGATTTATAGGGTATATTATTGTTTAGTAGTAATTTTTTCCAAATGGAGTTTATTGCTATTACTTTCACATACTATATATAGTAAGGGAAAGTACTGCGATCGTGACAATTTTCGAATTCCAGTTTTCAAACGAAATACACATTTTAGGGTCCTCTGAGTCCAAATAACCAAGTCCCGCAAAAAGGTCTGTGTGTGTGTGTGTGTGTGTGTGTGTGTGTGTGTGTAGTAACTCCCGGGCGGAAACGGTAAGTCCTATGAAACTGAAATTTCATATTTAAGACAACTATACGCCCGAGACGTGACAAAACTATTTTCATCACAATGAGCTTACCAGAAAAGGCACTTTATACCACGCATTTTTCACCTTTTTTCGATTTTCTCGAAAATGGTTCCAACGATTTTGATTAAACTCGCTATATCGATGTAAAATTTAATAGGCTTTAATATCATGTAGGTTTTATTCTGATTAAAATGGTCTGACAGAGCTTAAATGCCGATATTTTTTTCTTCATTTAAAGTACCTTTAATTTTGTAGTTTCAATAAAAATAACTATATTATCTTGTTAACGTTGATGAAAAACAAGTAAATATATAAATTGAATAAATTCGATACCCAACTAAAGGAGAAAACAGAAAAAAAAAAATTTTTTAATGCAATTTTTCGTTTTTGAACTTAAGAACAGTAATATACATGTATGATTTTAGAAAAAATATCTCATACACAAGCTTTTAAAAGTTAATAGAAAGTGATGAAATGAACATAAAACTAACTGATTATTTTAGATAATAATATAATAGATTTTTTAATAAAACACGTGTATCTATATAAATTCAATTTAATTAATTCCTTAATAGTTTCACGTAGTTTTATCTCTAACTGTTTTTGAAAATTCTTTCATTGATTTTTAAAATAGAGGTAAGTGAAAGTCGCGTGTTGCCCGCACCAGATTTTTTTAGGTTTTGATAGCTTCTGCTGCAAATGTTTTTTCAATGATAGTGTAGGTGTAAGAACTACGCCTAAATATTTATATTCGTTTACTATCTCATTGCTGGCATCTTGAAAAACCATTTTTCGTTTCGGCCTCGTTTACCTCCACCATTTCTGAAAATTACTATTTTGCATTTATTCAAATTGACCTCTAAATTCCACATTTGACATTATTTCTCTAGATGATTTATCATTAACTGTAGAGTTTTGGGATCAGTAGCTACCAGTACAGGGTTAAAAGTATATATAATAGTAATAGAGATACGACAAACATAGACTTCACAGAAGGATGTAGCATTTAAAAATTCTCAATCATGCAATGAATCAATCATCATCTATTGGAGAAATTTTGTGTTGCGAAATGTGAAGCAGTTAATGGACTACCCAAAATGTTATCAATATAATGAATTTTCCACAGATTATAGCGTCTGAAATAGACAAACTCCATTGATCAATTTTATTATTTTTTCGTAATGGTTATAAAGGGTAGTTGAGTCCACGACTATCATGTTAAATGGTTCGAGTGACCTTGAGGGTCCACTAAGTGCTAAGCATCGGTGCGGAATATTGGTAGCGATTCCCGATATCGCCCGCGACGGCGATGCCCTACGCTCCTCGATCTGCGAGGATAACTACCGGGCCGGAGGAGATAAGGCTGCGGCCGCTCGCCGTTATCCTTCTGGCCAGGCCCTCAGAATATAAGAATTAACTGGAGCTAGTGGAAAGGACCGTAGTGGCCTTTAATCGTCGATCGCTCGCCGTTGTAAGTAGCGTTAAAGGTCAGCCATTATTCAGGTAGAGTCGCCTATCTCCTGGCGAACCAACTGGCCGGAATGTACCGAATCCATCACTCCACAAGGTCATACCCACCGGATATTACTTCTGAACCATTAGTTAAAATAATTCAGCTTTTATCTTTTATAAAAATTCCAATTCTTTGTTCTTCCTTCAACTTTCGTCACATATCAAAACTATAAATATTAGTAAATCTTTTCACTTCATCTAACATGTATATTAATATATATTTTGGGTAAGTATTGCGTTCGTAAACGTTTTCTAATCAGAAGTTTAGAATGCCATAGAGTTCACATGACCAAAAACCGCAAAAAATGTCTTTGTGTTTGTAAGTTTGTCTGAATGTGTCTGGTAAATCTAGCACGAAAAAATCTGGTACGGGCAACACAGGACTTTCACTTACCTCCATTTTTAAAATCAATGAAAGAATTTTCAAATTCAGTTAGAGATAAAAATACGTAAAACTATTAAAGAATTAATTAAATTTAATTTATATAGAAACATGGGTTTTATTTAAAAATCTATTATATTATTATCTAAAATAATCAGTTAGTTTTATCTTCTTTTCATCACTTTCAATGATTATTTAAAAGCTTGAATATAAGATAATATTTTTTCTGAAATTTTTAGCTTTCCAACGGTATATCATACATGTATATTACTGCTATTATGTTCAAAAACGAAAAATTGCATTAAACAAATATTTTTTTCTGTTTTCTCCTTTAGTTGGGTATCGAATTCATTCAATTTATATATTTACCTGTTTTTCATCAGCGTTAACAAGATAATATAATTATTTTTATTAAATATACAAAATTAAAGGTACTTTAGGGGAAGAAAATTTAAAATATCGGCATTTAAGCCCTGTCAGACCATTTTAATGAGAATGAAACCTAAATAATATTAAAGCCCATTAAATTTTACATCGATATAGCGAGTTTAATCAAAATCGTCGGAAACTTTCTCGAGAAAATCGAAAAAAGGTGCAAGATGCATGGTATAAAGTGGCTCATCTGGTTAGCTCATTTTGATGAAACAGGTTTTGTAACGTCTCGGGCGTATATTTGTCTTAAATATGAAATTTCAGTTTCATAGGACTTACCGTTTCCACTCGGGAGTTACCACACACACACACACACACAGACCTTTTTGCGGGACTTGGTTATTTGGACACAGGGGACCCTAAAACGTGTATTTCCGTTGAAAACTGGAATTCGAAAATTTTCACGATCGCAATACTTTCCCTTACTATGTACAGTAAGAGAAAGTAAAAAAAAAGTCGCACGAAAATATAACTTAATATTTGAGACAAAAAGATCAGCTGATGCGCCAGATGGTAACAGTCGCACTTAACTTCGTCTCTGAGATTTTTGATTTTTCAAAAGGATTTTCATCGATTCCAGTCTCGAAAAAGCTGCCAGCTTTTTGGACATCAACAGCAGTAAGGTTTGGAGTATTATTTCGGTAAGCAGAGTAATTTTTTTTTACCGCAAACAGTGAATGCAGAGTCAATAGGCTTGACACAAAGGGTAGCCATATTTCCTCATATCAGCTGATTGCTGGTATTGGGAATATATACTTATTACTTGTTTCCCTTTAACATTCTTATATTACTATCTTTTTTTTATATATATGAAATGCGATATTTTCATCAAGTGATGTCTTCTAAAACGGCAAGTAAAAGATCAAGATCAGCAGGTTCAAATTCGTCTCCCACTAAACAAAGACCCCGTCGTGATAACAATAAGAAGTTACCAACACAAGCGAACCCTTCAAGTAACACTTTGAAATCTGAACCCCAGCCTGGCCCATCATCACAGGAGATGACAGATGAATCTCCTTTTTTCACACCGAATCCATTTCAAATCCTCCATAGTGAAAAAGAAGACATGGAATCTGCCCCTACACCAAGGGAACCACCACCTCCCCCGATATTTGTCAAAAATATTAAAAAATTTCAACTTCTTTGTGCACAACTTAATAAATTAACCAACCCTGGTAGCTACTCATGTCTGAATAGAACAAATGACACTAAAATATCTCCGGATAGTGCTGAAACCTACAGGAAAGTAGTAAAATATCTGACAGACACCAAGGCCGAGTTCCATACTTATCAGCTACGCCAGGAGAGAGCACTGAGGGTTGTAATAAGAAACTTGCCTCCCTCGACACCAACTGAAGTTATTAAAGAAGAACTGATGGAGATGGGATATAAGGTGCGCCAAGTCACCAACGTTTTGAAAGATAAAGTTCAACTTCCAATGTTTTTTGTTGATCTAGAACCATCGACAGGAGTCGAAAAAATCTACGATCTTAAACGACTGTACTACAGCTGTGTAAGAGTTGAGAAGCCCTACATGAAGAAGGATATAGTCCAATGCCATAATTGTCAGGCATATGGCCATACTAAATCTTATTGCCACCATATACCACGCTGTGTGAAATGCGGAGAAGAGCATAGGACAGGAGAATGCACTAAACCGAAGTCATCACCCGCAGTATGTGCTCATTGCCTCAAGGACCATCCAGCCAACTACAAGGGATGCCAAATATATAAAAATCTAAAGACCAGATTTCAAAAACCTCAAGAACCAGAAACAGCAAGAATAACAAGATCTAGAAGAGAACCATCTAAATTTGTAGATTCCAATGTCTCATTTGCCCACTTACTTGGAGGTGGGGACCAGAGTAATGAAGCCGAGGCCCTGCCGGAACAACGTTTACCTCAGCATAATCCACCTATTCCACAACAAACTATTCCGCAAAATTTTCCTATTCTTCAAAAAACTCCTCAACATCAAATTTCCCATATCCCTTCTCCATCAAATGCCACAGACCTTACCAGTCTCATGACATCCTTCATCTCCGAAATCAAATCCCTTGTTATGCCTCTAATATCACTCCTTACGAACCTTGTATCAAATCTCATTCCTGCCTTACAAAAACCATAAATGACCTCACCTAATTCCTTATCCATTCTCCTTTGGAATGCGAATGGTGTTAGAAATCACACTGACGAACTGACAGCGTTGTTGCAAGACAAAACAATTAACGTTGCACTTATTACTGAAACTAGACTAACCACTAAACAGCTTTTCAAAATACCGCAGTACATAACATACCGTACAGACCACCCAGACGGCAAAGCTCATGCCGGTTCTGCTATCATTGTCCACCATTCCCTCTCTCATCATTTACTTCCACTTCCTACCTATGATTTCCTGCAAGCCACAGCAATAGTAATCAAGACTTTTTCCTATCCGGTAACTATTACATCAGCATATTGCCCTCCCAAACACTCCATTTCCAACACCGAATTTGCATCCTTCCTGGATTCCTTAGGAAATCATTTTATTCTCGGTGGAGATCTAAACGCCAAGCACCAGCAGTGGGGTTCTAGAACCACGAATTCTCGTGGAAGAAATTTGCTGACTGCTCTGAATTCCCGAAATTTTAACCTCACACCTCCTGACTCCCCTACCTACTGGCCAACAGATCCTAACCGTAATCCAGATATCCTCGACTTCTTCATCCACAGCGGATTAGGCTCCCTGAACTATTCCGTAACTCGCCTTGATGAACTATCCTCTGACCATAGTCCACTGATCCTTAAAGTATCTCTAACTCCTATTCCGAAACCCATTCCACCATCATTTATCCGAGGCCCTGTCAACTGGAACCTCTTCCGCCTAATGCTCACCGATAATATTGACCTCAGTGTGACCCTCAAAACACCGGATGACCTTGATGATTCCGTCTACTCGTTTACAACCGCCATTCAGCAAGCTGTCTGGACTGCCTCCTCTCCTAAGCACTCCAATAGAACTCCTCAGCAAAACCATTTACCTCAACATCTAGCTGACCTCATCCATGCAAAACGCCGAGCCAGATCATTATGGCAAAGAACCCGACACCCAACAGATCGCCGCTCCTATAACTTTTATTGTAGGCAATTAAAGCGGGAGTTGGCGACCTTCCGTTCCCAGTCCTTTAATTCCTACCTCTCCTCTCTATCAGCTCGAGATAATTCCCTGTGGAATGTGACCAAAAAGATCCTAAAATACCATAAAGTTTCCCATCCTCTCCGGCGTGGTGATGACTCCTGGGCTGCGTCTGATGAAGATAAAGCCGAGGAATTCGCCACACACCTCTCCAAAGTATTCACTCCTCACCCGGAATCCAACAGAAATCATACCACAACAGTTCAAGAATTCCTTTTCTCACCAATACCTCTTTCCCTACCTCCTAAAGCTATTAATCCATCTGAGGTGAAATATCTTCTTCAAAAACTGACCCTTCGTAAATCTCCTGGACACGATCTCCTTACCCCCCAGATCCTGCGACAACTTCCCCAGAAAGCCATTATTTTTCTTACATACATCTACAACTGCATCCTTCGCACCACCTATTTTCCTCTCTTATGGAAACATTCCACAATCATTCTATTCCTAAAACCAGGTAAACCTTCCAGTAACACTTCATCCTACAGACCTATAAGTCTACTCCCCATCCTCTCAAAAATCTTCGAAAAACTCCTTCTAAAACGAATCCTGCCTATATTAGAATCTCACAACCTTCCTTCCCACCAGTTTGGTTTCCGTTCTCATCATTCCACTGTTCAACAAGGGCTCCGAGTTGTAGACCATATTTCCTCAGCCCTCGAATGTAAAGAGTATTGTTCTGGTGCGTTTCTGGACATAGCGCAAGCTTTTGACCGGATATGGCACGCTGGATTACTCTTCAAGCTTAAAACGCATTTACCCCAGTCTCTCTACCTCATTCTAAGATCCTATCTCTCAAACCGCTCCTTCCAAGTACGCTGTGGTGTAGAATTTTCCAACTTTTATCCCGTTGAGGCCGGTGTTCCTCAGGGCAGCGTCCTGGGACCCGTTCTCTACATCCTTTACACCGCTGATATTCCTAATCATCCTGACACCTTTCTGGCAACATTTGCAGATGACACCGCCATCCTATCATCCAGTTCCGATCCCGAAACTGCATCCTTAATCCTGCAAAGACACCTTTGTCTTATCGAAGACTGGTGTGGTGCTTGGCGCATAAAGGTGAACGAGGCCAAATGCAAACATGTAACCTTCACTCTTCGACGAAACTCCTGTCCGCCAGTTTACTTCAATTCCATTCCTATTCCTCCTTCAGATATAGTCCGCTATCTTGGCTTACTACTAGACAAAAGACTGACGTGGAACCCACATACAAGACTTAAAAGAAAAGAACTCAATCGACGATTCGGACAGTTATACAGACTGTTAAACAGAAAATCTGAACTTACAGTTGACAACAAATTATTAATTTATAAGACAATACTGAAGCCCATCTGGACCTACGGACTTGAACTGTGGGGGACAGCTAAACGTTCTAACATCAAATGCATTCAATCCTTTCAATCCAAAGTCCTCCGAATAATAGTAAATGCTCCTTATTATGTATCCAACTATACCTTGCACCACGACCTTAATGTTCCATTTATTTCTGACCTAATTCCATCCAAATTTTTCAAATTCCATCAGAACCTCATTCATCATCCTAATCCTTTAGCACGATCCCTATCCAGCTCCACTCATCCATACAACCCACCTAGAAGGTTGAAACGGCAGTGGCCCCGAGATATATTGTAAATACATATGCTGGAGTTCTGACACTGGTCAGATTCTCCTCTCAAGTGCGGTGTGATTGTGGCTATGGCGCCCTCACTTAGCTTCCGCTGGCTCTCACCAGTGATGCGGCTGAGAGGGAGGCGCTGGGATCCTTTGGACTCTGCTTGTCCTTCCACAAGTGGGGGGACAAGCCCCGTCCGGGGTTCCCGAGCTGATTGTAAATATTGTACATAGGTATGAATGTGACATGTTTTGTTTATTTATTTGTTAACTTCATTTATTTGTATTTATTTTGTCTACTTAATTTTGTTATTGTATACATTTACTTATTTTGATTTTATTTTATGTAATTTGACTTTCCTTTTGTTTATATTGTAAATATTGTATGAATGAGATCCTGTAGCACTATTATTATTGTCTATTATGACAAATTGTAATATATACGAATAAAAAAAAAAAAAAAAAAATAAAAAATAAAAAAAAAAATAAAAAAAAAAATATTTGAGACAGCTGCTGAAGTAAACTACCTTTAAATATGTAAGCTGAAGAAAATAACCATATCATCTTGTCAGCTTTCATAAAAAAAAACTGATAAATACATAACTTAAAGGAGTCCAATTAATTCTTTGACCATAAAACTCTTCCCGTATCCAATCCTTATAATCCAAAATCCTTAACAAACGTTTTGTCACCAACAAAATCATCCACAAAGACCTTAATGTTCCATATGTTGCTGATTTGGCCTGTACCAGGTATCACTCCTTCCATGGAAAACTCAACTCCCACCCTAATCCACTAGTTTCAATCCTTGCTTCCACTTCAGTTCCTGACAATCCGCCGAGGCGTCTGAAAAGAAGATTGCCTCGAGACCTTCTTGTGTAGATTCACTAATAGAGTGCTGCCAATAGGCAGTGTCTCTTCATGTGTATTATAATTGTAGCATATTTACTTGATGTATGAACATACAGTTGTAAATTTCAATAAATGAATCAAAAAAAAAAAATTCTTTAATAGTTTCACGTATTTTTATCTCTAAATGTATTTGAAAATTCTTTCATTGATTTAAAAACTGGAGGTAAGTGAAAGTCGTGTGCTGCCCTCACCAGATTTTTTTATATTATTACTCTGTAAATAATATACAAACTCGGATGCCAACAGGCAGCTGGGTGGTAACAGGCTGAGTCACATGGCTCCTCCAGTCTTCAGCCAGAACACAAATCTCAGCGCAGTCAAACTCACCAAAAACCCTTGGCATTGTGATTGCTCTTTAGCAGGCTTTGCACAGTAAGTCCCTATTATATTTGTTAATTAGTTTATATGAAATATTTATTTACAGTTTAAATATATATATTCTGAGCTATCTTTTAATTACAATTTTCACAATTTCAATGTCGATTTATATAAAACGTTTACATAAAAGGTTTTTTTTTTCTTTTATAATAAATTCTTTATTTATTCTGGGACTAATCCCTTAAGAATAATATCACAAGAAAATTAAAATAAACACTTTAGAGTCTTAGAGTATAAAAACAAACAGAAAAAAAATACAAATAACAAAAAAACAATAATAATAATTTTAAAAAACAACCTTAAATAAAAATATTGAAAATTAAACTATATAATAATCAAAATAAGAGATATATACAATTTTGATTACAATAATTTACATTAATTTATCTATTTTTGGGGTTAAATAATATACTAATAATATAACAAGTGCAAAATACAACATAATATAAAATAGAATAAAAGTAAGTAAGGAAATTAGTGATGATGATGAGGAAATTGGGATAATTGTAAAAGGGTCGGGGATTAAGGAGTAGAATAGAGCTAATCCTGAAAATGTTAATAATTTATAAGTCCTTGGTATCTTTCAAAAAATTAATCAATGGATATTCAAATTGAAAACGTAAATTAAGCAATGGATATTCAAATTGAAAACGTAAATTTAAACTGAGGTTTTCAAAAAATAAAATAAAATGTAAGGAGCTAAAACAGATAGGAAACAATTATTAAAATACTGAATTATGAAAGCAAATAGAAAAGTATAACAACAAAATTAAAAAGTTCTAAATAACAAAATATCAATAATACCTTTTAAGAAACTAAAAAATAATGTCTTATTTAAGGAAATCTGACCTGGAACCCACATACTCGACTTAAAAGACAAGAGCTCAACAGAAGATACGGACAATTATATAGACTACTGAACAGAACATCACAACTTTCCATTGTAAACAAACTACAGATTTACGAGACAATTCTCAAACCAATGTGGACCTACGGAATTGAACTATGGGGAACTACTAAATTTTCGAACATCAAACGTATCCAATCCTTTCAGTCCAAAGTCCTTAGAACAATAGTCAATGCTCCCTATTTTGATACAAACAAGAACTTACATCATAACCTTAAGATCCCTTATGTCCTTGATCTCATCCCATCCAAATTCTCAACCTTCCACCAAAAACTTACTCTTCTTCCTAATCCCCTGGCACAATCCCTATCTAGTACCAACCATCCTTACAACCCTCCTCGTAGGCTGAGGCGGCAGTGGCCGAGAGATCTCCTATAAAAATGCAACTGGAGTGCTGGCAATCGCCAACTTCTCCACTCATGCCTGAGAGTGTGTGGCTCTAGCGCCCTCACTCAGTCTCCACTGACTAGATTGGTGACGCGGCTGAATGAGAGGCGCTGGAAACTCATGGTGTTGTGCCACTCCATCCACTTCTGGGTGTAGGGGTTCGATTCGGAGTTCCCATGGGCAGTATGTAAATAATGTATATAGGTATGAATGTGGCCAAGATTTTATTCACATTATATTTTATTTTCATTTGTTAGTTAAGTTTACTTATCTTATTTCATCTTATGTTATTATATATATATATATATATATATATATATATATATATATATTTATATTGTTATGTTTTGTTTTGTTTTTACTCTGTACATATGGTATGAATGACTTCTTTTAGCCCTAATACTTATTGCCCAAGATAGTGGCAGATTGTATTATTTCCCAATAAAGCAATATTATTATTATTATTTAAGGAAATAAAATAAATGTTTAACAATAAGTCTGTAACTTGAAAACAAACCTCAGGCAGAAATATCTAAATCAGCCTGTTTATTAATAATCACCGCTGGACAACCATCGGCCTTCCGGCACCTCACTTGACCACCGCTGAACCACACTAGCGGCCTAGCGAGCCAGTATAGGGTTTTCATACCCAAAGCTTCTGTAAAATTTAATAAAATCAATATATTACATTCGATTTCTGTTTAAATGCTTACCGATATATCTGAACTCGATGACTATTAACGAGTTCACGTATTCTCAAACTCTTATTCATGTCATGGGGTCAGGGTTTATTTTACTCAAATTGGATCTGATAACAACCAAGTGTAATAAACTGATTGCTAACAGAGACTTTGGGATTAGTTCAGTCCCCCGTATAGCTTTACGGCCCTGTTTGTGTATCCTAACTAACCCACTTCTACCAGTTTGGATCACTTATTTCGTGAAATACATAAAACCGTCTTATCGCTACTGAAGTCCAGTTCGAAAGAAAAAAAAAATTTATCGTCTACTTATGCAGTTATGATCTAATTTCTGTAGTATTATTTTTCCCCTGCTCTCCTTTAGAACTGAGCTATAAACATATTTTTAAAATAATCTACATGACTTGTTTTATATCATATAATTAAGAAGTGTGAGGTTCAGTGACTTCTCAGTCTTTTTATTAAATTACTAGAAAAATGAAAGCTCAAAAGAACTGATATACCAGTAAATAAGTACTAGAATTTCTGAAATAGAATGTTCATCTGAAGTGAAGGTGATAACAAACTGACAAGGCTAGTACAGCCTGTAATAATATTTTTAAATGTGAGAAAATGTATTTTTTATATTTGTGCAAAATAAAATAATATTAAAGATCCCTTCAAAATGGCAAAGGCGGAAACGTAGGTAGAAAGCAGAAAAGAAATAAAGAAATGTTGAGTGAAAAACGATCAATTTATAAAAAAAGAACCTCGCAATGTCTTAGTATGATTAGGAACGAAACTTTTTTTCTTAAACATATTTATTGATATCTTCAACTGTATTTTAAAAAAATACATCAAGTAAATGTGATGGTTACATAGAAAATGGTCATGAAATACATGTAGAGCCACTACCCAGTGGCAGCACTCTAAAAATATTCTAAACTAGAAGGTCTCGTGGCCATCTTCTTTTCAGGCACCTCGGAGGATTATCAGGGATAGATGAGGATGCAAGGATTGAAACTAATGGATTAGAGTGAAAGTGGAGTTTTTCATGGAATGATTGATACCTGGTTCGGGCTAATCCTGTAAAATATGGGATATTAAGGTCTTTATGGATGAGCTCATTCGTGACAAAGTAAGGAGCGTTAAAGATTTTGGATTGTAAGGGTTGGATGCGAGAAGAATTTGATCTGAAGAAGGAATCGGTCTGATGAATAAAGTATTTTATAATTAAGACAAAGGTTGGAGCGTTTGTCCAGTAAGTGTTGAAGTAGTCGAAAACGTCGGGCAGTTACTTGTCATTTCAGTCTTGTATTGGGATTACAAGTTAAACGTTTATCAAGGTGGATTCCTAGGTATCGAATCTGTACAACAGGGGCCAGCGGAGTGTCATTAAAGGATATTGTAGGGCAGGATGTCATTGGTTTACGACAAAGGGTAAAGGTTTTCTGGTGGGATTTGTTAGAATTAATTTTAATCCTCCATTTCTGGCACCATACTTCAAGGTCTCGGATGTGGGATTGAAGAGTGTGGGAGGCTGTAACTGGATCATTATCTACTGATAGCACACACTTGTCATCAGCATAGGTAGAAAGGAAAGTGTTTGGATGGGTTGGGATCTCAGCTGTATAGACTGTATAAAGAACGGGTCCTAGGATGCTGCCTTGAGGAACACCAGCAAATTGAGAAAAAATGGAGGAATAGGAACTATTGTGATTTATTTTGAAAGATCTCTCAGCTAGGTAGGACTGTAACCTAGGAAAATAGGTAGGAGGAAGAAATAGATGGAGCTTGTAAAGCAATCCCGGGTGCCAGACTGGAACGAAACTAAATCTGTAATTAGTATCTTTAGAAAATCATTGCGTTTCTAAATTACGTTTTTGAAGGCTTAAGTGCTCATTGGAAAAAATCAAATAGAATATTTAGATAAAACTAAATGATGAGGATAGAAATATGTCAAAAAATCAATTTCGTAAAAAATGTCTTTTAGTATCTTTTGAAAATCTACGTCTTCCAATCCGTCTTCTCTAAGGGTGCTCTGGCAAAGGAGTTGCTTGGTGTTGTAGAGCAGAATACTGTTGTACGTGGCATGGTTTCGAACCCAGCTAAAGATGGATAATTATTAATTCTGTTATTTCAGCCGACCCTTCTAATGCACTTCAAGCCTCTATAAAGTAGGTACCCAAAATCGGGGGAAACCTGATGGCTTAGTTTGATATTAATTACCTCATCTCATTGCAAGGTCTTTGGTCTCTTGAGCCCTTCATGGGATATAGAGGTACAGAATTTTCTCTTTTATTTTTTTGTTTTTGCTTTATTATGTATAAATTACTCCTATCGATTTTAGCATAGGTCTTCTATCGATTTTTAGATTTTGTCCCCGTTAAGGCTTGCAATTTACCATTAATAGAAACGTTGGAATAGATTATTTTTTTGATATCTCATTATCAATTATTATCAAATATTTAATATTCAATAATAAAAATATTTTTCATGATTGAAAAGGGAATACCTAGAAAGTTTATAAACCTAGTACAGATGTGTCTGTCGGAAACATTCCATAAAGTTAGAATCGGTCATAATTACTCCGAGAAATTTGAGGTGCGATCGGGTTTGAAACCGGGTGACTCCCTTTCACCAGGTGAAGACACAGAAACCATACAACTAAATATAAGTGTGTTAATAAAACAGGTAACGAAATAGGACTCGAAATAAATACTGATAAGACCAAATATATGATTAGTAGCAGAAACGGTGGCAAGTCCCAGTTATAGGTGGGAAATGCGTGTTAATTTTCAGTAGCTAAATTACTTAGCTCGCGGCATCTGTCTAAAAACTTAATGGTTAGAATTTATAAAAACTATTATTCTTCCGACGGTTCTTTACGGATGTGAAACGTGGCTGCTTACTTTGAAGAATGAACAACGGCTTTTGCGGAGTTTGTACTCTGTGAATATAATTGAATTTATAGCATCGCGGAGACTCAAATAGGCGAGTAAAGTTGTTGGGCTCGGTGAGGAACGGATTCTGAGAAAGTTGGTTGGTATTCGCTGAACCGACTGGTAGACGTCCGAAAGGTAGGCCGAAGCGTCGATGGGAGGATTGCATTAAGGCTGATCTCGGGGGCTTGGGCTTGACCGGCGAACATTGGACGAGTCTGTGCAGGCGAAGTTTGGTGGTGTTGGCATCGAACCTTCGGGTTCGGTAAGCCTATTATTATTATTATTATTATTAGAAATATTTTATTTTGCATTAATCTAATTTTGGAGAAAATCACAAATGATAACTATAGATGGTCAATTAAACAATGTTTCAAATAATAGAAACATAAACAATTTACTGTAATCTGATAATATTCCTTCAAGAGAGCAGAAACAGTTATAAGATCCTGTTCCTGAGATTTATCTTTTATTTTCTTAACTGGGACAGACAAATGTTAAGGTAGAGAGGAAAGGACTTGTTAATTAACTTTAAAACTCGTTAAGGACCGAGTTAAAAAGTGGGTTAGTTTTATGCTTGCAACTCGGATCTCAGTTCTAACTCACTGATTTACAGCACCGCATTCTATAACGCACTTTCGGATTAAAAAAATAACAACAACAAATATATCCTCCAATAGCTACGCAAATTTAAATTGATAATTACTTCATACAGGTCATTCCCTTTAAAAATCTTGGTTCATTTTTTGTAAATCGGCTTGTTTAATAATTAGGGTTGACTTTAAAAAATTTATTTTTTAATACATGTATTGTTGTTTTATTGAGGTATTTTACTCTAGCTTCAGAGTAACAGACTCTGGTTATATCGTTTAACATTATTAGTTATGAATCTTTATAATTTAACAAGAAAAGCATCTTACTCAAAATTTAATGTATATTGAATAATAATAAAAAAATCCGTCTGCCATCCGGAACGCGAACGCAATCCACGGTTTTGCTCCGAAGCTAATTGTCCTTGACGATGATCATTATCGTCATTAATATCAGCCAGCTAGTTTTGAAATAGTGGATGATTTTTTTTTTTTTTTTTTATTATTATATTGATATTTACAACTGTACACAGTACAACAAGTAAATGAGCTATTTAAATAAAAAGTCTTGAGAAGAATCTACCCAGTGGTAGCACATCAGTGTTTATTTGGTAAGCAGGTCCCGAGGCCACCGTCTTGTCAGACACCTCAGAGGATTATCGGGAATAGATGCCGATGATAGGATACGGACAAGCGGGTTTGTATGGGCGGGCAATTTGGAATGAAAGGAGGAGTATCATTTTTGGACAATTTCTGCAACGAGTGGGATATTCAGGTCTCTATGGATGAGTTTGTAGGTAAAAAAGTAAGCAGCGTCTAGGATTTGTCGAAGGATTTTGGATTGCAAGGATTGGGTGCGGGAGGAATTCGATGATTTAGTAGAGCCCCATAGCTCTTAGGTCTGATGATGGTTGTGTAAATGATTTTTTTGAAGTAAAACGGGAGTTTTGATCGTTTGTCAAATAAGTGTTTTAATAGTCGATATCTACGAGCAGTTTCCTATTGTTTAAGTCTTGTATGAGGATTCTATGTAAGACGTTTGTCAAGGTATCGTATTTGTTCTACAGTGATGAGTATGATTAAAGCGATAATGAAATTTGGTTTCATATCGGAAATTTATGAATTGTTTTTTTGTTATTTAACATTTCTCTCACTAACCCCTATCGTTTTAGAATACATATATTTGAATGAAAAAAAGTCACATTTTGCCTATATTTTCAAGTGTTTGGGCTTTATTCATCACTTTTTTTTTTCTTTTTTTTTTTTTGGAATAAAGATATAATGGCTATTTTCAAATTTTAAATTTATTGGAGAACATTATATTTATATATAATGTTATATTGTATTTATATTTATTTATATGAGTTATATTGGTATGAATGAAAAAATCACATTATGCCTCTATATCGTAAATTTAATAGTGGATATCTTGTCGCTATGTCCTACCAATGAGAAGCACTTGTATGAATCAAGGTTACCTATTTCCCTATGCCTAAATGTGTACAGATGAAAATACAGCCCGTCTGTCTGTAAACTAAATTTCTCCCAGAATGGTTAAATCAGGAGGTTACAGATAATTTTTTTATAATATTGGTACAGTGTATAACATTTAAATTATTATATGACGTTTTTTCTTCAGATGGCTAAAAGACAACAAAGATAAAATATGGGATATGGAACCAACATGCCTTGGACCCGGAGAGCTGGGTGGTCGAAGGATTGACGAGGTAAATAGCACACCTCTTTAAACCAACTGATTAATATTTTTCTTTCCTATTAAATATGAATTTTCCGATTCACATAACTTATCTTCTTGGAGCTAGACTTACCACACACGCACGGCTACACACACATCTTTGTAAGACTAGGTCTTTTGGACTCGGGGGACCCTAAAATGTAATAAACGTGAGTTTACGGTGAAAACAGGAATTCAAAAATAATATTTTCTTTTTTTCACTCAACATTTATTTTAAACCTGTTAAAAATTACAATAAGCAAATGTGCTAAAATAAGGAAACATGGCGTGGGCTGGAATGAGGGAGACAGAACCCAGTGTTGCATCCTTCTGACATTAAGCAGAACTATATTTTCATATATGTGCCTTTTTAGCAGGTCCATATATTTGGCAAACGTAAGTCCATATAGGTTTTAATAAATAAGTGTATACGTTAAGTTTGTGTCAATGGGAAATTTAGATTGTCCAAGAAGTATCGAATACAATAGTCTCAATCGAAAATTTAGAGTTTTACGTTTTGTCTTGATGTGTGGGCCCCAAATAAAATAATAAATACATTATATCCATGTACAATATCATTTTATCAGGTTTTCAACCTCAAGTAGTTTTTATAACTATTGGAATATGTGTATGATGCTTAAGCAATGAATTTTTCAAACGTTAATTTTATAATTCTGTTTTTGCAAAATAACTAAGCTTGTTAAAAGTAAGAACTAAATGAGAAAACGTTGAATGCACATTTCAAGCAATTTGAGGAGTGATGTCTTAGGTTTTAACAGCCTTCTATGCCAAGTAATCGGTTCAAATTCGGTAGATGACCCGGTCGAAAAAAAATACCTGGTTATGCCATAAGGAAATTTATAGGAAACGTAAACTGGTAGTGCTAAACGTCTGCCGTTCGAATTAAAAATAAAATTAATTTTACTAATGGCCTGTTACATTTAGGAACAATTGGGATGTCAGGTACTCGTTAGAGATGCACGTCCTAATTAAACCAGAATAGGCAAAATTTAGGGATTCCACAAGTGATTACTAGTTTCACAGTTCAATAAAAATTTAAAAAGAGGTAACACAATACCTTCCCTATCTCGACAACTGGATCAAGAAGCATCCGATTAGCCACAGTAGCATAAAAGTGGAATTAAATGAGAATGAAAAAAAAAAAAAAAAATTTAAACAAATATTACCTAACAAAAAAAGTCGTATACGAATATATCGAAGATTATTTTTTTTTTAAACTTATTTATTGATAATTACAACTGTATTATGATATAGAACAAGTAAATGTGATAGACATAGTAAACATACATGAAGAGATGCCACCCATTTGCAGCACACCAAACATATTTTAAACTAGAAGGTCATCGGAGTCATCTTCTTTTCAGACGCTAGAGGATTATCAGGAATCAAAGAGGATGAAAGGATAGAAACTAGTGGATTAGAGTGGAAGTGAAGTTTTTCATGGAATGATTGATATCTGGTTCGGGTTAACTCAGTAACATATGGCATGTTAAGGTTGTCAATCAGCGAAATACATGAAGGAATGATGGAAATCACGATCATAGGAACAGAAATTGAAGCGGACGATGTCGCGGGCAACAGCTAGTTTTAAATAAAATAGTTAATTAAATTGATATTATTTCTGGATATTTCTTAGCAAAAAAGTAGAATTTTTCTGAATACCTTGGATGTTATTTTCGCTACTAAATGTAATCCAATATTTTTTATTTCAAATACTTCAAATACTCTCAAATGAGGAACGTACCAGCTTTATAAAATTACAATACATGTTAGCTTAATAACATAATTAAGAACAAACATTTTCAATAAATAAATGATTGGAGTGAACTAGGGTGAATTCAGAATCAGAGAGCCAACCAACTTTCTCAACCCAGAATCCTTTAATTTCTGAGAACTAGGCTCTTTTAAAGGGCTTGGATTCCCTCTCCTTTCTCTTCCTTTTGTCTCTTTTTACTTTTTTATTTTTTATTATTTTTTTTTTTTATAATTATTCATGGTAACAAATTTTACTTTCTTATAAGAGATAATAATTTGGAGTTCTGTTGTTTAAAAGAATAATAGAAATAAAAGACTTTAGTATTGATTAAGAATTAATAAAAGCAAACTCTACCGACTGGCATTATATTTTAACTGTATAAAAATTAATGATATACTCATTCAAATATTGATTGTCTCATAAATATTCCGTCATATTATGAGAGCAAATACAAAACTTTAATAAATAAAGATTTCCGCTGTGTTTGAACCTGATCTTTTTTTTTTTTTTTAATTTAAAATTAAATTAAGTTAAATATAGTTTTGAAATGAAGAAAATATTTTATTTGTTGGTTTACGTATGTATTACTATTAAATGGTGTAGGGATTAACCAGATAAGAGTGCACCCTTGCCCTGAAGACAGTCCGTTCGAACCAGCTAGCTGAGAGTATCTATCGACTGGAGCCTTCTACCATTTTCTCGATCAGGACTTCGTTTCGTTGTATTTCAGAAGATCACCGTCCTTCCATAGAGAGTCGCCTACCCGTCGTGCGGAAGCTGAGTTACGATCTGGATCATGGCTGAAGAATACATGGAGAGATATTTATTGTTGATAATTTTTTTTCCTCATTATATTTATTCTTTTTTTGTTGTATACTTCTTAACCCACTAACATAATTTTTTTTTTTTTTTTACAGTTTGTTTTTAATCGAAGAATTTTTTTTTTATTTTTTATAAAACATAAGATTTTTATTTTAGTTGTAAATTTTTCTCATTTTAGTGATTTTCTATTTATTTGTTTAGTTTTAATTTTATTATTTTTTTTTAATATATTACCCATTCCGATTTTAAGTACTTAATGGCCAGCTCGTTTCGAAACGGGATCGAGTCTACGTTAGCCCATTTTTTTTTTTTTTTTTTTTTTTTTTTTTTTTAACGCCACTCATCACAACACGCTGCTATCCATGGTTTTAATTGAACAGCAGAAATCTCCAAAGCGCAAAACCCATAAGTCGTACGAAACCGAAATTTCATATTTAAGACACCTAAACGTCAGAAATGTTTTTCACAGCAACTTTTTTACTAAAATCGGCTGACCTGAAGTCCTACTTTGTACCATGCATTTAGCACCTTTTTACGATTTTCAAAAACGGCTCAAAAGATTTTGATTAAACTCGCTATATCGATGTAACATTAAACAGGCATTAATACCATGTAAAGTTAATTCTGAAATAGTGTGACAGGGCTTAAATGCCGATATTTTCAATTTTCTCTCTCTAAACTACCTTTAATTTTGTATATTCCAACAGATTAAACATATCATCTTAATGGCACTGATAAAATACGGCTAAATATCAAAGTTGAATGATTTTGATAAACAACTAAACCAGAAAAGTGCAAACATATTTTTTATAAATCAAGTGATTTTTATTTTAGTTGTAAATTTTCCTCATTTTAGATATTAAACTTATATTTATTTGTTTATTTTTTATTTAATATATTTTATTTCATTCCAAGTTTATGTACTCAAAGGCCAGCTACGTCTATGTTAGCCCATATATTTTTTTTTTTTTTAACGTCAAGCATCCCAACACGCTGCTATCCATGGTTTTAATTGAACAGCAGGAATCTCAAAATTTGATTTTCATCCCTATCCGTTCTCAATCTGACTATGGGTCATATAAACTTATTATTATATTAGAAATATCTAAGGAAGCTAATGACAGCCTTCAAATGATGGTTCATCCCCATCACTCTTTCTTTGAGAAAGAGTCAAATATTCAGAATAGTTTGGTTTACTTATTTGTTCATTCAACACACTATCATCACCCGAAATAAACTCAAGACAATAAAACAAAGTTTTCAAATCCACTTTTTTTTTTTTTCTAAATATTCCAGTCGAATACTCTTTTGAAATATCCAATATCAAAAATTGCAGTGCGCTGACTGTAAAAGAAAAAAATAAATTAGTTTAAAATATCCATATACTTACAAGCTTCTGCTAAAATATCCTTTATAAATTTTAATATATATATTCACCAAAAATCGCAGAAGAATTAAGGGTCAAATTATGAATCTAAGCAAAATTGAAATCATCAGATAAAGACTGAATTACTATAGCCCAAGAGTTATATGCTCAGTAAATACAAGTGGTTTGAATTGGTTTTTTTTGGCTAAATGCTGTAAAGAATGTTATTTCTCGAGTTCACGCTTAAAGTAAAGGATTTCATTCAATTTTCACGTGCCAGTATATACAGCCTCGGTTTTCCCACTCTCACAACGACATTAGAATTGAAGGAGTCAGAAAGAAATTTAAATAAACATCTAGCGTTTAGATACCGTCCCAATAAATACAATCGAAAATGTCTTTTTACAATACTTTCACTTACCTCTATATGAAATATAGACTAGGGTAAGTATTGCGTTTGTGAAAATTTTCGAATTCCAGTTTTCAACTCAAATACACGTTTTAGTGTCACCTGAGTCCAAATAACCATGTCCCGCAAAAAGGTTTGTGTGTGGTAACTCTCGGACAAAAATGAAAAGTCTTATGAAACTGAAATATTATATTTAAGACACAAGCCGGGATGTTACAGAAACTTTTTCATCATCAGCAAATCAGAAGAGCAACTTCATACCATGCATTTGCACCTTTTTACTATTTTCTCAAAAACGGCTCTAACGATTTGTATTAAACTCGCAATATCGATGTAAAATTTGATTGGCTTTAATATCATGTAAGTTTCATTCTGATTGAAATAGTCTGATGGGGCTTAAATGTTTTTTTTTTCCTGCTGTTTCATATTTAAGACAAATATACGCCCGAGACGTTACATAACCTTTTTCATCAAAATGAGCTCATCAGAAGAAACAATTTGCACCTTTATTCAATTTTCTCGAAAATGGTTCCGACGATTTTGATTAAACTCGCTTAATAAGTTAGTAAAATTTAATATGCTTTGATATCGTTTAGGTTTCATTCGGATTAAAATGGTCTGACAGGGCTTAAATGCCGATATTTTACATTTTTCCTGTAAAGTACCTTTAATTTTGTAGAATTTATAAAAATAGATATATACTTTTGTTACCATCGATGAAAAATGCATAAATATATAAGTTGAACTAATTCGATATCTAACTAAAGGAGAAAACTAAAAAAAATGTTTTTTTAATGCAATTTTTTTATTTTGAACATAGCAACAGTAATACACACGTATAATATAACGTTGGAAAGCTAAAGCTTTTAGAATAAATATTATCTAATGCACAAACTTGTGAAAGTTAATAAAGAGTGATTAAAAGCCGATAAAAATGATTATTTTAGATAATAATATAATAGATTTTTTAATAATACTCATGTTTCTATAGAAATTCAATTTTATTAATTTTTAAATAGTTTCACGTATTTTTATCTTTAACTGTATTCGAAAATTCTTTCATCGATTTTAAAAATGGAGGTAAGTGATAGTCGTGTGTTGCCCACACCAGATTTTTTATTAATTACAAAGCTACTTTATTGAGTATTCACCGTTTTATTAATAACTTAGAACTTGACTTTGAAAATGTTCCCCTTGAAGCTATCTCATCCTGAGATATAGTCTACTCTGGAAGACTTTCTGAACCATCCACTGAGAGCACCTTACCGATGATGCGATGGGTATCATCAGATGAGGTCTGCCCATATCAGCTCATGTTACTTATCTCAAGATTGATGCAGTCACTTCTTCATTACTTTTTCTTAGGTTTTGCAAGACATTCCATAGTTGATAACCTTGTAACTTACAGAAAATATCGGACCAGATGACAAAGGGATTATAATGGTATAATATATATATTCGGGTTGTCCTTATCGATACGTTTGAAAAAATAAAATAACATAAGTAAATGGATGGAAAATGTTACTTCCACTTAGCGTTATATGAAATATATAGTAAGGTAACGTATTGTGAACTTAAAAATTTTCGAATTCAAGTTTTTAAAAACGGGAATACACGTTTTTGGGTCCCTTGAGTCGAAATAACCAAGAAAAGGTCTGTGTGTGAAGCTTAAATTTCATATTTATGACAAAACCTTTTTTTCATAAAAATCGGCTTTATTTTATTAACTTTTTACGACTTCGATGTAAAATTTAATGGATTAAATGTTATTTAGATTTCATTAAGATTACCATAGTTTGACAGCACGAAATGCCAATATTTTTAATTTTCTTCCTTAAAAGAACCTTAAAGATTTTAGTTTGGGAAAAAAAAATTAAATATATTATCTTATTAGCCTTGATAAAAACGGCAAAATATACATGTTAAAAGAACTTAATAACCAACTAAAGAAAAAAATCTGGTGCGGGCAACACACGACTTTCACACCTCCATTTTATAAATCGATTAAAAAATTTTCAAATACAGTTAGAGATACAAATTATTAAAACTATTAAGGAATTAATTAAATGAAATTTCTATGGAGACATGTGTTATATTAAAAAATCTATTATATTATTATCTAAAATAATGAGTTAGTTTTATCGGCTTTTCATCACTCTTTATTAACATTTACAAGCTTGTGTAGAAGATAATTTTTTTTCTAAAACCATTAAATTTTCAACGGCATATTACTGCTCTTATGTTCAAAAACAAAAAATTGCATTAAAATTATTTTTTTTCAGTTTCTCCTTTATTTGTTTTTTAAATTCGCACAATTTGCATACTTAGCTGTTATTTATCAGTGCTGACAAGATAACTTGGTTATTTTTATAGAATCTACAAAATTAAAGGTACTTTAGAGGAAGACAATTTAAAATATCGGCATTTAAGCCCTGTCACACTATATTGATAAGAATGAAAACTATATGATATTAATTTAATGCCTATTACATTTTACATCGATATAGCGGGTTTAATCAAAATCGTCGGAGCGGTTTTTAAGAAAATCGAAAAAAGGTGCAAAATGCATGGTATAAAGTGGCTCTTCTGGTAATCTCATTTTGATGAAAAAGTTTTTGTAACGTCTCGGGCATATATTTGTCTTAAATATTAAATTTCAGTTTCATAGGACTTTTCTTTTCCGGCAGGGAGTTACCACACAAACACACAGACCTTTTTGCAGGATTTGGTTATTTGGACTCAAGGAACCCTAAAATGTGTATTTCCGTTGAAAACTAGAATTCGAAAATTTTCACGATCGCAATACTTTCCCTTACTGTATATAGTAAGTGAAAGTAAAAATAAACATATATATATTATATATATATATATATATATATATATATATATATATATATATATATATATGTATTCTTGTATTTAGAGATGTATTCTTGTATTTAGAGAAACTCTAAACACAAGAAAAATATCAATAAAAATGAATTTTAATGTATACTAGGAATGTATCACTAGCCAACATAATTTATTTAAACAGACAAAAAACAAAAACACAAAAAAACAATACTTCCCCTTACTATATATAGTAAGTGAAAGTAAAAAAAGGAACAATTTTTTATTTTTTATTTAATGAAACATTGAACACTTAATTATAATGTTTTATCATAACTGTGTGTGTAAATTAGGTATGTGAAGAAAAAAAGAAGAAAAGAAAAAAGTCAAAAACGAAGAAAATTCAGTCATAGCACTGAATCATTTAAATATAAAATTTATGAATAAAAAGAATAAAATTTATATAATCTTAATTTTGAAATATTTTTTATTATACATTATATATATATATTTTACATAGCAGTTATTTACTGTTTCAGATAAACAGGGAAGAACTGTGCGAGAGTACGGACGATGTGCCACTAGCAGTCCTAGCCTTGTATCAGAGGAGTAGGTTCTTTTCAGCCTAAGTGTCATATAGAAGAATTACTGATGTCTCTTCCGATTAAAAATATCGCCACAAAAAGATTTATCACTGGACAAGCAACGTCAAAACGAATCATAATTTCAAATATTCCCAGGATTATTCCATATATTTTATCATATTTGTGCTGATAAGAAAACTAATGTTCTAATTAAATAAAAATAATAAAAACATTATCAATAAAAATATGTTTATCCCAATAATATCGCTGCAAATTTTACTGTATGTTTTACTGTACTTTATTTTACTGCAAGTTTACTGCATCCTTACAACTAACTTCTCCCATTAAATACTTCACATTTATTAAGCAAGAGGCGTTATCTAGGGGACAGAGCACTAATAAACTGTTCTCCGGGTTCGAACCCCGGCTGAGGAATAATTATTTATTCTGCCACTTTAGCCGTGACCCCAAGTAGGCCGAACACCCATCCTCTATAAAGTGAGTACCTCTATAGTAGTCGGTGGCTGAGTGTGATTTCGGCCTAATCATTGTACAGGGCTAGAACCAGTACAGAATTTCTTTTCCAATTTCTTCATTGACTTATGATAATTTACTATTCTAATATTTATACAGCACTAGCTGACGCGTCACACGTTTCCTTTCTCAACTTTTATATTTATTTATTTCTTTCAACTTTTATAAAAACCTTCTTGAGACTGTTATAAACACAACAAAAAAAGAATTGGAGAAATCTGTCGAGCCGTCCACGTATGATTCCATGGCTAAGGAAAAAATGAATTAATTTTAATATATATATTTATAACTGGCTATCAAAATAAATAATTAGGATTAACACTTCTTATTTCAAATAGTTATTTACTCATTCAGAGATATTTTTTCGAAAAAGCATAAATATACATCAAATTTTCTTTTCGCCATTATTGGGACTGTTCCTAAAGAAGCTCCTTGGTACGTTAATAATATTATTGTTAAAAAGTGGGTACCAAAAGATTAAGGGGAAAAGTCTGGTGGCCTAGCGTGATTTAGGCCTAATCACCTCCTTGCACGACTATAGGCCTTCAAATAACAATTTTAAAATCGTACTGAGCCTAAAAAACGTCGTGGGTTGTGGAGGCACAGTTTTTTATTTATTTTTTTTAGTTAGTAAAAGGGCTAAATTATAATTTTATGGCCGTGAAAATGTTTCGTGAAAAAAATAACTAGCCGCAATACTTCAAGGTGCAATTTTAACTTGGATTTTCTTAAAACTTTTAAAACTGAGAATATTTGGTCAGTCCATCCTAGCTAATTCGAACTAGCCTCATTAATTAAATTGATATTTTAGGTATCAATAATTTTTGTTTCAGTGTTTGAGGTTTAATAGAAATTTAAAAAAAAAAAAAATCTGGTGCGGGCAACACGCACCTCTGGTAATCTCCTTTTCATAAAAAAAGGTTTTGTAACGTCTCGGGCGTATATTTGTCTTAAATATGAAATTTCAGTTTCATGGGACTTACCCTTCCCGTCCGGGATTAACCACACACACACACACACACACACAGACCTTTTTGCGGGACGGGTTGTTTGGAGTCAGGGATCCTAAAATGTGTATTTCCGTTCAAAACTGGAATTCGAAAATGTTCACGATCGCAAAACTTTCCTTTACTATATATAGTAAGTGAAAGTAAAACCTTCAAAGATCCAGAAACCAAAGGGCGGAATGTTTTTTACACCTACTTGTAAAGGGCATATCATGCTATTAAATAAAAAAAAGAATTGTTCATGTATTTTCATTTGGACAAGAGTTGTTGTTGGTCATTAAAACGTTGTTGTTGTTTTTTTCTTCTATATGCATATACTAATGAAATATTTACAATTAAAAAAAATTGTTAGATTAAGTTTCGACGAAATAAAAAAACCGAAACCGCTAAGCCTAGTTAGATTATAAAAACATTAAGAAACATAATTTAGTTGAAAGGATTAAGGAATGACTTTTTTCTTCTCCTTCTTTTTGGCGAGGCTCACTAATGACACTCGAGACCAGAATGAGACAGAGGATCCGACGGACTGAGAACAATAGCAGGACACTGGCACTTAATGAAGACCCCAATTAAGGGACTTAGCGTGAGGGGTCCCCACCAATATCCACTCCCCTGCTTCGTTACCGACCATTTACTGATTTCGATTTGAATTCAGCTGTCAAATAGACTTAGGACCGCCCGCCCAACTTGCTATCCAATAAGCCGGGGGTAGTCAGTCATTATCTTAGAAACGGCTTTATTTGTTATTTAGCAAGAGTGATTGGATCTTTCCTTCTTGGATAGCTCTACAACATATGATCGAAACAAAGAAAAGGTATATTAAACTCGCTGATCCGGCAAAGAGTTGTTCTGCCTTATAAATTATTTCTAGTAGATATTTTGGTTGTTAACTAGAAAATAAAGAATGTATTGTAATTGTGTGTGGTTCGGGCCCGAAGGTTCGATTACGATACCACCAAATACTGTTTACATAGGATCGTCCAATGTTCACCGTTCAAGCCTAAACCCCCCAAGATCAGCCTTAACGCAATCCTCCCATCGACGCTTCGGCCTACCTTTCGGACGTCAAGGAGTCAATTCAGCGAGTACCAACTTTCTCGGAATTCGTTCCTCACCGAACCCAACAACTTTACTCGCCCCTTTCAGCCTCCGCGATGCTATCAACTCAATTATATTCTCGGGGTACAAGCTCTGCAATTTCGCGTTGTGCAACCTTCTAAACTCCCCAGTGTACTCATCTCTCTTCGGACAAAATATTTTACACAGTACCTCATTTACGAAAACCTTAAGCCGCTGTCCATCCTTCAAAGTAAGCGGCTACCTTTCACTTCCGTAAAGGACCGTCGGAAGAATAATAGTTTTATAAATTCTAACCTTTATGTTTTTAGACAAAATCCGCGAGCTAAGTAATTTAGCAACTAAACAATATCACATAAAAATTGGACCTATATAACATAAAAATTGGAAGAATTTCATTACCATCTAAAGAAAAAAAAAGTTAAGAGCGTTTTTTGCACATAAGAACAGTAATATTGATGTATAATATACCGTTAGAAACCTAAACATTGAAAAAAAAAAATTATCTTACATACAAATTTGTAAAAGATAATGTGAAGTGATGAATAGGACTTAAACTTATTACTGATTATTATACATAAAAATTATATATTTTTTTTCATTTGTTTCTATCGAAATTTTTTAACAGTTCTTAAATTGATTTAAACAGCCGAATAAGTGCAATTCGTGTATTTCCCGTATCAGATTTTTGTTAGTACAGTTCTATTTATTATTTGGAATACAATTATTTAAATACCGTTCATACAAAAATACTCAACCCGTGATTTAAAAATGCGAGGGTAGGCGAAGGAAGGTGAAAATTTGGGGTTATAAGTATTTTTGTTCTGTCAAATAAAAAAAAATAAACAATTTTCGTTGAAAAAAAAATGTCTGTATAAGGACATCGCAATCACCTAGTGGTATGTAATATATTTTATGAACGATTATCAATTAAACAGACAACAGTATAAATTAAAAAATTCATAAAAAAATTGGTTGAGCCGTTTCTGAGGAGTACGGCCACAAACACCGGGACACCAGATTTTTACATATTAGATTTAAAACATGTAACGTTTAGGGCATTATTGACTAATCTAATAAATACATAACAGACATTAAAAGTAAAGATGGGCTAATAGTAATTTTTTGTCTTGTAGATTAACTTTTTTCTGGATTAAAAAACTGCATTGCTGCTACTTCTTTGTTGCTGATTTGATATGTTGTACTTTTGTAAACATCAAGAAGAAATATATCTTTTCACTTATGGTAGTCAAAATAAAAAAAAACAGTTATTTGGAAATTATCAAATTATTAGACTGCTGAATCAGGACTTCCTGCAATCAACGGATAGATGCAATGAAATTAAAACAATCAACGGGTACTGTTATAATAGGATACTGTTTAATCCCTATTTAAAATTCCATATTTAATTCATTAAAAAAATTATTCTTTTAGTGATATAAATGATTAGTTAGTGTCAAGAGATTGTTTTTTATTCTGTCCAATCTTTACCACTGAGGTCTGCTAACCGGAAAATGGATTTCATGAATTCCCCCCGTTCAGTGTTTCAAGAGACCAAGTTGTACTCTTTAATTTATCTCAAATTTTAATAAAGTTTAAGTCTAATTTTCAGTACACTTGATAAAAGTACTTAGACATACTTACTAGTTCCAATTAAACATTAATACCGCAATTAAAACGTTTTATAGAAACGAACAAAAAAAAAAATATTGGCGCTTGATATCCAATTACTTATCATATTATTTAGTTGCAACGTTAGAGCTGTTGTGAATTCTTGGTTTACGATTAATTTTTCGATAAGCGTTAAAATTTACAATGCACGTATTTCATAGCATTAATTATAAAAAGAAAAAAAAAATGTCAAAAGGCTTAAGTAAGTAACTCCCAAGATTTATTTGATGGTTAATGTTGCCTAATAGTTATTTTTTATAAACGTTGAATATACATACAGTAATGGAGCCCGTGGCTGAGTGCTAGTTTCTCATGCTAAAGGTCGTAAGTTCGAATCCCAGTCCCAGCGGAATTTTTTCAAAATTCTCCCCCCCCCCCCCGGTATGTGAGACCCGACAGCCTACTGGTGACGTCGGGGGTCATGACCCTACCCCATAAACCTTCATCGAGAAACGTGAGTGTATTCTCTCAGCAGAATACACCACGAGGCCAAGAGCTAACACGGCATGTCGCGCCGGCGGAAAAAAAAATACATATATTGAGGATGTATAGTCGACTGTAGAAACTATTATAGGTGAAATAGTCAGGAATCAGTCAATTTTTGAAAAGTTTTTTAATTTTGCCAACGTTTCGGCCCAAGCTTGTGAGCCATCATCAGGCATTACTGAGCCATGTCCAAGCATAAACTCTTTTTCAGTTTTCAGACCAACAAAGCATATTAGATACAGAACCTGTCAATAAAGCCCTAATAGTTCATAAATCTAGCGTTTTTTTCTTTGTGATTTAAAAAAAAAAAATTGTTATCAGTTATATATGACCCATTTTGGAATTTGATCATTATCAAAAGTTGAAGGACGACCCGAGATCTTTGCGTCTTCCAAGTAAAAATTTTCGGTTCTGAACAGAGCAAACCACTTACGGACGGTGCTTTCTCCGAAGGAATCATTGCCATACACACAGCACATTTTTTTGACCGCCTGTGCAGCGGATTTTCCTCTTCAGGAATAAAAAAATCATCAAATGACGAAAATGATTTTTTTTTTCTTTTCCGTTATAAGCATGCAAAATACCACTTAAAGGTAAGGAATCTCGGTTACAACTGATGCATTATAGCACCTTAACAAATCCTGTTTTATAATATGTAAACATTGCCAATAGATCATTTACATACTGTCAACTAACTCAGAGAAAAAAGTAAATACTATAATTTAAACGTATACCTCATATTTGTGGAATTTTCATTTGACAGTATATATCATAGAAGCATTATAACAACTCTCAAGTCAATAGGTATCGAGGAAAAATATATTTCTATAACAAAGCAATTGTATACTGATAACATTTATAACTAGCGAGAAAAAAGGC
This sequence comes from Piezodorus guildinii, assembly GCA_023052935.1. Taxonomy (NCBI): domain Eukaryota; kingdom Metazoa; phylum Arthropoda; class Insecta; order Hemiptera; family Pentatomidae; genus Piezodorus; species Piezodorus guildinii. Next base: position 211,522,936 of record CM041292.1, on the reverse strand, counting down.
AAGGAGTTTCCAATCAAGAGGGGAGTCAGGCAAGGTGATGCACTATCACCACAGCTGTTCAGTATAGCACTGGAACTTATTCTAAAGGATATGAAATAATGATGGAGTTTTGTTGACCGTAGAGAAATTAGATGAGGAAGATGGTTGGGGGTGCGGTCATAAATTAAAAACACACAATTAAAAATAAGCGTTATTTTAATTATGTGCCGACGTTTCGGCCTACAATGTGGGCCTTCATCAGGGCTAAAAGAAACAAGATAACAACCAATGTAATTATAGACTTAATAATGTGTTAGGTATATAATAATAATATGACAGTAATAAATTATGGGAACATAAATAATATTAAATGTAAAATGATAATAAGATGACAATTATAAATTATGGAAATAAGGTGACAATTATAAAGTATGGAAATAAACAAAATTAAGATGATAGTTATAAAGTATGGAAGTAGACATAATTGAGATGATAATATTGTAATGAGAATATATAAATAGAGACTAAGTAAATGAAAAAAAAAATGATAAAGGAAAAATATGTGAACAATTAAAATTTTAAATATTAACAATTTTGAGTTGATATATGACGGTAATATATTTTTTTTTTTTTTTTTTATTTTATTGAGATGTATTACAATTTGTTTCTATATGAACATTAGTAATAGTGATATATGATCCCATTCACACGATATATACAATGATAAAGTCAAACAAATAAAATATAATATATATACAAAATAAGAAAACAAACAACAACCTATAACTGAGATAAATACAAATAAATGATATATATAGAATTAAATAATAATAAATATAAAAACAAAACAAAACAAAACATTAACCTATAATTGAGATAAATAAAAGTTTGCAGATAAACAAACATCATTCAAACAAACATAATATATATATATATATATATATATATATATGACGGTAATATATTAAAAACATAGTTAAGAGTATAGGTAATATATAAAAAAATATAGTCATTACAAAAGAGAAACAGTATGAATAAAAAATAATAATTTAAATTTTAAAATAATGTAATATTAAACTAATAATTATATGTCAGGATATGTAACGGAGAAAGATATGAGTATGGAAAGGGGGAGAAAGAAATGGGCGATGAAAAAAGACCCTTATCAATAAGAAAAAATACTTACGTGACGACGTGAAAGCGTTGCCTACAGAAGTGATGTTTCCCAGTTTAAAAAACGCTCATTGCGTGGAACGGAAAATATGAGAACTAGAATGTCCGTTAGGAAAATTCCAAGAAGCTAAGTTATGTTTACTGATTCGATTGTTAAAAAATAGCCAAAAGTCATTACTTGAGAGTACTTGAGTTATTACTTATGAGTATTTGATAAAATTGTAAGAAATAGTGACGAGGTAAAGATTAAAAGATTTTAAGTAATAACGGATGACGATGATAAATGATGAATGATGATAAGGTAATAACGAATGACGATAAGGAGCTGTCGAAGGAAATGATAAATAAACAGTAATCTAGTAGGTAAACAAATAAATAAATAAAAAAGGGGGAGTACGAAAATTAAATAAATATATAAATAAAAAAAATTGATAATAAATAAATAAAATAAAATTATGAAGAGATGATCAGATGGTTGTTTAAAAAATGAGCTAGGGATGCTTTATTAAATTTAATATTTGGGAATAAGCTAGTGACAAGTTATGTTTGTCAGTCTTTTGATTAACAGGAAGGGGTTCTAGTTGTAAAGGATATGAAATGGGATAAATATGGAATAAACCGAAATGGTATTAAAATAAATGTACTAAATTTAGCAGATGATGTGCTACTGATTTCCATAGTGACAGTGTTGCAACAACTTAGGTATAGAAGTGCACAACATGGACTGTCACTGAACTTGGCAAAAACTGAAATAATCACCAGCTCCAGTGTCGCAAAAGGAAAAACAGATCTTTCTGAAATAAGTATAGTAGATGAAATGAAATATCTAGGACAAGTGATATCTTTTAAAAACAGACAGTCAACTGAAATCCAAACTAGGACAGCTATGGCTTGGCGGAAATATTGGAGCTTAGGGATGGTTATGAAGAACAATATCAGCCAGCCTCTAAAAACGTTAGCCTTCAATAGCTGTATTTTGCCTGTCCTATCTCATGGATGTCAAACATGGTGCCTCAACAAGCTTCATGAGAGAAAAATTATAACATGCCAAAGAGCAATGGAGAGGATCATGTTAGGCGTAAGGAAAAGCCAAAAGCTAAACAGTCAAACAATAAGAAAGGTTAGTGGTGTCACTGATGCAATCAGATTCGTTAAAAAGATGAAATTGCAATGGGCTGGCCATCTAATGAGGAAAAATGATGAAAACTGGGCTAAAATATTGACTGAGTGGACCCCATCGGATAGGAAAAGGAACCGAGGCAGGCAAAGAAGGTGGGTCGATAAAATCAAAAAGGCAGGAGTGCTATGGTCACGTAACAGTCTAGGACAGGGAAATTTGGAAGATGAACTTCAACTCAAGTACAGGTAGTTACCGTTAAAGACTTTAAGCTTCTGAAAAGGAAGGTCTATGTACATATATTGGGTTGAGTCACATGAAATGTCCGTTTTCAAGGTAAAGGATTTTTATTAAAAATACGATATAAAAACAAGATAATTTCATTCGAAGTATTTACATTCTTATTCTACACTTTTTTCCCAACGTGACACCAACTTTTTTATCCCCGAACTGAAAAACTCTGAGCTTTGAAGTGAAACCAAATCTGAAAACGCACTTTTCACTTGATCATCATTTTCAAAAAGTTTTCCTTTGACGAAATTGCCTAATTCCTGAACACGTAGTAATCTGTTGGAGACAAGTCGGGAGAATATGGTGGGTGCGGAAGAACTTCGTAGCGCAGTTCTTTCTATTTTTGCACGGTATGTTTTGAAACATGGGGTCTTGCTGCCGCTCAGTGAGATCATGAGGAACCCATGTATCGAGCTTTTTTAATTTCCCAATACATTTTAAATGTCTAGAAACGGTAGATGCACTAGCATGTTGTTGTGCTGAGAGTCCTTTAACTGTTTGGTAGGGGTTTCCTTCTACTGTATGTTTGAGGACATCGTTGTCTATTACGGAGTTTTCAAGTTTTCCAAGTCGGTATCCCAGCTGAAAACAGCAAACCAACGGCGAATGGTCCGTTCATTAACACTCCCTTCCCCAAACGCTTTGCAAATATTTCTAGCGGCCTCAGCTGCTAAATGGCCGAGTTTAAACTATAGTTTAAGCGATATTACTCGAAAATCGCGTGTTTCCATGTTCTTATTTAGAGGTATACTAAAAAATGAGTAATTGATTGGGAAGCTAATGTTTATAATGGAAAGGTAGAGGATTAGAAACTTTTTACTTTATACAATAATAATATGAAGAAATATTTTTTTATTGAGAATTATTACAATCTGTTTCAGAATGAACAATAGTAATACTGATATGAGACCACATTCATACAATATATACAGAAAATAATAATAATAGTCAAATTACATAAAATAGAAAATAAATAAATTCATATATATACAATAAAAAAACAAAACAAATCAAAACAACAACCTATAATTGAGATAAATAAAAAGTTAGTAAATGAATAAACATCATACAAACAATGGTAACTATATACAACTGCTAAGGGGACCCCAGATTGGGCTTTTCCCTCCACTCGTGGAGGAAAAAAGCAGAATCCAAGAGATCCCAGCGCCTCTCTCAGCCGCATCACTGGTCTTAGCCGGTAGAGGCTGAGTTAGGGCGCAATAGTCACAAACATACAGTACATGAGTGGAGGATCTGACCAGTGTCAGAAATGTTTACAGAACGTCGCGGGGCCACTGCCGTTTCGATCTTCGTGGAGTATTGTAGGGGTGGGTGGAGCTGGAAAGGGATTGAGGCAAAGGATTAGGATGATGAAGGTTCTGATAGAATTTGGAAAATTTGGATTGTACCAGGTCTAAAATAAATGGAATATTAAGGTCGTGATGTAAGGTACAGTTGGAAACATAATAGGGAGCATTAATTTTATATATGTAAACATTCGGAAAGGGGAGCCCGTGGCTGAGTGGCTAGCGCGCTAGTCTCTCATGCTACAGGTTCTGAGTTCGAATCCAAGTCCCGGCGGGACTTTTATAAGGATTTAAAAAAATGTGGATTCACTCGCAGCCTCTCCCCCGGGTATGTGAGACCCGTCAGCCAAAGGGTGGCCACTCACAAAGTTAGTCGTAGGGAGTGATGACCCTACACTAAAAAAAAATTGCATCGTGAAACATGAGTGTAAACTCGCAGGAGTTAACACCGCGAGGCCCAGGGTCTACACGGCCTGTCGCGCCACTGGAAGAAACATTCGGAAAAAAACAGAGACCTGCAAAATCCTTTATGTAAAGCAAGAAGAATAAAAATGTATTTTAAATGTTTATATGTATATTAATAAAGACTATTATTATTATTAAACATTATTGCCCAAGTAAACATGATGTTATAAACACAGAGAGGATTTAATTGAAAAACTCGACGAACTTATTATCCAACCCAATGTCGTCCATAATATAGCTTATAATGTTATATAATACAAAATATTCTCCAGAGCTAGATCGTGTCAAAATTAGGGTAAAAACGTGATGTTTGTAAAATATAATAGCCATAGACCCCCAGCTAAAAGCCATATGCATGACTATAATTTTTTAGATATATACAATTCGCATTGTTTCAACAGATAAAAATTTGCTTGACATCCGGTAGTTGAAAAGCCTCCCTCCATTCAAATTCACTCCTAGGAAGAAACGAGAATAGTGTTAGGAGAGTGGGTTTAAAGAAGCTTATAAGTTTATTGCAGAGCGACCATTAAAGTGGTCTTACAGGACCCCATAGCACATATTGTGCCCCGCTTTTATATCGAGCAGCTACTTGTTGCATCGTCCCTCTAGGCCAATGGGAATCACTCTGGCAAAAACTGTCAGTAATAATATTACAGCAAATATGCATTATGGAGCACTTACCATCAATATTTTATATTATAAATTATAAATGAATAACCCAAACACTTATTTGACAATAATAACTCTGAATTGGGTCTTGAATGAACGACTAATCAATGGCACTATCCTATACCAACTATCCTCTAGCCTTCAACTGGTGAGCGTTGAATCTAAAGATTGAGGCTGGACACTTAGCACATCATTTGCTAATATAATAAAATATTCTTTTCTCAAGCAGACTCAATACAATAAGTGGTTTGTAAAATAGTAGAAGTCGGCATATCATGTAAATTTATTCATATCATCCAGCAGTCTAAAAATCTAAAGTATCTTGTTATACTATTTTCACAATACTACAACACATTGGGTAGTAAAAAAAAGTTCGTAGAGTTTTTAAAAATTATAATTTAATCCTCTCATGTGTTTATAAATGTTTACTTGATCAATAATGTTTGCACATTCAAAAAAAAGATTAGAGCTTTTATGCATTTATCAGTTTCAACCGAGATTCCTTATCTTTAAGTGGTATTTTGCTTGCTCGAAATGGAAGAGAAAAAAATTAATTTTTGTAGTTTAATAACTTTTTATTTCGAAAGTTAGCACCTCTACACAGACGGTTGGCAATGATGCCTTAGGAGAAAGCGGTTAAATAATATAAATTGTAAAAAATACAACATAAAATAAAACAGAATAAAATGAAGTAAGGATATTAGTCATAACCGTGAATGCATTTATAGTTGTAAAAAGGTCGGGGATTAAGGAGTAGAACAGAGCTAATCCTAAAAATAATTTCAAAGTCGTTGGTATCAGTCAAAAATTGAAGCAATAGATATGTAAATAGATATCATGAATTTATACTGAGGTTTCCAAAAAACTAAAATAAAATGTAAGCAGCTAAAACATATAGGAAACAATTATTATACATTAAATTTCGTGAAATTACTTTCACAAATTGTAGGAAAGATAGAGGATAGATTTTACACATCAAAAATTAATTGGTTAAGTATCATTGGAGTATTAGGGAGCGGCGTGGTCTAGTGGATAGAGCACTAGTCTGCTGTGCTCCGGGTCCTGGGTTCGAATCCCGGCTGTGGCAGAAATATTATTTATTCTGTTAATTTAGTCGAGGGGCGACCCTAGGGTATGGAGACCCTCCTGGGGCAGACCCAGCCTCTATAAAGTGGGTACCCAAATTAATTGGGGAAAAACCTGGCGGCTTAGCGTGATAAGGCTAATCACCTCATTGCACTGCCGTTGGCCTAGAAACAGTACGAATCTCGATATGTACTGAGCCCAAGACCCTTCATGGGTTGTAGTGGTACAGGTTTTTATTATTGGAGTAATATAACTGCTTTTTCTTTCTTTTTTTGGATTTTTGATTACTTAATGAATTCACTTATTCATGAACACATTTGATCGTTATTTAAAAGATAAGTTTGTTGCCTACACTGCTCTATTTTGTGATTAGTATGTCTAAAGTATCCAAGATGTTTAGTCTGTATAGCAAGCATAATATACATAAGATTATTTGATAATAATAAATTAATAACTTGCAGCGTTTTCAATGATAGAATACCATATAAACATAAACACATCTAAAGTAAATATTTGTAAGGAGAGAGTGTGTGTGAGATATGAGAAGATGATTGGAGCTGACAAGTTGTCTATATCGACAGTATAGATGTCCCCTCCTTCCTTCCTTCCAGCCTCTTTCATTTACGACCACACGAGGTTTTTATACACATTCCAAGGATTTTTTTTTTTTTTTCTCCCTTCAGTAGCTTTCTTACATTTTAAACTGTACTCAGATTCGAATCAAGGGAACATTTGTTTTATCTTGGAAGGTTCGTTGTGCTACTTGGAACTTCCACTTGTTACCAGCTTAAGCTGCGTCTCTATCTCTCTATATAAAATTATACATCGATTCTTGGTACCCGCAAACTTCTTGTAAACCACTGGATGGATTTTAATACGGCTTTTATTATCATTCTGAAGGTTTATTATTAAAATACATGGGAAAAGGGGAGCGGCGTGGTCTAGTGGATAGAGCGCTAGTCTGCTGTGCTCCGGGTCCTGGGTTCGGAATATCATTTATTCTGTTATTTCAGCCGGGAGGGAGGGGGGCGATTCTGGGGTATGGAGTCCCTCCTGGGGCACACCCAGCCTCAATAAAATGGGTACCCGAAAATGGGGTAAAAAACCTGGCACAGCCGTTTGCCTAGAAACAGTTTGAATCTCTACATGTACTGAGCCCAAAACTCTTCATGGGTTGTAGTGGTACAGGTTTTTTTATTTCTTGGTTCCCGTCAACTCCTTGTAAACCGCTGGATGGATTTGGATATGGTTATTACTACCATTCATGGCATTCTTACCTGAAGGTTTATAGGTAAAATAAATAGTAATTTAGCTTTTCTTTACACGGGAAAGATAAATGTTCTGCAACTAAGCCATAAAGAAAATATTACTGAAATATAAATATTTATACAGACTTATGATAAACTGATGGCAAGCGGAAGATTTTAGAAACGTTAATATGTTTAAAAAGAAATCGTACAAGTTAATATAAAGATTTAAATAGACCATATACTCATGAGCATATGGTATTCTTAAAGAGGGAGGTTTTGTTCAATGTTGCCACCGTAGTACAATATCGTATAAATTGTGACTAATATTTTAAAATAAATGTTATGTTGTTATCTCTTATATATATATATATATATATATATATATATATAATATATATATATATATATTATTATAAAAGGTGGCCACATAAAATGATAAAGTACTCCCCGCAGAAGAGCGAAGACGAGGAAGACCCCGCAAAACGTTGGATAGAGAGTGTGAGGGAGGACATGGCGGCCAGAGGCTTGACGGAGGAGGACTGCAGGGACAGGGAGCACTGGCCTTCGGAAATACTAAGTTTCGGGATGTGACACAAATTGCAGTACCCGAGGAAAAAAAAAAAAAAAAAAAAAAAAACAATTATATATATATATATATATATATATATATATATATATATATATATATATTATATATATATATATAATAATAATAATAATAATAGGCTTACCGAACCCGAAGGTTCGATGCCGATACCACCGAACTTCGCCTGCACAGACTCGTCCAATGTTCACCGGTCAAGCCCAAGCCCCTGAAATCAGCCTTAATGCAATCCTCCCATTGACGCTTCGGCCTACCTTTCGGTCCGTTCCTCACTGAGCCCAACAACTTTACGCGCCCATTTGAGTCTCATCGATGCTATCAACTCAATTATATTCACGAGTACAAACCCCGCAATTCCGCATTGTGCAGCCTTCTAAGCTCCCCGGTAGCCTCATCTCTCTTCTGACTAAATATTTTGAGCAGTACCTTATTTTCGAAAACCTTAATCTGTTGTTCATCCTTCAAAGTAAGCGGCCACGTTTCACATCCGTAAAGAACCGTCGGAAGAATCAATAGTTATGAATTCTAAGCTTGGAATTCTTAGTTGGAATTTATAAAATTTTAAATGTGATTTACCCTACTAAAACAACCAGGATTATTTGCACAGACTCCTTATCGGCTCTGCTTAGCTTGAAGCACCTTTTCTCTACCGACTCTCTTATTCAAAATATTCTATTATCATTGCAGTCCACAATAGTTTCCAATAATTCAGTTTTTTTCGTCTGGGTACCGAGCCACTGCGGTATAGTTGGCAATGAACTCGCAGATCGTGCAGCCAAAGAAGCAATAACAGATGGCATTCCCTTTACTGGGGTGCCTGTTGGCGACTATGTTTCTATCATCAAGCAGCGGTTTCGGTCAAAGTAGGACAGATTTGGCATGACACTACTGACAACAAATTAAGAGAAATAAGAAGGGACATCTCCCATTGGCATTCGTCCCTACGACAAAAGCGAAGGGAAGAGGTTATCCTGGCGCGCCTGTGTATTGGACACACTCGACTAACTTACGGACATCTCATGGCACGGGAACCTTCTACGGACTGCCCAACATGCCGTTGCTCAATCTCTGTTAAACACATTTTGACATTTTGAGTGTAGGGCTTATGATAATCACAGAGCACATATTGCAATTGACACTGACTTACCAACCGTTTTACAAGACAACATACAGACAACTGCAAAACTTTTTGAATTTCTACGACAGACCGACTTGTACAATAGACTATAATATTTAATCTGTTTATCATAGTGATGTAAGGCGAAAATGACCCAAGTGGTTTACGCCTACGAAAAAAAAAAAAAAAATATTCTAAGCTTTAAGTTTTTAGATAAAAGCCGCGAAATAAGTAATTTAGCAACTGAATAATAACACGCATCTCCCGCCTTTAACCGGGACTTTATTTCTTCCTGGATTTAATTTTTTCTTGTTATCATTGAACCTAAATACTTGAATATCTCTACGTGTTCAAAAGTATGCCCTGAAATATTAATATCATCAAGATCGCCACCATTTTTGCTACTAATCATATATATATATATATATATATATATATATATATATATATATATATATATATCACATCCGAATGTAGGTAAAGTGAATGACGAACCCTTGAAGAGATAGCAACAGTCGAGGAGAGTAGTCAAGTGGCCCTAACCAAACCCAATACAGGGAGGATAGACCCCTTAAGTCCTCCGCCCTATACATATGCAAATAAAGATCCTTGGGAGGTCCTGAGGTTCTGGTAGGCAGGATCCGATCCCATTGGCTGTTTACCCCGAGCAAGTGCTGCCATCTCTATTACCTGGTCAACATTGAAAAAGGATTCTTGATCGGAATGGTTTACATATGTAACAGGTACAAAAACCTTGTCGCTGGATTGAATACGGGTTTGTTGGAAAATTATGTTTAAACAGTTTCTAAGGATGGCGGTTTGCGAAAGAGCACTTTTAAAGGAAGAAATATATGCATAAGAAAACTTATGTCATACACTAGTGATCCGCAATTTAAATATGTTGCGTCATTTATTTTTAAAAGAGTTCAGTTTAACTAATTTATCGTAACTATTCATTATTATAAATGATCAACAGCAGAAATTAGAAACATTAATTAGTCAAAAAACAAAATCGATCCAGTTGTTTTTATTTTTCTGTTAAACGGTTGCTCTAACAATGAAATTATTTACAATGAAACCAACGCTAAGAGATTACACCACTATTTAATATAATTATTTCTAAAATACCTTCAGAAGCTATATAGCATCATGATTGAACAGGGGATACCTAAAAAGTTAGTAAACCTAGTAGAGATGTGTTTGTCGGAAACATTTCATAAAGTTAGAATCGGTCATAATTACTCCGAGAGATTTGAGGTGCGATCGGGTTTGAAACAGGGTGACTCCCTTTCACCTGTTTTGTTTGATATAGCCTTAGAATATGTTATAGAAAAGGTGATGTGTACCGAGAAAGGCTTAAATATGGGTGACAAGATTCCGGTTTTGGGGTATGCCGATGATTTGGTACTGCTAGGTGAAGACACGGAAACCATACAACTAAATACAAGTGTGTTAATATAAACCGGTAAACTTATAGGTCTCGAATTTCATACCGATAAGACGAAATATATGATTAGTTGCAGAAATGGTGGCGATCTTGATGATATTAATATTTCAGGTCATACTTTTGAACACGTAGAGAAATTCAAGTATTTAGGTTCAATGATAACAAGAAAAAATGAAATCCAAGAAGAAATAAAGTCCCGGTTAAAGGTGGGAAATGCGTGTTATTATTCAGTTGCTAAGCCACTTAGCTCACGGCTTTTATTAAAAACTTGACCTCGGGGGCTTGAGCTTGACCGGTGAACATTGGACGAGTCTGTGCAGGCGAAGTTTGGTGGTATCGGCATCGAACCTTCGGGTTCGGTAAGCCTATTATTATTATTATTATTTCTAAAATAATTAATGTTTGGTAACTATTCAATTTGTTCCTAAAAATAAGAGTTGACTTATATAAGTTCAAATTCTTTATTATAACGTTTTCGGTGCTCGCCGTTTTAGGCTACTTCAACACTTACTAGACAAACGGTCAAACCTTCCTCTGAACTACACAAGTGTCATCTACATTACTATTATAAGACCAATCTTGACTATTAATAACTTTATTTATTTGTTTTTAGGGCAAACCCCATACAAATAGAGCTAGCTGGCACAGCACAATTAATAAATTTATCACCAGCAAATATACATTATTAATTACAATTCGAATAAATATTGAAAACAAAAACAACAAAACACATATGAAGCAATAAGCAAAAGGTGCTGCTATCTTTATGATTAAATTCCTCCAACACATACAATAATATAAATTAAATATAATAATATCAATAAATAATGTAAAAAAAATAGTACTAAAGCAAATACTAAATCCCTACAAATTACTAACAAATCCCGAAACATTTAAGAATGATTAACATTCTGAGAAGAAATATGTTAAAATCTCATTTGAAGATTTTCTGTGACAAAAATAAATAATGATTCCAGGTCTATTACGTAGGATTTCCCAAGAATTTCATAAAATCCATCAATACTCACATCATTTAATCTCGACTATTATAAAACCATCAAATTCTTCCCGCATCCAATCCTTACAATCCAAAATCCTTTGTAAAATCCTCAACGCTTCTTACTTTGTCACGAATAAACTTATCCATAAAGACCATAATGTTCCCTATGTTACTGATTCGTCCAAGCACAGGTATCAATCCATTCATGACAAACTCCATTCACACTCTAACCCACTATTTTCAATCCTTTCTACCTCTTCAATTCCTGGTAATCCTCCGATGCGCCTGAAAAGATGATGGCCCCGGGACCTTCTAGTTTAGAATATTTTTAGATTCCATCCAATTATGTATATATCCCTATCTACAGGTATATCATGTCATTGTATTATATAACTATCAAATTTACTTGATGCATTTTTTTTTTTTTGTAAATATCAATAAAATCTTGTTTTTTTTTAATAAAAACGTTTTCGGACATAAAAAAAAAAACTCCACTCTGTAGATCTATTATTTTTTAGAAGAGCGTGTCTAGAATTTCACATTTTTCGACGGAGCGTAAACATCTTATCGAACAGACTGTCGCCTAAAGCTAAGCATTAGTTTGTAATAATAGCGAACTCTTTGACAGTTACGTTATATTTTTGAGACGGTTATTTGGGCAACTACTTGAAATAGATGTGCGAAAAAATGGTCTATTTTTGAACCGAGTATTCCTGGAACGTAACGAAAAACCATCAGTCCCAGATCGCCTGGTGACACAATTCTAAAACGGTTTGTTTGTTCTCTATAGTGTACCCAAAACTGTTTGGCCATCTGTAACTTGACATAATAGTATGTCATAGGGGTGGTATAAGGAAGTACAATTATATTAAGAAAGCAGCTGTCAAGCGTGATCTTGGCGTATAATGGCTGGAATGATTTCTGTTTTAGTATTTTTACTTTCACTTACTTGGGAGTAAAAAATCCTTAGTTAAGCCGTCCTTCGGAGGGGACGTTAAAAGGTGGTCCCGAGCCTGTGCGGTGTCAGGTACTCGTTAAAGATCCCTATCCTAATAAAGCCTGGATAGGCAAAATTTAGGACTCCCACTGTAGCATCGTCCGATTAGCCATAGTAGCATAAAGTGACGTTAAATAAATAAACAAACAACTTTCAGTTACTTAAATATGGTTAAGGAAAGTTTTGGGATCGTGAAAATTATCGAATTTTAGTTTTCGACAGTTATAGTATGAGACTTACCTTATAAATAATATACAGTAATTATTAATAACTTCCTTTTCTATACCTGAGGGTGTCCCCTATAAACCTAGAAAGAACATATACCTGAACTTAGGACACAGAACCCTACACTTGGAAGCCCTTGCTTTGTGGTACCCATGCCGCCTCCTTATCCCCTCTAAAACCCCTTGCTATATATACCCTTTGCATCTCAAAACTCATTAATCTAATTGTAACATTTACTTGTGTCACACTCATAGAAGGAGACCTCGGAATGTACACTTGTAGTCACCCAAACTCCTCAGCACAGTGTATTGTAGTCAGAATATGTATTATGTTCTCATAATAAAAGCAATATTTTAATATCTTCACTGTGTGTGATTCATTAACTGACGGTAATACACGTTTCCTGAGTCCAAATGACCAAGTCCTGTGTGTGTGGTAAATCCTGCGCTAAAACTCTTCTTCTTCTTTCAAAAGCTCCTTAGTGCCTTTCAGCGTGGAGCACCAGCCTCAGTCCATCGCTTCCACTCATCCCTTTGAATGGCCATATTTTTCATTTGGGTAACTGATTTGCCTCTCTTTCTTCCGAGTCCCTCCAGGTACTGCATATACGTAGTTCTGGGTCTGCCAACCATTCTCTTTCCTATTGGTTTGGCTTCCATGAACCATTTCACGCTCCTGTCTCCTGGGAGCCTGCACACGTGCCCAAACCAGCGTAGCTGGCGTTCTTCTATTGTCTCCTTCAGTGCCACCACTTTCAATTCTTCCCTGATGACTTCGTTTCTAACACAGTCCCTTCTTGTTTTTCCAACTATCCTTCGCAGGAATCTCATTTCTGAGGCCGTCATTCTATTTATAACTTGCTTTGGGCCTGTCCAGTGCTCTGCTCCATACAGCAGGATAGGAAGGACAATTGCTTTATAAAGGACTAATTTGGTGGCATTAGTTATTTCTTTTGTTCCTATTATGTGGCTGATTTGATAGTATGCGAGGTTGGCCTTTCTAATCCGGCTATTTACTTCATGTTCTATCCTTCCATCATTGCTTACGGTTGTGCCCAAATACTCGTATGTGCAAACTCCTATAAAATTGAAATTTCATATTTGAGACAACCATACGCCCAAGATGTTACCAAAACTTTCTCATAACAATCAGCTAACCAGTATAGCCACTTTATACCATGCATTTTAAACCTTTTTACGATTTTCTCTAAAACAGCTTTTACGATTTTGATAAAACTCGCTTAAAGGATGTAAAATTTATTGGGCTCTCATTTGATGTAGGTTTCATTCTGATTTAAATAGTTTGACAGGGTTTAAATGCGACATTTTAAATTATCATCATCTAAAGTACCTTTAATGCTGTAGATTCTATAAAAATAACTATATTATCTTGTTAGCATTGATAATTAACGTCTAAATATGCAAGTTGAAGCGAAATTGAATTACAAATAAAGGAGAAATGTGCAAATATAAATTTTTTATGCAATTGTTTGTGTTTTTAAACAGAAGAACAGCAATATACATGTATAATATACCGTTGGTAAGCTAAAGATTATAGAAAATACTATTATCGTATACACAAGCTTTTAAAAGTAAATAAAGAAAAATGGAATGCCGATAAAACTAACTGATTGTTTTAAATAATAATATAATCGATTTTTTAATAAAACATATGTTTCTATAGAAATTCAATTTAATTAATTCTTTATTTGTTTAACTCATTTTTATCTCAAAAGGCGTTGATACACGGTGAGAAATAGAGTATGTGTAGGTGAGGTGAAAGCACTCTCGTGAGAGTAGAGGGTGGTGAAAGCAGCGTGAGAGTACAACTGGGCGCGTGTATACGGTGAGAGTACGCAACAGTACTCGGCAAAATGGCTGATGTGTGAACAGCTGATGGTTCAGGAAAGTTGTTAAAGAGGTTGGTCAGCTCTGTTTAGGTTACCAAGTTCTTATGTAAAGATGAATGTTCAATTGGTGTCATCTTGTTTTAGAAAGAAATGCTTTATTTATTCGGCAATGCTGCCGAAATACATCGGGTTGCTAATAAAACACAGCATACTTATCAATCACTTGGACATATTTTACATACATTTTCAATTTTTTCTTCCTTTTCTAATACAAATTTATAATATTTATAATAAGAGTAATGTCTAAAGATGTTTTCGACATTTTTACACAAATTTACGTACTAACCATTTACAAACGTCAACAACAACACAAGTGACAAGTGACGGGAACATGCACGCCACCTATGGCAGCAACATTGCTTTGTAAAGTCGCTATCAATTTTTTCTGTTTCGAATTTTAACGCAAAAAAAAAAAATTATAAATCTCAAACTATAATAAAAAATATATATAGTACAATTTTTTTAATAAATAACTATAGAATTAAAATGTAATATCCAAACAGTGAAAATATACATACTATTAGATACTGGTTTTGGATCTAGAAACACAATTAAATATATTCATATATATTTAATTGTGTTTCTATTATAAATAAACTATTTTTAGTTAAAGTTTGACCAAAATAATATAACAAATGATATTATTATTAATTATCGTTATGGAATGTAGATGAAAGTGTGATGCAGTACATCAACTATCACGACATTTACTTCCACCAACTTTCCAGCGCGCTCAACGATGTTAATATCGCCATTTCACCTCACCCACAGATACCCTATTTCTCACCGTGTATCGCCGCCTTAACTGTTTTTGAAAGTTTTTTAATCTTAAGTGAAAGTAGTGTGTTGCCTGCACCCGATTTTTGTCTTCCATATCACAACATACATATTAATTAATTCTAATAGTTAGTTACACGATTAGATAATATTTCTGTTACTATTATTTTCTACAGTTATAATTATAATTTGTAGCTCACAAGGTTAGGTTATACGGACATAGACGTCAGATTGAATTCGAATAATCAAACTGGTTTGAACGACCAAATTGTCCTACCGTGTATGTGCGTCATAATTATCTTTCTTTTTTTTTAAATTATGAAATTGAGCTTTTTCATTTTTTTACTTTCACTTACTATATATAGTAAGGGAAAGTATTGCGATCGCGAAAATTTTCGAATTCCAGAATTCAACGGAAATACACATTTTAGGGTCCCCTTAGTCCAAATAACCAAGTCCCGCAAAAAGGTCTGAGTGTGTGTGTGTGTGTGGTAACTCCCGGGCGGAAACGGTAAGTCCCATGAAACTGAAATTTCATATTTAAGACAAATATACAATAGAGACGTTACGTAGAACTTTGTTCATCAAAATGAACTTACCAGAAGAGGCACTTTATATCATGCATTTTGCACCTTTTTTCGATTTTCTCGAAAACGGTTCCGACAATTTTGATTAAACTCGCTATATCGATGTTAAATTTAATGGGCTTTAATATCATGTAGTTTTCATTCTGATTAAATTCTGACAGGACTTAAATGCCGGTATTTTAAATTTTCTTCCTCTAAAGTACCCTTAATTTTGTAGATTCAATAATAATAACTAGATTATCTTGTTAACGCTGATAAAAAACAGGTAAATATATAAATTGAATAAATTCGATACCCAACTAAAGGAGAAAACAGAAAAAAAAATGTTTAATACAATTTTTCGTTTTTGAACATAAGAGCAGTAATATACATGTACGATATACCGTTGAAAAGCTAAAGATTTTAGAAAAAAATATCATCTCATACACAAGCTTTTAAAAGTTAATGGAGAGTGATGAAAAGAAGATAAAACTAACTGATTATTTAAGATAATAATATAATAGATTTTTTAATAAAACCCATGTTTCTACATAAATTCAATTTGAATAATTCCTTAATAATTTCACGTATTTTTATATCTAACTGTATTTGAAAATTCGTGTGTTGCCTGCACCAGATTTTTTTTTTAACCTCAATGATTTTATTCACACCACTCAACTTCTTGAACAACCAGTGAATTGGACAGGGTAGGTTTTTATTGTTAGTACACCCATGTATTGTTTCGTTAAAACGTTTGTAGATGACTATGATCTGTTTGTTGACTGTTTAAATATGGAGGTCTGTATGTAAGGTAATGTTTCTGTCGCTGTGAAAGTATTTTATCAGCAAACTACCTGTTACCCGCTACTTCGTCTGCATCAATTTCTGTTATTATAAACGCTATTAAGAAGTTTTTAAAAAAATATATTTTAAAGTACTTCTGCGTAAATGATATCTTTAGGATTATTTCCTTGTTGCAGAAGAACATACTGATTTTCTCCTCAACCCGAACTTGACGTAAATCGCTTCCCACGTGTTCAAATGTTTGCCCCTGTTATTTATTAATTGTTACGAGATAAATTAAAAGCTTGCTCTAGCCCGATCGATGCCCAACGTGGGCGGACCCAGAACTAGTCGAAGACTATTAATGGCGAGCGTCGTCTCATCCACTCTTTTATACGCAGCCCCGATATGGAATAATGCTCTTGACACACTGACTTACAGGAGGCCCATGGTGTCCGTTTATCTCCGAAGCGCCCTGAGAGTGACAAGTGCGTTTCGCACAGTATCTTACGAAGCTGCATGTGCAGTGACCAGGATGCCACCCATTGAACTGCTGTCGGAGGAAAGGCAACGTACGTATAAAAGTGTTGTCCACATTCCTAGAACCGAAGAGAGGAAGCAGACAGTCCAAAAGTGGCAGCGACGCTGGGATTTGGAAGCGAGCGGAAGGTGGACCCATAGCCTAGTACCTTGCATCCAACCCTGGATAGATAGAAGCCACGGGGAAGTGGACTACTACTGACCCAAATGCTCACTGGACATGGATGCTTCAGATCCTACCAATTAAGGTTTAAGTTGGACAATATATAGCTTTTTTCAGTCAAATTCATAATTTTTTCAATCAAAATTCATAATTTTTTCAGTCAAATTCATAATTTTTTCAGTCAAATTCATAATTTTTTCAGTCAAATTCATAATTTTTTCAGTCTATTTCATAATTTCTTGTACCCATTTTATAAAGTTAATTTAATGAGGTTTTGCTACCAAGAACTTAACATTTTATTAAATCTTGTTGTTGTTTATTCATTTAACGTCATTTTATGTTACTGTGCTTAATCCGACGGTGCAGTGGGAGTCTTAAGTTTTTCCTACCCAGGTTTACTTAAGATAAGGGATCTTTTACGAGTTCCACTTATTAAATCTTTTAAGAGTCATCTGTGGTGCACAAATATAGGACGATCTGCTGGTTTTAGACATGCGACCTTGAGTATAGAAGGTTGTTATGCTAGCCACTGCTCCACAGGTGACCCTAAATGCATTCAACAAGGTTTGAATTGAATCTTCCGGGTTTGAACACGTGGCCTTGGACATATTAATCTTTAACTCCTTGCTGAATGCATCCAGGGTCACCTGTGGAGTAGTGGCTAGCATAACAGCCTTTTTTAAAGGACGAAATAACCAAGGATTTTTACTCCCTAAAAGCAAATATAGGGTCATCTGCCTGGTATGAACCGCGATCTAGTGGATAGAAGGATGTTATGCTAGCCACTACCCCACAGGTGACCCTTTATGCATTCAACAAGTTGTTTGAATCTGCCGGGTTTGAACCCGTGACCTAAGATATATTAATTCTTAATACCTTTTTGAATGCATAAAGGGTCACCTGTGGAGTAGTGGCTAGCATAACATCCTTCTATGCTTAAGGTCGCAAGTCTAATACCAGCAGATCGTCCTATATTTCTGCACCACCGATGACCCTTAAAAGATTTAATAAGTGGAACTCGTAAAAGATCCCTTATCTTAAGTAAACCTGGGTAGGAAAAACTTAGGACTCCCACTGCACCGTCGTCGGATTAAGCACAGTAACATAAAGTGACGTTAAATGGATTAACAACTACAAGATTTAATAAAAATGTTAAGTCTTGGTAGCAAAACCTCGTTAAATTAACTTTATAAAATGGGTACAAGAAATTATGAAATTGACTGAAAATATTATGAATTTGACTGAAAAAATTATGAATTTGACTGAAAAAATTATGAATTTGATTGACAAAATATGAATTTGACTGAAAAAATTATGAATTTGACTGATAAAAGTTATAGCAGAATGTGCAAGATGTCCAACAGATGAGGCAGTAGAACACGTATTCTTCTGCTGTCCTCGCTTTCAAGTAGAGAGGGAAGAATTCCGAGAAAGATGCAGATCAGAAACTACACCTGACAACATCGTCAACCTTATGCTAGTTTTTCAGGAGAAGTGGATGGCGGGCCAACGTCTGGCTGCGGACGTCATCAAGAAATTGAGAATGGAAGAGAAGGAGAGGCGTACCTAGAAAAATAAGGTAAGGCGCCTAACAATGGGGCGGCACTCAGCTACTCTCCTCCACGAAGTAATACCTAACGGTGGTCCCGTGGAGGGTGAGAAACAGGTGTAGGGAGGTTGGTTTTAGTGGGTAGAAATCCCACACACTGATAGGTATGGGCCCATCCGCCTCTTTTGAAGATTTCCACCTACCCTAGTAAAAAAAAAAAATAAATAAATAAATAAAAAAAAAACATAAACAGACCTTTTTGCGGGACTTAGTTATTTGGACTCAGGGGACCCTAAAACGTGTATTTCCGTTGAAAACTGGAATTCAAAAATTTTCACGATCCCAATACTTTCCCTTTTTATATCTATACTAATATAATAAAGCTGAAGAGCTTGTTTGTTTGTTTGTTTGAACGCGCTAATCTCAGGAGCTACTGGTTCGAATTGAAAAATTCTTTTTTTTGTTGGATAGTCCATTTATCGAGGAAGGCTATAGGCTATATAACATCACATTGCGACCAGTAGGAGCGAAGAATCAGAGGAAAATGTGGAAAAACGAAGAAAATTAACCTTACATCCCAATGATTCTAAATGATTTATCTTTTAATTATAAAATAATTCAATTTCCCGTTAAGTTATCTTTTGCCGTAACAATTAATAAATCACAGGTGCAAACATTTAAACACGTAGGATTCGATTTACGTCAAGATTGCTTTTCACACGGTCAGCTATATGTCGCGCTTCTGCCAAAAGAAAATAAAACTAAAAAATTTCATTTACGTACTTTAAAATATATTCTTTTAAAAATCTACAGAGCAACATCTTTAAATATTTTGGCATTTCGGATTTCGGAACGATGGCAAAAAAATACCGAAAATAAAATTGGAAGTGGTAGAAGGATTATAGGTATCTTGAATGGTGGTTCCTTGGAGCAAACAGGTGTCGTTTCTTACGAATAAAAATATTTACCATTGCTTCCTCTTAGGGTTCACTTTATATGGAGCAGAAACATGGACAGTGCTAAAATCGTCTGAAAGGAGATTGTTGGCTCTGGGGATGTACTTTTGGGAAGAGCCTGCGGCATATCCAGGATGGACGAGACGCGGTGGCCATATAAAATGATGAAGTGCTATGCGGAGAAGAGGCGAAGACGAGGAAGACCCCGCAAAACGTGGATAGAGAGTGTGAGGGAGGACAAGGTGGCCAGAGGAGGGCTGCAAGGATAGGGAGCACTGGTGTTCAGGGATACTAAGTTTCGGAATGTGACGCAAGTTGCTGAACCCTAGAAAAAAAAATTCTAAATCGCGATCATAATAACAGAAATTAATGCGGACGAAGTCGCAGACAAAAGCTAGTATTTTATATATAGGTAAGTGAAAGTAAAATTAGCCATGTTACAATATATTTTTAGAATGTAGATAGGCGATGTAAATACTGCAGTTGAGTGGAATAAAGGGAAAAAGTAAAATATGGTACGAAAGAAATCGAAGGAAGTAGAGGATTATTATACATCGCGTGTGACCATCTTCTGGCCGGGGACCAACACCGATGTTGACGATTTGCGTGATTCTATTATTGAATATGAAAAGGTCAATGGAGCAAAAAAGGGAGAGACTTTCACGAGATAGGGCTAGACCATCAGCAGCTTTAGTACTCTTCGACAAAGGCTATTTTTTGCAGAATGTAAGAATTATAACCATCGATTTCTTAATACGAAAAATATAATTTATTTATGAGGAAAGGTAGTTCTCGGTTAGTGGAGGATTCTAATGTACGAAAACCTAAGTTTAGAGGAGAAGAAAGGAAAGGTTTGAGGAACTTTAACTTCAAAAAGGTTTTACAGTAATTGAGACGTTGATTTCCAAAACCTACTAAAGGACATTTCTTACAAATTGATTTTTTTACAAAGTTATATTCTCCTCATTTAGTTTTATCCGAATCTTAAATGGATTGTACCTAATGAACACTCAAATCCTTTAATAACGCGATTTAGAAATACTATTAATTTCTTAAGGTACTAATTACACATTTAGTTTCGTTCTAAATCATACTAAAACATTTCATTTCATAACTTTAATATTGTTTTATTAATATAGTAAAAAAAAAAAATTCTATATTTTAATGCGAAAAAATCAAATTAGCAGGTTCAATAATATAATAACGAGAGATTTTGGAGCTTCTGTAAAATTTCCTAGAATGGATATAGTACCTTTTGGAAATCAACGTCTCAATTCATGAATACAGCTGTAAGAACATTTGTATAGTTGTTTTAAGTTTAGTTAATCATCGTAAATTAACTTTTATCTTTTTTTTTTTTTTACCGATGGTCATTACGGTAGGGAAAATTTTCGTATTTGAAGTTGAGGTAAATTTTTGGGTCTGATTTATAAACGGAAAACCGAACAGCCGATTTTTAATCGCTTCTGATATGGGCTAAGCTTTATTGCGCCAATTTCGGATTATTCACATTATTTTATTCACTCAAGAAAAATACCAAGATAAATTAGTTGATATTGATCTTACGTTTAAATCATGACAATTTAGTCCCACATTACAGCTATTAAAGAATGGTGTAAAAATAAATAAATCCCATCAAAACACCTTTACCCTTCTTCACAAACGATGACTTTCCTGCTCCCCAGGAATCCTTTTAATAATATCACCCTCACTCCTGTAGAACAGATTCGATACCTAGGTCTCCATCTTGACAAGCGCCTTACTTGGAACCCTCAGACAAGACTGAAACGGCAACAAATTCCTCGAAGATATCGATTACTACAACACTTACTGACAAACGTTCAAAACATCCAGTATATTACAAAAAAAAATCATTTACATCACCATTATCAGACCTATTTGGACATATGGAATCGAGCTTTGGGGCTCGTACGAAACCATCTAATTCCTCCAGCATCCAGTCCTTACAATCCAAAATCCTTCGCAAAATACCTGAATGCTCCTTATTTTGTCACAAATCAACTCCTCCATAATGACCTAAACATCCCATTTGTTGCAGACAAAGCCCGTGATAGATACTCCTCTTTTCATTCTAAACTCCCTGCCCATACAAACCCACTTGTCCGTAACTTATCTTCCTCAGATATCTCTGGTAACCCTCTAAGGCGACTGAAAAGAAGGTGGCCTCAGAACCTACTGCTTTAAAGTAGTTAGTGAAGTGCTACCACTGGTAGTTCTTTCTCAAGACATTTTCATGACTTTTTTTTCCATTCTACATATTTACTTATTGTGTTCTTTAATAAAGTTGTAAATTACATAAATTAATTTTTAAAGTTAAATAATCTTTTTTTGCCTTTTTTTATTATATTATTAGTCAATTAGATTCAAAACGCATCCGACTAATATTCAGGTATCTTTGAGAACTCACATAAGGACAAACCGCCGAGACAGGTTACAAATAGCCGAGAGGAATGACCACCTCGGAGGAGCACACCTTACCATCTCACCGAGGTAATTGGCCAAACGATTTATGATTCCAGTTCTCCAGGCCCGATAACTGGTCTCCTCTTCCAGCATCAATCTCATTCCAGGATACCATCTTATTATTATTATCAAGCCTTCCACTCGAATTACCATCACCCTATAGAGAGCTACTCAGAAACTCTTTCATACCTTTCTTTATTATGCTTTCGGTTTTTTGTAAATTTACTTTTTCGTTGACAGTTGTTTCTAAAAAATAATTTAATTTCTTTTATTTAAGAGAAAAATAAAAAAATCTGTTGGTAGCAACACATGACTTGCACTTACCTTACCTTGTTGGGTATCGCCTAACATACCCTCCAAGCCTAAATCAAAGACCTAGAAGTATGGTTTCAGAACTGGAGAATAAAATAAATTTCAACAAATCCTTTAAATTATCTTAACCCTTCGTCGTATATATTGTCTGTTATAAGACAAATCTGGACTTACGGAATAGAGCTATGGTGCTTTACTATACCATAAAATTCTTCCCGCATGCAATCCCTACAATTCAAAATCCTTCGTAAAATCCTCAACGCTACTTTATCACGGATAAACTCGTCCATAAAGGCCTAAATGTTCCCTTTGCTTACTGATTTGGCCCTGACCAGGTATCAATCCTTTCATGACAAACTCCATTCTCACTCTAACCCACTAGTTTCAAACATTTCTTCCTCTTCAAATCTGATAATGCTCCGAGGCGCCGGAAAAGGAGATGGCCCCGGGACCATCTAGTTTACAATATTTTCAGCGTGCTTCCAATTATGTATATAACCCTCTCTACTTGTATATCATGTCATTGTACTATATAACTATCAAATTTACGTGATGTATTTTTTTTGTTAATAAAGTTGTAAATATCAGTTAAATTATTTAAAAAAAAAAAAAAAAATGTTTTCGGACATGAAAAACTCCGCTCTCTAGATCTATTATTTTTTAGAAAGCGAGTCTAGAAATTCACATTTTTCTACGGAACCTAAACATCTTACCGAAAATGTTCCTTGAACGTAACGAAAAACCATCAGTCCCATATCTTGTGGTGATACAATTCCAAAACGGTTTGTTTGTTCTGTATTGAATACCCAAAACTTAATAATGCTCCGAGGCACCTGAAAAGGAGATGGCCCCGGGACCTTCTAGTTTAGAATATTTTTGTTACAAGTAATTGATACAAATATCCGCAGGAGTATCAAGGCAATTGGATTGCTGGCTACAGCAATGTTGTACGCACCTCGGAGATTTCGAGGTCTAGTACTGGTCCGCTGTCAATGGGAGACTCCACTACAACATTGGTCCAAAGCCCAGGACTGTCTAATGTCCCGGATGTCCTTTCCAGTCTGTCTTTGGTATGATGAAGAAATCGCTGAATGCGCCGAAAGACAGAGGTTGAGCAGGGCGACAGAAGTGTGAAAGCTCTACGACAGTCGCTTCGAAAAAAGGCGTTTGAAGAATGGGCCAATTATAGGTGGCAGAGCGTTGGCGTTCGACACTTCAAAGATACCCTGAGAGCCCATAGATATGTATGTGAGAAGCAATGGTCACCCGAATAAAAAATAGAATTAGTAATTTTCCTTCCACAGCCGGGGTTCAAAACCGAGACCCAGAAAACAGTAGTCCAGTGTAAATCCTCTTCATGACAGTTCATTACAAATTAACATTTCACGCAAAACTTATAACCTTTTTTTCAAAATATAATCTAAAAGAAGAAGTTGTTATTAGCAATTTTCGTAGTTATAGATTTTTGTCATTCTCGTTTCCCTTCTTAGATTAAAAAAAATAATAAAAACGGTCTTTGTATGCTCATACAGTTCTTATTTTAAAAATATGTTGCATTAATAATTTCATGTTTTTCTTACACAAATATTAATTATTTGGATTCAGCTGGCCACAGAATGATTGCTAACATTTCTTACAATATACTTCACATGGGGTAAGTCAAATTAAAAATCTGTGAACAGCACCATATTACTTTCTGTAAGCTTTGAACGAAATAAATCGTAAGAAAAGGTATTGCTATCGTGGACATTTTCGAATAAAAGTTTTCAAAGAAAAGACACGTTTTAGGGTTCCCTAAATCCAAGTGAAGAGCTCGTGGCTGAGGGCCTAGCGCGCTGGTCTCTCACGCTAAAGGTTGTGAGTGCGACTTCCAGTCCCGGAGGGACTTTTTCAAGCATTTAAAAAATGGAGAATCACTCTAAGTCGCTCTCCCGGGCATGTGAGACCGGTCAGTCAAATAGTGGCCACTCACATAATTAGGCGTAGGGAGTGATGAACATACCCTATAAAATACATCAAGGAACGTGAGTGTTATCTCGCAGAATTAATGAATCACACACAGTGAAGATATTTAGATATTACTTTTATTATGAGAACATAATAGAAATTATATGTACAATACACTGTGCTTAGAATTTTTGGTGACTACAAGTGTACATTCCGAGGGCTACTTCTATGAGTGTGACACAAGTAATGTTACAACTGGAGTGATGAGTCTTGAGGATCTGAGGGTATATATAGCAAGGGATTGTAGGGAGGATGAGGAGGCGGCATGGGCACCACAAAGCAAGTGCTTGCAGATGTTGGGTACTGTGTCCTAAGTACGGGTATGTGTCCTTTGTCGGTACTTGGTCACTTGGCCAGTCCTTTCTAGGTAGCTGGTTTAGGGTTATCCGTGGTAGTCTTAGCTATAGACAAAGTAAGTTATTAATTATTACTATGTATTATTGATAAGTCAATCTCATTCTATAACTTCAGAAATTACAACGCGAGGCGAAGGGCCTGCACGCCTCTGGAAGAAGAAGAAGAAATCCAAGTGACAAAGTCTTATAAACATTTCTGCGAGGGTGTATGCGAGAATTTTAGCTCAGTAACCACCAGAAGTCATGAGAAACTGAAATTTCGAATAAAAGAAAAGTATAGGTCTGAAATACAGCAACTTTTTCGCAAAAATTAATTAACAAGAAGCGTCATTAATACTATGCTAAAATTAATTTATTTTGTTGATTCGTGATAATTAACTATTTTTTGAAATTGGACGACATTAGTAAGACACAAAAACGTAATATACATGTATAATATACCGTTGGAAATTTTTTTTTTTTTATAAATGATTTTATCTTATTTAAAAAGATTTATAAGTTAATGGATAGTGATAAAAAATGAGCAAATTTGTTCATCACTTAATGACTTAAATTACTTCACTCTATACATTACTTATTTTCGTATACAATGATTTCCATTGTTACAGAAATATTTCTAAATAAATGTATTCATAAAGCCCAGATATGTCTTAAAACGTATTTCAAGCTCCATTTAAATGTCTCTAAATTAATTTTAAAAACATTGGTAAGTAAAAGTCGTGTATACCTACACCGTATTTTCTTATTAATAATCTCTCAAAGAAATATTATTGGTGTAATATTTCATTTATATAAAACTATAAATGAATGTTATCATATTTATATTGTACTATATATTATATATATTTATCATAACTCTTAATAAACGATAAATCCATAATCTCTTACCAACCGCCTTTTTATATTTTGAAGTACCAAGCTATGTAAAAGGGTTACATTTTTATCATACATGCGGTGCACCCCTGGTTTAATTAAACCTTTGCTGTGACCTTTATTCGTACCTGGCTGACCTTTAGGTGAGATTGATAATAAAATATACATATCCAGCCAGCTACACGGTGGTTCGAGTGGGTGTTCTTCACCAACTGCATTTCATTATTCAGCTCAAAATGAACCGAAAACTTCTCATTCAAAGTTGCAGTGCGTCTGAGAAACTACCAAAGGCTCAAGTTGAAAAGGATGATAAAAAGTTAATTAACCAGAAATTTTAATAATTAAAGTTCTAATTGCAGTTACTTAGGCAATACTCTATATTTTTAATTATCACATTATGCTTTCATTTTGATTGCGACAGTGATTTATAGCCGTCGATTTTTTTTTTTTTATTCTCTTGTATTTATTACCTTCCAAATCGAATCTATATTCGATTATCGCTTTCTGGAATAATTTATTTCGTTATTCATTATTTTATAATGTATCTCTATACATATAAAATGATTGCGTGATTCTTGGTTTTCTAACTCCTTCTAAACAACCCGACTGATTTTAGTACTGTTTTCAATAACATTATCCATGGTTTAGTAGAGCCCCAAAGCTCAACTCCGTAAGGCCTTATGATGGTCATGTAGATGAGCCTTTTGTAGTTAAGCGGAAGGTTTGACCGTCTGTCTAGTAAGTATTGAAGTAGCCTAAAACGGCGAGCAACGAAAACATTATTTGCAGTTATATAAGTCAACTTTTATTTTTAGAAACAAATTGCATAGTTACCAAACATTGTATCCACTCTCCTCTTCTTGTAGATGGAACCCGACTTTCCTACTGCTGGATTTCAACTCTCGTTGCTGGAATAATACTACCTCTACGAATCTTCTTTCTCATCCTCGTCACATCGGGCGGGGCTGATATTGGAAGTGTCCCTGTTGGCGCTCCAGCCTTTGTAGACCTTTATCATAAGTGTGACTTTTACCTAATCCTCTTGTCGGCTGCCGCTGGGTGTCTAGGAAGTTTCCCGAGGTACGGCGAGGGGCCTATTGGAGAATCCAGGCAGGTATCCGCCCTTTGTACTTTTGCCGACATATGCTAATTAATATTTACTTTTTTACTGGAAGGAATTAGTCCGGGTGGCGGTCATTAAATGAAACAACTAAATAGTTTCAACTATTTATTGTTTGCCAACGTTTCGACCCCCTTTGTGGGTCATCATCAGGGCGCATGGTGGGAGAATGGAAACTGGAAACTGGAGAATGGATTAGTTTCCATTCTCCACCATGCGCCCTGATGATGACCCACAAAGGGGGTCGAAACGTTGGCAAACAATAAAATAGTTGAAACTATTTAGTTGTTTCATTTAATGACCGCCACCCGGACTAATTCCTTCCAGTAATTCTCAACGGTCAACTAATTACATCCACAATTTACTTTTTTAATATATTAATTATTCAATAATAAATTTAGAGCCCTCAGCATCCTTAATACATAACAATATATTAGAAAGAACTGTATTTGTGTAATTTATCTGACTTACATTATTAAACAGCAGTATAGTTATTGAACAGTAAGAGAGTCTTTCTAGGATTTATTTATTTCATTTTTTTAACTTAATACTCATTTAGTTTTTGTTTCATAGTAGTTCAAAGAAAGGAGTTGAAGGAGGTGGGGTGTTCATTAATTTTACTAATTCTAAGCTTTAATTACTTATTTTACCTTAATAGCAATATTATATATATAGTATTTTTGATTGAAATTGTTATTAATAAATTATATCCATTAATACTTACCATCATCATCAATGGCGCTACAACTCCTGTATAATCAACTCCTCCAGCAGCTAGGTCCGCCGGTCTTCTCAGTTGGTTGCCGCCGCTCTCCGATTGCGGATCTTCATGATGGTCCATGATGCCATTCCATCGATCCATCGGAGCCAAGGTCTTCCCGCTCTCCTGTAAATATTTTCATCTAAGACCAGCCTAGAAATCTGATGCTGGGCCAATCTACTTTTATGACATGCCCAACGAAGCTGGCATACTTCGATGACCCTTACTATGTCCGAGTTCTTGTAAATTTTTGTTAGCTCAGCATTCACCCTTATCTTCCAGATTCCATTGGTGCAATTTAGGACATACATTTTTCGTAGTATTTTTTTCTCTAACCTCAGGAGAAGGGCTTCTGTGAACTGCACAACGTCCGGAATTCGGAGGCATAAGTGAGAACCGGTCTTACCATCTTCTTGTGCAGATTTTTTTACGGAAATAATCCTGCGATGTGCTTCTGCTTGAATATCATGATTCTGCGTTAACTTGTGAGCCAAGATACACAAACCCTTTTACCCTTTCATATGAAAAGACTCAAGATATGAAATACGGTTGTTCGTGCATTAATAATTAATACGCAATTGGAGAAAGTAAAAAAATAATAATAATAATTAGAATGAGTCGAAAATAAAAACATAAATAGTTGTGGATGTAATTAGTTGACCGTTGAGAATCACTGGAAGGAATTAGTCCGGGTGGCGGTCATTAAATGAAACAACTAAATAGTTTCACCTATTTATTGTTTGCCAACGTTTCGACCTCCCTTTGTGGGTCATCATCAGAACTAAAAAGACACAAAAGAAATACAATTTCAATGACATTACATACAATATTATATAACCTATTGAGCTAGAGAACGTCGGTATTAAAATATAACAGAAGAACTATATATGTAAAAAAAACTTAATTAAAATACAATGACTATAGTATAATAATGAAAGTGTTATACAAAAAAAATGTTTGCTAAACAAAATGTACACAGATATCAATAATTTACATGAAATATGAATCATAAAAATATAAAGTAGAGTGCAGATACGTACCGCATGGTGGATGAATGAAAATTAGTTACTGAGATTAGGTACTGAAATTAGGTACTGTTATGTTAGGTACTGATATCTGTGTACATTTTGTTTAGTAAAAATTTTTTTGTATAACACTTTCATTATTATACTATAGTCATTGTATTTTAATTAAGTTTTTTTACATATATAGTTCTTCTGTTATATTTTAATACCGACGTTCTCTAGCCCAATAGGTTATATAATATTGTATGTAATGTCATTGATATTGTATTTATTTTGTATCTTTTTAGCCCTGATGATGACCCAGAAAGGGAGGTCGAAACATTGGCAAACAATAAATAGTTGAAACTATTTAGTTGTTTCATTTAATGACCGCCACCAGGACTAATTCCTTCCAGTAAAACATAAATACATTAAAATAATATAGTAATTTATATTTAAATAATTCACAAACAAATTTAACTATATTGAGAATGCATAGCGGTCTGTTTTGATGACCAGTAGAAATAACCAGTATTACTTGTAAATAATTTTCAAATATTAAAATTTTTTTCCTAGATACATGTCTGATCTTTTGACCTATTATTACAAAAAAAAAATGGAATAATAGTGGTGGTTGGCAATATAGTAATTTTTTTACGATACAGGTCCTATAACTGAGCCAAGAGATTTATAACATCAAAGCATATAATATAATAAAATAAGGTATTATTATCATCATCAAGGTAATCGAATTATCATTGCTAAAAAAATCTCTAATGCTTCTATACGAAGTCCTTCGCCATGAAGTAACCATCTTGGATGTATATATCGATATTTAAATTGAATCCATCGATTATAAGTAGGAGAAGAGGCTACGGGTGGGGAACTGACAGGAATCAGTGTCCCCTATCCAAACCATCCCTCATGCATTAGTAAGCCTCTTGTAAGGAGGCGATCCATCAACCAGCTTCTTCTCATCTTTTGCATACGTCGTGTCTCTGCTTCAACCGGGTGTTACCTTGTCAGTCATGTTTCCAAAAGCCTTTATTGAACCGACTCGTGGTTCCTAGCAAGATTTATCTATTAATTTTATTTATTAAGTGTTAAGAACATAAATAGTCATATTTTTATAGTCGACAATATGCAACTCCATTTTTACTTTCACTTACCTATATATAAAATATATAGAGAGGGGAAGTATTGCGATCATGAGAATTTTCGAATTCCAGTTTTCAAAAGAAATACACGTTTTAGGGTAGGGGTGGGTATAATCGAATGATCGTCATAATCGGATGATGGGACTTCGATGATTTAAATAATCGAATGATTTCATAATGGAATGATCGAATGATTAGTATGCATTGTGAGAGAGCGAAAAAAAAAGGTCGTTCGATTATCCGAGCTTCCCATAATCCCTCGATTATCGTTAAACAGTTCAGTTCGAATGATCATTCGCTTATCCAAACCGATTAATCCGATAATCGATTAATCCGAATGATTGTAATAATCGAATGATCCGATAATCGTAATTCGATTATGCCCACCCCTATTTTATGTCCCCTGAGTCCAAATAACCAAGTCTCGCAAAAAGGGCTGTGTGATGCGGTAACTCCCGATTAAAAACGAAATATACTATGAAACTATAAACCCGAGATGTTACAGAATGTTTTTCATCAAAATCAGCTGACCGAAAGATCTACTTTATACCATGCATTTTGGACCTTTTTTATGATTCTCTCAAAAACAAAAAATGATTTTCTTTATGATTTTGTTTAAACATGATGCTAATATTTTAAATTTTCTTTCTCTAAAGTATATTTTGTATATTTTAAAAATATTGGAATATCATCTTATTAGCATTGATAAATAATGGGTAAATATGCAAGTTGAGCGAATTTCATGAACAACTACAGAAGAAAAGTTCAAACATATTTTTAATAGGAATTTTTGTATTTTTGAACACAACAATATTAATATAGAAGCGGGATCACTTGTAGCTGGGTGGTTAGCATAACAGCCTCCTATGCCAAAGGTCACGGGTTCAGTCCCGCAGGTGGTCCTAGGATTTTTAATATGAGTAAAAAATCCTTAGTTATGCCTCCTTCGGAAGGGACGTTAAAAGGTGGTCCCGAGCCTGTGCGATGTCAGGTACTCGTTAAAGATCCCTATCCTACTAAAACCTGGATAGGCAAAATTTAGGATTCCCACTGTAGCATCGTCCGATTAGCTATATTAGCATAAAGTGACGTTATATAAATAAACAACAAAAATAATATAGAAGCATAATATACCGTTGGATAGCTAAGATTAGAATTTTTAGAATAGAGCTAAGATTTTAGAAAAAATAGTATCTAATACACGAAATTTTAAAGGTTAATGGAGAGTGATGAAAATCCGATAAAGTTACTGATTGTTGTAGATGAAAATATAATAGTATATTTAATAAAGCAAATGTTTCTATGAAATTCAAAATAATTAATTCTTTAACAATCTATTTCTATCTTCAAATGTATTTAAAAATTCTTAAATTGATTATAACAACGGAGGTAAGAGAAAGTCGTGTGTTGCGCGCACCAGTTTAATTTTTTCTTGGTCATTCAAAATTTTCAATAAAACAAGATTTTTTCACTGAATAGGATCAAATAATGGGCATTAAATTAAATGTGCATGACAGTGAATCAAACAAGGAAAAAAACCGTATATTACGAGGAAAACGCGACTAAAAACATCTGTGCAATGTTACATACTGTTTTTTATATATCCTTGCTAATACTGCTTCGATTGCTTTTTTCCATTTTGTTCGAAATGTAATCAACTTTCCATTGCATTTAAAAACTCTGTGGACTCAGATCACTAGGAGCTACAACTACAAGTCATCCACATATGTGAAATTGAATTTCATACAATTTATGAAATTTCAACAGAAATACATGTTTTAGGGTCACCTGTATCCAAATGACTAAGTCTGGCATAAAGGTCTGTGCTCGAAAACGATATGTTGTATAACACTGAAATTTCCTATGTTAGGAGCGTATACGCCTAAGATGTTACTTCACCTTCTTCAACGAAATCGGCAAACCAGAGGAGCAGCAATACAGTTTTCATCTTTTAACGATTAATTTTTTTAAAATATCTTTATTATTATTTACAACTGTATAATAAAATACATTTAGTCAATTTGATGCAAGATATACTGTCATGATTCACAAGTATGTACACCACCCATTGGCAGCTCCCTTAAGACTATGCTAAACTAGAAGGTCTCGGGGCCATCTTCTTTTTAGACGCCTCTGAGGATTATCAGGGATTATAGAGGAAGCAAGGATTGAAACTAGTGGGTTAGAGTGGGAAAGGAGTGGTACCTGGCTCGAGCCAGGTCAGCAACATAGGGAACATTGAGGTCTTTATGGATGAGTTTATTTGTGACAAAATTAGGAGCATTGAGGATTTTTCGAAGGATTTTCGATTTCGAAGAGACGAGAAGAATTTGATGGTTTGGTAGAGCCCCAAAGCTCTTCCCGTAAGTCCATAGCGGTCTTATGATAGTCATAGGGATGAGCCTTTTGTACTTAAGTGGAAGGTTTGATCGTATGTCCAGTTAGTGCTGAAGTAGTCGAAAACGTCGGGCAGTTTCTTGTCGTTTCAAAAGATTAACTTAAAAAAGGCTATTCAACGATTTTGGTTTAACTTGCTTTTTCGGTGTAAAATTTATCGGCCTTTAATATCATGTAAGTTTTGTTGAGATTGAAATAGCCTAGCAGAGCTTTAATAGCGATATTTAAAATTTTCTCCATTCAAAGTAACTTTTTTTTAACGAAAATAATTATTTTAGCCTTCTCTTTTTGACCCTAACTTTATTTAATAGTTCCTAGTTTTTTTTTTTTTTTTTATCGACGGAGGTAAGTGAAAGTCGTGCGTTGCCCTCAACAGACTTATAATTCAATTACACATGAGATATACAGTAAAGATTGTGAAAACATTTAGGGTCTCCTCAGTCCAATAATCTCCGTAGTTTCGTGTGTCATACTGACAAGTCCATCTTAAAACAAAAAAGTTCTACAAAACGGAAATTTTACATTTAAAACAAGCATATGTCTGGCATGATTGAACAGTGTTTTCATAAAAATCGACTAACCCTAAGTGCCAGTTTATAGAATGCACTTTGCCACATTTTGATTGGAGCAAAATAACTCTAACGAATTAGATTAAACTCAATATATCGATGTAAAAGTTATTAGGCTTTCATTTCATATAGGTTATATTCTGACTGAAATAAGTGTGGCAGCGCTTAAATTCCTAATTTCCGAAATTTTTCGCTCCTTTAACCTCTCTTTAATTTTGTCGATTAAAACAATAAACTATTTCTTCATTTCTTTCTTTCTTTTTTTTTTTTTTTTTTTTTTTTTTACTAGAAATACTTTTGAACACTTAATACTTTTGAACACGTAGAGAAATTCAAGTACTTAGGTTCATTGATAACAAGAAAAAACGAAATCCAGGAAGAAATAAAGTCCCGGTTAAAAGTGGGAAATGCGTGTTATTATTCAGTTGCTAAGTTGCTTAGTTCGCGGCTTCTATCTAAAAACTTAAAGATTAGAATTTATAAAACTACGGATGAGAAACGTGGCCGCTTACTTTGAAGGATGAACAACGCCTTAAGGTTTTTGAAAATAAGGTATTGCGTAAAATATATGGTCCCAAGAGAGATAAGGCCACTGGGGAGTTTAGAAGGTTGCACAACGCGGAATTGCGGAAATTGTATCCTGTGAATATTATTTAGTTGATAGCATCGCGGAGACTCAAATGGGCGAGTAAAGTTGTTGGGCTCGATGACGAGCGGATTCCGAGAAAGTTGGTATTTGTTGATCCGACTGGTAGGCGTCCGAAAGGTAGGCCGAGGCGTAGATGGGAGGATTGCGTTAAGGCTGATCTCGGGGGCTTGGGCTTGAACGGTGAACATTGCACGAGTCTGTTTAGGCAGACTTTGGTGGTGTCGGCATCGAACCTTCGGGTTCGGTAAGCCTATTGTTATTATATTTATTAGAAAAACAGTCGATTGAAATATTATTCATAAAGATTGTTTTTAGAAAATTTAGATTATTATTAATTCATATTCCAGTCTGTGTAACTTAAAACATTTTTAATCATGTTAAAAAATAGCAATGCTTTGACGAACACTTAAATGAATTTTCATCGTTGGTAAAACAAATTATTTAAAAGTGCATTTTCTACGTTTTATACTTTGTTACTAATCCATATATAATAACTGAAGGGTTTCACGGCTAATTTTATAAATTTATCATTCCTGGTATATTGGTGCCGGGGACGTGGTCAATTTTTCAAATAATTGTTCTGTTTTTTCCTGTACATTCTCTTTGAGTTTTGAGTTTGAGAGATAGTATCACGCTGTTGTTATTAGTTTATTAGTTTGTCAATGGTAAACTGCCCTATGCCATAATTAATTTTTTTTACTATTTGGATGTGTCACTTGAAATGTCCGTTTTCAAGGTAAAGGATTTTTATTATTTTTTTTTTTTTTACTTTAGAAACAATTCTTTATTGAACAATATTACAATCTGTCCAATTTAGGACATTTTTAATAGGGATAAAGTACAACATTCATACTGCATTCACACGATATATACAAAACAATAAATTTATATAATAATAATACAATATAAATATATACAAAACAAAATCAATAAAAATATATACAAAAGTCACTCATACCTATATACAATTCACAAGCATACAGCACGTGAGTGGAGAATCTAGCCAATGCTAGAACTCCAATATACATTTTATAAGAGGTCTCGAGGCCACTGCCGTTTCAACCTTCTAGGAGGATGGTAAGGATGTGTGGAGCTGGATAAGGATTGAGCTAGGGGATTAGGGTGATGGATAAGGTTCTGATGGAATTTAGAGAATTTTATTGGTATAAGGTCTAAAATAAATGGAATATTTAGGTCGCGGTGTAAGGTATGGTTGGATACATAATAAGGGGCATTAACTATTGTTCGGAGGACTTTTGATTGGAAGGATTGAATGCGGTAGATGTTAGAAAATTTGGCTGTCCTCCACAGTTCAAGTCCGTAGGTCCAGATAGGTTTCAGTACTGTCTTGTATATTAGCAGTTTGTTCTCGATAGATAATTTAGAATTTCTGTTCAGTAGTCTGTATAATTGTCCGAATCGTCGATTAAGTTCTTGTCGTTTAAGTCTAGTATGCGGGTTCCAAGTTAGTCTTTTGTCCAGAAGGAAGCCAAGATACCGGACTGTGTCGGAGAAAGGAAGCGGAACGGAGTTAAGAGAACTGGAGGGCAGGATTGTCTTCGAAGGGTAAAGGTGACATGTCTGGATTTGGATTCATTGACTTTGATTCTCCAGTTGTTACACCAGTCTTAAATTTGAGAAAGGTGCGTTTGGAGGCCTGTAGATGCAATTTCGGGATCTAAGTGAGAGGATAGGATAGCTGTGTCATCAGCGTACGTTGCTAGGAAGGTATTAGGGCAAAGAGGAATATCAGCCGTGTATATATTGTAGAGGATAGGACCAAGGACACTGCCCTGAGGAACACCGGATTCGACTGGATAAAAATTGGAATATTCTGCACCACAACGAACTCGGAAGGAGCGGTTTGATAGATAGGATCGGAGGACTAGGTATAAGGATTGGGGTAAATGGTTTTTGAGCTTAAAGAGTAAACCCGGGTGCCACACCCGGTCAAATGCTTGCGTTATGTCCAGAAATGCACCCGAGCAGTACTCCTTGTTCTCAAGGGCAGAGGAAATATGGTCAACGACTCGGAGCCCTTGCTGAACGGTTGAGTGTTGGGAACGGAATCCAAACTGATGGGAAGGAATAGTGTGGGATTCTAATAAAGGTAATATTCGTTTGAGGAGGATTTTTTCAAAGATTTTTGAAAGGATTGGGAGTAGGCTGATAGGTCTATATGATGTCGTAGTGTTAGGAGGTTTACCTGGTTTTAGGAAGAGAATTATTGTGGAATGTTTCCATAAGAGAGGAAAATGAGTAGTGCGTAGAATCGAGTTGTAAATATATGTAAGAAATATAACGGCTTTAGATGGAAGCTGTCTGAGAATCTGAGGAGTGAGGAGATCGTATCCAGGAGATTTACGGAGTGCAAGTTTTCGGAGAAAATATTTGACCTCAAAGGGATTGACTGCTTTAGGAGGTAATGAAAGCGGGATTGGAGACTGAAGGAACTCTTCCACTACTGCAGTGTGGTTTGGATGGGATTCTGGATGAGGTGTGAAGACTTCGGAAACGTATTTGGCAAGTTCCTCGGCTTTGTCTTCATCAGACGCAGCCCAGGAACCATTACTACGACGGAGGGGATGGGAAATATGGTGGGATTTTAGGATTCTCTTCGTGCCATTCCACAGGGAATTGTCACGAGTCGAGAGAGAGGAGAGGTAGGTATTATAGGATTGGGAACGGAAGATCGCCAACTCCCGCTTTAATTTTCTACAAAAAAAGTTATAGGAGCGGCGATCCTCTGGGTGACGGGTGCGTTGCCATAAGGATCTGGATCGCGTTTGGTGCGGATGAGGTCTATGAGGTGTTGTGGTAAATGATTTTGGTTATGACTTATCTGGGAGTGCTTGGGAGAGGAGGCAGTCCAAACAGCTTGTTGAATAGCGATGGTGAAGGAGTTTACAGCATCGTCAAGGTCATCTGGAGTTTTGAGTTTCACTCTGAGGTCAATATCACTGGTCAGGATTTGGCGAAAAAGGTCCCAGTTTACTGGTCCTCTGATAAATGACGGTGGGGTGGGTTTAGGAATAGGAATTAGGGATACTTTAAGGAGCAATGGACTATGGTCAGAGGACAGTTCATCAAGGCGAGTCACCGACATGTTTAGGGAGCCTAATCCGCTGTGAATGAAGAAGTCAAGGATGTCAGGATTACGGTTAGGATCAGT
Organism: Piezodorus guildinii; assembly: GCA_023052935.1. Lineage (NCBI taxonomy): Eukaryota > Metazoa > Arthropoda > Insecta > Hemiptera > Pentatomidae > Piezodorus > Piezodorus guildinii. Next base: position 211,486,103 of record CM041292.1, on the reverse strand, counting down.
TGGCCAGTAGGTAGGGGAGTCAGGAGGCAGGAGATTGAAACGTCTAGAGCTGAGTGCAGACTGTAAATTCCGCCCACGACAATTCGTGGATCTGCAACCCCATTGTTGGTTCTTAGCATTCATGTCTGCACCCAGAATGAAGTGGTTTCCTAAGGAATTGAGGGAGGATTCGAATAGAATGTTGGAGATGGAATGTTTAGGAGGGCAGTACGCTGATGCGAGTGTGATCGGAAAAGAAAAAGTCTTGATTACTATGGCGGTGCATTGTAGGAAATCATAGGAGGGAACTGGGAGTATATGGTGGGAGAGGGACTGGTGCACAATGACAGCAGTACCGGCATAGGCTTTTCCGTCTGGGTGGTCCGTACGGTATGTTACGTATTGAGGTATTTTAAAGAACTGTTTAGTGGTTAGTCTAGTTTCAGTAATAAGTGCTACATCAACGTTTTTGTCTTGCAATAAAGCTGTATGTTCGTCAGTGTGATTTCTAACACCATTCGCATTCCAAAGGAGAATGGATAAGGAGTTAGGTGTAGTCATTTAAGGATTTTTTAAGGAAGGGATTAAATTTGATACGAGATTAGTAAGTAGTGATATTAGTGGCATAACAAGGGATTTTATTTCAGTGATGAAGGATGTCATCAAACTTGTAAGGTCTGTGACATTTGATGGCGGAGGAATATGAGAGATTTGATGCGGATGAGGTTTTTGAGGGTTGGGTAAATTTTGAGGAATAGGTGGTTGTGGAAGGGGTTCAGGATTTTGAAGTATGCGTTGTTCCGGGAGGGCCTCTTTGTTCTGGTTCCCACCTCCAAGTAGATGGGCAAATGTCACATTGGAATCAATTGTTTTTGAAGGTTGTCTTCTGCTTCTGATCGGTTCAGCTGTTTCATCCAGATTCTGAGGTTTTTGGTATCTGCTTTTGAGGTTCTTGTAGATTTGACATCCCTTGTAGTTAGCCGGGTGGTCCTCTAGGCACAGAGCACATACAGCGGGTGTTGATCTTAATCGTGTACATTCTTCTGATTTATGTTGCTCACCACATTTTACACAGCGTGGTGTGTGGTGACAGTAAGTTCTCGTATGACCATATGCCTGACAATTATGGCACTGAACTATTTCTTTCTTAGTGTAAGGTTTCTCAACTCTTACTCTAGTATAGTACAACTTATTGAGGTCGTAAATTTTTTCAACTCCTGCTGATGGTTCCAAGTCCACGAAGAATACAGGCAGTGGAATTTTATCTTTTAGGACATTGGTGACTTGCCGCACTTTATAGCCTATCTCCGTCAGTTCTTCTTTGATAGCTGTAGCTGGTGTTGAAGGGTGTAGGTTTCTAATTACAACCCTTAAAGCTCTCTCCTGGCGCAACTGATAGGTATGAAAATCAGCTTTGGTCTCAGTCAGATATTTCACTATTTATCTGTAGCTTTCGGCGGTAGTCGGGGATATTTTAGTATCACTGGTTCTACTTATACAAGAATAACTATTAGGATCGGTTAATTTGTTTAAATGCGCACAAAGTAGTTGAAAATGTTTAATATTTTTAACAAAAATTGGTGGAGGTAGTGGTTCTCTGGGTATAGGAGAAGATTCCATGGTTTCTTTTTCATTTTGATTTTGGAGGATCTGAAATGGGTTCGGTGTAAAAAACGGCGATTCATCAGTTAATCCTTGTGATGATGTGCTAGGCTGTGGTTCAGATCCTAAAGAGGTAGCTGAAGCGGTCGCTGGTGGAATCATTTTTTTATTATTTTCACGGCGAGGTCTCTGTTTTGTAGGAGACGAGTTTGAACCTGCAGATCTAGATCTTTTACTTGTAGCTTTTGAGGACATAACTTGATGAAAATATCTCATTGATTAAAAAAAAAAAATAAAAAAAAATAAATAAATAAATAAATAAAAAAAATAAATAAAATAAATAATGAGATGAGAATGAGAAGGGAAGATAATAAACGAAAGATAAGTTAAAGAAAAGCAAGCCCGAGCTTGCCGAGCTAGCGGCAATCAGCTGATCAGTGACCCTCCTTTCACTTTTCGCGATTCTACAAAGTAAATTATAACTTTGCTTACCGATATTTCTCCAATATTCACTGCTGTGGTTTTCTTGAAGTCTAGTGATGTTTTCCAGACTGAACTCAAGCGAATTCCTACTGAAAAGAGCAAAAATCTGAGAGACGAAGTAACCTATGACTGTTATCATCGAGCGCATCAGCTGTTTTACCGGATTTTTATTAAAAATGCGATATGAAAACAAGATAATTTTATTCCAAGTATTTACCTTCTTTTTCTACACATTTTTCCCAACGTGATACCAACTTTTTTATCCCCGAACTGAAATACTCTGAGCTTTGAAGTGAAACAAAACTTGAAAATGCATTTTTCACATGATCATCATTTTCAAGAAGTTTTCCTTTGACGAAGTTGTCTAAATTCCTTTCAATTTTTGCACGGTATGTTTTGAAACATAAGATCCTGCTGCCGCTAAGTGAGATCATGAGATACCCATGTATCGGGCTTTTTTTACTTTCCCAATACACTTTAAATGTCTGGAAACGGTAGACGCACTTGCATTTAGTTGTGCTGAGAGTCCTTTAACTGTTTGGTAGGGGTTTCCTTCTACTGTATGTTTGAGGACATCATTGTCTATTACGGTCGGAGGTCTTCCTCGGGGCAAGTTTTCCAAGTCGGTATCCCCAGCTGAAAACTTAGCAAACCAACGGCGAATGATCCGTTCATTAACACTCCCTTCCCCGAACGCCTTGCAAATATTTCTAGCGGCCTCAACTGCTAAATGGCCAAGTTTAAACTCGTACAAAAATATTACTCAAAAATCGCTTGTTTCTATGTTCATATTTGGAGGTATACTAAAAAGTGGGTAATCGATTGGGAAGCTAATGTTTATAATAAAAGGTAGAGGATTAGTAACTGTTTACTTTAAATATGTGAGCATTCGGAAGAAAACAACAGAGACATGCAATTGCTATATGTATTTCAGAAACTATAAAAACGGACATTTCATGTAAAACAACCGTAAAACAAACGGTAAAGTGCATCTACCGTTTCCAGACATTTAAAGTGTATTGGGAAAGTAAAAAAGCTCGATACATGGGTACCTCATGATCACACTGAGCGGCAGCAAGACCCCATGTTTCAAAACATACCGTGCAAAAATTGAAAGAACTTGGCTACGAAGTTCTTCCGCACCCATCATATTCTCCCGACTTGTCTCCAACAGCTTACCACCGGTTCAGGAATTTAGACAACTTCTTCAAAGGAAAACTTTTTGAAAATGATGATCAAGTGAAAAGTGCCTTTTCAGATTTTGTTTCGCTTCAAAGCTCAGAGTTTTTCAGTTCGGGGATAAAAAAGTTGGTGTCACGTTGAGAAAAATGTGTAGAAAAAGGAGGTAAATAATAATAATAGGCTTAGCGAACCCGAAGGTTCGATGCCGATACCACCAAACTCCGCCTACACAGACTCGTCCAATGTTCACCATTCAAGCCCAAGCTCCCGAGATCAGCCTTAACGCAATCCTCCCATCCCCGCTTCGGCCTACCTTTCGGACGCCTACCAGTCGGATCAGCAAATACCAACTTTCTCGGAATCCGCTCGTCATCGAGCCCAACAACTTTACTCGCCCATTTGAGTCTCCGCGATGCAATCAGCTCAATTATATTCACAGGATGCAAGTTCCGCAATTCCGCGTTGTGCAACCTTCTAAACTCCCCAGTGGCCTCATCTCTCTTCGGACCAAATATTTTACGCAATACCTTATTTTCAAAAACCTTAAGGCGTTGTTCATCCTTCAAAGTAAGCGGCCACGTTTCACATCCATAGTTTTATAAATTCTAATCTTTAAGTTTTTAGATAGAAGCCGCGAACTAAGCAACTTAGCAACTGAATAATAACACGCATTTCCCACTTTTAACCGGGACTTTATTTCTTCCTGGATTTCATTTTTTCTAGTTATAATTGAACCTAAATACTTGAATTTCTCTACGTGTTCAAAAGTATGACCTGATACATCAATATCACCAAGATCGACACCGTTTCTGCTACTAATGATATACTTCGTCTTATCGGTATTTAATTCGAGTCCTATTTCTATACCGGTTTTTATTAACACACTTTTATTTAGTTGTATGGTTTCCGTGTCTTCACCTAGCAGTACCAGATCATCGGCATACCCCAAAACCGGAATTTTGTCACCCATATTTAAGCCTTTCTTGGTACACATCACCTTTTCTATGACATATTCTAAAGCTATATTAAATAACACAGGTGAAAGGGAGTCACCCTGTTTCAAACCCGATCGCACCTCAAATCTCACAGAGTAATTATGACCGATTCTAACTTTATGGAATGTTTCCGACAAACACATCTCTACTAGGTTTACTAACTTTCTAGGTATTCCCTGTTCAATCATGATGTTATATAGCTTCTGATGGTCTATTGAATTATAAGCCTTTTTAAAATCGATATAAAGTTGATGGACTACACCGTTGTATTCCAATTTTTTCTCTAATATTTGACGTAAGGAAAATATTTGGTCAATAGTCGAGCGATTCCGCCTAAAACCACATTGGTAATCTCCGATAATTTCCTCAGCGTATTCCGTGATTCGACTAGTTAGAATTGACGAGAATATTTTATAGCATACTGGGAGAAGAAAGATCCCACGATAGTTGTTACAATCCGACCTCGAAAAGAGGTAAATACTTCGAATAAAATTATCTTGTTTTCATAATGTAGTTTAAATAAAAATCCTTTACCTTGAAAACGGACATGTGACACAACCCAATATACACCTATATAAAACCGTTTACAAAAATCATTTTTAAATAACTCATAAACAACAAATTTACTGAAAAATTACAAAATGTGTATTTCCGTAAAATGTTTAATTCGAAAATTTTCACGACCGCAATACTTTCCCTTACTATATATTGTATATATAGGTAAGTGAAAGTAAAACGTTAAGTTAATGGTTTATTTAAAAGTTCTTATAAATTGGTTCAACGAGGGTAAATTAAAGTCGTATTTTGCGCACTCCAGATTTTTTTCTCTTTGAATTCTATCGTAATCAATAAGGAGATTTAAATGGCAATCAGTGACACACAAGACTTGGAGGACCGTACTGATTGTGTTGAGGACTTCCCAGGAGAAAAGTAATTCCTCTCACTTTAACCCTTAGGAACAAAGTGAGAGCATAGGCACTTCACCACCTGCGCTTCCACCCCTAAAAACTTTTCTTTCCCCCGCAACCTCCTGTGTAACGTGGGATCGATACGCTGGATATATAATTGTAATACATGTTATGAATTAATTAAATCTCGCCCAAGAGAATGATCTGACAATAAGAGAGTGATCAGAAGGCGCTCCAATATGGCGGGATTATAACCGGCTGCCATTTCAACCCCGCCAACCTTTGACCTTTAGCAGTCGTCCTCAACTTGCAGCCAGGAAATTCTCCACGGCGATATTTCATACTAAACTGCATACAAATAAATATTTGTATTCTTCTTGTGTATATATATATATATATATATATATATATATATATATATATATATATATATTATATATATATATATTGTTTGATCAGTTCTTGACTGTTGATATTTAAGTTTGTGTTGTTCTCAGGTTTCAGTCAATGAATTACCAATTTCATCTACGCGACGTTTCGAGAATTTATTGTTCTCATAATCATGCCTTAACAGTGGAAAAACAAAAAAAACAGAACATTATATTATTATACAATAATTAATATATGATATTACTGTTAGAGATATAGAAAAGAATTCTCTATTCATAAACATGAGAACAATAAATTCTCGATACGTCGCATATATATATATATATATATATATATATATATATATATATATAAATTTCGTGTCACGGTTTTTGGGGTTGTGCTTTTAATTTAATCTCGACAATCTTCTTTTAAATGCGAAATCAATTTAAATATAAGGCTAGTATTAATGACCAACAGCAGACGCTTCCTAACAATGTATTACCGTCTAACTCCAAGCCACCACCTATTTTTATTACAGATGTTCAAAATTATGCAGCTTTAGTTGCGTATCTTAAAACCAACACAAGCCCTAACTCATTTCTTTTAAAAACAACTAATAAAGGAGTAACTGTCTATCCGCAAAGTCCAGACGACTATAGAAAACTAGTAAGCTGTCTCAAAAACAGTGGAGCGGAATTTCACACGTATCAGCTCCCTGATGATAGAAATCCCAGAATTGTAGTTAAAGGTCTACACCACAATACTCCAATTGAGGAAATTAAGACAGACTTGGAAAAATACGGATACCACACTGTAGCCATTACTAACGTAATATCACGTTTTAAGCGGCCATTACCGATGTTTTTTATAGATGTTACGAAAGCCTCATTTAATGACAAAATATTTGAAATAAATAAAATATTTTATACTAAGGTACTGATTGAGGAGCCTAGAAAGAAGAGAATTATCCCTCAGTGCATAAGATGCCAAAAGTACGGCCACACCAAGACCTATTGCAACCACGCACCACGGTGTGTGAGATGCGGACAAGGCCATGAAAGCACAACGTGCACTAAAACTAGAGATACGCCGGCAAAATGCGCGAACTGTCTAGGGGAACATCCCGCTAACTATCGAGGGTGCCAAACTCTGAAGGATCTTAGGGCACAACGAAATACAGGGAGTAATAACCATCAAAGGGTTCCACCTCCTTCTATTAACCTAAAAGAATACCCAAATCTGCTGAAAACAATCCCAGCTAGCAGTTTTCATCGGATGCAACAGCATCAGTCATCTCAGCAGCAAGTTCCCATACAGTTGCAGGTTCCAGCACGCCATGAGGTAGAAGTGAACCAACAGCCTTCACCACCGGAACATCAATGTCATCAATCTACAACAGGTATGAGGCGGGAAAGTATCCAGCAGCCAACTTCAGCTGATATCCCACCACAATTGCACCAACTACTAAGCGGTCTGAGTAATCTTATCCAGCCTCTTTTTAGCCTTCTACAGCAGCTCGCACAGGTAACACAAGCTATTTTCCCTCCTAATGGCCCGTAATCAGCTGACTGTGGGCTCTTTGTCCATCCTTCTTTGGAACGCGAACGGACTACTACAACATAGGACAGAATTAGATTTATACTTACATGAAAAACGTATTGACATTGCACTGATCACAGAAACACACCTGACACCCCGATCAAAATTTGGTATTTCTGGTTACTTGACATATAGAACAGACCATCACAACAACACGGCACATGGCGGGACTGCTATCCTTATCAAGACACCACTACAACATAACTTTTTACACTTACCAACTACACCTGACATCCAAACCACAGGCATTACGCTACACACTAAACATCACGTGATAAGTATTGCTTCGGTGTACTGTCCTCCAAGATATGTACTGACATCTTCGGCGTTTCGCAATTATTTTGAAACCTTAGGACGTTGCTTTATAGCAGGTGGTGATTTTAACGCAAAGCACCAATTTTGGGGGTCACGTCTTTGCACCCCTAGGGGAAGAAATCTGAGGGCTGCCATCCATGAGCTTTCATTAAACACTATTTCACCAGACACACCAACCTACTGGCCAACTTCGCAACGGAAAACACCGGACCTACTGGACTTTTTTATTACCAAAGGACTACGTACCATACCTTACTCAATAAAGACGAGCTATGATCTTTGCTCTGATCACTCTGCTCTACATTTGGTCATACTCGATGAACCATGCAATGTGCAAGGGATACCCATGCTAATTAATAGCGGATTGGACTGGGATTTATACCGAGAATTCCTGGAAACAGATCTCTCAATACCAATGTCCATCAAAACAGAAGCCGAATTAGAAAAAGCGGTGGAAACATTTACTAAATGTGTCCAAAGAGCAGCATGGTCATCATCTCAGAAGCCAACATCGAGATTAGATCATCTGCCAAAATACCCTCAATATATAAGGGACTTGATCACAGCAAAGAGAAGAGCTCGTAAGGTATGGCAGACTAACAGACTTCCTTCAGACAGAAAACACTTTAACAGACTCAACAACGAACTTAAACGACAAATACAAAAATTCAACCGAACTAACTACGATGCCTATTTGAACAATCTATCAACTGACGATGGAAGCTTGTGGAAGCATACCAAGAAATTGTTGAAACATCGACAGGTATCAGTACCACTGCGAAAAGAAGATGGTTCATGGGCCTTGTCAGATAGAGAAAAATCCGAAATTTTTGCTGATCATCTTTCCTCTGTTTTTATACCACCGACTGACTACCCTAATACAGAACATGAAAACTTAGTTAAAAGTACTCTGGACATTCCACTACAGTTAACACTACCTCCTACATCATTCACTCCTTCACAAGTCGCACAACAAATCAGACACTTACCTAAAAGAAAAGCCCCAGGTTATGATTTAATAACTGCTGAGGCGCTCCAAATGATGCCCAAGAAAGCTCTAGTGTTCCTCACGACAATATATAATTGTATACTTAGGACAACTAAATTCCCAGTACAGTGGAAATACTCAATCATAAAAATGATACACAAAAAAGATAAAGACATGTACAAACCTTCCTCTTACAGGCCTATAAGTCTCCTTCCGATATGCTCTAAACTTTTTGAAAAATTAATTTATAAAAGATTGGTTGACATACTGACAGCTAAAAATAATACCTGACCATCAATTCGGTTTTCGCATGTTACACTCAACGACACATCAATTACACAGAGTTACTGACTTCATTGCAGGAGCACTAGAAAAAAAGCAATTACGCAACTGGGGTATTTTTGGATGTTGCCCAAGCGTTTGATAAAGTCTGCCACGAGGGGCTTCTCTTTAAACTTAAGAACGTACTACCTTACACGTACTATCTTATTATACAATCTTTCCTCTTCGATAAGTTTTTCTCTGTTCGGCAGGGCTCAGAAACTTCTTCAATCCGACCAATCTTGGCAGGAGTACCGCAAGGATCGATACTTGCTCCGCTCCTATACATTGTATACACACATGACATACCAACTCACCCCACCACATTGATTGCTACTTACGCGGACGATACTGCAATTCTAACATCAAACGGCGATCCCATACTGGCCTCACTGACTTTACAAAATCACTTAATGCTACTACAAAATTGGTACAATCTTTGGAAAATTCGTATAAATCACGACAAATCAAAACACGTAACGTTTACACTACGACAAAACACTTGCCCACCAATTTTTATCGACAACAACCAAATTCCTCAGACAAACTCTGTACATTACCTAGGACTGACACTCGATCGAAGGATGACTTGGGGCCCACATGTCAAGATGAAAAGACAGACTCTCAACCACCGACTGAAAATACTATACTCTCTTTTTTCAAAATCATCAAAATTAAAAATTAGACAGAAACTGAATACATACACATACCTTCTTAAGCCAATATGGACTTACGCTTCACAGATTTTTGGTTCAGCAAAAAAGACTCACATACAAAAACTGCAATCATTTCAATCCAAAATTTTAAGACTCATAACGACAGCTCCTTGGTACGTAAACACAGAACCCTACATACGGACTTACAGCAACCAACAGTTGACCAACATATACGAACACTCTATTCTCGATTTCACATTAAACTTAACGGACACGACAATAGACTGATTAACGACATGTCAGTTGCTGAAATGCGGTCAGAAGAAGGCTAAAACGAAGCTGGATGAGGGACCTCCTCAGTTAGATTAAAGCCTTGGAAGGGGTGCTGCTGGGCACTTTACTTCCCCATGCCTATCATGTCTAATCTCATTTTGTCCAACACATTTGCTGATTGTCAGGCATCTTCTGACAGGTGTAAATAAAGATATAAAGAGAAAAAAAAAAAAAAATATAAGGCATAATGAGCTCGTTAAAAATTACCAGATATATAGCTATTAACTGCAAATATTCAATTTACCTCTGTCTTGATATTAATTATTATTAAAAATATAATTTAATTTGATTAGTAATGTAATTTTCCTTAATTTTTTTCTCATATACATTTTAAATAACTGAAATTTAATTTTTTTTTTTTTTGTTAATACAGAATCAAGTTTTATTATGGTATATTTCCCAGATCGAGAATTATGTCGAGGAATTATCTTGTTTGTTTTTTCCCCTTGTAATATAAAACTAGTGTTAATTTTGTATTAATATTTTTAAATCATAGTTATAATTATTGTCATAATTTTTATTTTTTTTACTTCCACTTACTATATATAGTAAGGAAAAGTATTGCGATCGTGAAAATTTTCGAATTCCAGTTTTCAACGAAAATGCACATTTTAGGGTCCCCTGAGCCCAAATAACCAACTCCCGCAAAAAGGTCTGTGTGTGGTTACTCCCGGGCGAAACCGATAAGTCCTATGAAAATGAAATTTCATATTTAAGACAGATATACGCCCGAGATGTTACAAAAACTTTTTCATCAAAATGAGCTTACCAGAAGAGCGACTTTATACTATGCATTTTGTACCTTTTTACAATTTCTTCAAAAACGACTCTAACGATCTCCATTAAACTCTCTATATCGATGTAAAATGTAATGCGCTTTAACATCATTTAAGTTTCATTCTGATTGAAATAGTCTGACAGGGCTTAAATGCAGATCTTTTAAATTTCTTGTTCTTAAGTACATTTAATTTTGTATATTTCAAAAAATTTGGTACATCATCTTATTAACGTAGATAAATATCGGCTAAATATGAAAGTTGGGCGAATTTGATAAACAACTAAAGGAGAAAAGTGCAAACATATTTTTTAATGCAATTTTTGTCTTTTCGAACACAAAAATAGTAATTTAAATATACTGTTGGATAGCTAAAAATTTTAGAAAAAAATATTATCTGATACACGAGAGTGTAAAAGTTAATAAATAGTGATGAAAAGCCGATAAAACTAGCTGATGATTTTAGATAATAATATAATAGATTTTTGAATCAAACACATGTTTCTATAGAAATTTAATTTAATTAATTCCTTAATAATTTCACGTATTTTTATCTCTAACTGTATAAAACACATGTTAGTAATTCAATTTAATATAATTCTTTAATAGTTTCACTCCTGAGTTTCCATTGGAAGTCAAAGGTGAAAACTACAGCTGTAATGGACCCCACCTCAACGCAGTGTGTTGGGGGAAGTGGGGAAGGTGTATTAGGCTTGAATCGCGATGTAACATTACGTGATGCCTGGGCCTTAGTTACTTGGAAGAAAAGGAACTCGCCAGCTGAATCCAGAGATCCAGTAGGCAAAAAACAACAGTTGCAGGAAATGACAAGCCTATTCCAGTAAGTAACACTTATGCTCCATTAGAAAATTTAATCGAAGTAGATCAGCCTACCGATAATGTTAGACCCCCCATAGATAAACCGCCTCCAATTCACATTAACGGCATCCAAGACTACCAAGCTTTTGTCACATATTTAGAAAATAAATCGTCTCCGAATTCATTTTATCTTAAAACTACACTAAAAGGGGTAACTGTTTACCCCTCTACCTCAGAAGTATATCGAAAATTAGTAAGCAGTCTTAGGAATTCAGAAGCTGATTTTCATACTTATCAACTTCCTGAAGACAAAAACTACAGGATAGTCGTCAAAAACCTCCACCACACTACCCCTATTTTGGAAATAAAAAAAGGAATAGAAAAATATGGTTACAATGTTGTAAACGTAACTAATGTGATTTCTAGGTTAATAAACCCACTTCCAATGTTTTTCGTTGACATCTCCAAATCAACCTACAATGAAAAAATGTTTGAGATTCCATCTATATTCTATACAAAAATAAGAGTAGAAGAACCATGAAAAAGAAGAGACATACCACAGTGGATCAGATGCCAGCAGTACAGACACACGAAGTCGTATTGTAACACCCCCCTTAATGCTGAGCAGTGCAACTGCAAAGGGAAAGGAACCAGGACATGCAAATGCCAGGGAGGACATCTAGCCAACTACCGTGGGTGCTAAGTTCTGAAGGAGTTGAGGATTCAACGAACATCACGAATACACCCCTCCGAACGACCTCATCCTCCATCACGAAATTTCGACGAATTTCCAGATCTCCGTCAAAAAACATTAATCATCCAACCAAAACAGGATAATGGTAAGGTAGAGCTGCCAGTTTAGCAGCTGAGAGCTCCGACTCGACTACAAGAACCAGCACTCCAGCCACTGGAACTACCACTCCAGCCATTGGGACCACCAATCCAGCCACGGGAATCATCAGCCCTCCAGACGGGACCAAATTACACTTTTCCGCCTTCCAACAACGAACCAACAGGCTCGGGTATGAGGAGAGAATTACCACAGCAGCCGTCTTTAGGTGAAAATTCATCCCAAATTTCACAAATAATTAGAGGGTTGAATAATCTTATTCAGCCCCTTTTGAGCCTTCTCCAAGAGCTCGCTTACTTCACTCAAGCTATGAACACTCCACTCCAGGTGGCCCCTAATCATATAATAATAGCCTTATTAACACTCTGACATAAAATAAGGAATTCAATCAATTCGAAAATGCTGGATACTATACATAAAAAAACCTGACGATAAGACGTGCTGCTGGTTACTGTCCTTCCTCATGCCTGACATGTCATTATTTTGTTTATTATTCTATCCTATTTGCTGATTGTCACACTACTGCTGACAGGTGCAAATCAATAAATGAAGTTAAAAAAAAATATAGTTTCACTAATTTTTGTCTCTAACTGTATTTGAAAAATCTTTAATCGATCTTTAAAACGGAGGTAAGTGAAAGTCGTGTGATGCCCGCACCAGATTTATTTTTCTTCAAATACTGCGATGAACATATACCCTTTCATCAGAGACCGTACTGAGATCACGACTCTATCCCGGAGGCAGCTGAAGAAATGGGCCCGGAGAATTTAGTAAATGGAGTGTAAAAACGGGGAGCAGTTTGTTTTCGTTTCCAGACTATTTGGGCTGATTCCCATCGGGCGGGGCATGACGGACAGCGGGCCTTGTACTCTTATCTCCTAGCACAAGTATATTCCTAACTACGGATATCTTGGCCTTACAACTTGTCTTCCCTACCGATGCTCCCAATATCTAAACAGAACTTTCTTCTAAAAAAAATTATTTGTATGCACGTACAGTAGAAGGTTATATAAGATCATATATAAAAAACAAAACAAGAAATTTCACACTGATAGTTTCTTCAATCCATAGATTTATGGTTTATTAATTTATAGTTTTTAGAATTTATATAATCATATCTAAAATAATTATTTTACGATCGTAGATTATAAAGATATCACATCTGAATATAATGCATGTATGTATTTAATAATATGCCAGAGGGTTTTTAAAATCGTTTTTTGGATACGTTAGAATTATTCATGCTTATATTATATCATGTTGAGCTTCTAAGTTCATTCATTCATGATTTTAAATTCGACGTCCTTACAATGTATAATTTTATAGAATAATTCTTTTATAATTCATAATAAGTAAAAAATACTGCAATTTTTAAAATAAAAATCAATGAAAAAATTTTCAAATATAGTTAAAGATAAAAATGAGTGAAGCCATTAAAGATTTAATTAAATGGAATTTCTATAGAAACATGTGTTTTATTAAAAAATCTATTATATTATTATCTAAAATAATCAGTTAGTTTTATTTTCTTATCATCACTCTCTATTAACTTTTAAAAGCTTGTGTATTAGATAATACTTATTCTAAAATCTTTAGCTTTCCAACGGTATATCATACATGTATATTACTGTTGTTATGTTCAAAAACGAAAAATTGCATTAAAAATATATTTATTCTGTTTTCTCCTTTACCTATTTTTCATCAGTGGTAATAAGATAATATAGTTATTTTTTTAGAATCCCCAAAATTAAATGTACTTTAGGGGAAGAAAATTTAAAATATCGCCATTAAAGCTCTGTCAAACCATTTTGCTTGACTTAGTTATTTGGACTCAGGGAACCCTAAAATGTGTATTTCCATTGAAAACTGTAATTCGAAAATTGTTTACTATATGTAGTAAGAGAAAGTAAAAAGAGGATATTTTAAGTTATATTAATGATTTGCTGTTGCCTGCGACTTCGTCTGCGTCAGTTTCTGTTATTATGATCGCGATTAAGAAGTTTTTTAAATAATATATTTTAAGCACTTCTTCGTAAATGATATTTTTAGTTTTATTTTCTTGTAACAGAAGAACATACTGATTTTCTCCGCAACCCGATCTTGACAATGCGACATATAGTTAGTTGGCTGCGTGAAAAGCAGTCTTGACGTAAATCGATTCATGCGTGTTTAAATATTTGCCCCTCAGATTTATTAATTGTTACAGCAAAAGATAAATTAACGTGATATTGAATTATTTTAAAATTAAAAGGTAAATCGTTTGGAATCATTTGGTGTGTGAGGTTCATTTATCCCATTTTTTTTCTAGATTTTCCACTTTTGACTTTATCATTATTTTTGACTTTATCATTATTCTGTATATATTGTGTGAATGTGTACTACATCACTATTACTACTGTTCATTATGTAACAAATTGTAATATTTCTCAATAAAAAAAAAAAATTAAAAAAAAAAAAAAAAAAAAAAAAAAAAAAAAAAAAAAAAAAAAAAAAAAAAAGATTTTCCACTGATTCTTCACTCCTATTGGTCACAGCGTGATGTTATATAGCCTAAAGCCTTCCTCGATAAATGGAATATCCAACACAAAATGAATTTTTCAATTCGAACCAGTAGTTTCTGAGCGCGTTCAAACAAACAATCTTTTCAGCTTTATAATCTTAGCATAGATTAAAAATTATTGTTTATTTTACAGTACTCCCTGGTAAATGTTTTTGGGACAATACCTACTTATAGTTGAGTTTGAAAATTATTTTTACTTTAATATTTACCGCCTGGGGTCTGATTTCACAACACTTTAAAGCGTATATAAACGTACTATTTTTGAATCCAGATTTCAAAACTGAACAGTCAGAAAAGTATTTTAAATAAAATAAGACCATTTCCTGGTGAATTTTTTAACCGTAATTTTTGGTGACAAAAATCACGGCCAGAGCGAATTTCGCTACAGTGTAGAACACTAAGACGCGTAATTAGACGAAAAATGAATACAATTTAAAATTATTTTCTGGTGTGTGTTCTATGAGTGACCTAAGCCTGCCTCTGGCTCTTGGACTAACAGGTCTTTACTACCAGCAGACTGGTTTACCAATTGCTGCGCGACACTCCTTCCAGACTCCCCTATTCGTGACTGGGCACCGACTCGACCCGATTCGTGGCTAATCATAGACTGATCTCATCTTCTTTACTAATTTTCATTCCTCTGTACACCTCCTCTTCTTCTACAAAATAATATTTCCGTTTTCTTATTAGTTATATCACCGATAGGCGGAGCTGATATCTAGGAAATAACTAGATAGGGGTAATTCGGTAGCCTCTTTGGTGATTTAATATTCTTTGGCCTCCCTGATTCCTCAAGTCGGTTTCAAAAAGCTGTTGGTCCCAATAACACTGTCCTAAAGCAATGCAGGATAAAAACTGACTAAAAAAGGATACTAACTATATTACAATCATGTCGAGACAGGAAATGTCAGGTTTTCACAAGCCGATCGGATCGGGACAGTGGGATTCATAAAACTTTAAAGAGAGGGATCACTTGTAACTGAGTGGCTAGCGTAACAGCCTGCCATGCTAAAGGTCACGGGTTCAAACCCGCAGGTGGTCCTAGGATTTTTGAATGGGAGTAAAAAATCCTTAGTTACGCCGTCCTTCGGAGGGGACGTTAAAAGGTGGTCCCGAGCCTGTGCGATGTCAGGTACTCGTTAAAGATCCCTATCCTAATAAAACCTGGATAGGCAAAATTTAGGACTCCCACTGTAGCATCGTCCGATTAGCCATAGTAGCATAAAGTAACGTTAAATAAATAAACAAACAACAAACTAAAGAGGCCGTGGTTAAAATCAAAGGTTAAACCCAGTGTTTTCCGACTCTTCCAAAATTTTGAATACAACCTCCCTATCCACCGAATCATTTGCGTTGTTGTAATCCACGAATGATTGAATAAATTATTATATTATTATCTACAACAATGCATTAAATTTATCCGTTTTTCATTACCTTTTCCGACTCTGTGTATAAGATGATTTTTTTTTTCTAAAATCTTTAGCTTTCCAGCAATACATTATACATTTATATTACTTTTCTTATGTTCAAAAACAACAATGCATGATATAAATTGTCACTTCTAGCTTGCCTATTTTATTGAAAATGAAGTTGTAACATCTCAATTCAATTTTCTATAACTTATCGTTTTCGAGGTAGACTGGACCACATACTCATGATCGATTGTTTTCCCAATGACGGAAAATTTACAATTTTTTTTTTTTATGGTGGATCAAATTTTTACTGGTATGTCCCTCTGTTATTTATTAAGAATACGGAAGAAGAGGTGACTTAAAGTACATTTCGTAAGAATTAATTTACAAACAATATCAATAGAAATATTAATATCAATATTATAATAGAAGCATTAATATTAAATTTGGCAGAAAATAAATGTTTGAAACTACCTAGTTGTTTCATTAATCGACCGCCAGCCGGACTAATTCCTTCCAATATTAATAGAACTTCGTCGGCAAACCGTAGGTCGAGGTCACACAGGTGTATGTCCAACGTCTAGGGCGTTTGATCCTCTTATTTTTTTAAACCAACTTGAGGAATCAGGGAGGCCAAAGAATATTAAATCACCAAAGAGGTTACCGAATTACCTCTATCTAGTTATTTCCTAGACATCAGCTCCGCCTATCGGTGATATAACTAATAAGAAAACGGAAATATTATTTTGTAGAAGAAGAGGAGGTGTACAGAGGAATGAAAATTAGTAAAGAAGATGAGATCAGTCTATGATTAGCCACGAATCGGGTCGAGTCGGTGCCCAGTCACGAATAGGGGAGTCTGGAAGGAGTGTCGCGCAGCAATTGGTAAACCAGTCTGCTGGTAGTAAAGACCTGTTAGTCCAAGAGCCAGAGGCAGGCTTAGGTCACTCATAGAACACACACCAGAAAATAATTTTAAATTGTATTCATTTTTCTTCTAATGACGCGTCTAGATGTTCTACACTGTAGCGAAATTCGCTCTGGCCGTGATTTTGGTCACCTAAAATTACAGTTAAAAAATTCACCTGGAAATGGTCTTATTTTATTTCAAATATTTTTCTGACTGTACAGTTTTGAAATCTGGATTCAAAAATAGTACGTCTAGATGCTTAAAAGTGTAGTGAAATCAGACCCCAGGCGGTAAATATGAAAGTAAAAATAATTTTCAAACTCAACTATTTTGACAGAGTTTGGCATCCAGGACTGCTTTACAAACTTCACCAATTCCTCTCCCCAACGTATTTCCTTTTAATCCGTTCCTACCTTACAGATAGAACCTTCCAAGTTCAACATAATCTCTCCTACTCATCCGTATTCACCCAATCAGCCGGTGTACCTCAAGGTAGTATCCTGGGTCCGATCCTTTATACAGTGTATACAGCTGATATTCCCATCCAACCAAACACTACCCTTACCACCTTCGCCGATGACATATGTGTTATCTGTGAATAATGATCCTGTTGTTGCATCCCAAATCCTACAGAACCATCTATCAGCCATCGAAGAATGGTGTCAGAACTGGAGAATCAAAATAAATCCTAATAAATCACATCATATAACCTTCACTCTACGACGTAAACCTATGACTTCCTGCCCCACCGTATATTTTAACAACATGTTACTAACTCCTGTTGAACAGATCCGGTACTTAGGACTAAACCTAGACAAACGCCTCACATGGAACCCTCATACTAGACTGAAACGTCAGGAAACTGCTCGTAGATACCGATTACTACAACACTTACTCGACAAACGCTCAAAACTTTCTATTTCCTACAAAAAACTCATTTATATAACCATTATAAGGCCTATTTGGACCTACGGCATTGAGTTATGGGGGTCCACTAAACCATCAAATTCCTCTCGCATCCAATCCCTGCAATCCAAGATCCTTCGAAAAATCCTTAATGCTCCATACTTTTTTACAAATAAAATTATCCATAAAGACCTAAATATCCCATTAGTTGAAGACTTGGCCCGATCCAGATATACATCCTTCCATTCCAAACTTCCTGCCCACTCAAACCCGCTTATCCGTAACCTCTCCTCAACATCCATTCCTGACAATCCACCGAGGCGACTTAAAAGAAGATGGCCAAGAGATCTCTTACCATAAATAGGTCATTGGAGTTCTACCAATGGGTAGTTTCTCCACAGGACAATCATGTGTCTTAATCTCAAATATGTCCCATTTACTTGTTGTATTTAATAAATACAGTTGTAAATTTCTCTGAATAAATAAAAAAAAAAAAAAAAAAACTCAACTATAAGTAGGTATTGTTCCAAAAACACGAAATGAGGAAAACACAATAATACGGAATGAAGAATAATCAAGAGTTGTACAGAAAGATAGAATATATAAGGACAACAATGAGAAAACGAAGAATAAGGTTTTATGGTCATGTGGTCAGGATAGACGGAAATAGATTAAATAAGAATATCTTTGATAAGGTTCTAGGACTCAAGGGTATAAAGGGCTATCCGGGACTGATAAGAAGCGAATCAGCCAAACTGAAATATCAAGCAAAGCATGCATAGATAAAGTCAAATTCCGGAAACTTGTTGATCAAATGAGAGTCCTTGCAGGAAAGAGAGGTGTGCCGGAAAAAAGTGATGGAAGAGAGGAAGGTTGGCACTCCGGTGTGAGTGAAGGGTTTGGAAGAGAGGAAGTTGGGCACTCCGGTGTGAGTGAAGGGTTGTGGAAAGAGAAGGTTGGCACTCCGGTGTGAGTGAAGGGGTTGTGGAAGAGAGGAAGGTGGGCACTCCGGTGTGAGTGAAGGGGTTGTGAAGAGAGGAAGGTTGGGCACTCCGGTGTGAGTGAAGGGTTGTGGAAGAGAGAAGGTTGGGCACTCCGGTGTGAGTGAAGGGTTGTGGAAGAGAGGAAGGTTGGGCACTCCGGTGTGAGTGAAGGGTTGTGAAGAGAAGATAGGGAAAGACAAAGTGGTATTTTCGTGATCCAGAGATAGCCTATGTGGAATTTTTTATTTTTTTTATTTATTGTAATTAGAAACTGTATTAGGGGAGCCTGGCTGTATTAGAAACTGACTGAGTGGTTAGCGCGCTAGTCTCTCATGCTACGGGCTGTATTATTAGACTATTTAAGTTAGTCTGATTTTAAAACGGAAAATCGGACAGCCGATTTTTAATCGCTTCTGATATGTGATGGGCTAAGCTTTAGTGCGCCAATTTCGGAGTGGATGAGTGGATTTTAGCCAAGCCTCAAAGATCTAAAGGTGTAATAACTAGATAAGCATATTGAAACATTATTTTATTCACTCAAGAAAATACCAAGATAAATTAGTTGATATTGATCTTACGTTTTGGGGAGCCCGTGGCTGAGTGGCTAGCGCGCTAGTCTCTCATGCTACAGGTTCTGAGTTCGAATCCCAGTCCTAGAGGGTTTTTTGTAAGGATGTATATTAATGGGGATTCACTCAGTGCCTCTCCCCCGGGTATGTGAGACCCGTCAGCCAAATGATGGCCACTCACAAAATTAGGCGTAAGGAGTGATGACCCTACCCTTCAAAATGCATCGAGAAACCCGAGTGTAATCTCTCAGGAGAATACATCGCGAGGCCCTGGGCCTACAAGGCCTATCGCGCCACTAAAAGATGAAAGAAGAACTGTATTAAAAGACATAATGAGTACATATGCATCATGAAGAAAAATCATGAAAATATCTTGAGAAAGAACTATCTAGTGTTAGTACTTCACTATTTTAAGGCAGTAGGTCCCGTGGCCACCTTCGTTTATATCGCCTCGGAGGGTTATCATGGATATCTGAGGAAGATAAATTACGGACAACTGGATTTGTGTGGGCAGCGAGCTCAGAATAAAACGAGAATATCTATCACGGGCTATGTCAACAACAAATAGGATGTTTAGGTCATTATCGATGAGTTGATTTGTGACAAAATAAGGGGCATTGAGGATTTTGCGAAGGATTTAGGATTGAATACAGGAGGAAATATGGAAATTAAAAAAAAAAATCTAGAGCGGGCAACACACGACTTTCACTTACCTCCGTCAATTAAAGAATTTCCAAATACAGCTAGAGATAAAAATAAGTTAATCTATTAAAGAATTAATTAAATGAATTTTCTACAGAAACATGTGTTTTATTAAAAAATCTATTATATTATTATCTAAAATGATCACTTAGTTTTATCGTCTTTTGATCACTCTCTACTAACTTTTAAAAGGTTGAGTATGATATAATATTTTTTCTAAAATCTCAAGCTTTCCAACGGTATATCATACATGTATATTACTGTTCTTATGTTTAAAAACAAAAAATTTCAATTTAAAATATATTTTTTTCAGTTTTCTCCTTTAGTTGTTTTTCAAATTCGCTCAACATGCATATTTAGCTTTTATTTATTAATACTAACCAGATAATTTGGTTATTTTTATGGAATATACAAAATTAACGGTACATTGGAAAAAAAAAATTGGCATTTGAGTCCTGTTAGACTATTTTAATCAGAATGAAACCTACACGATATTAAAGCCTATTGAATTTTATATCGATATAGCGAGAAAGTCGTAAAAAAGTGCAAAATGCATGGTATAAAGTGGCTCTTCTGGTAAGCTGATTTCGACTAAAAACATTTTGTAACGTCTCGTTCGTATATTTATCTTAAATATGAAATTTCAGTTTCCTAGGACTTACCGTTTCCGCCCGGGAGTTACTACACACACACACAGACCTTTTTGCAGGACTTGGTTGTTTGGACTCAGGGGACCCTAAAATGTGTATTTCCGTTGAAAACTGGAACTCGAAAATTTTCACGATCGCAATACTTTCCCTTACTATATATAGTAAGTGAAAGTAAAAAAAATTATTCACTTTTTATTGAGCACATGTTTCTATCGGAACTCAATGTAACTAATTCTTTAACATCTCTAACCATATTAAACGATTCTTAATTAATATTTGTGATGATTGAAAGTCGTTTGCTGCCCATACCAGTTTTTTTTTTAATTATTACATTTAGCATTGGATAAGGACTGAAATATGTTTGCGAGATATTGACTGGAGATGAGGACCAGACGAGCTCATGAGAAACGTGCCCCAACCCCTTAACTAGTTCTGTGACCGCAAGCCACCGAATCGGAGCAACTTAGTTCCACCAAGTTCAGTAATATCGTTTCGTCATGAAATCTCCATATATCCAGCATTTATTAATTAGTACAACGATATTTCAGTTTATAAAAAGATGAGCAAAAGTAATAAATTGCATCAGAGGGAATATTATTCAGTATTTTAGGAAAATCTTTTGGGCACATCTCACAATTTCCACTAACAACTTGACTCTTCAAAAAATACGACTTTAATTTACCCTCCTTGAACCAATTTATAAGAACTTTTAAATAAACCACCAACTTAACTTTTTACTTTCACTTATCTATATATGAAATATATATCGGGTTGTGTCACATGAAATGTCCGTTTTCAAGGTAAAGGATTTTTATTAAAAATACGATATGAAAACAAGATAATTTTATTCGAAGTATTTACCTTCTTTTTCTACACATTTTTCCCAACTTTTTTTATCCCCGAACTAAAAAACTCTGAGCTTTGAAGTGAAACAAAATCTGAAAACGCACTTTTCACTTGATCATCATTTTCAAAAAGTTTTCCTTTGACGAAGTTGTCTAAATTCCTGAACAGGTGGTAATCTGTTGGAGACAAGTCCTTTACCTGTTTGGTAGGGGTTTCCTTCTACTGTTTGTTTGAGGACATCGCTGTCTATTACGGACGGTGGTCTTCAGGGCAAGTTTTCCAAGTCGGTATCCCCAGCTGAAAACTTAGCAAACCAACGGCGAATAGTCCGTTCATTAACACTCCCTTCCCCAAAGCCTTGCAAATATTTCTAGCGGCCTCAGCTGCTGAATGGCCGAGTTTAAACTAGTGCAAAAATATTACTCGAAAATCGCGTGTTTCCATGTATACTAAAAAGTTGGTAATTGATGGGGAAGCTAATGTTTATACTACAAAGGTAGAGGATTAGTAACTGTTTACTTTAAATATATAAACATTCGGAAGAAAACAACAGAGACTTGCAAAAACCTTTTTGAATTTCAGAAACTATAAACGGACATTTCATGTGAAACAAGCCAATAGAAAAGATACTAGCTTCAGTGCGAATCCTTAATATTCTTTTTTTTGTTTTTTGGGTTTTAAGATAGGTCTGAAAGCCGTGAGTGATTAGGAATTTGAAAAGAAAAATATCTGAGAGGTACGACGAACGGCCGGATAGGAGACCTTGCAAGAGGAAGAATGCCAGAAAGTACTACCAAAGATTAATGTCACTAGTACAAATAAATCTACACGATATGCGATGTTATCTAACCAAAGCTGAGAGTTACAGATAGTTATTGATAAAAAACTAAGTTTATGTATTTTTTCCGAATCACTCAATTTTTACTTAAATCTAGTGCTTTCCAACGATACACCTATATTAGTATTTTAATCACAGAAAGGTTTAAATTAGTATTTTTTTCTACTTATCAGTTTTATGGTTCTATTTTCACATAATCTACAAATTTTTGTAAAATCATCTATTGGTCTATTTATTCAACAGAATTAAAGATGCTTTTGGGAATAGTGAAGGTGATTAATTTGATTATGAACGAAGAGAAAACAAGAGCGCCTATCTCTCTCTCTCTCTCTCTCTCTCTCTGATTATACTTAATTGTTTAATATAAAATATTACAAAAAAATGAAATAGGGAAAGCCTGGGAATATCCGTCTATGAGAAAATTCTCAACAAAATAAGATTCGCGGATGGTACATATGCAATATCCCTGAAGATTAACAGCCTAAGGAGAGTGATAGAGGAAAGAGTAGAAATTAGCAAAGAATATGGGCACAATAAAAACACATCAAGAAAAAAAATCTGGTGGCGCTCAACACCTGACTGTCACTTACTTCCGTTATTTATATCAATTAAGGAATTTTCAAAAATTTACAAACGAAGATAAATTGTTGAAGAATTTACTTTCACTTACCTAGCATAACAGCCTCCTATGCCAAAGGTCACGGGTTCAAACCCGTAGGTGGTCCTAGGATTTTGTAATGGAAGTAAAAAATGCTTAGTTATGCCGTCCTTCGGAGGGAACGTTAAAAGGTGGTCCCGAGCCTGTGCGATGTCAGGTACTCGTTAAAGATCCCTTTCTACCAAAACCTGGATAAGCAAAATTTAGGACTCCCACTGTAGCATCGTCCTATTAGCCTTAGTAGCATAAAGTGACGTTAAATAAAATTAACAAATATCCTATATATGAAATATATAGTAAGGGAAGGTTTGCGATCGTGAAAATTTTCGAATTCCAATTTTCAACGGAAATACACGCTTTAGGATCGCCTCAGTCCAAATAACCAAGTCCCGCCAATATGTCTGTGTGCGTGTGTGTGTGTGTGGTAACTCCCTGGCAGAAACGAAAAGTCCAGTGAAACTGAAATTTCATATTTGAGACAACTATGCGCCCGAGATATTACAAAAACTTTTTCATCAAAATTGTCTAACCCAAGAGCCACTTTATACCATGAATATTGTACCTTTATACGATTTTCTTCAAAAACGACTAACGATTTTGATTAAACTACCTATATCGATGTAAAATTGAATGGGCTCTAATATCATTTAGATTTCATTCGGATTAAAATGGTCTGACAGCGCTTTTAATGCCGATATTTTT